>OY740770.1:123099984-125830883 GCA_963513935.1 Aphrophora alni | reverse complement strand
AGAGATTTTAATATGAAAAACATCTTGTAATGAAGTCATAATATAATGTGAAAGACGTACTGTAATGAAGACATATTGTAATATGAAAAATATATTATAATGAAGAGATTTTTATATGAAAGACATCTTGTAATGAAGTCATAATATAATGTGAAAGACGTACTGTAATGAAGACATATTGTAATATGAAAAACATATTATAATGAAGAGATTTTAATATGAAAGACATCTTGTAATGAAGTCATAATATAATGTGAAAGACGTACTGTAATGAAGACATATTGTAATATGAAAAATATATTATAATGAAGAGATTTTTATATGAAAGACATCTTGTAATGAAGTCATAATATAATGTGAAAGACGTACTGTAATGAAGACATATTGTAATATGAAAAATATATTATAATGAAGAGATTTTTATATGAAAGACATCTTGTAATGAAGTCATAATATAATGTGAAAGACGTACTGTAATGAAGACATATTGTAATATGAAAAACATATTATAATGAAGAGATTTTTATATGAAAGACATCTTGTAATGAAGTCATAATATAATGTGAAAGACGTACTGTAATGAAGACATATTGTAATATGAAAAATATATTATAATGAAGAGATTTTTATATGAAAGACATCTTGTAATGAAGTCATAATATAATGTGAAAGACGTACTGTAATGAAGACATATTGTAATATGAAAAATATATTATAATGAAGAGATTTTTATATGAAAGACATCTTGTAATGAAGTCATAATATAATGTGAAAGACGTACTGTAATGAAGACATATTGTAATATGAAAAACATATTATAATGAAGAGATTTTAATATGAAAGACATCTTGTAATGAAGTCATAATATAATGTGAAAGACGTACTGTAATGAAGACATATTGTAATATGAAAAACATATTATAATGAAGAGATTTTAATATGAAAGACATCTTGTAATGAAGTCATAATATAATGTGAAAGACGTACTGTAATGAAGACATATTGTAATATGAAAAACATATTATAATGAAGAGATTTTAATATGAAAGACATCTTGTAATGAAGTCATAATATAATGTGAAAGACGTACTGTAATGAAGACATATTGTAATATGAAAAACATATTATAATGAAGAGATTTTAATATGAAAGACATCTTGTAATGAAGTCATAATATAATGTGAAAGACGTACTGTAATGAAGACATATTGTAATATGAAAAACATATTATAATGAAGAGATTTTAATATGAAAGACATCTTGTAATGAAGTCATAATATAATGTGAAAGACGTACTGTAATGAAGACATATTGTAATATGAAAAACATATTATAATGAAGAGATTTTAATATGAAAGACATCTTGTAATGAAGTCATAATATAATGTGAAAGACGTACTGTAATGAAGACATATTGTAATATGAAAAACATATTATAATGAAGAGATTTTAATATGAAAGACATCTTGTAATGAAGTCATAATATAATGTGAAAGACGTACTGTAATGAAGACATATTGTAATATGAAAAACATATTATAATGAAGAGATTTTAATATGAAAGACATCTTGTAATGAAGTCATAATATAATGTGAAAGACGTACTGTAATGAAGACATATTGTAATATGAAAAACATATTATAATGAAGAGATTTTAATATGAAAGATATCTTGTAATGAAGTCATAATATAATGTGAAAGACGTACTGTAATGAAGACATATTGTAATATGAAAAACATATTATAATGAAGAGATTTTTATATGAAAGACATCTTGTAATGAAGTCATAATATAATGTGAAAGACGTACTGTAATGAAGACATATTGTAATATGAAAAACATATTATAATGAAGAGATTTTAATATGAAAGATATCTTGTAATGAAGTCATAATATAATGTGAAAGACGTACTGTAATGAAGACATATTGTAATATGAAAAATATATTATAATGAAGAGATTTTTATATGAAAGACATCTTGTAATGAAGTCATAATATAATGTGAAAGACGTACTGTAATGAAGACATATTGTAATATGAAAAACATATTATAATGAAGAGATTTTAATATGAAAGATATCTTGTAATGAAGTCATAATATAATGTGAAAGACGTACTGTAATGAAGACATATTGTAATATGAAAAACATATTATAATGAAGAGATTTTAATATGAAAGACATCTTGTAATGAAGTCATAATATAATGTGAAAGACGTACTGTAATGAAGACATATTGTAATATGAAAAACATATTATAATGAAGAGATTTTAAATATGAAAGGACATCTTGTAATGAAGTCATAATATAATGTGAAAGACGTACTGTAATGAAGACATATTGTAATATGAAAAACATATTATAATGAAGAGATTTTAATATGAAAGACATCTTGTAATGAAGTCATAATATAATGTGAAAGACGTACTGTAATGAAGACATATTGTAATATGAAAAACATATTATAATGAAGAGATTTTAATATGAAAGACATCTTGTAATGAAGTCATAATATAATGTGAAAGACGTACTGTAATGAAGACATATTGTAATATGAAAAACATATTATAATGAAGAGATTTTAATATGAAAGATATCTTGTAATGAAGTCATAATATAATGTGAAAGACGTACTGTAATGAAGACATATTGTAATATGAAAAATATATTATAATGAAGAGATTTTTATATGAAAGACATCTTGTAATGAAGTCATAATATAATGTGAAAGACGTACTGTAATGAAGACATATTGTAATATGAAAAACATATTATAATGAAGAGATTTTAATATGAAAGATATCTTGTAATGAAGTCATAATATAATGTGAAAGACGTACTGTAATGAAGACATATTGTAATATGAAAAATATATTATAATGAAGAGATTTTTATATGAAAGACATCTTGTAATGAAGTCATAATATAATGTGAAAGACGTACTGTAATGAAGACATATTGTAATATGAAAAACATATTATAATGAAGAGATTTTAATATGAAAGATATCTTGTAATGAAGTCATAATATAATGTGAAAGACGTACTGTAATGGAGACATATTGTAATATGAAAAACATATTATAATGAAGAGATTTTAATATGAAAGACATCTTGTAATGAAGTCATAATATAATATGAAAGACATACTGTAATGGAGACATATTGTAATATGAAAAACATATTATAATGAAGAGATTTTAATATGAAAGACATCTTGTAATGAAGTCATAATATAATGTGAAAGACGTACTGTAATGAAGACATATTGTAATATGAAAAACATATTATAATGAAGAGATTTTAATATGAAAGATATCTTGTAATGAAGTCATAATATAATGTGAAAGACGTACTGTAATGAAGACATATTGTAATATGAAAAATATATTATAATGAAGAGATTTTTATATGAAAGACATCTTGTAATGAAGTCATAATATAATGTGAAAGACGTACTGTAATGAAGACATATTGTAATATGAAAAACATATTATAATGAAGAGATTTTAATATGAAAGATATCTTGTAATGAAGTCATAATATAATGTGAAAGACGTACTGTAATGAAGACATATTGTAATATGAAAAACATATTATAATGAAGAGATTTTAATATGAAAGACATCTTGTAATGAAGTCATAATATAATGTGAAAGACGTACTGTAATGAAGACATATTGTAATATGAAAAACATATTATAATGAAGAGATTTTAATATGAAAGACATCTTGTAATGAAGTCATAATATAATGTGAAAGACGTACTGTAATGAAGACATATTGTAATATGAAAAACATATTATAATGAAGAGATTTTAATATGAAAGATATCTTGTAATGAAGTCATAATATAATGTGAAAGACGTACTGTAATGAAGACATATTGTAATATGAAAAACATATTATAATGAAGAGATTTTAATATGAAAGACATCTTGTAATGAAGTCATAATATAATGTGAAAGACGTACTGTAATGAAGACATATTGTAATATGAAAAACATATTATAATGAAGAGATTTTAATATGAAAGACATCTTGTAATGAAGTCATAATATAATGTGAAAGACGTACTGTAATGAAGACATATTGTAATATGAAAAACATATTATAATGAAGAGATTTTAATATGAAAGACATCTTGTAATGAAGTCATAATATAATGTGAAAGACGTACTGTAATGAAGACATATTGTAATATGAAAAACATATTATAATGAAGAGATTTTAATATGAAAGATATCTTGTAATGAAGTCATAATATAATGTGAAAGACGTACTGTAATGAAGACATATTGTAATATGAAAAATATATTATAATGAAGAGATTTTTATATGAAAGACATCTTGTAATGAAGTCATAATATAATGTGAAAGACGTACTGTAATGAAGACATATTGTAATATGAAAAACATATTATAATGAAGAGATTTTAATATGAAAGATATCTTGTAATGAAGTCATAATATAATGTGAAAGACGTACTGTAATGAAGACATATTGTAATATGAAAAATATATTATAATGAAGAGATTTTTATATGAAAGACATCTTGTAATGAAGTCATAATATAATGTGAAAGACGTACTGTAATGAAGACATATTGTAATATGAAAAACATATTATAATGAAGAGATTTTAATATGAAAGATATCTTGTAATGAAGTCATAATATAATGTGAAAGACGTACTGTAATGAAGACATATTGTAATATGAAAAACATATTATAATGAAGAGATTTTAATATGAAAGATATCTTGTAATGAAGTCATAATATAATGTGAAAGACGTACTGTAATGAAGACATATTGTAATATGAAAAACATATTATAATGAAGAGATTTTAATATGAAAGACATCTTGTAATGAAGTCATAATATAATGTGAAAGACGTACTGTAATGAAGACATATTGTAATATGAAAAACATATTATAATTAAGAGATTTTAATATGAAAGACATCTTGTAATGAAGTCATAATATAATGTGAAAGACGTACTGTAATGAAGACATATTGTAATATGAAAAACATATTATAATGAAGAGATTTTAATATGAAAGACATCTTGTAATGAAGTCATAATATAATGTGAAAGACGTACTGTAATGAAGACATATTGTAATATGAAAAATATATTATAATGAAGAGATTTTAATATGAAAGATATCTTGTAATGAAGTCATAATATAATGTGAAAGACGTACTGTAATGAAGACATATTGTAATATGAAAAACATATTATAATGAAGAGATTTTAATATGAAAGATATCTTGTAATGAAGTCATAATATAATGTGAAAGACGTACTGTAATGGAGACATATTGTAATATGAAAAACATATTATAATGAAGAGATTTTAATATGAAAGACATCTTGTAATGAAGTCATAATATAATGTGAAAGACGTACTGTAATGAAGACATATTGTAATATGAAAAACATATTATAATGAAGAGATTTTAATATGAAAGACATCTTGTAATGAAGTCATAATATAATGTGAAAGACGTACTGTAATGAAGACATATTGTAATATGAAAAACATATTATAATGAAGAGATTTTAATATGAAAGATATCTTGTAATGAAGTCATAATATAATGTGAAAGACGTACTGTAATGAAGACATATTGTAATATGAAAAACATATTATAATGAAGAGATTTTAATATGAAAGACATCTTGTAATGAAGTCATAATATAATGTGAAAGACGTACTGTAATGAAGACATATTGTAATATGAAAAACATATTATAATGAAGAGATTTTAATATGAAAGATATCTTGTAATGAAGTCATAATATAATGTGAAAGACGTACTGTAATGAAGACATATTGTAATATGAAAAACATATTATAATGAAGAGATTTTAATATGAAAGATATCTTGTAATGAAGTCATAATATAATGTGAAAGACGTACTGTAATGAAGACATATTGTAATATGAAAAACATATTATAATGAAGAGATTTTAATATGAAAGACATCTTGTAATGAAGTCATAATATAATGTGAAAGACGTACTGTAATGAAGACATATTGTAATATGAAAAACATATTATAATTAAGAGATTTTAATATGAAAGACATCTTGTAATGAAGTCATAATATAATGTGAAAGACGTACTGTAATGAAGACATATTGTAATATGAAAAACATATTATAATGAAGAGATTTTAATATGAAAGACATCTTGTAATGAAGTCATAATATAATGTGAAAGACGTACTGTAATGAAGACATATTGTAATATGAAAAATATATTATAATGAAGAGATTTTAATATGAAAGATATCTTGTAATGAAGTCATAATATAATGTGAAAGACGTACTGTAATGAAGACATATTGTAATATGAAAAACATATTATAATGAAGAGATTTTAATATGAAAGATATCTTGTAATGAAGTCATAATATAATGTGAAAGACGTACTGTAATGGAGACATATTGTAATATGAAAAACATATTATAATGAAGAGATTTTAATATGAAAGACATCTTGTAATGAAGTCATAATATAATGTGAAAGACGTACTGTAATGAAGACATATTGTAATATGAAAAACATATTATAATGAAGAGATTTTAATATGAAAGACATCTTGTAATGAAGTCATAATATAATGTGAAAGACGTACTGTAATGAAGACATATTGTAATATGAAAAACATATTATAATGAAGAGATTTTAATATGAAAGATATCTTGTAATGAAGTCATAATATAATGTGAAAGACGTACTGTAATGAAGACATATTGTAATATGAAAAACATATTATAATGAAGAGATTTTAATATGAAAGACATCTTGTAATGAAGTCATAATATAATGTGAAAGACGTACTGTAATGAAGACATATTGTAATATGAAAAACATATTATAATGAAGAGATTTTAATATGAAAGATATCTTGTAATGAAGTCATAATATAATGTGAAAGACGTACTGTAATGAAGACATATTGTAATATGAAAAACATATTATAATGAAGAGATTTTAATATGAAAGACATCTTGTAATGAAGTCATAATATAATGTGAAAGACGTACTGTAATGAAGACATATTGTAATATGAAAAACATATTATAATGAAGAGATTTTAATATGAAAGACATCTTGTAATGAAGTCATAATATAATGTGAAAGACGTACTGTAATGAAGACATATTGTAATATGAAAAACATATTATAATGAAGAGATTTTAATATGAAAGATATCTTGTAATGAAGTCATAATATAATGTGAAAGACGTACTGTAATGAAGACATATTGTAATATGAAAAACATATTATAATGAAGAGATTTTAATATGAAAGACATCTTGTAATGAAGTCATAATATAATGTGAAAGACGTACTGTAATGAAGACATATTGTAATATGAAAAACATATTATAATGAAGAGATTTTAATATGAAAGATATCTTGTAATGAAGTCATAATATAATGTGAAAGACGTACTGTAATGGAGACATATTGTAATATGAAAAACATATTATAATGAAGAGATTTTAATATGAAAGATATCTTGTAATGAAGTCATAATATAATGTGAAAGACGTACTGTAATGAAGACATATTGTAATATGAAAAACATATTATAATGAAGAGATTTTAATATGAAAGACATCTTGTAATGAAGTCATAATATAATGTGAAAGACGTACTGTAATGAAGACATATTGTAATATGAAAAACATATTATAATGAAGAGATTTTAATATGAAAGACATCTTGTAATGAAGTCATAATATAATGTGAAAGACGTACTGTAATGAAGACATATTGTAATATGAAAAACATATTATAATGAAGAGATTTTAATATGAAAGACATCTTGTAATGAAGTCATAATATAATGTGAAAGACGTACTGTAATGAAGACATATTGTAATATGAAAAATATATTATAATGAAGAGATTTTAATATGAAAGACATCTTGTAATGAAGTCATAATATAATGTGAAAGACGTACTGTAATGAAGACATATTGTAATATGAAAAACATATTATAATGAAGAGATTTTAATATGAAAGACATCTTGTAATGAAGTCATAATATAATGTGAAAGACGTACTGTAATGAAGACATATTGTAATATGAAAAATATATTATAATGAAGAGATTTTTATATGAAAGACATCTTGTAATGAAGTCATAATATAATGTGAAAGACGTACTGTAATGAAGACATATTGTAATATGAAAAACATATTATAATGAAGAGATTTTAATATGAAAAACATCTTGTAATGAAGTCATAATATAATGTGAAAGACATACTGTAATGGAGACATATTGTAACACGAAAGACATATTGTAATGAAGACATATTGTAATATGAAAGACATACTGTAATGAAAACATATTGTAATATGAAAGACATATTGTAATATGAAAGATATACTGTAATGAAGACATATTGTAATATGAAAGACATATTGTAATATGAAAGACATACTGTAATGAAGACATATTGTAATATGGAAGACATATTGTAATATGGAAGACATATTGTAATATGAAAAATATATTATAATGAAGAGATTTTTATATGAAAAACATCTTGTAATGAAGTCATAATATAATGTGAAAGACATATTCTAATGAAGACATATTGTATCACGAAAGACATATTGTAATGAAGACATATTTTACTGTACAAAAAAATCATAAAGCACTGATATATAATTCATTTCATGCGTTCACCCCTTTACATCGCACTCATAAAGTCCCCCCCCCTATTTAAAGAAAAATGTTCAGTCAGAGACTGAACATTTTTACATCGTTTGTTTAAAATTTACATAGTTTGTTTAAAATTTACATCGTTTGTTTAAAGTAAATTTTGTTTTGTTTTACTTTTAGTTTCACAAAAGCTTCATAAAAACTTAAGACAGGGTTAACTTTACACACATCAGCCCTTGTGACAAACAAAAATGTATTAATAGAATCCTTTATATACCACTATTATTTATTTATTTATTATTGCTGTTATGTTAGGTTAGGATATGTAAGAACTTTTGCATAACTTTTATTGGGTTAACAGTAGATTCATATATTCCTCCTCAACATTGATACTATAAGAAATGTGAAAATTAACATGAGCAGGTACAACATTTGTAATGTTCTTTGTGAACATACCCATCTTAGTTAGTAAAACATTCGAATAAATTTATTTATTTTTGATTTTAGATATTTTAAAATCTAATCTTAAAGCGTCATCCAGCCTTACACAAAGATACTGAAATTCGTTAACTTTCTCAAGCAAGAGACAATCATAGATTAGTTGTAAAACAACCACTATTGAAATAAAACAACGGAAATTCAAATTTAACTTCTTTCAAAAAATTAAATATAAAGTACACATATAAGAACCAATCCAGTACTTACAGACCCGTGAGGTGGAATACATAATATCACAACAGCTGAACACTCGTAATCATAAACTAATGACCAGAAATCTCCAGGGGTGTGCTTCAACGGCCATTCTGTTACAATATACTCTCTTGGCTTTGTGTACCCCTAAACATAGAAAAAAACATTTAATAGTGTGATTTATACATTGCATGTGTATTACGAATTTACACAATTGTTGTAAAAATACAAGCGCTACTAAATTCTTGAATGTAAATTTAAAATAAAACAAAAAACAACTAGTCACCATAAAACACTAATTAACTTTGAATTTTCCTTTTTGTTTCCTTTGTAAATTTCAAGTCTGTATGATGTAAATCAACTATTTACTCTATGATTCTGAGACAGGAATCAGGCTGTAAAATCTATTTAACAGATATTAAAATTTTAAATAGAACAATAATCTATATGTTTACAATGGAATTCAAATAAATACTATATCCTTGCCAATATTGCAGAATAATTATTATGAGCAATAAGAACAAAAATGAAAATATAATTTATAATTTTTCTCTTTAAAAAGAAATCTCAACCGAATTTTAATAATTACCACAGTCCCTCAAGGATACTAAAAGAGCATGATGATAATCAAACACAGTTGATAGGCTTCATCATTGTACTTACCCAGCCCCATCATACAATGTAATACAAGTAAATTTTCTAAATGTAATTCCCAAAAATTGATTTCTTAGGACTTGTATTGGTAGATCAATGGGTCTTATTCAGTGGGGTAAGTTTGTTTAAAACAGCTGTTACACAGGATGTCTGGTGTATATCATGACATCGTAATTGTGTATGAAGTGTTCACTCTCCTGCAGGATACAGGAGAGATTACATTTTCTTAGAGATCCGTATTCGAGATTATATTTTTGACAAAGTCGTCATCTTTATCATTTTAAAAGCTTAAGGTTGGTACCACTACATGCATAATTGAAACCTGCAAACTGCTGACTAATTTATTGTATTAATTTAAAATGCAGTTTTAAAAAAAATATTACAAACATATTGCAATGATGTTTTATTTTAGTATAATATTTTTCTTTTGTCAATGAGAAAATGTATATAAATATTACTCTATTTTTTGTATAAATGCAATCAATAATACACACTTTACTTACATCAACAAAAACTGCATTAATATAGTCTGTAAAACTATTTCCTTGGTACGATGTCAAATAAGGGCGGAAATTGTCAGCTGTAACAAACAAAATGATTAAATTGTAATTTTTACAGCAATTATAAGTAAAATCTTTAATATAATTTATATACAGTTTTTTAATGATCGTATTGTATACATCATATAGGTACTTTATCACATCATTTGGATTGTGTTTACTTAATAAATGTAAAACTACTAACAAATATCTTCCAAAAGATAACAATAAATTCTTGTATTTGTTTATGTTGAACACATCTTAAAATTAGTAATATAATCAACATTCTTTTCAAGAAGCCAGAGTAACAATAATTAATTATTGTGACAGAACTGAAAAGTGAAGAAATTGCTTGCCTTGCAAGTACGAAGGAAGACATTAAGGTGACAGTTGTATATAAATATATACGCTGAGCTGAGATACAACGAGGTCAATTGATAAAGTGGACAACTTCTGGAGGTTTTTAAGATAGCCAGATGTACTTGGCGATAAAGATTTCTGCGAGAGTTGCAAGAAGAGTGAGCAAACTTTATGTGTAAAAGAACTTGTAATTATTCAGAGTCAGTTTATTAAATTATTAACGTAGAATCAGGTCACAACAGAAGGAAAATTGTATAACTGAACTACTGATTTATTTAGTTTAAAGTGATAAACCCAAGGCAGAAATCCTAGTAATTAATTATCCTAACAGTACTTATTAGAGAATCGTTACACAAATAAAAGTGGTAGCATAATTTGTGTGTGCCTTCTTTGCCTCTAGACATATTACATATTTTTTGTTTAAAATCCTCTCGGTCATCAAAGCCTTATAAAAAAGTACCTACGAGAAGAACATAAAATAATGACCCTTGGTCCTCGAATACTTTATTAGCATCAAGATCGGAAGAGAGCAAGATTAAGTCGAGAGAGATCTGATGGAAAATATGAAAGAGAAGTAACCCAAGAATACATGGATAAAGGTGTAGGTCCAGCTAGGTGTACTCGGGTTTGCCATGCTATAGTAAGCTTCTGAAGGAAAAGAAACATACTCTATCTCGACTTATATGATAGGTAAAGAACACTAGTTATGGAAATATGTATATATATGTTTTTTTTATAATTTATTTTTCTTGTTATTTTGTCATCGAACTAATAAAAAAAAGGGGGGAACATAAAATAAAGAACCCTAGCCCTTGAATACTCTAATAGTGTCATGATTGAAAGAGAACAATAGTTGGTCAAATGAGACTTGATAGGAAAGATGAAAAAGAGGGATCTAACCCAATACTACATGAAGAAAACTGTAAATCCAGCGAGGTGCATTTAGTATTCCCATCATCACAAGTTATGTGATGAGCCAAAAATGGAATTTGGAATGAACTCTATCTGTTTATATATATATATATATAAACAGATAGAGTCTCTCTATATATATCTCTCTCTCTCTCTATATATATATATATATATATATATATATAGAGAGAGAGAGAGAGAGAGAGAGAGAGAGAGAGAGAGAGAGAGAGAGAGAGAGAGAGAGAGATTTTGAGAATCTGAAATCTGTGTATAGATAGAAATGCTGGTCCAGGTTAATTTATATTTTTATTGCATGTAAATCTTGTAAGGAAAGTTTATTCATCATACAAAGATACACCTAGTAGCTTTGTAATGGGTGTATAAACTAGGTTCAGAAACTAATGCTTGATAGTTGAATTCATGGTTATTTATTTAATGGCCATTGTACTAATGATTATTTTAGGATCTAAAGTATCTTTCAGAAAAATTATTGTGATTCTGTAACTAACATAATCTCTCCATTCTCGGTAAGCATAACGATCTATATATACGATCATATAGTCTATACATAGAGAGAGAGATATTTTAGAGAGAGAGAGAGAGAGAGAGAGAGAGAGAGAGAGAGAGAGAGAGAGAGAGAGAGAGAGAGAGAGAGAGAGAGAGAGAGAGAGAGAGATTTTAGAGAGAGAGAGAGAGAGAGAGATATTTTAGAGAGAGAGAGAGAGAGAGAGAGAGAGAGAGAGAGAGAGAGAGAGAGAGAGAGAGAGAGAGAGAGAGAGAGAGAGAGAGAGAGAGAGAGAGAGAGAGAGAGTTTATAAACAGATAGAGAGATATATAACAGCGTTATAAAAATAACATGAAATTATGACCTTGTTCATATGAATGGCTGTGTCCATCCTTACTATTCACATCATTTTCGTCTCGGCTAATTTTTATTTAATTTAGCAAGGGTAACTCTTTTAAATGTTTAAAGAAGTAGTACTACAATTTATCAACTGAATCATATTTTGAAAATTCCAACAAGGAAAAAATATAATGGTCTTAAAGTTGAATTCAAAAACTTTGAAATCTTTATTAAAACCTGCTCCAAAAAAAAAAAAAAAAATTGTGAAAACACAGCTCCATTATTTGTGTCCTTTAAAATTAAGCTTGATACAAAATGTAATCAAATAATTCAATAAAAGAGTTAGACAGTTAAATATTGTTTATTTCTAACGTTTGAATAATGATAACTTTTAATATGCCTAAAAAAAAACCAGACTTTAATTTCAAGTACAATTAGCCTTTATATAAGACAAGGGAGGAGAACAAGACAGACAGATGCAGACAAACTTCAATGAGTTCGTTTCATACACTTGGTGGAAACAACAAATAATACAAAATGTTATTTTGAAAATGTACTTATTTATGTTTAATGGTGTACAGAGACATTTGGCTGTATTATTTAACACGGATAAATATCTAGAATATTTCAAATGATTGAAAGTTGAAATAAAATCAGAGAGGCAAAAATGCTGTTGGATTCATTGAATTCCTCTTTAACTGTAACAAATTTGAAGGTACCATTTTTTTATCAACTCGCAACTAACGCTTGAGTATTAATGAAAAATAACTTGCATTTTAAAAATATGTATCCCTTTTGTATTTTGTTACACTTTATACAATTTGACAAATCTGTGCAAATATGGCAAAAAAAACATTAGTTACAAACTTGTTTAGGAAATTATAAAATTCAATGTGTTAAATTTTGTTAAAACTGAAAACAATACCGGCATTTTTACTTACGTGGTACAATAAGTACATCCCTGTTTTTCTCCCTGTTGTCACCTCTGTGGCCCCCAGCACAGTCACCTATTGTAAACCTTGGAGTCATTTTACAAATTTGCTAAAAAAAATATAAATGACAAAATTACTAAAAACATTTGTAAATACTTTCAAAATTTAGTTTATGTTTAAAATTTAATAATGCTAAATAATGGTTACGCTAATCTTCACATAGGTTACGCAATTTTAACAATGATTATGTTACAAAACAAGAGAATTCCTAATTTTCAAACTTCACAAACGCTTGTACCCAGTGTAAAGCTTTGCCCTCTTGCACATACATTTAATATTAACTAAACAATAGTTATGAAGAATAACATTATATTCTCATTTGATATTGATTTTTTGAATATTTTACGTTATTAAGTCTGTTTTGTTTCATTATTTATATTTTTATTTTAAATCGTGTGTTTTCGAATTGGAAAAATATTAGTTCATATCACTAAAATCTGCACTGTAAATACATGTGCATAAATTGGACGCACAGATGAATCGATAAAAATAACTGAATTCATTTCTGTTTAACCTGATAACTATAAGTTTTAAAATGTTTTAAATCATTGTTTTTGCTCAGTACTATCTTAAAGCCGACTTTACATTTGTAAAATGTAAATTTATTAGATTTTGTAAATGTTAATTTTTCGAATCTCTTCAGTTCAGTACTCCATTCGCGAGACACATCTGTTTAATTGTGTTAAATTACGTTGTATTTCACTAACAGCCTTTAAGTTGGATAGAACCACCCTCTGCTGTCACTGACAACTGCGTAACTTTGAACATCTCTACCAACTTTGCAACAAAATAATAATAAGTACTTGAATCTAATCTCCAGTAACCTCCAGAAACATTGTTTTTCTTGCAAATTATATACGTAAGAAAAGACAGTGTTTAAGTGTCTTCTACTAATTTGTAATTTAGCAATTACATCTGTACGTTTTTCGTGTTCAATTTGGCGCAGCAGATTGTTAATTTTTAAGTTGCATTATTTTTGTTTTGGAGGTTCCTAGAAGAACTGTTTTTGTTGTCACACGCTTTGAAGGTGACTTGTCTTTGTTACTGGTGATTATATCTGTATGAAACTGTAATAAGGTGAGATTTTGTACGACTTCTATACATTGCAAGTTCGTAAAATGTGATGGAGTAAGATTTAGGGGATGTGTAACTTATAATAGATTATGAATTATATCGGAGGACTTGAAAAATAACAAGAGGTATTTTATTTTATATTTAGTATTTCAGAGCGATTACTTTTAGAGGTTGTCTAAGAGTCGAAAATTTAAAAAAGTAAATTAAGCCATGTTGAAATTACACTGATGATGTAAATAAGGGCACTGTTATCTTTGCTTTATAATGACAGATTTCTAAACTCAATTGCCTAGGTGTTATAAATACCAGAGAATATCTATTTACTTGTTTAAAGGATAAAACAAATTAAATCACCGAACATTATTAGAATCAGTTTCAGTTAACTTACTTGGTATTCCCTTTGATACTCGTTCAGTTTTGTGACAGGATCTTTCATCGACTTTTGTTTAAGCCTTTGAGACAGTTCCTTAACGGGGAACCACGACACTCCGCAGACAATAAACTCTTCCAACGTGTCGTAAACAAACTTATACTGATCCTGCAACATACGTAACGCGTTTATTCCTATATATTACTTATGTATGTTTTAAAACTAGTATTGTTTATTTCGAGGAAAATTTTACTGAAAACAAAATTAAATTTAATCAAAACTCACTAATGTTTCTATCATTCCTTTTCGTGATTGGCGTAACATTTTTAAGTATCCAAAAACATCGAATCCATCCTCTTCTTCTGCTAATTCTAAATTGGCATCTATCGCAAGATAGACTCCTGAGCGACCTCCACCGTCACTAGAAAATAACAGACATTTCATGTGAACCTAAACCAAGATAACAAAATAAAATAAACACATTACAGTATAATTCAATTTGCCCTCAGTTAGTAAGGCCGTGGACGCATCAGTTGATGAGCGAGGCATTGGGATGTTATAATGTCTGACCTGCGAATTTTAGTCTCTTCCTCCTTTTCATCTCTGTCGCTCACTGAATCTGGCTCTGTTAGCATTTGTCACGTTTTTAACAGTTTCCTATGCTACTAGTTCTCTTTTGCTTTGTGTTTTCGCAGTTTATTTTGGTGTGTTTTTTTTAAATATTTTTTTACAATATAAAGGGATTTATTTTAAAGATTACTCAAGGATAGAAACTCCATAGTAAGATACGTGAAATAATTTAACACGTTAGTGGTTTCACACCAAATGAAACCAAAAATGAAAATCAACTCGTACCATTACACAAAAATCTGGAAATAACAGCGTCTGCTTGTGATATGTTTATTAGAACAGTTAGAAACATAAGAAAATTACAAAAAATCGTTCGGATTCTTCAGTAAAAATCAGTGTTCATTTTTGTCTCCTAAAATAAATCACGGTCGACATCTGTGACTGAGCTTGATGACTTTGACCAGTGTGTTGTTTGGAGAACAATGTACAACTTTTACAAAACAGATAACTATCTTCCTACATTGAATATTTTGAAAAATAAACTATCAGAATCAACACATTTTCAAGGGAGTGTGTTAGCGAGTTGTGTTGGATTGAAAATAACTGGAAAATATTGTTTTAGAGAAGTGACATCCGCGTGAAGCGGATATACTATTTGACGGTAATGAAACAGGCAAGAAAATAAAATAAACCAGTAGTTTATATGAAGGAATCTGTCTTCGGTCTTCACACAGAAAGGCTGATAAAAGTTTGCATAGTTACAAAAAAAGAAGGCTATGATTGTCCACGCAGGGGATTTTTATCACTAACTACAGCCTATGCAAGGCAGGTATTGTCAGCAAAAACTTTATAACTTGGACAAAAGACAAACTGTTATAAAAACTTCTGCCTCAGTCGATTGTTGACATTTCATCTTACCACAAAGTTCTTGTTGAAAAAACACACAACTCAAATACCGTGAAAGCTGATGTGGTTAAATGACTTCATGATAAAGGAATCCCATTTTAAAGAGCAATGAAGAAGGACCTGCCCATTTCTTTTAAATAAATACAAATTGTATAATCATTCATGTTGATCTAAATAATGTATAAAATATTATCATTTTATTGTATTATATTAAATTAATGTGTATTATTACATAAGCTTTTGTCAGATATTAAATAATATAATCAGATATCTCAAAATATAAAAGATGTAATGAGAAACAAAATGGGAAGATATTATTTTGAAAATTATATGATATCCTTCTAGGACAATATATATATATATATATATATATATATATATATATATCAATATTAATTTTTTAAAAAACTGATTTTTGAGTGAATAGTTATTTCGTAACAGCAAATTGACATGTAGTTCATTAAAAACAAAAGAGTACTACATACTATTATAATTTAAAAATTATTTATACTTATAACGACAGGTACAAGTCAAACAACCCCTTCAATTTATAAGCTGACATTTAGACGCAACACGCAAAACCGATATTTTGTATTTTCAGCAACGCCAGTCACTCCCAGTGCCGAGGGCATAGTTAAAATAATTTACCTGTAGCACAATAAATGTTTACTTGATTATTTTGTCATGTTTGTATGTGAGTCGTGGTGTTGGTGATTGAAAGTTCATCTGTATGCAACCGGAATGCCAATCAAGGGATGACTATTACTCGGAACGCGTTGCACATTTCCGTTTACTGGTTTAAATACTAAATATTGTTAAACACAAAATCTTTTAATACTGTTTTTTCTACTTACTTGCAGTGGACAACAATAGGACCCTCCTGGTTGTTCTTGTACGACCCTACAACAGCTCGCATACGTCTTCGGAATTCAAGGATGGCGTTGGAAAAAGGACAAGTATGAGAAGGCCACTCGGTGTAATGAAACTGGAGGAGTGTTCGTTCTTGTTCTTCAGGCTGTAAGTCCACAGAAACATTGATTTATGAGTCAAAATAAAGATACTGAAAATATGATTGTACAATATTTTAATCATTAAACATTTTTAGATTAAATAGGTGATTGTTTATTTTCTTGCAAAACATGTCTGAGGATTCAGTTTTGATTAACACAAAACTCATATCGTTTAAAAAGATTATTTTTCCCAAAAGGAATTAAACTACAGGTAGAAACAGTTTTTTTTATATTAATAATAAGTGTATTATAAATAAATATTGATAAATAAAAGGCCTGTAAATCAGCTATGGACAAGCACTGTTTACAAGAAAATAATACTTTGACTAGAAAATTCTGTGTTGATGAAACATACTTCTGAACTAAGATACTTGGGAAATGTTTTATTTAACAAATACCGTAATGTAATTGTAAATAATTAATTAGGACCTTTACAAGGTCCTTTATTAATATAAAACATTAATTATATTATTAGATATAAATTAGTTCAGCAATGTTAGCTCTAGGCTATTTAGAATGACGAAGGCACTTGTTAAAACGCCTTACTGTTGTAAATAAAGATTACACCACACCCCTTTAGTTCTGCATAAATACGAGGTTTGGCATAGTACTAGGTTAGTTATATTAGATCATGCATCACTGAAGATGACGACTTTGTCTTTGAAACGCGTTGTTATAAATAAACGTACTATCTGTGAGAATTTGTGTTCAAGTTTTATTTGATCAAATAAGAGAATTGTTAATTTGAGTACAATCTTCGCCAATCCTTATATTTTTCCTATTATTTATATTTGTTGACACGTTTCTTCATCTTTGATACCTAATTTATTACTCAAAATATAAATAATAAGACAACGCTAGAATTGACAGAAGACCGTACATAAAGTAATTATGTAGATCTTAATAGATATAATTATTATAAAAGGATTGTTACTAAATATTTAAAATTTAGGCTCTCTTTTTAAATACATTGGATTATTTAGGAAAAACAAATTAAATTAAATGAAAGGGATTTTCTGCTAAGACTTCCTTATTTCTCCAATCCTTGATATAAAACTGGAAGGTAAACCCAAAACAGTCTACAGCTTCACTAGAATGTTACCTAATTTTATAGAATCTATTCGCCGGGAAATATCAATCATATGATTTCCTGATTGGATGTACTTAAACCATTCATTTTTTAATTTGTAAATTTGAATATCAATTTTTATTTTAGGTTTTGATTATTATTAATGAATTTACCTGATGATCTCATTATTGTGAGTACTATCTTGGAAACCCCGAGGGACTTAGTTGGAACTAGAAATGTATTCTAAGGTCACATCACTCTCTTTCATCTTACTTATCAGGTCTTTCTAGGCTAACTCTTGTTCTCTTCCGAGCCTTACGCTAATTCTAGGGTCTTTTTTTTAGGTAGATGATGATAGAGAAGTTTTGCGCCTTTAAGAGACAAAATGGGTAAAAGACATTTTTTTATTAACTTTACTTTAATTTATTTAAGGAAATTGATTTATTTCATGTATATAGTTTATTTAATATCTGTGAAATAAACTTAAATTCTTATTATTGAAATGAAATTTGATTAGAATCAGTAATCAACGGTCAACGAACAAGTAGAGATCAATTCTAAGGATGACTCAAAAGAAACCTTAAATAATATATTTTCAAACGAACTTTTAGATCACTTTTTATTTTATTCTTGAGAAAATTAAAAAAAAAATTTAACGGTTTCTACATATCGTTATTCCAACCACAAACACAGAAAGTATGAAGTGCATACTATAATAGTCAGTAACATTTTGCAGGTGGGCAACTTGACAAATAAAAAAATATTTTACACAAAAACAAATTCAATAAATTTGTCACTTTATTTCTATTTATTCATTTTTACATTTTTCATTAAAAAACAAATTGTTAACAGAGAGTAAATAATTATATAATTTAAAAGTGGAAATACCACCCAAACAGTCATCGTTTTAAAAATACTTTTGGCTCATCCTTCTTATAAATTCTTTTTTCTCCAGGTACCTAAAAAAGCCTTACACTTAAAGATAGGCGTATACGTATATCATTTTCGGCTCTCGAAAATTTACCAAAATTGATACAAACTTATTTTTTTGAGACAATTTAAATCAATTGGTTATGAAAAAAACTTTGTATAATTATAAAGCCTCGTAGAAAAGCAACATTAATTTCTAATTTGTTGTTATTCATCATATGCAAATTTATTTGTATTTTTTAATGTGACTCGTTTCGGTGATTTTGAAACGTCATTTTTTTGAATTTTAAATATATATATTTAATTTACGTGTGTTGGAAAATTATTAAAAAACACAAACAAAAAAAAAAGATTTTTATTGAATTGATAGAAGTATGAAATCGTGATGTTAAAGAAGTATTGAAATTTGTTTATTTTTTAATTTATTTCCTGTGTTTTTAGGTTTGTATATTGTAACTAACAAAAGTTAATTACATATGTAAATTAATACTTTTTTTGCTTATTAACAATTTTCCAACGCCATAGAGTTTGATAGATAATTTTGTTTTTACTTTATCATTAGTACGTATTCAGTGGACCACTATCTTTCCAGGAGGCCGGCCCACAAGGAGTAAGTAAGAAATCTTAAATGAGAGCATAGGTCTAGTTGTACATCGAATTAAAGCCTTTATGAGTAGAACACAATGCCGTAAACCCGATCTCAAAAGGTTCATCCTAGCTAAAATAGCGTTGGTTTAAAGTTCATATTAGCTAATGTTTACTAGGAATAGGTTATGAAATGAACACTTTGCAAATCAATATCAGGCTTACAAAAAAAAAATTAAACTTCTCACTGGCTCTTTACCTCCAATGGGGGACGGCCCTCAAGGAGTCAAAAGGAAATCTTAAACATAACCATAGGATGATAATGTACATCAAATTAAAGTTTTTTATTTGTAGAGTACAATGCCGCAAATAACAACTACCTAAAGCAAGTATGTTTCCTGTTTGCGGGGATACTCACTATCAGTCACAAACAACTTTCTCTTTTAGGCCTATCATGGTTAATCAATTTTCCTTGTTTGCTTTAATAAAAACTTTAAACCCACGCCATTTTAGCTAGGGTGAACCTTTTGAACCTCTTCTATAATTTGAAGGATTTAATTATTTTCATTACTAATAAAGAAATATTATGTTTTTCACATTTAATATTCAATGAAGAAAAATTTATTAAATTTAATCTAATATCATCTTAGCATTTACACAACAGATGCATGTTTTCCTTTTCTTCTCTTTATTCCTTTTGAAATTATTATTTTAATTACAAATTCACCAGTTAATTGTTTCAACTTTTTGTTTCTGTCCGTGTTTTACAAAAATGTATTCTTTCTTCTAAATAAATTTATATTTACACCACTCAATTTTAATTTGAAAAATATAACATTAGTAAACGGGGTATTTTTTAAACTTGCATTTTTATTTATTAAAAAAGAAAAATACATAAATGTCAGGTTTACGGGAAACGTTAATATACCCTCCCACTCATCCCCATCTCCATGCAACACACAATTTAAAATATACCTAATAACATATCTACCTGTTAGAACCCTTTTACATGAAAAATAAATATATATTTTTAAAATTCTTTTAAAACGTAAGTTACGTATATTTATATCACAGGTCACTTTTTTATTCTTTACTATAAGGAATGAAAGTGGTACATTTAAATAAGAATGAGATGTGCAATAGGTGGTAAGAATTTCAAATTGATATCTTAAGTACTTTCTGAGATAAGGGTTCATTAATATTGTAAAATTAATATGGGGCCAATAGGGACGTCCGTCTTCCCTTAATTAGTACTTAAACATTTTGCTGTTGCGAAGACGTTTGCTCAAGCTTTTTATTTTGGTAAAAACAAATTGCTAGAGTGAAGAGTTTAGTTCAAATATTAACAATTTAATTATTAGCAATACAGACTGGGCCTATTTGTGAAATAACAAAAAAAAAGATATATGTTGGTTGTAACACTACACTTACCGAATTCTTGCATTTTTTTATTCAACTTCACAGATGTTCATACAGTATTGTTATGGAATCTACCTTTTTATTACTTCTTATCTTCCTATTAGTAGAATATTATGATATTTTGGAATATTTTAAAATTATTTACCATCTTAATATTTGGACAATTGAACAATAATAATTATATTACAACAAGCACATAAGGTGATGTCACAATCCTTCTAATCACAGTGGCACTTTTTAAATATTATAAAACTCCCTTTACCCATTACAATTAAACCACTGATAGTTAAAACTTGACTGTTCTTTTTCCATAAGTCTTTTTTACCAAAATATAGAGCTTTCAGCAAATAACTTCGTAGAAGCAAAAATGTGTGAGTATAAATTAAAAATCCCGCAATATTTCGAGAAGGGATGATCCAATTTGATTACTTTTTGCATCTAAATTTTCTTTTGATTAAAGGTGTCACAAGGAGTAGGTTGCCATTTGAAATTTTTAAGTTGGGGGTTGCAAGGGAGTGGGGTGAGTGGGAGGGTTACTCAGAGTCCACAAATATAGTTCCCATTGGGTGTTTCTTATTTCCCAAGTCGCACATTTATGCATTTTTGTGCGACATTTATATCGTTTTTAGTTTTTTCAATAAATTAAGTTCCAAATTAAAAAAAAAACCTATGTTTTCTATCTTTTTAAAATAAAATGCCATAAATATACTCACTGTATCTTTTTTATGGATTACACGAATAGTCCTAATATGGAAATTTGCTAACCCCTCTTCGTGTTTAACAGAAATATTAAGGTCACCGTAGTCCTCACTTTTGACTTTAGCAGAAGGCCAGTATTGCATACACATAACCTAGAAAGTAATGAAACAATAATTATTAGCTTAAACTACTAAATAAATAGAAACTTTCTCTGTTAGAGGTAACCAATAGTCATGTTGTTACCAATAGTTCGGGGAAAAAAATTTAATACTAAGCAGTTGTCTAACCAACTACTTATATCCTTTATTCGTTTTGAAAATACTCTTAGTTTATATACACAATCAAACTGTGTATACAGTTAAATTCTTTAAAAAATATACTTCAACTACTAAAAAAAAATTCACTAATTTATAATGTTGAAGTAAATTTATAAAATTTAATTTTCAGAGAATTTAAAAGATGACAATTTTAGATCTAGTCTTAAATACTTTATGAGATTAAAAGAACGCAACTCTATAAGAAACGAGTTACGTTGACAAAACATGTTAAAAACAGGTAAATAGGTGTCGTCAGGGTACGAATCCACCCCCGTCATACAATATAATACAAGGAGACACTATAAATGTAACACCCAAAAGTTGGTATTTTGTTATTTTTAAGAAATGTCAAATTATAATACTAGATCAATGGGTTTACAACAGTTGTTACACAGGTTATCTCAATCCCATAATTGTGGATATTTTGTGGATATTTCTACTTTATTGACGTCGGTGGATGTCTATTAATTAAAAAGTCTCCACTAGCTTTACTTGTGTCAGTGTCCATTCAAAATTACACAGTTAAAAATAACAGTCATTCAATGGCAGTTATAAATTTTAAAATCACTAAAACACAAAAATATATTACCTTAATAAAATCAAATGTTTTTGTAAGCATGACTATACAGGAAGCTTTCTCCTGCCAAATCATTCGCCAAAACTCATTGACGGTCACTTCAGTTGGTCCCTGTGTAACTATGTAAGCGTTAGGTTTCAGCAAACTCTGTAACAATTAAATGAACATATTATTGGTAACGTAAGAACTGTTTCAATTCTTAAACAGAAATCATTCTGTTAGAATATTTTATTAAATGTTAACTAAATATAATAATAATATATTAATTTGATTTTTCTTTACAAATTGTTTAATAACAAATTATAATGTTTCTACTTACATTTTTCATACTGTGAGTACTTAATGATTACCACAAATATATAAAGTGGCCACACCGTGAGCATTTATTTTGTGTATTGTGTGTGTTATTTTGAAGGATGAAATTGTTTAATATATTAATTAAAAAATTCCAATATGGAATCAGTATCTACTTTTCTTTATAAATTAATTAAGAAGTGGTTATTTCAGGAGAATTATGTGAGCGCCTATGTTTTCATTATATGTCTATCGTATTTAATTGTATTTTCTAACTGTGAAAGTTGTTACTTCTTAAAATAAATAGTGGCAGTGTTTATTGTTTTTCGATTATGAGTCTCGGTTGTATAAAGACATTCATTGCATTGCGTTTTATCTTATGTTTAAGCAGATGGAAGTATTAATTTAATTTATTTGTTCAATTTTAGAATTGTTATAATTTGAAATGTATTGTAAATATGTTTAGTACCCTAGAGGTACTATGTTTTGTTTTGGAGAGGCGGCATTCTGGGAAAGCAATTTTTATTATTTTTTTTCCTTCTTTCTTCTCAGCATTATTGTTAATAGAAATTGATGTTAAATCCTAATCAGGATCAGTAATCCTAAGGATTACCTAATTTTTCACGGTGTATTTTAATATCGTATTTGTATAAGATCATTTTACTAAAGGTAGTGCATCATTTGTCAATGAATTTCATTGGTGGAAAATAAATATATTGCATTGTATGTCATCTGATGATGGTACTAAACACCTATCTACTACCTGAATAGTATATTTTTCTTAGCAAATATTTACTTTGATAATATTGATTTGCTGTGAGTTTTGTTTGCGTGTCTCTACAACCTATACTTTTTGAACGAGATTTTATAAAAAATGTTAGTTCCCTTCTGTTACTGTTCTTGTAAATTTTTAGATATCAAAGCTTCTTGGGGTGTATTAATCACACAATATTGGTTATTGTATCGTCAGATTGTATTTATAATTAAACTTTATAAGATATTAAATATAGACTTCTTTATAACTACAGTAATATAAAAGCATTTGACGTAAGATGATAAAAAGTTAATTAAACCAGACAATGATAGAGCTTTCTTATTTTTACGTGATATATTTTATAGTCATCAATATAGATTATTGTATCCCTCGTAAAACCACCAGAATGCCAAAGTGCTCCTCTGATGTGAGAGAGAATCAGTTACCTCGCTTCACCCTCTCTCTAATAATTAATTATAATATCATATTATTGTTATAATTACACAGTATTCAGTCTATAATTACACAGTATTCAGTCTATAATTACACAGTATTCAGTCTATAATTACACAGTATTCAGTCTATAATTACAAAGTATTCAGTCTATAATTACCCAGTATTCAGTCTATAATTACAAAGTATTCAGTCTATAATTACATAGTATTCAGTCTATAATTACAAAGTATTCAGTCTATAATTACAAAGTATTCAGTCTATAATTACACAGTATTCAGTATATAATTACACAGTATTCAGTCTATAATTACACAGTATTTAGTCTATAATTACAGAGTATTCAGTCTATAATTACACAGTATTCAGTCTATAATTACACAGTATTCAGTCTATAATTGCACAGTATTCAGTCTATAATTGCACAGTATTCAGTCTATGATTACCCAGTATTCAGTCTATAATTACCCAGTATTCAGTCTATAATTACCCAGTATTCAGTCTATAATTACACAGCACAGTATGCAGTCTATAATTACACAGTATTAAGTCAATAATTACACAGTATTCAGTATATAACTACACAGTATTCAGTCTATAATTACACATTATTTAGTCTATAATTACACAGTATTCAGTCTATAATTACACAGTATTCAGTCTATATTTACACAGTATTCAGTCTATTATTACACAGTATTCAGTCTATAATTACACAGTATTCAGTCTATTATTGTACTTACATCAACATATGATGCGTTAACATAGTCTGAATCGGGAATGTCGGGCAAAGTATCCAATACAACGCGATTGTAATCATCTGAAATCAAATAGAATAATTATTATACAGGGTGTCCCATAATGTTTGATTTAATTAAAACATTTCATGAACGTTGCAGATAAAAGTATACCATAGAATTTTCAACATATTTTTTTTTGCAAATAAATAGCGGCTGTTTAAAATTAAACTGTTTTGGGTATATTATCATATTTTATCAGCTGTTATGTTTGTAATCGTGCATTGTTGAGTACATTTATACTACACTGTAACAGATGCATTCATTAGTTAACCTCTTTTTGTTGTTTCAATCGTGGCTTATTCAATAGAGTATAAAGTAACGTACTGTTCATGTGTATTCAAGTACGTTGCCGTAACACCGAGTCTCACGAAACAGATGTGTCATAGCACCGAAACAAGATTGAATTTTATAACCATGCCACAACACCGAATACAATCCAATAGCTTTGAAACGATATAGGATGTGTTGCACATGTCCCAATTGTGGTAGAGGTCTGCACAGTGATGGAAGAAATGGAGGAGGGGTACGAAGATTAATTATTGGTTGGCTTAGGGGAGGTGCTGAAGGAGAGTAACACCCATCGCCACAAAACCGTCGTAACTCGGTGAATCTTGTGTTAATTTTCCGTACCACAATGTCTCAGTGTAAATCATTCTTCCATTTCTACGTCTCTGACACTTGGACTGTTTTAGAAATGGAAAAATTATGTAAATAGTAAATATAGTTATAAAAATTACTTTATTTTGTGCAGTGAAAAGCTGGGCTTCATCTGAGGGCAAATACCTCCCCTCTTTTTGGCTCCAACCCCTCTGTCTTACTGGAAGTTATCTAATACGGTTACTTATTTTAGTGTTGATGTCATAGCTTCGAATTCCCGTGTTTATGCCACAACTCCGAATTCAATATAAATATTTGGAGCTATGGAACTCCACTAGCAATCATATTTAATAATGATCTTGAAGCAAGAAGACAATTCCAAGCTGTGTATCCAGATGTTGAACCATCATTAGACAAATCAATAGCAAAGTGGAAAACACTACTAGAAACTGTAGTGAAAAAATACAGTCGAGAATTTGACGTGTATGTGAGAAAAAGTTTGTGCTGCCTTCCAAAATCTACTAAACTGAATTCGAATAGAAAAGTTGTTTTAAACACTATTGTGACCAAATCTACGTTTCAGAGACAAAAAAAGACAAAGTGAAGAGGCATCCGACACATCATGGTCTTCTTGAAGACGGCCAAACCAGAAGAGTAAAGGTTTGTTCTAAAGTCATTCAACATTACTAGACTGAACACGAATGGCATCATCCGGCCTCCAAGATCGCCAGACCTAACTCTTAGTGCATTTTTGCTGGACTGCTTAAAAGAACAAGTGAGAAGTGAAAGACAATTAAAATTCGCAAAATCCCATAAGCCTTACCCGGCACACCTGTTTTTTTTTAAATTCATTCAACGGTGCTACCAATCCATAGCAGGAGATGGTTTCAGTTTGAATAGTGATCATTGTTTTTCCTGGATATTTTATCATTAATTATTTTATCGTTTATTACTAATTTAAAATTTAAAAAAATTAATAAAATATCTGATTTAATAATAAATTATTTTGTTCTTTATTAATGAAAAACTTATGATTGAAACAACAAAAAGAGGTTAACCAATTAATACACCAGAATCGAATTCAATTTAAAAAAAACTCAACAATGCATCATAACAAACATAACAGCCATTTAAAAAAAATAGATAATCTAATAGCCACAAAAACTGTTTTATATTTTAAATAGATGCCATTTTGTTTGTATTGTGTAATATATTCTTACACATATATACATTTGTTCAAAATTTTAATTAAATCTGTTCAAAAAAAAAGTTGTTTCATTACAAGTCCAACATTGGAACATAAGTAACACTGTACGTAACGAAAATGTAAACACAAAAAACGTGAAAATGAATTGTTTGTTTAAACTGTAACGACACAAACTATTATTTTTTTTAATGTAATGAATATTTTAAATACAAATAAAAAAAGTGATAAATAATATTTCACTAACATTAGCAAACTCGAATCAATATCCACAAAGTTTATTACTTTGTAATTGATATTTGATCAAAAGATGAAGATATACAATGGATTTCATCTTTAAAGATAATATCTCAAAATCTTTTCAACCGATATCGATAGAATTTAATGAATGTAAAAGTGTAAGAACTAATCCAACTTTTCAGGGTAAATAAAACGATAATTATTATGAGTTGAAAATAACCTAAATTGATTCAACGCAACGGGACAATTTCCCTTTTTAACTAAAAACAAGCTTTTTTGATGATTAGGGGAATAATACATTTCCTTTAGGTTTTAAGAGGATACAATTGTGCAAAATTTTAGCAGTTTCGTATTTTTATCTGACTATATATATATATATATATATATATATATATATATATATATATATATATATATATATATATATATACTCCAATGAATGAGTTGTAGTTTGCTTACTGTAGCTCACTGAAGATGACGACATTGTCGTTGAAATTCGTTTGATTTATTAAAAGTATTATTTGTGAGGAATTGTGTTTAAAGTTATTTAAATTTAAATAAATGATTTATTAAAAATTAATTAATTAAATACCTATAGATACGTCGTAAATATTCCTTTATATGAAACTTAATAGAAATATTTATCTAACTCAGTGTGTTATAAGTTGTCCAACACACGAAATATGAACAAATTACTGTTTAAAATTATTGTCATTTTGGTACTTTTAACTCGAATTTTTGAATAGTAGGGTTCTATATGAACACAATATAATCTCATGTTACAATCTTAATATCTGTGGTCGCTATCGTGCTTACGGACGGACTGACGGACGTCGACTGAACAATCTTTTTTTCAGTTTGAAAAATAAGTATCATTCAAAATAGAGAGAAGACATTTATGGGGAATAAAATTACAGCATTATTGAAAGAAACAAAACACTAGCTAATTTACAAGTTCATTAAAACAAAATAGAAGTAAAAAACAAACTTTATACATCTTTCTGAACTTAATAAAACTTACATTGTTTTTGGAAGAATGAAAACAATTAAACAGACAATAGACACAAGAGAGAAGTATCGATTATACTTACAAGGAATGCACTTAGGGTTTTGGTTCTTCTCCTTGTTTGCCGGTTTAGTTGCATGCCGGCAGGAGTGAGTTTCCACTTTCACAGCAGTCTGAAAAATAAATACAAATATATTTCCACAGTGTTTTGGATAGGTACTTTGACATGTATAATAAAACTGCTATACTGTCAGAGTTTTGAAAATAACCTCTTATAAAGTTTTATAAAAATATATGTATGTAAATAAATCAAGTCAAATTTTAAACTTTAAGTTATAAATCTTAAATCCCCCTCCCCGATACTGGTAAATATTGCATAATCAAAACAAAACTACTTAAGAACCCTCTTACTTTTCACCTAACCTAACCTAACCACGCCCGGAGTCCTTGGATCACTACTTTGAGTAAAATTAATATTCTGACATGTATAATAGTTTTGGAGTTTTGAAAGTCCTTAAAATGAAGCCTTAAAATTGAGCAAAGTTTGATAGAAATTGTTACAGTCGATTTTGAGTATATTGTAATTTTTTATTTATTCTTATTGAGGTAACTTTCATATTTTCAGTTATAATAAAAAAATTATAAAGAATTTCCCAGATGTGGATAAAATGTGTTCGTACCAAATTTTAATATAATCTGTTCTCAGGTTTAAACTGTAGATCACTCATACGCCAGACGACAGACATCATTCCAAAACCAGTTTTTTTACTCAGGAGCCCTCAAAATGAATATATCTGCAACGATTTGGTTTACCCATTACATAAAACCTTTTCTACACTACGTTGTGATGTTCGCATTAATGACCAGCGTCTCCCCCCTTACTTTACTTTAGGGTACGATGAGTTGCCTATCTTTGGATGTAAGGCGCTCCACCGACGAGTATTCAATAAGGCAAGGCCCCCCTCCATTTCCCCCTCAGAATCAAGGCCAACGACTATCAGAGCGAAGAGTGCATCGTTCAGAGTAGTCCTCGAGTACAACGTTGAAGTTGTTTCCTCCTGTGAGCATTTTTTTATGGGAATTTGGCCTAACACCACCCAAATAAGTGGCTGGTTGTTTTTATGGGCATGTCAAGCTGGGAGGTTTAATAATGGGATTATTGTCGACCACGTACCACCCTAACAACATAAAGTAAAACTAATTACAGCCCCTAAGCAGCTAATCCCAACAAAACCTTTCGATTACAACGTGTATAATCAACTGTAATGAGCTAAACTTGTGAAAACTTCAATAATCAAACAAATTAAAATTACTTTATTTGTGCAACACAAACACAAAACCAATGACTAACTCATCAGCCGCAACTGCTATATCCACACAAACCCTACTGACAATGGACTGTAACTAAACACACACTGTCTCGGTCCACTGTCAGTAGGGTTTGTGTGGATATACGCAGTTGAGGATGATGACCTAGTCATTGAAACGTCATCTAGAAATTTGTGTTGCACAAATAAAGTGATTTTTTTGTGGAAAATTGTGTTTCATTAAGTTTGTTAAAACATGTTTAAACATTATTTCTTCTTCTTCTTTTTTAACTAAATACCTGGAAATATATCTATAGTATAACAATGCATATTTCAATTCATTAAAATACACCGAGTAAGTCGAAATATATTAAAATTCATCGAAGTGTAACAAATATATAGAAATTTAAAAATATTATCAAGATATATGAAGGTAACAACGGAATATTTTATTGTTACCCGAGTTAAGTCATTGAGCAAAATTGCATCACTCTACGACGATTGGAACTGAGTTAAATTTAATTTGCAAATATTTAATGGCATGTAACAAAGTTCAATTACATAAAGGAATTTTTTTAATGGAATATGTCTTTATAATTTATTTTACTTTTGTACTGTAGACAAACATGCAGTAAAGACAAAATTAAAACCAGTAATTATGGTATGTGTAGAAACCTAATACTTAAACCATACTAAAAGTCTAGCTATTTAACTTCTTGCTTAGTTTTGTAAAGCAGTTAGTTCCAGGCATGTAGGCGACAGTGACTTCACTGTTGCCAACTTTACAGACAATAAATTTTACAGGGCCTCCCTGCCAAATATAACATCGTGAAATATAGTCAAACTTCAGGGTCAATGCTCCCATTGTGGAGGAAAAAAAAGTTGAATAAAGTCAAAACATTTAGAATGAAAATTCATTGTTGTGTTATTCGCTACCCTAAGGGAACACTTTAGTGAGTGGTTTGGTAATTCCGAGGGAATCTAGCTGGATTTACGTTTTCTTTTTTAATGTAGTCTTGGGTTAGATCCTTCTCTTTCAACCTTCTTATCAAATCGTTCTTGATCAAATCTTTTTCATATCCGACCCTGACGTTATTAGAGTATTCGAAATCTGGGGGGGGGGGTCTTTATTTTATGATCCACCCTTTCTTTTTTGTAATGCGATGATGATCGAAAGGTTGTTTATTTACCTTTGAAAAAGAAGAAGAAGAAAATTAACCGTAAGCTGTTCATTTTTTTCCAGGACTCTATTGGTAAGTCGTAAATTATTGATCCTATATAACTTCAAATAGATTACCATCCTTACTTTTTTGAGATCTAAGAAATGTTATCCAAATTTTTTTAAAGTGTTCACCATTTTCCTACAAAGATTTTACATAACATTTTCAGTTGGCCAAACGTTAGCTGGCACTTGGGCTTGGCGAGCTGAGACGACGGACTTAGGGCGAGGGGAGGGTGGGAAGTACAGGTATAAATACTTTCGGAATACATTGACTCTCGCCGCTTTGTATAATGCTGAAATTGGTTTGTAATCTATGTCAGATCTTTTAAGCAATACATAAGCTGCACACATTAAATATACAAATTTCAATTAGGGGAGCCAGAAAATTACAGTGTGTACGCTTCAGCCCAGCTCTCTCCCCGTGAAACCGGTTGTTGACAGTAGCTGATGTTTTCAGAAAGACGAATACAACTTTTCTACCTAGCAGCCAAGTGCCAGCTTATGTTTGGCCGACAATAGATTTTAAATAGTTTTTATCTCTTCCACAAATTGTTATTTTACCACGTTTTTATTAGTTCAGTTTCCGTCATATCTGTCTGTCTGTCTGGGTGGAATTTTGCAATCAAGTTTAAACTAACTTCCCGATAAGCTAGAGACCTGAAATTTTGAACATATGTCAGAATTGGATGACAATACAATATTCAGTTGGTTTATTGTCTCTACATTTGTTTAAACAATAGTTGTTTAAACAAATAAAAATTGGCCAATTAGATGTTTTTCATATATTGAGTCTAATCAATATATACAAAACCGATTGAAATCTTTCACCTGGACATAAGACTAAAAAACAGAAAATAATAAAAAAAAACGTTTTTAAAACGGACTAAAAAGAAATAAAAAAATTTTATGACTCTTCTACAATTTTGAGGGAGAATTGTTAGTGGCTATGGATATATTTGGAATAGACTACTTGAAGAGAAAAACATGGGGCGCAGGCAATCTATGACAGTTAAGGAAGAGTAAATAAATTAAATTTCAGTGAATCTCATTTCCGATTCACTGAAATTAGCTGTGAATTCATCCGGATTGTCTACTTGTATTATTTACTGGTTGCGTCACACGTTTTTCTCTCCAAGTATTCCAAATATATCTATAGCCACTAACAATCCCCCCTCACACTAACAATCCCCCCCCCCAAATGTAGAAGGGTCATGAAAAATTATTTTATAATTTTTTTTAGTTCGTTTTAAAAACATGGTATGTTAAAAATAAATTTGTTTTATTTTTATTTATTATTAGTTTTTATCCTGAATTGGTCTTTACACTCCTTAGACTATGCCTAATTATTTTTTTAAAACATAATACAATAATTAGTACGGTAAATTGCACTACGAAAATGCACCACACTTCAAATTTAAAAGTTCAAAACCTTTTAATTCCTAATAAATTGGGTTTACTAAGAAATACCCAATAATGAAAAGTCTCAAATTTTGTGGAAATTTAGAAAAAACGCAGTAAAAAAATGTAGTTTCCATAAGTTAGCTTCCTTATTTAAAAATAGCTAAGACTTTTCAAAATTTGGTTAACATATTTTTAAAACCGATTTAAAGTATTTCCAATGATCAGTAATTTGCATGATTCCAACAAACCTCATGATAAATTGACCATGCCATATAATTGATAACTATTACCCTAAATAGCTTTTGAATTACCTGTTTTACTTATTTCTTATGGAATAGTATCAATTATATTTAATATTTATCAATATAAGTAATATTTATCTTGGTAATAACAAAAACTGTAGACCTTAGTTCAGTTTATAAAACGTAAATTTATTTTGTTTGATATTTGAAAATAAAATCTATAATATAATATTATTCTACACATAATTGCAAGAAAAATGAGACCAAACAACGTATAATTTACTGAATTATAGCCCACAATCAGCAATGTTTGCTACAAAATGAGTGACTGTATGACGACTTATAAATGTGAATCAGTGTGTCTTCCAATTTTACACAAACGATGACTTATTCAGTAACATCTTAGACTCTGTAGGAGCTAGTAATGTATTTCGTTCTTTACCAGTGTTATACAAGAGTTTATTAGTGTAAATTGTGTATCACAAAGTAAATAATAAAGTACAAATTATGTTTTATACTATTATTATGTTGTACTCCTTTGTTTCATTAAACATAATTTGCGATAGTGTTTATTCCACTTATTAGTCATCATACTGTCATTCATTTTGTAGTAAACACTCAATAAAGTAAATTATACATTATTTGGTTTCATTTTTCTTGTAATGAAGTGCAGAATAAAATTATATTACAGATTTTATTTTAAAAAAATATCAAATTAAACAAATGAGTCTGATCATGTGAAGCACAGTAGGTGGCCCACGGCAGATATCGTCAAGTCCTAATATTCTGCGCGCCTGTGTGTGATGGTACTTGTTTGAGTGAGGCGACCCTTCGTTCAGCCCTTTTCCTTGGTTGATATTAATATAGATCCATGGAACTTTTCATACCTAACTTGGCAATTTATTGTCACAAACTTGGCACTATTTCTTCTGGTTCACGCAGATGTATGTTTTATTTAAAATAATGTCCGTCTGCACACAATTTCATCTCTGTTACAAAACCATTGGAGTGTTGTTTAATAATAGTGAACTATTTATTTAAAACGTATAACAATAAATGAAATTTAACTGTTCAGTTTGGATTAAAATATTGTTATGAAGTCATGTGTAACTTAAAACCAACAAAAATAAAAAGTACTATGTTTTTGTGGATTTAAACTGAAAATGTTCAGCCATTTTCAATATATTAATTACTCTATGGACACCCTATATAGGTGTTTGAGAAATCTTGTATACATTTTTCACTCTTAATTTCTATGTTCAGAATTTATACTCGAGTTTCGATACCTCTTCTCTAACACCCTGTGTATAAAAAAAAAATTGTTTTGTAAACTCAATGGAGTAAAAATAGATTTTCCTATTTTATTTTGGAAACAATAAATTTTGAACGAAATCCTGTGGAGATCAATAATGTCGCTTCAGGCGTGCCTCCATAAATGTTACAACTTCCGGTGGATGCGGAGACACTATTTTAAATAAAACATTCCCAGATCCGTGTGAACCAAAGTGGAATAGAATTGTGTCGTTCTTTAAAATTATTGCTTTTATATTCATTTTGTCCCATGGACTGTCATAGATACGGTTGGACAAGAAATAGTGCCAAGTTTGTGGCAATGAATTCCCAATTAAGCTCTGAAAAGTTCCATAGATCTAGTTTTATCCTGAAGGATATGACAGGAATCCAACCGATGAAATTTCTCGTTAGAGACATATTTTTAACGATTCAGAAAACGATATTAAATAAAATCAGCATTAAATGATTTTTTAAAACATTGTGTAGTTTTATACGACATGTTTGTCAAAAGGATAAAACGTCAAAATTTTCAAAAATAACTTCATTTTTCAGATCTTTAGGAAAATTTCGTAACATTAATGCATTTAGAAAACTTTGTTTTGCTGTATTTAATGTAAGTAATAATAGTCTTAAAATTAAATAGTTTCATTTAGCAAGAAAACGCGTTTTGAATATTTCCAAAACATATTTACATTTTAACATTTTTCTAATTTCTTTTATATAAATATATAATAATGTAAAAACAAATCATCTTAGGATGTTGAATGGATTCACTGTTTTGTTTCACTGAAAGGTTTTATATCTTACGAAAACCCTCGCAAATGCTATTCCGTGTTGTTACCCTCGGGCTTAGGGGAATCGTTCCCTATCTACTTGTCAATCAAATATTGTTTCTCTTATAGGTTTATCCCTCATCCTTCAGTGAAAATCAATCCAATGCTAGCATCAACTCTAGATTTCAATTTTTACTTGTTACTTTTATAAATTGTGTATTACAAAAATAATATTTAAAATGTAAATTACCGTACAAGACTTTGAATTACAGAAAATGTTAACGATTTATCACTTCATAATATACATATTTAACAATAATAGGTAAAAATGTATAAACGTTAAAATTAATAAATTTAAAACCAATAATACATACGTAAGGGCTGTAAGTTGAATAAAATATTAATTTCAATGTCGTTTCTAACGCGCTAATTAATTTAATAACTCGATAATCGCAACAGAAGCAAAGTCAAGTGAGAAGTGTACGCCCTAAGCTGGGAAGCAACTAACAATAGCTCAATTGGTAGACCATTGGCACGTAAATCCAATGGTTTTGGGTTCAATTCCCAGTGTTGGTCATACATTTTTCCCTTGAAATATTATTTAATAAAAAAATATACGTCGAATTTAAACTTTAAATCTAATATTTCACTACATTTTCTTACAAAATACGTACACCAATAGAAAGATAAGATAGTTTTTGAAGAAAAAAAAACTGTACTAAACGTAAGTTGAATGAATGCGTGTTATATTATAAATAAGATTAAAAGCTTGACCTTCCTTAACCCTCGTGTAGTTTTTACGAGATAAAAATAAATCTACGAGACACAGCCTGTAGATTTATCAATTTCCATCGAAGAGCAAAAAATAAGAACTCAAAATAAAGGGAATTGAATTAGGTAAAATACGTATTTTGGGAATTTTTAGGAGAAGTATTGTTCTCTAGTTTTTAAATTTAACTTTTTGTTTAAAAATTAAAAACACTCAGACAACATCGTCTTTAAAAAAAGAGAGAGAAAAATGGTAGTCCTTGAATACTCTAATAACGTCAGAGTCTGAAGAGAACAAGAGTTGGTCAAGAGAGATTGTTAGGAACGACGAAAAGGGGGATCTAACGTCAACATTACATGAAGAAACGTTTAGATCCAGCTAAGTGAACTCGGGTTTGCTATACTACAGCCCCTGAGTGAAAATAATAGATACACCATCACGAGTTGGGTCAAAAAATGGGTTTAGGAAAGATTTACCGGTTTCGTTTTTATTTAAACTTTTTGTTGGTTTGTCATCGTATTTAAAGAAAAAACGAAGAAAATGACATAGAATAAAAACCCTTGCCTCTCGTTTATTCTAATAACGCCAATCAAATAAATTTACTTATAGTATGTACATGTAAGGAAATTAAACCAAACATTCTTGATACTCTTTATTTATTTATTGTTTTTTAATCTCTGAGGCTGCTTATAGTGAGTACGGGTTTGCAATCCCGATATACCTACCTGGATCTACAATTTTTTTATTTAGTCTTGTATAAGATCTTTTCTTTCATCTTTTCCACAAGGAAATTCTTGTTACCTTCTAACCCTGGCGTTATAAGAGTATTCAAAAGCTAGGGGTCTTTATTTTATGTTATTTTTTCTGTCTTTTTATGGTTTCTCGCCTTAATATTAAATAAATATAAACTAATACCGAACGTTTCTAAAGTATGATCAACCTCCGTCTTCAATTAATAAACTTATAATTTTTTTTACAAATTTCATCTTTTACGTGTTCATGTGAAAACGGTAGTTGACCGTTCTTCCGTTTTTGGAGTGAAATACTTCTAAGGTTGTTTCTTTTAAACTGTCACATGTTCTGCTTGTATTTTTTTTTTCATTTTGTAAAAATGAAATAGAGACTTTGAACAAACCAGATGTAACCTAATTGTCGTGGAGTTAAAAATTGCCAAAGAAATACCTGGATCTTTCTTCTGACAAAGAATACAATTTCATAATTTTTCGTTTCTCCATAGCATCTAGATTGATTGCATAAAGTCTTATTATATATTAGAATATTTTGCTACAAATAAAGTAATTGATGTTCCTAATATTTATGAATTCCAACCACAACAAACCAAACACTCCTTTCCTTGTTGAGAGTTGAAATAAAAAAGTTGGATTAAAATAAAGTGTTCAAGTTTTATACTTGGAATCCTTGTTGTTCTTTGGACTAAATGAAGGACCTTTCCCTGGAAAGTAACCAACTTTAGGAGATTGTTTTCTATCGATTACACTAAGCCCTGAGCTGAATAGGGATAGTGAAAACTTTGTTAATCAGAAATCCGCTTTTAGTAATATTATGTAAAATTTTACATAAGTAACTGCTTAGTATTATCATTTACTTTTACAAACAAGAATCGAATATTCATAAATCGATTTTAAACTAAATGTTTCTGTAGTAAAAATAATAATCAAAACCTAGTGACTGTGGTAAATTTACCAAATCATCGAACATAGTGTGAAATATGTTTAAATTTCTTTGTTATTTTTATTGATTACTAGAATGTGTATGAAATAAAACCCAGGGCAACCCATCTGCAACAATTATTAACTTTAAAAAAGTATACAGGGTGTTCTGTAATGCGTAGAGATATTATATGGGTCAAAATAGAAAAAAGTTCCTATAAACATATATGTAAGCAATGGTTCTTTTACCAGCTATCCGCCATTTTATACAAAATAATTTATATAACTAAAACGACTGAACCGATTGAAATGAAATTTTACACGGGGGTCATAAATATAAAGAGCTAGTTTTAAAAAGAAATTCAACTGGTTCAAATAATCCGTTTCAAAATGGTGTCCAATTAAAAATTTTTAATGAAAATACCTTTAAATAAATTATTTTAATTTAACATATTTAAATGGCTGCCATCTTAAAATATTTTATTGGAACAAGTTAATTATTTTTTAACGAGGTCTTTACATTGGTGAGTACTGTAGAAAATTTTAACTCAATCGGTTAAGCCGTTCTAGTTATAAAAATTAATTAGTAAAAAAATACCTGGTAAAAGAAGGGTTTTCGAACATATGTTCATAGGAACTTTTTTCTTTACTTTGACACATATAACCACCCCCTGAATTATCTCCATTCATTACAAGAACACCCTGTACAGAGTGTTCAGAAAATATCGAGCCACACTTTAAGTGGTGGTTAAAATAAAAAATTTAAATGTTCCTATAAAAGTACACCAGAAAACGCCTCGTTTTTCATCTGTTAGCTTTTTTTTTTTTTTAAATAATTAGAGGTTTTGAAATTATTAATATTTTGAGTCTTTGGTATACACATTTTTCAATAAATTTTTCTTATAAATTGTCGAAATGGTGACTGTTTGAAATTTTTGATATTAAATAACTCTGGAAGCATTAACTTGAAACAAAACGGCCGCCATTTTAAAACTATATGAGATACAGTTTTGATTTTTGGTACACTGGTTAATCGTTGCATAGAAAATGTGTATACCAAATTTTATCTCGAAATCTTAATCATTTCAAAAGTTATAATTTTTTTTTCAACGCCCAACAGAAGAAAAATGAGTTTTACCGGACGTATGTATACAGGAAATTTTATCTTATTTTCACCCATATAACCACCACTTAAAGTTTGTCACAATATTTTCTGGCACACCTTGTATATTTAAAGAAGAGCACAAAAAACCTTTTGGTCATCATTGTCTTTGATAAAGACATGAAGACTTCCCAACTCTCTAATATTCTAATTACGCCAGAATCGGAGAGATCAACAGTCGGTCAAGTAAGACCTGATAGACAGGGATCTAACACAAGACTATATGAACAAAATGTGTACATCTAGCTATGCTCCTTCGGGATAGATAAATCGGTGCTCACTATAGTGAAAACTTAAGGGTTTATTGTTTTAAAGAGTATATATAAATCAAAATCTCAATTTTCGTTTCTTCACAAAGTCAAAAATATACTAATTTACCAGTATTAAAATAATAAGAAATTGAAAACAAAAATTAATTTTATAATTTCATTACAATAGAACATTCAATTCGATTGTAAATATCAGTATTCTTAAGACTTTTTTTATACTTTTTGCTTATCAAATCTTTATACAATTTATTTAATATAGTTTAACAACTATACGTTTTTCAATAAATGCAAACATTTAGCACATGGAACTATCAAATAAAGGTCAAGGTTTTCAATTTAGAACCCTTTCACTGTATAGATTGCCTTGCATAGATGGAATGGGGTGAAATTTGTGCAGTTAATATTGACCATCCTTTAGAAATGTGGAATGAGGTCATTGGAGATGCATCCCAAAGGGCAAATACAAGAGGGACAGAAAGGGGAGATGGGGTGGTTCTTGTATTTTTTTAAAACTTGGCATGGAATCAAAAGCTTATAAAGAAAGGGTTCAGCTGTCAGTACATATATTGATAATAATAAGGATTTGTTTTTGGGTCTGTGAGAAGAGCAAGTTTCTCTTAGAATTTTGACAAATGTAAAACAATTTAGTAATAATTAGTTTCATACAATCCCAAGCTATAAACAAATTTTAATTAATTTAAAACAAGTTATGGCCGCTTCATGGTACTTATTCAGTCTTGACATACAATGTAATTCAAGCAGATCCTTCAAATGTATTACACAAAAGTTGGTATCTTGGGCAATGTAGGAAATTTTAGGTTGTCTTGGCAGATCAAAGAGTGTTCCTCAACGGATATACGGATATATAACTCGTTTTTGTCATCAGTTAAGCCCTGACGGGTCTCGTAGTAGTGTATGTATTTAAAAAGGCTCTACTTGCTACCAAGAATATATACATATGTAAAGAAGTTTCCACTATGTGCTCTCGTAACGGTTTGTGGCTATGCCGGATTTCGTGTCCATTTAAATATCACGTTTTCTTCGGAAGTTAGGATTATAAACTCCTTTTTTTACATTAACTTTGCTCAATAAACTAAAATGAGCTACACTTAATCGTCCGATAACAATACAAACACAAGACAACGTTTCAATGACTAGGTCTTCATCCTCAGTTGTTACATAGCCACAAAATATTCAAGAGCTAAGTTGTAATATTCAAGGGTAGAGAGATTCCGCGGACCTCAATTACAAACGTGGCGACTAAGCTAGGCTAGGCGAAAGTCCACACAGTAATGATGAATAAAATACTGTTTAAATTTTAGTCATTTTGATATTTTCATACGAGATTTTTTGAATTTCAAACGGATTCCATGAGCATATAGGTTCCTTACACCAAATTCCTCTTGTTCTTATCTTAATTCTTGCTTATATACAGACGACGAGAATTTTGTAAATAAGTGAAACAAATTAGTTTGAAATTTTCTACGATTACCAAAATTACCCTATATTTCGTAATTTTGTAGACTGTATAAAAAAAATGTAGAATATGATAATTTTTACATTGATTTTTGTTTTGTGAAGTCCTCTACACTAAAAAGAAAAAATTGAACTGATGTAACTAAATTATATTTATTTACTGATATTAATAGAGAAATTGATTTCTTTTTAACTATTTTAGTTTTAGTTTTTAGAAGCTTATATTTGACTTCATGGCTGAAACTGATAATGTTTTTAATAAAATTTAACTGGTTCATGATCACAATTGAGATTCCAGTTGAATCGTAGGATCCACACGAAGCGATAATGAGACTCGTTCATCATTGTTTATGGTACTACAGGATAAAAGCCACCACAAATTGAGTTCTTTAAGTTGTGTGTTAAATATATCATAATTTTCGTGAACGCGGCTACTGGTTACTGGTTGTTGGTCCGTAAAATCCTCCAACAGCTCTCAACAGCTCTCTCAAAAAACCTTCTCTTTACTCAAAAAACCTTCTTCTTTCTTGAGTTAAAATTTGTATAACCTATTGCCTTTATATTTAAGGAATACTTCTATTATTACTCGTTTCAAGGTTAAACTTAGATATTGGTTATTATCTCTCCCTCCGGTGGCTTTGGAAAATATGTTTAAAACTGTTCTGAGTGAATGACAATAAAGGGCATAATATTATATTTGGTAAGGTGAATGTATTTGAGTTTGATTGAACTTAATTAAATGTATGAATGAATTGTATAGGCCAATTGAATTGAAATGCATTTTAATTTAAAATAAATGTATTTTGTAGATATAATCACAGTCTGTCTGTCTGTTTGTGTATGTTGGTATGAATGGGATTTAATTAATATTTAACATAGCTCCGCACACGTATGAGGGTGTTTTTATTGCTCTTCTGTGTGTGGTATGTTTTCCGCAGAGTTTTTTATGTATAGAATTTAAATTTTGACAAGTTAACATTGTTTCATAAGCTTATTTTAAGTTCATTGGATAAATATTAGTAGTTTTAAATTTATTTTTAAGTTCTTATGTTGTATGATTATTATAAATTTTTGTGGTTTGTATTCTGTGGAAAATAAAAATAATAAATAAATAAATGTTTACAAATATCAACTAAACTACATGTACATCGGTAAAACTGCATATCAGAAACTACATAATCTGGAACTAGGCTTTCCAGTGTCTAATTTCTATTTAATATTTAAAGTTTCATGATTACTATTTGTTAATTTATATTGTGAAAGCTGGTTCGTTGAATGGCCGTTGTTTTTGTAGCAATAACGTATCAGAGATCAATCCCTCCCTACTCAAAATAGGGTGCGGTCGGGTAAATAGGTTAACCTAGCTAAAATCTATAACGGTCAGTTTCAAATTTTGAATTCGTTTATTTCAAAAAATGGAAATGCTATAAATTATAGTACAATTATTGCACGAAAATAATCATGTTCTATCATGGTTACAAATCCAATAAATAATAACAGCTCTTATGTTGCAATTTTAACTATGTTTATATTATTAACAGCTCCCATCACACCCAACAATTATAACCTTTATCATTGTACAATGTAATGATTTCTGAACAATTTCAGATTAAGTGTTGCAATGAAATACAGAGCACAATAAAATCTGAAATGTAATACGTGCTCTGCATCCAGTGAAGGTGTTTTCAATTCTATACAACAATCCAAGCCTATTTCTTTTATAGGTACTCGCTGTGACTCTTAATTTGTCAAGAAATGTATTCTGTTTATTATTGAAATTACATGTATAGTAGAGAGATATTAGTCCAAAAAATTGAAGAGAAGTTATGTAACTGAATTTTTGTTTTGTTTTTACTTTTTATACATGCAATTCAGTTGAAAACCGAAAAAATTAGGAAAATCGGACTGGAGCTTCGCAAGAAAAGTGTATAAAGGGTGTGTTTTATGCATTTTGAGTGAATCGCTACATAATATCGAAAATTTGAGGTTATGTGCATTTTTCGGAGGCGATTTTCTGTACTTGGCATTGTTGTATTAAGCTTAAAATTGAAATAGATGTTCCGGAATTTATAGAACAGATAAAAACTAGCACAAATCCACTATAATTACAAACAGGTCTTTATCTGTTCCAAAAATTACTTTTTTTAATTTTATTCATTGGTATTTACACTTTAGTAAACTAATTCCAATTAAATTAAAATAATGGATAATCTTTAAACTGTTGATAGTCTCGTGCACATTTTAGTAAAATTGAACATTTTCAAAACATTCAATGTTAATCATTTTAAACTACCGCCATTTTGAAATGAAAAAAGAAATTCAGTTGATAATTGGGTCTTTATAGCATTAAATAAAATAAAACATTTTAGCTCTCTACCATCATCTGTTTAAAAGATATGATTTATTTTGTTCACAAGAAATGGTGGCTAGATAAAGAACTAACGATTTAGGGGGATATGTTTATATGAAGTTATTTCTTTATTTTAAATTATAGAATACGTCCTGAATGTTTCTAAAATTCTTCATGGGACAACCTGTATTTATAAAATTTGTTTTTGATGCCCTGAATCACTACAAAGTTAGGGTAAATATATTTAAAACACCCTGTATATTTGTTTCAATTATTATATAGCTGATTTACCCTTAACTGTAATTCAGGTTATGATTCGGTCTCGTTACACATTTATAAATAGTTTATTATTATTTATTTATTATTCATTTCTTTAAAGAATTGACAATCATTGATTCTAATTATCCACGATAATTTATATGGATTACAATTGATATATTATTACATAGTCTGAATGGTCTTGATTGTCACTTAAAATATAATGTTTGAAATTAATCTGAATTACCAGTTAATTTTTAATCATCAATTATTGAATGACATTATAATTTTAATTCATGATTTTCATTCAGATTATGTCTATATTATCATTTAACATAAGGTATAAACATTAAATAATTTTACCTGAAACTCGACTTTGTACAAAACAGGAAACTTCCGCCTTTGTTCACAGTGTTTCACAAAGTTATTCAGTCCCACTGGTTTGTTTGGGATTGTTGACATGACGCCATTGTTTTCCTCCGCTGAAACAAGAGTCACATAACAAAATATAGTGAATTATATATTTCATACAGTGATTATATATCAATTGTTAGGTTATTATTAAATCCCAAGAATCCTTAAATATCCTAGTGGACTACTTGTTTCGACCGTTGGTTATCTTCAGGTCCTTGATCTAAAATCTGGTCCTTGATTAAAAAATGGATGATTAGAAGAGTGATGTCAGGTACCTTAAGATGACCAACTAACGGTTGAAAACAGTAGTCCACAAGGACATTTAAGGATTGTTTAGATGTAAGAATAACATTTGATTAAATTAACAATCCTGGACGTTAACTAAACTATGATTATATATATATTAGAGACTTTAAAGGAAGTTCATAATCTCACATATTATACACTATTATTTTTGTTGTTGTTTAAAATCAAAAAACCTGTCGGTCATAATCAGTTATCACAAGGAAAAGGTTATATAACATAAAATAAAGAATCGATTATTGTAACGATATTATCGTTAGGGTCGAAAAAAAACAAGATTTGGTCGACTGATTTAATAGAAAAGGAGGGATATAACCCAAGACTACGTGAAGAAAGATGTCGATCCAACTTGCCACTCGATATAACCACGCCCATAATCATTATAATAAGTAGGTTACCTATATTATAAGATAGTTTTTTTATGAAACTACCGACAGTTGTGACGTGTTGGAAGGCACTGTTATCTTGGTTGGGATCTGAGATCTCCGTGGTTAGGTCTTTGTTTGCGATTTGGATTCCGAAAAGAACCTCGGTTGCCAAAAGGACTCACCACGGTTTCATCCGGATTTGTAAATTGACACACACGAAAGGATGTAGTGCTATCTCATCCAACATCCAATTTCCTAGAAAAAAGTGCCATCTCGTCCAGTGCAGTTTTACAGTTGATTAAACACACTAATTAGTGCCATCTCGTCCACGTAAAAACTTGACAAGTGTTAAGGAACGTAACGCAGGTAGCAGGAGGTTCATGGCCACTGTGGTTGTGCACCCTGGCCTAGCTCTGGAATTCCCGTGGAATCTCACCCCTCTTCCACCCTTTGTTTACATGTGGACATTACCACTTCAAACCTCATTTGTATGCTTGATCGGGAGGTGTAAACACCTCTAGGAATATGGAGTTTTCGACCACCATAAGAGGCCAATCTAGTCTGTTATATAACGGTTATATAACCTAACATAACCTAACGACCGCTTTGAATATTTTCAGATTTTATTTGTAATTTATGTCAAATAATTCTGTTAATATACAAGCGGCTTCATATTCTACAAACCTTGAGGTGGAACATTAGAACAGACTGTTGTTGAACTGCGCAACCTGGAGCCTAGGTAAGGAGCACCCTCAAGAAGATTAGTTTTTTCCCTGTAATACATACAAGGCGAGTTTTAACATGATTTATAGCATTTTGATATAAAACGCAAAGAGCATTTAGGGGGGTTTAAATAGTATGAAGCTAGAAAATATGGAAGACCCGAAATTTTATAAATAATAAGAATTTTATAAAATTATAAAGGTAGGCTACTACAAACGTTCCAATAGTTTTTGTAGACCTGTCAAGTAAACAATAGCATAGGTTTTTGGACGAGATGGCACTAGTTGGCGGGTAAAGAATTAACCCCCTGCCCTACGTCCGTGGAATCTGGATGAGACGGCACTTGGATGAGATAGCACCTGGACGAGATGGCACGACACCCACGAAAGGCCTAGATCTTCGATAAATAAAGTGAGACGCGTTAACCCAGACGTCTTGGCAGTCAATTCCGCAACCTAGAGAAAGTCGGATCTCTAATTACTACGTTCCACATTTTCAGTTCGCTGCTATTGTTTAAAAAAACTACGGGACACATTATCCAGATGTGTGACTTTCAGGATTATTCCCGGTAGTCCATTTAAACATCAATTAAGTTCTACGGTCTTACGGTGGAAATACCTAACTATGCCCGGTAGAATTAGAATTCCCGTATGTATCGGTAAAATCGGTAAGATTTTACCGATAAGTACTATTATTATTATTAAGTAATATTATTACTTAATAATAATAAGTATTATTATTTAAGATAAGTATTATTATTTAAGATAAGTATTATTATTTAAGTAATATTATTACTTATCTATGTAAAATAATTATAAAAATTGGTGTGCTGGTTGGTTTAGCAGGATTAAAGAAACTAAATTGTAACATTCAAGTATAGAGAGATCCGCGGACCTGTATTAAAAAACATGGCGGCTAAAATAGGCTTAACGAAAGTCCACCATTTTCTCAATCTCATTTTACTTAGTTCCAGTTATTACCAATCGCTGCACACTCAATAACGATTTTGAATAAAGTTACATTTTATTATTGGAAATAATTTTCTAATCTGCATTTTGTAATTAAACTATCACCACTCAACATTTCACATAATGCCGTTAGTATCCCAAATTATACAGTTTTGGGTGTGTCTTGCTAAATAAAACCTTTCGTTCAAGTATAGAGACAGGAGACAGTAGATGAAATTTATCTCTCTCAAACACGACAATCTTTTTCACGCAGTTAAATACAGTTGTTAAGCTTCCAACCATTGTTTTCTTAATCTCTCAAACACGAACGTTACAGACAATAAACAAAGAGTGCTGAGGATTAGTGGTTTGAAAGACTTTACAATTTAAAGTTTGAAAAAGTAGTGTAAAGTAATTATTAGTACAAAAATACTGAATATAATTATCAAACTCCTGCAAGGTCTAACCTAACCTAACATAAAATAACTAGTTAATCACATTATCTGCAAACATTGCACCATCCAATTCGGATAAAGATAATTATCTTACTAGTGGAATATACCCTTGTGATCTTTTTACTTATATTTAGATTACATTCATAGAAGTTTCAAAATACCCAGTGTACAAAGTACAGGTAAATCTAGTAACATAAAATTTTCTAACACCATTTTTTTGACTATTTTCATGTTTCGTGGTCGTAGAAAAAAAATTCCTTCATGCGTTGTCGTCTATACGCAAACAAGATAGCTGCCACAGAAATTCACATTGGAACAGGAGACTATTGTGGTCTTATATAAAAACCTATTGAAAATTCGGAAAATTTTAATTGAAAATATCAAAATAGCAGTCGTTTTAAAAAAGGTTTTGTTCACAGATAAGAATTTGTTCAATTCTGCATGTAATGGTAGAAACCTCACATCTTTACTATGAGAAATGAGGAAGTTATTGTTTCAAAATATATTTACGAACCCTAACCTCCAATATGTGATATTCGGTTAATTGCGAGATCCTACAGGCGGAGACATCGACACAAAATAAATGCAGCGAGTCATCACCCCTATTGTGTAACCTTTGTTTTCTATAACCCCCATCCCCCTGTCCATCTCACAGGTCAGATCATTGTCCTTTCTGTCCTCTTCCTACTTACCCTTTCCTTTCTCTTCCAATGTCGGTTATTTAGACTGGTTTTGTTTTGTTTTAAATTTAGTAGGTTGAAAATCCCTAATGGCGAAACATGTATCGCTCAATACAGCTCTGTTGTGGAATTAAATAGTTGTTTCATTATTTCCATGAATATGGAATTCCATTATCCACCGTCCGTTGTCACATTAAATTATATTATCAAATAACTTTAAAAACAAAATGAATGCCTTTTAGATTTCCTGAATATTCCATAACCTTCAAATCATCCATTATTTAATTATAATCATATATTTTCAAAGTAAATACTGAGTAATTTGATAACTGCTTACATTAGATGTTGATTTGAATTCTTAGCACTTTGAGAGAAAACAATTTAAAAAGAAACGTTTCTGTAATTTTCTTTGCTCTTAGTTGTAATCGAACAATTCCAGGAATAAAAAGCCTTACAACTGTTTTCGTTTTAATCTATAAATAAAAGTAACTCGAAGTATTCACTGAGAAACCTGACTGACAAATTCTTAGAATACTTTGAGAATGTTGCATAATTAGATCGTTAAAACCCTTAGATGAAACTTTATGTCAAGCTATCTTGTAATTCGCTGTAATTTACTGTTTACATTATTTAATAAGAAGTGTAGTGTTATTTGAGAAAGTTAATGCAGATTTGTTTCGCAACTAAGTTGTATAGAAATAGCACGTTTTATTACAAAGCTTCAAAGAAATCATAAATAAAACTAACAATTGAATTACCTTATATGGTTTCCGCCAGGTGACTTCTTTTTTTAAACACTAACGCGTTTCACAGCATCTGCTCCATCTTCAGAGATCTATTCACACAGTTGAGATCGTTAACAACATTAAAACATAAAGTATAATGTGTGAAGATGGAACAGATGCTCTGTAACGCGTTAGTGTTTAAAAAAGAAGTCACCTGGCGGAAACCATATAAGGTAATTCAATTGTTAGTTAAAACAATAGTGACTTGGATACTAGCAACATGATTCATAAATAAAAGTTTTTTATTAAATATGTATATAATTAATGTTCATTAAGTCCCCCCAAGTAAATTATCTCCATCATGGTATCCATAATATAAACAGATTCTTTAATGTTTAATCTATTCTCTTTGCCCTTGTATGGAAATAGTATATTGTATTGGAAGAACACGGGTCTTATCCAGTAGGGTAAGTTTGTTTAAAACAGCTGTTACACAGATTTGAACATTGTATTGTGTTTATTACCGTCATAGATGTATATTTATTAATAAGTCTCAAATCGTTTGTGTTGGTGTCTCGCCTTAGCCGGATCACATAACTAGACGAATATTACATTTTATTAAGAGGTTAGTTTAAACTTTTGAGAATAACTTAGTTATTTGTTATTGTAGAGAGATGGGGTTGGAATTGAAATATAAAATGTTTCTAATTTATATGTTCAATAACAAAATATGAACAAAAAACTGTTTAAAATGGCAGCTATTTTGACAATTTCAATTCAGTTTTTCTGAGTAATATACCGGGTGAATAAAAAGTCAAGACCCCCCCTCTAATATTTTTCTAAGTAAATATACAGAGATATCCTTTTGGTGGTCGTGCAATCTTAGCAGGAAGTTTCATTTTATGATTTTGAAAATTTTGTGTGTCCCCAAAAATGGGGGATTTTGGGGGCAACTCAAAAATTTTAAATGTAAACCCCCTTCAAGTGACACCTCATTTTGAAGTGTTTACAAAAACTTAAAGAATGGTGAAAACCAGAGTTCGCTATCTCTTCTCTATCAAAAATGGTAGCCCGTCAAAAGTTATTAAAGTCTACACAAAATTTCATCCTTATAAAATTCAGCTTGTCCATGAATTGAATGAAGATGATCCAGACCGTCGTCTTCAATTTTGTGAGGAAATAGAAGCTCTAATTTTAGCTCATCCATTGTTTATTCAATTGAAAATAGTTACACCATTTTAAAACCCAACAATGAAATCACGCCAAAATATTTTAAATTTTTATGTAATACACGATCGTTTATACAAGAGTTCACAAATTGTAGACAGTTTATACGTAAACATATACACAAACTTGCGAAGGAATTGTGTACACATTATTGAATCAGGGCAACACAACAAAGAGATCACCAACAATTGAAGTATTGTTAAACGTTAACTAAACTTCCTTACAAGTGAGGTAAAAACTCTGTTTCTTTTGTGTATTGTTAACCTACTCACACACCTTGTTTTTATTGTTGAACACTGTTTTATACAAATCCTAAACAGTACTTCAAATAATAATGGGGCGTGGAGTTGTCAGAATGTCATTTATGAGTCGTGACATAATGGGGGCGGGGGGAAGGTGAATGTAAGTTAGGTATTCAAGGAAATGAATGAAAAACAAATTACTTTACTTTCAATAATTGTTTCGAACAATCGTGCAACTAGCTAAATTTGAAATTGACATGAAAAGTACTGGTTCGACATTTTATATAGTCACTGGTAGTTATAAATTAAGTCAACCTGGATTTCATCCCTTCTTTTCTGTCCTTGAGGATTCTATTATTACCTTTCTTGTAATTTCTAACTCATTTTCCTGTAAACTAACTCATGTAACATTGGTGTGTTCCTATATGTGCTGATTTCAAATTACTTGTAATCACCTTATCTCTAATCAGAGGATGGAAATAAAGTCCCCTCCCCTTTAATTTTTCCCCACGGTTTTCGTCACATCGATTTTTGACTAAATGATGTTTATAAACATAACCGTCTTTGTTAAGATTCCCTCTGAAGATGACAACTTTGTTGTTGTAATAGCTATAAGGGTCTAATAGGAATAGACATTTTACTTTTGACAAAAAGTTTGTGTTTTGTTATTTTGTTTATTTCCAAGTGTGGTAAGGGACTTTTGAATGTGTACCTGTATATAAATGATGTTTATATAATATAATTACTTATACTAGGTGTTGTGCGTGAAAATTTTCACCCGTCATCTTCAAAATTTTCACCCGTCAGCCATATTGGATTTGAGTTTTTTTTTTTTTTTTTAATAGCAACATTTTACTAAAGTTCATAAAAGTAACAAGAAAGAGCTTTAAGCTTGATAAGATCTTTACAGAGGCTGGAAAGGTTGTCTTGGGTTTAAGTTGTATCGCCGTAGACGTGGTTTTTTAGGGATGATCCAGATTGGCGTCATCAGTGTTAAACGAACAGAATTAACTTGTGTTTAATGGAGTCTTGCTGAAAATATTGTAGTGTAACGGAACTTGTTTCAAGTTAAGTGAAGCTATAAACAGTCACAACTGTGTTTATTCACAAGATAACTTTCGTGATAACTGTTGGAAAGCAGGTCACAGTTTATTTGTCTTAGTATTTTTTGATGGAACTGTGACAATGACGTTCTTTTTCAACAAGACGGCCCCCACCCCACAATAACACACTTAAGGATAAATAAAGCAAAAGCTTAGAGTTTCAAATATTTTAATAATATAAATGAGCTACAGTTGTTTCGCCTTGCTGCATCATCGGGCAACTAATAATTTACAAGTATAGACAACTATATAAACATAAGTAACAGGAAACTGAAATACAATAGAGAAATCGGGGAAAGTAGGGGGATGACCTAGCAGGTAGATAAAGGTTAATGAACTATGTTACGGATGGGTTTTAGAAGAGGTGACGAATTTAATACAATGTGGTCATTTAAGTTGAGAATAGGCCTAAGTAAACATGGCTATAGAATTATCAGTTGCCCGATGATGCCGCAAGGCGAAACAATTGTAGCTCATTCATACTATTGAAATATTTGAAACTTTAAGCTTTTGCTTTATTTATCCTTGAATATGGAGTTTCAACAAGAAATATCTGCTATTACATTAAAGTTGATAACACACTTATCCGATAATTACTGGATCGAGTGTTTTTCTGTAAATAAATTGGGTAAAATAACTTCAATAATAAAATGATTCATTTCTTGACAAACTAAAAGTTACAGCGAGTAAGTTATGAAAGAAAATAAACTTTAATGGTTGAAAATGCGATCACTGAATGTAGAGCAGGTAGGACATTATACTTTTATTGAGCTGTGTTCATTGCAACACCTAATGTTATTTGTTCAGTAAACTATTAATTATAGGTTATATTGGTTTTGTATAATAATATAGCAGCTATTAATATTATAGACATCATTAAATTAAAATATACCTACTGTTAGTTAATGAAAATGTAACCAAGGAAATGTTACTATGCAATATGTATGCTATATCTCATGTAATTTTCTTTTTTAATAATTCAGATCCTACAAAAAGACACATTAAAATTTGATTCCACAAATATTTAATTCATAAAGTAAAATATAAGATTTTAGTAATATTTTCTTTTTATTAAAAAAAAAAACTACAAAAAACGTACATTACATACTTTTTAATGAAATTTTGGTTTTACAAAGAGAATTTTTAATACGTGTATTTAAATGAAATTACGATTATTTTAAAACATTTCATTATTTTTTTTTTTGTTCTGACCTAAATGCAAATCATTAATACTTAATCAACACATGTCCGGACAGCTCAACCGTTTCATTACGAACTTCCAGATCTCGTTTCTTTCCATAGTCTAGTTTCTCAAGATGCAACCACATCCTCTCCCCTCCTTCCTCCCCCCTTAGGGATGCAACTGCAATGACCTCATTCCACATTTCTAAAGCAAGGTTAATATTAACTGAGCACAGTTTACCCCATTCCATCTCTTCTTGACAATCAAAACAGAGAAAGGATTTTTGATTAAAAACCTTGAAACTTCATTGACACTTTTTATCTGAAAAAAATATATAATTTGTATTTTAAACTGACTCTAAAGTATAATTATATTGAAATAATTTTATAATTTGTCAAGTAAGAAAGAATCTTGAGGAAAATACTACATTTAATTTTAAGTAGAAAAGATAAAGTATTGTTTTCCCCATTTTGGTAAATTTTTGAATTGTAATCATTGTATGTATTCTCTTTTTTATGAGGCAGCATAGAAATCGGTTTTTATAATTATGTACTACTTTCCTAATACTGAAACGTTATACATGTATATTTTCTATTTTCAATATTAAACTCCTTTAGGTTCCTAAATAGATTGCTTCGTGAGTTAAACCATACAAATTCTTTCTTCCCCCCCCTTTTTTGACATTTATAAATATTTGATTATAATATTTCCCTGTCATTTTTACACTATATAAATTTGAAACAAAATTAATTATAAAATAATCAATGCATATAGTAAATTTAAATACAATAATACAATTAAGGTATTTATTTATATAAAATATAACAAAAAGTATGCAGCGTTAACTAAAGTTTTCATTACTGCTTTTACTTAGCGTTTAGAGTAATTTTATTTCAATTTTTTAAATTAGTCACTTATGCAAAATTGCAAGAAAAAATGTCTACAGTTCACGAATACGACTTACGCTATGGATGTGTTTGTGTTAAAAGCTAAGCAAGTTTAAACCCTTATTGCAATATATATATATTTATATATATATATATATATATATATATATATATATATATATAAGTTTTTTAAATAGATTGTTTTGAGTTTCATTTCATACAAATTCTAGTATTAAATGAAAATTTAAAACGGAATTAAAACCTATTTCTCAATATACGATCAACGATTTCTGTAAATTTATTAAAGAAGTTTCTATTAGACTCGAATAAAATTTGGTTTAAAAAGGAACGAAACGAGATTCCGATTAAGAAAGTTTTCATTTCCCTTTTCAGCTCAGGTCCTGGTTTAATCGATGAAGCACATCTCAAAAAGTTGGTTACTTTCAAGAAATAAATCCATTATTTATTGCAAAGGATTACAAGAATGAAACTTTAACAAAATTTATCTTAATACATCGTATTATGAAACCGTTGACTTTATATATAAAAAAATCCATAACATCCCATAAGTGAATTCTCAATGTGTGAATTGATCAGATGTAGTTTTGTGGGTTTAATTCGCCAGTGGGCGACACGTCGGATCATGCATACGGCATGTTGACCTTGGAATTACCAAAATTGAACTGTTAGACGGCAGTACTAAATTTTCTAAATTTGTAACTTCAAAACATACTATGGTGACTGCCAATCTAGTATATAAAATCAATGTAGCAACTTTCATTAATGAAATAAGTAGAATATTCCTTCCACAATTGCAAACACGAGCAGTGTAAGGGATATTGTAACTTTTTTATTTTCATTTCTTTTTTGAGGTTACAGAATGAAAGGAGTTCTTAAATAATTACACTACATCTGTATATTATGTTGAGAACAACCAATTAAAATGGACAATATAACTGTTTTATACTTCCATACCATACCTCACTGCACTAAAGTCTTTGAAAAACTCGGTCCACCTCACCACAGCAGTCCGGTTTCTCCTGTCCCATCTTTTTAAGGTCCTCCATCACATCATCACTTCACGTCTTCCTGGATAGACCTCTTCTTCTGTTTCTTTCATCCTCTAGGGTTTTCTTACACTTATTTCGCGGAATTCTCTTTATCCATTCTCTCTAGATGTCTCAAGAATCTTAGACGTGTTTTTTATATTTCCGTTACAACATCTAGATCGTTGTACAGGTCCTTCGATTTTTGTTTTATCCTAACTCTACATAGACCGTTTTCTTTCTGTACCACACCATAAATCATCCAAGGACCTTCCTCTTTCATCCGGCTAGCATTGTTTTGGTTGCTTTGGTCATAACCCATATAGTACTACGAGTGTAATAACTATCTCGTATAATAAAATTTTTGCTGTTCTTGTAAGAGCGCAGTGTTGTTTGATAACATCGATTTGCAGACGCAACTCTTTCTCTGTCCCGTAACATTTAAATGCAATGATGGACCTTCTCAAAAGCATATTCATCCACAACATATCTGTCATCAGGCTCCATCCTCCCATATATTTGGTTTTGAATGTATTTACTCTGAGACCCATTTTTCAGCTCCTACAACTAATTCTCTGAATCCACCATTAAGCCTGTTCTTATCCTTGCTATTTAAACGATGTCATCAACATAAGCCAGAGAGATTTTAACGTTCGGTTCAATACGGTTATCCTTTATAAATTAATTGCGATACATTGTCTTTTTCTTCACTAGATTAAACAGTAGTTCTAAATTCTCTTGATGTTCTTCATTAAACTCTACCCCTGCTTAATTTTCTTAATAACCATAATATTTTTAAAGGATAAAATTTCGAAATATATACAGTAGTGATAAACGACTACACCCACACACTCACTCACACATCTTTACCAAAACACACATAAATATACTTTATTTAATTTGAGAACGTAATCGTTTTATAAATTCTAAGGCTCGGTAAATAAACCTAACTGTGCACAACTAACAGGTTAGGTCAGGTTTTATTTTCAAATTGTGTATATTATAGAACAGGAATACAGTTCATATGAATATTAAACTTTCCCTAACCCGTTGGTGGTGTTCTAAATAGGGTTATTCTCATTTGAAAACATTGGATATCACAATGACTTTCGAATTTTGGTCATTTTAAAACGTCCACATTTAGTATTGGATATTTTTTTCACCCAATGATTGATTTTGAATTTTTTTTCAATACATACAAAAAAGCCCCAAAATATCACAGGCTATTGATAAAATAAAAACTTTGAGAGCCACACCGTATTTAAATGAACTGTCTCCATTTTTTGTGAAAAACATTTTTCTAATTAGGTGTGCACAATGACTTTACCATTTTCTTGAACAGGTTTGTTAATTAAGCAAATTCCGTTAAACAGTATTTTTTGTTTTTTTGTTTTTCAACGGGAAAAATCTCTCGGTCATCATTGCATTATAAGAAAAAGAATAAAAGAGTGTAAAATAAATACCCACAAGCCTTCGAAAACTCTAATAGCGTCAGGGTCGGGAGAGAACACGTTTGGTCAAAAGAGACCTGATAGGGAAAATGAAAGAGAGGTATGTAACGCAAGAAGAAAGGTGTAGATCCAGCTAGTATTCCTGGTGTGTGTCCTGAAGGGTTGATTAGTATTAAATGTATAGAATGGTTTCTCCCATTTCATACACCTTACATTGAAATTGTTTAATATTTATTTCTACTTTTTATAAAATCAATCTCTGTTACCTTAGTCAAAGTAAAGACAAATTAAAACACCTGGACAATTTCAGGGAGAAAGGAACTGAATCATTCCAAAAAACCGTAAATTTAAAATATACGATTCCGTTTTAACAAATTTTACATAATTTCCAGTCGGTTTAGTTATTCGATTAAACTTATTTGTAAACTTGCCTTTATTCCCTGTGCATGGTTGGAAAACTCTGGAGTTAATTAAATCACTACGCTGCACTCAGCCTCTTCATAAAGTTGCCACTTTTCAGGATGTAACCCGTTTCACAAACGACTTACCCTTAAGGCATTTCCAGGACACTCTTCGTAATTAATTCAAGTTAAAATTTTCAAATTTTAATTTGATATTCACAACATCATGCATGTTTATAATTACGAACCATTGTGTGGTAAATATTTCACCATGTCCGTGGCGAACCGTCAGAAAATAGTTTACTGTAAACAAAAACGACATTTACGTTTCCACTTCACACATGTCAACACTGTTGTGTATTTCCTGTTGGTGTAGTTTTAAATGTCTCCGGAGATATTACCTTATTCTAAAAAGGATGCACTCAGAAAGTATTCCCATAGGATCAAGTCCAAAGAACGATGAATATAAGTAATAGAATTACAAAAAGGTATCTTTAGAAAACTCTATTTCGTCCCCTTATTTCTTCTTCTGTCTGCAGATATTTCCTTCACGACACGTATTTTTTTCTCAATTTATATTGATACATCTATTGGATTCTTTCTAAGGAAGCTCTAACATTAGACTTTATGGAAAGTTCAATGTCATTAGTAATTTGTGAATATACAGAGAATATAAACGAAAATATAAACTGCTTGCATATATTTAATATATTTAAAATATATACTGAAATCGTTAAGTATCGTTTCACGGGAGTTAAAATCTTGCCCCCTTTCTAATATTACCTGTATTATTGACTTTAAGTGGTTTTGGCACTGTGTGTCTGTAAAAATTTAATTACTGATGAAGAACCTAGAAATAGATTGAAACGTGCTGGTCTATTTTACTGATAAGGTCTTTATTTTTATATTTTTTAAAATATTTTTTAGGAATCAGTTAACTTCGAAGTAGTCTTTTAAGTGTTAAATTTTCCCGTATCCTCCTCCTTAATTCTCAGGATATGCAAACGTTTTGGTGTTGTAGTTTTATTTTTTGACAGTATTTTTTGTAAGGGGATTTTTACAGATGTTCCATCTGTCGTTATCTACTTTCTAAATTGAACTTTCCATTGATATGTCACAAGATAGGGGTTCCTATGGAAACAAAACATTTTCTAGACACTCTATAATATGAAATTGATGATTTTGAGTTTGGCGTCGACTATCAACATGATTATTTGGTCTCCAAATCTAAAAAAAATATAATTTTAAAACGTAAATATTACAAATAACAAACAGAGCTAAAAACTTAATTTAAATTCCACCTTAAAATTATGTTATCAAATTTAGTTAAATTCAAAATAGTTTGTTTCTGTATTTTTCCATTTCCATCGGCAAAATATTTTGCAATATCTATTTCTGCATTAAGCAATCACATGTTTTTTTATAAATAAAACTACAACAGTGTTTCTTTAAATCGAAATTTGTCATTCAGAATTAAATTGTTTAAATATTTTCTAGAAACGTTTACTACAAATAAGTAATGATATCTTCAGAAAACTGATTTCAGTAATTTGTGTGAGAATAACAAGCAGTACAAATAAATTGTGTGCAATTAATACACAAACTTTTCACTCCTACACAAATAAATACAAATTTCGGATATAACGAGGTAAGGTTTTGGGGAGAATTTGTATAAAATTATATCTACTTCAATTTACTGTCATAAAAATTCCCAACTTTCGAATACTCTAAGCGTCAGTGTCAGGAGAGAACAGGAGTTGGTAAATATAAACCTAACAGGAAAGATGAAATATGTAGTCCCAGCTAGAATACCTTGGGATCTCCAACAGCCGTGCTAAATGTAAGTGAGCACTTGAAGGTTAATGTGAAGGCAGATATTTGTTTATATTGCGATAGATATGTTACCGTGATACATATAATATACTCTTCCCTTTACAACTTTCCAAAATATAAAATAATCCATATATTATAAGATATAGAAAATTTCAATAATAAAAACGTTTTATGATAGGGACATTATTTTTTGTGATATTGGGAGGACTGTAAAAAACATTTCGTTTTAAGAAGATCTGGTTGTAAAATGTAATGTGATAGATACTTTACTGAATACTAATGATAACAGGGTGGAACTTTAGGGTAGAAATAAATACAACGTCTTGTATATAACGTTTTCTATTTAACATTCCTTAGATGTAATGTATAACAGTTTATAATTAAATTATTTCATTCATGATGTTTGTTATTTAACTGGCGTTAGACAGGATGTATTTCCATTCCACAGTGTGCATCCAATACACAGTAACATAACAGATATTAGGCCGACTATATTTTTTAATTACTCCTAAAAATCTATATGATTTTATAAAACAATCACGTAGCAACAACCCCTTCTGGAGATAATTGTGCTAAAAATGTTAAAATCAAACAGATATTTATCCGATGTGTATTTTTCTACGATAAAACAAACTAAACCAATTAAAATGTGATATTAATATTTTCGTAACAATACTTTCTCTTGACAATAATATAAAAATCAAAATAAATACAAAACATCAAGCAGAATAAACGTTACTTGTCTCTTTTGCTAAATTTCCTCCCTTACTAAAGTCATAATTAAACAAACATGCCTGAAGCATTGCGACGGTCTGAATTATAATAGCAAATAATATTACTGCAATGCTGCTCAGTCTACTTTGTTAATAATTAATCAAGTTCATCTAGAAAAAAAAAAACTTTGAAACAGAAGTTTTAAAATAGTGGGAAAATGTTAATTTTCTACTTCGTGGCTTTCTGAAAGATTCTTAATTGAGGGAGCTTTGTAAAAGGAGTACATTATTTAATAAAAGACTATGAACACTGGATACGTAAACAAAAAATGTAGGCGAACAAAAAAGAGGTCAATAAACGAAAGACCTAATTAAATCCAGAGTAAGACAAAATGATTTAAACCAATCAGGAATCAATTAATTGGAGTGCGGAAAGAATTTTCAAAATGGCGAATTATAGATGCTACAGAGAGTGAAGATGAGCAAAGAGCTGTAGTTAGTCAATACAACGTCCTGTGAATAGTTAAAGAAAATTTTAGTAAAGTTTATATTAGTAGTAAAAGGTTGACGTTAATGGAAATAATAAGTTGTTTTGATAATTGAATAATCTTATAGTTATTTTAAGACTGGACGGGATATTAACAAAAAGTACTAAACACATTTTTTTTCCAAAGGTGGTACGTGAATCCGTAGTTTAAAAGTGTGAGTGTGTGTGTTATTATATAAAGAGTTTCTAAATATGGCATCAAGATATTGTGTAAAATACTTTTGTTGTTGTGTAACTATTTCGAATAAGAGTTTTTGTAAGTTAAACTAATTTATAATAAACTATAAAATTCAATGTTTAAATATTTTAAAAGTGTTACATTCTTCAAATTTAAAAACAATTAAAACATATTCATATATTAAAATGTTTTAAATTGTATTTGGGAAGTTTAACTTTATTTAAATATGTCGAAAATTGGTGATAGTTGAAAGATAACTATTGAAGTTATTATAAACTTTAACACTTTCATAAGTTTATTCTTAATATTCTACAGTCGTTGGTCAATTTTTGAGTAACTTTCACCTAAACTAAATCATCAAATAATTAACGGTGACTTTTATTCATATTAGAAGGATATTAAATTTTCTATAAACTCACTATATAAACTTACAATAGATTTATAACATGGAGTATTGATAATTAAAACCTTTCATATTTCCTTACGATTCGTAATTCCTTACAGTGAAAAACAAAACGTTTTGTTCGTGAGATCTTCATAAATACAGGTTGAGTTATCAGTTAAATCACATAAATTGCCCAAACATAAGTTTTTAAATCCATACATCGGAAATTGATTATTTTCTTCTTTAAGCTAATTAAGTCACTATTTTTATTGTTGTCAATTGTTATTCTCAATAACCAAGGATAATCCACCAATAGTAGTTAAATAAATATTTTCTGATCGTAATCCTTTTGTATTTAGTCACGTGCCATAATGAAAGTATTTTACTGTTAGTTTTTGTTTCGATCATTACGTCATCATTCGATGTGATGGGTTGTAAAAGAAAGGAAAGAGAAAGTATGGAAAACAAAAATAATATTACATTTTGTCCTGTTCTTTCCCGCTGATGTTTTATCAAAATATTTTATGTTTATAATAATATAAAAGTCAATACACATAATAATAATAATGATTCGAATTTGCCCCTAACCACAATCACTAGAAACTTTAAAATAAAACACAATTATCTGATTAAAAAGGGCCCGCCCAAACCTTTATCTTACTGGTCAACTGATTCGTGGAGTAGGAGGGTTTTAGCTTGCACTCAGGTTATCATAGTTTTAGGTTTAATTTTATTTCATTAGTAGATATGTAAGTTTAGATTTAGTTTAAACAAGACCCTCCGATGATGATAACCATGTTATCAGGGCATTTAGTGGAAATAATTAATAAAGAACAATTAATCAGATAATTGTGTTTTATTTTAAAGTTTCTAGTGATTGTGGTTAGGGGCAAATTCGAATCATTATTGTGAATTTCACCACAGTGCTCAACAAGATTGTATTCTAACACATAATAATGATCTATTTTCTAAATTTTAACACGTTTTTGGAAAAAAATATTGTAACCAAATCTGGTAACTCTTTTTTTAATGGAAAACTTCGCGTAGCTGCAGTAAGAAAAGCAATAATTTTGTAGTTTTCTAAAACCATACAATGAGATTGAATCATAATTGGAAAGCATGCTTTTTAAACAATACAAGCATAAGAGTCATAATCGTACATTTGGAAATGTTTTATCAAACAATTGAAATCTGATCCAGCCAGAGTGAATCTTTAACAAAACCATTGCCAAGTCTGATCTCGCAATAATAATCTAAATATACTTGTTTTCTATCTCATTCACCGAAATTTCCATGTCTGTTTTCTGACTGATATTTAGATTGTATATTTAAATTGAAACCCACTTTTCATAAATAATTTAAAATTTGTAATTCCTTACACTTGGATTTCCCTTCAATTTATTGTTCTTAGATGTGAATTTATAAAATTAAACTGTCCTAACCTAACCTAACAATGATTTCCAAATAATATTGACATATTTTGAAGCTGGACCTTTTTTGTATGTTCTCTTGTTTGATCCCTTTCTATCATTTTCCTTATCCAATTTCTCTTGACCAATCTAGACCCAACAATATTAGAATATTCAAGGGCTAAAGGATGTACAACGTTTTTATTCATAAATCGATGATCGAAAAGTTTTTTAACCTTCAAAAACAACAACAAAGACAAAATTTCTCAGTATAGATACTGAGATGAACAATTATTGAAACATATTCCGTGCCATGTTCCGCCCACTTTTCCTTTGTCTCTGTACTGTATTTTAATAATAAAACATACGTTATGACACTCTGCCAAGTTTCAGTCTTCCCGACACTTTGTGCTACGTACTACTTCAAAGTTTGCAGACACATATATAACACACCACTGGTCGTACAAGAAAGAGAAAAAAAACACGTATAACTTTTTTATAATTACTTTGTATTCATTTAATTGCTATATAAACAATGTTTTGTTATACCAGAAGAATTAAAGGAAAAGAAGGAAATAATTGTGTAATATCTATTCCGATGATTACAAGGGGGAAAAGTGGGAGAGTTGAAATGGGATCCTTTATCAATCTAATATATAAAGAAAACAATATCTTCTTTTCAGTAATAAAAAATCTTCATCTACAAAATCTGCCACGTGGGGATGATTTTCTTTTAATTCTGATTAACAATTGATAGATAGTTGGTCAAGAGAGACCTGATAGGAAAGATAAAAGAGAGAGTTTTAACTCAAAAGTACATTAAAAAGGTGTAGATCCATTTAGGTTTTCTCGAGATTTCTGCGTACATGCTCACTATAGTGAGCCGGGAGGGTAGCACTTTATAAAAAGAAATCATTTATTGTAACTAATATTTAAGAACAAATTACATATCGTTAAAGGTGAATTACGTTGATTACTGCCTCGTAATTCCTTTAGAAACCTTTCGAAACCTCATATATACATAAAATATGATTAATTATTTTATGGTAGTGTCATTAATTTTGTGACATTGTAATAAAAAAAAATGTTCTCTTGTTGTTTAAAGGTAAAAAACACATGGCGGCCATAGCTTTATATAAAAAAAACAAAAAAGATATAACAAAGCCTCTTAGTCTCGCATACTTTTAATAGCGCCAGAGTCGAAAAAGAACAAGAGTTGGTGTAGAAAGACTTGACAGGAAAGATGAAACAGAAGATCTACGTATATCCAAACGCGCGTAGTTTAGCTAGGGTCCTTTGGGATTGTCTTATCTGTACTCACTATAACGTAGCCCACTAAGAGGCCACTTCTTCTTAAATATTACTGAATAGTAATGATAATAGGGCAGGATGAGCTAAACTTATGGGTAGAAACAAACGCTGTCTTATTTAAAGTTTCCTACATCATTTCCCTTATATGTAACTAGCTGATGGCCCCAGTCACCTGGGGATAGTTGAGATAGTTTTAGAAAATAATATTGTTTAGCACAACCCTAATGGTGGTGATATGGAAATAAATTATGTCCAAATATAGCAACATACCAATTTTGATCAAAATCTACCCATAAATAACAAAGAAATGATACTTGTTTTAGGGGTAAAAAATACCCTGGAAGTGGAACATTTCTAAAACCTTATACATGTCTACAGATCTACTCCAAACCATGTTAAAAAAGTCATAGCTCCAGGCTTCTTGGATCCAGTGATATACTTTATGGGTTAAAAAACACCCTTGAAGTAGAACTTTTGCTAAATCTTTTCGTAGTACGCGTCTACAGACCTACCCCAAACTATGTTAAAAAATTCATAGCTCTAGGCTTCATGGAACAAGAGATTTCGTGATCAGTCAATGGGTTTTGACTTATATATATATATATATATATATATATATATTTATATATATATATATATATATATATATATATATATATATATGTGTGTGTAATGTAAAACAGTTTATAAAGAGAGAAAACTATTTTAATGAGATGCTTCTTATTAGTTATATTAAATGTGATATGTCATTATACAGTACTTTCATGTACAGTGTCATGATCAGATACATGTTAAAATTGTTCGTTAAAATTTATATAATTTTGTAAAACATTCAAATAGCGACAAAGGTTCAAGCTGATTACAAAATATACTAGAGATGTTGAGGATACAAATTTTTGAAACAGATGTAAAAAATATATTTCTGCTATAAAAAAAAAATACTAAAACTAATAAAAAAGTAATATAAAAATTATCGTAATATAATAATAGTTTCCTTTAACAACAATAAGAATATAAAAATAAACAAACATAATAAACATTCCTTGAATTTTCCGTTTTGTTAAAACTTCTCTCTAAAACTGTCTGAATTGTAATATCAATAAAAATTATTTCAAAGCTTCTTCGATATTAATTAATGTATTTCACTGTAAAAAACTTTGAGAAAAGAACTATAAAGTTTTAAATTTGTAGGAAAATGTAAATTTTCTACTTCTTGATTTCCTTAGCTATTCAGGAAGCCTTGGAGTTTCCTCTAATTTGTTATTCTTTGACGGGAATTTACGAAATCAACCTAGAAAGTAAATTCACAAGTTTTTATAATTACTTCAAGACAAAATTTAAGTTCTTGGTATAATGGAGATTTTAAGATGCCATTTGTGCAAAAAAAAAAAAAAAATTCCAACAGTTTATGCAATTTTGTATTGATTTTTTCATTCATTTTGATAATACAGTCTCTTTGCGAATTTTACAAGTTTTCTTGACAATTTTGGTCACTTACAACCTGCACAAAAAGTCTATTTAAACAAAGCATTTCTCGCAGTAGAAGAACATTATGTATCTTCAAAATCCGTCTCATGTCTATGATTATATATTTTAAATCCCCTAAAAACACTTAAGAGTTTTGTTTTTTTATTTCAGCAACGTAAAATTAACTACCTACACATAATTTACTTGGATATTTTTATAATCTAAATTGCTAAGATGGTAGCCACAAATATAATTAGAGGGAAATAAATCTTCATGCCTTTCACAAAGACGACTTGTGAAAGCCAAACTAATGATACTAAGGATTAAGTTGGAAGTAAGTGACAAGTACTATTTTTACCTTGTAGACGTCAAATGTAAAACTTTGTTAAGTTCAACACCGTTTACCTTCTTACACAAATTTAACAAATAATTTTTTTTAAACACATCACAAAACACACACTATACATTTTTGCTGTGTTTCATTGTGTTGTGCTTTTCGATATTATGTGTAAGTGTGTTCAGCCTGATGATCTCTACATTTTAGACGAAACTGCTCTCTCTCTCTCTCTCTCTCTCTCTCTCTCTCTCTCTCTCTCTCTCTCTCTCTCTCTCTCCCTCCATCCCTCCCTCCCTCCCTCCTCCCTCCCTCCCTCCCTCCTTCCCAGTTACAGTACATAATTTTTCATCTATTTTTTGGACTAATTTCCCTCTACTATTAAGACATGCCTTAAAATTAAATAAAACCATGTTAATCGAGAAAATCTTTATTCCACAAATTATTTTAGTTTTCTAAGATTTATATTTGCATTTATTACTATGAAAATTAATAAATTAGATGAATATACTTCACCAACTAAACTCCATTCAATAGTCAAACATATATGTAAATCGGAGACGTTGGACAATCAGTGCTAATTTTGGTAAAGGTTTAGACTTGATATAAAATATTTTTGATTGATTTTCACTGAAAATTTAGTCTGAAAACATGTTTAAACGTTGTTTTTCCTATTTACAACCGACCACTAAACAATATTTATACTTATACTTTCTACACCTTAAACCTGTTTTAATTTTGTGACTTTTTTTTTATATTACATATTCACACTAGTTTTACCTATTCTTGCGTACAATATAAGCCTCACAGAAAACAAACTGAAATCTGCTAATCCCGATTAAAAATATTTTACCTGTAATTATTTCAAGGTAACACTTCCCCAAATACATGAAAAATATTACACAGTATTTAATTATATTATCATCAAGACAACAACAATTTCTTAAATAACGATTTAAGTAAACACTTAAAAAAATTAATAATTAAGTAATAATATTAATTACGTAAGGCAAATATTGTTTTAAAGTGAAAGTTTGTAGTTTTAATTGAAAATCTACAATGCAGAAAATTCCAATTTAGTGCAGATTACAACTGAACAATACTGGAACAACTAATTTGTTTTTAAATATATAACATAATTTTATGTCCCTATACAATTTTAAGCTCTGAAAGCGAAATTACAGTTTGGGATGAAATCATATGTTTGATCGCTAATGTAAAACTTTGTTTTAAAATTTCAAAATAATTATGATGTTGGCGACCAAGTATTTAAACTGGTCGCCAACCATGACCAGTTAATGTGGTTATCACATGTCTTGTGATAACTCTGGTTATCACAAGACATGTGTTCTCTCAATGAAACAATGTATTACCGAATTACTTCATCGAACATTGCATATCCCTAGTATTAGACTTGTATATTTGATTATAATTGTTTCCTTGGTTTAATAAACAGAACCTTAAAGTAAATCGTATTTTATTAAATACTAAAAACATGTTTTATTAAAATGTAACTATATTTCACAAAATTAATTTTAAACAGCAAAAAAATCCCTTAGTCACTTATAAAATCGTGTTAGGCCCTCCTTAAGAGAGAAGCCAGTAACTAGTATTTATTCAATATAAATTACAGACAAAATATGTTATGTCTTAGGAGAGAACGTTCTGTAACAGAAGAACGAATGAAGCGACAAAATAGAGTTTTTGAAATATATCTCCTTGTAATGCCATTACTTACATTCATTGTCCTTTTACGTGGTCCTGTGGGAATCCTTCCGGAGTGCATACTTTTTAGATTAAGTTAAGAGAAGGCACGATCTCTGGAGACATTTTAAAACGTTTCTGGTGCAAGAAATACGCTATTGTGCTGAATGTAAGAACAGTGGATGTTCAATAGTTAATTTTCTAATCATGTGTTTATTATAATAAAATAAAGTGTCTCTCTATTTCATACGAGAACTTTACAATATTAAAGTTTCTAACAAAAGTTGCACAAAGAAAATTTTGTAACTTTAAACAAAAATCTAATAATATTTACTGGTATAAATTACGAAGAGTGTCCTGAGACGGCTTACAGATAAGTCCTTTGTCAAGTGGGTTGCATCATGAAAAGTAGCAGCTTTGTGAAGGGGCTCAGTACAAAACAGATTTCATTACTTCAAGAGTTTCCCATCCACGGACATAAAGGAAAGTTTACAAATAAATAGAAAGGCTTTGATATATATATACTATAAAATTTGTCAAGAAATAACCTTAAATTTTTTAATTTTAACCATCGTTAAATTACAAATTAGATTTTAGGGTTGTCTATTTCGGTTTCTTTATCCACACATTTTAATTTTGTTTGTAGGTTTTATTTTGACGAATTTCATTGAGTTAAGTTTTAAAAAAAAAATTTAATAAATAACAAAAAGTTTCAATAATTAAATTGTTATGACATTGTACACAACCATATTAAACACGTACCAATCATTTTCCCTTTATAGTATCCAAGTCGATAAATAAACAATATTACATTTATCTTATCCGTTTTAAAAAATCTCTATATATTTCAAATTCCTAGACGGCTTCCATATATTCTCCTATCTTGCACATAATTAATTGTTATAAATTACTTCTAAAATCTGTGTAGCTGTGCTTTTCATCGTTTATGTTGCGTGCATAAGATTATTGTCTTCATATTCTTTTTCGGTAAGTTTAATTTACATCTTTTATAGAACGATTTTCCTGTTTGACCTTTATAGATTTTGTTACGTTCGTTAAACATTAGTTTTTATATACCAGTTGTTCCTATGATTATCGGGTTTTTTACCAAGAAATTTCTTGATATTATTTTTCGAAATGCTGTTGTTATATTTAACCGTTTAAAAAAATTCTTTTAAATTATTTCCGTTAATATATTTCCGTATTCGTTTACTATGAAATTATAAGAATATCAAGAAAATACTTGAATACATTTAAATATATAAACATTAATTCAGAAGTTGGTGTCACTGATTTATTTACTCTTTTTGATTAACAACTACCGAACTGAAATGTTTGGTGACGATTACATTTGGTTGGTTTTTATTTGCTTTTGGAATGACTGAGTGAGTAACTTTATGCAATGTGTTGCACTGTTTACTTTTTAATTGACAACATTAAATCGTACTTTCTAAGATGTCTCTAAGAAGCTTCATAAAATGTCTTTATAAGACAATTGCTTATATTAAGATGCATTATAAGAGATTTTTATAAGACTATTACTTAAAAGATCCTGTAAAATATGCTTTAAAAGATGTCTTTATAACACTATTGCTTGTATGAGGTTATGAAATATTCTTTATAGGATGTCATTATAAAACTATTGCTTATAAGATGCTTTATAAGACTATTTTCAATTTTTTTAAATGCTTTGGAAGAGTTTTTATAAGAATATATCTTATAAGATTTCTTATTGCTTATAAGATGCCTTATAAGAGTTTTTATAAGACTACTGCTTATAAGATACTTTAAAGTATGGTTTATAAGATGTCTTCATAAGATTATTTCTTATAAGATCCTTTTTGATATGTCTTCATAAGAGTATTACTTGTATGATGCTTTATAAGAGATCTTTATAACACTATATCTCATAAGCTACTTTATAAGAATAATGCTTATAAAATGCTTTATAAGAAGTATTTATAAAACTATTTATTATAATACTACTTCATAATATGTCTTTATACTGCTATTGCAGATACTACTCTATGTATAAGATGTGACTACATGTAATTAAGGACTAGCCTGTTTTTAAGTAATTGTTGTAACCTATCAAATTGTAAAGCTAAACTTTAGTTTCGTTTTTTATTTGAACCTAAGATTGATAACGATAATAAGAAACACGCTATTATTAATATTTGTAACGTTAAATTGACTGTATGAGTTTTAGCGTCAGAGTGAAACTAAAACAAGTTGCTGGGCGCCATTGCGGTGCTTACTCTACCCGATCTTACAACGTAATGTAAACAGACTCACTAAATATAATACCCAAAGATTGTTACTTTGTACAACGTTAAATTGTATTGATAGATCAAGGAGTCGTACCCAGTAAGTAGGGTATGTTTGTTTAGGGTAGTTTATGTTCCACAGATTTTCAAAACGTCCTTGTTTTGTTTATTAATATTTTGTCGGTTAGTTGTTATCGAGTTTCGTACTTGTAAATATATTGAAATGTATCTACCCGCTTCGCTCTTGAATGTCTCGGCCCTCGATATCTGAAGGCTACTTTCGACTGCACTCGTATAGGCTACGATTGCTAGATTTCGTAACTGACGTAATTTTCTTGGAAAGGTCAGAGTTTTTAATTACATTTTTGACAATAACTTCGCTATTTGTGATCACAAAGAGGGTTGGTACCGTTACAAGTTGAATAACCACCATAAATGAACAACTGTTTTAAATGGGCGCCATTTTTACTTTTTCAATTATATTTTTCTAAATTTTATTAGTTATATATATATATATATATATATATATATATACGAATGCTATAGTTCCTATACACAATTGCGTGGTCCTGTCGTAATTTTTGTGGTCGATATAATATTTACGTACAGACGACAACGCGATGAGATGTCGGAAATAAGTTTTTCGGTTTCCTGTAACCATGAAACATTTTTGTGGTTACCAAACTTACCCTACACTTCGTTTACTGGGTAAGTAAAAATTAATTTGAAACTATTCATTTCTCATTTGTAACTGAAGACAATATTTTTTATATTATAAGAGTAAATGTAACTACCACTTCACTTGCAGAAGATTGTAGATCACGCAAAACGTTTTCAAGTAAAACTTCTTGTTTTTATTTTTCAGACTAGAAATAAATCCATATTAAAATCGAAGTGTGTCTGGACAGCTAAACAGTTTCTTTGTGACCTTTGCCCTATTCTCTTCTTTCCGTAGCCTAGTTTTACAAAGATACAAGAACTACCCCCTCCCTGTTCCTCCCATTTACCCTTAAGGATGCAACTGCAATGACCTCATTCCATATTATTTCTTTTAAAAGGTCAATATTAACTGCACACCATTCGCACTTTTCCACTCCTTCGATATAATTAGAACAGTGAATGGGTTGTTAAACCTATTCGACTCATTTTTTATTTATTAAGGTTTTCATATTTTTTTTAAATGTGTTGCTGTTGGTGTTGTTTAAAGGCGAAAAACCTCTCGGCCGTCATCAACTGACTGTGAATTATATTGTAAAATGATTCAATAAATATAAACATATAAAGATCTTGGAAATATTACGGTAATTTTTAGTAGAAATTTAACGTAGTGTGAGAGAAAGTCAATGTGACGACTCAAAAAATTTATGTGGATTTTTTTGGGGATATACCCGATTTAATGTCCCCGGATACCTTAAAATATATGTGGATTTTTTTGCGGATATATCAGATTTAATGTCCCCGGATACCTTAAAATATATGTGGATTTTTTGCGGATATATCAAATTTAATGTCCCCGGATGCCTTAAAATATATGTGGATTTTTTGCGGATATATCAAATTTAATGTCCCCGGATGCCTTAAAATATATGTGGATTTTTTGCGGATATATCAAATTTAATGTCCCCGGATGCCTTAAAATATATGTGGATTTTTTTGCGGATATATCAAATTTAATGTCCCCGGATGCCTTAAAATATATGTGGATTTTTTGCGGATATATCAAATTTAATGTCCCCAGATGCCTTAAAATTGATGTGGATTTTTGCGGATATATCAAATTTAATGCCCCCGGATGCCTTAAAATATATGTGGATTTTTTGCGGATATATCAAATTTAATGTCCCCGGAAGCCTTAAAATAGAAGTGGATATTTTTGCGGATATATCAAATTTAATGTCCCCGGATGCCTTAAAATTGATGTGGATTTTTTGCGGATATATCAAATTTAATGTCCCCAGATGCCTTAAAATTGATGTGGATTTTTTTGCGGATATATCAAATTTAAAACCCATTGTGTTAAAATCATTTTAATGCGGGTTTTAAAATTATTTTTTATTATATTGTTTTACATTTATAAGCACTTTATTAAACAATTTAATACCGATTTAATAAGATGTTTTTACAAAGATAGTAACTCGATGTTTTGGGTAGTTTAATTAACCAACGACTTCCATATTTCGGGTTTAATATGCTTGGAAGCTCTGCTTTTATTTGCTTACTTCAGTATTGTAATGTATTTTTCGTACCAACATTGTTTAAATATCTCCAGAGATGAAGCATTCTCTTAACTCAATCTAAAGAGATTGAGAAAGGATTCCCACAGGACCAAGTAAAAGGACTATGAATGTAAGTAATGGAGTTACAAAAACTTCGTTGTATCCTCTCGTTCCTTTTTTGATTGCAGAACTTTTTCCACGTGATATGTCAAATTTGTCTGTAATTTATATTGACTAAATTTTAGATATTGGTTTTTCTCTTAAGGAAAATCCAACACTAGGATGTAGTTCAATGCTACTATCTACAAGGGTAATTTGTTAATATTGTTACTTTTTTAATACATGTGTATTGAATCGTGATAACTTGGAGTTAAATACTTGCTCGCCAAACATTCAAAATGGTAATTTCACTTTGAGAAGCTGAATTAGTATGGAAGCATGAAATTATGTTAAACATATAGAAAAAAATTAGTTGGTCGTATATCATTCCTCCTTCATAAACAATTGTCAATATATTAAAGTATCTGTGTTAAAGATTTACATTGTTTAAAAACAAACTGCAATAGTTTTCTTGAAGCCCAATTTGTCTTGCACAATATTATTTAATAGATTTATTTGTACTTCTATTTTATATTGTTTGTTCTTAATTTGGATAAGTATTTACAGGAAATAACTGCAAGTAAAATTATTTAAAACGTCTTTAAACTTATTTAATTATTATGAGTACAACACAATTCCATAACGCCCAACAATATACAAACATTCTGTATCGTGCGGTTTAGACGTTATTCACAAAAACAAAATGAATCGACTTCATTAAAACTCTATTTTAATCTATAAGATTTACAAAAAAGAAATGTTTATGGAAAAAGAGAAAGTTTATGCCTTCATTTAAATTTTTTTTAAACGCCGGTCATGACTTATTTTCATTTTTATCTTGCCAACTATAAAACTGACGTTTTTGTTGACGGTTTGTTTTTATTTGGTTTTGAGAATGTGTAAGTCAGAAATTGTATGTATGTTTAAAAAAAAAACTTATTGTATATGTATTATTTACTATGTCTTTAATTGATAAATTAGAACTGAAGTTTTTCATTTGTTGACTAACATAACTAGATGTAGTATTACAATAAATTAGTTCAACAAACAAATAATCTATTATTAAATAAAGCACTGAAGCTAAAGTTTCAAAATTTGAATGAGTGCTATATTTAATCCTCTAATTTTGAGTTTCAACAAGATATTTCTGCTGTTATATTAAACATAAAAAATAAAACAAATAATCATTTCATCTCCATTCATACTTAATTACGAAACAGAATTTATTAAAAGTTGCCTTTAAAAAATTAGTGAACGAGTCCTATATTTCAACTTGTTTTTAAATATTTAGGAACTAATTATACATCTTTGAAGGTTAATTGTTTTAAAATACTCCCCCATGCTTTAGATTATACTGTTACTCTCCCTTAAAAACATTTTTAAGGTCGGTCATCCAATTAATACGTTAGATATCACAAATTATACGACAGGACGACTGTAAGAAATGTAGGATTTAATTAACTTTTATTTATTTACAGAATGAAAGGGAAATTTAAAATACAAAAATGTGTGTTTTAATAAATAATGTTGAATATATATTTTTGGTCACATACATATTTAATTTTAAGGGTGGTTAAAAAGGCAAAATATATTGTTTAGTGATTTAATTTAACTTAATAAAAACCGTATTCTCTCATTGAATCAAACCTAAAATTTAGACGACTTGCACAACAAAAAGCTTTCGTGACCTCTCACTGATATTTGCTATACTTTTCACAAATACTGCTTTATTGGATTGTATCATAATACGAATCCTACTACTTAAATATCGTTAAAAAATTAACTATTCCTAAGTTTACTGGTAGCTCAGTGATTAAGGACGTCACTTTCTGATCAAAGTGAATCTCACTCAGGTCACGAAGTTTATTCTGAACAGTTTGGTTTCTTCTAACCTGTAGTATGGCGGAGGAAAGACCCACTATAAATAAACGATGATTGGCTTGAGTAACATGAGTGTATTAACTACATATACATTTTTTAAACTATAAAATCGATGAACTGGAAGCTTATCAATGTAAAAACAAGTAAATTCATTCATAAAATATAACCTTGTAGGGCTGCCTAAAATTAGAATATCTTCTAATAAGTTTGTAATAAGATCACGTAATCAAAATTTGAAGTTACAAGACGATTTAGCAATTTAGAGATGTTGACCAAACGATCAGTGACAGATAAACATTGCTCCAAATGTATTTCTCTGCAGTAAAACATCGATAATAAGATTTGGTAATCTAAAAATTACATTCAAGGTATCTATTATATATTTCTCATGATAGACTGTCAAACTTCATTTTATTATTATATACACGTGTTTAGAGAATAAACTTTTGTTCAGTAATGTAACGTATTTTTCTTACCGACGCAGTTTAAAATGTCTCCTGATATCAAGCCTTCCTTTAACTTAATCTAAAAAGGATAAATTGAGAGAGGATTCCCATAGGACCAAGTAAAAGGACGATGAATGTAAGTAATGGAATTACAAGAAGATATATTTCAAAAACTTTGTTTTGTTGCTTCGTTCCTTCTTCTGTTGCAGAACTTTTTTTCACGAAACAGGACATATTCTCGGTAGTTTATGTTGAATAAATAAAAATAGGAAAGTCTAACACCAAGGATTCACTAGTACTATCTAGAAAGGTAATTCATTAATATATTCTTTGTGAAGACATTTTTTTAAATGTGGTATCTTCAGGTTTAAATTCTTGGTCGCCAATTTTTCTATCACTATAGAATTTCAAAACTTATGGAATAATCAAATTTAGGAAACATTAACAACCGTAATATCACTTTCTAGTGAATATACATTGAAAGAAAATTCTCCAAAACCACAATAAAACACTAACAATACAAAAACTGTAGTACAATCATCTTTGGAAGTACAATACAAACTAACCATAATAACCACAAATACTACTGCAGCGAGGCTTCCCCCCACCGATCGTCACCGGTTCCTCTCTGCCAATTACAGTTATATCACGGTATGAAAAATATACGGTATAACACCTCGTTGCAATAGCAATTAATTGTAGTTATTAAGGTTAGTGTGTATTATACCTCTGAATAGTAGTGCTATTGAAATGTACATAAGGTAGAATAAACATAACTATACAGTCTTTGTGTTGTTAGTGTTTTAATGTGATATTTTCTTTCATTTTATATTCACCACAGTGCCCTAGTAAACTCTAGATTCATGTACACTCTAGAAGCAAATTAATTGCTCCTGTATTTTCCATTTGCATCAGCACTTGTTATAATGTTATATATCTGTTTTTGTATTATAAAATTACATTGTCAATAAAATTCCAATAGTTTTAACTATAAAGCAAATTTGTTATACACAATTATTATTATTATGTACCATAATTTTGTAAATTATTTAATTGAAATAACTATAAGTAAAATAATTTCAATCGTCCTTGAACCAATAGAAGACATTGTTCTTAAGATAAGTACAAGTAATGCAATGAAACAATCTGCAAACTTTGCACAACTCTTCACTGTTCATGAATAATTCACATAAGACAAAATTTAAAAGCCGTCATTAAAAGCTGAAATTTAATCAAGTATGTTTTTTGCAAAATTGGCTTTCATTTACAAATTTAGATTACCATTTACCAAACTGAAATTTTTGGTGAGGTATAATTTTGGTTGATTTTATTTGGTTTTAAAAATGTGCGAGTGTGGAAATTTGTACAATGTTTTTATTCCACTTACTATTGCTTTGGTTGGAAAATTTTCATTAAGTATTCAGTAGTCGACTAACATAACAAGATAAAATCTAGTACTACAGTAAATTAGTTCAACAACTAAACAAACTATTTATCTCCAATCGCACTTAATTAAGAAACACGATTTAATAAAGGTTGGCAATTAATAAAAAGAGATCTTAACATGTTTTTAACAATTGAAGAATTATTTGAAAGTTAATTTCCTAAAAACACTACTCCATACTTTTGATTATAATTCATACCTTCCCTTAAACACTTTTCGTGACGTCATATAATCCATTAACACATAAAATATGGATAAACATATGAGAGGGACATTACTATTATGATATTGAGAGGAAGATTTAAAACGTTTCGTCTCAGAAAGTGATAGGGTTGTAAAATTTAATGTGATGAATACTTTACTGAATCCTAATATTAAGAGGGTGGGGGTAGTGAGACTTGATGGTGGAAGCAAATGCTACATCTGATATATAAAGCACCCTATTTCACATCTCTTACATGTAATGTTTATAAATTATTTTAATCGTAATATTCATTATTCCACAATATTACTTAGGTTTGAAGTGATGTATAATTCCTTTTTACACATACAACTGACAATTATCATGGTTAAAATGGACGGAACGAGAATTGTAGTTCAATTTCTTGTACCGGTACAGCTATAAATGTCTCCAGAGTTTAAGTTTTCTCTTCTTTATTTAAAAAGGATGCACTGAGGAAGGGATTTCGACCGGAGTAAGAAAAATGACAAAGAGGGTAAAATCATTATTTTACATTTTCTATTATTTACTACTTCTTTGATTGGAAAATATTATTTCTGAAGTATTTTATTCATAAACTAACATAAAGTATGTATTATCTATTCTTACCGTTTTTTAAATGTCTGTCTATAATCCTATTTTCAACTGTAAATTACCGGTTTCGAAAATCAAATTATCATCATCAGATTTTTTCCATCAATTGATTTAGCTTCGTTATTTTGTATAAAATACAACACAACACATATTAAAACCAACAAAAGTTTGTTTCCTACGCATGAAAGTCTGTAGTAGATTTAACTTGCTTTGTATTTTATATTATACAAAGTAACGAAGCTTATTGGAAGAAATCAGATGATAATTTGATTGTCGAAACCGAAATTTTATGTTGCAAATAAGATTGTTTACAGACCTTAATAAAAGTAAGAATAGATTATCATTCATAATCCAATCCTGGTGAACTACAATTATTATGTTATAACATAAATAGATTAAAAGTGGTAATACAGTAAATAAGTACAACAATTAAAATTGTAGCTTCATCTCCATTCTTATTTCATAAAAAACACAATGTATCCAAGTAACACAACAATTAAACATTAATTACAACAATGTAACAATTAAATACATTGTTGTAATTGAACATTAATTACAACAATGTATCAATTAAATACATTGTTGGCAATTAGTGGAAAGAATCTTTGTTTTAATTTGTTTTGTTTTTACATTTATACCATTGTAATTATATACCATTGAAGTTTAATTAACTTATAAATACTACTCTATGTTTTTCATTATTATTTTACTTAATAACATTTCCGTAAGGTAAATAATTCAAAAATACTTTAAGGTATGAATAAACATATGATAGAGAAGTAGCTTTTTGTGTATTGAGAGAAATATTGGAAACGTTTAGTCTCTGGAAGGAAAGGATAGTAAAATTTAATGTGATGAATACTTTACTGAATACTAATGATACCAGGGTTGTGAGATAGAGTGTAGAAACAAATACTGCTTTTCATATATAAATTTCCCTACATGTAGTGTATTACGGTTTAGAAGATGGTTATAATTATTTTAATAATGACGCTCATTATTTCACAATATTACTTGCGTTAGATATACATTTTCATTTCATAGTATCTATAAAAAATACAATCACGGTTAGATAATTATTATTGTTTAATTGTATAAAAATGGATGGAATGTGAAATGAGTTCAAAAGATTGTAAACTCATATCAAGAACTAAAAAATAACTTCGAAAGATTTAAAAAGTTAAGGGGTTTAATAAAACTTGATAAAATATATGTTCCCAAAGCAATACATTAAAACAATTCATACTATCAGTACCTATCTATTTTCAAACCATAATATTCAGTTACCATGGTTTTCATGATGAAACATCTAGAGATAATTGTTGACCAAACAATACAGACGTTGCTACAAACATTTATTTCTCTACAGTAAGACATTGAGAACAATAATTATTAATAAAAATTGTCTGGGAAATAATTCAAAAATACAATTTAAAGATTTAGATTAGTAGCCTATGGAAAAGTATTTTTCTACTTCGTGATTTTTTTTTTATATTCAGGAACTGTTCCATTTACATCTAATTTGATATTCAAAGTCGTAAGACCCTTTGCGAGTGCATCAACGATTACCCTAGGGTGTAATATTTACCCTTTAGATATTTTCACAATGTCGGAGGTGAGAATGGCGGCCTATAGGCTACAAAATCACAGCGAATGGGTGAGAAGCTCCAGTGAGGTGGAACACTCAGAAATTGCACAATAAGGTATTAAATAACTCGTTGTTGGCAAACAGAGTTCATGTTCACTCGACCCTTCAACGTTCACTCAAACACAAGAGAGAACTGGAAGGATAGCAAGCTACCGCGATATCCAGGACAGCTTGTTTAGTATTCAATAGATCACTAAAGTCTGGATGCAGAGAATACTGTTAAACCACTGGGGCAACTTTTGAAGCCAGTTTAGGAAGGTATTGTACAGTATTCCAAGCTGAGATTTGTGCACTCACAGCATGTGTTCTTCGAGGATTAGAAAAATCCTTAGAGGTAAGGACTTTCTAATTCTCTCAGATAGCCAAACGGCAATTAAAGCCCTCAGCTCCGTACAAATCTCACCAAAATTGGTATGGGATTCTCTCCGTTCTCTATGTGCCTATGGTGCACTTGGGATGGGTACCTAGGTATTTCGGAACGATGGTAATGAGAGGACGAATCTATTAGCAAAGAAAGAGGTCGCTAACTGTCTTGTGGGACCAGAAGCCCCTTGCGGTATCAGTCATTCAACGCCAAGACGAGCGGTAATTAAATGGGCCAAGGAAGAGAACATTGAACGATGAAGACATTTTCCTGGCCAGAGATTGAGCAGGTGTCTTCTTTCGAGACCAGATCCTGCGCTGACAAAGGTGCTGGTTCAGCATGACAGGAAGTCCCTGAGTCAGATCGTTGCCATGGTTACCGGACATGACCATATCCTTAGCCACTTAAATAAGGTGGGACTACAAGTCTCTCCTAACTGTCGTCTTTGCGGTCTCGTACACATTTTGTTTAATTGTGAGGTCCTGGAGCCCAAAAGAAGGAGAATCTTTGGACCCCCAATAACCAGATATAAATGTTAACAAGAACACGCTGCAGAAGATTGTTAGAGGCACTGGAGTCGGTGTAAGGTGAACAAGAAAAGAGTGCACAATAGAAGTCGAAGTGCTGGAGGCCAATTAAAGCTTCACCAAAGAAAAGAAAAATATTCAAAGTCGTAAATGTGTAAAGTTGAACCTGAATATAAATTAACAAGATATACATAGATAACTCAATGACGTCCTGGTAAAACTTAAATTATCAATATAAATACTTAAATTTTTAAGGTAAACTTTGTATAAAATTGTAACACATTCTGCGCCATTTCCACTGACATGTTCTTTGTGTTTATGTTTTGATAATGAAGTTTACGTCTTGACACTTTGCATAGTGTCAAAGTTTTCTTGACACTCTCAACTATTAACTACTTCATCTCTTTCAGGGACAAGCAGAGAAATAAATAATATTAAACATGTAGGTGAATAAGGTTGAAAAACAGATATAATAAAAAAAATTTTAAAATAATTTGATATTTCTTTAAAAATTAAAAACTTTATTTTTTATATCGCAAATATTTCAATATTAACAAAACTTTTTTATTAAAATATATTACAGGAAAAATACTCAACAAAAAAAATCTATTGTCGTGAAACAATTGATTTAAATTAAATATAATAAAAATGGGATATTATATTTCAACTATTATTTAAACAAAACAATCTTCACAACATCTTTGCAATGAAGATTATAAATGTATACAGATTGATTACCTCCCAAACCTAGTTCTTGTCAATGATTGTATTTTTAATCCAGAATACACATCAAAGTGTTTTTGTAAAATTCTTCAAAACCTGTGATTATTACCTATAAGGTATTTTCATAATACAAAATTTTAAAAACATGTTAGCTTCAAAGTTAATGAGATTCAAAGGAAATAAATCTTTTTGTCTCTGAGAAAGGAGTTTTGTAAAAAATGATAATATGCTAACATTACGACAGCTCTGTGGTTGGATTTAAGAGAGGAAGCAAATGTTGAGTCTGATAATTATATGAAATCACTCATTTATATCTGCCACACATAATGCATTACTCTTATAATGAGGGGGAAAAGTTTACACGTAACAATCATTATTCTACATTCATTTAGGAAATATTTCCATTTCCATTTGTTATTATTGCATACTAATACAATACATGTATATTTCATACCAACTGAACTGTTAGAAATACTAATCAGTTAAAACGTTTCAATTAGGAAATATTTCCATTTCCATTTGTTATTATTGCATACTAATACAATACATGTATATTTCATACCAACTGAACTGTTAGAAATACTAATCAGTTAAAACGTTTCAATTAGGAAATATTTCCATTTCCATTTGTTATTATTGCATATTAATACAATACATGTATATTTTGTACCAACTGTACTGTTAGAAATAATAATCAGTTAAAACGTTTCAATTAGGAAATATTTCCACTTCCATTTGTTATTATTGCATATTAATACAATACATGTATATTTTGTACCAACTGTACTGTTAGAAATAATAATCAGTTAAAACGTTTCAATTAGGAAATATTTCCACTTCCATTTGTTATTATTGCATATTAATACAATGCATGTATATTTTGTACCAACTGTACTGTTAGAAATAATAATCAGTTAAAACGTTTCAATTAGGAAATATTTCCACTTCCATTTGTTATTATTGCATATTAATACAATACATGTATATTTTGTACCAACTGTACTGTTAGAAATAATAATCAGTTAAAACGTTTCAATTAGGAAATATTTCCATTTCCATTTGTTATTATTGCATATTAATACAATACATGTATATTTTGTACCAACTGTACTGTTAGAAATAATAATCAGTTAAAACGTTTCAATTAGGAAATATTTCCACTTCCATTTGTTATTATTGCATATTAATACAATGCATGTATATTTTGTACCAACTGTACTGTTAGAAATAATAATCAGTTAAAACGTTTCAATTAGGAAATATTTCCATTTCCATTTGTTATTATTGCATATTAATACAATACATGTATATTTTGTACCAACTGTACTGTTAGAAATAATAATCAGTTAAAACGTTTCAATTAGGAAATATTTCCACTTCCATTTGTTATTATTGCATATTAATACAATGCATGTATATTTTGTACCAACTGTACTGTTAGAAATAATAATCAGTTAAAACGTTTCAATTAGGAAATATTTCCACTTCCATTTGTTATTATTGCATATTAATACAATACATGTATATTTTGTACCAACTGTACTGTTAGAAATAATAATCAGTTAAAAAGTCATAACAATAAAAACTAAGTGTCACTTTAAAATTACACGTCAGTTTCTTTAGGTTCAATCTCAAAACAAAATATACCTATATTCAGGGAAATTAAGAACTACTCAGTCTACTGAATTGACAATTTTTTTTAATGAGTTTTAGTTCATTTTTATTTGGTTTTGAGAATTACTCAGTAAGAAAGTTTGTGTAATATTTTTTAATCTTTGGCATGCTGTGCTTGAGGTCGCATTATCGTCCCGTTTTTTCTTTTTGAAAGACTCAAAGTGGTATCGTCTAAATTGACATGTTAAAACTCTCTTCTCCAAATCGAGGAAGAAATTTTATTTTTTCAACAAGATGAGGGACTTGCCATGATGTTCACCATTTACTTGATAAGAAATTTCCTCAATGTTGGACAGAAAGAGGTGAATGGAAGGATTGTCCATGATGCTCATCCGATTTTAAACCCATACACTTTATTCGTAGGAGTATATTTTACAAAATGTATTCAGTTAAAGGATTTGGAATACTGAACATTTAAGATCATGAATTCTAGAAGCAGTGGCATCAATAAATTGAGTTTACGAAGATATGTAATAACCCTTGGACGTTTAGAGCAACCTACGAGCTCAAATAGAATTCAGATAAAAACAACTAATTCATCTAGTCTTTAATTTGATTCATGTTTTACGTTTAATTAATACATATTTATTCATGAATTTCTGGACACTCTGTGTAATACTGACGTCACGTTTAGGCTCCATGCTTACTTCTTATTGTTACTTATATGAATGAACTAACGCCAGTTAAGCATAACAATGTTGCCAACATCTAAGACTGAACTTTATGAACGGAAACTAAGCTAACATCAGTGTTGCAACATTAATCATGGCGTGTTTACAGTTTACTCCATTGTGGCATCTCTCAGTTTATCTTCATCATCCATTCTTAATAGGTTTACATTAACGTCTTGTATTCTATCTTCATTTATTTTAAAATATTGTTTTTTTTTACATATAGGCTTACGTATGAAGAAATTTATGTTTTAGTGTATAAATAGTTCTGGAGATTCTTATCGATGAGTCCTTTTCATTAGTTACTGAGTGTAATAATTTCTGTCTATTATGTCCGTCTATGCATTATACTACAGCGAGGATCTGTTGTGCAATATACATTAACACCTAGTAAACTACTGATGCTATGAAAACGTTAAATTGTGCATCTTTATTACTTTTTCATAAAATGTTAAAAAAATCAGTTTTCAAACTTTAAAATCACCACTCTTTTCCAATATGTCAGCTAACTTAAACTTTTATTATTTTCCGATTATACAATCAATTTTAAGACTATTTTATCATTGGGTATGTTTTTTTATAAACCTACTCATTTAGGATACAAGCGCTTGATTTTTTGAAAATTTGAAATTTGGTGTAAATTTTGAGAGGCGATTTTCCGTCAAGCACCGTCGTGGTAATGGAAATGTCATGACTAGATTGAAATAACTAATTTGTGAAACAGATAAAAACCTGCTTTTAAATTTGATCTAATTTTTCTTTGTTCTACAAATTAGTTATTTTGATTTTAGTCCTGCTTGGTACACACTGGGAGGACATTTCTTAAAATATGACTAATTAAATTTTTAACGCGATGTAGTAGTGAGGACAGAAAATCATCTCACAAAAATACACCAATCTTTAATTTTGGAAGAGTATAAGTCATAAACGTGTGAATTAATTTTTTTTTTAACTTAAAATTTGGTGTAAAACCCGAAAACACCCTTCAAAAATCAGCGCTTTTGTAAATAATTTTAAGATTAGCTGTCATAATATAAGATGGAGGCTATTTTCAAAGTTTCTAAAATGGGTTGTTGAAGTTCATGAAAGTTTTTCTAGGCTTAATAGGTTACGAGATCCATTGGTGCTCAAGATAAAATGATCACCGCCTAGACTTATTTTTCCTAATACCTTCTGATCTAAAACAACTAAAATTTGACTATTCCTTTGGCACAGACATGCTGTACAGGTGACAAGGAAGGCTACCTCAGCTCACATCACATATAGGAGCATCTCGGGGTAAACATAGGGATTTAACCCATAAATCCTGAAATAAATCCATGCAATGATCTATCACATTGGAGGATAAACTTGGCATAAAAATTAGTTGAAAAAAACACTGGAGGAAGTTCAGACTGTCATGTTTATGTACAGTGTATTCTACATGCTTTTGATTGTCTATTAATTGCTTCTTCCTCAACCGATTCTTATGAAACTTAACATACGTTTTAATAACGTTACCAAAAATGTTGTGTGAAAATTTCAACAAACTAGTGTTTATAGAAACAAGCAGCGGCAACATAAGAAAAACTTTTATTACCTCTGTACTTGTATGCAGTGCAGGTTTAATTGTTGCACAGTTGTTCGATTCCAATTAAACAACAATTACATTAAAACAGAAACTTTTAATCTAATTGTTTTGTCAATTTTATTGCTCTTTGTAATTGCAAAATGGTTTTTTACAGTTGACAAAAAGTAAAGTGATGTGCGTGGGCCGTTGTTTTTTATAACGCCACAGAATCAATTAGACAATTTCAGGTTGCTTTCCAGGTGTTGATCCACCAACCACTCATTCAGTAATTAAGAGGAATGGTTTGTTGTTGGAAACAAGAAGCATAGTGAAAAATTACTCTCGATCTCTTCATAAAGGAAGATAAACTCGTATGTTCTTCTTTGCTCTGGTAAAGCAAAATTATTTAAAACAAAACAGCTTGAAACTGGAGTGCCCAAACCTTCAGTGGAGAGAATTGTTGAGAAAAACTAAATTAAATTTTACTAAAGCCACAAAGTCCATAACCTACTTGAAGATGATCCGGACAGAAGAGTGGATGTTCCTGCATCATTGAGTTCCATGAGACTGATCCTGATTGACATACTCGTATTGATTTCTAAGACGAGTCGACTTTCTACCGAAATGGTATTGTAAATAGACACAACTCTATTATAACAACACCGAAAACCCTCACGTTACTTCTAAAATGAAAAGGAATTACAATCTGAGCGGTTGTGACTGCTATGGCGTGCTCTAATGACTGGGCATAGGTACGAACAAGTTTTAAATCTACAAGTCATGCCTCATTTTACGATTCCGGAAATGAGTGAATCTATTTTTCAATGTGTTGAAATTACTGAATCTTCAATTGAGTTGGATTATTCTTGGAAGTCAATTTTTATATTAGCCACCCCGGTCTCTTGTTTTAACTGTGTGGCTTTTTTTTATGAGGCTATTAAAAGGAGCAAGTGTACACTCATAGTTTCAACAATGGTGAGGATTTGAAAAGCTTTATGGAAGAGGAACTTCTTCTCCTATGTAATTACTTTACAAGGATTATTAATTAGGCGTTGCTGTCTTGTGTGCTGACGTGGATAGGTTTCAGTAAGAATAAATACATAAATTTTTTAAATGTTATTTTCAATGGTTGGTAAAACAAATATTTTAGTTTGTTTTAAAATAAAAATGTGTTTGTATCAATAAACTGTTTTTCCGAACGTAACAAAAGCTGCACTTCATTTCATTTTTGTTGCCGCCATTTTGTTTCTATAAACACCAGTCTGTTGTAATTTTCACACATGGTAATTTTATTAAAAAGTATGTAAAGTTTCAAAAGAATCGAGTGGAGGAATAAGCAATTAATAGACAATCTCAAAAACTGGACACACTGTAATAGAAGCAGTCTTGCTACAGCTGTGGATTTATTCCGGACTTGACACTTCTCCATGGACCAGGCTACAAAGGAAGCACTCCTCAGAGTAGTTAATATTAAATTAGATAGAAAACAAACTATATACAAAGCATGAACTGCAACCTGTTTGAAACATCTCCTTTACCTTCTAAGGGATCCAATTGTTAAAAAGTACTTTCTTTTAAAGGTAGATTTTACAATGAAGTTGACGCTCTTTTTGAACGTGATTCAATAATAAACTTGTAGTACACTAAAATTATTTTGTTTCATTTCACTTGTTTATCTTCTAGACAATATAAAAACTGTATAAGATACATCAATAATTACATAGAACTCCATTTGTTTTGACCCAGTCACCAATTAAATGACTTACAATAAATAATTAATTTTAAAATATTTATAAATAACATTTAACATTTTAACAATTAAAAATAGGTACTTAGATTTTTTTTTTAAATTTAAAATAGCAAGTCAAAATAGCAGTCTCACCCCCTAAAATTACTTTTTACAACACGACTAATACAGAATTATTATTAAATCGTGGATTACTCAACAAAGTCTCGGTGCACAAACTCCTCCTCAGTATAAAACGATCCAGAGAGACAACAGTAGGATGTTTAAAAGACTTAAATTTTTGTAATTTTTTTATCTTGTCGGGAAGTTTATTGCACCTGCTTGTGAAGGACGTTTACTATACAAACCTAACCTGTGCTGTTTTCCACGATAATCACAAGCATTTTTGGTGTATAAGTGTGTATGTGCTTGTTCATCACATGATTACACTTAAATTTAAAATATAAAATCACTTCCAGTATATAGATACTTGGAATTGTAAGTACTCCAAAATCTTTAAAAGCATTTCTACAAGTTTGTGATTTGTTTAAACCTAATAAGCCTAATAGCTTTTTGCAGAACAAACGCAATGCATATTTTGTACTGATGCATTTCCCCAGAGTAAACCTCCATAGCTCGTGTGTGGATAAATAACCCCATAGTAGGCTGTTAAGAGAATTGGAGTTTTGCATTATTGTTTTAAATTTTGCAGAGCAAATACTCCTGAACTTATTTTGGAACTGATGATATTTACACGCATATTCCAGGTTAAATGAGGAGCCCCAAGAAAGTTGCTGAATTAACTTCTTTAACTTTTCTTTCTCCTATGAAGACACATAAGATTAAATAGGAAACATTTTTATTTTTGAAGTTGGCTGCTCAATATTTTAAAATATAATTATTAGATATATTTCCAACGCCAATTATTAAATAATTCACAATGTCTTCCATGCTTAGTTTTTTTAATTATCTGGCAATAACTAAAATGTAACTACTTCCGCCAAACTGCGGTGGTATACATGAAATTTGTTCATGTTCACCACTCTATATATTCCATGCTTGCATCCATGATTATAACGATAGAATTAATAATACTTTTTATGAGGTTAGTTGTTTGTAAATATTGAAATTAAATGTTTGGCATTGTTGCCATGGTAACTAGGGACAGCTGATTGAACAACCTCGATGTAGATACATTGACCATCCCTTGTTAATCAAATGGCTTTACTTTGCGCTATAGAGAACAAAACAAACAGATTTCGCTTCAAAACTACAATAAGCTGTTTTGCATTCTTCTTTGCATAACGCAAAAAAATACTTTCTCAAATACAGTAGCTATTAAACAGTTTTTGTTCATCTTTCGTATGTTATTAAACTAAATTAAATACAAATTTACACATTTGAATTCTACATGTAATGTTACCAACACCACATCTCTATGATGACAAGAGCAAGATTGTTTTCAAAAATGTAATTTCAAAACCTAACCTCCCAATGTGATATATGCATAGTTACGAGATGTGGCAAGGTTACGGATACGAGCATAGAGAATGGAGATTTCATCACATGCGTACAACTTTGAAGTCCGCTTACGAGCAAAGCAAGTGTTACTCTTTAATATATCCAAATCTACGAGTGCCAACAAGGCATAACCGAGGTCAAGTAAGTGATATACGCAATATAATTTAACATTTCCTATAAGACCCAAAACACCTATTTCAGGACATTATATCTAGATAATCATATTGTACAATGGGGCTGGGAGAGTACCATGATTAATGATTTAAATCTATATATATATATATATATATATATATATATATATATATACAGGGGTGGTGAAAAGTCCCGGAACGGGTTAATATTTTTTAACCGTTACAGATGGAACTATATAACTTAGTACACTGTTACTGGGCATAAAACACTATTTTATCACAATTTCAAAGAGCCGCTACCGCTTCGGGGGGACGGCCCACAAGGAGTCAGAAGAAAATCTTAAATGAGAGCGTGGGTCAAGTTGTACATCAAATTAAAGGTCTAATTTAGTAGAATACAATGCCGCAAATCCGACTTCCAAAGGTTCACCCTAAACAAAATGGCGGCGTTTTAAAGTTTATGAAAGTTACTATGGCGTTGAGTGTTAAAGATAGTATTTCAAATTCATGCCATCTTTGAATGGCTGCCATTTCCGGATCGGTTGTCCGTTTGAAGTCGGATTTGTGGCATTGTACTGTGCTAATAAAGACCTTTAATTTGATGTACAACTCAAAATATGCTATCGTTAAAGATTTCTTTCCGCCTCCTTGTGGGCCGTCCCCTATTAGAGGTTAAGGGTCAAGTGGAGCTCTAAAATATAGCTTTATAGCTTCAACACTGATTTCTGAGCTTTTGTTTTGAAACCTGTACCGAGTAAACATGTTCCAGCTATCTTTAACACTCAAAGCCATTGTAACTTTCATAAACTTTAAAACGCCGCCATTCTGTTTAGGGTGAACATTTTTAAGTCGGATTTGCGGCATTGTATTCCACTAAATTAGACCTTTAATTAGATGTACAACTCGACCCACGTTTTCATTTAAGATTTTCTTCTGACTCCTTGTGGGCCGTCCCCCCGAAGCGGTAGCGGCTCATTGAAATTGTGGTAAAATAGTGTTTTATGCCCAGTAAAAGTGTACCAAGTTATATAGTTCCATCTGTAACGGTTAAAAAAATATTAACCCGTTCCGGGACTTTTCACCACCCCTGTATATATATATATATATATATATATATATATATATATATATATATATATATATATATATATTTATAAATATGTTACTTACGTCGTCTCATACACACTGATTATTGTCTCCAACCGGTTTCGCTGCTTCAATTAGTCAGCATCATCAGGGTTTATCTGCTACTGCTTCGTCATTAACATAAAAACACTACACAACACACATGCGTACACTTTATGTCCTGTCAGGTGGCTGGCCAGTCCCGTACTGATGATGCTGACTAATTGAAGCAGCGAAACCGGTTGGAGACAATAATCAGTGTGTATGAGACGACGTAAGTAACATATTTATAAATATATATACTCATACGATAAAAATGCTAATAAAGAAGCTTATATATATATATATATATATATATATATATATATATATATATAGTCAAAACCCACAATCTGATCACGAAATCTCTGGATCCAAGAAGCCTACGTTTATGAATTATTTACCATAGTTTGGGGTAGGTCTTTAGACGAGTACTAAGAAAGGGTTTTGAAAATGTTCCACTCCAAGGGTATATTTTACCCCTAAACCATATCTCTGGATCCAAGAAACCTAGAGCTATGAATTATTTACCATAGTTTGGGGTAGGTCTTTAGACGCGTACTAAGAAAGGTTTTTGAAAATGTTCCACTCCAAGGGTATATTTTACCCCTAAACCATATCTCTGGATCCAAGAAACCTAGAGCTATGAGTTATTTACCATAGTTTGGGGTAGGTCTTTAGACGAGTACTAAGAAAGGGTTTTGAAAATGTTCCACTCCAAGGGTATATTTTACCCCTAAACCATATCTCTGGATCCAAGAAACCTTGAGCTATGAGTTATTTACCATAGTTTGGGGTAGGTCTTTAGACGAGTACTAAGAAAGGGTTTTGAAAATGTTCCACTCCAAGGGTATATTTTACCCCTAAACCATATCTCTGGATCCAAGAAACCTAGAGCTATGAGTTATTTACCATAGTTTGGGGTAGGTCTTTAGACGAGTACTAAGAAAGGGTTTCGAAAATGTTCCACTCCAAGGGTATATTTTACCCCTAAACCATATCTCTGGATCCAAGAAACCTAGAGCTATGAGTTATTTACCATAGTTTGGGGTAGGTCTTTAGACGAGTACTAAGAAAGGGTTTTGAAAATGTTCCACTCCAAGGGTATATTTTACCCCTAAACCATATCTCTGGATCCAAGAAACCTAGAGCTATGAATTATTTAACAAAGTTTGGGGTAGGTCTTTAGACGAGTACTAAGAGAGGGTTTTGAAAATGTTCCACTTCAAGGGTGTTTTTATCCATAAAATAAATATCATATCTTTGATTTTTATGGGTCGATTTTTATCAAAATTGGTGTATTGCTGTATTTTCGCATAATATATTTTCATAGCACCACCATTAGGGTTGTGCTAAAAAAAAGAAATATTTCTTCATAAAACTATCTCAACTATTATACCCGGGTTAAACTAGGGTCATTAGCTAGTCTTTGATATGCGTAAATTTAATGATGCTTTATTTTGTTATTGCTTGTCCTAGACAAACAGTTTTGCAATTTTGAGAGGGGCGGAGTAAATACACTGGTGTTAGGGTGTGATCAAACATTACTGGAGTTTAATTAAAATATAACATCCCTCGTTTTGTGTTTTTGTTTGTATTTGATATACAACAACATTTTAATATTGCCTAATTTTAATAATGTATAATAATTAGAAAAGATTTTTTTAAGAATAATAACCTTAATCTATGTGGATAATTGGAAGTCAAGGAATCTAACGGTTCAAAAATAATTGGGGAGAAAATGAATCTTGAATGGCGTCGTTAGAAGCTTGATCATTAAATTACTATTTACGCTAAGACATATTTATGGCACAAGTGAAATAAATTTAGGACTTACTATATATATTTAAGATGCTGTACTAAATTGACATTTTGGTTTTGTGGATTATTTAAGATTATTTTCAAATTTATATTTTAGTTAAACTTGAACCTATACCTGCGTTCTTGAACAAGTTTTAGATCAATTTTCTATAGACAGCCTTCTACCAAACTATGAAAACATTTACACAAATAATGTAGTAGTGTTTAAATAACCAACATTCACAATTGTCTTTATCAAGTTCTCTTCCATAATAACAAACAATAACATTAAGAAAAGAAACTGTACTAAAATACAGATGTACTTTATAACGACATCTGTTAATCATCACAAGAACTAAGGATGGATAAAAAGATAACAAATGGTCTTGTATTTATCATCTGTGATTGCTTGCTAGTTTTTCCGTTTCATTAGAAATACCAATCTTGTCTCGCCACAAATCAAACCATTGACGACTTAATGCTGTTTCAGTAATATGTTTTCCTTTTAAATTCCAAGACTGATTTATCTGTATTTGTAATTGGTGTTGTGTTGCAATAGGTAGTGTAATATATTATCTCAAAATCTGTCCAAACGATTTTAGTGAAATTTTAGTGTTTTTCATTTGTCAAATCGGAAGTAAAAAAGTCAAATACTAAAATACACTCACAAAGGAAGGGTAGGCGTTGTTTAAGATAAAAACACTGAGTTGAGTTTTCTACACTGTTTAACAACATTGCACAAACATTCTCTTGTTTCTTCCATCAATACCTAACGAACTCGTAATTTTATATACAAAGTGTTCAAATATTACTCGGCCAAACTTCAGAAAATTGAGTAGGACAAACTATTAATATGCCATATAACCTACAGTCCTATCTTGTTTAGTTTTCCGTCTATCCGCCATTTTATGTTTTTACAAAAATCGTTATAACTTTGGTAATAGACAAGAGGATATTAAATTCATATTTGATACAAGCATATATTATATTATAAAGTTTTAGTTGTTTACAAAACAAAACAAAATTATCTAGTATATTTTCAAAATGGCTATTGTTAAAAAAATTTAAATTCGAATATCTCAAAAACTGTGAAGTTTATAAAACATTTTGAAGAAACAAAATATTTTCGCTTTTAATGACAAACAAAATTGTTTTTGTATTTTTACAGTAGCTTAAATGATAATTGAGTTATTGACGAAAAACAGGAAAAAAATATATATATTGGTAATTGTCTACAACAGCCAAAACTAAGCTAAAACTAAAATATTTTTGAATTCCGACAATTTGTATTAACAATAACAAAATTAATGGCTACAATTTAAATAACGTAAACTTAGTGATAGGAAAAAAATAGTAAATATCCAACCAAATAGCTACTTTTTTTGTAATATTACAGACTTGCTTTTAGGCCTACATTGTAAGAAAAGGAATATTAATAAAATATCTACAAATAATATTATATAAAAGACCACTTTTGAATCAAAATCTAAAATTTCATAAAAAAAAATTTTACAGAATGGTTTTCGAGAAATTCGAAGTTCAAAGTTTTAAAAGGCAGGCATTTTGAAAATGAAAAAAATGTTTTTGTTACACGTGAAAAGTTACATAATGCGTATACCAAATCTGAACTCGATAGCCTGTTTATTTCCAATTATACCTTTTTTTTCGTAAAAAAACAAAATGGATGATAGACGGAAAATTAATCAAGATAAGACTATATGTTATGTAGCAATTCTTGTATATTTTGTCCTACAAAAACAGATCCTGAAGTTTGATCGAGTAATTCCAGGACATTCTTACTGAAAAAATTTTATGAAAATCGTTAGAGTCAATTTTGAGAAAAACCTACTTTTGTGTTTTTTTGTTTAGTAGTTACAACCAAATTTTTAGGGGAAAAAAGGGTCAAGATGTGTCCAAATTTCCAATAAAATCTGCCCAACAACAGAAACCAGACTTTTAGAAAAAATGTTTTGTAACTTGAATTTATAAAGAGAAAAACAAATGAAATGTTCTAATCCAACATGTCAGTAACACAAACAACACCTGGGTTTAATTTCGCTGAAACATTATGACTAAATACCGAATCCAAATGTATACAACGTACGTCAAACATGTGTTATAATTTAGTCCAGCCAAATAATCTAGGCTATCCAAAAAAGGAAATCAATTAGTAAGTCAAGTGTTACAAACGTCATTTCCTGTTGGGGTCTCTGACGTCAGAATAGCACGTGCCAAATGTATTCTCTCCCGAACTGCGAATATCGCCGTGTTACTAGGCTGGCCGCTCAATGAAAGATGTTTACTGGTAGGTTATGATACTGTCTGTGTTAAGAACATATTACAGACAATGATATCATTTGTTTTTAAGTAACAGAAATAATTATTAATATAGTTAGCTTAAGTGCCAAATTCAATCTTATAAAACAGTCACTGTTTCATTCTTACGTTTTATACGTGCACCAAACACAAACATTTTATTTTTGCAATTTTCAAAATGGCTGCAGTTTAAAACTTTCACCGTCGAATATTTCCAAAACTGTTAACTTTAAACAATTTTAAAAAGTCGCCATTTTGAAAATTATAAAAATAAATTATTTGTGTTTGTTACAATTGTAAAAACGTAACATACAAAATAGTTATACCAAATCTGAACTCAATATCGTATATATTTATGGAGTTTTAATGTTTTTTTTTTTGTAAAATAACGAAAGAGCGGATAGACAGATAATGAAGATGAATAATTAATTCGACTATTATCATATAATGTTCGTTTTGATATGTATAATCAAAAAAATTATTAACCAGTTTACATCTTTCGGGACACTCTGTATACACATCTACGAAATCCATTAGAGTTTAACCGACGTCAAAAATAGTGATTCACAATTTTATGAGGTTCAAAAAACGAGAGTAGCAACTTTTTTTTAAACAAACTTAATCCCGTTGTGGAGAACTCCTTTACCCTCTCCGATACTTCTATTCTAACAGCAGTACTAACGGGTTGCCTGAATGATAAATTGCAGGGGAATTGTTTTGCATAAAGTCAGTCTACCCCTTTGCTCGGCAATGCCAATCTTATCACGTATCAAGGTTAGTTAGACAAAGAGTTGTGCACCAGCCGCAAGAGAGACTGGATATGTTTAAGAAAGTGGATGTCTTCTAGTCTACAGGTTAACCGATATTTCAGGTAATCACAAATTTTCACCCACCAAATAACGACTAATTAGCATCTTTTGGGATGGGTCAGACTGCCCAGGATTATCGGCGGTGCGTCTCCAAATTCCGAAAAAAATTAAATATATGATAAGTAGTTAACGGCCATTTTGGCCTAATACTGTTTCCTAGACCACTAGTTTTAAATAGAATCATCCCCTTAATATAGTTAATTGAATTTACTATGTAATATATTTAATAAAATAGTTTTAATCGCTCTTGGAGCTAGCTGGCTGAGCTGTAATATTTGAGTAGTCGAGGGTACGTGTCAGGTTATCCCCCCCACCCAAATTTCCTTCCGGAACTCAAACTCTTTTAAAAATCCACCCTCACCCTAAACCCAATTCAATTAAGCTTCAGAATGCTGCACCGTACTAAGTATACTACCTTTTGATCTACCAACACAATTTAACATATCCTACAAGAACCTCAATTTTTGGCCATTACATTTAGAGGACCTGCTTGTATTACATTGTATGATGGGGCTGGGTAAGTTCCATGATGGAGCCCTAACATAACATAACCGTCAACTTTTATAAAACCTAGATAAAAATTTGGGTATTTCAATTTTGTGTGTAACACTAAACCCTACCTCTCTACGACGACAAATTGTGAAGTTAGGTTAGGTTTACCAACCAAAGAAGGTTTCACTACGTAGAGCCTCGAGCCCTGTAAGCGGTAAGGTTAGGTTAGGTTAGGTTAGGTTAGGTTAGGTTACCTACCAAAGAAGGTTTCACTACGTAGAGCTTCGAGCCCTGTAAGGGGTAAGGTTAGGTTTGGTTAGGTTAGTTAGGTTAGGTTAGGTTAGGTTAGGTTAGGTTAACTACCAAAGAAGGTTTCACTAGGTACATTTTCGAGGCCTGTAAGGGGCAAATAGGTTAGGTTAGGTTACCTACCAAAGAATGTTTCACTACGTAGAGCTTCGAGCTCTGTAAGGGGTAAGGTTAGGTTAGGTTAGGTTAACTACCAAAGAAGGTTTCACTAGGTACATTTTCAAGGCCTGTAAGGGGCAAGGTTAGGTTAGGTTAGGTTAGGTTAGTTAGGTTAGGTTATGTTAGGTTAGGTTACGTTACGTTACGTTAGGTTAGGTTAGGTTAGGTTACCTACCAAAGAAGGTTTCACTACGTACATTTTCGAGGCCTGTAAGGGGCAAGGTTAGGTTAGGTTAGGTTAGGCTAGGTTAGGTTAGGTTAGGTTAGGTTAGGTTAGGTTAGGTTAGGTTAGGTTAGGTTAGGTTAGGTTATCTACCAAAGGAGGTTTCACTAAGTACAGTTTCGAGGCCTGTAAGGGGCAAGACACTGACACTGACACGAACGAAGCGAGTGGATGTTTTTTAGTACGAAATGACACCACCCAACGTCAAGAAAGTAGTGACTTACACAATTACAAACTTCACAACACCTGTCTAACAACTGTTTAAAACAAACACCCTACTGGGTAACCCTAAGGAAATGCAATATTTTCGTACAAAGCCCAAGAAACAAACTTTTGGGCACTTTATATAGAGGATTTGCTTATATTACATAGTTCTTCTGTCATATCTCGTGTGTTATTCAACTTATAACACACTGAATTAGATGAAAATTTGTTAATATACATTCTGTATGTAATGATACTATCTAGACATCTCTACGATGACAAATAGAGAAATTAGGTTAGGTTAGGTTAGGTTAGGTTAGGTTAGGTTAGGTTAGGTTAGGTTAGGTTAGGTTAGGTTAGGTTAGGTTAGTTTAGGTTAGGTTAGGTTAGGTTAGGTTAGGTTACCTACCAAAGAAGGTTTCACTACGTACAGTTTCGAGGCCTGTAAGGGGCAAGGTTAGGTTAGGTTAGGTTAGGTTATGTTAGGTTAGGTTAGGTTAGCTTAGGTTAGGTTAGGTTAGGTTATGATTTACAAAGCATACCATTTTATATTAAATGTTGAGCTTGACTTATGAGAAAAATTATACAGTATAACAAACACACAGAACACAATTCTCATAAAAAATACGCCCAAGTATCAGACGTGTTTCAACGACAAGGTCGTCCTCTTCAGTGATACACCAGCTACACCAATCAAACCACAACTTGAGATACTTGGGCGTATTTTTTATGAGAATTGTGTTCTGTGTGTTTGTTTTACTGTAAGTTATTGTTAAAAATATAATTTCGAAAACCGACTTCACAAGAAACTGTGATATACGTATAGTTACGAGATCCTACCCGCACGTAACGAGTGGAGGCTCCATTATATACTCATCTACAAGGTTGGTTAGGTTAGGTTAGGTTAGGTTAGGCTAGGTTAGGTTAGGTTAGGTTAGGTTAGGTTAGGTTAGGTTAGGCTAAGTTAGGTTAGGTTAGATTTGGTTAGGTTAGGTTAGGTTAGGTTAGGTTAGGTTAGGTTAGGTTAGGGTCTAGCTAACTTCAAAAAAGTACACAGTTACGAGGTTCAGACAACATTAAAGACAACAAACACCCTTTTGTATAAGAAACAGCTTGATATACCAACACAACTTAACATTTCCTACAATGATCCGAGAAACCAACTTTTTGGTATTACTTTCAGAAATATGCTTGTGTTATGTAATGGGGCTGGGTAAGTATTATAATGGCGACCATCAACCGTATAGTTGAGATTATCCGTACAAATTACCGTCAGATAAGCAAACAATATTTACAAAATTAGTTGCTAAAATTGATCATCAAAAAGCATTATCAAATAAACATTGCTACTTAATTGGAAATTAAATTAAGCAATAACAGAATATTATCAAATTTCAAAAAACGATGAACGTCTCTAATTAACTTCCACACAAAATACTGACAAAACAAACTTAAAGCTGTGATAATGGAAGTTGGCTTGAGGCATAACACGATCCATCAAAGTCTCAAACAAAAGATTCCCTTTACAACAAATTGCCATTTATCACTTCATACTAAGGAAAGATACGCCAAACAAAGACTTGCAAGTCCTTGTAGGCCTACTTCATGTCTTGTTATAAACTACATGCAATTAATTTGTAAAGTTTCTTTTAGTACAACGTTGAACATTTTTCATTGCAAAATATACCAAGTATGGGGTAAGTTTGGTGACCGTAACTATATTTCATAACCTCAGAAGACGGAAAAAAGTGATTTGCGACATGCCGTCCGTCCGTCGTCGTTTAAATTTGGTGTAGGAGACTACTTTGTCCTCGTATAGAACCCTATTAAAATTCAGAAAACTCAAATTAAAAAGATCAAAAAGACGTTCATTTTGAAACATTATTGTTCATATCTCGTATGTAATACAACTTATACACACTAAATTAGATACAAATTTGTAGATTTCAATTCTGTATGTAATAGTATCAACCAGGCTTCTCTCTACAATGACAAATAGAGAAGTTATTGTCAAAAATGTAATTTCGAACCCTGATTGACCAAGAATATAAGAAATCGTATAGTTACGATATCCGGCATCCACAAGAGCTTAGCGAGTGGAGAGGCTCCGTATATATGTACAGGTTAGAGCCCACAAGGGACGAGGTACTGACACGAGCGAAGCGAGTGGGAGGTCTTTTTAATATATACACAGCTACAAGCACGTTAGAGCCTAGCTGGTGCCAAATAGTAGTGATACATATAATTACGAGGTTCGGAAAATATTTTTAATAAAAGTTGAGCAATGCTCTTGGTCAACCGACAAGCAGAGCCTCCGGTTGTCATTGTTGGTCTCTTCAATTATGACTGAGCAAAGCTCTTGGTCAACCGACGAGCAGAGCCTCCGGCTGTCACTGTTGGTCTCTTCAATTATGACTAAGCAATGCTCTTTGGTCAACCGACAAGCAGAGCCTCCGGCTGTCACTGTTGGTCTCTTCAATTATGACTGAGCAATGCTCTTTGGTCAACCGACAAGCAGATCCTCCGGCTGTCACTGTTGGTCTCTTCAATAATGACTGACCAATGCTCTTGGTCAACCGACAAGCAGATCCTCCGGCTGTCACTGTTGGTCTCTTCAATAATGACTGACCAATGCTCTTGGTCAACCGACAAGCAGATCCTCCGGCTGTCACTGTTGGTCTCTTCAATAATGACTGACCAATGCTCTTGGTCAACCGACAAGCAGAGCCTCCGGCTCTCACTGTTGGTCTCTTCAACTATGACAGCAATGCTCTTGGTCAACCGACAAGCAGAGCCTCCGGCTGTCATTGTTGGTCTCTTCAGTAATGACTGACCAATGCTCTTGGTCAACCGACAAGCAGAGCCTCCGGCTGTCATTGTTGGTCTCTTCAATAATGACTGACCAATGCTCTTGGTCAACCGACAAGCAGATCCTCCGGCTGTCATTGTTGGTCTCTTCAATAATGACTGACCAATGCTCTTGGTCAACCGACGAGCAGAGCTTCCGGCTGTCATTGTTGGTCTCTTCAATAATGACTGAGCAATGCTCTTGGTCAACCGACAAGCAGAACTCCGGCTATTACCATTCAATTATGACTGAATCCTCTTTTTCCGGTCTCGGTGGGTTTATATACCTTGCCAGGTTAGTGAACTATATATTTTGTCTAGAGTCAGCTATTGCGACAATGATATATTTCACAATTATAGCCTGCCTTCTGAGTATTCTCTTGGGACTTAGAATACAAATTGTATTTGATAGTTTTTTTATAATTTTACCTAACAATTATTATCCCTAACAACTATTCATAACACAACAAATGTTTTTTGATCAATTCCATACGTAATTTCAACGTCAAGGAAATTGACATAATGCTTCCTGTTTTGCGTAATTGTGTATACAATTCGGTTGAAAAGATACGAATCCCTTCACCGTTTTTATCTTTGTTAATTAATATAGTTAAATACAGTTTGTGGTTGTCTTCATTGTAGTGAGGAGGTACTTCTCATCATTTTAAATTTTGGATTTCAGGGGTTAGAGGGCAGGGGTAAATCAGAAATTTTAAATCGGACATATGAGCAAGTAATGAATCATTTTAAATATATTAACGAGACCAGAAACGTTACGTAAACAAAATTTATTTGGGCACCGTAACTGATTGGAGTCTGTTAACGTGATTGTATTATGATGAGTAAAAGAAAATTTCATATCCTCACACTAAATTCTTATTATTGAAAACAATTCTCAAAATAAAAGTCAAATACTGGTGTTTGGATTTTGGGGGTAACTTAAAATTTGTAAATATTATATAAAGTAGTTTGATACTTCATTTTTATAATCACAGCGAGACTAGAAGAGTGGCATTAAAATTAATGGGACGAAAACATTGCACAAACTTTCTCACTCACTCATCCCCAAAACCAAATAAAAACAATTAGAACTAACTTCATCAAAATGACATATTGGTTAGCTGTGAACCAAAAAATAAAGTGTATCAGGGAAACGGCCTTTGAACAAATATATATATATATATATATATATATATATATAATTAAATAAAGATCTAAATTTTATTGGCCTTTTCAGCTTAAATCATATTTGATTCAAATTGAATTTTTAATCGTCATTTGTTTTTTATCCGTTGTTCCTGAACTGTACAAATTTTACTTGTTTTTTTTACACGATCATTAATTTTTCACGTGTGACTTAAATTTGATTGAAATTGTGGAGTTGATTTCGAGAAATTCCCTACTTTACAACTACATAATGGCAGATTTTGATTGGTTTTTTTACCGATAACTCACGGACCAGCAACTTTAAAAAAAAATAGCGTTTTATTTGCGTCCTTAGCACCTACACTTGAACAGAATTTTATCAAAATCGTTACACCTGATATTGAGAAAATCTTCTTTTTGACAACTAAATTTTGAATGTTCAAAAAATGAATCAATGTCCCGATTTGTGGAGAAAATATGCCCAAATACCAAATTATACTAAAATCGGTACACTCGTTTGTGTTGTAATACACAAAACTAAGCATTTTTCATATTCGGTTCCAACAATTTTAATCAAATTTTGCTCAAGTGTCACTTTTAATGGCTTAAAATAATACTTACATCCAATACTACCCAAAAAATAATCTCTACTTTAAAAAAACAAAATATCTTCCTTGGTTAAAACGAATGACATAAACACTTGCGATAAACCGTAAATAATAAAATATTACGGTTCAAATAAGAATAGACCTTAACCGCTGTCATAACCTAACCTATCCTAACCTAACTTAACACAACCTAACCTAACCTGACCTAACCTAACCTAACCCAACCTAACCTAACCTAACCTAACCTAACCCAACCCAACCTAACCTAACCTAACCCAACCTAACCTAACCGCTGTCATTGTAGGTTCGAGTTTAATCAATTTATGCTGAGGATGTGTTTATGGCACAAACAAAGCAATATTAGACCCTTATCTAGATTTTTTCCAAAGATGGTGTCCATGGATTCACTTTGATTGACAACAACTGTCAAACTGAATTTTCTACGATAAATTTTGGTTCATTTATTTGGTACGTGAAAACACTAACTTTTACCATTTATTACAAACCCCTATCCATTTCAAACATAAATTTTATAGCGTTTGAACACATTTTCAGTCATTTTGTTGTTCTTCGAATGCATTTCATAAGGGTCGCGTGATGTAAACGCAGATTCCATAAAAAATAAAATGTTTCTCTAAAGAAACTGTATAAATTACGTCTCATTAGAAAGCTGCCCTTTGCCGAACAAGCAAGCTACATAATCAAGGCAGCTCAGCTGAAGTGGCTGCAATTAAGCTAAAGCCATGTTTAGGTTCACCCTTGCTTTCTAGTTTTTTTCCATTCCACACTCATTAATTTCCTAGCCGACTAGATCTACACTGATATAAATTGTATTCAACTTGTCTCAATAATGACTATTTAGAATGTTTTAAATATTCTCTTAAACAATTTCGTCAATTAAAGCATCATCACAATCAATAAATAGTTAATTAAAAAACAAAAGACGTAAACTTTAACAAAATATTAACATAAAAATATGTAATTTTGGTCTATGAAAACCTTTATGGTACTTGATCAGCACATTATATCAATTGTAGTACAAGCATCCTCTAAAAGCTATAGCGAAAATTTGGTGTTTTGGACCTTATAAAAAATGTTAAATTGTATCGATAGACCCAGTAGGGTAAGTTTGTTTAATACAGCTGTTTTCTGAACCTCGTAATTGTGTAGATCACTACATTCTTGAAGTTGGTGAGTTCTAACGAGCCTGGTTGATAATCGGTCTGATCTATAATACCACTTACGTTTTTAGTTACCTGTAGTGTAATCTCCTTCAAAGTAGTTCCCTTCTTGCACACACTTACTCCAGCGCTTCTACCACTGCTGGTAACGTTTCTGAAACTCTTCTTTTGAAATGTCTTCTAAGACCCTAGTTACAGCTTTTCGTACATATTCTGTTGTTTGAAAATAGTGTCCCTCGACCGCCATTTTATCAATTGGCATTTGCAATTTTGTTGAGCAGTGCAAGATTACGTAGAAGGGGGGGAGAGACGAAGAGTGGAGGGCTTGAACCAGCGAGCCGGGAGAGAGTCTGTTCCGAGAGCCGCGAGAAGGAAGTTGAACGGCAGACCGCTACAGGACGAGGATAGTCCATTTTCGGCCACGTGCTATCTAAATTAATCGTTATGCTTTTCGACCACTATTAAGGCCTTTTATCTAGCCGTTATGTCTTTTTTATAAATTCTAATTATTACAGTATTCTTCTAATTCGGCTGCTAAAATAAAAGATAACATTAAATTTAACTTGCGTTGCGTGCGTTCATTAGCGTCCTAACCCGACTCCTTGGCCCATCCTGACAAGATTCGGCTAAGGTGTACGCGGTCTCCAACCAGCCGGAACTTCCAGCTGGTCAAAGGAAGTGGAGACGGTCACATAGTGTCTCTCGACCTCCATTTTTACTCTTGAAAATAGAAAAAAGTCACACGAAAAACTTGATTTCCAAAACCCTTCTGAAGCTTACCGGAAGTTGTCATCGCATTCTAACACAGTTTAAGAAATGACGTAACGTTACGCAATATTATGTGATTCCATTTCCGTAACGAGATACAAAAACACTTCCCTAATTATTACAGCACAACTCAATACGATGTGCCGCTTGTACTAGAATTATTAGTCTAACGATCAAGTTCGAAGGTGGAATGCATACACAAGCTGCAGGGTTGCCGTGTCTTGCTGAAATAAATCAGTCCCATTACTTTATTGTCACATATCATGTATCAGAAAGACTTCACTCGCTACGTTCGTGTCAGTATCTCGAACCTGATGACCTTGAAGGTGGACATATTTGAAGAAGCCACCACTCCGCTCACTCGTATCGATGTCGCGGACTGGCGGATCTCGTAATTAGAAGAATTTCTTGAGCGGTCAGTGTTGGAAATTACATTTTTTTAACAACTTCGAGATCATAATGAGTAGGAGTTGGTTAGGTTAGGTTAGGCAATAAAACTTTATAACATCATGGTATTGAAACTCATTTTGAATCAAACTTTTTTTAAAGTTAAATTCACCGTAACAATTATTTGTTCTTAAAAATTATATTTTATACTTCATTAAATTGTGTAATTTGTATGTTTTTTTATTGTTTTTTAAAGCCAAACAACCTCAAAGTCATTATCACCTTGTAAAAAATAAAATTAAAAAATTAAATAAAAGACCCCTTGCCCTTGAATACTCTAGCAGCCTCAATGTCGGATAGAACGAGAGTTTCTCAAGAGAGACCTGATGGGATAGATAAAAGAGAGGGATCTAACCCAAGACGATATGAAAAACTGTAGATCCAGTATTAATAAGTAACACAATTAATTCCATGATAAATATAAAGTCAATTTGTTTTCGAGTTATAATTTACTGTGACAGTAAAAAAAACCACTAATATTGTGTACTTTATAACTATGTTTATTTTTGTAACATGAATCAAATAACTTATAGTGTTGTGCATAAATTACGTAACAGATTTTATGTTGTCTAAGCATTAAAAAAACGACGCACGAACTTAAAGATTCCGCTGAGTAGAGGCAATTTGTTAAAACCAAAGGAAGGCACTTAACTCAGAGCCTGGGGTTAAGTGTGGTACAATGGCTTTCTCAGGAGTATGGCATATTGCAATTTAATAGAAAATGTTACATTAAATATCTTCACATGACAGGCTGAGGAAAATTAATTTGATACAGGAATATTCTTTAAAATTGGTGCGTGAAAGATTAAAGTTATTAATTTTAAATGAAAATATTGTCGCCTAATCGGAAAATTTGGTTGTTCCTGTCTAAACATTTATCCAACACAAAAATATAATAAATTTTAATTTTATAACGTACAATTAAGAGGCTAAAAACTGCCTGTTTTTAATGTTTTTGACTTAATATATGCTAGACAGTTTTTTCTTCTTATTGTTTAAAGGTGAAACATTATTCAATCATCATCGCGTTATAAATATAAAGGAAAGAGAGGACAAAAAATAAAGACCCCTGGCCCTAGAATACTGAAATAGCGTAGGTAAAAAAAAAGAAAAAGTGTTGATCCAAAGAGCCCTGATAGAAAAGTATCGAACAACTAATTAATTAAGAATCTCCTCCAAACTGGTTACAGTAATTTTGTCAACATGCAGGGTCGCAATCCAAAATCAGAGGCATATATCCAAGCCTGATTGGTCAACATTTCGTGCGATCTTAGATACCAACGGCAGGTAGGATGCACTCAGGTAGCTAAACCGAAAAACGGAGAAGTAATCAAATGCGATTACACGCTTTCTCGCTCGTCGCTCTCACACTCGCTGAGTGTTAGAAATTGAATTATATGCAGTTTAACAATAGTGACAATTAAATGGAAGTATTGTGTAATATGAATATATATGTGCATTAGTTTGTGTTCAGTATTTTTATATGCCCTTTTCGAATAAACTGGTTTCTCTACATTTACGATTTTCTGTCACCGTCTAACAATATCAGACCACAATAATTAGTCGATCATACGGTCCAGAAGAGTCCATGTCAGTCACACGAGGGGTGTTTTTACCCACAATTGCAGAAATTTTCAAGGCTAAATGACATCATCATAGCCTCCCATTGGTCCAGAATGATCGGACTATATCACGTGATTGGGGACGCGTCCCATATTCTTGAAGGGTAGAAAGTCAGTTGTAAAGAACACCTCATCTGTGTATCACGCAAACGCTAATTCCTTTCAACTCGCTTTAATTTTATATGCAAGTGCATAGTTTTCATAACGCAACGCGGTATTTATTACCATTCGGCTCTGCCACGCTTTTTAATTATTAACCTATTTTATAAGTGCAATATGTGTAGATTTAAGAGTGACAAATATAAACAATAGAATAATTAAAATAACCAGCTAGCTGTGTTAAGTGTAGTGCTACGTCTGTCTACATCGCTTCCTGAATTACCCTGTTGGACAATTGGACATTGCATCAATTCAAGGTAATGAACTTTACTGTTACTCAATTATTATTTACACAGATTGTATGAAAGTCTAATTAACATAAACTCTGTACCGTCATTCAACCACTCGTTGGAACTTATAAAGTTTGAATTCACTATAAAACTCTCTGGTAACTCGGTAACTAATAGATCTTTGTTTATAACATAAAACACGCAACAGTTTGTGTTTGAACTTAACATGGGTGTTCTATCTATAACAAAAGTGAGCAATTCGTACCATCGGTTTGTATCAAACAACTTCTATACATCGTCATTAGACACAAACTAATAAATGTCACTTATTACTTCTAAGACATAACTGTTGGTGCCCATATACTACACGATGTATTTCCACATGATTAAATCAAGTTGTTAAGTATCTCTAACTAACTGGTTCTTCATTAGTATTAAATTCTAAATTCAATGAACATTATTACTAAACAGATCGTTTTGGGCCATACTGTAGTACAATACAGTTAGTTCTGCATGGCTATATATTATAAACACTGTAAAATCTGACACATCAATTTAGTTCAAACTCAAGAATCCAGAACTCATAGAGGCTGATTTGCATTAACAACCTACCTTAAACGTCCAACGTTTAGAAGTATCACAAATCCCACTACCTGCTAACATGATCAAAGTAGATACTAAAATATTACAAAGTATAATTAACACAATAATTTTTAAGATATACATTTTACCTAAATCTGTAATATTTTTAATTTAATATTATTTTTACTTTAAACTGAGCCAATGTATACTAATTTTAAATTACAAGTGAATTACAACAGCATTAAGTTTGTTAACTTTGCGAAATCTTCTAAACTATATAAGTACATAAATACATTTATAAATAAGTTTATACAAAACAGACGTTTGTAAGACAATTAATACATTCTTCTAAAACTCAACTGAAAATAAAATAATTAAACAACAATGAAGCTTGTCATGAAAGATGTAAAGTGTGAAGAATAAAAATTAGTGCTGCTACGAAAATAAATTAGTGCAAGAGCAGAGTGAAATTTATTTAATATTCAATTCTTACTTGTACTCCTAAACAGAGGATTTCCTGGAACAATAAATGAGTAATTAGTACCTGTTGATGTCTAAAGTTTACTATATATACCTACGCTACGAATTACTTAACGGACGGTTTATGTATACAGTATATATAACTTGTTTTAAATTACTTTCTTTACATTCCAAATAATTTATATAATTCCCAACTGATTTAAGCAATTCTATTTACAAAAACAATGTCTATTATTTTATTCAATTCCTAACTATTTTATATAATTCCCAACTATTCATTTTCTCTAAATCCAAACTATTTTGTTTACATCCTAACTATTTTATTTAATTCCGCCCTATTTTCTTAAATCCCCATCTAATTTATTTAATTTCTAACTACATATTTTCCTAATTCCAAACTCTTTTTTCCCCTAACTAACTTCTCTAGTTCGCAACTGTTTTATTAAATTCCTAACTATTTCCTTTAATTCCTAATTATATTCTTTAGTTTCCATCTTTGTTCTTTAATTCCTAATTATTTTATCTAATTTCAAACGATTTCTTTTAACTCCCTACAACTGTTTTTAAACTTCTAAAAGTATTTAATTCCCAACTATTTTACCTAATTCCCAACTATTTTACCTGAATCCATTCTATATTATCTAATTCCTAACTATTTTATGTTATTCCAAACTATTTTATATAATTCCAAATTATTTTATATCAATTATTTTACCTAATTCCAAACTATTATCTTTAATTGCCGACTATTGTCTATAATTTCAACTATACTCTTTAATTCCCAACTAATTTCTTTAATTCTCAACTAATTTATTAAATTCCAAACTACTTTTTTTTAATCCAAGTTATGTTCTGTAATTCCCAAATATTTTCTTTAAGCACCAACTACCGTTTTTAAACTTTTAAAAGCTCACTTTAAGTCCCAACAACCAACCTCAATTCCTGTCTACTTTCTTTAATTCTAATCTATATTCTTTAGATGCTAATTATTTTCCTAAATTCCAAACTATTTTATTTAATTCCCATCTAGTCAATCGCTGAAACTTTTTCTCTACCATAAGTTATTTCTTTAACTTTCAACCACTTTCTTCAATTCTCTGTATCTCTCTTTAATTCCAAAATACTTCATCTAACCCCCCCCCCAACCTTTACCTAATTCCCAACTGCTTTATTTGATTAGATTTAATTTCTTGTTTTATTTATTTACTCATAAAGTTAGCTTTAACATACTGCTTGACACTTTGGTTTGGGCCATAAAGCTCCACATTTACCAACCTTTATTATTGCCTCCTCGGTCGATTTTAAGGTATTCAATCTCCTAATTAAGAGTACAATTACACTGGTACTCTGTTAAAGTCTGTTAAACTGGTATTTTTTTACAATGACGATTACTTTCGTCAAACTTTTATTAAAACAGGTCTGTTTATAAAAAAAATTGATGTTTTGGCAACATGTCTGTAAATTGTGAGTTATAGAAAAGTAAAAAAGAAACAAATTATAGCCTAGTTTTGCAGCAAATTTTTAATTTATTATGGGAATTTCTAATTTTGGTAGTTTTTCGGATTTTGTTCAAACCTTTATGACTTTTTGATTCTTGATTATTGTTTGATTAACCATCTCGTTTAGAAGAACTAAGCGCTTAAAGATTCGAATATTTGATGTTTGAAGCATTATCAGGAGGCGATTTTCCATACTCCCCATTGTTGAATCAAGATAGAAGTAAGTAGGCATAGTCTAGGATGTGTAAATACTAATGTAGGTCTACAAATAATTTGTGTAACAAATAAAAACTAGCTAAAATCTAGTGTAAGCTAAGTAAGGTAGTAGGTTTATTACTAAATTACTTACGTCTTAGCAATCTTGTGTTTAGTATTTATTTATTAATATTTCGTTACAGCGTGTATCAGTGTGTTATGTAAGTGTGTTGTTTCATCTGATGATGGTATATGTTATACCGAAACAGCTGTAATGAAATATTAATAAATAAATACTAAACACAAGATTGCTAAGACGTAAGTAATTTAGTAATAAACTTATTTTAAAGCATTCATAAGGCAATGTGGAATTTATAAGGTAATAGTGTAGAATAAGCTAAATAAGGATTTGTTTTATTTGTAGTCCTACATTAGTATTTACACATACTAAACTATGCCTACTTACACTTTTATCTTGATTCAGCAATGGGAAGTATGTTGATTCAAATGTCAAATTTCTAAACTTTAAGCGCCTATTACTCCTAAACGAGTAGGTTTATAAAACAATAACCAAGAATAAAAAACTCTTAAAATTTTGTACAAAATAAAAAAACACCAAAAATGTTGGAGTCTATAAGAAAAATAAAATTTGGCAGTCATATTGGAACTCGTGGTCTCCCATTTAAAGTCTATTATAGTAACACATAAAAGAATCATTCTGTATATAAAATAGTTTCCAGATGGAACAACAATGACAATTCAGTAAAAAAAAAAATCATAATCGATATTTTTTTCCTACACGAAACTTAGAAATAAACATTTTTCAAAATTCAATAGCATAATATTTGTAATTGGAAGCCTCTGTTGTACTGTATAGAGAGCAGACTGTGTAACAACAATTATAAAATCCACTAATGGGCAGAGTATCTATAGGAATCCATTAGTGAATTTTAACTGTGTTTATATTTGTTGTAGTGGTAAACAGAAATAATGATTCATAGCCATTAACACAACCACAGTAAATAATCCATAAACATTGCACAAACTTTCTCATTTACAAAAAGAACCAAAAATGCCATTTTATTAGTTCAATCAAAAGTCAAAATGTACAATGGACGTCACTTTAAATATTTTCTTATATATTTAAATAAGTGTCTTAATTTTGGTTCGCTTGTTGGCTCAGTATAAATATATAACTTGTTTTAAACTACTTTCATTAAATCCCAAATAATTTATATAATTCCCAACTGCTTTATGCAATTTCCAACTATTTACAAAAACACTTATTATTTTCTTCAATCCCATCTAATTTATTTAATTCCCAACTATATATTTTCCTAATTCCAAACTCTTTTTTCATCCATACTAACTTTATTAATTCTCAACTCATTTATTAAATTCCAAACATTTACATTAATTCCAAATTATATTCTTTAATTTCCAAATCTGTTCTTAAATTTCTAATTAATTTACCTAATTCCAAAGCATTTTATCTAACTCAAAACTATTTCATTTAACTCCCTACAACTGTTCTAAAACTACAACTAGTTCTGTCCCTACAACTATTTCTAAAACTTTTAAGAGTTCATAACACACGTCCTCGTCCTAAACGACATTTGATTAAAATGGAGCTTTTTATGACGGCGAACAAACTTAATTTTTGTTTTTTCCCAATTATTCCTGAATGATATTATGTTTTTTAATTACTATTTTGCACTAGAATTATTATTCTTCACTTTATACTAAAATTTGAACTATATTGGTGAAGCTGATTTTGAGAAATTATGAATTTTATAACGTTTATTATAATTATAGAGTTTTCACTAGTACTACACGTTTCGAAATCTCAAATATTGTTTTTAGCGATTGGTTCGTCCGGCCATCCGCGCGTGCGTGCGTTTGTATGCGTGCGAATAAAGAACTAAAAATTTTACTAAGATCAAGTTAAGTGTTCTGTTTAGGTAGCAGTAGAGTACTAGAGACAAAAATTTTGAATAAAATCTTCCGAAAGAAAGTACCAATTTACCAACGGTTTGCAGTTTTTCATTATTTTCTCATAAATATCTCCAACGATTTTGATTAAATTTTACTTAAATGCAGCCTCTAAGGACCCAAACAAAACATATTGGGCGTCATTCTACCAAAAATTACGATTTGTCAGTTATTGGTCAAAGCGTAAGAATAAACCGTGACCGTCGTCAATAAAGAAATCTAATGAACTTCAAATTTGGTATTCTGTTTAGACATCAGTAGAGTACTTAAGACGAATATGTTGAATGAAATCATCCAACCGGAAGTTCCAATTTACTTCTGTTTTAGATGGAATAAAACTCGAACACAAGATCTCACAAAAGTTACTTTTACTTAATCAAACGAGTTTTAACGACAAAGTCGCCATCCTCAGTGATGCATGAGCTACAATAACTAAACTGTAACTATTAATTTATTTAAAATGAAGCTAATTTGATAATGTGTTTCGCCCAAGGTCAGCTCTGTTCTAAATTGCTGTTGTGTGAGTGTTTAATTAGTAATTAACTTTAATTTGGTAATTTAATATTGATACCTTCAAAGCTGAGTACACAATGGTGCATAGGCAGACCTCGGGTGAGTATTTTAGACTTCAAAGTGGGCTAACAGCAGTATGTTATACAAACATAGAGATTAGACCTAACGTGACGTAAATTACAAATTGGTTTGGTAACCGTTACACTTTCCAAAAAACCCGACTCGTTAGGTATCGTAAAAAAAAAACGAAAATTTATAATTTTTCAAAATCGGTTAAACTGATTTCGTTCAAACTTTAGTGAAATATAAAGATTAATTACTCAAATCCGTGTGTAAAACCATAATATGATTCAGGAATAACTGACAAGAAAACAAAAATGTAACTTGTTCCCTGAAAAATATTTTATTTTTTAATAAATAAGAATATAACCGGAACAGCTGTTATAACAAGTACGATATTTATCTATAATATTACTCATATAAGAGACGTACTGTGGAATTCTAACAGTCAACCGCTGTCATGAATCATATTGAAATTCCCAGCATGCTATTCACAAATAATGACCTTATATTTGTATCGAATATCGCATTAGATTTACATAACATTAGTAGATAATAGCTTACATTTTGTACTGGAGGAAACTTAAAAGTAAATACAAATTGTATTACGTTTTAAAAACTAATACAATTGTTGGTGAAGGAATGGAGATTAAGGAGAGATAATTTAAGTAATTTAGAAATAATGGAAAGGAAATATTTTGGGAAATAATTCACACTTACGTGGGACAACAATAGGTAGGTTAAAACAAGATAAATTAATTGTAGATACTAAAGAATGAAAATAAAATTCTGTACTCAGCTATATTTATACGTAAACGAATCCAAAAAGCAGAGATTTGTTTTTTTGAGAAGTGGACTAAATTAAAATTTCTTTTTTGATATAATTCATTTTATAAATTTATTAGTTTATTCGTAATCTGTATTATTTTGTTTTATTTAGCGACGCATTAGTGTTTATCTAAAAATGAAAAACATTTTGTAAAAGTTCAATTTAATATAATCATACTTTTCTTGTTCACGCTTGAACTCAATATACAGTGTGTCCCAAAAGTCCTGGACCGGTTCAATAACTTGAAAAACAAAGAAGGTAGAAACAAGATATTTTATATGTGTTTTCTGGTGATAAAAAACTACTTTTTGGCAAATGAGACATTTTAACCTGTACTGCAAAAATGAGAGTTTTGGAGGCAACTCAATAATCTTAAATACAAACCTCCATCGAAGGACCCATCGAGTTATAGGGCATTATTTAGTCAAATCAACTGCACAAACTAGAGGTCCTTATTTTGCTCCTATCTAAAATAGTGGCCGTTCAAATATTTGGAACAGCTATTTTACTTTATTTATCTCATTAATAATTAACTAGAAGGCAAGAATATGAAATCAAAATGTAATAAACAAATCTAATATTGTAATCATGATTACTATTATTTCGAACACTTGCACTTGACAAAATCGGGTAATATCAGGTGAATTAATTTGTTGCCAGTACCATAAAAATTGTGTAAAACATTCATTTTAATTACATCAACTAAAATATCACTTTTGTACAGCCTGTAATAGGAATGCATACTAATTTAAATATAAAATAATAGTAATTATGATTAAAATCAACGGTCACATGTTTTTAATACTTTTTGATCCCGCATTCGTCATCTAATTGTGAATGAAATAAAGTTAAATAGCCGTTTCAAATATTTGAATGGCGGCCATTTTAAATAGAAGCAAGATATCGACCTCTAGTTTGCGCAGTTGTATTTTACTAAATAGGCTCTTTAACATGAGGGGTCACTGGATAGGGTTTCTATTCAAGATTATTGAGTTACTCCCAAACTCGCATTTTTGGGGGACAGGTAAAAATGTCTCATTCGCCTAAAAGTATTTTTTAATCACCAGAAAGCACATATATATTTTTTTGTTTTGTTTTCAAGGCATTGAACAGGTCCGGGACATTTGAGACACTCTGTATATATTTTAAATAAATAGTTTTTATCTCTCTTTCTCTCGAAGTCTATTCGAAATGTACTTCTCGTTCTAATTCTATACTAGAGCATAACTAGAGATACTCCAATGTAAACCTTTAGACTTTACTAAATCTTATTTAATTTGCTAATTATAAAATACAATACATTTAAAAAATACCGACAATTTTTGAAAATTAAATTAATTTAAATTAATACTCAATCAATAAACTATCAAAACAATACAATCTTTAAATAATTTTAAACCATAATTATTTCGATCTACTTACATCTTAGCCTAGAATAAATCCATTAACAATAACTAAATCTTTTGCGAGCCATCTATAAGTAAAATTATTAAAATTTTAATTTACTTAATGTTGTGATATCCAACATCCATTTTCCACATTGACTTCACATCACTGTCGGGTCACAAAAGGCTGTCTTCTTTCTTAACTACTCGTGTCTTTTCTAAAAATACCGACGAGCCCAGTTCCGGCTACCAACACTTAGATTTGTTTAAGCGGTGTTTTTTCTAGTTCATTCACCCAAGTCTTTTGCTAATGCAACATTCTTTAACTGTTAGTTTCCGGTAAAGTAATTGTAAGAAGGCTAACAAAGAAAATGTTGTTTTCTTTTCTTATGCCGTAAATATTTATATCCTAACATCTTACATCCAACACTTTGAAATATTCTTCAGGCTGAATTTGGCACCATTTTTATTCATTGTACTTATACAAATCTATTAATAAACACTCTAGTTTTGACTCACGTTTTGTCTCTATTTAAATTTGAAATTCTGTTAGCTCAGATATACTGGAGTCGTCGGACAATCAGAAATATCAATCACTTAAATTTAATTAATTAAATTATTTTGTTTAAATTACTTTCTCTCTTGAATATCTCACAATTGTCATAATCCCATCCTGTGTAACTTTCAAATCTTCATCTAAAGAGTTAGGCTTTTTTCTACAACAAAAAATAAAAAATAAATCTCTAAGATAAAACCCAGTTTTTAACCCATAACTGGAAATTTTTTTTTAAAGACGATTATTTGTATTATTGATCAAACAACTAAAGATTTATTTGCAATTTTACACTATTATCCCCTCCCCCACACAGCCGATTGGTTTCGTTCCATCGATTCCACTCAACCGAGACCAAAGACACCTAACTCGTAGATAAATGAAGAAAGTAAATTTACTTCTTTAAGAAGATAACCATTAGTTCAATCTTCCGCCAATTTTAGCATTGTCTTAATATTTATATTTGTCGACATGTTTCGGAATTCCTCCATCTTCGAAAGCTACTCTAGTACTGCCACCTATCACCAAGCTCCGCCTACGTATATGGGGTAGAGGGCGTGACATCAAATATAAATAATGATACAATGCTATGTATGTTAGGGTTGTAGTCCAACTGATTGTGTACATACTAACCAGATATATTATAATAATTTAACCTAAATACCATTTCAAAATATTTCTCTGACTTATATTTAAACAAAATTAGACATGAATTTATTCCCTATTAATCAACATACGAGTTGATGCATCAGTAAATAAACTTAGTACGTTTCCCTTTCACCTTAAAATCTAATAAAGTTTATAAAAACTCATTGGACATTATAAATATTTATAAGGTATAAAAATCCTCTCTCCTGAAACCCATTAACTCCACCATTTCTTGTCTCTAATAGTTAAAAACTGAGTTTCGTTTACAATAAAACGTATATGTGTTTGAGTGCCCATTGTTTTCTACACGCTATTAACCTTTTACGTCCTTACGTGAGACAGGAAAGCAGCAGTTGGACTGCTAAAATAAATAAACTTGACTTTACGATGTCTGAAATGTAAAACTAAAGTGTATTTATTGTTGTCTGTAATAAATTAGATTATGGAATTGTAAGTTGGTTTTATTAACACTTGCATAAAAAGGTTTATAGCGGTCAAAGACAGGAAAGGGTGTGATAATGACTCGTAAAGGAAAGAGATATAAATAAAGAGAGAAATGCGCAAAAAAAAATTTAAAAAATAATTATATATTATAAACATACACACAAAATAAATTTCAGATAGCTAATATGTCGGTAATATCTCTGTAATAATAATAATAATCCTCCAGTACGATAACCCGTTCATAATCCTGAGCCTGCTAGATGACCTAAACAGTCCATTTGTTTTCGCAACCAGAATGAGCTATCATTCGTAGCTCCCACTAGAACCCATGATGTTTATGTCAACAAAGGAACTTCTTCAATCCCATCTTATGTATCACACATCCACTTTTCATTGTAAATTGTTTTATTTCAATTTCAAGTCCCAGGAATAGAAACGATTAACAACGAATATTTTAGTATTTTCGACACTAATTAGATATAATGACGTTAATAATAAAATTTCGTTAGAGGCTCATTATAGTGATTACTGGTGTGGCAATTCCGAAGGACCTAGTTGGAATTACATTTTCATGTAAACTTGTGTTAGGAATTAGGATAGTTTTAGTTACAAATAGAGTCCAAGTTCTTTTTAAGAAGCCAGAATGACTACAATTATTGTGATAGACCTGGAAAACTGACTTACCTTGCAAGCAATGCAGACGTCATTGATGTTACAATGATATATAAACCCTTAGGTGGGAGGAAACTTGGTCAATGGGCAACGATTGATCAATAGAAGATGCTGCAGGAATTCTTGAAGATAGCCAGACGGACTTGGCGAGTAAGAACTTCCTGGGAGAATTGAGACTTACGTCGAGCGAACTACAAGAATTGCAAACAGGGTGAGCAAACTTCGTGTATTAAGAAACTTGTAATTATTACAGAGTCAGATAATTAATCTATAACGTAGAATCATTCTGGATTAATAATAAGAAGAATATTGTAGCAGTGTAATAAGATAGGGGATAGTTATTCTTGTTAATAGAGAACTGAAACATTTGATTATATTGAAAATAAAGAACCCAGACAGTTTAAAAAAACGAATCCTAAAACTTTGGTAAGATTCTTCTCTTTCATTTTCCTATCAGGTCTTTCTTGACCAACTCTTGTTCTCTTCCAAACCTGACGCTTTTAGAGTATTTAAGGTTTGTGAGTTTTTTATTACACGTTTTTCTCTCCTCCTTTTATTAATCAGGCGATGATGACAAAAAGATTTTTCTCCTTTAAAGAATAACGAAAATTAAAACAAAAATGAGGATAGGATTTATAAAATTCACCCTTTACATTATTTCACATAAATTTATACACGTATACAAAATATTATTCTAACCTATATTAATCAGATCGTAAAGAATTACATAAAATATTTAGCCGGTCCTTCGGTTATGGACACGGACGGAATTTTTATATTTTATTTTAGAATGGAAGGGTTGACATGGATATCATTTATATATAATCTATGTCTATATCCACAGAAGATATTACAATAAACGTACTGTGGAATTTCTTTCTGTCAACAAACTGTCATAAATCATATTGAAATTCCGGAAATGTTATTCACAGATGAGATTATTATTGGACCGAATACCGCACAATGAGGGTTGGATAACTTTAATAGGTAATAAAATATTTTGTAAAACAAAACTAATTACAAATAATCTTTGACGGAGAAATGGTGTTTAAAGTTTTTGGAGGAAAATAAAAAATGCTAGGGGATATTTATGGATATCAAAGAGAAATATATATATACCTAACCTAACCTAACCTAACCTATATATATATATATATACCTAACCTAACCTAACCTAACCTTAGTGGACCGAATACCGCACAATAAGGGTTGGATAACTTTAATAGGTAATAAAATATTTTGTAAAACAAAACTAATTACAAATAATCTTTGACGGAGAAATGGTGTTTAAAGTAGTACAATTTGGAGGAAAATAAAAAATGCTAGGGGATATTTATGAATATCAAAGAGAAATATATATATATACCTAACCTAACCTAACCTAACCTATATATATATATATATATATATATATATATATATATATATATATATACCTAACCTAACTTAACCTAACCTAACCTAACCTTAGTGGACCGAATACCTCACAATAAGGGTTGGATAACTTTAATAGGTAATAAAATATTTTGTAAAACAAAACTAATTACAAATAATCTTTGACGGAGAAATGGTGTTTAAAGTAGTACAATTTGGAGGAAAATAAAAAATGCTAGGGGATATTATTTATGAATATCAAAGAGAAATATATATATACCTAACCTAACCTAACCTAACCTATATATATATATATATATATATATACAAAGGTTGATCTACTAATATATTTTTGAAGGTATATATATATACCTAACCTAACCTAACCTATATATATATATATACAAAGGTTGATCTACTAATATATTTTTGAAGGTTTTTTTTCTTTTTTATTTTCTAGTTTGTTTGTATCTGTCCATATAAAGTTCTTATTTTAATTATAGAGAAATCATTTTATTTTTTTCCCCGTGATTAGGATGTAACTTTACATAATCTGTCTGTATTGTAAAATTTAATAGAATTTTTTTTAAAATGGAATTATTATGTAACATTGCTAGTCTGTTCACATATGAGCTTATTTTAGTATCTAATAAGCTTAGAGCAAGCCTTGTATTGACATTAATACATAATAATATACATTTTGTTTTGATTCAAACTTGAAATTAAATACAAATAAATAAAATATATATTTTAAAACAAAAATTATTATTCATAAATAATATGTTGAAGTAAACATTAGTAGTAAAGAGAGAGACGCCAGAGAGACGTAATTGGAGAGAATGGAATGTAATATGACTTTATGATATTTCGTGGAAATGAGTGAAAAACGTAACAATGGCTTAACTAGGCTTCGAATTATGTCAGCATACTTTGTGTACGCTTAAACCAATAAAATGTTAAACAAAAACTATTCAGTCTTCATTTCTGAGATGTTTTAATACTAAATTAAAACGTAAACACAATTTCTCACAAATAATAAGTGTATTAAACTGAACGCGTTTCAATAACATTGTCGCCATCTTCAGTGGCATATGAGTTAAAATAATCAAACTATAACTAAGTTAGTACCTATAACCACTCCCTGTATTTACACAGAATGCGGGAGTTGGGACAAAGAGCTTGGCATAACCCTGTGTGATAAAGTAATTTTAACCTATAGTCAATTAGTACTTACAAGTTTATTAAATCGAAACCGTTTCAACAATAATGTTGTCATCTTCAGTCACACATGAGCTAAAATAATCAAACTATAACTAAGTTAGTACCTATAACCACTCCCTGTATTTATACAGAAAACGGGATGAGGGGCGAGGGGCATGGCCGAAACGTATTTGAAAACTTTCTAAATAGTCATTTATAACTTAAGTTTGTTAAACTCTTTTGACATTATAAATATTTATAAAGTATAAAAATCCTCTTTCATGATACCCATTGACTCCAGTTCCACCATTCCTCGTTTCTAATAGGTATTACAAGCTGAGTTTCGTTTGCAATAAAACGTAATTGTGTTTGAATGCCCTTTGTATTTTACACACTATTAACCTTTTATTTCCTTGTCTGAGACAGGAAAGCAGCAGTTGGACTGCTGAAGATAAATAAACTTTAGTTTACGATCTCTGAAATGCAGAACTAAAGTGTATTTATTGTTGCCTGTACTTTGTCTGTTGTTAATTAAGATATGGAATTGTAATTTGATTTTATTAATACTTGCAGCACAGGGTGTACAGCGGTCAAAGACAGGAAGGAATTGAGAGTGTTTTAAAAGGAAATAGATAAACTAAAATGAAGAATTGACAACTGTATAATGGCACTTTATTGTATATGTATACTATGGGGGGGGGGGGGAAATCGACACATTTCAAAATCCTAATGTATCTGATATCATAAGATAGTAAAGATATCATTAACACACTTATCTGTCATTGTTATTTTCTCACACATACGTAGTATAAAGAAAATGATCCAGAGAGAAGTAAAAGCAGTGAAGATATGGTTTGTTGTATAGGCTATGGCAGTGTTCTACAAACACACAAACACCCCCACACACACATATATATAATCTAAGATTTCTAACGGAAATTCTATTTAAAAAAAAGTAAATAGTAATGAGATCCTTATCAAATCACCGACTTGAACTTATCAAATGAAAGCTATTTTACACATGTATAGCTTCAAGAGACAACAGAATCAAGGCAGTGACACGAGCAAAGGGAATGGAAACTTTTTAATATGTACAAACATACGAAGACAAGAAAATATGATAAGCAATTATAAGGTTCAGAAAACCTGTGTAACAACTGATTAAACAAAATTACCTTACTGGAGAATTTTATTACCCTTTTATTAATTTACCCTGTTAATGTGTTTACTTATCTAACATCATCACTCTTTTCAGGTCCTTAGTAGAAATAAAATCAAACTACAGTTCCACATTCTAATTTACAACAGACAAAATATAGACGATAATAAATACACTTTAGTATTACATTTCAGACATCGTAAAGTCAAGTTTATTTATTTTTAGCAGTCCAACTGCTGCTTTCCTGCCTCACGTAAGGACGTAAAAGGTTAATAGCGTGTAGAAAACAAAGGGCTCTCAAACACATATACGTTTTATTGTAAACGAAACTCAATGTGTAATACCTATTAGAGACAAGGGATGGGAGAAGTGGGTTTGCAACTCTAGTTTGCAAAAGTTAATGGGTTTCTCGGAAGAAAATTAACAGTGTATAAATATTGATAATGCCATAGCAGTTTACCAAACTTGTAACGTTTTATTTGATATTTGAAAAAAAAAAAAAAAAAAAAAAAAAAAGGGAAAAAAAGGAAAACGCACTAAGATATGTTTACTCGTCATATAATTCACACAGATGCTTTTACATTTTCCAACTTACGTTCAAAAATAGTTATTTGTGCAACTAGTGAGCAAAGTGGCACTTTTTAAACGAGAGAAAAATGTTGACGCACGAGGCTTGCAGAGTGCGTAAATTTTATCGAGTTTAAAAAAGACACTTTGCTCACGAATTGCACATTATACTTTATCTACAGTTGTTATTTTGTGACAAATAAAAACATACTTCAACAGTAACACAATTTTATAAAACATTCATTTAATACAGTAGTGTTCAAACAAACAATCAATTACAATTCGATCTTTAATATCCACATTTTTCTTATTTTTCAGATTATTTTAAAATCTGAACTATCCATATTTTAAAACTAACTACATAAAATATAGCAGTAGCGCTAAACAACATATCAACACTGAGTAGAAGTTCTCACGTCAAAATTCAGGTTATTTATGAATATTACAAATAACTTAGGTGTATTGTTGAGGAAACGGGATTGCCAACTTCAAAACTCGGCAAACGAAAAATACTCTCCGTGTACATACACTGTCAATCATATTCATGAATAATTACTTCCTTTTTCAACTTTAAAACGTTGTTTTGTTGTTTATTTATGTTATTTTACATGTAAGAATTAATCTAACCTACATACGGGACATTTCCTGTATATTATAAATCAATTCAAATAAACTTAACCTAAATTTCGTTTTGTTCGGTTGCTATTCGGAGTGAGCAAAGTAGTGTGCAAAGTAGTGGGCAAAGTGAAACTGTTGAGAAATCAGCTGTTTTGCAAACTAATTTAAATGAAAAAAATTCCACTTTGTCAACAACTGTAGACAAACTAAATTACATTTCTAACTAATACCTTTGTAAAACTATTAGGGAACAATTTAATGGGTCTCATAAATAGAAAATAATGTAACCCCCAAGCTGTATAAACTTTACAGGTTCAGGTTCATTAAAAAAAATTCATAATAAAATCAGAAACTTGAGGAAAGCAGTTTTATGAGATAAATTATAATCTGTTCTGAACTTTTACGTTATTGCAAAAAAAATCCAGGGTCAACTTTGTATAATTAGCGGTAGGCTTCAACTAATGAGTTATGTATTTACAGCTGTTCCGTAAGAGAGATGCTGTCTATACATAATGTCTTGAACAAAAAGTTAAAAGTGGGGTGTATGTTATTGGTATCGATTTAGTTAAAATATCGTATTTCATGTCATAGTATAGTTTCACTAAAGAAAGTGTCTAGAATTTGATATATCCAAAAATAATCAACAACATAACTTTTGGCGTCCATTTTCTATAAATCACGTTATTTTTGAATTTAGTTTCTAAATAAATTTTGTAGTTAAATTAATTTTCATCTCGTAATATAATTTCCAATTAAACCATGTGCTCGTGAGAGCTTTGTATGTATTTGCCTGAATCTGTTTTATCTTGCATGATCAAAGCTTCTCTGATGTAAAATAATGTAATTATTTTTCTTTTAATAACATTTATTTTATTCAACTGTTAATAACAGAAAAGGGATTCTTTAAAAAAAAACATTCAAAATTAATTTCTTAGCTGTTCACTAAAGTTTGAAAAATTATTAGAGATTTGAAAGAAAAAGAAAAAAGTTAACCAGTTTGATGTTTTTAAATATTAATTTTTTTACTCGTAATTATGAATTAGAGTCTATCTGGTGATGGCTCCCATTTTCACAAATCAATATCTTTACTGGTCTAGGAATATTAATCAATCACCACAAAAAAGGAACAAAAAATAGGGAAAAAACCGTCTACTTTGGTATCACCTAACAATTTAGAACAGATGTTATTTAGATTAATAAAATTAGTAAGTATGTGTTGAATAAATTAGAGAATCGGTGTCGCTTATGTGTAATTTTTAATAAATGTAAAATTTGTCTTTCTATCTTTTGAAGTGATACCAGTTTTTTTTTTTTTTTTTTTTTTAACGTAAACAAAATTGTGTTGATCCAGTTGTACTTAGTTCCTCAAAGTTGAGATTAGAAGTATTTTGGTTTAAAGTACAACAACCCAATTAGTTCGAACACCAAAAGATATATTTCGAAAGTTGACAAAGTTCTTTTTACGAGGATGATAAGACATTGTAGTTGATGATTTAATTGTAGAAATAAGTTTCATTTTTTTATACATATGTGACTTGTTTTTCTTCTTCTTGACCCTCAGAGGCACACCTACTGTAAGTATGGGGGGTGTGGCAATCCCGAAGGTTATAGCTGGATCTACACCTTTTATCGTATAGTCTTAGGTTAGATCCCTCTCTTTCATATTTTCTATTAGGTCCTTTTTGACAAACTCTTGTTTTTCCTGACTGTGGCATTGTTAGAGTATTCAAAGGGTCTTTATAATATATTTTTGCATCCTTTTATATAAGGCAATAATGGACTTCTTTTTTTCTTTTGTGTGTGTGTGTGTGTGTGTGTGTGTGTGTTTATGTTTAATAAAAACTCCAATGACAGCGTAATTTTAAAAGATTAACTTATTTCATGGTGTAAAATATATTTATTTAGAAATCATAAATTTATAGGCACTCTTTATTAAGGAACACAACATATTGGTGGCTTTATAACAAGCTTTAAACCAAAAACAAGTATTTTCTATATTGGGTTTATTTTAATGCATTGTATTTAACATGGTTGTTAAAAATATTTTAACAAAAATAAGCGTAAAAGAGACACGGTTTGTTTTACACCTGAGAACAAAATAAATTATTTTGTATCAGTAGTTGGCAATTGTGGAGATAATACATTTCGGGAGTTCTAATCATTCTCTAAGAGAGTGAAGTATCTCAGGGGTATATATTGTAAGCCTAATCATGCCGGTTATGTAAATAAGGCGATTTAACAATAATCTATTGATTTTAATGCGAGAAACCTGATAATTTACCAATTAAAGTATTTACGTGGTTTCCCTTCAAAGAGCCTTTGTAGTACTTCTGATCGTATTTTGTAGAATCAGGATCAAAAGCTTACAGATAGCTCCACTAAAAGGTGTGAGTTTTTCCTTATTTAATTATTTCTACAATTTAAATTCATGTTTGGAGTTCATTTTGTAAGTGTTGTTTTTGTTTTTGAAATGTTTTATATTTCTGTGGAACACACATTGTTTATGTTGGTACACCAGAAAAATTTTTTAAATATAAATAAATTTAGTCTTAAATGTGTTTGTTCTGTATTTAATTTATTTTAATGCAATGACAAACTCAGATAAGCAAATATTTCCGATGATGGAATAAAAGTTCCGAAACGCGTTAAGGGTTGCTGCACCAGATGAAAATTGTTATAAAAAGAACAGAAAAACTGTAATAACAAGTTATCGATCCCAAAAGTGTTCTTAAGTTTTATAACATAAACAATCATTATTGAATTGGTCTGTTTATCTTAATTCTGAAATTAGTTATGGCAACTTCCCTTTTCTAATATCCTCAACTTCATCCAGTCTTTGGCCTCAGTAATAAACTCTCAATAATAGTCTTTGAGTCCTGTATAAACTCTGTAATGGAAGTATTAATAAAACCTAATTATAATTCTAACCTAAACTAACCTAACCTGCAATGTAAGTATTAATAAAACCTAACTATAATTCTAACCTAACCTGTAATGCAAGTATTAATAAATCTTAATTATAATTCTAACCTAAACTAACCTAACCTGTAATGCAAGTATTAATAAAACCTAACTATAATTCTAACCTAACCTGTAATGCAAGTATTAATAAAACCTAACTATAATTCTAACCTAACCTGTAATGCAAGTATTAATAAATCCTAATTATAATTCTAACCTAAACTAACCTAACCTGTAATGCAAGTATTAATAAAACCTAACTATAATTCTAACCTAACCTGTAATGCAAGTATTAATAAATCCTAATTATAATTCTAACCTAAACTAACCTAACCTGTAATGCAAGTATTAATAAATCCTAATTATAATTCTAACCTAAACTAACCTAACCTGCAATGTAAGTATTAATAAAACCTAATTATAATTCTAACCTAAACTAACCTAACCTGCAATGTAAGTATTAATAAAACCTAACTATAATTCTAACCTAAACTAAGCAAACATGCAATACAAGTAATAATAAAACCTAATTATAATTCTAACCTAAACTAACCTAACCTGCAATGCAAGTATTAATAAAACCTAATTATAATTCTAACCTAAAGTAACCTAACCTGCAATGTAAGTATTAATAAAACCTAATTATAATTCTAACCTAAACTAACCTAACCTGTAATGCAAGTATTAATAAAACCTAACTATAATTCTAACCTAACCTGTAATGCAAGTATTAATAAATCCTAATTATAATTCTAACCTAAACTAACCTAACCTGTAATGCAAGTATTAATAAATCCTAATTATAATTCTAACCTAAACTAACCTAACCTGCAATGTAAGTATTAATAAAACCTAATTATAATTCTAACCTAAACTAACCTAACCTGTAATGCAAGTATTGATAAATCCTAATTATAATTCTAACCTAAACTAACCTAACCTGCAATGTAAGTATTAATAAAACCTAATTATAATTCTAGCCTAACCTAATTTACCTGTAATGTAAGTATTAATAAAACCTAATTATAATTCTAACCTAAACTAACCTAACCTGCAATGCAAGTAATAATAAAACCTAATTATAATTCTAACCTAAACTAACCTAACCTGTAATGCAAGTATTAATAAATCCTAATTATAATTCTAACCTAAACTAAGCAAACCTGCAATACAAGTAATAATAAAACCTAATTATAATTCTAACCTAAACTAACCTAACCTGTAATGTAAGTATTAATAAATCCTAATTATAATTCTAACCTAAACTAACATAACCTGCAATGTAAGTAATAATAAAACCTAATTATAATTCTAACCTAAACTAACCTAACCTGTAATGCAAGTATTAATAAATCCTAATTATAATTCTAACCTAAACTAAGCAAACCTGCAATACAAGTATTAATAAAACCTAATTATAACTCTAGCCTAACCTGTAGTGCAAGTTTAATAAAACCTAATTATAATTCCATATCCTAATTTGCAATAGACAAAGTATATACAATAAATACACTTTAGTACTGCATTTAGGAGATCGCAAAGCCAAGTATATTTATCTTTAGCATTCCAACTGCTGCTTTGCTGTCTCACGAAAGGAAAAAAAGTTTGAGCGTGTAGAAAACAAAAGGCATTCAAACACGTTCACATTTTATTGCATCTGATGAGAGAAGTGGATTTGTAACTCCAGCTTGTACGAGTTAATGCGTTTTGGGAAAGGAATCAGCATTTGATAAATATTTTTAATGCTATAGCAGTTTAACAAACTTGTAAAACTTTATTGGACGTTTAAGCAAAATGAGGAAAAGCACTGAGGATTGTTTACTGGTCTCACAGCGCAAACGCTCGCGTTATAAACACGGATTTCCTGTTTACTATTCACTTGTGTTGTACTCGTTTATAAACCTCATCCAAAGGGATGCATTGCACTGGTTCATAAAGAGGAAGCTTAATTATGTTCCTGTGATTTTAGGCTTCAGCTGATTGGAGGAGAGGTATGTAAACTGTCCACTTTAAACGACCCCAATTTTGCATCAATAGGGTAAATGGAAGCAAACGTACGGTTTAAAATCAGCTTTATTAGGGTCAAGTTGATAGAAATAAAAATAAATTTACAAAAAAAAACATTAAAAATAGTTGCCATTTTGAAATTTATTGACTTTTATATTTTAGAACAAAGATATTTATTCCGTAAATCCATATGAGTAATTAGGGCCTACCAATATTTATTTAAATATTCAAAAAGTGCGTTTAGAGAAAATATTTTATATTCGCACATAAGTTACTGTAGAATAACACTCAGTTAGAGGGCGTATTTTGAACTCGTCTATGCAGGTGAGACGGTGTTGAATAAAAAAAAAATGGCACAAACTGTTTCACTCATGCATCCTCAAAAACCTAACCTAACCTAAACTAACCTAACCTAACCTATCCTAACCTAACCTCTCCTAACCAAACCTAACCTAACCTAACTTAACCTAACCTAACCTAACCTAACTTAACCTAACCTATCCTAACCTAACCTAACCTAACTTAACCTAACCTCACCTAACCTATCCTAACCTAATCAAAACTAATCACCACCAAAAATATGAGTTCAGTAGTTGTTAAGCAACAGGTAAAAGTGAATCGTAGACACCATCCGTGAAAAAAATATATTTAAATACAGAAGTAAAGTGGTTTTGCTTGTGGCACAAACACATCTTCATGTTGATGTTTATTTTCTGTTACTCTATCCTAAACCGTGCAATTTACAATTTTGAACATGGATTTGGAACATTAATTCTCATATATCACTTAAATTTTAACAAAATCGGTCGAACGGATTTGGAGAATTTGCGTATTTTGTTACAGACTGTGACGCGTTCTGACAAAACGTCACTCGGCCTAGTATTGTGGTTGAGGTCCTCAATCTTAATTGTAATCTGGATCACCTATCTAGGAGGCTGGAGATCAGATGTTGTGCTACTGACACAGTTAACCCTATGACGCAGGAATTACGCTTAGGGGCAGAAAATCTCCCTGAGAGGACTTGTGTTGTTTCCCCTGAATTTTATTTGGATTATTTAATTAAGTACAGTTTTCTAAATTATTATATCGGGGTAAGTGACGTCCCGTATCTCTCGGGAAGGCCTACATGAATGTCTCGCCGTGGTATTTATATACAGAGTGTAACGGAAAATGTGGACTGGCTATCCGTTTTCAGATTATATACATCAAAACCAAATACAAAATGTCAAATAACATATAGTCGGATTCCTCTTCGTTTGCCATCTATCCGTCATTTTTAAAAAAAATTTAAGATTATAAATGCAGAAATAGTAAAGACATGGAGTTCAAATTTAGTATAAGTATTTTGTATGTTACGTTTTACAAGTGAACCAAACACTAAGACTTTATTTTATAATTTTCAAAACGGCGGCAATTTAAAATCTTTAACGAAAGATATCTTAAAAGCCGTTAACTTTACAAAAAACTCACAAAATTCGGAAGTTTTTCTTTCTTAACGACAAACGAAACGATTTTTTTTTTTACTTTTTCTGTAGGTCAAAGGATAACCAAGTTATCGACAAAAAACTAAAAATACAATGTCTTAACGATTGTCTACAACAATCTCATAACTAGTCAAACACCAACACATTTATGAATTATATTCATTTGTATCCATGGAAACAAAAAATATATAAATAAAATGTAATAACAATGATGGTTTGCTGAATTAGTAGTACATTTCTCTATTTTATAATTATTATGCGCAGTTTAAATAGCTGTGCCTCAGACCCCAATTGATATTTGTGTCACAGTGTGCATTATTTGTTATATTTCTATTATTATTAATGCTATAATAAAAAGTAAACTTGTCAATTGATTTATTTATTATATAATAATAGTATATTTTCTTGATTTCCATGGATACGAATGAACATAATTCAAAAATGTGTTGGTGTTTGACTAGTTTTGATTGTTGTAAACAAATGCCAAGAAATTGTATTTTTAGTTTTTTTTTCGATAACTTACTGTAGTTATCCTTTGACCTACAGAAAAAGTAAAAAAATTAATAAAAAATTCTTTTCGTTAGGAGAAAATTAATTTGTCTCATGTAAGTTTTTTGTAAAGTTAACTGTTTTCGTGAAAGATTTTAAATAGCCGCCATTTTGAAAAAAAAAATTAAGTCTTGGTGTTTGGTACACTTGTAATACGGTAACAAACAAAATATTTAAACTAAATTTGAACTCAAAATTTCTGCAGTTATAACGTTCTTTTTTAAACAAAACAAAGTAGCAGATAGACGAAAAATGAAGAGAAATTCGACTGTATGTAATTTGACTTTTTTTATTGGTTTTGATGTATACAATCCGAAAATGAATAGCCAGTCCACCTTTTTCGTTACACCCTTGTATAATTAAATACCCTTTCAATTTATTACAATTAACTTATTGTATTACCTGAAGTGGTATTTGGTTTGTGTGGAAGAAGAAGAGAGACTTTACGAAATTAGTAAACACTTTATTCTGCAGGAAGTCTATCATAGGTGAGCATAACTCTAATATCGCTAATAATTAATTAGTTTGCCGACAAGGAACCATAATGCATTGCAAGACTAAATACCGATTTTTTCCCCTTAAAACTATTGAAGCAGTATTATTGGAGTGATGGCAACCAACATATTTTATGTATGTCCTTAAAGACTAAAATTAAGAAACTTTTTATCAAAATCGTTAGAGCCAATTTAAAAATAAAATCATGATTTTTTTTCTTATGAAAGCTACATGCAAATTTTAAATTATTAAGAAAAACATTAATGTCCCCGCATAACCACATGTGGTCAAAATATACCCGCAAATTAAATTGAATAAAACCATTCCATGCTATTATAGTAATTTCTAGTATAGAGCATGTGGATCGATAACGGATGTCAGACAAAGAACGGTTTTTAGGACTCAACGAATCTCAATTAACCGTGAAAAACTGAACATTGACTTTCTAATCATCACATAACTTTCTCTATACTACATATATGTGAGAAAGTAGGCCTAAATCCGTTTTAAATTTATTCTGTATTTCTTCGTAGCCTAAATCTCATTTTGCATGAAACTTTACTTTTTTCCTTTCATCCTTTATTACCCACAGTCGTTTAAACCCCTTTTAACCCAACCATTGCGACATGCAAATTCCATTTCCTTCAAATCTCCAGAAATATCCTTCTTCGTTATCTCAGAATTATAATAGGCCGCCTCTTTAAATCCTATTTTCCAAGCAAAGCGTATTTGAATCAATTTCAAAATGTATATTACGGATAAATGATGTTCAATCCTGATTATAAACCAACGAGCCGATGAGAAGCATCATGGTATATACCCAGCCTCATCATTCAATTTAATACAAACTCTAAATGTAATGCATAAAAGTTGGTTTCTTGGGCCTTGTAGGAAATGTTAAATTGTATTGGTAGATCAACGAGTCTTACCCCGTAGAGTAAATTTGTTTAAAAACTATTTATGATAAGTAGGAACGTCATTTGTGAATAGCATTCTAAGAATTTCAATTTGATTTATGACAGCTGTTGTCTGAGAGAATTGCTTATTGCAATATCTTCTATTTATAACATTACAGATATATGGCAATCTTGTTTTAACTTTAGACTATTATAGCCAATTTCTTTTCCATTAAAAATGTTTAACTCATGGCTTTGAAATGGGTTTTACATTACAAGTTTGCTGTCCAAGAGAATACTCAACTTAACGTAACCTAACCAATTTATATGCAATTTGACGTAAAAAACAGTAAAAAGTAAGTTTCAGAACTTTTTCCACAATAGTTTATGTGAAAACTAGGGTGAAAAAAATAATTGCAGTCGAAAATCGTACTATTTTAAGTTCAATATGAAATAACTTTGTTAAATGGCTGGTAAACGAGTAAAAGTTTCCAACAAAATTTGTAGAGAATTTAATTTAAGTTAAGGTAAAATATAATCGTTTACACTGATGACCGACGGTACTTGATAGAATTCCATTTTAACAAATAAAACACAATTTTTCTTTTGTAAAATTCTATAATTTATTTGGTCTAGCCGACCATTGAGTTTCTTGTAAAAGCCTCGTCAATGCCGTAACTGGCGAAACCATGGTCGGCTAGACCAAATAAATTATAGAATTTTACATAAGAAAAATGTGTTTTATTTGTTAAAATATAATCAAATACAATCGGAAAATATTCTTTTTTATTTTAAACAAAACATATCAAAAATGACAAAAGTTGTAATGAAACTAACAATCTATTAGCTGATATTTAAGTGTCTGGTAAATTAACTCGCCAAATGTTGCAATAAATTTTCAATATTTTGTCCTACTTCAATAGGGTTGTCTGCACCCTTGTGGATCGCACATGTTCCTCCTCGAAGTTCCGCCATTTTGAAACGGATTATTGCAACAAGTTCGTTATTTTTTCAAACTATTTCTTTATATTGTCGTGCAAAATTTCAACTCAATCGGTTAAGCCGTTTAGAGATATAAATGATTTAGTAAAAAAAACTAAGTAACGGATAGCTGAGAAAAGAACCGTTTCCGAACATATTCATAGGAACTTTTTTCTTTATTTTGAACCATATACCCTAAAATATCTCCCCACATTACAGAAACACCTTGTATAATACACATACATACAAATATACAATTTTCCATACACACACAAATAGGTATACGAAAACCACCTATAGGTACCGGTAATTAAACCATAATATTTGTTTAGCATAACTAGTAGCTTTAAACTATATATTCACTTTCCAGATAAACTTACGAACTCTTTGAATTTGGACAAACCCCAGTTTTCACACCTACCTGTAACAAACAACACAGATTTATTAACAAATGGTAAACATAAGAATATTATAGGAATTTACACAAAGTTTCATCTAATACTCTAATGTAAGTCTTCAGACATGTGAAAAATTAATTTTACCACCTTGTTTTTCATAAACGAAAAACCTGACGTTCACCATCGCCTTATTAAAACATATAATTGGCAGCATCATAGTACTTACCCAGCTCCGTATCATACGATATAGTACAAGCAGATCCTCTAAATGTAATGCCCAAAAGCGCTTTGGATGGAATGTTAAGTTGTATTGGTAGATCAAGGGGTCTTACCCAGTAAGGTAAGTTTGTTCAAAACAGTTGTTACACAGTTTTTTGAATTTGATAATTGTCTTTATCACTACTCTCTATTAGGATCCCCTAGCTACGGTGTCGTTGATGCAGAAATTACATTTTGACAATAACTTCGCTTTTTATCATCGTAGAGGGATGGGGTTGGTACCATTACACGCAGAATTGAAATCTGCAAATCTAACTATTGAATAAAACACGAGAATGAACAAAAAACTGATTTTGATGAATTTCAATAAGAGAACACTATACTCCCCTGTACTTGTTTGTATGTTACTTTTTGTGCCCGCTATCGTGCTTACGTACAGACGACCGTTACGTTCGGACGGCACGACGAAAATTAATTGTTCGTTTTCCTGAAAACATAAAAGATGAACAGGTAGACATTTTTCACAATTATCAAACACTTTTTGCTTTAAATAAGTAAAAGGAAGAAAAGAATATACATAAATATCCTTAATCCACAAATAATCTGTTGACATTAGAGTAGGAAGAGAATAATTTTAGGTAAGAGGTTAGGAGAGGTTGAGTTAGGTTAGGTTAGGTTAGACTAGGTTAGGTTAGAAAAAAAGTAGTATTTTTGGAGTCTAAAACAAATTCTTTCTTATTTGGTAAACATTTACATAATATGAATATTCGATGATAAGTAATCATAATATCATAACCACAATCAGTAAATAACAGATGTTTGATCGGAAAGTAATACACTCTAGTGCTTACATCACTAACTAATAAATTTAAATAGAAAGCTGTTGAAAAAAAATAAAAAACACGATTTTTTTAGTAAAATTTGTCATATTTGACTCATATATTACCTTGAAAATAAAATTTTTAATTATAAAAAAATCTTTAAGCTTACGTGGAAAATACGTCAAGGAAACAAAAACTCCACTTAAAATATAATCTGTTTGGGGCCAAAATAATTTGTTTTATAGGCTACTTCCACCTATAACTCGAGAAGGGTCAACCTGTTGACTCACATTTGGCACAAGTCCACTGTTAATATGAGGGAATTTATTATTGGAAACGCTCCGTAATTCTAACTTAGAGTATAACTACAGATTCCTGTCTCCATTCTATTAACAGATTTGTGTGTAATATTTATTTCTTGTGATGAAAGTGAGTTTAGATTGTTCATAAGAAAATAAAACTTGGAATATTCATTTCTGCCCAATTGGTATTGGAATAACAAAAGCCTATAGTAGAGTTACATAGGTAACTAAGAGAAAATTTGCGAATTTTTGGGTTTATTGAATTGTATTGTCTATTAACAAAAACTGTTTTTTTTTTTACTGAAAGATTAGAGGTGGTGTTTCCTGTAGGGCAGATTATTAGTCTCTTGCCTTGTCCGAGGGCTGCATCCAAATCACAGTATCGTTGGTTCACCCAACTTCTTTAGGATTTGTCCAAGCTTCATCAAGGAACGTTGCAAGTTAATATTAACATGACACATTTTTCTAAACAACCTGCAACTTGTTAACTCAACTCGTTAATACTTCTCTATTAATGATTTTCTTTTGTTTAAATTTTTAAACTAAAAACCAATAAGTTTCAATACTATGAAGAAGTATCCGTTCATCCGTTCATCTGTTGATCAAATCTGCAGCAAAGAGTGTAGACTTTAAGCTTCGAAAAGTTGGTACTTCCCGCCGTTTGTAGAAATCAACAAGCCGGGTGGTGGATTTCGTAAATTCTTCGTTTTGTTATTTTACTTTTCCTAGGATTAATTGTTCTTGACGGTATGGAGAATAGCTTTTATTTCTTTTATTACTACTTATTGCGGCAGTAATAGATGAGAGCATCATATTGGTCCAAGTTTCGTTTTCCTAACTCCATGTTACTATCCTTTTTGTTATTAGAAACGTATTCAGACTAAGGTTTTTTCACACAATTATGCAAGACACATCGCTTCCACCACTCTATCGATTACTTTTTTTTACACCTAACATAGGTTTCTTATTGTCTAGTCCCCATTCAAAGTAATGTAACAAAGACACATTCATACTTATTTAAACTAATGTTTTATCACACAATTTCTTTTTTTTAATGGCGCAATTATCAAACGCTACGTTAAAATAAACTAGAGATTTCCTCTGTTTCAGAACTGTATTAGTTACTATGAGTCACTGAACTACTAAGGGCTAATCTGTATTAATTGTCCGATTCCAACGTCAGCTAGAGAGTGCAGTGGTTTGACGTGATTAAAAAAGCTTGCATATTATTAAACCTAATGATAGAAATGTAATTGTAATTGGAGATATGAAGAAATATATTTATTCTTTAAAATAGTTTAGAGAATAATATTGGTTTAATAATGGGAAAAAAACACTCCCACAAGAATTGATTTCTCGTTTCACCCCCACACTTGTTTTTTCTACGAAATTAGGTCGTGTTTAATTAATTTTTATTAATTTTTACGTAGATTTCAAAAAATAATAGAATACAAGCGACATTTTGGCAAATTAAAAAAAATGAATAGGTAGCCACTAGGTGATGAACGGATCAGACGCCCCAAGTCCATTTGGGGGGGGGGTAATTATTGGTCGGTCGACTTAGGCAGCCCGAAGTTCAGCTTTCTTCCGAACTTAAATCATATAAGTCATGAAAAAAGAAAAGCGTTTTTCATAAGTTTAGGTTATTGATCAGAAAATTTACAATAATTACTTTAAAATTGGTGTAATCTTAGTCATGGTGAAAAGAAGTTCTTAACTTCTGTTAGTTTCAGGAAGACCAAATCACCATTCGTTAGGTTTAGGCTTTCCTAATCGGAATTTCGGGTTAAAAATAGATAATCCAGTACACCTATTATAAATGCATAGTTAAATAAATAAAGCAATCAGTAGTTTAGTATTTGAAGCTAATTGTGAAACAAGGCTTTATTTATTTTACAGTTATTCATTTTACAAAATATATAAAATAAAATAAATAAATAAATAAAATTTAAAAAATAAATAAAATAATCGTTATTGCACATATAATGTGACTATATTAAAAAAATGTATTATAGTTTGTTTCCAAAACAATTTAGGCCGAGCTAAATATTGTTGTGAAACTGCTTCTCGAAGAAGAAATTCTTAACACCCTTGGGAATTTTTCAGGAATGCCTTTGAGGCTTTTGTTCATCGATGATGCCGTGAGTTGAGCAGCAGTAGGCGGGTTTCAATTTGAATGATTTTTTGTTGTTACGAAATACGTTTTATCATTAAAAGAAATTGTATTATTTATTATTTGTGGTAATTAAATTAAAAATTTATTAAAATCTATAAAAGAATAAAAAGTTATTTTATTGCTTGCTATTATTTAAACCATAAATCGCAGTCAACAGCCGCCATTTTATTTCTTTTGCAGATATCAGCGTAAAAATTTGTTGGTACACTTTTGAATATGTTTCCAATATCTATGAAAAAATCTTACAATTTGGTTGATGCATATGTACTTGGTGGTTGTTTATAAAAGTAAACACTATATATATATATATATGTTTCTATAAAGCGCTGAAATAAATCAGGGGGTGGTTATATAGCTGAAAATAAATAAAAAAGTTATTATGAAGATATGTCCGGAAAAGCTTCTTTCAAGAGCTATCCTATATTTTTTTTACTAAATAATTTATATCTTTAGAACAGCACAACCGATTAAATTTTTCGTCAATGTAAACACATAGTTGTAAAAAAAATAATCAACTTATTTCAATACCCTGTTTCAAAATGGCGGTCATTTAAAAAATGTGAATCAAAATAACTCGAAAACAGTAAATCTTTATGAAAACGTCAAGTGTAGCCCGTTTAATTTCCTACTGAATGATATAACTGTCAAAACTATCAGACAAATCGTAATAATAAATAGTGTCCATTAGTTTGCTTTTTAATATTGTTTTATAGGAACACACTACACCAAATTCTATGCACCTATCTTAATAATGTGGCCGCTATCGTGCTTACGTACAGTGGTTATAATTGTATAAAACCAAAACAAAACATGATAAAAGTTCACATCAAAGGAGACAAATGGATACTTACCTAACCTAATTATACAAAGTAATACAAGCATATCATCTAAATACAATGCCCAAAAATTAGCCAAAGTATGACCATATACTTTGAAAAAATCCAAAATAAATTAAAAGTGACCGTATACCAAACTAAGAAGAAATCCAAAATAAATAAAAAGAATAACAACAAATATTAAATATTTTATCTCAATTTCCTAGTTCTATTTATTTTCCTCATTAATATGTATGAAGTTTTTTCCAGACTCTATTAACTAAGGTCATTAAACGACACTAATTTGTATTCATATTCAGTATTGACCTATTTTGCTTTCATGTGTCACAAGTATAAACCATAATTCTGTAATCTTTCCATCCCGTTGTCTATAAATTCAAACGAACCGTGAGACGTGACCCAATAAACAGGTGATGAGTGGCCCAGATGGGAAACCATGACCCGTATAAGCACAGCGTTGTCAAGTTTCTCTGCAACTGTAACTCAGTGCCAGGAATAACCTGTGAATCTGGCAACGTTGTCACGTGTGAAATTCCTTCTTTCATTTTACGAACCTTACTTGATTTCAAGTTTTGTACAATTATACTCGTTTTTATCTACTTGTTTCAAATGTAATATCTATCAAATTTATGTGAAACTAAATATAGTATACTTATATAAACATATATACTTATACCTGGTTTCCGTCTATCCAGGTATATGTATATATGTTTATATAGGTATACTATATTTAGTTTCATACTATATTGCAACTGGAGACATAAACAACAAATTTATGTGTTCGGATATGACTGCCTACTTTGAATAATATTTACGTTTTTACCTACTTGTTTCAAATTAAATATCTACCAAATTTATGTGTTCGGATATGACTGCCTACTTTGAATAATATTTATGTTTTTATCTAATTGTTTCGAATTAAATATCTACCAAATTTTGTATTCGGATATAATCGTCTACTTTGAATAAGTTTACGTTTTTACCTATTTGTTTCGAATTAAATATCTACCAAATTTATGTGTTCAGATATAATTGCCTACTTTGAATAATAATTACGTTTTTATCTACTTGTTTCGAATTAAATATCTACCAAATTTGTTTGTTTTTATTTACCAAATTTATGATATCCTACTTTGAATAATAATTACGTTTTTATCTACTTTTTTTAAATTAAATATCTACCAAATTTATGTGTTCAGATATGACTGCCTACTTTGAATATATTTAGGTTTTTACCTGCTTGTTTCAAATTAAACATCTACCAAATTTATGTGTTCAGATATGATTGCCTACTTTGAATAATACTTACGTTTTTACCTACTTTTTTCAAATTAAATATCTACCAAATTTATGTGTTCAAATATGACTGCCTACTTTGAATATATTTACGTTTTTACCTACTTTTTTCAAATTAAATATCTACCAAATTTTGTATTCGGATATAATCGTCTACTTTGAATAAGTTTACGTTTTTACCCACTTGTTTTGAATTAAATATCTACCAAATTTATGTGTTCGGATATGACTGCCTACTTTGAATAATACTTACGTTTTTACCTACTTGTTTCGAATTAAATATCTACCACATTTATGTGTTCGGATATGACTGCCTACTTTGAAATATACTTACTTTTTTACCTACTTGTTTGGAATTAAATATCTACCAAATTTATGTGTTCAGATATGACTGCCTACTTTGAATCATATTTACGTTTTTACCTACTTGTTTCGAATTAAATATCTACCAAATTTATGTGTTCTGATATGACTGCCTACTTTGAATAATACTTACCTTTTTACCTACTTGTTTCGAATTAAATATCTACCAAATTTATGTGTTCAGATATGACTGCCTACTTTGAATAATATTTATGTTTTTATCTAATTGTTTCGAATTAAATATCTACCAAATTTATGTGTTCAGATATGATTGTCTACTTTAAATAATATTTACGTTTTTACCTAATTGTTTCGAATTAAATATTTACCAAATTTATGTGTTCAGATATGATGGCCTACTTTAAATAATATTTACGTTTTTACCTACTTGTTTCGAATTAAATATTTACCAAATTTTTGTGTTCGGAGATGACTGCCTACTTTGAATAATACTTACGTTTTTACCTACTTGTTTCGAATTAAATATCTACCAAATTTTGTATTCGGATATGACTGCCTACTTTGAATAATACTTACGTTTTTACCTACTTGTTTCAAATTAAATATCTACCAAATTTATGTGTTCGGATATGACTGCCTACTTTGAATAATACTTACGTTTTTACCTGCTTGTTTCGAATTAAATATCTACCAAATTTATGTGTTCGGATATGACTGCCTACTTTGAATAATATTTATGTTTTTACCTACTTGTTTCAAATTAAATATCTACCAAATTTATGTGTTCGGATATGACTGCCTACTTTGAATAATACTTACGTTTTTACCTACTTGTTTCGAATTAAATATCTACCAAATTTATTTGTTAGGATATGACTGCCTTCTTTGAATAATATTTACGTTTTTACCTACTTGTTTCGAATTAAATATCTACCAAATTTTGTATTCGGATATGACTGCCTACTTTGAATAATAATTACGTTTTTATCTACTTGTTTTGAATTAAATATCTATCAAATTTATGTGTTCAGATATGACTGCCTACTTTGAATAATACTTACGTTTTTACCTACTTGTTTCGAATTAAATATCTACCAAATTTATGTGTTCAGATATGACTGCCTACTTTGAATAATATTTATGTTTTTACCTACTTGTTTCAAATTAAATATTTACCAAATTTATGTGTTCAGATATGACTGCCTACTTTGAATAATACTTACGTTTTTACCTACTTGTTTCGAATTAAATATCTACCAAATTTATGTGTTCAGATATGACTGCCTACTTTGAATAATACTTACGTTTTTACCTACTTGTTTCGAATTAAATATCTACCAAATTTATGTGTTCAGATATGACTGCCTACTTTGAATAATACTTACGTTTTTACCTACTTGTTTCGAATTAAATATCTACCAAATTTATGTGTTCAGATATGACTGCCTACTTTGAATAATACTTACGTTTTTACCTACTTTTTTTCAAATTAAATATCTACCAAATTTATGTGTTCGGATATGACTGCCTACTTTGAATAATACTTACGTTTTTACCTACTTGTTTCGAATTAAATATCTACCAAATTTATGTGTTCGGATATGACTGCCTACTTTGAATAATACTTACGTTTTTACCTACTTGTTTCGAATTAAATATCTACCACATTTATGTGTTCAGATATGACTGCCTACTTTGAATCATATTTACGTTTTTACCTACTTGTTTCGAATTAAATATCTACCAAATTTATGTGTTCGGATATGACTGCCTACTTTGAAATATACTTACTTTTTACCTACTTGTTTCGAATTAAATATCTACCAAATTTATGTGTTCGGATATGACTGCCTACTTTGAATAATACTTACGTTTTTACCTACTTGTTTTGAATTAAATATCTACCAAATTTATGTGTTCAGATATGACTGCCTACTTTGAATCATATTTACGTTTTTACCTACTTGTTTCGAATTAAATATCTACCAAATTTATGTGTTCGGATATGACTGCCTACTTTGAATAATACTTACGTTTTTACCTACTTGTTTTGAATTAAATATCTACCAAATTTATGTGTTCAGATATGACTGCCTACTTTGAATAATACTTACGTTGTTGTCTACTTTTTTCAAATTAAATATCTACCAAATTTATGTGTTCAGATATGACTGCCTACTTTGAATCATATTTACGTTTTTACCTACTTTTTTCAAATTAAATATCTACCAAATTTATGTGTTCGGATATGACTGCCTAATTTGAATAATACTTACGTTTTTACCTACTTTTTTCAAATTAAATATCTACCAAATTTATGTGTTCAGATATGACTGCCTACTTTGAATAATAATTACGTTTTTACCTACTTGTTTCGAATTGAATATCTACCAAATTTGTGTGTTCGGATATGATTGTCTACTTTAAATAATATTTACCTACATTTTTTTTTTTTACATTTATCCAGCGTTATCATTGAATATAATACAAACAGATTCTCTAAAAATGTAATACTTAAAATTTAGTTTCTTGGACCTTGTATGAAATGTTAAATTGTATTGATAAATCACAGGGTCTTATCCGGTAGTTTTGGTTTGTTTAAAACAGTTCTTACACTAGTCTTGACGTGACTAGACGCTAATGGAACTTTCGCTCTTGAAGCTATAGATAATGTGAAAGAGTCACAACTCGATATTCTCATATAGGCAATATAAACTGCCTTGTCGGATTATAACTATAAGAGTAATCACATTGTCTTGGGAGATGAGAGTTCTAAATTACGTATTTTACTTAGCTGTTTGTCTGGTTGCATTACTGGATTGAAATTTTCAAATATGTAATAATGCGCTATAAATTGAGTAACATCCAAGACGTGAAGAAATATGTTTATAACGGCCGTCATTTGTGATTTTCAATTTGATTTTTCTTAATTTCAATATGGTTCTATATGAACGCAATATTCCCTATGCTAAATTGCATCTTCATTTTTGTAAACAACAATGACAATTTCAATGTACTACATGTATAAAATGTACCCCCCCCCCACTACACTATATATCGTATACTTGGTAAGTAATAAAAACACAATATTTAAATATTATAATAATTAACGTGGCCGCTTTCCTGCCTACGTTCATACGACAAGACTGGTTTCCTGGCATTAAGATCTGTCAAAAACTGAAGTAAAATTTTGTTTACTGGGTAAATTATATGAAATGGGAAATTTAAACGGGCGATAACTGTGCATCTTAAAATTATTGTCTACGGCTTTTTTTAACACAGTTCGATACAATTTGATATAAACCTTTGGGAAAAAAAGATAGCGGACAAGAATTATGTGATTTATTACCAGAGGGCAGTTGTAAGGAGACGGTGGGACTTTTTGAGCCGAGTGTGATAATACCAGAGTTTTGTATTTTAGTCTTATAGTAGTTGCTCCCAAATTTTGAGTATGGTCAATGTGCATTCTAAATTTGATAAAAATCATTCATTTCGTTAAAATGTAAGAGTGCTGCACTTTCTATAAAATTAGTTCCCAAAAGAAATGTTACAGTGAAGTACATAGACAAAGTGAAAAGAGTCAAGAGAGTCTATCATGAGTTGAACTGTAATAATTCTGAGTTTAAATTCTGCAATAAACGTAATGGATTGTGTTTGTAATTCACTGGGGGGTTAGGAATTACAGTTTAATTGGTTTTCAACTCTTGTGTGGCGAACCTGAGGGTATAGGGGCAATAACTAGTTTGGAGAGGTGAACTTAATCATTGGTTCATCAAAATTGCAAAAAACTATCTCACATATATCTTTTGCTCACACAAGGAATATAGTCATGACATAAAACAAATAGATACTTCGATTTAAAAGTGAATTTACATCTTATAGTGAAAAGTGTGATCAAGATTTTTCTTTTCATAAAATCGTTGAAATTAAAATAGAGCATTTTACTTCCTTTTCTTATACAGGGTGATTTGGAATTCCACGGCAATCTCTCGGGAATTCTATATCTAAAAATATGATAAAAACTTCTCTTCTTATACAGATTGAGCCTACAAGGCTTACTTAGTTAACATCAGTGCAAACGATTTTGATTAAACTTTGCTAAAATGTAGCCTTAAGAGATCAAACTAAAACATATTTGTTATTATCTCCTCTAGAATTTTATTGGTACAAATTAAAACTAAATAAACCGCTCTACCGATCTTGATCAAATACTAGGAGACCCAATCGGTTGCTCTCTTAAATGGGATAAATTCCGAATTTACTTAGCTTAAAGAATGTTCTTAACGCACCTCCAGAAGGAAACGTCCATCTTTATTCTTCTTGCCAGATTAAGACTTTTTGGAGCCACCAAACTGTTATTCGTGCCAATCCAAAAGCTAGAAAACCTGTCGTTGAAACTATAAATTAGTGGGACTCCATCTTGCTGAAAAATACGCACATTTTCTAACTTTATATGTCATCAACTTGAGGGAAACATAAAATGTCCAAGTTTAAGAGTTTTCCAAACCTGTAACAGTTAGCAAACAATAAATTCCCTTCGACTTGTTTACCACTAGTTTATTTTAGGAGATTGAAATATTCCATTTGGTCGCAGAGCCCCTCTGATTTTACAGTTGCAGTGGTTAACTTAGCCATTAACGTTGTTCATCAATGACAAAAATTAGGTTAAAAAAAACTTTCCCCATCCCTCTTTGCATTCAGCATCGTCGGAGCAATACGTTTAATTGCCAAATTCAACTCCTTCAGACCTGTTTCCTTAATATCCGATTTTTCTGAATTTCGATATGAGTACAATATACATCATATTACACGTTCATATCTAAAATTAACTGCTATCGTGCTTACGTACAAACGACAAAACACCAACTACGACGGACAGTGGAATGTCAATAATAACTTTTTCGGTTTCCTAGTACAGGAATAACACTCGTGTCTACTTGAAACATGTTGTAGGTTCCAGCTACAGTCCATAGAGAACGCATCCCAGCACTCAGTTTAGTAAAGCTCTAAAGTTACAATTCATTAAACTATTTTCTATCAACTATATCTCAAATGCAACGACAATTCTACCATCCTACAGTTCTCTGATCTACATCTACGGTTTTCTCTGGAATCACTAAAGTTAAATAGAGTTACAAAGGAAATCATTGTCTTTAATGAAAACTTGGAGAATCCATTACTTTCTACAGAACAGCAAACCGACGCCACTTTACCACTATTTCTGTCTCTTACATTCATTTCCATTGTCGTCAAACAGTTCCAATATTGAGTTACACTCTAACGATGTCTTCTTGTTCTTCTTTCATTTCATTCTGATTTGTTAATTGACGCCAAATAGATGTCTTTGTAAATATTAAATTACCTGCAATATGAAAGATAATTGTGTAAATTTGGCGGTTTAAAATTAAACTTTTTCTTAAATTTCCCTTCAAGCATTTTTTAGTGGACATGAATATAAATCATTTCATCACTTACAACTTTTTTGTTTTGATTTCTACGAATCAAAAACTTTTAGTAATAGATTTAAGTAAATTGTTATTTGTAAAACAATTACACTATTTATTCCAAATGGTACTGGGTGAGTACTTTCGGTTATGGGCTCAGTTCGAGATTTTGCTACATCCAGGGTTGAGAAAAAAGGAGAAAAAAATTTGTTATAAATTTAGTTCTAAAATCGCTTGGTTTTCCATCTCTGTCGGCCATTTTGTGTTTTTCAAAAAATCTTTTATTTTTGGACGTTTATAATACATATGTAAAGATCTTATATATGAATTATTTACGTAAACTTTAACTAAAAAAGCAAGATATTATTTTGTAAAACTTTTATTTTATTTTGGACACTGTTATGTTTGATTTAAATATTTTGTTATGTTTCTAGTTTTCGAGATATTCCACATTAGAAAGTTTCAAATTTTGCCTTTTTCTTGGCACCAATTAGTTCAGGGGGCTTAAGAAACAGCAGGTTTTCCATGAAGTCGAGCTTCCCTAATGTTTTTTTTTTTTAATTGTAGGTTTTTTTCCGTATAATACGATAAAAATAATGCCCACAAATTTCCGACCCTGCATCATGGTCACTAATTGGAAAAATTGGCAATTAATAGGTGTTTTTAAGGTTATGTGCGTATATCTTGGCTTCTTTTTGACCGATTTTAATGTTGTTGGTCTCATTTTATTGGAAAACTTAGACACTTTGAGGGGCTGTAGAACGTTTTGGCTAAAACTTTGTTCTAAAAATGTATATCAAATCTTTCTAGCATCGCATTTTTGTATGGTTGGACCTTAAAATGATATACAAATAGATGATTTTTCCGCAGAGAGGGGTCAAAAATATTATTTCTGTGCAATATACTACTAACTTGTTTTAAAACAACTATTATTTTTAAACTCGTAAAAGTTGGGAAATATAGTCAATATTTTTGATTCTTTTTGGAAAACAAAGTTCTACAGAATCTCGAAATGTTCGTTTAAGTTTTGCCGTAACACGGGGTTGCAAATTTGTGCCCAAAAAACCTACAATTAAAAAGCTTGACTTCATAAAAAAAACCCTTGTTTTTTTCTAAGCCGCCTAAACTAAATGGATAAATCAATTTCAAGTAATTGCACTATATTAGTACACACAACTAACCTCTTCCTGATTGCAGGATATCAAATGCATGACCTTGAATCTCTCTGTCTCTCAGGTACATGTATCTGTCACTCACTTGACATTAAACCTGTGCATATACTTGTCACTCACGGTGTATTTTCAACTGACTAATGTTTACACATTTACAAAATACTGTCTTCCAACTATCCCACCTTTATAAGTCATATGTCTCTCTAGCTCTTGATCCCTGAGGTGGTGATATTAATTAGGTTCAAGCTTGTCTCTTATTTTGGTCAAGTAATACAAGAAGACATCACTGTGAGAGATTGGAGAATTACACAATTAGTAGTTCACTTTTTTAGCGGTAGATCTCTCCTTTTTATAAAGTACCAGCTGTTTATCTCTTATGTGTTTTTCTTATCCAGTTTACTCCGTTTGTTATCTGATCTTCACACTTCTTGGGTTTAAAATAATACACAACGTTTCGAAAATATAAATCTACTACCGTTTTCAACTGATAACGTAGAGCATAAAAAAGTGAAAAACTACAACATCTGGTGGTTTTCTGATCACCAGAAAATGTCTTAGTTTTGATAACTCACATCTTGCTTTACGTCTGGGTTCCTTTTTTAGGTTATGATTTTAGTTTCTGACTAGGCTATATGGGTGTTTTTGAATGCTCCAAGTTTTTCACTTGATAACATGAGTTGATTTATACTCTCGAAACGTCGTGTTAATACTAATATTTTATAGACACAAATGACAAATTATCTGTTAAAACATATTAACAGTTAATGAAACACTACAATTTCTACAAAAACAAAATGGCGTTTCTCGGTAACTTTCGTTTATACACCTGAACAATTGATGATGGCAACTTATAGACGTTATCTTTCGGTGTGTTTTGTTGAGGATATTGGAGTCTTACATTTACTGTTGATTGCAAAATTTCCAAACATTTTAATCAATAGATGTCAGTGTTTGTTGATAAAATTGACAAAGTTTCACGATGATTAAAGTAATTAACACGAGATGATATACCGAATAAACTAGGAGATAGATTGTATACTAATCATCCGCGTTTCTACTAGGACTTCAGAATAATTTTTGAAGATGGAGTTATTCCGAAACGTCTTAAATTAAATTAAAGAAGATATTTCTTGAAATTAAACTCCAATTTTTTATGTAAAAGCAGTGAAATTTATACAAAAAAAAATAATTTTAAAATATGGTCATTCAACAATAAATAATTACCCCCAGGACACATTGTTATAGGGATACCAACAAATTAAACCAAGAGAAAATAATCCCTACAGCTTGTTAATAGAACACTATTGTTAACTTTTCATTTTCCTTGTCAGTGACTGTACTATTATAGTGATGCTTGCTTAACAAAATGAACGATGTTTTATTAACGTTCACTTCTATTTAACTTATAAACATTCTTAACTGTGTTCAACTTAAAGTGTTTTGACACAAAAAACTGAGAACTATTGGTTTGAGCTGCATCTACAGTTCTCTGTCAGAGGGTTTGTGAGTGGTAGACATCGTTGTTTGGATGTTTCATACATTCAAAAAACTGTTCTTGTATAGTAACAGTAAATAAATCACAACTATTGTACACTTAACAAAACACAATTTGCAGATAGAAAGAATAAAGTTAGTTGAATTATTCGTGATCTGTTACTACAGTTGTATCAAGTTCTACGTACTTTGCAATTCTCTCAACTATCTCTATGATTTTCTGAACAACTCTAAAATAATCTCAACTGTACAATTCTTTAAACCTTTCTACAATTCTCTGATCTACGGTTTCCAATGGAATCACTTCTAAAGGTAAATCAAGTTACAAAGCAAACCATTGTACCTAATGGAAACCTAGAGAATCCATTGTTTTCATTTCAGAACAGCAAATCTAAGCTTCGATGTCTCTGTCTCATGCATTTAAAATAATTGTCGTGAAACAGTTTCAATATTGAGTTACACTTTAATGATTTCAGTTCTTCTTTCAATTCATTTTAACTGTGGTTTGTTAACTCGAGCATAATCTATTTCTGTATCGGAAATTATTTGCGATTTAATGAAAGATAATTCGACTGTGTAATTAAACTATTGTCTTCAATTTATTGCCAGGATGTTTTTAGTTGACTTGAATATAAATAATTTTCTCACTTGCTACTTTTGTTGTTTTCTTTTACACGAAATAAAACCTTTTAAGGTCGCGTAGATATACTAAAGTAATAAATTGTTATTTGTATAACAGTTACACTGCGTTAGGAACATTTAGTTAGCATAATAGTATAAATTCTTCTGAGAAGTCAGAGTTATAAACAATTATGGTGACAAAGCTAGAAAAATGCCTTACTAGTATGGTGGACGTCACGAGTCATAAAGTGTATATAAACTCTTGGGTGAAAAGAAACCAAGTCAATCATTGAGGAGGGGACTGACTGCAGGGTTCTAGAAGATAGGGAAGATGGTTGATGTCGAATTGGGTCCACGGTTTGTTAGGGTTGTAAAAACGACGGTTGAATTGAGCGGCAGTGTTCGGCGGCAGTGTCGAATTGGGCCCATACATCTACAATCATGATCTACGAAATGGAATGCTCGCATCCACCTTAGTTTTAAATACATTCAAACATCTAAAATAGATGTTTGGTTACGGTTAGGTTACGTTAGGTTAGGTTAGGTTAGGTTAGGTTAGGTTTTAGTTTTTAATTCTATCGTACATTAAAATAAAAACGAATGTCTGATCACACAAAACATTTCGGAGGTTGGTGTGAGAAAACCTCCGAAGATATCAGTCCAGACCAGTGAACCATAAGAAGACCTTGCAAAGAAACTTGTAATTGTTCGAGACTAAAATAACGTAGTCACAATAGTTGGAATCATTCTTAGTTTATGATTTGATAATGATAATAGATTTGTTTGTTTGAAACACTAAGAAATAATTATTTGATTTTTCCGCTTATACGTTTTTACTAGCAAATATTGAATTTACAATAATATTTCAAGTGTAAAGATAATAAAACACAATTATTTATTTTGTAAAATCCACTTTTAATTAGGCTAGCCTAATTAATGGCTAGACTAATTAAAAGTGGATTTTACAAAATAAATAATTGTGTTTTATTATCTTTAAACATGGAATTCCACCAAGAACCATCGGTCTCAACAGTAATGAAATATATTTCAAGTGAAAAATATACGACCTAGACTGGGAATCGAACCCAGGACCTTTGGCTTTACGCTCCAATGCTCTACCAACGACTAGGATAGCTCTGTTGGTAGAGCATTGGCGCGTAAAGCCAAAGGTCCTGGGTTCCATTCCCAGTCTAGGTCGTATATTTTTCACTTGAAATATTATTGTAAACTCTAAGAAATACATTTTAGTAATGAAAGTGAATTGAATTTAAAATAAATTGTTCAACGAATAGAGATAGAGAGAAATCAAATATACTTAGTAATTTAAAAAACAAACACTGTCTTGTTTTATTCTAACAAAAGAACCTAGGCGAGAATCGGTGACTGATTCTTAACTGGTTTACTCTCTATGATTTTCTTTTCATTTTTTCTTCATTTTTATTGGCCAAAAATCTCTCTGCGATTATTGGTTAAGAAGAAGAAAATAGTATACAATAAGAACATCTAGTTCTTTAATTCTCTAATATTTTCATAGTCGGAAGAGAACAAGAGTTGGTCAAGAGAGACCTGATAGGAAAGAGGTTAGGTTAGGTTAGATTAACATTTTTATTGTGCTAGTTGTGTAAATTTTAGGATGCTGTTTGAATTCTGATGCGTACGTTTTTATTATTCAGTGTTACATAACGTTGTAAAGAAGGGATTTCGTAGAATAATAATCTGTTAAAACCTAAAAATATTTATAAGTATGTGCGAGTAAAATGATTGCCATTTTGACATTTCTATTCTTTTTTTTTTTTTTTTTTTTAGTTTTAATAGAGGTTTAAAATATTAACAAACTAAACTTTTCTATAATGAATTTCATATTCCTATCTTAATTCTTATAGGCGATATCTTTCTTACAGACGACAATGGCATCAAACGGCATGCCTCTTTTCTGAAACTATGAAATGTGAAGATCAGACGAAAAACGGAAATCCTATACAGAGTAAGTAATGATAAGTTTTCATTGAAGGACAAACAAGAAAGGAATAAAATAATACCCGTTCCTATATAAAAAGTACAAATTAATATCTACCGCTAACTGCGTATTGAGTAACTCTCCCATCTCTTACAATGTCGTCTGCTTGTATTACTTGACCTAAATAAGAGACAAGTCTGAACCTAATTAATATCAGCACCTCAGGGATCAAGAGATTCGATTTGCAAGGGTGAGACAGTTACAAGACAATATCTCTTATAAGTGTGACATTATTCAACTGAAGTTGTTCAGGGTAGGTGAAAAATACCCGCACTCCTTTAATATCTATACCTTAGAGACAGAAAGATTCAAGGATATTTATTTAATATCCAGGATACAGTAGGAGGATAATTACATCAATTACCGGTAATATAATTGAACACTTCTGTATACGCCAATTACTAAAGGAAAGCAATCACAGTTGTCATCTTTATTTGTTATAAATGCACAAACCATTTGTGACACTGGACTACAAGAGGCACGGCCAATGTTAGATAGCAGCAATGACGCCGTTAGAACATATAAAAGCCAAGTTACATGGAATCTAAAATACTTAGCTACAAACACGTAGTACAGAGAAATTTATGTGAAGATTAGAAGATTTCTCCGTCCCTATTTGTCTGTCATGTGGAACATGATAATCAAATTTGGTTTCAACGTATATCTTGGGACATTTTATCATTTTCATAACTTAAATTTTGGACTTTAAAAAAAAACGAAAATTTTCGATTTTCTTTAAATCTGTTCTAACGATTTAAATGAAATTTTTATCGATTGTAACTTTTAAGTAGCCATAACAAACGTAATGGTCATCATTTCGCCGAAAATTTGGTTCGTGAATTTTTATGAAAAACGTAATTTCTCAAAATCAGGTCTACCGGTTTCGATTAAATTTTAGTGAAATGTGAAGATTAATGATCAAAACATTTGCAAAATCACGAGTTAAAAGATTACCGTTCAGGAATAACTGTTAAAAACATTAACCTTGACAACCGTCATTAGGTTTTGATTTTAATCAAATATTGTTAACACTGAAATCGCGTTTAGTGGCACAATCGAAATTATTTAAACCCTTAATTACATATAATATGAACACTTTACACGGGTCCGAAAGTTTGTGGGATCTACTTGAGCGTGGTACTTTTCGCCTTATCGTAAAAAACAGCTGATCGGAAATCGATTGGTAGCTATCTTGAGCAGACCACAGTATAACCAAGAAAAACACATCCGTTTGTAGGCACAAGCAGTCGTAGTGAGTCATCGGAGAAAATTATTTTGTATTGCTTTTTATTTGATTTTATGGATAAGTGATTGTTGTACAATGTTTTTATACCTTTTATTATTTAAAAATGTACGTTATTGTTTGAACACTCCAAGAATATCAAATTATTACCTGTATAACATGTTTTTCCATCTAAAATACCACTATTTTTTTTACATGTTTCTTAACCAAAAATATTCTAAAAACCATTAATTAAGTTTAACAAAATTATAAAAACAACGTTAAATCCATAATTCATTAATAACACATTAATGGCGGGTTTACCTCCCGTCTCTACAGGTAATGACTCAGCCGTATAAGAAGTCTGCTTGGGTGTTATGTACTTATGGAAAGCTGGCCTTAATTACCATCGGAGTAATCAATCAGGGGTTAAATAGAAAGTGACACATGCATGTATTGCAGGTATTGCCTATATCATCGTTGGAAGGCTCATTGTGTATACTTTACATTTATACTACGTTGTGATTGACTTTTATTTGTTAATATTAAGAAACATGTGACTAAATGTCATCATGGTACCTACCCAGCACAATGTAATAATAGCATATCTTCTAAATCTATGAAAGTTTTTATAGGCCTTGTAGATAATGTTAAATTGTATTGGTAGCTCTACAAATTTGTGTTCAATTCAGAGCGTTATAAATTAAATTTGATCGAAATATCTGCATAAAACTGTACAAAATGATCGACAATTTCGATTTTTCTGAATTTCAATAAGGTTCTATATGACTACAATACCGTGTGCCCATAAAGTCCCAGCCCCCTCTTATTTTTTTTATTAATGGAAATAGACAGATTTGCTTTGGGGAAAGTTTAGATAACCAAAAGAGGAGTTTTTTGAAGTATCAAAATTTTCAACCCTTACCCCCAAAATGGGGTAGTTTGGGGGTAAGTCAAGAATTTTAAATAGCAACCCCTATTGGGTGATAAATCATTTTAAAGGTCTTTTCAAAATAAGAATAATGGCGCAAACCAGAGGTCTCTAAGTTCATCCTACCCAACATAGCAACCAATAGAATTGTGAATTTTACGTTAATAATTAGACCAATAATGTTACGAAATGTACAACAAGCTTTTGAGTCCAGAATCTATTTCTGCCAAAAAGTAAATAGTAGCCATTTCAAGAACTTAATTGAGCTAATAAAACAATGTAAGGCTCTTACCATAATTTTATCAACATAGAGCAGTTTGTAATGTAATAAAAACAAGCGGAGTTTGTAGTTTAACATTCACAATTCGATTGGTTGCTATGTTGGGTAAGATGAACTTAGAGACCTCGGGTTTGCGCCATTATTCTTATTTTGAAAAGACCATTAAAATGAGGTATCACTCAATAGGAATTGCTATTTAAGATTCTTGACTTACGGTACCCCTAAACTACCCCATTTTGGGGGTAAGGGTTGAAAATTTTGATACTTCAAAAAACCTCTCCTTTGGTTATTTAAACTTTCCCCAAAGCAAATCTGTCTATTTCCATTAATAAAAAAAATAAGAGGGGGTGGGACTTTTTGGACACATGGTATTGTCCCCTAAACGAAATTTTAAGTTCCTATCTTAATTTTTATGACCGCTATCACATGTTGAATATCACTTTTTCTGTTTCCGATTACTTAATACTTTGTCCGATTACCAAATTTACCCCTATACGAAGTGGGTAATAAACATTTTGATACTTAAACACAATTTACCTATTTCTATTAAAACGTATTTCTAGCACTTTTTAAGCGAGAAAATATACATACTTGAATAAACAATTCTCTATTTAACTTCAAAACATTCTATTGGAGCAAGAAAATACAAACTTCCATTCCGACGTAATGCTTTAATCAGGTTTAGCGCCTCTAAAACGAAAACGTGATCAACTGGAAAGGAATACACAACTAAGTGTATCCTTGTAACAAAATAACTTGTAGAGATTTTATGTATAAATTATAAGGACAATGTCAATGGGAAGAGTTTAAATTTGGATGTTGGTAAGCATGTATATGAATTTGTATCCACGTAAATAATTAATTTATATGTATATAACTGATATACATACCTAACCTGATAACTTAACCCAACCTAACCTAACCTAATGCCCAAACCTAACCTAACATGTTTGATATTTTACGCGTGGGTTTTGCTGTTTATATGTTATGTAGGTGCGTTAGTGTAACTGTATAATTTATTTATATTGAAATAGAAATAAATTAAAATAAAATTGGACTTATTTCATTTTATTAAAGTTTTGGTAAGTTCTATTTATCTCGAATACCTTTATTTAATTGCTAGCTCACTATATATATATATATATATATATATATATATATATATATAGTGAGCTAGACTTTATTCTACATGTCTACTTTATTAGGTCTGGGTAGGTTAATTTTATTGGTTGTTTGCTGTTTAGATGAACCCTTGCCATGTACTGAAGAAGAGTCTATGGTGTTTCTCCAAGGGTATTTTGCCGACCAAACGAACTTGCCCGAATAATCACGATATGCAGCTCTATTTTGGCCAAGAGATCTTTTGGAAGTGTAACGTCAAAATGTGCAAGAAAAAAGTTAACATCTGTACAAGCACTTGGTTTATTGGTAGCCGTGTCGTTCGTGACAGCTGTTCGCTTCTTCTATTGCAGATTCAAAGAATTGACGTCAATTAAATTCTGCACCGAAGAGTTGGGCGTGGGGAAGAACAAACACATCAATTGGAAGAATTGCATTCGAGAAGCGGTTGCCGAACAGTTGAGCCGGTGAGGATATGATTGTAGAATTTCAATGTTTATCAAACGCAAGAACAATCCTGGTCGTATGTTACATCAACAAAGAAACTTCGGAGTTACCTGGCGAGAGACTGGTTAAAGTTCCAGACCGAAGCACAAATGCTCTGATACAGGAGATCTAGAATGATAATATAAAGAAGGGAACGACGATGTAATTAGATAGTTGGCGAGCTTACAAGACTGAAGAACTCGAGAAAGCAGGTTTTTAGCATTTTAAAGTCAATCATAAATACAATTTTGTCGACTCAACAACCAGAGCTCACATCCAGACTGTTGAAAGCACGCGGGGATCCCGTAAATGGTGAAACAAGAGACACCGAGTCACTGCATGTCATTCAAGTTCATTTGGCGCAAGCGTGTTGCTCCAAAGAATGTTTTGAGGCTTTGATGGGGGCAATTAACGCTTTTTGGTCTCCAGAATCTCAGTCCTTATTCTCTAAAATAAATGTTTTCCCAATATTTTTATTTTTTCAAAGAGGGTCCTGATAAAGTGAAAGTACCGACATTTTTGAATAAAGTACAAAAGATTCTTGATTTATTTTATGTTTGTTTTTTTTTAAGAGTAGAACTCCTTTTACAGTTTCTAAGGTGTGAAGTGTCGTAGGGCTTTAAGTTGTTTCCGCTCAAATTCCAAAGATAAGGAGGGGGAAGTAGAAGGAATGTAAGTTTTCCCATTATTCCTTTGCTAATTTTTATTGAGGAATTTATTTCGATAAAATAAATCAAGGGTTTTATCAAGGGTCTGAGTGGTGTATTAAATCGCAAATAAAATTTTTTAAATACAGCAATTAAAAATCTATTAAATCAATTCTACTTATGTTTAGGTTAAGTTAGGTTAAGTTATGGTAGGTTAGGTTAGGGTAGAGTAGGTTAGGATAGGTCGTGAAGACATATAGGAAAATTGAAAGAGGTGAATTTAATCCAAGACTACACTAAAAATGTTGCAGATCCAGCTAGTGTAGCTCGTAATTGCCACACTATATGTGAGGTCCTGTAGAGGAAAGAAAAGACGGATTATAGTTTTGGACATTTGTACGGGTAACTAAACAGTATAACAAACACAAAGAACACAATTCTCACAAAAAAACGCCTAAGTATCAGACGCGTTTCAACAACAAGGTCGTCCTCTTCAGTGATACACGAGCTACACCAATCAAACTATAACTGAATCTAACGTTGCGCCAAACCAAATATTTATACAAACAAAACTAATTTAAACAAAACCCAAATCGCTTCTAATGGATATTTGAAGAATCTATAAAATCACTTTATAACAATTTTAAATTTCCTCTGAATTATTAGCCTAATAGTAACTACAGTGGACCTTGGGGGATCAAATATATTTGGTAAAAAACAAAAATGAACTTTGACCAATGTTGTTGAAACCTCTATTTTATTCAAATACAACTCTGAGAACGTTTATTAGCGCAAGCAAAGTAAATTTAGATCCTTATATGCCGTTCATAGATCGTTTTCAATTTTTTATTGGCAACTACTAAGCTAATATTTTTAGAGACAATTAATTTTGGTTTCTCTTTATTTGGTTTTGAGGATGAGCGAGTTAGAAAGTTTGTACAACATTTTTTCATAATTTATTATTTTTACTAAAGGAATGAAGACTGAGACGTTTTTCCTATTTAAACAACAAGGAGAAAAAAAAATTCAAAAACAATTTTAAATTTAATAATCGAATTTGATACCAAGTTTGAGCTCAATAAAGCAAAACTCTCAATAAAAAATATTCGCTTTGTTATCACGCGAGCGTATCAAAATCCAAGTCTTATTTATTAACAAACATTTATTATTAATTAGCAAATTAACCGCTCCATTTACACTCTCATAAAGTAATTTAAAGTGTGACGTAATACAGCTCTGTAAATTGCGTTATACGTGTTTGAAGACTAGGTTCCCCGTTACCAAGGCGACCGACGACATCTCCCGTGCCAAAACGCAATTATTTGTAAACATAACTTGGCGCCAAAGCTTGGGGCTTGTGGAGGAGACACATAAATTGCACAACATCGGTTAGACATTACTTAGGTTTATTGTGGTTTTCTGATCAATATTAGTTTGATCTTAGATAAGTGCCATTTAATTTAATTTAGTTTGATTTTATATAAACCAATTTTTTAATTACATCTAAATAACGACGTTGCATGTAATTAATTATGTAATTAGTTTTTTTTAGATTTTTTTTATACTCCCTGTGTCTGAAGAAGTTTTTTTTTAATATTGTCTGTCTATCGATTTTAAAATTCTCTACAGCGTAAACAAACTAACAATTACGATATTCCTTATAACTGCTCTAACAATTTAACCATCTTACTTATAAAGGGTGTTATAGGCGTGGGAACTGTTATAAATTTCCTAATTTCCCAAAATCGGACCATTTTTATTTTGATGAAATATCAAGAATAATGTCCATGAAGTAGTGTTAAATCGCAAATGGAAAAAATAGAATAATTTTAAAACGTTTAAAATCAATACTATTTACGATTAGGTTAGGGTAATTTAGGTTAGGTTAGGATAGGGGAGGTTAGGTTAGGTTAGGTTAGGTTCGGTTAGGTTAAAAGGTGTTATGGGCATGGGAAATGTTATAAATTCCCTAATTTCCCAAAAACGGACATTTTTTTAATGATGAAATATCAAGAATAATGTCCATGAAGTAGTGTTAAATCGCAAATGGAAAAAATAGAGTAATTTTAAAACGTTTAAAATCAATACTATTTACGATTAGGTTAGGGTAATTTAGGTTAGGTTAGGCTAGGTAAGGTTAGGTTAGGTTAGGTTAGGGTAATTTAGGTTAGGTTAGGTTAGGTAAGGTTAGGTTAGGTAAGGTTAGGTTAGGTTAGGTTAGGTTAGGTTAGGTTAGGTTAGGTTAGGTTAGGTAAGGTTAGGTTCGTTTAGGTTAGGTTAGGTTAGGTTAGAAAAAGTTAGGATAGGTTAGGTCAGGTTAGGGTTAGGTTAGGATAGGTTAGGTCCAGGTTAGGGTTAGGTTAGGTTAGGTTAGGTTAGGTTAGGTAAAGCTAGGTTAGGTTAGGTTAGGTTAGGCTAGGTTAGGTTAGGTTAGGCTAGGTAAGGTTAGGTTAGATTTGGTCGTGAAGTCATTAAAAAAAAGTAGATAGGCGACAACATGGTATTAATCCAGCCTCATACAATGGAATACAATCAAATCCTAAATGTAATACCAAAAAGTTGGTTTCTTGGGCCTTGTAGGAAATTTTAATTTGTAACGTTAGGTTAATGCGTCTTATCCAGTAGAGTAAATTTGTTAAAAACAATGTTACACAAATTTTCGAATCTCATAAGTGTGTATACATCTGGAAAGTCTCCACTCGCTTCGCTCATGTCAGTATCTCGGCCCTAGCAAGACTCGAAATTGTAAATATATGTAGGAACCTCCACTCGCTACGCTCGTGTCGGTGACGCGACCTTCGTAACTACACGAATATCAAATTTTCTTGGGACGTTAGGGTAGAAAATTAAATGTTTGTCAATAACTTCTATATTAGTCATCTTAGAGTGGTGGGATATCATTACATGCAGAATGGAAATGTGCAAATTTTTATCTAATTTAGTGTGTTGTAAGTTAAGTAGCACATAAAATCGTCTCTATTTTGTCATTTTTTATACAATTTCTTAAATAGGGTTCCTAAATGAGCTCACTATAGTCCTCTATACTAAATGTCACGTTTCTTTATTAATTTTGTAGCCGCCATCGTGTTTACATATCGAGGACAACGAAACAACAACGACGGACGGACGAATTTTATTGCAATTACCAAAACCTATACTTCTTTTAATGAATATATAATAAATTTCAAAATGGCCACCATTTTGACTTTCACAACTGGATTTTTCTGAATTTCTTCAATAGTTCTGTATATGCACACTATAGTCCATTATACCAAACTGGATGTTCCTACCTTAACTTTTCTGACAGCTTACGTACCGACGGACGGATAACATGTTGGAAAACACTTCTCGGTTTCCTGAGACAATGTAGCGTGAAGCCAAAAGACATGTCGCTATTTTTAGCGATGACCACACAGTGAGTTACGAAATAAAGTTACAAATAGTGGCAGAGAAAATTTGACCTGTCAGGGTAGTGTGATGGAATAAATGTGAGAGAACCTTGAAAGGATAAAGTTATCGAGATAAAAAGTGGTTTAATGGTTACGCTTAGGTTTTGTGCAACTACTGAGTAGATTACTTGAAGTGGATTTATATTGCAAGACTTCACTAGTATCAAACTAGGAATGCGGCTAAACGAAGTGTCACTTCACTCACACAAGCGCAGATAAGGGTGTCCGGTGACCTACCCCCAAGCACCCATATAAGTCACCTACTGGGCTTCACTTTATAAAACTTTAATTTATTTTATTTGATATTTGAAAATGAAATCAATAATAGTCTATATTTTTATTCTACACGTAGTTACTAGAAAAATGAGGCAAAACAAAGTATAATTTACTTAATTATAATAGCGCAAAATAAACAATGTTTTTATTTACAATATTTAAATTGTACTCAATGTTTATTTATTTCTTATTTTTGATAATGACAGGTTAAAACTAGTACGCGTGGCGATTGGTCATCCCGGGGGCCAATATATCACTGGAGCAATTCGTAATGTGGTAAATTGTGTGAGCATCTTCAAACGACACGTCAGGGTCAATTTAGAGTTGGGCTAGGTTTAAACGTGTCTATTTATAATTTCTAGCTAATATCATAGGTTTCCTGATTATTAATGATTAAATTGTTAAAAGCTGTTTGCTCGTGCTTTTGTTGATTATACATTGTTTTTGGAGTTAGTCACTAAATATAGAACGCCAGAGTTTCACAGCTTGGTAATCAATTATGCGTGGAGGTTTTGCTATTAGGTTAACCACATGGCCAAACTAATGCCGTATGCACTTAAGTTTCATTCTAGATTTCAACAAAATATGAATCGAAAATTTTTAACTTACCATTTCAAACATTTCCTAACGATATAATGGATAGACTTTTTTATAATTAATTCAATAATAATTTAATTAATTTTTCAATTCCAAGAGAAGTTGTCAATCTGATACTTCTATTTTTGATTAATTTGTTAACCAAATCAATCAGCAATATCAGAATAATTATTAAAAATTAATTTTCCTCCGAGGAACCCAACAGCGTAGTATATAATTGAGTTGTCAATATGTCTTTGTACTTCTTGATTAAATGTTGAATCACAACTTGGAAGCGATGCTAAGTCAATTCGTTAATTCACTTCTGATATTCAATTAGTTCAGAGTTAAGAAAAGCAAATAGAAGTGAATTTATAATGATATTTGACGAGAAGCAGAGTTACATTAATTTGCATTAAAATGCAATATTATTAAGATACTCTTTAATAATAAAATATTGTAACACATAAGATAATTATATTGTATAAAGATTATGTCTAACTGTAACAGAAAGGTGAACGAAATACCTTTACATTTCTCAACTGGAGCGAAGCAGGATAGTTGTAAAAATTGAAACAAGCCACTTTAAATTTCAAGAAGTCTCAGACTTCAACTATTTTGGAGTTAACCTCAAGAAGGAAAATACAATGTCCAACAAGTTAATGAATAGAATATGAGCGGTAGGAGTGCCTACTATGCTGACCAAAAACTCTTTAGGTATTTACTTCTCAGTAAAATTAGGCTGTACAAAACGCTAATTCGCAGAGTGACTGAAAATTCAGCTGAAACATTGATCCTATTAGCCTTATAAAGAGAAAAGAAGTTTAAAGAAATGCATGGTCCTGTAAAGAAGGGAGATGTGTGGAGAATTCGCAGCAATGAGAAAATTAGAATATTAAACTGGGTAAGGTGTTGAACTATGTATACTGGATGGATGCTGCATAATGCAGACCAAACTGTTGCAGGACTCTGGAGACAAGAAGGATGTTAGGCCCATAGAAGAGATAGATTCTAGAGCCAGGAGACCAAATGGATGTTGAACAGTGGAGATCGAGAAGGTTTGGTGCCTTTATTTTGTCAGATAGTACCAAATTCAGCCACCAGAAGTGCGATCATCTATTTGAAATTTTTAAAATAGCTACATTTATTGGTGCTAAACTTACTTGTGTTTTGTTACAGTACAACGAAATGTTCGTAATAAATACAATTTGTTCTTTTGGTCAGTTCCATGGATATACAAAACTGAGAACATTGACAGAGTTTATTTTTTCAGTATTACATCTGATACTCTGAGGTACGTTGCGAGTTTCTATTGTACATGTACGTACTATAGGAAAAGGTACGTGATGGATCGAAAAACGTATATCTAATTTTTGGAGGAATTATATCGGTTTATAGATCACCGAGTCTCGATAGACTGTCATACATATTTGCCCTGGAGACAGGACAAATGCAACTCCATAGAAACAGAATGGATACTGATCTGTATAAAAATGATGGATGGTGCATAATGAAGATTGGACAGATTTAGGATCCTAGAGACCGGCGAATGCGGCACCATTGAGAAGGGTGGATGCTGGACTCTGAAAACAGGATAGGTGCTGGACTCTGGAAACTGAACGGATACTAGACCTAGAAGACAAGATGTGTTACTGGAGAGAGGTTAGATGCTGGACTATAGAAACAAGTCTGATGCTACACTCTGGAAACTGAACGGATGCTAGACCCAGAAGACAATATGTGTTACTGGAGAGACGATATATACTGGACTCTGGAAACAGGATGCTGGACTCTGGAAACAAGTCTGATTCTACACTCTGGAAACTGAACGGATGCTAGACCCAAAAGATAAAATGTGTTCTTGGAGAGAGGATGGATAATGGACCCTAGAAGGATGGATGCGTTTTGTGAAGTCAATAAAGTTGAGGTAGTTTTGCCACGTCACTTGAATGAAAGATGAGAGAATGTCAAAAAAATACTGGAAGGCGGAATTATTGCAAGGCAACGAAGAAGATTTATGCAGGATGTGGAGGGAAATCTGAGACCAATGAGGACTGAGAATTGGAGATAGGCTCGAAGAGAGTGGAGACGACTTCTAATGTAGGTCAATGCTCTCATTGGCTATAGTGCTGACAGAGAAGTAAATTTACATTTATATAGTGTATCCCGTAATTTCTGCTCTTTAGTAGAAAATCTGTGTATCAGAAAATTAATAATTTTCATTAATTATTAATCAACTACAGTTTTAAAATCTTAATTTGTACAATTTTCAAAAACCACCCTAACCGGAAATATTGGCACTGATTTGAAGTCAAAATATTGGAATTTTAACCCTTGATTTACTACTCAATTTGAAAAATATCAAAACTTTATTTTATGGTTTAATCTGACAGTTACCATTAATTGTGTGTACATGACGTTTTGATTGTATAAATCAACTCCTGTTATAAGTGTCAAACTTAGACCATAAAAATTAAAAACTCTAACGTAACCTGCCCTAGGGTCATGTTGGAAACTAAAACTAAATCTATAACTTGCTAGGTCTGATCAGCTGCTTGCCGTTTTTGTGTAGTGGAGTCCTGGTGTGGTTACGTTTATACTTAATATTAATTTTGAATGCTCAGATTTTAGGTTAGGATTTTCTCCTTAGGTTACTTATTTAGTTTTAATATCTAACATGGCCGGTCGTAGGCTAGATTAATCTTTCCTTTTTATACTTTCTCATAACTATCTCAACCTTGTAAATAATATCTTTGTACCTCTTGATCCCTGAGGTGTTGATATTAATTAGGTTCAGGCTTGTCTCTTATTTAGGTCAAGTAATACATGAAGACAACGTTGTCAGAGATGGGAGAGTTACACAATATGTAGGTAGTTCAGTTTGTTAGCTGTAGGTATTAATCTCTCCTCTTTATAAAGTAGCTGCTATTATTTTCTCTTCCTTATTTATCCTTTAATAAATCCGTGCTATTTTTAACGCAGTATAAAGTAGTACTAAAACTATCGACCTCCGTTTTGACTGTTTTTGGCTTCAGAAAACCGAAAAAGAGATTTGAGATATATCGTCATTGACTTCTGGACGTACGAGACTAAAACTAAAGATATAATGTTATGGTGATTACTATGTCCTTATATAGAAATCAAACTAACCTTTATAAAATGACAAATAGCAAAGTGCTAGTAAAATATAAAAACATAAAACGTAAAAACATAAAATGTATAACGTATTATAATTCCTTTGACAACCTCCACTCCTCATTACACGAATTCTTTGACTAAAAATTCTAACCAAGATGCCAATTAACTGAATTATATTTCTAAATTGGTTATCATTTATAACTCTTTAAATTTTAAACGGTTCGTTCTTTTTTTTAATTATGTTATTATTGTTTAATGACTTACATTTTACATCATGGAATCGTGTTTCTGAGAACAAATCCTTGAATTTATTTATTAAATTGTATAATTTCTTCCAAACGAATAAAGAAATTACATTATCTTTATATCTTTATACTTTTGGAAGAAATTGAACAATTTAATATATATATATATATATATATATATATATATATATATAAGAGAGAAAGAGAAAATATATTTTTATATATTATTTTTAAAATTTGAGTAATCCAACTTGCGGGATATAAGTTGGTTCTATAAGGACACTTCTTGTCAATACATTGTTTTATTTTAAATATTTAAATGGATTATATTAATACAGTGCCTATGTTTGCTTTACTAGTGTTAAAAGCTCGACCTAGGCGTTGAATCACATATAGCTATTTTTTATTTATTTTAAAAAACATTGTTTTTTCTATCTACAATATTAATATAAAATTCTAAAGATTGAAACTTGCATTTAATCTCTTATTTTTACAAACATTTACAATAATTATTTTTCCTTTGAAGTTTTAGACAAAAAACTTCTCAGTCATTATCAGCTTTAAAAAAGTAGAATTAATCGAATATTTTATATCGTCAGGGTCGGAAGAGAACAATATTTGATCAAAAGCGACCTGACAGGAAATATAAAATAGAGAAACCTAACCTAAGAATACATGTAGAAATCCGGATAGAATACTCTGCTCTTAACACAGCCACACACAATATATCTCAGCCACGGAGAGTTTAAAAACATTTTAAATGTTTAGTAATTTTACCAATAAATTTCACATCTAACATAAATAAAGGGCAACCGAAATATCGATAAAATATATTTTCTCAGTAATTGACTATGACAGAACAAAAGTTTCTACACTTTAAAGCCCAAAGGTTTGAAACGTAGAGCAAAGTTCCACTTGACAAAGAACTTCCAATATTTTTACAAAGTGGTAGCAGAGGAAACGACCAATTATAAACAACTGGAGTGAAGCTATTGTTTATTCCAAGAAGCCAATTGAGTTACTCTTGGTTGATTGAATTATTGAAGTATTTTTAATGGGACAAAATGAATTTATTATTGTCTAATTTTTTTTTGTTGCTTTTTTTTCGCAGAGAAAAGTAATATGAATCACTAGAGCACTGTGGTGAATATACAATGAAAGAAAACTCCCAATAACCACAATAAAACACTAACAACACAAAGACTGTACACTCTCTGTTTGAAGTTATTTGTTAATGATGGAAGTTCAATTTTATTATTATACATTTTTCGGACATTTTATTACATTTTACATGTATAGAATTTTTAACACACAAATGATGGCAAATGTCCGAAAAATGTATAATAATAAAAAAGACTGTATAGTTATGTTTTTTCTACCTTATGTACATTTCAATATAACACTGCTATCACCTTCAGAGGTACAATACACACTAACCTTAATAACTACAATTACTAACGCCTATCTTCAGTAATAATTGTAGTTATTAAGTTTCCTATAAAACTATATTGTATAATAACTATACAGTCTTTGTGTTAGTAGTGTTTTATTGTGATTTTGGGAAATTTTCTTTCAAAGAAAAGTAAGGTAAATTAAAATACAGGATGTTTCAAAACTCACTTTACAACATTAAATAGAAATTTCTTCAGATAGCTTACAGAAGCTGATGTGTTGTCATTTTAAACATCAAATTTGATTCACTAGTACCAAATTCTGCCACTAGAAGTGCTATATTTATTTGAAATAAAAAATTGCTACATTTATTTTTGCTAAACTTATTTGTGTTTTGTTTCGTGACTACAGTACAACGAAATGTTCGTAAAAAATACAATTTGTTCTTTTGGTCAGTTCTATGGATATTCACAACTGTGAACATTGACAGAGTTTATTTTTTCAGTATTACATTTGATACTCTGAAGTACTTTGCTAGTTGCTATTGTGTTATTTTCTTACATGTACGTACTATAGGAAAAGGTACGTGATGGATCGAAAAACGTATATCTAATTTTTGGAGGAATTATATCGGTTTATAGATCACTGAGTCTCGATAGACTGTCATTTGTTGACAAACAGTGCTCTGTGGTCTATTTACAAAATCCGATTTAAATCAAATTTGGTATGTGGGCATATTTCGAGACGTTTACTTAAAATTTGCTGGGTTAACTGCCGTTAGAAAGAGAGCACAAAATTACTTTCAGAGTGTAGCTTTTAAGGATCCAAACAAATTTATTGAACGGGATCTTCAAAAAACTGCCGGTTAGTTAATTATCAGTAAAAAACCAACTGTTTATTAAAAACTTTTTTTTTTTTATCTTAAAAATCGTTTAAATTTTATTGCAATATCGTGACTAAATATTTATTTAGAAATAATTAACGAAAATAAAATTGAACCCTGACTGAAATCATTAAATCTGTTTTAATCAAATATGATTTAAGCTATGGAGGTATTTACAGCACAAACGAAGAACGATTAGGCTCTTTTTGTTGAAAGGTAGTTTATTTTCGTTTTTTTATTTACACCTACCGAAATGATATTTAGCCTATAGTTAGGGGTCGTTATTATTTGATTTTAGGTGAGGTTGAGTGAGAACGTTTGTGCATTGTTCTTTAACATTTTGATTATTTTTCAGGTCGAGAGGCACAAGTATTCTCTTTCTACTGCAACCACAGATTGTTTATTTGGAAAGGCTTTATTTAATGCTTTGGCAATTGAATCCATCTCCTCTCGCTTGCCAAGCAACCAGGTGACCCCCCCCCCCTACAGACCTTAATTAAATGAGAAGAAAGTCATAAAAAACACAGTTTATGCGTACAAGTTTATAATGGCGTTGATTTCCATATTTCGTTGAACTTCTTTCTTGAATTAAAAAGCTATAAAGTTGTTTGACGTTCAAAGTACTCTACCTTAAGTTCTCCTTCTTTAAATCGAAGAATAACTCGCTTTTATGTTCTAAACTCTTAGTTTACAACTTCAAAAAAAGTCATAAAAACCAATTTCTTATTTCAGGTTATTGTAAGGATAACAATCTGATTAAACCAGTTATAAAAATCGGTCAGTAAAACAACTACAAATTTTGCGGTTTTTAAAATAAATATATTTTTAAAACGTGTTCGAAATATCATTGGAGCTCTAGTCATTTCCCCAGATTTACGATAAATCAGGTGTAACTGTTTCTTAATATGGTGATTAGCAAATAAATTTCAACCACAACTTTGTTTATGCAAACTATTGAGCCTTCCAACCATGGTATAGGCAATACCTGCAATACATACATGTGTCACTTTCACCCATCTAACCCCTGATTGATTACTGTGAAAGGGATTAGGGCCAACTTTCCATAAGTACACTCAACACCCAAGCAGAGTTCTTACACGCCTGTGAGTCATTATTTACCTGTGCAGACACGAGTAGTACATCTGTCGGTCACGTGATATTAATACGTTATTAGTTTCACTTTGTTTGATTATGATTTAATAGTTTTTCATGCTTAAACCGTCAATTTAATGGACTAAAAAAATATATTTTACTTAAAATATATAATTATAAGTTTGTTTCAAGAATTGTTTTGATATTCTGTGGGCGTATACGCTATAGCGTATGAATTTAATTACAGGGTGGTTTAAGAAGGAACACATAAATGTGCAGGAAGTATTCTAGTGATAAAAATATTAAGAAAAGTTCATATAAACACAGATGCGAAAAGTTTGGTTTCCCGTAAACTCGCCATTTTGTAAAAAAGAAAATTTAATGAAATATACAGGGTGATTCACGAAGTTTTACCGAACCTTTCTGAGATCATTTTACAGGCTAAAGAAAAAACTTTATATAAACATATGTCCTAAAACGCTTTGGTAGCTAGTTAGAGCTACCGAAAGATTTCGCTCTGATTGTAATTGTTCGGTAATATTTAGTCATGTAGAAATCAATGGAACCCAAATTAAGGAACAAATTTGGTGGTTTTATATGAAATTTGACCTGAAAAGCTGTAAAAAAAAAAGGTTTCATAACTGTTTCTCCAAATCAGAAATACAGTTCAATATGTTTCAGATTTTAAATTATATAAGAAATAGTCATTTTTATGAAACAGGGATAAACCATGTATTTGTCTTCCTGAATATCTTACTATTCTTTTCAGCATAAGCAGAAAGAGTTTTTTATTTATTTTGGAGGTTAATCTTCCAATTATGTTATGACTAAGGGTTTAAACAAGTTTGAAATGACAAGCTATAAAGCTTTCTTTTTGAATATTAATTATCTTTTATCAATTTTGAGACGTTGAAAAATGTTTAAACGGCTAACGATTGAATGTAAATTTATATTTTACTTTTTTTTTATTTCCTTACAAACAAGTAGTGTCAAAAGTAGATGTTGAAATTTCACATCAATATAAATTTTAGAGGTTCATAGGTTTTTAGAAGATGTTTTTAGAATGACACCCTGGATAAGTGCAATGATCTTAATCACATAAACGGGTCGTTTAAACCTTTGTCAGTATTGCAAAGATTTTTTTTTCAGTTTTCAAATTGCTTACTTTATGGATTACTGTCAAAAGAGCAACATAAAATATTTAGATTTTCCCAAAATTGACTTTAACAATTGGGATAATTTTCTCCTCAAATGTATCTCTACGTTACCAAAATAAAACAAATTAAAATGAAATTTTCATAGATTTAATATAAACCTAAAAATCATCTATAGATCCTTGTAAAAAAAAAATAAATAAAAAAAGGAAGGATAACATAAAATAAAGAACCTAATAGCGCCAGTGTTGGAAGAGAACAAAAGATTATCAAGAGAAACATGATAGAAAAGATGAAAGAGAGGGATCTAACCCAAGACTACATAAAAAAGTGTAGATCCAGCTGTGATCTCTCGGAATTTCCATACCAGTACTCACTAAAGGGGATAAATGGCAATATTTCTACAAATTGATTCCTTATGTTTATCTATTTTTGGTGAAATTTGAAGGTTAAAAACGGGAATAAAAACACAGTACAGAAAAGAAAAATGAACTTACAATGTGTGTTATTAAAAAATATTGGTATGCAAATATGAAAATGTAAAACCTGGAAACATAAGAAAATCTTTAAAATCCTCTATGAATTTTTATAAAAGGCTAACTTTTTTCTTTCTTGTTTAAAAGTGAAAAATCTCTCGACTGTCCGTCACCTTATACAAAAATGGAAGAAAATAACATAAAATAAAGACCCCCCCCCCCTATCCTTTGAACACTCTAATACCCACAGGGTCGAAAACAAGACTTAATCAAGAGAGACCTGCTGAAAGAAAAGGATAAAAAAGATGTTTAAGGGATAAATGCTATATTTCTAAAACTTCTCTGTACTTATTTCAGTAAGCTTAAAATGATTAAGAAGATTAAAAAAGAAAGAAAAAAGTTTTAAAAAATTACAATACAAGAAAATAAAATAAACTCACTTACGGTGTTTGTTACGAAAGAATAATGTTATTGTTAGGAATAAGGAATATAATAAAAATAGAAAATTATACAGAAATCAGAATAAAATCCAACTATTGTGAAAGAAAAGAAGAAATTATGAAATGCTTACCTTCCAAGTACAGTGAACATCACAAGTGAGGTGTGCGTACATAAGTTCTTGGTCAAAAACAGCCCTGGCCAATCGTTAAGGGAGGAACCACTCAGGGAGTGTGACAAGAAAGCCAGACTTGACAAGAGAGAAAGAGACCCCGTCGACTTAAGACGGAGAGAAAAAACTAAAAGACTTTGCAAAAGGGTGAGCAAGATTTAATGTATTTAAAGGAGCTTGTAATTGTTTGAATAAAGACAGCACTTAGAATCACAATAGTTGGAACCCTTCTGAGTTTATGTTTTTAATTGAAGTAATTGTTTTAGAAGGGAAATAATAAATTTAAATTAATTATTAATGAATAGTGATAATATAGAGGAACAATAAATAGTACTTATAGTAAGAATGTACCTTAATGAATGTTAAAATGAACCAGTAAGAATAAAGAGTAAATTTATATGTAAGAATAACATTAAAAAAGTCTTTACCTAAACTGAATCACTGATTGTTATTAGCAAGTAAAGAACCCGGCCTGAAGTTTGTTTTCTAACAGTATGAAAATTTGAAAATGACGTACTTTAAAAATATATACTTTTACCTGTAGTTTAAACAACAACCAATAGTAAATAATTACGTACATATTGACTTATACGGGGTGGTAATAAAGTCCGAAGACAGTTAAATATTTTAAAAAATAATGTAGATAGAGCTACAATACTTGGAACAAAGTTACAGAGTATAAAACTCTATTTTAACACATATTCAGTGATCCAATAACTCTTCAGAGGGACGGCCCACAAGGAGTCGGAAGAAAATCTTAAATGGAAGCATAGGTTGATATGCACATCAAATTAAAGGTCTTTATTAGTAGAATACAATGCTGCAAACCCGACCTCAAACAGACAACCGAGTCAAAAATGGCAGCACTTCAAAGCTTTCTTTGAATTTGCAATTTTAGTTAAATTAATAAAGTGATGGATTGTTTCCATTTAAGATTTTCTTCCGACTCCTTGTGGGCCGTCCCTCTGAAGAGTTATTGAATCACTGAATATGTGTTAAAATAGAGTTTTATGAACTGTAACTTTGTTCCAAGTATTGTAGCTCTATCTACATTATTTTTTTTTAATATTTAACTGTCTTCGGACTTTATTACCATCCTGTATATAAATGTCAAGGTCGTCATTATCTCAAATCAACAAATAACCCCAAAACTATTTCTCTTACCCTGAGCGTACGAGATGTGCGAAGAATATCACGAGTTTATTGACTCAGTCTCTGTTTTTTACTCTCATTTGTTTTCTTTTCATATTCTAGACTCCAGGTAAGTCTCACAACACGATTCTATGACAGGCAATATGGAGCGCATAACCAATGACACGACAAAGAAATGTCAGGGTTTAAGTAACTTCCTGAAAGAAGTAATGGGGCAAAGTGTATACCAGAATGTATACAATATATACTGTGCATATTAAAGTAAAAAATTATACATCCTTCAGCTTGTTTGTGTATATAAACGATTAAATGTTGATAAAGATGACGTCACGTCATTCTCACGGTAGATAACATTTGATGATAAGCTTGAAGGTGTCTTGTTTATCAAACATGAGTGCAGCAAAGTGAACTGTATCGTGGTTTTAACAGGATTATACTGTTCAACTCAATAAGTATGATTATTGAAGCGTACTTAATTCCAGCACAAATATTATATTAATATAAAGCTGTAGAAATAGATTATACAATCGTCCGTGAATTTTTTAGAAAGCAGAATGTGAAAGTAAACTTCTCTTTTGGATGCGATTTTACGAAGCAATACGTAAACCGCTTTTCAAAGTTTTTAGACGATTTTTTTAATGAAAAAATGTTGTATAGAAAAAAAATAGGATGTCGTTGTTAAAACGTAAGTTTCTACAACCAAATTACTGAAAATTTTTTTAAAAATTTACACTATCTCTTGCTTGAGTTGATTAGTTGTGCATCACAATACCCAATTTGATACTCTCTTAATTAATTCTAAATTCATACAACGTTCTGTTAGGAATGGCTCCTCTAAACTGCCTGGGTTCTTTAACTTTCAATCAAATCAGTGGTTCAGCATTTAATTTAACCTTTATTAATAACACAAATTTATATCTATCTTCCATACAATACAATACATTACAAAAAGAATACTCAATAATAAAATAGTGGGATCAATATCAAAAGCAAAACACGTTATTATCTCTATGAGAATACAATATCCACAATTATTTAAACAATATTCAAAACTAAATATTCATCACAATAAAACCCAGAATTATTCCAACTAATGTTACTTATTGTTCAATTGAAATGACTGAGATATTACAAGTGCCTTTATATTGTAATGCTTGCTCACCTTGTAGATTCTCAAAAATCTGCCAGTCTTTTTTTAGTCCTTCCGTTCGGATTCAAACTCCCTGGGCTGTCTTCTTCCACCACGGCTAGCGAAACAGCCGGTATCTTCTAACGTCAAAGACCCCCTCTACATGGTGCTGGCCGCTTATATATCTTTCATCGCCCGTGGTGTTCTACTTCCGATGCAAGTCAAGCATTTCAACACTTTTTCAATTCTTTCACAATAGTTGGGTCATTCTGAGTGTCGTATGTTTATTACATTGTATGATTACATTATACTAAAATGAAATAATTATAAGTTATATTAAATATATTTCTAACCCTTAACGTTCATAAAACCTAACCTAAACTAGCTTTTCTATGAACTTCTTTCACGTAAAAATTCGTTGAAAGACTCATAGATTTAAAATATTTAATAACTTGAAAACAAAATATTTCCAAATTTTTACTTTTGTGCACAATATACGTAAATAACAAACTCAAAATTTGGTGATACACATAACCGAATTACTACGGTTCTATGAAGTGTTTGTAAAGAACTAAAATAACTTAGTATGCCGTTATTTACCTCGATAACAATCAAGTTCTAAGTACGCTTAAAGCGAGATTATGGGTGGAGTTTTAATTTAAAATGAACAAATAGAACATCCACTAATTCCTAACTATTTTCACAAGGCAACAAAATACAGGTTTTCCGACAGCTAGAAAAAAATCTTTCTCATTAACTTTAACAGCCATTCAAAGCCCACTCGAATTTAGGGCGTTTCAATTGTTAATCAAGATAAATTCAAGACACTTGCTGTACTTTAAAAACTCTTCACCACACTGACTAATCAAATAGATTTTAGTAATAACAGTAAACCTCCCTCAGCTCGAATCTGTTGTTGTATAAAGGCGAAAAACTTCTCGGTTGTTATCGGCTTGGATGGTCGTAAGACAAGAGAGGTCTGATAGGAAAGAGGAACATGAGGAATCTAATCCAAGACAACATGACAAAAATTGTAGATCAAACTTGTACTCTCCTCTCGTACTCACTATAAGTTAGTCCCAGAGGGTATGACAAGTGAGGAAGATTTGTAAAACAATACAAATCCCATTTTATATTACAAGAATTTGATTTATATTCACTGTTCACTAAATCTCATTCACACCGTTGCATGTTGGAACGCCAGATTTAAGCCTTAAAAACGAAATCTTGTACATATATAATTTGACCTAATTGCGAAGAACCTTATTCTAGAATTTTGTAATCAATGGTACTCCCTAAGGTGTAGAAGTACATCATAGAGAGGAATTTAATCCAAGAAAACATAAAACAAATTGTAGATCCAACTAGTTTTCCTTTGGACCCAGAGGGTATGTAAATGAGGAATGTTTATTAAACAGTACAAATCACATTTTTGTTTTTTTGTGATTGTTTACTAAACCTTATTCACACTGTTGCATGTAGTACGACCGTTGTACAATGTTGGAACACCAGATTAAAGCCTTAAAACCGATATCTTTTGCATACATAAATTGTTCTGAGAAAAAACTTTTTGAAATTTTCAATCATTGATACTCTCTCTAAGTTGTGGAAGGTCATGATAGAGAGGAATCTAATCCAAGACAACATAATAAAGTTGTAGGATCTTTTTGGACTGTCATCCCCGTACTCACTATAAGTGAGCCCCAGAGGGTTGTTCAAAATAAGGAAAGTTTATAAAACAGTACAAATTCCATTTTAGATATTAAGTTACACCTTGTTCACACCGTTGCAAGTAAAACTCTTAAACGACCGTTCCGCCAAGATGGATAACTAGATTTACACCTTAAAACCGAAATATTTTTCATATATTATTATAATTTGAACTAGTTATAGAAAACTTACTAAAATTCCTAATCGTTGGTAGTCAATATGGGTGGAAAGGATTTGTTCGTTGCAACCGTCGCATTTTAGTACTTGGGGGAGGGGGAGAAATAAAAGAAAGCGTCATTTTAAGTATCAAATAATATTCGATTTAATGCAACTACGAAGCCCGTACGAACCGAGTGGCTGATACGAGAGTATAGAAAAAAAGGTTAGGTTAGGTTAGGTTAGGTTAGGTTAGGTTAGGTTAGGTTAGGTTAGGTGAGACTGATACGAGTGGCTGATACGAGATTAGGTTAGGTTAGGTTAGGTTAGGTTAGGTTAGGTTAGGTTAGGTTAGGTTAGGTTAGGTTAGGTGAGACTGATACGAGTGGCTGATACGAGATTAGGTTAGGTTAGGTTAGGTTAGGTTAGGTTAGGTGAGACTGATACGAGTGGCTGATACGAGATTAGGTTAGGTTAGGTTACGTTAGGTTAGGTTAGGTTAGGTTAGGTTAGGTTAGGTTAGGTGAGACTGATACGAGTGGCTGATACGAGATTAGGTTAGGTTAGGTTAGGTTAGGTTAGGTTAGGTTAGGTTAGGTTAGGTTAGGTTAGGTTAGGTGAGACTGATACGAGTGGCTGATACGAGAGTATAGACAAAAAGGGTCGATTTAGAAATGTAGCTCTATTCCGTTATATGAAAAATAAAAGCAATTTAAAAATGAGGGATTTTACATTGCCTACCCAGTACAAGGGAGGTTCGTCAATTGTAAGCACGAGAACGACTTCAAAAACTAAAATAGAAACTAGAAATTTGCTCTAGGAGACTGATTATGTTCTTACGTAGAACTCTACTAAAATTCAGGGAAATCTATTTTAAAATGTCGAAATGGCTACCATTTTTGATAGCAGTTTTGTTGTTAATAGCTCGGCGGTAATCAACTTATAATACTGAAAAATTAAATTTAATCAAAATTTTAAATTCTACTCGTAATGGTACTATAAAAAAATGGCCGACTTAAAGTATGGTAACATACTGTTTTGTTACATATTTTATTTATGTATATTTTGATTGCGTTATTAACACAACATAATAATAATAAATAACTCGACACGCAGCTATTACGCTGAAGTGAATGAAACGAATTTCAAATTTTATTTATGTGCGATCTTATAAAAACTTGATATAATAATAATAACAAAAATATTTCAATGGTTTAATCGTTATTTGTATATCCTGATTTAGAATTGATGAATTAGTCTGGTATTATTACCCAAAATGTGTATATAAAGTCCGGCACAAATTGGAGCATTAATGTATGATTTATAGTAAAAAATCGTGTAAATAAATGACATTCTGTAATAAACACGTATATGTTTTCCTTAATACCTAAGGAACCAGTTGAGCTACAGACTCAAGTAAGGGCTCAACATTTTCGTCTTGATGTAAGCGTTTATAATCTTAATCCATATTTGAAATATACATGTACACGTAATATGCCAAATTCCATGAAAATCGGTAAAAAACTATTTTTAGATTTTTTTAATATGTAAAGGTTAAACTTTCTCTCTGCGTTTCGGAGCTCATTTAATTATTAAATAGCTCGTTATGCAGGCTTGAGACTATATAACAAAACAGTATGTTACAATACTTTATGTCGGCCGATTAGCACGGGACAAACACACAATTGTTTGTATTATGATAACTAACAATACAGTTTCAAGTATTTTCTTAAATAATGATTATTTATTACATTTCCGCTCTTAAGTGGAGTATTCGGTGAGGCGTGACTAATGGGATTTACTGGCCGGGCCACCCCAGCTATTCATCGCCCTAACCCTCCAGCCAGGTACCCTGCCTCAACTTACCTTGAGACGGGCTATAACTCGACTACTCTACAAGGACAAATAGAGAAGTTATTGTCAAAAATGTAATTTCAAACCTTCTCCAAAGAAAATGTTATATTCTTATTGCTATGTCATTTGGTAGGACTGATTGACCGACACTAGCTTAGCGAGCGGTGGCTCCACATTGTCCAACTTCAAGGCCAAACAATGACACATCTATGAGGCCCATTAAGGCCTACACAATTACAACCTTCAAAACCTGTCTAACAACTTTTAAACTTTTAGATTTTAAACGAATTTATACTATTGGATAAAATCTCTTAATCTTCCACGAGAATTTTACATTTTCTACAAAAGAAACCAACTTTTGAACATTATGCCTACACTTAGAAGATCTCCTTGTACATTGTTTAGGTTAGGTTAGGTTAGGTTAGGTTAGGTTAGGTGAGACTGGATGATGTCCATCGATTTGTTTGTATCTCTAAGTAAATATGATCAAGACAGTTTAGGTTAGGTTAGGTTAGGTTAGTTTAGGTTAAGTTAGGTTAGGTTAGGTTAGGTTAGGTTAGGTTAGGTTAGGTGAGACTGGATGATGTCCGTCGATTTGTTTGTATCTCTAAGTAAATATGATCAAGACAGTTTGTACACTAAATCTTAAATTACTCCTACAAAAGTTATTTTTAAATAATTAGAAATAGATTTTTTTCCCCCAGTACCAATTCCTTTAAGAAATTGTATACGAGTATAGTAAACATATTGAAAAATCTGTAGACTGTACACAATTTATCTCAAGTTTAGAATTTCAATTATTAATTAGTTCCTAGTAACTTATGAACGAGTCTCTAGAACGCTACAAAATGAATTCATACGTCTTTGAAGAAAATATAACTTTTGAATTACAAATGAAATTAATTGGTTTGGAAAATCATTTCATCCACGACGAGTTGCTTTGATGTTTAAAGCTTTGTTCCACTGCTACATTCCCCTCCTCTGTAATGGCGATGTGGTTGACAATTGTATTTGTTGGCTACTTTGTATCAATCTGTGTCAAGAACCTCACTGGTTACCAAGTGATTCAGATCACTACTTACATTCTTCTTCCTGTTTTCAATCAGACTATTGTTCGCTATTTTCTCCCGTGTTTCCTTCACGTTTAAATTGAGCTTTGTGTGCACATACCTAATATGATTTCGAATACACCCGCGTAGACAAAAGTTCGGAATTACAGAATCTATATTTGATTGGACTTTTGAAGCGAGATTAATAATGTTTATTGGCCAACTATAGTGAGAAAGGATGTGGCAAACCTGAAGTAACCTAGCTGGATTTACATTTTTTTTATGTAGTCTTGGATTAGATCCCTCTCTTTCATCCTAAATATAAGTTCTCCTTCGACCAGCAATTGATCTCTTCCGACTCAGATACTATTACATTATTCAAGATCCAGGAGGTCTTTATTTTATGTTTTTCTCTTCCTTTAATAAACCTACTATTTTTTTTTTTTTTTTTTTTTCATTAAAAAATTATAATACATAGTATTGAAAAAATAAAAGTTTTCAGTACCATAAAATGGGCGTAGACATTAATGTTTTGTGAGTGAATATTTAAAAATTATCAATAATTTCGTAATGTATTATTAAACTAGATGTTAGCTGGGTACCCTGGATGGGCAGATTTAGGGCTCGAAATGGACGTAGACTGGAGGCAGTACCGTTATCCGAGAACGTATACCCTAACTTAGGCCTAAATGTAACACAAGAGAAACGTATTTTTAATGACCTCTTATAGAAATATATTTTGTATTTTCAAATAAACTATTGAATCAAAATAAATAACCCTTATCGAATTCTAAAACTCATGAAATGGAATTAATTTTATTATTTAGATTTCCATCTGCTAAAAATGTCGACAAAATCAAGATTGAAATCATTTTTCATCCCAGACTGTGCTATAACGAATATCTGCAGTAGTTTTGTATTCATTACATGATTGCTTAACTTTATATTATTCATAGTTAATCCAATGTGTTTTAACAATAGCTGTGGAACCGGATATCATTAAATATTTCTAAACGCTTTGGTTAAATCTACATAATATAGTAAATTGCACTAGCTGCTACTGTTTCTCGTATCACGTTGGTTCATTGAATATTTTAATAATAAAATTATTCCCTCAGGAAACAATTATAGTCAGTAAGGATGTGGCAACGCCATTTATCATGCAGTATTGAGTTAGACCCCTCTCTTTCTTGTCTTATTAAGTCTCTCCTCACAAAATTGTTGTTATTTTACCACCCTGATGATATTAGAATATTCAAGAGCATGGTATCTTTATGTTCTTTTTTTTTTCACTAACTCAATAAACGAAGTATATGGTTAGTTTGTTAAAATTCGACATCTGTTTTTTTACTAATCTTCACATTCCTTGACCTCATGAAACCGTCATTTTCTTCTGTAGGTAAGAACAATAGTGGCCAAAAAGTTAACATAGGAACGTCAAGTTGATAGGGAACTCATATAGAACCAAATTAAAATTCAGAAATTCGAATAAAAATGTCAAAAGGGTAAACATTTTAAACAGTTTCTTGTTATGTTATTCAACTTACAACAAACTAAATTTTCTGAAAACTAACAATTAAATTACTTTAATGGTTTCCGCCAGGTGACGTCTTTTTAAAAACACTTACGCGCTTCGAAGCGTGTGCTCCATCTTAAAGAGTTCTTTTTCTTTTCACAATAGTGACTTGGATACTATCAACATGATTCTTAAATTTTCTGGTTTTAAAGTTATTTGATAATGATAATTCATATTATTAACGTGGTTTAATCTGACATTTGCCATAATTTGTGTATATGGAAATTAATACAAGACATTTCGAGATTATAAATCAACTCTCGCTATCAAGTGTGAAATTAAAGCATAAAAGAGAAAACCACCAACATAGCCTAGGGACATTTTGGAAACTAAATCTAAACCTAAGCATAAACTCAATCCTAAAACTAGGTCTGAGCAGTCAAAGATAAAACTAAATACAAACGTAATCAGATAAAACCACCACACACTTGCCTACACTACACAAAGAACGGCAAGCAACTGATTGTAAGGGTAGGAGCCAAGAGAATATCGTCTTATCGGGATAAACAACCTTTTGCCGAACTCTAGTTCAATTTTGATAATAATTATTCTATATTAGTTTTTTAGAGTTTGTTTTATACTTCCAGATCATACAATTAAACATCCCCCCACCTATTTGTACTCTTTTTTATTAATTTAAAAATATAAATGTAACTGTATTTTTGAGAAATATAATTTTTTAAATAAAAACTACAAGTTTTATAAAAGACGATCAATATTTAAATAATACTTTAAAACATTTATTTTCCGAGATATTTAACCTTTTGAGTTGAACAATTATTATCTGCCTGAGAAGCCAGAGACGAAACATTCAAATTATGCTACAACTTGTAAAGAACATTTTAGTAACAGCTTGGTTAAAATCTCTCCATTACATCCCAAGAGATATTTAAAAAAACCCCTATTTTTCAACGTGAATTCCTATATGTTACACTATATGTTATTGACATTCCCTGCTCTAGATATAAAACTGTATACTTGTTTAACCACCCCTCCCTTCCAATAAAAAACAATAAATAAATTTTACGTCACAGACCAAGCACTTATTGAATTGTTACCGTAGTGCAGATAATGTCAGAAATATATTGTTCATAACAATTAAACTTTAAAAAATTTTAAAATGTTAAAAAGTTAACGAAAGAGGATCGTTGAGATGATAATAAAAGAGTTGTTGTCCTTTAATCAAAACATTAAGGTCGGTTCTTGAAGAGTCAGGATTTAAATTTAAACTTTCACCTCTTTCCGTTATTGAGCTATAAAACTTCTCTACAGTAATAAATGATGCAAGACTACTGTTCATAACATCTAGGTTTACATATTTTATTGTTTAACATAAGGCATTGCACATAATGTCCTTTCCACATTTGTTCAAATGCAAGCCATAGCATAACTCCACTAATCACAGAACTCAGCCGTTAAATTAGTTAGTGATTATTTTTTAAGTTGTTTAACAATCACTAGTAAAATCGGAAAAACTGACATTTTACAGAAATATTAAATAGAAAAAACTCTGAAACTTATTTACTGACACAGGGATACAAATATCCTCAATCATTAGTAAGGCAAAGCTAATAATCATTTCAATCCTCCTTCCCCCTCTTCTTTAGACAAACAACATCCTTTAACCGTAAACTATAACCTGATTTTTAATTTCTTTTGACTAAAGTATCAAACTGAGATATAAATACCACCCCCATTCTTTTCTATTTTAAACGTATGTTATTTTTCATAGATTTTATTATTTAATTATTTAACCATCTTCATAGTTTTACAATATTAAAGTTGATAATTTTGTCTTATCAATAGCGACAGATTATTTTCAGCCAAATACTAATCTGAGGCATTGACTTGTAAAAAAACTTTTGCTCTAGGATTTTACAAACAGTTTGCTTTAAAAGTAAATGTTGTATGTATCATTATCAAATTCCATTAATTTATCCAAAATTATTGCTGATGATAGATCTTTTATGTATATTAGAAATAATATTCCCTCCAGAACTGACCCTTGTGCGACACCATGTTTTCATAGGAGCGGTTTTGAATTAATCGAGTGATAACTGTTGTATCTGATTTATTTTCTTTTATACTATATTCTTTCTTCCTTATATTTTGGGTTCATAAATTCGCTGTCTCCCTTTCTATTTTAATTTTCGATATATTACGGTCCAGCGATCCCACGTGTTCACCAACGCCCTGTGCTGCCTTCATAAAGCACAAATTTCTTTACTGGATTACTGCGCTGTATCAATATGTGCAGATAAACAAGCTACGATAATTTCGGATGTATACATTATTTATTAATATAAACTATAAAGAAATAACTTTTGAAACCCAGTTACAACCGGCCACCATTTTAAAATTTGAATATCAATCAATCTATCAATATTTATTGCCAGAACAAAACATAAGCAACGTTGCAACGTCTAGTTGATTATTCAAGTCATTAAACAATTTTCCGAATACTGTACAATCAAATGTAGTACAAATAAATAAAATTATACGTAAAAATAATAACTATTTATGAAACTAAATAAATACTACAACAAACACACAATAGTCATTCTATAATTATTATTCTAATTACAGTATGCGCTAAAATAAACAATACTGAAATTGTAAGATTTTATTTGCATAGTTTTACCAACATATACAAGCAAAAGGAAGCTAAATCTGTTAGACTCGGGTAATAACATGTTCAATATGACCTCAGTTTAGTTTTAGGCAACACTATGCTTATGCTTATTGTCTGCTTGTTTATAAAACCATTAAGGTGCAGATGACATTCATCTGAAAACCATACATCACTCAGAAACTCAGGTTCTCTACAGCACGTTGCTAACATTGAAGCTCAGTACTGAACTCTGACTGTTTTATTTATACAGTTCAAAGGTTGCCCAGTTTGTATTTTGTAAAGAAAACCACCATTGTTTTTAAACATTCTTCTCAACGACGTATTGCTTATATTCAGTTTCAAAGATGTTCGGTTTAGGCTTCTTTTCAGTGACTGTAACACTTGCTGCAACACTCTTCCGTCGTTTCATTTGTACATTGTTGGGCGACCTGAATTGCCCTTCCGCTGCGTCAAAACACTACCGGTTCTTCGAAATCTTTGAACAACTCTAATAATCACAGCATTACTAGGCTGGTAATTCAAATGTGTTCCTGAAAACGTAATTCAGCGTGTGACAAACTTGGCCCACCCGCACGTCCAATTCCTTAGGAGCAAAAATTTTGCCCTACGATAAAAGCTTACTCTACAGTAGTTAGCACCATGTCAGAAAAACTAACCTCAAATAAGAAAGAAATAATAATAATCACGAAGACGTGGCAACAATCAAAAATCGACACAGCTGATCGAGAAGGTAGCTACAGCTGATTCAGTTTTAGTACTGTTTATTTTGATGCATACCGTATGTCATTATTGTTGTTAGTATTACCACTTCGAATCTTTGTACAATTCAAAGAATTCATAAGAGCCCCTTCATAAGTGGTCCTTGTATTATTTTGTTCATAGGATTTGCAAGCATTAACTTTTATTTATTAATAAGAAGAATAATACTGAGTTTATATCCCAAATTTAATTAAAAAACGATTAAAATTTTGGTCACTAAATAAATTGTAAATGAGCAAATGAATATTAACTAAAATATATTGTTTAAAATATTAAAGCTATTGTATCAAGCGTTACTAAAACAGTAAACCTCCGCCTACTATATCAAGGTCAACTTCCTGTGATAGTTGCTTTGGATGAATTTACTAACTTTTTTTTTTAATAGCATTTTAAGGTTTTGAAACATTAATAAAACAAAGCCAGGATTCGCTGAAGATCGTACTCAAACTAATTACGTAGATCCTAGCAGATATAATTGTTATAATAATTTCAGATATAAAGCACTTTAAAACTGAATATAATAAAAGCGTAATGAATTCTCTTTAATTTATTTAAATAAAGTGATTATAAATTAATAATTTGTTTTTATAACTAGCGTACATTTACTGTATCATTGTGACCACATTGACAATTGACTGTGATTTCTGTAATTTACTCATTGTGACATGATAATCCCATTTATCAATACAGTAATTAACCATATTATTTATAACTAGTAACACTCGCTTGTCAAAGTAACTTAATATACTTTTCATTCACGTTAGTTTTGTCCAACATACAGACTTAATTGTACACAGGATATTTGTATACAGAATAAATTCCCGTCATTCCTTGGGTTTGGATTGAAATATTCAAAATTTCTTTTCATAATTTATCGAGAAGTATAAATTAAATCATAAACATCAGTGTTAAATAATTTAGTTTTAAAAAAGGGAGATAATAATCTCTGCTCTGCGATTTCTTAAAGCATATTATTCGACTTACCTCCTATCTAGCGGATTAGTCCCGTCGAAAAGTTTTAAATAATCCTTTAATTAGCTCATCTAGCAAAAGTTTAGTACGTGCTTGTACTCTGAATATCCTAAACCTCTTGCCTGTAAGAACCGCTAAATCAAAGATATGGATATGGATAGTGATTTCATTACACAGATTAGAAAAAAAAGTTTGCAACCCTTAATTAATTTTTAAACGAGTAGAGATGAAAATTTGTAAACTTTTCCAAACCCATTAGATAAGTCCAATCACTTATTATGGTGTAAACACTTTTTACCCTATTTTATAAGGGGATTAATAGGGGGACTTTTTGAAATACCATTCCCTATCGTGTGACATCATTTTGATGGGTAATATTTAAAAAAAAAAAAAAAAAAAAAAAAAAAAAAAAAAAAAAGTTAATGCATTGAAAAATACTCTGCAATATCTCTAGCTGAAATTGTGAGCACCAGACATCAAATTTTGTGTTTTATATTTGTCATGGTTATTAATGGAAACAAATTAACTATTAGAATCAGTTTTATATTCCAAAAAATATTACTGTAATTATAGCAATACTTGTGGAATTCTAAAACTGGTGGAACCAGATTTGTCAAAGTGGCATATTTACAAAAAATGTGCAATATGTGAAAGATAACGATTCAATCGATCTTCTAAAGTGTCAACAAGAACTACTTTTTCATCGCAAACTGTGCTGCAACGTATAGCTGCAGTAGTTCCATATTACGAGTACAAGTTTAACCATTTGTGTTTTTATGTTATTCGTAGTTTATCCACTGTGTTCTAACAATAGCTGTGGCATCATTAAATAATTCAAAACTCTCTGTTTAAATCTACACGATATAGTAAACTGCTATTTTAATGAAACTGAAAACTATCACAGAACAAAGGTTTTAGAGTTTTATTAAATTATCAAACAGGAGCTTTGTGTGGCTGTAACACTTCGTAATAAAACAAGAAGTTTGAAGTTGGCCAACTCTGTTGTTTCTGAATAAAGAAATAGCTTAGTATGTTTACATATGAGTAATCTTGTAATTACTATTAATACAACTAGAGGTAGCTACTTTGATGTTTTAATACATTGAACACAGCGATCTTTTAAACCCAATGCTTAGGGCGTGATGACAAAATGAATTAAATTTTAGAAAGTTTAAGCAACTCCTAAAAAGAGAACCGCCACTCGTAAACAATTTACCATTGACATAAATAATATTTGACCTGACAGAACAGCTGAAATATTGTTGGCGTGTATTAAGGACAGTAGTTTACCAGGAACAGAAAGAATATGGAACCAGTACAGATTGGTTAGCCACCATCTGGAAGACGATAAATTTATATTAGGTTTTAGAACAATAAAGTGTGTATGCATACATTATGTATAAAGTTGGTTTAGGTTAGGTTAGCAAATCCTCTTCTTGAACAGACCCCAAAAACAAATAATACTGTAATAGTTTTAACATTTTGTGTAAAACCCGAAAGTACTATAAGGTTCCGTTATGTTAGCAACCCTTCCAGGTGCCACTGTTAGAGTGGCGGTACTCTTCTTGTACAAACCCAAAAAAACCGAAAATACTATAACAAATAGGTTAGGTTATGTTAGGTTAAAAAATCTTGTTGAAGCCACTGTTTGAGTGACGATAGTCTTCTTAAAAAGACCCAAAAAAAACATAGAAAACAGTTTCAACGTTTTTTTTAATACCCGAAAGTACTATACGAAATAGGTTAGGTTAGGTTATGTTAAGTTTGGTTAGGTTAGGTAATGGAAATCTGTAGCTTATATGAGTTGATTAACACTCAGATATGAACAAAACGGTATTTAAATGGCCGCCATTTCAAATTTGTTTTAATCATTTCGATAGGGTTCTATATGAACACACAGTAGTCTCATATATGACAGTAGTCTCATATCAAATTTCATCTTCCTTAGCTATATTTGTGGCCACTATCGTGTGCCTATTTACAGACTACAACGACGCAATGTCCAAAATCACTTTTTAAAGTTTCTTGAGACAATGAAATTTGATTAATAGTCAGAAATCTGAAATCACATTTTTTGTGATTGTTTACTTTGTAATTAGCTATAACACATAGAAATTTTATAAGCTAATTAGGAAAAAACAACTATTAAATGTCTTTTTGAGAGATTGCAGTTTATTTTGTCACAACTGCTTCCATCCAGTGACTTTCTAGAAATATAGTCTGAATGGGTTTGCAATGAAATAGGTTAAAAAGTTGTTTAATGGGTAATAATAATTCACTTTAGATTTGTTTTAGGTTATAAAATAATAAAATAAAAGGTTATGTAATTTCCTACAAAATTAAACTTTAACGAAATTGTTCCTGTTATAAAATTGCAAGATTTATGCTATTAAAAGAATGAGAAATAATTATATTAAATGTTGAGCTTGACTTATGAGAAAAACTATACAGTATAACAAACACACAGAACACGATTCTCATAAAAAAAATACGCCTAAGTATCAGACGCGTTTCAACGACAAGGTCGTCCTCTTCAGTGATACACCAGCTACACCAACCTGGGTTGTGGTTTGGTTGGTGTAGCTGGTGTATCACTGAAGAGGACGACCTTGTCGTTGAAACGCGTCTGATACTTAGGTGTATTTTTTTTATGACAATTGTGTTTGTTATACTGTTGAGAAATAATTAGATAAAATTAATTTTTAAAGTTGGAAGAATAATTTTTAAAAAAATTTCAAAGCTTTTTCTACAAAGTAGAGCAACAAACGTTTGTCAGTGAACTAACAACTTGTCGAGGATAATTAAAACACAACTGTCCTCGTGCACCAATAGTTTCCAAGATGAAAACCAACAAAACCAAAGTAAAATTCATTAAACATTGGAAGCGAGTCGGGTTGATCTTTGATCTTTATTTTTGTAGAGTATATTTCATTCTCTCTTCATTTCCTGAACAATTTCCATTTTCCATTTTGAAAAAAATGGATTAGATTTGACGTAATAGTAGCAATACAAATAAAAACCAATTTGCTTCACTACTGTTATCGTTACAAAAATCAAATTTAAGACAAATTGTGTTTGTGACAGTTTGTATGTGTTTTAGGAGATACTTTTTGATTGTTGAGAATGAATCAAAGTTCTTTTCAAGCTAAACTTATAATCGATTTTTTTTTAAGTAACTAGATAACTGAAAATAATATATTAAAAACATTATGAAATGGAATGTCGTTTCCCGAATTTAAAAATAATCTGAACCACTGTTAACAAATATTTTATTTTTTACAAAATTTATACTGCACAAGTTTAATATTAACATTTTTAATAAAATTAAATGGAAACTGTTAGTTCTAAAAATTATGAATTACAACCAAACATAGCATTGATTTGTACTCTTAATAACGTTTAGTATTAGTGCTTTATACACATAAAAAACGCAAACATCTGATTAAACCAAATTAATACAATACCTTATATTTCAAAACCGATTGAGAAAATGTAAACTGTTTTCTTTTTCCCTAAACAACAGAAATTGTTTTTATTTTGCTTACGTCATTTGTTTTCTCAAATTTCACCATCTACATTTTTACAACGTCGTAACGCAAACCTGCCTCCAGTATTTGATCATTTCAGTGTAGCAAACTAGGAAAGCAGTTTTATAGGTTTTGTTAATCAGCTGTTTTTATTTCTTTTCTTACTTTATTTAAACGCATTTTATTTTATCGAAACTTGTTTTACATCAAAGGCTAGAATTTATGACAACACTATTAAAAATATTTTAACTGCAAGTTGGATTGAACTGTGCGTTAACTAGTTTGTCTTCCCCATGTTTTCTGTGACAAATTTTCGTTAAATTCAGAACTCTGTTTACATTCTACTAAACAAATTAATAGAGAATTTTGCCATACACTTGAATATATAAATAACTATCTAAGGTTTCTTTATATGAAACAGATTTACCACAAGATTTTTTAAGCAAAAATTAATTTTCCGTCCTTGGAATTATTTCAAAAATATCCCTTTTACCTTTAATTTAACAAAATAAGAGGCACATCTATAGTTATTTTAAACGTTTTTAAAACGTGACGTTACTATTCGGCGCGATTACCCAATTACTTTACATATTTTAACTCTTATTAGTTCAAATCAAACACCCAATACTACAATTTAATAAAACAAGATATATTTCCTTATGTACGTTTCAGTGACATAGTTACCATCTTCAGAGGTTAAACACTAATCACTCTGAAGATGGTAACTATGTAACTAAAAATGTACATAAGGAAATAAATCTTGTTTAATATAATTATGGTGTTTTATCTTTGATTTTAATCTTTAAGTTCACCACAGTGTGCTCAATAGGGTGTAGTTTATTTTTTGTAAGTTAAAAAGTAAAGTTTAAAGTCAATTAATTTATAAAGACTCTTAATTTTACACCTCAATAAATATTTGTTTGTCTCGAAATTCCAATCATTTCCTTCTCTTGACTATGAAATTAGACTGCAAACCAAATTTTATGTTAATAAGTTAAATGTTTCAACAAATTTGTATTGTGGATCAGTGCATTTACGATACTTTAGAAATGATACTTGTTGGGGTCGATTATCGGTGCTTATTTGGGTGTTTTCATCATGACAGCTGTTCTGTATATTTTTTCCTTTTAGATACAACATCTATAAGAGTCCTGTTGTACTGTAAAATGTCTTGGATATTAAATATAAAAAGGATGAAATAAAAATATTGACAATAATATCCCAACGTTTCTTTTCTTTACGTCATAAATTCCTATTTAATTTACTTTGACATTTCCTTGGCTTTCCTTTGGCAAAGTAGAAGTGAAGGCATAACATTGTATTTTAAAGAAAAGAAATCAATATTATTAATTTATTGATTTTACCCTTATACATTTTTTTCACCATACCAAGCTAGTATTATTAAATAAATAATTATTTGTAGTGAAAAATATACGACCTAGACTGGGAATTGAAACCAAGATATTAGGTTTACACGTCCATGCTCTACCAACTGAGCTATCCTTAATCGCTTCCCAGGATAGGAAGTATCTCACTTGAGTTTGTTTTTCCTGCAATTTTTGAGTTATTACAGGTCAATTACCTCGTTACAAACGACATTGAAACCAATCTGTATAATCGCCTTGCACCTTTTACATATGTATTTAATGATATAAATTTATTGGTTTTAACCCTTATACATTTTTTTATCAAGCTAGTATTATTAACTAAATAATTGTTTCAAGCGAAAAAATATACGACCTAGACTGGGAATTGAACCCAGGACCATTGAGTTTACGCGCTCATGTTCTACCAACTGAGCTATCTTTGTTCGTGATGTCCAAATTTCCAAGCTATTTATTCCAGTGTTATTATTATTATTATTTTTTTTTAATGCATCGGGTTATACGAGAAACAATAGCAGTTAGTGCAGTTACTAATCATGTAGATTTAACAAGAGAGCTTGAATTATTTAATGATACCACAGCTATGTTAGAACACAGTGGATAAAGTGTGAATAATATAAACATGATGACGTAATAGAATATCAAACTCAAGCATTCTACATCACAGCTCAGTTAGAAATGCAAAAGTATTTCTATTATTTTTTTTAACTAACAGTTCAAAACACCGAGTGTAACGTTATTTTCCACACACATGTACAAGTTCATGCCTTTAACGAAATTAATTACGTTTCATCAGTTTTACACAAGGCTTTCTAAAATTACAGTATTAATTACGTTTTTGTAATGGAAAACAGTTTAATTTAATTGTTTACTTGATGCTACAAGAAAGTATATTATCTCGGAAAAAAGTTGCTTTGACGAACGGTAATTGTAAATACATCATTTTGGGCGCTTTTTAAAGTTTACACCTTGATATTGATTTGTACTAGTGGTTTTGAGAAGAACAGATCTCGCTGCTTATAAATTTAATTCACTCTATAAATCATCGTTCCATCTAAACTCAATGTGATTACTGTCTAGCGTGCACTACATAACACAATGATATTCATTGACAAGGAAATATCAAGGGACCACTCTTGATATTTATGATATTTCACCCTTCATTATCCTCCCTTAAAGCTTACTTAAGGAAGTAGTAAAACTAATTATTTCAAACAGTATATTTTATACCTAAAGATTAAAAATGCATTTCTCACGAATCAGAGGTGTGTTGCTCCGGAGATTCATTGAAAATAACATTTCCTAACAATCATTTTTTGTATTTCCCAGGGTTTACATATTCTAATTCTTTTGACATTTATACTACTAGTGATTTGTCAACAAAAGATCTAGCTATTTGTAGGTTTTAATATTAAACAAAACATTCTTGTTTGACAACCAACTGCTTCATGGAAGACTTGACACAAAAATATTCATTTATCAAGGATGTAACACAAGACGAACTTTGGCTCATTAGAATATTTCGATTAGTCCACCGCCCTCCTACAGCTCTACACAGGAGGAGGTAAAACATTTTTTCCCTTGATGTCAACAGGGAAAAAACTTTCAATTTTCATTATCTTATTAAAAAAAATAAGAAAAGGACATAAAATAAACAAACCTTAGTCCTCGGAGACTCTGATAGTGCCAGGTCGGAAGAGAACAAAGTTTGGTTAAGAGACACATAATAAAAATTAGAAGAGAGGGATATTTAACCCAAGACTACGAGAAAAATGTGTAGAACCAGCTTGGGTGTATCGGGATTTCAAAGACAGTTGTTTTACTGTAAGTCCCTTAGGCGCCTGATGTATTAAAATTGTTAATTTTAGAAATCCAAATTATTATTGTGGCTTCCAAATTACCTTATCATACCATAACTACTCCAATAGACTTATTAAATTACAGCAATTAGGTATTGAAGCGACGTTTTGTAGGAAAAATCAAATGTTGCTCTTTTTATAACGTTGATCGACCGCCATTTGGTATGGGCTCAACAAAATTTCCTATAAACATTTCCTCTAATCTGTATCATCTGATTTTTCTTACTATTATTGACTTTTTACTTAAATCCTACCCCCCACCCCACCCCATCAGAGCACTCCTGTAGAGATTGTTAAATCGTATTACAACAAAACGTAGAATCTATACCCTAATTGTTTAAGTTTAGACTTGTTATTAATAAAACTAGAGAAGGGATTAGTAACGTTCTCTCTCTCTCTCTCTCTCTCTCTCTCTCTCTCTCTCTCTCTCTCTCTCTCTCTCTCTCTCTCTCTCTCTCTCTCTCTCTCTCTCTCTCTCTCTCTCTCTCTCTCTCAAATCAAAAATCAAAAGCTAAAATAAAATAAAAAGATTTAACAAAAACTTTTTCTCTTGTATTGTGCAGTATACTGAATCATGTTTGAAGTATGACCTAAATAACATTGCAGAATTTGTGTCATTACACTTTCAAACTTTAAAAAAACTAAATGGCAACCAAATAAAATATGTGACAAGTACAAATGGAACATTATACTTTCCGATTGTACATTAATAAAGAGAAATCGCATTGTTGGTAAATCTGATGTTCCAATATGATAAAATATATCAATGTAATTATATGCAATATCATTATATTATAATCAATATATTGCATATGTATATCAATACATATGCTATAGTTATATAATTAATAGTAAATCAAAGTGTGCGTCAAATGTCACTCTAATAGCGTCAGATTCAGAAGAAAATAACAATTGGTCAAGAGATATGTGATAGAAAAGATGACAGAGAGGGGTTTAACCCCAGACAGAATGAAAAAAGGTGTAGATCTAGCTAGGGTCTTTCAGGATTGCCACTCTCGTACTCACTAAAAGTGAGCTCCTGAGGGTGGAAATAATACAAAACATTGTTCTGGTAGCTCAGTGATTAAAGTCGTCACTTTTCTGCAAACAAAAAAAAAAAAAAACTATTTCACAACATTTTAACTAAATTATTTATCAGTTATCTGATTATTTTTAAAAGTTTTATTGTTTCATTTTTTAATTTTGTTTTTTATTATATTCGTACGTTTGGTTAGAAAAGATTGTTTATTATTATTTTTTCTTTAAGAGGTGATGACCAATAAGTTTTCCTGATGACGACAAGCAAGAAAATAGTTTAACCTCTTTTTGAAAGAATCTGTAGGAGGGGGTGGGTTGAATTATTGAAGTATCCTACATAGCAAATGGTGTCTTATTAGATATTGATAAATGAATATTTTTGTTACACATAGTACACGAAGCATTAGCCACACAAGAATAATTTATATAAAGTGTTATAAAACTGCGAGATCATTTTGCTCACAAATTCACTGTAAGTATAAATATCAAAATAATTGGAATATTAATTTACGTAAATGATCCTTAAGAAATGGTATTTACAATGACTTTTTGGAGCAACACACATTTTTCCCCACAGGAATGTATTTTTAACCTTTATGCAAAAACTATACTTTTTAAACTCTTTTTTGAAGTGAGCTTTAAGGGAGTATAATGGAAGGTAAAATATCGTAAATAAAAAGAGCCGTCGCTTGATATTTCTTGATCAATGAATATCATTACGTCATATAGTGCACGCTACGCAGTAGTGACTTTGTCTTTAGAAGCCAGAATGATTTACAGAATGAATTAAATCTACAAGCAGCGAGATCAAAAAAACTCCGGGTAGAATAAAACTCAATGTAAGGGTGAAGACTTTAGAAGACATCATTACTCTGTCAAACTTTGTAAAGATTCTCAAGGTCACTTTATTTAGACGTGTACACCTTTTAATACATTTACTTGAATAGTTGAATTCGCCAGGTAATATTTTCCAACTTTAGACTATTGTTACTTAAGGTTTCTCCTAATCTTGAATTAAGCTATTACTTTTAATTTGGAAGCTCCACCAGACCCTTTTGGGTCGAATTTCTCTTTGCATGAAGGACGACTCCAAAAGAAACGAGGTTAGAAATAATGCAAGTCCTCGCTTGACTAATGTGTCAATTATAATTTTTAAATTTCTATACAAATATACTACAATTTCGATACAAGAATATTCATTTATCTACTGAAATTTTACATGAAATGGTTAGAAAACTAAAATTTAAAAATTTTCTACTTAATTTAAACTAAATTACCTATACTAACAAATTATTAATCTTTCAACAAGGAATGATCCTTTCAACCGTGACACCTTCTACAGTATTCTCAAACTTCAATGAAAGTAAATCTACTCTAAAATATCCATACACTTAATTATATTTTTTTGAATTGACAAAAACATTTTCATCTAGACAACTTAAATTTTCTTGTACTGCCTCGACCTTAATGAAATTACAATTTTGCATCTGATAAACTTACTAATTTTGAAAACAGTAACCCCTGGTTCTAATTGTTTATAAGGTGTTTGTTCGAAACCCTCGCTACAGCCCTTGTGAAACAGCCCCAATGCAGTTAATTTAGCTTGAACAATCTATGTAAGTTTACCTCAAATAATGAGTTACTCTTAAATTTGTTTATAAATCTGTGTATTTGATTTTGTTTGATAATCTTCGAGATATGTCTTACAAAAGTTTTATTTTTAAACTACTTACATATTCAGTAGTAACACTCCCTCTTTCTCACTAGACACTTTCACTCATTTTTAATTTATTCTCGAATAACACTAACCACTTCACTTATCTATCATCGATGACCCATGGCAATACTACTTGTTATACCTTTTATTTATTACACCACAATTATGTTTTTATTTTATACTCCAAGCATTTGTTACCGAGGTGTTGTAAGTCCGCCAACGTCTCCCCAAGCTGACTTCTTCTTTTCCCACACGTGTCCTTTTTTGAACGTGGTTTTCTTAGTCGTCTTTTATTGGACCATATTGATCTCTCCCGATTGCCTTATCCTTTTTTTTCATTTTAGGCATTTAACTTGTAGCTTTAAGTCTTTCTCCATTCTCACGGAAATATTCTAGCTGTGCGAATTCGTACTTTGATGAAATTTAATACTGCTCACCTTTGAGTTTCACATCCGTTCCTACTTCCTGTTGAAATATATGTTTCTGGCTTGTTCGAAGTGAATTTTTATTGAAATTAATTTATTTAATGTGTTTATTATATTTTTTAAATTTATAATTTATGTTGTAGATAAGTTAATGTAATATCTGGGGTTTCCAGATATTTCCCTGACAGCTTTCAAAATTATGTATTTTTGAAAACTGTTTGGACAATGCAACACTTTTCCGTGATAAATCTATTTATAAAAATATTCTAAAAAAATATATTTTATATCATCGAATTAACAATTAAATTAAATTAATCAGTTTTCCATTACAAAGGACATAATACTGTAGTTTCACCGACCTTTGTGATATTCTAAAACTGGTGAAATGGAATTAGTTTTGTTAAAAGTCATGACAAGTGGCTATTGTGGAAAATTACGTAACACTTCTGAATTGTCAAAAAAATCATGATAGAAATAGTTTATCCCCCCGACTGTGCTGCGACGAATAGTTGCAGTAGTTTAATATTCTATTACGTCATCATGGTTAACCACTTGTGTTTATATTATTCATAGTCCATCCACTGTGTTTTTAACAATGGCTGTGTCACCGGATTTCAATATTAATTACAATCTCTGCTTAAATCTACATGATATAATAAACTACATAGCTATTGTTTCTCGTATAAATCGATACTTTTTTTTAATATTTAATAAAAGTGGAAACCATCTTATTGATCTGAAATATTATTAATTTTTTTTTTTCAATAATTTCCTTTATTAGCTATGAAACTAGACCCGCACGTTAAATTTGATGTAAGTTAAATGATATCTTATAGACAGAAAGATAACAAAGTGTTGTTGTCTAGGAAATCTAAAATTAATACTTATTAGGGTTCACGATCAGTGCTCATTTTGTAGCTTTGAATCATTCCATAACGACAGCTGCTAAGGATATTTTTTCCTTTTTATAATAATACAACATTTATAAAAGTCCTGTTTTACAGTAAGTTATCATGTAAATAGCATTCAAAATTATTATTTTTAAATATTGAAGAAAATATTCCAATATTACGTACTTGATAAATTCCTACTTAAATATTTCATTTTATTTTGATATATTCTAGATTTCGTTTGAACGTTGAAGATTGAAGAAAGAGGTGAAAGGAAAGAATTTTTATTTGAAGCTATTTTTACGGCAAAGTAATACTTCAATAGACTCAATTCTTTAAAAAGTAGAAGGATACAGAATGTGTATATTTTTAGAAATGAAGATCTCTCCGTTCTTTAGGCAGAAAGAATTAGTGTTCCAAAATTGAAGTATATATTTAATTAACGGGGGGGGACCTGAATACCATATTACCAATTTCCACCAACCTCTAAAGAAACCATCCAGTTTAGTTTCTACTTTATTAGTTTATTAAACAAAAATATCAGTTAAATGACAAATTTTAGTCAATTCTAAAGGATGTTTGTTCTTTTATTGAGCACAATTATTTTAATTAATGTATTTCTAGCTGTGTTTGTTAAAAATCGTGTAAAAACAATGGATTTCACCTCTCTTGTAGTTCCAATATCTTATGGTTTTATGAAATTGAGAAAACTGAATTGACAGGAATTGGTAAAATCAACTATTTACAGAAATTAGCGATTTAGCGATGACAGCGGAGCTACGGCGAATTTAAATTGTTTATGGAGTGTAAGATAAGTATGAAATACTAAAAATACTAAATTCAGTTTCAAGATGGCCACAAACCGAACACACTACTATTACAGCAACTAATTTGAATTTTAATTTAAAACCACCTTTCTTCATATATTTGTATTACAGTAGACCCTCTATTCTGTGCCTCTGGTGAATGTTACAATTCTAGATATCAGAGTGCACTGTGAGCAGGAAGCATGTTTAATCCTAACTAGAAAACATCAGTTTATTTTCCAGTCACAATTAATCATTGTCTTATTTCATTACAACAGTATTAATACTTCAGTAAGATCATGAGCAGTTACTTAAATCCATTAACGAAGCTGAATGTTTTTAGTTCGAATAGTAGAAATGCGTCTAAAACCCTGCCTGTTAAACATTAGACAGCACTGACTTGCTACTGGTATTGCATAATTAGGATACACTTTGTATAATCAGGCAAATCCAGTTGACAAAGTTCAAAGGTTCTTCTTAGAGGTCAATTTGTGTCTGATAAGCTATCATTGGAGGAGGGTAGTTTGTCATCATTACTGTACCATAAACAACAACTTCCCCTTTGATTAATATTGCACACCCCAGTTTAAAAATACATTGTTAACGATGGTGCAGGCTCCGAATTGAGGGAACAATAATTTTGTTTTCTGTTTGTTTATAGGTAAAAACCCTTAGGGTCATCATCGGCAAACAAAGGCTACATGGGAAAAGGTGAAGATCCTGAGGATCCTCCACTGTAAGGGCACCCTGAGGGTGCAAAAAACACACAAAACATCTGGTAAATCAGTGATTAAAATCGTCCCCTCTCTGAAACATAACCAAAGTTCCATTTCTCAATTATTTAACTCAATTATTTTTAGTTATATACTAATTACTTTTAAAAGATTATATTGTTTTTTTTTATTACATCAGGGTAAATCAATAAGTAAAGTGAAATTTCCATAACGTTTCGCATTTGATATTTACTCTGTATTTACAAGAATATTGAAACATTCAAGGAGCGCAGCGTCTATTATTTACAGAACAACTAGTAAATACAAGTACTAGTCGATCAGGCTTCATCTTTCTTTACAGCATATTATGGAATTCTCTCACATCCTTGTCGAATCATTGAAAAATAAACAAATCAAAATGAAATAAAACTTTTCACATCTCTAATTAATGACGTCATATATATTTTACCACAGGAACACATACAGATATTATATACACCATTAATTATAACTATTGCACTTGATTGTAACGTACATTAATATAATTTATCATAATATAACATGAACAATGGGATTTCTCTTTGTGTATTTATCGGAAAGTACGAAATTCCATTTGTACTTGTCACATATTTTATCTGGGATCCATTTTGTTTTTTTTTGTATGTTCAAAAGCGTAATGACCCAAATTGTCATTTGTTATTTTAGGTCATCCTCAAAACATGATTCAGTATACTGCACTCGTGCAAATTTTTGTTATTTCTTTGTTTAGTGTTTGATTTATACTATATTACTTTAGATTTTATATCAACTTTTGAAGAATTGCACTAACTTTCTCAAATATATACAGAGTGATCTTAATGATTCAAATCCCACATTTAATTTGATTGATTAGAAAACCGACATTTAGAAACCATCAGAGATATAGATTGTACATTTTAGTGGAGTAATCAACTCTAAGGGACAGTTCTGGGGGGGGGGTAAGGTAATTTCTTTAACAGTAAAGAGAATGGAATACATCGTTTTAAAAAATATGATAGAGAGAAAAATATTGCTTAAACAAAAATCTTAAACGACGGCCTGTCAAATTTTAAAACAGTACTCTGAAAGTTTTTGTTTTATTTGTATCAGTTTTTAATATATATGTGATTTAACAGAGTGAACTCAAAGATTAAAACCCCTTATTTAATTTGATTAATAAATTAATTAAAAATCCAACCTTTTAGAAACTATCGTTGAGATATACATTTTGGTAGAAAAACCAAACTCTAAGAGTCACTTCGGAGGGGGGGAGTAATTGCTTTAATAGTAAATAGAGTCGAATGATATATCGTTTTAAAAAATGTGATAAAGAGAAAAAATGCTAGTAAGAACACGTAATTCTGTTGATCGCAGCCCAGATGGTGCTTGTTTTTCGGTGACCTCTGTTGTATTGTTTTATTTTTCGAAATAATTTCCTTATTACTTTCTTTTTATATCCATTGTTTTCACCTATTTGAAATATTGTGTTTAGTTCTATCTTGTGTGCTGTCTTTTTTAGAGGAAATCCATGCAATCATATATCGAAAAGACACCATTTTGTGTTCCATTGATTGTTTTGAGTTGACGTTAATTGTATTATCGGAGGATGTTGTTATTTTTAAAGAAGAATCTGTTTAAATAGACGAGCCATTAACGGACTAATCAAGTACTAAAGTAGGTCTTGAAGATGATGGAACTCCAAAACGCGTCGACAAATATAAATAATAAAACAATTTGCAGAAGATTCTACTCAACTAATTATGTAGATTCCATCAGATGTAATTATTATAATAATTTCTAAATTTATTTTTTCAAAAATGTTTACTATTGATTGAATTTTTCAAAAATCTAAAATTTGTCGTAGTTTTTGTTGCAAACGGTTGGCTATCATAAAAAACACTTTTCCCCTCGCTAACTACCAAACTTCGGCTTTATTTGAAAACTTACAAAAAACAAATATTTTACGAAAATGTGGCACGATTTCTCCAAATATATCTCTCATTATTTTCTACACACTCAAATTATGACAAACCTCTGAAGAAACTAATTTCGAATTGGAGGGAAAGAACACTTTATTATATTAATAAAGCAAATAATATCTAAACTTACTTGTATCGAAAGCTGATCATAAATTGTATACACTCACCTGAAAAGAAGAAAAATAATATAATAACTTTAATAAACTATCTCAAACTTCAATACATTGATCACATGACCTTACAGTATACTTATATATTTTGTTTTGCAACCTTTTGGTTACTGGGGGGTGGAGGAAATAGGCTAGGAAAGGATCTTTATGATTCTCTGCCACCGGGAATCACATTACCCTTCTAAACTGACCCGGGGCAAATCTCATATAGTCAGCCATTTTATGAGACGAAATATACAATTCAAAAACTAAAACATAACTAAATATTACCCAATTTAACCAAAAGAAAGTTTGGGGATGATTTTGACTTGCACAACCCGAACGTGGTTTTATACTTTAAGCCTAAATTTATTTAGTAACAGTTCCAAAATTAATCCGGTGCGCAGTTACCCATGCCTGGAATATACAGTCCATTCCAAAATGCCCTAGCCCGTCATTTAAGGGGGTAATTAACACACTTGATCACTCATTAAAAAACTGAGTGTATCACACGAGTTGTGTCCTCGCACTGTATTTAATGTTGTTGGCCGGCGTTTGCGCATCTCTTCTTGGTACGCGGAAGGGAAAAATATGAATTAGAATTTGGACCTATATTGCCCCTTTAATTTCTGGCGCTATGTAATACGCAACCCACCGTAGTTATTTAGGTGACCGAGACGTGATCAAATAACAGTCACCCCCTCTGCCGGGCAAGCGACAAAAAATTAAGGGGAAAGCGAGAAAAAATATAAAAAACCTTAAAATAAAGGGGGGGTCTCAGTTTTGACTTAGGATGGAGTGCAAGGATAATAGATAAATAGATCAACCTAAAGGACTAACGTACGAACTCTATGCCCGAAACCAAATACCAACTATCCAATAATATCTTAGAAAAGAAAAAACTCACCTACTATTCCCCTAATGTAACGCAGTAAGTACTGTATAAAAAAGAAATAGAATATCAAAATGTTTGGGAGGGGGCAAATCCTCCCACAGTGTCAGGGGAAAAATGTATAGTAATATGAAATCTGTCGAAAGGTAGGTTTACCGGATTACACAATTAATTCTTAACAGGTAATTTAGGTTGTATAATAATTATTTTAGAACTAATATTTCCCAATTTTTGTTTATTTTAAATTTGTTTATTCATGATTTTAAGTAAATTATATGGTTTTAATTAGTTTAAATTTAAGACGAACTATGTTTATATTATTCAAAATTTATATGCCAATTTATTTACTTTCATTTGTTTATTGTTTGTAAATTTGAATTCAAGCTTATTTTATTTTTATAAAACTGGTATTATTTAATATCTAAATTTGTTGCTTTTATACAGTTTTGATTTACTTTATCTTAATAGTATTTATTCTTACTTACCTTGTTCTGTTTATATTGTATATTGGTTTGTCTTTTTATGTTTCATGTTATGAATTGTGTATTATCTTCGTGTATTATCTCTGTATATGGGGTTAAGTGGAAGAGAAGATTTGATGGCCCTAACTTTACCCTACTAATAAAGCCTTTTATTATTATACTTTAGGGTGCTCCCTAATAACAAAGATGAAAGAGTATAACGTTATGCCGCTCAATATTACAATCACAAGAAATTTATGTGCAAGCGTATAAGATCTATTTCTAAGGAACTTGGTTCTAATTTTAGACACATAGATACGACAAAAAGTGTAAAGAAAACTTCAATTTATAATTTGTGGAAATCAGAAAATCGTTCCAACGATTGGGGATTTTCAACTACTTCAGCTTCCATGAGGCCTTTATAATGAGTCGAAACCTATCTCCAATTAACCTATCTCCAATTAATCACTCCAATTAATTACTTTGTACCCATATAAAAAAGTATGTCCTCTTTTTGTTCCAAAGTAACGGGAGCTTTTAGTATGATAGAACCTCGAGACAATGATGGATAACACAAATCAAACTTCAATTTACGAGTGTTTGAAACACCTTAACAAATGGTAAGACTGCTTTTAATAATTACAAGTTTAGAGAAGCTATTCTGAGATCGTGAACAATCATTACTGGTGGGATTGTGATTCTAAATAACAAGAAGGCTGTTAACTTAATAAGAAATAAACTTTCTTTGGCCAATAAAGGAAGTAAATACAGATAAAAACAAATTGATACCAGTTCTTTATGGAAGTAGATAGTTTATAGGGAGCGCCCGAACGTTATGTGGCCCAGCCAAGGAGCCCACCAAACCAAAACTATAATAAGCATAAATTAGGATGTAATGTAAAGGGATTTTAAATAATAAAATATGAATTGGCACTTGCGATTTTGTTGAGCAGGGCAAGATTACGTAGAAGGGGGGAGACGAGGAGTGGAGGGCTTGAACCAGTGAGCCGAGCGGGAATCTGTTCCGAGCTACGTGCTAGCTAAATTAAACGGTATGCTTTTCGGCCACTATTAAGGCTTTATCTTACCGTTATATCTTTTTTTATAAATTATAATAATTCTGTAATCTTTTAATTCGGCAGTAAACAAAATATAACATTTAATTTCACTTGCGTTGCGTGCGTTCATTAGCGTCCTAACCCGACTCCTTGGCCCATCCAAACAAGATTCGGCTAAGGTGTACGCGGTCTCCAGCCAGCCGGAGCTTCCAGCTGGTCAAAAGAAGTGGAGACGGTCACAGTTACTTTCTTGGACAAGTCCTCTCTTTTTATTTACATCTATTACATTTCTGCTCTGAAAAGAGTCATTTTAATCTTTAGCTCTATTAATGACTGCAATGGTGTTATCGGAGCAAATGCTGATGTTATGTTCAGTTTTGAATACAGTCATCCAGGGTTACCAACGTGAAGTATTTAATAAGAAATTAACATTCCTTTGGTCAATGAAGGAAGTAAATACAGATAAAAACCAATTGATCCCAGTTCATCATGGAAGTAGATACTTTAAAGGTAGCACTCAAACTTTACTTTCTTGGACATGTTCTTAACATCTATTACATATCTGCTCTGAGTATTACTGACATAATTAAGAGGACTGCAATGGTATTATCGGAGCAAATGCTGATGTTAAGTTCAGTTTTCAATACAGTCATCCAGGGTTACCAACGTGAATTAATCAGCTTCACCTTGCCGGTTCACCAACATGTATGGTATGCAACGAAAGTTCACCATTGAACTTTTGAATTATACAGGATGGTGTGAGAGAAATGTCGCTTTCAAAAGTTAGTAAAGGATCAAGAAAGAGGAGAGTTATCACTGGCAATAATAAAAAGTAGAGTTTTTAAGAGACATCGTAATATGGCTGGAAACTCTTTGACCAAGAAGAAGCAATGGTATTTTCCCTCATAATCATTAATAAATTTCATTGGGTAGCACCAGGTTGGTCTAGCAGTTAACGTTATCATTTCACGTTAAATTACCGTAGGGGCGTTTGTGAGGGAAATTTAGAGTTTACAGTTGGTACAAACTGTGTTTGTGAATTGTAAACAACAAACAGGAATTTCAATGTGCTAATCACACATTTTAAATTAATTTCTGATATATCCGTTTTGCGGTCCCGTGAGTCCAAAAAAGTTATTTCAATTATATATGTGGGTCCTCTGTCGTCTCTTGAATATGCATTGGTAATCGCGAGGGCGGAAATTAATCAAATTTGTTATGTGCTTATATTTTTTAATGTTTTTCTTTTCTTTTTTTCTTAACAATTGTAACACTCAGTAAGTAGCAAAAAAACATAAAATTAAGATTTTTTTTTTCACAGTTATCTCAAACGATTTTGATCAAAATTTTGTAGTCTCTAGGACCAATTCTTAAGTAATTTATAAAAAATATATAAAATATCAGCCATGAGACAGTTATAAAATACGTAATGTCTCTAAATCGGATCTACCGATTTCGTTGGATTTTTATTGAAATCTAAAGATTAATACAAAAACACGTGTACTAAATTACAAATAAAAAGGAGCACGGTTTAAGAATAATTGGTAAATTAACAATATACAATTTACAATGAGGACATCTATGTTCCATTAGAGAAATAGGTCGAAAGGACTTATTTAGATATTTATTCAAAGAAAATGTGAATGGTTAATTTATTTTTTTTATTAAGAACCACAGAACTGATACTTTTGGTGACAATTTGTTTTAACGGGTTGGGATTTGATTTTGGGAATTGGTGAGTGAAGACGTTAGTATAACACCTCCATTACGTATTTTAACAAACCTTATAATCGGTTTTTTAGGTTTTTTAAACAAAAACTTACATAGCTGCATTTTAGAAGAGATAGCGAAAAATAAGTTTTGTTTGTGTCCTTAGAGTAATCAAAATCGTTAGAAACGTTTATGAGAAAATGGTAATTTTGTGTTATAAAATAAAGTTCTACGATATGTCCAAATTAAGCCTATATACCAAATTTCATTAAGGTCCTCATGTTACGGCTGTAAGGCACTTCATATACTACAATTGTCATTCCAAAAATTACTTTTTTGGACTCAGGAGACTTCAATGCACAAAAACTCATCGATTTTTTAACCCGTCATAACTTCTTCTAAACTACGTTTAGGAGATAAAATAAAAACAACTAAATTAACTCGCGTATGATCTCAACATGTCAGCTGAGTTGGAAGTATTTAAATAAAGTATTATATTCTCATTGATTATTGACGTTAAAATTCAGTTTTATTATTTTCTGTTGAATCACTGTTAACGAGATACCTACGCTTCCACCGTTAATTTTAATTAATCACTGAGATAAAGTTTCTAGTTACACAGTTTTAAATATATTTTACTCTCAGATAATTTACTGAAAATAAAACGTTTCTTTTTAATTATTTAAATTCAGTTTTTAATTTAAATACTCTATTTTAGATTCATTTTTCTTTTTTTTTGTGAATCAAGATATAATTCGGAGAACAAAATCAATAACATAGTATTGACTTGACTGAAGCGAACTTCCACATTGGAAAAAGTGTTTATGGAATTGTATTAAATACCCACACTTAGAGAAAAGTTTCCTTGTTATAAAGGAGAACTTTTCGGTCACGATAGACTTCTAAAAAAATAGGGAAGAAAAGAACATAAAATAATGATGCATCTGTTTATTTCCGAAGTTTTGAAAATATTTTTTTCACTATACTACACTGAAAACAGATATTTTCTTAGTCTGTTCATAGACAAGAAAGTTCTTCTCTAACTTGTACTACAGTAAAATTACCGTGCACCAGGTGATTTCAAAAATATCTGTCTTCTTTTAATTTCCACTACTAAAGTTGTGATTATTAACCTCAAATAAATATTGCAGTTTTCACCCCTACAATTTATACCCTAAGTGCATGGCCCTGAGATCCTAAACTATGAAAGCACCACATTTTTGATCGGATATTGCAATGTTTTACTCAGCACGTAGCAAGTCATACCATCGCTCCTGTTCCAAATAAGACAGCAAAATATTGAAACCTTTAAATTGAATCAGATCCTTCAATTTTAGAATGAACAACATCTCTCCGTTAAAATGCACTGTTGAGTGAACGCTTAAACATCCAAAAACAACACAAATTTTACTATTAACTTTGATTTAAAATTGTAAGAAGATTTGCTTCAATAAAACGATGTAACGAGTTAAGAGTGTGTTTTCTGTGAAGTATTCGTACGCAACTCGCCTAGTTTTACTCAGCTCCCACAGATAAAAATTCGTATATACAAAACTATAGTTAAGGAACGTGGATATTAACGCAAAGAGCACTGTAACGATTGAAGATAACCAAAAGTAAGCTCTGAAAATCGCTCCTAGATTCCCCATGATGAAGCGGGAAATAGAGGATTAGATGTAATAGTGATTTAAAAGAACAAACTGGCAATGGTTTGTAAAACTGAGGAAAACGAAATGGCTATGACGTGAAAATAGACAACAGAAGAACAGTAAAAAGAGTTATTATGGGTAATAGAAATAGAAACTGATTTAAAAAAAATAAAAATTACTTCATCCAACAGCCAACCCGATACGCAAAACATCGACAGATCCTCACGTTCCATATCCTCAGGAAATAGAAATTTTATTTTTAGAAATTTGGTACAGGGGATTACAGTGTGCTTATAAAGAACTAAATAGAAATTCAAAACTAAAAATGTCAAAAAAGTGGCTATTATAAACAGTTACTTGTAACACACTAAATTATTAAACATTTTCAAATAACAATTCTGTAATGATACCAACCTAACAATGATAAATTTTTAACCATGACCTCAAGAGAATTCTAACATTGAAAACACGAACGTAGAGTGGAGATCAATTCACATATGTACAGCTTCGAGGTCATACTGATAAGAGCGAAGCGATATACAAGGCTCACTAGTGTTTAGCCAACTTCAAGAGAGAAGTTATATATACAATTACGATGTTCATAAAACTGTTCTAAAACAAACTTACAATAGCGAGTGATCTCCTTGATCTACCAATACAATTTAACCTCTTCTACAAGCCACAAGATACCAACTTTTGGACGTTACGTTTAGAGGATAAGCTTTACACTGTACTATGGGGCTGGGTAAATACCATAATGGCGCCAATTGTCTCGTTTGTTATTACATTTAGAGAATGTGCTTGTATTACAACGTATGACGGGACTGGGTAAGTACCATGAGAGCTCTCATCAACGTGTTTTACATTCGTCTACAAACGTTTCAATAAAATGCCAACAATAATTTCATCGATTGTTAAAACCCTTCCCAGTGGGCCTATTTCAGGACCAAGATAAATAAAGTGTTGTCTCGTCCTTTCAAGGTTGTTTATGCAGGATTTTATTTTTAAGCGGCGCCAAACTATTTTATTCGTTGTCTAAGAATCTAAAGAGCTTGCAACGTGTTTGGGAATTTTTTAAATTATTTTAGATTTAGTTATTTTTTTCTCCCGATGATGTAGAATATTTATTCAAAGTAATTGTCTAGTAAAAAAATTACTTATTGTTTTTCTTTTTGTGTACGGTTTGACTGAGTTGGGATGTCTATCTGTCTTGGTTTTGTTTTTTCTCTTTTTTTAATTTTGAAAATCCCTTGGTGATTAAAGTCTTATAAAAAAACAAAATTCGAACGTGTTGCACTCGATTACTTGAGTGCGAATGTGGGATTAGCGAACACACAAAAATCGTGGTCTGAGCCGACAAGGTTATGACAACGTGGAAACAGCGAACAATTTACCTGGCTAACCTAACCTAACCTAACTCTTTCGTGAGTGCTCTACTCGAGTGGGAGATAGAGAGGTAGTGTGAGTCATGATATTCAGAAGTTCATTGTTAAAATGTTACAGGGAATAATAAGTTAGGGATTGCCTAATTATTAGGATTGTAGTTTGTAGAATTGTCCGTAAGTCATTGTCTGCGTGTCTATTGTTGTTCGCGCAGCCCACTGTGAAACTTCTGCTGTTCGCACATCCCCCAACATCGTTGCACCGTTGTTATCTATTAAGAAATTTTACAAAAGTTTACCTGTTCAAGGAAAGGTCTGCATAAACACTTTTGTACCCAATACTGCTATTTTTCAAAATTAAGATGCTAATTACAACAGCTGTCAACATATAACAAATTCATCCAAATTTATTTTAACGGTGCAGATGATAACATGTATTTTACATTATACAGATAGTCAGTATAGTCCCTCCCCCACCCTTAATTTTTGTATCAACAAAATATAGCCAAACCCTTTTGCGATTGTTAACTAGGTCATCTGAAATTTCTTTTATGACAATTTGCAATTTTGACTCAAAATTTTCAAATAGGAACCCACGTCTTGTGACATGTCTAATGTCTAAAGGGCATAAAAAAACAAAATTATTAATAAAGCTCACGAAATATTTTTTGGATTATCCTAACCAAAATGGTGGAGCAAAATTTATTTCCACTTTTTAATTGTGAAATCGCTAAATATGTGAAATAAAAACACTAAACAGTTTAAAAAATGTTCGCTTGACTAATCTGAGATAACCATTCAACGTTGAACTGAATTTTACCTGTCCCCCAAAAGCATGGTACTTTTAGACACACTCAAAATTTTAAAAAAGAATCACGTCATGTGATATCAAATTAAATTACTTTTTAAGGCAAAACTAATGGCACAAACAAATTTTACTTTTAACTTTATTAAAAATGTTATTTCAAAATATGTATGAAATTTTCAAAAATTGTATTTATTGTATTTTTACACTTAATGCTAGAGTTACTTTCTTTTGAACATCTAATCTAAATAGCCACAACAAACCAATTGTGAATACAAGATGTAAATCTTATACTAACTGTAAAAATACAGTGCCATTTTTTGTATAAAATGAGCCAAAGAATTCCTTGCTAATAGTATTAATAGAACCCTTGCTAATTGTTTTAATAAACAATACACTCTACCAAAACAATCAAAGGAAACTTTCCTTTTTTATTCAAGAACGTCCTGTGATAGTCAATGTACAGCCTAACCTAGCCTAACCTGACTTATCATAACCTAACCTATATACTGAATGATTAAATTGTGTTTGTTTTGTTCTGGAACAAGAATTTTTTTTTTCTTTCTCTACATCCACAGTCTAAATGTATAAAATGAGCCAAAGAATTCTCTGCAAATTGTATTAATACAGTCCTTGGTAATTGTTTTAATAAACAATACACACCACCAAAACAATCAAAGAAAAATTTCCTTTTTGCAGAACCTAACCGTCATTCCCTTATAAATACAAAACGGAAGCGCAAAACGCAGTCGAGGATAAAACAAAAGACATATTATAAATCAACGTCTCGCTGTTGCCCCTGGAAATGTCATTAATTCTCAGGATTTCCCTCCTACTATAGAAATCTATTTTGATATAATTTGATACTGGCTAAATCCAAACTATTCCATCATGTTGTCATTCTATAGTTGCTATAGTCATTAGTTTCTTTTATTGTCAATATACAGGGTGTCTGTATAATGCGCGGAGATAATTCAGAGTTTGGTTTGGGTCAAAATAAAGATAAAAGGATAATATAAACATATGTCCGGAAACGCTTCTATCATCCATTTTGATTTTTTAGTAAATAATTTATATCTCTAAAATCGCTTAACCGATTCAGTTCTATCAAAAAACGTTGGTATTTTTTTATATTTTTTTTTGTATTAACAAACTTGGTAAAAGGGTACCAAAAATTAAACCTCAGTTTAAAATAAAATATGTTATCAAAATAAATACACTTCACGTTATTGTAGTTTATATTTTGTGTATGGAAATATTCGCGAAATTTTCGGAAATGCAGTTTATTTATTTTGTGTTTCTATTAAGCTAGTCCAGGCAGTAGTAATACAGTATATGTATAATATGTCGTACAATCAGAAGAGGAGTTGGGTGTGAATTTTTCTGAGAGAAGCTAAGAGTGTAATTAGAGAACATAACCTATAAAATATAGTAACTTGTTGGAAACTAAAACTGAAGCTAAATACAAACATGTTCATAAAACCACCACACACAGGCCTACACTATACAAAGGACGGCAAGCAACTGAACCAAGGGAAAGCTTTTCTGACTTTATTTTACACAAATAACGGATGTCCTATTTCAACCGTATTAATAATGAACAACCATCATTGACTAACTTTAAAACCAGAAAGTTTTATTAATTGCGCTGCTGATTAAACATTCCCACATCAAGTCTTACACCTGGATTAATTACATTTGTAGTTACCTCTAATAAATAATGGATTAACGGTACACGTTGTTTGACAGTTATTTATTCAGGTTAGATGTAAAAGAGTTTAGTAAACTGTTTTAATTATACCGCATCATTTATCATGTGATTAAATTTAGCATTATTAAAATATACATGTTTATAGAGTGTTTTATTTTTCCAAAATGTTGTGAGCTCCTTATAATTATATATTTAAGATTTCATTTACCCCCATTGGAGGTAAAGAGCCAGTAAGCAGTCGAAAAAATAGTTTTTTAAGCGTATTGATTTACAAAGTAATCATTTCATAAACACTTAGTAAACATTATTAAGCTGCTTTCAACATACCTGACGTTGTAACTAATATGAACTTTAAACCAACGCTACTTTAGCTAGGGTGAGCCTTTCGAGGTCGGGTTTGCTGCATTGTGTTCTACTCATAAAGGCCTTTAATTCGATGTACAACTCGACCTATGCTCTCAGTTAAGTTTTCCTACTTCCTCCTTGTGGCCCGTCCACTGAAAACGTACTAAAATAGGTTTTGGTGTCCATTAACAATGTGCAAAGCTTTGTAGCTCTATTTGTAATGGGTAAAACAATATTAGGCCGTCCCGGGGCTTATGTAACACAATGTATGACAATACCGAAGCAACACATCGATTTTGATTATAAACCTTTACTTTTCGTGAAAATACCGATCGAAGTATTATGTACTTAATATTGTATTTAGATTTACATTTTTTAACCTTCTTTGAAACTTTTGAGATAAAAAATAGTGACCAGTTTATTTCTCCTTTTGTAAACAATTATGAGAAAGATATTGCAATGTCTGAACGTAGTTTATTTTAATACGTTTCTATATGGATATTATCACTTCGTAAAATGTATAATAAAAAATGTGAAAATTGAATGTCCTTCCACCTGACAAGGGATCATGAATAACATCCTAATCCAGGATGTCTGGAGATAAGCTTTGCTTGTGCAAGAAGGGGATGAATTGCAATAGACAAACTGAAACCAGAAAATAAATATAAGCTTTCCTACAGAATCCAATATGTAGCGTGATTGTTTGAATATATTTTTGTTCATTTCTTGTAACATATTCTCTCGTGCAATCATTACTTGTGGATTTAAAAATCTACAGGATGAAGGCTATCTTTGAATGAAATTATTAAACTGGAAGGGTGCTTATGTGTAGACAATTGAAACTATAGGTCTATTGAGGGAGGAGACAGTACATAGTACCTTGATTAAACCGATGGGTTTATCTGGCTTATTGTTAATGTGTGACAATTACGTGGAAATCTGTTTATTCTAAATTTTACACAGTGTAAAACAAAAGGAAGACCGCGTCGGTTCTTAATGAAAAGAAATATTTATGCTACAACAGTTAATGAGAATAAGACACTGTCAGTTACTGAAGCTTTCAAAAAAATGTGAAGAGTTCTAAGATAAAAAATATTCTGTTGTGTGATTTCGTTGTCTCAAGACACGTTTCGCGATCACAAACTCATCTTTAGTTTTATGAAAAGCCCAAAGAAATCACAACTAAAAGCTTTAATTGAGCTTGAAATCTCACGAAAATATTTACAGAAACAATCTTGTCTTGGTTTTAAATTGTATCGTCTAAAACTTACTCATGGTTTTTGAGGATGACCCAAACCGGCTTCTACAGTTTGTTGAAGTTATGTTAAACAATCAGAAAGAAGGAAATAGAGTATTGATAAAAATATGGTGGTCTAAAGAAGCTTGTTTTAAATTAACTGAAGCTATAATCCGGCACGTCTACGTTTACTAGTACAAGATAACCCTCACTGAAAAGCAGCTTAACCAATCGGAGGTCACAGATTGGGGAGGCGTGACCTACAATGAAGTTTTAACCAAATACCAATAATAAATAGTAGGCTATACGGGGTGATTGAAACAGGTTTGACTGCTTATTTTATTCGATAAGTTACAATAAGTATAAACTACATAATATAAGTACATTACGAGTATAAACTATTTGACTAATCGTTATTTTAATTATTCATTACTTTGAAAATACGTTAGAAGCTTTATAATGTCATTCTAATTTGCAGTAATTGATAAACTAAACTTCATAGCTCCTGGAACTATTGACCTTATTGGGGAAGTCTGAAAGTGTGTGTCTAACTTTGCATTATATTCTTTGTATTGTCTCACATATTGGAAAAATATAGCGGTAACAAAAGAATGGCCTTGGCGTAGTTAAGGGGTAAAACTATCAAGTTGGGGGGGGGAATGTTTTAATATTATGTGTAGGGTATCAAATAAGACTAGAAATTATTCTGATTACAAATGTGTATGTTTATTTGACGAAGAAATTAATATATTAGCGCTAGGTCAAATTTAAAGTGTCAGATAACATGCCTCCCCCCTCATTTTCTAACTAAAACACGGCGTGGCCTACAAATCAAAAAACGTTTGTTTTGAAATTAAATTGCAGTGCGAAATCATATATTATAGTTTTTGTATGACGAATACAACTTAATTTAACCACACAGTGAAAAATGCGTAGCGTATAAGTCTTAAAAGCAGTTTTTATAAGATATGACATATAAAATTTAATAGCCAATAAATCATCGAATGTATTTTCATTTATTTCCCTTTATTAGGGTCCGTAAGCAAATCCAAGGAATCTTGTCACCTGCACGTCTGTCTGTCTGTAAGTCGCAACCCGTCTACACAGACAATACGATAAGTCCTATTTTTCAAACTTTGAACATATATTCTTTGTCTTACATATAGAAAAAATATAGCCGTAACCAAAACAATTACCTTGGGCTGTTAAGGGGCAAACATTATCGTGTGAAAAATTGTATTTTTGGAAATATTGTGTGTGTGATATCAAATAAAACTATTCTGATTACGAATATGTATGTTTATGATACAAATAAATTAATATTTGGGCGCTAGGCTAAATTTAAAACGACAAATATCATCCCACCCCACCTATAACCTGAACACGGGGTGACCTACAAATATGAAAGAAAGAAAGTATTGTAAAATCGCATATTATAGTTTTTTGTATGATGAACACAACTTAATTAAACCACGCAATGGTAAATGCATAGCTAATAAGTAGATTTTGTAAGGTATAAGACAAACAATTCAACAGCCATTAAAAGATAGATTGCAGTTTCATTGATTTATCTTTATTAAGATCCGTAGGTAAAACCAAAGACCTTTACTTCACACGCATGTCTGTCTGTCTGTAAGTCAAAACCAGTCTACACAGACAAGACGATAAATCCTGTATATTTCAAACTTTGCATTTATATTCTTTGTATTGTCTCACATGTAGGAGAAATATAGCGGTAACAAAAACGACCTTGGGGGTAGTTACTAAGCGAAAACTATGGAGTTGAAAAATTGTATTTTTGGAAATATTACGTGTGGAGTATCAAATAAAACTGGAAGTTATTCTGATTACAAATGTGTGTTTATTTGACTAATAAATTAATATATTAACGTTAGACCGCTTAGACTTCGCCTATATAAAAATATCTGTTCCTATATCACGGACTCGTGTGGTTTTACAACACCTTGACTCTTTCATTGTATAAATCGCGACCAATAAGTTTAATCTGGCTCTTTATAACCGCTACACTAAGAAAGTAAAACAATATTTGGTGAAATGGACCGCATAAATATCAAGATTTATTAATGTTGTGGAAGAATAGAGTAACGAATTTAAAATGTATCCTTCACTAGAAACTTGTTCACAAATGAAAACATCTTTGGGGGATTAGTTGCTCAGGAACCATGTTTGGAGAATGTCTGACAATATATTTTGTAATCTTATGACGTAAGGTAGTAAGCAGGAGCTTTTAGTGTGATTACACAGTAGGGCAGTGATGGAAAACACAAGTCGAGCAATAAATCAATCTTTAATACATCATCCCGTCTCTCCCAATCTACAGATTTTTATTCTGATAGATGATTTGTGTTAAATATACTTTTTTTACAAGAGATAGTAAGATAAATATAATTATTATATACTGGGTGTTCAATAATTAGGGTGCTTTTGGTCATAAAGGAAAAGTTCTTATACGATGATTCGGAACTGTACAACAATCTCTCGTCAAATGATTTTATAGCTAAAAATAAGACGTAAAGTTCATAAAATAAAAGGTCCAAAAACGCTTCTTTTGCGAGTTACAGCTAGCGAAATATTTCGCCTGGATTTCTGGTCCACCGGTTAAAATGAGCCTATATTGAATTTCACGGGGCATTATTTTGGTGGTCCTATACATTTTGTGACCTTAAAAATTAAAAAATAAGTCCTAGAACATTATCTCTTGTAGTTTTAGTAGCACCACCGAAAAATGTAGTCGAAAAAAAAATTAACTAATTTACTTCTGATTTGATTCTTAAGGCATAAAATAATAGGGATTTGGAGGTAAAAATTATCAAACTTAAAATTTTTATCGATTCTTGAGTGTTGAAATTACCAAGAAATTAAATTTTTAGGTTCTTGTGGATAACTCGGTTATGTTTTGAGTTAGAGAAAAAATAAAAAAAGGCATTATTTTCGTTGATAGAGGAAAATCGTTGCTTTTCGAAATATTCGACATTAATTATTTTAAACGTCCGCCATTTTGAACGTGCCTACGAACGAGTCACAGTTTTTTTGCGGATATGTCAGTTTTATGGTCTGATTGGAAAGAAGTGGTTTTGTGATGAGGACTGCTTGACATCTGTTTGCCTTAGTCCGTAGTGCGCAGTGAAAACATTTTTACTACTTTTGGTAAGCGAGTGTACTTAGGTATTCTCGTGAATTAAAAAATATTGTTAAGGATAACTCAAATTTGGAAATAGTTGTCATTAAAAAACACAATTTTGATCTAATTTTACTCAACTGTATGTACCCTTTAAGGACCCAAACGAAATATATCGATTGCCATCTACAAAAAAATACTACTTTGCGATTTAACGGTAAAAATACCAAAAAGTCGACCGTGTCATAAAACGATTTATTAGAAAATCTGTATACCTATTTTGTTCTAACATGTAATCCGAAGAATAAAGAAAACCCACGTGCAAAATACCAAATAAAAAATCATAGTCAAGGTATAAATTTTAAAAATTCAAAAATGAACGTTGAGAGTCGTTTTATGGCACGAAGGGTGTATTGTAAGTTAAGCCCATTTACACTTCTGACTGTCAAACTAACATTTCTGATGACTAATAATTTAGGTCGAAACATTACAACACAACTTTCCCTATACTAATTATACAGTGTGTGTAAAAAAATTTAAACGACTTAATATTTCAACAACTGCTTAAGAGGAAAATGTTCAACCTCTCATTTTAAAGCTCTTAATCTGTGCTAGCTACAGGGTGGTAGAGAAGTTTAGTAGAATATACAGAGTGTTCCATAAATTACCAAAACTTTTCTCAATTTTTTAAAGTGTAATGTTAACATTATTTTTAAATGTTCTAATAGGTCAATTGAAGATACTATGTGAAATTTTAATTTATCTTTAACAAACAACAGAACGTTTTAAAATGAGCAATTTTGTAAACACAAAATTAAACGTTCTCTGCAGGTCTGAGTGATTGATTTATTTTTTGGTTATTGTGATGTAAAGTAATCCAAGACGTATTGTAAATTACGTATTAGATACAGGGTGTTCCAAAAAGCAAAATATAAGCCGTTAATGTAAAAGTCTAGTGTAGTAACATGCGACTTACACAATTTAAATTTTAAATTTGTTTCAATATTTGAAAAAAGTGAATTTTGTACATTTCCTTTGGTTTTTCGTGAATAACTATAGACAGGTGAGAGATATCAAAAATAAATTTGTATAACTGAACACAGGGTTGAAAAACAATGTTAAATCATGTATAAAAACACCATATTGCTATTTGAAAAAAAATCCAATATGGTGGATAAAAAATATTAACACTTCTCAAAACATAAGTAATTACACACAAACTTCATTTATTCCGAAATGGATATGACAAACGCGATGGGGAAAAGTAGGGGGGGGGGTAAGAGACTTTATTTCCACTCTGTGTATAGGGTTACGTGAGGTGCAACAGTCACGAATGAGGATAATGGTCTATATGGGAACAATAAGATATAACATACCCCAGGATATCTTATTGATACATCCTTTCAACTGACAGAAAAAACCCATCTCACCAACGTCAAAACCTATCTTAAGAAATAATAAAACTCAAAATTTCAGCAAGAACAAAGTCATGTGAGAAGTGTACGCTTATGCTGGGAAGCGATCAAGGGTAGCCGAGTTTGTAGAACATTGGCGCGTAAAGCAAAAGGTCTTGGATTCAATTCCCAGTGTAGGTCGTATATTTTTCACTAATTATTTAAAATAATTATTTAATTAATAGCAAACATAACGTGTTGCATAGCAACCCCAAAATTTTTAATAAAGCCCCAAGATATGGTTAAAATGTTCTTAAATACAAAATTTTATTAAAATCGGAGTACGTATTTGGGCTTTTGAGCACTGCATGTAAGACAGACGACAGATGTCGTTCCCAAAACCTTTTATTCTCGAGGGATTTCTGCAAAAAAGTCTATTTTTGACTAATTACATAACTTCCTCTATACTATCTACGTAAAATGTTTTTAAACTTAATATCAATGAAATAAGAATTGTAAAGAGTATATTATTTATTTAAATAAAATAAAATACCCAACCGTAACAAAAACCAGCGTGGTAAGCAATTATTTTTCAAAAGCTTTCAAACAAATATGTACCGATTTAAATACTCAGATTCAATTAAATTCAATCTACTAAACTCAAAGTAAAATCCCTGAACAGCGCTATTTGTTGGATAGTTGGAGTTTCAATTCAGCTGTCTAATAAACAAAGGACCACAACTCCCAACGCCGTTACAGTGTAATCTTCAGATTTAAACCAACAATCACTAATTCTGTTTTGTAGGTCAACCATTAAAGAGTCAGCTGTTTTGTAAATTTATAGGTTTCCGTTAAATTACTTTAATTCAGATCAGCTGTTTACAAAAGTTTCAATATTTAACTGATTAAAAGGTGTTATTTACTGGAGCACAACAGTAAATTTGCTCACCCACATTTAAGTGCTTTTAAACAAAATAAACGTCGCACATTGCATAAAATATTTCACTCGCCCATCCGCAAAACCAAATCTAATTGTCCCCAAAAGTGTCAGTTCGGTAGTTGTTATTAACCATGGGCTCTGTCTTTGAAAAATATTTATTAAAATAATGGATTAAACTTGTTTCAATTGTACTATAAACACAATTATACTATAAACACATTGTACTATAAACACAATTATACTATAAACACATTGTACTATAAACACAATTATACTATAACACAATTGTACTATAAACACAATTATGCTATAAACACATTGTACTATAAACACAATTGTACTATAAACACAATTAATTATACTATAAACACATTGTACTATAAATACAATTGTGCTATAAACACATTTATACTATTAACACATTGTACTATAAACACATTTATACGATAAACACAATTGTACTATAAACACAATTATTAAACTATAAACACATTGTACTATAAATACTATTGTACTATAAACACATTTATACTATAAACACAATTATTAAACTATAAACACATTGTACTATAAATACCATTGTACTATAAACACATTTATATTATAAACACAATTGTACTATAAACACAATTAAACTATAAACACATTGTACTATAAATACTATTGTACTATAAACACATTAATACTATAAACGCAATTAAACTATAAACACATTGTACTATAAATACTATTGTACTATAAACACATTAATACTATAAACGCAGTTAAACTATAAACACATTGTACTATAAACACATTTATACTATAAACACAATTGTACTATAAAATTGTCCTCAGCTTAAATCGTGTTTTATTCAAGTAGAATTTTTTATTTATTCAAGAATTACTTTATTTTTTTGGCAAATTATTCCTGAACCATAATATAATTTCGGTTGTCTAATTAGGAAAGTTATTTCCTATTTTGTACAAAAGTTGGGCCGCTATCCTTCACACTTAACAGGAAAACAGCAGGAGTTCCGAATCATTAAATATAATTTGTCTGGTCAAAGGATACAACCTCAGGCTGTTCCACTATAGTTGGTCATCTCGGTTCACCAGAAGTTCCGGGTTGTTCTGGTGACCTTTTTTTCATGTGTTCTTGGATTAGATCCTTCTCTTTTATCTTTCCTACCAGGTTCTCTCTTGTTCTCTTCTGACCCTGACGTTTCCATGACTCACTAGTCATCTATTTTAATCTCTCTTTATAAATGTCTTTAAGTGATAATGACTGAGATTGTTTTTCGCCTTCAAACCACAAACAAAATTGAAACAACTTTTTGGAGGAAGCAAATTACAATTTTTGTAAATATATCTGCAGTTTAAGCCAAAAATCCATTTCAAAATGAATACAAATATTTATTTATTTGTTTTATTATGAAATGATTTTTTAAAACACTATATATATATATATATATATATATATATATATATATATATATATATATATATATTATAACATACCGAAATAGAAAGCTCCAAAGGTCAGTACCCGGCAGGCCATAAATCGTCAAGACATGAAAGGATTGACGGACATAAAAAAATGTTTCAACAGGGAAACAACGCACCCAAACCGTCACACAAGATCCATCAAAATTAAGCTTTTAATACCGAAACAAATTGTAACAAGCCAATCAGAGCAAGTGAATCAGTTCTGAAATAACGTCCAAGAATTAAAACTAGCCAATGGAAGAAGAGCATCATGACGCTGTTTTAAAAAGAGGAGAACTTATAAATAAGGGTAAAAGGGAGGACACGTGGTTCTTTTTAGGTATTTTGGTTCCGACGTCGTATTAGAAGGTTGTTCCGGGGAAGTGTTTCTCCTGATCGAAAGAGTTAAGTGTTTGTGAAGGACTTTGCCTATCCTATTCGTCGTTTTTCTTTTTTAATAGAACTGTTAAGTTTATAAAAGTCAATAAAAAGTTATCCGTCGTTTTAAAAACTAAAAGAATCGTCGTATTAAAGTATAAGAAGTCTTCGTGGTCGTTAAGTGAGATAAGTGTGAAGTTTAAGGAGTCATCGTCGTATTAAAGTTAAATCAGTGAGAAGAAGTATCGTCGTAAGAATTAAAAGCATCATCGTCGCAAGAGTGAGTGAAGAAAGGTGTAACCCGCGATTGGGATCATCTACGGGAGAGGCAAACCATCCAACCATCACGCAATCTTCGAGAGAACCACGGAACGAGAACAACCAAAGACTGGAAAGGAACACGTCAATTGATAAGTAGAACTTAAAGGACAATACATTTTATAAATTACCACCAAATTTTGTTTTTTGTAATAATAAAATAAATTATAGCCACCTAAGAACCAACGAACCCCAATAGAGATTTAAATTAAATTCAAGTAAATAACCTTCAGTTAGCCGGAGCAAATATTTTATAAAGCTAATTAAAATTAGAGTCAAAATTAAATACAAATTAAATTGATGCATTCTTAAATTCCTTGTTTTAGACTAAGTTGTTTAGGATAAGAATTTATAGTGAAGATGTACCTAGTTTAAGCCGTAGTATAAAATTGTAGAATAAGATATTAATCAGTAATATTTTGAGCATCAAGGTAAAAATTATGTTTTAAATGATTAAAAATTCATATTTAAAAGAGTTAATTATTCAATATGTTTAATTAAAATTGAGTTATAATCCCACATGTTTTGAGTGTTATTATTTTAATCAATTGTCAAATAACTAACGAACTAATAACCAAATGAATCATAATAATATTAATAAATAGTAAAAAGAAATATAGGAGAGTTTTCCTATATTTAAGCGACCAACGTGTAGCAAATAACTAAAAAAAAAAAAAAAAGAGAACGTCTTAAACGTTATAATATATATATATTAGTAGGGTTACTTTAAAATGAATACAAAAACATAAAAAATCCATTACTTTTTTTATTAGAATTTTTTTTTTTTAAATCAACTACGCCTTGGATTTTTGGAAACAATTTTAATAATTTCTTCTTTTTTTAATAAATTTGAAAGTGTATTTCTCGATTAACTCAAAGTTAGTAATTCAAAATGGATATCACTTTTTATATATATATCATAACAGACACCTTCATTTTTAAAGAAAAACATGATTGTATGTCAGTTTATCCACCTGCTGAAAAAAAAAATTAAAACAAAAAATATCCCTACTGTCAACTTTTGAAACACACCTCTGGTATTATTCTCAAGAGCATTACGGAATTGATTAGCAAATCAGCCTGGAAACGTATGGAATGCATACATTCTAGTTAAGTCTATTGTTTGGCAGTCATTAATTATTACAGCCTAACATCTAAATTCCCTTGTTCAAGTCGTATTCATTAGTCACCCTCTGTTGATACGAACTTTGGTTTCAATTCCCTCCCCCCAACCCCACTTACCCCCCCCCTCTCTAACATTACTGATAAATTCTATTCTCCTGTTCTCATTGTGTTGAAATTAGTTTTCAATAAATAAATGTAAAGTAAGTAGAAGAAAACCTGAGCAAGTTTCTGCCAATTATTCCTGAACCGTTATATGTTCTCACCTGCAATTTTTCACTCAGATTTGGGTCGTTGTTCTTTGGATTCGTCAATGCATAGCAGTTCTACTAGGGAAACTTTAAAATTATTAAATATAATTTGTTTGCACGAAGCATACAGCCTGCAGCTGTCATACTGCAGCTGGTGCTCTCGTTTATTGGTGTCCTATATAACACAAGTATCCTCCTCCTCTTCTCTATCTATAAGCTCCGTCTTCTTCATCCTGCTGCTATGTTATTGGTAGTTTCACCACGCCTACGATTGTCTAACTATTTCGTCCCGTAAAAGAGGCGTCTTGTATAGCTCAAAAATCCTACCCTTCTTCTACGTCTATAGGCTCCGCCCTCTTTGTGGGCGTTAAAAGAATTATTGGACGTCTCTCACCAATAATGATTAATCCAGAAACGGCGATGATGCTCTTATAAAGGATGTGACGAGTTCGGATCAACAGTCACCTCCGTTCATCTTGGTTGTGATTTGTGTTCCCTTGAGCAACCTAGGTTGCAACGACCTAACATTAATATATTAAATCTATTTTAGTAATTTCAAAATGTCGGGCTAACTTTCGGTAAATGGCGTTTGAAGGGCTGGTGAAATATGTCAGTCAGGGATAATTATGTACATTTAAATAAATGGTCAACTTAAAACCGAAGGCCTAATATCGACCAAGACATTAATACTTGGAGTTGTGTACCTTTTCAATTATTCAATTAATTCCTCCAAATTATTTAGTGTAATTAACTAACTAAGCGCTGGTTACCTAAGAGTGGTGTTTGGTCAGACGAGGTTAAGTAATTTACAACATCATTGATTGTGGGCGACTACGTTTCATATAAACACGTTGGAGTTGGTCGCATTCGCGTTGCAAAGTTGCAATTTCTGAAAATCGTTCTACTGATTTCGTTCAAAATTAATCTAATATGAAGATTAATTATCCAAACCCGTGTTGTAAATCGTAATTAAAAAATATTACGGTTAGGGAATTGGCAAAAAAAATGAAATTTTGATAGCAGCCATTAAGTTTGATTTTAATGAAATAGTATTAACGATAACGTATTTACAGCACAAGCAAAGCACGTTTAGACCCAATTTGTTCAAGGGTTCATTTACTTTTTGATTGATAACAACTGAGCAATTTTTGATAAAGATTAAAATAAGTTCATTTCTATTTAGTTTTGTTGATAGGTGAGTATAGACTATTCTTTGCAATATATATTTTCACAGGTATTGAAAATCCACAGTATCATTTTCCACAATTACAAAAATATCACACGTAGGTCTACTGACTGTAAAGGGTTAGGTTAGGTTAGGTTAGGTTAGGTTAGGTTAGGTTAGGTTAGGTTAGGTTATGTTAGGTTATGTTAGGTTAGGTTAGGTTAGGTTAGGTTAGGTTAGGTTAGGTTAGGTTAGGTTAGGTTAGGTTTATGAATGTATCTCCCATTATAACCTGTACTTCTGCAAGAATAATTGTGACAAGAAACTATCTGAACAAACCTTGTATTTACAAATAAGAAACCTCGTACAATGATTGTGCAAGAAATCTAACTGGAAGCCATATTGTACTGAAACCATTAAATATAATCACATTAATAGTCCTTTTAGATTAAACTTGGCAGAACAATTAAGAACAAACTGCCATCTCTAACAAGATTTCGTCGTCAATGCGCAGTGCCTCTTAAAGCTTAAATACCGTCAGAAATCTCTTCAGTTTTGACTAGATTAATTCTCTGTCGTCAGTTTTCATAGAGACACAAATTTCCTGAAATGTGCTTACGTTATGAAATGAAGTGCAAAGTGCTTCTTGTGAAGACAAGCATGATCAGTTGGTAGTAATTACGTGAAGCTATCTGATTGGATTAAAATCTAACTTTAAAATGGATGACCCTGTTTCAGAAAATGTGATACTATGATAGATTTGTCTTTGTTCTATTATTAACTTTTTAAATTTATTATAGGAAACTGATCTTCATAGCACAGAAAACTAAAAATTTATTTCGACATTTTGTCAGTTCTTTGTGAGCTGCAGTCTTTGTAAGCACAATAGTAGATACAAAAATTAAAATAGGGAAATGAAATTTGGTATAGGAGACTAGGTAGTGTGGTTATATAATGTTGAAATTTTAAAAATCGAATTAATATTGTAAGAAAGCATTATAAACTGTTTTTATTCAAAAATTTATTTTATAATACACTAGAATAGATAAAAATGTACAGATTTTAATTCTGCATGTAACTGTACAAACCCCACATCTCTACGATGACAAATAGCAAAGTTATTGTCAAAATGATAATTTCGAATCCTGACTTCCCAAGAAAAAGTGGGTTAGGTTAGGTTAGGTTAGGTTAGGTTTATGAATGTATCTCCCATTACAACCTGTACTTCCGCAAGAAAAAGTGGCATTCATAAAGTCTGGAGAGTTTAGGGTACTTCAAATATGTACAACTACGATGCTCTATCGGTTTTAATGAACGTTGTGTGCCATACACAAGAAACAAAACAAAATGGATGTCTTGTATTTTACAGCCTAAAATAAACGTAAACTGCTTTTAATTTGGATTATTGTATCGCGAAGACTTGAATGATTCATATTACAAAAAGATCTAGTTCCTTAAGTGAATTATGAACGTAGGTTGATCTAATTATTGACAATTTCTTGCATGTTGTACAGGACTGAAGCGATTTGGTTAAGAGTTTGGTTTCCTTCATGTGTCCCTCGGGAATGGAAAAGGTCAGATGATCATTCAGGAGTAGAATGTCCGCTAGGAGCAACATTTCAGCATTCCCTTTGTTGTAGTCTGACCTCTGGAGAGCTCCTAAGGGATCAATATTTCTAAGTCATAGACAATGGTAAATACAAGGGTTCGATCAAATGTAGATATAGAAAGTAAGACGTTGGTAAAACTGTTGAAACAAGAAAAATATATGATAAAGGTAGTAAATAATAAAATAAACCGAAACACCCAGCTTGTGTGTATACCCTGCCATCAGATGACGTTAATTTACATATTTTCTGGTTAAAGCTGGTTTGATTAACATATATTATGCTATTCCAGGATTAAAGAAAATCTTATACAACTACCCAAATTACCAATTTCAAAAACGAAATAAGCTTTATAATTAAGTTCTTTTCTCAACTCTTTTATTTTCACTTATATAATGTTATGGAAAATGTCTTGATGAGTCGAAAAATCGATTTTGAGGTGTCTTCATTTTCAAAAATGATTTTTAGAATAATATCTGTGTGACATACGAGTATGTACACTGATATAGTCGTGTTGACTAATTTCATTCAAATTTGGTATATGAGCAAATTTTGGTCATATCTCAGGACTTGATCCTTTCGTTTTTTTTAATTAAATTTTAAGACACAAGAAAAATTTACGTTTTTCTTAAAATTCTATTGACTTTTTTGTCTAAATATTTCTCTAAGAACCCAAATGTACCACTCCAAAAATACAGGTTCTCGAGTTATCAGAAAAAAAAATGTTTTCTCTTTAAATTTTTCATGTTTTTCGTTAAAGCTGGTTTGTCAAATACAGGTTTTTCCAGGATTTACGAAAAACTTATGTAACTACACGAGTTTCCAGTTAAAACGACTTTGGAATTGAATCTATCACTTTCTCACATTTATGGAGTGCAGTTAAAAAAACTGTGATGAGTTAACTTCCGAAAGTCAGTTTTGAAGTCATTTCAGTTCCAACAAAATGTTTTTTGGAATGTTGATGTCTTGTCTAGCGTATGCGGAGTGGTATACTGTCCGCGTTGACCTATTTTATTCAAATTTGGTATACTCCAAAATTACAATTTTCTCGAAATTTCTTTGACTTTTTTGACCGAATATTGCTCTAAGCACACAAACCAAATGTACTTGTTGCCACCTCTTCACAAATACAACTTCGTAAGTTAACGGTAAAAGAAACACAAAAACGGCAATGATGTTTAAACACGTAATTTCTTAAAAATCTGCACGACCGATTTCGTTTAAATTTAAGAAAAATGTGAAGTTATTTGGAAGTAAAAACATATTATTGTTCAGGAATAATTAGGAAAACACTAGTTTACTGGATATACTCCGCTTTGAACTTTTATATTCAAAATTACTACATGAATAAATTCTGGTCATATCTTGGGTCTTTTTTTGATAGAAAAAGAAAATTACAATTTTATCAAAATTGGTTGTGACGTTTTTTTACCAAATGTAAGAAACGTTTTTAACGTTTAAGGATCCAAACTAACAAAATTTATTTGTTTTCGTATACGAAATTACAAGTAAAAACATATTAAGGTTCAGAAATAATTGGCCAAACAAATAGACCGCACACAGTAATAGCTGAAGACGTGTTTATGGCACAAACGAGGCCCTTATTTTAATACATAAATATTATTTAAATTTTACTCTTTGATTGATAACAGGTTTGGTTCGTTTTTATTTGGTTTTTGAGGACCAGTAAGAAAGTTTGTGCAATTTTTTTTCACTGTTTATTTCTTTAATTTTGAAACACGGTGTTAGCTTAGACGGCTTGTAATCTACTTTGCAACTGAATAAATTGGTTTCCTCCAATCATAACAAAACGAATTAAATATACAGTGAGGATATTCATTAACAGATTTGTAATCCTGTTTATAATTAAATAAAAACTTAATGAAATTGCCAACTAAATCGTGGACACAAAGTGCTTGAAACATTCACCTTTTGTTAAAATTTTGTTTTTGTGTAAAGTAATTGGTTGAGCAGGACACTTGACTACAACTGTCAATTATGACTTGAAGCAAAGTTCGTAGATTTTATAACTCGAATAAATCATCTTTGATTTATATAGAACTACTCCTTTGAAACAAGAATTTGACAGAAACCATCTTGGAACCCAGTTATGTTATTGAAATTAATACAAATATCAACTTTAATGTAATAGCAGATATTTCTTGTTGAAACTCCATATTCAAGGATAAAATAAAGCAAAAGCTTAAAGTTACTTATGTTTAAATAGTTGTCTATACCTGTAAATTATCAGTTGCCCGATGATGCCGCAAGGCGAAACAATTGTAGCTCATTCATACTAAATACTTTAAGCTTTTGCTTTATTTTATCCTTTAATACAAATTTAGTTCTACTAAAAGTAATTTGGATCGCTTTAGTTAGAAGATAGATAAATAAAAATAATATTAAAGTCAGAATGCAGACCAATTGTTGCGAAAGAAAAAAGTGGAACAATAATTATGTTGAAATGGTTTTTTTATTATTATTAAGACTGAGGAGAGTGTTTTATAAAACCTCCTGCACTGCGACCTAGTTAGATCTTTTGTGCCCCCCTCTTGTTGGACTCAGGAGAGATCTATGTCTTTGACAAAATTGATCAAACCCTTGGTCGGGAGGTTTAGTAATTCTTCTTCCGAAATGAAGATGAATTCTAGAGATTTTTGTCTTTTTTAGCATAAAGCCGGGCACTCCATGATGATGTGTTCCATGCGTTCCACCTCTTCACCACAGTACCTGCAAGTATCATCGTCCACCAGGCCCATCTTATTTAAGTGATACCTGCAATGGATATGTCCAGTTAGTATACCACAGAGGAGTTTAAGCTCTCTTCTGCTTAAGTTTAGCACTTCCTTCCCTTTCTTTTTTTTAGGGCTAAGGAATTTCTTGGAATGTCTAAGACCCGGCAATGTATTCCAGGATCTGTTGATTACTTTGTTGGCCCAGTTGGTAATAACCTCCTGGTAGTCCCTGGGGCCAAATCCATACATAGAAGATGGCCCTGTAAAGGGTTTGGATGCACCAAGTTTAGCTTGCTGATCTGCTTCCTCGTTGCCTGCTATTCCCTCATGCCCTGGCACCCAGACAAGTTCAACTTGTTGAAATGGTTACTTGCAAGGGTTGTCAACGTTACAGACAAAAGGAGACGGGGGTTTTGGATCGCAGGAGGAATCGCTGTTCGAGGGGTGTTCGGAAAGTAGCCATACTTGGCGAGTAAGAGTCGAGAGTGCCCCATAATTCGAGAGATCAACGTTGGAAGAACTTCACAAGAAAGGTGAGAAAATCATTGTGTATTGGAAAACTTGTAATTGTTAAATACAAAAGTAAACAGTAGAGTCATAACGGTTGGAAACATTCTGTGTTATTGTATTTGATTGGATACAATTTTAACATTAGGAGAGATAAGATAAATAATGTGCCTATATAAATAGAAATACATTTATTGTGATTGTTTAAATAATTAAAATTAAAGAGAATCTTGTAAAATTGAACCATTGATTTTGGAGCATAGACAACCCAGGCCTAATCAAAGTAACTAGCGGTACCTAAAAGTATGTATTTCTAGAAAAAATGTTTCTATATTACTTTTATATGAGGAAAAAAAAGAACTTTTTATTCACTACTTACTACTTGCCAAAATGAATTTAGGTCTCCCTTGCCAAACATTGTAGCAAGGAAAATTTGTTTTTGAACTCTATAGTCTGGTATCCTTGTTAAATGACCCAACCCCACTCTTCTTCTAGCCTTTATAAATTGCACAATATTGCAGATTCCATAAATCTCCAATTTTTTTCGTCCTTATCGTTCCACCAATATAGGACCGTATATTCTTCTTTCAAACGTTTTTTAATTATTAATAATGGATGCACAAAAGGTCCACATCTTACAATTGGCTTTATTAAAGTCAGATGTAATTTGAGTGTTCTTTTCCTCCACGATTAACGATCGAAATAGCTCCATTATTCACAAAAGATGCACGATTTCCGGCAATAATTCTCTTGTCTATTTCAGATAATTTGTTCTCGTTATTTAATTCAGCACAAATATCTTAAAATAACAGCCCTACATATACTGTAGTTGTGGTGTTTTTGTACTGAAATACATTACTATGTTTTATTTTCATTTACAAACAATCCTTTTATTAGTTTAAATTCTTCTCGGTTAAACTCACCATTTCTTACTGGAAGATACAGCAGATTTGGTTACATGAATGAATTAAATTTAGTTTACTAGCTGATGCAACGCACGATTAAAATGTGTTGCTTATAGCGTAACCCCTTCTATTACTCCTGCATACATTGGAAATCTACGGCTAAGGCCACCATTAATATATATTTTTGAATTACTATTATTAATTGGTTTAGTTATATAGGTCTACGTCATATTGAGAACGTTATCTCACGGGTTAAAATATCAATATATATTTCGTTTTTAGGTGACTTGAGTAAAAAAAAGGGTTTTGGAATGATTTCTGAACCTTTATAATCAAATTAAGCATGCAGGCATATTTGTGCCATCACTCTGGACGTTTTAATTCTTCTTTTTTTTCAAAATTTAGTGGAGCTTAAATAAAAAACACTTAAAAATTTGGTTTTTTTTCTTTTCAAAATCAGCTGCAAAGATTTTGATCAAATTTTGATAAATATTTACGCTATGTAGCGTAATCGCCAGTTTGTGTGTTATCGGTACAAAACGAAAACATAACATGAGATTGTTACAAAATACGTAATTTCTCAAAGTTGGCTATACCAATTTCGATCAAATTTTTGTGAAATGTGAATATTAGTGGCACAAGTACGTGTGCAATTTTGTATGTAAAACAAATATTACGATGATTCAGAGAATAATTGCCAAAAAATGCTAAATTTTAATAAATTTATGCCGAAGATTTTTTAAGCAAAAGCTATTTAAATTTCGACCCTTATTTAGGTATATTTTTTCAAAGGCGTCCTATTTTTATTTTCTTATTTTGTTTTTTGATAGAATTCTACTAAACTGATATTTTTGGTGACGATTAGATTTGTATCTTTTTTTGGTTTTGAGATTGGTGAGAGAGTTTGTGCAATATCATATTGACCATCTTCTAAACATGCAGATTGTTAAGCTGCGTAATATGAGGTGTATGCAGAACTGTACTAAAGAAGAAAGTAATATCGAAATACCGTGCATTTTCAAAAAACAATCATCCCCAAAGTAAAATTACTTTACTAAAATTCTCTGAATATTCAGCTACTAGAGCTCATTTTATCTTTCCAAGTTTGAGGTTAGGTTAAAATATCGGATTTTGTTTTAATTCTTTTATTTCGTCTCGTAGAAAAGACTTGGTTACCGGTTACATAATTGGATGCATATTTTAAAACTCCACAAAAATGAAAAATCGTCAGAACTACAAGTCAAAAAATATCCTTTGAAAACGCCCTCGATTTTGAAACCAACCAACTGTTTTATTTTATTATATATATGGGTTGAATTATATATGTCCATACATTTTTCGAACAAGTCATTAAAGCAGAGTTTACTACCAAAAATTAAAGAAAAAGTTATAAAATCTAGACGCAGGAAGAAAAAAAATGGAAGCAAATAATCTCTGGTGACGTCGTTTCGGTAAAAGATTCGCTAATGAAGTTTTAATTTAACCAACTGGCGTCTCGCACCATTGAACTTAGCCCAACTCCACCATCGCCACTCTACCGAACATGGCATGTAAATAACAAAGGATGATGTTCTCTGATTAACTAACTGTTCTTTACACTTTGCCAGCAATTTGGCAGTGAAGATATTTATAAATATACTGATAAAATGGTGGTCGTTGTATGTTGTGAGGTTCATAACCTACAAAACAAATATTTTGCGTCTTGGTTAGATTATGTCAAATTAGGATAGATTAGGTTAGGTTAGCTATCGCTCTGTTGAACCGGGAGAGGTAGAAGAAGTATAAACACAAATACGTGTTTCATAAGGAGCAGCGAGATGAAACAATCTAACCTAAACTGAAAGCAGACAGGGTAAATAGACTATAGTCTAAGAATTTGGACGAGAAAGATGATTCTGGACCTTAGACGATGTCATGGTGAACTGACATACTATGTACACAAATGTTGACTGGCATGTTACATGTTCAAGATAAGAAATGAAAGGTGGAAAGCAGTCACTGTGGGAATAAAGACACAGCTGAGCACGCCCTGTTCTGGTGTAGGAGATGGAGTTTCAATAGGGGGAAATGGAAACGTGAGCAACTTTAATTGTATTGTGTGCAGCGATTATAGCGCTACTAAACTTAAAGATGTTATCGGCTGTTTCTCTTACTATTCTTTACATTATTAATGTTTTGATAGGCTGCAGTGCGTTTAGTGTTGCAGTAATAACATCTCTAAACACTAGCTCGACAAAAACGCTTCCATAAACCACTTTTTGGGCTCATGCGACCTCTAATATAATATACCCGTAATAAACTCGACACTGATTTTTGACACATCACATAACTTTATATATGGGAACTTATAAGTACTAACAATTTCAAACTCAAATGTGGTTTACATTGCAACATATTGCAACCACTATCATGGGCGTCATCACCAGTTCATTATTGGGGGGGGGACATATGCCGGGGGTCGGGGGGTATGGAAACTTTTAAAAATTAAACTTCTGAAAACATCGTATTTATGCATTTATTTATGCGTTTGTTAAAAACAATAGTAAAGACAAAGCCCGATGTTTACCTTTTAAGGTTTTAAGTAAATCATTCGTTTTTAGCAAAAATATTTTTACATCTCAAATATTGGGGGGGACGCGTCCCCCCCCGTCCCCCCGTCCCCTCCGGCGATGACGCCCATGACCACTATTAATAACAATATCCTTTCCTTGATTAATAAAATATATCCATTTTGTTTTCACAACCACAACGTTTTGTAACTTTGCCTCTATAAGTTACAGAATTAAAAACCATTCAATCATTAGGAACACGTACAAATTGATTTCAAATATAAACTGACATTTATTGCATGTCATTTAAACCCATTGAAGGTCGTTACCATAAGGTTCATAAAGGCTAATTTATGACGGGTTGTTAATGTTAGATGATTGGAACATTAGTCCTAAATTTAGGGAAATTTTATTGTGAAATGTCCGTCATTACGTTCTCCCTCCAACAGCCGGTAATATTAAACGACCACCGATTATTCAAACAGTAATGTTTCTCTCATCTTTGGTTTCCTGTAATCAACGGTGAGAAAACATTGCACAAACTTTCTCATTCCCTCACTTCTAAACTAAATAAAAACTAACCAAAAGAATTGTTACCATATTTGCAGTTCAATAGTTTCCAAGCAAATATGAACACGAATTATGGACGCGGATTAAAAAAATATTTATATCTTCAAATAAGAGCCTAAAGTACTTCTTTATTTTATTTTTTAAAAGAGAAATAGATATTTAGTATTCAAGCCACGAATTATATAATATATTATTGTACTTACTCCGTGTTTTAACTACAAATAAGGCTCTTAAGAGATCGTTAAAACCTATGAAAACACAAAAAAACACAAACTTCACACAATGTTCACATAAAAATGTTCTTTGTACGAAACTACGATGAAAAGAAAAGTCCTTTAAGGACCTTTAGAACTTTTTAGGAACATTCAGAGGAATTGCTTTTATTACATCGTATGATGGGGCTGGATACGTACCTCGATACCTCCTTTAATATATTATTGTTAATTCCATATTCAATATTTTCCTTTATTCACTTCCAAATCGTACATTTTTTACATATGATTTAACCTAATATGAAAAACAATTATAGGCGCGACTAAAACAAAATACATTGATAATTAATAGTTGCTTATGCAATTACATGTATTTATTATTATTTTCCTGTGAGTAAATACTATTAAACGAAGTGAAAATCCATGATTGGGCTCTCAAAGTAATAATAATAATATTAAACACCGGAGCAAGTGAACTGTACTGTACTGAGAGTTGAAACGAGAACTAAAAACTACATCCTCAATATTGTCTTTGTTGTCACTCTATAATCAATCGTCACGAACACAACTAGGATTCATTAACGAGCACACCTTAGAAAAGAAAATTAGTTTTCGAGCAAACATGAAAATTATTAATGCTTTTTTTGTAATTTTTAATTCTCAACAAATTTAGCAGAACGATTTAGCTTATCTTCATTTTTTTTCAAAATTTTAGAGAGACTTTCGAGTATTAATGGCCTGGGAATTAATTCTCTCTCTCTCTCTCTCTCTCTCTCTCTCTCTCTCTCTCTCTCTCTCTCTCTCTCTCTCTCTCTCTCTCTCTCTCTCTCTCTCTCTCTCTCTCTCTCTCTCTCTCTCTCTCTCTCTCTCTCTCTCTCTCTCTCTCTCTCTCTCTCTCTCTCGAGGGAAATGATGGAAATACATTGGCTAAACTGATATCTGCGTCAGAGTTCGTAAGACCTGAGCCGGTAGTAGGGATACCTGTGTATCTGGACAAGATAACTATAAATAGGTGGATTCAGAGAAAACACCAGCAACGATGGGATAACTTTAAGTGGTACTCCCATAGCAAACTAAAAGTTCAATTAGGTAGACTTGGACTTGGGTAGGGAGAAACTCAGACAAACCACGGGACTTATTACAGGACACTGTGACCTGAGGATGCGACAGGATAGAAGCATCCCATGACGACGCTGTATGTAGATTGTGGGGATGGATGAGACCGCAGACCACATAATCTTATATTGTGAGGCTCTTTGAAATAAAAAGTGTAGGGTTTTGACTTCCATAAACTCCTGGTGAAGTCTCTTTGGAAGAACTAGTGATTGGATTACTAAAACTCGTAAAAAGCTAAAAATAAGAAGATTAGCTGCACAATAAGGGAATGGTCGCCGTATCTGAGGGTGGTCTAACTCTTTAATCTAACTAACTAATCCTGCAGCCTATATTACTTCAAAATATAATCATTATTTCAGCTTGGAATATACACTGTGCGTCCTAAGACTAGTGGTGATACGAATTGAAAAGTCAACTTAAACAAAACAGTAGTGGACAATCGTTCCAATATGATGGCTGAAAAATAACGACTCAAAAATCTACAAAAATAATTGCTGTTTTAATTTAAATAATTAATCTCTCAGAAAATATTATATAAATGGTTTTATAAGTTTAGCAAACATAAAATGATTCTTGTTCGTGGAGTAGATGAAGGATAATGTAACATTTTAAAATATGTCGGAGGAAGTATGGCATACATTGTGTTGTGCGTATGTACAAAACACTTGCATATTCTATTTCTGTTCAAAGCTTGGCGAAACGCCGAAAACATGAAACACCTGCTCAATTTTTTTCGTTGGCAAAAAAATAAATCCTCACTGTAAACAGCATCTCTTTATTTCACGTCGTCCTGAAACAATTTATCATTCTAATTTCCTTCTTTGCCAAACATTGTTTTGTACAGTTTTTCGTTCCAAAAATTATTACGGAACTAGAAATTTGTACATCAACTCTTATTGCAAAACATCGGACAGTTCAAAATTATTCACTCAACAATAATTCTGTCAACATTTTATTAATATGCCAACAGAATTATTTTCGATGGAAATTAATTTTTTATCACACACCTCACCACACACAATGATCATCAGTGGCGATTCTTCCAAATAGGATGTTTCATTATTCACTTTTTGTTTATCACGATGGAAGCGGGCATTTAAGCTTGAAAAGACTTTTGTACGCTTCTTGTATCCTAAACAATCCAGTTTATTTTTAAGCCCTTCGTGACACTTAAAACTTGCTTCGCTACTGTTGGAGCTTCGGTTTGACCAAAAATAGGAATCTCTTCCACTCCAGTGCTCCACACTTCAATAGCATATATTCAGCTGTTTCTATAAGCTCACTACACAATCTGCATTCCAGGTTTCCTTGTGTCACTCCAAAGGATTTTAGATGCTTCTTGAAACCACACTTGTCACAAAACTTTCCTCTCGTCGCACCTCGAGAGTTTAGATTTTGTTTATCATTAACCTGAGCTTTCCTCTTATAAATTCTGATAACATTTCTACAAAAATTAAGCAAAATTCGTGTGAACTTAATGCCTTCATATATGCTGGGCTGTTTGTCCTAACTATGATATTCTCATTTCTATAGCCTTTGTCAGACAATGCTATGCACATTTTAGTATAGCACTCACCACCGTTTGAAATACTGTACCACAGCTTACCAAGATTTTACCAATCTCAAACTCAAACGAGCCAAACATTCCCAAAATTGGCAGTGCAGGCAGTTTGCTTTCTTACTGTGGGAACAATTACATTAAAGGGTTGGTATCCTACAGTTTAGAAATAAACTATTTTTACCAAATAAATGGTAAATATTGAGAAATAATATAACGTTGGTATTGTTTACTAAAAACGACCTTCTGATGTGTTGGACATTCAAAGACGTCATCATCGAACATTCCCAGTTGCGACGATTGATTATATAGTGACAATACACGCAACATTGAGGATGTAGTTTTATGATCAATCTTCGTTATTTTAATAGTTCAGCCATTTATTCTTACGTCGTTTGACTACAGCTAACACAATTTACTGATATGTGTATAAAATAATAATTTTACGCAAATCTCGTTGCTAATTATTCTTACAAGACAAGTAAGTTATCTTCAAAAAAGACTAGTATTTCCATGCCTGTAATTTTTACTTCAGTTTTTATTAATTTTTCAACGGTAGCCACATTTAGAGTATTCTATAGTGAATTCGGATGTGGCAATATCGAGGGATCCTAACTGGATATATAATTGTTTTCATGTAGGTTCTGAATTAGATACCTCTTTACCTTTCATATCACATCTTCTTTGATCAACTTTTGTTCTCTTCATACCCTGACGCTATTAAAGTATTCGAGGGATAGGGATCGAGGGATTTCATTTTACGTTTTACTCTTTGAGTCGGAACTGAAAGAGAGTTGATATTTAATAACAAATTTATTTAAAAAATGATTTTACATATTGGATTCTGTAAGAAAGCTTATATTTTATTTTCTCGTTTCAGTTTGCAATCCCCTTCTCCACATGCAAAGCTTATCTCCAGACATCCTGGATTAGGTTGTCCTTCATGATCCCATGTCAGAAAGAAGGACATTTAATTTTTACATTTTTATTATAAAATTCTCAAGATGATCAATATCCACATACGACATTAAAATTAACTCTACTCAAACAGCGCATTAGTCACACTCAGATCCTAAAGAAACAAAAACACTCGTCAATAATTCTTCGAAAATTTCAATTAAGGAGTGGTAACAATATGGACGACGTCATTAAAATCGCATTTCTTCAAAAAAATATCCGAGTTTCGACTAAAATTTTAATGAAAAGTAACGAATTATAACCTAAAACAAAAGTGCTAAATTGGAGTAAATAAAATGTACGAAAGTTTCCCTTTAAAAAAAATCATTCTCTTTTATGACACCTTGGTAATGCTTAGTTTAGAGCGCGACGATGGATTATAGAGTGACGATACACACAACATTGAGGGTGTAGTTTTCAATCCTCGATCTACTCTTAATACAGTACAAAGTTTTAGGTTCGCAGGTGATTAATATTAATTTTATTTTGTAAGCTTAACTACACAATCAAGCAACGTTTAATAGCGTTTCTTTATAAGTAATGAAATTTACTAATATAGAATAATTTTTAATAAATAATAAGTAATAGGAAAGTTATTGGTAAATCCGGTTGCTAATTATTGTTATGACAAATAAGTAATTTGGTAATTATTAATGTATTTCATAATATCTACGCAACCAATATTCATGAGTTGCAACTAAAGATAAATATTCAATACAGATTTAACAGAAATATAAAACAAGTTGTTAGGCTTACATGGTACTAACATATAATAAAATGTAATAATTAAAGTTGGACTTTGAACCTTGTAGGAAATATTAAATTGTATTGGAAGAACAAAGGGTTTTACCCAGTAGGGTAAGTTTGTTTAAAACATTTGTTACACAGGTTTTCTGATCCTTGTAATTGTTTTTTATAATTAAACTTGACGTCGGTTAAGCCTTAAATGTGTGTATTTAAAAAGTCTTGCCTAACGGGCCATGTAACTGTACATATGTGAAGTACGTGCTACGCTCGTGTCTGTGACTCACCACTGCCGGTTCTGTTAACTTTACGAATATCGCATTTTTTTGGGAAGTGCAGAGTTTGAAATTAAATTTTCGATTCTACTTTGCTATTTGCCATCTAGAACGGTTTTTGGAATCACATGCCGAATTTAAATCTGTAAATTTGTGAAAACTCATATATTCTAGTTTCAGTTTTTCTAATCCTCTTTAATCCCCTAAAGTTTATCTCCAGATATCCTGGATCTTCATGATCCCATGTCATGAAGAAGGAAGGACATTCAAATTTGTCATTTTTACTTCCTTACAAGTATATGTAAGTATAGGGAAAGTTATGTGTTATGTTAAAATCGATGACGAGTTTTTGTGGACCTATCCATTTTGACATCCCTTCAATACAAAATTATAGTTTTTGGATTTACATCTGCCATATGTGAAATGCTCTACACTTAGAAGTATGGACCGATTTTAATGATATTTTATATAATGATAAAATTCCCCAAAACCACAATAAAACACTATCAACACATAAAATGTATAGTTATGTTTATTCTACCTTATGTGAATTTCAATAGCATTGCAATACACACTAACCTTAATAACTACAATTACTAACACCTCGCTGCAGTAGTAATTGGAGTTATTAACGTTAGTGTGTTACCTCAGTGTACCTCAGTGTATTACGTTAGTGTACCTCTGACGATGATGGCAGTGCTATTGAAATATGCACAAGGTGGAATAAAGATAACTATACAGTTTTTGTGTTGTTATTGTTTTATAGTTGTTTTCTTTCATTGTATATTCATCACAGTGATTCATATAATTTGATATATGGGAATATTTTGACACTATCAAATTTTGCCGTTGAATCAAACAAAACATATTGGTCACAGATTACATAAAATTTTCAAAATTCTCAATAGAACTGTTGTAAAATACTTAATTTCTCAAAATCGGCTAAACCGATTTCATTCAAATTTTTGTGAAAGAAGATTAATGACCCAAATTTGTGTGCAAATCACAAGTAGAAATAGTTTACCATTCATGAATGTTAATTAAGCTCAATTGTATTCGAATTTACGCCGAAGACGTAGGCTATTAATGGCACCAGGGAACAAGATTGGTTTGTGTTTACTAATTAATTATATAAATATTTTTTAAACGGCATCCATGATTCGTGTTCTTATTTGCTTGGAAACTATTGAACTGACATTTTTGGGGACAAATAATTTTGTTTAGTTTTTATTTAGTTTAGAAGTGAGGGAATGAGAAAGTTTGTGCAATGTTTTCTCACCGTTGATTACAGGAAACCAAAGATGAGAGAAAACATTACTGTTTAAATAATCGGTGGTCGTTTAATATTACCGGCTGTTTGAGGGAGAACGTAATGACGGACATTTCACAATAAAATTTCCGTAATTTAGGACTAATGTTACAATCATCTAACATTAACAACCCGTCATAAATTAGCCTTTATGAACCTTATGGTAACGACCTTCAATGGGTTTAAATGACATGCAATAAATGTCAGTTTATATTTGAAATCAATTTGTACATGTTCCTAATGATTGAATGGTTTTTAATTCTGTAACTTATAGAGGCAATTAAAGTTACAAAACGTTGTGGTTGTGAAAACAAAATGGATATATTTTATTAATCAAGGAAAGGATATTGTTATCAATAGTGGTTGCAATATGTTTCAATGTAAAGCCACATTTTAGTTTGAAACTATTAGTACTTATAAGTTCCCATATATATACGTTGTATAGAAAAAGTTATCTGATAGGTCAAAAAATCAGTGTCGTTTTTTTACGGATATATTAGTTTAGAGGTCCCATAAGCCCAAAAAGTGGTTTTTGGAAACGCTTTTGTCGTCTAACGTACGAGCGGTTATCACAGCGTGCACCGATGTTAATAAATTTTTGTGGCATCTCGGATTTTTCCCCAATGTTTTTGAAAAATCCTTAACTAACTTAAACTTCAATTATTGCAATGTATTGTTGCCATGGGGTAAGGCGTTTAGAGATGTTATTACTGCAACACTAAACGCACTGTAGCCTATCAAAACATTAATAATATAAAGAATAGTAAGAGTTACAGCCGATAACATCGTTAGTTTAGTAGCGCTATAGTCGCTGCACACAATACAATTAAAGTTGCTCACGTTTCCCTATTGAAACTCCATTTCCTACACCAGAACAGGGCGTGCTCAGCTGTGTCTTTATTCCAACAGACACATTTATTTATTTAACACTTGCATAAATAGTATGTTAGTTCATCATGACTACCGATATCTATCGCCAGAGATCGGAAATTATCCAAATCATCGTTCATCTCATTTGTCTGCAGTCAGATTTTGTGCCTTCTAGCAGCTCCCTGAAAACCTCCTTGTTTTGATACTTCCTCCACCTCTCTGAGATAAACTAAACTATAAGGAATTTAAACATAACCTAATTTAAATTAACATAACCTGACCTAGACGCAAAATATTTATTGTGTTGGTTATGAACCCCACACTGTTATACTCTAAGGATTTAGAACCAAAACATATCACGACCATCATTTTATCTATATATTTTTGAACTTTTCACTATCAAACTACTGGCAAAGTGTAAAGAACAGTTAATTAATCTTAGAACATCATCCTTTGTTATTTACATGCCATGTACGGTAGAGATGCGATGGTGGAGTTGGGCCAAGTTGGTTAGATGACAGTTGGTTAGATTAAAACTATAGTGAATCCTTCATCGGAACAACGTCAACTTTACCATGTTTTATTTTTTACCATGGAACGATTATTTTTCACCATGTTTAGTTTCACATGCAATGTCAAGATTTCACAACATTTTCCCTTGCTCTAACGAATAGTTGAAAAAATTCGTGGCATATTTTAAGCAGTTGAATTTTAAACATTTTTTTAGGATTCTTTTTGACATGTTGGTATGACAATTGTTCAGTTTTTAAATCTACATAAAATGTCTACCATACAAGATAAGAGAAATATAACTAAAAAAATAAAACTTCAACATAACCTCAAAATTCAGCTGTATATTCAGAGATTTTTTTAGTAAAGTAAGTTGAGTTTGATTGTTTTTTGAAAATGTACAGTTTTATGGTTTTGCATTAGTTTTTCTTTGCTAAAGTTCTCTACACGTCGATAATAGCTCATATTACCAGCTTTGCAATCTGTATGATTAGAAGATGGTCAAAATCGGATATACAAATTAATATTGCACAAATTTTCTCACTCACCAATTTACCAAAACAAAAAGAAGTAATTAATACTGTTAAATTAACAATGGGCGGCCCAGGTACGATTCTATAACTGGGCAACATAGGCACTTGCCCAGGGGCGCAAGCGTACAAGGGGCGCAAAGGTTTTGGGTCATACAAAAATATTTTTAATTGAAAAAATTCAACTATATTAAGGCAGTATATGTCGATAAAAGTTTATAAATTTAAAAAATTATAGAGCTGAAAAATCAAAATTTTAAGGTAGCACAACCATTCTTCAGATCTTTCTGAACATTTGGTAACATTTCCATGCTTATCGGTTAGAAAATAGCGTCCGAAACAGAAAACTCGTTTTGCCCCCTCTTCACCCGCGCATCGCAAAAATCACCTCGTTCGTATAAATTAATTCATAAAATCATTCTACAATAAAAGACGAAAAGCTGAATAGCTTGATGCTGTTATGTACGCAGAATGACATTACACTGAAGCTTGACTTCAAAGATATAATTGATAGTTTTGCTACATCAAAGATCAGTAGAAAAAAAGCAATAATGTAAGTAGGATATAAGGAGAAAGTATGAGGAATATGTATAAATATATATATAAAGTATAGTAATAAGAGAAAGAAAGTATAAAGGAAATAAGAGATATTATGGTTGAAGTATTAAAGTTGTTTTACAAGACTCAATTAAAAAGTGAACATACAGTTGAAATAAAATGATCTATGGTTATGTAGGCCTATAGAAATAAACGTTTGCAATAATTAAGTACTATTAATTATTAGTGATACTGTAAAATACAAGGTTGTTATGTTGTGACGTCAATCACAACACCTACGCCTGTAACTGCAGTAATAATACTTGCAAGTTTTTACAGTAGGCAACTGCCAGTCCGGGACACAGCGGGTCCATAGGTGGTGGATAATGGAAAGACTTACTGACTCACCAAATAAAAGGAGTTCGGTGGAGTTGAGAAATCCCTCCCGAACCAAAACTGGCAGAGATGAATTAATCGGGGGGCGCATCTCTTTAATTTGCCCAGGGGCGCTACAAGGGTTAAAAACGAGCCTGCCGGCCTCTTTGAAGGAAAAATAAATAAGGACCTAAACTTACATTGATTGTGGTTAAACAAGCCTTCAGCATACATCGCATTTGATTAAAACGGTGCATGTTTTGATAATTACTCATACACCGTAATTGTAATTTTTCACATGTATGTGTGTCATTAACTTCATATAATATAACCTCATATAATAACTTAGTATACTGGCTCAGTAATTATCCAGCCAACCAGCGAGTTATATTGAACCAAAAAATGTAAAAGTTATAGCGAGAGAAAATCCCCTTTGGAGTGTATAAGTATAAAAGGGTTGATGAGATTGAAATCTCTTAACAATTCAAATGTGTTGAAGATTGGCAGGAAGTCAGTTAATTTGTGTTGGAGAGAGTGAAAAGAATATTCTGTAATTTTAACAAAATAGAATTGTAATTCGAGGCTATATTTTCCTAGAAATTAAAAACTTAGTTATGCAAAACATTTGTTCGGTGTTTACAGTTTAATCAAAAATAAATTATGCAGAAACTTTGTAACACACTCATTCACATAACGATATATTACAAAAGTAGAAAATTTGTTTAACAGTAATGAGGTTCCATTGCAGCACTGTGTTTTCATTTGTTTGTGTTTACTAAAGTGTATTTATTGTCTGTTTTCCGTGTACTTTAAAACGACTATTTAAATAAATTCAGAATAATTTAAGGAAAACATTTTAATGCTTTGGAAAAATGTTAACAAATATTGTTAGGAATAAGATATTAGAATCATTTTAAATCATAATGTAGGTAACAGAAATAGTTTTGACAATAGTTGGGAAATAATGTAAAAAGTTAGGAAACGCTGAGCTTGCCGCTAAACGTAGTGTGGAACACTATTTAATACGTAAGCAAAGACTAGAAAGAAAAGTGGGTAAATGAATTTGTGAGTGGACCAAGCTAGGAGCAAAGGCTGCCCGAGAGAAGAGAAACCGTCAGGCGTGGCCAGGATTTCCATTGCACAAGGAAAAGGATATTGTAAAAACTGGAAAGAAAAGTGGGTCAGTCAATTTGTGAGCGTACCAAGCTATGACCAAAGACTGCCCTAAATAAATTTGTTTAGATTCTGAGATGTTAATGTAAATAATACTACTGTAATACTCAAAGTAAATTGTGTTATACAAATATTCAAATAAAAATACACTCACCCTTCCAAACACCAAAACTTGTTCAAGTACTACTGAGAACTGTCGTAAAACCAACAACCCAAAGTTTTCTATAACTGAACATAATCCTTGATGCCTTTCAACCTCTCTGTCACACTGAATGATCTATTAAATATTACAGTTCTGTGTCTGGTAGTAATAATGCAGCTCCTTGCCGTAAGTCAGTAACACTAATTTATATTTGAACTAGAAACAAACCTTTCAGCCAGATAGTGAGCCAACCTAACCTAACCAGTGTTTTTTGTACACTTAGTAAAACGCATAAGAGAGTAGGATAGGATTGATTTTTTAATATGATACCTGAATATATACTACAAGAAAAGGGACATGAATAATTTTAAATCCAAGGTGTAAAAATTTTCCAAACAAAATTATTCAATTGTAAAGTATTTGAAAGACGTGTATCCTTAAATAGGCTATAAATAATTTGTTTTGTGTTTGTTTTTGTAAACTTAATAATCGTAATATACTGTTTTGTTTATTGTGTTTTGGGCAAGAGAAGAAGAGAGACCTCTAGGCGCTGGTTTCAAGATATAAAGAACTACCTGATACCACCTGAGTGAGAAATTGGAGAAGTAAAGCAGCGTAACAAGGAGAATAATGGAATGTTGCAGGTGTACCAAAGGGAAACTTCGTTTTTCTTCCGAATCACATTTATGGCAACACTGATTGTTTTGCTATAACTCATAACGTCTATCAGCTGTTCATAGAAAGTATTATTTCATTGTTAGCTATTTGTGATTGTGTTTAAAAGGCTGTGTGAAATGAATTCCCCTTTGTCTAATTGCACCAAGGATGAAATGCGAGCAGTGATACGTTTCCTCAATTCAGAAGGTGAGAAACCAATAGAGATTATTCGTCGAATGCAGCAGCAATATGGAGAGAGTTGTTTAAGTGGAAGCAAGATCTACGAATGGATTGATCGCTTTAAAAGTAGTAGGATTTATCTAAGTGATGTGGAACGGCCTGGTAGACCTTCAACTTCAAAGACTAATGACAATATTGAAGCGGTTAAACAAATGTTTCTCGATAATCGACGAATTAAATAAAGTTCATGAAGATGCAAGTGAGTTAATTGTAAGTCAAGGCTTAGCATATTCAATCATCAACTTTAGACTTTCGAAATGTCTGTGGTTGCTGAGTTCCACATCAATTGACCAGCATCCATAAATACAATCATTTTAAAATGTCCCAGAAGCATTTGGAACGTTATGAAGAAGGAGGAGACTCATTTCTTAAGCGAATAATAACCACTTTGATGAAACATTGGTCCATCATTTTGAACCAGAGAGTAACCGACAAAGTTTGGTGTGGAAAAATCATTGAGCTCTCACAGCGAAAAAGTTCAAAACTCAGATGTCTACAGGAAAGGTTATGATGTTGATATTCTGAGATCTGGAAGGTCCAATTTTAGTTGACTTCAAACCTAAAGGTCAAACAATAAATAGTGACAGCTACTGTGAGCTACTGTGTTTATTGAAGCCAAAAATCAAATCCAAAAGACGTGGTAAACTTTCAAAAAGGCGTGATTTTGCTTCAGGATAACGCTCGACCCCTTACTGCTAAAAACACAGTATTGTACCTTCAAAATCTTGATTTTCAGTTGGACTATCCTCTATAAAGTCCGGACTTGGCTCCAAGCGATTTTCACCTTTTTGGCCCACTTAAAGAACAGTTGTTGGGAAATCTTTATCGATCTATTGAAGAGGTCATTGAAGCGGTGCAAAATTTTCTGAACACGAAACCAAAAACCTTCTTCCAGGAAGGAATTTAAATGCTAGTTAAAGATGGACTAAGGTGCATAGAAGTAGGAGGAGATAATGTTGAAAAGTAATGCTACTATTATTTATGTAAGTACAATAAATATATAGATTTTTTTCAATGTCACTTTACTTATTGACTTACCCTGATATGTGTGTGATAGTAAAAAGTTCTTTTGTCTTACATAAATTTAATGTAGACACATTTATCTCAAGATACCTAAGAATTGATTTTGTAAATAGCTGTGTGAAATAGTTAATGCAATATTTTTATATCATTCATTCTTCGTATTTCCCCACTAGTATTGTTTCATTATGAACATTTTATCAACCATTTAGCCAAATATTAGTCACAGCTTTAAATTCCCTTTGAACTTCGTCTTACAGTTATTTTCTGTCAACAGTCCAACTTGCAATCCTTACTTGTCATTGCGTTAATTGCAAGCTATCTCTCGCTCTACTTTACTTTTAAAATTAGATTTATGTGGTTTTAATAAGTAGTGAGGAGAAACGAAATAGAGACGGTAAAGTCCTTGATGAGAACTGTGCGAGTGAGATCATTAATCAGCTCAAAGCAATCAACAGCGTACAATTTATGAGGGACACTGTCATAAGATAAAGTCGAATGTATCATAATTGAGGCTAAATTTTACTTTTTCGCGTAAAAGTTGTATAGAGAATGTTACGTCATAGGTTAAACGACGTCGGCTTTTTGCGTATTTCATTTTAGAAATCCCTAAATCTAAAAAAGTGTTTTTAAAGATGTCAGTCTATCTGTGTAGTACTTCACGCCCATAAATGTGGATACACTTTGGTAAATCTTAAGAATTTTGTTCATTTTTGACAATTCATATTTGTGACTGCATTAATTTCAACAATAGAATTGGATTAATACCAAGATGGTTTCTGTCAAATTCTTATTTCAACGCAGTAGTCCTAAATAAAACAAAAATTAATTATTCCAGATATAAAAGCTTTGAGGTTTGCTTCAAACATGATGAAACTTACAGCTGCAGTCAAGTGTCCAAAACCAATTACTTCACGCAAAACAAAATTTTAACAAAAGTATTCAAGACAAATAAGTTTTATAAAAAACAGGATTCTTTAGAAAATATACAGCGGATGTAATAAAATTTATCAAAGCACTTCGTGTTCACAATTTAATTGGCAATTTCATTAACTTTTTATTTAATTATAAAAAGGATTTGTTTAAAACAAAGAGAAATCTGTTAATGAATTTTCTCATTGTGTGTTTTAATCATTTGGTTATTTTTGGCGGAAACTAATTTATTCAAATTTAAAGTAGATTTAAGGTTGTCTCGTGTTTTATACATGATTACCTTAATTTGTAAATTTTTTAATGATTACTAGTTTCTACAGTGTATTGTCATCATTAGATCTTCATTATAGTTTTTTTTTTTAACGAACATACAAGTAATATTAATTTCCATTCAATTTGAACAATTTCAAAAACAAACACATGTTATATAAGATGATAAAAAGTGAACACATCACAAAAACAGTTATAAATTAAAGATAAAAGTTGGTGGATCATGTTTTGTAAGAACCTTCCATCTTTAATCTAAAGTTGTAACCCGTATATAAAACGTGTTCGATTTAACATTATTCATATTGAATGGAAATTAATTTTACTTTTATATTCTTTCTTTGAAAAATTAGTGAAGACCTGACGATGACAGAACTCTGTAGAAACTAGTAGTCATTTGAATAAATAGAAGATTGTAGACGGATAAATTAAGGTAATCTAGTTAATCTTGGTAGTTACTATTCTAACCAATAAGTTATAATAAATGATGTGAAATTATTGCACAAACTTTCTTACCAACCAAATAAAAACTAACCGAACTTAAGTCACCAAAAATATAATTTCGATAGCTGTCAATCAAGAAATCAAAATGAACCTTATTAAATAAAGAGCTAACTTGCTTCGCTACGACATAAACACATCCTCAGAGTAAATAAGTTTATGATTAAAAGTGAGCATTTAACGGCGGGGGTCTAGGTTAGGTTAGGTTAGGTTAGGTTAGGTTAGGTTAGGTTAGGTTAGGTTAGGTTAGGTTAGGTTAGGTTAGGTTAGGTTAAGTTAGGTTAATTATTCCTGAAACGTAATTTGTTTTTATTTGTAAATTTCAACACAGATTTGGATTATTTATATTTCACTAAAACTTGAGCAAAATTCGTAGATGTGATTTTGATAAATTATGTATTTCATAACAGCCCAATTTTTGGGTTTTCCTAGCGATGACTCATTTTTACAAAGATGGCGACAAATAAGAGTTCATTTTGTTTGTTTGGATCTTTAGATGTCAAAAACGTCTAAAACGTGTTCGTACATTTGGTAAAAAACGTCACATCTAATTTCGATAAAATTATAATTTTATTTCTCCTTTGGAAGCTATCAAAAAATTACCAAAATTTGATAATGTAGTAAATTTGAATATAAAAGTTCAAAGCGGACTGTACAGCACTATACGACAGTAAACGATTTTTTCCAATTATTCCAGAACCGTAATAAATTTTTCCTTCCGAATATCTTCACATTTCTCTAAAATTTGAAAGAAATCGTTAGAGTAGATTTTGAGAAATTACACATTTAATAACATAATTACAGATTTTATGAGTTTTTTTACTGATAACTCACGTACCTGTATTTTTTAGAGGTGGCTACAAATATTTTTTTAAATTTTATTTTTTGTCCTTAGAGCGATATTTGGTCAAAAACGTCAAGAGAATTTTGAGACCAGGGTTATTTCCTCGTTACAACTAGTAATTTGTGGAATTACATAAGATTTTCTTAAATCCTGGAATAGCCTACGTTTGACAAACCAGCTTTAACGAGAAAACATGAAAATCAACGTCATTTGATGACAGAGTATACACACAAGCTGGGTTTTAGTTTATTTTATTATTTACCACCATCTGGAAGGACGTCAATTTATATTGGACTCATATTTATATAAAGTGCGTATTCATATATTATATAAAGTTGGTTAAGTTAGGTTAGGTTACAGTAGGTTAGGTTAGGTTAGGTTAGGTTACATCAGAATAAGTTAGGTTGGGTTAGTAAACCTTCTGGTGTGTCACTGTTAGAATGGCGGTCCTCTTTTTGAACAGATCCAAAAATGGTTTAAAATTACTGAAATTTTAATTTGATTTTTCTGAATTTCAATAGGGTCCTATTTGAGTACATATAATCTTGTATACCAAATTCCATGTTCCTATATTAATTTTTATCCGCTATGAGTACAGACGTCGGACAGTTAGCTGAAAATCAATTTTCGGTTTCCTGAGATCATGTAATGTGATCTGTCAAAAAACCCTAAGTCCCTATACAATACTATTATTATCATTATTTTTCAATATTATATAGAATAAGAGTTGAAAGTCTAGAAATCAAATCAAATCGATGCCTGTCAAGTGGAGTGAAATTAAAGAAAAGAGAATTTATAATCATTAAAAGAAAATCATGACGATGATATAATCACGAAAGTGAATATAGATCTGTCAGTTGCTGGCAAGGGCAATGTTGACTCAGAAAATTCCGCGGCAATCACTATCGGCGTCTTGCCAACAAAAGGAAGAATCTGGGATTGGGTTCGAAGTGAACTTTGTTGAACATTAGCATACATGTTTACAAACAGTTAAATTTAGAATAGTGTAGAAACAGTGCAACAGAAACTAAGCAAAGATATTTGAAATATTGGATGAAGTGAATTAATTTAGTAAATACGACTATTTAGCTAATGTACTACTTCTAAAAACGAGATAAATATTAATTTTCTACAACAAAGTAATAACTCTTACTGTTATCTGCTAAAACTTCTAGTAAAAACTCGACGCTGATAATATTTCCGCACAAAAATTGAATGACAAACAAAATGTTATTTTCATTTTCACTGTAACTTGAAGGATAACCGATTTATTGTCATTAAAAGTATCAAAACTTGTGTAACCTCCTTATGTAAGTTCAAAACTCGAAACATTTTTAGGTTAACCATCTGTCTACTGTCATACCAAACAAAAAATAACATAACTGTGACTTCAGTTCGCCCCACTGAATCCTTAAATTTTGTCCATTCATTTTATCTAAACCAGACCAATACAAGGTCAGTGCTGCTGCAACACTCTTGCGAGAATCACTGTTTGTATTTATTAGCGGTTGGTTTTAAACTGAATAATTTCACAATTCTATTTGAATATATAACACAACCTCGCCTAACCTAACCTATTCGAATTTTTGATAAACAAATATGTAGATCAGATTTGTGGTAGTAAAAATAACCACAAATAGGTTAGGTTAGGTTATTATATTACTAAAAATTCATTATTACTTTAATTAGTTACTGTTTGATATACAAACATAAGTAGATTTATGCTACGAGAAATAAAGAACATAAAAATAACCAATGCAGTTTTAATTAATACAGAATAAAAGATTGAATTTAAATAGAGCCTGCTGAATTAAGTAGAATAACAGCTGAACTGTGAAATTAGCAAAGTTAGAGGAGTTCTAATTTTGGAGACAAGCGACTAAGTTTTTAGTTCAAGGACTCGAACGTGCAAACGATATTTTAGAATTTAATAATTAATTGGAAATGGCAGTCAAAGTTTTATAGCAGTAATTGAAATAAGAGAATTGTCTAAATCATTTACTTATACAAAGTTGAAAACTTTGAGTTGTCGGGTGGGAAATCAACTGTCAACAAAATTAAATTAATGATTTCAAATGAAATAATACTCGTCACGCCATTGATTCACTGTCGTTCAAGTGATTTCTTTTTATACATTCGATAGTTTACTGAACTTTGTATATACAGGGTAACCCAAAAGGTGTCCTCCTGATTGCGAACAGTCCTGATTGCGAACAGTCCAGACTGCGAACATGTTTGGGTTTACGAGGGGGAGGGGGTCGTCTGGGGGGTGGGGAGGATTCCTGATTGCGAACACATTTTGAGAGGTCGGGGTTTTCAACCCATTCGTAGAATCCTAGGCCGGTATTATATATTAACAGAATGATTTGGCCAGAATCACAAATCAATTCTGGTAATATACATACGGTGTCCGGTCAATTGCGAGGAAATCGACCGAGTTTTTGGCAACATAGACAGGTTTTGCAAGTCAAAGATATGTATATTTTTGTATATGTATGTATATAGAAGTATACTTTTTGTATATTTTCGAGTTTAAATTCCATAAAATGAAATTTTGGACTATAGAAAAATCATAGTATTTCCACTATTGAAATATTTGCAGAGACCTGTCAAACCCTTGTCAGGTAGCAGTAATCCCTAGTGTCCGCAATTGACTCAACCATTTTTACAGATTCCAAATATGTGTTCGCAGTCTGGACGACTCATGTTCAGGTAGTCCTCGGAATTTTTGAGGTGTTCGCAGTCTGGACGATTTTACCCTTGTTCGCAATCTGGACTGTTCGCAATTAAGACTCAACCATCCAAAAACCCTTAATTTCCAGTCTATCCGCCATTTAGTTTTTTAGAAAAAAAAACATTATAACTATGGTAATAGATAAAATATTAATTTCAAAACATAGACTTCATTTCGTATTATTTTCAAAATGGCGGCCGTTTAACGTCAAATATCTCAAAAACCGTTAACTTTACCAAAACTATACACGAGATAAGATATTTTGGGATTTTAATGACGAACAAAATAGTGTTTTTATTTTGTCTGTAGTTCAAATGATAACTAAGATATCGACAAAAAACTAAAAACATACCTACTCCTAATTTCTTGATTACAACACCAGAACTTTATGATAGGATATGCATACTATTAATTACTTGTAGTTAATTTATTGTAACTGTAACAGGGAATTATTAAGGTACTAGAAACCAAAATTATTGATTTCAAACAACAACTTTATAATAAAACTCGTTTATTCAAGTTGTGCGGTATTATATATAATTACCAAGAAATTATGTTTTGTTTTTTGTCGATAACTCGGTTGTCTTTTAAGCTGCAGAAAAAATAAAAACAGAATTTTAACTGTCATTAAAAAACCAGAATATTTAGTCTCTTGTATATTTTCTATAAAGTTAACGTTTTCGAGATTCGACGGTAAAACATTTAAAACGGCCGCCATTTTGAAAATAAAACAAAGGTAAGTCCTTGTTTTTGGTTCACTTGTAATATTTAACATACATAATTGAGTGCCAAATTTAAACCCAATATCTTATCTACTTCCATAGATATAATGTTTTTGTGAAACAAACAAAATTTCGGATAGACGGGAAACTAAGCCTTTTCGAACCAATGTTTGTATGAATTGTTTTTCTTTATTTTTACATAGTGCGATTGTAATTTTTCGTTGTTTTCCTTATAAAATGTTTTTCCGGTTAATCCACCACAAGGCGTAACACAAGGTCACTTGTTAAAAATCTTGAAAACAAACAAACATTCCGATAAAACAGTTAGTGGTTGAACTATTAGGTTAACTAACTTGAGTTAAAATCTTGATAAAAATCTTGATATAAACACCCCGTACAAGCAGTTAGGGATTGAACTATCCTTTTAAACATATACAAGATACAATGTTGACTTTTTGTATATTTGTCATAGTCGAAGTTTTTTCACTTGATTACAAATGTTGATCGAAACATCGCGTGTTAGTTTGTATACACACAAATAATTACAAATATCCGAATAAACTTTCTCAATAATTATGAAGAATCCACCATTACTCAGCGACTTTAATACGCGCCAACGAGTCGCATAAAATCAAGATCTTCCCTTTGCCTGGCAATTACTCATCCGTCTTTTCAATGTCATGTCAAAGCGACCAACCCAGGACTGGGTAATCGATCAGTGCTTTAAGCTTTGTCTATAAAATACTCTGTTATCGGTTATCTTGTTTACTATATAGGAAGAACTAAGACTAGCCATCATTTTAAATTATATGTTTATTATACTTTCCACTTTATCGCAACGTATATAAGTTTTATCTGTGTACATTTAGGGTATGATTTTAGTAGATTTTCAAGTTGCAACAGATGTGAAGATATTTTGTAATATTCAATTTACCGGGTCCTTCAAAAGTAAGTTCTAACTTTATAAGGTTTTGGTTTTCTTGTCCAATAAACGAGAAAAAAACTCTTTATTGTACGCAGATTTAATTGGGATGTATTAAAACATCAGCTGTTATTTTCACTGCTATTTATTTGTTGCCGTAGCAACGAGTTTTTCATTGACTAATTTAAAACAGGAATCTAGTTAGAGTTATTTGTTTTATATTATTCCGTCATGATTTTACTTTTACAAACACGCGCATTGATTCAGTGTTATTATGAAAATGAACGGAGTTTATCAGTCGTGTTAAGAAAGTTTCTTAGTCCCAAAGCTTTGAGGGACGGATCGTCCAGTGTATTTTAAGCTTGTTAGTAAATTTGAAATCATCGTCGTAGAGACATCAAGACACCAGGGAGAACTTTAATCGTAAGAGATAATATCGTAAAAACTGAAAGAAGCAATTATTCAAAACGTAACAGAGATAAATGTCAACACGTTAAGAAATGCCGCGCATAGCATAGAGGAAAGACTACTGCTTCTCCAGGAAGAGAATGGCGGCTGCTTCGAACAGCTGTCTAAAAATAACCCTACAAGTTGTCTTAAAATCTCGGTTAGTTCCAAAGGAACTTATGTGATTTATTTATTTAACTTATGTACTTTATTTTATTCTTTTTTTTTAACAAAAACCCGGTATTTCAAATGACAAATACCGGGATATTTCGTTCAAATTTTCAATCATTGATTTTTTTTTTTTTTATAAACCCTCGTTAATTACCCCTTCTAAAAAAAATGAAGAAAATAACATAAAATAAAGACCCCTAACCGTCGATACTGTAATAGTGTCAGGGTTGGAAAAGAACATTAATTATTAGTCAAGAGAGACGCAATTGGAAAGATGAGAGAGAGAGAGAGAGAGAGAGAGAGAGAGAGAGAGAGAGAGAGAGAGAGAGAGAGAGAGAGAGAGAGAGAGAGAGAGAGAGAGAGAGAGAGAGAGAGAGAGAGAGAGAGAGAGAGAGAGAGAGAGAGAGAGAGAGAGAGAGAGAGAGAGAGAGAGAGAGAGAGAGAGAGAGAGAGAGAGAGAGAGAGAGAGAGAGAGAGAGAGAGAGAGAGAGAGAGAGAGAGAGAGAGAGAGAGACTAACAAGGGATTTCATGAAAAAATGTGTATTACTGTACCACTTTATAGTAAAATGATATTAAATATTTTATTGTGTAAACGAATCGTAACAAGCTGTCTTTAATAAAACCAAATAAAAAATGAAATTTTAATCATTTTTCTCACGTGAAGATTTTACCTGATCGAAAATCCTTCACACAAAACTTTTATTATTTTTCATTCATATGAATGAAGGGCTTAAAAAATCACATAAGTATTAATGTCCTTTGCAACTAACCTAATAGATGTATGATTTTAAAATTTTATTTTTTAAAACGTGCATTGTAGAGTTATATATAATGTGTGTACGATATATAACGAGCACCGACACTTGTTCATTGTAAACTTTCGCTTAGGATGTTTTACCTTACCAAAAATAAAACTTTTTTTAATGTGTTGAAACTTTTTGAATTAAAGGGTAACAATTTTTTTTTTTTTTTACATAACAGTTACACAATTTTGTACCTTGACGTTTCCTCTAAAACTAGGTATAACTTTCATGTAGCTCGTAAGAATGCATCATTGTGAATTAGAGTAAAATATAAACCGTATTCGGATTGTTTACGCTCCCAACGAATTGAGTCACCGGCCATCGAAGCCCACTAGTTGAGGGGGTAAATGATCGTTTTTCAGTTAACAAACCAGGATTTTATTACATCGATGGGTACACATTCACTGTGATCATAAGGAATGTTAAACCACAATACAAAGAGCGAACCTTTCGTAAAGACCATCCACATCTCTGTAGGTTGAGTTGGCGCGAAGGAGTTCCTTAGCGAACATATTTAGGCTCTGCTGAATTATATTTATAAGATTTTTGGAGACATAGAAGCTATTAAAAGATATTTAATCTAGTCTTCACTCTGTAAATTCGTAGTTGGCTCAGTTTTAATCTCAGACAAAAGTTGTAAGTAACAAAAATGTAGGAAATTTAATAAAAATAGTTACAACTTCAATTTGAAACTTTTGTTTACATACAAGGAATATTTATCCAAAAAAAAGGCGAACTAGCGTTTTACCCCTAATTTCACCTCTTTCCCCTAAACCTTCCACAACCCCTAGGTTGGCAGTCTCCGTCGTTTTTAAAAGTACTACAACGGAAATTCGTTGTATGGGGTTATATTTTGGTCAAAAAAATTCCAGTTGTTTTTGTTTCAAATAATTAAAAGAATTAATTTTTTTATATATTCTCTAAAACTGTGTTTTATTTAGAATTGGTCACACAATTATATGCTATATTTTCAGGTTTGTTATAATAAAAAAGGGTAAAATATATTGTATCAAAGAGGTATTCCCAAGGACACGCACCTACGAGATTAAAATTAGAAAATAAAGTAAATTCGTGTTCTCCCTGAGAAATAGGGTAATCTTAAATACAGTTACTGGAAGTCATAAATAAAAAGGGGGTACCGGTAATTTGGGGCAACTCAAATTATCGAAGAAGTTATTCAATCCAGGCCAGCAAGATAGTAAGCCAAAAACTTCCAGTGGATTGAATAATTTATTCTTTTTGTCACGCGAGAACGAATCCTGTAGGCTAAAAATCTCAGGATTCGAGACTATTACGTATTAATAAAGATAGGGGGCGTAATTAGTCTGACTCTAAAAAAGGTAGAGTTTTTTCGTTGTAGTACATTTGTTTCTAAAACTGCTTGCCAAATTTTGTGGACTTACAATTTTTTTATACTTTACTCTACTACTTGGTTTATCATGACGCGCCCTAGCAGTAGTCACATTTTCTTGACAAGAAGTTATTGAATATATTAACACTACTAAGGAACTAAGTTTACTGTTCACAAACCACTAGTGACAGCTAACAAAATTAGGAACGTTATCGAGTTGGCAACAAAAGTTAACTTGTACTGTCCGTCTACGAAACGACGCTTTCAAACTGCTGCCATAGTGAAACTGAACTGTTAATTACCATCGGCAAGTCTTCGATTTATAAGAAATACTACAATGAATTCTGACTAATTACGTATATACTTTCAAATATCACTGTAGTTGGGAGTCCCATTATGTTTACTATATTACCCTTATGTACATTTCGATGACATAGTCATCATTCTCACAACGTTAAACTAAACTAATGGTGAAAATAAACTTAAAGCTAAGTGCCAAGTAGTTCCCCCTCCCACTCTTAACAAGCCAATCACAAAGAGCCTCAAGTAAACGACCCAAATATGGACTACCTCTACATAAAATATAATCTAAACAAACAAATAAATCAATCTTATCGAATTTTGCAACACTGAACTATAAATGTTTTAAATACTACGAAATGAAAATAAAATTTATATAGAATAGTTCAACAAATAACATTATCAAATTATACCATACAATTTAAGTTAGAAATAAGAATCAAAGTAAATAAAATTTACAAATTATTATTTATAGTAAACACATGTAATATATATTCTAAATTTCATTTGTTTATTTTAATTATTTATTTGTTATGGTTTATGGAATCCTTGTTTTCATTATTAATTAATTTGGATTGAATTATTAATCAAATTGCTATAATTGTTCTTATTTAGTTAATGTAATTGGATAAATCCTTTTTGGATTCCAAAGCGTCCTTTATATATACGGTGTAGAAAAAAGTATGGAAACGTTTTTATAACTGATAAACTTACGCTAATAGAACTTCCCATCCTGCTTTTAGTACGTGGTTTCATGCCCTTTTCACGGATTTAAACGCTCGGATGACGTCCAATCCACGAGTCGGTCAACAATCGTTAATGTAAGCATAAGTCGAGTTTGGTATCAAAATAAGAACTATTTAAAAAGAGATAAATGCTACAAATCCGACTTCAAAAGGTTGACTCTATCATGAGTAGTGTACGTTTGAAGGTATGAAATTACAAAACTGGATTTTTCTTTACTAATTATTTCTCCAACATCTTTCAATATTTTTTCCTATCTCAGAGCGTGAAAGTGGCAACAAATAAAAGTTTTTAACGTTTCAAAGTAGGAGGCCCTGATAGAAAGAGTGTCGGTGATATTTTTAACTTCTTTAATCATCAATTTTTTTTTTAATTGCATTTGGGCTTCCCTGTGTTATCAGTAACTACCTGCTTCCAAGCAGTAAAGGAGAGAGTTAAAGTTCATTCATGAGACCAAGTAGTCATTGCCCAAGTACAATGTTAGGAACTAGTGTGCCATTTGTCTGTTGAGTCTAGAGTGGAACTGTTATCTTATATGATAATAAAAACAAAGGGGTTGCAGACAAAACATCCAGAAGAGATGCTCATCACTGTCTGGTACAAACTTGCTCATACTCAGGAAACTTTGGTTGTGAGTACAGACCGGGTGACTTGACTAAATAAACTATTTGACAATTAGTGAATACGACGATTGAGTGTGTACCTATGAAGAAGTAGTTTACCTTTTTAATGAATGGCTACTTTTCCTGACAGACCTCCAATAAATAAGTCTACAGTGTTTAAGTCCGTTACAGTGTGTACCACCCTTCTTCTTTTTTTTTAAATCTTTCAGATATTTGAATTCTGATTGCAAAAAACTCTTTAAGTAATAAGGACAACCTAAAAAATCAAATGTTTAAGTTTTTAATTGTGGGTGCTGTGGGTTGGGAGGATGGTCAAAAATTTCGAACAGCACGTATATGCTTGTGATACCTCGTTTTAAACGTGTTTATGAGACAAGAAAAATTACATAAAGAAAATTTAATTCGGACCACCCAAAACAAAATGGCGGCTGAAAGAGTTATTTTATTTACGAAGATTGGTAAGGTACATCCCCTTGTATGACATTGTGTTTTTACCTCGTGTTAAATATTCAAGTTGTTCTAACCGTAGGCATATTTACATCAGTAGTACAGTCTTTGTTTAAATATGTTTTCAAAAGTTAGGTTAGGTTAGGTTAGGCTAGGTTAGGTGGTGATTTAGAGAATCCACCAAAACAAGGTTTCCATTTGAAGCAATGAACCAACATTTAAAATAAATCTATTGTCTTGCATTCTGAATCGATCTGCCGTAGTCTACTAGCTTTCATCTAGCTTTGTAAATTAACTCTTTTGGTCGCCATTTTGTTTTAGGTGGTTAATGGATGTTCTAGACAATTGTTAGAAAATTACTATTTTTGTTTTCTCTCGATAACTCTGTTATTCCTCAGCCTGGAGAACAAATAAAATAACAGTAGTGTTATTACGCCTTTACCCTAGCTCTAGTTAAAATTTCAACTGAATTTTAACTTTGAAAAATAAGAAATATCGACTCTGGAAAATAATTGAATCTGAGAATTTTTGAATCAATTTAATGCTTGTAGGGTCTAAACGATTGGAGATATAAGAAAATGCCCAAGAATAAAAAAATCTTACAATAATGCGTTTTATCTAAAGTCGTGATAAAAAATGGCGGTTTCTATTAGAAAATTACGATCTGGTCACCACATTGGAAAAAATGGCGGATGATAAAAAATGACGTAATAATGACAGTTTTAACTCAAACAAATTCAGGGGTTACCTTTTAATGTTTCTTTACAATTTTGTAGTTATCAAATAAAACAACGGTTTCAAACACACTGTATAATTTTAATTTTCAAAGAAGGGTCCATAGAAAATTTACACTTTTTGATTGGCAATTTTTATTATGGATAATTTTTTTTTGTAAATCGAAGTAAAAACTTTGATGTTTTGTTTGAGTTTATATATATATATATATATATATATATATATAAGTACAGCAGAGTCGCATGATGGTAACATGAATTATTTCCAATGTTACTATGTAAAGAACACAAGTTTCCAGTAGTGTTTAGCGGAAACTGGATTAGACAACTAGCACAATCCAATCACACAAGTTAACTTATTCATAAGGAACTCGCGACCTAGAGGGGTAGAAGGAAATTACAGTAAGTGGAACAGAGGATGGCGACATTGATCCTGTCTTTTAACAGTCTATTAGCGAATTGTATCTCTCTCTCTCTCTCTCTCTCTCTCTCTCTCTCTCTCTCTCTCTCTCTCTCCGACACGGTGACAACAAGTGAACCGAATGAATCAATTATAATGTTTTCTCTTCAATTGAACCCAAAGTTACTTACTTTGTCTCATTACAACTTTAAATCAATATCAATTTTTTTTAATAATTGAATGTTTAAAAAATTTAAAGTATTTTTTCCTCAAATATAAGAAAACACAAAAATATTTCCATAGAAGAAGTCAAAAAAAAAGAATTTTGGAACACCCTATATATGGTACCTAATTTTTGTCTCACACTCTAGATAAAGAAAGTCGATTTCTACATTCCACTTGTTTCATATTTCTATCCAAGATTAAACTCATCCACAGTTTGTTCGTATTTTGTTAGTTTTCAATTTAATATGCATTGTTCACCCTAATCCCATAATTTTCTTTACTTTTCATTTATTCAAATAAATAGATTTTCTCTCCGATCCAAACAAAATAAAACCCGAGATTAAAAAGAAAAATTTAGTTTGAGAATTAAGTTTATCTTCTCTAAGATAAGTAGGTTATAAAATTTTACGGCTAGAGCTTTATAATTTGATCTCATCTCACAATATCGCCATTTTCTGAGACCATCGCAGAATAACCGAAATGTCCTGCAATCTATATAAGCTTTAGAATTATGTCCTTCTCTCAACGCTTTTTATTTCTTATTTTCCTTCTTCCTTTATGCCAGTGAAGTCAGGGCCTCAGAATGTAACATTCCGTTGCTTAATTTCCCTTTCGGCCATCTTTCTCTTATTTCCTTGTTTTGCTATTGTCATAAACTAGGTTACTCTAGCCCCCCCTCTTTATATCTTTGCCCGATTAGTCTTGACCTTCAATTCACGTCTCCATACGTGTAAATCTACACACAAGACGATAAATAATAGGGCCTATATATTTCAAAATTTTCATTTATATTATTTGTTTTGTCCCCACATTTAGGAAAAGTATAACTCTGTAAGAAAAAATATGTAAATGGAACATAAACTACAGAGTTGGAAAAAAATTGTTTTTGATATATTATGTCTAGCGTATCAAATAAAACTAGAAGTTATTCTCATTACAAATATGTATATTTATTTGTCGAACAAAATAACACGTTGGCGTCACACCAAATTTAAAGTGTCAGATATCATGTCCTCCCTCTCTAACTTGAACACGGCGTGACCTACAAATCAGAATAAATGATTATTTGAATTTTAAATTGCGAAATCATGTATTATAGTTTTTTTAATGATTAACACAACTTAATTTAAAACAATGAGAAATATGTAGCGTATAAGTTTTAAAAGCAGATTATGTGCGATAAACAATTCAATAAGGATTAAAAGATGGATTATATTTTCATTGATTTCATTCATTAAGTTCTATAGGTCAAACCAAATTATAATTTCACTCGCGTGTCTGTCTATAAGTCGCAACCAGTCTACACAGACAAGACGATAAATCAAATTCTGCATTTATAATCGATAATAGAAAAATGTTGTTAAGAAATAAAAACTATTGAGATGGAAATTTTTGTTATATTATGTGGGTATCAAATAAAACTAATAGGTATTCTGAATAGGCGAAGAAGTTCATTTGGCGAAGAAATTAATTTGTTGGCTCTAGGTTAGGTTAGGTTAGGTTAGGTTAGGTTAGGTTAGGTTAGGTTAGGTTAGGTTAGGTTAGGTTAGGTTAGGTTAGGTTAGGTTAGGTTAGGTTAGGTTAGGTTAGGTTAGGTTAGGTTAGGTTAGGTTAGGTATTTATCTTCAGAAAAGTTTTTCGTTTCCTGTATACGTGTTCCCGACTGTAATACAACCTAGGTCAGGTTAGGTTAAGTTCATTTGGCGAAGAAATTAATTTGTTGGCTCTAGGCAACTTAAAATGTTTCGATTTTATAAAAAATATCTGTCCTAACATGTCTACGAACCCTAAATCGTTAGGTTAGGTTAGGTTAGGTTAGGTTAGGTTAGGTTAGGTTAGGTTAGGTTAGGTTAGGTATTTATCTTCAGAAAAGTTTCGTTTCCTGTATACGTGTTCCCGACTGTAATACAACCTAGGTCAGGTTAGGTTAAGTTCATTTGGAGAAGAAATTAATTTGTTGGCTTTAGGCAACTTAAAATGTTTCGATTTTATAAAAAATATCTGTCCTAACATGTCTACGAACACTAAATCGTTAGGTTAGGTTAGGTTAGGTTAGGTTAGGTTAGGTTAGGTATTTATCTTCAGAAAAGTTTCGTTTCCTGTATACGTGTTCCCGACTGTAATACAACCTAGGTCAGGTTAGGTTAAGTTCATTTGGGGAAGAAATTAATTTGTTGGCTCTAGGCAACTTAAAATGTTTCCACTTTATAAAAAATATCTGTCCTAACATGTCTATGAACCCTAAATCGTATGCTTTTAGTACACGCTTGACCCTTTTATTGATATTTATTTTTGACAACACAGAATTCTGAAAGGACTGCTAATTTTCCTAGGTTTTTTCCTGCCCTCCGTGTCTACCCTCAGTTTTGGTTGTCATGAGACAGCCTTCAGCCCCGCATGTAAGAGTAGCTAAGTAGATTGTTTTACAGATTTTGAAGTTTGACTCTGTTTCAATTTTACCAACTGTAGTCTTACTTATCTGATGTTAAACTTTACTCGTCTTTTTCAAATTGTTTTGTATTTTGTAATATATATTTGTAACAAGAGTTTCCAAATAAATATATTCTTTAACATATTGCAGCATTTTCACTTATTATCTCTACACTCTTTAGTGTTTGTTCTTGTCCCCCAAAATGCATAACTTTACTTTTCTTTATATTTATAATCATCTCTCTTTTATCCAAATTCTCGCTGCATCCTTGCAAAATTTTTCCCAGGTTATCTTCTGTATCTGTCATTTAAAACAGTGTCATTTGCATAATATGTTACCCCCTGAACATTTGTTTTAGTTTCAGATTCTAGCATCCTACTATTGTGTTCTCGTTTCTATTTTTGTTGTTTCCTTTTTAATTCATTATTTTAAAATATGATTTTAAACAAAATGAAGATACTTGTAAATAATTTAATATATATAATGGATGTATGTATGTATCAGTATAGCTCTGAAACGCTTGGAACAATTTTTATCAAACTTAGTACATATGTACAATCTCGAAAAAATTCTGTGCGGTAAGAAGTACACCTAGGAGTGTAGGTGGGAAGGAACGACATGTAAAAATAATCGAAAACAACCTATATCAGTGTTAAACCCATAGTTTCCGCTGAGTTTAACACTGATAAATAGTGGCACTTTTAATACCGTTTATGTCAACATTCAGCCCTCATCGGTATTGGGGGTGAGAAGGTGTCAAAACGAAATGTCTTAAATGATCGCAATTATGTTGCATCATAACTCTGGAACACCTGGACCAATTTCAATCAAACTTGTACACATATTTCTTACTTATTTTAGTGCAATGACTTTTAGAAGGAACCAAAATATTCAAAATATTTCAATAGGATGTACAAGTAACGTATAACTAATCTTATGTCCGGTTTTGACTGTAGAAATGCCTAAGTGCTCCATTTTGAGTTAATCTAGAGCATTCAAAAACAATATTGTTTTTAAAATGACATCAAAAACAATACAGATACAGTCAAAAACCTTCCTCTTGTTCTTAATAACTTCAATGTTCCTTGTTAAAAGTAAAATTTGGTCATATTTGTCTTTGTAATTATCCATATTCACAAAATTAAATAGTATCTTAAGAGTCAGTGACGCCTAACCATTATGATTTAAAACAGTACTTTAGTCAATGACATAATATCTAAGTTTTGGTTTTCCATTTTTGTGAACTGTGATCAGTCAAAACTGGAGAATTTTACTCATTCAGAAAAACTATACATTTGGGTTTAACGATTTGGGTTAGGATATATATAGGAAAATTAACACTCCTAACACACCACTAGCACTCCTAGTGGTGGGGAGAGAAGAAAAATACGTAAAAATAATCGAAAACTACCGATGTTATTGTCGAGCCCATAGTTAGTGGAGTTGTTGAGATGGATAGTAACACTTCCATTGCTGTTTAAGTCCATGTTCAACCCTCATCGGTATTGCGGATGAGAAGGGGTGAAAAATAAAATGTCTTAAATGATCGAGATTATGTTCCACCACAACTCTGGAACACCTGGACCAATAATTTCAATCAAACTTTGTACACATATTTCTTACAATCTGGAAAAAAATATTGCGGGGTAAGACAGCAATAGTACCCTGGGGATGAAGGTTGAAAGGGGTGATATTTAAAAACAACTAATATTAGTGTCGAATCCGTAGTTTTGGGGTCGCTGAGATGAATAATGACATTTTCGATTCTATTTTAAATTGAAATACAACCTCCATCGGTATTGAGGGAGGGTGAAGAATATAATCTCAAAAATGATTGATATTATGTTCCAACACAATTGTGGAACGCTTGGAGCAATTTCAATCAAACTTACTACACATATTTATTTATTTATATGGCCGTAGACAAAAGCAATTCCATAGCCATTAGTCAATTTCAAATATTGCATAAACAATAGAACAAAAACTGTTCTATAGCCGGTCAATACGTACTGAACAAAATACAACACACAAAATAGTTCCAATGATCAATTAACCAAAAAAACAACAAAATACTAACAGACAAAAGTAAATTAATATTAACGTACACAATACAGACAGATTTAAGTTTAATTACAACAGTATAAACAGTCCTATATAAATTTAAATACAAAGGAAAGAAAGTTACCACATCCATCATGTCAAGACATCGGCAATATAGTGCACAAACTCCTCCACTGAGTGAAAAGTTCTAGACAATAATACTTATCCAAGGGTGATTTTAAATGGTAAAAAATCCTAATGGTTTTTAATGCTCTGTGGAAGCTTATTATCAGCCTACCACCAACCTCGGAAAGAAATTTGTTGTATGAATTCTGTGTTTTACAATCTGGAAAAAATACTGTAGGGGTAAAACACTACTAGTACTTCTAGGGGTGGAATGAGAAGGAAAAACATATAAAAATAATCGTCAACAACCTACATTAGTGTCAAATTCATAGTTTTTGGTGTCACTCAGCTGATTATTAACAGTCAGAAGAAATTTAAGCTCAAGTTTAGTTAATTTGATTGTACACTATATACAGACTTTGTTTCTAATAGAAGATTGGGATAAATAAATACCCGATCTAAGCCGGGTAATCAGCTAGTAATTGATAAAATACAAAGAGAGGAAATTAATTCACAAAATGTTCGTTTAAAAAATCCAGTTTATCAATAAAAACTCAACGAAATTGGCAATTAAATAGTAGACGCTTAGTGCTTATAAGGTTTTTATTTTTCGTAAAGTAATTGGCTTAGCGACTAGCACTAACTGCCGCTGTAAGTTACGATTTCACTATGCTTCAAGCAAAGTTTAAAGTTTTATATTTGGAATAAATAACTCTTGTTTTATGTAACCTACTGCTTTGAGAAATAAATTGTTGGACATCTTGGTATTTACCCAGCCCTGGTATTCAAATGAAACCGGTCATAGTTTTATATAAGGATAAAACTATACACACAGTAGCTTCCTCAAGTTAAGTGACAGACCAACAACGCTTCCATGTTATTATTTTTAAAGAAGCTTAAACGGGCCAACTCTCTTTTTTCACCCTAACTCAAATGAGTTTTCGAGGGCTAGTGGTCTTTATTTTATGCTCTTTTCTTCTTTTTTATAAAGCGACGAAGACCGAGAGATTTTTTCCCTTTGAACAATAAGAAAACAAATCGAAAATTTATGATTGCTGGGCTTCGTAATTATGAAATCAAAATTGCCTAATAGTGCCTTTTTAACTTTCACCTAGGATAGAGAAAATTTTGTGATATTCTATGAAATCTATGTTCTGTTTTGGGGCTTCCTGAATTCAATAAAATTATTTGTGGAATAATGTTTGTCTCTCTGTCCATAGACAATGATATACGAGACCCTAAAAGGTCGACTTTAATCTAATACGATTTACACTGAGAACTTTACGACACACGTAAAGTTAGGCTTATTTAAAAACATAAATTTATTTCAAAGGCAACGTTCAAAAATGTTTGGTTTCGAGGATTGGTGAGTGAGAAAGTTTGTGCAATATTTATTCGTGTAACTTTAAAATGTCTCAAACGAATTTAACCAATCAAATTACAATCTCCAGACTTAAAATATTTCTCATTTTTACTTATTCACGAGAAAAGAAAAGGATTTGACGTGAGGCAAAGTTTTAAATGTGAAGTGTGTGAAGTTTAGAACAGGTAGGGGGTCTGCTATATATAGGCTAAAGAAAGCTGTTAAATTTAAAATAACAAGCCTCTAGCTACACACTGGCACACAGCACAAGTGGAAGCCTTGAGTTTTAATCTCACGGCCTCGGGACTAAAATAATATTTCTGTTTCACTGCTTTCAACCACTGTTTGAATAATTAAGTTTGCTTGTTTTAAGAATAACGAAAAAATAAAACTGAATCATTTGTGTGCTTTAGTGAGATAAAGTGTGCACACCCGCTGGGCACACTGTATTACTCCTTTATAGACGGGAAATATGTGTAAGGATAATCTTTGTTTTATTAAAATACAGAGACGAGAAAATTATCGTATACAGGGTGTTTCAGACTACCTGTATTAAATGTATCGCTTTGAGCAAGAAATTTGATGTTTTGTCTTACTAATTTGAAACAGTATGGAGACTTCGAACACCTGTCTTAATAACCCTAAACAAGAATTTAGCTTAATTTTAGTTTTTGTATTAAATCCCGTTTATTTCCAAAGGAATGTAGTTTGTTAAAATTAAAAAAATATGTATATCAAAGTTATGACGTACTTTTGAAAAACTGTATATTTTATACAAATACTTCATATACAAATTAGTAAGGTATATCAGATTTAAAACCTAAACTTGTCTGTAATACATTTGAGATGTTATCTGTATATTACCATAGCTTTTAGATGACGTAGGAAATTGTTCAATTCAAGATTGGAAAGCTCTATATTACATCTATTCAGAGAGCGTAATGAAATACAGAGTAGCAAGCAAAAAAAAAAGAATGAAATAAATGTGTCTTCCTTAGAAATAGAAGGAGAAACTAGTAAAATAGGACATAATCAATGAAAAGAAAACCAAGGATAAAAAATCAAGTTAATGAGAATCGTCCCACTGTCAATCATTACAACGCCCTTAATTCCTCCCAAGAAAACTGCCATAATTGTGCGCGTGGTGACTAGTTATCCCGGGGGCCGATATATTACTGGAGCAGTTCGTAATGTGATAATTTTCGTGAATATCAATAAACACACCGTGGTCTACTTTACAGTCGGACTAAGATAATGAGTGTCTAGTTAATACTACAACTTCCCAGTTAGTTTATAAAGTGCGTTGATTGATTAGATAGTGTTTTGGGATAATTCACTAAACACGGTCCGTTACTTAAATTGTCGTGTGGTTGACCTTGTAGAAACCACCCGTTACGTTTCAATACAGCATGAATACAACCATAATGCTACTATAGGAAGTTTTAAGGACATTAATAGTTTTCACATACCTCACAAGTATTACTAAAGGCGAAGCTTATATGTTCAACTAAAGCAGTTAAGGACACTGCTTAAAACCACTATACGTGGCAGTTTTCTTGAGAGAAATCATGAGCGTTGTAACTCGGTAACTGAATGATTGACAGTGGAACGATTCTAACTTTAGCTTGATGTTGTATCCGTGAGCCACAGATTGACTACCGGTAGAGTGAGAGGCTCAGACATTAAATCCAAATCTTCATAGTGGTCGTGAGCCCGTCACAGTTTATTAGGTTCAATCTTTGTCTTAACAGCAATGTGCAAAAACATTGCACAGCCATTCTCATCCATATATCTTCAAAACCAAATAAAAACAAACCAAAACTAAGTGATACGAAAATGTCAGTTGGGTAGTTGTCAATCGAAAGGTGAAAAAGAACGATGGGCGCCATCATTGAAAAATATACTGTTTCTAACCTAACCTAACTTAATATAACCTAACCTATATACTGAATGATTAAATTGTGTTTGTTTTGTTCTGGAAGAAGAATATATACGTTTCTTTCTCTACACCCACAGTCTAAATGTATAAAATGAGCCAAAGTATTCTCTGCAAATTGTATTAATACAGTCCTTGCTAATTGTTTTAATAAACAATACATACCACCAAAACAATCAAAGGAAAATTTCCTTTTTGCAGAACCTAACCGTCATTCTCTTATAAATACAAAACAGAAGCGCAAAACGCAGTCGAGGATAAAACAAAAGACATATTATAAATCAACGTCTCGCTGTTGCCCCTGGAAATGTCATTAATTCTCAGGATTTCCCTCCAACCATAGAAATCTATTTTGATATAATTTGATACTGGCTAAATCCAAACTATTCCATCATGTTGTCATTCTATAGTTGCTATAGTTTTGTCAGTATATATTCATCATATGTTTATGAAGTTTCTAAATTAAATATGAGAAAGTGTGAATGACAAAAAAAGTATAATTAATTGTGTAAAATTTGTATACCATGTTTATGGTATTATTCATTGCTTTAAGTCAATAATCGTTGATTGGCGATTGAATGAACTAACTTTCTACACAAATTTTATCTAAGATTTCTCAATTTTTTTCTTTCCCACTCTCTGTCTTTTTTTTTCTCGTTCTTTCAATATATTTTTACCAACCTCTGATTTTTTTTTCTTATTATACCCTGTCTCTCTTACTCTTTACCTATTTCTATTACTCCGATACTTTACTCTCTCTCACACACACACACACACACACACACACACACACACACACACACACACACACACACACACACACACACACACACACACACACACACACACACACACACACACACACACACACACACACACACACACAAAACACTTTATCTCTCCCTTCATCTTACGCTTCCTCTCTCTTTCTCTCCATCTCTCGACTTCTCTTTCTTACCCCCATCTCTCGCTTTTTCTTTCTTACTCCTAAATCCCTTGCTTCTCTTACACAAATTTTACCAATATTTATCTATTTTTCGTTTCTCGCTCTCTTTTCTCACAAATTTTTCCCAACCTCTGTTTATTTCTTTTCTCCACTATTTCTTTCTTTCTTATTTCCCTATCTCACTCTTTCTCTAAATTTCTCTCTCTCTCGCATTATTTTTAATCTTATGACTTTTCCATTCTCCCTCTCTCTCTCTCTCTCTCTCTCTCTCTCTCTCTCTCTCTCTCTCTCTCTCTCTCTCTCTCTCTCTCTCTCTCTCTCTCTCTCCCCCTTCTATTTCTCTCTTTCTTTATCTGTGACTTTCTTTGTCCCTTTTCTCTCTCTCTCTCTCTCTCTCTCTCTCTCTCTCTCTCTCTCTCTCTCTCTCTCTCTCCCCCTTCTATTTCTCTCTTTCTTTATCTGTGACTTTCTTTGTCCCTTTTCTCTCTCTCTCTCTCTCTCTCTCTCTCTCTCTCCCTTCTATTTCTCTCTTTCTTTATCTGTGACTTTCTTTGTCCCTTTTCTCTCTCTCTCTCTCTCTCTCTCTTCTCTCTCTCATTTTCCTCTCTGTTTCACCTTCAATCCTTCTTTCTTTCTGACCCTTTTTCCACTTGAATTTAAACAATTATTCAATGCAAATCTTTTACTAAACATTAACATGTATATTTTATTATTTTGATTTATTATAGTTTGTAATTACATTTAAATTATTGTTTAATGTTGGGGCTTGATGTCAGAGGTAACTCAACAGTCCTAATTTTTCTCCCAAAAAATAAAAACATCATTCATTTATTCCCCCCCTCTCTCTCTCTCTCTCTCTCACTCTCACTCTCTTGCTCTGAACGAGAAAACCTATCCAAAGAATACAATCAACTCAATCTTTCTCTCTCTCGCGGGAATAGAGGTTATAGAAGTACAATTTTGTCCCTTGGTAAACACAACAATCTGTTACAACTTTTATTCTTTGTAAGGAAGAGAGGATCTGATTGTCCTGTACTTTACCAAATAATAATTTCTCAAGAAATATTTGTTCTCAAGGAAATCGTAAACAAAATCCACGATTTAAAGATGTACATTTGCGACCACGCTGCTGCAACTTAAATTTTGAATATCTTACGTTCATACATTGCACCTATTTCTTACTAATCATCAATCTGAATAGACACCATCACAGTACTTACCCAAACACAATATGCAATGTAATAAAAGCAGATTCATTAAATGTAGTTGGGAATGTTGATTGTATTCGTAGTTCAAGGGGTCTTATCCCTTTGGTTTTAAAACGTATAAATAAATATTGAGCTTGACTTGTGAGATAATATTAGATAGAATAAAACTCGAACACAAGTTCTCACAAAATTACGTTTATTTAATCAAACGCGTTTCAACGACAAATTCGCCATCTTCAGTGATACATGAGCTACAATAACTAACTAAACGCACTTTTTGTATTTTAATTCAAACCTGTCGGTACTAGCGTGCCACAGAGCCTATATATATATATATTGTGTGTGTGTGTTTGCCATATATATGTGAAGAAGCCTATACTCTCATCGCTCGTGTCAGTGACTCGTGTTAAAACTATACAAATTTCACTCTTTTTTTTAAATATCTTTGCTATTTATCATCATAGAGATGAAGGGTTGGTATCATTTATATGCAGAATTAAAATCTCCAATGATAGTGTATTATAAGTTGAATAACCCACACGATTTAGAACAAAAATCTGTTTAAAATGGCCGCCATTATGACATTTTTAATTGAATTTTTCTGAAATTCAATATACTTCTATAACAGTACCCCACTGTCCCTTCTGATCCTATTTGATTTTTTACGTAGGCTGTCGTGGTTGACAAGAAAACTACTCACACGAAGATCAGCCAAAAAATGTTTTGTTCGATTACTAAACCTACTCTACTTCGAATACAGGGTAACAAAAAGTCTGTCCACCTGTCGTTTTTGGCTCCGCAGTTGTCTGTAAGTAAGATAAGATACAAAATTTAAGATGGAGAGATGAAAATTATTACAGCCGATACTCTCTGAAAAATACTTTGTTTAACTGTTTTTTTTGGTAAAAATAAGATAAAAATTCCAATCAACATAGGTACGAAAACGTTTTCGTTTCCCATTTATCCACCATTTTGTTTTTTTTTTTTAATAAAATCTTTATATCTATGAAAGTAGATAAGATAATTAGTTCAAATTTGGTATACAATTTTTTATTGTAGCATTTTACCAGGGTTCAAAAAATTAGAACGTCTAGTATATTTTTAAAATGGCGGCCGTTTAAAATTAAATATCGTAAACTGTTAAAATTTACAAAGAACAAAAAAGTTTACTTTTTTAAAGACAAATGAATTTTTGTATTTTTTCTGTACGTTAAATGATAACCGAATTATCAGCAAAACAATAAAAATTTAATTTCTTGGTAGTTTCTTAATTATCTTATAAAATTTTAAAAAGAAGAAGGCTCAAACAATTTTGATCTATTTTCAATTTATCAGATGACTGTCCCATCCAATCTTTTTAAAATATTTCGTATTGCTTTTAAAAGATAAAAACTTTTTCTGTACCAAATTTTCCCACAAATATTTAAATCCAAAAATGTCAAACTTTATTGCCGCTTTGCATTTTTTTAAATTTATTTTTTTAAATAACAGATCTTAAATTTCTAACTAACGATTTAAACATTTATTTTCATATCCATCAACAAAAATTTGTTTATCCCATTTAAGATGTTTTTTGTTGTCTACTATTATTTTCCACTGTCTCTTTTCTAGCGTTGATCACTTTTGACAATTTCAGTTGACCACAACCTTTCACATGCCGACCTACTGACATTTAATTAGACTAATGTCAGTTTACATGTTTATATTATTTTAAAACACTCCTCTTAATTGCTAAACCAATACACCCACAGGTAATTATCAAATGATATTCAGTAAATATTAATGTATACATTCTGCTTTGTCCCCAGTCAATAGATACATTCCAAAAGTCATTCTCATTATGTGATTGTACATATGTTGTACAGATAAAGTATTTGACGAGTCAAAATAACGATTTTTAATTTACCTTAAATATATCCATTTTGAGGTAACTTGAAAACTTTTTCCCCTTTTTTTCAAATGATGACGTTTAATCAAATATAGTATGTGGTATACTTCGATCACATCTGGGGGTGCTTTTTCAGGGGGTCCGTAAGTAAAACCAAGGACCCTAATAATTTCACGCCCGTGTCTATTGGTAAGTCGCAACTAGTCTACACAGACAAGACGATAAATCCTATATATTTCAAATTTTGCATCTACTAGTACATTCTTTGTATTGTCCCAAATATAGAAAAATATAACGGTAACAAAGAAAGTGATTTTGTCTACAGTTGTTAACAAAGTGTTATTTTGTTCATTTAAATTCGTTTGCAAAACAGCTGATTTCTCAACAGTTTCACTTTTCCCACTACTTTGCACACTACTTTGCTCACTCCGAATGGCAACCGAACAAAACGAAATTTAGGTTAAGTTTATTTGAATTGATTTCTAATATACAGGAAATGTCCCGTATGTATGTTAGATTAATTCTTACATGTAAAATAACATAAATAAACAACAAAACAACGTTTTAAAGTTGAAAAGGGAAGTAATTATTCATAAAGATGATTGACAGTGTTATGTACACGGAGAGTATTTTTCGTTTGCCGAGTTTTGAAGTTGGCAATCCCGTTTCCTCAACAATACACCTAAGTTATTAATTTGTAATATTCATAAATAACCTCAGTTTTGACGTGAGGTTGAACACTATTGTATTAAATTAATGTTTTATTAAATTGTGTTACTGCTGAAGTATGTTTTTTATTTGTCACAAAATAACAACTGTAGACAAAGTATAATGTGCAATTCGTGAGCTAAGTGTCTTTTTTAAACTCGATAAAATTGACGCACTCGGCAAGCCTCGTGCGTCAACAATTTTCTCTCCTTTAAAAAAGTGCCACTTTGCTCACTAGTTGCACAAATAACTATTTCTACACCAACTTAATTCTTAAGCATGGGGGAGAAATATGGAAAAAATCCTATAATTCTTACATTGGAGCTTCAATAACAATTCAGGGACATAGCGACAAATTTTTGGCTACAATTAAAATTTTTTGGTTGGATATCTGAGAGAGTTAGTGCAATATTTTTTTGCACAGTTTTATTGTTTTGTTTACTTTATTACAGTATATATGAATATACAAATATTTGAGTATTCAATTTGTTTTTTTGTGTGTTTCTATTGAACAGTATTAGAGGTGATAATATATGCATAGTCAGACATGGAGTTTGGGGTAAACATTTCTGAGGGAGGCTAAGGGTGTAATCAAATGAAGGAATTAGTCTTGCATGGCAAGAGGCTTAGCTTTGAGTTTACATTTAAGGATGAGGCTTTGTGCATGTTGATTTGATACAGAGTGTCCTGGATAGGTAAATATTAAGCCTTTGTTACAATTATTATTAGTTAGTATCAATAATTGAATATTCTCATAACTTTAAGTTAGCCCTAGCTTGGATTAATATTATAATTAATTTGGAATTACCATAACAACAATTATTTACATAAAATAGCAGATAAAACAGCTGATTAAGTCATCAGTATCAATAATTAAATTATTCTCATCATTTTAGGTAGCCCTAGCTTGGATTAAAATAATAAATAATTTGGAATTACCATAACAACAATTTACATAAAATAGCAGATAAAACAGCTGATTAGGTTATCAGAATCAAGAATTAAATTATTCTGATAATTTTAGGTTAGCCCTAACTTGGATTAATATTATAAATAATTTGGAATTACCATAACAACAATTTACATAAAATAACAGATAAAACAGCTGATTAAGTCATCAGTATCAATAATTAAATTATTCTGATAATTTTAGGTTAGCCCTAACTTGGATTAATATTATAAATAATTTGGAATTACCATAACAACAATTTACATAAAATAACAGATAAAACAGCTGATTAGGTTATCAGAATCAATAATTAAATTATTCTGATAATTTTAGGTTAGCACTAACTTATATTAATATTATAAATAATTTGGAATTACCATGACAAACATTTACATAAAATAACATAAAACAGCTGATTAGGTCATCAGAATCAATAATTAAATTATTCTGATAATTTTAGGTTAGCCCTAACTTGGATTAATATTATAAATAATTTGGAATTACCATGACAAACATTTACATAAAATAACATAAAACAGCTGATTAGGTCATCAGAATCAATAATTAAATTATTCTGATAATTTTAGGTTAGCCCTAACTTGGATTAATATTATAAATAATTTGGAATTACCATGACAAACATTTACATAAAATAACATAAAACAGCTGATTAGGTCATCAGTATCAATAATTAAATTATTCTGATAATTTTAGGTTAGCCCTAACTTGGATTAATATTATAAATAATTTGGAATTACCATAACAACAATTTACATAAAATAACAGATAAAACAGCTGATTAGGTTATCAGAATCAATAATTAAATTATTCTGATAATTTTAGGTTAGCCCTAACTTGGATTAATATTATAAATAATTTGGAATTACCATGACAAACATTTACATAAAATAACATAAAACAGCTGATTAGGTCATCAGAATCAATAATTAAATTATTCTGATAATTTTAGGTTAGCCCTAACTTGGATTAATATTATAAATAATTTGGAATTAGCATAACAACAATTTACATGGGAACCGAGAGAGTGATTTTTGAGATGCTGTCTGTCCGTCGTCGTTGTCATTTGTAGGTAAATATATTAGCAAACAAAATTTTAAATAGGAAGATGACATTTGGTTAGGTTAGGTTAGGTTAGGTTATTCAATAAAACCGAAACAAAAATTTCATAATAGCGGCCATTTTTGTCAAATCACGTGTATTATTAAACTTATAACACACAAAAATTACATATAATTGTGTAGATTTCAATTTTGCATTTAGTGGTACCAACCTCACTTCTCTACGATTACAAATAGTGAAGTTATTTGATATGATTTCATGAGGTTGACAATGGAGGACTTTACTCCCACCAATTGTGGTCCTGACATTTTCACCATCCATCACAACACAACAAACCAATGTTTTTGAAATGCACGTACAACTAAAAAACGCACAGTACAAAACTCACTGCAAGGCCGAGCTCAGTGTTTCCCCCACTACACCAACCGGCCCAGAGGTGACTACGCATCTCAAGGACAGTGGTAACCTAAGTAACAACCGTTTTAAGCAAATCCTAATGGATAAGACTCCTTGATGTACAATAAAATTTAACATTTCCTACAAGACCAAATAGACCAATTTTTTGACATATAAGATGGGGCTGGATAAGTAACACGATGGCCCTTACTAATTGTTGTGAACATATTATAGTTTATATTTCCCCTGATTCAACTATGTTATGAACCTACTCTTTGTAATCGCCTTTTACTGATAATTATTCGACTAACACAATTTAACTACGATGCTTCAATGTTACATTTCATGCTCTTTGACTTTGTTATTAAATTTACTTGCTCAAATGTACCCAGTACAGAGAAAGTTTTGTAATGGATCAAAAATAATCAATCAATATATCCTCGTAGTTTATTGAATGTTAAAAAATAGTTAAAAACTAATATGAACACTCATACATTTTTTCATCTTTACTAAAATTTGTTTTAAATATTTGTTCACCTCAATTAATTGACATTTTACATCTTCTAAAGAACTTATGGTGTAATTCAAAAGTAAACTTTAAGTGTATTAAAGTGTAATTTAAAAAATACATAACCTTTACCCATTTTATGTCAATAATAGTAAAACAAAGACTAGGTTCCCTGTGGGTTTGCCACAGTATTTTTAGTAGAGTTTATTCAAAAATTAATTACTATTTCTGAACTGTATTTGGTTTCAAGATCTTTACTATTTTCGAGGTAATGAAAAATACTAGATATTCAAATAACAAAAAAATAGTTGTCATGACAACTAAAACTTATGTAGTTTTAAGATTTTTACAATTTTCGAGGATATAAAGTAATAGATCTTCAAATAACATAAAATAGTTGCCATGACAACCTTAAATGATGTAGTTTTAAAAGATCTACCGTTTTCGAGGTTATGAAATACTGGATCTTCAAAAAACAAAAAATAGTTGCCATGACAACTAAAGCTAATGTATCACCATGACAACATAAAAAATGTGAACAGTTTTCTCTGAGTAGTATTATAATATTCGTATATGGGATCTTCAAATGATGGACTTAAGAATGATTCACCCTAACTCCCGTAAATCAAAACCGATTGGGCTGAAATTTTAACAAAGCTTTGTTTTGGAAAACTCTTGGAGAAGTTCTTTTTGTTCTGATTAATTGGATCATTATTTCTTGTGAAATATGTGAAAAAAGAGATAAAACCTATTTTTAAAAAAATCAAAATTAAAAAAAAAACACTAAGCTTACACTAAAATGAGCCTCATCTATGAGTGAAAACGCATAAAATGACCTCAATTTCATCAAAATCTGATATATATTTCATCCAAATATGAACAATGAACATATGAGACTTACCACCATGCGAAATTTCACCTGTTTTTACCCTGGATATAAACTGATAAATGTGTTTAGTCCGTCGCCCAAATTTAAGCTTTTTAGAATCTGAATTTTTGAAAGTAAACATTGAACATATAAAGCTCTACGTCTTAATACCCAGGGAATAAACTGATAAATGTGTTTAGGCCTTTGGGCAAATCAGAATTTTTGAAAACCGTTTCTTATTGCGCCTTTACACAGGTAATAGATACCTTTCCTGAAAATTTCAATTGAATCGATACAGTAGTTTTTGCTGTATATTGATGATGGCTTAGTCAGTCAAGACATGGTCATTTATATATAAACTTTATGTTAGTGATTTCACTTTTCTTTCATGTTATAGGTTTATCAGTTGATAACGGGAGTTGATTTACACTCTCGAAACGTCGTGTAATAGTATTTATAAACACAGATAGTGTAAAGTATCCAATTAAACGATATTAATAATAAGATACAAATAATTTGAATTAGCAGATTACAAAAATATAAAAGTTAAAAGATTGTTTTTTAATCGTACACTAGTTTTGTGCGCCTACCTCCCTGAATGTTTGTACTTTGACTCAAATTTCTAGAAAAACCGAGAGCCATTATACGTATTAATATTTGTATACTTTATTCTGCATACTACACTTTACAGTTTTAAAAATCCTAGAGATGAAATCTGAACTTTAAAATCACTGACAACTATTCCTGAAGGTCGCATAGATCTAATTTCAAACATGTTACGAATTCAAATGAATGAATTCATTCATCAACCAAATTAAATGACTTTGAAACCAACTTCCTCCCACTGGTAAACAGGGATTAAACTGTGATATGAACTACCGCAATATTATAGTTGTTAGAACACGAAGTAGTCGTCAAATAGTGCAATAACAAGTTTCCTCTTCAAGCAAAATTCAGGATATAAATAATTGATATTTGTGTATTATACATACCACCTTTTATTGTACATGGAACAATAACTAATTAAAATAATACTGCATATAACCTAACCTAACCTATTTGTGGTGATTCTTGCTACCACAAACCTGATCTAAGTTTTTGTTTACCAAAAACTTGAATAGGTTAGGTTAGGTTAGCTTAGGTAAGGGGCCAGGTTATATTATACAAGCGACCCGTGTACCCGTGTTATCACGGGTAAAAAATTTTAAAAAAGTTCATTAATCTTAAGGCGAAATTGATTTATAAAAATGTTCAAATTTGATCATCTTTCATTTCACGTGATCGATTACAATGAGTCTAAAACTCATTTAACTTTGTTCAGTAGTTCAAACCAATTAAGAAAATATATAACAGTGATAGGTTCAACCGTTTATTAATACATATAGGTTCATATTTATAAATGCATTTGTCAATATTTATAATACATCTCTAAAAACAACGTTCCGTGTGATTATTTCACCATCAGATGTCCTTCAATTAAATGAACAAAGATTTTCACTCCTGAAAACTAACGACATCGATTGAGAACTACAGAAAGCTGACCATGGGAGAAGACAGGGAGTTGCAAAAATAATGCAATGCGTGACAAAGATTGACCTTGTGATTTGTTGATGGTCAAGGAAAAAGCCAAAATCAGTGGAAACTGAGTACGTAAATGTATTTAATTTCAAAACAGCTGATACATTTGTTTTTTTATTTACAATAACCTATTACTGTAAGACTGGGATGTAAAGGCATCAAACAATATGTACAAGATCTTGCACATAAAATAAGATCTTTCACAAAACAAAAAAAAATATAACGTAAAATTAAGTAAAACTTGCTAACATTTCCAGTGTAATGATAAAATAATCATCTTAAAATGGCTGAGTTTAAACACACTTAAATGTATTTAATTTCAAACAGCTGATACATTTGTTTTTTATTTACAATAATTTGTTCACTTTTTATATATCGATATAGTTTCAATATGGAGATTTCTGAAACTCCAGGAACCTATATCTCGAGGAACCATTTGACTTATATACTTGAAACTTCGGTTTTAGCGGCTTCTCACTAAGGTCTATGATTGTGCAAAATTTCAAGTTCCTAGCCTATATATCGAAATAGTATCAATATGGAGATTTCTGAAACTTCAGGAACCTATATCTCAGGAACCACTTGACTTATATACTTGAAACTTCGGTTTTAGCGGTTTCTCACTAAGGTCTATGATTGTGCAAAATTTCAAGTTCCTAGCCTATATATCGAAATAGTATCAATATGGAGATTTCTGAAACTCCAGGAACCTATATCTCGAGGAACCACTTGACTTATATACTTGAAACTTCGGTTTTAGCGGTTTCTCACTAAGGTCTATGATTGTGCAAAATTTCAAGTTCCTAGCCTATATATCGAAATAGTATCAATATGGAGATTTCTGAAACTCCAGGAACCTATATCTCGAGGAACCATTTGACTTATATACTTGAAACTTCGGTTTTAGCGGCTTCTCACTAAGGTCTATGATTGTGCAAAATTTCAAGTTCCTAGCCTATATATCGAAATAGTATCAATATGGAGATTTCTGAAACTCCAGGAACCTATATCTCGAGGAACCATTTGACTTATATACTTGAAACTTCGGTTTTAGCGGCTTCTCACTAAGGTCTATGATTGTGCAAAATTTCAAGTTCCTAGCCTATATATCGAAATAGTATCAATATGGAGATTTCTGAAACTCCAGGAACCTATATCTCTAGAAACCACTTGACTTATATACTTGAAACTTCGGTTTAAGCAGTTTCTCACTAAGGTCTATGATTGTGCAAAATTTCAAGTTCCTAACCTATACAGTTTTCGAGTTGAAAAATCAAACGGACAGACTTAGCGTTTTATTAATATGATATTCAAATAGACTTATGAAATTATTCAATTTAAAACCAACATAGGTTAATAAATGCGTGAAATAATAACACAAACCTCTATTAAATATAAACAATGATTCTCGTAAGAGTGTTGGAGGAGCACTGACCTCGTAGTGGTACGGTCTAGACCGGATGAATGGCCCACATTGAATTACAGTGGGAGAAAAAAAATCTCAGTTATGTTATTTTTGTTTGTTATGGTCGTAGACAGATGACAGAACCTAAAAATATTCGCAAAAGTATGTTTAGATTTTTGAACTTACAAAAAAGGGGTCCGAATCAAATATTTTACAAATTATTTAGTATATTTGTACTTTCTCACATATAGAGAAAGTTATGTGTTAGGTCGAAATATTATTGTCGAATTTTTGTGTGTTTTGATGGACCCTGAATCCAAAAAAGTAGTTTTGTCTGTTGTATATACACTGTTCTATAACCTAAACATGTAAATCGATCAAAATTTAGTTTAACCTCTAAGAACACAAACAAAACATAATGTCGCCACTTTTTGAAAATTCCCGTTCATGAGTTATAGGTTTTAAAAAAAAAATCAATCATGGGATGTTATAAAATAAGTTTATAAAAAGTACCGAATTAATAACTCAGATTTTAGACCCTTTTTCTGATATTTATTTTATTCCATATTTAATTTACACACTACTAATATCTGAGGTTATTATTTTTTTTAAATACTTTTTAATCCCTGAAGTCTTTATAAATATTTTAATTTAAATTAATCTATTACCGTCAGTCATAATGAATAAAAGATTAAAATGCAAAATCTAAAAAATGCAACCAGGTAAACATTTTAAAAGCGAACGACATTAAGACGTATGTTAGGCTTAAACTATTCATTTGAGGGAAATTAAATAAAATTTAATTATTTAATATATAATTAATTAAGTACCTAACCTTCGGTATTTGGTTTCTTAGGTAAAAATAAAGAAAAATATTGATATGTTCAAAAACGCGTAGTTCCCGTCTATCCGCCATTTTGTTTTTTAAATAAAAACATTACAACTTTCCAACTAAAAATAATAACTTCAAATGTGGCATAAGAAATAATTTTTTTATGTTAGAGGATTTTATTTTATTACAATTAATTCAAAATTTCGGGTATTTAAAATGTGACCAATCAAAATTTTTATTTTTAACGTACGTGCACTCTTCTACAGCTCAAACCTGTAAATCAGTTTGAATCAGATTTGGAATATTTTGGCTATATCTCGGAACTTTTTTTTTTCATTTTTTCGTAACTCAAAATTTGGGGATATCTGCCTTAAAAAATAGAAAATTTCTCAAAATATACTGAAATGATTTCGATTAATTTTATCCCAGTGTAACCTTTAAGGACTTGAATTAAACGTTCGTCATCTTTCCAAAAATCCTGTTCGTGAGGTATCGATAAATAAATAAACAAAAATCTGGCAGTATAAAATAGATTTATAAACCGTCTACCAAATTAAGAGTTGACCTCTTAATTTAGAGTGTACCAAGAATTTGAGACCTTTTTTCAAATATTGCTATACTTTATAGTTTATAGGCTACTTTAAACTTTACGCTTTATGCTTCATACATTACACATTCCACTTTACATTTTAAGCTTTACACTTTCATACTTTATACTTTTTACTTTATTTTTTATACTTTATACTTATACTTTAAACTTTATACAGTACTGTATACTTTATACTTTACACTTTTGTGCTCTTATACTTTTATAATTTATACTTTTTGTCTTTTTACTTTATTCTTTATAGTTTATACTTACACTTTAAACTTTAAACTTTTATCAAAATAATTTAATTATTGATCCCGATGAACCCAATCAGCTGTTTTACTGTTATTTTATGTAAATTGTTGTTATGGTAATTCCAAATTATTTATAATATTAATCCAGGCTAGGACTAACCTAAAATTGTCAGAATAATTTAATTATTGATCCTGATGAACCGGATCAGCTGTTTTACTGTTATTTTATGTAAATTGTTGCCATGGTAATTCCAAATTATTTATAATATTAATCCAGGCTAGGACTAACCTAAAATTGTCAGAATAATTTAATTATTGATCCTGATGAACCCGATCAGCTGTTTTATTGTTATTTTATGTAAATTGTTGCCATGGTAATTCCAAATTATTTATAATATTAATCCAGGCTAAGCCTAACCTAAAATTGTCAGAATAATTTAATTATTGATACTGATGACTTAATCAGCTGTTTTATCTGCTATTTTATGTAAATTGTTGTTACGGTAATTCCAAATTATTTATAATATTAATCCAGGCTAGGACAAATCTAAAATTGTCAGAATAATTTTAATTATTGATCCTGATGAACTCAATCAGCTGTTTTATCTGTTATTTTTTGCTAATGGTTGCTATAGTTATAAATATAAAATGGCTACCAATCCACATATGTTAATACATATGGCCTGATATATTATAGCTCAATATTTTCGATGATTTTACTTAATTTTGTTGGAATATCTAGACGTTGTGCACAACTTATAATATTAAAGATGTTTTAATATAAAAATAGACAATTATCTTTGCTTTCTTTTTGAAATGGAGCTCACAACCAGTAATAATAATATAGATTGAACAATAACATTATGATGTTATCAGCTGTGATATACAAAATTAATAATTGGCAATTTAAAGCAGAGAAAAATTGAAATTCAAGAATTTTTACTGCCCTTTTGGTAAATATCTATCAAAATAATGAAGCATGTCGGCAAATTTACGTCTGGATATTTTTATAGACACTGCAAGCATCAAAATCGGTTCAGTGGTTTCTAAGAACTCATCGTTATAAAAATCCTGGTTGTGTATTAAATATATAAATTTTATTAAAATCTGTAGAGCTGATTTTAAGAAATCGCGTTTTATAAACAGCCCAATAAAATAGACGATGAAAATAGAGGAACTCCGAGAAACGCGTCGACAAATCGAAATAAAAATACAATGCTTCAATTGGCAGAATATTGTACGTAAACTAACAATATTTGTTTAACTCATTCCACTCGTTCGATTTTTACAGCTCAAAAGATATTTTAAATTGATTAATTTCAATCTAATCAATTGTCATCAGTCGTAATGAATAAAAGATAAAAATGCACCAATGTAAACATTAAAAAAATATACGCTATTAAAACAGATATGTCAGTTGTGGGGAATTTTTAATATTTCATATACACAGTGTGTTACTTGTTTATGTTACTTGATAAATGAAAAGCTTGATAGAAACATGTACAAAAACGCTGTTTCCCATCTAATAGACATTTTGTTTTTTATAAAAGCATTATTTTGTATATAATAAAAGAACAATAATGTCCGTCTATGTGACTTTTTTAATAATAAAGTAGTTACTTACTTTATAATCATATGACGCGTTTCTGAACTCGTAGTTTCAAGTGAACCATCTCTATACGAAAAGAAATTTAATGATTTTTATAGGATGGACCCAGAAAGTTTCCATTTTATTACAACTCATGATTAAATACCTTGGAAAATACCTTTAATGTATTTGGCTTTATTTTAATGTTTTAACGACCTCAGAAGAGCGATATTCTGAAGATGGAACGAGTTCCGATTAAACGCGTCATATGATTATAAAGTAAGTAACTACTTTATTTTTTAAAAAGTCACATAGACGGACATTATTGTTCTTTTATTATATAAAAAAGAGTGACTTGGATACAAACACAATGAGTTTTAAATTATTTTGTAAATAGATGAGATTTGGAACGCATTTTTATATGTTAGACATATTTATAATTGAATATTTTGGATGTCTAAACGTATGACTAAAACAAAAAATCGGGGCTTTATAAAAAAAACGATTTTGAAATGTAACTTTGGATTTAATCAAAACATATTCTCATCATAAATTTCTGTACGTTTTCCGTTAAATGAACTATGCACGGTGTAGTAAAATTCTGAATATCTTACAAGTCAGTCTAGTGATTTCTATAACACTTTAGTGAAATTTAACGATTGTCCAAAGTAATTTAAAAACGTCAAGTAAAAAAAAATAGTTAGAGTTACTGATTAAAAACCGAAATGAACTCTGACCACTTTAGGTTCGTTTTGGGTTTTCCATTTTTAAGTTTGTGAGTTAATTTGGGCATTTTTTGTGCCTTGTTTATTTTCTATGTGAAAATTTAAAATTTAAAACATAACCTAAAAAGTTTAAAAATTCAGACACACATATATACAGAGTGTTTCATAATATCGATCCAAAACTTCAGGAGCTTATTCCTGACATCGAAATTAATTAAAAATGGTCATTAACATATTTCAAAAAAATGTTTAATCTTCTATCTAGGCGCCATTTTGTGACTAATATCTTTTTAACGTTAAATGATATTGAGTTGAAATTCTGCATAGTAGTTAGTGTTGTAAAGATCCAATTAGAGAAAAATAATCAACTTATTTTCTTTATTCATTTTAAAATGGTGGCTATTTAAACTTTTCAACGTCGAACATCTCAAAAACCGTTAATTTTACAAAATATTTTTGAAATATTTTCCTTTTTTAACTACAAACAAAATGTGTTTTTTACTCTGTCTATAGCTTAAAATAACTGAATTATCGACGAAAACTGAAAACAATAATAATTGTTAAATGTCTATAACACGCCTATAACCAAAATTATTATCTCTAAATCTTCTGTGCCATAAAGAATAATTGAGTTATCGACTCACCAGATTAATGTAACAATTAATATCTATTGTTTCTTTTACTGCTAATCTTGGGTGTTAGCAAGAATTAATGTTTTCAGTTTTTTTTTTCACGAAAACTCAGTTATCCTGCTACAAAAAGAATTTAAAAAATCCATTTTGTTTGGCGTTAAGAAGGAAAATATTTTGTCTCTTGTTAAAATTTTGTAAAATTAACGCTTTTTGAAATATTCGCGTTACAAAGTTTAAATAGTCGCCATTTTGAAATGAATAAAGGACATCTGTTTATCTTTTTTTTTAATTGATTTTTATAGCACTAAGTAACGCGTAACACACCATATCATTTACCGTTAAAAATATACGATTTTATTAAAACACAAAATGGCAGCTATATAGATAATTAAGCATTTCAGGGAATTAGTTTTGTAAAGACTTTCATTGGTTTTTATGTGAGTAATAAGCATTAGAGTTTTGGAAACACCCTGTATAACGACACTTTATGCGAATATTCAAATTACCAATTCATTCTTTAAAAATCAACTGGGTTACATTCCCTTGCAGAGATGTTGGATTCTTTCCAGATACCCTGGATTCTAAGGTAGACTTTTTGAATCGTCTACGTGCCCCCCCCCCCCTTGAAACTTAGTAGATAATTGAGCTTTAAAAACACCCAGTGAATATTTGAAAAACTTAAATTTTCCATCGAAAGTTGCAAATGTAAAATTTCAATTTTTCGTTTAGGTCGATTAACAGAAAATATAGGGATCTGCGTAAATTTTGTATTAGAAAATATTTATTTTCACCCTTAGGGGCTCGTTTTAATGAGTACGGGCTTGGCAATCCAGTAGAACCTAACTCGATCTACACCTTTTTACATGTCTTTAATTATATCCATCTCTTATCTTTGTTATCAGTTCTGTTGACCAACTCTTGTTCTCTTTCAACACTGACGATTTTTAGATGTTTTTATTTTATGTTCTTTACTTCCTTTTTTTTAAAACGAGAAATGTTTTGTCTTTAATCGACAAAAAATTTAAAAAATTATTGTTCCCACTTTTATTCAAAATTCTGTAAATAAAAATAAAATATTTAACAAAAATATGGGCAAAAAAATAACCTTTTATTTTAAATACATCAACACTCATTCACTCGTAGTATAATAATTTACAGGCCTTCGTTTTTAAAGTCCCTTCTAGTGATTTACAAATACAAATATAACTTACCAAATGAAATGAGTCCACTATTGAGCATTGACAATTTGATAGTGTTTGGTATTGAGACCAAGGAAACACTAGTTGAGTGTTTCTTTTTCTTTGGTTTTTCCGTGTCGACATATCTGGAGGTAGACCGAGAACGATGTTTCCTATGGCTCGTGGCTGCACTACTGGAGGTGGCAGCCGCCCCCGTGGTTGTACTCGTTCGTGCAGACAGCTTGAATACACTCGCGACACTTTGGTCTAAACGACAAACACAAAAACGTGAACTAACCGTCACAACGCACAAACACACACTGCCGAGTGCCGACTGTAGGTCGCGGCGCCGTTCCGCGCCGGTAAAACCTCACCAAACACTCAGTGCGCATGACAGTCTAAACACCTTTCTGATAACAACATTGCGATTTGTTTTTATAACGTCTCCCACTCCCACCGCTCCAAATTACAATATCTTTTAGCTTTATTATTATTATTTACTTAATGTCAATTAAAAGAAAAGGGTATTCAAATGGAATTAAGTACTGTAATACAATTATATTAAAATTTGTCTTATCATTATTTATTAAAATACTTGACAAAAATTATAAACAATATTCCCTCTTCCTTCTCTCTCTCTCTCTCTCTCTCTCTCTCTCTCTCTCCTCTCTCTCTCTCTCTCTCTCTCTTCTCTCTCTCTCTCTCTCTCTCTCTCTCTCTCTCTCTCTCTCTCTCTCTCCCCCTCCCAATTTCTTCAACTTTCTCCTCCTCCCTCCTTGGTTTCCTATATTTCTCCACCTCTTTTCAACCACTCTCTATTTTCTTTCCCTCTCTATTTTCTTCCTCTGTCTCTTCCTTCCTTCCTTTCCTTCACAATATCTCTCTCTCCCTTCTATTTCTCTCTATCTTTATCTGTGACTTTCTTTGTCCCTTTCTCATTTTCAATATATTCTCTCTCTCTCTCTCTCTCTCTCTCTCTCTCTCTCTCTCTCTCTCCCTCTCTCTCTCTCTCTCTCTCTCCCTCTCTCTCTCTCTCTCTCTCTCTCTCTCTCTCTCTCTCTCTCTCTCTCTCTCTCTCTCTCTCTCTCTCTCTCTCTCTCTCTCTCTCTCTCTCTCTCTCTCTCTCTCTCTCTCTCTCTCTCTCTCTCTCTCTCTCTCTCTCTCTCTCTCCTTCTCCTCTCTCTCTGTCATTTTGCGTCTGTACCTCTCTTTCACTTTCTCTCTCCCTGTCACTCTCCCTCTCGTTGACTTTTTCTCTGCTGTCACTCTCTTTCTCTTTCATTTTTCTCCCCCGTCTCCTCTTCTCTTTCACTTTTCTCTACCTATAACACTCCCTCTCTCCCAGTTACCCTTCCTCTCTAATTCTCTTTCACTTCCATTCTCACTCTCACCCTCTTTTTCACTTTCTCTTCCTGACTCTCTCTGTCTCTCTCTTTCATTTTCTCTCTACCCGTCACACTCCTATCTCCCAATCATTCTCCCTCTCTACGTATATTTCATATTCTCTCTCTCCCTGTCACTTTCTCTCTTTAACTCTATTCCAAGTTCACTCTTCTTTCACTGTCCATCTCGTTCAGTTTTTCTCTCCCAGTCACTCTCCCTCTCTACCGCTCTTTCACATTCTCTCCCCCGTCACTTTTCCTTTCTACTCTCTTTCACTTTATCTTCCCCTTAATTTTTCTCTCGCCCCTACCTCTATAGCTCATATCTCTCCCTCTTCCTCCCTCCTTCTCTTTATCCCTCTTCCACTTGTTACCAGGGGACTTAAATTTAAGAAAGGCGGAACCAAATGGTAACAATGTTTGAAAAGAAAAATTAAAAAAAAGACAAAGACAAATTTAGTGATTAACAAGGCTCAAGTTTATTTAAACAAAGAAATTTCAACGTTTCAGATTTTATCATTTACATCTGAGAAAGACATCCTGAGACAAAATTATCATAAACAGCTTATGATTAAACAATCTTATAATTAGTAAAGTTATATGCCCTTAATACAAATATTATAATTTAATAAAAAAATTTAGTCAATAGATTCTGAAAATTTATCCCCCCCTTTTTAGTTTATATATTTTATCGTTACAAAATTTAACAAAGACAATGAGCACAGCTTAACAATTAACAGGATCATAATTAATCCAAAAAAAAAGATTATACGCCCTTAAATGTAAAAATTACAAAAATAAAAAAAAAGATGAAAAGATACTGATTTTTATTTCCCCCCCTTTTAACTTTATGAAATGATAGCTTTCTAAAACAGTTACATAATATTACTTATTTTATAAATTTCTTAAATGCTATATTGGCCAATAAATATATCTATGTTTTAGCTAAAGAATTTATTATGAAATGAGTAGTTTATTTTAAAAGAAAAGAAGGAAATTTTGAATATTAAATTTTTAAATTGACGTCAATTGTTTTAATTTAGAAACTAACCTCTGGGAGGTTGTTAGGACCGAAAGTTTGCATGCAGGCTCCACCCAATAATTTTTTATATATTTTATAATTAATTACACAAGTCTACATCTAAAAGAGTGTTTTTAAGAAAACATATTCGCTGAAATAAATTTTAGGCACATATACAATATGAGTTTAATTAAAGTTCTATAAAGTTAGTTTTTTTTTTTTTTTTACATCACTTTTGTGCACATGAAACTGAAGCTATGTTGGATAAAACGTGTTTTGTTAACAGGACGAAACATGTCTAGATCTTTCGCTGTGTTTCTTCTACCAGCATATTAGCTATGGCAAAAAACATGTTTTTTAGTGTCTGTACAAAATCAGACATGTTTTAGCATTAATGTTCATTATTAAAGAAAATATCTGGTTATTTGTTAAAATCAAAGAAAATTGATTGTATAACAGAAATTCGTTAAGATTGTAATTAAAAGCTTCTTAGATGACTATAAAGCTATATATATATATATATATCGTTTAGTTTAAAACAAAACTTGTATAAGACTTGCAAAATCTGCAAAAGTTTGTAAAACGAAATTTTCTGTTTTAGAAGAGATTTCTCTAGTTATTTTATATTTGACATGTTCAATAAGATATTCTGATCACTTAAAATTCAACATTAGTTTGCACATATTTCACATAATTGTTCAAAACTCAAAATGTGCCTTTACAAGGTTTTGCAAAGTATGTTTTAAAAAGGTAAATTTTTATAATCATTGATTTTCAAAAGAACATTAAATATTAAATAAAACATGAAATACATATTTTAAAGAATACATGATAATTAATAAATTATTTTAAAGCATTAACAAAATTTAAAATATGATAAAACCTGTAAGGCTGAGTACCTGGAAAATCCTGTCGCAGTTCACGTAAGCTTGTGCCGTGAAAACGAAAATTTACTAAACATTATAGAACTAAAACGCACAAAACTTGTAAATTAACATTGCCAAAAACTGAGGTGGAAATTTTGAAGTCCAAGAAGGAAATTTATCTCTAACGTAGCTAAATATAGATGTCAGACATTGTGTGACTACAGGTAGACTAGATAAAGAAGTTTTAGAACAGGTGGGCTAGCCAGGGAATGGACTTTGCGCTTAGATAGAGAGAAGATAAGAGAGACGGCGAGTGGACTGTCGATAACAAAATGCAGATTTATTTTATGAATGCTACAGCTCTCCCCCCCCGAAAGACGGAGTTAGGGTGGAGTCAGAAAGGAGGCCAGAAGGGCCTCCCGCAAAATTTTGAATAAGGGACAAAGGGCCAGAAGGGCCTCCAAGAAAAGATTGAAGCAAAGGGGCCAGAAGGGCCTCCTACAAGCTTCTGAAGAAAAGGGGCCAGAAGGGCCTCCTACAAAATTTTGAAAACAGGGCACCTGATAGAAACAACGCTTCATAATGCTTTTATAATCACCACTCTAGGGTGTAGCCTCCTTTGGCACTTACTTATTAAATTTTGAAATTTCTATAGCGTCTCAGCTCTTCCCACCTATGATTGGGATAAGCCCAGGACAGAAAGAGCTGAAGGGTGACGCAAAGGTCGACTTTGCTGTGCATGAACTGACTTTGTACACTACGGTACGTGGGGAAAAGGGGTGGAGTGGCACCTCGGGAAACCAAGTGGAGGTGACCACTCCGGGGACCAAGGGAGGGAAAAGTGCATGGCACTAAGGACTTCAGGAAAGGTCGGACTCAGACGGGGGGAGTATCCTCTGAGCCGACCTTAACATTTAATTACAAAAATAAATAAAAATAAAAGAAAAACTCCTGAAGCCTTTTTGGGTCAGATCATGCTCAGCGTCGTTATTTTTTTAAATTCCTCTTCTCCCATACGAAGAGAAATTTAAACTATTCACGGCTCTTAACAATTTCCGTGAGAAAAAAGAATTTTGAAGGGTCTAAACAAATAATCCATTTGAAAAATAAACAAAGAAGCAGTATGAAACGTTGGGGAGTCAAAATTGTTTTAGTGCCCAAGGCAGGGCATGTGATGTTTGACTTAGGGTCTTATATGTGTATCATGTGCCCCAAAAAAAAGAATTTAATTTAATCAAAAAAAATTGTGTAAAAAAAAATTTCATCAAAATATTTAAGTGATTATAAAAGTGTAGCAAAAAAAAGGAGTGTGGCAAAAAGACAGTATAAAAAGGTGACCCACAATGTGAGAAAACCTAACTCCGGTTTTCTCAACCCTAATAAAAAAAACTAAATTAGGAAACAAACATGTTGACCTGCTAATAACAAACAACCAAATAATTTAAGAAAGGGCAAACAGGCCAACCATGTTGTCCTACATAAAACTGGGCCCCTATAATTTGGAAAAGAGAAAGAAAATTGTACACAATGATATATTTTTTAAAAAAGGTGTTCAACATTTCAATGAATTATTAAGAAGGTGCCACCATCTGCATCAACCAGTCCACCGCCATTTTGCGCGTTACTCATGATGATAAAATTAAAAAAAAAAATAAATAAAAATAATTTTCCTTCAAGATGACAAAAAAAAAATTCAAAAGCAAGCTCAGTGTTTTTTAACGGGTCCACTAATCGCAGCAAATCCACTGCCATTTTAACTGTTGCTGATAATAATAGATAAAAAAATAAACCAAGTAATTTAAAAAAAATTTCTTTTAAGATGATGCAAAAAATGAAAGAGCCAGAGAAAGACTCAAGAATTATATGTAGTGTAGTTGTCGTGTATATGTGTGTGTGTAAGTATGAATTAATACAGACAACGAAAGAAAACTCGAGAAAATTTTTTTTGAAGGAGATTTTGAATTTTTTTTGTTTTTTTTGTTTTTAACTATTTTTGGATTTTATTATTTATTTAAATTTTTTTTGGATTCCCGAATGAGCCCGCTGTCTGGATCAAATTCAGTGAATGACTAGTGTGCAGTGTATGTAAATATATATATATATATAAAAAAAATTTAAGCAGACAAAATAATAATAAAAAAAAATTTATCGAAATTGGTTTAGAAGATTTTGTGTAAGTGTTTATAAAAATAAATAAATAAAAAAAAAGAGACTATAGATTTATAGAGATTTAAATATTTAAAATAAAATAAAAAAAAATTTCATCAGCAACAGTTGTGCAGTATTTGAAAAAGCTGCAAAACATAAAAATGAGCCTTGTTTAACAAAGAAAATTTTGAATTTAAATTTAGATGGTTCCAATGCAAAATTTTGAAAATTAACTACGGTTCCAGAATTTAAATTAACCAAGCTCTGTAATTTAGGAAAAACCACGCTAGAATCTAGAATCAACCACGCTCTGCTACCAGAAACATGTTACCAGGGGACTTAAATTTAAGAAAGGCGGAACCAAATGGTAACAATGTTTGAAAAGAAAAATTAAAAAAAAAGACAAAGACAAATTTAGTGATTAACAAGGCTCAAGTTTATTTAAACAAAGAAATTTCAACGTTTCAGATTTTATCATTTACATCTGAGAAAGACATCCTGAGACAAAATTATCATAAACAGCTTATGATTAAACAATCTTATAATTAGTAAAGTTATATGCCCTTAATACAAATATTATAATTTAATAAAAAAATTTAGTCAATAGATTCTGAAAATTTATCCCCCCCTTTTTAGTTTATATATTTTATCGTTACAAAATTTAACAAAGACAATGAGCACAGCTTAACAATTAACAGGATCATAATTAATCCAAAAAAAAAGATTATACGCCCTTAAATGTAAAAATTACAAAAATAAAAAAAAAGATGAAAAGATACTGATTTTTATTTCCCCCCCTTTTAACTTTATGAAATGATAGCTTTCTAAAACAGTTACATAATATTACTTATTTTATAAATTTCTTAAATGCTATATTGGCCAATAAATATATCTATGTTTTAGCTAAAGAATTTATTATGAAATGAGTAGTTTATTTTAAAAGAAAAGAAGGAAATTTTGAATATTAAATTTTTAAATTGACGTCAATTGTTTTAATTTAGAAACTAACCTCTGGGAGGTTGTTAGGACCGAAAGTTTGCATGCAGGCTCCACCCAATAATTTTTTATATATTTTATAATTAATTACACAAGTCTACATCTAAAAGAGTGTTTTTAAGAAAACATATTCGCTGAAATAAATTTTAGGCACATATACAATATGAGTTTAATTAAAGTTCTATAAAGTTAGTTTTTTTTTTTTTTTTACATCACTTTTGTGCACATGAAACTGAAGCTATGTTGGATAAAACGTGTTTTGTTAACAGGACGAAACATGTCTAGATCTTTCGCTGTGTTTCTTCTACCAGCATATTAGCTATGGCAAAAAACATGTTTTTTAGTGTCTGTACAAAATCAGACATGTTTTAGCATTAATGTTCATTATTAAAGAAAATATCTGGTTATTTGTTAAAATCAAAGAAAATTGATTGTATAACAGAAATTCGTTAAGATTGTAATTAAAAGCTTCTTAGATGACTATAAAGCTATATATATATATATATATCGTTTAGTTTAAAACAAAACTTGTATAAGACTTGCAAAATCTGCAAAAGTTTGTAAAACGAAATTTTCTGTTTTAGAAGAGATTTCTCTAGTTATTTTATATTTGACATGTTCAATAAGATATTCTGATCACTTAAAATTCAACATTAGTTTGCACATATTTCACATAATTGTTCAAAACTCAAAATGTGCCTTTACAAGGTTTTGCAAAGTATGTTTTAAAAAGGTAAATTTTTATAATCATTGATTTTCAAAAGAACATTAAATATTAAATAAAACATGAAATACATATTTTAAAGAATACATGATAATTAATAAATTATTTTAAAGCATTAACAAAATTTAAAATATGATAAAACCTGTAAGGCTGAGTACCTGGAAAATCCTGTCGCAGTTCACGTAAGCTTGTGCCGTGAAAACGAAAATTTACTAAACATTATAGAACTAAAACGCACAAAACTTGTAAATTAACATTGCCAAAAACTGAGGTGGAAATTTTGAAGTCCAAGAAGGAAATTTATCTCTAACGTAGCTAAATATAGATGTCAGACATTGTGTGACTACAGGTAGACTAGATAAAGAAGTTTTAGAACAGGTGGGCTAGCCAGGGAATGGACTTTGCGCTTAGATAGAGAGAAGATAAGAGAGACGGCGAGTGGACTGTCGATAACAAAATGCAGATTTATTTTATGAATGCTACACACTTCTTCTATTTCCCCCCCCCCCCGTTCATAACTTTTTATTAATTTATAAAACCAAAAACCTAATTTTTAATTGAACTTATATTCCCTTTTTCCAAACTTTGTAGACGTTAATCATAATATCGGAGGGGGAGGGGAGAAACAAACAAGAAACCTCGATTACTTTTTGATTCATCATATCCCCAGGATCAAAATTACACAGAAAAATCCAATGATGTCCAGATATGTTCTTTTTTATTATTAGGTTTTTACATTGACCGAAATACAGTTTAATAAAATGAAAAATTAATTAATTATGTATGGTGACCCACGAAGAAAATTTCAGGACGTGATTAACTCATGAAAATAAAGAAAAAAGTTCATATGAACATATAAAATTGTAGTTTAGGTTGGGTTAAGTTAGGTTAGGTTAGGTTAGAAAAAAGTTCATATGAACATATGCCTTAAATTGGTAGTTTAGATTAGGTTAGGTTAGGTTAGAAAAAAGTTCATATGAACATATACCTTAAATTGGTAGTTTAGGATGGGTAAAGTTAGGTTAGGTTAGATTAGAAAAAATTTCACATAAACATATGCCCTAAAATGGTTAGTCTATCCGCCATTTTTTGTTTTAAACAAACAAATTTAACTTTTGTCAGTAATCAGAGTTTAAATTTTGGATGTTATTTAATTGCTATAAATACCCAATTTGAATAGAATTATCAACGTATTTCCTTCACTCAGTTTAAAATAGCGGTCTTTTAAAAAAATTTAAAACCGATATTCTTACAAAAATGTTCAAGGAATAAAAAGTTTCCTCTTGGAACGACAAATTAAATGTTTTCAACGTTTGTTCTGTACGTTGAAAGAAAATTAAGTTATCAACAAAAAACTGTAAACATAATTTCCTGCTAATTGTCTACAATACCCAAGATTAGCTCCCCCCTCCCCCGTATTAATTCACATATAAAACTTAAAGAAATATTTGACAATAACATTCTTTTTCTTTTCTACGTCTACTGTAAAACATTACCGCATCAGAACCCTAAAATTGCTCTACAGACTTTATTCAACTCTAGTCTAAACTTAGGACCTTCACAATATTTCTCTCACCTGTTCATGTGGATTAATGCTGACACTACCAAAGCATAAACCTATGTTGTTAATTAAGCGCATAAACCAGTCCAAATGGAACACTAATAGATTATTATGCCGACCAATTCAGAGAGCGAGTATCTGCGTAATAACCGCAACTACATACAATAGGTTAGGTTAGGTTAGGTTAGGTTAGGTTAGGTTAGGTTAGGTTAGGATAGGTTAAGTTAAGTTAGGTTAGGTTAGAATAGGTAAGGTTAGGTTAGGTTAGGTTAGGTTAGGTTAGGTTAGGTTAGGTTAGGTTAGGTTAGGTTAGAAGCAGTATGTCTGTCACGAAACAGTATTCACGGTCAAGATTAACAAAGATTAGTTTTAAAATTTATCAAATTCGATTAGTACAAACCTAATTTCGAATATATAAAATAATAATCTAACTTTTTCACTGACACCACCATTTTTAAAATCACTTCATTTTTTATAATTTTCCAAATGAATGACGTTAAAAACTTTTAAAGTTGAATATCTCCAAAACTGTTAACTTTAAAAAAAATAATAACGGCCGTTTTGAAAATTATAAAAATAAAGTCTGTGTTTGGTACATTCGTAAAACGTAACACAAAATGCTTGTCAAAAATGGGCTCAATATCTTATACGTTTCTTGTGTTATAATTTTGTTTGTTTGTAAACTGGCGGAAAGACGGATAATGAAGCGGAATTCGACTATAGCCTATATTATTTAATATTTTGTTCGTTTTGATGTATATAATCCGAATACAAATTCCAGTTCACCTTTTTTCGGAACACTGTAAATAATTCAAAATTTAGTGGTACAGTAGTTGCATGAAGAAAAACCACAAAATTAGTTTTCTAAATATTCACTCTAAATGATCAAATTTTGTTAATTAATTAATTATTTGTTAAATTAAATGATCAAACCCCGATCTAAATGATCGGGGTTTTATATACGACGTTTTATCAAAATCAGCTGCAGATTTCGTGAAAATACTGGTTTGAGTACTTTTTACTTATTCAAAAATGTTATAAACACTCGCATTCAATAGGTATTAACAATTAAGAATTCGTAAAAACATTTGCAGTGGGTGAGTCACTAAGTAGGGGACTTGTCTGTGGCAGGACGACTGTAAGTGTGCGTGCGTGAGTGAGTACAAGGTAGCCAGCCGCCTACGTTGTAATCATCTACGTCATTCATAATATTAAATACATGTAGTTGTTTATCAAAATTCACTTTTGGAAAACTTCAAGGTTGTAAATTCACGTAGAAATAAGTCCACAGTTGTGCAAAAAAAGAAAACTGTTTGTATTATTTTGAAAATGGCCGCCGTTTAAAAGTTGAATATCTTAAAAACCATTAATTTTACAAATATTATAGAGGACAAAAAAGTTTCTTTTTTTAACTATAAATAAAATAAGGTTTTTTTAAAAAATTTTCTGTAAGTAAAATTATAATCGAGTTATTGGCAAAAAAAAACTGAAAACAAAATTTCTTGGTCGTTTTCTACAACACCTAAAATTAGATTAGAAGCAATTTATATAATAATAATTTTTTACAATTCTGATAATTTAAAAAATATTATAATCTTAGGTGGTGTAGGCAACTATAAAGAAATTATGTTTTCAGTTTTTTTGTCAATAATCTAACCTAATCCTAACCTAACATAACCTACCCTTTGACTTAACAGAAAAAAAAAACCTATTTTATTTATAGTTAAAAAAAAGAAACGTTTTGTCTCTTGCAATTTTTTTTTGTAAATATTTTGAAAATAATACAAACACAGTTTTTATTCCTTACAAACTTGTACAACATTACAAACAAAATGTGAACCAAATCTGAACTCGATATCTTATCTACTTCGAAAGCTATATTTTTTTTAATAGTACAAAATGGTGGATTGTCTGAAAACGAAACAGTTTCGGATACATATTCATATGAACTTTTTTATTTATTTTTATGTAGGAAATCCGATCCAGAAGCTCGTCAAAGTATTTCAGAAACATCCTGTATATATATATTAATAAAATTGAATGAAAGATTCCTAACATTGAAATCTATTTATATGAGACAACTGTATAATTTGCAGGATTAAACAAATGTGAACTGATTTAAACAGAGTTAAGCAGAGTGCTTAGCAGTATAATATTAGTTAAAATTTACCACTATAGATTAATTGCAAAACAATTGAAATAACTATTAACTTTTTCGAATCTTAAATCAGATTGAAATATATTGTTTTACCTGGCTTTGTAATAATGGTCAATTTAAAACGACATTTCTTTATTTTTACACAAAGAATTGTTAAAGAAAAGACGATTAACCCCTTTCATGCAAATTTCGTTTCATTGAACAATTTCATTTCGATAAAAATCAAAAAAAAATTCACCCACGATTTAAAATGTTTTAAACTTTTTTATTTTTAATGTTATTGCCTCAATCAAGACTCTGTGATGCTTAAAATTAGATTTTGGAATGTTTATTACAGCGATAGGAGTGAGAGACACAGAGAAATATTGACCTTGGAATTGCAAATAACATTCTTAAGCCTAGTACAGATAAGATATCTGTTTCTAATAACTAGATTAACTAATAACGAATATTATATTTTACTATTGCTATGTTCTTACATGAATGTTACATATTTATTAAACAAATCTGTCCAAAAATAACTTCTCCACTACAAATCAAACGTTCCGTAATTAGACACACTGTATGAGGCTTTAATTATTTTCGTTTATAAAAGCTTTTTTTCCCAGTGTAGTATCTTATTTCATCCCAATTGAATTTATGATTTTTCGGATCAAATATGTTAAGCTATTTTCGATTTACTTACTAGCCCTAATAGCGCTAATATAGCCACAAATCACATAATAATTTAATTTTTACATTTGCATTCATTTTCATTATCTTTCACAACGTAAGTTTATTTTTTGGTTATTATAAATGAACGCTTATTTGTTAACAATTGCTAAATTTTAGTGCACGTTGAATGAAACGATGCAAAATATTATTCGTATTAGGTAATAGTTATAAATAGAAGGTAAACAACTAAGACATCAGTTAAGGTAAATGAGAAGGTCCATTTGTTTTGTTCTGTTCCAAACTTAGATCTGCAATAATATGGAAACCATTCAAGTTGACGTCATTTGGTTCTTTCATTCAAGTCAAGTTTGGAGGTTACTATTCTAGTAAATAACCTTACGCTCTGAGCCAGTTAAGGTTTGTTAATCGCGTAACAATTCGTTAAATACGATTAATTTAATGTTGTTCCGATTACCGTTAAAGTTAACAGCCAGTTAAATTAGACTTTGACAAAATTCAAATCGTTCAATTTAATGATTCGTTTGTGGCCTAGAACTTATTGAGTTAATGAAACAAATTTGCTTCGCTCCTGCCATTGTCTTGGTTGGCCTTTAAGTTGTACACACGTTTTTTCTTCAACTTTTTATTGTAATGCTATTATTGTTTTTATATGATCTAATAGGTAAATTTAAGATACTTTAGGAATTTTTACTTTATCCTTAACAACAACCGAGTTGTGTTTTAAAATTCTCAATTTTGTAAACACAATATTAAACGTTCTCTGCAGGTCTGAGTGAATAATGTTTTATTATTTGGTTATTGTGATGTAAAGTAAGCCAAGATGTATTGAAAATTACGTATCTGGTACAGAGTGTTCTAAAAATCAAAAAGTAAGCCTACGTATTTCTTAATTACAGTACACAAATTATTAGAATATCAATTAAAAATCTAGGGTATAAATTAATAAAGAGTAATTCATATATAGGATGTTCCAAAAATTTACAATTTTTTACGGAATTTTTGAATAGAACTGTATTAATTGTTTTGACTTATTCTGGTCAGTTCATATTCCATTTGTCTTTCTCCACGATAATTTTAAAATGTCAGTCTTCATAAAAATCAAATTTTAGTTTACAAGTCAAATTTTAGCCTTAAATTTAATGTGCTACTTCCCTGGACCTCTCCTATGGTATTCCTTAAAGCATTTATACCCCCCCCCCCCCCAGACAAAATTCAGACTGAGACATTGACCTTGAAACATTTAAAGACTCAAATTAAAATACGTCTACGATTACAATAACCTATTCACTAATAACGCATGCAGGCAGAACAGAGCAATACAAGAGCAAAATGCCAATCCCCGACCTCTGTGGCGCTATTTTTACCCGGACAGCAAGATGTCATGGCGCCGAATAAATTCCTCCACTCCTCTCATTAATAACTGAACTTCTTACTATGCAACTGAGATATTTGAAGGGAGAAAGTCTTTATATTAGCTTTTAACTTATTACAAGCAATAAATTAGTTTTTGTGAATCAACTACTCCACATCTTCGCGTTTTTAGAAACAAACTTTCTCACAAATCCAAGTTAAAATTTGAGGTTAGGTGAAAAAAAAACAAATCTAATTATTAGGATTATCTCGAAAATGACGCTGATAGAAAGAATGAAAGAAAACTTTGGTTGATTTTTTATGTTGATATTTGATTTAATTCCTTGACATATTAACCAATTATATAGGAATGTAATAAAAATAGAGTATACATTTTAACAAATTTTATTTATTAATTCCTTGATATTTTAACTTATTTACAAAAAATGTAGTATAAATGTAATCTCCTGATTTTTAGCCAATTCTATGGACATTTTATAAAAACAACAAAATTTTTTTTAAATACTGACATGTTTTTAAGAACATTTTTAGGTTAGGTAGGCAAATGGGGACATTTATTTGTATAAATTCGAAGTCTTGTAAGCAGTTTTTTTTTTTAATTGTGCAGAAAGACACGCCCATGAAATTATAAGAGTGGTTAGTTTTACCTGCGCACCTTAATAAAGAGAAATCCATGAATATTTCATCTTTTGTGGGTATTGAAATGTTTCTCTCGTGCCTCACATTCCTCACAAAAACTAACAGATTTCTCATTGTGAGGTTAAATTAAGTTGTATTCGTCATACAAAAAACTATAATATATGATTTCGCACTGCAATTTCAAATCCAATTTCTTTTCCGTTTTCTAAGTCACGCCTTGTTCAGTTAGAGGGGGGGGGCATGATATCTGACGCTTTAAATTTGGCCTAGCTCCAACATATTAATTTTTTTGTCAATAAACATACATATTCTTAAACAGACTAACTTCTAGCTTTATTTAATACCTCTCACGTAACATTTCTAAAAATATCAAAATGGTAGTTTTTACGCATTAACTAATATTTATAATCCCAAATTTATTACTATTGGGGTTCCAAAATAATAGTAAACAATCAACAAAATTAATAGGCCCAACCAGGCTTGTAGAGAATGAGGTACTTAATTGAATTGAAAATCTAAAAATACCTTTTGGTTTCATAACCTCCAAACATCATCTCAGACTGCTTCTATAAAAGTTTGCTGGAATTTAAACACTCCATATGAGAGGTGTACAAAAGGATTTTTTCAAGAGACCAGTTTCAGTAAACCTTCTGCTTACCTCAATTGTACAATCCGGATGAGAAAATTAAGAAACAGAATGTATGAGTGACTTAAAGAGAAAAATGTTTCAGTAGCCTACAAGCGAGCGCTTCAATTGTTCATTTCACACAAACACACGTTACTAAACTTGTTCTATTCCCGCAGTTATGCTTTGATACTCTGAGTAAGTAAAAATAATAATAACAAATTAATTCAAATGCACCTGTGCAAACTCATTTGCACGAGTGCTTAGATAATTAATTGTCATTCCCTTGGCAGAGTGTACCGAACTCTTAGATTCATCTGTGTTTGTCTATTTCGGGAATTCTTTCTTCTTCCCAGTAAAGAGTGAAATTGGGTAAGAAATCAAGTCACTTCTTGAATACTAAATACGAAAATCAGTTCTAGTAATAACTAACTGTATAATTTCATGAGAAGGAAATTAAATAGGTTTACGTGACAGAAAGTAATGTAAGTAGGTGTTTAAAGTTTGTTTTTACCCATTATATGAAGGATAGATTTAGTTTTGTAATCGTCAAAAATATTGACGGATCTATGCTGTTTCATCATCTCAAGACAAAAAGTTTAGGTTAGGTTTGTTTTTACCCACTATACAAAGAATAGGGCAAGTTTTGTAATAGTGAAAGATATTGACAGATCTATACATTTCATCATCTTGAACTAAAGGGTTAGGTTAGGTTAGTTTAATGTTTGAATTTTTAGTCCTTTCAATCTGCATATTTTTATGTATACTGTACATACTATTGGTATTAAAAAATGTTTGAATTTTTATTTAAAAAATGGCTAAAATACAAATATTATTAATAATTTTGAAATTCTAACTGCCCATCTACATTTCAATTTTCATTCTACTAATATTAAGATAGATAAACATTCAAAAATCAAAAACCCATTTTTCGGCCTTATAAAATTGTCAAGGGTTTAAACCCCCCCCCCCTATGATTTTGTAAAAGTTAAAAAAATGCATGTTTTCTTTAATTAATTTATCGGAAACGAAAAAAAGGTAATTTCATTTTGTAAAAACCACGTTATAATTTGAACTTTCTATTTTCTTCATGCAAAGCTTGACACCACTCGGATGAGCAGTTACTGAGCAATCAACAGTTTAAAAAAGGCATGCAAGTCACGAAACGTGATATATTTTACTTTTTCCTTCCATTTAAACAGTTGTTTCTCCTACACCATTTCAGATTTCAAAGTGATTTTTTCAGGGAATGTTCTCCTTACAAATATGTATCTTTTGATGCCCATATCATGGGTCTAAAAATTTCTTCACGATTTTTGGAAAAACATTTGTACTAAAATTTCTCTTAAACCCTTTAAGATTTCAAAGTGATTTTTTTCTGCAGTTATAGCCCCACTAGTGTTCTCCGCCCCCTCCTTTGTTTCAGTGGACTGCTGCCTTTTACCAAGAGCTGTTTTCAACTCCACATTCTCTTGGGTTAGTCTCAAAACCTGTGTTTGGAGCTGAAGCAACATTTCCTCTATTTCATTAAGCTTTTTAGCAGGTCTGCATTTTCTTTTCCATTGTACCATCCTTACATTTCTGCATTTTTGTACCATCCTTTACAACAACTACTTCGTTCCTTTTTTTCTATCTTTTTTTCAGTACCAGGCACTCTTGATAGTGTTCTTACCAGTGCTGTTCCTTTCTTGAATGGGTTTTGATTTAACGATAGTTGGTCCTCCCCAGAATCCATAGGACCGACCTCCATGTTGAAGGGTGGATTTTCCAGAGTATCTGGTCTGCCACCTGGGGTAGTACTTCCGTGACTTTTATCCATCGCATAGTCAAATTGATGAGAAGGCGGAATAGAGCTCCGAAAGAAGAAACAAGAGTAAATTAGAGACCCCTAGCCTTCGGAAACCTAACATCGTCGGGGTCGGAAAAAAGGCCTAGTACCCAATATGAAAGAAGAAAGAGAAGGGATCTCACTCAAGACAAGTTGAAGTGAGATGAGATCCAGCTCGGGAACCCCGGGTTCGCCAAACCCGAACTCACAAGGAGTGAGCCCCTGAGGGTTAAAAACTGACTTGGTCCGCCGACATATCTGACACAATTAAAAGAGCAAACATGACACTGTCACAACTATATCCATTGCTCAATAAAACAAGTTCTCTTGAATTGTTACAGCCACCACAATCTATGTATTTGTACTTAGAAGCGTCATCACCTATGCAGCGCCTGTCTGGGGATACACTGTAACACACACATGTGCAGACTATAGATATTCCAAAACAAGGTTTTGAGAAAATCACTAAAGCACCAATGTGCACCAGAGTTAGGACCTTACATAAAAACTTAAATGTGCTGTTCCTCAAACAACACATTCAACGATTATCAGCTAATCTCTACAAGGGGGCCCACGCACACCTGACATCAACACTAATCTCTTCACTAGGTAGATATGACACAACATTTGACAAACACAGACGGCCACTGTCCTTATTCACACGACCGACCTTGATCACTCATTTGGACCCATAAAGCCATACATAGCCTACAACATACACAAATTTCACCTCTTTGCTTTCTAGCTCTGTTTCAGACCAAAGGGTAAACCACAAGCTGTCGCCACCAGGACGCAGTTGCATGCAGTCTAATCTTGCATGCTTATTTTACTATCGAGTAGGCAGCAGAAGAAAATGTCGCTTGTAGCTGCTCCAATAAATTCACTAACAAGGTATTTTTAAGGTAACTCCCATCCTTCACCTTGCAAGCCACATCTACCAAACCTGGGCTCCTGCATGATCTGTCGCAAGGTTTTACCTGACTGGACTCTGTCAAGTCAGCTCTTTACCTCGCTCTTCACACGGATACATAACGTTCTGCTCTCTTCCACATTTACAATCTCAATATGCCTATGAAAAGAGCTTCTCAGCTTGGTACATGGAAAACCTTTCCTGTTTCCTTGTCCCACGCGATAGGGGTACTAACCGAAAGGAAGGTGGTTTTTAGTGAGTAAGAATCTCACACTATTGGGAAGAGCGAATTTCTACCTTTGTCTTTTAAAGATTTTCCACCTATTCTGCGAAATTTAAAAAAAAGAGTTCAATTCTAATTGTTATTGATTTAAGCCAATTTTAGTCTGAATACTCATCAGCGTAACCAGGAATAAATTTAGTATGTCTAATTTGAAGTTAACATGTTTAATATAATAAAAATGATTGTTAACAAAAACAATTCCTCCTAAACAACAATAAAAGAAAAAATTAATTTGACTTTGGGCCTAGTTTGAGCTAACAATGTATAATAACAATAGTTATAAATAAATAAATATTGCTTGATGAAAAATTCATATTTTCTATTACAATCTTATAAATTGACTATAAATCTTATTTTTTTCTATTGATTTACCCTACATTGATTACTATCTGTGGTTCTTTTCTGAAACTATTAAATAGATTGATTGAAACAGGTGCATTCTTCAAGAAGTTCTTAGGAGTGAAAAATCAAGGAAACCTGTACCATAATACCCAGATACTTAATTCTTTACTGTGTTAATTTGAAAAACCAAAATTTAATTGCTTGCATTCAGGGTTCATTTTGGTGCTGGATTAAAAGTTATTGTTTTTTTTCAAATTGACGTTTAAATGTGTTTGTCCTAGCTGAATGGTGATTGAGTTTAAAAATTTTTAAATCAACTATCCTTTTATATCTTAAGGATTAGAAAGTGAAAGCGTAAGTGTAGATGTAATTCATATCTAAATGTAATTTTGATATTTCAAAATTTTAGTAAAAGTAATGTTAACATAAGATCCTCTATCAAAATTGGAGTTTATAAACGTTCTGTATTTAAAATGTTACTGATGGAGAGGGAAAGTTGAATAATTGATAAAACTATCTTTATATTACTTTCAAAAATAGGTTGGGTGGGATCAGAAAATGGTCAAAATGGTTAGGTGAGTTCAAAATGGAGGGTATTTTGTCAAAATGGTTTGGGTGGTTTTAGAAACTTCTTTGAAAAAGAGTCAAAATTTTGGGGGTATTTTTCGACATTTTTTTTAATGGCGCTTAGATAAATCACTAACATATACAACACCATTTTCTGCACACAACATTTCCCTTCAGCTTGGAAGGAGGCTAAGATATTAGTTTTCCTCAAGCCAGGGAAGGATAAACACATGCCAGACTCATACAGACCTTTAAGTTTGTTGAACACTGAGCAAAGTGTTAGAGAAACTCTTGCTTAAGCGTATCAATGAACGTATACATACACACAACATCCTGAGACCAGAGCAATTTGGCTTCAGAACCAAACACTATGACACTCCAACTGCTGAGGGTGGTTGAACATGTAACCGAGGACTTCAACAGGAACCTGTCAACTGGTTCAGTCTTCCTAAAGATAGAAAAGGCCTTCGGTAGAGTGTGGCATGATGGTCTATCCATAAACTAAGACTACAATTTCCCAGATGGGATAATCCATCTCGTTAGATCATACCTGTCCAACTGTAAGTTTAGGATTGATGTAGACCAAACAACATCTACACAGAGAACAATACTGGCTGGCGTCCCACAAAGGTCCCTAATTATGCCTGTACTATTCAACATCTACATCAATGACACTCCAACACTTGAAAACACCAATGTGGCCTTTTATGCAGATGACCCCATAGTCATGGCAACCATATAATATAATAAATGTATACAATAGGTTACAAAAAGCACTAAATACCCTTGAGCCATGGCTCACAATCTGAAGAGTGAAAGTGAACCACTGTTGCTTTCCAAACGATGCACAATCAAACTCAACACACCTCTACTTCTATTCAACCAAAACATACACTGGTCGGATTAAGATAACTACCTAGTTGTCACCATGGATAGGAAACTGATATGGTCAGTCCATATAAACAACACTCTTAAAAGAGCAAACATAAAACTCTTCCAGCTGTATCAATTGATCAACAAAACAAGTTCTCTCTCAATGAAAACGACCACCATCTTATATAAGTCGCTACTCATGAGTATACTTGCAGCTCCTGTCTGGGGACATCCACATCCGAAGACTACAACTATTCCGAAACAAATTTTGAGAATAGTGACTAAAGCACCAGTATGCACCAAACTTAGAATAATACACAAAGACTTGAATGTGGCTTTTATCAAACTTTTAGAAGTAAACCTTTACAAGGGGGCACACTCACGCCTGACATCTACACTGATTTCCTCACTTGCAGATACAAAATAACATCTGATAAACACAAATGTCCCATGACACACCACCTGCTGGCCCTGTAATGCCCATCTATCACTGTGACCTTTTCCTAATTATTATGTCATGGGTACCTTACTATTTTTCAAAAGTTGAAAATTGCCTGTTTTTAACAATTAATTTCTCCAAAAACATAAGAGATATGTAAAATTTGAAAAAACCACAGGAAAATTTGAACTTTCTTCTCTATTCACAAAAATATTCAAATCATTTGGATTACTTGCTGAGCAACAAATGTTTTATAAAAGGCCAAATTGGGCCTGTGCCGTTCAAGTGTATATGAAATGTCCCACCCTTGTATGACTCACAAGGGATGTCAAATATCTCTCATTAGGTCCAACTAATCTACACACCTCGGGGTGAAAATAATGCCTTTCTAATTAAATGTCAATAATTATATTTAAATGACTGAAAGAGTATGAAATAATTATTCGTATGTAATTAAACTAGTGCCTAAGTAATTAAATGACTCCCGAGTAAATAATCTAGTGCCTGAGTAATGAGATAAGTATCTACGCAAGTTAGTTAATCATTTTCACTAAATTTTATTAGATTATGTTAGAAGTCAAACTCATTTTTCATCAGTGACCAAAATTTTATTTAGTTTTTTACCAATACAAAACAAAATTCACACGAAGACGTCGCTATTTATGAATTAATATGCCAGACATATGGAACACTACAAACCTGACACTTTGTGACACATTTGTTATTTTTTTAAGCACTGCCTTACTATGGTTTGTGGATCAAAACTTATTGTTATGTTGCCACACACAAAAACAAAACCCTTCAAGATTAAACCACTGAAAAATAAGAGGGGAAAATTGTTTACCCACCTTGACTGAAGCTGCAATAACTCCTGGAAATTTCCCTATACAGGATGTACTGGACACAACAAACAATTATTTTTTATATAAAAGTCAAAATACTTTTATAATGTTTTCCTTTTATTTTTCATTACTGTTGAGACCGATGGTTCTTGGTGGAATTCCATGTTTAAAGATAATAAAACACAATTATTTATTTTGTATATCCACTTATAATTAGTCTAGCCGAAACCATTGGTCGGCTAGACTAATTATAAGTGGATATACAAAATAAATAATTGTGTTTTGTTTTCCTTTTATTTCAATTTCATTGGTAGATAAGTCAATTGATATACTATATTGATGAAAACAATTTGGATGTTATTTTTACCTTTAAAAGGTTACATTAAAAGAAATTTACATTTTTGAATGGCAGTATAATTAAATGTATGTATAAATAATAAATGATTGTTTGAGTAAAGAATTGAGGGTCAGAGTAATTAAATGAATATCTAAATAATTTAAAACATTTCGCCAGCATTTTATTGGGTTTTTTTAGAAGTCAAAACTCACTTTTCCTCAGCGACTGAAATTTTATTTAGTTTTCTACCAATACAAAACAAGTCAATATATATTTTACAATTGTTCAAATAGGGTTGAATTGTTTTAAAATAAATTCCAACATTATAATTCATTTTATAAAAAATCCACTAAATTTTTAATATTAATAAAAATATTTACATGGTAAGACAATTAATTGTCTTACTGTACTATTGCACTCGTCCATAGCACATTTGGTTAATTTTAATTAATAGACTAACACAAACTTAGTACAAATCTACAGAATACTACCAGCTTGTAACATTTGAATATTGTAATTCCCAATAAAACAGTATCTAGGTAGCTTAGACAACTAACTGGTAAAACATTAGATTTATACAAAAATTTATAAGCAAATTTGACTATAATTCATAATACTGTTAATTTTGTTCATTGTTAATTAAAGGATTGAGAATATTAAAAAGATTTGAAGCTAATAATGTGATCAATTGATTTTTCTTGAATTAACTAAACAATTTGGTGGAAATCATTGAAGAACTATTAGGTAGGCTTATATATCTTCTAAACTGATATATCTTATTCGTCACACCATTTTTGGATTGACTGATTTTTAAACAAAACTGGGTAAGAAACTTATAGGCTGACACGGGGTTTGATCAATTTTGTCAAAGACAGATCTCTCCTGAGTCCAACAAGAGGGGGGCACAAAAGATCTAATTAGGTTGCAGTGCAGGAGGCGCTTTTAAAACACTCTCCCCAATCTTAATAATAATAAAAAATATAGGCTGACACGATAGAATATATTTCTTTTAGTTTTTTTTGTGAATCCAGAACAATAAATGAGCCTTCCTATCATATAGATCCTAGATAAGGACTTGCTAAAATCCACCCCTATGGTTGCCATTTTAAAATATAGTGACTGATGATTTTATTAACAATTTTATCCAACAAATGGTAAAAATTAACGTACACGATAAATTTGAGTAAAATTCAGGCTGCTATAATTTCTAGGATTAGATACTGCTATCTGTTCACCACTATTTTATCAATCCTGTTATCTATCCACTAACAAACAGTCCTTTTAAGTAGCATAATATATTATCTCTAATTGTTTATAGCTCTAATATTTACTTCCATACCTTATCACTTACTCCAGAAACTATTGGCCACCACAGTAAATACTACAAGACAGCCTACATTACATTTTGTTTGTGTTTTTAATATGCAAGTTCTGTCAATAAAAATGTATTTGACTTTCTTTTTTTATTAATATACATCCAAATTGTTAAAAACCTAAGCAAAACTATCCTAACCTTACTTTAACCTAAGTTAGGGATTGATAAATAGTGGCATACAGATAACAGAATCTAACCATTTCTAGCTGATTTTTGCTACTACTGTTTTGTAATTTATCTTTTTGTAATAAATCTTTTATTTTGTATTATAAGAAACATATTTAATAATCATTAGACATGGTTTAGCTATTATGGGACTTAGCCAAACCTACAAGGGAAAAAATTATCAATTTTTTTTTAATTTCAAAAAAGTCACCATTTTAAATTTATAAATTAGTTTTTCTGGGAAACCTAAATTTAAATTTAAAGGCAAGATAGAATTGTGTCAGAGAGGACTACTGGAGTAACTATGATCCTCTTTATATAGTATCAATAATAAAGCCTTTTTTTAAAACTGTTTTAACCAATGACAATTTATCATAAACAATCTTGATTACATCATTATATGAAATTATAGCCTACAGATCGAAAACATCCATGTGATCTAAACAATTGTGACAATAAATATCTTATGTAATTGCTCTAACAAAGAACAATATAAACTTGCCATGTAGCTTGCTTTAACATTCATGTATGATGCCTATTTAAAATAATAATAATAATCTTGAACAATTTGCTTACTGTAATAGATGCAGACATACTCATTTTGTGATGGTAAAAATAAACATTTATTTATTTTAAGATCTGCTTATTGTATCGAGAAGACACTCTGTGCGAAGAAATCAGAATATTTCTGAGGATATTTATTCCTCTTTGTTTACTCACTTTTATGCCTGTCCATTTAAACATCTCAAGTAGAATTTTTTACTAAAACATGGAACCACACAAGTGGCTCCTTCCTCTCTTCCATACACCCCAGAATTATCTGACTCTGTGACTTCTGGCTTTTTCTAAAGCATAAATCACTTTAAAAGGGAAAAGATTTCAGACTAACTATACACTTAAGGAAGACACAATGAGTCAGCCGATCACGACTTCAAAAGAAGACTTTTCAGACCGTTTTTAAACGTGGAAGTGGTACTCGAATAAGTGTGCGAGGTACAAAGGGAAATTAGAAACCACACTTGATGGTACCATTATCAATAAAATGTTACAAAATATTGATAAAGGGCAAATAATAATGAAGAAAACGATGGTGCAGGACAAGTATGAGATAAAAGAGATGAGCGCCAACTTCATAGCATTAAAAATATAAGCAGTCACTAACTTGGTGTAATGGTTTGTGGTTACAGGTTAGGGATGAAGTTGATGGAGGGAGTTAGCCAACTGTTAAGAGTCTGACACTGATATATAGGGTGTTCCATGAGGATTTCCTCTCCACCTACCCTCAAAGAAGAATGGTAAAGAGCATCAAGATGCCTTTGTCTTAGGCACAGAATATATTTGTTAATATTGAATAGCTAAATACTTTCCGGATAGGACTTATGCACCTTAACAATACTTATCTGAAAATTAACAACCAATAAATGGAGGAAAGTAACAGAAATAACCTCATAGCATATTATTTAATGATACTAATTATCACATCAGTTAATATGGTCCTGCTAATAAGAAATGGAAGTAGTAGAATACTTTCAGTGTGAATCTTAAGTGTTCCCTCAACATACTTTAAGTATGCTCAGCATACTTGGAAGGTGATTTATAGGATCTCATGATATTTTGTAAGGGAGAATCTGGGAAGAATTCGAATGAAGTTCTGTATTACAATATATCGATTTTGGGTCACAATAGAGAAAGGCTACATGTGGCCTAGCGACTCCAAGAACAAAAATCCTAATATTAAACACAACAAACAATAACATTTGAATTACACTATGATGCTTATAAATCATTTGTATAGATAATATGCAAGCACTAAGTTAATCTACAACTTAAAAATAGGTCAGAAGTTAAATTTTAGAAAAAAATTCTCTAATGATATGTACAAAAAAAAATCTATATTACGTCTTATCTCTACAATGTTTGTTATAAGTTTATAGAGGAATTTATTTTGTACACAGACAAACGTTTAATTAAAATGCAATAAAATAATATCCCTTAAGTTATAAGTATACAAACGTTAAACACATTAAAACATTTGAATGTTTTGAAAGATTGATTTCAGCTTTTAATTTCTAATAGTTTAACACTGTTTTGCCTGCCTAAATCACTTGTAACCATTACATTCCCAGTCAACAATTTATATTTTATTTACACTATATTTGTCCAATAATAAATTTTGAATCGGTAATTGAAATAATGGAATGTTAAAAGGGAATGTAAAATGGTTAGTAATTTTGGGACGGCAGTGAATGTGGCTTTACGTTTCGGACGTTAGAACGTTAGGACGGACGCAGCCAATTTGTTAGACGGATTGGCATTATTATCATAAATTGACTTATTCTAATGCATGCAAATCAGTTTAGAATCAAATTGTTTAAATTTACACTATATGAATATGAGAATTCATAAAGTTAAACATTGGACATAATAAATTATATAAAATAACAATTACTAAAATATCCCCTAGATATTTTTGTAATTTTTATAAATATATTTTCATATAGTAGAATTTTTGTTACTTTTATTATGCCTTCCTTGTAATATAAGATAAAATTTATAAAAAGAAATTGTAATATGATCGTCATTTTTTAAGTAAGAACCAATTGTGCTGTTTAGGTAACTGTGCACACCACAGATTTGAGGTCAGGCACTATCTACGGATGCCTCACAGCATCACCAGTGCATTTTAACACTACATGTGTTAATCTTTTTCATTACAATATACACTCGAATCACGCCGATTATAAATTGTGCTCTGTGAATAATTTTTTAATGCACAAAATATTCATCCAGCTAAAATTCATCAACAACTTGTCGAAGTGTATGGAGAAGAGTATAAGGTTGTGCCAGCTTCATTGAGATTTTACCATAGTCAATTAGCATAGTGAAAATAGATACTTCATTATTGGTAACCTAACAGATGAAACTTTTCTTCAAGTTTCATAATCTGTAATTTATGGGATTGTTCCTTACACCAGCACAAGAAGCTGTTGTCCCAGGTGGGTTTTAATAGTAACACAATAAAAGGCGTACGGGCACTGCTCTATCGTTTTTGATGTAAAATGATCGAAATAGTGATGATTTTTTAACTCGTGATTGAACTTTGATTTTCGTTATACATGTGAGACAAAGCATTAACCCAAAGAATAGTATTCAAAATCTCTGACAAAACAAAACAAATTATGAATTGAAAAATCAGTTTGGTTAAATAGACAAGTTGTAGAATTATATGATGAAGGGAACAACAAACTTCTCCCACGTCTCAAAAACTACTTAAGATTTCAATGTATATTTACACAGAAAAATAAAGAAATGTAATTTTCATTGCCAGTTTAAATTTTCTTCATTAAACAAGTTTACTGCGCTCCATAAATTTTTTTTTTTTAAAAACAGCTCTACTTAAAAAATGACCCTCATATATAGACTTGGTGAGGGGGTAAATTACAAAATTGTCATTACTTATTTCAAAGAACAGTGAAACGATTTTTTTTTTTAATTAACCTAACAATTTTGTAAAAAATAATGTTGAAAATATTTACCTAACTAATGACATGTTAAAATATTACGAGAAATATGACATTTAGTAAAACAAAAAATACAGTTAAAATAAATACGAGCTACAATCCAACACTTATTAAATGATATACAATGAACTAGTGAGGGTATCTCACTGTAAAATATATGGAATTACAAATATTTTATATAAATTTGGATAACTTTGGGCCAACAGAATGTGCCTAAAGTTAAACAAATAAAATCAAATGAGGTTTATTATTAATAAATTTATTAACAAAGAAAATTACGATTCGATAAAAATGTCTCTTGATATTTCAATATAACACAATGCAATTCAATAAGGCGATTCAAATTTGTATTTATTTTGTTTAATTAATTATAATAGGTATTGCACTTTTTTACACAAAAAATAGCCAATATAAATACTATTTAAAACAAAAAATATGCACGATCAAAAACTAAACAAAGCTGCCCAACAAAGAATTTTTTTAAATCCTAAAATATAACCCCACCGATAATGAACTCAACAGTACAGACCCTAATTGTTACCCCATTTATTTCTTAATTATTATAACAATTATTAATATATTAACAACTTGATTTGTTAACATTTAAAAAAATTAACTCCAATTTGTCTACGATGTAATAATTTAATTTAGGTATTGTTACACGTCTTGTGTCAATCAAATTGCTTTAAGATTTTTAAATTGTGCATATTACTTCGGTAAGGTTTAAAACTTAACAAAAATTATAATAATTTACCTGACATAGTAATATTATGTTATTACAACTGCACCATTCGATATGTGTTTAAATTACCAAATAAATTTCATTAATAATTCTAATTAAAAACACAAATTAATAACATCAACAATAACAGACTGATTTTCATTTTATGAAACACAACAAGGTTTAACATATTATAAAAATAAGTTAAATAAATAATTAAAAAATAACAAAATTGAATATAAAATTTGTTTTACCAATAAACACTGAATTAATGTTAAAATCCTTGCAATTAAAATATAATTAAGATAAAATAATACTTGTATTATAAAATTTGTTACACACAAAATTACATAAATCAATACAAATAAATACTAAAAAATAATACGTTATAAATGTATTCCATGAATTTTTTAAATATTTAATTTTTGTATAAAAATACATCGATTACAAATCTAGATAATAAATACTGTTTGTTTTTTGTTCTCTGTTTAAATTCACAACCCAATCAAACTCAAATTAAATGTGTTTTGCTTTAGAACGTCCATACACAATATATCAGACATGATTAAATAACTATATCACTAGAAATAGTCACGCCTAGGAGTCTGTGCAAATCTTGGCTTAGCTGCACCTCTAGTTGGAGTACTGGCCGCAGGTCTTCTAGCATTGCGCATATCTCGATCCATCTCAAACTCCTCCAACCTTTGAGTTATATTCAATTTTTGCTGAACTGCTAACCGTAACAATTGATTCAAAGTCTTTTTCTCCTCTTCAGCTGCGCTCAAATTTCTTTGTAGTTCGTCTACTTGAGTTACATACTCTTCGCAACGGGCAGCGAACATCGCACGAAGGCCTATGATAAAATCAATAGTTAATGTAAAATATAGAATATGTTAGATAATGATGGACAAAATATTATAAGTGCTTACATCTACTAAAACACAATTATCTATTAGTGGCTCTTTACCTACTTACCAACAGACGGAATATGGGGAAAGGGATTTTGATTTGTCATCAAATATTGATGTTGTTTAAAATTGAATATAAAAATGTTTTTATATTCACTAAAGGGGACTAAAAAGAACACAATATAAATCAAAATAATTTAAACTGATTCTAAGAAAAATCATATATATAATTTCCTTCCTTACACCATGTATAGCAATTTTCTTTTTTAAATTGTTTAATGTCTGTGTAGTGCACAGCATGATACCATAAAGAAAATCTAGAAATTGTGAACGAGAGTGAAAGCAGTAGCAAAAACGTTGCATCTGAAATTCTGAGATGATCTGACCTTCCTATCACCTGATAATTTTTATCATTATTATTTGGTTTGATCAACTAATCATGATCTAATCTTCAATAAGCACTGTGGTGAAATGTATAATAATAATTGATATTTCCTCTTTTGTATGTAATAAAAAAAATGTTAAATGTAGCCGAAAACCAATGATGACATTTTTTTTTTAATTAACCTTTCACATACAAAACAAAAATTAACTTTGAAAGAAAAAAAAATGTTTTAAGTTATTTCAGTGTTGAGGTTATTTTATTCAGCGAACGGTTAAATATATTTCGAAAACATGATTCTACATCCAGAGTTATGGTTTGATAAGTTCCAGAATCATGGCAATGGTGTAGTCATAAGTTTTTGATACATATTAATATATATATATATATATATATATATATATATAATTTGACTTAGTAATAAAATTTTAATGTAATCTACTGCAAGTTTGGTTAAATTCACAATATAATTATTACGAATTTAGGAAAATATGTTTATAAAAATAATCGAATCAGGTATTTGGTCTATTGTTGTTTGTAAAATTTCCTTGACCAAAAATAGTCAGCAAAATTATACCATTATATAGCCCACAACAAAGTGTGACTGCATGGACAAAGATGGCAGCATTGGCAAGTTAGTTCAGTGCTTTCCAACTTTACAAACTCGAATAACACTAATTTCATTTCACCTGCAAATACAGACAAAAGATGACTACATACGATAATTTGACAATGCAAAATAAGTAAATTTAATTTTTCTTCAATTGGATCCTGAATAAGGCGCACCAAACACTGTCTTTTCTGTGACACTCTCATGTTCAACGAAAGAGTGAGGGCATTCATCGCCCCAATTATAACATAGTGCTGATATACATGTCTTGAAGCATCACTACTAAAAATAACTCGGTCTGAAAAAAAAAAATCCGATACTCATACTACACTAGACTTAACAGAATTTATTTTTGCAAACCACAAACTAAAATTTCCTTTGCACATTTTATAAACTTTATTTTTTAGATGAAATGGACCATATAATTAAATGACACAATAATGTTTATCAATTGTGAATAAATCTGAATAACAACTGTTTCATGCATTTATTTTCTCCAGAAGCCATAACAATTATTATCCCTCCACGACTTTATGGCACACTAAAAAATAACGTAATTTATCATTACACTTAACAATATACATATGTGAGGTACAAGATTCAATTCGTTCAATAAAATTTAACTTTCTTAACATTACAGATATACAGTGCCAGTATAATGTCCTATGTTCAAGTAATTATTTCGGGCAATCTAAACATTAGGTAATCCGAACCAATCCCAATTGATCGAATTACCAAGGTTTCACTATATGAATAAAGTAAAAAATTGTAGTTAAACTTACTGGAAAAGGTAGCTGCATCCTCTTTAAGAATACGAAGCTCGTTGCGCAATTTCATCATAGTTTCACTGACAACTGCTTTCTCGTTATCGTATTTAGACTTCAGATTATTAAGAGCACCTTCAGCTGTATTTTTATTGGACTTAAGTACAGTACGTAGTGTTGCTATTTGTTCTCTCTTGGTCGATAGTAATGACTTCAATTTAATGACTTGTTCTTGTAGCTCGCTCACTTCCTCACTACCAAAACTTGTCGGTGAAACTAGAAACACACAATTTTTTAGTAAATACTGATTGAATATATTATTACTATTATTTATGTTAAATAAGTTAATTTTCTTTTGAAGCATTAACAACTTTTTTTAAGCTCAAAATTAAATCCAATTACAAAAGTCAACAAACAGTTTGAAAATTTTACAATTGATTAAAATCAATTACTCAAAGAAAAGAACGGAGAAATCATAGTACGTATCCAACTCTACCATCCAAATCATCTTTACATAGATTTAATGAATGTTGTAATTATTGTTATTGTGCCTGTTACTACTGCAACTCTAACACGCCTGACATATAATATATATCCCCCTACTACTTCTCGTGGTGCACAAAAAGGTTATATTTCGAATATTTTTTAACTTAAGTTATAGGCCTTCGTATATAACAGCTTTGAATCTCTCTATATTCGGGTGACTGTCAAGAATAAGAGATACTTTGACAGTGATTTGACTACGGACAGACTCAAACCTGTTATATACAAGGATCATTCGGAAAATAACACAAGTTTTCATACACCATAAGAAGTAGTAAGGACAGCAGAAACACTCCTGCAGGACATGTTCAGTACCCGCCTAACTACGCTAGTGGGAACTCTGTACTGCAGTTATTTACCAGTAATAGCTTTTCAAAACAAGTGCTGAAATAGATAACACTGCAAACTGTAAAGTACATGCAGTGATAAGAGTTCTATGGTAAAAAATTTGTCCATCCATCATAAAGTATATGCTGTATATAGCCAAACAATAATGAGTTAACATGTTGTGTGTTAATAGGTTTGTTTGAGACAGTCGCAGAAAAGTTAGGCTACCAGATGTTTGTGCAGAGGAAGTTTCGAAAACTCTTTCTAGGAATTAAAAAATGGAACGAATGTGGGCTAATGTGGTAAGAAGAAGTTCTCAACAGAATTTTGACTAACAATGGAACTTGGGCATCTTACGTAAACACTGAGACAAAACAATGGTCTATGGTATGGAGTCATACTGCTTCACCAAGTATCCAATAAAGTCCCTGCAAACATTGTCTGCCAAGAATGTCATGACAACTGTGTTTTGGGATGCAAAATAATATTGCTTGTGGAGTTTATCAAACTTGGAATGACCATCAATTCTAATGTTTATTGTGAGACTTTTAAAAAACTAAAAAGGGCCATCCAGAACAAACACCATGGTTTGCCGACTTGCGGTTTTCTGTTTTTGCATGACAATGTTTGCTCTCGCATCGCTTGTTAAAAGAAAAGATCTGTTTGCATCAATTCAAATGGGACGTTTTTGATCATCGGCCAAAGAGACTGGATTTGGCTCCGTGTGCTTCTCACCTATTCCTGCACATAAAGACGCAGCACTTTAATGATGACAAAGAATTTCAAGATACTGTGATAGAATGGTAAAATTCCAAGCGGCTGAATTTTATGTAGAATGGATTTCCAAACTGCTCCATTGCTATGATAAATTACTAAATTTAAATGGTGATTATGTAGGAAATAGTGGAAAGCTGTCGTTTTAACCCATTTCCTTACCACCTCCATGTACAACCAGGCTCTCAGTGTCAGGGAAAAATAGCCAAAATGAAGAGCTTTCATTAAAGTTCTCTCACAACTGCAAATATAGTTATGACGACATAATATTTGATCAGTTTCTTCTTAATATGATACAGTATCATTTTAAATATTTTGGGTATATTATATTTATATTTTTGTAGCAATAATTTATATTATGTATAAAAATATAAAATTTCTAAAATAGTTATATATAATACAAAACACATGTTGCAAATACTAATTGCCTTGAGAATGTCATAAATATGTAAAACAATAATATCTCTACATAAAATATATAACTAAAACAATATAACCAAACTTGATACATATAAACAAAAAAGGACGTATTACTAAGCATTTACCACAAGATGATGCATCAGCTAATCTGTTACTTTTTTATCTATCTATATAAACAATATTAAATGTTGAGCTCGACTTATGAGAAAAATTATACAGTATAACAAACGCTAGTTGTGGTTTGGTTGGTGTAGCTGGTGTATCACTGAAGAGAACGACTTTGTCGTTGAAACACGTCTGATACTTAGGCGTATTTTTTATGAGAATTGTGTTCTGTGTGTTTGTTATACTGTATATAAACAATATAAATTAAGCTTTAAACTCACGAATTTTGGCTAAATATTTCACTTATTTTTCAAAATAAATTATTTTTAAAATTTAACTAAACAACAACTAATAAACTCGTATTTGTACATATGAGCCCATCATCATTGCTATTACAAGTATATTCGTAGTTATAAGGCAATGGGTTAAGGTGTATATAATAAAGTTTATGAATCTGTCTCTGTATTATTTATAGTCAAACGGAGCTTACTTTTTGAACAGCTCTCTTATATGCTGAAATAGATGCTATGATGAAAAACTCATCTTCTTGTTATACATCTAGGCAACTTGGCTATATCAGATCTCAAAATTGATTGTGAATATCAAACTTTTTGGGAATTCAAATTGACTGTATGACACAAAATGCATACAAGAGAAGCATTTTCTCACATTTGAAATGCTATAGAACTCTTCTAAGGGTTAACCGATTTACACCTCAACGAACTATACATTCTCAGATGTGCATGATAGAATTATTTTGAAACATTTAATATGAATTAAAAACAAATAAAGCCCTATTTAACTAGCTTTATTACTAATGTACATTCATAAAATAATTATAACTTTTATTCCCTTAATTAAATGTTTTAAAATTAGTAGTATCTTAAAAATGTTTCCTTAAAAAATCAGACAAATATGTAAAAATTTTAAGAAACACTTCTTTTCACAACCTCTAATAACATCCTATTTCAATGATTTCTAAAATTGGCAGCATTGAAACAATTTAGTTTATTGTAGCATATTGCCAAAAAAAAACTAATTTTATTTAATTTTAGATTTAAAAAAACTTGAACACAAGATCTCACAAAAATTATGTTTACTTAAACTCGCCATCCTCAGTGATACATGAGCTACAATAACTTAACTATAACTGCTTTAATTAGCAGTTTTAAAGATGGTATAACTATTTAATTTTGACAAAAGAGTTTTTCTACTACTCCCAATTTGAACAATTTAAAAAATCCTGATATAGTTTCTTTTGCAGAAGAGTCTAAAACACTAAAAGCTGTGGGACTCCTCTTGTGTGTTCAAACTTCTAAATAGGCCTAATTACCAAGAATTAGTTTTTTAATGACACCTAGGTTATCTTGTTGGTTAAAAAACTGCTTTAAAAGAGTAAACCATTTTTTCTTTTAAAATTGTATAAAACTAATGGTTTTCAAGCATTCTAAAGTTTGAATGAGGTCCATTTTAAAGCCTATACAATTATGGACCCCTGTGCTTCTCAAATGAGTAAAAGGATATTATATTCATATTATTAAAATCATATACTTAATATCAAAGTCCGTTTTACATAAATTGTATGTTTAAGGAAACTGGACAGACAGACGCCAATAACAAAGCATATTCATATGAACTTTTTGTTTATCTGAACATATCCAACAATTATTGCAATATCATACTGAATCATCCTGTTAATATGTTTATAACTGTTTAATAAAATTATTACTTAAATTAATTTTGCAAACATTTTTATATCCAATGTGTAATTCTTACCGTCAGATGTACTGTGAACGCCCTTAGCTCTATCTATCAAGTGGTTCACTGAAGTACGGAGATGTTTAATCTGATCTAATACAGTTTCTGCATGTCTAGTCATAGCAGCGGCATCTTGTAGACTTTCCAACTCCTTAGCTGGGATATCAGACTTTAGTCTTGCACGTAGGAGCTCCACCCCTTCCTTAGCTACACCACCCTCACCACTTTCAGGTTCTGTTGAAGATATAAATTAAAACTTTATAGATTCAAAATATTTTAATATTAAATTCTTTATTACCTTGATTAAGTGGACATAAGGGAACAAAATGAGTTACTTTTTTAGATGATACTGCTATACTGGCTACTGGTCAAATTGTCAGAGACAGAAAAGCTTGAAAAAACTATCTTGAGATTGAATGTGTGAACGAGGAAGTGAACAAAACTAAATCGACCAACATAAACTTTTAAAAGGGCAGACAAAGGATTATTCATCCTAATTTATTCCAAAAGTGTCACATATAAAAATGAGGTCTTGTATTTGGAAATATTTGTTGACTCAAAACAACTGAACTGGAAGTCTTGTTTTAAAAAAGATAAGAAAGGAGCTTGAAATAAAGTTCAGGAAACTGTACTGGTCGTTCATCTGTAAATCAGCCTTAAGCACGTGTAATAAACTGCTACAGTATAAGCAAGTCCTGAAGCCAGTATGGACTCAACTGAGGAGGTGCGCTAAGAAATGTAATATTACAAAATTCAGGAAACTGTACTGGTGGTTCAGCCGTAAATCAGTCTTATGCACGTGCAATAAACTGCTACAGTATAAGCAAGTCCTGAAGCCAGTATGGACTCAACTGAGGAGGTGCGCTAAGAAATGTAATATTACAAAATTCAGGAAACTGTACTGGTGGTTCAGCCATAAATCAGTCTTATGCACGTGCAATAAACTGCTACTGTATAAACAAGTCCTGAAGCCAGTATGGATGCAACTGAGGAGGTGCACTAAGAAATTCAATATTAGAAAGTTCAAATCTTCCAAAACAAAGAACTGCGAAGTATTGTAAACACTCCATGGTATGTCCGCAATGAAAACATCCACAGGGGATTTAAAATGGATATCATCTGTGATGAAATAAGAACTACAGTAGTGAAGAATGAACAAAGACATTAAAACCATATCAACGTTAACATCTTCCAGATGGTGGGGAATAAAAATGCAGAGTGGAGACTTTGGAAGACGAAACCTTCAGACCAAGTGTTGTTATAAAAACTATGTTAAAGTAATTTATGCAGATTTTTTCAGAGGACAATATTTGAATGAAAACTACTAGTTTAATTTATTCTTAGTTATAGATTTTATAAGAAAATAACTTTTTTGTTAAATATTTTAGCTAAACTGAAGGTTTTTTTATTATTTGCTTAATAAATGAAAATTTTTAGTATTTCAAATCAGTTCAAAATCAAACTGTGCTGAAATGTCGTCCAATCTGATTTGTTCATAAACCTATCATCGTTAATAAAACGATCAATTTTAGTATTGAATAAAACACAGTTTTCCATGTTTACAACAACCATGAGATCAAATTGAAGATTTGTTCAGCAAAATAAAACAAATGTCAGTTTGGCCGACACAACTTACCAAATAAATGTTCCCAATAACAGACATAAGTATTGATGTATCGAAACTGTATATTAGGAATATCTTGTGTATTTATCTAGAAAAAATATATAACAGTAGCTACGCAAATACTCTGTAGTAGATTATTTGGGAATATTAGAGTTACTCTGCAACTCTTCAATAGTCGATTAAATATCACTAACTTAGGATTCAATTTAACCCATCAAGATGGTTTGGCGTAAATCTACGTCATAGCTTGTTTTCTTTCACAGCGATTTTATGTAATCAGTATGTCATATGACAGCCCGTCATATGGTTGCACCTAGCAGCAAAATAACCAGAACTATTGCCAGGTCCCAATATATCGATGTGTTCACCCGCAGATTCTAGAAAGAAATAATATTTAACTTATATGGAATACAAATCAGCTGTTTACTGTGCCAAGTTGCTAAATAAGATACTCTGTATTGGGTTATCCTGTGAAAACCTTTTTGTGTGAAAAAGTGTTTTGAGTGTGTTATAAATAGAAACATGAGTGATTGTTGACCATGTGTTGTGTAAATAGAAGCATGTCGTGTTGATTGAAATGGCTGGGCCTAGTAATACAGGTCAGTGGTCGGAAGACTTGCTTTCATCAGTTTTGAGTGAATTTGAAATAGATTGTGCAAAATTAGAAGAGAACAATTCATCAAATGAAATAGATGATGAAATTATTTATTTACTTCTAATGAAATATAAGGGCATAATGGGTGTTAGTGTATCTTCGGTATGAATTATTTTAAAAAACTCCCGCAGAGGGATGCGAGCGACATAATAAAATTTCCATCTTGAAGAGTTTAAACCTACAAAATTATATTACCACAGAATTACATAAGAAGTGAATACATTACAGAACCGACATAATTATTTTTACATAAAATACTTTTTATAAATCTCTATATTTCAAAAGCTTCAAATTTAGGTAGATAAAAAGACACTCACTGGGCTCAGTCCCAACATGCTTCTCGTGGTCCAATAACACTCTGCTAGGAGTTTCTCCATTCACTGTACATACATGATGGTATAACTGTGCTAACTCATCTGAAGCAGTTAACAAATCATTCTGTGCAGCGTCCAAAGATCCACTTGCTTCGCCAGCTAGTTCACCTAACAGACGTACATCAGATTCCAAGTCTAGGCTATGTTGTTCATTATCCAATAACTGGAAGCACGGAAAAGTTTATGTTTTTAATTCATTAAATAAAATATAGTTTATAAGTGTTCTGAAAGTAAGTAATATTTCCAAACGCTGTTGTACAAGCTTGACGAGTTCCAATGGTTTTTTTTAGTTTGTTTTTCATGATTAGAATGTTCAAAGGAAATGAAAGACAAAAAACCTATAAACACTGGATGAATGTCCGGTTTTTAAATCTGTGGGAGAATATTATCATAGTCAAAGCAGCCATTACAGCTGACAAAAAACATATCAAAATTTACTACATACCAGAAAAGATATGACCTCTGATATCTATTCATTTACATGACATTAAATATTTGTCGTTAAAGAAAATTGTTTTAAAACTCCGGAATTCTTTTATGAATTATTGAATATTTATTTATCACTACAAAGTACAAAGGTAATTTACATATACAATTTACATAATTTATACTTGGTGAAAATCCTTAGGCACCACTTGATTAGGAATGCCAATTACCACTTTTGTTTTATTTAATTTGAAAAGAAAAGAAACCTTGTTCAATGAATGCGTTTATATACAAAAGAAAAGACATTACTTCAGACATTATAAAGACAGTACAGTGGAACTTGTTTAATTCAAAGTTTAAGCGACCAAAAATAAATTCAAATTAAAAAAGTTAGGTACTTAGATAAAAAAAACTTAAAGTATAATTTTATCACAATATAAATTTATTTTCCAGTGTAACACATGAAATCATTATTTTTAAATAGTTTATAGTACGGTTTTTAAAATTACAGTAAATTTCTCTACTTTAGCTCAAACAAGTGGTCCATTTATTGGCACTTTTTATTTCATGCTTATTTAAAACATTTAAACATGCATTCATCAACATCAATTTTCCAGGCCTCTTGTTCTTTTTCGGTCCTTTTCACTTTTGTTTGATGCACTATTCATAAATTTTTCCTTATATTTTTTAAGTGCAGTATGTAGATAACGTATTTGGCGGTATTCCAAAATCTTTCGCTATCTGCAATTTTTTTAAACATCCTTTTCCACTTCACGGATATCGGTGACTTTTACCACTAAAGTTTATGTTTTGTACACTCGTTCTTTCGATACAGACATGGCGAGAAACACAGTTGAATAAAAAGTGAAACATTCACTCTCAACATTAACTTGTAAAAAAAAACATAACTTTCAACAACAGTGCAGCAAACCAACTGACAGATCTCTATGCAAAAGAAAACGACTCGAGAATACAGTACAACATAGGTCCACACACGTCTACAGAATGGTAATTGTTGACTGTAGATAACTGTGGAGGGGAAAGGATACGAAAGGTGCTCTTGTATTTTTCCATTTCTGTCCATTCGAATGCGATAAACCCCATAGTAGAGGTGATTTAAAACTATGCTGATTATTTAACAATGTTAATCTGGTTATATTAGGACCTGATTTTCATCATTTTCTTAACGAATTTTGTTGGTTTTTAACTTCTAATTATCCAACAAATGTTCGATTTACAGACGATTTTTTTTTTTATATTCGATTTAACTATTTCCCTATATGTGCCACCTCAAGCAGATAAACCATACTGCGTGACTACACAAGAATATAATTAATTTATTTTAATAATCTTTCTGGGAATAGATATCCCAGAAAATAGAATTTTCAAAAATCGCATTCACCACCTATAACAAATTTTGAACATAATTCTTCTTCATCAACCGTGAATCTATAATATATCCTATACTTAAATACATTCCAACTTTTTAGTATGATAGAATACAGTAGAATCCTGGTTAGCTAATTGGGGCTGAGGTTGCCTCGAATTGGATAAAACTCGGATTATATGTACGGTAGTGTGTAAAATTTTTTTTAATAAATAGAAAATAATGTTAATAATAATACAGTACATACTTGTTTAGGTTAACATAAGTAAAATAAAATATAAAATAATTAAATTATTTTTTAAATTCTCCAGTGTTTTTGTTTTAAAATACATTCTCGTTTTTTAGAAGCCATGTCATGCCATCTTCTAAGCAGCATAGATGTCAATCACCATAGCTCCCGTGTTTCTCGATATGACGCAATGTCGGGTCTAGCATTGTTGAACCTTCAATGTAAGTGATACCGTCTCTCCAGATACATCTTCAATATCTAACATCTACCAGTTAACTAACTTACATATTTTTAGGGACTAGAGTCTCGTGAACTAAGCTGTGCTAAACAATGCTGACCGTTCACGTTACTGTGAGCCGTGATGTGTTAAGTTCTCTCTTACTAATTTTTTAATTTTAATTTTTAGGGAGAGAGTTCTTAACTTGAATTAAATGGAACCAGAACAACCAAGGTTCAAATTACCGATACTTTACTGTATTACTCAAGTAATAAAATGTTCATTAACATTTCTGTAACAAATTATAGGTAAATTTTAATAATAGACATTTGAACAGTGAAATTCAAAATTAAGTAAAGAAACACTCACCTTATTTTTAAGATTAGTGATCTCGGTACGTAATTGTAGAGTTCCGTCTGAACAGTTGAGGTTATTCTCAATATCTTCCAACTCTTGTCGCAGCTGTTCAATCTCTCTCGAAGCAAGTGTAAACCACTGTTGGTATTGAGTTGTTGGCAAAATTTGCTTCTCTTTGCTCACCTAACCAAATGTTATATTGTTTTCATAAATTGAGGTACAAACTTAATAAATAGGGGTAATATTTTTAGATTTTACAATTAGACGAAGATAAATTAATGGGGCACAAAAATTACACCAACTTTCTTAAACAACCATCCATCCACAAAACAAAATTCTCAGGAAACAAATCGGATCAAAAATTCCCAGTATGGACGGTATCAATTAAAAAGGGAAAATAAAAGTGAACTTAAAAGGTCGAATACTGTAACATGAAATGGTCCAATGCAATATCATTCAAACTTTAGTAAAACTTAAAGGTTTATACCCTACCGCATATAAAAAAAAATAATAATAATAATGTTTGTTAGTATATTGTAAAAAAAAAATAATAATAATAACTTTTTTAATATTTTTTCAATATTGTTTTAATTTATAAGCAAAGTGTGGTTGTATTTTTACTTGCAGCTTAAAGCATGGTCTGGATTACAATCTTTTAGACTTTATCAAATGAATAGACTTTGTGATATTTGGCCTCCTTAGACAATATACATATTTTAATCACTCCCAAAATGGTATTTTTTGGTGTGATGACAGGAAGTTTGGAACGATATGTTTTGTTGAGGTTCTTTGGAAAAAATATGAACAAAATCTAAGAGTTGATTTTGAGAAAATTTCAAATTATCATTTTGGTCTTATTGCAGACACTCCAAAATTTTAATTAATTTTTTTAATAGAAAAAAAATAGGACCAAAATATTACACAAGAAAAGAAAAATTTCTATTTAAAAAAATTAGTTTTTGACTCAAGTTTTTGACTACATAATGAATAATAATTTTTTTTTAAATTTCTAACTCCATGCTTTTAATATGTATATGTACTTCTTTTTTTGAAAAACATACACATTACTTTCAAAAACTGTTAATACCACATAAAGTATAAATGAAAGTACTTTGGTTTTTCAGGCAACATTAACAAAAGACCAACAGATTCAATTCATGAAAAACCCATAGGGTACATAATTTACTAGCAGTTAAACTATAATATATAAATATTTTATGGAATGTGAAGATTCCTATCCCATTTTCTAAATATATCTAACTTTGAAAGGAAAATTATAATGTGTTATATTTTAAAAAGGTGAATAATTCGAATTGATATTTTTAATGTTTGTACTAAAATACTTTGATTAAATTAATCAAACACAGAAACAGGGCAAATAACTAGGTTGTTAAACTCTAAGTGCAGTAGTTTTACTAATTTTACAAAAAATAACATGAATTTATACATTGTTACTGTTGCATAAAAATCAAGCCATTAACATAAATATTTCCTTCAAATTTGCATTTTTCTTTTTAAGTACCAACAGAAACCAAATAAATTGCTCGTTTTTCGTTACTTCCTCGGATTGACTTTCATTAATTTTTAATCAAATAGTTAGGTAAAAAATAAAACTTACTTATTCTATTCATAAAAACTTCTTAATTCTAAAAAGATTTACAAAAAGCTTAAAAAATTTTCAAATAAAAACTGATTATATTGAAATGTCTAAATTAATGTCACATGACTTCCTTTAATAAAAAAATTAATTTTAAGTGCAGGTAAAAAAAATTCTTTATAAAATTCTTCAAACTGAAACTCACAGTCTCCTTTTTGTCTGTTATCTGACTTTGAAGATGGCCCAAAGAGTCTGTATGAGCATGAAGCTGCACGATTCTAGCCATAAGTGCCTGGAATTCACCTTGTGTTCGCTCAGTTACATTTTGAGAATCACGAAGAGTTTGAGTTAACGCTAATTTTTCATTTTCAACCTGTTAACATTATATTCAACATTTTATTATACACAGTAAATTTAGACAGAAAAACATAGGTGATCCTATCATAAAACTTTTGTGGTTAAAAAAGTTGAATGTATAAAACACTGAAATGGAAAAAAAGGGAAAAAAAAGAAAAAAATCCTTAACTAGAAACCACTTCTAATGTCTGACTATAAATTAGAATACAAATCAAAATCAAATAAATAAAACAATAAATTGTATTGTGGAATAAATAGATTAATTCATGACTTTACAAATGTGTGATAGAATTGTAATACATAAATATGCTCTGTATATTTTATAAAACAAATTAAATATATAAATATATGTTAACTCTTAAAGCCTAGTAGCTGAGTTTTGAACGAGGTTAGGTTTGTAGTGACAGTGAAAAAAATTGAGTAGGATTTGTACAGCCCATTTAATGCAAAGTGTTTTTAAAACGAGTCTACATCAGATCTCATACAATGTTTTGCATTCATGAATCAAAACATTTAGCTCTTATTTATACTCTTCAATAATTATTTCAAGTGAAAAATATGACAGACTTGGAATTTAAGACCCTACAACCAGGACCTTTGGCTTTACCCCCCCCCCCCCCCGCTCCACCAACTGAGCTTTCCTTAGTAGTTTATCAGTTCTCACTCGACTTTGTTTTTGCTGCAAATATTAAGTTATTAGATTAATTTATCTCATTACAAATGAATAGTAATAATACTAGCTTGGTAAAAAAATATACTCTTTAGTTGAGTAAACAGACTTGAAGTTAAATTGGTCAAGTGAAAAGTGTAACCATCCTGGGTTCAATTCCCAGCCTAGGTCGTATATTTTTGACTTGAAGTAATTATTTAATTAATAATACTAGCTTGGTAAAAAAATGTATAAGCGATAAAATCAATAAATTAAATTCTTCATTACAACAGGACATTTAAAAAAATTAAATGCAGGAAACTTATAAAATATAGTTACTAATTTTCTTCGATAAATATAGTTACTAATTTTCTTTGATAAACCTATTTTAATAGATATTTTTGTATGATTATTAGCTATTATTGAAAATCAAAATTCTTGGTTAAGTCGAAATTGTAAGGAAAATTCCCAAAGGTATTTCTTGTAACCAAAGGAATGGTGGCCTGTCTCTGTAGATGTTACCAAGTTTCCCCACCAAACCAAGCCTCCTACTCAATTCTTGTTCTCACATTGTTAACATGTTTATCACTATGTCTGATTTATTTTAAAATCAATTTTGTTGTTTGTCACAATTTAGTTCTATTAATTTCAATAATGTTCCTATCCTTCATGGGATATCTGTATATCTTGCATACCAACTACAAGAAGATTCGGTTCCAAAGACTAAAGAACTCGGCATTCTTGATAAAAAAAACAACAGAATTCAAATTCGTATATAGACCTACCTGTTCGAGTTGCTTCTCTAATTTCTTCAATTCATTCAGATGTATCTCACTGAATAAGTCAACTTGTTTCCCATCAGGTGATGCCATGTCAGAGCCGCTCTTTAGATCTGCTTCAATACGTTTCAATACAGGCAACTCATCATCGTCACTACCGATTGTTTGATCATCTGTAATTCCTAAAATTATACAAAGCCATACGGTTAGAGGAAAATAACATTGACCATTCGCAAATTTAAACAATTTACGTAAACTTAATCCTAATTTTTAAAATTTGGAGAGAAACAAAATATTTTAAATATCTCTAGAAAACAATATGGTAGAGTAAACATTGCCAAAACACCCATTATTTCCTGGAATACCTTAAAACTGAAACTCAAAAAAGTAATATTATCAATCTGGTAATAAGTGAAATGGATTATTATATTGTATCAAATGAAAGAGGTATTAAATTATAAATGAGAACTAATTGAATTCAACAAAACAATTAATTAATTGTCATTGCATCGTCAATTTGATAATGCTACATTACTATTACAGCAAGTAAAGTGGTAGACAATGATAAAATGTTCTATATTGTTTGTAATTTATGGAACATTCGTTTTTATAAATATTTATTAAAAGAAGAAATCTACATGCTAAAAAGAAGCTTTCAAAATTTTCTCTTTTTAAATAACGATAAGGACTACCATTTAAAAATGAAAGCAGTACCCATTTAAAAATACAATTTTTATATACATTTTTAACCTTTTCCGCTCTCGATTAAATAGCACTATTTTCCCTACTCACTTGTAATTATTAATTAGGAGTAAAAAATACTACACTATCATGAAGTGAATATATAGGATGTTTCAGAACTCTTATCAGATACTTTAGCGAATTGTCCCTGGAGTTAAAGTAAACACAATATGAGCATAAATTTGTTTGAAACAAGCTCAGTTGTCTGCTGTCCGCCATTTTGTGTTTTGTAACCATATGTATTTTATAGACAACTTGGCTAAATTTTGGTAATTGGAACTAACGCAATATGATTAGGGGTATTTCTCAACAAATATGATTTTCATTAATATTTCTCAAATGTACAGTCTAAATATAAGTAATTTATAAAGTGAAATAATTTGATTTCTGTTAAGCAAAAGTATGTTTTATGGGACACTATAATCTCCCCCCCCCTCCCCACTTCAAAACTTATTAACAATATTTTATTTTATTTTTGTGATTTTCTGTCCTTTTTAGTAAGTTTTGACCTAATATTATGGCATACCACCTATTTTAGACAAAACAATAATTTCAAGGGCTTAAATGTTAGTCTTGAATACAATTTTCAGAAAAAGTTCATGTGTAAAAAAACAGTTGAAAAAATGCAAAGAAGAGTTCGGCTTTGTATATAAAGTGTGCAAAATCAGAAGGAAAAGTATCAACTTTTCCGTAATTATAGTACGGTATTCATTTCTTTTTAGGTCACACTTGTGTTTATTTTTGTAATCCCCTATCGTCTATATCATCACATCTCAAATCAATTTCAATATCACCATTGATATCACTCTTATTGTTCAAAAGATTGTCCAGGGGAGTTACTTCATCTTCATATTAGTCAGCTAACAAATCTTCATCCAAAACATCGCTAATATCCTGAACAGACAGTACTTTGCTAGAGCCTGTTGCTATTTTAAATCAAATAAAATTATAACCTAAAACTAATACGAGCAAAAGAGCATCTAAAACTATTTCTATTTACAGAAGCCAAGCCCTAACTAATTTATCATATGTACAATCCACATTTCACTGAAACTTAATACAATTCATTTCATTACGTTACTTATCGGGCTATTATTACTAAATCAATAGTAAAAAGACATAATAACTTCAAAACATTAGTAGTAATACAAACAATAATAAAATAAAGCAAGTTTTATACAACAAAATTAGAGGTTAGAATAATACGTCTTAACAACACGAAGTAATTGGCTGATACTTTAGATGAAATATTGATGATTTTGTTCTGTATAAAACAGTTGTTGTGTGATAAACAAGAACTTACGAAAATATCCATAAGAGTGCACCTTCTATTAAAGCACAGACAAAACCCAATATACAGTATCCTCAAGGTGGGAATGTGTCTGGGGTGGAGAGGAAAAGAGGGGAACCCACACTTTGTTTGTTGCGTTTGCTTTCAGCGGTACAACCCCAATAAAAAAATATCGACCTCAAATTCTTCTGTGTAAACGCCTACCCTACTTTCGTTTCTTTTATCTGCGTAAATAAGAATAAAATGTTTACAAAATTAAGCTTTTAAGAATTAACTTGTACTTAAACTTTAAGACTTAAATGTAGCTAATCAGTAATTTATGTACCTAGTTTTCTTGGAATGGCTTGTGCCGTCAAGACAGGCTAGGGAAGCAAATAGAAGGGAGCACACGCCCATTACACCAGACACACTCCTAGTCTGAGCGTACTGTATATCAGAACATTTAAATTAAACATAAAATCAACAATGTTGCTAGGCAACCAACCCAGGTGAACCTTGGGTTATGAGTACTAGGGAAAATATGAGACTGTTCAGCACCGGATTTCGAATGGAAAGAGTTAAACAAGTATTTAAAATATCAAAACATAACGAGTTGTCATGTTTAAAATCATTTGTAACTTTTTGGGTTTCCGTTTATCTTCAGATATCTTATTTTAAATGAAACAACGTACACAATTAAACTCTATATGAATAAAGCAGAATTTTAAACTAAACAGCTTTAAATTTTACAGATGTATAAACTTAACATTTAGAGTTCAAAAATGTATCATCATTTTAAAAACTAAACCAAAAATTTATTTACAACTAAACTAAATTATTTTATTTAAAAGTGAACTGTATTGAACTGAACATTACTTAATAAAGAAGAAGCTGAATCAAACCAAACCCATGTCCACTGGAAATCCAAATCCAAACCTGGTGATTTTGCAGAGACTCCCGTCTGTACAAAATTGAAAGAAATGTTAAAGTACGTAAATCAAAATGTTTACCTACAGAGTTCTATTAAGTGATGTTCAATTTTTTAACTTAGATGTTCTAAAGTTCGGATTTTAACTAAAAATATACACTTTGATAATTAAATTCAAACTGAACAAAATGTGTACAAACTGATAACTTTGAGATACCAAATTTGATTAGTTTGAATTTCCCAACATTGCACACCACTAATTGATTGTTTTTACAAGTGTAGCAACACACTACGCCTTTGTATCGTTACGCTAAATTTTTGTATGTATATATTTGTAACATCTAGGCTTGTAAATAAATAACTCACAGCAGAGTCCTTGATTTACTCAAGGCTGTGCAGAGTGAAGGACATGTGCACGCTAGGTTGAATTGTGACCTATAAATACAAGCAGTATCGATTTCGAAATCATTCTATTTCACAGAGACACCTACAACACTCCTTTCTCTCTCTCTCTCTCTTGCTGCTCTTGTTACCTAATTTCTCTTGTTTTCTTTATTATTCCTTACTCTCTTTCTTACCATGGTCTGTCGGCTGATCTCGGCAGCATGGACTTCCCCGTTGGTTGTCTGAAGGCTGATCCCTCCAAGATGAATGTTCCAAACATCCGAGTGATCTGTCAGCTGACCCTGGCAGCACGGACTTCCCCATTCGTTGTCTGAAGGCTGATCCCTCCAGGATGAATGTTCCAAACATCCGAGTGGTTTGTCGGCTGATCCCGACGCACTCTATCTCCTTCGTTGTCTGAGGGCTGAGACCCCCTTGGGACGAACTCCTTTCTAAATTCCTACCACGTCAATTCCTACTGAATAATCATAGTGTCGAAGCCCTTCTGATACATAAATGATAGTACCTCTATCATTAGTCTAAACCTAAATCTAGCTCTGACAATGAGTATAGCTTATTATTAATAAAAACATAGGATGAAATATATTAAGTATTTCTAAAGTATAACAAACCTCGTATACTAAATGCCAAGTTGCTCAAATTGTATACAGATTCGCTGTTTATTCGGTGATCCAATTCCTTTTTCATTGCATACTTAGCTTCTCTTTCAGCCTGTAACAATAATTATTAAGCTATGAAAAAGTAAAATACACAGATGTCTATTCTTCTGACCTCTAACAAAAGAAGAAATTCACATTCCATAAAGTTTCATCATTTTTAAACAAATATTTGATTTTACAATATGTTATTTAACAAAAATAAAATATAAATTGAGAAAGATGGAGAACAAGAACAAACAAAGAAATTGAAAACACTTCAGGGGGAAGATATAGTGAGATTTATAAAGTCTAGGTGGCTGGCATGTTTAGGACATGAAACGAATGGGTGAAGAGCAAATACTAAAAATTATGTTACAAGGTCAAATGTAGGGAAGAAGAAGAAGTGAAAGGTCACAGAAAATATGGATTAGGGTCTAGAGAACAACATGAGGAATATCCATACTAGAATATGATAGAAAAGGGTACAGTGTAGAGAAAAATGGAGACACATTGTGAGGGGAAAAAAGGCATCTAGATCTGTACCGCACAGAAAAGAATCAGAAAACAAAAATTCAAACATATTTGAACAAACAACTATTTAATTGTTCTCCGATTAACTCGAATTGGATAATTTTAAAAATGAAATGAATAAAAAGCTAACATTTAAACTTACAATCAAAAAAGATAATTGCAAAAATAAAAACAAAATATTTTATATTAATAACAAACTAAATATAATTTAAAGCTCAAAGTGAAATAATGATAATACCTTATCAAAATTGTATAATTAATTGTGCTTCGAGGTTAATACTCTAATATCTTTTGACGACATCTAAAACTTTTTTTTAAATAGTAGACTTTGTGGTATGTTTATCGTGGTCTAGTGGTATAATTTCTTTTCAAATATTAAAGACACAAAATGTATCAATTCTTTTTTTAGTTACAATACAAAGTTCTGATTATACATTTTGTAATAATCCCCTTTTTTCATTCCAGTGTTTCATTTTCTTCTATTTCTTCTCCCTTCCAGAGAGATTCACTTCATATTTTAATCTTACATCACAAATTCTATTTCTTAATTGACAGATATTGTTTCTTTACAAATATATATAAGTAAAAGATAAAATTACTTGTGAAATGGGCTTTGATACAATTTCATCAGAATGATTATTGTATGGTGTAAATATTTAGGTTAACTAATTTATAATTACAATTTAAAGTTATTGAATTAATCTGTGAATGATTATTTCAGGAGTAATGATTTTGTTTATTTTTTTAAAATAAATTTTGTGTTTATATTGTTAATAAAACTAAGGCCAAATAAGAGTATCAACTTAAAAATAAATAGCTAATGATGCATTCTGTTAATATTTTGTTTTTCATTATTTAGTGATACCTGAAGTGATTCCAATGCTTCTTCCATCTGTTTTTCAGCAATTTTCTTGAGTTTAGTGAGTTCGTCCACTTGTTGTTGATACACTTCAACATCTTCTTGGAGACGTCGGATTTCATGTTTAGCACCCTCAAACTCAACCTTTACAATAAACACAACAACTATTTATTTCAATATAATACGAACATATTATCTATCTGGTAATCATTATGAAATAAAATACATAGGTTAGAGGGCTTTTAAGACTAGATCTACAGGACACACCAGAATATAAAAAAGGATAATATCAAATTAATATAAATGTAACATGTCGTTAATAGTAAAATTTTAATTTCTTTATAGAAGAAAAAATAATATTTTTCAATTTTAAAGAATATTCAAACTGAAAATTCAGACAAATTTGTACAATATACTTACCTACAATACAAAGTATAGGGTAAGTTTGGTAATTGTAAAATTTTACAACCAATGTTTTTGACCTCAGGATATTGAATAAATTATTTTCGACACATTGTCTATCCATCGTTCTGTGCTCTGTACATATGCACGATAGCAGTCACAAAAACTACTAAGATAAGAACATGAAATTTGGTATGAGGAACTATAGTGTGTTCATACAGAATACTATTTAAATTCAGAATAATCTAATTGAAAAAGTCAAAATGGTGACTATTTAAAATAGTTTTTTGTTGATAACTCGTGTATTTTTCAACATATAACACCCTAAATTAAATAAAAAGTTGCAGATTTGAATTCTGTATGTAATGGTACCAACTCCATATCTCTAAGATGACAAATGGCAAAGTTTTTGTAAAAAATATATCATTTTAAACACTAAACTCCAGAGAAAATTTGATATTCATACAGTTACGAGATCCAGTAGGGCAGAGTCACCGACATGAGTAGAGGTTACTTTACAATGTACAATTTTGAAGCCCACCACGTGATTACCCTACTGGATAGGACCCGCTTACTCTACCAAATACATTTTAACCTATCCTAAAAGGCCCAAAAAATCAAGTTTTGGGCATTATATTTAGAGATCTGATTGCACATTACAATGTATGTTGGAGCTGGGTAAGCACCATGATAGAAACCATCAACTTGTTTTTTTAATAATGGGTAAAAAGTTGTTTAGCTATACTAAGATTTAACAAAATTCATACAGTTGTTCAACTATTTTATTTTTTAAATTATTTAATTCCCTTCTGATTAAGTTTCTATTTATATGAACGTTTAATATTGCATTTGATTTTAAAACAAACATTTTTATAGTAGCAGCAAACAAAATTTTTTTTCATACTTCTGATTCTTGTTCTAGTATAAATACAGTTCTTAATCAGGTTAAAAAAGAAACCCTTTCATTTAAACCAAACTCAACATTTTAAGAAAAAAAAGTGCATAAATTAAATTAAAAAGTGTATAAATACAAATATTTTTCAAACCAACTTGTAAATTTATAATATTTTTCCTGCAATCTAGATCTAAATTACCTGAGAAGACCTTAAAACGGAAACTTGTTTTTGAAGAGTGATATTTTCTTCTTCAAGATCAGAATAATCCGTTAACAATCTCGTCTCTCTGAACTTGAAGTCTTTAAGTTCAGAACGGAGATGTTTCCTTTCCACTTCAGCTTCACTCTTCTCTTTCATCAGTTCATTGTTATCTTGGATCATTCGGTCTCTTTCTTCTATCACACGTTCAAGTTCTTGCCGTAGCTAAAACATATATAAAATTATAGAGATTAGAATGTGTTACAACTGGCATTTGAAATGAGTGAATGTTCAATGCACGTCTATAAAATGAAACTGTAGTTCATTGTTTGAACAGATGATTCTAGCAACAGGTGTTTGTGATGAAAATAAATCAATAGCAAACAAACTATGTACAATTTTTCACTCTTATATATGTAGTACATACCCATAAAAATATGATGGAATGTAATCATTTATTTAATATAGTTTATTGTTTATATTTCATTATCAATGGTAACGGATAATGTTGATTTTTTATCAATTAATCTGGAATTGTATTTTTATTTACAAACAATTAGTTTCTGTTATTAATCAAAATCAGTAGACCCAATTTTTAATTAATTGACCTTTAAAAGTTAACACAATTACATATGTTTCCGTTTATTATAAACCCTCTCAAGTCAACATTGGGGTAGAGGTGGAGAATGACCAACAACTTTTTTTGGACACTTCAAAAGTTACTATAGAACATTAAATTACTGTTAAAAAGTAAACTGCATACATTTTTGTTGGTTACACGCTTACCTGGACTACGCCTGTGGAGTACATATAAAGTGTTTTCTGTATGGTGAAAGAATTTGTAGGATTTTCATGTAAGTTAGATGAAACAGATAAACGGATTTATCTGAAAAATTTGAAGAAAGAAATACCACTGAATGTGTGACTTAACTTATGTCAATAGAAACAACTTGCAGTTGAAGATGCATACATATGTAGACATTGACTTCGTTTTAATCATGCTCGACAGTAACATGTCCCTAGTATGCACTAACCTAACTCGTCTATGCTTAGCACGGATATCTTCTACATGAATGACTTATCGACTATCGTTTACTTATCGACTATTCATTGAAAGTCTTTACAAATGATTATATGCATTGAAAAAAATTAAAATGTACAAATTTTAACTTAACTTTATCCAACACCTAGATCTAAGCAAAATTTTGATTTTTAAATCATTAGATATGATTTAGTAAAAATTGAAACATGGTGTTTTTTAATGCTGCCATTATACTACAAACGGCAGCAGCTACCAGAGAAATATCCCCGCTGTTGTACAAAGTATGTCACCCTATTCGTATCTATAGTTTTCTTTAGTATTTTTTAATTACATCAGTAAACAATCTTATTCCTTATCACTTTAGGAGCCACATATAATTTATACAATCTATTTCTATCTTTAAACCACCTCTATCCATTAGAATGTTTTTTTCTTTCTATAACATAATATTTTTCTTATATGTTATAAAATATTTTATCTTTATTATAAAATCCAAAATAGTGAAGTTACTTTATTAAAAATTTATTTGAAATATCTACAACTAGTCTTCAACTACTACTAAATAAGTTGACAATAATGCAGATAATTTCAGTTATATAAATTCATTTGTTTATTCATTTAAATTATAAATATTTTCTTTTAGTAAATTATTTCTTGTTAAACATTAATAATATTTGCTTTTGAGTTCTTTTAATAACACAACAAGGTTAAATTGTCTTTAATTACAAAGTTAAATTATTCCAGGCTAGCTCTAGGTTTGGGTTCATTACATATATCTTTATCATAGAATTACAAAGTTCTTTTATAAATATTAGTAATTAATATTTATTATTTTCTCGGGGCAGGCACTCGACCAGACATGAACAAATTGTTTTTAACGCATTTTGTGAAGTTACAGTTAAGAAAAATTGAGATTTAGGATCGGTGTTCTTTTTTGAAATAGGCTTATGAATTGTAAAATTTGTTAAAGTTTATCTTCAATATTAAGAGTTTCTGGACTTTATTATGTTTAAAATTTACAGAGGATACCACTCTCTGTGTGATTTAGCACTGAATTTACCACTGTTTATACTGTTTTAACATACTAAAACTTGACGGCATCACTTTTAAAATTACGAATAGAAATTTTCATCTTTGGGCTCTGAAGTCTTGGATTGGAATGAATTTTTGGCTTCGGTTTTGGAATTTAATTGTTGCCGCGGTTCCCAGCATGCACTGTTCTTCCGTTCCCTTAGTTACTCAAATAACATTCTCTCGTTTTGTACAATTTGATGTTCTTGACTTGAATAAATTATAATTTTGGTATTACTTTATGTCTTTTTTGCCTTTGGTCTCGTGATAATATTTATTCATATTTACATTGCCGATTCTTAAATGAGTTTACTGATTTTATTGTTAATTGTATAATTTCCCGTTCCAACAGAATGACGTACTTATATCTATGACTCAAGTAGTCCTAGTTCTAATTCTAATTATATAACATTTGGGTCTTACGGTTACTATTTATGTTCTTAAATTTACTTTAAGGATTGTTTTACTATTCTAACAGATATTGTGACTTATTATTTATTTTTATTTGATTTTATTAATTTCGATTGTGATAATCGTTTCTTTGATCTAGTTGTACTAACAAAAACATGGCGTTCATAGGGAATGCGTTTTACCTTCATATATTGTATATGCTATCTTCTGATGATTAAAATAAAAAATAGTTGTTTAATGAGGCTATATATATATATATGTGTAGTGCTTATATTAATTTATGGTGTAGTGTTTGTGATAGTATTATGGAATTGGTTTCAATGTGTTTGTTTAGATGTGAGGTTATAGGTTTTCATGTTACAAGGCTCTGTCTAGGCTTTATTCTATATTTGAGAATTATATTTGATAATATCCATTTCTATATGGATTTGGGTGAATTCTTGGGGTGTGAATTGGTTTTGACATAGTTAATTTAGTTATTGATGATGTTTTTCCTTGTGTATTACTTTCGTAAATTGTTTAGGCCTATCAGCTGATATTTTAGTGTCGGTTTCTTGGTTGGCTTTGTGGGTCATTGAACTTTGCTTTGTTTTGGTGTCGTTTATTTTAGGCTAACTTTTTATGATGGAATTTGTGACGTTATAAATGCCCTTTAAATTTGTTTTTGTGAAGTTTACTGAACAATAAATAAATTTATAACTAACAAATTACATTGTAAAATAACATATATAACATAATATAACATAACATAACATACATTGAACACTTATTCTTATGGAATTATAGGTTATCCTTACTTATTTTATCAGTTGATTTTGAATTGGTTTAACAAATTGAATAAAATTAACAATTGGATCATATGGATCTTATTCTCATATTAGGCTACATATACCTAATTAATTGATATTTTATATCATAATTCATGGTTCATGGGGTTATACATAGTTTATCATTTGGGTAACACTTTATAGTTGGGGACACATGTTTTATCATTGGGGTGGGAAACATATAGTTGTCATATGACATATAGTTCATACTAAGGAATGTCCATTGGACATGGGGAATACACATTTCGGGGACACTTTTACATAAATACATATTTTGTGATACTGTTCATTTTTATTTCACTGTTTTTATATGGGTTCACTATTCATGGAGATATACATATATTTTAACATATAAATATTTGTGATAATTCACTGTTTATGGGGGGAATAAGTTGTGTGGGTTGTGGGAAAAATACTGTTTATGAGGGACCATTTTGTTTGTAGTAAAAACACATTGTTGATGGGGAACATACATATAGATAGTCACATTTTTTATATTTAAGCACTTTGTTTATGGGGGATATACATATATATAGGGAATTATATATAAATGGATAGTCACATTGTTTATGGTGAACACTTGTTTTATAGGGGACACTTGTTTTATATTGAAGTACATTGTTTATATCGTTGCACTTAACTTTATGTCGATTAGGTTGGTTTGTCGGAGGTCTGTACAGGCAAGGCAATTTTGTAACGACGTAGGAGAGATATGTGATATGGTCCATAGGTTTTTCCATTATCATCGATTAGGGAGTAAATGGCTTTTCCCATTTTCTTCAATATTTTTAATGGTCCAACATATATTGTGAACAATTTTGCTGTTTCACCATATCCCATACTGGATTGGGGAAATGACTTTACTAGTACTAAATCATTTTCCTTGAGTATCGTTATCTTATGTTTTGCATTTAATTTCTCTGCTCTTTTGGCTTGTGCGGTTTTTATTCGAGATTTTGTTAATTCTAACTTTTGTTGAATGGGGATTTGCATTTTGAAAGGGTTTTGTATTACCTCTTCCCAGAATCTGATATCACATTTGTTTAGTTGTAATTCATTGGGAGTGAAACCAGTGGTTTCATGTTGTATTTCGTTTAGGAAACTGTTTATGGTACTTATGTAGTTTGACCAACTTCTGTGATTTTGAGCACAATATGTCCTGAGACAGCGTTTGACTTCTTTTATAGGACGTTCTGCCATGTTTGATATGGGGTGGTATACTGGATTTAGTATGTGTCTTATTTGATTCTCTTCTAGTTTTTGAATCCAAATTCTACTTTTGAATTGAGTACCATGGTCAGTTAAGATTTTCTTAGGTTTTCCGTATGTGGGTATGTATTCTTTGAACATTCTGTCTATTACTGCCTGTGATGTGGCTCTCTTTAGATTGTATAATTGGACAAATTTTGTGAATGTATCCAGAATGATGAAGATATATTGGACACCACCTCGACTTTTTGGTAAAGGACCAATCAAATCGATTGCGATTAGATCTCCTTTTCCTTCAGATTTGACTCCACTAGTCTCTCCATAGAGAGGATGGTTACTGTGTTTGCATTTTTGGCAGGTGTCGCAGGTTCCTATTAATTGTCTAATTTTCCTAGCCATATCTTTAAATATGAAATCCTTTTGTAAAATTTGCAGGCATTTCCTTGCTCCACAGTGTAGATAAAATTTATGGCATTCTGAGATTAAAGTATTGACAAGTGATTGGGGTATTGTAATTAACCAATTGTTGTGATGCTTCTGGTATAGTATGTCGTCATTTATTCTAAATCTATTATGTTCTGTAGTGTTTGAATTTTTAATTTGGAGATATATCTGTTTGAGAGTTGGATCGTTTTGTTGTAATTGTATTAAATTTCGAAGGTTTTCTAAAAGTTCTAAATTGTGTTCTCTTTCTAAATTTGCGACTATTAATTCTGGTGTGGTTGTCAATGAGTTCTGTTGATTCTCATCTGTTATGACTCTGCTGAGTAGGTCAGCTATTGTGTTATCCACTCCTTTACAATGTACAATTTCAAATTGGTGATCTTGTAATGCAAGTATCCATCTAGTTAATCTACCATTTAACAATTTGCATGTTTTCAAAAATGTCAATGCTTTATGATCAGTAATGATCGTTAATTTTGCGTTTAAAATGTAATGTCTGACTTTTTGTATGCAGTAGACGACTGCTAGCAACTCCTTTTCTGTAGTGGTGTATCTGATCTCGCATTTCTTCAATGTTTTGGATATAAATAGGATAGCCCTTTTGTTGTTCTGGCTGTCAATTTGGAATAAATGTCCTCCTATCGCAAAGTCTGAACTGTCTGTCTGTAGGTAGTAGGGTTGGTTTGGCATAGGATGGTTCAATACATTTGTTTTTAGAAATAAGTTTTTAATTTCTAGGAAGTGTTTCTCTTCATTAGAAGTCCAAATAAATTTTACTTTCTTAGAAGTCAATCTCATTAAAGGTTGTACAGTTTTTGCATATTTGTCTACGAATTTGTTGTAGTAGTTGATACCTCCTAGGAACCGTTTGAGTTCTTTCCTAGTGGTGGGTGATGGAAAGTCTTGAAAACATTTAATCTTTTCTGAATCTGGTTCTAGACCAGTAGTGGTTAAATAGTACCCTAAGAAAGGAACTCTATCTCGACAAAAGATTGATTTAGACAGTTTTATTGTCATCTTTGCATCTGCAAGTTTTCTAAATACATATTCTAAGTGTTGTAAGTGTGAATTGAAATCAGGTGATATAACACATATATCATCAATGTAGACTAAAGAAAAGTTTTCTATCGTGTTCTTGAATACTTGGTCTAGTGCTCTTACTAGGGCAGCTTGTGAAGTGGATAGGCCAAAAGGGGTTACAACATATTGATACACTTTGCCTCGAAATTGAAATGCTGTATACTGTCTAGATTGTGGTTCTAGCTCAATCTGCCAGTATGAAGAGGTAAGATCTAATGTAGTCAGCCAGTTGGAATTTGTAGCTTTAGCTAATAGCTCATTAATGCTTCTGTTACATTCATAGTCGGGGGTAATTAGTGCGTTTATACGTCTCATGTCTAGACATATACGGAGATCGCCAGTCTTCTTCTTTACAATTACAATAGGGTTTACAAATGGGCTGTTTGATTCCTCAATTATATTGTCCTCGAGCATGTCATTTAATTTTCTCTCTACTTCATCCTGTAAATTTATGGGTATTGGATAACTTTGGGCTCTATAATGTTCTGGATTGTCTACCCTGATATGGTGTTGGTACATGTTGCAACGTCCAGGTTTGTCTGAAAATACTATATTGTTTTGTTTAATTAGGTTGATTATTAGGTCCTTTTCTATTTTGTTGAGTTTATCGTTGTCTTTAATTAAATCGTTTATTTCACTGTTGTTGTTATTATTATGATTTTGAGTTTGATTATTGTTATTTATTCTATATTCATTGTCGTCGTATTTTATTATTTTGCATCCTGCTGACTCATTACTTTCGCTATCGAACTTCATTATTAATATTCTATTATCCTTACTCATTATAGTAATTGTATTAATCTTGAAATTTATTTCCATTTTTAGCATACGTATTGCGTCTATTCCCATTATGCAATCTTTAATAAGGTTGGGGACAATTATACATTGGATATCAAACTCGATATGTTTTATTTGGGCTTTTAATAGCACAATGTGTGAAATTCGTTTCGATTTATTGTTCAACGCAGTGGTGATAAATGTGTTACTCACTGGCAACTGTTCAAAATGACCTAAATTGTTCTTGTTTACCTGGAACCAGTTATAAGAAATACAGGATATACTGCTTCCCGTATCTACTAACGCATTTGTGGATATACCATTTAAATTTATAGTTATTTCTGGACACTTACAGTTGGTTTGATCTGGACTATTGTCATTGTCTTCATTTAATAGAAATTCTCTATCGTAATAAAGGTTTGAGATGTAATCATTATAGTATGATTTGGTTTCTTTTTGTGGCTCTGTTCCGATTTTTGTAAAATTTGTTGGCACTGACTTAGAGTGTTCAGGTTTTTCTCGCAGATATCTCTCGCTTTTGCCTGTACAGCCTTGGTTGTTATTCGAAGTTTGGTCTAGGCCAGTGCGTTGGAGTTTAACTCTTGGTTACATTCCTCCTGAGGCACTTGTATTGGTTTCTCTAGTGTCGGTGGTTTAGTATTCATTGCTATAGCTTGACATACCATTCTTTGCTCGTTTGTAGGATACCTAACCTCTCTTCGCTCTTGGTATGGGCCTTTTTGTTGATAATATCGTTCTTGGTCTTGTTGTGGTTGTCTGTATTTGAACTCAGTCCTTATGGGTTCTGGTTGTCTATCGTAGTTGGTTTTCTGGTTATAGTTTCGGTTTTGATTATAATTGTTTGTATAATGTTGGCCATAACCATTGGTGGGCCTCTGATTGGGTCTGTAGCTATTTTGACTTTTATAAGGGTGTTCTCTGTTCTTTCTGAACTCGTTTTGGGATTGATAATTCCTAAAGGGTGGTTTTTGTGGTTGGTTGTAGTTAGTATTTGTTTGGTAATGTCTAAATGGTCTGTTGTTGGTGGGATTTTGTGTTCCTCTCGGGCTTGTAATATTACGTCTCCTAATTTCCGAGTTTGCCTCTTCCGTATCTTCTCTTTGGAGAAGGTCAGCAAATTCCTTTATTGTACTTATATTTTGTACTCTTTGCGCATCCTGTATGCGTTGGTCAAAATGTTCTACTAGGGTTGCGATGATGTCTTCCTCCGGTGGTTGGGGAGTCATCGACTTCATTGTTAACACCCTGTCAATGAAGTATTCACTTCGAGTGAGTTTTCCTCCTAAACGATATTGTTCGAGTTCAAGTTTTTGCCTAATTCCTTTTTGAACATCCCTATTCCAAAACTTGGATAGGAATTCTTCGCAGAATTGCTGGAAATTTGTAGTATCGCCTTTTATTAATTGCCACCACCGAGCAGCACTACCCTCTAAACTGTTGTCGATTATGTCGAATAGACAGTCTCTGTTGTATCCGATCTGGTTGATTTGTCGACAAGTTAACCTCTCGTAGTATCTTGTTAATCTATCCAGATAATCATTTGGATTATTCTGTCTTCCGTTAAATTTAGGAAGTGTCGGATTAGTTAAATTGTTGATTTCTTGACTATTACCTCCACAAGTTACGTTTATATGGGATGGTATGGCATTTTCGATATTTGATTTCGGTAGTTCAGCAATCATAGCTTTTACCTCATGGATCACATTATTTTTATTTTGTAACAATTGCTTCTCAATTGTGGCCTTCTGTAGGTCTAGGGACTCATTTAAACTCTGACTATTGATTGTGGAATCTAATCTACTTTCTAGGTTGTCTATTCTTTGGTTGTTCTCTGTCACAGCTTGTTCCATTTCAATTAATTTATCTGTAAATTGAGTTTCTACTATAGCTATCTGTATTGCCAAACATTCCTTTAAATTAGTAATTTCTTTCTGGACTATTTCAAAATTTTCCTTCAAATTGGATTCATTTTGAATCATTTTTAATTCTAGTTTTTCCTGATTTTGTTTAAATTTATTTTCTAATTGGTTCTCTAATTGCTTCTCTAATTCATTTTGATTTTGTTTAAATTTATTTTCTAATTGGTTCTCTAATTGCTTCTCTAATTCATTTTGATTTTGTTTAAATTTATGGTCGATGTTAATCTGTAGATTGTTAATTAACAGCGTCATTTGTTCTAATAACGTAGGGACATTTGGTTCTGTATCTTGGACACTACTAGCACTACTCTGCTCCATAACCTCTATTTGGCTAGGCCTAACATTTAGTTCAGTGTCATTGGCATCAATAGTCTCTCTAAAGGTTTTCAATTTCCCTTCCTTGGCTTTTCCGGTGGGATTAATTTTAGGCCTAAAGTTATATTTGCTACATTCTTCTTGGTTAGCGTCCATTTTAAATTATTATTTTTGATTTTGGTATATGTTTTTGAGTTTAAATAGATAAATTACTAAATTGAAATTAGGCTAATCTTAATTCTAATACATATCTTATTCTAGGCTATTAAATTTGTTCAATCTTATAATTAAAGTTGAATGAATCCTTATTTCTAAATTGTTGTCTTAAATTTAATTTCAATTTACTTATATAATATATTTACTTAACCTAAGTCATTCTGTTGAATTCTCAGTTTGTTCATGCCCTAATCGTTGCGGCGCCATTTATAACATAATATTTTTCTTATATGTTATAAAATATTTTATCTTTATTATAAAATCCAAAATAGTGAAGTTACTTTATTAAAAATTTATTTGAAATATCTACAACTAGTCTTCAACTACTACTAAATAAGTTGACAATAATGCAGATAATTTCAGTTATATAAATTCATTTGTTTATTCATTTAAATTATAAATATTTTCTTTTAGTAAATTATTTCTTGTTAAACATTAATAATATTTGCTTTTGAGTTCTTTTAATAACACAACAAGGTTAAATTGTCTTTAATTACAAAGTTAAATTATTCCAGGCTAGCTCTAGGTTTGGGTTCATTACATATATCTTTATCATAGAATTACAAAGTTCTTTTATAAATATTAGTAATTAATATTTATTATTTTCTCGGGGCAGGCACTCGACCAGACATGAACAAATTGTTTTTAACGCATTTTGTGAAGTTACAGTTAAGAAAAATTGAGATTTAGGATCGGTGTTCTTTTTTGAAATAGGCTTATGAATTGTAAAATTTGTTAAAGTTTATCTTCAATATTAAGAGTTTCTGGACTTTATTATGTTTAAAATTTACAGAGGATACCACTCTCTGTGTGATTTAGCACTGAATTTACCACTGTTTATACTGTTTTAACATACTAAAACTTGACGGCATCACTTTTAAAATTACGAATAGAAATTTTCATCTTTGGGCTCTGAAGTCTTGGATTGGAATGAATTTTTGGCTTCGGTTTTGGAATTTAATTGTTGCCGCGGTTCCCAGCATGCACTGTTCTTCCGTTCCCTTAGTTACTCAAATAACATTCTCTCGTTTTGTACAATTTGATGTTCTTGACTTGAATAAATTATAATTTTGGTATTACTTTATGTCTTTTTTGCCTTTGGTCTCGTGATAATATTTATTCATATTTACATTGCCGATTCTTAAATGAGTTTACTGATTTTATTGTTAATTGTATAATTTCCCGTTCCAACAGAATGACGTACTTATATCTATGACTCAAGTAGTCCTAGTTCTAATTCTAATTATATAACATTTGGGTCTTACGGTTACTATTTATGTTCTTAAATTTACTTTAAGGATTGTTTTACTATTCTAACAGATATTGTGACTTATTATTTATTTTTATTTGATTTTATTAATTTCGATTGTGATAATCGTTTCTTTGATCTAGTTGTACTAACAAAAACATGGCGTTCATAGGGAATGCGTTTTACCTTCATATATTGTATATGCTATCTTCTGATGATTAAAATAAAAAATAGTTGTTTAATGAGGCTATATATATATATGTGTAGTGCTTATATTAATTTATGGTGTAGTGTTTGTGATAGTATTATGGAATTGGTTTCAATGTGTTTGTTTAGATGTGAGGTTATAGGTTTTCATGTTACAAGGCTCTGTCTAGGCTTTATTCTATATTTGAGAATTATATTTGATAATATCCATTTCTATATGGATTTGGGTGAATTCTTGGGGTGTGAATTGGTTTTGACATAGTTAATTTAGTTATTGATGATGTTTTTCCTTGTGTATTACTTTCGTAAATTGTTTAGGCCTATCAGCTGATATTTTAGTGTCGGTTTCTTGGTTGGCTTTGTGGGTCATTGAACTTTGCTTTGTTTTGGTGTCGTTTATTTTAGGCTAACTTTTTATGATGGAATTTGTGACGTTATAAATGCCCTTTAAATTTGTTTTTGTGAAGTTTACTGAACAATAAATAAATTTATAACTAACAAATTACATTGTAAAATAACATATATAACATAATATAACATAACATAACATACATTGAACACTTATTCTTATGGAATTATAGGTTATCCTTACTTATTTTATCAGTTGATTTTGAATTGGTTTAACAAATTGAATAAAATTAACAATTGGATCATATGGATCTTATTCTCATATTAGGCTACATATACCTAATTAATTGATATTTTATATCATAATTCATGGTTCATGGGGTTATACATAGTTTATCATTTGGGTAACACTTTATAGTTGGGGACACATGTTTTATCATTGGGGTGGGAAACATATAGTTGTCATATGACATATAGTTCATACTAAGGAATGTCCATTGGACATGGGGAATACACATTTCGGGGACACTTTTACATAAATACATATTTTGTGATACTGTTCATTTTTATTTCACTGTTTTTATATGGGTTCACTATTCATGGAGATATACATATATTTTAACATATAAATATTTGTGATAATTCACTGTTTATGGGGGGAATAAGTTGTGTGGGTTGTGGGAAAAATACTGTTTATGAGGGACCATTTTGTTTGTAGTAAAAACACATTGTTGATGGGGAACATACATATAGATAGTCACATTTTTTATATTTAAGCACTTTGTTTATGGGGGATATACATATATATAGGGAATTATATATAAATGGATAGTCACATTGTTTATGGTGAACACTTGTTTTATAGGGGACACTTGTTTTATATTGAAGTACATTGTTTATATCGTTGCACTTAACTTTATGTCGATTAGGTTGGTTTGTCGGAGGTCTGTACAGGCAAGGCAATTTTGTAACGACGTAGGAGAGATATGTGATATGGTCCATAGGTTTTTCCATTATCATCGATTAGGGAGTAAATGGCTTTTCCCATTTTCTTCAATATTTTTAATGGTCCAACATATATTGTGAACAATTTTGCTGTTTCACCATATCCCATACTGGATTGGGGAAATGACTTTACTAGTACTAAATCATTTTCCTTGAGTATCGTTATCTTATGTTTTGCATTTAATTTCTCTGCTCTTTTGGCTTGTGCGGTTTTTATTCGAGATTTTGTTAATTCTAACTTTTGTTGAATGGGGATTTGCATTTTGAAAGGGTTTTGTATTACCTCTTCCCAGAATCTGATATCACATTTGTTTAGTTGTAATTCATTGGGAGTGAAACCAGTGGTTTCATGTTGTATTTCGTTTAGGAAACTGTTTATGGTACTTATGTAGTTTGACCAACTTCTGTGATTTTGAGCACAATATGTCCTGAGACAGCGTTTGACTTCTTTTATAGGACGTTCTGCCATGTTTGATATGGGGTGGTATACTGGATTTAGTATGTGTCTTATTTGATTCTCTTCTAGTTTTTGAATCCAAATTCTACTTTTGAATTGAGTACCATGGTCAGTTAAGATTTTCTTAGGTTTTCCGTATGTGGGTATGTATTCTTTGAACATTCTGTCTATTACTGCCTGTGATGTGGCTCTCTTTAGATTGTATAATTGGACAAATTTTGTGAATGTATCCAGAATGATGAAGATATATTGGACACCACCTCGACTTTTTGGTAAAGGACCAATCAAATCGATTGCGATTAGATCTCCTTTTCCTTCAGATTTGACTCCACTAGTCTCTCCATAGAGAGGATGGTTACTGTGTTTGCATTTTTGGCAGGTGTCGCAGGTTCCTATTAATTGTCTAATTTTCCTAGCCATATCTTTAAATATGAAATCCTTTTGTAAAATTTGCAGGCATTTCCTTGCTCCACAGTGTAGATAAAATTTATGGCATTCTGAGATTAAAGTATTGACAAGTGATTGGGGTATTGTAATTAACCAATTGTTGTGATGCTTCTGGTATAGTATGTCGTCATTTATTCTAAATCTATTATGTTCTGTAGTGTTTGAATTTTTAATTTGGAGATATATCTGTTTGAGAGTTGGATCGTTTTGTTGTAATTGTATTAAATTTCGAAGGTTTTCTAAAAGTTCTAAATTGTGTTCTCTTTCTAAATTTGCGACTATTAATTCTGGTGTGGTTGTCAATGAGTTCTGTTGATTCTCATCTGTTATGACTCTGCTGAGTAGGTCAGCTATTGTGTTATCCACTCCTTTACAATGTACAATTTCAAATTGGTGATCTTGTAATGCAAGTATCCATCTAGTTAATCTACCATTTAACAATTTGCATGTTTTCAAAAATGTCAATGCTTTATGATCAGTAATGATCGTTAATTTTGCGTTTAAAATGTAATGTCTGACTTTTTGTATGCAGTAGACGACTGCTAGCAACTCCTTTTCTGTAGTGGTGTATCTGATCTCGCATTTCTTCAATGTTTTGGATATAAATAGGATAGCCCTTTTGTTGTTCTGGCTGTCAATTTGGAATAAATGTCCTCCTATCGCAAAGTCTGAACTGTCTGTCTGTAGGTAGTAGGGTTGGTTTGGCATAGGATGGTTCAATACATTTGTTTTTAGAAATAAGTTTTTAATTTCTAGGAAGTGTTTCTCTTCATTAGAAGTCCAAATAAATTTTACTTTCTTAGAAGTCAATCTCATTAAAGGTTGTACAGTTTTTGCATATTTGTCTACGAATTTGTTGTAGTAGTTGATACCTCCTAGGAACCGTTTGAGTTCTTTCCTAGTGGTGGGTGATGGAAAGTCTTGAAAACATTTAATCTTTTCTGAATCTGGTTCTAGACCAGTAGTGGTTAAATAGTACCCTAAGAAAGGAACTCTATCTCGACAAAAGATTGATTTAGACAGTTTTATTGTCATCTTTGCATCTGCAAGTTTTCTAAATACATATTCTAAGTGTTGTAAGTGTGAATTGAAATCAGGTGATATAACACATATATCATCAATGTAGACTAAAGAAAAGTTTTCTATCGTGTTCTTGAATACTTGGTCTAGTGCTCTTACTAGGGCAGCTTGTGAAGTGGATAGGCCAAAAGGGGTTACAACATATTGATACACTTTGCCTCGAAATTGAAATGCTGTATACTGTCTAGATTGTGGTTCTAGCTCAATCTGCCAGTATGAAGAGGTAAGATCTAATGTAGTCAGCCAGTTGGAATTTGTAGCTTTAGCTAATAGCTCATTAATGCTTCTGTTACATTCATAGTCGGGGGTAATTAGTGCGTTTATACGTCTCATGTCTAGACATATACGGAGATCGCCAGTCTTCTTCTTTACAATTACAATAGGGTTTACAAATGGGCTGTTTGATTCCTCAATTATATTGTCCTCGAGCATGTCATTTAATTTTCTCTCTACTTCATCCTGTAAATTTATGGGTATTGGATAACTTTGGGCTCTATAATGTTCTGGATTGTCTACCCTGATATGGTGTTGGTACATGTTGCAACGTCCAGGTTTGTCTGAAAATACTATATTGTTTTGTTTAATTAGGTTGATTATTAGGTCCTTTTCTATTTTGTTGAGTTTATCGTTGTCTTTAATTAAATCGTTTATTTCACTGTTGTTGTTATTATTATGATTTTGAGTTTGATTATTGTTATTTATTCTATATTCATTGTCGTCGTATTTTATTATTTTGCATCCTGCTGACTCATTACTTTCGCTATCGAACTTCATTATTAATATTCTATTATCCTTACTCATTATAGTAATTGTATTAATCTTGAAATTTATTTCCATTTTTAGCATACGTATTGCGTCTATTCCCATTATGCAATCTTTAATAAGGTTGGGGACAATTATACATTGGATATCAAACTCGATATGTTTTATTTGGGCTTTTAATAGCACAATGTGTGAAATTCGTTTCGATTTATTGTTCAACGCAGTGGTGATAAATGTGTTACTCACTGGCAACTGTTCAAAATGACCTAAATTGTTCTTGTTTACCTGGAACCAGTTATAAGAAATACAGGATATACTGCTTCCCGTATCTACTAACGCATTTGTGGATATACCATTTAAATTTATAGTTATTTCTGGACACTTACAGTTGGTTTGATCTGGACTATTGTCATTGTCTTCATTTAATAGAAATTCTCTATCGTAATAAAGGTTTGAGATGTAATCATTATAGTATGATTTGGTTTCTTTTTGTGGCTCTGTTCCGATTTTTGTAAAATTTGTTGGCACTGACTTAGAGTGTTCAGGTTTTTCTCGCAGATATCTCTCGCTTTTGCCTGTACAGCCTTGGTTGTTATTCGAAGTTTGGTCTAGGCCAGTGCGTTGGAGTTTAACTCTTGGTTACATTCCTCCTGAGGCACTTGTATTGGTTTCTCTAGTGTCGGTGGTTTAGTATTCATTGCTATAGCTTGACATACCATTCTTTGCTCGTTTGTAGGATACCTAACCTCTCTTCGCTCTTGGTATGGGCCTTTTTGTTGATAATATCGTTCTTGGTCTTGTTGTGGTTGTCTGTATTTGAACTCAGTCCTTATGGGTTCTGGTTGTCTATCGTAGTTGGTTTTCTGGTTATAGTTTCGGTTTTGATTATAATTGTTTGTATAATGTTGGCCATAACCATTGGTGGGCCTCTGATTGGGTCTGTAGCTATTTTGACTTTTATAAGGGTGTTCTCTGTTCTTTCTGAACTCGTTTTGGGATTGATAATTCCTAAAGGGTGGTTTTTGTGGTTGGTTGTAGTTAGTATTTGTTTGGTAATGTCTAAATGGTCTGTTGTTGGTGGGATTTTGTGTTCCTCTCGGGCTTGTAATATTACGTCTCCTAATTTCCGAGTTTGCCTCTTCCGTATCTTCTCTTTGGAGAAGGTCAGCAAATTCCTTTATTGTACTTATATTTTGTACTCTTTGCGCATCCTGTATGCGTTGGTCAAAATGTTCTACTAGGGTTGCGATGATGTCTTCCTCCGGTGGTTGGGGAGTCATCGACTTCATTGTTAACACCCTGTCAATGAAGTATTCACTTCGAGTGAGTTTTCCTCCTAAACGATATTGTTCGAGTTCAAGTTTTTGCCTAATTCCTTTTTGAACATCCCTATTCCAAAACTTGGATAGGAATTCTTCGCAGAATTGCTGGAAATTTGTAGTATCGCCTTTTATTAATTGCCACCACCGAGCAGCACTACCCTCTAAACTGTTGTCGATTATGTCGAATAGACAGTCTCTGTTGTATCCGATCTGGTTGATTTGTCGACAAGTTAACCTCTCGTAGTATCTTGTTAATCTATCCAGATAATCATTTGGATTATTCTGTCTTCCGTTAAATTTAGGAAGTGTCGGATTAGTTAAATTGTTGATTTCTTGACTATTACCTCCACAAGTTACGTTTATATGGGATGGTATGGCATTTTCGATATTTGATTTCGGTAGTTCAGCAATCATAGCTTTTACCTCATGGATCACATTATTTTTATTTTGTAACAATTGCTTCTCAATTGTGGCCTTCTGTAGGTCTAGGGACTCATTTAAACTCTGACTATTGATTGTGGAATCTAATCTACTTTCTAGGTTGTCTATTCTTTGGTTGTTCTCTGTCACAGCTTGTTCCATTTCAATTAATTTATCTGTAAATTGAGTTTCTACTATAGCTATCTGTATTGCCAAACATTCCTTTAAATTAGTAATTTCTTTCTGGACTATTTCAAAATTTTCCTTCAAATTGGATTCATTTTGAATCATTTTTAATTCTAGTTTTTCCTGATTTTGTTTAAATTTATTTTCTAATTGGTTCTCTAATTGCTTCTCTAATTCATTTTGATTTTGTTTAAATTTATTTTCTAATTGGTTCTCTAATTGCTTCTCTAATTCATTTTGATTTTGTTTAAATTTATGGTCGATGTTAATCTGTAGATTGTTAATTAACAGCGTCATTTGTTCTAATAACGTAGGGACATTTGGTTCTGTATCTTGGACACTACTAGCACTACTCTGCTCCATAACCTCTATTTGGCTAGGCCTAACATTTAGTTCAGTGTCATTGGCATCAATAGTCTCTCTAAAGGTTTTCAATTTCCCTTCCTTGGCTTTTCCGGTGGGATTAATTTTAGGCCTAAAGTTATATTTGCTACATTCTTCTTGGTTAGCGTCCATTTTAAATTATTATTTTTGATTTTGGTATATGTTTTTGAGTTTAAATAGATAAATTACTAAATTGAAATTAGGCTAATCTTAATTCTAATACATATCTTATTCTAGGCTATTAAATTTGTTCAATCTTATAATTAAAGTTGAATGAATCCTTATTTCTAAATTGTTGTCTTAAATTTAATTTCAATTTACTTATATAATATATTTACTTAACCTAAGTCATTCTGTTGAATTCTCAGTTTGTTCATGCCCTAATCGTTGCGGCGCCATTTATAACATAATATTTTTCTTATATGTTATAAAATATTTTATCTTTATTATAAAATCCAAAATAGTGAAGTTACTTTATTAAAAATTTATTTGAAATATCTACAACTAGTCTTCAACTACTACTAAATAAGTTGACAATAATGCAGATAATTTCAGTTATATAAATTCATTTGTTTATTCATTTAAATTATAAATATTTTCTTTTAGTAAATTATTTCTTGTTAAACATTAATAATATTTGCTTTTGAGTTCTTTTAATAACACAACAAGGTTAAATTGTCTTTAATTACAAAGTTAAATTATTCCAGGCTAGCTCTAGGTTTGGGTTCATTACATATATCTTTATCATAGAATTACAAAGTTCTTTTATAAATATTAGTAATTAATATTTATTATTTTCTCGGGGCAGGCACTCGACCAGACATGAACAAATTGTTTTTAACGCATTTTGTGAAGTTACAGTTAAGAAAAATTGAGATTTAGGATCGGTGTTCTTTTTTGAAATAGGCTTATGAATTGTAAAATTTGTTAAAGTTTATCTTCAATATTAAGAGTTTCTGGACTTTATTATGTTTAAAATTTACAGAGGATACCACTCTCTGTGTGATTTAGCACTGAATTTACCACTGTTTATACTGTTTTAACATACTAAAACTTGACGGCATCACTTTTAAAATTACGAATAGAAATTTTCATCTTTGGGCTCTGAAGTCTTGGATTGGAATGAATTTTTGGCTTCGGTTTTGGAATTTAATTGTTGCCGCGGTTCCCAGCATGCACTGTTCTTCCGTTCCCTTAGTTACTCAAATAACATTCTCTCGTTTTGTACAATTTGATGTTCTTGACTTGAATAAATTATAATTTTGGTATTACTTTATGTCTTTTTTGCCTTTGGTCTCGTGATAATATTTATTCATATTTACATTGCCGATTCTTAAATGAGTTTACTGATTTTATTGTTAATTGTATAATTTCCCGTTCCAACAGAATGACGTACTTATATCTATGACTCAAGTAGTCCTAGTTCTAATTCTAATTATATAACATTTGGGTCTTACGGTTACTATTTATGTTCTTAAATTTACTTTAAGGATTGTTTTACTATTCTAACAGATATTGTGACTTATTATTTATTTTTATTTGATTTTATTAATTTCGATTGTGATAATCGTTTCTTTGATCTAGTTGTACTAACAAAAACATGGCGTTCATAGGGAATGCGTTTTACCTTCATATATTGTATATGCTATCTTCTGATGATTAAAATAAAAAATAGTTGTTTAATGAGGCTATATATATATATATGTGTAGTGCTTATATTAATTTATGGTGTAGTGTTTGTGATAGTATTATGGAATTGGTTTCAATGTGTTTGTTTAGATGTGAGGTTATAGGTTTTCATGTTACAAGGCTCTGTCTAGGCTTTATTCTATATTTGAGAATTATATTTGATAATATCCATTTCTATATGGATTTGGGTGAATTCTTGGGGTGTGAATTGGTTTTGACATAGTTAATTTAGTTATTGATGATGTTTTTCCTTGTGTATTACTTTCGTAAATTGTTTAGGCCTATCAGCTGATATTTTAGTGTCGGTTTCTTGGTTGGCTTTGTGGGTCATTGAACTTTGCTTTGTTTTGGTGTCGTTTATTTTAGGCTAACTTTTTATGATGGAATTTGTGACGTTATATTTCTCTGACCTACTGAATGATTAACCACGCCCTAACCTAAGCAGTTTACGTTTGAACAAATTGTACCGTATCAAGAAGACGTTCAGCACTTGAGATATTTTATTTTATTATTTTTTTTTTTTTTAATGTGAAGCTGATTTGGTATCTAATTTTACTTATATTATCTCTGCTTTTATGTTTTAAAATAATAAATGTTATCAATATATTTAGTATAGGCATAGATATTGCTATACAACATTTATTTATTTATTTTTTTTTTATCAAAATAACACATTATAAAGATCTGGAAAAATAAAACTTGAATAAAAATTACCATTAATTGTTTTACTTTTTTATAATAATATAGATAACAATCTTTAATGTGGAAAAAAAAAACCAGCGTTATATTTTCTGGTAACGTAAAGAGTCAGCTGGGTATGCTGAATCCCATTTTCACCTGGCACCCAAATAAAGTGTCAATGCAGGTACTCTGAAATTCTGATTAAAATTCTACTTTAAGTGCATTAATTAAAAAAGGAGCAAACAAACTTAAAGAGAGAAATTTTAAATGAAACAAATCAATAATTTTATGATTAACATATTGACCGTTTTGTCTACAAAATATAAGTACATTTTTTTCCTTTGTTCTAAGTCCAAAAAAAATCTGGTCATCATCGCCTTATAAAAAGAATTAACATAAAATAAGGATCTCTAGCATTCGAATACCCTAATAGTATCAAGGTCGGGAAAGAGTTGATTAAAAGAAGAAAGTTGAAAGAGAGATATCTAACCCAAGATTACATGAAAAAAGGTGTAGATCCAGCTAGGGCTTCTCGAGTTGCCAAGTCATTAAAGTGAGCCCCTGAGAGACGATATAAATACGGACAGATTGTTTGATAAATGTACAATAACATCCAAAATTCCATGAATTAAAATCTTTTCAAGTTTTAAAAATAAAAAGTATTTACTTTAATTTTGAAAGCATTTAATTCCTTAAAATATCCTTCAAACATATTGTAAAATAATATCTGGCAGCTGTCAAATAATTTGTATGTTATTTTAAATTACAACACCTAACAACAAAATTAAGTTATCAAATAAAATTGTATAGAGGCCTACGAGTTTGAAATGTGTAGCTTACATGATGGTTAAAGCTACATCATGTATTGTAATTATATACTGTGATGATTAAGTACGTACTGTAATTAGTAAAATCTATAAACACTTAACCACTTGAAAATGGTGACTTTACACAATCAATTTAATTTAGTCTTTCTGACTCAATGCAGTAAGGTTTTTAAACGTAAATTTTATTTTGAAGTTTATTTCCGATTATTTTATTTGTTTTAAAATTATTTTTATCAATTTCAATATTGGAATATGAAGAGTATTTTTATACTTTATTTCAAACAAACTTTTCATTTTCATTAGAAAATAATTTAACATTTAAAATAAAGCCAATTTTCAAATATTTTAAAAACACAAAAAATATCTTAGATAAGATAAAATTGCATTTTATGTTTAATTATTCTCAATTTTAGATGTATTAATGTAAGAAGACGCTGACAGATTGTTTTCAAAACTGAATAAAATGTGAAGTAAAATTTAAATAAATCAATACTAAAACAATACTAAATATATAATAAAACATAATACAGGGTTATTAAAAAAAAAAAACGATTTCATGACTCAATTTCTACGTTCAATAGAACTGTCAAGAAATTAAGCATATGTAATTTGAAAGAGTAGATTTCTATTTTGAATAACTGCCGCAGGAGCGCTCTAGGTTCGTTGATCCCTAGACATGCCCAAAATGGCGAATGAACAACAAAAGGCATTCTGTGTTCTTAACTTTACAAAAACAAATTTGGTATTGACAGTGCAGCATATTTTTCGAAGGCAATTCAACATTAATTCGCCATCTCCAATGAACATTCGGCGATGGTTCCGACAGTTTGAAGAGACTAGGTGTCTGTAAAGGAAAGTCCACAACCGCAAGTTTCAGAAGAATAAATGCCGATAATTCGTAATGCAATTCAGCATACCCCACGGAAGTCCATAAATCGAGTTAGACGTCAACTTGCAATCCCGCAATCCACTATCTAGCTTGTGCTAAGAAGACATTTAAACATGAATTCACACAGACTGTAGCTCGTTCAGGCACTTATCTATAACAACAAGAGGAAGTGAATGAAATTTTGTGAATTGATGATGGAAGATGCAACCTACATTTTACATTTTATTTTTACAGATGAAGCGAACTTTCACTTGAGTGGCAGAAGCAATCGTTACAATGTGCACATTTGCGAAACGGAACCCTCACATCGAACACTTTACCACGAAAGAAATTCTCCTAAAATGAATGAATTCTGTTTCAAGTCACAAACGAACAAAATTATAGATATAAGTAATCTAAAACATAAAAAATACATTACTCACAAGTTTTTGATCATTTTCTAAGTCAAAAATTGTAGAATTTAAGGAGGTTTCTCTCGCAGCAGATTCTGACAAAAGCGATTCCTCTTGTTCAATTCCAGATTTAGTTGTAACTTTGTGGGTTGTCTGGAACTTTGCCAATGCCTGAAATAATAACAATACAAGTGGTAAGATTACCATCAAGACACTAAAACAATAAACAAACATGTATATGTACACAACACAAGTTTTTGTAAACTATTATTATTGCTGGTATGCATTCTTCCAAAGGCACTTACTCAGCCAATAATAATAAGGAATAACTAGTACTATAAACTTCTGGGTGTTGTAGTCAATTACCACAAAATCTTTTTTTATAAATAAGTTTCAACTTTAATAAAAATCATCATGTTCATCATTAAAAAGGCAATATTTTCACCCTTATAATGTTTGCATACAACCAAGACTTTTTAAGATATTTTACATTTACAAAATTTATCGGTATATTTAAAAATGTACAAAGTATAGTCTGGTTTTTAGTATATTGGTAAAAGATTACATTAAACATGTGTGTACCGAATATGGAGTCGGTATCTCATCCATTTCCAAAATTACAAGGTTGGTTTAGAAAAAACAAAAACAGAGCAACAAGAACTTATATCTATAGAAACTGTTTTCTTTATTTTGTACCCTGAAATATTACACAACCATAATGATACAACCTGTATATATTTATGTAAAGAAACAATATCTGTTTATTTTGAAACAAAAATTCTTATATGAGTTTAAAATCTGAAGTTAATATCTATGGAAGGAAGAAAATTTAAAAAAAGGTAAAACAATAGAATGAAGAAAGAGGAATCGTTACAAGACGTATAGTCAAAGCATTGTGTTATAACTATTTTATATCTTTTTGTTGTTTTAAATATTTTATTGAAACAAATTAAGTCAATAAAAATTACTAACATTAAATACGTCTAAATAATATATACCAGGGTATATAAATCATACCACAGACTGCATGTTCTATTAAAAAACAAAAAATAATTAATATTATCGTCAAAAGATTACTTATTACATAAATAATTATACATCTTAGTAAACTATAGTTTCGCTTCTTAACTTTGAACTCAGTTTTTTCTTGTGTATATTTGTTAGTTTGTTAATAACATTAAATTATTTTGTTTCATTTGCACTAACATCATTAAATGTAAGTTTAATGTTAGATATAACTAAATTTAATTTTATAAATTTTCGAATTAGAGCTGGCTGGCAGCTCACGACTGAACATTTGTTCGTCGGGTCATACCAACATTGAAACTATCTTGTTTTACTGTGTAGCTAGTGAATACACATCACCAAATTGTCGAAATACCCAAACCTTCAGATCCTGAATCAATCTTCTAGTCCAATTACCAGTGCCATCATCCACTTGGCCATTGATTCTACCACTGATCAAGCATCTCCCTTCTGACATCCTTCCTATCCCTCCATTCTCCTCTCTTATTCTGACCCTCTTCTCTACAAAAAGTTCAAGAGGAAGAACTCCTGCCAGAACAACCACTTCTCTAGTGCTAACTGTTTTTACTTTCTCACATTATCAAAGATATATTCCCACATTCGTAAAGATTATAAAATTGGTACATACATGTTCATAGTTACTTCAGGCGATGATCGTTTTTTCGCCCTTCTTTGTTTTAAAAAAAAAAATTTTTATTAGTTCTTGAAAACTGTGGGATTGAAGTGACATCACATTCTATTAACCACGAGAACATTTAGTTTGCTCTGTCCTAATAAGTTGCACAAGTAGTTTTTCACTCGCTTCAATGCTGAAAATAACTGTTGTCATCACTTCAGTTAGTTACAGCTGTGTTCAAAATAATTCTAAGAATTATATATGTTCTAAGGATTTCTATCTTTGACGACATGTAGAAGGTTTAAGAAATATTGTTTCTTATATCACATAACAATCACAAACCAACACTGGTTTGAACATAAAACATAATAGGCAAAAGCTTCATTTTATCAAATAATTCACATAAACTTACACCAACGTAATTTGAACACAAACTGCAAAAACACAAGACTAACAACTAACTAGCATGGTGACTAGGAGGAGACATTCGAATATTGAGAGGGGAAACAGCGAGACAGGTTCAACTTATCTTACAACATTGGTGAAAGATGAACATTGCCATTGCATATTATTAGCCATACAGGCGCTTGCACACCTTAATTAATTCTTTGGTGTACTACTAGAAAGGACATTGCTCTGAAAAGGGGCGTCAATTTTTTCTTTGCTTTACAAAATTCTTGCACTCTCAAAAATATTCCCCTTCAAAATTTTCAGTCTACATTTTTTCCTCAAAATTTTACGCATGTGCCTAAAATGGATAGTAGGAAATGCCGCACTAGTGATCCATTATCATATCCCAGACGTCTGAACTGTATGCAATCTCCAATATTTTCATTTAAAGTCGATACAGAAGAAAAAAATCTTGCATTAAGTAAAAAATTTTATATTGGGAGAGTTGGTCTCGAGGACCCTGTACTTCAACCCCAGGCTTATTGTGCTCCCCTGATAACCTAACAGGACAAGCCACCCTTCGAGCCTTCAATGAGTCTCAGCAGCTTTTGGCAATCTCCACTGGCTTCAAAGAAGTCTCTTCTCTTAGTCTTCAAACTCTCACACACCAGAAGGATGTCTTTGACTGTTTACACAGAGTTTGATTTGCAATGGTGATAATTACATTACAACTTTGTTACTAATGATGTTCAAAATTTAAGGAAAAAAATGTCGTAAGACAAAAACTAAGAATTAATAATAAAAGTGTGCTTTTAGATAATCGTCTGACATGGAAACCCCATATTCATTTCTTAAAATTCAAATTAAATTACTTTTTTGCATGTGTTCTTCAATTTAAAAGAGTTTGTTCCAGCCATGTTCTATGTGAAATTTATTTTTTAATTTTTCATAGTTTATTAGTTGAGTAATAATTTGTGTTGGGGAGGGGGAAAAAGGGTGATTATATATCAAACCTTAAGTCCTTCTTGATTGCACAGAAAAAATTTATTTGAATAATAATGAACAAAAAAAGTTCACCTATCCCATTATACCGACAGATATCTCCTCTTAGAGTTATTATATTTAAAGTTATAAAAATATTTTATTTTCAAAGTGGGCATTACTCAGATTTGAGGAATAAAATTAATTATTCACTGAGAAATAATAGAAACAGGGTAACTGCACCCAGAACGAAATTATCTATGTATTATAAATTTTACTCTCTTATCACAGCTAAAATTTACAACAATTGCCTGAAAATATTACGACATCCTACACAATATATAAATATTTAAAACTTTTTATTAAACTGGCTGCTGAGCTTTGAAAATTTTGATCATTTCTTGTAAGTGGTTGGTCATAGGCTTTAATGGACACTGTATACATTTGTATGTTACCATTGGAACTTCTAGGTATGCGTGCATGCATTTGTGTGCATGTATATTCTTATTTTGTGAGTTGTTGCAATTAATTCTTCATTTTAGTATTTCTTATTTTATAATTTAATTTCTCCTGTAATTCTTCTGTTCTCTTAAGATTTTTACTATCATTTCATTACTTTGTTTATGCACCCTCGAAATGAGCAGATCATTTTGTATTTGCCAAATTTTCGAAATGGGCACATTATGTAGCCTATTTTGTTGAATTTTTGTCTGTTGTGTCTACTGTTGTATGTTTCAACTACTGTAGTTCTATATCATGTATATATAGGTCTTATGAAACAATAAATAAATGAAATGAGGCAGTGATAATTACTTTTATTTCTATTTGCGAAATATTTTAATATTATTTATTTTTGTTACCAGTAGATCATTGCTGAATGTTACGTTTTAGAAGGTAATATTTCAATTTTTATACATTAAGTCAATTTCTTATTCCTTTTTTTTTTTCTTCATTGGGTTGTAGTTAGTTCATTCATTTGTTAGTTTTTGTTTAGGTGAAATTTGAAAAAGGGAATAAAAATAAATTATTTTTAAAAAAACTAAGCACACCATTTGTAAATTTTAAAATGTCTTTTAAAAGTGTACAGAAATTGTCCTAAAGTATGTTGTATTGTTCAGAAAGTATAAACGATGACCTTTTATCTCTATCACAATACATCTAACAAAAATAACGGCTCGTATCAATAATGTAAACTTTAAATTAGTATGAAGTCACTTTCTTTTATTAAATCTCCCATGAACATAACACAAAAGAATAGAATGTTTAAGTTAGGAGAGCATACTTAATACTGCATTATGAATATGGTACATAAGGAATGACATCACTGCAAACAATAAATCTAAGAGAATAATTTTAGTACTTGAATAATTATACATAATGTCATCTCACTTCAATGACTGGTAACTTAAAATCTACTATAACCAATTGAAATACCTTAACGAGTCAATAATGTAATTTAAGAATTACTGATGCAACTTTGTTTACCCGTAGAAATGAAAATAGTGCAAACAAAATATTGAAATAACTTCTTCAAGACCCCGTCCACTTAAACCAAATCTGAATTAAAAAAAAAAAAAATTATTGTCATCTTTCCAAAAATCTGATAAAGGAAAACAAAATTTTCTTCATTACAGAGTTATAAATTAGGCCCCCTTATTATAATTTTGTTTTGTCTTTCCAAGGGGAAAAACCTGTCGATCATCATCACCTTATGGAAAAAAAAGAAGAAGAAGAAGAAGAATAAAAAAACATAAAATAAAGACTCCTTAGACATCAACACTTTTAATAGCATCACAGTCGGAAAAGAACAAGAACTGGTCAAAAGAGACTAAACAGTAGTGATGAAAGCGAGATCTAATCCAAAACTACATGAAAGAAAGTGTAGATGGAGCTAGGTGCCCTTGAGATTGTCACACCTGTGTTCACTATACTGAGCCCTTACCGTTATCAACATTTTGTGAAATTGTATGTAAAAAATATATATACATGATAATTGAAACAGGTGTGATGACTACCATTTTATTCGATAAGTACAAAAACAAAAAAAAGTAAATAAACCGTGGATTTTTTTAGTTAAAATTAAAGGTATTTACCAATTTTTTCATAACATCGCCCATTTTTCCAACATGGTGGTCAGCTTTAAATTTCCTTATGGGAATCCCATTTTAAACGGTTAAAGATATCAAGAAATACCCAAGAATAAAAAAGTCTTAAAATAATGTATTTTATCCAAAATTGTGATAAAAAATAGGTTTCCAAAAAGAAAATTTAGAGCCGACAATCGTATTGGAAAAATGATGAATGTTATTAAAAGTTTGGTAATAATTCTAGTTTTAATTTTTTAAACATTAAAAAATATTTTTGTAACTTTTGTATGTATCAAATAAAATAGCGGCCACATCTGTTAGTCACCCAGTATATTTCAATAGATCCCAAAGCTTGTTTTAGAGTTAAGTTTAAACTGAAACACAGTGTTTAATTATGACAGTAAAGATTCAAATCCATTTTATTTTCTCGCGTCTATGTAATACAGAGAAAGGTATGTGATGGGTTAAAAAATTTATATGGATTTTTTTGAGGATATATTGAGATCCACTGAGTCCACAAAAATAGAATTTGGAAATATGTCTATCTGTCATATGTGTAGTGCTCTATAAATGCCCAAATGTGTGAACATATCTTACTCAAATATTTTGTAGATGGGCATATTTTTACCATATCTCAGGAGTTTTTTTTTATTTTTTATTTATTTTGTTCACTGCAAATTTAAGTGTAGCTGCCATAAAAAAAATAGAAAATTACAATATTCTCAAAATCAAGTCTAACGATTTTGATGAGATTTTGCCCAGTGTTCCTTAACAAAATGTATTCTTCGCAATCTCTCTTATAATCCCTGATAGTATTAATAATGAAACAACAACAAAGTCAGTTATAGCTGTTATAAAAAATGTAATTTCTCAAAATCTACTCTACCGATTTCATTCAAATTTTAGTGAAATGTATAGGATTAAGAGCCCAAAACACAAGTACAATATCGCACAAGTAATCTACCTTAGCTTGACCGTTGTCATTAAAGGTTCAATTCATCTTCACCCTAATTAATTTTAAATTATGCCTCAAGAGAGGCAAGTTTAGACCCTTATTTAAATATGTTCCTTCAAAGGCAGATTCCATGGTTCATTTTCACTTTTTGATTGACAAATACCAAACATTTTTAGCGACGATTATTTTTTGTTTATTTTGATTTGATTTTGGAGATGGGTGTATAGTGTATAACACTTTGTATTTGGTTGAACGAAGGTAAACTGGTCTCTCGGCCCACTGACACTGGAATACATCCTAAGATTTATTCACCTTATTGGAGTACGTTTTAGCTATTATTTTTTTTCAAAATTGTTTGTAACGGAACAGTTTTCGATGCTAGGCCTGATTTCTTAAAAGCCCAAACAAGAATGGCTGACATTGCAGACTTCCTGGACATTCCGAATAACTTATCATTACTTTAAAAAAAAAAGATGCTCACATTTAGTTTTGAGGAAGAATCAAGCACAAATTATAAAAACAATAGTCTATTGGTTTAAATGAGACATGAATATTGTGTCCCACAGTAGGGCTATTGACAACTTTGTTAATAATGTTGCGTGTTATGACTAAAGAGTGTTGGAGTGTCGTGCTGTAATGAGTCTGTGATGACTCTGCATTCTGTTCATTATTTATTAAAGGTGTAGGTTTGTTTCACTGTTGTTGGTGGTATTTCTCTTAAATATTTATATGAATTTATGACTATTTTTTTAATTTTTTTTATTTGTTTACAATGGTTTTAGTTTTAGTTTATTGATGACTGGTGTATAGATAATACTTTTTCTATGATAAACAAAACATAAATTCTCACAAAAGAAAGTTTAATTAGTTAAACATGTTTCAAAAAGATATCATCATCCTCTGTGTCACAGCTACAAATTTTAACTAACTTGGTTGAAAATAACCAATAGGGTTTCACTCAGTGTAATATGTTAACACTAATTAAACATTATTATGTGAAAACTTATTTTCTTTTTATTATTTATAGGAGTTTTATTTTAGTTAACCCTCTTTTGTTCTCATATTTTACTTACCCAGTATAAGGTAAGTTTGATAAAATTGTCAAAATGTTTGACATATATGTTTTTTAAATAATCTTCACATTTCATATCTTGTATGTTATTCAAATTTATAACACACTAAAATAGATAAAAATTTGCAGATTTGCATTCTGCATGTAATGGGTATCAACTCTTTTTGACGAATAATAGCGAAGTTATTGTCAAAAAATGTAATTTCAAACACTAATCTCCCAAGAAAATGTGATATTCGTATAGTTACGAGATCTGGCAAGACTCTTTACTGACACAAGTGTAGCGAGATGAGGTTACTTTACATATGTACAGCTTTGAGGCCTGGAGGGCCAAGATACTGAAACGAGCAAAGCACACAGAGATCGCAGAATATAATCACATCTACGAGGCCTGGCAGGTCTCCTGTGTAATAACTGCTTCAAATAAATATTACGTAATTTGAATAAACCCCCTAGAATCTACCAATACAATTTAACATTTCCTACAAGGCCCAAGAGACAAACTTTAGGACATTACATTATTTAGAGGATCTTACATGTATACGTTGTATGATGAGTCTGGGTACCATCAAGATGTTTTTTTTTAAATCTATTGCTTATTACTTACAACATACTGTCATTGTTTAACAGTGGTCCATTGTGTTTTTGTTGTTCCAATTTAAACTATGAGACTGTTTATTTAAATTATTACTATACTGTTCGGTTCCATAAATTATTTTACCAAATAAAAGTCATCTATGTTTGTTTTACTTTATGTCCGTCGGACTAATAAAGACAATGAAGTAGCATAAACATAGTCATACACAATACCACCAAAGTAGCGTGTCCAATTTAATTAAAAGAACAGAGATAATTCTAATTTATGATAAGATAACTAGTATGGAGTAATAAAGATAACTACATGACTGCGGTGAATCGAGGATAAAGCATACACAAATGAAGATAATGGAAAAGTTATTTCAAAACGAACAACTACAAAACCTCTCAAGGTCAAGTCATGACATGAGAATAGCAAATAGATGATGTATACAAAATTAGTGACAGATAATCTCAATTCATATATATCTGTTTTTCAATATTACAAAGCAACATTTGTACACATTTTTGTACTATATGCAGACACCACTTCGTTTAATGTTATCAGATACGTATGGCAGTATTTTATTTTTTTAACATTTCAGTTTAATTTTTTTTAACAAATAGTATAATATATAAACCTATAAAATTCCTAACTATCTTATAGATTATGTTTTCCCATGTTCAAGTTCAAATAAGTATCATGAAAATTAGTGTCTTCCCGAAACATAGGACAATAAAAAACCACATTATTACATTGAAGCACGTGAATTGCCATTATTTTATGTGATGGTTATGACCCACCCACATATTATTTGCTTGCGGCAAAATCACGGTAACAAACAAATTTGGATGTTATCAAACAAATGTTAGATTTCCCAGCTTGAAATAACTTCTCTTCAAAACTAAATATAGTAGTATAATATCCACTATACAAACTATAGATTTTTTTCTTGTTTAAAGACGAAAACCTCATCGTCTCGTAGAAAAAAATGAAGAAAAGAACATAAAATAAAGACCCTTTTAGCCCTAAAATGTTCAAACAGCATAAAGGTTAGAAGTGACAAGAATTTATCGTAGAAAAATAAGAGATGAATCTAACTAAAGACTACTTGAGTCTCTTGAGATTGCCAAATCCTTATTCACTATAAGTGACCCCCCTGAGGGTATTTATGCTACATCAAGTCCTGATGCCAAATTGAAAGTCAGTGATGAGTTCCTTGTGTAATGCTTGTCCTTTTCGACTATGAAAAGTATGCATCTATTCTGACTCAAAATCGGCATTTCAGATTCTTTCTAATGAAGCATAACATATCATTACTGCCTAATAACTGATAACTGTTTTGCCAGGAATGAAATTTTTATTATTTTCCAGGATAGCTGTGAATTTTTAGCACAACACCACAATCATTTGATAAAAATATTTTATGTGTAAAAATAGACTATCACTGTTTAATCACTCTTTAAAATCGTTTTAAATTATCGGTATCAGTAAGAAATTCAATACTACCATATTTTCTTTCTTTTTTCCTACTTTATAACCCATAAGATTAAAAAAAAGACAGAAGAAAAATCTATGAATGAATAGATTAAGGCAGAAATACAATAATGTATTTCCCCAGCCATGGGATATTCGAATATAGGGTATCTAGGTATCAGCCTAAAGCAGCAAATTTTAAGAGCTGGCAATTTTTTAAAGACTAAAGAGAAAAAATACGGTAATTGAAAAATCCTTTACATCTCAATATTTCTTTTCTTTTTTAAAAAAATAAAACAATCTAATAAATTATTAAATATGAAAGTAAATATAAATGCAAAACTATTTTTAATAATATTTTGTAAATTAACCAAACAATATAACTGTATGTGGGTAACATTTATAACTATTTTAAGTCGTATTTATCCTGACGAAAGAGAGTAGAACAGCATAAAAACACAAAATTCACTCGCTATAACAACAATACAAAAAGACTACCTCAACAGATAACAGCAACTACATGTTAAATCCCATACAGTTCCTAACACATACCATCGACAAAATTGTAAAAAAACACACTTATACATAAATTATAAATGGAATTAATAGGACTGTACCTAACCTAACTTGTGCTACACGTCAAAAATGTGTTGTGTAAATTACAAATGTCATGTAATACCTCCTCCCACACAAATACAGCATAATCTTATGTATTATTAATAAGTTATACTGTAAAACCTGACAAAGTAATAATTTTAGTTCACACAAAACCACCAATTCCCCCATGTCTTCTAAATTAATTTAAAATTTTGTATTTAAATTAAATTTCTTTTATTTTTAAATTTAATTAAATTTCTAATTTAATATTAAAATTTTTACATATTCTAATTTTGATTCAAATCAGTTCCACATTACCCAAATTTCAACTTTGACAGTTGTTTCAGTTGTTGTTGACTATAGAAGTGTGTCTTCTTTGTGTTAAACTGTTAAGTGGTTTATGTAACAATTTACACAACAAATTTCTTTTATGAAATCTACAAGAAGAACAATAAATAAATTGAAAAGTGGTATCAACTATTAATACCAAAATTACAAGTGCAGAAGTACAGAATTTTCCTGAAACTAATTACTAACTCCTTTGTTATCACTACTTAGCACTAATATTTTTAGACTTCATATTGTATAAATTAATAACACTGATAAACTTATCAAATCTATAAATTTCTTCAAGTTGTTCAAGCAATTTAAAACAATTAATAAACTCACAAACTTCACCTAGATGACAGCATATAATATATTTTTCATCCAAAAGACATTAAAATTAATTTTACATGCACCGAATACACAAACATATACTATGTAATAGGCTACACTTATTATTTAGTATACACCTTTCAGGTTAGAGTAATACTTTTAAAAAAGATTAGACAAAAGTAAGCCTAGCAGAAAGGGTATGGAAAAATGTGTGGTATATAAAATACCATGTGGTCATAATTATTTTGGTCAGTCCTCAAGAACAATTCACTAACAGGTAAAGAATAAATAAAAAGGACATAGGATACTCAAAGTTATGTGAGTGTTAATCAGAGTTCTGACATGCTATGAATTGAGATTGCTTCCAGTTTTACACAGAAAAATGAAAGCTGGATAAAAATTAATTGATTCAAAACAGCTTGTTCGGCAGTTGACACTAATTATTATTATTATATATTTTCAGTATTCCTTTGCTTTTAATTAATTTTATTGCCTTTTAAGGCCTTTGATTAAAAATTAAATTTAAGAAAAGATTGATAATGACAAGAGTATTAAACCCCCTCTTCTACCATCCTGGTCTTGCAACAAGGGTTAAGGTAATAAGATTCAAGCTGTGTTAGTACTATTACGACATAGTAAATGGTTAGATAGCCTTCAATCACTGGAATGCACGTAATAAAGTGATGAAACAAAGTGTTTTTCAGATTAAAGTGAGAGGTTAAAGGGTTAAATCCGCCCCAGGCACTGCGACCATTGGCCTATAGTGTCTCTTATTTCTAGCCTCACAGAGTTTTAGTAACCCACTCACTCTCATCAAATGAGAGTTCGCCAGGAGTTTGAAAACCAAAAAGCCCTATATCTCATATTTACCAAGACCCTCAGAATCGAATTCTGTTCACAATAATCAAAATGATGACTGTTCAAAATCTTAAAAAAAAAATCATATCTTGGTAATCTTTAATATTATCTAACCATCAAAAAGTATTTTAGACAGAGATGTCTAGGAAAGAAAACCCACTTCCTAAATAATAATTTTTTTTAAACAAAAAAAAGCAAGAACACCACATACATCTGCAGTAGGACTAAACTGACATGAATATCAATTTATGAGAATTTTTTTCTTGTTGTTTTAGGTAAAAAAAACCTCCCGGTCACCATCACCATAAAAAAGAGCATAAAAGAAACACCCCTAGCCCTTGAATACTCTAATAGTATTAGTGTCAGAAAAGAACAAGAGAGGAATCTAACCCAAAACTACATGAAGTAAGGGTGTAGATTCAGGTAGGGACTCTCAGACAGAAAAAAATTAAAGAACAATATAGCCATCTAATATTCTAATAGGAAGTTTGTTTCCACTGTAACTTCTACAAAAATATTCCAATCGTCTACAGATTTTGGAAATTTTCATACTCCTGACCTCGCTATTGGGTTATTTCATATGTTATAATAAACTAAATATATGCTATGATGGATCTGCAAACCTATATTTTAACCTTATTCCTCCTCCCAGCATCCTAAATTCATTACATAACCTTTCCTTATCTCCTTATTTGAGAAAAAAAAAATATTGTTTTTAACACTATTTGCAAAGTATGTCACCCTATTATACAACATGGCGTACTTCTCTGTTTTTTTCTTTTTTTTTCATATAGGGTAAAACAAATACAAAATCTAAATAATTTTCCAAATTATATGATTTTATCAAATATATAAAATAAAGGGGAAAAGTGAATGTTCTGGAATGCAAGAAATTTATAAAAGCTTAACAAATTGAAGCTGACCTTGATTCCGTTGAAACCCTACTTTCAGTCAGACAGTCTTCCCAGCTGCAGCTAATCTTCACAGCACCATGAAATTGAATGACATTGTTAACTAGAAAGCCAATGATGACACTTTAAATTACACCCACTTGCCTGTTCCCTCATAGAACCACCATCCCACAAATGTACTCCTTTACAATTGGCTTAATTAATCGTTGCTGTTATTTGTATGTATAAAATGCTAAAATGAACGATGCACAGATATTAGACCCAAGGTCTAAACAAATTTAAAATATTGGTCAATATTGTTTCAAGCATTCTTAAGTAGCAAATTTTGATTGGAAATGCAGCACTGAAGCTTGACAAACAAAATATCTGAATATTTTGTCCAAAAGATTGCAATCAATTTTAGTGAACCATGAAAGTTAATAACAGAAACCAACAATAGCAAACTGAACATAAACAAAAATTATATATATTTATACCTCAGGGGCTTACTATAGTGAGTACGAACATGACAATCCAGAGGTTTTTATGTACTCTTGGGTTAGATCCCATCTTTCATATCTGGTCTCTCATTTTGACCAACTCTTATTATCTTCCGACCATGATGCTATTAAAGTAATCAAGGACTAGAAGTATATATTACATGTTCTTTTCTTCCTTTTTTTTAATAAGTCAATAATTGCCAAGAAATTTTTCGACTTTAAACAACAAGGATATATATATTTATTTATTTAATGATTTAGAAACTATAATAAAGTTTATACAATCTACATTTAGTGAGTAATTTGGAAAATATTCAAAAGAATCTTACGTTTAACAAATCTCTTAAAAACCATTAAAAAGAATCATATGTTTTTACGAATCATTTAGAAATATCCATTTTTCATTTCACTAATATATGTATTATTTATCTGTATCTGTAACACATGTAAGCTACAGTATTTTATTTTATTTTTGTTTTTAAATTCTAAATTTTATTACGTTGTTTAAATTTAAGTTTGTTAATTTTTATTTTATTTTAAGTTATAATTTTCATCTTGTTACTTTAAATTTAAGTTTGTAAATTTTTCATATTATCTTAGTTATTTTTAATGTTTTTTTATTTTTTATTATTATCAAGTTGTATTTTATATTTTTATATATGTTGTTATGTTGTATGGTGTTAGGTGGTAGAGAGGACAATAAAAATCCTTAAAAACTGAATTTACAAGTTTTTCTGATCATCCAATGACTAGAGATCATATAGTATTAAAATTGACTGTTTTTAGAGGAAAATAACCTTTGTACACCGTACTGTATGTAGTTCCTGAGATTATAACTGAGCAAAATAAAAATTTAATTCGTTAAAATCTATTGATTTATATTAATAAATATTAATTAATTCTGATCTTTCTACAACCAAGACAAGAGCTCTAGTTTGTGCTAAATCTAGTTAAAAATTTAAACCCTTATCTAAGTTTAGATTATAAATTAACTAGGTCTAGATTATAACTAAAATTAAAATTTTCTCATAACCAGCTACAATGATTTTGATCAACTTTTGCTAAAACATAGTCCCTAAATCCAGACTCAAATAGTATTTGTTGACATACTTCAAAAGAATTCTAATTCAGAAGTTGAGGCTACAAAATATAAATGGATCATAAAGGCTACTGTATAAGGTTTGATACTTCAAAACTCACTCCCAAACAATTATCATCAAATTTGGGTAAAATATGAAAGTGTATGACCATCATTGAATAATTTTAATATATATTTTCAACTTACTTGCGAACTGTAATAAACTTTACCACATTGTTCGTAATATTCTTGTATGTATTTTTTTTTATTTATGTATAAGTTTATATAAAAGTTAGATTCCAATTATACAAATAAGCATTTAAATTGTTGTATATGCTAACATCATATATCGGCTATAAATAAAAATGCTGATAACTGATTTTTATAAATTTAACATCAACCATTACATTTAATCCACATAAGTAGGCCTACCACAATCATAAAACTCAATCTACCTGTTTAAAGATGAAAGCCAGTAAATTATTTATTTGATCTCATAATTACATTCTTTCTTTTTTTTATGTACCCGGAACTGAAATACTGCAATACTTTAGTAATGTAATCATAATAATTATAATTTTCTTTTAATTATAAAATGATAGCTAACGTATTAATTAAAATTAATGTAAAAATATGAACTCTCATCATTTTCAGTCATAAAAGTATAACATGTAGACCAATAATTTTACTATGTTTTGTTGTAATTTGATGATATTTCAAAATAGCCTATACAATACAAAACTTTAATATTGCGTTAGTTTTTTTCTAAAATTAACCAGAAGGGAGAAAAAAAAGACCCGAAACCACTTGTATTGACATTTTTATTTGTAAATATACCTACTGTATTTTCTCGCTGTTCATTTTATAAGTAGGCTACTCGTATCTAACATGTAGGCCTATATGAGCAATAACATTCCAGATATCTCATGTATATAGAATGTTACGTATCAATTATAGAATGTGACCATTAGGATCTCTAAAACTATATGATATAAAAACGTTAAATAAATAATTTTCCATAATATTTTATAGAATTTAAGAATTTGTTATCCAAATTTTGAAATCACCAATTTCCAATATGGCAGCCAATTTTGTTTTTTTTTAAATAGTAAAACCATGTTCTTGACAGAAGATTTAGTTTTAAGATTGGTTTATTTTTGTATTTTTTTAAATAAACCCAAGTGTTCGTTTCGAATCTACAGCCAATTGGAAATAAATTATTTACTAGATTTTTAGTAGGTGATTTTAATTTTTTTTTTTTTTTTTTATTCTAAAAATGTAATTTCCTACAAAATATAAGACAAGACAGACTATAAGTGTATAGAAGTGCATTTTATTTAATTATTTTACATGATCATTATTTTTACATTGTTGTAGTCAAACTACTGTTTCAGGCCTAATGAAGCCAAATACAACTGTTTATGGCAGGTCCTAGACATAAAAAAATTTAATAAGTTTTTACGGTAATTATGCATTGAATAATCAATCGGTTTACCTTAGATTTTAGCTGGTAAAAATCATGCAAACAAACTATTTACCTTCTTTGTCATTATTTTTTTAATTTTTCAACGCGAAACAATTTTCAAGTTGATAATGTCACCTACACGGGAATTAGTTTCCCTCAAAACACAGCAAACACTGCCAATACACACATATTAGCCTACGACATCAGTTCCCCGGCCTTAAACGGCCAATTTGCTTCGGCCAATCTAACTTAGAAACCCCACATTGATTAGCTTGCTTCTGATTGGCCAAACAGCTTCACGTCAGACGACGGAGCTGCAAAAAAGCTGAATACAAAACAACCTACAAATATACATATGGCACTCTGTCAACAACCAATTACAGCCGAGCTCGGCTCTGATTGGTTTGCACAACTCCGATATGAATACAATGGACAGCTCATTGTTTAGGACTCATCCAGTACTAGCCAAGCTAGCTACAAGCTACGAGAGCTGAAAATTGTATAAGTAGGGTACGAAAACCAACAAATTCATCACTTCTCCGGGAGATCTGCAATAAACCTCACTAGAAAACCACCTCCAGCTAAGAGACACTCGACCAAACACTTTACCTCAGGGAGCCTACACTGTTCCCCCCATACACTCAGGCCTACGGTACATTCGAGGGAGTTTGCCATAGCGGCCTGTACCAACATACAATGCCATCTTCTTGAAGACCTCCTGTTTTCAACAGCGGACAACACCCTACCAAAGCAGACGTTCCATGTGCCCCCCGACAGGGGAATTAATAAGGGAAACCCTGGCACTGGTGGACCATCGCAGCACTCTCGCCTCCTGAAAAAGAAATTGTTAGAGCACCAGCTCTGGCGGTAGTGGTCTGTGCGCCCTCGATGCCCAGGAGGACCAAAAAGGATAGGTGAGAGGCCCGGCGAAGAAGTAGACAGCAGCAGTAACCAACGTCTGGCAAATCTACTCTTTGAACTGCTGCCAAACCACTGTATAAAAAGATCTCCAGCGAGATACCATACTCCACACCGAAGTCCATCTACATCCCCATCCATCCATCCGCATCTCCAACCCAGTCCCCAGTGACCCTAGAGCTCCACTATACGTTGTAGTATAGGTAACTTGGAATACATAACGCCAAAGGCTCTTTTCAAGACCACTAAGTGTGCTGATCTTCCATCACCATTCCCTGTCAGAAACTTTCCCAACCCAATTCGCCTACTACTACCTCAGTCTACCACTTTCCTTCCGGCTCGAAGCAACAACCTTCAGGGCGAACCACTTCTACACTAACACCTGAGCTACGTCAAAGTATAAAAATCCATTAATATTGAAGAAACTGACACTTTTTGACACAAGGAATTAAGGCTCATTTGGGTTATTACAAATGTATGCAATGACAACGTTGTGACTGCATTACGAGTCTATGTTTACAAAGGTCTGGGAAGGTACAGTAATTATATAAATATATATAATTATATATAGCTTCCCTGACCTTTGTCCTTTAATTTACACGCCATGATTTACACTAATGTAACGTACACCATATAACATAAACATAGACTGGTAATCCAGTCACAAACTTGACTCAAGTTGTCATTGTACACATTCGTCATAACCCGAAAAAGCCTAAATTCCATGTGTCTAAAATTGTAACTTTCTTTAATATTAATGGTTTTTGAGACTTGAAAAGAATTCGCGTTGTTAAAAAATATCAGATTAAAGAGAAACAAGATATAAAGTTTAAGTTTGCATCGTTTTTTAGCTACTAAAAAATAGGCTGAACTTCAATGGATAATTATTGTTTTTACCTACAGTCTCTGTATGTTCATCGCATGCTTGTTATTGTTCACCATATAGGTATGAACTTATGCTTAGAGCTACTTAGGCCTACTAGTCCAGTAAAATATATTAGGTATGCAAAATAAATCATTAGAAACTAAATTTGTGGTGATTTCAATACAATACGTAATAAATGTATGGGCCTACTGTATTTTACATTCAGTATATTTGGATTTTGTGCATAAGAGTTTGAATGTAGGTCCTATATATTATTGATTGTTCTTGATTGTAGCCTATGTTTGTGATTGTTTTATGATGTTTTAATTGTTTTTAATATGCTTATTGACGTATCTTATGCAAAATGTATCTTTTGTTTACAAGATAAAATAAAAAAATAATAATACAAATAATATTATTTATATATATCTACAAATATATATACATAGTAGTTAGGTCCATAGAGAATAGTTTGTATACCCTAGATCTATCTATGCATTTCTAAAACATAACAGAGATATAGTTATAAATTTAAAACATCTAAAACATAGCTGACTAAAGTAGCCTATAGGCCCCCACCTATCCAGAGAATAGTATTATTGACAATATAATGATTATCAAACAAAACTAAAATATTATGTGACCTATAGATATGACAAAGTATATATGCATTCATCGATATGAATATATTGACCTAAATCTTTCAAAAAATAAATAAATTACATAAATAATTAAAAACGTATTTTTAACTATTAAAATACTATGCCACATCAAACCAAAATTATATCAATATAGCCTACTGTAATGTAAATGACTGAAAGCTATATTAAACAGTTAACATGAGTAATTAAAAATATATAGCCTACTGTATTAAATATTAATTAAATATTCTGCCGCATTTCAAACTGAAATGTCAGCTTTACTATATAAATCATTGTATCTTCTTTGAATGTTTTATTTCTATTTACCTATTTTTTTCAAATGAATTTATCTTTAGCCAAAACATTTATTTTTGATTTTAAAAAAATCTGAGATTCATCTTTTAATCGAAACAGTAACCTATGAAATGCTTTCAGACTAAGAAGAATTCTATCAGAGAAATATTGGTCACAAAAAAAAGCACCAATAAACTCATTAAACTTATAAAATAACTTAATATATTGAATTTAGCGAATGTGATTAAATAACCTGTTTAATGAATGTGACGGGTTCCTTGCTGCTGACTCAGACTTCTTAGAGCTCCAGAGCGATGGTGTGTCTCTTGAGGTCCTTATACGCTCATTGCTGAGCGTTAGGACGTTTGCCATCAGGAGGTCGAAATGGCAGGCGGCATAAGTCCCTCGAAAAATAGCTCGGGAGAGAAAATAAAGGTAAACCGTTTATAACTAATTAAACTATCTTTTATTACCTCATTTTACTTTCCACGTGCTCTACTAACTCGAGCTAGATATATAAGGGGATAAAAGCAAGAACACGGAGGACTGCCTCTAATCACGGTTCTAGCCAAACTCTCCTCTTTTAGGTCTGTTGTAAAAGCATCAGCCTTAAAACGTCCCCTCCTTTCTTTTCTAAAACCATGACTCCTGCATTTTCCAATATACCCTGTATAGTGTATAAAGAGCCTTGTTGTACTTTCTGTTATTGAGTAAATGTGTGTTATAATATTATATAATATTCATAAATGTTTAGATGTTTGTATAAGATGCAGGGTAGGCCCTACCTGTTACAAGAATATAAGACTTAATTTTAGTTCAATTAATTTGTATCTGAATTTTTAAGAGTTCCTTTCAATCTATAATGACTAGTTTGCATTTAATGTAATTTAATGGTATGGGTAGAACAACTGTCCACCCATAATCAATTCTAATCATATAATTTTTTTTTTTTATAATATCTTTTCGTAAAACCAATTCGTATAAAACCAACCAAACCTGGATTTTTTTATTTTCGACTAAACTAATGTATTTTGATACTTCAAAAGTGTCTTGAAACAATATGATCTCATTTTTTTCAAAATAAGGTAGGTAGTAAACGATTGCAATGATTTTCTTAACTAAAGTTCAGGGCAAGGTAGATTGCATAATTACCATCATGATAATATTAGGAATTTTAAATATTATAATATCTTCAGCACCTCTGCCTTGTAAGGTTTATTTATTAATTAGGAGAGCATAATTTTATAATATTTTTTACCAGACATGCTACTCCTCAGGTTATTACTTATGAACATTTTGAAAGAAAAGAATGAATAAAGGCTCCAGATTCACTAAACTAAATTAATTTTTTTTTAAAGTAAACATAGTTCACTTCAATTATATTATAAAAAAACAAACCAACCACAACTAAACCTAAAAATACAGATAGTTTTTAATAAGCAGTAAGTTTAGATACAAATTAAATTACCATTTATATGTAGGGTAAATTGTAATAGTAATAAAGTTATTAGTATTACCTTGCCCTGAAATTTAGCTAGGAAAATTATCACAGTTGTAGACTGCATAATTACCATAATAAATAGTAAATGATATTGGTAATTATATAGCAGAGCTGCCTCACTTCAAAATCAATTTCTATGGGTTTTATTCGTCAAATAAATGTTGGAAAAATATTTTATTATCGAAAAAAAGTGTCGGAAAGATGATTACATAATATAATTACACAAGAAAATCTTAATCAGAGTCAAATTCTGCTGCAAATTCAGAAGAAGAAGAATTTATTGAATTTAAATGTATTTCACTCGTAATTCGCCATAAATGATGAAAACGAGTATTATACTCATTGTACTTTCTCTTAAACATAAATTCGGCTATATGGCCATGGAAATGTTGTTTTGAATTTCCATATCGCGGCACATTTCCTCGCACCTCCCTCCATTGACGTTCAATTGTCTGCGTATGTGCTTCAGTGTACGCATATGTAGGGCTGTATTATTATATGTCACGAAAGGTTTGGCCAGGTTGCTATATATATATATATATATAAAACCACCTGGCCAAACCTTCCGTACTTTTATTGAAGTGAATGTCATGAGTATGAAAGATAACACAGAGTTAATTTTTCACGAAAAAACTACTTGTGTAATTGTATTATTGTATTATGTAATCATCTTTCCGACACTTTTTTTCGATAATAAAATATTTTTCCAACATTTATTTGACGAATAAAACCCATAAAAATTTATTTTGAAGTAAGGCAGCTCTGCTATATAATTACCATGATATTTTATAAAAAATATACCCAAGGCTATAAGTTATATTGAGATGACAGATGACAATTTTGTCACCCAATCAAAACCAGTTACAACAGAACAACGATGGACTCACAGCTTTTTCATAGAGAATGCCAGCTTTCAAAAGAAAACAGACATTTGGGTTATAGTGCAATGAACAACCACCAGGCAGAAAGACAACAGACATGATTCCATAAACCACTATTTGGGGCTCAAGGGACATCAAAATGAGCAATTCAATTTTTTCAGCAATCCAGATAACTTTACAATTACTTATATAACTTTTAACTGAAACCCCCCCCCCCCATATCTAGGCCTGCAGTTAAAGACTAGTGAGTTCTACATTATTTTTAATCTAATCTACAACACATTACTTGAAACACTACAAGAGTAAAGTACCATAACCAAAATGCAAAGGCTAAATTGAGTCTCTCCAAGCCTAGAACTTAATCTGTTGTATTTTTCAGTAAAATATGTCATCACAATATATATTCTACTTAAGTATTAATTATATATTTCTATGCTGTATTGGCTAATAACAATTCATATTGTAATCTTATAATATGTAGTAATTAGGGCCTAAACAAAAATAATTATACTTAAAACCTACCTCCTGTGTAATATCCAATTCATGTCTAGTGTTTTCATACAACACTTCTAATTCTTCATTTCGCTGGATCAAAGTTTCCTTTTCTTCCAAAAGAACTAATCCATATTGAGCTGACTGGATTTTCTGACTACTGGCTTGATCTAATTCCCTACTAAGCCTTTTAATTTCTTGTTTAAGTTCATTAATTGTTCCTTGTCCTGTAGTCTCCATTGTAACCTTTTTATAAGCTTACCAATGGCAAATGTTACCTTTCCAAAACACAGTCTAACCAAATAAAACTTTGATTATTTATATAAAACATTGTAGGTGACGTTTACGTTCACTTCTAACACAGTAGTGCTTACTAATATATGGGAATAAATATAACTTCACATTACATATCCGACCACCCGCACAATCAGCTGTCATCTTGATGTCTGTCAGTCTTTCTTGATTTTGTACGTTCGCAATTCGTCGTGCTTTTCCGTTACAGAACATCGGAAGCAGTATGTAACAAAGAATGATCTGTGTAATAAAGTACAGTAGTTCGGTGATAAATACAATAAAATAAGTACAATTGGAATTCGTTATACAAAGCAGAACTCCAATTATTATACCACTTACAAATTCATAAATTATAATTAGAATATACTGATATGCCATATTTGATAAATATAGTTTTTTTTTTTAATAATTTTCATTTTGTTACAATAGATACAATAATTATTACATTATTGTTGGTTCTGCATTGGCTTTTCAAAATAAGCGATTAGTTGAATATTTCTATTTTTTAATGTTACCAGTAAATTAATATGTATATATTTTTATTTAGTTATAATTTTAAAGTTTATTATTTGAAATTACAACAATTATTATCAATTAATGTACAACAATAAAGAGAGTTGTATACAAAGAGGTTTGCCTAAAGTCACGCGGAGCAATTTTAGATTTGAAGGCTGTAGTATTTTTGGGATTAGATTGTTCTTAGTGCATATAAAGAATGAGTTAACTCAGAAACTTGAGTAATGCGATAATAAAAATAAATTACACAAAACTGACAGGCAATGTAATCAATTTAACAAAAATAACACATCTTTCCAAGGAGTGCAAAAATTATGTAAGAGATTACAACCATAGAATTGTTTACAGTATTTAGTTTGGATCTATGACTTGTTTGATTTTATGCATTCCATTTTTATAGTATTTTATACTATTAGGCTAGAACATGGTTAGATGTTCTTGGTAACAAAATATTTTAATTCACTTGACAGTAATAACATTTTTCCTATTCACAACTACAAGACAAAACTAAAATCACCCAAATGAGTGGAACGCCCGGAAATTGGATGGGATATGGAGCCTTATGGATGGGTGGTGTGAGTATTTAATAATGTTTTAAGGTTAAGTTTCCTATTCACAAATTATACTCATTACTTAACAACTAAATAGTATATTAATACACTACTAGATGTTGTAATAGACTATCAGTGTTCTTGTAGAGCCATTTTATCCTATAAGTTGCATTTTATTACCACCAAAGGCTGTCGGTAAATGTCCAGTTGATATCGCATTGGAATTTAATATAGAAATACCATGAAATAGTCTTTTACATACCTCATTATTAAACAATTAAATCATCCTTAAGCTGGGAAGACCCTTTTCAAGTATGAAAATCCATGATTTCTATCTAAAATAAGCAATTTATAAGTACGAATCCTAGCCTCATTAGGTTAAGGTATCTGTTTATGGTTATTGTACTAGGTCTGGGTTTCAGAGACCTAGTCATCATGAATCTTAGATCATAGAGACGTAGAATAGCAAAAGAATTATCCTATCAACAACAATTAATTTTTCGTAGTATTTAATATGATTTTTGGTTTGGCTTGACATTTTCAAATTTCTGATATTTCACTCTTATACAATGATTCATTTACTGATAAAGTCTAAAATAAAAAAATTCTAAGATAAAATTATCAGAATTAAAAGTATTGTTTTGGGGTTTAGACAATTATGAAGAAATTGAATTTTTACTTTTTTGTTGATAACTCTGTTATCCTTGAACCTTTGGATCTACATAAAAAATATCATTTAAAAAACCATATCTTGAAAGTTTCTCCGTTTGCTAGTGTATCACCCTGTATATGTTGATTTGCAAAGCCTGAACATGTTTATGAAACAGCTGTACCAAACTTAAACATGACTGGGACTTTATAGGGACTGTTATAGATGTAATATATAAATTTATGTATTAATTCCAATAGTCGAGAGGCTTTCTGAAAATATTCTGTTTAATTTGCTTAAATTGGTTAAAATTTCAGAAAGTCTCATTTTCTTCTCTTAGGCCTACCACATGAATCTTCCTACAACTATATTTTTCTAGGGTTTCTAATATGGGCCTATAGATAATTTGCAGATGCCTCTAAAACTGATTAATGATTACATTTTCAGTATTATTGAATTTAAAAGTAATAATAAGTTTGTTCAAAAAATATCCATCCTGAATTTTTCCCTCAGAAAAATAAAATGTATAATAGGAGACCTCCATGGAGGGGTTATAAGGTACTTTCCTACATGTGTATGATTTTTTCTCACCCCAAAAAGAGTCTTAGTCGCTGACAGTCAGTTTGTGAATGGAGAGTGTAATCAATGATTGTTGGATTTTTATTTTTCATGATATAAGGAAATGACGTGAGCAACGGTATACCTAATAAAGAGCCTGGCGTAACTGTTTAGAAAATGATAATTTTGTGGTTTTTTATTTGACTACATGTACCACCAAATTTTGAGTTATCAAAAAAAAGTCCTGAGATATGCCCAAAATATGCCCCCAAGACACCAAATTTGATTAACTGTAGATGTATGTATAAATGTTGACACGCATTTGGGCTGTAGAACACTAGATATACATCATTTCACAAACCACTTTTTGGAATGCAGGGTACTTCAAAACAGATATTATCTGCAAAAAACTTGGCATCTGTTTTTCTGACTCACCACATAACTTCATACTATGTAATATACACGAAATTAAAATAAATGCATGCAGAAGAAAGTCCCCTTCACATCCCAACTAAAGTCACCTAGTGTTTCGTTTATTTCCATGAAAAAAATCAGGTCTTAAGCGTCTTGATGCATTCTTTTCAAATTTAGTTTAAATTAAAAATAATAGTTCTTAATTTAATTACATTTATGATTTAGATTATTTAATAGACGATTCTATAATATTGTAAGTTAAGAATGTCTTACTGTCATAACTTCAAGAACAGTGTTGATTTTAATGAAACTTGTATTTGAAGGTAAGTCTACATTATAAACAGCATAATTAGCCTATTTAAATTACCTATGATCTTATACATTTACAAACTTTATCAAGAGTTGAATTTAATATCTTGAATATTTTTAGTTGGAACCTAATATGACAGAAAGTTTTATTGCAACATCTTTCCAACGATTGGGAGAAAAACCACTGAATATAAAGATCATGCGGAACAGATATTCAGGAGAGCCTGCTGGTTATTGTTTTGTCCATTTCCAAACAGACGAGGAAGCTATTAATGCAATGCACAAACTGAATGGAAAACAGATACCAAATACAAACCCAGTAAGTTATGTGCTTCTAGATAAATTATCAAGTAAATTAATAATATTGTTTGGCTTATTGTAGGTATTTATACGTATCATTTAGTAGGAATTATAATTACAAGTAAATCAAATACATTCATTTGTGACTCAATATAAATAAACTACCATGAATCCATGCTTATTGAGATTATTACTTATCTTTATTCTCAAAATAATAAGATTGAGCTTTAAATAAAAAATTTATTTTTGATCTCTTGGAAAAGGTCTTTGTTTTTCTTCTTTTTTTATATAAAAATTATTTGCGCACCATAATCACACAATTCGCAGTTCAGAGTAATTCAAATGTCTAGTGCTTTTTATGTTCCCCACAACATCGCCTTTTCAACTTTTTGTATTTGTGTGTGTTATTTGTTTCTATTATGTTGTAAAAGACTTTCGATCGCCAATTCTGCCGATTTTGAAGTGTGCCCTGTGATTAAATTTTTAATACAAAAAAATATTCGTCTAATAACTAATGAAAGTGTATGGGGAAGAAGTTATAAAGGAAGAATTGATGTTTGTGATGGATCAACTGTCACCACTGAGGACTTTATAAACAAAGCTTCACTGTATGAAGCTTTCTCAAGTTTTACAATCTATAATTAATGATATTGTTTCCGTTAAACTCCAGTACAACAATATTTGTGTCAAGTGAGTTTAGAAAATCGGAATTTGAAGTTTTGTTCTAAAGGCAACTACTTCAAAGTTTTAATGGAGGAGGATAATGCTTCATGCTAAAATATGCCAATACCATATTAGTTCAAAATCAGTCTTCTTGTTTGGGCTGTTGAGCACTGCATAAACCACAGACAGATATTTTCCAAAAAAACATTTTAGGAGACTTCTAAATGGATATAACCCCCAAAAATTTGACATCATTTTTTTTTTACCTCGTAACACAACATTTACTATACTATGTTATATGGGAAAGTAAATACTATCTGTAATTAGTAATATAGTCTAATTTTTTTTTTTACAGTTAAAAGTTTTTGGATGTTTATTTTTTCATAACCGTTATTCTAGGCTTATGTTAAAATTCGGGGAATCACGTTATTTGAAGTTATCTAGTCGATGCTCTAGTATTTTTAGGCTTTTGTTTAATTTACATTGTGTAAACATGGTTATGCGGATCTCCCATTAGATGTCGTGAGAATTAGCAATTCGTTTGAAATGCATTATGGCATATTTATTTCGAAACTGTAGTTATTAAAATTATTAAAACAACTCCATTTGGGGTTGTTTTACCGTTTAACTTTTGTATACATATGAAACATTATTTTAACTAAAATTTTTTAATGATTTTTTTTTTTTTACTTCAGCCATTACGTTTTCGTTTAAACAATGCAAATTCAACTGAACGTGCCATCACAGCTGATCGTGAGTACTCTCTTTGGATTGGAGACTTATCTGCTGATATAGATGACTACACCTTATACAAGGCCTTTGCTTCTCAATATGAATCTGTAAGGACTGCTAAAGGTAATTTTATAATTAAAAATTCTATACTACATTACAAAAGTTAGTGTAGTAAAAAACATAAATTAACGTATTTAATTTTAAATACATTATGATAGTTTTTTTTTTGTTTTTGTTGGTCCTATAGATTTTTGGAAAGTGATTCCATTTTATTTCTGGCATCTCATTAAAGTCCAGATACGTTTGCTTCTTGTCGGAAATTAGGATTGAGTCCAGTGCAGTGCAAGAAGTGTTGATGTACTCCTAAAAGAGCGAAAGATCTTGATGCGAATAAAATGTACTGCAAGACAATCATATTCAGTACAAGTCTAAGAATTGCTATAGCTTTTGTCCTGGGTCTCTTCTTGTTTGTTTTCTACAGATCTCTGTTACTTTACCATCTTTCCCCTTTTTTTCTGTTCCTCTGCTTCCTGTGGTATCAGATTCTTAGCTCACTCCACATCTGCACACTTATTGCCCGGGACCCCACATGGGCTGGGATTTACTTGAACACATATTTTCTGTAGTGATTTTAAATATTTCAGGATTTGTTTGGTATCTTGACGTTGTAATTATTGGATTACTCTTGTCTGTAGAAATCTTTAAGCTACACATGGTGGTGATAAATGAGTAACAGCTGAGCTATGGTGTTTCAACAAAGAAATAAGAGAAGAAGGAAACAAATAGGAAAAATTGTTCTTTTAAGAACAAGAAAAAAACCCTCCTGTGCCTGAGGTGAAGATGAATAATAAAGGAGTTGACGCTTCTCTATTGGAATGCATTTTCTAGTAATTCTTCAAGACACTGTAATTTAGTTTTTATAATAATTTATTTATGTGTGATTACCATTGCTTTCAGTACATTAGATTTCTACTATATCTACAAATTGAAATTTTATCGCACAGTTCAAATATTTCTTTAAACTTAAGTTTAACATATTTATGAAATATAAATATTTTCATACATAAATAGTATTGTCATTCAAGGGACCATTAGGCGTAAGTTACAAGTAAAGAATATTTTATTTGTAGTTTTGCAAGCACCTGCTGAAAAGACCAAAAAGTAAGAATTGAATCTTCTCAAACCAAGTAAAATATTCAATTTATTTGATTTTGATATAATATTTTGTGTTTTAGCCTTATTATAGTACGATTTTTTAGTTTAACTGAAAAATGTCTTTATACATGGCCAAAATATTCACTCAAAATTTATCTATAAGACACATGATGGATGAGACGGATGGACATTTAAAAACTCCTTTTTTTTGTTCAGAGTGATTTTTTGATTCATGTTAAATTATACACTCTGTTTGGTACTCTGCCAATCTTCTATCAGTATTAAGATGGATATAAGTACTGAAAAATGTTAATATTGTAGAACTAAATTGTTGATAAGTAGAAATAAAAAGTGATATATGAAATACAATGAACTATAAAAATTGTTGTTTTTTATATAGAAAGAGGGGAAATCCTCATGGATCTTTCTACCCAAGGCCTGCCCCTGGGTTGTGCCCGACTCCTACCAGCTAATATCCTTCATCCCTTTTAAAGACCAAAGATGTTGTCGTCCTTACCTCAGGATCACCAATAGGCATTACTTCAGGGTGGGACCGGAGCTCCATTAACTTCTAGTTCTTTTTAACTATTCTTTTATACTATTCCATTAACTGTTCTTTTTTATACTATTAGTGATGTCACAGTTAGACTTGTGTTCTATTCATTCGTTCTTATTTATTTCTCAAAATTTTGCTAATAAAGTCATTTGTTAGCTTCCACTTCTCGGCTTACTAACATAATTGAGATTATTTTGTCTAATGAAACGTTTGACCTGCCATTTCGGTCTTAACAATTCTTTCTTTGCTCTGTGCTTCACACATGAACAGGGTCAGTCTGTTGTTGACTTCCGCATTGCAGTAATCACACTTATCGTTGTCACTTATTTTAGTGATTTAAAGCAACAAAACTATGGTAGAGGTCTCCATGCTCCCTAATTATCCAATTCCAAATATCCGGAACCATTCGGTATGTCCATCTCCTTGTCCTCTCTTCATCCCATCTCTCCTGGCAACTATAAAAGTTAGTTTAAACCAAAGTAGTGTATAAACAGTTTGTTATAGGGGGAGCTGTTATGGGATTCAAGTAGGAGTATCAAAATGTCTACTAGATCACCTGCCTACAAAAATAACTAAAACAAATGTATTGCATAACTTACAAAACCTATTACTTGATGTTGTTTTTATAATAATCTGTAGTATTGTCACTCGTATAAAATTTAAACTTTAGATCTGTAATTGTATTCTACTCTACAATTTGATTTGTATCATATGAAATTAGATTGTTAATAACATAATGATTTATTTATACAGTTGTTCAAGACAATTCTGGATTTAGTAAAGGATACGGCTTCATTAGGTTTTCTAACGAAGAAGACCAAAAACACTGTCTGACCCACATGAATGGCTATAAAGGCTTAGGTTCAAAGCCATTGAAAATCAGTGGTGCAGTACCTAAAGGTTATAAACAAACATCTAGGTATGTTAACAACTTATTTTATTGGTTTCCCAGAATAACATGTCATGAAGTAATTATGAATATAAAATATTTTGAAATTAAATTGAAGGTAATATGCCTTAGAATAGTAGTATTTTATTATATTTTGTAGAGGTATCAGCACTAACGCATAAACATGGGGACACTGAGGTTGCCCAATGGCTGAGCTACACTCCAGGCTCGATGGAAATCGGTGAGTTCTGTTGTGTATAAATCAAAATGGTGAATTTAATTTATTTTATCAGAACGTACATAATTTAAATGTTATTATATTATCATGCAGTTGGTTGTCTGATTACAGTTTTCATCAACTGGTATAGCACAGTTGTGCTGTTGGTAAATATGTTAACAGTTCTGAAGATTATGAACAATACAGACTGGAATTCAATTATATATATATATATGCATCTTTTTTTTTAATGTTTTTGTAGATGGGTCAATACATCACATACCAAAATTGACAATCAAAATGAAAATAATATTGTTAAACTGTGTCTCTGGAGAAATTCTCCACAGTCTAATCAAAACCAATAAAACATGTTGTCTGTTGATAAATCTATTCAGAATGCTTTTGACAGAAAACTAACACTTGTTTATTATAGATAACATCAAAGTGTAGTACACAATTCTTTTTTTCCGTATATTTATATTTGTTAAACGCTGTCCATTCTCTCACAAATGTTTCACTAAAATTCATTTTAAAGATGTTTGCCAGAGTCATCTCTTTGGAAACTGTAACATTAGCTAGAGGAGCCCTCTTTAATTCACATTTTTTGCCTTTTAAAGAATTTATTTACGAAATTAATTTATGTATAACAAACTTGTTTATTTAAACCAATTTTGGTGGAGCAAAAATAATATTAAACCATTAAAAATTTCAACTACAATTTTATAAATGTTATTACCTCTACTAACTAAGCTTACACAAGAATAATCTAATTATTATTTTTTGATAACAAATGAGCTACGAAGTGAAGAACTTGATATTTGTGACTCCACTGGACTACAGTGCTGGGTGCCTCTTGTAAGACTTTCCTTTCCTTCTTTTTTGGATGATTCTACACCATCTTCTGACTGTCATCAATCTTAAACTCACTTAGGTTGTTTCAAAATATCTAGTCAGATACCTCTTGAAAGTTGTCCGAAGGTTAGTGATTTTACAGGATACGGTTGTTAGTCACATGCTTAACCTCAACCTGGAGTGCCAGTGGGATTTGATTTTAGAATCTCATCTCCTAGGACAGTTTGTCTCCACCACAGCTTACAGAACCCATAGTTTTACATCAAAGTACCTTCTTATAGCCTTTGAAGTATCATTCCCTATATGTACAATATTTAATGGTGGTACGTTTTTGCCGTGATACAGCATCATCACTAGGTTCATGTGATTATTATTGAGCTTGACATTACCAATCAAAATCCCCCCCCCCCCCCGATAACATTGCCACCTCGATCTGAGACAGTTTATTTGACAAAGCCTTAGTCGCAGCTGGCCACAAATCTGATAGAACATCCACTATCAATCACCTACAACCAACTCAGTAGTTGAGCCTCAGTATACTGTTTTGTATTTGTGGATACAGAGAAACTGTTATAATGAACAATTTTGTTTTGATATTTTATTGTTTTTTACAATAATAAGGAAGTTAGTTTGGCTCCTAACATAATGAATTTGTTTAAGAATTTTGTTAAACTATTATTTTAGTTATAAATTAGGACTGTACTGAGAAATTGGGATTGTTCCCATTCCACTAAACTTTTTTTTTTTTTTTTTTTTTTTAAATCAACTGTCAGTTTTGTTCAGTTGTAGACCCAAATATTCCAAAACCATATCTAAAAAAAGAGCATATTCAGTAGCCCGTCGATGCCGCAAGGCGAAACAATTGTAGCTCATTTATACTAATAAATATTTGAAACTTTAAGCTTTTGCTTTATTTTATCCTTTCTAAAAAAAGAGTTCAAAAATTGAAGTTATCATTCACACATATGCAAATAGCCTTAAAATGCATTATTAATATTTGATATTTAAAATCTGCTGGAATAATTTTGATTAAATTTATATAAAATCAGAGGTTAACAATTTAAATTTATTTATCATGTGTTTAATAGCTTAAGGTTCCACAAAATGGACGTATTTGTAGGAATATAAAAATTTATAACTTTAATTATACTATATATATATATATATATATATATATATATATATATATATATACACACCTGAATGGAGAAATATTCATAATCTCTTTTACTTATACATATTTAAATTATTGTTAAATAATTTTTACAAAATATGTTTCTATTTACAATATCTAAATCATGTTTTATATTATTTGATAATGTGGTGTTTAAGTTATTATACAAACAGTTGATGTAAGTAATAAATTTTAACGTAACATATGTTTTTCAAATTGATTTTTTAAGTACCTACTAAATTAAAATTTTTTGAAAAATCATATTTATAATTTATACTTGTATATGTTTAGTTCTTTATCAATGACGGGAGGATATAGTTCCAGTCAAGATTACAGTCAGTATTATGATGCATCGTATTGGCAGAATTATTCAGCATGGCAGACGTATTACGAAGAAACAGCAGCATTAAACCAAAGTAACTACTATTACTCTGGAGCTCAACAAGATCCTTCAGGGGATTCTAGTACAATTGATACTACCACTGCAAATACTACAACAGGGAGTAGTACAAACCTTGTACAGGAAGACGAACTAGAACTCATTGGTATGTTATTAATTGTACTAATGGTGTTGATTCTTTCTCTATCAAACAGGTATAAAATTTAAATAATTTTCCTAGTGTTGCCCAATGGAGACTATTCTTTGGAGGTCATTGTTATGTCTCACAACTAAATTACCTATGTTGACTGAGTATAACAGCAATGCCATTGTTTAGCAACATGGTGTTTCTTATCTCTATTCTAAAATTGTTTGATCAATTTTTACATTGTTTAGGAGGCAGAAACAAGAACAACGGATCTTATATTTCACGTTTTGATATACAAGTTACTTTCATTATGTAAAAAATTTCGTTAAATCAAACATATTAAATGAATATTATATTATCTGGTTAGTCTGTTTTATCACTGCGTTTAAATTTTTTTTTTTTTATAAGACATGTTTTGGAACAACATTCTCATAATCGTTTAAAAATTAAGTGCTCACTCACTTCATTATATTTTTGACGCTCAAGGTCGCCAAGTAAGCAAAGAGACACAAACACTTCACAATACACATATAAATATAAGTACGCACCATCACATGTCACATATGACACTGGTTTGTTTACTTTATTTTACACTTTCTAAATTTATATAAATTTATTCAGGCTATTCACAGAGATGGTTTTGGTATAATTTTGTAGCAAAATAGATCATGTTTTGACTCATGTAGTAAATAGTACCGAATAGTACCATCACAAATGCTAGCGACAGTTGTAACAAAGATGGCTTTTTTCACTGATCCCGAGCATGCTCGCTGTTATTTGGTTAGAAAAATCGAAGTCTGCGACAATTGTGTAACAGAATTTTCGTACCTAATATGGCAAAGGTCCTCCCAGTAAGCCTATATCTTATGAGTGGTATAAGTGTTTTGTTGAAACCAGGGGATTAAATAAGCCATGAGAAATCCTCAGAGTGTCTCACGATCTTGTAGAGCAAGCGAGGCATAGCTTTGTTAAAAATCCTACAATATCAACCTGCCATGTGCTTCTTAGTGAGCTGGGTATTCCAAATGCGATTGTTTGTCGTGTGTTGAGAAAACTTTTCCATCTTAAACTGTACAGATTAACAATGGTGCAAGAACTAAAAGACAGTGATAGGATTGCTCGTAAGGAGTTTTGTGCGGAGATGGTACATAGATTGGATGAAGACCAGGAATTCATTGCAAATAATTATAATCTTCAGTGATAAGTCGACTTACCATGTAAGTGGTAAAGTGAATACACGCAAATGTCAGATTTGGAACAGTGAAAATTCACAACAATCCTTGGAACATGTTTATAATAGCCCAATATATAAAACCTTTTGTGCCAAGTTTACAGGCCTTTCTTTTTCCAAGAGAAAGTCATATATACAAAATAGTATACCTAGATATGCTGGAAAAAAATGTAATGCCATAGATTGATGAGGACGATCAAGAACACTGCATACACTTCTACCAAGATGCTGCTTTACCTCACTGAGGTGTGGAATTACCTCAATAACCGTTTTCCAGGTACATAGGTGGACTACCTCGTTCACCAGATCTGACACATCTTGATTTATCAAGGCTAAAGTTTATATTTTATCTATTCTTTACCTTACTGGAAGAGCTTTTAAAATATAATATGATTTAATGTACTTATCTGCTCATCCCCTTTTTTTTTGGTTATACTACCAGCTGGTGTCTTGTCAAATATCGTAAAATAATACAAAATAGGTTCATACATTTCTCAATAACAAACCGTTTTAACATTTTTGTTTTAGAGCACAGCATTGCTGTTGATGTTGATGAACGAAACAGAGAAATCATGGAAAGAGATTACAATTTTTGGGACGCTTTAGAGAGCTCTAAATGGTTGCCATTGGATTTTATTGAAACATATGGATAAATTTAATTGATAATTATATTAACTTAGATATAAATAAAAATTTATTGTGATAAATCAATCCATATTTAATACTTTTTTAGTATTACTGGTTGTGAAAAGGTTTTTTTACAAATCAAACTAATTTGTGAATAATGAAAGGAAAATCAATGTTTTACCTGAATTGTGAATTACCTGAATCATTGTACCTCCTTGCTAAAAAAAAAAACTATGTATATAAAAATAATACTGTTCTAATATTTGAATAAAGTTTGTTTTAAAACAAAATATATTATATACTGTATGTCTAATTTTGTATTGTACTTTCTAAACTACTAAACAGATTCAAATGAAATTATGCATATTGAAACAAAATGAGCTCTATGATGAAGTTATTAAAACAATAACCGACAAGTTTATAGATTTCTACTTTTTTTTTCTTGTGTACTATTAGGTGTAATAACAAGAACCACTTTCCAAGGTATTGCTGTGTCTCCTATCCATACAAAATCTAAACTAAAATGAAATAACTTACTTCAAAGTTTTTAACTTAAAAAACGTCTAATTAATTTTTTTTCTGAAATTAGCTTCAGTTTATTGTTTGCCATTGAATTTAAACTATTTTTATTCACCGTTCGTTTTGTTGAAAATCCAAAATCTTATAAGCAATGAGAAAACTCTTCTGTGTTCTAGATAGAATTCGTTTTTAGATTACAAAGAAAAACAAAATATCATCATATTAACGTTAGAAGGGCAACAAATTTGTATAGTAAATATTTGTATTATAACAATGTTTTAGAGTTATTTTTTGTCAAAACTTTCAAATTGATAGTTTTGACTTCTTAACAAAAACATTAAGAATCATGTGATTCCGATGGCCATATGTCGTTGCTGCCAGTGCCTAATGTCAGTTTCATAGCACATCTTCAAATGGGCCAACTGAGGCTCTCAAAATTCCTTTGTGTACATGAACAGGATATGATCCAAAATTTCTTCCTCCGCAAGGCAAACCTGACAGATTGGGAAGTTATTTAGGTCAAAAATGGTGGAGGGTATATTTCACCATAATATGCCCAATTCTTGTCCTTACTACAACGAAAGTAGCTATAGGTCTTACAATGCCTTGGTACTAATGTAAATCAGCAGGTGTTTGCTGAACTTTGTACAGATGTCCTGCCACTGTCATCGGCTCTCCTACTTCCATTCTATTCAACACTGATTACTATGGCCTTCAATCTCCTAAATTTTGCAAGGTTTGGTTGAATAGAGGTCCCATGCTTGCTTTTTGATTATTACATTTGCCCTTTCATTTCATTTCACAATTCTGCAATGTGCAGGAATCTACTGGAATACAATGTGATTTCCCTTTTTAACAATATGAACCAATAGAACTCTTAGCTCTGTTATTTGGAACAAGTAGTTTCTTTATTTTTCAGACCTTCCATAACAGACATTGACTCTGTAAGTATACAAATTTCCTTATTGGTTAACTCGAAGCATAATGTTAGTGCTGCTTTTATTGCTATTAATTCGGCACCCATACTTGAAGTGGCATTACTTGGTACATAATAACTTTCATAAAATTCACTGACCTTTCTGTGTAAAATTGGTATGTGGTGTTAAACATTATTTTGGAGGCTAAGTTGGGCTCCACATAAGCATCCATGATCTCCCATCATCTTAGCAAATAGGAATAGGTTCTGGCACAACATGAGATCAAGTTTATGAGAAAACTGGTATCTTGTTAAAAAAAGAGTGTAAAAAATAATTCTCTGCCAATGTTTGCTTTCTCAAATGTTTCTCTTTCAATGTAAAAGTTCAGTGGTTTCACTGCCAGTTCTATTTTTGACAGTTTTGATAAATTTATATTTTTTCTTATGCACGCTAACTACCATGATTCAAACCTTTATACAACCCAAATATTTTCAAAAGAATGTTATTTCAATGATTGTTCATCAAAACTACTGAAATAAAATACTGTGAACAGTGTTTACGAAATAATTCAGAACTTTTGTGTTTTATTATTTGTGTACTACTAAATAATACCAAGGACCACTTTCCAAGGTAAGCTTATGTCTCCTATTCATACAAAACTTAAATATGAAATAAAATCCTGTAATGTATATATAACTTTGTTTTTACTAAGATATAGAACACAATGGGTTCGGATTGTGGAGGGATGGTCTAAAGTAGATGGCACCTTCATCATTCATGATCATGTACAGATCATAAACATGTGTACATAGAAAATATAACTAAGAACTGTATATAGTTATACAATGATAGGTCACGAACTGCTGCTGGAGCTGGAGTCTACAGTAAATCAACTAAGGTTGAGCTTAATATAACCTTGGGAAATCACACAACAATATTACAAGCAAAAGTGCTTGTGATACTAGAATGTGCACAACTATGTCTGGCTAAAATATATGTCAACAAACATAGATAGGCCGGGTAGAGAGATTTACATGAAATCTTATCTTTACTAGTGTTGGAATGTTATCATATCTTGGTAAAACTTTCAATCAGGTGGATGTGTGGTAGGAGCTTGATCATAGAGCATAATGAACTGGAAGAAAAAGTTATGTCTCCACTTTAGTTCAGAACCTACTTGCAGCTTAAACAAATCTGTAGCAAGAAGTAATTTATAAAGATCAGTAAAGAGAGCTGAACTAATGGATGGAAGCCTCAAAGGGGAAACTCTATAGGTCATTGTTCCACCTCAACAAAAATCCATTACATACATAGTTTCACTGAAAAAAAAGTCATGAACTTTGTCACTGGATATGAAGCATTTAAAATATCTAATTACCAAAGTAGTTTGGAATCCAGATTTTGTGGCAAATAAATAGAAACTTCAGAACATTTACTTCTGAGATTAAAAATACTGGACGAAAATATTACTGATTTTTAGTTGGTATCTTACTTCATGGTATGCAGGGAAGAACGTTCTGCACCTCGGGATATAGAACTATGCTGGCTGGGTTGGCACTTGGAAGTAAACAAAAAGGCTGAGGACAAAACCTGCTTCCTTATAGTAAGGTTATATTGAGCAACACTGGCTTTTATAACATTCAAATTTTTTATGTTACTATATTAGTGTAGGGCGTATATGTCTTATTTTCAGTATTGTAAGACACTGGAAAATTATAGAATTTTAAAATATAATTTAATTTCAGGACAAACACTATATAACTTGAACCTGTTTCTTACCACAAACAGAAAAGCTGAACTGAACCATTTTAAAAAATATATAAACTGAATCAATGAATTTATTGAATTCAACTAAATTTTAATTTCAAAAGAACAAATCTAAATCCCAACTCAAAATATGTTTGAAATACATGTACAGTAGTAAAAGTTTATTCTCGCTCTATTGCAAACAGATGATGAATTAATGAGATTGACTGAAGAGGAATATCTGTTGATACCTCTGCAATTTTTCAAAAGTGCTTAACTCTTTTTTGTTTCATTGCTATCAGTGCACAGCTATTGATGGACATCAATTCGAATAAATGTCAAATTTGGATTGTTAATAAATTTATTACTGTTATTTCTTTATTAAGTTTTACACATTTTTATATTATCTGCAAATCAACAATTTGTAATGGTTATAGAAATAAAATAATTTTGGTGAAAAAGCACCATTAATAACGTTATTCAGCCATTTTGTTTTGATTGACAAAACTTTTTTTTACACATCCATGTAACATAACTGTAGTGTCAAGTTTGTAGAACATTCCATATTAATTAAAAAATAGCGACCTCTTCATGGGACATCCCTGTATATACATATAAATAAAGAGTCATCAATAAATAGTACAATTTAATGTTTGTTAAGAAAAATAAAAACAACTTGTAATTTAACGAGAATAATAATATTATGTTGTAAATGTTTATATATTAATATGTCTATATAATTTGTTTTTCAGAGTAAGGTTATTTACATAAAACATTAAATATCATTATAAAATTCTCTTTATAGACTGTTAGTTCTAAATTTTCTTGGTAAAACAAACATTTTAATTTTGCATAAATTTGAGCATTTAATAAAAGAAATAAAATTTATACCTAATACAATATTTTTAAAGTAAATGTTTATACGTTGGTAAAATATTTGGATAAAAATAAAAGGAAAATTCAACTAAAAAAATATTATTTCTTGAATCATATATTTTATTTAAACATAATCAGTCTAAATATAATTTCAATAATAATTTGATTAATGTGCATATACTATATTAAATATATAAATAGCATTGGTAAATCAATACATTATAAATACTGAATATCAGACATGTTTTGGTACTTGTGTCATTAAAATATATATAATCGTATATTATATTAAAAATTTTCAACCATTATATTGATTTAAATATTACAACGATTTCCATAAATCAATAGATAATTCAAAGTTGAAGAGCAGAACGTCACATCACATTTTATCCGCAGTATCATGATATTTTAACATCAACTTTAGTTTAACACCCCCTATAATCTGCTCTCTTCATATAAAAATACAAACACTTATATATCATCAGCTTAAATCAAAATTGCATTAGTTATTTTTAGTTATAGGATAACTAAATAAACTATTATAAAATTAGCCTATATTTCAAGTTATTGAGAAAATATTTTCATTAAAAGCACATACATAGAACAAAGTGTTTAGTAGTAGTGTGGTATCTAATTAAAATACAACACCTAGTGGTGAATAGCTCAACATAGTTCTGAAGATGGAGGACTTTCAAAAATTGATCCAAGATGCTGTAACCTAACCAAACTGGATTACTCAACAAGCAGTTGATGTAAAAGTACAATAATTTTTAAATTGCTTTTTTATGTATCCGTAAGTTTGCTGACCTCTGCGAGTGTAGTAATCTCTAGATCTCTAGCTTGATCTAAACCTTTCATTTTTCTCTTTCATGTTAGATCCCTCTCTTTCATTTTTTTATGAGCATCACTTCCGCTCATAACTCCTCAATAAACTCTCTGCCTTTCCTTGGACATGTGATGAGTTTAGTACACCAGTTCAGGAATTTCAACAATCTCTGACAAACTACCATCTTAGGTCTTGTAAATAAAATTGATTTAGCTAAATTTTATTTTTATTTAAATTAATATTGAATTTAGAATGTTTTCTAACTTACGTCTATAAAAATTAGTTTCATAATTATTATAAACTACTAATAAATAAATATTGTTTCCATTTTTTCATATAAGATGAATTATAAATACAAAGTTGTACTAATTCAGTATATATATATAAAAAAAAAAATTACTACGAAAACTAATAACTTTTTAGAAAGAGATACCAAGTTAGAGGAAGATCTCAAAATGATAACTGACAAGTTCAAGCTACCCTCTCTCTTTCTAATGTTTATTTGTTCATTTACAAATAATTATAATATAAAATCCGCCACAGTCGAGTCCATTGAGGATGGAACCAGTAGACAACCTGACCTTGAAGAAACCAATAAGGACTGTGGGGTTTTGCGCAATTAGTTTCCCCGTTGTGACAGCGTTTGGCATCGCTATTCTTCTCCTGGCACTCGGAAAAATATTAGATACTGCAGTTAATTTTGTATCACAGTTGCAAAGAACATAATTTAACAAACAATTTTTCTTTTTAATTACATCCATGGCTGCTTTCCTTCCTTGTAAACAAATCATTAGATATTTTTCACAAATACAATATTTTTCCGACAATAAATGTAATAAAAATCTTTTACCTTAAATTGCAAGAAACTTCAATTAAAAACTAATATTTATTTTCGTACTAGGTTACTACTATTATTTCAGGTGAAATAATTATTACTGTTGAAGAGAAAAAATCTTTAAAAAATAAATATATGTCAGTTTTGACATAATGTTAACGTATCAGTTTGACTAAAACATGGTTAAATTATTAAAACAAAAACTATTGTTTAACTCATATAAAACTACACAAACATTCCCTGATTTTTCCTTATTTTACCAGTCGCTAGCAACCCTGGAAATGAACTTGGTCAATATAAAGAAAAGATGAGTGTTTACAGAGCCCATCTACAGATTCTTTGAGACAGAAAGAAATAAGGCGTAGAGACCATATAGAATTAATTAATCGTAATTATAACCATGTAAGTTTTCTTTAAATATAACATTAATTGGACTTATCTGTATAATTTTAAATTAACTTATATAGCAATATCCCTAAATTAAAACCTTGTTTTTTTTGTAAATGCAATTTTTGAACAGAGTAAAACATAGACAATGCTTGAACTAGCCTAACCAAATATACTAGTAGACAACGTCATTTCCCTTGAAATAAAGAGAAATACACATCTCTATACCTTGCATGTTTCCTGGACAATTTACATTCAACTTTGAGTATATTTTAATAATTATTAAATTATCACATCTATTCCTTCTTTGGATAACTCTGCCAAGCCAATTGCATTGCCCAAATACTTAATGGCCTCATGTAACCAATTGACCTATAGGTTTTCTGAGCATGTAAAGCTTCAGGAGTAGCAAAACCAAGACCAATTTGGTTGTACACAGTTTCGTATATTCCACTAGCTGTGTCGAAAGCTTCTCCTATCTTACCCTGTAACAAGAGTAAAACCAATTCAAAAGATAGTTTTGTCATTTATCTGTTATAAAATTTAATATGAAAACTATTGGGTTCTGATTCAAATGAGTGTGTGTTTGTTTGAGGATTTTTTTTTCTTCCATACTGAATCCACATGATTAAATTTAATATTTATGCTACAATGAAACCTCGCTACTACTTCAAATCTCAGGGGGGATGATAAAAGTTCAAATTATTGAGTATTTCGAAATAACCAAGGTTCGGCTTACCGATGCCAGCTTTGGCAGCCTTTGATTTATAGAAGTTTAAGTTCGGCTAGGCTTTCATACTGTACTTATTTATGTTCTTCAAAATTGTCGAAAGTGTTAGCTGGCCTGCCAAACTGCTTTATGTCGCATTTCTTTTTATCACCAGCATAGCTTCTATAATTTTCAGTTTGTCTTTGTATAATAGTGTTTTGTGTACATATTTTGTCATTGCACAAAGCCTTATTCAATAAACAAACACACACACGAAAAACACTAATGACAGTCACTAAAAAGTAGAGCAAATAAACACACATTTTTAAACTTCCAAACTCAGACTGTATGACTGAACTAGACAATAACTGTTCGCATGGTGTGGGTGACACGTTGCAACACGAACTGCTTCGAATAACCGAATTGTCTGGTTTCCCATTCGATTTATCAAAACAACTTCAATTTGTAGAAGTTTTTTAGCCCATTTATAGAGATCTGACCACATGTCTAGCAGACAGAAAAAAAATCAATTTATCAAGGCATTTTTCATCAACATTTCGATTTATAGAGGTAAGATACCATGGGAGCCGATAGGAAAATTCAAGGAGAATGGAAAAAAATTCAATTCATCAAGGAATTTGACATAATGAGATTCAAATTAACAAGGTTACACTGTATTTGTGTTGTAAATGAAGATTATAATGACATTGTTGTAAAATATAAAAGTAAAAACTTGTTTAATGTAATGTAGCAACTTTTGCAAAGAATTTACACTTGTATTAAAAATAAATTATGTAAAACATTGCACAAACTTTCTCATTCACCCATCCCCAAAACCAAATAAAAACTAATCATCACCAAAAATGTCAGTTCATTAGTCGTTAAATAAAAGTGAAGGACACTGTATTTGAAAAAAAAAATTAATAAAGTATTAAATTTGGATTACTTAAGTGTGTTTATGGCATAAGCAAAGCAAGTTTAGGCTTTTGTTTAACCAAGTTTAGGAATCAGTGTGAATTGTATTTGATTAAAATCAATTAAAATCGAGCTTTTATTGACGGCAGTCAAAGTTCATTTTAGTTTTTACCAATTATTCCTAAACCATACTATTTTTTAATTTACGATTTTGTACATGGGTTTTGGTCATTAATCTTTACATTTCACTAAAAAATTTGAATGAAATCAATTAAGTCAATTTTGAGAAATTATGTCCTTTTATAACATACTCTATTTTTTACTGATAACTCAGGAACCAACATTTTTAAACTTTAATGTAATAGCAGATATTTCTTGTTGAAACTCCATATTCAAGGATAAAATAAAGCAAAAGCTTAAAGTTTCAAATATTTATTAGTATAAATGAGCTACAATTGTTTCGCCTTGCGGCATCGACGGGCTACTGATAATTTACAGGTATAGACAACTATTCAAAACATAAGTACAGGAAACTGAAACACAATAGAGAAATCGGGAAAGGTAGGGGGTGACCTAGCAGGTAGATAAAGGTACCTTTATCGTTACCTTTATTCGTTACCTTTATCTACCTGCTAGGTCACCCCCTACCTTTCCCGATTTCTCTATTGTGTTTCAGTTTCCTGTACTTATGTTTTGAATAGTTGTCTATACCTGTAAATTATCAGTAGCCCGTCGATGCCGCAAGGCGAAACAATTGTAGCTCATTTATACTAATAAATATTTGAAACTTTAAGCTTTTGCTTTATTTTATCCACCAACATTTTTGGTAAGATCGTGACAAATATATTTTGTTTATAGGTAATAGCACAATTTTATCTTAATAGTTGGAGCCAATTTTGAGAATGTGTGATTTTTTTTTTTTTTTTGTATGGCAGCTACCCACGAATTTTGAGTTATATTTGGTATTGTGACCAAAATATGCCCATTATACCAAATTCGATTTATATTGATCCAAGGATTTGGGTTGTAGAGCATTATACTGATAGCAGACATCTTTCCAAAAACCAAGAACTTCAAAACTGTTATATCTACTAAAATAATCAAAATTCAAATGTGATTTGCAAATGGATATAGTTACACTATTCTGAAGCAATCAGCTAGTTTGCAACATCCTGTGCCGACATGTTATTTTGTATACCCATATTTTCAAATAGCATCAACAAGGTTAGTGATTTTCAAGATGGAATAATAAAAAAAAAATTTTAAATAGTACATCTAAAGATTTATTTTCTGTTCAGCAAAACAGCTGCTGAATCTGTTTTATTGCTTTAAGAAGCTTTAGATATATATGCAAGTAATATTCATGTTGAAAATGACATTAAACATCAATTGGCCAATCTTCAACAAGCCAGGATGATGATAAAAAGTCGTCACACAATTGATTGAGATTGTCATCCACTCATTTATGAAATTTCCGAAGTGATTTGTTTGTATTAGCGTTAATTGATGATTTGAAATGCATTTCTGCAAAATATATAGCTCATTTTTTGACAGAGGATAATTAAAACAATTATTTAAATGAATGTTAAGATTTGAAGAAACAATTAAAATTCACCCACTATTTTTCTAAAGTTATGACCACAGGTGTGTCTTACGACTAGGCGGTTAAAACCTGGAAACAAAACAAATTCTCACTCAAGCCAATGGAAAACACTGAATCCGCCAAAAACCAAGAAAGCTAGATAAGTCAAATAATGTTGATTGTTTTTCATACATATAAATGGAATTGTAACTAAGAATTTGTTCTTGTCCATGATGTTTATTTAAACAAGTTACAGAGAATGTGCAAAGAAAACAAACAAGCATTTGGTGTAGCGATGAATTAATTATTCAATGACAATGCTCCGACCCATACAGTGTTGAGCATCCAACAGTTTTTGGCCTAAACAACATTGCAGAAATCTTATTATCTTTATATAAAATTTAAATGGTTTAGAAATTGAAAAAATGTCCATTATTAAAGTGAAAAATAAAAAAATCTAATAAAACATGTGTTCATCGCCATTAGTAGAATTTCTACAAAAGATCCACACACACACACACACACAAATTTATTATATTAACTTACTTCATGAATCATAAGAGCAGCTAGACCATATACAACTCCAGTCCAAACTTCCTCACTTTGAATTGCATACTTATCAACAGTGCAATCGGGCATCATACCATTAACAGCACCCATTTTACCTCCACAGTAATGTTTTACATTCATATCATAAATAGTCTGTAGTACACTCTCCACATTGGCTGCTGGAAACACCTGTTAACATTAAAGGTGAAGTATGATCAATAATCTGATACAAAATTATATTGATACTACCCAGTTCTTGATAAAAGCACGGGTATCAATTAGGCTGTAACGCATTGCACACTCAAAGTAACATTTTCAAGAACCACAATTTTAATCGCAAAATTCCTCAAAAACAAGAAACTATATATTCTGCGAACAGTGAAATTCGTTGCTTATAACTTATAATTCAATTAGTCGTACTAACCACAATATGGTTACTGCCTAACAAAAAACATGACAATAATATTCTTAGACTAAGAAGTAACAGTATACGAGTATATTATTACAGCTACTGAAGACTTGAACAAAACACGCACAGGTGCATAATAAAAGTTAGATGCATTAAAAGTGGTTTGCTCCTTACATTCAGATTATGAGTTACCATTCATTGGATTGAAAATAATTATTATACTGCAACATTTATTTTACATACAAAATAAATTAATCATCTCCATGTTATGGCTTGAAGCTCAGAAATTAGTCTCTCTAGTGCTGCCATCTAACAGCCGACTACTGGTAATTTCAAGGACAGCATATTGCAAGCTCAAACTCTTCGCACAGTAGCGCATTCTGAATTGAAACCATAATTATATTGAAGCCTCATGACATCATATGGTAGAGACTTCTCTTGGATATAAATGCAATGGTCAATGGTTGTACCAAAAATTAAATACAGAGTGTGTGTATATAAACCCTTGAATGCTGGTTGCTTTAACTGTAAAATTATCCTTCACAGTTTTGCATATACAGTAGAACCCCTCAAACTCGACATTCCGTCAAACTCGACAGGGCCAGTGACAAGGAGCATGGGATTTCCAAGGTCATTCACTGCATTGTTTTACGCCATGTGCACCTGCCAGATGCCCGGAGGTTGAGGCTTGTTACTTTTGTTTATACAGCTGTGAGGGATGCTCCTTTTGTCTAGCCACTTTCTAATCCTACTGTATAGTAGAGGCCAAAGTTAAAGATAAAGGGTCCAGGTAGACCAGGACAGCCCTAAACATTTGTTGTCAAAACATTCATATTGTTGTGAACCCAAGCGCCTAACCACCCGGATGCTACCGGTCATTAGCACCGATTCCATTAAAGTAAGCGGCAAGTCTTTTGTCATAACAATTCAACGGAGCGTCGTAGAACTATGATTCAAGTTTTGTAATAAAGGTCTTAACCATGTGAGAAAAATGATCCGACTCTTAATTATATGCGATCAGCAGTTCAATTTATAGCATTTGTATTGGACTGTGTTTGGTATGGACATTCTTTTTCTTCGGCGACTTCGAGATGAAGCTGCCAGACGTCCAGTCGAAAATGAAAAACAAAGATCAATCAAAAGTTTTTTCAAACAATGCTAACTTTGCTCTAATTTTTTTTTTATATATAAAATTGTTTTAATCTTTAAAAATATTTAATGGACTGTCTGTTTTTTACTGTAGACTTTATTACAGCATATTAGGATAGGTCTTTTTAGTTTACTAAACCTATTGTACAAGGCCAACACTTTTTAAATCTCATTTGACCGATCGATTAATTTAATTTTAATGTGTGATTGAACACACTATTTTTTTGTTGTCAGGCAGGGACTTTTTTGCAATAAACGTTTAATCATTGATAATCAATAAATGTACAGTTATTTAAAATAATTTTGAGTATTTGTTGCAAACCTAACCATTAAATACCAAAGTTCCCTAAAACTCGACAACCCCCAAACTCGACAACCTTAAAGTCCACATTGTGTCGAGTTTGAGGGGTTCTACTGTATTTTTAAATCATTAAATTCATATTTTACAAAAAATTTAATGAAATCAGTAATGTTTATTTTAAGAAATTATATAATTTATATAGGCCTCATGGCTGATTTTTCTGGTTACTAGTAACTCACAAACCAGCTTTTTTCCATAGATTGCGACTAATACATTTTGTTTGGGTCCTTAGAGCCTATACTACAGCAAAATTTGATCAACATTTTGGAGCCGATTGTGAGAAAATGATAATTTTGTGTTTCCTAAGGCAACTACACCCTAATATTGAGTTATAAAAAAAATGGGAAAAAGTCCTGAGATAAAGGACCAAACAATGATTAAATTTCAAAAGAACATACCAAACTTCATTAAAATCTGTCCACATGTTTGGACTATAGAGCACTACACATATGAGGGATATTATTCCAAAAACCACATTTTTGGTCTCAGCTAACCTCAAAACTTGCAAAAAACTCTTACAACGATTTTTTTAACCTACATAAATTCTACTTGGTAATTGTTTACAATTACTTTGCCACCTCTAACTTCTTTAGTATGAAGACATTTGACATATTTATGTTTGTAAATAAAGGAGTAACATTTATTATGACCCGGAAAAGTAAAAAAAGTGAGATACTTACTTTAGAAGTCGTCTTCAGATGAGCTACTGACATTAAAGTTCGGAGATGGTTCACAAGGTGCCCATTGGCTATTGTCTTCGCCATTGTACAACTGACCTAATGATGCTTACTTTGCGATTTAATTATATAGGCTATCATGACAGGTTTGGCCATGTAGCTCTCTCTCTCTCTCTCTGTCTGTCTCTGTCTGTCTCTGTCTGTCTCTGTCTGTCTCTGTCTGTCTCTGTCTGTCTCTGTCTGTCTCTGTCTGTCTCTGTCTGTCTCTGTCTGTCTCTGTCTGTCTCTGTCTGTCTCTGTCTGTCTCTGTCTGTCTCTGTCTGTCTCTGTCTGTCTCTGTCTGTCTCTGTCTGTCTCTGTCTGTCTCTGTCTGTCTCTGTCTGTCTCTGTCTGTCTCTGTCTGTCTCTGTCTGTCTCTGTCTGTCTCTGTCTGTCTGTCTCTGTCTGTCTCTGTCTGTCTCTGTCTGTCTCTGTCTGTCTCTGTCTGTCTCTGTCTGTCTCTGTCTGTCTCTGTCTGTCTCTGTCTGTCTCTGTCTGTCTCTGTCTGTCTCTGTCTGTCTCTGTCTGTCTGTCTCTGTCTGTCTCTGTCTGTCTGTCTGTCTGTCTGTCTGTCTGTCTGTCTGTCTGTCTGTCTGTCTGTCTGTCTGTCTGTCTGTCTGTCTGTCTGTCTGTCTGTCTGTCTGTCTGTCTGTCTGTCTGTCTGTCTGTCTGTCTGTCTGTCTGTCTGTCTGTCTGTCTGTCTGTCTGTCTGTCTGTCTGTCTGTCTGTCTGTCTGTCTGTCTGTCTGGAATACGACGCCATTAGAACTGACTGCAAAGGACCGCTTCATATCGCAGCATTGATAAGACTTTGACCCTGTGTAACTGGTATTTTCTAGTTGTTCCGGGCCTTCAAACATGTTTATCTGTCGTTTGTAGTCCATTGTTGATAACATATCTAAATACTAAAGAAGTTAGAGTGACAAAGTAATTGTAAACAATTACCTTCTACTTGAAAATACCACCATTTTATAATTTTTTGTACCTCTTCATCAATGCCACAAGCCCTCAAATACCAAAGTCCACACAACTGATCAGACATAATGGACGTGGAATGAGAATCTGGTGAGCAATCAAAGTTGTAATACTGACCTGAAACAATAACATAAAATTCATTGAGATGCAAACAAAATAATAATTTCAATATCTATGGTTACTTAAAAATAGCTAAGAAAACTTGTATTATATTCTTTATTCTGGTTTTAATTTATTTGATAATGATGGTTTGTTCATATTATTAATATGGTTTAATAATAATAATAATATGCCACCATTTGTGTACATAAAAATTAATACACAGTCTTTCAATAGTATAAATCAACTCACGTTATCAAGCTACAAATCTATAACATTGAAAACACCAATATAGCCTTGTAGCCTAGAGCCTTGTTATAAATTTAAAATTAAGACTACCCAAAAAGGAGTCTTAGTTTTAACATAGCCCAGGCTTCAATGAGGTGGGAAGGGCGTACGCCTTAAAAGTTTTAACACACAACATTTTGAAAGTGTTTTTTAATTATTCTGAAATTTTGTAAATACTGTAATAAGTTGGTGGCCTATTTTGGGTTAGTTATAAACTTATAAATAATGTACATAAAAACATCGTGATATTACATACCATTCCATAATTTCTTGTGGAAGGCTTTCTTAGCCCTTTCTAAAAGATCTGCATATTTAGTTTCATAGTCAGGATGATTCAGCAATTTTGCTCCTCTTTTCATACAACACAGAGCTGCCAACCACATGCTACCACAGTACGCACTGAAAAAATATATTATTATACTGTTGGAATAAATTTAATTGGATATAAAACCTTTTTTTTTTCCTTTACAAAACAACGCAATCAAATTTTGTTATTCTGTATTTTTAAAAATTGAGCATTATTATTTTAAAACACACTTAAAATCTTCTATACAGTCAACCAAAATTTTAATTGGTTATTGTCATTTTACTTTCTAAATATAAGTAGTGTGGCAAGAAAATAATAATTATCTTCAGGAATCTCCTGAGCACAAAAAAGTCTATTATTAATATACAGTAGAACCGGTCTAGTCGGGACTGACACCTGGGCCGGTTGCCCGTTTGGCGGGTTAATCCGAGGTTCCTGTGAAAAATCTGTTTTCGTTCAAAGAAAGCTTATTTAATCAGGTAGCGCTAAAAATTATGCAATTAAGATGTTATTGCAAATCATTTTATTGTACATAAATGTATCGTATATATTATGTTATGTATATTATACATCAAACGTGAAAAAATTAAACACTACAAAGCTCCCCCTCTGTCAAGTCTTTTGACACATTTAACCGCGTCTCAAACGAAACCAACACACGCTTCCGTTTTCGTAACTCGCTCATTTTTATTTACTGTATATACTGTACGTAGATCATAACCAGTCAAAGACAAGAAGAAAACTGAAAAGAAATGTTATATTTTCCATAATGTATACTAAATTGATTCGTGGAAAAAAGGCGGCCCATCAAACGTTTTTGTCGGTGGATGTCTGCTATACCGACGGGTGCCAATGCCGCAATGTTTTTATGCCGCCGACAATGGGATACCGCTATGGACAAAATCGTTTGACTCGCCGCCACTTTGGTGTTTCAATTACAATTTATTTTCAGAAACTCTCATCCAAACAGCACACTATGATATAGGCCGGTTAATCCGAGGACCGGTTAATTCGAGGCCGGTTAAAAGAGGTTCTACTGTATATATATTGTGAAATGTGGTTTTAGTAGGAATTCTACATGTTAACCCCATCCGACACACACTTTACGGAACTGTAGGTAATTTGTGATGATAATTTGACAGCTCCTATAACTTATTCCAACCTGTTTTGCAATTTCGGATACTCTCACTCATCGATCGTCTTCAATAATATCTCGAACCGCACGAATGTTTTGATCTGTAATGATAGTCTGAGGACAAAAATCGTGTCCCTGATTTTCCACTCGTTTCAACCTTCCTTGAACTGTTTTTGCCAGACAAATCCACGAGTCCTTGACAATGTTTGGTCCCCGAACTGTGCAGTCAATTTCCGGAAAATTCCCATCACTTGAACTCCTTCACGAACAATAAATTTTATAATTATGTGTTGTGCAGTAGACAGCTGCACCTGTTGCTCCAACATTGTCAGTATTACTGAAGAATTGGTTGGGAGTGTTGAATAACCGGCTCTCCCCCACTCCTAATGACCCCACCCAAGGATACTAGAACTCGGGCCCAGTCCTACCAACCGTAGACGCTCAGGAGCAAAAACCCAGTTTACATTTGATTCTACCTCCTATTACAGTTAAAGTTAAACAAGTTTAATACTAGATGTTACTTTAACTGATGGGACTGTCAAACATTTGTATAAAAATGTTCTGACAAATAAAATTATAATTATTATAAGAATGTAAATCATTAAAACATTTACATATTAGAAAATGTAATATTAGTTAATAAAAATAGATCCTTTGCAGTATTTATACTTCCTTTTGGCTGGTATCTATATATTTATGATTTTTGTTTACACCCTAGTTGTTGTGCCACTTTTGATCATACAGGTAAATTCTTAGAAACTTAAAATACTAACAAAATAATTACCTGCAACCAGTCATTGTCCAACAATCATACGTCTGATCTGGTGAGCCATCGTTCTCAATCATACCATCTCCGTCCTCGTCCCATGTCAGAGCTTTATCCATAACAGTCGTCAGCTGTAACCACATATCTTCTAGATATTGTTTGTCATGTGAAATGGAATAATCACGATAACACTGGAGTACAAATTTAATGTTCAAGTCTCGCCATTCAGAAATATCATGTATATTATAAGCATTTGTTTTATCAAAAGGCTCTTCACCTGTTTATGCAGATAAAATCAAAGGTATAAAAATAGTAACTGATGTAAATTTACATTTAAAATTATTTTTAATAAACAAATGCATAATGGTTTTAGTAAAAAATATTATCAAAACATATCTAAAATATGATTACTTCAGTATATTTAGTATTTATTTGTTTAACTATTGGAAGAAAATGACAACAATACCTGAAGACTGAATCAAGGGGAAAAACCTCGTCAATAAATTAAGAAAACAAACTAGTCCACTAAGAAAAAAGTAAACTGATGTTATTCTTAATATCAACCATAGTTTTGTTTTAATCTCTTGAATAAAAAATAAAGTATTTTTCTGTAATTTTCTATTCTGCATATTATAAGTTAAAATTATTTTATATACAAGATGTAAGAAACATATGAAATAAAACAAATTTTAATAACGATTGAAGTCTGTAGTTTAACAATATGATGTAGTAGGTATAGACTTTGTTTTATATGTTTAGACATTTTACATAACCTTATATTTAAAATTGTGAAACTACTTTTAAAATTCAAATTTATTTCATTTCTTTTTCTGTTGTAGACAAAAATACATTTGTATAAATTAATGCACATAAAACAATAATAGGTTCTTTTCCTTTATGAAAATGTATTATAGGTTAGGTTAACAACATGACAATTGTAGGCCACCAGTATTATATTATGAATGATATGTATTATTTATTCATACTTTTTTTTTATGTCTGTCTACCTAAAATAGTTGGTATTGTGAACTTAAAATTACTGTTTCGATAATCAAATAATAATAATCATATTTCATCTATTAGTTAGGTTAGTTTATTTAGAATAGTTATTTAGATTGAAATAAACACTGTTTCATGACGTAATAGTGACGTTTAATCACAAATACATGGTAAAATATATCAAAAAAAGAAAATAAAGAGAAAAACATTTGATTTCTTTATACTGAACTAGTTAAGCTGGTCAATATCCTGAAGTATAGCTTGAAAAGAGTTTTTGTTTGTTGTTCTTTCTTCACTTTTTGCCTTCAATGAATTCAAATATATAATTGTCTAGTAGATGTCTATGTACGTTTCATCTGTTTTTTTATCTAGTCCTAACATTCTTTCAATGGTTTACATTAGGACTTCTGAAAGAGGATCTATGAAATCATGATTCGCGCATCACCAACTTTCACGTTTCACTTACCGTATATTTAAACTCATTTCACGACTGTTGTTACAAGTTTTAGTTTTTGGTACAATAACCGCGTGTTGCAAAGATGCAACACATACACTTTTATTTCGTGCAATTAAGTAAACTTGAAAAATAGAACCAGAGACATCCATAATGTATGATTGTCATAACTAGATAGTGTTTGTCATTATTAGTTCATATTATCATTTTTTTGTCTACGTACGAATGAGTAGTGGGAGGATAACAGGGAAGAACCCAGTAATAAATTAATTATTAACAATAATTAACATAATAGATCTTAAAACATAGTTTAAAACAATAATTAATTAATAACAATTCAATAGGAAACACCAAAAGCTGTAAGAGAAATTTGAAAACATTGTGACGACTAATGAAGAAAATAATACTAAAATTTTATGGACAAATGAAGATAATGGACCCAAATAGATCAGAAAAAAGATACTAAATTATTAAGTCAGAAAAACACAAATCTTCTGGGTTAAATACATCAAAATCTAGAGAAAATTGGAATAAGAAACAGAAAACAAAGATTTCGGAAAAAAAGTCTTGTAGATGAAGGATCAAACAGCAAGAAAACCAGAACGGCAGAAGAATATATGTTCAGATAAGGAAAAACAAGAAGAAATCAGAGAATGAAGGAGTTCTGGTGTAGAAAGAAACAGAAAGTTATGTAAATGTAACCCACAGTAGGCTGTATCAAATATAAAAAATAATAATAGAAACAGATCCTATAAAACACGGTAGATCTTATAATAGAATAATAACATTAATTTAAATGCAAATAAAAAACAGATCCAATAACACATGTATAACCAAAAATAGAAGCTATATGTTTAAAAAACAAGACATTTATCATCTATTTATTTTTATTGATTTTTTTTTTTTTTTTTTTTAGTTAAAAGAATAGAATCAAAATCCCGGATCTTAAGAATGATTTAATTTTTTTAATTAAATGTTTTTGAAGAGTTTAAAAATTTTGAAGAATAAAAATAAAAATGTAAACTTCTTCCACCATTTTATTTCTTTTAAAGTTTATGATTTAAAGATTAATTTTCGCTAGATTATCTAAACATATAAATTTATATTGCAATTTCTGCAGCCTTAAAATTTTTATATTTTGTGACATGGTCATGAGATTGGAATTTCCGGAAGAACCGTGATCAAGTTACTCTACCGTTGAAAGGATACAATGAAGCACGAAATGACAATAGTTCCTGAGATATTCCAGCACCACAACCAAGATGCCTCATTTTCCATCCCACCCACTATTTGTCTTTTACCTGAGTGTGAAGACCACATAATATTACCCCAATGGCCAGTATGTCCTAAATTTGGCTTGTTTCGGTTATACGACACAAAAAGGCCTTCATACCATGGAATAGTGTTAACTGTGTCTAGTAATATTTTGTAGAACATGTGATGGTTGGTTAGACATTGTTGATCACTCATTAACCCTTCAATGTGGTTTACCGAGCAGTGTTTGCATGATTTTACACTCTGTATTTGCGGATTGCAGAGCATGGCTGTCAGCTAATTATCTCTACTGAATATATTTAGGACTATTTCAAGAAACTAAAATACACAAAACATGTAGAAAAGCTATTTTTATCATTTCTAAAAGTCTGCCCGAACCCAGTGCGTTTTATTAGTTTGAAATACATTCCGAAATCAAGTGTTTCTTTGTTTATCAGCTGTCTCAGCCTCAGCTTAAGGTGATATTGCACTAAACTCCAAGAAGTTTCTGTTTTTTATATAATGTTTTTATAGTGTTTTTCTCGGGTTTTTATAGTATTATTGCTGTGTTTTAGAAAGATAAAAGTGAATTGTTGCTAATTGTTTATCAGCTAATATTTTTATAAATTAGTTCTGTGGTTACTTTTGTTTATAATTCTTTTAATAGTTCTTTAATACATTCAAAGTGTTTTTAGTAGTGGAGTCATATAATGGCTCAGGTTATAAATAATATATAAATACTTGAATGAACAGTATGAAACGCCTACAAAAAGTACCGCAAGCAAGCATTATTCTTTACTAAAAATCCCCTGTGCTGCAGGGTTAAATATTAAGGTTTAAATGATTCATGGACCATCGCCAAACTGTCGTGCATTCAGCCTAATAGACAGCTCTACTAGGCCAAAAAATTCAAAAGTTTCCATTACGTTTCAATTTGAAAAAATTCCAATATTAACTTTTAAGCATTTCAAAATTCCAAAATTTAAAAAACTTTCTGAATTAATGAAAAAAATTTATATTTATTTCTCACCTGGATCTCCCAAATCATGAGGTACAGCATTGATTGCCTTCCTAGCAGATATTTTCCCATCAAACAAGTACCAGTATTTTGAAGGATTTTCTGTAAGAATTGTATCCTTGAATTCATACTGTATAGAAGCTTGTAATTTAGGCCAAAGTTGTGCAAGAGCAAATGAAGCATAGAAGTGTACATCGTATGTATTGTACATTCGGTATTCATGGCCTTCCAAATAAGCAAATCTTCCGTATTCTATCCTAAAATTAATTTAATAGTTTATATTCTTCTGCAAACATTTCATTAGATGTACAAAAACATTACACAAACTTTTTCACTCGCTAATCTCAAACACCAAATAAAACGAAAACTAAACTGTTACCAAAAATGTTGATTCGGTAATTGTTGAATAAAAGCAAAAATAAACCATAGGCACAGACTTTGAAAAAATATTTATATATTTAAATAACAGCAAAAATGCTTGAATTACACTATAAATACATACTCAATGTAAATCGTATTTAAATAAAATGGAACTTTTAATGACAGCAGAGTTGAGACTTTCTTTGTGTATTGATAATAATTCCTAAACTTGATTGTTATTTACTTGTAATTTTGCACGTAGATTTGTATCATTAATCTTCACGTTATATTAAAATTTGAACAAGATAAGTAGAGCAGAAATTACGTTGTATTTTATAGTAGCCCCGTGGCCGATTACTTATGAAGTCAGAGATAACGACCAACACATTTTTAATTTATTGATTTTAACTCTTACACATATTTTTACCAAGCCAGTATTATTTCAAGTGAAAAATATACGACCTAGATTGGAAATTGATCCAGAACATTCAGCTTTACGCGCCAATGTTCCACCAACTGAGCTAACCTTGTTAACTCCCAGCATAGGACACATACTTCTCACTTTACAAGGTAGTTAATCCAATAACTCAAAATTGCAACAAAATAAAGTTAAATGAGAAGCGACAAGCAATTATGCTGGGAAGCGACAAAAATAGCTCAGTTAGTGGAGCATTTATGAGTAAAGTCAAAGGTCCTGGGTTCAATTCCCAGTTCAGGTCATATATTTTTCACTGAAAATAATTATTTAATCATTAAATTTCGTTTGACTCCTTGGAGATTAAACTTGAGCAAAATTTGTATAAAATCATTCGGGCCATTTTAAAGAAAATCATAATTTGTTTTTTATGACAGATAGCCCTAACTTTTGAGTTATCCAAAAAAAAGTCCTAAGATATAGTAAAAAATAGTTATTTGTGCAACTAGTGAGTAAAGTGGCACGTTTTTAAACGAGAGAAAAATGTTGACGCACAAGGCTTGCTGAGTGCGTCAATTTTATCGAGTTTAAAAAAGAGACTTTGCTCACGAATTGCACATTATACTTTGTCTACAGTTGTTATTTTGTGACAAATAAAAAACATACTTCAGCAGTAACACAATATGGCGGATTATTTGACACGTTTTCATCCTCTGAACTGTCCATATTTTAAAACTACACAAAATATAGCAGTAGTGCTAAACAACAAATCAACACTGAGTAGAAGTTCTCACGTCAAAACTGAGGTTATTTATGAATATTACAAATAACTTGTATTGTTGAGGAAACGGGATTGCCAACTTCAAAACTCGGCAAACGAAAAATACTCTCCGTGTACATACACTGTCAATCATCTTCATAAATAATTACTTCCTTCTTCAACTTTAAAACGTTGTTTTGTTGTTTATTTATGTTATTTTACATGTAAGAATTAATCTAACCTACATACGGGACATTTCCTGTATATTATAAATCAATTCAAATAAACTTAACCTAAATTTCGTTTTGTTCGGTTGCCATTCGGAGTGAGCAAAGTAGTGGGCAAAGTGAAACTGTTGAGAAATCAGCTGTTTTGTAAACTAATTTAAATGAACAAAATGCCACTTTGTCAACAACTGTAGACACATGCAATTTATTAAAATCAGTCCTGTAGAACACTGCAGATATAACAGACATCATTACAAAAATCAACTTTTGGATTTACAGACCTCAAAAAAGAGATATATCTGCAAAAAACTCTACGTCGATTGTTTTACCCACTTTCTGTATACTAAGTATATCTGAGAAAGTAACAACACTGATCAGAAAGTTTTATAATTACCTTGGATCTGTTTTATTCAGCTTTTCTGGTCGGTCCATCAAAAACCAAACGGTACCACCATCAGCAATATAGTAGGTTTCATTGAATAAAGCGCTCTTGTACCAATCTGGCAGGAACCTGATAAACAAAAAGACAATATTTGTTTGTGAAAAGATGTCTTCCTCTTCTTAAAGCGCCGATCTCTCAATATCTCTCTTAGTTTCTGTTTTTAGTTGCTGTTCAAAGGTGTAAAACCTCTCATCATCATCATCTTCTTAAAAAAATAATAATAATAAAAAAGGAAGAAAAGAATATAAAATAAAGAGCCCTATCCCTAGATACTGTGATTGCAAGTACCTGCTGGAAGGATGATAACCATTGACCCTTTTTCATAATAAAATTTAGAATGTTTGAATAGATGAATAATTTTAATTTCGCTTATGTAAGTGTTCACCCTCAGTGAAAAAAAGAAAAAGGAAAAAAACACCATCAGATTTCCTGAGTAAAAATGGAAATTTCAAATCAAACCAAGACAACCTTATATGCTCTCAAACACTCAAATAACATCAGGATTGAAAAAAAAAAAAACAAGAGATGATCAAGAGAGACTTAATAGGAAAGATGAAAAAAAAAGGGATCTAATCCAAACCTAGATGAATAAAGGTGTAAATCAGGCTAGGTTGCCTTGAGATTGTCTGAGTGGGCCTATGAAAGTTTCTCACAGATTCTATGTACTAAATCTCAAGGTGAAGGAGTCAAAGCAATCATATCCAATGATAACGCTCAGTATATAAAAGTGAAAGCCTTAAAACTAAAAAAGATTTAATTACCTTAGGTCCGTCTTGTGACTTCGTTGTTGATTGCTTCTTACATGTTTCGAGGCCGTAACCCCATCACCAGAAAATTACTTTGTTAACTTTGAAGAACTCGTCATTGATTATATTAAAAAACACATTTAACACAAGAACATCACTTCAATCAACAACGAAGTCACAAGACGGACCTAAGGTAATTAAATATTTAATTTAAATTGTGACCTAGAACCAAAAATATGCTTATTAAAAAAGATTATTCAAGATCTTCGCTGTATCTGATTGCTTGAAAAGATACCTTTCATCGAAATAGCTTTGACCGATTTTGAGATGTTCAATTTTCTAACACATTATCCATGTTGTATCTTTTGGAAGATGACGAATACTCTGTTTGAGGTCTTAGAGGCTATGTCTAGTCAAAATTTGATAAAAATCATTATCGCTGATTTAGAGAAAATTTAAACGTGTTCTCAACTTATGCCTCCAAATGTCAAGTAATTAATAAACGCCACACATATGGCTTTTATAACAACTTCTATCAAAATCAGTTCACCTGTACAAAGTTCACTATTTAAATATGAATACAGGTATAATGTCAGAAATTGTACAGATTACTTTAACACAGTTACAAAGCAAACTAATTTTACCGTAATTTTTTAATAATATAGATTTAAGCGGTTAGTTAAAGATTAACTATTATATTGTTGTATTAACTTGGATGCGTTGTGAACAGTCACTGTGATAGATGAAGATAACACATGTTCGTTGACTTTAAGCAGGACAATCAACTTGCCACTAATAAAGAAATGGGCGTGAGAACAGTATAAACTATATATCGAAACAAAACCTGACATGTCTAAAGAACTTTGTATCAGTCTTTCCACGGTTTTGGAAGAACCATTGAAGAGAGCGTTATTATGTTTGGACCAAATGCAATGTCGCTTGGTCAAGGGAAGGATAATGAAGGTAGGGCAGTTTAGTAATTAGCCATACTTTGTGCATTGAGTTGCTTAGCAGGTGCAAAACCCAGAGCCCGTTGAAATGGAAACTACAGGAATGACTGTTTGTTCAGGTGTGTGATTACTGAACAATATCATTGACAAGGCCAATCATTTAGTCAGAGAATGTTTATAAATTCCTGTAAACCAGATAATGATCAATTGCATGTAACCATGTTTTAGTATTTAATTAAATGTTAAGTTCCAACAACGTAGCTGGTACATAATATAAGTTCCATAAATGAGGGGAAAACGGAATTGTAATAGAATGTATTTATGCTAATGAAGTATATCTATAATATGCAGTGACAAAAGTAAGAGATTTCATTTAAAAAACACTTTTTAGACCTAATAGATTTCAAAACAGTTCTGCAGTGTACCAATTAAAAAAAAAATCTCTATACCAAGCATAGATAAAAAAGTAAAAGATCTAAATATATTTGTTATTCTTTTTAAAAGTATTTTAAAGTTTTTTTATGAATAAGGAGGAAGCAAGATACCTTACATGTCATCTAAAATTGGTTGTTGCCAGTTGACTATCTGCTGTTCCCAATCTGCATAATTTGCCAATGCATACGCACTCATTAATGGACCTGCTTTCCCATCCTTGCCAAAATATTTAGTATAATATCTGAAAAATAAGGATTTATTAGTAGAAAATAAATTATAAATACAAATTTGTACTAAGATAAGAGAAAATAACCACTGCACTAACTTTCTCACATTTGTACACAAAACCAAAGCCTAAACATACACAAAATATTTGTCAACATCTTCTATATCTTCTAGTTTGAGAGTTAACGGCAAAAAAAAAAATAAATTAATTAATTAAAAAAAAATAAAATAAAATAAAAAAATTAAAAAAACATTCATGACCACTAAAGTGGATATTACATTTTGGTATATTGTGAACATTAATGGCTTAAACCATTGTGCCAAGCTGTATGTAATATAACATTATAATACATAAATAAATTGGGATGAGGAAGGATGAAATGAACCTGACAAAGTCCAGGATACATTTTGGTTTTTTTTTTTTTCAAATTTATTTACAAACTATATTTTTTCCCCATGAAATTTGGCACATTGATTCGGATGTTCCATTACCTTAACATTTCATTAAAAATTAAATTAAACAACATTTCATTGTACTGTACAACATAAATTTATGCTTTAAAAAACTTAATTTAAACAATTAGGATATGTGATATCCTAAAACTAATGAAAAATGTGTGGTGGAAGTGGATAGGTGATGGATGAAGATGATACAAAATTGATAATGGATTGTGTTTTACAAAAATGGTATTTATATTGATTATGTTAAGAAAAGTTCTTACATACAGTTTTGATTTTGTTAATATGCCCTTTAATGAAGTTTGAAAGAGTTGTTATTTTCTTTAGTTAATTTTGACTGGATATAATATGGATAAAAGGTGAATTTATAATGTTGAATTAATTCCGTCGAGTAATAAACAAAGTTATATATTTATTATTTCCATATTGGCTTTTGAACTACTAATTTATATTGGTTTACATATCTTGTCAAAAATAGTACAATTTTTTATTTATTGCTACAACTGTTTCACCTTAACAGAAAGCATCCTCAGGGGTGTTATGTGTCCCACGCCTGAGAATGCCTTCTGTTAAGGTGAAACAGCTGTAACAATAAATAAGAAATTGAACTACTTTTGACAAGGTGTGTAAACCAAAGTTATATATTCCACTCACAAATAAGCTTGAATATTATATATTAACTTAGTTTTTTTTTTTTTTTTTTTTAATCATTGAAATAATTATTTAAAACACTTAACCCTCCTGCATCTATAACAATGATGCTCCCTCTCTGAATGTTTTGAATAGAATATCCCAAAACCTTATTTTTTTCTTCATCGTCATAGAGATTTCCTATTCATCCACGTGATAGTACTTTTTCTTTTTTTTTTTTTTTTTAATTCATGACGAATTCTATCACAAATTATATTTCATGTTGCATAAATTATATATATGGAAATAAAAAATCTACTGTGGTATGTATTTTGATGAAATGGGTTTTATGTTTTTTGTTGGTGATAATTGTTAGGAATCAAACGGGGTTCGTGGAGTCGGCTTCTAATGAAATGAAAAAGATTTGGGCAATCAGTGATTCATTGCTAAAAATGTTTGTATTGACAATTTCTTTAGTTTATTATTAATAATGATTCCAATGTATAGATATTGACATTTAATACCACACTAATTTATTAGTTAAATATCCTAAGCTTTCGTTCCAGAGTTATCCCAATTATTATGACAGATATATATATTTAAATAAGAATTCCAATAATTTACTAAATTGCTTTACACATGAAGCTTCTCCACCTTCCCATTGGCGACCTCTCGTGGCTCCGTGTCTGTATTGATCCCTCGTATCGAATTCTCTTCGATTATCAATCTTATCCCGTGACACAAGCAGAGTCCAGCAGAGTCTCTCACTGGTCCTCCCGGCAACCTCCTGCCAACTCCAGCAAACAGTCAATACCTCCTTATTGTGTCTGATCCCGATTTTCTACCACCCTTGGGTTATATACTCTTGATCATTTGTGACGAGTTAGTAGGTTACAAGCCAAGTAATTAACTAACTTTTTGTATTCTGTCATAATGATTGTTTATACTCTGATGTCTATAGATTGGATTTGGAATATTTTATCTATTACATTTTAACTTAATTTGAAATCCTAAATTAAATAAATCCTAAATTAATGAATATGTTTAATTGGTGATTTTCATGTTATGCATGTATGATAACTTTGGAATTTCTGTAGTTACATGTCAAGTTATGAAAAGATGTTAAATTTTGTTCATAAATTATCCATTATTCATTATTCATGTTAACTGAATAAATCCAAAAACAAATAAAAATTTTTAATCTAAATTACTCAACACAATTAACATAAACTAAAAAACACTAACCTAATGAATTTTCTTTTCTTTGATAGGAAATGTACTATAGGTGCGTCCCAGACTAAAGAAAATTCCATATCACTTGTTGCTCCATTAGATACTTTTACTTTGGCACACACAGCACTTGCCAGTTCTTGACCTGCGCCTGTTTAATTGTACAAGAAGAGAATATAGTAGAATTGTATTTAACATAATAAGTAAAATTTCTACAAATAAGATATCAAACTAAAATTGACTCTAGAAGAGGCAAATGTGCAACTTTGGAGTCTCTTTATATTTATTTGCCAATTATTCCTGAATCGTAATATTTTTTACTTGCGATTTTGCATATAATAAATGAAGATATGAGTAAAACAGTCTCATGGTTATTTTTTTGTTTTATACCAATAACTGACGGACCTACTTTTTTGGAGAGACTGCAACCAAAACATTTTGTTTAGGTCTTCAGATATGTGAGTAAAATTTTATCAAATTCGTTGAAGCTGATTTTACGAATATCATAATTTTTTGCTTTTTTTAAATGCCAGTTACACTCAAATTTAGAGTTATTGTCAAAATATGCCCACATAACAAATTTGATTATAATCATTTAACACATTTCGACAGCTTTATTATTAGTAGTAGTATTGGAATCCGGTTTTACCCCTTGGCTATAAGACTTTTTGTACCTCCCTGATTCCTTTATCTAGCTTATTTCTATACACTTGGTTAGGTATAGTATATATTTCTATCTAGGCAAAAGCTTCCTATTCTACACTTATCTTTATTAGACTTCCATTTGGGCCGAAAATTGCTAGTATTCTGCACCCTAATTTCAGAAGTATGTGTTATGTATTTTTCAAGTGTTGAACAGACTGTGTTTCCAGTTACGCTGGATTAATCCCATGGTATTCAAATAATTCTTAAAAGTTCTGTCTCTTGTCACAAAGCTTAAGATTTTCCATTGGTTTAGTTTGATTTGTGCGGCGACAAACCTAGAGAATTTTTGATTTGACTAAACCAGTGACCTATAGAACTTTCCTCCTAACCAACTCTGGTTTCTGATTTTATCCACTTTTCCAAACAATTTTTTGCTGCAACTTTACTTATGCCTTACACTGGTTTTGGGCCAATGAAAGGCATCATTGTTTCTTTTTTCGCCAGTTTGTCTGCCTTTTCATTGCCTTCATATCCTCTGTGACTAGACATCCACCTCAATTCCACATGGTTTCAGGTCGATCATTTAACTAAGGAGTTGTGACAATCCCACACTAATGAAAAAAAAAAAAATCCATGTAAACTTATGCCCTTTAAAGCAGTCTGACTATCTGTCCTAACAATTATGTGCTCATTGATAAATCCCTTCACTAGGCACAGTTGTGCGCATTCTAATATTACCAGCACTTCTGTCCGGAATACCTTCGCATACATTCCCAGAGCTATACTTCCCTCCTTTTGGTTGTTTTCCCATAAACCCTCGCACCTGCTCCCATGTCAGTGTGAGATCCATCTGTTTAGTATTTTATACTATTCTGTATTGGTGACCAATCTCTATCAATATCCTCTCTCTCTTTTATATATATTTAATGAAATATTTTTATTTATCTAATCATTTCTTATTGTTAGTACATAATCATTTGATTTGTAATTCCATATCCTTTACTCCAATGACTACTTCTCCACATACCAGTGTATATTCCATCTGTAGGCTACCAAATTCACTCCAGCGATTATGCTGAGATCAATTGAAACTATTCAGAACAGAACTTCTACTGCTTCTGTAGGTGTACTTTTAAAGGCCCCTGAGATGCACACACAGATCAATGTTTGAAGTCTTACGTTAGTAACCTCCAGTCTAGTCTGTGCTTGGTAACTCTGAACCATAAGTGATCATGTTGACCTGTATTATGTGATTTTGATGTGTGCCACATGGTAACTTACTTGCTTCTCAGCAGGAAAATACATCAACATTTGTTATAAGTATGAACACAGTAGAGACGATAGTTACCTACATAGCAACTGGTTACCTAGTGGGAAGCGAGACGAATAGGTATCTCGATTGTTTACACCTCTTCAAAATAACAGCTGGATCCATCGCATGCGTACTAAATTTGCCCTTACCTCATGTAAGATAGATTTTCTGTGAGTGAATTTATTCAAAACAGTAGATATTAAAAAATTAATATCACATATTTTGTGATGCTAAGTCATTAAAATGAAATAGTATATTAGTTGCCACCTCCTCGAAAATGTCTCTGTTCAACTTATACGTGAGAATGAAAGAAAAGTCCCCACTTATTTTGAAAATTATAAACACAAATTTTAAACTATATTTATTTTAAATAAAACCTAAGCTTAATTATGTATAAATCATATTTTATGGAAATCAATCTTTTAATGATGGTGATCTAGATTCATTATCTTTTTTTTCCCAATTATTCCTGACCTGCAATTTTCACTTAATACCAATTTAGTATACTGGTCTGGAGGATTAATCTTTCCTTTTCACGATAACAACAAAATCAGTACAGCAGATTTTGATATATCAGGCCTTTTTTCCCACAGCCCCGTGAATATAAAAAATTTTTTATTTTTTTTACTGTTAACCCCTTGACTGCTGTAAACGTGTTAATACTTTTGTAACATACTGTCTGTAATATGCCATAGATGAGTTACCTCGTTTCGTGTCGTTTATTGAAACTGTTGTGCTTTATCTATACACTACTGACATCTATCGAAAGTTTATCAAATTAAGAGTGTTTGTTATTGTATAAAGTACAAAATTCATATTGCTTTATTACCAATATTTTTACAGTGTAGACATGTGTTTCTATGTGGCTCCAACATCTAAGGTTATACTTGATGTGAATTTTTTTTTGGAAATAGACCAAATACTTGATTATAGAGATATTTATATTGATTTATTTAGTGATGAAGTTTATGTTTGTTAAAGTATTATGATTTCACAACAAGCGAATGATGATTTCAAGTTTGTTATGAGTAAGAAACTTCCTGAATTGGTATAAAAAACTCTGGTTCCACTTTTTTCAATTTGATGCTGCTGAGACACATTACATCTTATAAAAACGGTAAAATACCCAATTTACAGGAATTTCAGTTGCTGAAAAATACAGCGTAGAAAGAGAAAGAAAGGAGTGGATGTCTAGCAATTTCCTTCTTTGGTTCCATCAAATGAAAAAAGGAAAGATGATATGAGAAAATGATTTTGGTATACAGATACAAAACTAAAGAATCAGAAAAGAAAAGAAACAAAATATACATATTAAGAATATGATGTTGCTTTTTATATAGTGGCTTTCTTTGGCAACTATCACACAAAAATGAAGTTTTAAAGTCTTAAAAAAGATACAGTGTAAATATTTTATAGTACAGTAGAGTCTCGCAAACTCGGCACTCGATAACCCGGCAGTCCGGATTACTCAGTGACCCCGACGGGAAAAAATATATATTTCTAAAAACAGCGATGTTCGTAAAAGTTCGGCAGATCCCAAAGCGGGCATTAACTTCGATCGCTCGAATTGTTGATGGTACTTTTCCCACGTTAAACTCGTCACAAAGCTTTTTTACAGATTCCCCTCTATCAACACATTTAACTGCGTCTCAAACGAAACCAACACACGCTTCCGTTTCCGTAACTCGCTCATTTTTTTTTACTGTGTACACTGTGCGTTGCTGTCAAAGAAAACTGAAAAGAAATGTTATATTTTCCATAATGTATACTAAATTGATTCGTGGAAAAAAGCGGCCCATCAAACGTTTTTGCAGGTGTATGTCTGCTATATCGACGGGTGCCAATGCCGCGGTGTTATTATGCCGCCGACAATGGGATACCGCTATCGAAAAAGACGTTTGATATCACCTCCGCTTTTGTGCCTCGGTGTTTTTACACTGCCGACAATGGGATACCGCTATCGACAAAGTCGTTTGATATCGCCGCAGCTTTAGGTTTAAATTACAATTTATTTTTTGCCCTTATTCCCAATAACCCGGCATTTCACAAACTCGGCACACTTCCAGTCCACATTACGCTGAGTTTGCGGGACTCTACTGTACATATTTGTGAAAAAATTAAGAAACAAAGTTTGTGAATAATAAAACTGCTTTTATTAATGGTGAATTAATTTCTATTCTCAATTAGTCTACTGTATGCGAAGTAGTGGTAAGCTAGCCAGAAAAATCCAGCTCAGGGGCAACTGGGTATTTATAATCATAGCAGTCAAGGGGTTAATCCCGAACCAGCATTTTTGGGAGAGATAGAAACCCTTTTATTTGGGTCTTAAAAAGATAAATTCTAGCTAAATTTTATCAAATTCAGAAGAGTCCAATTTAAGAATAGTAATTTTGAGGTTTTTTCTTACGGCAGCTACTTCGTGAAGTTATGAGTATTAAAAAAAATGCTAAAAACTTCATATGGGCAAAATATGTCGATAATTTAAATTTATTTACTCTTTTAGACTGCTGAGAACTTCACAAACAACAAACACTATTTCAATAACTACTTTTTTGAGTCAGGGGAACTCCAAATGGATATTTCTGTAAAACTTTTTAATCTATTTATGTTATTTCTTCTCATGCAGACAATTACACATTGTATAGCAGGTGTACAATAATATTAAACATGATAAAACAAACACTACATTAACAATACACAATACATTTAGTCCAACCAGTCACTATTAACAGAACATAAATTACGTCATAACACAATCAAATATTTGAAATTTAAATTACAATAAAATATAGGACAGGATATAAGTTATTAGTAGTTACTTTATGTGGGAAAGGGAGAGCAATAAAAAAATACTTAAATCAGCTCCAGTGTGAATATAATGGTTCGTGATAGGCTACCAACCAGGTAATCAACAAGTATGTTCTGCTACCATCCCAACTCCTTTGTGTAACCACCCTTATGCAAATAATTATGTTAAGACTACTAACTTGTACGTGCAGATTTATCTTCGGACTTTCCAAGCTCTCCATTCTTTGTGAGCTCATCCCATAGAGACTTACCATCACCTTTTGGATCAAACTGAGTAGTACTTGTAACATTAACTCCTTCCTGAAAAAAAAAAATACAGAATTCAATTCCTTTGACTATAAACAAGGGAGAGAGTAGTAAAATAAAACTATATTGATTACATAAATAATACTTCATTGAAATTGAGTTAAACATAAATATATATAGCAGCAGGTCCGCCATCTTTGTTTTAAATTAGAATCGTAAAGGAAAGTATGATGTAGTTGAGTCATGACGTCTCAGGGAAAATTTAGAGTAATGTATAAACAAAATTAAATAAATAATAAGGTAGATAATAAAATAAATTAAATGAAATTTATTATTCTCCCATTACATACTTTGTACATATTTAATACATGTCAGATAAAACACAAACATAGAACATTTTTAATAAAGTTAAATTAAAATAAAGGGAAGAATTAGATACCCTCTGTAGGAATCCTAATAATAATGATTATTTAGTATATTATAATAAGAAATAATGTAAGAAGCTGAAAAAAAAAAAAAAGAAGGAAATATAATGGTGGGTAGTGTGTATAGAAAGAAGCAAATGCAAATTGGTGACAATTCATAACCTACTGTGATAATTCGTAACCAGGTATGATTTTAAGTTGACTTGGTTTGAATTTTAGAGAAAGGATGCTGTATATACCTTGCGGATCTTGAAAAAGAAGGAACGCAGAGCAAGTTATTTGTAATGGACATAGTGATATAAAGTTGACAGAACCAAACAAATTAAATAGCCATTTATGTTGGTGTAACCTTACTGATTTCTACTATAAAATGATATATTTATAGATCTTTTACTTGACTGAACAATCTTATATAAACAATTAAAGTTTACAGCTGTTTCACCTATATGTCAGGCATCATCAGAACATGTAGAACACTTACCACATTACAATATGTTAAAATAACTTAAAAACACACACATTTAGAAATCACATTTAATTGTAATGAAAAATAAATTTTCATCGCTAGGCTAAATTAATTTTATGTCACAGTGAGTGACCATCCATTTTCATATTGTCTGCCTGAATATTGGACTGACTATAGTGTACAATATGAAAGTGGACGGTCGTTAATTGTGACATAAAATTAATATAGTGTTGAAAATTTATTTTTCATTCTTTTCAAGTTACACCAAAATTTAAATTTAGCAGTTATTTTGAAATTATCTAGTTAACTTGTCTAATGTAAAACCGAACCAACATACTAAATTTCAATAATCTGTGATCATTACATTATTTACTACCAACAAGTTACATATTTTGAGGAGGAAAAAGCAAAATCACTGCCACATTGCCAAAGAGTGATGGCAAATAACAAGCACAGCTAATTTTGCTAAAGTGTTGGGAGTGTCTTCTAATCTAATAATAATTACCTTACTATTAGCAGATATAGCGTAAGTACAAGGTATGTCATGGATTGTCTGGTGTAGAAGTACGCCGACAGCAGATGCGGTAGATTCCTTTTTTTTAAATTGCTCGCTCCAACAACCTCCTGAAATATAATTATTATTTCTATTTCTTATAATAATAATAATAATTTGTGTATGCAAATATATATTGAAATAATATCATAAAAAACAATTTGTTTTAAAATTCTTGTTTTCAAAAAACAATGCTTAATTTAACCCCTTAATCTTTACAGCTCTCATATCAGCTGTCAGCCAACATCTTAATTGTCCCGTTACGATCACCAATGGCTGACAATGAACAATTCTATTAGTAACACTAATTTTGTATAGTTTACGATATTTGGTTATATCAAAGTTTTTGTATACACATTGTTCTTTTATTGTGTAACTATAATAACTAAATTAAAATTATAAAGAAAATACATTGTTTATATTATTTTATAAAATTTTAAGTATTAGCTCTATTTCAGCTATAATCATACAAAAAATGAGATCTGAAGGAGTATTCAGTCGAATTTGATTGTATCGAAGTTGATCTATACACAGTGTTCTTTTATTGTATAACTATAGTAACTAAATTCAAATTAGGAAGAAAATACATTGTTTTTATTTTATTTTATAAAATTTTAAGTATTATCTCTATTTCAGCTATAATCATACAAAAAAAAAATAAGATCTGAGGGAGTGTTCAGTGCAATAATAATGATAGTGGTAAGAGTTAACATGGGAGATTTTAGTAAGGAATAATGCCTGCTGCGGTGTTTTTTGAAAGATTTTAGTAGGTGCTTGCAACTGTTTAATCAGATATTTATATTTCATTTATAACATAAGCCTTTATAAGACTTCACCACTAAAAAGATTTTGAATTTACGAAAAAGCTATTAAAGAATTATACACAAAAGTAATCACAGAACTAACCTATAAAAGTATTAACCGATAAACACACAATCACTTATCATTCATAAACTATAAAAACATAGCTATAAAACCATAAAACAATTTTTACGCGTAACTTAAACACAACGATTCATTTTTAGCTTTCCAAACAAAACAATAATACTATAAAAACATGAGAAAAATACTATAAAAATATTGTGTTAAAGACCAAAACTTCTTCGTGTTTAACATAACAGCAACTTACAGCTAAGGCTGAGACAGCTAATTAGCAATGAAACACTTGATTTTAGAATGTATTTCAAACTAATAAAGTGCACTGGGTTCAGGCAGACATTTAGTAATGATAAAATAGAGCTTTTCTAGATGTTCTGTGTAGTTTAGTTTCCTGAAATAATCCCAAATATAACAGGTAAAGATCATTATGTAACACTCTACTGCCATGGGAGCGCTGCTTAGCAAACCATGTTGAGAGGTTAATGTACAACAACATTGTTAATACAATGTATTTTCTGTTGGCGTGCAGTAAAACATATTAGGTTAACTATTATAATGACTAGCTGAATAACATAATCTTGATAGAAAAAATCAAAAAATTCTAACATTAATTTCATACTATTTATGTTTTTTTAATCTTCTTCCCTTATGCCAGTGGAGAAAATCAGTGGAGAAAATCTCGGAGAAAATCATGCATCCCCATAGATCTATTGTTAGTTTTTTCATTTCTCTTTCACTCTTCTCTCTCTTTCTTCCATATTTTATTATACAGGATACTTCAAAAAGGGCTATAACTTTTTTAATTCATATAAATCTATTTAGACTACTTACAGAACTGGCTTTGATGTCATTTTGTAGCAAAATAGATCAAGTTTTGACTCACGTAGTGAATAGTATTGAAAAGCACCACTGGAAGCACTAATGACAGTTTTAACAAGATGGCTGTCTTCACTGGTCATGACCGTGCTCGCTGTGTGTTTTGGTTTGAAGGATTGAAGTCTGCGACAATCATGTAATGGCATTTTCATACCGAGTATAGTAAAGATCCTCGCAGTATGCCTACCATTTATGAGTGGCATAAATGTTTTGTTAAAACAGAGTATTCAGGAAGCCATAAAAAATCCTCAGGGCATCCCCATGTGTGTGACGATGTCATAGAGTAAGTAAAACAAAACTTTGTTAACAGTTCACAACCCAGCATGCTTCTAGCGAGTTGAGCGTTCCACATGTGACTGTTTGGTATGTGTTGAAAAAACATCAGCATCTCAAACTGTACAGATTAACAACGGTGCAAGAATTAAAAGATACTGATAGGGTTGCTTGTAAGGAATATTGTGTGGAATTATTACATCTATTGGATGAAGACCATAATTTCATTATAACATAATCTTCAGGGATTATTCAACTTTCCATGTAAGTGATAAAGTGAATACATACAACTATCAGATTTGGGTTAGTGAAAATCCATGACAGTCCTTGGAACATCTTGGTGATAACTAAAAGTTAACATCTATTGTAACTTAAGCAAGAGCAAAGTTACAGCCCTTTCTTTTTTCAGGAGAAAACTATCAGTGGAATGGTGTAACTAGATATGTTGGACTTTTTAATCCCACAGATTGATGAGGATGATCAAGAACTTCCGGCAAGATAGTGCATCGCCACACTACCTCACCGAGGTCCGGTATTAACCGCTTTCCAGGTAGATGGATAGGTCAAGATAGCATAGGTGGCATGGCCACCTCGTTCATTGGATCAGCTCTCTATTTTTACTTCTGGGGATTTATCAAGAATAAAGTTTATAAACCACCCTTACCGGCTTCTCTCGATGAACTCAGAGCAAGAATCTACACCCCAGTTGAAAAAGTTACGCCTGACATGCAACTGCAGGTTTGGCAGAAAATTGATTACTGATGGGATGTCTGCAAAATGACCAATGGAAGTCACATTAAACCTATTTAACTAAAAGGTAAAAAACTTAATATATTTTGCTACAAAATGACACCAAAATCTGTTTCTGTAATCTGAATAAATTTATATGAATTTACAAAGTTCTAAAGTCCTTTTTCGAAGCACCCAGTATTTTCCCATACAATATTATGTTCTGCTTCTTTTGCTGAAAGGTTTTGTTTCCATCACTTTGTTTCAGGCTTTTTTTTCCTGAAAATTTTGACTCCAAGATTCTGTGTAGATCTACTTCAGTTATACCATTATCATTGAAAAGGATAAGATACTATGTCCTTTTATTTCACGTTTTTATCCTTTTTTCCATCCTGGAGATTGGGACAACAAATATCCTGTTGTGGCTGAGGTGTGATTTTCTTATTCCTCTCTTACAATTCAGTAATAAAATATATTCCATCTTACAAATTATCGACATAATAGTATCAAACTTCATTACCTTTAGAATCTTTTTTTCCTCCTGTTCCATTCTTGAATGTGAATGTTATACTGACATTTTTAATTTCTTCACTTTTGTTTTCAACAGTCCAAATGAAAACAACTCCTGGCAAGCAACTATCCTAGTTAAATGGAAACAATACATTTATAGAATAAAAATTAATAAATACTTGAACATTTATTCAAATTACAACAGGGGATTCATAACAAGATGTCGGTCATTTTTATCAAAATAGTTTTTTTATCTGAAATAATTTCAGGTGCTTATCTTCGGAAAAGCTTTATTAACAAAGCGGTTCCTGTACCCTGTACAAGAAATTATGGGTCTATTATTTTATAGTATTCAGTTGGCAGAAGATATCTAACACAATCAGTTGTTCATGAGCCGTTCAGTTTTTATTTGATTTATTATTATAGTCATTGACAAATTTAATTTGTATGGACATAACAAAATTACACTATAATATAAATTGAAATAATTAACTAAAATAACACAACAATGAAGTGTATAAGGCAACACACATAAAATAAAATCTTTTGATAACAATTCATGTTTTAAAATATTTAAAAATTAAACTGTTCCGAGCGAGTGAAATAAGACACCTAACAATAAACAAGTACAATTTTAAATAAACATAGCATAAACAAATAAACAACAATAAACACATTAAAATGATTACCCTATTCATAAAACTTTAAAAATAGTATGCTCAGTTGAGGCTGAGAAACTCCTCCACCGAGTAAAAGGTTCCAAAAAATAATAACTTTCTCAGACTATTTTGAAAGAGCTTTTTTTCCTGAATTTGTACTAACCTATTAGGTGTTATAATAATTTGTATTAGGTATTCATAAGGATAACACCAGCTCTTGCCTGATTTTGGCGCCTTACAAGCTTGCACCAACTCCGTTGGAAATCATTTGATTTTCTGGTGTTATATCCATGTGCTTGTCATTTGACAGTAGGCATATAGTTAAATTTGAACTACACAATTACTTCAAATATGTACATACATGGGAAGGTTAATATTGACAGCTCCATAAATGCCTTGTTTTCAAGATTCCATTTGGCTTAGGTCTGCAATAAGGCACACAGATCTTTTTGTAGCTTTCATTATTACTTGTTGAGTTTCCCCATAGAAAAATTCCATAATCTAAATAAGGAAAAATTAGCCCATAACAGACCATACACAGGGTACTAAAGTGCCAATGTTTTCACTGCCCTCATCAGATATATTTGTGAACAAAGTTTTCTACATGTGACATTTATATGTTTTGTCCAAGTTAACTGATTATCAATAATCAAATCAAGGAACTTTGCCGAGCTCACTTCAATAATTTTCTCGCCCAAAGTAACTAATGAACCACAGTTGTTAGCTTTCACGTTTACGTTAAAATATAAAAGATTCATTTTATCTGTATTCAACTGCAAATTATTTCCAGCAAAATATTGACTTGCGGTATTAGTTACAACGAAAAATTTTATTTTTAAATTTTGTATGGAATCTGCTTTGAAGTTAAGTGTTGTGTCATCCGCAAACTGATTTAAGCCGCCAGCTTCAGTAATTTTTGTACAATGTATATATTTTTAAATAATAAAAAAAAAAAATTTTTTTTATTAAAAGATTATTGTTACACCACATTTATCTAGTCAAATTCTTATTATTACACTATATAAAATTTAGAAAATTACAATGAAATTGTGTAAATTGGCTTTTCAATATTTTAGTTATCTACAAATATTAATGGAACTTATTACTATGGCTCAATTTTAGATTATGTTAACTTAAATCTTTTAGGTTATGTTTCATTAAAATAAATTTGAATACAAATAAACTATGCGAAAACAATGGATAAACTTTTTCACCCACACATGCCCAAAACCACCTAAAAAACCAACCAATACTATTCGTAACCAACAATATGTTTTCAGTAGTTATAGGTCAAAAAGTAAAAATTAACCATGGACGCTGTTTTTGAAGAAATATTTATATAGGACCTAAAATTACTTCACTTATGTCATAAACACGTCCTAACCGTAAATCGTATTTGATTAAAGTCGAGGTTTTAATGACAGCGGTCAACAGTTCACGTTTGTTTTTGCCAATTATTCCTGAACACTAATAGTTTTTTGCCTGCAATTTTGTACATGGATTTGAGTCATAAAACTTCACATTTATCTAAAATCTGAACAAAATTGGTAGCTCCAATTGTGATAAATTACCTGTTTCATAACAATCCCATACACATCTTACACCTATTCTAATTATAGAGAAAATGTATTAGAAGAGTGCAGGAAAAAATGATTGACACCTTTCTGAAATACAAAAATCATACAATGGCCTAACACATATACGCTAACATAAGCCGATCTGAGCAAACGTTTGAAGCAAAGGCCAGAATTGGTCATCAAGTTACATAAAAGTACCTTAAAAATGTCATCTTTCTGACGCTGATGTCAATAAAGTGTGCAATAAGGAGAAGGAATCCAGTGAGAATTCTCTTCTGCAGTGTGGAGATGGGGATGTTGTGAGAGACGATTTGTTACGGAGGATTGCAGATTCTAATACAAGGAGACATGGATGAACGTTATGTGAGAGAAAAACAAAAGGCAAGTTACATTGATAACTTAGAAAATATCCTAAATAAAGTAAGTTCTACAGGTTGTTGGAAAGGTTTTTTCTCAATTTGTATAATTGTATAATTCTCCTATTTATATAATTATATTTTCATCTTTTTTTATCTTCCGTGTCAATCATTCTGGATATTTTCTACTTCTATTATTATTATTATTATTTTGCTGTCAAATTACATAACGCATTAGAGTATTCTTTGTTATTCTAGCATTCACAACAATAGTCTGCTACTGAAAGTAGCTTCCCAATTGAACTCACGATACTGGACTAATACTGTAAATATATGAGCGCCTTCAGGGATGAAATAAGAAGTAAGAGCTCTAACCACTAGACCAACTAGGGAGGAAGGTATAATTTCCCATGCTGGGTGATTAAACTGGTTTAATAGAATGAATAAAAAAGGTCAATAACACATTTTCTAACAGTTTCAATGACCAATTTCAATGACAGCTAGTAAATTTACGAATGAGATCGGGGTATCGGCACAAATGTTAGAAATTTGTAAATAAGACTAAAATAACAGCCTCATGGCAAATATATTTTTTTGTTTTTTACCGATAAGTCACGAACAGTCAATTTTGGAGAGATGGCGACCAACATGGGTAATTTTGTTTGGGTCGGTAAATACTACACTTGAACACAATTTAATCAAAATCATTTTAGTATATTTTGAGAAAGATCGTAATTTTTGTTTCTTATGGGAGCTACAAACAAATTTTGAGTTATCAAAATGAAAAAAGAAAAAAACTCTCAAGATATGCCCAAAATATACTCACATAGCACAGTGTTTGGGCTGAGAGAACTGCACATACAAAAGAGAAACATAATTCAAAAAACGACTATATATGGACTTAGGGGTCCTCAAAACTGATATATCAGTAAAAAACTTGACATGCTTTAAATTAACTTATACAAATAGTATTAACTCGTTAAATATATGCAAATAAAAACATAATCATTTATTATATTCATGTGATTTACCATATTTTAATTCACCTTGTTTATGAACCTTTTGTTCCGTTTCAAATATACATAATACCCTCCAAAAAGGTTTACAAATGGAGTTTTTTCCTATTGTAAATCAATATTGAAATGAAATCAAAGTTTTTGCCATTAATTCATTCATAGCATAAATTGTATTTGGTTGAAATCAAGTTAATATGAAGACGGACAAGGCTGTGTTACGTAACTTGCTAATGTTGCATAGCGTACCTTGATACTGCAAGAATGTAATAGTTAGACCGTTATAAATTGCTTACCTTATAATTGTTTGGAATCACAGGCGATACTTGTCTACACATTAACTTTATGTTTTGTTCAGGAATGTTGTATACTGTCCATGCTCGTGGGTATAACGCAGTATATTCAGCACGATTGCCTGGGAAGTCCCAGCTCCAGGCACTCAGGCTGCCATCATCAGGCAGACTAAGTTAAACAGACACAACTATAAATATCAAACCATTAATATATTATTCTTTATTTTGTAAGAAACACATGTATGCTAAACTCAATGTGAAGCAAATAATCTACCCTATAATTGAAACAAAAACACAATACTTTGTTATATTTCTACAATTTATTGAGTCTTGCCGACCATGGTTTCGCCAGTTACAGCATTTACAAGGCAGCTTAACACAGATTAATAAAAAATACTATAAATAATATATAATGCATTCAGTGGTTCACTTTTGGTTACATCTTTTTTCTACAAATAAATATCATAATGTACGATACTATGAATTTATATAGAAAAGATATTTTACTTGAACCCATTCAGAATATGTGGACAATTGTTTTAATTGGACCAGGTCATGATAAATCAACTTAAAAAAATTTAATTTCTAAAAGAGCAGTCTGACCGACATATATTAAATATCTCAATATTATAAAATATAATATTTAGTGTTTTTTAAACTGCAAAATCTACAAAATCTTAACCTAATGTTGACAAAATCAATTTAGGCTAAGATAACTGCCTCTAACAAAGTTTATTAATTAAATGTTCATCATTATTCTATTCTTAACTATAGTTGACATTAAAACAAACTTTTAATCTGTAAATATATTTTCTGAATTAATTTACATATTATCACTGATTGCCTTGCTGGACTAGTTATGTTAATAACTTATTTACCTTAGTTTTCTTCTGCTCACAAATGTATAAAAGAAGATCTTACCTCATTAATAAACAGAATTCCAATCTAACACAATTTTCGACAAAATTATTCAAATAGAACCGTATCAATCCAAGACACACGACCCACAGTAGTGATAATTAGAACCAGTATCGATTAGGACATGAAAGTGGACACACGTGTTTACCACGATAACTCTAAAACATTTAAATGTAAAAGTATTCTGTATATGTGTTATTCTTAAATGGGCCATTTATTTTTTTACAAATGACATACATTAAACCAATCCAAGAATAAACTAAAATGAAGAGGTTTGATAATGCCTGAATAATAGGCGAAACGTCGTAACCAACAGGAAAAAAGAAACAAAGAAGGACTGTGTGCAGAAAAAAAAAAAAAGAAAAGGTAAATAAGTTATTAATATCCTTAGTTTCATGTGCTTTATTTTATGCCCTATATATAAAATAGACCAATAGATTGATTTCATTTCTTTAATAATAGTTTTTGGTAAACACATCAAAATTACATTTTTTAAATGAGTGTTTTCTGTACAGTTAGAAACTGGATTATTAACCCTTCCCACGTGGTAAACAAGTATAGCCGCAATGGTAGACTTTGACCCAAACGCGAATGACGATTAAAGTCGCAAAAATATATTTTAGCCTATGGTTAGTTATAATTAGTTCATCAAAGTTCCGGTAGAATGCAGAGGCATGTCCGCTGTCTATTCAGGAATAGAAAAACGTTTTGTTGAAAGTTCTACGCCTCGAGGCAGTGGAAAGGGACGCTATTTTCTCTGGAATTGCACGGCGGCGCACGCATTCTATAGCTTCTACAGAGCGGATAACGGCTATACTCGCAGTCTCATTAGTCTGATAGGCGACGACCTCCGTGTTTGCATTTGAGCATTGTTTTGAAGAAGTATTGTTTTTTGTTTTTTTAACATTACCTTGTATTTTTTATATATTATTTCACAATATAACTGTTCCAATTTACAAAAATTAATAAAAACTAAATTTTTTTTTTGCAATTTTTTACTATTTTGTTGTATGTAATAAAAAAATGTTAAATGTAGCCGAAAACCAATGATGACATTTTTTTTTTAATTAACCTTTCACATACAAAACTAAAACAAAAATTAACTTTGAAAAAAACAAAACAAAAAACTTCTTAAGTTATTTCAGCGTTGTGGTAAAATAAGGCAAATTTTATTCAGTGTGCGAAGGGTTAAAACTGTCTTAGTTATCATTTCCTGTTTTCATGGTTTGGGGATTTTTTTTTTCCTTTTCTTTCCCACAGTGTTCCTCAACATTTGATTACTTGCTATGTTTGTCTTAGTTAGTAATTTTACCATAACCCTAAAATGGCCAAAATACTATTTCGTACTTTATAACAATAGTGCACCAGGTCAAACAACGAAAATCATATTTTATATAGTGGTTAATGATCACTGTTGTACACAAAATATTCACTGTATTGCAATGATTTTAGCGCCAATCTATAGGAAATATATCTACGAGGCCTATTAGAACCTAGCCGACATCAAGAAAGAAATGATATACACAATAACAAGGTTCAGATAACCTTCGTATAAATTGTTTTAAACAAACATACCCTATACTATGTATACTGGGCAAGACCCTTGATCTAACAATACAATTTTATATTTTCTACAAAACTAAAAGACAAACTTTTGGACCTTACATTTAGATGTGGCCCAGCCAAGGAGCCCACCAAACCAAAATCCTAATAATAATAAATTAGAATATAATGAAAAGGAATTTTTAATTAAAATATGAATTGCACTTGCGATTTTGATGAGCAGTGCAATATGACGTAGAAGAAGGGGAGGGGGGGGAGAGACGAGGAGTGGAGGCCTTGAGCTAGCGAGCCTAGAGCAGTCTTTTTCCGAGAGTCTGGCGCGAGTCTTGTCCGAGAGCCGCTAGACGGAAGACCGCCACGGGACGAGGTCAGTCCATTTTTCGGCCACGTGCTATTAAATTCATCGGTATGCTTTTCGGCCACTTTTAAGGCTTAGTCTTACCGTTATGTCTTTCTCTTAAATTATAATCAATTTCTATTTTGTTAATTCGGCATATATTAAATATAATATTTAATTTCACTGGTTGCGTGCGTTCATTAGCGTCCTAACCCGACTCCTTGGCCCATCCTGACAAGATTCGGCTAAGTGTACGCGGTCTCCAGCCAGCCGGAGCTTCCAGCTGGTCAAAAGAAGTGGAGACGGTCACAACTGGTGTCAGAAGTGGGATTGGAAAAATCGCGACCACAACTGGTGTCAGAAGTGGGATCCGACCGTCTCTGTTTTTGGAGAGGACAGCGAGCGCAACTCAGGTAAGAAATTACAAATATATTTATTTGAATTTTAACTAAATTTAACGCTCTAAATTATGTATTAAAAAAGAGAGAGAATTTAAATTCCTCTATTTTAAATTAAATATATTTTACTGACCTCGTCCCAAAATGACATCTAAAAAAAAATTAAAAAAAATAAAATTCTTTTTTTAAAAAAGAAAAAAATTTAAAAATAAAGTTTTAAAAGTTAAATTCCTTTATTTTTTAAGTAAATATATTATTATTGCACTGACCTCGTCCCATAAACATAAACCCAAAAAGATCCCAAAAATACAAAAAAAACACCCAAAAAGACAAATTTTTTTTTAAAGTTTAAATTTACAAAATTTGTTTTTTCCAAACGTATGAAGGATTAGAAATCGTTCATAAGGGGAAAGGCGTATCAAGGAAATTTTTTCTGAAAAAAAAGGAAAATTTTCCATGATTCAGGACAAATCCCCGAAGTTTGGAAAACTCAAAAACTCATTAGGCAATAATTTAAGTAATAATTTGGTAGAATAAATTTATATAGTTAACGGTAAAAGTCATAATTTGTGCAAATAAGATGTAATTCGGAAAGGACAAAGGAACTTTGAAAAAGAAGGCAAGATTGTAAAGAGAGTTAGATATTTTGATTGTTTAAGATTGCTAGAAGTCTAAAAATATTAAAAGTTTTTGTTTTAAATGATAAAATAATAATAGATTGGAGTAATGGATATAAAATAATTTCACTAAATGGGTAATAAAGTTAAAGTATTAAAGTTTTTGTTTTGAGTTTTTTAATATAAAGAATAAGTAATATAATGAAAAGTAATTTGAAGTAGGTTTAATAAGTTTGAGGGTGAATAATTGTAAATTGAGTTAAATAAAGAATAATAAGGAAGTTTGAAGATAAAATGTTTTAGATAAATAATTTGATTAAAAAGATTGATTATGTTTAGCGAAAATAAGGTGATTTGCTGGGACAATAATTAAAAGCAGGTTTTGATGAAATAGTTAAGATTTTTTTTTAGGTAATATGAGGAGATTTTTCAAAGAAAATAATGAAATGAGAATTTTTAAGATTAATGAAGGAGATATAAAGTTTACAAGAATATTGAAAAGTGGTATCAAAGAGAGAAATAAGTCTATAAGGAGGTTTTTTCTGTGAAAAAGGTAATTTGATTGCATTAAGAGTTAGTTTTTAAGTTAAGAAGAATTTTTTTTTATGATCTACGTTGAAATAATGATGATATGCGACGAATTATTGAGGTTTAAATGAGGTTTTTAATGATTTCTACGAGGAAATATTTTTTAATTCGACGAAATATGTTAGTGACCTAAGGGGCTACATATAAATAATTAAGGAAGTTTTTTGATTATGGAGTTAATGCAACAAGTTATTAAGTTATAGAGAGCCTTTAATGAGATGAGTTTTGAAATAAGATACTATGATGCAATATGATTGTTGAAGTTTATTGAAGGTAATAAGATGATTTTTTTTTTTATGTATTTTAAAGAAGAATAAGTAATATTGTAATTTGAAGCGTTTGTAATTTGATAATGAAGTTTTTAATGTTTTATTAGATTTGTGGAAGAAATTTTATGTGTTGTCCCAGCAAGAAAAATAAGTAATTTTTGAATAAAAGGAAAATAAATGAGTAATAATGACTTAAGTAATAAATTTTTGGGTGAATGATAAGATAGGTTTTTAAAAAAAATGAAATGCGATTTGGATGGGGTAAATAACACAATTAAGTGATAAAATGTAATTTTAAATATTGATTAAGAGAAAAAAAGGTATGAATTAAAGTAATAATTTTTTTAAAAACTATGTAAAAAAAACTAAGATATTAGTAATAAGATAAGAATGTGCAACCAATTAGGGTTTTAGCGCGTAAGACTTGACCGAATATTTTAAATTAAATATATTAAAATAAAGCACGTGGTCGATTTTCAACCAAAAAAGGGTACCAAAACTCACTACAAAATTAAGACTATGTATTAACATAGACACAAACCACAGATTTTGGTTCTGTTCTGTTTTTCTTTAAAAACAAACTTAATTAATTCATAAATAGTATTATTCATAAAATAACGGGACATCCTGTACATGACATCGGTAAGTGTGGCATATCAATGGATATGCCTGTAATCGAACTTTTTTTTTCTTTCTATCTCACGTATATAATTTAATAAAGGTAAGATAGGAATATTGGCAGTAAAAACGGGAAAATTGTATTTTTTTTATATACGTAATAAACGTATAATTGAAAAAACTGTCACATCAAAGATGAACTCGGTTGACTTCGAAGAAGGCAACATTCCACAGCTAGAGATTGAGTTACGACGCGTCAGCAATACGTGCCTAACTTCGCAACATATGGCACAAAGTACAAAGTACTTATCGACTGCAAAATATTTTGCAAACAAAATATATTTTGCAACGTATGGAAACGGTGTTGATGAACTCGCGGTGAACAAAACTGCTTACTCCGTATCCGAATACAAAGTTTGATCACGCGTAGCATTCAAAAAAAAAAAAAAAAAATATAGACTAATAATAATAATAGCTGACGGAGGCGTAATAATAAAATGAAATAACAACCATGATTTTTAAATTTTCATATAATAACTTGTAAACGGAACTAGACTTACAGGAAGCCCTGTATATATAAACATTTAAGCGACATATCACAAATTAGGCCATGAAAAATGGAGATCTTATTATGTAATAGAGTAAAAATGTCTATATAACAACCTGATAGGACGAAATTAAATACATTTTTATCATTATAAAACTTAATGTAGAATCGGAACTATTAATTAATTCAAGCAAAGTAAAATATCAAGCTTTAGTCAAGGCAGACGTAGCAGTGGAAGCCTGAAGCGATAAGAATTTCAGCTGACACAGCCTGAAGCTGACAGCTTGTTTGTTGTTATTGACTAGGCCTACATCAACATCTAGCTTCCATACAAGGTCCGGCATTTACAGTATTTCATTCACTAAACCTTGCACTTTAATAAAATTGGGATTGGACTTATCATAATTAATCGGTTAAAATACAAAATTGTCACAAATAATGATGACAATCTTTTTATTTAATACAAAATATATTATAAATTTTGATAGGTGAATCTGTACTGAGGAGGGGTTAGGTCTGGGTTGAACATGTTCTGTGGGCCGCATTGCAATGAGACTTAGGTATAGTCCTCGTCGAGTTCATACCTTCATTTAGCATGGCGTTTTGGACATGAACGGCTCAGATGTGATCCGTTTTTTTGGGATATAGTTCACCTAGATAATTTTTTTTTTTGAAGAAAAAATAAAAAACAATATTCTCAAATTACCTAATAAATATTAATTTTTTTTTGTATACATATCCTCTAGAACTCAGAACAGTGAACGATTCTGACGGAGATTTTTTAAAAAAAAAGTAAAACGTCTCTGAGGATATGTATTAAATAAATTAGAATAAGATAGTATGAATGAGAGATGTGAAATGTGAGTGTTTGTTAGTATGAGACAATTATTCCTATCACCTCGTAACCAATACGTACGGAAGTCTAAATGGGGTAGACGTTTACTTCCGAAAAATTCATATTTATAAGGGATCTTTTAAACATACGTTTAAAATAAGTTTAAAAAAAAAAAAACAAACGTCACTATTATGGCCCAAAGGCGATGCCATTATGCAAATGCGCATTTGCATCTTTTGTTTACACAGGCGCCTAAGCCGACTCTAAAATACTTTCTCTATTTTTTTCATACTTCCAGGCAGGGATTTTTGGGTTATTTTCGTGATGATTTAGGTATTATGTATGGGCACAGACAAAATTTTATGCGTTACGAGATGATATGAGAATATGAGTGATTGCAGATTGCATGAATGATAATTTGTAAGTTTAAAAACATAATGGCTTTGTTAAATAAAAGAAGTGGAAAAAATATGTGGTAAATATTAGTATTGATCGATTTATAAATAATGAAAGAGGCTATAGTATCAAAGTTGAAAAATAAGGCTTTATAGGGTTTTTTTTATAGGAAAGAAGTAATTAGTTGTATTAAGAGGTTATAATGATGATTTTTTTTTATGGTTATTTATGAAATGCTTCGAGGAAATAATATGCTACGGTGATAATCTACGAGATATATATGATAAATAATGTTATACGAGTATTTATAAAGAAAAATAAATAACGACGATTCTACGGCAGAAACAAAGAGTTCTGCAAATAATAATAATTTTTTTTTACGACGAAATATACGACGATTTTTATAAATATAAAAGTTTTGAGGTTAATACAACGAAGTTATGCATTTTGTGAAAGGCCTAAAAAGGAAAATTTTAACATGAGATACTATAGTTTAATGATTTTGAGTTAAATTGATGTAAAAAGCCATAGATAGTTTTTTTTTCTTGAAAGAAGTAATATAATTTTTGTTGTAGTTAATAAGTGGATATAGTTATAGCTAATTAAAAAACGATAGGAGAATATGAGTGATTGTAGGTTGTATAAATGATAATTTGTATGAATGGATAATTTAATTTAGCTTTATTAGGCTGCCGGAAAAATACGGTGTACATTATTATTAATTTTTTTTTAAAAAAGGGACATTGTAGAAATTTAAAATAGCATAAGACTAATTATTTTTTAATAATTGAAATTAACACTCTTTTTGTGTGTTTAGAGATGGAAGGGGACATGTCGGCACTGGAGAACCAGTCAATGACCTTCAAAGTACTGCTTCACCGACATCAAATGCATAAATAATTTTTTTTTCAAAACCAGTTTAATTTTACACTTCTATCATAAATAAGTTAATGGTCTATTCCAACATCGGTACGAATGGTAAGTATTAACTTACTGTAAAGCAAAAACTAAACTAGGTCTTACATTTTTTTACAGGTAACGCTGGAACTTGCAAAACCAACGTTTGAACCAGTATCATCAACACTCAACCAGCGAGCCATCATCAACACTCAACCAGCGAGCCATCATCAACACTCAACCACCAGCATCATCAACACTCTTACACTCAACCAACAGCAACCAACACCAGCACCTCAACACCTATACACCACTTGAAAAAAAAACGCGAATAATTATGTTCTTACCTGTTTTATTGTAATCCTTTTTTTTTAAATTATGTATAACTAATTCTAATTTTTTTTTACTAATTTATTTTTGGAAATGACCATTCAACTTTAAAACTTTAAAACAATTTTTTTTTATTATTATAATAAAGCAAATGTAATTTTATATTGAAAAAGAAAAGACATAACGGTGTACAATAATTAATTATGGGACGCGCGTGAATGGAAAATTATGTTTTATAAGAATTTTTTTTTTAAGCAAGTGATAGTTGCAAATTAAAAAAATAAATAAATAATAATAATAATAATGATAATAATAATAAATAAATAAATAAAAGATAGTTAACAATCTGTAAAGAGGAATTATGATTTTACTTAAGAAAAATTTTTAATAACGGGATCATGGGACACGAAATGAGAATTCAGTTAGAAAAACAAGGGGGAAGTATAATATTATAAATATTTATTTTTATGTTCGCAACCAAAATGTTGTGAACGCATCTGGGGTCATGAGAAAGTGTGCTTCTGTTATAATTAAGTTACTATTTCACAGTAGAATTTTATTAATATTTTTTTTCTTTTTCTCTTTTTCTCTCTTAGGATAACACCATGGTAGATTTCGGGGGCGGGTCTGTAGTGGGGAAATAGATGTAAAGATGTCACCATCATGCCAGCAACAGTTGTTATAGAGGCCTAGTGCCTTTGTCCAAAAGGACAAGGCACGGAAGGGACCCAAAGGGTGCCCTTCAATTGTTAACAAACCAAACACCAATTTAGAGTAACAGCAAAGTGCTGTAAGGTTGCCCATGCAGAAACCGAGCATCCCCACAATGAAGCCATGGTGATTTTTAATCCTATAACAGATACATTTTGAATACATCATTTTTAAGTCTGAATAAAATATTGAAATTTTAGTGATTGTAAGCAAAGCAATCAAAGGAAAGTAACAGAAGAACACTTCTCTCTTTAAGACCGCAGATGCGCACCCAGGGTGGTAAAACACAACAAAATTTTATTTTGGTTTTCGTTTTTTTTATTCAAGGGGGGTAAATACAGTGTAAAAATTTTAAAAAATGCCTAAATGGACACTCATTTCGTTTTACATCAATCAATTTTTATAATAAGAAGGGGCAATAGTAGCCAGGAGACTATATTGTCTTCACCTATTTGCAGATTGCTAACTGATTTCAAAATTTTAATTAAGGCGCATGGGGACTTTGGAAGCATTTGGCAGCAATGAATTGACCTCACGTTCGTATTTTCTCTTTCTTCTTTCAAAATTTAAGGAAATCTTGTAGTATATTTTTGGCGATTTTTTTTTTAAATTTATTTTTTTCTTATGAGTGGAGTGTCACATTAGCCACCACTTTACAGCGAGCCGAGTGGTGCGGCTCGAATTGTATGGAGGGGGGTGATGTGGCCCAGCCAAGGAGCCCACCAAACCAAAATCCTAATAATAATAAATTAGAATATAATGAAAAGGAATTTTTAATTAAAATATGAATTGCACTTGCGATTTTGATGAGCAGTGCAATATGACGTAGAAGAAGGGGAGGGGGGGGAGAGACGAGGAGTGGAGGCCTTGAGCTAGCGAGCCTAGAGCAGTCTTTTTCCGAGAGTCTGGCGCGAGTCTTGTCCGAGAGCCGCTAGACGGAAGACCGCCACGGGACGAGGTCAGTCCATTTTCCGGCCACGTGCTATTATATTCATCGGTATGCTTTTAGGCCACTTTTAAGGCCTAGTCTTGCCGTTATGTCTTTTCCATAATTTATAATCAATTCTGTATTCTTTAATTCGGCCATATAAATAAATATAATATTTAATTTCACTTGCGTTGCGTGCGTTCATTAGCGTCCTAACCCGACTCCTTGGCCCATCCTGACAAGATTCGGCTAAGTGTACGCGGTCTCCAGCCAGCCGGAGCTTCCAGCTGGTCAAAAGAAGTGGAGACGGTCACATAGAGATCCTGCTTGAATGATGGGCTTGGGTTTATTTTCTAATACATTTTGTACAACTAAGTTCAATATAAATCAAATTTTTAACCTGTATTGTTCTGCTATTTTTAACGATAACGAAGATATTTTAAAATTTTATAATTACAGTTTCATTTCAATTAAACAAATATTTTCATAATTATTTATGTAAAATTAAAACAAAATGTAGGATAAATATATAATTTAAAATTAATTTACCTTATAATCTGTTGTTCAAAATGTTTTAGATTGAAAATTTAGAATAAACTCCACTTTAATAAAAACATTTTTAGCTCTTCAAAAAAAAAAAAAAAAATAGAAATTTTTAAAATTTTCCCATTATTTCAGATCATAAGTAAATGAAAATGATTAAATCTAAAAATGCATTTTACATAAAATAATTATATTTATTTGTAAAATAAAATTAATGACAATTAACAGTATCTCAAAAGTTCATTATGAAGGAGGCATAAATTGACAATCTTTAAGTATTTTTTTTTTCAAAAAGAGAACCATATGTATTCAATAAAGTAGGAATTCGTCATATTTCTGTGTATACCCCAACATTTCTTGGTTTTTGGCTTTCACTTTACGCCATATACTTTCGTCTGTTTGTGTATTAGCATGAGTTCCAGGATCAACAAAATTTATACTGTGGTTTACGGTTTAGTTTTGGTATTCTTCTGACAAATTACAGTAAGCCCTCTATTCTAATCAGACAATACAGTAGTCCCAGGAACTGCAGGATTTATGGATCCAAGGTACTTCTATCCTTAATTGGAACAAGGAAGCATTGTTTGGTCTCACAGCAACTGCCGCCAAATACTTATTGGTTAGGCAGTATTCTTCCTCTTATTCATTTCCTCTTTGAAAAACAACTTTCACTAATTTTGACGTGACAATTTGGGCCACCAATTACTACAGGGATTTGTAATAAAGTATATTCACATACCTGATGCATAATATACAAAACTTGATTGTTGTGTACTCCTTACTTCGAGAATAAATTAATAGAATAATACTTCAGTAGTCTAATTATGAACCTTCTAAAAAATTATCTGCTCTCAATGGTTTGTATTGACGACAAAAACCCTTCAGACAACCATGCCAGACCTGGCCTGCAGTGTAAAACTTCATGGGATGTCCATTAGTGCACAACCTACGATTATGCAAAATACCTTTGCTCTGTAAAAACTGTTAAAGGTGGAAGCTCAAAAAAGTTCATGTTCTCTGTGTTAAAAGCAGGTAATTGTTAATTAAAACTTTAACTAAAACTAAACTTCAGAATAACTCTAATCAGCTGATTTTAAACAAGAATTATTATAAAAAACACATAAGTTGTAAAAGTCAAGTCAAAAGTATTGTGATCTTAGGAAGTGTTTACAGAAATCATCATAATAATAATGATCTGAAATTTTTATAACACTTACTAAATATGGTTTATATATCCCCTCTACATATCAAATCAAAACATCAGAAATATGGATGATCAAAATTACTCAATGCAAAAGAAATATATATATATATATATATATATATATATATATATATATACAAATACCGGTATTACTACAGAAAAGTGTCATTAGTAGATGTCCTTGAACAGTAAATGCATTATCTTATGATAACACTAAGACAAGATAGGTAATAAAATGAAATTAAACTTCAAAGCTCTTTACAAACTTGACTAAGCTAGTACAAAGATAACAGATTTAAGAAAGAATGTAGAGTATGAATAATAAACTTTACAACGTGATTACAGATTTTAATATCTATCTTTGTTAATATGCACCAAGCTCAGGGTTTCACATATATACAAACAAGCAAGAGTTATGATTTTAAGAGTTCTGAACAGATTTGTACGAGAACTTTGCAGCCTATGATTTGTTATTGTTCTAATTATTGTCTTCTGTAGTCTAAAAACTGAATCAACCCCAGAGACAGTTCCCCAAAGCATAATTCCATATCTGAATATTGATGCAACATAACCATAATAAACTACCTTACATGCATCAAAAGGAACACTGTTAAATGTAATAATGCAAATGAAATTAATCTTAATTTCTGCTGAATAAAATCTATGTGCTTTCCAGTTCAAATTATTATCCAACAGAACTTCTAAAAACGTACAGAATTTTAGATTATTTATAAAATCACATATTAGATCATTTAAATTTCTACCAGAAAATTGTATAGTTTTAGTTTTTTCAATATTTAATTTTAAACCATTTAGAATAAACCAAGATTCAATTTCGTTAATAGTATCGGTGAGAGAAACAAATAAATCACTTGCAGTTTTATTCTTTCAAATTACTGTTGTATCATCGCCAAATAAAATAAGATCTTTACTTAATAATTTCAGTAGATCATTAATATATAATAAAAAGAGAAAAGGCCCTAATACAGATCTTTGAAGTACCTCAAGTAAGATATCTTTCCAATCACAAATATTTTATATTACCTTTATACATTATTGTTCTTTGTTTCTATTAAAATATAATACTTCTATAAAAGATATGACTCAATCTGGGAGAAACAACTGTCATTTAATTCAAAGTTTCTCAATTTTAACAACAATAAAGAATGATCCACACAGTCAAAGGTCTAGAACAAGTCGCAGAACACTCCTACAGTAACCCGCGACCATACAAACCTCCACTAACCTCATAAAGTATACCAATGCAGACAATGTACTACAAATTGCTTGTCATAAAGTCATTTTTATTAAAATATTTAGTTAATAGTTATTGAATTAATAATTTTACTCAAGAGAACATAAGATTACATGAAAAAGGATGTAGATAACCATCGTGTTTGTCAAGGCCGCACACACTATAGTGAACCCCTAAGGTGACAATGTTATGAAGGACTGAGTATTATTTAAACAATATAATTTTATATTTAGGCAAATATTTTGAATTTATTATTTATATAAAACATGAATGGTATATGGTACCCAGTAACCAAATATTAGTTATACAGTAGAACCCCTCAAACTCAACACAATATGAACTTTAAGGTTGTCGAGTTTGGTGGTTGTCGAGTTTTAGGAAACTTTGGTATTTAATGGTTAGGTTTGCAACAAATACTCAAAATTACTTTAAATAACTGTACATTTATTGATTATCAATGATTACACGTTTATTGCAAAAAAGTCCCTGCCTGACAACAACAAAAATAGTGTGTTCAATCACACATTAAAATGAAATTTATCGATAGGTCAAATGAGATTTAAAAAGTATTGGCCTTGTATAATAGGCTCTATAAACTAAAAAGACCTATCCTAATATGCTGTAATAAAATTTACAGTAAAAAAACTGACAGTCCATTAAATATTTTTAAAGATTAAAACAATTTTATATAAAAAAAAAAAAAACATTAGAGCAAAGTTAGCATTGTTTGAAAAAACTTTTGATTGATCTTTGTTTTTCATTTTCGACTCGACGTCTGGCAGCTTCATCTCGAAGTCGCCGAAGAAAAAGAATATCCATACCAAACACGGTCCAATACAAATGCTATAAATTGAACTGCTGATCGCAAATAATTAAGAGTCGGGTCATTTTTCTCACCTGGTTAAGACCTTTATTACAAAACTTAAATCATAGTTCTACGACGCTCCGTTGAATTGTTATGACAAAAGACTTGCCGCTTACTTTAATGGAATCGGCGCTAATGACCGGTAGCATCCGGGTGGTTAGGCGCTTGGGTTCACAACAATATGAATGTTTTGACAACACATGATTAGTGCTGTCCCGGTCTACCTGGAACCTTTATCTTTAACTTTGGCCTCAACTATTCAGTAGGATTAGAAAGTGGCTAGACAAAGGAGCAACCCTCACAGCTGTATAAACAAAAGTGACAAGCCTCAACCTCCCGGCATCTTACAGGCGCACATGGCGTAAAACAATGCAGTGAATGACCTTGGAAATCCCACGCTCCTGGTCACTGGCCCTGTCGAGTTTGACGGAATGTCGAGTTTGAGGGGGTCGAGTTTGAGGGGTTCTACAGTATATTAACAATCAGCAATTTTGAATAATTATTTAAATTTTGATCAACACCTATTCTCAACTTGTTATGTATAAACTGTATAGCCACAAATTTAAGCTATCACTTGATCACATGTAGGCCTAATTATTTATTAGAATTTTTGCTCACATATTTGTTTAAGAAGTTCATATAATTTTTGATACATGAAATAATGTGTCTATAAAATTTGTGAATATTTAGCAATGTAAGCTTTAGATATTAAAATGAGTAATCACATTGTAAAGTTGATCATTCATCTCGCCTATGTTCTTACTTAAATCTTTTATATTGTACGTGCTTAATCATGTTTGTAAAGAGTTTTGTAGTTTATTTTTTAATTTCTTTTTATTACCTATCTTGTCCTAGCATTATAAGATAATGTAATCACTATTCAACGACAAGTGTGTTAATGACACTTTACAGTAGGAATATGTATATAGACAATTCATTTGTGTCAAGTAATTTAGATAATCCATATTACTGATATTTACATTTTCAAATATTGAGATGATCTATAAACCTTCTTTATTTAATCAGTGTTATAAAAATTTAGGACCTCTTCCGTTATTTCTTATCTCACATCATCATTATTTTTCTGTAAACTCTTCTTAAGATCACGATACACTTGACTTTTATATCCTCTGTTTTTTAATTATTGTTTAAAATCAGCAGATTAGAGTTATTATAAAAGTTGTTGTTAGAGAATGTTATTAACAATTACCTACTTTTAACACAGACAACATGAACTTCCATCTACAGATACCAAAGAAAAAACAATTATTTTTTACAGAGCAAAGGTATTTTGCATAATCGTAGGTTGTGCACTGATGGAGATCCCATGAAGTGGTACCGCAGGCCAGGACAGGCAGGATTGTCTAAAGGCTTCTTGTTGTCAGTACAAACCATCAATAGTAGAACTATTATTCTATTCACTTATTCTTGGAGTAAGGAGTACACATATTTATAAATTATTGTTCTCTATTTTTTATTAAAAAGGTATGACTCAATCAGGGAGAAGGAGAAACAACTGTCAGTTATTCCAAAGTTATTCAACCTTAACAACAATAAAGAATGATCCACACAGCTTGGACAAGTCACAGAACACTCCCACAGTAGCCCGCGACCCATCCAAGACCCCACTAACCCCATTTATAAAGTATACCAATGCAGACACTGTACTATAACTCTTTTTAAAGCCAAATTTCTTGCCATAAATTAAGTAATTTTCATTAAAATATATAATTAATCTAGAATGAATATATATATATATATATATATATATATTTATTATTATTTTTTTTATGTAGGATAAGTTACAAAGAACAGAAACAGGACTTGACTCCTTTTTTAAAGACTGGGAAAACTTGAAAATATTTATATTTTTCAAGGTTTCCTCCAGTTGCCAATCACTGATTTATTGTCAAAGCAAGTATTTCAACAATTGCCTTGATCTTTATAAATTATTGGTATTTCATCCCAAACAACTGAACGTTAATTTTTTTAATGAAATACTATTATACTGACTTCATTCTTGTCTGTGGAATTTAAATTACACAATGAAAGTCTCTCCTAACATGACAAAGTTGTTTAACAGTTGATGGAGACATCATCAGAAGTTACATTAAGAATGTCATAATACCTTCTCATAATTTTGTAAAAAAAACTAATAAAAGCCTAAGCAACAAAAATATATTTACAGTTATACAGTTATAACTATTCTTTAAAACAATAATATTTCAAAATGAATTTTTCTGTATTCCAAGCTCCCTGTTTTAATAGAAATCTATTAGAAAAGTTACAATGACAAACTTGTTGCAAATTATACTTAATTGTAAAACTGCAAACTATCTTGGAATGGCATTGGATGCTAAGACTTACTGGAAAGAGTGTATAAAGAAGAAGGTAGAATAAGATGAAATATTGAAAGAATGTTTTAGTTGCTGGAAAATAATCAGAGTTAACATTTAAAAAAAGCTCTCTTACAAGCAAATATGAGATCCTATTTGAAGTTATGATAATAAGTTCTGAGACTGCGTCAAGAAAACAATCATCAAGATAATCCAAGCATTTCAGAACCAAGTACTCCAAAACATCATGTACACACTATAGTACATTCGTAATGACAATTTCCATTGATACCTTCAAGTGAAAACAGTTGGTCATGAGATGGGAAGGCTTGATTGCAACAACATGTGAATATGATCTCGTTCTGTGAGTGGAAGTGCTAGTTTTATATAATCACGCTAGAATTGTTTCGATGGTCAGCAAATACAGTAGAACCTCTGTTAACCGGCCTCGGATTAACCGGCCTATATCGTAGTGTACTGGTTATTGAGAGTTTCCGAAAATAAATTGTAATTGAAACATCAAAGCAGCGGCGAGTCAAACGACTTTGTCAATAGCGGTATCCCATTGTCGGCGGCGTAAAAACATTGCGGCACCAAAGCAGCAGCAAGTCAAACGACTTTGTCGATAGCGGTATCACATTGTCGGCGGAACCAAAGCAGCGGCGAGTCAAACGACTTTGTTGATAGTGGTATCCCATTGTCGGCGGCATAAAAACACCGCGGCATTGACACCCGTCGGTATAGCAGACATACACAGACAAAAAGTTTGATGGGCCGCTTTTTTTCCACGAATCAATTTAGTATAGCCTATATTATGGAAAATATAACATTTCTTTTCAGTTTTCTTGGAAGCGTGTGTTGGTTTCGTTTGAGACGCGGTTAAATGTGTCAAAAGAATTGACAGAGGGGAATTGTAAAAATCTTTGTAGTGTTTAATTTTTTCATGTTTGATGTATAATATATACGATACATTTATGTACAATAAAATGAGTTGCAATAAAATCTTTATTGCATAATTCTTAGTGCTACCTAATTAAATAAGCTTTCTTTGAACGAAAACCGATTTTTCACGGGAACCTCGGATTAACCGGTCAAACGGGCAACCGGCCCGTGTGTCAGTCCCGACTAGACCGGTTAAGAGGGGTTCTACTGTAGAAGACTATACTTCTCAAAGTATATTAACATTATATGAAAATTGGAGAATAGCTTTAGGGTTAGTTGTAACACATTTTGAGGGCAGGGGAAGAATAATTTATTTTGTGTGTGCTTCATTAATGATAAACCACAGCTGCAATGTGCTTTAGTTTATTCTAGAACACAATGAGGACAACTAATGATAATCCTCAAAACAGATTATACCTAAAGAGAGTACATAAATTTTTAATGACAATACTGCCTGCCACTCTCTAAACTCCCCTAACAACTGTTTTAAACACTTTTTTATACAACTTTAAGTTAAGAAAATTTAAATCTTTGTTATATTTAGACAACCAGTGGAATTCCCATTTCCTCCTACTTGAAATTTGTATGCCATGGGTAAACCAATTAAGGACCTCACCCTTTTCCTTGGGTATTCTATCAAATGTTTTTAGTGGAAAAATACTACTTAAACATATTAAAAAATTATTAAAATTACATTTACATCTAACATAGGATCATATGCGAACTATCCCCATGCCTAACTTGTCACATTTTAAAAAGTTTTATATATTTCTGGCACCAAAATTTTTTAACTGTCTGCCTTTAAACATAAAATCTTCTTGTAACAGAGTTCAATTTGCCAAGAGTTTGTGGGAGTATTTACTCGAGATAGAAAATGTTGATTATTTTTTCAATACTATTAATTAGAAATGTTAGTATTATGTTGTATAGTAAGTAAAGTGAAAGAAGTGTAATTCAGAAGAGTTAATCATCTGTTTTAGTGCTTTGTTATTTTGTTTTGTGCGTTTATTATATTATTATTTGGCTGTTTCGCTGCCTTCCAATACTCATTGAAACTATAGTGATCCTTAAGAATATTAAATCCACCTTCACAGGTAAATAACCTAGGTGGTTATTATTTCTATCTATGCATATTAAAATGTGGTATTGTATTTTGTATTTTATAATGGAAGAAACAATAAAGATTTTTCATTTCAAAAAAATAAATAAATAAATATGCCAGTAATTTAAAATTTTAAAGTTTAATAATTTATCATGAGCATAAAAATGTACTCAAGTCTTTAGAGTAGAAGTAAAACTTCAAAAGAAAATAAACAATTAGACTAGATTAAATGATAAGATTGTAATCTTGAATCCAAAGTCTAAAATGAAGGTCTAAATTTAAAAGAGTCTAAAGTTTATACAAACAAGAAAGCAATTCATATCAAACTGTTTTCCAAATATGATTTCAGAATAGTTCATAAAATTAAACTAGGAGGAAAATCACAGAGCTCAAAAGATAGTACAATGAAGCTCACTCTTAGCTGATCAATTTGATACGGATTTTGTCAGATATACAACACTATAACCACTAAAAAAAACAGTTAATCAGGACCACTACACAACTTGGTCAATCTAATACTTTTAGTTATCAATAAGTATACCTTCCTCATATATATATATATATATATATTTTTTTTTAATTTTATTTTTTTATGATTCAAATAGTTAAAGTACATTACATGTTTATGTAAGCATAAACAAGCAGGATATTTCTTATCTTAAAACAAACTTTACAGTTCAATGCATAAAGGTCAACATCTAGCTTGATTCAAGAAGGCCTAATCCAAGTACTTTGTTTGTTTAACAAGACAAACAGATAAATCTGGTAGTTTTTGTTGGTTTCCAAGTGGTTGTATGGACTGGTCAGATGGATTTTGTTTTTTCTATAAAAAGGACATTGATTGTGAACATAATTGTGGGCGTTCTAACTATATTTCATAAATATATATTGCACATTATCAAGCAAGTGTAATGTTTTTTATATTATAACTCAAGTTATTAACTGTCGTCAGTATCAGTTAAACCTACTATTTTCTAATAAGTGTAAATAGTGTACTCCTGCTGTTCACACATAACGTCATCATAACTAACTCATGAGACTACGATGACAACAAAAGGTCAGACTGTATTTTCTTATGTTTGAGGCTCATCCCCGGGGAACATTGGTATTTCTCTTTAAAACATTATTTCATAAACAGTAATAAATTATTTATCTTATCTCTGTTAAATTGTAAAAGTTTGTTTTGTTTGACTTTTTATAACATTGTGAATTCATTTTATTTCTGTTTAAATTAGAGGAAAGTAAAGTTCAGTTGAATCATTTATGTAAAGGAGCTCCTATTAATTTTATGTTTTGTTTTATTTTATTTTAATAAATGTTGTATCTTTTATAACCAAATATCTATGAATTATACATTTGGGAATACATTGCTGAATCAAAGTTAATTAATTCCTTCCATTATTCCTATTGACGCGGTTAGGGTGCTAAGTTCACTAGTTAAGATTAAAAAAAAAAAAAAAAATTCTATTGCTTCCTCTGCTTAGCTTTAGCATCCTATTTTGCGTTAATTTTGCCACGCCTAAACATTACACGTAATAAATTTCATGATATAAATCATTGCTAACTATATAAAATAAGCTGTTATTAATGAAATATAAAATTCCTTATTATTATAATATTAAAATAATAAATTGAAAACTTCTTTATGATTACAATTTAGAGTATATTAATGTGTTTGAGGGAAAGTTTGTACAACATTTGTATTTTGTAATCTATTTACAAAAGTACTTAATAACGTAATGAAGACATGATTATCATTTTAGTTAGACTAAGATAGCAAATAATCAGATTTTTCGTGGGTAAAGGTCCCAATTAACCTGACCTCCAATTTGAACCTGACTAGTCGTACACTTGTGATAAACTGTATACTAATGAAGCAATTTTTTAATTTATTGCAATGTGTTTTTTTTTAAGTGGCCTACCATTGCTACATCTGTAACCATTGTATTTTTTAAAGATAAAAAAATATTTTAAAAAAGGAACATAATTTTTATTTTCTCATATATAAGTAGTATGTGATGGGACAAAAAATCGATGTTCCGTTTTGAGGTCTCCTGAAGTCGAAAATTTGTTTTTTTTGAATGACCTCTGTCATATGTGGAGTGCTCCACAGCCAAAACCTATTGACCGATTATAATGAAATTTGGCATCTGGGCAAATTTTTTCCACATTTCGAGACTTGTTTACAAATTTCTTTTAATAACTCAGGATTTGAGGATATAGCTACCATAAAAAAAACACACAAAATTAACTCAAATTATTTTAATCTATTATTTAATAGACCTCTCTTCAAAAATGCCAGCTCATGAGTTATCATTAAAAAACAAACAAAATTCTGCATGGAGCTTGTAACAGATTGAAGGTAGGCTATCCTACAAATTGCTAATTTAGGCTAGTTATCAAAACTGGGAAGACATAAATTTAAAGGAGAAAATATAAAAAAGGGGGAGTAAAATAAAATTATAAGGACTATATAATCACTGAAATAATAGTACGAATAATAACTAATAAGTACAGTAGAACCTCTGTTAACTGGCCTCTGATTAACCGGTCCTCGGATTAACCGGCCTCGGATTAACCGGCCTATATCGTAGTGTACTGGTTGGATGAGAGTTTCCGAAAATAAATTGTAATTGAAACACCAAAGCGGCGGCGAGTCAAACGACTTTGTGGATAGCTGTATCCCATTGTATATTTGGGGGGGGGGGAAATAATAAAAGAAACAATTCACTACAATTCGACAATTTATTATTTTTTTTCCAAACATGGTTTTGCTAGTGTATTTTCTGTAACTTAGCACAGACTAAGAAAATATAATAAAAAGCAAATAATTTATACATAATAGGGAAATACTGTTGCTTGTCATACAAAATAAACTCTACCTAAATAATAATTAAAGTTGTAGAATTTTACTAAATATTGTGTTTATTTCTTTTAACATTCTACCAAATACCTTCAGTCATTAGTATAAATTGTATAACTTAAATATATATATGTTCTTCAAACAAAACTCATTGAAAAAATAAATTACTTTTTTTTATAACAGCAAGAATATTTTATTATAAATTGCTTAAATGCTTCTGCAAATAGTCGAAAAACAAACCTAACACTTATGACAAAGAGTTTTTTATTTTATTTTATTTTTTATTTTTTTTTTTTTATAGAAGAAAAGTAGATCTATAAAAAAATATTTTGAGTGTTTCAAAACAAAATTGGGTTTCCTATTTAAGAACTTTATCATCCTAGGAAGAGATTAATGAAACTGTCATGAATATCAGTTTTAACAGGCAAATAAACTAAAATTGTCTGATGGTTTTTGTTTTTAAATGTCTACAAATCATACATTACGATCGTAAATATTTCATGAAGGGGGGGGGGTCAATTATTAAATATATTATAAAATTATGAGGTTGATATATAAGTATAATATACTCATAACGTTCATATATTTCAACATCTCAAAAAATATGACCATTACCTTGAAAAAAAAAAACCCCTAAAATTTAGATTAAGGAGAAAAATATTACAATTTAATTTTTAAACAATCTATTGACTTATGGTTTTATTTTCATGATACTTGTCAATTTTAAAATATAATTAAGCTTACTAATATTTTAAAATAGCATAAAAAACTAATATGTTAACATTTCTACATACCAGTCAGTTGAAAGAACTTTTTGATAAACTGTGACATTTTTTTCATTCTGAATTGTGAGAATAAATTGATTAGCAGGCACAACATTATACTCATAAATTCCAGGTATCATCTGGTAGTTACAAAACTGTCCACGGAAACTACGACTCATTGTACCTCCTCCGATTCCACCAATAGGTACACCTACAGAAAACAAATCAAATGCAAGGTACACAAATATTACATAAATCATTTTAATCAAATCTAAACAAAATGAAATACTGTAGTAAGATATATATTAAAATTACCACTTCTAAAAATTTTGCTTTATTTATTTTTGTAAAACTTTACGTTGAGATTCCTATCATAAAGGGTGTCTCGTGGAAAAATGGAAAAAATTTTAGGACGTGTTTCATGTTTTATAAATTGAGTCCAACGGTGAAGAGAGAAACATTGAACAATTATAAATAACAATAGTACGTTTGTATGTACTTGTTTGTTTATTTTTATTATTAGTCGATTTTGTTGGTAAGTAAATACTTTCTAATTGAAATGAATTTTGTTTTGGATTAAAATTATAATTTTTTTCTCTCACCATTTTCAGTCTATTTTGTTTTTATTAAATGTTGGATTTCTGTCACTGGTATTTTATTTCTATTGAAAATTAAATAATAATTAGCATAACTAAAATATTGTCGTTCTAGACTAAGCTTGGATATTGTAGACAACTACCAAGAAATTATGTTTTCAGTTTGTTGTCGATAACTCAATTATCAAATGACATACAGAAAATATTTTTTTTTTACATTTTATTTATTATTGAAAGAAGAAACATTTTTGTCTTTTGAAAATTTTTTGTAAAAATAACTGTTTTCAAGATATTCGTGTTAAAAATTTAAAATAGTTGCCATTTTGAAACGAGTAAAGGAAATCGGTTGATAGTGTTTTTCAAATTGGGTCTTTATAAACATTAAGTAGCACACAAAATTTTATCGTTCATAATTCAAATGATATGAATATTTTTTTTCAAAACACAAAATGGCAGCTAGATAGAAAACTAACCATTGTAGGGCAACTGTCAGGGCAGAAAAGAATATGAGCTGTTCAAAAGAGACTTGATAGAAAAGATGAAAGAGAGGAATCTAAACCAAGATTACATGAAAAGGTGAGGCGGTTTGGAATTGGCCAAAACGCTCAAGGCAGAATAAAAATTGTAAAGCTGATTCGTTAGCAACGTAGTAGGTAAAGCCAGCAGTTAGCGATGTTGATGCGTCACTAACGGGAATAAACTTGTCCGTGAAACAAAAATGTTTCAAATTTAAAAAATAGAGTACCGAGAAAGATTGTAAAAGTAATAATAAAAATATTTAGTAAGGGGGGAAATTTTCATAAATTAATAATTAACAAAGTTACGGGGAAAACAACTTAGACAAAAAATACTAAAATATAAAATAAAGGAAATTAACAAATGGTAAATTAAATATAAATAAGTAAGGGGGAAATAAAGGGGAAACATGAAATAAAAATAATAACTCCAACGATATTTTAATTAAAAAAAAAACCTTAGGCACTTATAAAAATACCAATTTATCGAAAAATTAGATAAACATTATAAATAGAATGTATTTATAATTAAGAAATGTTTAAATTAGTGTGTTGTACAGAATGAACAAACCAAATTTATAAAATCAGTAGATGGGGGTTTTAATAACATGTTTTCAGGGGAAAACGATGTAAAAAACTTTAAATCAAGATTTCTCGCGAAATAAACATAGCAGAGAAAAAGTGATCATAGTTACATTCGTTCCTACCAAGAACGAAAAATAAAAAAGTGTTAAAAAACCAAAAACCAAATCAGGGAAAAAACTAAATTTTGAAATTGTTAAAATTACGTAAAAGCTAAATAACTCGAGAAAGAAATGGACTACAACCACGAAACAAAAACCTAAAGGATCCCAAGAACATTAAGAACCAAGATCTAAAAAGAAATCGAGAATCGGAAGAGCGAAGCAGAAGTTAGAGAGAAAAGAAGAAAAAAGTACAGAATTTCAACCAAAATCATGTTTTAACAAGAGGAGGGATCGCTGAGCGAAACTCGACCGTAACCAATGACAAAGAAGTGGAGACAACCGATAAAAGATAAAAATTTGTGAAGAAATAAAGTAAAAAGGAAGAAATAAAAGGATTAGAATGAAATAAAAGAATAAATATAATAAATAAATAATCTGTAAATATTTTGGGAAATGAAAAAACCCAAAATAAAGCATAAACTCGCCGAAAACGTATAAAAACGTGAAGGGATAGTTTATGAGGGAAACCAAGTTAAGTTGGTACTCAAAATTCCCAAGTCAGAGGAGCTCTGAAATATTCAAGGTAACTTGGATACTCTTTTTTCAACCAGCCTACGAGGAAGACGTGCTTCAGGAGTCAGCACCAGCAGAAAATCTACTCATTGAACTTACAACATTAGACTACAGGCATCGGGAGATCATCTCAACCCATCAGAATCTTCAGCATCGTATATGATCTTCATTAGTGTTCAAGGTACCAATACTTTGATTTATTGGAAACTTTAGGGAATTAATAATAATAAACGTAAATTCATTTTAATTAAATATTCAATAAAAATTATAGGGGAAGTGTATTTTTTAAGTAAATTCAATTTTAAATGATTTGTTCTGGTCATTCTGAGTATAAAATTTAATATGTTATAGAGTGTCTATATAAAATTTAATGTGTTGTAATATATGTGTATAAAATTCATTGTGTCTTATGGTAGAGATTTTGTAGTATAAAGAAAAATATAAATTTACCAAACAAAAGAAAGACCTTCAGTCATAATATAAAAAGTAATAAATATTGATAATTGATTTGAAAAATCTTTAATTGCTTTTCATTATTGTAGAGATTCCTATAGTTGTATGCCATTTTAAATATATATCTGTGAAATAAAGTGTGTGCTCTAAAGAGAAATTTACAAAAATTAATTATTTGTACATTTTTCTAAATGGAATAAAATTTGGAAACCAAACTCTCCCACACGGCACGACCTCTAGGAAGAGTCGTATACACAAGTTTTAAAAAAGGTAAAATCGACTGAGCAATCAATAAATTCATTAATAAATAAAACGAAATAAAGTCGAAAAGACTTATTTCTTGACAATTTACGATAAAAGTAAAATTGTCTTGCATACGATACGTTGTCGCAAGCGGGGAAAAAGCCGGAAGCGAAATTTGAGTAAATTCCCGAACGATACGCGTTAAATTGAGAGTCTACGTTAATCTTGCAAGGTGTATCGTTGCAAGTGGCGCCCAAATACGTGGAGCACGAAAAACTAGAATATTTTTTTTAAAAAGGAAATTCTTGTTTTTTAGTGATCCATACGAACGAGAGTTCCAAATTTTGTTCCATAAATATATGTGTGTAAGTTCTAAGTTGTGAGTTCAATAAAGGTGGTTATAAACAAGTTAATAATCATAAAAATTAATAATAAACAAATTAGTCGCGTAAAGAAAAATTAAATAAAAATGCCGCCAACTAGAGATCCTAAAGCTCAAGAAGAACCAAAACAGGAAGCTTCAGGAATAGACAAGAAAATGGAACAAATATTTAATTACATGAAAAGTATGGAAAATAGAGTAGCGCTAGACAAAGAAGAAAGACAGAAAGAGAAACTTGCAGAAGAAGAGAAGAGGCAGAAAGAAAAACTGGAAGAAGAAGAGAAGAGAAAGAAAGAAAAACTGGAAGAAGAAGAGAAGAGAAAGAAAGAAAGAATAGAAGAAAGGAAGGAAAGAAAAGAAGAATTAGAAAATTTAGTAGTAAACATTACTACTACCATAGAAAGGAGCATAGGAGAAAACACATTAAGAATAATAGAATGCGAAAAACAGATGAATGAAAATGCCAGGGACTTAGACGAGTTAAGAGGAAGAATAGATGAAGAAGTGTCAAATAGGACATTAGAAATAAATAGCGTAAGAAGAGAAGTTGGAAGTAAAATAGAAAGTTCAGTAAAAGTTTTAGAAACAAAATTAAAAGAAGTAGCTAGAAATAGAGAAAGTGGAGACAAAGAAGCAAGGGTAATTTATATAGATAAGGCACAGGGAGAAAATAGACAATTGGAATTCTGGGGTAATGCTAGGGAAATTCCAATGAGATTTATTAAGGAAGTAGAAAAACATTTTGATGAGATTAGTACGCTAATGGATGGAGCCGAAAAATTAAGAATAATAGAAAGATTATTAAAAGGTGCAGCGATGGAATGGTGGAGAGTGGTAAAAAGAGGAACGGAAGGGTATGAAGGATTTAAAGAAAAATTTTTAGACAATTATTGGTGTTACCAAACCCAACAGATAATAAGGAATCAAATAGAAAACGGAAGATTTTCTAATAAAGGGGCTTTAACAAAAGTGGAATATTTCTGCAAACAGATAAATAAGGCACAATTCTTAATTCCTGAAATCCCAGAATCATTTTTAATCTTCAAATTAATGAGACATTTCGATCCGAAGGTACAATTGGCAAGCCTAGGGAAATCAAGTGAAAGTTTTGAAGAGGCGATAACGTTCCTAAGAATTTTGGAAAGTATAGAGGGAACGAGAGGGGAAACAATGTACGCGGGAAGACAGGAAGAGCGATTTACACGATACAGGCAAGTTGATCAACAAAATCAATATCGGGAGAGACCTGCAAATTACCCATCCTCACGTCCTAACGTGCAACATAACGTAGCACGTCCTAACCTTAAACCAAAACTTGATTTCCAAAAACCGGGTCCATCTAATCAACTTCCTAAATTTCCAAAAAACTAGGTAGTGAGATCCCAATAGGAAAAATAAAAAATAAAATGATTAAGCAAACGAAAAATGATAGGAATTTTGGGATCGCGGATAAAAATAGAAATGCAATAATAAACAAAAATGAAGAATTAAAAACTAAAAATAAAGAAATAATAATAAATAAAACAGAAATTAAAGTAACTAAAATGAATTGCGAAATAAAGAAGGATTTAATGGAAGAAAGGGAGATAGATTTAGAATTACAAGAATCTATACCTGAATGCCCAAAGATCACTACAGGAATTCTTAATAAAATGGTAGAAGCAGAAATTGACACCGGCGCGCAAATGTCGTTCGTACAGGAGAGATTTTTTGACGAAATAAATGTTGACAATAAAGAAGTGTTGGTATTACCAGTAAATGGTGTAGAGGTGGTGACAGCATTAAAAAACCAAAGACAGAGGGTTACAAAACAGGCTGTGCTCCCCATACAATTAAAGCAAAAATGCATAGAAGGAATATTTCTGGTAGTACCAAACTTAAAGTCAAAATTAATAATAGGGTGTAACTTTTTGTGTCAATATAAAGCAAGAATTAATATGGATAGAAAATTCATACAACTTCAAGTCGACGACCATTTTATTGTAGAAGATTTTTGTGGCGAGACGAAGGAAAATTGGAAAGACGAGGATAACGTAGCAAAATTAAAATTAAAAGGATTGAGCACAAAAGGAAACAGCGAAGAAAATCTCAGCAAAGAAAGGACATGTTTAATGGACAATCGGAGCGACGCTGAAATGGGAGGCTCAAACTCTGTATTGCGAGGAAAAGGGGCAATAAAGTTATCTACAAAAAAGCATGTAGAAGTAAAAATAAATGCAAAGGATGTGACCAGACCGAATGTGACCAAAACCGGAGGAGAAAAGGAGTATAGAGACAAGATAGCACGGGGGATTAGGAGAGCAAGAGGAGCCAAAAATGGTGAAATCAGCGAAAATAAAATAAATATGCTGCAAACAGCAATCAACTCAAAAGTAATAAATAATAAGGTAAAAAATAAAATTGTTAAAGAAGAAAGTACAGGAGTTAAGGAAATAGTAAAAATTGCGGAAATATGGGGAAAAGTTAAACAAAATGGACGTGACGAAAACCTGGAAAGACGAATGGACAGAAGAAAGAAAATGGTGAAAGTTAAAATGAAAACAGGACTAAATTACGAAAAAGGTGAAGAAGGGAAGGCTAAAATAAAATTAAAAGAAAATAAAATTTTGAAATTATGTCAAGTAAATGTCAACATTGAACACGAAAATTTATGCTTGGAAAATAATATTTTAACACAAGAACAAGAGAGCTGATAAAATTAATGCAAGAATTAAAGAAACTAAATTCAGAATTGGAGACAAAGTTTTAATAATTAACTTGAACCGGCCTAGTTTATTATTAAACCAAACTGACAAATTAATGTTAGTCTACAGTGGTCCATATCAAGTCACTCGTGTAATGGGCAGAAGAACATACGAAGTTAAAAATATTCAAACAAATAAAATCAAGGGTCGATATGATATTAAAGACATGAAACCATATTATGAATAAAAATATGTCACATAACAAAAGAGCTAAAAATAACTAGGTCAAAGAAATCAGCTGCTAGCGCTTAACAAAGGAATCGTTAGGACAACGGATGCTCGAAGCCTAAATAAACAACCGCATACTGAACGAGGCTAATCAACCGCTCCATTCATCAAATCGATATAAAAACTGCGTAAAAAATTGAAGGATGTTTATTTTGACGGGTTGATGAATGAATGCGAAATTTAAAGTATGTTAAAAATTAATATCATTTTATAGCCAGCTTTTTGTACTATTATGTGTTAGGAATGACCATAACAAATGATTATTGGGGATAGTTAGAAAATTAAAAAGATTTTTGTTTATATCCAATAAATCAGGGTAAGGTACAAGATGTCAAAAAAGTTTAGTGCAGAAGTTGTAATAAAAATGTGTATACTAGTTAGTGTGTTGCAGGACAGTGAAAAATCTGAGAAGCAAACAAGTAAAAGCCATGGACCATCTTGAGATGGAAAAATTTAAAATGAAAATTTATTCATGTCTTATGTATTTGTTATATTCAGGTCTTATGTAGTTGTTATATTCTATGTTTTATGTATTTGTGTTATTCATGTTTTATATAATTGTTTTGTATTCTATATTGTGTGTTTATGTGTTATAAGGAAAATTAATTGTGTGATATAAAAGTATATTTGATGTTTTAAGAATTTAATAGTTAATATAGGTATTTTGTGTTATATATGTGTTTAAAAATTTTCAAATGAAAATTTAAATTATATAATAAAATGTGGATTTAATGAAAATTGTTTAAATTAAGTAAAAGATGTCATAAGGGGATTTAATATCAAAAAAGGCTGATGTTAAAACATAAGCAATTTTCTAATTTTGCACGGGGGATATTGAGGCGGTTTGGAATTGGCCAAAACGCTCAAGGCAGAATAAAAATTGTAAAGCTGATTCGTTAGCAACGTAGTAGGTAAAGCCAGCAGTTAGCGATGTTGATGCGTCACTAACGGGAATAAACTTGTCCGTGAAACAAAAATGTTTCAAATTTAAAAAATAGAGTACCGAGAAAGATTGTAAAAGTAATAATAAAAATATTTAGTAAGGGGGGAAATTTTCATAAATTAATAATTAACAAAGTTACGGGGAAAACAACTTAGACAAAAAATACTAAAATATAAAATAAAGGAAATTAACAAATGGTAAATTAAATATAAATAAGTAAGGGGGAAATAAAGGGGAAACATGAAATAAAAATAATAACTCCAACGATATTTTAATTAAAAAAAAAACCTTAGGCACTTATAAAAATACCAATTTATCGAAAAATTAGATAAACATTATAAATAGAATGTATTTATAATTAAGAAATGTTTAAATTAGTGTGTTGTACAGAATGAACAAACCAAATTTATAAAATCAGTAGATGGGGGTTTTAATAACATGTTTTCAGGGGAAAACGATGTAAAAAACTTTAAATCAAGATTTCTCGCGAAATAAACATAGCAGAGAAAAAGTGATCATAGTTACATTCGTTCCTACCAAGAACAAAAAATAAAAAAGTGTTAAAAAACCAAAAACCAAATCAGGGAAAAAACTAAATTTTGAAATTGTTAAAATTACGTAAAAGCTAAATAACTCGAGAAAGAAATGGACTACAACCACGAAACAAAAACCTAAAGGATCCCAAGAACATTAAGAACCAAGATCTAAAAAGAAATCGAGAATCGGAAGAGCGAAGCAGAAGTTAGAGAGAAAAGAAGAAAAAAGTACAGAATTTCAACCAAAATCATGTTTTAACAAGAGGAGGGATCGCTGAGCGAAACTCGACCGTAACCAATGACAAAGAAGTGGAGACAACCGATAAAAGATAAAAATTTGTGAAGAAATAAAGTAAAAAGGAAGAAATAAAAGGATTAGAATGAAATAAAAGAATAAATATAATAAATAAATAATCTGTAAATATTTTGGGAAATGAAAAAACCCAAAATAAAGCATAAACTCGCCGAAAACGTATAAAAACGTGAAGGGATAGTTTATGAGGGAAACCAAGTTAAGTTGGTACTCAAAATTCCCAAGTCAGAGGAGCTCTGAAATATTCAAGGTAACTTGGATACTCTTTTTTCAACCAGCCTACGAGGAAGACGTGCTTCAGGAGTCAGCACCAGCAGAAAATCTACTCATTGAACTTACAACATTAGACTACAGGCATCGGGAGATCATCTCAACCCATCAGAATCTTCAGCATCGTATATGATCTTCATTAGTGTTCAAGGTACCAATACTTTGATTTATTGGAAACTTTAGGGAATTAATAATAATAAACGTAAATTCATTTTAATTAAATATTCAATAAAAATTATAGGGGAAGTGTATTTTTTAAGTAAATTCAATTTTAAATGATTTGTTCTGGTCATTCTGAGTATAAAATTTAATATGTTATAGAGTGTCTATATAAAATTTAATGTGTTGTAATATATGTGTATAAAATTCATTGTGTCTTATGGTAGAGATTTTGTAGTATAAAGAAAAATATAAATTTACCAAACAAAAGAAAGACCTTCAGTCATAATATAAAAAGTAATAAATATTGATAATTGATTTGAAAAATCTTTAATTGCTTTTCATTATTGTAGAGATTCCTATAGTTGTATGCCATTTTAAATATATATCTGTGAAATAAAGTGTGTGCTCTAAAGAGAAATTTACAAAAATTAATTATTTGTACATTTTTCTAAATGGAATAAAATTTGGAAACCAAACTCTCCCACACGGCACGACCTCTAGGAAGAGTCGTATACACAAGTTTTAAAAAAGGTAAAATCGACTGAGCAATCAATAAATTCATTAATAAATAAAACGAAATAAAGTCGAAAAGACTTATTTCTTGACAATTTACGATAAAAGTAAAATTGTCTTGCATACGATACGTTGTCGCAAGCGGGGAAAAAGCCGGAAGCGAAATTTGAGTAAATTCCCGAACGATACGCGTTAAATTGAGAGTCTACGTTAATCTTGCAAGGTGTATCGTTGCAATCCGGGTAAGGTATATCAGGTTTGACACACCCTTATTCACAATAATTAAGCCCCTCAGGGAAGGAAGTAGTAAATGAAAGCAATAAACAAATTAAATTAATTTGTCTCATAGTTCACAAATATTTCATCGAAATAACGTAGGCTGATTTTGAACTTTCAAATTTCTAAGACAATATCCACGGGCAATTTTCATTTTCTTACAGATAATTTACAAACTGGAATTTTTAGAGAGTTGGGAGACCGATACATTTGTTGAATCCTTGGAATTTGTCAAAAATTTACCAGTTACCATCAAATTTAGAGTTCTACAAAAATCCCAATATATGAGCAAAATATCCCCACACATGAAATTTCATTAAAGCTGGTCATGTTTGGGCTATACAGCACTACACACACAACAAACGACAGACATCATTCCAAAATCAACTTTTTTTTAACTCAGGGGGACCTCAAAACACATAAATCAGCAATAAACTCAAAATAGATCCATCACATAACCTTCTCTACATATGTGAGAAAATAAATTAGAAATGCAACTGATGATGGTGAAACTCTCCAGAAATGTGTATTAGTCAAACCAATTTGTTTAAAGTTTAGAAATTAAATTTAATATTAATAATGGATTATATTGCAAACAAATGGTTTAATTCTGTTTAAAACTTACATAACCTAACACAGTGCATAATATTATCATTATTACAATCGTCATCATTAAAAGATTGATCAAACTTTTTCTCTATGCAGACATACAGGATATTAGATAAAATACAATAGATAAAATTACATAACATATAATATAAAATGTGAGTCGGAACAGGAAGTTGAGTAAACACAGATAACAAATTTATGAAACAACTTCACCTCAACTAACTTATTATACTTTAACCACCATATTATGTTAAAATCACTTAAATATTGATTGACATTTTAAAATCATGTCAACTGAATTTTAATTAGAATTTGAAACACACAAATTTACTAAATTTTTACTTTCTCGCACATATTTTTTCCTTGTTGTTTAAAGGCGAAAAATCTCTTGGTTTCACCTTAGAAAAAGAAGATGAAAAGGGCATAAAATAGAGATCGCGCTAGTCATCGAATACGCTGATAGTGTCTGGGTGGGAAAAAACAAGAGTGGTCAAGAGGGATCTGATAGGAAAAATTAAAATAGAATGAACTAACCCAAGACTAGATGAAGAAATGTGTGCATACAGCTATCTCAAGATTGCACCCCAGAGGGGATCTATTGGGTCTAAATTTGATGTTAGAATTTTTATGGAAATATCTGTTTTCAGGTCATCCCCCAAAAAAGTAAAGTGCTGTGCAGCAAACAAATGGACAAACTGCATTTGTTTATATTTATTATTATAGTGTTTGGTTGTCACTATTCCGAATACTGATTATAATAAACAATTATTTCACTTACCGTCTCCAGTATTATCATTTACCGTTGTATTACTATACGTTGGCCGTTTCGGCTATTCAGTCATTTTCAAGTTTTTAAAAATTGTTGGCAGAATAGTCCTTTGTTAATTATTAAATACAAACACATAATCAATCCAAATCAACAATAATGTAAACATAAGAAACATATACAAAACACACACGAATACACTTTTTTGTTGTACAGTCAATTTGTTATGTTTGATACGCTGAGCCCAACAATCTGATACACCAAAAAAGTGTATTCGTGTGAGTTTTGTAAATGTTTCTCATGTTTATGTTATTTTTGATATGCATTGATTAAGTATTTGTATTTAATAATTGACAAAGGACTATCCTGCCAAAAAATTTAATGCCTGAATAGCCGAAATGGCCAACGTAAAGTAATACAACGGTAAATCAGAATACTGCAGACGGTAAGTGAAATAATTGTTTGTTTAAATTTATCATGTGGTTATATTCAAAAGTTTTTCTTTTTTTCTTCTTTCTTTTTTTTGGTTCATTTTTCCTAACTTAAAATTTGGGGTAGCTGCCATAAAATCAATATAATAAATTCTGGTTTTATGAAAATCTCTTCTCAACTATTATTATCAAATTTTGTATAGCCTCTATGGAACAAAACACAATAGCCCAAATAATGCTGGTTGAGGAGTTTATGGTAAGAAATACCATCAACAACAATGAAATTGTCATAAAAGTTATTGTAAAAATTTTTTAAATTGTCAAAATTTATGTGATATGTCAAAAATAAATGGTATAAAAAAAAAACTTTATATAAAATTGAAACTAGTTCTGCTGGCATGTGACAATTTTGTTTATTTGTAGCAACCAATTTACATTAATTAAATGATGTTAACATATATACATAATATAACTCATAAAACATTTAAATTAACCCGAAATATAAAAACAATATCTTTCTACTGTAGCGTTCATAATACACATTACATACAAAATATAATTTCTTGCATAAATAATAAATAAATCTTTCACATAATAAATAAAATATTAAACTTAGATAAAGAATTCTCGAGATCCATCTTTGGAGTTTCTCTTGCTGCCGCCAAGTTTACAGAGTGCCACTGATGTCACATAATTTGGTCATGGTTAATGAGGCAAAATGTGTTCAGATACAAGCTCAGATTAAACCATTATGGACGAAAAGTTATTCAAAAATGTTTTCATATTAAAATTAGTAATGTTGTAAATAAAGTAACTATGCAAATAGCATTGTAAACAAAAAAAAAAACTTTCTATTCTACTAATCATCCTTACTCATCTCACAATCATGCCACGTCACTCAACTTGAAATTTTCACGATACATCAATATAAAGACATAGTTTGACAAAAATAATCAACTTATTCCAATAATCTGTTTCAAAAAGGTGACGATTTAAAGTTTTTAATGAAAATAATTCTAAAACATTAAATGTTTATAAAAAATGTTAAAAGCAAATTTATGTATCCAATTTAATTTCCTATCGAATGGTATAAATGTCAAAACTATCAAAAAAAGGGTAACAGTAATGGTCCATTACTGGGAAAATTACCTCAATGTAAAACATATTTCATTAAAATTGAGGTTTTAATGACAGCAGTAAGATTCATTTTTGTTAATTATTCCTGAACCATAATATTTATTTACTTGCAATTTTACACATGGGTTTTAATTTTCACATTAAATGAAATCGGTAGAATCGAGTTTAAGAAGTTACATATTTTATAATAGTCCAGGGTTGATTTTGTGTGTGTATTTTACTGATAAGTCAGAAACTGGTATTTTTGAAGAGATTGCGACCATTACGTTTTGTTTGGACTATACTCAGAGGACCTCAAGACGAATAAAACAAAAAAAAAACTCAACGCGATTTTGGACCTATCTCATAACTTTCTCTATATGACAAATAAATGAAAAATTAAAACATAAATACCTTTTTGAGTTGTGCTGCTCAAAGTACTTTTTTCTTTTTGGTGATGTTTTGATTATTCAGGCATTGTCAAACAAAATTCTATTATATTAGTCCTGCATTGATATATCACTTTATATTTAACACTTGTACACAACATTTATGCATTAAAATCGCACTAACAAACACACAGTTACATATCAATTTTAAAGTACATAATGGTCATACTGTACACAAATGTTAATGTGCATTCCAATTCCAGCATAACTTGATAATGGCTGAATAGCCGAAACGGCTGTAGTGAAAAGAGAAATTACTATTGACTATTGTGATACTAAGTAATTTTAATTTAATTAATTTAATATAATATTAGGTTCGTTTATATAAGTTTTTTCCCCTGTTATTTTTGGCTACTCCTATTTGCTCTGGGATCCAGAGGAAAGTTACTTTGTTGTTTTTGTATAGTTTGTTAAGTTTTAATAATACCATCTTAGATTTGATAACTGGAGAGCTCAGCGCTTTGACGTTAGGGTGTCCTAAAGGTTAGCTAATAACTCCTGATTGTTATTTTTTTTACTACTGTACTTAATTGAAACTACATAATAATTTTTTTTTATATCTAAAAAATGTTAAAGAGCTCTTAAGTAGGCTTATTATAAAAACATAAAAGTCATTTTTATTGCGAGAAAAACTCAATATAAATAAATTACCATTCTCTCAGATTAATTTTCCTTTTCCTTTCTGTTTAAAGACGTTAAAACAAGGTAGGAAGGCAACAAGATTTCATTTATAAAAAATGTTTACAATCATAAACTTACCACTCCATTGTTTGCTGATAATAGGATTGAAAAATTCCATTACATATGTACGTCCTTTTAGAAACAGCCAAAAACAATACAGGACATATCTGTTAAACAAAGATCAAATACCACACATTACTCAGATAATCACTAACAAAAAAAAAAAAAAAGTAAATATAATTATTACAGATAAAACTACAAAAGTTTTATAAATATAAAAAACAAGTGAAACTCACAAATAAGCAGATCCACAGAAATTAGAGATGGCAGTTGTTACTTTTGAACAAATTAATTTTATTATAACTACATTTTATTTTATTATTATATAGCTGAAATAAATGGTACATAAATTTTCTCATTCACCCATCCCATAAACCAAATAAAAATAAACCAAAACTAATTGTCACAGAATATCTTATCTATGATTAATACAATCTTATCGTCTACAATATTCTGCTTTTACCGTTCAACGATGACCGTTTTGGCTATTCAACCATTCTCAAATTGAGCACGATGTGTTTCTTTGTCAATTAACTCTTCCAGCACATTACAGCCAATGTTGAACGATAAAAGCAGAATATGGAGGATGGAAAATCCTATTAATCATAGATTATAATAAATATTCAGTAAATGGCGACAACAAAACATTATAACAAGTTAATTAATTGTCAATCAAAAAGAGAAAATAACATAGGACACCATGTTTGAACAAAATGATATATTTAAATAAATTATCTTTGTTTGTGTCATAACATGTCCTCAGCGTAAATCGTTATTTGATTAAAATCAAAGGTTTAAGACTTTGGTTAAGGTTCGTTTTACTATTTTGCCAATTATTCCTGATGTTTTACTTGCGATTTTGCACACGTTTGGATCATTAATATTCACATTTCACCAAAATTTTAACAAAATCAGTAGAACTGACTTTGAGAAATTTTTACAACAGCTCAATGGCTTTATTGTTTTTTTCCTGATAATTCACGAACTAACATTTTTGTAGAGGCTCAACTTTAGCAAAATCTGATCAAAATCGTTATTTTTTTCTTATGGCAGCTATTCCCAACAAATTTTGAGTTATTAAAAAAGTGAAGAAACGTAACGAGATATGGCCAAATATGTCCACATAACAAATTTGGAGTCAAGGATAAAATAAAGCAAAAGCTTAAAGTTTCAAATATTTAATAGTATAAATGAGCTACAATTGTTTCGCCTTGCGGCATCGTTGGGCAACTTTTTAATAGTATAAATGAGCTACAATTGTTTCGCCTTGCGGCATCGTCGGGCAACTTATTTTGAAACTTTAAGCTTTTGCTTTATTTTATCCTTGAATATTTGAAACTTTAAGCTTTTGCTTTATTTTATCCTTGAATATTTGAAACTTTAAGCTTTTGCTTTATTTTATCCTTGAATATGGAGTTTCAACAAGAAATATCTGCTATTACATTAAAGTTAAATTTGGAGTCTGTACAAGAAGAGGATCACCACCCAGAAGATTTCCTAACATAACCAACTTTACACATAATAATATATGATACACACTTTATTGTTCTGGAGTCCAATATAAATTGATTTCCTTCCAGATGGTGTCAAAAAGATCCTTGTTCCTACGGCGTCACATGAATTCACATAATTAGGAATCTAACAAATCTATACTAGTTTCACATTCTTTCTATTCCTGGTAAAATAATGTCCTTAATACATAAAAACAACCTTTCAGCTGTTCCGTCTGTTCTATTTATGTCAATCAAAAATTGTTTACAGTGGCGGTATCTTTTTGAACAGACCCCAAATTTGATAAATACACTCATTTGAACGCCGAAATACCAATTGATTTTTTAGCCTTGTGATGATACAAAATTCCACAGTTATAAATAAAACCTCATCTCACACAAAAATAAAATTGGAAATAATGATATTTCACACCATGTGATCCATTAACATAAAATTATTTCACATCATCATTTTGAATTTGTAAATCTATAATCTGTCATGTGATAAAAGAAAAGTGACAAAGTGTATAATAATAACACCAAAATGTAAAAAATTGTAAATGGAAGAAGGAGTAAAAAGAAGGCTGGTTTGGCTGTTAAAAACAAGAAGTCTATAGAGAATTCAACAATGAAGAATTTAAAAAAATTTGAATGGACTTTAAAAAATTTGGATCCATTAATCAACATCTAAGAATAAAAAGAGAATTAAAATGGTTTCAATTTCAACTGAATAAGAACTGATAAGTTTGTCTCGAAATGAGATAATAAACATCATTTGGTGAGTTACAACAAATAAATCAATCTACATTAAACCCACAATTATCAGCATAAGGCGTTCCGACTATTTTAACTTCAAAAGTCAAATATAACTTTAACTTGGATAACTTATAATTTCCAAACAATAATAAACCTTAACCCATCGATTACTTAGAATTTCAAAAAGGCATCCAAATTGTATTCATCTCAATAATCACCACATTCAGAAATTAATCATTCATTTAGTTTAGGTGTGATAATTGTGTTAGTCATAAAAAATTTGTTATATGATTCTTTTAATTTTTTTTTTTTTATATAATATGAAGAATTGACTTGGACTACAAATAAAAGGAAACAACATTTATATTGTGATAAATTAAATACATTTTTAGTATTTCCAAAAAGAAAAGAAAGAGCTTGAATATATTGTTCAAATAATTGTAATTTCTCAATGTTATTAATAAATAAATACAAACACTATGGTTCAAAATAAATTTCCTCGTTTCATCAATATTGACTATCCATTTATTATATTAAAGCCTGAGGATGCATAACCGATGACATAAAAAGGTATCAATTTGATATAAAAACTTCAATAAATAATATATATACAGAATCTTCAATAAGCGATTATCATGATATTTTGTTGTCTCTATGATAACTGTCAATAACAAGCAAACGTCAAAAGTTGAAGAAATTCAATTTATCATCTTAAATTTTAAATCACCACATTGTGACTGGGAAAAGTTTGATGAAAAGTTTGGGAAAAGTTTGATTATAAATATACTATATAAAAAAATATATAAACACCCTAAACTTGCTTTACTTGTGCAATAAATGTCAGCAGACAAGGTTCATTTTGTTTTTTATCAATCATTCCTGAATTGTCATATTTTTTATATGATATTATGCAAACGAATTTGGGTCTTTAATCTTCATATTTCAATGAAACATTTAATGTTTTTGAGAATTAATAACAGCTGTTTCAAATTATTTTTGTTGTAAAGTATGTTATTTATCCATAACAGGCATAAATGATAAATTTAAGTTAACCTAAAAATTAAAATTAAAAAATTTAATCACAACAGGAGTGTTATTTAAATGATAAATTTAGTAAAAAAATAAGTGTTTCTAGGAAAAAATTAATAATTTTCGGCAAATTTGCAGATAACTGTTTAATTTGACACCTCAATAATTAAAATTGGTCCTATGGTAAAGAAATATGTGACAGGCGCAGAAATTTCTTAGAGAATTAAATACAAGATTACGGTTGAGGAATAAAAGGCAGTAAACAAAAATGAAGCTTGAGTGTCATCATTATAAGTTCTATTTAAATCAAATAAGACTTACACTAAGGACGTGTTTATCACACAAGCAAAGCCAATTCAATATTTTCGAAAACAGCGTTCATAATTCAAACACTTATTGACTGACAACTACTAACTAGTAAACTGATATTGTTGGTGACAAATAGTTTTAGTTGGTTTTTATTTGAGGAATGAGAAAGTTTATGCACCCTTTATATTTGAACAGTCAAACCAAAATTTTATGATGTTTCCTGTAGAAAAAATTTTGAAATCATAAAACATTATAATTTGAAGTTAAAATATTATACATCTTTATATAACATGATAGGAATATATGGTATTTAGTGTATCACAAACTGTGACTCACAGTTGATTACAGTACCTCTATAATTCATGGTACGGTATTTTAATCAACTAGCATGTTTATTTAGGTTAAGATTATTTTGTATTGCCTATGGAATTATGCTTGAAGGTTTTTTATAATAAAACAGAGTCATTTTTACGATCATTGTTTCAAGACATTTCAACTAACACTACAATCAAGTTTTTATTAATTACATTCACAACAAGAGTCGAGTTCGATTTTCATTTCTATTTTACAAGGAGACAAAACAAATGAATTTTTTTTATTTATGACTTGTTAAGAGAATACAAGCTATATTAATATATTTTTCAGAATTTTGAAAGATGTAACATTTCATTATTCAGCTTAAGGGTAAATATATAACAAAGGAAACAAATGAATGGCATTTGTTAACAAAAACAAGTGCTGCAGTTGTTATAAAAAACAAGAATTTCCATATTAATTTCATGAATTTTTTTGTGAGTTTAGTAGCATAATGGAAGATAAAAAAAAATGTTTTGTTTATTGAATTAATTTTGTTATCACCAATCTGACTATTCACAATTTGTTTTTTGTTTTTTTTTTAACTTATCATCTCAATAGCCTAATTTTGTCTTATTAATTGTGTGTTGAACCGACACACACTATCATCAACATTATTTATTAATCTTTATTATAAATATTATTTGTATAAGACAAATCAGTATAAAAAATTTGTATTCCGTCTTTTAGAACTGTACATAGTTGTGTAACACATGTCAAAGATAAAGTAATAAAAAGAAAAAAAATTAGAAAACAATTAAGCTAAAAAGCACAAACAACATTAAAAAAACATTATCACATAAACATGCTCCCAGGAAAAGCATGGCTGGTAACCCAATTTTTTATAAATATAAACGATCTGACTAATTCAGTGTAAACTATAAACAGTTATAATTTACACTAATTCACATTAGTGGATATATACAAGTTATATTAAAGTTATATCAAGCTCTGAAAAAGAAACTGTAAATGTTACGTAAATAATAATTTATTTGACATTTTGGTAATCCTACGAAACTCAAAAGGGTTATAATATACATAAATACAAATATTAAAAAAGCAATAAGTGAGGAAATTTGGTAGGTAAAAACCTCAAAATGGGAGAGTATTAGAAAACACTTCAACTAGTATTTTAACTGCTCATTATGACTCATTTACATTAATTTTAATATTGAGAGAGGGAGAGAGAGGGGAGAGAGAGAGAGAGAGAGAGAGAGAGAGAGAGAGAGAGAGAGAGAGAGAGAGAGAGAGAGAGAGAGAGAGAGAGAGAGAGAGAGAGAGAGAGGGAGAGAGGGAGAGAGAGGGAGAGAGGGAGAGAGAGAGAGAGAGAGAGAGAGAGAGAGAGAGAGAGAGAGAGAGAGCTTAGAGATTTAACTAAGAAAAGGAAAAGGTATGGTAGACTTAGTGATGCAAGTAAAATGCTCCGTGCTCGGGCACATGAACAGGGAAATCCATGCAATTGTAAAAGAAATTGCTTTGAAAGTATTGGATTTGAAGGCAGGAGCAAAATCATCAAATATTTTAAGAGCCTGCAATGTTGGAATACGCAATCACTTTATCTTTCTGGATTAATAACAATGTGTAATGTCGCTCGAAGGCGACCTAGAAATTGTGATGTTGAGCAAAGTAATTTAAGGGACAAAAGCTTCAAGTATAAAGTTAGAGTAATAAGTAATGATGATGTACAAGAGCACTCTGTTTGTCAAAGCATTTCTATCACTACAAGGAATTTCTGGTAAAAGGTTGGAAATCATTCAGAAGAGCTAAAAGATTCAGGATTAGCCCCCACGGACAATCGTGGAAAACATGAAAATAGGCCTCACAAGCTAAGTGAAAATGTAAAGGCCAGTATCATTGCTCATATTGCATTATTCAAGGGAAGAAAATGCCATTACAGTTTAGAGAAGAGCAAAAAAATATATCTACCAGAAGATTTGAATATAAAAAAAAATGTTTGACATGTTCAGAGAAATGTATCCTAACCATAACATTTCTTATGAAACCTATCGTACCATTTTTAATGAAAAGTTCAATTAACCTTTTGGCTACCCGAGGAGCGACACATGCTCAACATGTGATGAGCATAATGCAACAATGAAATCGTTATCTTCAAAACTATAAATAGAGTTGAGAAATGCTTGAAGTGACTCAAGAGTTGCGGAAAGCAAAGACATTTTATCAACGAAAGAAAGAAGCAAGATTTCGAAGCAAGAAGGCTAGAAATACAGAAGCTATCTCAATGGACTTTTAGAAGATCTTCCTTGCCCAAACATAACTACAAATATTGTATATTACAAGCGTCAGCTGTCTCTTTATTCTTTTGATATTCATCAACTGTCAGACAATAAAGTTTTTTTTAATGTTTATCCACAAACTGAAGGGAAAAAAGGAGGAAATGAAGTGGTTTCATTCTTAGACCACTACGTATCTAACTTCTTGTGTTCTGAAGTGACGAACTTGGAAATATTTAGTGATTTGTGTGCAGGGCAAAATAAAAACTATACTGTTTTTCGTTACCTGTACTACATGGTACACAACAAGAAACGTTTCGAATCAATTAAAGTAACATTTCCTGTAAAGGGGCACTCATATCTTTAATCCGACAAGGATATGGGTTTGGTAAACACAAAATCAAGAGTAGAAGTACCTTCTGATTGGGTACCTGTATTTCAATGCTCCAGAGTTAAACTAGCTCCTTTTACAGTAGTAAAAGACATTTTTGAAGATCATGTAATCCGAGATTGGGAGACATTTATGACACCTCTTTTTCCAAAAAAGTGTTTTTTTGGAGCAAGACCCATCAAAGAATTGCGGTTTGACATACTTCTAACCTCACTTTTCCCCTGGACTCTTCAATTATCATTAGAAAAATGCACTTTGTAATAATATTCTGATTTTTTTTTCCCTGCAGTATTAATTTTCACTTGCTGAGTGTTTTTTCTGTAAATAGAAACTAAAAAATTGTGAACACCCATAGAAAAATGTTTGTTATTGTTATAAAGGTGCATACACACTGGACACACATATATGCCATACAAGTCTGTTATAAAATAAAACTGTGTTGAACACATTTCGTGACTTTTTAACTGAAAGAAATGTTCTCCAAACATAGAAAGTTAGATCTGAGAGCCAGTAGTTTTTTTTACAAATTTCATGAGGATATCGAACACAGTTTTTGAAATGTTAATCTCACTATAGAGCTCTGGATCTACAACTTTTTTCATGTAGTCTTGGGTTAGATCCCTCTCTTTAATCTTTCCTATCAGGTCAATTAAAGTATTTGAGAGCTACGAGTCTTTATTTTATAATCTTTTTTTTATAAGACGATGATGACCAACAGGTTTTATGGCTTTAAACAACAAAGGGGGAAAAATAGGGCCCTCGATTTCAAAACTACAAACAAACTGTCATGAAACAACCAGTATGATATTCTTTACACTGATGACCGACGGTACTTGATAGAATTCCATTTTAACAAATAAAACACAATTTTTCTTTTGTAAAATTGTGTTTTATTTGTTAGTATGATATTCAACTAGCAATTACTTTAAGGTTTTTGTTGACAGGTGATTCATACCATTCGTTAATCTTTTTGTTTAAAATTAAAAAACAAAGCCTATCCATTATGGTGCCCGAGATGTGTGCAGTGTTATTCTATGCCTTTATTGACTAATTACACTGACATCTACACAAGAATGGACATAGGTTGCAGATGGATTTAAAAAAAAGTCAGCTAACATTGGCTTGACCTTTTTAACTATAAAGGTCAGCATAGTATAGTTCTAACGGCACTGGTGAATTAAAACTACGGATTTTTGTTTGTAGATGTGAAACGCAAAGGGCAGATTTCAGATGAAGGTGTTTTCAAAAAGTGTGACCTTTGAAGAAAATACAAATGGGAAGTGTAGGTTTCCATAAAAATAAAGTCCTACCAAGCAGGCTGTTAGCTGTACCTTTTATAATTGTTGCACAAGATAAATTGTCAACACTCGCTTCAATTTGTACACAAGCATCATTCCGTTTATGCTTATTGCAATGTAGTTTCTCTGTTGGATCTCATAACAATCTATGTTCCTCATATTGTATCAATGTAATTGTTTTTTATGTACTCCAAAAGTATTTGCCGCAGAACTCTATTGAGTAATTATCTGGACATTGTTTTTTGCTCATAGTGAAGATATATAAATATCAGAAGTCACTATAAATACCTCTCAAGACTAACACATTGCGTACCTAGTCAAATGCGACTTTAAAATGTACTTGCTCCACTGTAGCTCTCAGTGTACTGCAAACAAAGCACACTCATGTGGCGAATATTGTTCAGGTAACAATATGACTGCTGCTTTCCCCACTCTGATTATCTGTTTGTTTAGCATCACGTTCACATTGGTAGAACACAGACACTGATCACTGATCGGTGAACATAACTTAAATCACACCGAATGTGTGTGCCCAGAATGGATGAACCATAAGAGGGAATAAAAATACGTGTATGATGAATTTTAATAATATACAATCATTATAGTACTGATACATTTAAACATAATGTTTCGTGTAGCCTCCTGGATTGTGTATTAAATGAATATATTATAGGTTAATTAACTTAATTTATCCGTCAGACAATCCAAATTTCATCGGTCATCTGGACAATGTGGATGATAACCAGTCTGACGGAAAAATTAAGGTAATTAACCTAAAATATATTCATTTTATACATTAAAAAACTCTATAATTACACAATTTCAATCAACACAAAATTATATCCACAGGTTTAACTTCTTTCTTTACAAATTTGAACATTAATTTATCACTATTTTCTGTCTAACTTAAGGCCTAGTTTAATTTTTTTAAACAGTAAACATAGTTTTGAATTACACCCATGTCTTATCAGTCACATTAAATTATTTGTGACCAATTTTACCCCTTAAAGCCCATTTAATATATCAAGATAATCATCTGGAAAATTACATTTACATATTAAAAGCAGATGTTTATTCTAGCGGAAGATATTTGCAGTAAGTGTAAACAAGATAATCTACACTTACTTGATAATCTACCCTCTACCCGCTACGACCAATCATTATCACATTATGTAAAACAGTTTAGATTTAGAGTTAGGATCAAAATATGTCAACAATAATTGGTTTCTCTAAATCTTCAGTGTAACTAATTGCTGTAATATAATGTAATTGCTTTATCTAGTAAAATAATTATGCAATGATTAAATATTTTTATATATCTAGGACAATATAGATAAGATTGTCTAGGTTTTATTTAGAAAATAAAACTAATATGAAATTTCTATTTATACTGGGGGATTTTGATAAAGTGTTTTTTTCCTCATTTATATTGAGTTTGGATTTAGCAATCCCAAGGTTCCTAATTGGATCCACATCTCTTTTCATGTAGTTTTGGGTTAGATCTCTATCTTTCATATTTTCTCATCATGTCTCTTTGTTCTATTCTGAGCATGACTCTATTAGAGTACTCGAGGGCTAGGGGCTGTTTATTTTATTTTATATTATTTTCTTTCTTTATTTTATATGGTGATGAAAGAGAGGTTATTATAAATCTCTGGATCTAAGAAACCTAGAGCTATAAATTTTTTAACATGGTTTGGGTTAGGTCTGTAGTTGTGTACTAGGAAAGGGTTTTGAAAATGTTCTACTCCTAGGGTGTTTTTTACCCCTAAAGTATATCTCTGGATCCAAAAACCCTAGAGTTATGAATTTTTTAACATGGTTTGGGGTAGGTCTGTAGTCACGTATTAGGGTTATGCTAAAAATCTTGAATTTGAAATTTTACCGTGCGAAGCCGCTGGTAACAGCTAGTAATAAATAATATAACTATAAAATCTATCATGACTAAGTCACTAACCAAGCGAGTGGTGGCCATAGATCAAATGCAAAAATTACAAATGCTATGTGAGATGGAGCTCTTTTTAAACATGAATAAATGTGATATTTACAAAAACTATTAAATTCATATGTCATTTTGGAAAGCTGTAATTATGTCCATATATCTATAGTAAAAAATCCAAATATTACTAAGCCTACTAATCAAACAAAATTATAATGAGTTTTATTTTACAGTATTTAAGTATCAGTAGATATATGTTTAGGGGTTTTATAAAGTTCTCTCTATCAATCAGTAGGCTTATACACTGTCACTGATAACAACAATATCAGTAAGTAAACAACATCTTCAACATTTATTTCAATAGCCTACGATTGTCTGTTGATAAGACTTGTTAAAAATAATTTATTTACTAAAATCTTTTCTTTTAACATGTAATTACTAAACAGTATATCTTTATTTAAAAGATGCTCCATATGAACCCAAAGAAAATGACTAAAAGGAAGATGGATAGACCAAAACAAGATGGATAGACAAGATTAGATAAGACAACAAAATAGAAGAGAAATGGGTAGATAGAAAAACTCTTTTTTTTTATTTGGGTTTTCAAGGCAAAACAACACTGTTATAATCGTCTAGAAAAACATAGAAGATAGAAATGGTCAGCAATTTCTACTGTATAATTTCTACTACTGCTTTATAACAGTGCCACTTCCAATTTCCTGTGTTTGGTTCATACAGCATTTTTCTTACTTCTAGTTACCAACATAAAGTAAAATGCATTTAAGTACCAAATAACGCCAAAATTATGTGCAAAAAAAAGCACTCTTGTCACAAGTTAATTTTTAGTAGCCAGGTATCTTTTTACCAAAGAAATTGAGACATCAATTACGTCGCTGTTGCAAAGTATGAAGTCAGAAAAGAACTTTTACATTCTGACATACCATGACAAGATGTTTTTGTTATGCCTTTTTGCAAACCCCTTATATACAACTAAACAAACCATTTACAAGTCTGCTCAATTTCAGTGTGACATATGTTGAGTTTGTAACAACACCAACTTACTCCTTTCATCTTATACAATGTTATTTTATGGCTATTACTGAAAATACGTTTTGCAGGAAAGTTGCTCGCATCTTTAACAAATTTTACTGCTTCTTCACTAGCAGTAAGGTCCCGAATTCGCATTCATTGATCCTCATAAAACAATAAACATAAAGACTGTGCAACACAAACAGGAAACAACATTCTAGTGAGTTACAGATTATATAATAGTGGCACTGCTAAAAATATAAGTACCAAGATTTCATGATAATAGTCCACTAAAGATACTGGAAATAATCTAAAAGAAAAAGAACAGCAGTGGTTCGTTTTCAAATATCAGCATTTTGTCATCAAAATTGCATTTTTTCAATCATTCTGAACTAAACTAATGGTTTTCATCTCTCAAAATTAATTATTTACTTCACAATCTTAGTAATTGTACAATTTGTTATATATTCTATCGTGTAGCCATATTGAATTCACACGTGGGACGCATGCTCACTTATTCACTAATACAGGTTGATATTACTATGATTTAAGATTCATGATGACTAGTTCTCTGAAACCCAGACCTAGTACAAGAACCTTAGATCAAGTAAGGGGTCACTTAGTGAGACAGAGCAAATAACCATTCTGATGATGAGGGGTTATGGGGGATAGAACTCGTTCATATGAGGAGGTAAGCCGCTTGTTCAATGAAACTTGCCCCAATTCACCACCTATTCAAAAATCAATAGTGTTGAAGACCGTACAGCGCGGTTCTGTAACAGATCGGTCAAGATCCGGACGGCCAAAATCACCAACCAATGCGACCAATCAGCTACACAAGCAAAGTAAGTAATTTAAACATAAACAACTGACATACTGTCTGTTCAATTTTATTAATAATGATAATTGTCCCCAATTACATCTGTGCACTCCTAACGTTTAAATCGACCATTACTGATATTTCCTATCCCTCTACACTCCAGCTGTGAAATTCTCATAGCTAAAACACTAACATAACCAACACGGTTGAGTATTCACTTCTGCCTCTTAATCTTCGCAACGTAAAGTTAACAAATTGTAAAAGGCTGCCATTTCCCAACGAATGGTCCTTTTTCAGTCGGGATTGCGGCAATGTGTTCCTCTAAAAAGACCTTTAAAATGAGGTATAATTTGACCTATGCTTACATTTAAGATTTTTTAGATTACCTCCACAGGACGTCCCCCCAAAGTGAAAAAAGACAGTTAAAATCAGCAAAAAGTCGGTAACTACAGTGAGGACATAATCCTAGAGTTTCATTGCTCTGCGTTTATTAATAAAATTAATATTAAGGGGTTTCCAGACTTTTTGAACACCCGGTATATATAAATATACTGTAATTAGTATATTATTTAACTTACTTCTTTTTACAATAATTTTAAAGTTATTGTACCATCTGCAGTTTAGTCTGAATGTAATAGTGGCACATGATGATGATGATGCAATTGAACATGAACCTCCAGCATCTGATGATGATGGACCAGATTGGATGTTGGACTCTTTTCAATATCCTAGGGATGTCAACTTGATTCTTAGACTGTGCCCTCTTAAAGAACAAAATCTTTTTAAGTATGGTTCATTACTTTTTCTGTATTGTAGTGCTTGTAACATTATACAAATTTTAGAGACGTTTTTAAGGCATCTACTGTACACCTTTGCCTGAAGTGATGTGGGTTGATGTTGTACCTTCTTTCTTAGCACTTTCAACTCCGTGTATGTCCTGTGTATTTAGCATGTTGACCTCATCATACAATTCTTTTTCAGTAGATTCATCTATGTCAACCATGTGTTATAATTACATCTTCTGAAAGCCCTTTATTTAGGGCTATTGGGGGATTGGAATCAGTGATTGGAACACTTATAATCATATGTAAAACTTATGAGTGGTTAACTGACTCATCAATATGTTCACTCTTTTCAATTAAATTTTCTTCTGTGACTTTGACCAACAATTTTCGCTATGCTCTCTAATGTTATACAGTTTATGCTAGAGCAAGCAATAGCAGTTGCAAAAACAGTGTCTCCTATGTTGAATTGTCATTGACAGTCAGAGTCTACTAATCTTTAAACAATCTTCTATATTTAGACTAAATTTTGGATGACTCATAGTCATAGGCTGCATTAATGGTGTAACACTCAATGGCAGATATAATTGTCAAAGATGAGAAGTGCTTTAGTATCCACAGGAAGCTTGAGTTTTTGAATAACTCATCCGTCATACAAGTATTTCATTGAGCTCCATAAACAACAGACTAATTGGTCACATTATTTAAATCCTAGACTTTTTATATTTTTCAATAACAAAAGGCATTAGTTTATGGGTAAACTATTTTGAACCATTTCCACAAACTAAAACAGTCAACACATCTTTACTTTTGTAAAGCCTTTTTATCGCAATATCCAGTGTCTTTTTTAAAGGATCGCCCGAAGGGAATTGAATTGACAGTAACTTGGTTGACACCAGACTGAGCTAAGGGTGATTTAGCAACTGTCGACGAATCAGATCACACCTGGGGTCGAGCGTTTCAATGTCAAACTTTTGAGCACAACAGACTTAGGCTGAGTGCCGGATTAATGCGGTCACACTGTATAATCTATCAAGTTTTGTTTATTTATTTAAATGTTTAAGATCAAACAATAAACTAATTATATGTTATTCGTTATTTTTATAGATCAATGAAGCTTTTGCAGCTCAAACACTGGCCTGCCAAAAGGAGTTAAAACTAGACATTGAAAAGCTTAACTTAAATGGAGGTGCTATTGCATTAGGACACCCTCTTGCTGCTTCTGGAGCTCGTATTACTGCTCATCTCGTATATGAACTAAGGTGAGAATTAAATGTAGAAAGAACAATTATCTCAACATTTTGTTCATTTGAGAAGAGATTAATTAAGGGCTGTGATATGTCAAAGGCCTGATGTATATTTTATAACATGCACGTAAGGGTCTCCTGAGTAAAAAAAAAATAGTTTTAGGAATAATTTTCGTCATATGTGCAGTGCTCTATAGCACATATGTGGATTGATTTTAATAAAATTTGGTATCTGCACATATTTTGGTTGTATCCCGTGACTTTCTTTTACGTAACTTCAGATTTCAAGGTGGCTACCATTAAAAAAAAAAAAAACTCAAAATTAACTTTTGACAATTTTGTGTAGCCTTCAAGTTCAAACAAATGTATTGAATAATTTTTTCAATTAAAAAATATACGACAGACTAGGAATCTAGCTCAGGATCAAATAATAATAATAATCCCTTGAAATAATATTTAATACTATCTTGGTATAAATATATAAGAATTACAACCAATAATTAAAATGTATTGATCACCAAAAAATCGAATATGGGACTGTTATAAAAAAGTAATTGCTCAGACCGATTTCAAATTTTAGTAAAATGATCCAAAACATGTACAAAATTGCAAGCGAAAAAATATTATGGTTCAGAATTAATTGCCAAAAACAAAAATGAACCTTAACTGCTGTCATTAAAAGCTTGATTTTAATCAAATATAGTTCACGCTTAAGATGTGTTTATGGTATTAGTAAAGTAAGTTTAAGCCGGATTTAAATGTGTAAACATGGACTTCAAACATGGTGCTCATATATATTTTCACTGAACAAATGGATCAAAAATTAAGACCTTTCTAATCCTTGAAGAATAAAAAGTATTGTTGCAAACTATAATCCTACTTCATTAAAATTTGAAAAACTATCCATTCTAATAGTTTAGGCTGATCAACTGTTATAAATTTGTTACCTTATATTTTATATTATTGCTCAAAATAAATAAATAAAACTTCTTTCAGTGCCAGTTATTAATGTAAGGTTGCGTTATCTGAACCCATGATAATCCAAACCCCACACTAATCTGAACGGCCTATATAATGTTTTGAATTTTTCTTGTTGCGACTTATCGATTTAACAGCTATTTGTTGACTCAATAGGTCAGTTCTGAGTTAAGTGTCGCTCTTATGTGCTTTATTATTTTTGTTTTTAAATGTACAATTAATTATAATAAATTTGTGTTTTTGTTTGTTGTATTATTTATTTTTTAAATGTTCCTTTAATAATCCGAACAGTTCAAGCAATCAAATATTCAGAATAATATCACCGATATTAATATATGATTAACTTAATACGGTGGCACCTTACATCTATGGATAAGATCATAATCAAAGTATGTCGATGTTTCTACGATGGATATTGTAATAGTTAGAATGTCTATATTATAAATTATTTAATACTAATACTCTATCTCAGAATTATTAATAATTTGTATTTTCTAGGAGGAAGCAAGCTAAGCTGGCAATCGGTTCTGCGTGTATTGGAGGAGGTCAAGGGATAGCTCTGATGTTTGAAAATGTTTAAGAATCTCTTGGAACGCTTAACTATTTGATTCTGAAGACTGAATAATAGAATTTTTGTTACAGTTAGGGCTAAAAACACATGAGTCAACCATCAACATGACATGTACTGGTTCACAAGATGCGTTGAAAGGGCTACTGACTGTACACCAAATGATGTATCTGTAATCATACTGTACTTGTCATACTGAAGTTACAAACGTTAAAAGAGAAATAAATTACTGTGAATTCATCCATTAATAAATCCTCGTAGGATGGAAAATATTTACTTTGTGGTCTAAAATGGGAGCAAACAATGAGATATTCCTTATTTTCACAAAGATGAAGTTTCTTTTATTTAATTATTTAATAGTCATTTACTAAAATTATAATTTATAAACCTACAAATAACAAAATTTCTAATTTAAAAAATCCAATGTTAGGCCTTTATAATATTGAAAAGAAATAGTATAGCCACACTATTTATAATGGATAAATTATGCTTATTTAAATATTGTTATATTTACTTATCTTGTTTTATTTTTTCAAATGTTGTGCGGATTGTTTGATGGGCTCCGTATAATTTGTATGTGCTACAATTACGAAATATGGGCAACTGGCATTTGATAGCAACACTCCACAAATGTTGTAAAAAAATGATGTGTTGATATGACTGCCACGAGGAGCAAGTACCACTCGATGGTCGTGTGTTTATATGAAATGATATGTCTAGGCGACGGTCGACGACACAAACTGTGTTTTTAGCCTTAATTTACCTATAATTGATAGTGTATTTCTAGTTTATACTTTAAATAGATGTATGTGTGTTACTTCAATTATGATTTTATTATTTTTTTACTATTATTTTTATATCATTTTACGAATGTATTTAAGAGGAAATTATTTTGAATATTAGTGTTGGTATAGATTTTGATCATACATTTTAAAATTATATATTGAATTTATTAAGGTAATATTTTTTATTTCAACATGTAATCATTTAAAAATATTATTCATATACCATAGAATTTGTGTGTGTAACTATAAGATTTATACTTTATATATATATATTTTAATAATGCCTAAACCTTTAAATATAAGGCTCTAAGAAAGTATACATATTTTATAAACTGTTATTGATGAATTTGTATAATTATATTTTTAATAAATATTTTCTTAGATGTGTGTTGTTATTTTTTTCACTTTTGGACCTTCCTGTATTATTTTAATATGCTGTGAATTTTGAATCTCACTTACTGCCTTGAGTCATTATATGTCATTTGGGAAAATGCATGACATAGATTTTGTTAACTATAACAGTTTCTTCGGATCTTAGATTCAATTTATGTGTTTATGGTGAAAAATTATTTTAGATGTCGGCAATGTCGATTTAATGCAATATATATTTATAAGTTAAAAAAGGAAGAACTACCGTTTTTGTGTGGGAAAAAAAAGTTTACTATATTTCCATTTATCAACTAATCTTTTAATTTAATGTGTACCATCACACAGGAAATGAGGCAGCTGATGTATTGGTTATAACTGAATAGATTTTTGGATCTAACTTGAGACATATCTAAAAAAGGCACTTCCATAAAACAACACCAGACTTCAGCACAACAGATGGAAGGATCAGAAAATCAAAGAAAGTGAATGGTAAAATATAAAAACATAGCAAGTTTCTCTGCTTGGAAGCAAACAGCTCCCAAGAGCTAACTTCCATCTGGACTGGACAAATATCAGGTTAGAAACAAATCACTTCTCCATTATGGACAAAGACCACCCTGTGGTGTCCAAAGAAATAGTCAGAAAAAGGACCTGCCAGGATTCAATTGGGAAAACAGATCAAAATTGCTGTAAGACATTAAAAAAAGCAACTAATTACAAGAATATTTAGAGGATCTTGTTGAATTTTTAAATCTGTTTTCATTGTTTATATCTTTTTGTTATAAACATATTTATTTAGTCGCTATTCATTTTATATCATAATAGTTTTTAAATCCAAAGAACAACAAAATGTTTTTTTTTTAATAATAAACACTTGTTTGATTTGTTAATTTTTCATGATGTTTGTTATGTAAGATTTTGTTTTATAAAAAAAGTAGACTTATTTAAAAACAATAAATCTGAATTTTCATTGTCAAGTATTGTAATTTTTCAACTTTACATAGCCTAAATTTTGGTTTGGGTAATCAAAAATTTCAGATTAATGGAGTTCTACTGTATATATAATACAAACCATATATATATATATATATATATGTGTGTGTGTTTATTCCAAGTTCAACACAAATCCGTTTATTGGACATATTTACAATTATTATGGAGGTATTTATTTACTTGTATGTATGTGAAAATGTGTAATAATTTTGTATAAAAAATAATAAAGTTCTTTGTTGGCATATCTCTATTACTATGGAAACGAATGTATACATTATTATTTATTTATTGGATCGAAGAAGAAATTTACTGTCTACCATAAACACATAGCTTGATCATGGATATAGCTGTCAAGGTAAAGTATACTTAAACCATTTGAGGATACAAACTGCAATAATAGTGCTATCATTATTTTCAATGTAAACGAAACAGTGCTTTCAGTCAAATTTGATCAATTTAATTCTAAACTTGTAATGTCAAAAATTTAATTTCTAGAGTAACCTCCTACAAAAATTTCATATTTCTTTAGTTACAAGATCAGGCAGGGTCGATTCACTGACACGAGCATAATGAGTGGAGGCTTCTTCACATATTTACAGTTTCAAGAGCTGAAACAAGTAGATTTTGTTAATTTACATATATAGCCGACGTCAAGGAAGTAGTGGTACACGTAATTACAAGTTTCAGAAGACCTGTGTACGAAACAAACTTGATCTATTTACTAACTTAGACCCTTTGATCTATCAATACAATTTAACATTTCCTACAAGGCCAAAGTGACCTACTTTTAGACATTACATTTAGAGAATCATCTATTATACTGTATGGTAGGGCTGGGTAGGTATTCATTAACTTGCCTTATGAATAAAATATGTCCAATAATTTAAAAGCAATAATTTTGTGCTCTCAAAAAAAGTTCAATTTTACAGTAATTTAAAAAGATAAAATATCTACAGATTTTTTTTTTAAATACTTGAACCATATGAAAATTGTTGTAATTAATAAAACCAAGGAAGATTGATTATGTTAAAAATAAATCTGTTAATATGAATTACATAAGAAAACCTAATAATATCTTAATTATTATTTTAATTTCTGTTTTTAGGATACTGATAGTCTGCTACAAATTGTACCCTGTTTTGACGGTAAAGAATTAGATATTGAAACAGATGTTGTGCGTAAAGGGTTAGCAGCCATATCCATAAAACATCCACATTGTGGATGTGGCCTAACATCCATCAGTAATATCCATGATATAACATCATCCAAGCTAGATTCTACCGTGTGTGTTGTTGGTTTTAAGGTAGGGCAGTTTTCTTGCCTCATTTTTTTGATACATTGTGTTAGTAAAGTCGCTCCCCCCACCTTAACTTTTGTATGAATTTAAATAGAGCCAAATCCTTTTTAGCTGTTAACTAGGTCACCTGAAGTTTCTTTTACAATAGTTTGGAATTTTGGACTTCCACCCTAAAGGAAGAAATTTTGCGAAGTACTCAAAATTTTCAAATGGAAACCTGCATTTTGTGATATGTCAAATTAAAGAGGATAAAAAGACAAATGTGTTACAAAATGTATTTGAGACTTTTTAGTTAGAAATTTTTAATATAAAATTCCTCAATATATCAAATAAAAACACTTAACAGTATTAAAATGTTTGTTAGTGTAATTTGAGTGAAGCTCTCATATTTAAAATAGAAAAACAAGAACCACGTCATGTGACACATCAAATTTAATTGGTTTTTAAGGTAAAACTAATGCCACCAACAAATTTTTCACTTTTAACTTTATTGAAAATGTGTATGGCATTTTCAAAAAATTATATTATATTTTTACAGTTATATCATAATTAGTTAATTACATTTCGTTTGAAAACTTAATCTAAATAATCACAACAAACCAACTAACAAATATGAAATGTAACTCTCATATTACCTGTAACTTTACTAACACAATGTATATATAAGAAGCTAGTAACGGTAAGCTTAGATTCTCAAATACTACAAAATACCTTTCCTAAATTAAAACTTTTGTGTATTTATTTTCAAACTGTATAAAATCATTTTTAAATATATAATGTTAAATATTATTACAAAATATTAAATAGAAGCAAATACTTAAAATATGTAAAAATTCCTAACACATTCCTCTCTCTAAATTATTCTTTCTGTATTTGTCTGCCTATATACAGAATGTTCAGAAAATGTTGTGCCAAATTTTAAGTCACGGTTACTTTCCCATCTGTCAACTATTTTGTATTTTTTGAAATATAATTATAGCTTTTGAAATTATTAAGATTTTGAGTTGAAATTTACTACACACGTGTTTATGCTATATTTTTATCAGTACCGGTATGTCAAGAATCAAATTTTATTTTATAAATTGTCGAAATGGTGAATGTTTCAAATATTTAATGTTGGATCTCTAAAACCATTGACTTCAGAAAAGATGTAAACAGCCGCCATTTTGAAAATGTATGAGAGTTTTGAATCTTGGTAAACTGGGTACACACTGCATAAAAAAAAATGTAGACTAAATTTCAACTCGAAATATTAATAATCTCAAAAGCTATAGATTTTTTTAAATAACACAAAATGGCTGAGAGGGGTGGAAAACATAGAGTTTCCAGACCTATGATTATAGGGACTTTTTTTCTCTATTTTGACCACCACTTAAAGTTTGGCACGACATTTACTGAACACTTTCTATATGTTTACGGTGAAAATTTTTATTGTAGTGGTTTTTTTTTTAAATTCATAAGTATAGAGGTAAAATAAAATTGTCACTATTAAAAATTTGAAGTATAAAGTCAAAAAAACAAATGAAAATTTTTAAGTTAACCCTTAAGTACTATGGAAGTTTAGAGTAACGTAAATACTATAGAGAGGTCTGTTAGACCTCATAAGAAATTTTAAAGTTTGGTAAAAAAAAATTTACTTTTAAAACTTGCTCATGGCCAGATTTGTTGCTTGTATATTTAAATATAATGTGGCAATTATTAATCTTAATTTTTTTTTAAATTTCGATTTTAAAATTATTTTTTCCTAAACCTTTACAAAAAGTGCATAGTTTTGGCTTTCATTTTTTTTAGGGTACCTATAATTTGTAAGGACGTTTATTACCTCTACAAACGTTTGTAAGAGTTTCAAAAAGTAGAAAAAAATTCTATAAATACTGTATAACACTTATCAACCTTATTTTGAATGCCTAAATTTTGATAAAAAAAAGAGTTAAACACACATAGGATTAAAAAAATTACGCAAATACTATGGAGGGTTCTCTCAGACCGCAAAAATATATTTAGTCACAACCTTACAATTGCAAGAAAACTTTGAGAAATATGTTGAAAAATATTATATATATTGTATATAAACTAATATATACAAAAACTATTTCAGCGAAGATATAATATATAGAAAAAGTTCTTCAGCAAAGCTCATAATACAAAAATAACGCCAACACTATGGTACGTCACTGAGACCTCTCCGTGCAAAGTTAAAAATCACTTAACTACTATGGACCGTCCGCCAGACCTCAAATCGCTTATAACGCATGAACAAGTAAACTAAACGTAACCACTCTTTCACATGTCAATGTCAAGGCCAAGACTGACAGCTACTGGGAAGGGCTGGCTCGTGGTTATTAGGGATTGGAGGGGGGAGGGCGGTAAACTTCAGAAGCGGTCTCACAGACGTTCCATAGTACTTAAGGGTTAACTCATTTTTCAAACATTAATGAATATTCTACTAAAATTGCATTAAAACTTACTTAAAATTAATTACGCTATATTTATTTACTACATTTTTATCGATTTTGAAAAATTACTTATTTCATGATGGAAAAATACGTTTTGTTTGAATCCTTACAGAGACTACACTTGAGCAAAATTTAATCAAATCATTAAAGCCAATTTTATAATTATTCTTAAAAACATTTTACTAATTTCTCATATTCATACTTTTGTTGTAAAACTGATATTTAGATTATCAAAATTTGCTTTCTCTTTTTAGCATAGAAATTCCTTTTGGAATCTCCATCGTCCAGAGTTGAGAAAAATTAGTTGGATGCAATGTTGTTCTCCTCAAAGTATTCAAAATATTTTTCAGTGCCATGATTATGACAAAGGTGAAATTTATAACACTCTACCTCGGAACAAAATGAATATTGACAAGGATTTGAGGTAAATGCATTCAGAAAACTTCCCGTATTTGCTCGCGTACGACGTGCACCTTTTTTAAAAAATCTTAGGCGAAATTCGTAGGTGCGGAGATTTCCAAACGGAGTTAAAGTACGGTATGTGGTTTGATTGTGCTATAGTCAAAATCGCTAAATACCATCCGGTGGTAAGCTATTTCTATTATTTCCGTATGTAGGCTACGGACATCATTGGTGTACACTGTACAGACCAGTTTTGTAGCCCAGTCAAGATCGTGCTGTTCTGTTTAGACTGTTTGGTGAGTGAATGAGTAAGTATAAATGAGTTCTGTAAATCGTTTGCGTTCATTTACTGCTGGTGAAAAGTTAAAAGTTATTTTTGAAGCAGAAGAGATTGATAATCATGCAGCGGGCCGTAAGTATGGCATTACGGAATCCTGTGTAAGAGATTGGAGGAAGAAAAAAGAGAAGCTTAAAGATTCTAATAAAAATAGAAGAGCATTTTAGTGCGTATATGTAATATACCGTAAACGAGACAGACTCGTCATTTTTTGTTTCATATCACTGTAGTTGCCGTATATGTAAGTTTTATACCTAATTAAGTAATTATATTTTGTTGAGTAATTATACGGTTGTTTTAATATGAGCTCTCTACTGTAATATTACCTACCTACATTTTATTTTTTTCATAAAAACTTGCTCTCGTTTTTGGGGTGTGCGTCTTACGCAGTGGCGCGTCGTACTCGAGCAAATACGGTATTAAGAATTCAGATAATATATAAATTATTCATTCAATATTTAATGTAAGGGATAATAATAAGTAATTGAATTTTATAAAATCTAAGTTCAATTTGTAGAAATGAAATGTATTTCTTCGATAACTTTCCTTTACTGAGACCAAAAATGTATTGTGAAGTGAGTTTGACCAGACTAGAATTCCTTAGGCTCCTTATAAAATCCATTAGTGTTCTTAAAACGTCAAACTTTTCACAGGTCTATGGAAATACTCTGAACGGCTGTCCAGCAAACACTCATACAGAAGTTGTCTCTCTTCTCTGTTCCAAAGTAACATAACTCATAGACATCTCGTTCTATAAACCTCATTATTATATTCAAAATATAGAGTAAGTTGATAATCACAAAAAAGTTATTGTCTGTTCATAAGCACGATAACATAAAAATTAAGATAGGAACATAGATTTAGTATAGGGGACTAATGTGTACTGATATATCTTATAACACTAAATTAGATCAAAATTTTCAGTATACATATTATAATTCTACAAGTAATGCTATTAACTCTACTTCTCTACAATGACAAATTAGGGAATTTATTGTTAAAAATGCAATTTTGAACCCTGATCACCCAAGAAAATGTGATAAGTGAAGAAATTGTGTGTTTATTTTCGGTAGATGAACAACCAATAATATATTGAGAAAAATTATTTACATCTCTTAGACTATGGAATTTAAGGATCAGTAAAAAATAGAAATCCAATTTCTTTGCAATTACCATGCTTTTTCTGTTACCATGTGTCCTAAATAAATAAAATACAATGATTTGTAATTAACATATTATTGTGAATACTATCTACTGCAGTTAGTGTAGTAGCTTAGAGTCTAAAGTGTCAAAGGAAGATAAAGTACTCAAACTATTCCAGACATTTGTTGACTAACAATGTTTGCTTCACAACCATAAATTTACATAATCATTTATTTGAAAGTTAAAACTTTATACAGCTATAAAAGTTGAAACCCAGTGTGAAATTGAGTTTGTCTTTTTTTTTTTAGTACCTTGAGTTGTAACAGTGAAAAGTTAAATTATTACCATTTTTAACAACTAAGTCAACATTTTGTATAAGACACTTTAGTTACATCTAAGGCATATTATATATTAATAAACATCTAAAAACTGACATGTGTATAATGGTTTGCTTAATTTTTTTTTTTTTTTTTTGTGTTTTAAGACGAAAAACCATTTCAGTCATTATCGCCTTTGGTTTGCTTTAGAAAACACAGTATAATATGAGTGTTAATTTTAAAATCTAATTGGACGAGTTATAATTTATTATATTATAATTATTATATTATTGAGTTATAATTGGTATTAATTTATCAATACGTTTCTTTAGAGTCATTATGGTATTCCTATTTAAACTAAAAAATAATTATATTGCTTTTAATAATGATACAATTATAACATTCACCTCTATTGCATGTTATATAAAGAAAACCTTGACTTTACTTTTTACTCTTTTACTTACTTACTTATTTAGGATTTAATTTTGATTTATTTTGGTACTGAAATTATTTGGTCAATACACAATTCTTTAAAATTATAAAACTCAATTTATTTTAGCGCAGAACAAACAAGGAACAATTTGTTGTACGTAAGGATAGTTACACATTTAGCAACTTATTCTAAAATGTATTAGATATTCATACAACTTTCATTCCTTATTTCTAACAATCTAATATTTAAACAAACACAAATTTCAATACGGGCAAATATATTTCTTCTACTGATTTTTCTCAATTACTTTTATACTCTCCAAAAAAAATTTTCAAATTTATCAATCTCTCCAATTTACTCCTTGGTTAGCTCTTGATATACAAAACAAATGAAATGATTAAATTTACTGACTCTTGGTTCAATTTAATTTCCTAAACTAACAAAACTTAATCTACAATCTCGGTGGGAATCCTTTGGAAGCTCAAGCAAAATGAAATTTAAATAGTATTAAAAAAGATATTAATATAAAACATTTGGTACTTATCAATTCTTGTCTTGGTCTCTCTTTCGACGAAAACACACTTTCACAAAACCCCAACTAGCACTTTCCCCTTTATTTAACCCTAAAAAAACACTTTCGATGCACACACTTGCTCCTTGATGATGGATCCTGGCGATGACGAGATAATCTCCTCCCAGGGTGACGATGAACAACTTTTTCTTCGCATTGAAGATGACGAATCAAACTCCTATCTGCTGAAGGCGAATATCAATCTTTTACTTTGCTGAAGGCTACTAATTTAATCTCTCGCTGAAGCTAATACTCAATACTTGTCGCTGAAGGCTAGAAGTTATACTTTACTAAATTCTATTAAACAGCTATGTTGGTGACTCGGAGACAACCAGTCTCTAGTGTCGCACCTTATTCCCTCGCTGCTAGTAGAAGACTCCTTTTTTCTTTCTCTCCTCAGTTCCGCGGCAACGCCACACTAACTTTCACAAATTTTAAAAAAATAGGATTTCGTCCTTCCTATTGGTTGTTTTTGAATTTGTCGTTATTTTTGGAAAGTTTTGGTTTCTCCTAGTCTGTTGAACCCTTCTAAAAAGAGAAATTGTAGCGTCGCTTTCCTTTTTCAACCCTAATAATTTTACCTTTCGTTCTGGACATCTGCAGCGCTTGTGCCTCCACTCCTTTCTTAACAATCCTTTGTAAACCTTCTATTTTTTTCTATCTCTAATTTAATTTTACACGTGAAGATTTATTTCTTATTCCTAATTTATTTTATTTTATTTGTTTTTCTGATATCACTTTAATCATGTTATCTGGTTTGATTGAGGTGATATCGTAACACAATTTTTAAAGTAATGTTAAAAATGGCCACTATTTTCATAAATAAAAAGTTGTATTCTTCTTTGGATATTTCTAGCTACTCTTGCAAGTGTATTATTACCAATTCCTGCTATCAGTTGAGTTATGTTTCCTTTGATTTCTTCAATAGGTTTGGAAATTATTGTAAAACATACAATTCATTAATAGCCATAGAGGAAATAATAATCTGCTAGAGAAAGACCAGGAGACATAGTTTCAATTTTTTTTTTAATGATCCATCTAATGGTCCATTATTGAGTTTTCTGTTTGACACATGGCACTGTCATATTGAAATAACAAAAACCTTTCTATTTTCTCTGGCATTGCAATGAACTGCACAAGAATATCTTGATAGAGCTCAGCATTTGTGTTTTTTTTTTTTTTAATATGACCAATATTTGTCATGAAATAGCACACCACAAACCAATTTGTTGATAATGCAAAGGCTATTAATACACAGACATTTCTAATGTTGACCATAGCCTCTTAACTGGAACCATGCCTAAAAAGTTTTGTCAAAGACTGTTATTCTTTCAGTATAGTCAGCAACATAATGAGTCAGATTAACTTATGCAACATGAATTTTGTACACTTTTAGGTTAAGTAATTGAGTGACTTTAAAACCACTACCAATAATTACCTAATGTTATGACAATTTCCTTCAAGATTTTTTGGAGAACGTAACAAACTTACACCTATGTTTTCATTGTCAGATCATTTAAAACTATGAATCTTCGAATTTGATGATCACAAAAGGTTCCACTTTCTTCGAATTTGATTATCAAACTGTGAATGGATATCTTATTAGGAACATTCTTATGTGGAAACTGCCTATGTCGTGAAATAATCAATCTTTTTAAACAGTATTACTTCTTTGTTCAAAACTGTTGTCAAAAATAATATTACCTAAATAAAGTAAGGATAAAATAAAGCTTAAAGTTCCAAAATATTTTAATAATATAAATGAGCTACAATTGTTTCGCCTTGCAGCATCATCGGTGCCGCGAGGTGAAACAATTATAGCTCATTTATATTATTAAAATATTTTGGAACTTTAAGCTTTATTGCTTTATTTTATCCTTGAATATGGAGTTTCAACAAGAAATATCTGCTGTTACATTAAAATTAAATAAAGTAACATCAACAATGTAATCAGCTGATAGATATATAAAGCTGCGTACTAAATTTTAAATCTAAATCACTGTAAAATTTTAGTTATAAGAGTTCAATGAACATCCTGTATAACTGGAGATTAAAGTAAATAATTTTAGTAGAAAAAATAGTACATTACTGAATTTTTAGCAACAAAACCTATTTGAATTTTAAAAAATAATAATTGTTAGTGATGTAGATTTCAAGTACCAAATATCTAACAATATAACATGTTTTGATTTATTTGACTAAATTTTACTTTTAGCGTGAGTTAAAGATTTGTTATCAATATTTCCCTTATATTGAAAATAAATATTTTACAAGTTCGCCTATTTTTTTTAAATTGTTCTTTTATGGATAGGGATATTCAAGATATTATGGAAGAACTTAAGTGTGACGCAGCTTCATCGAAGGATATTAACAGTCATCAACCAAAAGGGAGTTCTCCTTTATTAAGGGAAAGCCCAACTTTCTACAGACTTTCACATCCTGGTAATACATGTGTTCAAGCCAAACTATATTTATTTATTTTATTTCTTCATTTTTAATGAAAAAGAAAAACAAATTTAATAAGAAAATCATTGATTACACTTTTAGTAAACAATTTATTTTGCGACAAATCACATAGTTTGTTAATCTGTCTGTGGTTTATATTCCTTGGAAAGGTTGAATGTAGCTTTCTATCTGCTTCGGATGTATGGTTCCTAAATAATGGTTTAAAACTTAATAATTTGAAACTCAAATAATACATTTTCATAATAATTAAACATCTGATAAAATTAATGCAACATTTAAAGGCCAGTAATTATGAGTAAACCCGCCTATAAAGTTCTTGGGATTAAATATTGAACAAAATTTAAACTGTAAAATACATACGAAAAACTTCCTAAAAGATTTAACTTGATCTGTTTTATATAAGAGTAAGGTTTCAGATGTAGATTTAATCAGTATATTAGGATTATTTTCCTTGATTAAATATGGTCTGATCTTATGGGAAAACTCATAAAATCTTTAAATTCCAAAAAAAAGAATTGTTAGGGGATTATTACTCATACAAGACCCTCCATCTTAACCCCTTTTCAAAGATTCAATTTAATAACATTACCATCTCTTTATAATATGTGAGATGGTATTCTAGATAAAAATTAAAAAATATACATTTTTTTGATCCTCATTTAATAATCATTACATAAGAAATAGACAGAAATTAAATTGTCTGAGGTGTATACTATAAAATATATTTAAACACAGTCCATATTTTAATAATACAAGTACTTTAAATGTTTACAAGTTTGGCAATCCCAAAGATCTCTAGCTGAATCTACACCTTTGTTCATGTAATCGTGGGTTGATCCCTCTCTTTCATCTTTCCTATCAGGGTTTTTTTTTTTTTTTTTTTTTTTACCAACTCTTGTACTTTTCTGACCCTGACACTATTAGAGTATTCAAGGGAGAAAAATCTTTATTTTATTTTATTCCTATTTTTATATGAGGGTATGATAACCAAAAGGTTTTTGTCCTTAAACAACAACAAAGTCAATTGCAGAGTGTGACTTCTTAATTTAATATATTGCAGTCACTAAAGTTCTGCTCAGTTCACTTAATTAATTAACTAAAGGTATATTGTGTAAAATTGTTTCTTGTTTCTGTAAAATTGTGTTAAAACCGTCAGTACTCTTTTGGGATCATTTTAAGCTACTCTTCAACAGGTTAAATTATGTTTATAGTTTTGAATTTATAACTGATGACTTATTTTCTCATTTTGTTTACCGTCCTTTCTTATACAATTACTATTTGTCAGACTAATAAAGATTGACGAATATTTTTGCTAATTAATTTTGTTTCAAGTTTTATTTATCTTTTGACAGATGCAACAGCTTTTGTAGGGATTGAGTGTGATATTGAAACAGATGGTAACAAAGACTCTCAAACAAATGCTTCACCAACCGAAACATTACCAGAAACATCAGAGAATAAAGATCATTGTTGTAATAAAACCTTGTAAATAATTACTTTGATCTGAACAAGATTAAGCATTCTTTTGTACAATAAATATACTAGTTTTTAATAAAATAATATTTATTTATTTATTTCTATCTATGTCCCCAGCTGCACTCGCTTGGAATGTGTTCTAATTACATTTCCAATCTATGAGCGATCTCCAAAAAGTAAATACCGTTTTGCTGTATGGCCACTGCAATCACAGCTCCCTCCATGCTAACTCCTCTCCCTAGTTCATTGACTTTTTACAGATTCCATTACAGCTAGACCAGATTGTGTTTTCAATTTGTTTTGATCATATAAAATATATAACTCTATCCAAGATTCTGCCGATTGCGAAATATGCTTTCTTATGCATTTTTTAATCACAAAAAAGTCTGATATATGGAAATTCATCGGCAATGAAGATTTGGTAGGGAAAATGGATATGAAAATTCACCAGGATCAACGGTGTATGATTTCCTTTATTTTTTTAACTAAATAGTGACCTTTAACGAGACCTGAGTGTCTCATATCACACCGGAATCTCTTTATATTTTTTAAAAAAAATTAATAAATATTTTCTCAATATTATCATTGTCAAAATAAATCTACTTAAAAGTTTTTGATAATTTGTCATGTCTTTTTGACCATTGTGTAATTAGCTCTTCAAGTTTTAAATAAAACAATATTTGTTTGGAGAACGTCAATGTGGGAATTTTCTTTCAGACAAGTAAACATTGTGATAATTTTTTTGTTTCTTTTTAAGGAAAATTACTTTGACATGTCCATTCCTTTACATAGGCCCTTTTATTAGGATGAGTGCAACACATTTTTTGGTAAGAGAGCGTGGTTGCTTTCAGATTTTGCATCTTACACCAATTTTTGCGATTACGTGAGTTTCAGAGTTCAGAACAGATTGACCTGTAATTATTCAAATAAATTTATTAATTTTCAAAAAAATTTCTCCCTTTGTATTTGTGAATTACTTGATAATAGTAATAATAAAATAGCTTTCTTTATTAAACTTTGTATCGACGTCCACGAGTTAAAATCAAAAATAATAATATACACATAAAAAAGAAAATCACAAAAAAAAACATAAAACACTTGTAAAGAAAAATTTTACTGGTTGATGACACATTTTTTTTTTTTTTTAATTTAAATTACTTTGGATCATTTTGAGTTTTTTTTCCTTTTTCTATTCTCTGTTGAAAGCTTCTCGTCATGGGGGGCTTGTTTTAAAAGTAGTAAACAGCATAGAAAACTGAGCTCACCTTTGAAGTAGTGATCAGGGGTGAATACAGTAGAGAAAATGAGAAGCTCCTTCATGAAGGAGTGGATCCCAGCATGGCTTACTTTACTGCTGATAACATCAGTGAATAGTTAAATTTATATAGGAACAACCTCTGTGTGTTGTTTGGAAAACCTTGAACCCTAAACAAAGATTAATAGAATGTGTGCTCAAATGGGTTCTCCAGGTTCAGGATTTTCCACTTATTACGTCCTTTAAGGAATTACAATTAGACATCTCGAATGGATGGTGTTAACCAATTTAAGGAAGAGTTTTTCAACTCCCCCAAGTTCCTTGCAAATTAAATCACTTATCCTCCTACTGGCTCAGACCTCAGAGCTGACTTAATCAGCTTATGTATCAGTTTAGGTGGGGGACGGTCAACTGGATCTAATCCTCAAGCTTTTGCTGTTTACAATCATAACCAAGTTTTAACCAACCCTTTGTATTATAAACTCGTCATCCTGTTCGTATATCCACCATTCCGGTCACCGATGGTTTCGACTTTAAAATTATTATTTTAATATTAAAAATTTTATTATTAAAGTGTCTTTAAATTTAATTAAAATGTACCCTGACATTTGTAGCAGAATCCTGAGTGTCCTTATGCTTTATGTGTAGGGCCCTTTGAACTAATGCTTTCTAAAGCACCTCTCTTTCAGAGATTTTTATAACAAAGTGCTACATTTATTTCATCCCTACCAAGAGACTGAACACCTTGACTCAAGATCTCTTTTACCGCACTCAAGAAACACAAAGAAAAATTACACCTTTTTGTAAATAAATTAAAAAGTCTTCACAAGTCTTGTTGATTGATAAATCAGAGGCTGAAGTAGTAAATGTCATCATTTAGAATTTGTCTCTCGAGATGAGAAATTGCATAGACTGCCCTATTGATTTTGAACACCTGGACCATCTCTGTACACAAGTCAACAACACCATGTTCACTGTTAATCAGAGAGCTATTCTGGACTGTAACAGAAATTGTTTAGACTATTTCCAGATATCATGTATTGCCATTATGGGCAAAGGGGGCATATGAGTTTGAAATGTTACAACCAACCATCAGATAGCTCTCACCCGCAACAGTTTCCAAAAAAATGGACCACAGAGAAGAAATTAGTCAGGATTTCAACATTTTCTCTAAACCCAAACCTGACTACCTTAATTATCTCCCTAAGTCAATCTCATAGCTCATTTCAAAGTTCTATTAAGAATAGTGTCCCATTTTTCATGTCTTGTGAAATGGAAACACTGAATATCAATTATTAAATGGCCAACTAAACTTCATTTCGAATACTCTATATGACACAGCAATAAGAGTTCAAGAATCCTGTGGTAAACACAAGTTCTAGTACGTGCAGATAACAAACCAACAGTTGCCATCCAGTAGTCACAGGGTGCGCACATACAAAATTAGTAGCCTATGTTCTAAAAAATTAATGGGTTGTGTTTTTAAATAATTTATTTTAATGTTTTGGCAACCTCATCTAATAATGAGATAGTAGTCCCAAAATTTGTCATATTTAAAAGAATAAAAGAGGTCACGTGATAGATTTAAAAAGTAAGATACTTCATTATATTACAGAACCTTAAATTTTATTTTCAACAAATTTAAAATAATTTTGAGATGTATAGATCATTGGTATTGGTTATAAGAAGCAATAATTTCATAGTTTGTATACTTATTAACTCTAGAAATTAAGTAATTAGCTACTACCATAGCAGAGTGGTCTAAGATTTGATTTGTTTTTGCCTTAATGATGTGATTAAACATGCCCTCATTAACCCTAGATCTTTTTAAGCTTGGATATAAAAGTTGTCCATCCTCATTAATCTTATGAGCATAAATTATGAATTTTAAGCAAATAATAATAATTGATGAATTCTGGACAAATTAACATTCTAATAAGTGCTCCCGAAATGTTTCTATTCTTTTACGCAGATTGATGCACATGTGTTTTTGGCCTATCACAACATTGATTTCTCTAATTTAACTCCTAGACATTCTTCAAAATACCACACAGCTTCTGCATTATACTATTCAACTCTGTATTTTGACTTTTAAAAATAACTTTTTGGAATTTTACAGGAATGTATTAAGTTGCAGGAGAAAGGAAATTGATTAAATTTTGAACTATAATATTATAAAAATATGGAATCATATTAATAAGTTAAAAAACCTACATATAAAGCATATTTATTACAGCCTAGCCTACTATGGTAAAAAATAATTTTATCATAATTTTCTAAATATTTTGAATATGTTACAAAATAAATTTTGTAACTATAAATAAATTTTTTTGAAGATGTTTTTAAATTAGTTTTACAAAAATGGTAATTAAACAAAAACATATAGTAATCTACCACTATATATAGTTACTACTATATTATAATTTATTATTAGTAACAACATTAAATAATCAAATTTATATCAAGAATCTTTGCTACCGCTTCTTCTGTAAAGTACATCATATTACAACGATTTTTCTCGAAATTCGCCATGATTTTTTCTTTTGATTCAGGCCATTCATAAAGACTTCTGTAAAATTAAAATAATTTAATATAATAATATTTCACAATTAACTTAATTTATTTGTAATATATCTGGACTAAGACTTACTTGTATATTGGAAGAAGATATTTTATTCTACCTTGCTCGTTAACGAAACGCAAAGCTTTTTCAATGTATTCTTTCCAACCAACTTTAATGCACAATAATATCCACCTAAAGCAAACATCACTCAGTGTGTTAGTAAGTTGTGACAGGAGAAATCTGAATATTTAGTTAAATTTAACAAGAAGTAGCCTACTTGAGAGTGACAAACCTGTTTTCTTAGATTCAGTGTTTTATTACCAGCATGATCTTTCTTCTTTCATGTATCAGTAACCTTACGTGAAAGAATGATAGCTATCTATTACTAATGTTTGTCAGTTTTGAAATATCTGTCTGTGCCATGGCAGGAAAAGTAAATTTCTATGATTACACAATCGAATGTAACATTCTTAATTTTCAATAGATTATGAAATAATAAACCTAATCTCATGATTGAATAGTAATTAAAAACCATTGTACTTTTTCCTTTATTTGAATGGATACAGTTTAAAAAATGGAATTGGATTTATCAATCTAATTAAGACTCTATGAAATTGATTATTTTGCAAAGTGAAAAATTACAATTAGAGTTAGAGTGACAATAAAAATATTCTATAGATTATGCACCCCGCTATATATATATATATATATATATATATATATATATATATATATATATATATATCTATATATATCAATAGAAGGGCTGTTTATTTCTGTTACAGGGATTAAAACAATTCTGAACACATATTAAATGAGAAAATATACTCATACTGACAGCTGTCCAAAAATGGATAATGTTTTCTTGCAGGTTATCTCTAATAGGAACCTGTGTAACCAACCCTGATGACCATCTCTGGTAGAGTGTTTGAATTAATTTGAGGTTTGGAAAAGAGGGTGATTTTAAAGTAACAATCCTATTGGTGGTACTGTTTTGTACGTTCTTTTGAATGCTTTCTGAAAAAGTTATTTGTGATAACTCTCCTCTGTATGCTATTTTGGAACTGCATTTATTGAAAAAATTATCAACCCCATTTTCTAACGTTGGGAGATGTAATACAACATTACATTCTACCAGCAACTAATCAGCAAAATGGCAATCAAAGGGGTGAAATTAAGGGTACGACTCACACATTCAGTTGTATAAAGCTAGTATTATGTTGATATCTCAACCATATTAATGTTCTATTTTACTAATGTTCTTCAAAGTTTTTTTTTTACATAACTTTAATATAATTATTTCAAATGTGTGCGTTGGTTAAAAATAAACTGTATTTTGGCTTGTATTATTTTATTTCCAACCTGTTTCTTATCTTATTCTGAATAGCTTTCATAGTAGAAATTAACAAAATATATTTATCATAATAAATTATTGTTCATATAACATTTTATTTTTATTTTTATTTATTTGTATGGCTGACAGATTAAATTTGTATGGAGGTAGTCATACTTTATAATAAAATAGAATTAATTAAATAAAAATGCAACAATAATAAAGTGTACAATGATCAGTCAACAGATATGAAACAATAGAAATAACAAATTAAAATATAATAATAAAAATTTTGATTATGAAATTTAAATAATAATTAGTCAATCTTCATGAATTCTAAAAATGATATTAAAATCATGACTCTAGAAAAACATATATTTTATTCAAAAAATATATGATTAATTCATTTTGTATTTAAAGTATCTTCTTTATTCTAAATAGTCAAGTTTTTATCATTTTTGAAATTTTATTTATTTCTCTCTATTAATAACTTATTTATAAATTAATAAAACAAAAAATATTCAAATAATATACAGGTAAAAAAAAAGATAATAAATGGTTTCTTGTGCTAATACATACAATGAAAACAAATAATTTGTTCTAAATAATTTTAAGAGATTAATCCTTGTAATTGCAATGCCTATAAACTAAACACCTAATAAATACAAACAAAAGTCACAAATCTAGCTGCAAATGTATTGGCATAATTTCCAACCACAATTTGATTTTATATTACAAGCATTTTGTTTTCTTTGTTTAAAAGCGAAAAACCTTTCTGTCATCATCGAATTATTTTTTTAAATAATAGGAAGAAAAGTATATACAAAAGAAAGACTCCTAGCCATCGTATACCGTACTCTAAGAGCATCAGGGTCAGAAAAGCACAAAAGAAACCTGAACGGAAAAATGAAAGAGAGGGATTTAACCTAAGACTAAATGAAAAAAGGTGTAGATACAGCTAGGTTTTTTAGAATTCATACTCACTGTAGTGAGCCCCCGAGAGCAAAATTACAAGAATTTTTTTTAATGAAGAACCTCAAACCATTTTTTATCTATAGAGATTCCATTTCTCTAGGGCCCCTGTATAAATACATTCCCATAATATTTATACCACTGCCACTCCCACAGATGACCTTCAATTTAATCTTGGCTACTCCGTTGTTACTTTAATACATTTACCTGAATTTTATCTCAGCACTATAAAATACATCTACGTCATATAAGTCTTGCATGTATTTGATTTTTTTCTCAGATAAATCGTCAACATCCAATAAATATATCAAAAAAGCTTGGATCTGAGGAAAACTCAAACAATCTAGATCATGTTTTGTAAAGGGACAAGTATTTTCCATGTCCCATTCAGTCCATTCTGTTGCAAGCTTTGCGCATGGATTTTCAATTGTTGTTGTATACTTTGGTATTACAGGAGGCATTCCAGGTTGGTCTAACCATAAAGACCAGTTTATTGTTTCTATAGATTCTAAATCATTAAAGTATTCTTTGAAATATTCTTTAAAATCCTTTGTTAGAATTGACATGAATTTGTATGTTTTAAGGAATTTTTTTAAGAATCCATCAAAAACAACTGAAACATATAAGCAAATAAATATACAGTTTAAAGATTGTCTATTAAACTACAAAAGTTTGGTCTTTAGAGGTTTTAATTTTACTTTGATTTTAGCATTTTTGAAATTTATTGAAATAGGTAAATATAAAAGATTAGATTAGATTTAATAAAAATATTTTGGTGTTAAACAAAAAACCATTAATTTTAAACAAAACAATACTGCAATGACTAAATCATTATCATGAGTTGTTTAAATGTATGCAAGCTTAGCGCTTCTATACTAGAAGTGACTGGTGACAGTCTCAAACAATTGCTGTAGATTATTAAATGATATTTGAATGTGGACTTTATAAATTGTCACCAGTTACAAGCTTACCTCGACTATGCTTGTAGTACATAGAGTACAGCAAACTGTTTCTATAAATTGTATAAACAAATTCTGTAACCAAACTATTTCTGCAATCACATTATCAGATGCACTGGACGTCTCTCTTTATTTACACGATAACACCTCAAACCGGTTCCTATCTGAATCAAATGATTGATCGGATCTACAATTATTCTGGAAACTACTAGAAACGTCTACAATCAATTCTCTAAATTAGACTCACAAGTACATGGTAAGCTAATCATGGTTCTTATGCTGGCATTTTTCATTCTTTCAACATAAAATATCAAGTTAATAATAGTTAAAATACCAGTTTCAATAAACAGTGGTTTGCAATGTTCTAAATTATTTGAATTTGTTATATTCTATAAGATTTTTCTGAAGAATTAAAAAATTTTCACACTCATTCCATTTCCCCAGATCTGTAAACCATATCTGAAGATGCTTTCAAAGAAAGTAAAATATGCCATTTTTTAATGTATGGAAAGTTTACTTCTCTTAAGATTTGCTAATAAATAAATCACCCTTGAGAATATACATTATGCTTGAGAACAAAATTGCTTCAAATAAAGATCCTTGAGGACTCCAAATCTCACATCACCCATAGTACCATAATTTGTTATTTATTTTGACCACTGCCGTTCATTACTAATATAAGTTCAAAACCAGTTATGTAAAAATGTCCCTAATTCAAGCTTTCGATAAAACATCCAAAAACATTATGATCTACATTATTTAATGCTTTACTAATGTCTATGAATAAGCTACTAATACATTTTCCATTTGCAATTTGAGTTACTAGGTGTATTATATAGCATCTACCATGTTATAACCTATTCTAAAACCAAACTATTTCTCACTAAAATATCTGTTATTTCCAAAATATGTAATAAGCCTATTCTCTTCATTAATTTCTTTATTATCTTTGAAAAACTAGAAACTAGTGTTATAGATTGATAATTATTGCAATTTTTGTATGTATTGTTAATTTTCAAAAAATGGTGTATTAATACTTTGAATACATAATTCCAATTTTGTTTTTCCTTTTACAAAATAAAATATATCTAATGACAGTTCTTCAATTATTTCTTAAATTTAATAAATTTGGGTACTTGTGTATTATATAGACCCCCCTTTTTTATATCAAACAGTAACTAATTAAAACAATACTCCAATTTTAGTATTTATACATGTATAATAACCCACCTATTTGTGGTGATTCTTGCTTCCACAAATCTGACCTATATTTTGGTTTACCTAAAACTCATGTTATATAACATTCAAATAGACTTAGGAAAGTATTCAGTTTAAAACCAACATAAGTTAATGAACAGCAAAATAACAACACAAATCCCTTTAAAAACATAGAATGATTCTCATAAGAGTGTTGCAGTAGCACTGACCTCGTAATGGTGCATCTAGACTAGATGAATGTCCAAACTTGAAAGGATTGCAGTGGGGCGAACAAAAGTCGGAGCTATGTAATTTTTGTTTGTTATGGCAGTACACTGATAACAGAACCTAAAAATATTTGCAAATAGATGTTTTGTGTTTTGAACTTAGAAAAGAGGGGTGTTCGTATAGTACACAAGTACCTAAATTATTATTTAACTAACACTTTTTGATTTACTTACTTCGCCCTCCAACCAATTCCTCCAAATAGAAGAGAAATGTGTGTCCTTTTTCATAGGGCACAAGGGATATAGCTTTATCAGGATTAACAAGGTTTAAAACCAGTTTTGTTAATTCATTATCACAGCCCATTGCTTTTATCTAAAACATTTCACTATTGCAATTTAAGCCCTTAGTATTATATACAAACTTTATCATGTACAGTATAAGAAGAAAAAAAGGTATTTAAAATATAATTGAGTATATTATATCAAAAAATCATTACAATTAATGAAACCTTTGACTTTTTAACAAAATTAAAAACCTAGTGAAGAGATTATTTGAGGTGTTATATAAAAAAATTAAAAAAACAAATTAATTTATCAAATTATTAAATTTATCTTTCAATAAAGGCCTTTTAACTCTTTTTTTAAATTATATTCTTAAACATTTTCTGTTAGATGGTTAATTGTAATACTAAAATAACATTGTTATGAGCATTACAAAATGAATTGTTGGTACAAGATTTTGAATATATTTACATTTATTCATTTCATTTCTCACATATTAAACCAAGAAAGGGCGCACAGAGTCATAATGACCACTCAAAATATAAATTTTGCAGAAAAAGATAATTGTTGCCTTGGAAGATAACTCCCATCTGCATAACCCCCTCCCACCCCCAGTAGTAACCAGTTTCTTCACTACTCATACGGAATCATAGAGTCATGCAGTTTACATGTTTATTTGACAGGTAATATCATTTTGATGCCTCATGACTTTGTTATTCTCTGTGGTGTTGTTTTAACGCCACACAACTTTGTGTTTTTTGCTATCCAGTCAAGTTTACACTTCCTTCTATTAAATACTGTGTTGCATATATTTTCTAGATTCAATAATTATGCAATTTTGTTTATTTATTTATTTGGTACTTTCAATTTAGTTGTTCGTTTTATATAATTTATTATTGGTGAACTAGAACTGTTTACTGATTACAACTATTAGAAAGTGTGGAAAACTGAGAAAGGGAGAGAGATTGTGTGGTATTAGAAGACAGAGAACATTTGCAAAAACAACTATTTGGCAAAGTTTTTCTAATAATTTTTAAATGCTGTATTTTATTTATATGAAAAAAATATTAAATCATTCAACTCTTGAATGTAGTCTTAAGAAGCTGCATGACTATTTTTGTGTCACAATGAACTGCACCCCCTTTCTAGGATTAATTAATTTTTTTTTTTTTTTACTCTAATTAAAATATATAATGGTGTAAATTTGTAGGAAAATACCAAAACACCAATAATTTATGTGGTTAAACCAAATTCAAACCTGTTGTTCCAACTCTTTAAGTCCAATTAGTGCACAAAAATGTCGCATTGGCTCCCCATACAATCGCCCTAAAATCTTTCTCTCGATAAATGTTGTAAAACCTTCACTTAACCAGAAATGTTCAAATGTACAGGGTGTTACTAAATTACCAGTCCAGCTGTGAGCTAATTCATGGGCAACGACATTTGCGAGGGAGCGGTCACCAACCTGTAAAATAGAGATTATGTTAGAATTATTGCAACAGCGAATATATACAAACTTCTGATATATATTTTTGAGCTATTTTGTTTCTATTTTCTCACAAATATGTGTAATTTTCAGAAAGTTTTGTTTTCACAAAAAGTATTTTTGAGATTTTAAAGGAAAAATTCATTTTCAAAATCCCTAAATAAAAAAGTGGGTTGTCAAATGTTGTTCATCAATCGTGACTTATCTGTGTACTGAGCTATACATCTCAAATGGTTTTAACAATTTGGCTTAAATTGGATAAATAGGGATATTTTCCAAATATTCTCAGGCATTTTATATTAACATATTCTTAAAATTAAATAATATCTATATACCGGAGTTTCATAGCATCCTGTGTCTTCTGGTTTCCAGCATCCATCCTGTTCTGTGTTCCCAATCCATTGGTTGTAAGTTTTGCTTCGACATGGCTTTTTATATACTACCCACCCATGTCGCCTTAGGACTTCCTTTTTTCTTTCTCTCTGTCGGTGTCCATTTGAGAATTTATCTGGGGTTTCATGAACCATCTATCCTCTCAATACGTCCTTACAACACCAGTTGTCTTCACTGGATTTGTTCTACTATATTTGTCTTGACCTCCATAATATCTCTAATTCTCCTATTCAGTATTCTTTCCTGCTGCCCTATGCCAGAAATCCATAGCAAGCAGCTGGCATCCACACTTACTGTATATTTACATACACACTTGCCAAATTTTGTATCTATAAATACTATGCTTTTAAAGATGGTATCATACAAAAAGTGTTTTCTTTGTCAAGAATACATTTTGGAGTTTAGACACCCTATAATTTTTTTCTCTTTTGTTATCCTCTCTTCAATTTATTTCTCTGTTCGGCTTTCAGTTTTGATTTTTGATCCCCGGTATTCAATACACTCTCCTATTGTTTCACCTTCGTGTGGATTTAGATCATTCCTGTTCTTTCCGATGCATAAGTATTTTGTTTTTGATCAATTCACCAAAAGTCCCTGGTTTCTCATATTCTTTAAATAGTCTTTGTGTCATGAACACCAAATCCTCTTTGTCTTTTAAAAATGTAAGGTGTATAAAGTTATATCATCATTTACTTGTATTCTCGTTCTGGTGTACGCTCTTCTTCACTTCCATAAGAGTTCAGAGGTAGACAACAAACTTGCCTCAAACTATTTCTAACTGGAAAACTTTCAATAAGTCACTCTTCAGATTGATCTTAGATATTGATTGATCATAAAGTTGCCTTACAGGTATTATTAAGGTTATTACTAATCCGGGATCTCTCCATTTCTTGCCATAGGTTTTGTATATGATGTAATAATTCAAAAATGAGAGGTGAAGTTATTATTTAATGTTATTAATTTGTTAATTTGCTCGACTATAGGGCGCCAGGTTTGCTTTAGCATACCAATTTTGAAAAAAGAATGAATTTAAATATTTAAAAGAAAGAAAAAAATATCTGGGGTCGTAAGTTCTTTTCACAGTGTACTTACAGTGATATTTGGTATTTAATGAAAACACTTGTCTCTGAAATGTTAACATAAAGATTTATTAAACTATTAGACAGATATAAAGTTTGAATAGTCATATTCAACATCTTACACTAACACATCCTATCAAATTACTCCTATTAAAATGATATTGATAAGAAAAAGATCTGAATAAAGTTTATTTACTGACGTTATCTTACTTGTTGCAACATACAAAAAAAAATGAATGAATTTAATTGAAATAAGAATTGCATCCTTTTAAATTAATGCAAGTTATATTGTTTTACTGAATATCAGAAAATTTATAATTTGTTTTCTTCCTAAAGTTTTAAGTTTAAGGATTTACCTTTTTTATTAAAATTCTAATCATCTATATATTCTATATCTAATATTGAACAACACAAATTCTATCAAATTCATACATAGTTTAAAAATAAGAGTTTCTGAAACGTGGATACCAAACACGTTATTGTTTCGTTGAAAACACTTTGAATCCGTGGTTGACTTCTCCTATTGTCCAAGACACCATGATCCCGCCTCGTGGAAATGCTCTCTCCCTTATGATGACATCCTCGAATCGTTTCTCCCTTTGTTTTATGGAATTCATATTCATTTTCTGTTTATTAAAATGAAAATTAATATTCATTTAAATTAAAATTTCTTTTGATATTTCTCACAAATAACAGTCTTGTCTATAAATATTATCAACTCAGCATTAACACTGAAACACTGAACGTTCATGTCTCATTCTACAAGTTTATACATTGGTTTAAAAGTTCACTATTTATAACAATCACGTTCAATACTTTGAATATGGGTTTATAGTCCTATTGTCCAGAAAATATTCAAAACTCAAACCTTTGACTCATGGAAGCCATTGCAAAGAAAAACCGCATGGTAATTCATTCTACTATATAACAAAGTCTCTCGTAAAGTCAGTCTCTAACAATTCTTTGTACACTGATTTTTCACTGTCTATACCTTATGTCAATATCAACTCTATTGTCCCTTCTAAATTATAAAATCTTACATTCTATCGGTTTTTTTATTGTTCTATTTGATAACGCACAAACGTCGAAATACGTCTGAACCCTTCAATCACTGAACTGAGACTCTTTTAGAAACAACCTGTCACTCCTAACGCTGGACTTAGACTGCTGTTACCATGAGGCAAATTCTCACTTCCGAAAAGCGTTCCTTCCGGTCACTGTTCAACATTTTACCGCACTGCCGTAAAATACAAATAAATTACATTTTATAACAAACAAACTAAATTACATTAAAATTAAACATCATAATTCATACTGTTGTCTTGAAAATCCATTTTTCTTTTATTAATGAAGTTACTACATTTAATTTATTATTTGAATCTCTTATCTGTTTGGCTTAACCGCGTCTTTTAAATGAGTCTATTTTAATATCTGACTTTTCACATTGTCACAAAACCCCACAAGGTTTGTATTTCAATACAGGTATTGGAATACAAAGCTTTTATATATATATATTTCAAATCGAGAAAGAAAAAAATTTTTTAATGGATGTTCAAGACATTTCATTTCAGAAGTTAAGGACCTCATGAAAGATAATAAGTATCCCTAGTATACTTAATTTTAAGAAAGATTCTCTTTTTACATAAAAAATTAAAATCTATTTGCTAAAATCCTATTTCACTATCTCAATTTGTTTGAGTCATCATAACTCATTTGTAAAAAGAAAAAATATTATACGAATCAATTAGTGCTAAGTCTTATCTCTATTTATACAATAAAACCCATCATCAGTTTCCTTTCCAACCTTGTTGGCTGAAACTTTCCATCAACATTTTTTGTTGACAGGATCCCGTCACTCAAAGCTTATCTCCCAGACAGCCGTCTATATACTTTTTCTTGTCTCATCCTCTTTGCCAAGACGACATTTCTACATCCTTTGAAAATCTACCTTTGACTCTAGATATTCATCTGAATAATTCCTTCAACTTAATACAACAAAATTTAAAACCTCTCATTTTTAATTAACATTTTTACGAAATTATTTACTTATTACTCAACATTACTTCAATTCACCTTAAAACTTTTCAATTATCATCTTACTTTATTATTTATTTTAGTTTAAATCCAATAACTATTTATTCTTACTTAAATTCTTAATTACTCTTTGTCTCGCTGGGATAACATGTTAACTACTGATTTTACAATTACCAAAAGCTCTCTTCTTCAACTAAAATTCAAAAATATAACATCATTATTATCAAAAAAAATAAAATTACTTACAAAACTCATCTATTTATTTAAAAATTACCTCTTTACAATTGTATTGTCTCTCAGTATCCTATCTTAAAATTATTTCCATCTTATCTTTCATATTTTAATAATCAAAGTTGCATTAATCCCCAAACAAATTCTTCATAATAAAAAACTCCTTATTATTTACCTATATTCTTTCATAAATAATCTCCTTATTTCAACGTAGCTTCCTTTAAAAATCATAATAATCGTCGTTTATCCGCAGAATTCCTTAAATCTCCTCTTGTTTCATTAAAATCGTCGCATATTTCCTTTATTTCATTAAAATCGTCGTATATTTCCTTTATTTCATCGCAGTACTCAAAAAACCTCTTAAAAACTAAAAATTTACCATTAATGCAACCTAACTACCTTTTTATAAAAGCTTATTAACAGAACAACTTCATTTTAAATACCACTTTACTCAACAATTCTGTAAAGTCATCATCTTCATATAAAACTCAAAAATTCTTTCATTTAAAACACTTCATATTAAAATCTCCTTAGTCATCTATTACTTGTATACAAAACTTCAAAAAAAAAATTAAAAAAATTATCATTGCTTTCCCAGCTAACACCTTATTTCATCAAAATCTTTAGACACCTTTATCAAATAACTTCTCACAATCATCTAGTGTTTTAAATTCAAACATTATTTATTAAAAAATCGTTAATTATTTATTTCATTTATAAATCTCATCAAAATCTCTCTTATTATTTTTAATTTATTACTCCTTCCTTTAAAAAACAAAAACTTAACCTCCTTCATTCATTATTTAACATCAAAAAACTTAAAAAACTTAATTATTATCTGTCTTGGCAAAACTCACATAAATTCTCAAACTTTAAACAACTATTCTTCACATTCTCAAATCATAAATCACTTAAAACTAACAATTTTTTATCTCATATTATCTAATAATCCTTAAAATTTATCAATGTCAAACATACAACTTATCGTTTTACAATTTAACATCTAATTACCTATCCTAATCAGCTAATCAACATTTTTACAATTTTATAAAACTTTTCGCTTCATTTCATAAATACCCTCCTTTTGTCACGTCCGATTTATTCTTGCATATGCAGATTGATCGCGTCTGCATACCCTACAATTTGTTTTCAATCAACATCTGTCTAAAATTTATTACATGAAGTTTTTTCATGTAATAATGTCACACTTTTTTATGCATTTTTCTTCCTAACCTCTCCTACATAGGTTCTTCTAACCGCCTACTTTATACCGTGCATACTTCTAATTGCTCTTTAGACTCTTACACAGAGTAACATGTTGTGATGTTGAAATGTGCAGTGGTTGAATACAATATCCCTACTTGATTCAAGATAAAGCCCAAAACACATCCCTATTTCACAACACACCCTCTTATGCAGTCTCAGAATGCCTTATTCTTACGAATAAAACATTCTATTTTGACTACACAAACGCCTACCTCCTCCCAAAATGTTCATGTACTCCTTAAATGCATTTACACGAAGAAAATTTTAAAATTCAAAAAAAATTTCATTAAAATCGTTTCATCCGAAGTTGAAATAATGTTTATTTTTTACCAAGTTTATTACTGGCATCGTCGATTTTCCGTTTATGTAATCCTTTCTAGATGTTATTATTCAAATTCAAAAAGAAAATTTTATTTTTAAAACTTATTCTAAGTTTTTTACTTAGAAACTTTACTTTTAATACTATTAAAGTTATTTAAGTAATCTACTTTTGTTCTTGTTTACTTTATTTAAAGCCAATTATCCTTTATTTAAGTAAATTTTATTCGAAAACGCAAGTTAAATTAGAATTATACGTCAAAGGTTTTTTTATTTTCCTAGACAGCATTTTGGTAACACCCTATATTTCGTCTCAATGTCATGCATAGGAATTTATACCTGACTAAGGAATAAACAATCTCCCCCAGCTGTATGAAGCAATATATCTGTCTACTGATAAGAAGTGAACCTTTTAGCTCCAACTAGATTCTATTTCTCTCGTCATTATTGAATATTTTATTGAATCCACCTATTTAATATTGAATATTATTTCTTCAACGTTACTCTGAATCCTTGCTTCGAACTAACTATCTTATCTATGTCACGTAAAATCAATATTTATTCCTTTCATAAACATACAGAGTTATTTACTAACAATCTTGCAGCTCCAATGATCCTCTCATCTAGCTAATCTGTTTTCGTCACGTTTTCTAAATATTAAGATCTTAATAAACATATAAAGTTGTTTACTGCTATAATCCAGCGTCTTTACTTTACAAATACCTAAACGTTTTCTAAAACTAAACTCTTAATATTTTACGCTTGGCTAATAATTATTTTCTATATTTTTGTCTTAGCTTACAAAATTCATTAGTACACACAAATTATTAATATTCATAACTCTTAATCATTCATTATCAAACTTAAACTTACTTATTAACAAAATCTTAACTACTTTTTATTAATTATTTTAAAAATCAAGTCCGTGTGTTTATAAAATGTCCTTACATTTATTTATTCATTCCAAATTTCAATTTATTATGACTCAATTATAAATTATACATTTTTTGCGATGGTTCCCCGATTGGTGAAACATTTTGTAAAATATAGCCTGCATTCTTAACATAATTACAACGTTAACTACTTCTGTCCACATGGACAGTTTGTCTAGCCCATTCATCACAACAGACCCTTTCCTAACAAAAGATCCCACTTTGTTATTGTCTCTGAGTATTGACAAAATACTTTTCTCTTTCTCTCTTTCAAACATATCATCACCCCTCCTTCTCTCAAACATCCTAGAATCTAATGACCTAATTTCAACATCTGCTCGTTTAGGAATTCTAACCCCACCATTCTTATATACTAATACAAAGCCTTCTTTTACTATTTCTACATTTTTACTTTCAAGATTATATTTAAAGTTACTTTTTTCACAAAAACTTTTAATTTCTTGTTCTTGTATTCTAAAAATATTTCTAAATTCTAACATCGCATATTTTTCAAAATCTACAATCCTATGGTAAACTCGTTTTTTAAGATAAACAGCTGATTCCTTTATTATTAGATTATTTACTTTTACTTTGTTTTTCAAATTACTTATACCTATTCCAACCCCACTAGACATATTAATTTCAACATTATTTGCTGTTTCTGGATATACCTTGTTACCTAACCCATTATTCATCTTTTTAGCAATTTCTTGAACACAGTCATTTACACAATTATCCTCTATTATTATCAAATCATTTGACATGTTATTTATTTCATTAAAACTGTTAATTTCTACTTCAGCTACTGCTTGATCTAAATTGTTATCCAAATTATTGACATTTTCTATCAAAACACCTTCTACATTATTTATCCATTCAAATTCTACTTTTTTCTCACAATAGCTCACTTCAATTTCTACTTTATTATTAGTTTCCATTACATTACTTTCCATTTTAAGATTTTGTTCTAATTTTACATAATCTGATTTTATTTCAACCCTAATCTCTTCAAATTTTTTACACATTGCTTCTTTTAAGTTTAAATTATCTTGTCTTAGTTCTAATTTACTCTGTTTCAGGTCATTATTTATTTTATCAAGTTTAACATTATTCTGTTCAAGTTTAATATTAAAATTCTCTAGTTTTTCATTAATTTCTAGCTTATTCTGATCAAATTTATTACTTATTTCTTTTAATTCCAAATTGTTTTGATCAAACCTATTATTTATACATTCAAACTTCTTATCATTATCTTGCCTAAATTCTAGATTATTCTGTTCAATTTTATTATTTGTTTGTTTAATATCATTATTTATCTTCAAACTGCTTTGTTCAAATTTATTTATTAACAATTCATATATTTTCTCCATGCTCATACCTTGATCATTATTTGTTCTACCCCCATTTACTCTATTCTGCTCAATTACACTAACCTGTTCCATTACCCTAACCTGTTCAGCCCTTAGATTATTATTATTATTATTAGTACCCTCCATTTTCTTTAAATTTTGATCTTCTTTTACCAAATTACTATTTTTATTTACTAAATCACTTGAAACCTTATCTTTTCCATCAAAATCATTAACCCCACCATTCTTCTTAACTTTTAAATTTTCAGTATTATCTACCTCATTGTTTACTTTATTATTATTACTATCTAAATCTACATTTTGATCTAAAATACTTTGTCCCTGTTGATAAAACAATTCATTACTACTATTACTTTGTGTTGTTATAGAATTTTGATTTCCTAACCCTACCTGTTCATCATTATTATTAACATTTACAATTTCTGACTCCTTTTTTACCTTACTATATTTAACACAAAACATTTTTTAAAAAAGAATCTTTCTTATTATTAATGGTAGAGTCCTTACCTTGATTTTAAGAGTTCTCATTGCCAAAATCACTGTACTTTCGACTAAAAAGGCCCCACGTTGGGCGCCATTTGTAATAATTCAAAAATGAGAGGTGAAGTTATTATTTAATGTTATTAATTTGTTAATTTGCTCGACTATAGGGCGCCAGGTTTGCTTTAGCATACCAATTTTGAAAAAAGAATGAATTTAAATATTTAAAAGAAAGAAAAAAATATCTGGGGTCGTAAGTTCTTTTCACAGTGTACTTACAGTGATATTTGGTATTTAATGAAAACACTTGTCTCTGAAATGTTAACATAAAGATTTATTAAACTATTAGACAGATATAAAGTTTGAATAGTCATATTCAACATCTTACACTAACACATCCTATCAAATTACTCCTATTAAAATGATATTGATAAGAAAAAGATCTGAATAAAGTTTATTTACTGACGTTATCTTACTTGTTGCAACATACAAAAAAAAATGAATGAATTTAATTGAAATAAGAATTGCATCCTTTTAAATTAATGCAAGTTATATTGTTTTACTGAATATCAGAAAATTTATAATTTGTTTTCTTCCTAAAGTTTTAAGTTTAAGGATTTACCTTTTTTATTAAAATTCTAATCATCTATATATTCTATATCTAATATTGAACAACACAAATTCTATCAAATTCATACATAGTTTAAAAATAAGAGTTTCTGAAACGTGGATACCAAACACGTTATTGTTTCGTTGAAAACACTTTGAATCCGTGGTTGACTTCTCCTATTGTCCAAGACACCATGATCCCGCCTCGTGGAAATGCTCTCTCCCTTATGATGACATCCTCGAATCGTTTCTCCCTTTGTTTTATGGAATTCATATTCATTTTCTGTTTATTAAAATGAAAATTAATATTCATTTAAATTAAAATTTCTTTTGATATTTCTCACAAATAACAGTCTTGTCTATAAATATTATCAACTCAGCATTAACACTGAAACACTGAACGTTCATGTCTCATTCTACAAGTTTATACATTGGTTTAAAAGTTCACTATTTATAACAATCACGTTCAATACTTTGAATATGGGTTTATAGTCCTATTGTCCAGAAAATATTCAAAACTCAAACCTTTGACTCATGGAAGCCATTGCAAAGAAAAACCGCATGGTAATTCATTCTACTATATAACAAAGTCTCTCGTAAAGTCAGTCTCTAACAATTCTTTGTACACTGATTTTTCACTGTCTATACCTTATGTCAATATCAACTCTATTGTCCCTTCTAAATTATAAAATCTTACATTCTATCGGTTTTTTTATTGTTCTATTTGATAACGCACAAACGTCGAAATACGTCTGAACCCTTCAATCACTGAACTGAGACTCTTTTAGAAACAACCTGTCACTCCTAACGCTGGACTTAGACTGCTGTTACCATGAGGCAAATTCTCACTTCCGAAAAGCGTTCCTTCCGGTCACTGTTCAACATTTTACCGCACTGCCGTAAAATACAAATAAATTACATTTTATAACAAACAAACTAAATTACATTAAAATTAAACATCATAATTCATACTGTTGTCTTGAAAATCCATTTTTCTTTTATTAATGAAGTTACTACATTTAATTTATTATTTGAATCTCTTATCTGTTTGGCTTAACCGCGTCTTTTAAATGAGTCTATTTTAATATCTGACTTTTCACATTGTCACAATGAACAGTATCATACACTTTTGTAAGGTCTACAAATAACCTTGATTTTCTTGCGACTCCCTTTCCAATTAGTTAAATTAAACTAAAAATATGATCAATGCAAGAGCTCGTTCGAAAACCTCTCTGTTCTTCAATTTCTTGATGTCCGTATTCTTCTTTTATGAAACTTTGGAGGGTATTTCTGTATAGACAGCTCATGATGCTAGTAATGGATATGCAAAAATAGTTGGAACTCTTCGTCCCTTTTTCTAGATGGGAGTAATCCAGGTTTTTTTCTTGTTGAAGGTATTTAAATACCAGGTAAATAATTCTTGTATGTGCTGAATGAGGTTTTTGTGTCCCAAATTATTTAATAATATCTATAATAAGACAAGAAACACAACATTTTAATTTGCTAAAAGATTTTGATAAAAATCATGTTAAAATATAGTCCTCAAGAGCCTAAACAAAACACATTGTTTGTTATTCCCATAAAATGTGTATTAGTAATCAATCAAATGTGAAAAAGAACATGTCATAAGGATTTTTAGTACATGGACATTTCAGAGCTCTTGAGGTTTGTGAGAGTGAAAGATAGGTTCAGGCCAGTGGTTAACAATGATTAATAAAAACTGTAAATTTTAACTGTATAACTTAAGTTAAACAAAATTAAGTTTTAAAATTAGGGAAAACAAATCTGTAATAATCTAGTTGGAATTTTAATTTATTATTGGTAAAATTGTTCATATTTTGTAACTAAAAATAAAGAACAGCCAATTTTAAAATGGCGACTATTTAAAAGTGATTTTGGAAAAGTTTTTTTTCCTGTTGTTGCCCATTCCTTAAGAGTATGGTCTTCCAACTGAGCGGCCCACTCTACATGCTGCATTGTCCAACCAAGCCCAAGTCTATGTCATAGAAGTTATAAGTGAAAGCCCATGATATAAGTTAAACAATCTCAACCGTGATTGACAAATGAGGTTGCACTTAGACCTGGATTAAAACCAAAAGGACCAAAACCGGTAACCGTGTTTCACAAGATCCAGGACATGTTGATTCTTAGGGCTACAGAAAAAGCGCTACCTAACATGTTCCACAGCAACATCAGGAATTTGAGGAAGACCAATTAATTTGTCATATCATACAGTACAACCAGTCTCAACAAAATGTTAGTGCCAAGAATAAATTGTTGGCTTGCTTGGAGAAACTTTACCATACTGGGAACAAAAATTCATTGATCTGTAGTTCCAGAGTTATTTTTGTGAAACCAAAACACACAAGTAGCCAATTCAGCACCAATGAAAGTAATCATTTGTAACCACAATATTGGTAGCACTTCTAGTGGTTACATTCGGTACTACGGTGAGTAAAACGTGATGTGTTTTGCTTTAAAATGACACTTCAACCAATTCTGTAAGTTATCTGAATAAATTTCTATGGGCTTTTAAAATTGTAATGTCCTTTTTTGAAACACCCAGTATAAACATACTCACCAACAAAGTTGGACTAAGAAATGTGAGACAAGGGTTTTCCATTCCACCATAAGGAAAAGAAGCCGGAAGAACAATTAGCTCATAAACTCCCCAAACATAAGGTCCACAAATTTGTTCTGCAGTTTTGAGCATTATTTCTGTCTAAGTAAAAAATAATAACATGTTATAAAATATTTAATTTACAGAATGGTTGGTAATTTTACAATTAATTACCTCCATCATGAATGCTTTGTATTTATTATTAAACTAGTTGTACCAATACAAATAGAATATCTTTAAAGAAGTGTAAAAACAAATCTAAAATTTTCTATACATTTTCAAACTGTGAAATAAAGTTTTAATACTCTCCTATTTGGAGCTTGTATGTTTTGTATAGTTTTACTCTCAACTGCATTGTTCGAAAATGTGTAGAATATTTTACAAATATTTACTCAAAGTATCATACGCTCTATATTCAATGGTTATCCACCTTTTAGTGTGACCACACACTCAACAGTATTATACCCCCCTTCTTGTTTAAAAGTAAAAAACCTCATAGTTATCATCGCTTTATAAAAAAAAAGAAGAAAAGAACATAAAATAATAACCTCTAGACCTTGAATACTTTAATAGTGTCAGGGTCGGAAGAGAATAAAAATTGGTCCAAACGACCTGATAGGAAAGATGAAAGAGAGGGATCTAACCCAAGTTTACACGAAGAAAGGTGTAAATCCAACTAGGATACCTAGGGTTTACCACACCCATACTCACTATAAGTGAGAGTAACACTCTTAAATTTTACAATGTTTGCTCCCCCCTCCCTTTATAAAAGATTTTTTTTTAAATCTAATATACAGCCCAAATAGTTGTTCAATTAGCCTACTAAATCCATAAAGAAAAATATAAAATATTTTAATAATTTTCAAAATTGATTTAAAACACTCAATATTTTTCATCTCTCTCAAACTAACCAATTTTTTAATTTGACGACTAAATATTATTGGTAATATATACTTGGATTTCTGAAAAATTTACATAACTTCATTTTAATATTTTAGATAATTTACAAAACAAAACTTCTTAATTCAATGTTTAAAACCAAACTTAAAAAAGAAGATAAACAATATTTTTACATTTTTGATTTTTGATCCAAACAAATATCCTTTTGTTAAAATATCATTTTTGTTTACATAACATATGCTCAAATATAACACAATACAAGAAGCATTAATAAGATTGAACATCAGAAAAATTATTAGTCATATTTATGTATGATACACCTACATACATCAGCAAACTCGTAAGCAGCTTTATCAACTACTTCTCTTTCTGACCAGACAAATGTTCGATGACCCAGACTTCTTCTTTCAAGGGCACCCACTACTATAGCAATCAAGTATGTTGGTATAGGCACATTCTGCTCAAATTTGTGTAATGTTTTACCTCCTTCAATTTCATCAATTCCTTTCCGCTCAGCACTCATTAACACCATAAGTTCATTAGGAATGGTAATCTAAACAAAGACCAATATTTATATTCAGTATGTAAATTATTGTATTAAACATGTTATGCTCTAGCGTGAAAGTGATCTATAGACAGAAGAATTTATGATTGAGGACAAATATAATGTAGTTTATGAATAGAGTAAACAAAAATATTGAGTGTAATTGTAGATTAAATTATTTTGGACAACTATAGAAAAAGCCTCGGCTACAGATTTTCTTATGAATCACTTCTGAGCAGGGCCGTATTTAGCATTTTGGCGCCCCAAGGCCCAATAATTTTTTCCGCTCCCTAGTCTGGTTAAAGTTACTTCCCCAAAAACCTTTATTAAAAAATTATATCAGGCCTATAATGTGTTAATTGCTTAAACACCACTCCACGATGCAATTTTACCATTGCAAGTTTTTTGAGTATTTTACTTGGTTCTGGGCTTAACGAAATGCCGTCTTAAAAAACTTTTAGTAATTTTATGTATTAAATAGTGAGCTCATATTTGTGGGACTGAAACAAAACTATCCCAACCGCAGAGCATTCCCGCAACAAAGTATGGCCATTGCTATGTTAATAACTTAGGTTTTGTTCAATTTAGTCATTTGGGCAAATAAATTTTTTTTAAACTCTGTAATACATTATAAAATAGGTTTAATCTCAGAAACTCAGCTTACATGAAGTATTTTGTTAACGTGAATACTACAGTATTTTCTACTGTAGTATAAAAAATGACTTTTATTAAAGTTTAACTTTACCAACAATTATTTGTTCCAATGAACTTCAAAATCAGAATGATTTTTTGTAATCAATTCACAAAATATGTTAAGTTATGGCTATTTATTTTTATTTCTAGATATTTTTTTAAATATTTTTTTTTCTCTCAACCGTGCGCCCCCTGGGAGCTTGCTTCCATAGGCTCGGGCCTATTGGGAAATCCGGCCCTGCTTCTGAGCCTTAAATTTGTAAAAACTCAATGGGACCCATCTCTTTAATTAACTGTATTTCACATCCTCTGATATAAATGTCTTTACAAATCCTTTCTAATGATAACTTTGTACATAAAATAAACTAAATAAGGATAAATACCCTTACCATACCTGTGCAGTGTAGGTTATCTTCACAGATGGTGTGTCTTGACATGGTAAGATAGATCTACAATGAATAGGCTAAAGAAAACAAAAAAAAAGTGATTAAATCAAAACAACTAAAAAACACTTTGTTTAATATATAACACATTAAATTGAAGTTAAGACATAAATATAACTGAAATATAACTTTATTTTTATAAATATATTACAATTACTTCTTTGTTTGGCATTACAGACCAAAGTGGTCTCTGGCCCCATCATAAGCATCCACTGTGCCCTTTCTTCCCTAACTTGGATGTTCAACTTCTTCGTCATAACCTCTTCTACTTCTACACCTTTCCATCTTGTTCTCAGCCTGCCTCTTACTCGCCCTACAAATAAAGTACCCTTAAAAATCCTCGCTACATGTTGAATCTCATCCGTACGCCATAGATGGCTGTACCATTTCAGTCTTTGTAACTTATAATGGATAATATAAGTAAATAGTGAGAGATGATAAAAGAATCTATACATCTCCCAGTTCTTCCTTTGTCACCACACTTCATTTTCATCTTTGACTTAACCAATGAGCTTTTGTTGAAATCTGTAGAGTTGTTCGAAGGTTTTTTTTCTTGTAGTTGATGTTACGCTCCCATAACAGACCTGATGCCCATTTTATAGAGCAACAATTTGGTTTTCAAACTAGCTAGGACACTTATAAAGGCTTTATAAAGTCAAGTGTGCTCTTTTGCCATCTGCTGTTCTGCTTATTATCTTCCTTTTTCATCTGCTGTACTATTTACCTTAATATTTAAATTAGTAGATGCTCTCAAACTTGTAAACACCAAACTTAAAGTAGTCAGAATAAACCCTCTCTCTTCTCATCACTGCTATCACATTTGTCTTCTGTTCATTCACATTTAAGCCTACTTTTATTGATTGATCCTGCCAAGCCAATCCCACTCTTCTTTACTTCTCTACTGTAAACAATATTGATATTACAATAATTTTATCTCGTTTTATTTTTCTTGTTGTTTAAAAGGCAAAAAACCTCTTGGTCATTATCGCCTTATAAAAAAAAAAAAAAAGGAAAAAAAGAACATAAATTAAAGATCTATAGCCCTCGAATACTTAATAGTATCGGGGTTGTAAAGGAACAAGAATCGATCTAGAGAGACCTGATTGGAAAGATGAAAGAGAGGGATCTAACCCAAGACTACATAAAAAAAGGTGTAGCTCCAGTCAGAGTCCCTTGGAATTGCCAAGCTTGTACTCACCAAAGTGAGTCCCTGAGGTGAAAATCAAAGTCTAGAGCAGTTACATGGGTCTCACACAATTAAAACATTAAATTTTAAGTAAAAAAAAGTCAAATTTTACACATTTCCTATAACTAACAATTAAATTACCTTTGGTTTCCGCCAGGTGACTTCTTTTTTATATACATTTACGCATTTCAAAGCGTGCGCTCCATCTTCATAGTTCTATTTTCCTTTTCACTCGGTTGAGATCGTTATACATTAAAATAACACATAAAATCACACGGACACTACATATATATGATTATAAATTTATACATTGCTTATGATAACGTGAGTTATCAGTTAAAAGTTGTCCTAGGACATTGATGTGATGTGCATCGCAAGTGTCGCATTATCATAAGCGATGTATAAATTTATTAACATATACATGTAGTGTCCGTGTGATTTTATGTGTTATTTTAATGTATAACGATCTCAACCGAGTGAAAAAGAAAATAGAACTCTGAAGATGGAGCGCACGCTTCGAAACTTGTAAGTGTATATAAAAAAGAAGTCGCCTGGCGGAAAGCAAAGGTAATTTAATTGTTAGTTAAAAAAATAGTAACTTGGATACTATCAACATGATTCTTACATTTCTTATGGTTTTTCATGAATAACTTAAGATAAGTGAGAGATATACAAAAATATTTATACCACTGGACTCAGGGTTTAACAACAATGTTCAATCATGTATCAAAACACTGTGTTGCATTAAAAATATTTATACAAATCCAATATGGTGGTCGAAAATTTAATTACATCACAAAATGTGGTTTAAGTAATTGTACACAAACTTCATTTAGTCTCAAATCGATATGAAAACTATGGAAAAAGTAGGGTGTACAAGACTTTATTTCCACTTTATTGTATATTGTATAACAGGGCTGGGTATTAACTATATTAAGTTGAATTAGAATTAATATTTATTACAAAATATTGCTCATTAATGAAAATTGAGCTACTCACTAACACCATAATATATACCTGACATTGGCTGTATAAATAAGGGTACTTCTGGCCAACTGTTTCTTCTGGAGTAAGCCATTTCAAGGCACTAGCTGTTGGACTGGTCTCGTAATGTATACATATGTTTAGCCTGTAATATTCAAATACAAATTACAAATCCAAATTCAAATCACATATCCAAAAATGTAACTATATAAAATTGTATTTTGTAGAAGAATTGTGTAATGGAAATGGAAAAGGCTGAAAGTGCCACAAAGTAAAATTTTTAGTATTCAATAAAAACTTCATAAAACTTATACAGTATCCTTTAAAAAATCTATAAAATTCATTAAAAATGCAAAATATATTTTTATTTGTTTTTCAAGAGTTTTTTTTGTACATATATAATATGTGCCATCTTATCTTTTTTTTGGGAATCGCTGTAAGTGCCATACCTTGTTAGTTAAAAGGCTGGAAGTCCAGCGCTCATTACACGTAAAGGATGAATGTTCATAGTGGCAGTTTCACTGACAGCTGTTTGAGTGAAACGTACACGTCACATTTCTTATAAGTTGTCTGTTGCTAAACATTTGAATTTTAGTTTGGGAAAGTCTTGTTGAAAAACTTGAGTATGGTTTTTGTAAGTTACTTGTAGTTGTTGGATTTTGGGCTTTGAAAGATAAAAACATACGGATTTTGTTTAGGTCCAGGATGAAAACTCATTTGTTGTTCTTTTGCGGGAATAGTGGCTTTCATACCTGGGAAACGAATTAATGTGGTGCCGAACTAGATTTCAATCTTTTTCTGTGAACTTAACTTTATGTTCATGTGAATGTGGATTCTGACCTCTAGTATCTTTGTAAACCAAGCAACCCTGTTTCATTTTTGTTTGAAGAGTTTGCAGTTTCCTGGGAGTTACTCCGAAAATCTGACGAAATGTTGTACTACACAGTTGAACATTTTTAGCGCCAAAAGCAACTACTGCAATGGAAAGGCACATTCATCATGGCGGGTGGCACTTTCAGCCTTTTCTACTGACGGTCAGCGGGCGCTTTCATGGTGCTGCTCTTTGCAACTGCTCTAGCAACTAGTAGGAATTTTTCTGGCACTTTCAACCTTCTCTATTGGCGATGTCGCTTACAACACATTCCATGCAAAAAATCGATTTTTTATTTTTTGACACTTTCAGCCTTTTCCATTTCCATTACACAATTGTAGTTGTTAAATTTATGAGCATTCAATAAAAGCCACACAGAGAAAATTAGTGTTACTATAAAGACTATTTACTGAAATATGAGCAGGGGAATAGGAAACTCATTCATTACATTATATAAAAACAATCAGATCCAACAAATCTTATTTCTTCTGAGCAAATTACCTAAATATCTCTTGTTTCTCAAGGTTAGTATTTCATGCTTGTAAGACTATTAAGAATGAGATCAAATGCATCCTAGTCGATGAGTAAACACAGTTAAATTGGTGGAATATTTAGAATGCAGAGCAATATTTTGATTGTTGGCCTGCCCAATGAACTGCACAGTAATTGTTCAGCGGCAGGGAAATTTTGACTATTATTGTCTGTATCTGTTATTAGGCAGAGTTGTGTCAAAGACATTAATCTAAGTACTATTAGTAGCAATGGTGATATGGGAGTATTTATTACAACCTCCATTGAGCCTACTTCTTCTAATATGTGGAACTCCCATCTATAAAAAGCCCTCCAGTTCCATCTCCTTTAGAAAGTTCAGCACATGAAGGGGGTCAAGGATAGGTATCTCCAATTCATCAATCTGATACCCTCCCAGACTTGAAGTACTTTTGAGCATTACTGTACCACAGTCCTTTCTGGCTTATCTTCATCTCTTTGTTGGGTGCTTCATCATGAGTGGTCTGTTTTACTTATCTCTACTAGGTTTACTATCTTTGTATTGTTGAGGAAATCTTGACAAAGCTGAAAACTCCCATCATCAAGGAGGGCATGTTCCATTTTATCAGGACATAGAGTTGCGGTGACATCTTACACAGAAAGGTACATCTGCACAGGAGTGTGAAGTAATGAGGGTCACAGGAAAGATGACAGAACAACACGAAGAGTAGGGATGTAAGGAGGGTGTTTGCAGTGGATCCACTGGGCGATGGGTGTATAAGTTGCGCACCCATATATGTTTATTAATGAAAAGTTTTAGAAAGTTATTACAGCATGATATGACAAAGTCACTAAGCGAGAATTCTTTTAGTTTGCAATAGGAGACTGACTGGAATATTTACAGTACAAGTGACATTATTAGAACAATCGGAATTCCAAGAAAACCAATGTTTTCAAGACAGCATTGATTTTCCTCCCTTACCCATTAGTCGAAATGCCACTACCAACTGAATTAAAACAAGAATACAGAATTTGAGAACATCTTTTTTGGAAATAAAACAAATGAAACATTTAAAAAAAGTCAAGGTGAGTATATTAATGTTATTTACCAGTGCAATTTTGAGGTTTTAATATTCACTCCAGACTAAGAGTCTCTCTGTAAATTGTTAAGCTCAATCCAGGATGGTGATACAACTTCAAATAATAGCTACAGGAACTCTTTGGTAACTGAGAAGGAATTGAAATGGTTTGAACAGATTATATTGTATATTTTTCTCATTGTGAATTTTATCACAGTTCTCCTTGGACATTAAATTTAATCTTATTAAATATGACTGTTTATAATGTGAATATTCCTAAGATATTACTCACTAAATCGGGTTTTCATAGCTTTTAAATGAAGTACAACAAAACAAATTTGTCTAAAATTTTATTTCAACCCATCATATTTTTAAAAAAATTATGGATGTAGGGCATGAACCCCAACAAGGTTTTGCTGGCAAATACTAAAAACTGTTCCATAATTATGCTACCTCCTTTGTAATACAACTCCTTTCAAGCTTAAAATTTATCTGTGTAAAGAAGAAAAAAATGTTAGATGTTACAGCTTTGGAGTAAGTATGTCAGGGAAAAAGGGATTTCTAGTCACATAAACTCGTGAGTGAATGTATTGAAGCTTGTTACCAGATAGAGAGTTAAGTAAAAAAAAAAGGTATGTATCTCTATTTTAAATTTTGAATTACTTAGATAGGTGTAACAGAATCAATCCAATTTTGTAGGTAGGGTTAAATTACCTATATCAAAATAAAGTTTCCCAAAACCCTGTTTTTTTTATTCACAATTTAAAGGATTAAAGGAGTGACACTTTTGGGACTCCTTGTATAATATTGAGTAATAATAGTAAAGTGTTCTATATCTAATCATTCCAAATATGCTAAGGATCCATCAATGATATGGACATAAAACTTCCAGTACATTTCTGCCCTAAGTAAATAAAATAATATTAATAATAATACTTGTAAACTTACTCTTTTCCATCATCTGGCAGTTTGATGACTAGTTTACTGCCAAATACTTCAAAAGGGTCATTTAAAGTATATCTTAAATTTTCCCCAGTGGCAATATTTATAACCTTTGAAATGTTTAGCTCCTTTGAGTCCAATACCTGTGAACATTTAAGTAAGACATTTTTACATCATATTATATAGATTATATAATACATCAATCTTACAACTGGGAAGGATTGAAACATTTCAAGATTCCATAACTCTTAGTTATTGAATAAAATTGACATTTATTTTAGTAATAACACAGATAAAATTGAAAACTGTGATTAATAAGGTAAAACTGAATATATACAAATTTGTTAAGATTTATAATAACAACTTATTCAGAAATTTATATTTGTATAAATCAACTTTGTATAAATGAACTATTAAAATCTTAACTTTTCTTATGAGTTTTAAGCGGAGTTTATACGTAAGAAATATGGTACCACATACAACATATTATTGTAGGCACTTTAGAAATACTGCTTCATGTGATATTTCTATTATACCAAAGGTTTCAACTAATTTGTGCTGTGTCAAGAATTTCACAGTGTACTTTGTCTTTCTCTTGCTATGTATGATCATCGAGTGATCAATCCCTGCAGTTTATGATGATATGACACATGTAGTGTTACTATATTTTGTCAATTTTGTCTGTCTGTTTTTTTACCCCTGAACCCTACAATTATACTTTTACAAACAAATATTATAACTAAATTTCCAATAAATTTCCTTTAATTTTATTCTCTTCATGGAATTTTACTATAATTTGTCAATTATTCCCATAATTGACAAATAAATAATTTGTCAATTTAGATTCAAGTCTTTCTAATTTACATTTAAAAATATGTTATATTTGAATCAAAATATAATTTAATTTAATATTTTTTGCAATTTTTACAATTTTTTGAAATTTTTACAGTTTTTAAAATGAAACGCAATATTTCTAGAGTTAATTTGGTATATTGACAAAACTTTTGTACCAAATTATAAGAAAATTTGTTCATACTGTCAATATTATGTTCACAAATAGTGTAAGGGATAGATATTCTCTTCTTGGTGCACCCATATCCAGTAAAACAAGTTAGAGCCCTGTATGTGAACCAAGTCCAATATAGCTGGGAACGCAGCCTAAATGGTTTACTTTTCAAAAATTAATTAGTTGAAAATCTGAGTAGTTCTACTTTACAGCCACATAAACCCTATTATGGTCAAGGTTCTAAATGTTTAATTCAACAATTATTTAATTTTCGTACACTCAATCATACAATAGAACATAGAAGTATTATGAAACGTGCGTGGATCCTGATTTCTAGAAAAGATCTTGTTTAGATTAAAATTCACAATACACAAAAGTATAACCAATGACGGGTTTATGCACTGAGTTTCGGCATGACAGATCCTGTTGTTGTTGGAAACTATCCTTCCAAGAAGTGTTCTGGACTGAAATAGGAACTCCAAATGAAACCACCACAGGAGATGAAACACTGGCAATCTAAGATAAACATACCTTTTAGTAACCACATGTATGTACAAGAACCTTATAAATTAGTAAAATTACATAACCCTACATTTTGTATATACCTTAAAGACAAAACTGTTCAAGAACAAGGTCACAAAATTTTATGTTACTATCTTATCACCTGGATTTGAACCCGATCAAGCTTATTTGGGCTGGTATTAAAGGATATGTGGCCAGTAGAAACACTTCATCCCGATTTGTCAATGTTCATAATATTTGACAAAAAAAAATGTTAAGCATGGGCCCTGAAGATTAGCAAAAGAAATGCAAACACTTCTAGAGAACCTCCTATAGACAATATAATAGAATCTTTTGTGATTTCATTCAACAGAGAATCAAATTCGGACAGTTCAGGAGACAACATGAGTGGGATCGATGAACTGGAAGATTGCAGTAAGTTAATATTTCATATTTAAATACCTTTAAGTCAATATTAATGTACAACTCCTGAACTAAGTTCTTATGATGATTTTGTTTGATTTTTATTATTATTATTTTACATAAACTATTTATTCTATTTAAATCTACTGATGTTTCTAAAAATGTAAATATAAAGCTCTCTCTGATACGTGCATGATACGCATTACAATCGTGTGATATGTTTTACACATCGGTTGCACTCATTAAAAGTTGGCAGGATTGAAACGGCTTAGTGCGGCCAGGGGAATTCAGAAAATGTTGTAAAGACAGCTAGTAGAGTGAGTACTGGGTGCACAGCTATGTTAGGCTAAGTGCTTTGTGCTAAGTGTATGGACACACATGATAAATTTTAATTTTTTTTTCTTCTATCGACTCATGTGTTTTTGCTAATTCCAGAAACATATTAATTTTCTTTACAATATGTTCTTCAATATTTCACAAAAATATGTTTTTCTTCATAATTCTTTATAATCTTCAATAAAATAATATATAATTTTGTTTGACAGTTACATTGTAGAGACAAGAATATGACATGTATCAACAATTTTTTAATTTTTTTAGCAATATGATCCACAGGTCACATTTTTCACAGAATAAACATTGTAGATCAAGATGTGGCCCAGCCAAGGAGCCCACCAAATAAAAACTATAATAAGAATAAATTAGGATGTAATGGGAAGGGATTCTAAATAATAAAATATGAATTAGCACTTGCGATTTTGTTGAGCAGTGCAAGATCACGTAGAAGGGCGGGAGAGACGAGGAGTGGAGGGCTTGAACCAGTGAGCCGGGAGAGAGTGTTCAGAGAGCCGCTACGGAACGAGGTCAGTCCATTTTCGGCCACGTGCTATCTAAATTAGTCGGTATGTTTTTCGGCCACTATTAAGGCCTTTTATCTAGCCGTTATGTCTTTTATATCAATTATAATTATTACTATATTTTTCTAATTCGGTTGTAGAATAAAAGAGAACATTTAATTTAACTTGTGTTGTGTGCGTTCATTTAGCGTCCTAACCGGACTCCTTGGCCCATCCTGACAAGATTCGGCTAAAGTGTACACAGTCTCCAGCCAGCCGGAGCTTCCAGCTGGTCAAAAGAAGTGGGGACGGTCACAAAGTCGTATGCTACATGTTCAACACTCTGTCCTAGATATAATCGCTAACAACTAAACCGTGATATCATTTTACTTAACATGAGATTGTTTGTTATTAATTTTGAGGTAATGTTTACATTATTGGTCAAAACAAACATCCAGATATTCTGCACGAATTCAACTGGTCATAATAATTGTAATCAAATTAACACACAAAAATGTTATCTCGCCCAATTACATATTACATAAAAGCTAGACTGATTTTTGTTTTAACTTACTAATATATTTATGTTTTCTTTAATTCTTTCAACTTCTAGTACAACAAGTCCCTTTAAAATGTGGCGATCAAAATCTACTTCCACGTTTAAATTTATCTTGGTTACAACAGCTTCATCTAGAAAAAATAATAATAATAAACTGACAATATTGTTATTTGTAATTGTTAGGGTTTGTTTTTACATTGCCATTAAAACTCCTTGACACATTTTGTAGAGTTCATAAATAGTTAGTATACTCGTACGACATTTTATGAAAATGAAGGTTATCCAAAGCATCAAAGGTACATAAAAAACAGTTAAACAAAATAGTTGTAACAAAAACATGAGGAAATGAGAAGATTTTTTTTATTCATATTTTGGAGTTTTGTATCCTGAGTTTTTTTACCTGTTTGTAAAAATTTAAGATATTGAAAATGATTAATAAATGGAGAGAATTTTAGAAAATATTGAAAAAAATTTTTAATTGTTCAAAAGTACCAGTTTTGTCTACTTACACTCCTAAAGAAACCAAAAAATAAATTGATACATTTTTGGTAAAAATATTATTTACTGTACCTTATTTCTAATGTCAGTATATGATATATATTGAACTTTTTGTACCTAAAAGTCATTTTAACCTTCTTTTTTTGTAATAACCAAGTAACTCCAAAATCATTAAAAAGCAAAATGTTGTATTCATTATTCGTGGTTTCTTCTTGATTATATAATTCTCCTCAAGATGCTGAACTCGAATTCATTATAACCAGGAGAATATGGTTAGATTTGTCTAAAGTGATCACGAAATGAAACTGGTTGTGATTAATATTTTAAAACACAAAGCTTATATACACTTACATCTTGTCATGGAAAGAAAAAATAACCCATTCAATTCAACCGTTTCTTAGAGAATATTTTTATTTTTTGGAAAATGGTAAACATTTATAAAAATTGGTTGCTAAACCAACTTCCAGTTTTATAAAATTGAAGAAAGAACATGTTGAGGTTTCAAATAGTATGGTTTATTTATTTATTTTTTAAAAGAAGTTTTTCTTGTTTAAAGGAGAAAAACTTCTCTGTCATCATCACATAAAATACCTTAATAATTTAAGAACATAAATAGGGTTTAGTAGCCGTAACCTTCAAGTAGGTTTTCTAATAGTGTCAGGGCAGGAAAAGAGCAAGAGTGACCTGATAGGAAAAATGAAGGAGAAGGATCTAAACCAAAACTAAATGTAAAAAGCGTACATCCAGCTAGGTCCCTCAGGATTGCCATGCCCCTACTCACTATAAGGGGTGGCTTGGATTATACCACCCCTTATAACATATTTTCATAATGAGAAAATTACCCAAAGAAGACAACATATCAATGATTAAGTCTTCTTATTCAGTGCAATCAGCACACAAACACCTAGAAACATAAAAATAAGGTAGGTTAGACCACTAATTCTACATACAAAATAGATAAGCCATTCCCATTGTATGGCTTGAACTCCAAAACTAGAGACTCTAGTGCTGCGATCTAAAGGTCAACTTCTTGTGACTTAAACATCATGTCATATTTCATGCTCCAATTCCTCCCATAATTGTGAATTCTAAACAGAACCCACAACTATTTGAGATGCATGTTGACGTCTCACATTTACAATAAACTATGGGACATCTTCGTTTAGATACAAATTCAATCATTAAATAATTATTCAATATATGGCCAAAAATACATATAACAATTTTAAAAAAGTAGGGCTGCATATCTGTTCCAACAGAAAAACTAACTAAAAGTAACTGTTTTGATAAAACAAGAACCAAACAACTCCTCAACACAAATATCAAAATGTAAGAACATAATTTTTACAACACAAATTGTAAAATAATGTACATAGATAGAGTATGCATATAATTTAGATCACTTGATGTCTTGCCACCTTATTGAATTGAGGAATGAATCGAAGTTATATTTCCACCATTGTGTTTTTTTAACTCATTGATCATCAATTTAATTAATATGAGTACGTTATAGTACAGTATTCATTTTATTTTCATGCATATACTTAAATAATGTTTTACTTACCACTAATTAAAAACTCATTTTTCCAGAAACTCATTAAAAACTTGTTTTAAAAATAGAACAATAGTCTGAAGTTACCTTACACAGTTTATTGAGCGTTAGCCCAAACCTTGCACTCTTTTTGGTGATGTTGTCTAAAGGCAAAAAACCTCTTAGTCATCAAAAACAGAAAGAAAAGAGCGTAAAATAAAACTCTGTAGCCCTCGAATACTCTAGTATCAGGATATAACATGAGTTCGAGAAGAGAGACTTGATAGAAAAGATGAAAGAGAAGGATCTAACCCGTGAAAAAATGTATAGATCCAGCTAAGTTCTCTCGTGGTTGCCAAGCCCGTACTAATTAAAGTAAGCTCCGGATGGAGAGGAGGGATGTTGAATTGAATATAAAACAGACTGTAATAGGGCAAACAGGTCTACCAACCTAAATAACAAGTTAAAACAAATAATATATACTGTACATGTTTCGGCAAAATAAAGCATTCTCACAAAAAATAAACATATCTACATAGATATCAATGATATAGCTCATATTACATACCACAAGGCTAAACACGGGTTTTATATAATAATATGTTATTATAACTAATAAAATAAGTGTAAATATTTCTCCTGCCATAGAGCAACAGGTAGTAAAAAGTAGCCAGAGTAACCTTACCATCTAGGGAATATTATTGGAAACACAAGTCAGTGTTGAAGACATAACAATATGACATGCCCAAAAAGTCACTGTACAGGCCGTGAGGTAAATGATGAAACTGTCTTGGGGATGCCCAGTGGCAAAGGAAAAGTTTTTGGCCTCCATCTTGTATTGAGAGTGTGTGTTGAAACTCTTTTTTCACTAATTTGTTTCTTTTTATAGACCTATAAAATGAGATATCAATTGAAATATACTTACATTTGAAAATTTTACATATCGTCCTCACCCCCATCCCTTAAGAGGGTCATTGGGGCACATAGGTATCAAATACTCATATTATTGTAGCTTTTCACCTTCACAAACATATTTTGATATCTCCAGAGAAAAAAAATTAAAGTGAGTTGTGCAGGATTTTTAGTTAGCTCGAACCACAATTATTTAATAATATATTTAAATAATTTTTAATTTTATTAGCTTACTTTTGGATTACTGGTACATTACTAAACTCATTAAAGTCAAGTTCAGAATCTCAAGGGCCATGCAGATACCCAAATGTGAATAGACAGCATTTAGGTTTATCAAACCAATTTTAAAATCTCTTTCCTCCCTTATTGATTAGAATGGAAACTACTGATATTTCAAGACAATAGCAGCATTATATTCACTTCTATCAAAGCTTTAAAAATAATTAATAAGGCTTTTGATTTATAACCCAGATTTAAAGTGTCAATAATTAGATGACATTATCAATACTCTATGTGCCAAACACTTTATTACAAACTAAATGCAATTAAACTTCTTCAAAATTAGTGGGCCTATGTTGCAAACACTTTAATACGAACTAAATGCAATTAAAATTCTTCAAAACTCGGCCTATAGATAAATTATATAAATTTAATACAGTAGGAATAAATAGTTATACAACTACCTGGTTGTGAAAAAGAACTAGGATCTCTGTGATTATTAAAATTATATCCTTCCATGTCAACTTCCTTACCACTACTGTTGATATTTCCATTGCTGGTATTTATTATCACTGAACAAACTCCCTATGACAAACAACCATATGGCCTATGGACTGTATTTTACTACATACATAGTATGCTTGTTAAAACAAAATATATGAGATAAAAACATTATCTCTTAAATTAACAATAAACATATTATTTTACTGTTTCAGTATTATGTTATTCATTTATTTTGTATCTTTGATGTAAATTTTGACATCAGTTTGTATATATTCTATAGTCTCTAAATCTTCCTAATTTTAAAATTGGTTTTTTTTAACCAATTGTATTGACATATAAATACGTTTTTTTTAAAGTTATAATTTTGAATTTGACAAGGTTTATAAAGGAAACATTCTTATTCTTGAAAGTTGCTCATGTATACAAAATACTGTATGAGATAGTGTTAATTTCAATAGTTTCATTAAAGTCTGTCCAAACAATATCCCACTTTTACTTTAATATCTGGAAAATTAAGAAAGCTAAAAAATTGTATTAAGCCACAAAACTGATCACCTAATTCCTCATTCTTTAAAAAACATATGAAAAACGTTTTTCATTATGTATCCATTAAAATCACTAAAACGGGATTATGATATTCTTAGCTAGCAACCTTATTAAACCTTTGTAACAATGATTATTGCTAAAGGGCGGAAAATAGTAAAAGTTGGAAATTACATAAAAACCTACAACAGATTTTTTTGTTTAACGAACAAGTTCAAACCATTTCAAAATCTAATATGCATACCACGTTTGTTAAAAATAAATAAAAAATTGTGATAACTTGTAAGGACACATTTATTATTACAGGACTATTAATATATATTATAGTCCTGTATATATTTCTATATAACTATAACTACGAGTTCCAATAAATATTTAGAATAATTTTTAAAATATAAAAGAGAATACATTTTGTTTAATATTTTGCGATAACAAATTATTACTGTGGTAAAGATGACACTTTTTGAATCAATACTTTTTGGAACTAGTTGTCATTGAGTAGTATAAGTGAGTTGACCTGTTGTAATTACTTTAGATAATTGTTGTCAGTCTAAGAATAATTTAATACATAATAATTCTATTTTATTTGTTATTATTTCATATTATTGTTTTATTCGTTTATAATAAAATTATAAAATTTACATTGTACATTTTTTTAAATCATGTTTATAACTGAAAAATATTAATTATTTTTCAAAATTAACATTTACCTTAAAATTGAAAATCAACGGGATTTGCAAGTTAGCTGTAACAATTTCTGTGGGTTAATGATTAAATGATGAAAGATATGTACTCAATAAGTTTTACACATTTAGAATTTCCAATGGATCCTGCAAATTGTTTATAGAAATTAATCAACTATCCATATTTGACAATGCTACCATTAATTTTTTTTTTTTTAACAGCAAATCTATAAATAAAACAACTTATTTATGATTGTGCTATTTGGAATTTAACACTTGAAAGCTTATAGTATTCTTCCAACATAACCCATCTGCATGATTTTCATGTAACTATAATCCAGAAAGGCTGTAGTTTTCACCATTCCAGAACAATAAATTGACCCTATCTATATAACAACATCACTACAGAAAAACATTTATACTACAAAACATTCCAAATACACTTCGCTATTAAAAAACAGTTGATATGCAATTGTAAAAAAAAATAAAATCATGTTACTAGTAGATAAAAATTGTAAAAGTAACTGATAAGATAAGAATGCAAGTTATAAATACTAAACAGGATTATATTTTGATGATATTTGCAGCAATTATGATGACTTATACTGTATTTAAAAATAAGAGTCTGAATAATATCATTTTAAGGTTTTGATAAGGCAACATCTTTGATTGAAACCACAACTTAGAAGGATGTGGTCTCCTACTGCTTGATTTGTTTCAATGTCATTATCATTTCATTTAGTTTAAACTAAGTTAAATATTTATTCTTAATTTTATTTATTTATTGAAATGTATTTATTTAATTCTTTTCTTTTAAATGTATCAAAGTTCTTTTAACTGTATTGTAAAATATTTTGTAAGGTTGTATTAATGTATTATATTATATAGGTTATTTACATTTTTATTGTAGTGTGACAGGTGCTTCACTGCTGGCTCCAACTTCCAGGGCGATGGCGTGTCTCTGGTTGTCTGTGAAGGTCCTTACGCGCTCATTGCTGCACGTTTGAATGGTTGTCAGGATGTCAAAAACGACAGGTGGCGTAAGTCCCTCGAAATTAGCTCGGGTGAGGAATAAAAGTTAAACCGTATATATTTTTATAAACTATATTTTATTACTGCATTTTACCTTACACATGCTCTACTAACTCAGGCTACATAGTTAGGGGGATAAAAGCAAGAATATAATTAATCAGCCAACCAATGCTCACTAAAAGATAATTACTTCAAATTGATCTTTTAAACAAGCACAATAATTAAAGTTCATTTAGTTTATTTCCTACACCCTGTATATTTAAATGAAAAATTGACAACTCAATATTTCCAATACCAGTGTCCATTTTTGAACTTGTTTTTTTGTCAACACACACTTTTATTTTTTACACTAAAAAAACCTGAAACTTCTTACAAACAAAAGCTCTTCAATTCTAAATTTTTGTTATTTCCTTTCATAAGCTCCGACAAAGTACGTTTCCTCCTTTCTTGGGTCTTCTTTGAGTCCCTTTTTAACCATTCTTCTTGTTTTTATTTCTATTCTCATTTACATAGGTAGATTTTAACAATTCCACCAATCTCCTCCACAAAAACCTTTTACCATTACTTTTAAGGGGTTAAAATTATGAGCATAAAGTCTTTTGGAGGTAAAATTAATTGATATATTTTTGTAATTGTTATTAATTCACCGATTTATTGTTTCATGAATTTCGCTATTTGCACTATCAATCAAATATTTTTTAAGTCGAGTTCCAGTCTAGGAAGTGATAATAAGATTTGTTTTTCATGAGAGTGGCAGCAAATTTTTTAGAAATTCTCTGATATCATTTAAGAAATTATTTCTCGGTGCAAAGGCTTATGACCTCCAAAGACTATTTACATGATCTCGTTTCCCTTTCAATTCTGCATCCATTTATGTACATATCATTGGTATTAAAAAATGGTTAAAATACAAAAATTATAAATAATTTTGAAATTCTAACTGCCCACCTCCATTTCAACTTTCATTCTACTAATATTAAGATAGATAAACATTCATAAATCAAAAACTCATTTTTCGGCTTTAAAAAATGTCAAGGGTTTAAAACCCTAAGCCTTATGATTTTGTAAAACCTAAAAAATTATTTCTCTAATTCATTTCTCGGAAACAATAAAAGATCATTTCAATTTGGGAAGGGGAAAGAAGAAGAGAAAAAAAAAATAAATAAATAAAAAAAAAAAAAACCGTGAAAATTTCAACTTTCTTCATGCAAAATTTGACACTACCGAGATGAGTAGAAAAAAGAGTGGCTTTCTCAACACTAAATTTGATATCATCTCCAGAGTAACTCCTGGAAACACTCTCCTGTCAGCTGTATAGTCATCTTCTAGATTTACTTGCAACGCAACATTGTTTGACATACCATGGCTATAACTACCGGTACCCCAAATATATTTTGTTGTTTCTTATTTTTCCACTTTGCTCTTTAATTAGAATATTTATTTCTGTTGCTATTTTTCTTAAGTGTCAAGGTACTTGTAGACACAATGTAAAAGATAAGTTTAGTGTCCTACTAAACATACCAACTCCGTATTTTTACATTTGATAACTTTAAAACCATTTTTGGTTTCTCAGGACACCTAGAATCATCAGTAGGGTCTCTATATGATCTTTTCTTTTTTCTTAAAGGTGATAATGACCAACAGATTATCTTATGCCTTTAAACAAGGGGAAAACTATTTTAAAACAAATAGTATTAGTATCCTCTTCAACAGTAGAACTATAACAAGCAGTGTGTTCATAACATCATATGGGATTTTAAATAAATATATTTACAAAACTATATATTGCTAAAAGAACAGACCAAAAAATTTGTTTCTTATTTATCCAAGTTCTGTTTGCTTTGTGGGTAGTTCTTCAAATGTATAAGAAATAGTACCATAAGAATTTTGTATCTATAAAAATGCGGAGGGGGGGATTTTTGCCTGTTGTGTAATTTTGACTGCTGAGATTTTTAGAAATTTTTTCACTTTTTACGATTGAATAGTGGAAAAAACTATTCCACCATTTCATTAACATCAGTAAATTTCGAAAATACTTTTTTGATTAATCTACACTGACTTAGGCACAATTATATCAATACAATTATTATTACATTAGGATCAGAATTACACTTTTAGCACAATGAAATTATCAATGTATTTTTTCAAAAGTGGGTTGTATTCATACAAATGTTTTCCATTGCAAATATGTCTATTAATTTTTGAAACCATGAACCAAATATAGATGGACTACCTGTCACGAATATTTTTTTTGATTCCTTTAGTGATGAATCATTAGACTCCCGAAATACCTAATTGGATTTACACCTTTTCTCATATAGTCTAGATTTCTCGCTTTTATCTTTTTAATCAGGTCTCTCTTGAACAACTCTTGTTCTCTTCTGACTCTCTCACTATTAGCATATTCGAGGACTGGTACTTATTTTATGTTCCCTTCTTAATTTTTTTATAGGATGATGACAGAGGTTTTTCGCCTATAAACAACAAAGACAAATATATATATTTACCTTATACGATACTTTCTAAGCTAAAAGTTTGTTGCCATCTTATAACTTTGCTGATGCATATAATTCTTGTATTGTCTAAACCTGATTGACCTTTGCATAATAACAAAGGTATTTTTTGTTTTTAATTGAACTTCATTCTCGAAATGTTACTTCCTGCTAACCTCACTTTGAATGTTTTCTTTCTTACATATATAATTCATGGGGTCTTGAAATTCATATTTCTATCTTTAAAAATTACCTAAACATTTGGGGCTATGAATTTGTTTCCAAAAGTGGTTTAATTATAAGATATGGGTAATTATTTACAAATAGAGAAATTTGGCTTAATTTATTTCCAGCTTACATATTAAATTTTGTTCAACCTCCAACTGCCAGCCGTCTCGCCAGACAGTAAAAGGACCTTTTCCAAACTGCCTGACCTAGTCCAAGGCATCGTTTTATTAAACTATTCCTGCTATTACAAATATTAAATTAGGTGGCCGTTTATGATATATTAATAAAGTTTTAAAATTTCGTTCTGTTGAAATTGTTATGACCCTAGAAAAACTGTCAATTTATGTGCAAATTAACCAGGTGTTTTAATTTGAATATTATTTAGTGATTTGGTTAAGATTGTTTTAGTGTTATAAATGTTTGTAAATAATTTTATTTCTTTTAAAAATATAATGACAAAACCTCCTTCGTGAAGAAGTGATATTAGGTGATAAACAATTATTTATGTATAAGAGATAAAATCTCTAAAACTGATATGAATTTATTCCTACAATTTTTGAGTTCGCTTGAATGCAATGCTATACCAATATGTGTGCATACTCAATAAAAATTAACCCCAAATATTTTTTTTTTTTGTTATTAAGTATAAAATTTTAAATTCAGTATTTGTTTCATATGTAATTGAACTAAGATAACAATACGATTTTTAGGCAACATGGTTATCCTTTTTTCATCTTAACCTTCCTTTCCCAATAACAGCTACCATTTTCAACATTTTGTTGTAGAATTTCTAAATATAATATGATTACAACATTAAAAATGACCAAGCAATGAAGGTTTTCAATATTGAGCAGTTGGAGGATTAAATTATTTGGGAATAGATGAAAAGAATGTCATTAAAGAAATTTACCTTGTTTTTAATGGAATAAAATACCAGTTGATTGGCATCAACATGATATTTATGAAACCCCATCATACAATATAAAACAAGGAAATTCTCTAAATCTAATGTTTAAAAGTTGCTCTCCTAAGAATTGTATGAAATGTTAAATTGTATTGGTAAATCAAAGGGTCTTAACCAACTCTTAAGACCCCCTTAAATAAGTTTATTTAAAACAATTGTTACACAAGTTTTCTGTATACCACTACTTCCTTTCTAACCAGCCTTGTAGATATTATATGGAGGGTACCTTTTTTGACTGGGCCACCACTGGAATTTATGAAACTATAAGATTTACAGAAAACTTAAAATATCTCGACCAACTTCAAAATTTCTTATGGAAACCCTATTTTTTATCTTGAATTTTAATTTTAAATAAGATTTTAAGACTTTTTAATTTTTTGGTATTTTTTATAATTATATTCTTACTCGTTTAAGAGATATAAGCCCCGAAAGTTCGTCAAAATTCATGACAATAAGAACCAATTTCTTAATACCCATGTTTTAACTTCCATTATATTATGTATTGTTTTATAAATTTAGGGTTTTATAGGATGGAAATTTGACAGGAGCTAGGTTTAATGATTCCTAGAAAGCCTTTAGATGAACTCCATTGAAAACCTTCCACTTAAGGATGAAAGTAATTGACTAATAAGACGGAGCACCAGCTCATAATAGTGACATATTTGTGCAGTTTTTAAACATTACTTTTCTTGAAAAATCGCTGGGTACATGAGCCTAAATCTAGGCCAGCAAGGTCCTCAGACCTAACGTCTCATTTTTTCCTTAAGGGGTACAGTACCTAAAAAATGTACTTCTATAAAGAACATTATGCTTCGGTAGGGGTGAGGATATGAAAGAAAAAGTAGAGATCATATTTTCAACTTATCACACCATAAAAAAAGCGATCAACAATTATTTTTAAGAGCTAATGCTTGCATATTCAACAATGATGAACATTTTGAACTAGTCTTCATTGTGTAAAGATTTAATAATACACTTAATTCTTAAGATAACAAATGTCAAAATAATAAATACCGTAGTCTATCAATCAATAAAATACAATATTGATTATTTGTGTGTGTTTTCAACAGTGTTCATAAAACAATACATTTATAACCGAAATTTAAACTAGAGTAATAAGAATTTAGTTCTTATGTCCATGTATTTTAAATAAAACTTTACCAAACTTTCGAGGGTTATATCATTTTTTCTTGTGAGGTCGGTTCAACATTACATTTTAGATAATAACTTCAATATTTATCATTATAGATGTGGGATTGATACCACTACATGAAATATTAAAATCTGCAAGTTTTTGTTCAATTTAGAATAACAGACAAGATATGAAGACAAAACTTGTTTAAATTGGTGAAAATAACATTTTGATATTTTAAACTTCAATGTTTCTGAAAAGGAAAAAAAAGGTTCTATATAAATACATTTCAGTCTCCTATACGAAATGTCATGTTTCTACCTTTTTATGGCTGATATCGTGCTTATGTAGCCTACAGATAATAATTACGATGGATGGATGAAATTTTGAAAATCACTTTTTTGGTTTTCAAAAAGACCAACATCTCAATACGTTGTACCAAATTTTATCAGAAAATATTTATTTTTATCGAAAACTACACTAAAATTTCAACTATTTATAACATACATGCATACAAGTTGCATAAAATTTATATGATTGTCTCAGCTATTAAAACATTGTGTAAATAATTGATTTTTGTATTATGAAAACGAAAAGGGGGGGAAAAAAAGTAAGGTGTGAAATTTTATATTTAGGTTAGTACAAAACTTTCCATAGGATAGTTTTAGAAAATATTTCCAATTAAATTTAAAGTTTTTTGTAAGCCTGCTCATAATGCCTTATTTGCACAAGTTATATTTTAATATTTTAGAACATTAAAATTTGAACCACCCATATCCATCCTTTGGAAAAGTGTATTGTTACAAACGGCCACCATTTTAAATCGGGAAATTAACAGTAAAGAAAAACTTGTACATATATCAATCGGCTTAGGTGTAAAGAACGTTAATGACGAGTGGCAGACACATTTGACTGTAACTTTGTAACAAACTTACACAAGTGCCAAATAGTTGAGTTAAAACAGGACTTGCTTCATTGGGTCAATTACCTAAAATCTAATACTTATACAAATTTAATCTAAATATTACCCAGGCCAAAATATAATTATGTCTCATACTAATAAATACATTATAAACTCACAACTATGTCATTGTACAGAGTTTATAGAGTCATTAGCCTGATAACATAATCTAACCACCCTTGTTCAGATTGTGCTTTACCAAATTGTAATTGTCAAAAAATCAGAATAATGGTGCAAAAACATTGTATAATTTTCCTCATTCACCCATTCCCAGAAATTATTCAACACTAATAATTGTCAGTTCAATAGTTATCAAGAAATGAAAATAAATTGAAATTTGATTGAAAAAATATTTAAATAGGACCTAAACTTCCTGTTTATCGCATAAACATAACCATAATGTAGTAAACTGTATTTGATTAAAACTGAGCTAATAATGATGACAGAAGAGTTTCATTTCCTTTTTTATAATTAAACCTAAACTATATTGTAACGATATCATGATCTCAACTAAATAAAACATCTCAATCATGAAATCAAATAATAAAATAATTAAAATAACTTGTATAAAATAATAAATATGGAAAATATAGAACAATGTTAAACAAATGAAGGGAAATGGCAGCTGCCGCCTGCAATTAAAAAATGTACGTGTTAGGTTACAATAGAACTAGGATTTCAAGAACCTTGAAGCAAACACGTGTGTCCAGTAACGGAATTCTTGGGGTAGCAGAGTTTTTTTTACTAAAAAGAGAAATCAAGGGAAAGCCAGCATCTTAACGGTACTTCAGAAAAAACACAAAAACGCAAAGAGAAAGTGGGTCAGCCAATCGGAGACGTTCTCAAGTTTAAAAACAAAACGGAAAGATTTAAAAACAACCACTAGAAATCGAGAAAGAACACATTTAGAGAAAGTTAGTAAAAATCCACGAATCAGCGAACAGGGCGCGAAAACCAGTGTTCGAGAGAAGGAGTCTTAAAAAATAGTTTCTTGGAGAGTCTTACAAGGGTCGCCGAGACGTAAGGTTGTGGGCACAGCTAGTCTGCGCTGTGTTCCATAGAATTGTTTTAACAGCGAATAAGGGACTAGAAGTCTCTTTGTTATTGAAAAGTTTGATAAGTTTTAATTTAAAGTAGAGTCAAGGGAAAGGAAGATTTAAGTAATAATAGGAAGTACAGATTTGGAGTTTTCTTTAAAAAGCAGATCAAGAAAAGGAGTTTTCAATTCACCAGAGTCAAAGGATATCAGTCATCGCAGAAAGAAGCTGGAAATTTGGAACAACTTCAGGGCGGGAGAGAAAGCGTTATCACCAAAGAAGAAAGTGTTTTAAGCAGTGTGGTGTCTTTTAATAAAAAGATTAAATTTAAGTTTATGTGTAGTGGAATAGTGCAAATCGACCGATCAGAAGGACCAGCAAATTGATAAGTACCAAACAAATTGTATAAATATTAAATTCATTTAAATTCTACTTCACTTTCAATTGAGCCATTAAAAGACCTATGACCCGAGATTTTGTTGTTCAAATAAATTTAAAAACTGAGCTAGCCCGAAATTTAAAAAAAGATAAATGTTAATATAAAGAAAAGTAATAATTAAAATTGTAAAGAAATATATTAAAATCAAAGGGAACTAATAATTTGCAGATTCAAGTTTTAACAAATGTTAAAATAAAGTAATTTTTGTAATTTTAAATGTCTATTATAAATGAATTAAAATTAAGGAATGAATGAGGAATAAATGGTTTTTTTAGTTAAGTAAGAATTGATATTTCATGTATATGTTCATTGTCTTGTAGTAAATTTATTCAAGGATAAATTAAAAGAAAGAATTTTTATCCAGGTAAACGTTGTTTGTCAATGAGTTCATAATTATAAATTGTTCTTTTTAGTAGAGTTTAAAATAATTAAAAGATAACAACTTCATTGTTATAATATTTTTTTACTTGTGATTTTGCTTACATGTTTTAGTCACTAATCTTCACAATTCATTAAAATTTGAACAAATTCGGTAGATTCAATGTTGAGAAATTACATCTTTTGTAACAGCCAATTTTTTTTTTTACCGATAATTCGTGATACAGGGCTTTTGGAGAAATGGAGACCCCATTTGTTTTGTTTTTGACTATACTGAACAAAATTTAATGAAAATCGTCTTTGAGAAAATAGTAATTTTTATTTGTTTTACTTATGAAAATAGTAATTTTTATTTGTTTTACTTATGAAAATACTATCACCAAATGTTAAGTTATAAAGAAAATGAGGTTCTTTTCCATTATCCTCCCCCCTAAAATGATTATTTTGTTCTTCAAGTGTATAATTTGTTAAGAGGTTCAGTTAGGTGAGACACCAAAAACTCCTCGAATAGGTTAGGTTAAACTGGGTTGTTATATATTCAAATACTCCTGAAATTATTCAGTATTGCTGCATGTCATAGAGTTCTCGTACATGCAAGATCAAGAACAAACGGTAACTGATCAGCGCTACACAGCTTTTCTATACAAGCGAAAATATGGCTCCCGGATAGATAAGATAATATGAAAAGTTGACAATATTAAATTATTTGATCTCTAATAACAGTATTTTGTGTTCTATATTGTTTTCCTTACCAACCAAATATAATTTAACAAGACATTTCTTAGAGGGAGATTAATGAAAAAGAGCCAAAAATGAAATAAACTTAGAGATATGGTAAAAATATTACCATATGACAAATTTCATTAAAATTGGTCCACTAGTTTAGGCTATAAAGCAATGCATATGACAGACAGACAGACTTGTTTTAAATACAACTTTTTTGTAATCAGACTTCAAAAAGGATATTTCCGCAAAAAACTATACATTTATATTCTTACCCATCATATAACGTTCTCTATACAACATATGTAAAAATATAAAAAATAATGTCCACAAGATAGACTGACTCCGATATAACTGTGTACTTTTCAATTACTGCACTCTAGCTTCTATTCCCAAAACTAATACCGGCTTATTCGATGCAGCACAAAAGTTATGTTTTATGTGCAGATGTATTAAATATTTATTTACAATAAAATACAATTTTCAAGACAGGAAATATTAAAGAAACACATATTACCCGAGAAATAGTATGTTTAATTTGAAATCATGCTTTGCTGTACATTTTGGTCTTAAAAACTCAGCAAGCCTAAACCACCATCATAACAGACTATTTAACATTAATAATTATCAGAATAATAAAAATTTGAATTTTGAAATCAAATTTTAACTTTAAATGTTTCGACAACTTGAAAAGCTAAAAAAGCATTAACAAATAATATAATACAATATAATATTACTTATACAAGTGACATAAAATATACTGATTAGTTTGTATACATTTATTTTTTAGTGTATAATTGTGTGTAAAGGTTTATTTGGTTGTTATTTAGGGGTTAGGCTATCACATGAGTCAGCTTATACCTTACCTAAATAAGCTGAAGGTACATTGATGTAGCTACTAAGCCATAGTCCTATCTATCGTGTCCGTGTCCCACTAAAACTGGGATAACGAGACCTTTTATAACACATGTAACACTTTTCGTATTTTTTCAATCTATAGAAAAACAACATTAAGGTGGAGAAATGTGAAAATTTGTTTAATTAGTTTTCATTTTTTATATGTATATATAATATGAGGACAATAAGAAATGAAAAATAATACGATCAAGTGATAATGCCAATTTTTACACTATTTACATGCAGTGTCACACCTTTTACAATTTTCATTATTATACATTAATTTCACAGAAAAATTATACACAATTGTCTTAATACTACACACTAGTCAAAATAGAATTAAAAAAATCTACAAAAAATATAAGTTCTTTTTAAAATAACATGGAGTCATTTTTTAAGTCGCCCTTTCCGCCGAGTGCAGTCCTGGAATGATTTGTCTGCTGTTCACAAGCACATCACATTCACATCACTTTGGAGAGTACGAGTTGCTCATAACTGCAGACGCTACGGCTGCAGCCTGCTGGCTCGCTAGCACAGCCGCTGCAACCAAACAAACCCGCTCAAATTCACCGACACTTTAACATCAATTTTTTGTATTCTTTACAATTTTATCATTTTCAAATAATTCTCGATTGATAAATATCTTTTAATTTATACACAAATCAGTTTATTTTTGAATTAATGAAAAATGGTAAAGAATACAACACAACTTAAAACATATTTATTTTAAGTTTTACAAATTCAAATGTTTACTAACATCCAAAAATATTTCCTTTAAAATTTTTACTCAGACAATTTCGCTGTAAAATATTTAAATTTGTATAAAGAGAAAACTGTTGCAAGTTTCCTTTATCTGATTTTTTTTAACCCAATATTTAGACGTTTTAGAAAATTTAACTACTCTAAAAACACTGATCTTTATAACAGACTTTTGGTAAAAACAAGAACAAAAATTGTTAATATTAATAGAAAAATGTAAACATAGAATGTGATTAGTAAATAAAGAACAGAAAAATATAAATAATAAAACAAATTTGGTAAAATTCAATACAAGAAACTAGAAATACTTATAAAATACTAACCTCATTATTTCGTACAGGGGTCACAATTACGGATATATTATATCCTTTGAAAATTATGAATGTCTGGATTAAATAACATCATACAAGGTCCAAAGGTCCAATAAAATAGCTTCTATCACAACAAAACTAATATTGTACATCTTTTGTACTAAAAAAAATCTATTTTGTTTGATTAAAGGTTGGTTAGGTTAGGTTTATTGTGCACTGATATCCTTTTCAAGTTTTTATATTATGGATAATTCATTTATAATGGTCTAAATTAAAATTTTACACCATAAGGATTTTTTTTTTAATATTGCCCACATTTGTACTATATAAATAGAGCATTATAATAAAAGCTATCCGTTGGTATCTTCCGAAGTTTAATGTAAAAATATACTTCGGAAGTGGAATATTATTTATCCTTAGTAACCATAAGTTACTTTGCATTTTTTAAAACAATTCAAAAAGATATTTTCACTACTGTACAATTTGCTACTTTGAGGTAATGTTTAAATCAATGCTTAAAACTTCTGCGTAATGAGAGCTAGCACTGAACAAAAAGTGACTTCTTTGTTTCTGTTTTTTGCTTCATGAAATTGTAAAAATAGATTTTAAAACACAATGTACACTACTTTATAGTGGAATTAAAAGGCAGAGAGATACTGCATACATTAATGAATGAACAACAAACATGATAAATGAGTAGTACAGTAACAAACAGACTTTAGTGTGAAATGGCCTAGGCATATAACCTAACCTAACCCTACCCATATTTCTCTTTATCATTATGGAACAAGAGTTGTCCAATTTAAGCGATCATAGTCTGAATTAACAGAGGTGTATTGTGTGTATGTATATATATATATATATATATATATATATATATATCCTGTATATTGATGGTAAACAACACGATTTTAAATTATGTAAATACTTCAATCAATAAGTAAATGCAAAAGATCATGATAATCAAATAATGAAATATATTACTGTAAATTAACCACAAAATATGTTAGATTTATTACATTAACTGACAGTTTAAATAGTATAGAACCTAATTAAAAATATTTTTGATTTTAAATATATTTCATTTATTTATTTAAAAAAATCATATAACATACATCAAAGTATAGAACATCTAGGTTAGAATTTTATAATTATAAATGGGACGAAACCTTAAAGACAAACTGTATTACACTTCTAAGATCAACGGTTATATTGGCTTAAATTTATAAGAAAATAGAATTGCTGGAAAGCACTACTACACAAAATTTACTTTTAATGCACCATATAAGCTGTTATAAAACTAAAATTCAAATTTCCATGCATTTTTTAATTATTGTCAATGGTGTTTACAGACTTATATGTCTTACATGTATATTTCTCAAGAATGAAATAGAATTTGATATAGAAGAATAATTGATGAAAACAACCGAAGTAAAATTATTAGTTTAAATTATTTAACACTCAAAGCTCATGCTTTAATATTATAAACGGATGTTTAGTCAAAAAACATTAATCTGCTTACAAAAACACATTTAACGTTGTTAACCCAGGAAAATGAAACCTGTTTCAATTTTGAAGTGATTTTCAGAATGACTAGAGTTTCTGAATCATAAATTACACATCTGTTCATGACAGATACCTTGATATTTTTTCGAAATTTAAAGACTTTAATATGTTTTTAAACTAAAATATCATTTTACAACTTATAAATAAATTACTTCTTTTTAAATCAGTAAAGTGGAAAATGAATGCAAATAAATTATAATTATATAAAGTACAATTTTCTGCATTTTATTGATTTATCATAAAAACGTCTTCAGTTTATACATTTTGAATTGAATTTGTTTGAGAATTCGGTTCGCCTAACCAAGTTTGATTTGGCACAAGATGTACTCAATGTAATTTTGTAAATCAGCAGAAACTTTAAAGATTTACAAAACCAGATGCTAATTTTCAGTATGTATTACTGGAATAAATTAACAAAATATATCATAATTTACCAAAAAATTATTATTACACGATGTAATGTTTTGGATCTAGACGAAATCTTAAAATTGTCCTTTTCCAAAACTCCTTGATCAATCAAAATTGCCAAACTTTTTCCTGATTATAGCGAGGTTGATTTTACATGATCGTTTAAAAAAAATAGCTTTGTTTATAAAGAATTGATTAGCAGGAAATAAAATTGTAAAAAAAACTTCTTAGTAGTTTAATTTTACTATTTACAAATGTCATTTCCCCTACACTGCACGCACATAATCTATTTGTATGAGGTTTCACTAATTTCTTTTTTCACATTCTACTATTCATAAATTATTTGATCGTAGATTCATAAATTATTTAGATAATATAAAAAGTGAAATTGAAAAAATTACAGGGTTTTAGGAAAATAAATTTTCTTGATTTTTTAACTGAATTGTAATAATTTAGTATTGGTGAAACTGTGCGTTTAAAAAATATTATAACTATACCTCTGTAATGCCAGACAAAAAACAACATATAAAACATCCGTTCCAAATAGGTTAATGATCAAGTGGGTTAATGACCAAGACATGTTATTGGAAACTTTTAGCGAATATCTTACAAGTCTATTAAATTTTTGTAAATAAATATCTAACCTCAATTTTATTTCCAACATAATTTGGATGACTAAAATTTCAAACAAATTAATTTACACATTTAAACAAAAAAATTTATCACATTTCTTAAAATGTATACATTTTCCAATTTCTGAACTACTGAATAAAAAAAAACCTTTTTGTTTTATATTTTAGATCATATTTTTGGTCAATTTTACATTTAAAACAATAAAGAAATTTTTAAAAGAATAATAAATTGTAAATATTATATACAAAATTTACATTTCATTCCAATTTAAGATACATGTTATAACAACACATATGTACATGTGGAAGAAAAAAGTACGCTATATAAATTTTTTATATATAGTAAAAAAACAAACAACAACTTTCCATCCCCAACATTCTACTGGTCTATACTTTGTGAACACGTGTATCGGACTCTTAAAATAAAAACTGAGATCATAATTGGGATACATTCGTGGTTCACAACGGTTTTAAATTTTCTTTTTTTGGCGAGGCAAATCTGGTCCACATATTTGAAAAACTATCAAACTTTCATATAAAGGGTTGTACATTATCCTGCATAGTTTTGTTAAATCATTACTTCCTGAACACAATTAGCAAGCGTTTCTAGTTACTCACAAATGGTTAATAATAATTGTTACATAATTTACAAAATATTTTTAGAACAAAGCGACAAAAAATAAACAAATCAGGACAAACGTGTCGAGGTAAATAATTGTTTAATTGTACACCTATGTTAATATGCAAATACTGTAATGCCATAAAAGATATCACAGACTTGTCTAAACCTAATTATTATTTGTAATACCACGAAGCACAATGAATGAGACTTAAATACAATATTATTTTTCTGTTTGGTAACAAAATATGACTTTGTAAGTTTTTTAAAAATGTTTGTCCTACAGAGTTATTTGGAATGAGGGGATGTGAACGAAGGGTTAGCACCAATATGGTGTACTCTTTAATCCTGTCGAAGATTCGACAAGAGACTAGGCAGCTCAGAGAGGCTTACCTCCATAAGGAGCCGGATATTGTCCTGCTAAGATAGGATAGCCGAGACCCACGTGTGTATGATGATGAGTATGAACATGTCGTTGTGGAGGTGGGGATCGATTATCCTTATTATCCGCTTGTTGTTGTTTACTCGGAGCTTGCTGAGGAGGTTGAGAATTTGCCGAAGAAACCGGTGGTCCTTGAGTTCCTGATAATATTCCAACATTTTGACTGCTACCTCCGGAAGGTGAAGCACTAGCTGTTGAAGTTTTAGGTGTGGGAGATTTTAACGCTCTTTCCTGTAGTTCGTGTATTTTATGTGATGAATAATATTGATTTGCATGATGTTGTAACAAATCTAACGCCTTTTGTGGTCCTGGAGGTGGTCTCGAGAGATCCTCAGGTGCATGATACCTAGGCAGCTGAGGGTGTAATTGAGGATGGAGGTAAGGATTGTTCGGGTAGGGATTAGGTACTAACATTGGGTTCATACCACGATAAACAGGATGACCAGGATCAAAAGGGAGGGCTCCGTAATGTGTTGACTGCATATACCCTGGATGTATATAAGCGTAAGATGAGGTAGGAGGTGGAGGAGGACCTTGAGTTTCCATTGTAGGTTTTACTCCTTCTTGCTTTATTTTATCTTCTTTCTTCTCTTCTCCGGAACATTTATCTTTGTGTTTAGGACTAGGTACAGGTAATGATGGTTTTGATTGTGGTGGAGGTGTAGCTTTAAGTCCAAGATTGTTTTCTTGTTGTCCGGAATGTTCTTTTCTTCTCTCTGGATAGATGTAATACCTACGCAATTCTTCCTGCTGTTGTTGCTGTTGCTGTTGCTGCTGTCTTGAATATAAATAAGCTGGACTCATCTGATTTTTCATTTCAATACTCTCCTTTAAAATTTGATGATTTTCATTCTGATGTTTTTGTTCTTTCAATCCAGGTTCTGATTTAATTTTTCCAGGATTAGGTACATGTATTGTAGTTGCAGTAGGAGCCAAAGTTTGCTTACAACTCTCATTAGGGCCTGGACTCTTCTCTTCCTTAGGTCCGGGATTCTTGTCATCAGATGCTACCATTGCAACTGGATACCCAGGTTCCAAATTATAAGGGTAACCAGACACATATCCATACGGATAATAATGTTGCTGTAAAAGTTTTTGCTGATAGTCACCACTAACATTTGTACTGTCTTTCTTTTCTTTTTCGGGACCTGGTTTATTTTCTAAATTTTTATCATTTAGATTCTCTTTAGGTTTGTTTTCGGTAGTCACTGATGGTACTAAGTACGGTGGTTGTGTGTAATATGGATACATCCCGAAATTGTGCAAAGAATGAGGCGACTGACCAGGTCCTACTTCAACTTTCTTTTCACCATTCGGAGGTTTACTTTTAGTTCCATCAACTTCTGCTTCTAATAAAGGAGCAGTATCATCGGAGATGTCCGAATAAGCAGGAGATTGAACATCTTCCCTGCCACCAGATTCCAAACCTAGAGGTGGAGGATCTAATGGGTGAGGGTGTGGATGTGGACTTCCCGCAGGTGACTTTCTATTTTTCTTTTTATGTCCAATTGGTTTTAAATTCTTTTTGTCTTCAGGCATAAGCGCAGATGCTGGTTTAACCTTAAACTGTGGAACTTTAGTAGTAACCTGAGAGTTTTGTTGTGATAGAGGTTGTGGAACAGTTGGTTGTTGCGAAGAGAGTTGTGTAATAAGTCCTGAAGGTTGCTGTTGAGGTAAAACTGGAGGTTGTGGTTGAGGTTGAGGGTGTATAACAAGTTGAACTGGAGGGGTTTGGATAGGAGTTGAAACAATGGCAGGACTTTGTTGTTGAGGAGGAGTTTGAACAATAGGTGGTGGAAGAGGAGTAGTAGGTGGAGGAATCGAAGGTGAGGCTGTTGCTGGAATTGGACGAGGTGTTGGATTAACTGTAGGGATTGTAAGTAAAGTTTCTTCTTGAGCACCAAACCTTAGTACTCCTGGCTTAACTACAGTTTTCTCAAGTGTTGGTGTCGGTAAAGGTAATGGAGTCGGAGGAGGTACTTCTGCTTCTGGAGTTGGAACAGAAGGAGGTTGTTGGGGTGAAGGTGTAGGTGCTTCTACACTTGCAACAGGAGTGTCAGGTCCTGGTGTCTCAACAGGTGATGATTGATCCTCCTTTTTGATCTGAGGTGTTGGACTTGGTGCTTCTTCAGTTTCAGACATACTTGCAGATTCCTTTGCCTCTTCGTCATCAGCAGCTCCATGAGCATGAGACTGGTGGTATTTAAGTCCATTGATGTGTTTATATTTCTTTGAACAATTCGGTTCAGGACATTCTAATAAAATGGGAGATGAAGGCGGACTAGATGTAGCAGATGCTGCTGGTGTAGGGGGAGGAGGTATTCGAGTTTTCTTGGGAGGAGCTTCATCCTCAGGAGCTCGAGGTTTCCGTTTTCCAGGTGTTACATCTGGTCTTGGTGGAACGAATGGAGTAGGTGAAGATGCACCTCCAGGACCACGTCTACCTTTGGCACCTCCATTATTATTACTCCGTAGTTTACTATGAACTGATGAACGAGTCTCTGTAAAATTACTCAAGTCGTTTGTAGGCGTAGTACCAGTCGCAGCTGCTCTACCTCGCTTGCCTCTTCCTTTTGGAGTTCGGGCATCCAAGTCACTTGTTGGCGAATCACAAAATCTGCACATAAAATGTAAGGAAATAATGATTTATTTTCTAATATTAAATAAACAAAATAATTACTAAACATATCCAAACAATTTTATATTGAAACATACAAAATAAGTATTTCTAGAACTTATAAAACTTATTAATAAATAATCAATTTATCAACATGTAATTCCTAGTAGAAGAAAAGGATGTATTTAATATATTGATTTAATTTCAAAAGCTATCGTACCTATCACATTAGAAACAAAGTGATAATTTAATACAACCATCATTTCACCATTTTACTGTTTTTACCTCAACACTATAGTTACAAAATATTTTTGAAAAAAATATGTAAAATCCCATAAAATAATTAGTATTTGGAGAAAATAGTTACAGTTGAGGTGAAAGTAAGTAAGGATGAAAAGTGATTGTCATACATTATCTACAAAATCTATCGACAGAATGATTTATAGGTGTAATTTAGGTTATTCCATTGATTAAATTTTGTTCAAAGTGATAGAGAATAGAACAGACGGTGTACAAACTTTCTCCCGCACCCAATTAATCGCCACCAAAATGTTAGTTTGGTAGTTCTAAAAAAATATAAAATAAACCATCAACAGTCTTTGAAAAAATATTTATATATTAAAGGGTATAAACTTGCTTTACCTGTGCCATAAAACACGTCCTCAGTATAAATAGTATTTTATTTAAATAAAGTATTTTTAACGACAACGGTCAAGGTTAATTTTTGTTTTTGTCAATTATTCCAGAGATGTATTTTTTTATTTTTTAAATTCAGATTTTTGCACGCAGGTTTGGGTATTAAACTTCACATAATCACCGAAATCGCCTTTCACTAAACCTTCAATAAATTGCCTATATTTTTATTTGTTTATCGAAATCTTACAAACTGATATTTTTTGAAGAGATGGTGACCATTTTGTTTGGGTCCTTAAGATTTTGTTTGGTCGCAGTTGAGCAAAATTTGATCAAAATCATTGCATCTAGATACCACAGTTAAAACAGCATATAAATGTGTTCAACTCCTGAGACTGTAACAAAATAAGCTTAGGAAACTTAAGCCTTCATCAAACTTCAAACAGTTATTGCACTCGAAAAAAGTGACTTTTAATTTCACTTGCAACAATTTCTTTTAATTTAGGACTAACAAGTTTGAAATCTTGCTTCTAAGACTGGTGACAATAATAAACCATTATATTTGCCTCTGTATTTATTTATGTTTAGATAAGTAGCTTAACTTTCACTTTCAGAACCATAATTCAGATACAAATATTAAGACATCTAGCAAAGATAGAATCGTTCAACATTGATACAATTGCAATATTATAGTCTAACTATTTTCAAAATTATTGCAATATTTTATAAAACTATTTTCACTCAATACAACAAATGAATTCTTTTAAATCAATTATCATAACTCGAGAAATAAAGACCAAAAGAGATTTACATAAAATGTATACACCAATATTCATTCTATAGACCAGTTATACTCAACAATGAAATAGGTACATCTAAATAATGATAAATAGGTATTGCTACAAGTCACTTGGCGTGATACAGACCAACGTGATGATGTTTTGAACTGTACAATCACAGTCATGAATCTCGGACACTTATTTTTACGATGAGAGGATACAACTGCTGCCCTGCTATGACATAACACAAAGAATGGTTTGGAACCATGTTCTTAATTTTCCTTAACCCCTAGAACTGGCCATTATATTTTTCTTTGGTGGTAAGCTTTTTGTAAGTATATTATTAAAAAATTCTTAAACAATTGAAAATATTCAAAATATAACATGTGGCATATCATTTTTTCAAAATAAGTCTAGATGTTCTAAAAAAATCTAAAGTAAAAAAAAATTTTTTTCTTTAAGAAGTTAGGCATACCATGGGACTGGTGAATATCCACCATGTTCTCTATAAAAATCCAAAAAGGATAAATTGCATCATATTTTATTAGGAATTTGAAAGTATATATTTAACCGGATTACTTGGAAAATGTAAGTTGTACAACACAATAATTGAAAAATTATACAAACTGTGAAACCGCTAACAATTTACATTGATATATAAAATAAAACAACAAAATATAATTCTAAAATACATTTTTTAAACAGAAAAACAATTGCAGAAAAAAGAAGGAAAAAAAAAACAATTTTTAGGTTAAATATAGAATAAAAAATAACAAACAATAAAAACAAAACACAATATCATAAAGTCATTACACTATCCAGATAAAAAGCAATAAAAATATGTCAGCTGTGCCATATAAATTCAATTGCTTCGTCGGCTGAATTGATAAAATTGCATGTTTGAAAATGAACTTGTCAACTTTTAGCATTACAATGAACCTAAACTCATCAAGATCAAGCAATTTTTAGTCATATTGGCACGATCGATGTGTTGGTGGTTGCTTAGCGACGTTAGCCACTACAAACGGACTTTAGAACATAGCTTCGCTTACTTTATGGATATCCCTTGTATTTATTAGATTTATAAAAATAAAATTTCAATAATTGTACTGATTAATGAAGGACAACATTTCGTGTTTATTATCTATTAATCTTTAGGAGAATAGCCTAACTACCATCGACTAGTGAGGAAGACTGATATTTATGTAGAGGCGTCACAATGATTGCCACTAAATTTAATGGGCCTTGCAATTGGTAAATGGGTCCAGATATATTGACAATTTTTATTTCCTTACAAAGAATGTGTTTTCTTCTAGAACTAATCACCGAAAAACAACCATATAAACAATTAGTATGAATAGAAATCATTTATTTCAAAAAATTTCTGTTTGAATCATCAAAATATTTGGCATATCACTTGCACATATTTTTATCTTAGTATTAATTTTATATATAAAACAAAATTTCACTTCCTTTATTTGTGTGCATTTTATTATTGTCTGACAAAAACAACGATTCTTGGTGGTATTAAACTAGGCCTAATGTTTACTTTAAAATCACTTAAAATTGGATAACTGAGTCGGAATATGATTGTTTATCTTCATGAGTGCCTACAAATTCAAGGTCATTGTGATAATTAAATTCAATTTTAACTAATCTGTCAACTTCACTAGATTTTATATGTTCTTGAACCTCTCTATTGATTTCGAAATGCACAAAATAACACTAAATTGTTACAAATGATTTAAAAAATTCAGAAATTAACTGAACAAACAAAGTAATCATAATGTCAGATGATGGGACAGCTGCCACCTAACTACTAAATCATCAATAACAGGTGATTGTTGCCGCTCCACAAAACAACTGAGCTATAACTTATTATTTAGACACTTTCTTGTTGCAAATATTTGTATTTTACCCTGATGATTATTTATCTATGTATAAATGTCTTTAAAAATAAATTATAATGAAAAAAAAAAAATATTTCACCCAATAAACTGGTATGAAGATTCAGACAGTAATGTTTAAATAAATAATGTCATAAACATGGCAGATATAACGTTTAAAATTAAGGCACTGCCTAACCACCTCTATTAGGTACAAACATGCTCTGTGTCGGGACACAAATATACAAAAAGGAAGAGTTTTCATTTACGTTCTCTCAAAACTGCAAATACAGTTGCATATATTTGTAGCAATAATTTATATTTTTTATAAAAATAAATATAAATATCAAAAATAATTATATATAAAATACATGTTGCACAAACTAATTGCTTTGAATGTAAAATAAATATGTAGATTAATAATTTCTGTGTATAAAAAAAAGAAGAAAAACAATATATCCAAACTTCACACACGCAAACAACAAACGACCTATGCATTTGCTGTTCACTGTAGATGACATCAGCTGATCTATGGTATTTTTATCTATTGATATAAACAACACAAGTTAACGTTATACTTCCAAATTTTGGCTAAATATTTTTATTTAAATTTCTAAATTAGTAGGCCTAAATAAGATGTATTCAGTAATTAATTGGGACATATATTAACAAAATATGTCATTTTAAATTTCACTTAAAAACTATGAATAAACTCGTATTTGCTCACATGAGCCCACCGCCATTGCTACGAGTATATTCATAATACCCACAAATAAACCTGACGTTAACTAACAAATCATTCCTATAGAATCAATTTTTGTTCAATTAATATAACCTACGGAACATTTATCATTTGGATAATGGTATAAAATAAAATAATATTAGTGTTAGACAAGCTCTGATTTGACATTTGAAAAAATGATAAAAAGATTTAATTTTAATTTTGAAAGAACCATAAAAGTAATTTTTTTTTCAGAATTAATAACATAATAAACATTGATGTCTTTGTGTATAAATACAGTACCTAGGTGGTGCCCAATCATGCCTCGTACAATCTAATAAAGTGCCTACGTAGGTCTTCCCTCTCCAAGTTACATTCACGACCAACACTCCTGGAACAAAACATTGAACATATAGTTAAAATAAGGATCAAATATAGACTGTAGGTTTGTCCTAGCTTATATTACTACACAAAGATTTTAAAAAATTGGAAATTTGACTCTTGTTCCTTTGTTACATTTACCCTTTCTTGTAGTTTAAAGGCGAAAAACCTCTCGATCATCATCGCCTTATAAAAAAGGAAGAAAATAACATAAGAGAGACTGGATAGGAAAGATGAAAGAAAGAGATCAAACACAAAACTACATGTAAAAAGGTGTAGATCCAGGTAGGTCCCCTCAGGATCATCAAATTAGTTATAAAATATTTATCTGATATGTTAAACATCTGTTGATGTTCTTTATAAGAAGTCAGGGAGTAGGCAATACACAGAATAATGCAAAACTATCAACAAAGGATTAACAGTTCCTTTCAAAATGTGGTGAGATAAGAATCTGTTCTATCAACTGAGCTACACCACTACCAATAATTAAGAAAATGTTAAAATTAAAATATTAGCAAACTAGCAATAAATCATCTTATGAAAAAATGTACAAAGTTTAAGTACTCTATGGATTAAAAAACTGTTTACATTTCTTTATATTGATCTAGACAAGAGCAATGAAACTACTAAATATATTCTGTTTATTGACAGAAACTGATAGTACAAAAAGAACACTAAAATCTACAACTAAAACTGATAAGACTTCTGATGATAAGCTGCTATTTGAAGTCCACCACTGATAACAACAATCTGTTAAAAATACAATTACCCTTACTAAAATAGAAATTACAAGTCAGGTCAGCCATGTTCAAGCCAGTCAGTGTCCTGTTCCGAAAAGAGACTTTTTAAGCTTTGTTGTTTTTTATGATCTCTTTCTGTTAGATTAATGAAAGGTAGAAGAAGTAATGTACTGTACAGAAATTAACAATGCACAAACTTTTTCACTTACCCATTTCCAAAACCAAATACAAAGCAATCAAAACTAATCGTCTCCAAAAAATACCAGTTTTTCACATATGTTTGGGAGATTTATCTTGTTATTTCACTAACAATATAAAGAAATCAGTAACGATGATTTTGAAAAATTGCATACCGGTATTTTCTAACAACACATGAGACTTTTTTTTTTTTTACATATAACTTATGAACTGGCATTTTAAAGAGATGGCGACCAATATGTTTCATTTGGGTCTTTAGAGACTACCTACTTGAACAAAATTTGATCAAAATCATTAAAAGCAGATTTTGAGAAATCATTTTTTTTTTTTAAGTTTGATTAACATCTTCCAAAAACCATTGTTTTAGCCCCAGAACTAGTCATTGATGTTTTGAACCACCACATTAGCTTTCTTTGTATTACCTCTAACTGAACCTTAGCAGTTCACTGATCCAAGTTGCAGAAAGGTACTTAGAATATTATGCATGTGTAATTTTTAACAACTGTAAGAATCATTAACGGAAATTATTACTTGATATTTACAGGATTTTTAACATAAGAGATTAATTAACAAACAAATAATTAACCAAGAGTAATTTAGTGAATTCATGATAACAACAATATTATAAATGGTGGCACAGTTTTACATCAGGCTATTAGTACGTAAATAGGCGATTGGTGGTATGAGTTTGTAAGAGACAAAGAAGATGAGAGACAGATGTGTACTTTGAAGCAACGCTAAAACAATCCCAAAGTTCAAATGATGTAAAATCATGTACTGACTCAATCTATGTTTACATTTCAATTTATTTTTCAAAAACTACCCACCAAAATTTGCTCTTTTGGTGTACTGAGTTTAGAAAAAAATAATTTTCCTTGATTCTTCGGATGGGAAATAGTGAGGTTTCAGTTGAAACCAAGTATCTAAACAGATTCATTTGCTGACAATAAATGCGGTACTTTAAAACATAACTACCCAAATAATATAAAATTACTCAATGAAACAATCTGGTGTTGAAAATATTTTGGAGATCTATCTTCTTTGGCAGTCATACACTTGGTTTAATATGTAAAATGGTAATCATTGAGTCTTTTAAACTAGCGTAATGGGAGGTAAGGTAATGAATAGACCGGGCATTGATTTCTACACCCCTACAATTTAATCTGAATTTGCAGCATTGAAGACTTAAAATCCGCTTCAGAAAATTAATTATAAAGAATTGGAATTATTATTGTCATGTAATATTTGATTTTTTTAAAATTCAATTTATAGTTCCAGCATTAATAAACAATAAATTTTCTACTCAGAATATTTAATTACATAAAATATGATTTAGTTTTTATTTTATAACTAGATATCAATAATATTTTCAAGTATATTTTTTTTACTTTTGTATGTTTGTTTTTTGATACTATTATTATGTTTTGTAATTTAATGTTTAAAAAAAATCTTGTTGCCCAAAGATCTTGATGTTTAAATGTATTTTATATTCTGTCTCCCAAACATCAACATCAAGGCTCCACTAACCAATGGGAAACCTTACTGCGGAAAGATTTCTACAAAGAGACAAATAAGTTATATCTATAGATTTTATTTTAAAATCTTAAATTCATTTAAACCATATTTCAGACTTAAGACCTTGTAATCTTGGACTTTATAAACATTTGAACAGATTATTGTAATAATAATGATTGGAAAATTTTGTTTAGTAGGGCTATACCATTTTAAATAAGCATTTCCCCCTTTGTTGTTTAAAGATGAAAAACCTATTGGTCATCATCACCTTGTAAAAAAAAGACCGCCTAGCCCTCGAATACTCTAATAGTGTCAGGGTGGGTTAGTCAAGAGAGAACTGATAGGGAAGGTGAAGAGATCTTTGAAAGTGATTTGACTCCTCAATCCATGCTATTCAGTCTGCATGATGTCGCTATAGAGTATTGAGCATCGCATGTTCGATTACAATACGTTTGTAATAAATGGCAACTTCGAGATTAAAACCCAAAGTTTCAGGTGTCATTTTCATATTTGGACTGCGTGAAATTTCGAGTCGCATTTACGTTCAAGGAATCAGTAATGAAAACAATACGACTCAGCCTTTCATCGACAACACGCACATCAGACAATATGGATAGAGCGAGAGCAATGGTGCTGCACAGTAGCGGCCATTCTGCTAGGCAGTACGCTTCTAAAATAGGATTGAGTAAAAGCATCGTAAAATATATATTACACAAAGACTCAGGGTTTCACTACAATAAATTAATGATTGTGCAGGAAATGAATACCGGTTATTATCAACAATACTTCACATTTGCATGAATTTGGCTGAATATGTTCAAATAAGAAGAAAATTTGAGGATTTTCATGACCAAAGAAGCCCATTAAGTCGTAAACAAACAGAACTCTCGATACTGGGCTTGATAAAATCCTACTGAGTTCCATCAGATAGCCCAAAAGTGATTGTTTGGTGTCATAGAAAAATGTAGGATTTATGGTCCTTTTTTTCTGTAGATGACGGAAACACTGTAATTGTTAAGGCCTAATTTGATTTGATACAAAAAACAATGGTGAACAATATTCATAAACTGGAACATGAACTGCTCATACAGCCAGAGCTTCAATGGCTGGAGTTGAAGCGTTGTTCTCTCCAGCTCATCATTTCTCGCTTTGGTGATTCCCCTTGGCCTCCTCACTCATCTGATCTTTCCATTTGGGATTTTTATCTATGGGGCTAGCTACACACACACTGGAAGAACTGAAGGCCCCAATTAAATACTAAATTAACAAAGAAACACTGGGAAGAGTGGAGGCAAATTTCCAAAAATAGCTTCAAAAGTGTATTCGTGAAAATGGTAATCATTTGAGTGATGTATTTTTTTGCATACCTTTATTTCTATGTCAATAAGCAATTTTAAAATCAATATAGAGTATCAATATTATTTTAAACTATCTGTTTCCCGTGGATTATCAGTAGGTAAATGAAAGGGCATGCGAGAGTTCATTCTAGCGTAATAAAATTTCCATTAATTCTTACTGGGCCTTAAATTTTAAAACATTTTCTCTGAGGATTCATGAGATCCTCTTTCTTTCTGAAGAGACAATGATTCCACCTCGAAAAATAGCATCTTCTTTTTTTGTAAAAAATTGTCCTCCATTGGATTTATTTTATCTTCGCAATTCTACTCACACCGTACTAAATTCAATTTAAATTGATCTAAGAATTACCTTGTTTTAAAGTTAATAATATCTGGAATTTGCTTAATGTCACATCTACAAAAATTGTTTGCTTCAGAAATTTTTAAAAGGACAAAGGAAAATGAATACCATCTCATAATTCGGAAGTATAGAGATCAAAACCAAAGGACCTGAAGAAGATGTGATCCTCGGAAGTTGAAAGGACAATACAGGATTCCTACAGCTGTGGCTAAGAACAAATATTGAAGTGTTTTGAGAAAAACTTTAAAATGCCTAAATATGATGTGCAATGAATAACTATGGATTAGGGCACAATTAAAAGTGGAATAAGGAAATGGAAGAGGAAATAGATTGGAACATACATAATGCAAAGAGAAAGAGCAATGAATTGGAATCAGCAATGTGTGCAGGTGACTTCTGTATGATGAAGTCACAAAGGATGTCAAGGAAGGTAAAAGTAGTAGGGACTGATCTTCTATAACAAAATCATACACATCTTATGATCTGGATAGAAGATAAATAAGTAGAGTAAACAAGATAAATAACACTATCTCTCTTTTACCTTCAGTCTCATGCCATACAATTCCTTCCAGTGTTACACTTGTTCCTGGTTCACAGGGACCGAGGCAATCTGGCTCCGTAATTGTCCCTACGCTTGTCCCCACACACACATCCACCATCTCCTGAACAATATAAAATATACAATTAACATTTAATAAAGGGGAAGGAAAATATATTAACACAATTATGCAATATCATTTCTTTATTCTTTCGACAAACACTCTCCATATGAGTAGAAATCCCATAGCAAACGATAATGTGAGGCAGTTGTAGTTTTGTGGGTTTACTTCAGAACGCGCTAGTGTGGGAATTGGACAATACAATATGGTGTGTTATCCTTGAAATTATCATAAGTTAAGTTACCGTTAACAGCTCTAGAGCCTCTGATTTTAGAATTTCAAACCACACTATGAAAATGGCTTATCTATTTTGCATGTAAAATCAATGATTCTTCAGAATATCAACCATTTAAGAAGAATCCAACCATTGTTAAATAACACAATACAAAAATAATACAGCTGTTACACTGCCATAAGATGTAAATTCCTTTCATAACTTATATCCGCTAATTTGCAGACCTTGACATAAATATTTACAAATAGAAAGTTGCACAAAATGAGGATTTACATATTCATGTAGGTGTTAGATAAGAAAGGATATACTAAAAAATACTCAACAGTCAGTTAAAATTTTGTAACAATTTTTTCAATCTTCGCAACTCAATTTGAGCTCACTATAGTACACCAAATATCATGTAATTATCTTAATGTGCCTGCTATCATATTTACGTACAAATAACAAGAGAGATGATGAAAAACACTTTTTTTGGTTTGCTGAAGCTAAGAAATATAAATATGAGTCAAAACATTAAAGTAAAAATTTTGCTATTACAATGTATAGTAGGTAAGTAAAAAACTGACTAAGGGTTTACCTACATTTAAACTATGGAGTCTTATTGTGGGAGAGATTCACCAAATATATATAATGGTAAAAAATACTGTAACGATGGATGTAAAAAAAAAAATAAATAATTGGAATTATTAGATTCTTTTGGGAGAATTGAGGATACTTAAACTTCCCTGTATGTACATCCTTCATGTTATTTCTGATTGTATTTTATGTAATCAAATTATAATAAATGTGCTCGTTTAAAAAAAAAAAAAAAAGTAACAAAAAAAAAATTAATTAATAACCTTCAGGCAAGGAAATATAATTAAAATACCATAAATAGTGCAAAATCATTGCACAAACTTTCACACTCTCTCATCCCCAAAACCAAATAAAAACTAATCCTCACCAAAATCATCAGTTCTGTAATTGTCAGTGAAAAAGTGTGTATATACTTCAATAAGGTCCTGAACTTGCTTCCGTTGTGCCATAAACACGTCCTCAGTGTAAATCACATTTGTTTTGTTTTACGCCAATTATTCATGACTAATTATTAAATTTACTTATGATTTTGCACACGGATTTGAGTAATTACTCTTGACAATTCACTACAATTTAAACAAAATTGGTAGAGCTAATTTTGAGAAACAAAGTATTTTATAAAAACTCCACAGCCGATTTATTGTTTTTATACTGATAACTCACGAACTGACATTTTGTGAGATAGCGACAAATATGGTTTGTTTTGGTTCTTAGTGGCTATTCTTGAGCGAAATTTGATCAAGTCGTTTAAGACAATTTTGACCAAATCGTAATTTTGTTGTTTTCTTCTTCTTATAACCTAACCTAACCTATCTTACCCTCTAATTTTAAGTTATCAAAATATGAAGAAAAAAGTAATGAAATTTGGCCTAAACATGCCTATATCCCAAAGTTTGATTACAATCCGTCTACTCATTCGAGCTATAGGGCACTGTACATAGAACAAACATCAGACATCATTCCAAAAACAACTATTTTTGACATCAAAAACCTCAAAATGGTTATATTCAGGGAAACATAAACATCAATTTTGATGACAACCGTGGACTTGTATAATAACACAAAAATAACACCCGACAATTAAAATATAGAACTAGAGTACAACAGTATTAATGTAACAATGTGCTAAAGATTCATCTTTATAATAACAAATCAATTATAAAGTTTCACAATATACTAAATGTATTTGACAATTTAATTTATAATACAGAAATCCCATCAAAAAGTTTTAACTGGATGTTGTTACCAATATCATTTCAACAGATTGATTAATCCAAGGGGTGAGGGGGGAAAGAGGGGTTGTGGAAGTAATTGGAAAACTGTGGTAGAGAGATAGGAGGGGTTAAGTTAGATCAATACTGCGGTTGTATGCTCCACCCACTCGACAACACCCAAAGAACATGTTTACATTCACAATCACTGTCAGCATTTGTTATTCCTTTAATTTAATAGTTTAAACAATACCATACCCATTAATAACATGCGAGAATTATTAATTTACGATTATTCATATTTTTATATACATATATATACATAAACTTACACAGATGCCTAATAAAGGATGGTGTTAAATATTATAAACAGCAATAAACTATAACAACAATATTTAACTAAAACAACTATAAAATAAATAACAAAACAAATACGTAAAGAGTGTGTAACATCAAAAGAGTATAATAGGTGCAAACACATTTTACAAACTTTCCCCTTTATCCATCCCAAAAACCAAATAAAAAATAACCAAAAGCTGTCTTCGAAAAAAAAAAAAATCTATAGCCTATATTAATACATACAGAAATACAGAATGTCCCGAAAAAATGACTATTCATCTTCGGATTATATACATCAAAACGAACAAAAAATGTTAAATATAGTAGAGTTCCTCTTCATTATCCACCTATCCATAAAAAAACATTACAACTTCAAGTCTTTAATTTATATTAACTTCTTTATTTTCAACAAGTAATGAAACCAACTGATGTTGAAAGGAACAAATAAGATACCTAATTTTGAGGTGTCACAATTCAAATTTGACGATGATTTAGATAAACTGAAAGACGTTCATCAACATTTGTTAAAATTCCAATGTTAGGGCTGAAGCAAAATGCCACTATGGTTAAATTACAAAGTCCAGCAAAGTGCCTGATTAGGGTGCTTAATTACACCTCCTCTCCATAGTCTTTAAACATGCATTATGTTTATCAGATATCTTTAAATTAGCAAGGAAACGTTATATATATTTAAGTAACTGACAACTTTATCCTACGAAGCCAGCCCAGCGGTGGAATTACAGAAGTAACAACCTTTCCTCTCTTTTATATAGTAAAGACAAGTCTCCCGCAACAACTATATTGCAAAAAAAATAACATAAATTATAGGCTACACACTACTGTATACAGTACATGATGTTAGATAGGTGTCTGATGTGATATTAAAACCTAAAGGTTTTATGTAAATTAGTATTAATATACACCAAACAATTATGTAGTTAAATTGGGGGGAGGGGGACTTGCTCTGAATGGTATGAGAGAGAGTTGAAGCAAATGGATTCTGATTATATTTAATTTATTAATATCATCTCAGCATGGAAAATATTTTATTTGTTAATTTTTAATTAATGAATGTTTTAGGCCTATTAGTTTAAAGTACAGACAAGCGTTCAGAATTATTTAGTTCAAAGGTTAGTTGAGATTCAACATTCTAATTCTTGTATCAAAAGAAATGCAGTTAATTTGGTCACAACTAATTGAAAAAGTCGGAGTGCTTTTTAACTAAACAATGTTGGTACATCACTTGAGAGTATTCCAGCAACAATTGCATTATAAAAAGTACAAAAAACACTGAAATAAAAGATGACAGAAATTTGTAAATCAATGGAAATTAACCATTAAATAAAAACAAATTTCACAAAAATTAATTGTTAACCTTGAAATCTGAAAACACAAGCTAAGTTTGTTGATTGTAAATTCATTAAAATTACTGACAAAAATATATCCTATTTTACTTAAAATGGGATAATATTTGTATTCTACTTAGGCTACTAGTTTAACAAGCTCAATATTAACTGTTGATGAAATTAATTGTACCAGATATTTGTACTTTACTCATAAAGCAATTAATTACACACCGCAAATAAATATTTTACACCTAGGACAGGTTAGGTAGGATTGCCTTGGGTGTATTTACATGAAATAACATGTACATACTATGACCATCAAAATATTCATATTTCAACTAAACTAAAAGGTTTCAGATAACCTTTAGTTCACATTCTCATCAGCCTCGTTTAATATAACTTTTAACAATATTGTAACTGTAATGCCTCTCTTGTAAACGTTTTTGTATTTTCATTTTCACATTTAACTGTCAAAAATTTGTTTTCACAGTAAAATATTATATTTTTCTTCATTACTTAATTAATCTTAAAAATTACCGTTTCTTTTTCTTTAAAGTAGTTTCCATTAACTTCTCAATTCCAATTGCAATGTCTATATAACCTCATTTTCTGTGTTTTCGCATCTTTTCCTTTTTTAATTTTTATGTTGAAAAACTAGTTGCCATGTAAAATTTTTTTGATATCTTTAAAAAATAAGCTTAAAAATTACCCCTACTGTTGCTTGAAAAAATAAATAAATAACTTTTAAAAAGCTATGGAAGTATTATTTTGCTTTTACCACGATTTAATTATACAAAAGGTCATATCTGATAGGTTTCAAGTGACATCATAAGCAATACAATGTTGTTAGTTTACTTCCTGACATCTTGTATCTATTTCTCAAAACAGGCTTACACTAACATTCAAAAAACATTTAGGCCTATTCCAATATCAAGTAATTAATATATCACTATGTTCTCTGGTATTTAATAGTTGAAAATAGATTACTCTACTTTAAGCATGAACAAGTTAGGTTAGGTTAGACCAAGATATATAAAAACAAACAAACTAAATTAAATAATCGAAAAGATATCCTCACTAGTTACATCAGAAAATGATTGATGCTCGTGTATGTAGCAACAGCTTAAATTGTATTAGTTTTTCCGCCTAATGTGAAAGTTTTTAAAATTAAATTTATATTAGCCCTTACAAAGAAAAACACCAAACATCTCTAATTAAACTAGGTACTTCTTAGTTATACTTCAGTTAGGGAAGACAAACAGATTATGCTGTACCGATCTATAGATTTCTACCGGTACTCAAAAAGTTATGTAGTGGAAAAATTTTCACTATAAATATAAGTCAAAACAAGTTAGTCTAGGAAATTTTGACAATTTAATGTTTAATTCTTGAGTTATTACCAAACTGTAACCATTTCAAAAAACATTTTCTGATTCAAATGAAAGTACACTGTAGCTATAAGATTCAGATGGATTCAACGCCATAAAAGAAAAAGAACAAAAGTGAACAAAATAATACTAGACCAATTTCTAATATGTTTTATGCAATTTTGTTTCTTTTTCTTACATGTGTGTCATATTATGGATATAGAAAATAATCTTAAAAATATTATAGTCATGCTTTTTCTCAAGACAAAATGGAAAGTCGACTTCAAATTTATTTGTTAAGTGCAAAACTCCTAAACATTTCAGAGAAGAAAAAAATCGTGGGAAACAATTCTAAACATCTAAACAATTTTCTAGACCGAATGAGAAGGAAATTAATGAGTCTTCACCGTGTATAATCTGCTATATTATATACAAGACTGTAATAATCATCAATTCGCTCAATAAATTAAAGCGGCTATTACTCTTTTAAAAACATTAAATTTAATCTTGTTAACAATAATTAGGCTACCGCAAGTTAAATTTACCAGCCACCACCTTGCACATAGACTTGTCTGAGCAACTAATAAACATTCTTGGTGATATATTACTTTGTCATGTTCATAATAATTTCGTATGTAATACACAAATGCAGCATTTGTTCTGTTACTTGTCTATTTTTTAGTTTCAACAATATATCATAAATATATAATTATTATTGTTTTTAACCTAAACAATGAATATTTTGTATATGAGGCAGGTTAGTTCTAAGATTCTTTGGTTTAGAGCTCATATATTGCAACTATTTAACAGATAATAAATGATCTTTATAATGATAAGTCATAAAGATAATTTCACCTCAGAAAATATATTTGATCAAATAGTCTAATGGCTTTTATATAGTTGCAATATATAAACACGAACCTAACTTAACTTGTCCTACATGCAAAATATTCATTGTTAACATTAAAAACTACAACGAAATATATAGAAAAGGTGTTACATAAAACAATTACCTCAAAAAATGTAAAAGCGGGATAGGCCTATATATAGTTGAAGTGATTATAACAAAAAAAATGTGTTTTTGGTATATGGTTATAAGTTTATAATGTACGAGTTTATAGAACAAGTCTACAAAATAAGCTATATCAAAAACAAAATAAAGCAACCAAAACAATAAAAAACTTTATAATTTAGTTTATGAATTTGCTGACTCTTCACTAGTGGATAAATAAGGATTGTTTTTATTATTAACAGGAATGTAATAGGTTATCTTAAAGCAAAGGAATTTTTAGCTGTAACACCACAAATTGCCTATAAATATTATCAAATGATCAATTTGTAGACTTTGTAATTTACTATTCAATTAGTCATGATTAAACTAGGTCTCAAAAAAAAATCTTAATAAATCTGTTTAAAAATAATAATAATAATAAACTCAGAGCTAGGCAATGTTCTAGAAAGTGTGCATTTTAACAATACAGTATTTTCATCATAATTAGAAATATTAGTCATTTTTGTATTTAGGGAAAGTGCCATCTAAAATAAAGAAGAAGAATTTTGGTCATAATAACAACTTAGGACTATTGTCTAGATTAAAACTTACCCAAGGTTCCAAATTGTAATGTAGAAAACTATTGGAAGTACAACTGTAATCTACCATAGTGACATCATTTCTATTTAAAACGTCATTGTCAATACTTAAATCGTAATTATAGGGTTCAAAATTGGGGCTAGGAAAACAGTTATGGCATATCCATAATATATCACGATATTTACCTAAAAACTTATACTTTTCATTCCCCATTTTTAGGCACGTTTTATGATACCATTTAGCACATTGTCCATCACAACCAACTGCTTTAGAATTACTTTTCACAAGTTTCCCACAAAGTCCACATAATGATAAATGTGTTCTGTTTATTTCATCCATTATGAATAATATGCTTACATCATAAATCACATAAAAATATGAACAAAAATCATAACGTACATGTTGGTTCTAGGTAGAAAACTGGACTTTACTTTAGAGGCAACAATCAACGTTAGTTCAAATAAATGATTGTTGCTTGTTTATTGTGAACAAAATAAATTGTTTACTTTGCTAATCAGTAAAACTGATAAATCAAATTTCAACGACATATTTCCAAAGGATGTAAAATCAAAGAAATTATTAAGTTAACATAACCTAATTTCATCATAACACACTTTAAAAAAATAACACATCAAGTCTATAAATTGTTCAATATTACATCACTCAGTCCAGATAATATTAGGCAACTAGATTTAAAAATAGTTGGTACAATCATTAGCGTAAAAAAAAGTCTAAACAGTTTCCATGCTTAAAATTTTTAGCTTATCCAGCGTTTTTAAATGAAACCATTATCTTCAGACTGAAGCCTTGAACTTGAACTGCAGGTGCGTAACATAACAGAAAATAATTTTTCTACTCTTTACTGTTACCGCCTCACTGATTACATACTCGTCTCGTTCAACAATAATTAATATAATAAAAATACTACAGAATTGGGCACTTGTGATACAATTTTTTCTATTTTATGAAGACAACTAAATGAATGTCTTAAGAGTTCAAATGAACCTGAAGGCGAATATTTCTGTTCAATTCTTATTAAGGTGTTTTAAAGCCTCGGATAGGATAAGTAGCGGCAGAGCGATAAATCGATAAGCTGTATGCTGTATAGCACGATCGATAATATGTATGGAATTAGGATTGATAGTGTTGCCTCTGGAATATTGCCATTGTTCAAAACGATTGTGCATAAAATGTAAAATGTATGTATTGATGATTTCAATGTAAAATATCAAATAATTACAAAACGCCCAACAAAATGGAAAAGCGGCATGATTCATAAAATACAGTTTTACCTCTGGAATATTGCCATTGTTCAAAACGATTAGATTGGAGCAAGTTATTACATTTTTAATTGAAATCTTTTTAGCATTTTGTAGAATAAGTAGCGCATCCTTCAAGTTCTATCATTCGATACTTTCTATTGTAAGCTACATTGTACGTCGCCGCTGGACACTGCCATTGTGATCATTTTCTTTTAATTGGAATACAGAATAGAATGCGAAGTAAGTAGTAGAACATGGACACACTTTGTCAAGCAATCCTTATAGGGTAACTTGTATCTGAATTATACACTTGAAATGGTTAAAACAACTCCACATGTTCTGGATTTAAATAAACTCCAGTGGAATTTCAGACAGTGAAAAAAATCCATTATTCAAGGTTCCAAGTTAGCGATTAAATTAAGGTTATATAATAAGTGAAACGAATTAAAATTAAAATTAAATATAGGCTACTTGTTACTGTCGCAAATGTATTACAAATTAAATGATAGGCCTGTGTTATAGTAATTAATAAACAATGTGAGGTTAGTTACAATAGCCTATAAATAAAATAAATAAACATTTCTGAACCGTATGTTTCATTTGATACTATACATAATGTGTTCTAGATAAATATGTACAAAGAATGTGGAAAAAGTCCTGTAACGATATATACAAGAGAATTGATAATTATTGAACAACCAAATTTTTTTGAATTCTGAAGGCTTAAGGCAATCTGAATTCTGAAGGCTTTAAGGCAATCTAATGTATCGAAAACGGGCTTATTTGCTTGAGCTAAGTGGAAATGGCTTCCACGAAAGCTCTACAGCCAAATATATCGTTTATCCCACCCTTTCTTGTAGCTCTCTGTTTAGTGTCTTTTTGCCATATTATTTTACCGCAAGTTTGTGTGAATAGTTTCAAGGTGAAGTGAGACTGACCCACTCCTTCTATGACGCCATTGTGAATCTCAAGTCATCAAACTGTCCCATTTTGTTAGTAAAGTGACTGTTGGTGAGAATACTGTTGATTATTTACTATGTTATCCGCCACAGTTAACAAGGAATTTGGCATGAAATATCTTGAACCTTACATATTATTAGTTGGTCAGAACCTAAGAAGGTGAGGGGTAGGGGCTAGGAGAGAGTGTACCAGAGAGCGGCAAGTCTAAATTCGTCCTTGTCAATATATCTACGAAAATTACAAAATCGATTTTCTTCACCATCACAAATTATAGAAAGATAAAATGTGAACATATTTTAATTTATTTTCGAGTGTTAAGTAATTTAATTCGGTATCTATGAATATGGTAATCATGTGGGTTTTATGGTTTGAAATAGGCTTAGGCCAACATTGATTGTTGGAGTTTCTCTTTCAGCGGGAATTATCTCATGAAATCCCCCCCCCCACTTTGTGTTGCCATTGAAATAATTTGACATTATGTTTTTACTTTTATAATATATACTTCTTATAAATTTATATGATGGGTCATAAAATTTATCCACAAAATTGTTAAACACACAAATATTTGTTTCACGTGGGTCCAAAATAGTGGTTTTTGGAATGATAATCTGTCGTATGTGCAGTGTTCTACAGCCCAAACGTTGAACCGATTTTAATAGAATTCATATCTTCTTCAAACAGGAATTCGATACCCTTCCACTGATTTCGCAAGACCTTCAAATAGTTACCAGTGAGTGTTCCCAAATTTCCATCATTCTCAACTGGTAATTTAAATAATGTGTGCAGCGTTGTTCCACTACAAAGTCGTGCCGCTACACCGGTCAATGCGTCAACTTTAACGCTTACCATAGCAGCGATTGACGGACAGACAAGAAAGCCAGTTCATTGTATTGTCATCCAGTTCTGAACTATGTTTAAAGTCTCAAGTTCATCGGGAAGTTAGTTTAAAATCTATTGCAAAATTTGTACTGAACCGACAGACAAGAAAGCGAGTTAATAGTGTTAAAATAGTTTGAACGAGTATATTGTGCTTTATACCCAGACACTTACGTAAATCATCAATAAAAAAAACAACAAATTTCCTCTTGAGGTTTTTCCTTATTTCCGCTTCCTGGAAGTGAACTACGTCAATAAAAGGAATCCTCAAAGTTTAGCGGAAGGTTATATTTTGTTAGATAAATAATGTATTCCTCTTCTAGTTGATTTGTGACAATTTTCGTCGCACGTACGCGCGCGCACACAAAACGGAAGATCCGTAATAGTTCAAATTTTTAATTTTTCAGACAATTCTTGAATTGAAGATAAAATTATTAGGTCTATTCAATTTAGAAGCCTACTGTTCTCATATATTATATCCATAAAATACGGGAATGACTTTGTGGCTGTGTCCGTCGAGCGGCTAGTGATCTGAGCCACGCATCTCCAGTGAAGAGGGTTAGCAGTGTTTGTCATGTCTAAGGTTATCCGCTGAACACCACGTGTTAATTTTGAACTGAAGCCATAAAATAATAAAAATTAAGCAAATGATAAGAACCAAAGATAAATAATCTAATGTGCAACGATAACTATGAAAGTTTAAACAAAATATGGATCCCCATTATAACTGTATTTCACAGATGTAAATGTCGTGATGTAGGTAAAAGTGTGCAACATTCTTCTAGAGAGATAAAATATGAAATACAGGTACAAAAAGACTTCGTAATCAATCATTGCTTAGAAATGTTAAAGTTTAATCTTATATAATTAAATAGGGGAAGTTATAGAAATCTTTTTTAGCGGAAAACTTTACCGTTCAGCGGAAAGGCTCTATGCTTTCTGACCCTTGTCAACTGGAAATACGGCGCTCAGATTACTGGTGGAGAGATCTGAATTAGTAAGGTTACTTCTCGTAGCTTAGAGGTGGAAAATCACCCTCGTTATCATCGTTTAAAATTAAAACAAAGACTCTTTAGCCGTCGAATACTCTAATAGCGTCAGGGTTGGAAAATATCAAGAGTTGGTCAAGAGAGACCAGATAGGAGAAGGATGTAACTCAAGACTAGATAAAACAATGTGTAGATCTAGCTCAGCCCTCACGGGATTGTCAACTAATCTGATCCACTGGAATATAAAGGGATTCCGAGCTACTAACCAGAGAAATTTGTGTGCATTATATTTTGTAAGTAATCTAGGAAAATAAACTAGAAGTATACAGACATAGAAATTAAACTATAATGATCATAGAGGTAAAATTTAAAGCCTTAAAACAATTTAACCAGATAAGTTAATTCAGAGTTCATAACTTCAGGCCTACAGTTTTCTTTCTTAGGGTCCAAAGGCAAAACCAGGAACCCTAATAATTTCATGCAACCAGTCTGCACAGATAAGACAATAAATAGGCTACTGTACAATTCAAACTTTGTTAATTAGGCTATATTCCTTGTATTGTCCCACTTAGAAGTATACAGACATAGAAATTAAACTATAATGATCATAGAGGTAAAATTTAAAGCCTTAAAACAATTTAACCAGATATGTTAATTCAGAGTTCATAACTTCAGGCCTACAGTTTTCTTTCTTAGGGTCCAAAGGCAAAACCAGGAACCCTAATAATTTCATGCAACCAGTCTGCACAGATAAGACAATAAATAGGCTACTGTACAATTCAAACTTTGTTAATTAGGCTATATTCCTTGTATTGTCCCACTTAGAAGTATACAGACATAGAAATTAAACTATAATGATCATAGAGGTAAAATTTAAAGCCTTAAAACAATTTAACCAGATAAGTTAATTCAGAGTTCATAACTTCAGACCTACAGTTTTCTTTTTTTAGGGTCCATAGGTAAAACCAGGGACCCTCATAATTTCATGCAACCAGTCTGCACAGATAAGACGATAAATACTGTACAATTCAATCTTTGTAACTAGGCTATATTCCTTGTATTGTCACACATATGGGAAAAATTTAGTGGCAACAAAAAATACCTTTTTATTTAAGGGGCAAAACTATCGAGTTGAAGAGGTTTTCTTTTTTAAATATTATGTGTGGGACATCAAACAAAATTAATGTTTTTCTGATTATGAATATGTATATTCATTTGATGAAAAATTAATATGTTGATGTTAGAACAAATGTAAAGTGAAATATATCACCCCTCCCTCTCCCCCTCTAACTTGAATACAGCATGACCTACAAATCTGATAAACAATTATTTGGATAAATTATTGCAGTGCGAAATCATGTATTATAGTTTTTTATATGACGAGTACAACTTAATTTTGCAACACGTAGCGTGTAAGTTTTAAAAGCAGTTTTTGTGAGATGTGAGGCAAACAATTCAATAGCCATTAAAAAATGAATTCCATTTTCGATGATTTCTCTCTATTTAGCGTAAATAGTTGAACGTTATAACTTCAGCACATATCTGTCCGCCTACTAGACAATCTTTAAAACAAAAAAAAAAAATCATACAAGATCCCAACTTCAAAAACAAAACGACATAAATGAATAATCCCTAAATTCTAAAAGTACAGAAACTCAACCATAGCATGCTCCGTTTAGTATTACAGTTCGTTTTAAATATTGCCCACTTTCCGGTCACCTGGTAAATAACTTCCGTCAATAAAACGAAAACAAATAACAATAAGTTTTGTGTGAATTGATCTTAACTGTAACAAACAAAATTGATTAAAGCTTACCATTATAAACAATAGATTCTCAGTTGTATCTGAAGTTTTGAACAATTATTCCATTTAAATTGTATCTACTTGATTAAGAAATAGGCGTATAAAAACATTCCATTGTATCACTCACTACACATGAACAACAAATAGGCGTATCACAAGATTACTTTACACTGAAAATTGTTGACACAAATACTTCAAGAGTTGATTATGCACTGAATGCTGACTTGACTACTGACACATAAACGGACCCTTGTCTGATGATCGGCAAGACAGGCACGCTACCTACGAGGAAGATGTACAAAACTACTCATTGTTCTGAGTAACCAAATAATGCATAACTAAAACCGACTTCCTCCTACAAATTTCCATCTTAGTGGGGAAAAAACTTGATTTCGATAAGTATGCGTTGTTCTTTCATTTGATTACGTAATATTGGAATTAATTAATGTTACAACACAAATAGATAAGTTGCTATTATAGTAGGCCTACGTTTTGTCAAGACAAAAAACTTTACTCGGCATTTATCGGTTATCTTCGGTCGTATTCGAATTGTTTCGCGAAGAAAATACAATCTGCTAATAAATTAATTAGGCCTGCTTGTTACATAAACTAATGACTAATTTTATAATGAAAGACTCATAGCGTTCGTTTCAAACTGAACAAAGCTTTATTACTTTCATGATAGGTTGCTATTTGGTTTGGCATCGATCTGCCAAGCAGATCCACAGTTTCACAAAATAACCTATTAAACTTACAGGCTAGGTATTATCAAAACTCGTGTCAAACTGAACAAAGCTTTATTACTTTCATGATAGGTTGCTATTTGGTTTGGCATCGATCTGCCAAGCAGATCCACAGTTTCACAAAATAACCTATTAAACTTACAGGCTAGGTATTATCAAAACTCGTGTCAAACTGAACAAAGCTTTATTACTTTCATGATAGGTTGCTATTGAGTTTGGCATCGATTTGCCAAGCAGATCCACAGTTTCACAAAATAACCTATTAAACTTACAGGCTAGGTATTATTAAAACTCGTGTCAAACTGAACAAAGCTTTATTACTTTCATGATAATGTTGCTATTGAGTTTGGAATCAACCTGCCAAGCAGATCCACAGTTTCACAAAATAACCTATTAAACTTACAGGCTAGGTATTATCAAAACTCGTGTCAAACTGAACAAAGTTTTATTACTTTCATGATAGGTTGCTATTGAGTTTGGCATCGACCTGCCGAGCAGATCCACAGTTTCACAAAATAACCTATTAAACTTACAGGCTAGGTATTATCCAAACTCGTTTCAAACTGAACAAAGCTTTATTACTTTCATGATAATGTTGCTATTTGGTTTGGAATCGACCTGCCAAGCAGATCCACAGTTTCACAAAATAACCTATTAAACTTACAGGCTAGGTATTATCCAAACTCGTTTCAAACTGAACAAAGTTTTATTACTTTCATGATAGGTTGCTATTGAGTTTGGCATCGACCTGCCGAGCAGATCCACAGTTTCACAAAATAACCTATTAAACTTACAGGCTAGGTATTATCCAAACTCGTTTCAAACTGAACAAAGCTTTATTACTTTCATGATAGGTTGCTATTGAGTTTGGCATCGATCTGCCAAGCAGATCCACAGTTTCACAAAATAACCTATTAAACTTACAGGCTAGGTATTATCAAAACTCGTGTCAAACTGAACAAAGCTTTATTACTTTCATGATAGGTTGCTATTGAGTTTGGCATCGATCTGCCAAGCAGATCCACAGTTTCACAAAATAACATATTAAACTTACAGGCTAGGTATTATCAAAACTCTTGTCAAACGGCCGCCATTTTACAATTTTGTAACCATTTATTCAATCAAATACATTGAACTTTTTTACTCAGTATAAAGAAACCGAAAAAGTTATTTTACAATAGCGGCTAAAAATGAAGATAAGAACATTTGGAAAAGTGTATTATAGAATGCGCCGTATCAAAATTCAAACTTAAATTATTAAACTGTTAAAAAATAAACCTATTCAACTAAAGGAAATGAAAATTGGTAGTTTTGTAAGCATTGTACCAACCTCGCCTCTCTACGACAACAAATAGCGAAATTATTGTCAAAAATGTATTCTCTAACTCAACTTCTTAAAGAAAATGTTATACAACTCGAGCGAAGCGAGTTACGATTTGTCGAAGGAGTGTGGTTTCAAAATGTTGTTCGACGAAACTTTACGGAAGAAAGCATATTTTTACATTCAACAATTCGCCAATCATCCAATCGCAATAACTTGGTTACAATTGTAAAGCGAATGTTCCAAATTTTCATATTCATAGAATGAAAAGTCCATCAAACGTAATAAACCGCTAAAGTCAGTGTCACGCCGCTAGCGCATAAATGTCAGCATTTGTCGAAGCAGAAGATCAAAATACGTCACTTATGTCTGTTTTCTCAAAACCACATTTCCAATATATCAACTCAACAATGACAGTATCTTAAAGTATATTTCTTCCTCTTTGTTCAATGCCTTCCAAATTATCTTCACTCTTATAGTTTGCCGTGTACAGATATTCTGCTATAGCATTACGGCGACGAAACTCAAAGAGGCGCTTTTACAAAATTGTCGATTTCGAGAATGTTAAATATCGATATTGGATTTTGATAATAATTCTTATACGGTTGGAAACACAAAATTCAGGTCTTTCTTTTAAAATCGAATTTTCAAAGTAGGGCTATCTACTTAGGCTTATACTTAGGCTTATATGCGAAAAGGAAAAATCGTTTATTTACTCCATGGATTGGATTCGATAGCATTCTTGTTTTAAGGTTAGTTGAGACTAAAATATTTTTCATATTAACAGCTTCCTTTCACTTTTACATTTACTTCCATGTACAGTACTTTCACTTCAACAAAAAGGTAATTCCTGAAATGTTTTTATAGGGTCAATTGCTTCACGCGCATTTATCCAAGTTAAAATAATTTAAGGAATATTCCACTGGGCCACATATTTCTACGTTGTTAAGTAACATTTAGGTTATGTAAGTTTTAACATCCGATTATCCATACGATCTTTTATGATGGGGTACAAGGTTCATGAAATTATAATTGACAACTTCCGCTTCAATTCTCGAAGAACAATACGTTAGAGAAAAATTAATTCAAACAACTTACAACCGATTTTCATAAATTTATTGTCTTCTGTTTTTCTCACATACACCTTGTATTGAGAAAAGAATGTGATGAGACAGAACTCAAGAGGTTTTTCACCTTTAAACAGCAAGGGAAAATATACGTTTACGTGTTTTTATATGCCTGTAAGTGATCTGTGCTCTCTCAAACGAGTGGACCGATTTTGATCAAATTTACATATTTTGGCTATCTCGAGGTATTTTTGTTTCCTCCATTTTTTATATTATTTAAAATTTACAGAAAGCTTTTACACGAATAATCAGAATTGTAAATTGGAGTCCAAGAGTAGGATGATCAGTACTATTAAGTGTATTGAGAATGGAGTATATCCGAAACGCGTCAACAAACGTGATATTAACGAAGCTAAGAAAGGAGGTACAATGTACTCATTTTAATAATTAATAAATCAATATTTGTAGAGTTGAGTTACTTTCCTAAACTTTTATATCACTAAATTTGTCTGGAAATAAAAGGATTTCAATCAGGAAACAGTTTGCTTAGGCTTTCTAGATTATAACAAAAGAAGGTTAAACAAATGCTAGATTGAACCCCAACCAAACAGAGCTGTAATGGTCATTGACTGAACTACAACTAGGGTATCTTGGGTTAGAGAAAGCGGTTCAGAGTTCTAAATTCTGGTAACTGTTAAGTGGCAAACAAATTTAAAAATTAAATAGAGTCCTAGCACGTTCGAATAGTCTAAAGGAAGAAAGAAAACATGAGTTGGTCAAGAGAGAACAGATGGGAGAGATGAAAGAGAGACATCTAAATAAAAACGATCTACGAAATGATATCTAAATCAAGGTTGCCAAGCCCCTATTGACTAACATGAGCCCCTGAGGATAGAGTCGAAACTATGCCTCTATTTTCAAAATTTAAAAAAAAAAATACCGTATACAGAATGTCCCGTAAGCTGCGAAACTTTAAGAAATGATTCTGTGGGTCAGGGTAAAGAAAAAATTGGGAATCCAATTTTTCGGGAAATATTTAGTTTCCAGATATCCGCCATTTTGTTTCTTACAAAAAAAAACTTTGAAAGTAGAAAAGATATTGAGTACAAATTTGGAATACGCATTTTTTAAATTTACGTTTTATTAGCGTACCGAAAATAAAGACTTTATTTTGTATATTTTCAAAATGACGGCCGTTTAAAATAATGAATATCTCGAAAACCATTCACTTTACAAAAATTCTCAAATGATAAACAAAACTTTTTATTTAATTTTTTCTGTACATCAAAGGATAACGGAATTATCCACAAAAAAAACTGGAAAAATAATTTGTTCGTAGTTCTCTACAACATCTAAGTTTGACCTAGGACCAAAATGTTTTTGAATTCTTATACTTTAAATAAAAATAATAAAATACTGATTTTTACATTTTGATGTCCTGAATACTTCCTGAAGTTTGGATGCGTATTTTTGTAACATCCTGTATATATTATTTAATATGGTTTAATCGGACATTTACTATTAGTGTGTATATAAAAACTAAAACACGACGTTTCGAGAGTATAAATCAACTCTCATTATCAAGTGTAAAATTAGAACATAAAAAAGAAAAACCTGTGTGTGGTGGTTTTATCTAATCAAAATCTGTTTATTCTTACTTTTGACTGCTCAGACTTGGTTTTAGGCTTTTTTTTCTTCGATTATAGATTTAGTTTCGAACTATGTAGGTGTTTTTCTCTTTAACGTTTCACTTTACTTTTTACACTTGAAAACGAAAGTTGATTTATACTCTCGAAACGTCGTGTATTGGTTTATATATATACAAATGGTGGTAAATATCCTTTAAACCTAATTATTAATATATCATTATGATATGTTATGTAGATATAAAATACCAAATTAGGCTTACAAAGGAAACCCGAAGACCTATATGAATATTCATAACAAATAAAATAGATTAAAAACCATACACAATAACAATGCACAAACTTTCTTATCCATAAAATAAATCGTTACCAAAATTGTGAATTCGGCAGCTGACAATTGAAAAATAGAAATGAATTAAGAACGACTTATCTGACAAAAAAAATTAAATTAGCGGCATAAAATTGCTTTGCTTACGAAATAAACACGTTTTCAACGGAAATCGTATTTTGTTAAAAGCGAGCTTTTAATAACAGCGGTTTTGAGATTGATTTTTGTTTATTTTCAATTTGTACTTTCGGTTTTGTGTAATTTCAGGCAATTTCAACGAAATCTGTACAGCCAGTTTTGAGAAATTATGTGTTTTATAACAGCCCTATGTTAATTTTTTGTTGTTGTTATTTATATCAACTTCAATTAAATAATTTTATTTATAAACTGATTAAATTATGAAATTGTCTATTTCGCCATAATTACTTTCACGAGATTGTAGTGAAAGGTGAAAGTGACCAACGGAACATCTTTAATTTTAAAAACATGTGTCTAAGTTGACCAAACCGTCGCCATTTTGAATATACTGATAAAAGTTTACGTACAAAATGAATTTACCAAATCTGGACTCGATAATTCATTCATTTCCAATTTTTAATTTTCCCTCAACCAAAACAATATTCGTTTCCAAAACTAACAGTTAGGTAGTTGTCAAGTTAAGAGATTGGAAATGAACCATAGGCGCTGTCTTTATAAAACATATTTATATATTTAAACAGGATCTAAACTTGTGCTATAAACGCGTCCAAAGTGTACACCCCCCCCCCCTCCACAATAGCTGGAACCTGTCTTCGTATGAAATACATTTTGAACAAATATTTTTGTCTATTACATATTTTTATACTTTCAGATTTTAGTTGTAAATTTTTTAATTCTTATATACAGAATGTTCAGAAAATGTCGTCCCAAATTTTAAGTAGTGGTTAAGTTAGGTTAGGTTATGGATCAAAATTTAAAAAAACGTTTCCTATAAATATTCCTAGAAACCATCTGTCGGCCATTTTGTGTTTTTATTTGAAAAATAATTATAGAATTTGTAATTATTAAGATTTTCAGTCGAAATTTGGTAAACACATTCTTTATGCAAAGGTTTAGCGGTAAACAAAAAATCAAAAAGTTATGTCAAATTTTCAAAATGGCGGCAGTTTTTTTTGGAGATATACGACTTTAAAAATTTCAAACTTTTCAACAATTTATAAGATAGTTTTGATTCTTGATATACTGATAGAAATGTTACAAAATGTGTACCAAATTACGACTAATAATCTTAACACAGTAATTTCAAAAGCTGTAATATTTTTTTTTAAACACAAAATGACCGATGGGTTTCTGGACATATTATGTTTATAGGAACGTTGTTATTTATTTTAACACATAACCACCAACTTTGGAACGATATTTTCTAAACACCCTGTATACAGAATGAATATAAAGTCTCGTATCCTCCTACTTTTATCTACAATTTTCGGATTTTTTTTTATATGAAGTTTGTGTAGTTATACCGAGTTTTTCATCTCTTAAAATTTTCAGCCGCCATATTGGATTTGTCAATTTTTTTAAATGACAACATAGTGTTTTGATACATGATTTAACATCGTTTATCAACCCTCTATATCTCTCACCTATATCCAGTTATTCACGAAAAACCACAGGAAATGTATAAAATTTGACTTTTTTTTTCGAATACTGCAAATTTAAAGTTTCAATTGTGTGAGACGCTTTCTACATGCCGTCCATCCGTCGCCTGTATGTAAACATGATAAGGTAAACAAAATAAAGCTAAAAACATGACATTTTGAAATGATCCTATTGAAATTCAAAATGGCGCCTATTTTAAAAAGTTTTGTTTATATCACGTGTGTTATACAACTTAAAACACACTAAATTAGATAAAAACATTAGCAAATTTCAATTCTGCATGTAATGATACCAACCCCACCTCTCTACGATGACAAAGAGCGAAGTTATTGACAAAAATATAAATTCGAACCCTCAAGAAAATGTGATATTCGTAGTTCCGAAAGAGCTGAGTCACCGACAAGAGCGTATCCTACTTCATAGGTTAGCTTCGAAACTAGATAAGCGAGTGTATAGAGCTTTTTAATACTCGATGGGGCTAGGTAGTTACCATAATGGCACGTCCTGTATATTACAAGGTGAACTAAAATTGGAACATGCATTGTTAGAATTTATTAGCCAGATAAAGTTCACACACGCAAAGCTTTACTCGACATGCGAACTGATAACGATTACGAATTATTGGTTTCATGTTTTTTGTTTGTTTTCTTAATTGCGATCATTATATCAACGAGCTTCCTGGTTTGAAGGCGAAAAACCTCTCGCTCATCATCACCAGCCATTGAATACTCTACAAGCGGGAGGGTCAGAAGCGAACAAAAGTTGGTCAAGAGAAATCTGATTGGAAATATGAAAGAGAGGGATCTAATCCAAGACTACATGAAAAGGTGTAGATCCAGCTAGGATACTTTGGGCACTCCTTTACTCACTATAGAATCGTTAGTGGTTTCCTGTTGCTTCAATCAGTCATCATCGTCTTATAAAAAATAGAAAACAAAATAAACCCTCTACCCCTCAAATACTCTAATAGTGGCAGTGTTGAAAGAGTACAAGATTTGATCAAGACATGAAAGGGAGGGATCTACCCCAAGATGAAGATCTAGCTACTATCCCTCGGGATTGACAACCCCATACTCGCTATAGAATCCTTATTTTTTTCCTGTTTCTTAAAGACGAAAAAGCATCATCGCCTTGTAAGAAAAGAATATAAAATAATAACCTCCTGCCCTCAAATACTGTAATAGCGTCAGGGTGAGACGAGAACAAGAGACCTGATAAGAAAGCTGAAAGAGAGAGATCTAACCCAAGACTACATGAAAATGATGTACACCCAGCTAGGTGGTCTCTCGGTATTTACATCCCCGTGAATCATTGGTCATTCCACTTTCTCAGATGTCTATATTTTCATGGGAGAATAACCCTCGTCAGTTTGATGGCGGAAATTTGTAATCAGTTTGGATGAGTATTTTCAAAAATTCATGCAAATATTTGAATGCACCCAAACCATTTGCACATCATTTTCTTCACAAATCTCTGACGTTTATTACTAGTATACTAAAAAAAACATCATTTGATTTGTTTTATTCGTTTGAATTTTGTTTTAGTGCTTCAAAAAAATTGTACAACTCTACTAATGTAGCAATTAATTCTATTATTATTTTCAAAATTCTAAGATATACAAAAGAATAGAATTATTATTTTCTAAATTCAAAATTAATCAAGTTATGTCTTGAAATTTTAGTCGGACAAGTATCTTTTTACTTTAGTCGGACAAGTATCTTTTCTCAAAGTGAATGTTATAAACATATAAAAAATAAGAGAATGTGATATATTTGTATAACTGATTTACCTATGGAAAAATCTTTTTTAATAATTAGAAATTTCGTTTTAAATACTGAAATAAAAAAAGTTAACTTTTACTCTGTAAAATAAGAAACACTGGTAATAGTACAACAAAGTGGCAACAAAAAGTAGGTATTTACAACAAAACAAAATAAAAATAACTGTATAAAACTATTACACAAACAAGAGACTAATTAAAATGAATTCAAAACAACTAAGTTATTATAGTTTAGTTATTTATTTTATAATTGAACACCGAATCAAGCCTACAACATAATTCCTAAAACAAAGCAACAGCCGAGATGGCTGTTATTGAAGGGTTGCCAACTTAAAAACTAAAACACGAAATCATAGAGCAAAATTTCAGTTTTCCAATGATACCTAGATTGTGATGATAACTGGTTTTCGAAGTGTAAAAAATGCATATATTGCAACGGCTGCGTCGCATTTGCAACTATGCCACTATGAAACCAAACTAAATCGCATTTAGCAGTTTTAGAGTTAATCAATAAATGAAACTTTCATTAACAATATAAAGTTAATTCTCTCAGTTTATTATCAAGCCACTTTATAAAACCGATGTACAGTTATTGAGAATGTAGTCTATTTGGATCTCATTCAAAACAAGCGGATTGCTTCCTAACTCATTGCCAAAATACTGACATCAGTTTGGCATCACACGCTCTCCATTTAATAACTTGCAAAACTCAAGACGCGGAAGATTCTCATATATTTCATGTAAGAGCAACTTTAACTGCTATTTCATCTTTTCTATTTTTGGAAAGCGTACAAATATTTCAAGTAGGAGCAGTCCAGATTGCTATATTGTAATTTTAGTACTCTACAACCAAAGAGAACAAAGGATGAGAATTTCATTTGATGTTTATTTTCGTATACAGGGTGTTTGAAACCTGTGTGACCGCAGTTTTATTCGATAACTACAAGTTACAAAATTAATGCCCAAGGATTTTTGATTTAAAATTGAAGCTATTATTAAATTTTACATATCATACGCCATTTCCACATTATGGTAATTGGCTTTAAATTTTCTTATGGGAAACCCCTATTTTTAATGGCAATTTTAGATCAATCCTATTATTTAAAAAATTTTATTCTTGCGTATTTTTCAATATCTTCAACCGTTAAAGAATTCCAGGTACTTAATTGTTTAAAAATTCGTAAATTCAAGCTATTTACAGAGACTATTTTTAATGTTAAATTCAGATGAAATTTGAATTAAAGCTAAAGAAAAGGCGTAATAACACTACTGTTATTTTATTTGTTCTATAGGCTGAGGAATAACAGACGTGTCGATAGAAAACGCTGGGTTTATAAAGGTGAAACATATTAGTTTTGTTGAAGTTAAAGAAGCATTATGTCCATTTCATTGACAATCTACTTTGACGTTTCCTATATTTGTTTGGAAGTATTATGTCCATTACATTGAGAGTCTACTTTGAAGTTTCCTATAATTGTTTAATAGTTAAGGAAGTATTATGTCCATTTCATTGAGAGTCTACTTTGAAGTTTCCTATATTTGTTTAATAGTTAAGGAAGTATTATGTCCATTTCATTGACAGTCTACTTTGAAGTTTCCTATATTTGTTTGGAAGTTAAGGAAGTATTATGTCCATTTCATTGAGAGTCTACTTTGAAGTTTCCTATATTTGTTTAGAAGTTAAGGAAGTATTATGTCCATTTCATTGACAGTCTACTTTGACGTTTCCTATATTTGTTTAGAAGTTAAGGAAGTATTGTCCATTTCATTGACAGTCTACTTTGAAGTTTCCTATATTTGTTTAGAAGTTAAAGAAGTACCATGTCCATTTCATTGACAGTCTACTTTGACGTCTCCTATATTTGTTTAGAAGTTAAGGAAGTATTATGTCCATTTCATTAACAGTCTACTTTGAAGTCTCCTATATTTGTTTAGAAGTTAAGGAAGTATTATGTCCATTTCATTGACAATCTAATTTGACGTTTCCTACATTTGTTTGGAAGTATTATGTCCATTGCATTGACAGTCTATTTTGACGTTTCCTATATTTGTTTGGAAGTTAAGGGTGTATTATGTCCATTTCATTGACAGTCTACTTTGAAGTTTCCTATATTTGTTTGGAAGTTAAGGAAGTATTATGTCCATTTCAATGACAGTCTACTTTGAAGTTTCCTATATTTGTTTAGAAGTTAAGGAAGTATTATGCCCATTTCATTGAGAGTCTACTTTGAAGTTTCCTATATTTGTTAGGCAGTTAAGGAAGTATTATGTCAATTTCATTGACAATCTACTTTGAAGTCTCCTATATTTGTTTAGAAGTTCAGGAAGTATTATGTCCATTTCATTAACAGTCTACTTTGAAGTCTCCTATATTTGTTTAGAAGTTAAGGAAGTATTGTCCATTTCATTGACAGTCTACTTTGAAGTTTCCTATATTTGTTTAGAAGTTAAAGAAGTACCATGTCCATTTCATTGACAGTCTACTTTGACGTTTCCTATATTTGTTTAGAAGTTAGGGAAGTATTATGTCCATTTCATTGACAGTCTACTTTGAAGTTTCCTATATTTGTTTAGAAGTTAAGGAAGTATTATGCCCATTTCATTGACAATCTACTTTGACATTTCCTATATTTGTTTAGAAGTTAAGGAAGTATTATGTCCATTTCATTGACAGTCTACTTTGATGTCTCCTATATTTGTTTAGAAGTTAAGGAAGTATTATGCCCATTTCATTGACAGTCTACTTTGAAGTCTCTTATATTTGTTTAGAAGTTAAGGAAGTATTATGCCCATTTCATTGACAATCTACTTTGACGTTTCCTATATTTGTTTGGAAGTTAAGGAAGTATTATGACCATTTCATTGACAATCTACTTTGAAGTTTCCTATATTTGTTTAGAAGTTAAGGAAGTATTATGCCCATTTCATTGACAGTCTACTTTGAAGTCTCCTATATTTGTTTAGAAGTTGAGGAAGTATTATGCCCATTTCATTGACAGTCTACTTTGACGTTTCCTATAATATTTGTTTACTTGAAGTTAAGGAAGCATCATGTCCATTTTATTGACAGTTTATTTTTGAAGCTTCCTGTATTTGTTTACTTAAAGTTAAGGAAGCATCATGTCCATTTCATTAACAAGCTACTTTGAAGTTTCCTGTATTCCTTTACTTGAACTTATGGAAGCATCATGTCCATTTTATTGATAGTCTACTTTTCACAAAACCATTAATTTTATATCGGTGGAACATATTATTTTTTCCATGAAGTTAAGGAAGCATTATGTCCATTAAGTCTATGTGATTAAATATACATTAATTGGAATCGATTTATAATGATTATTTTATTGAAATTATTCGTCACCAATCCACACACGGTCACAGCACATTATTAAATGAATATAAATTAGTAGATTTACATATTTTAAACGCCAGTCGACCCATCTCAGATGTGACGTTTCAGTATTAATTTGGATTAGGTTTTACGTTTATTAAATAAATATGAATATGCAACGACTCGCCTTTCTACTAGCGCATGTAGGGTAGAGTGAGTTATGTAATGAGTCAAAAAATGTGGATATATCGTAGATGTGTGGCGTATATGAAATGCGGTCTACAGTCAAAACGCGTAGATCGATTTCATCAAATTTGGTGTGGGCATATTTTGGGATCTTTAATAGTTATTTTCATTTGTAATATTTAAATGGCCGCCATTTTGAAACGGATTATAGGAACAATTTAGTATTTTTTCAAGCTAGGTTTTTACAATGATAAATACCGTGCAAAATTTCAACTCGAAATTGTTTGCCCCTTAACTACAAGTTCATTTTTGTTCCATATTTTATATTTTTCCTATACCTAAATTTTTAAATATATTATGATTTATCGTCTTGTCTGTATAGACTGGTAGACGGACAGACACGCGCGTGAAATTATAACAATTCTTGGTTTTACCTGTTAAAATTGATTTCTGACCGTTAGGTTTATTTTGTTATCAGTTAGTATTATTATCTATTGACAAAGTTGTTAGACACAATGATTCATTAACAATTCCTATTTTGATATTTTTGTACAGCGGACAATTAGTGAACTCTGACCGGTGGGTCAGGTCAGTGAACCGTGCCAAATACATGACGTCACGACTAAAACTTGCTGAAAAATAATTAATTACCACAGTTAACAGTTTAAACAAGTCATTTCACAGTATTGTCTGGCACAAATTCAATTGGCAAGATGAGAAGCTACAGTGACTTTAGATACAACTAGTGACACATCAAACAAACAATAACTGAAAACTGAAATACTTTAGTTTTGAGTCACGTATCTTCAGGTCTTAGATAGTTTATTGTAAAAATCGACGAATTTAATTATGTATCTTAGAAACATTAAATTTATTATTTTATCGCCGTCCATGAACAAATAAATATTTAAATAAGGACCTAAACTTGCTGAGCTTGTCATCATAAAACACGTTTTGAGACTAATTAATTACTGCTTTCAAGGTCTATTGTTAATTATTCCTGAACTATAATATTTTGCGATTTTGCATAAGGGTTGGGGGGTCATTAATGTTCATATTTTACTGAAATTTGAAAGACATCAGTAGAACCGAATTTGAGGAATTAAGTATATTATAACAATCGATTTTTTTAGTATTTAGGCCTACTGATAAGATGAATTGCATTATCATTAATTTTTCTTTAATACGGAACGTAGGTACAACTAAGTACCAATATAATTTCACGCGAGTGTCTGTAAAATTTTAACTGCCGCTTAAAAGATTTCAACTTTATAAAAATAACTGTCCCTATATGGATTAAAGTCCTCTTTATTTACCCTTTTATTAGAATGATATTTATATTGATTAATAGCGCACACAAAATACTCTCTACCGGCTAAAGTGAAACAGAAAATATTAATCTGTAATTGAAAAATAAATCACTTCCTACGCTAAAGGACAAATCACCTCGGAAGGACAAAACTTACATAAGCTGCCAATATAATACATTATATAATAAAGTAGGCCTAATTAATTATAGCAATAATTACGTGTCAATATTAAATCAACAACAAACAATTTGGGTTACAAGGTAATGAACTTGTTTACCTCAGAATTTCAACAAGGATTAAGATCGATTTCCGATTACATTAAGTGTAGTTATTTATGAAGACAAGGTTATGTAATGTAGGCTGATGGCTGTTTGTTATAAATGAAAAGATTGGACGCTGCAGGCAATGCCAATCCAAGGTTATCTTGCAGATCGATGTCTTCAAACCTGTTCTAGAGTTCAACTTTATCTCATCGACTCTTCTTTTGAATTAGTAACTATTCGATGTAGTGAAATGGATACAACCCCTCCTCCTCCTCGAATTGGATGACGTAGACTGAATTCCAGAAGGTAAAATATCAACTTGACATAAACTTCTGTAGTCAAGTTAAATACGATTACATTTTTACAATTTTGGTCTGGAAGGGGGGCATTATTCAGTTCTTGAGGACATTTTAAAGCTAAATACAAAATTGGTCACTTTCATTTTATGTAAATTTAAATTTAAAATGCCAACTTTTTGGGATTTTAAAAATAATATATCTCGTGCAACTCATGGGTTTTGACGAAATTTATTGAGATTAAAAATAAATATGATTGGTTGGAAGTTGATTGGTACAGTTTCCTAACCTCAATTTTTACACATGGTAAAAACAATTACATATATGTAAATTATTGACGAATTTTAATGGAATTTTAGAAAGAGATGCTTCAAATTATGCTAAATTACAAGTGAAAATATTTTGAAAAAAGCCTACAAAACGCATTTATCGAAAACATAGTTCGAAGCTTTGAAAACTTTATAAAGATTAGGTAAGGTTATAAAAATTAGGGTTGGGAGGTTATTAAAGGATAGGTTAGGTTAGTTTAGGTTAGGTATTTCGATTCGAAATTTGTAATTATTGTTAATCGTCATAACAATGATTTTTTTTCACAAAGTTTCATTAAAATCTACCTATAATTTCTATACCTAAAATAGGATCTAAACTTTGTGGTTACGTAAAGAGTCACTGAATAGACCAATAAACTGTCAGTTCTTATTTTCTTTGTAATATTATGTTCTTTTAGACACACAAATTTTTTTTTTTTTTTTTTTTTTTAATTTATTATTAATTACAACTAGGCAGAGCCTATCAAGCAATATACATTTAACATTAAATAACACTGTTAGCCGGAATATCACCCATTGATGCACTCCTCTCATGTGTAATCATGTGTAATTTTCACTAATCAAAGTTCAAAAGGCTTCGTTCTCTTCAGCCGGCGAATCTCCCCAGAGCAATTTAGTAAACAATTCATTTCATAATTTTCGTGTTGTTGAAGTCTGTGTTTGTGCTTCTCTGCATACCTTCTGATTTCCTCTGCGACGGTATTCATCTTAAGATCACGATGCAGACTATCATTGCGGATGAACCATGGTGCATCAACAATACTCCGTAGAACCTTATTCTGAAAAGTTTGTATAATCTGAACATTTGTCTTCGCTGTGCAACCCCAAAACTGTAACCCATAGGTCCACACTGGTTTCAATATTTGCCTATAGAGAAGCAGTTTGTTGTGTAGATCTAATTGTGATTTTCTCCCAAGTAACCAGTACATTTTCCTAAATTGCATATTCAATTCTACCTTCTTTTTTTTAACATGCTCCTTCCAGTGTAGCTTGGCATCTAGTGTCATTCCCAAGTATTTAGCAGTATTAGCCGGAATTACTAAATGGGAATTTATTTTAATAGGAATTGGATTTATTTTTCTAGTTGTAAAATTAACAAAGGTTGACTTAGATTCATTTAATTTTAATCTCCATTTCTTTATCCAGATACTAACTCTATCGATCGCTCTTTGCAGTTTTTGTGTTGTCTCTTCCACATTGCTACCGGTCGCCAAGATTGCTGTGTCATCAGCAAAAGTCGCAGTAATTGTACCATTTTCTTGGGGAATATCGCTGGTGTACAAGAGATAGAGCAAAGGTCCAAGGACACTTCCTTGTGGTACCCCCGCTGAAATGCTTTTCAATTCTGAGTACTCCCCTTTGTGCTTAACTCTGAAACATCTTTCTGATAGGTAAGATTCCAGAATCTGACAAATCGACTCTGGAAGATCGCGCTGCAGTTTAAAAATTAATCCCTCGTGCCAGACCTTGTCGAATGCTTTAGCAACATCTAAAAATATACTTGAGCAAATTTTGCGTTCCTCCAAGGCTTTTTCTATTACATGTGTGATTCTGTGTACTTGATCTATAGTTGAGTGTTTATCTCTAAAGCCAAACTGGTGGTGAGGGATTAGTTGTTTTTCTTCAATGATTGGCTTAAGGCGTTTCTTCAGTAATTTTTCAAAAATCTTTGACATAGCTGGCAGCAAGGAGATTGGTCGGTATGATGATTTATCGTTAGGATCTTTTCCCGGTTTGGGTATCATAATCACTTCTGCAATCTTCCACTGTCTTGGAACATACCTTAGTCTAAACGTGGCGTTAATAAGGTGAATAAATTTGTTTAGTGCTTTATATGGCAATTCTTTCAACACCTCACTCGTGATGAGATCATATCCTGGAGCTTTTTTATCCTTGAGGTGTTTAATTTCATTTTTAAGTTCTTTAAATGATACTTTACGAATTTGAAATTCATCCTTGTTCTTGATTGTTGTTATATTTTCAACTGTCTGTCTAGTAAGTGGCTGGAAGGTTTCCTCTAGGTATTCAGCAAACAAATCTGCCTTTTCTTTATCACTTCTAGCCCATGTGACACAAAATTAAAATATTTTAATTATTATTTGTAGAAGCCTAACGAGGTCACGTGACCGATAGGGAAACGGTAACTTATATTGTTACAAGATCTGTAATTGAAGTGGAAATGAGGTTTTTCAGTTATCTGGTCGTACATGAACACGATATTTATATTAAATGTTGAGCTTGACTTATGAGAAAAATTATACAGTATAACAAACACAGAACACAATTCTCACAAAAAATACGCCTAAATATCAGACGTGTTTCAAAGACAAGGCCTCTACACACCGCACGTATTAATACTCCGCCGACGTCTTAGTAAGACGTCTTAGACGTATCTCACAATGATATCATATGGGGTAGTTCAGACCGAGTATTAATACGAAGCCGACGTCGGCGGAGTATTAATACGGAATGGGAAAATACCCCGGCTAGCTACGTGTCGCCGCCGTAGCTCGACTCGCGCATGAGCAGTAACTGAACTCTTCATACAACGAGCTGTTGGCATGTAGGTAGAGGGGGAAATACGTCTTCCATATTGCTTCTGTCTGTGCGAACGGGGCATGAAAGACGTCGCCGAGGTATTAATACGCCGAAGACGTATTAATACTCCGGCTACGTGCGGTGTGTAGAGGCCTACAAGGTCGTCCTCTTCAGTGATACACGAGCTACACCAATCAAACTATAAAAAGAAGACGACCTTGTCGTTGAAACGCGTCTGATACTTAGGCGTATATTTGAGAGAATTGTGTCCTGTGTCTGTTATACTATAACACGATATTTAATCCTTTTTTTTTTTTTTTGATTTAGGGGAAATAAGTCAAATGTGGTTGAAGTTTTATATAAATTGATAAGTAGCCTTTTTAACATTTCGTTAAGTTATAACCTTAAGGGGCTCAATTTCGTGAATAAAGATTTGGCAATCGCGAGGGCCTAGCATCTTTATCGTATAGTCTTCGGTTCTCTTTTATCTTTACTATTGTCTCTCTTGACCAACTATTATTCTTTTTTGACTCTGACGAGGGATGTTAATTTACGGCGATGATGACTCCACTAAAGGAAGCGATACAGTTGTAACCGAGGATAAGATTCTTTGTATGGGAGGGTTTTTTTCTCTCCCCACTCGAACGAGTTGCAACCTTGTGGTCTACATAATTCTCCACAGTCACGTGACATGCCGCCGATCGAATCGCAATGATTCGGGGCACCATTGTAAATGTAACATTTTAAACTTTCACAATCATGTATTCAAAAGCGTTATCGGGATTACATTTATGTGTGAAAGCGATTAGCACAGCGGTAAAAACTTGTTCAACTATTTTTATCGGGTGGTAAATTTAATTCTATTTTATTTATTTTGGCACCACTGTGCAATGTCTTTGCATCGATTATTTACGTTGAATATCTGAACAGTCTTGGAACAGTTAAATGTTTTTTCAACAAACATCAGAAAAATAAACAATTTTTAGTCAAATTCAACTACATTTTTGTATACAACCCCCGATTTTGAAAGCCCCAAAAAGGGACTTATTCCAGAGAGTTAAAGTAAAAAATTTACAAATGAAAACATATACGTTTATGACTGATACAGAACGATTTAGAGATAATGTGTCCAAAAAAAGTGATATTATAGAATCAAAGGTAAATTTAATCGACAAATTTGACGTTAGATTTTACTGCCAAACTGTTTAGATATTTGTAAAAATGATAATTTTAAGAGTTTACTCAAAAAGTATTTTTTTATTAGTACTTTTGGGCTTTAGAAAGCCACCAATCCTCGGGGACACTATAGTGAGTACGGGGCGTGCCAAACCCGAAGAATCTTGGCGGGTTCTACATCTTTTTCCATGTAGTCTTGGGTTACATCCCTTTCATCTTTCATATCAGGTCAATTATTGTTTTCTAACCCTGACACTATTAGAGCATTCGAGGGCCAAAGGTTTTTATTTTATGATATTTGTGTTCTTCTTGCGATAATTACCCAGAGGTTTTTAGGCCTTTAAATAAGAAAAAAATATCAATGAGATACTTTTTCTAGATATAAATGAAAATTTTTAAAACGTTTGAAAAACCGAAAACAATAAAATTTGTTCTGTATTTATTAATTTATACAAGCTTGAAGGATTTTCATATCTTTACACTTACATAAAAGTCTATATTTGAAAATATTTAAAACTTTTTTATTAATACTTGTAGAACCAATATATACACGGTTTGAAATTGGAGTGGGAAGTTGTAAATTACAACAGATTGTAAATTACAACTTAAATAAATTGCCCATTTCCATAAGGTTTGAAACTCGGAAATTATAGCTCCAGTGCTGTTATCTAACGGTGCAGTTCGACTCCTACACAAGCGCATTCTGAATCTGAACCCACATAACTACAACTGTTCAACCCACATATCGAGCCTTACATGATCACATGATATCTTATACAATAAGCTTATGTTAGGTTAGGTTAGGTTGATATGATCATATTAGGATTACTTTATTGTTTGCATGGTATCTTATACAATAAGCTTATGTTGTTAACTTAATCTATGTCGAAGACTTACCGACGGATCTGCTGGAAGGTTCGGTTTCAGCTTCTTTGCTGGGGGAGGAGAAGAAGGTGACGATGGTTTAGACTCATCAACACTGCTCGGGGGTGTAGGGGGTACGATCGGAGGAGTGATAGGTGGTGGAGCAGGAGACGGAGGCGCACTCTTAATCGGTTCCACTATCTGCTGGGGTTTCGGAATAGTAGGAAGGAGAACAGGAGGAGGTGGTGGCGGAGGTTGAGGAACAGGAGGTCCCGGAGCATTCGCAGCAACAGGAGGTCCTGGACCCGATACCGCCACAGGGAACACTACTCGCTGCACCGGAGGACGCACTATACCGTTCATATCGGGAGTGTTGGAAGTATTTGGCGGCGCAGGACAGGTCGGTTTGTCTGCGCCGTGCTTGTCTCTGGCTTTATCTCTTCTATGACCGCTAGAACCACGTTTACTACTTGCACTGTTTGTTGTCACACTCGCGGCACTAGTTTGGTTCGTAGAAGGTGAGTGTTTAACCCCTTTATTTTCACTCGGAACACTGACACTGCCCGGTTCACCACCGTTCTGTTCGCCCGGTTTCACTATTTCGTGTTTAGCTTCGGAAGTTTTAGTTCCGGGTTTCGTCCTTTTAATCTTCATTTTTAAACCTTTATCTACTGTAGCTGAATGTTCAATCGCCATTTTATTCGCTTTGCTCGCGGTTCCACTCGCCGCTGACGCCATGACCGAGGTGGTCCCCGCCCCACCCCCACTTGTCGTCTTTTCGTTCGTTTTTTCTATATCCGCATCCAAATCTATGATGAGGTCGCCGATCCCTATGTCCCACTCGTTGTCATCGTACTCGAAGTTGGTGGTAGCCGATTCCGCCTTCACCGCCGTCCTGGGATCTGCCACCTTCGCTCGGTGGCCGCCGTCCAGCGAGTTGTCTCTCATTGGGGCAGCCATACGACGGGCCAGGAGGGAGCTGAGCCGTATGCTGAGGGGTGCCCAGGCCCCGGCCCGCTCCCCACAACCATTTTATCTCCTGAAACCAACAAAACTTTGATTAAATATCAGTACAGCTTAATACACTTTACATTGAGAAATGAAACAGTATGCTTTGCTAAGTGATATGCGAAATGAATCTAATATTAACATAAAGACATTATCAGTGTCTAAATTATAATCTTATCAACGTTGTTACAATCCAACAAAGTAAGTGTCTGACTGATATCTGATATTAGTAATGAAAGTCTTGATAAATCACATAACCATAGGCAGTGAACGTGCTGAAATTATACACAATCAACTTAGAGCTTAAAATACTATATTAAGTTAAGAAATTTATAAATCTCTGGTTTAATGTTCATTATTATTCTTTAAGGCGTGATTTTACGAATTGCAAACTTTTAAAGATCACAAAATACCCTATATTTTGTTGTTGTTTTTACTCGTTCGAGGAGATTAAGATTAATGCTGAAATTACCTTTACGTAGCGCCTACCGATTTTTATGCGCTTTTAAAAGTCTTATAGAAAAACAAAAGATAATTTAATTGAATTAATTTTGAACTTGAACACAGCTGACCTTCACTTTTGTCGTCTCGTTTCGGATTTCTTTCATCTTTAGGACGTACTTAGTACTAGACTCGAGTAATAAAGTAGGTCTTGAAGATGGAGGAACTCCGAAACGCGTCGACAAATATAAATAATAAGACACTGCTAGGATTGGCAGAAGATTGTACTCGAATTATGTAGATCCTAGCAAATATAATTAATATAACATCTTCATTTTGAGTTATTTGCTCGATGTTTCTTGCAATGTCAATTTGCTCCATGTTAATTGTCAAAGATCTGATTAAATTGAGAAAAAATTGCACATAATTAGAAATTAAATTTCCAACAATTTATGAATAACACAATATTATTTAGGTTAAATATCTATTGAACACGAATTTTTATTATTTAATACAAATTTTTATGATTCTTTTTACTTCTTATTAATATAAATAAATTTCAATTTGTGTCTATGTGGATTAAAAATTGTTCCACAATGTGGGTAGCGTATAGTTTATACTAAGAACCATCAATTTATTGATTCTTGCAGTCCATGGTTTCGCCAGTTACAGCGTCGGTTAAACCAATTGGGTGGCGTCTCAACCTATCGATATCTCACTCGATCAATGCGGTTCCCTGCCAGAAATAATAAATAATTTCTTTTATTCAATAGGAAAACATGAACTGACAGTTCTAGACTGCTTCTCTATTGAAATCAGACCGTTTGGACAGTTTAATATGGTTTAAGATTATACGTTAACAAGTAACCCATATTAAAATGGAATATCGTACCTTTCGAGAATTTATTAATTTGAGAATTTTTAAAATATTAAGATCTATAAAAAAACATTGTAATAGGTGTTTTTTTTTAAACTTAAACTGAACAGACGGTGGTCAATATTTTTAGAAGGGTTAGTTGTATGCGGTGGTCAATGTTTTTAGAGCGGCTAGTTGTGTGTGTGGTCAATGTTTTTAGAACGGCTAGTTACGTGTTGTGGTCAATGTTTCTTAACGGGTAGTGTGTAAGTGGTGGTCAATGTTTTTAGAACGGCTAGTTGTATGTGGTGGTCAATGTTTTTAGAATGGGTAGTTGTCGGGGAATGTAGGTTGTAGGCATCCACCCGCAGGGATGATATTTCGAAACTTCCCTTCGTCTGTCGATCCACTGAGGTTTCGATTTATTGATACGCCACCACTTTGAGTGGTGTTTTTGAACTTTTTCAGTGACACTTTTGTATATTTATAGAAATATTTAAAAATCTAGACTTTTTATAAACCATTGTAAAGTGCTAGTTCTAAAAAAAAAATCGTTTATAAATTTATAAATACTAAAGGAACATCGTATAAATATTTCTTTTGATTGTTAACCATACGTAGTATAGAAAAATCTCAAAAAAAATTTTTTTTTCCAGCTATAAAATTACAGATATTCTTTAGAAACTGAACGGATGTAATTTTATAAAAAAGATCAACATTACCGATTTTTTTCATAATTGGTAAAAATTAAAAATGGGGTAAATACACCTTCATTTTTAAAAACTTTGTAATTTTAAACTTCGAAACGAGTGCAAAACAAAAAATGTAAGTATTTTTATGTAGTTTAAAAGTAGGTTGTAACATTTTTAAACTACAACAAACTATCCGGAGAGAAATTGGGACACATCGGATTTTTAGAAAACGAAGTTTAAAAAAATAATTTCCCATAGTTTTTTTTTACACTACTCTTATTTTTACTACACTTTTGAACACAGTGTGGTGAACTCAAAGATTAAAATCAGACACCCAATACCATAATACAATAAAACAAGATTTATTTCATAATGTACATTTCAGTAACATTGTTACCATCCTCAGAAGTTGATATTGGGTGTTTGTTTAACACTCAACCTCTGATGATGGTAACTATCTTGTTTTATTCAATTGCGGTATTGGGTGTTTGATAATTCCTAAATATTTTAACAGTTAGGAAACAACAATTATATTTAACATAAATGCCAACGTCCTTGTAAAGAACACGAGGGCAACGTCCAGCTAACGTGGGCACCAACTGGGCACATCGCCAACTTTCTTCACGTTAATCACACGATTCTTGTCATCGACACTTCACGCCTAATTGCCCCCACACAATATCACTTAATTGGTTTCTTGTCCAACAAGCAGGGGTTAAAAACCCAAAGGTACGCAGTAAATGAGACGAGAGATTAAATCCAAATCAAACGAACGCTTTTAACTGTAAATCTGGTGAGACTGAAATAAATTTACGGGAAAAACCAGCAGTTGAATTTGAACTCTAGATATAATCTCCACTTGTGGACAATATTTGTAACGAGATAATTTATTTGTAGGGGTTCACAGAGTAATTACAGATTTGGCAATCCGGAGGAACCCTACCTGCATATACACCTTTTTTCGTGTAGTTTTTAGATTAGTCTCTTTCAATTTTCCTATCAGATCTCTTTTGACCAATTCTTGTTCTCTTCCAACGCTGACTACTATTGAAATATTCGACAAATTAAGGGTATTCTACGTTCTTTACTTCCCTTTGTTTTTAATAAACCGATGATTTTTTTTTGCCTTTAAACAACACGAAAAACAAAAAAAAACTATTGTGCAAAAATCAAAATCTACGTCAGAAATCTTTCTCTAAACTATTTTTGCATTAATTTGTTTTCTCAACAGGGAAAACTCGTTGTCATCATCCCCTTTTACAATTTGATAACGCCATCATGGTACTTACCAAGGCCGCCCATACAATGTAATACAAAAAGATGCTCTAAATGTAATGCCAGTTTGATTATTAGTCTTTGTAAGAAATTTTAATAGATCAAGGTTACCTATACCGTAGGGTTATGTTTGGACCGATAAAATGTTAAACCTCTTAAAATTGTTGTCTTTAATTTTACAATCAAATGAGATCTATAACGTACAAAAAAGTCAAATATAAGCCGAGGAACAAATCCGACTAAAAACGTGATTTTATGAGAGAAAAAAATAAAAAATTGACGCAAATCTCAGCTTCTAAAGATGGAACATTTAGTCTATGTTTCTAGAAAACATTCTGTTGTGTTGGCAATATATCCGATTGGCTGAAAATAATTGCTCAAAAAATAGGTAATTTTTTTAATTTTTGAAAATTTACTCTCACTTTGGATATAAAAATAAATATCAAATCTTTCTAACATCGCATTTTTTATGGTTGGACCTTAAAATGATAAATAAATAAAAGATTTACCCGCAGAGAGGGGTTAAATATATTATTCCTGTGCAAAATAGCACTAATAATACTCAAAAAAAACTCACAAAAGTTGGGCAAAAATAGTCAAAATTTTGGGTTCTTTTTCACTAAAAGTTCTACTGTCCCTCAAAATGTTCGTCTAAATTTTGTCACTAAAATGAGACCAGCAACAATTAAAATCTGTCAAAAAGAATATATACGCACAAAACTATTAACAGCGAAAATGGCCCAGTTTTCCAAATTTTTGACTGAAAACGGGATCGGAAATTTGTGCGAATTATTTTATCGTAGAAAAAAACCTATAATTAAAAAACATTAGAAAACCTGTTTTTTCTAAGCCGCCTGGACTATAAGTGGACCTTGATACTGTATAAAACCACTAGACAATAATTTTATTATATCTAATAAATGTATTAACCAAACACAAGGGATAAATTGCTAATCCCTCAGACAATTGTGAGGTCATTAGGTTTTCACCATTATCCCACGTCCCTCGCCCATTAGCTTGATTGTGCTGCGGTCGGCTTCTATATCCCCTGCCCCCTCTATCTACTTGAATGTTCAAATTAAGTCTCGGTTTGTTGACAATGTACATCTTTAATGGATTCAAACTCTCGATCAATTAATTCTAAGAGCTATTTCAATTATTTTACTGTCTGATATGGTGATGTTTTGAGTTAGAATGTTGGGAATCGATTAAATTAGGAGTAAAATAGAGAAGCTCAAAGTGGCAGATTTCCACTAAATTTTGTGTGCTATTTAGTGTTATAATGACCTAATTTGAGGAAAATAATCAACAGATTTCCTTTATTAATTTCAAAATGACGGCTATTTAAACTTTTTATCGTCGAATATCTAGAAATCCGTTAAAAACAGGAGACAAAAAAATTTTTAAACGCCAACAAAACAGTTTTTTATTCTTTCCCTAGCTTAAAGGTTAACAGAATTAACGACCAAAAACTGAAAACATTAATTCTTGGTAATTGTTTACAACACCCAAGATTAGCCTAGAACCAAATATTTTGTTTGAATTCAACAAAATAACTTTTCAAATTAAAAATAACAAAAACGGATGTTTTCACACAAAAATACTAAAAATATTCTTGTTTAGAACTTTTCGTCCTGAATCCAAGGATTTCTGTTTAAAGGAAATCGGTTGACGATAACGGAGACATTGTAACATGTTTGATACCAGTCCGTAAATATTATTGCATTGTTACAACAACAGCCTCAGTTTAAATAATAACAGCTGATTGATGTTTTATAAATAAAGCATTGTTGTAACTGTGAATAAAAACCAATCTAATAAAAAAAGTGAACAAATTGGCGTGCTTTAAGTGTTCTTCAGTTACATTTCAAGTAAGTTTATTAGACATAATTTCCTACAATATTGAAGGTAATCATTAACTACCAATTTACTAACTCAAAATGACTGATATGCAACTAATGTATGATTTTGTATATTGCATTAGCTTGGAAGCTAGAAGAACGAGTCTTACTTTGAGTGTACAGTTTGTACTTTAAGGAATACTTCCCTAATGGTTGTCACAGAATTTTTTCAGATATTCATCAACGGCTCAGAGAGACACAGGAAGTTTAAATCGCCGAAAGTTTGGTAAATCAGGACGACCACGTTTGATAAGAACATCTGAATTCGAAGAGGGGTTTGTTATATGAAAAATCTAAAAGCCTTGAAAAAATTACTAGAGTATAAGTAACCTTTACAGTATAATAGAACAATTTGGAATGTATTGCATGAGCTCCTTTTATTACATTCAGGGAGTTCAAGCTCTGTTACCAGATGATCAAACCCTCGCAGTGTTCATCTACCTCAAAGGTTTATCCAAATTTTTTGAGCTGTTTTATTTGCCCATAAGCCAAATTCACAGTACGGATGTTTGGTCCATTGGAATCGTCACCAATATCAGTTTGGTTTAAATGTATGGTCTGGTATTGTGGGTGACTACTTGATTGTTTGGATTTCACCTACAAATTAATGGTAAGAGGTATTTACACTTGACAGTTGATTTTCCAACTTATAAATCTCAACACTTTATAATGGCGGAAGCAAATAAACCTCAGCTGCAGCGGCATCTGAAGAAACTAACATATATGACATCCCATAATGAAAGGGGAAAATAGCCACCCGATTCTAAGTATGGGTAGAGCGATAAGATACACGTTTTTCTAGACCTTTTAAAGGTTAGACGACCCGTGGGAATGAAAATCGAGTTCAAGGAGATACAGGTAACTGGTGTGGTAAACCGAAGTTTCCAAAACTACAGATTATTATTTCTCGGGGCTGAGACAGGGGCTGAAACGTTCGCTTCCCTTGGGACAATCCACAGTTTTTCAGTAATGGAGACATTTTTAAAATGGTTTTTCGGTAATTCATTCTTCCACCCACTACGAGAAATCCTTCTTCTTTTTTAAGATGATGATGACCTAAAAGATTTTGCTATTAAACAACAAGGGAAGAAAAAATCTGGAAAAACAATATTTAAAAAAAAGGCGACAGATTTAAATGGTCTTTCGATAATTTCAAGTTTTCTATCCTTCACGTACTCTATGCGATCCTTATAACATTTAATTAGTTTGCAGCTTGGTTGTGTTGATACACACGCGCGTGGCCCTATCATTTCTTCGTACCAACTGCATGCCGAGTAACATTTCAATACGTAATCACACCGAATTATCTCCCACTGCCTAAATTCTCACAACAGTTTGATTGCTGTATTGTATTTTCTTGTGAAATTCTTTGGCAAGGACTCCGTCACGACCCAATTAGTCACGGCCGTAGCGTTTCCATTGTGTTTTATTGAAAACGTCCACGAGTTGATTCAATCCACTGTTCGCTTGACCGGGTTATGCTTTCTACACGTTGCAATTAGGTGTCCATTGTGCGAAACACAGACTAGAAGCATGACTAACTGCTTTCTTCACGGTTACAGATCGTGAGAGCAGCGGTCGGTAGTAACATGCTTAATATTTCTATTTTAATTTAGCGGATAGGATGGTTCTGGTAAGTCAATGAGAAGGTGACTAGGGTTATCCAAGCTTTTTGTATGTATTGAATTTACAGTTGGCACAGTTTCTTAGCGAACAGACACTCAGTGGCTTGGCGATCCCGAGGCATTCTTTGGATCTACACATTTTTCCAGTACAGGGTTAGATCCCTCTCTTTTCCTGTCAGGTTTCCCTTCTTTATTATAGGGCTAAGAGTTTTTACGTTCTTTCTTTACGTGGCGATGATGACTGAGAGATTTAAAATGAAAGAAAATCGAAGCAAAGAGGAAGGACAATGATTTAAAACGGTCACTTTCCTGAAATATAGAAAGAGATTCGAACTTCGGCGCTTTATTCTAAATTACAGCTCGAAATCTTCTATTTAAAAAATGATATTTCGTTTTAGGACTAAAACTTGTTATAAAGTAATAACAAAAATCATAGATTATAACAGTATTAAGAACATAAAAAATTTGTTTGATTTAGAAAAACAAAGCGCAAATATCAGTTGATTACAAATCAACGTAATCCATTAAGCTGCACAAAATCAAGATATAAATGGTAATATCCTATAAACTTTAGACAAATAGTTATAAACCGTTAAAACAAATGGTACTAAGAAGAACTTAATTAATTTTCGTTTCTCTATGCAGTTGGAAATTAGGAAAATGCAGATAAATTTGGAAGCGCTTATATAACAGTAAACATATTTGTTTTAGGTGGATTACCAGATTGAAAAAAATTGCCCCTTGCATTAGAAAATGATGCTCCATTATAGGTTAAGTTATTCTTGGAAATTTTACTTGTCAATAATAAAAGAAACACTTTTAATATAAAAATAAAATATGTGATGTGTAAATTTTACAGCGTTATATAATACTTTAGAGAAAGTATTGCTAAGAGAAGGTATGCATGAGATTGTGGGGGAAATAAAACGTTTTTTGAATAAGTAAAAAGTACTTAATTATACAGTATTTTCGCACTGAGAGTTATTACAGTTATTAATACATCAGTTGGACTAATGAGGTTGACGACAACAGTATAATCATCTACTTAGAAGACAAGTAAAGAATAGCGATCGCTTTAAATTGGTTGTTGTTTGGTATCATTTTCTTTAAAAAAATGTTTTTCAACTTGTACTTAAAAAAATATAAAGTCCAGTAAATAGTCACTGAATTGAGTCCAGTAGGTAATTACGCCGGCTCCCATGGGCCATCCCTTGTTGGTGTGATTGAAAGGTGGTTAAAGCGTCCCTTCCACCAGCCATCTTCGGTCGTTTTAAAAACTATAGCCTTCGAATTTTCTAATAGCGTCAAAGTCGAAAGAGGAAGCTGCTCAACAAAGAAAATATGAAAAAGAGGGACTCTAACTCACGACTACATTATGAAAGTGTAGATACAGCTAGGTTACTTCGGGATTGACACACACATGTACTCTCTTTTGAAAAGTTGTGTACTGCACAAATGGTAGACATAATTTTAAAAAAACTACATGATAGTAGCACAAATCAAAAAACTATATGGGTTTGTTAAAGAAGAGGACCGCCACGATTCAATTTTCTATTGAGATAAATAGAACCTGGCCTGACAGAACAGCTGAAATGTTGTTGGCGTGTATTAAGGACAGTATTTTACCAGGAACAGAAAGAATGTGGAGCCAGTAGAGATTTGTTAGATTCCCACTTAGATTCATGTAGCGCTGTAAGAATAAAGATGAAGATCTGTTTGATACATTCTGGAAGGTTTTTAAGTCTAAAAAAGTCCTGAGGTGTGGTAAAAATATACTCGCAGAACAAATTTGATTAAAAACCAATCCACTCGTCGACGATCTATAACCCTAGAACTTACAATGCTAGTGAGAGACAAACTTCATTAAAAAAAAAAAAAAAAATCTGCATCGATTTTTGACTCTCATAACATTCTCTGGGTCTGTTTAAGAAGAGGACCGCTACTCGTAAACAATGTTCTGTTGACATAAATAGAACCTGACCCGACAAAACAGCTGAAACGTTCTTTGCGGTGTATTAAAGACGGTTTTTTACCAGGAACAGAAAGAATGTGGAACCTGTAGAGATTTGTTAGATTCCAATTTGAGTGTATTCATGTGGGGCCGTAAAAACAGATTAAGATCTATTTGATACCATCTGAAAGGACATCAATTTATATCGGACTCCAGAACTATAGAGTTTGTATTCATGTAATTGGTTAAGTTAGGTTAGGTTAGGTTAGGAAACCTTCTGGATGCCATTGTTTGAGAGACCCACAGATATTTCATCACAGAACCACATATAATTATGTAAAACAGCAATACGACACACAAGAATGTTAACAAGTCAATTAATATTATTTAAACGATAAAAAATATTTCTTTGTGGTCGAACCAGTTTCAACTTGGACACACCAAAATGTTAACCACTTATTGGAATGTATTCATCCATCGGAGATAACAGATAACATGATCTCGTCTATTCCTGTGCACATTGTTGAACCTGAGCCAAGACTCACTCGCCAGAACTTAACTCGATCTATTTGCAGATTTTATTGCTTGCCACAATATTTACAGATTTATTGATCTACGAGTGTATGTGTGTGAGTGTATACAAGAAGTAATTTATTGTCAGGGTATAATGGGACAACATATTCATTCCAAGATATAACCATTACTAAGATTAAACTTGTTCGAAGCAATGACGTCCAACTTTCTGATAAATTAAGATCATATTACAGACATCTTTAGATGTGTTTTCTACGTCTCCTGAATCCAACAAAGTTTTTAATTTACCCAGTACCGGGTGTCCCACCAAGAGGTCGCTATTTTTGAATTAATAAGCCGGACATATGGAACACTACAAACTTGACACTACAGTTATGTTGCATAGATATGTAAATAAATATATCCACGTGTTTCATTATTTTACGCCGAATCGAAACAAAATAATGGTACGTTTTCATCAAAATGATTTTATTAGTATGAATATTATAAATTGTTGATTTCCAGATAACAAGAAAATGTGTAAAACTTGACGAAGATGCCGAGTGGTGTGAATTGTATTCTCAGATGAAGCTACATTTTACGGAACAGAATCTGTCCACATAATTTTGTAATTAGTATAACACACAAAATCCACATATCTTACAGGAAGAAATCAAATATATATATATATATATATATATATATATATATATATATATATATATATATATATATATATATTTATAACTGTTTGGGCTGCCGTCACCAACGAAGGTGTTTTTATCGTAACATATCCCATCAAAGACTGGAGACAGATACGCATCAATATTAATGGACACATCTTACTCGGAGATGAGGGACTTCAATCAATAGTATAGAGCTCCTCGTTATGCTAATGTTACCAAAGGATGACAAATTACGCACTTATTGTAAAAAAAATGTAATTTTGAAACCCAGTTCTAAGAAAATCTGATATATTAAATGTTGAGCTTGACTTATTAGAAAAATTATACAGCATAACAAACACACATAACACAATTCTCACAAAAAATATGCCTAAGTATCTGACGCGTTTCAACGACATGGTCGTCCTCTTCAGTGATACACGAGCTACACCAATCAAACTATAACTCAAAAGTATAAGTTATAGTTTGATTGGTGTAGCTCGTGTATCACTGAAGAGGACGACCATGTCGTTGAAACGCGTCTGATACTTAGGCGTATTTTTTGTGAGAATTGTGTTCTGTGTATTTGTTATACTGTAAAATCTGATATACCTATAATTACATCCATGGGCGTCATCGCCGGGGGGGGGGGGCGTCATTTGAGATGTAAAAATATTTTTGCTAAAAACGAATGATTTACTTAAAATCTTAAAAGGTAAACATCGGGCTTTGTCTTTACTAGGGTTTTTAACATTACATTTCTGTTATAAACGCATAAAAACGATGTTTTGAGAAGTTTAATTTTAAAAAATGTCCATACCCCAGACCCCCGGCATATGTCACCCCCAATAACGAACTGGTGATGACGCCCATGGTTACATCCAACAGGCCCGAATAACAAAGACGAGCGAAGCGAGAGAAGGCTCTTTAATATATACACCCGACTAAGAAAGTAATGATACACAATTGTGAGGTTCAGAAACCCTGTGTAACAACCATTTTAAAGAAACTTACCCTACTGGATAAGACCTCTTGATCTACCAATACAATGGAAAATTTCCTACAAATCACAAGATACCAACTTTTGGACGTTACATATTTATACAATCTCCTTGTATTACATTGTATGATGTCTCATAACTTTACATATGTTACACTTAGGCTATGTAATAAAGATAAAATTGGATTACACGAATTTATGGAGTGATTAGTGACCCAGTAAGGTCACTTTTTGATAACATCAATCACAGACGTTCCTGTGACGATCACGTGATTGTCGCTATTTATTGTGGTACTTGTGTATTAGACAGACACCCCCTTTTTATCGTACATCGAACAAGAACTAATTAATACTACAATTTCAGTAAATAACTTATTTGTGGCGATTTTTGTTACCGCAAATGTGATCTACATTCCTGTTTACCAGAGATTCGAATAGCTTAGGTTAAGCCAGGTTATATTATATATTCCAACTCACTTATGAAATTATTAAGTTTAAAACCATGATAAGTTAATAAATCAGTAAAATAACAACAGAAACCGCTATTAAATACGAACAATGATTCTCGTACGAGTGTTCCAGCAGCACTGACCTAGTAGTACTGGTATTAGCAATCCATAGGGTCCTAGTTGGGTTCTACGCCTTCTTTCATCTAGTTTTGAGTTAGATCCCTCTCTTTCTTCTTTGCTATAAACTCTGTTTTGACGAACTCTTGTTCTTTTCCGATCCTGACACGCTATTCGTCAGGCTAAAGGTCTTTATTTTATCTTCTTTTCTTCTTTTTATAAGGCGATGATGTCTTTTATAAGACGAGAGGGTTTAAAACAACAACAAACATAGTACAAGAGGTAAAAAATATATACAATTTTTGTGAGGAGATATCCAAGAGTTTTTTGGTTTTCTGGGGGTTTTTTCGAAATAATATCTCTCTGTCCAACATATGTGTAAAACGCTAGGACCGATTTCAATGAAATTTGGCATGTGGGGGCATTTTGGAACTCTTCTTCCATGAATGTTTTTGATAGCAGAAAACGTCCAGATAATTATGATAAGAAAAAAATTCCATTTTCTAAAAATCGACTAACGAATTTGATCAAATTTATCAAAATCGCAAGAGAAAAAAAAAAAAAAAATTTTTTAAAATGAACTTTGACCACTCGCATTAAAACCCCGATTTTAATAATACTTACCCTGAGAGCATGTTCATGCTATAAGTGAAGCTAGTTTATGCACTTATTTGAATATATATCCTACATTGTTCAAACATTTTCATCTTTGATTGACAACTTACCCAAATGGCATTTTTTATGATGATTAGTTTATGTTTTTATTTGCATTTTGTGGATGGTCAAGTGAGAAAGTTAATGCAAACTTTTTACACAATTTATTTTGTCTGCATTGTCAATTTGAATACATTGCACTCGAATGTAAAATACCATGTTAACCAATTGTTGGTTGGGGGATTTTAATTGAAACTGTTATACGAGAGTATACATAATATAGTGACCCCTAAATTCATAGGGTAGGAGAGGGTGGCATGGGGGACATATTGTAATTCAGATTACACGAGGGGATTAAGGGATAGGGGGAGGGTGTATTTAGGGATTGGTTTGATCTAAACATCATGAAATTCGATTACTACAGTGCGTTCCGAAAGTCTCTGTTCTATTGAAATAAAACAATGTATTTGCTAACTAAAAAAGTTTTACTTGGGTGTTCAATGTGTCCGTTTTCCTTTTATATATATTTAATTCTTTTACAATTAAAAAGAATCTTCAAATTGTGGGCAGGATATAGTTTGATTGTCGGCTCGTTAATTAACCTAACCTATTTCTTTATCTAGACTTAGGTTAAACAACGCTCTTTCAGTTTTCCTAATTAGGTCTCCCGTAACTTTTTTTTTTTTTTTTACAATGACGCTTAGAGTATATAGGCTATAATTTAAAATGAACCATGGTCTCCAAGAAAATGTGTTATGGCATCCAGCATAGTCAAGTTACCGACACGAGCGTAAGGAGTGAAAGCTTCTAACTAGGACCGAACAAAGCGAGTGGAGACGGATAACAGATCTAAGAGGTCCGTTAGAGCCTCGACGTCAAGACATACACAATAACGAGGTTCAGAAAACCTGTATAACAACAGTTTTAAACAAACCTGCTCTGTACTATATATTGATCTACCAATACAATTTAACATTTCCTACACTTTAGAGGAACCGCTTGTATTACATTGTATAAAAGGCCTGGGTGTACACCCGTCAACTTGTTTCACTGAGCTTTGCGTTAAGACTGATAAAACCCCACTTTTGGAGTACACTCCGTGTCTCGTTCTTGCGGCAAGAAATATCATAAATAATAAACACAAATTTTATAAATGGTCTTTCTTTTTGGAACACTCTGTATATAAAAGATAACGACAAGCATGTGTTTATCACATGGACGTCAATAACTGTTATTATCTATTAGATGACCCGTCACTGGCGGACTACAAATTTGTGTAATCCTATTTTAATCTTCTTACAAATTCATAATAAATACAAAGTAGGTATTGTATTGACAAATTCAAATATAAAAGAGGGAAAAACTAAAATATTAAACGTCGCCATTTTCCTAAAAAAGTCTGTTACTTAAAATCTAGAATAAAAAATGAAATTTACTTTACAACTGATTTTTCAACCCCACCACCTATATGTTTCTTATGGGAGATATGTAGGCGCGAGTGCAATCCTACCCAAAATTTGACGGGGTAATCCAGGTAGTTTGCGTTTAGCGGAGCGAGTGCCATCGTTTATAAGAGGGTAGGCAAGATATTCCAAGAATAGTCGCAATGTTTTCGCCCACTGTTGTTGACTCCATTCAATTAAACTATTACTGTATCGTAATAATTAAGAAAACGTAAAATATGATATAACTTAACATAACTTGTTACTGAACTACTTTCCATTTTGGTGTTTGAGACACTTCCGTTTCACTAGAGCTTTTAATCTTCACAAAACATCCAACCATACTTATTTTGCTACTCCCGTCAAAAAATTCTACATGGCATTTGCTTCTCAAGTAGAGCTTGAGAGGTGTCAATAAAAGATGGTGGCACTCGCTCCTCAAATGGTGATTTGGCAGGTGTTATTAAAAAGGCGTTGGCACTCATTCCGTTAGTCCAGACTTCTTCAGAAAGCCTCTCATACGTCATAGGCTGATCCACAGCCTCCTAGATAATACGCCCGGCGATCCCGATTGCAACCATGATACGAGACCGAGTCGCATTACAGGTTAGATCCGTATCATTGAGCTTTCCTATCAGGTTTTTATTCTTTCTTTCTCGCGCTGACGTTATAAGAGTATTTGAGGATTAGGTGTTTTAATTAGGCGATAATGACCGGGGATTATTTTGCCTATATGATCACATACGTATTTCGACTGTTGAGTAATCCCACATACAAAAAACGCTAAATATTATTCCAAAAACACTTTTTTTCTATTCGGGTGACTTCAAAATTGATAAAATAAAAAAAGAGAACATAAGATAAAATGAGCACTAAATTAATATTGATTATATTCTACTTTTCGGTCAAACTGGAACAAATTAAACTCCTGTAACGACTTGCATATGGCGTGACTAATAACACGCTATTATGTGACCAACGTCTAACGAAGGAAAAACACGTTCAAGTGTTGCCTTAATTGGTTTTAAATTGTTCCGATCCACAAAGTGGACAAAGAAACGTCATTATCTGATGTATATCAGTTTATACCTACACGCACACTTCCAGTCTGGCAAGCCTTCCAAAGGTCTAATTTGTAGTGTGGCATCTGTGAAAATAAAGAAGGGGGACGAAGCCCCTCGCTCAGCGGGGTGGAACACTTGAAAAAGTGATTATAGTGTAGAACCCCAATCCTAACCCTCCCGGTGGTGCTTTGTTAGTCTCCCCTCACCCTAGCTTAGACCCTTGTCATTCTATAATACGATATATTGCCCCGTTGTGTGGGTACAGAATATAAACCAACGTGTTTGCAAGACCATTGAAGCTTGGGTTTTGAGGGGTTTGGTTTGAATTGGAGAAAGTTGTTCTAAGGTAGGTCTACTTCAAGACAAAGAAAAGCTTATTTGAAAGGAATTGATGGCAAAAAATTGAAGAGAGAACTCCTTGAGAAGCTCAATTTATTAATTTTCGATATCATAATTAGCGAAATAAAATATAAAACACTTTTGGTTTTCGCGTAGTTATATTTATTAAATTAATAATTAGGAACTGTATTCAACTTGTAGCACACTAAATAAGATACAAATTTGCAGATTTAAACTCTGCATGCAATGGTAAAACGCCAACTTTCTACGATGATAAACGGCGAAGTCATTGTCAAAAAATGTTTTTTTGAATCCTAACCTCTTAATAAAATATGATATTCGTATAGTTACAATGCCACGTCACTGACACGAGCGAAGCGAAGGAATACATTACACACATCTACGAGACCCATTAAAGCCTGGGCGACGTCGAGTACTGATATACACAATTACGAGCTTCAGAAATCCTAGGTAACAACAGTTTTATACGAATTTACTCTAGAGGATAAGACTTCTTGATCTACTAATATAATTTAACATTTCCCTAAAAACCAACTTTTGGGTATTACATTGAGACGATCTGCAATGTATGGTGGAGCTGGATAAGTACCATGATAGTGCCTATTAAAATATCTCCTTCGAAAAGGAATTATTATTATCGGAATGTGCAAAGAGCGCTGTGGAGGAATTCACAAGATGGAATCAACCACAAAAGAGTAAAAAATTCTCGGTCATCATCACCTTACAAAAAGAAGAAGAAAAGAACACAAAATAAAGATCCATAAACCACGAATACTCCATTAGCGGAAGGTTTGAAAAATAACAAGAGTTGATCAAGAGAGGAAAAGGATCTAACCCAAGATTACATGAAAAGTGTAGATACAAGTAAGTTACCTCGGGATTGCAAAGTTATAGTGAGGATCTGAAGGTAATTAGTAGGTTTTTATACAAGCTAAACCGTCTAAAAGCTCCGCATTATCGTTCGATGTGTGGTAGGCGAGGCTATCCACATTACCCAAACTGGATTATAACAATTATTTAATGGTCTTGTTTGTATGTGGATCTTGACCTTAAGTACGCCGAAAATTACGTACTCTAATCACTGGAAATGCACGAAACCATAAATCGCATTGAAGTTTCTGTTGTACGATCGTCATTATCCACTGAATGTTATACCATAGCATATGATCTAGATATGTAGTTTTGTGGGTTTAATTCAGAATGCGCTAGTGTGGGAGGAATCGGACCATGCTGTCGCTGAAGTTACCATAAGTGAGCTGTTAGATAGCAGCACTAGAGAATTTAATATCTCAGTTACACACTATAGACACGGGGAATTTATTTAGTATAAAAATCAATACTAAAGTGACTACTGCCGGGTTATGAGCGACGCGCGGCGCATTAGTATCTGCGCATGCGCGTAGGTCACCATAACGAATAACTTCCAATATACAAACGGCATTGAAATCAAGAAAATCTGTATGTTATTTACAACCGAAATCACGGATATTTTTTTCAACGACCCTGTGTCGAAATTTAATTACAGTTTCATATTTAAACTTGTACAAACATGTTCTGTGGGTACTTTACTTTTGAAACGTATGTGAAGTGTTTCAAAATAAATTATACAGATCTTTTGGTTTTCATACCAAACGTCAATAATTACGAGCGCTAACAAAAACGTACTTCAGCGCTTAAAATGAGAAATGGCAACCGTAAACAATAATTTTAATACCATATAGTCGGACAAGTTAAATTAAATAGACAATCATATTTCATACGTTTTGTGTTCTTTTGTTAACAATAGAGTCATAACAACTGGAAATAGTAATAATTCCGTAATACTCCAGATTAATAACTCATAAAGGTATTGTGTTTATATCGGCTCAATTCGATACAAAATTGTTAGATTAAAAATGATTAAACTGGATTCTGGAAAAGTTCGACAATTTACAATCTGAACGAATTTCGTAATGTACATTAGGCCTACTACTAATAAATACTTTGCACCACATCTTGATTTGAGCAAAGACACACAAAAATCTACCGATTTCGTTTTGTCTTGAAATCAAAATCGGTTGTAATGTTTACATTTCGGACAGATGTGACAACGCTAGTTGATGCCATATCTAAAAGAATTCCAACTCTGGAGTTGGAAGCTCCAAGGGAAGATGCTGTGAACTATTAAGATGGAAGAGAACCCTCGTGGAGACCAATCAGGGCGTGAGTGAAGATTAATGACCCGAACTGGTGTAGCAAATCGGGATAGAACATTATGGTTCAGAATAATTGCCAACACACGAAAATGAAAATAAATACAATTTAAGGACTAATCAACGTAGGCTGTATTTAAATATAAAATAAACATGAATCGAAACGTCCTCCATGAATATCATATTGGATTAAAATCTAGCTTGCAATGATGTCAGTCAAAGTTCAAATTCGGTTTTTGTCAATTATTCCTAAACCGTAATATTTTTTTTGTTTTGTTTTTGCGGTTTTGAACGTGGGTGTTTGATTCACTAATCTACACATTTCACCAAAATTTGAACAAAATCAGCATTTCCTGAGAGATGACCAATACACCCTTAAAGGTTACACTTGAAGCGAAATTTGAACAAAATCGTCAGAAACTATTTTAAGAAATCGTAAGAGATAATGTCTAAAATAACATATTTGTTTTTCTCGGCACCCCCCCCCCCAATATTTCAAATTATAAAAAAAATTACATTTTGATTAAAATCTTCAGACATTTATGTAAAAATGTACATTTCTTCATACTTTTAGAGTGTTTATACGCGAAGAGTTCACATAATTTCTTACATACAATCTAGCAATGCAATAAAGATAGCGTATCTCTATTTATATAAAAAAATATACTCAATTAAAATTGTTTGCTGGAAGCCAAGTTAATAATACTAAAGTACTAATTGACAATAAACTTGGCCATAAAACGGTTAAGTGTTCTGATTTGTACAATCTTCTATCTCGATTAATTATTACGGGTTATTCCGTCCTTAATTAACAATTAAATTGCTCTCTTTTTAAGGATAAAAAAATTAAAAACTAAGTCATTACTTTCTTATATTACTAAGCCTGTTTTAAATGTGGCGTTTTGAACAGTAAACTACATTGGTTCTTAGTACCGTAAATTACACTATTTCTTTGGACTGTAAATTATACTAGTTCTTTGTACTGTAAATTACACTAGTTCTTTGCACCGTAAATTACACTTGTTCTTTGTACCGTAAATTACACTAGATCTTTGCACTAGCACTTTGTACCGTAATTCCACTAGTTCTTTGTACCGTAAATTACACTAGTTCTTTGTACCGTAAAATATACTAATTCTTTACACCGTAAATTGCACTAGCTCTTTATGCCGTAATTGCACTAGCTCTTTTACCGTAAATTGCACTAGCTCTTTATACCGTAAATTCCAATGGCTCTTTGTACCGTAAATTACAATAGTTCTTTGTAGCGTAAATTGCACTACCTCTTTGTTCCGTATATTGCACTAGCTCTTTGTACCGTAAATTACAATAGTTCTTTGTAGCGTAAATTGCAAAAGCTCTATGTACCGTAAATTGAACTAGCCGTTTATACCGTAAATTACACTAGTTCTTTTTACCATAATTGCACTAGCTCTTTGTACCGTAATTGCACTAGCTTTTTGTGCCGTAAATTACACTAGCTCTTTGTATCATAAATTACACTACACTAGCACCTTCCTCTAAAAAATTAAATGTCACATGTTGGGTTTATTGGACAGAATAGCTATTTTTGTGAATTTTTCAAAATAGACCTTACTTTTTCACATAAAATAGTTTTTTTAAATATAAAAAAATTCTAAACTGATATTATTTTACACATTATTTCCGTTCACAACTAAGTTACAAAACTTTTGTATATTGTTGTATGGTATATATGCGTTTCTTACGACTACTGCACATTAAGACATTCCTGACAATCTAACTACAAACATTTTATATCTAACTTTTTTTTGCTACATAGATACGCATCTTTAACAAAATGGTATATTACAAGTTGGGTTTTAGATTTAAAAAAAAGCTATATTTGGTGATTTAAAAAAAGATCGCAAAATGTACAGACATATATATATAATTCCCTACCTTCTGTGAAATGCTAAACAGCTGTTCTAGGCTTTAAATGCGCTAAATCCGCGTACGAAATCAAGTGGAAAAAAAATTACAGTGATTTATGTGAGAAAGCAGATAGGAAACATCACAACTGTCATTGAAAACAGACGAAATTAAAATTTTACAATCAATTACAGCCGTTAAGAAAAACGTTCATTTAAATTTAACCAGCCTTCGTCTGTCATCAATTGAACAATTGTCGTTTCATTGCTTTGTTTTAATTTCCAGGAAAACCAAAGCCAAGAGTAATCGTGATGTTACGCTTTGGTTTTACGTTAACTTAATTGAAACGGAAGATTTCATAATATCCAATAGATTACGTGAGCATGCGCACTCGACCCTAACAAATCCACCGTGCTGTGTTACAGTCGTTCCTTGTTTTATTGAAATATGTGCTTGAAAAACTGTACAGACTGTAACAATTTAAAATGAACGCCATTTTGAAACGCTTCAGTGACAATTTAAGATTTTATAGTGCAAGTAATTTACTAAAAACATTCTAAAAAATTTGGTGTAGATAGCTCAATCGGTTTTGGGGTTTTTTTTTTTTTTTTTTTTAGTTCGGCCATTCATCCTGTCTAGACCGCACCATTACAACGTCAGCAACACTCTTACGAGAATCACTGTTTAGCGATTATTTATTCAAATGAATAATTTCAAAAGTCTATTTGAATACATAACCTGACCTATTCCAGTTAAATTAGATTATATTTGTAGTAGCAAGAATCACCACAAATAGGTTACTATGCATACTAAAATTGCAGTATTATTTTAATAGGTTTCTGTTGCATCTACAAAAAGGGGAGGGGGCTTCGTACTAATATATTGCTGTTTACCAGATAAAAACGACTGGATGTAATTTTCATACCGCTTTTATGTATCTCTCTCTCCCTACCTACATTGTCCAATACAAAAATTATTTTCAAGTCATTCCATGTCAAATCAACCAAAATTTAAATAAGTTTGAAAATTAACATTCCACATTTTTATAACTCTTTGGTACACTTTTAGTACCCACCAAAAAGAACAAAATATATTTTTTAAAAAATTTACTGAAGTATGAGTTTTGAAAAACCTAAATAAGTGGAATTTTGACCATGTTTTAAAAGACACGAATATTTTTAGCTCAAAAACTCTCTGCTAGAGAGCTCAACCCTAGAACTGGGCACTTTAAATTGTTAAACTGGCGAGCAATTTTGCTCCTTTTTTAATAGTTGTTTTTCAATTCATACAAAATACTAATATTATGAAAAGAGAACTTGTTTTATATATATTTTTTCTCAGAAAGTTGAAACATAGAATTCATCTGTGAAATGGAAAAAAAAAATTAGATGTAAAGGTTTTGGAGAAAATATGTTAGGAATAAAAAAAGTCCAAAAAATGAAGTGGAAACTCCACAGAAAAGCTCATATAAACCATATAACATATTTTTAAATTATTTCAAGATATAAAAAATATAAATCAGTTTATAAAATTCTGAAAAATTACTCAAAACATGGCTTTTTATATATCATTTTTCTCAGAAAGGTACATAGAATTTATGTTGGTGATGAAAACATTTTTAGATGTAAACATTTTGGAGTTAGAATGTCAGGAATCAAAAATTCGTCCAATAATAATAAAAAACAAAATAAGTTTCTATCTCTGTGATCAAATTCAGAGGAAATCTGCCTCGCACATGTTGCCATAACAACAAGTGTAAATTAAAAACGTGCTGTTAGTTAGTTTTACTAATCGGTATGATGAATGAATACAACTAATTGGCCAACTCTGCACTGCATGCCTCCCACTAGAACTATGCAATACTGACATCAAATAGTCTTGTGCTGACCTGCAGTCTTTCACAATACACCTTCAAAACATAGCTAACTTAACATTCTAATAATGAATAGGCATACACTCACGGCTGTCGTTGCAGCTATTAAACGGTTGAAGTAAATGAGAGATTTGAAAACTTATGTATAAATTTATTTTTTTAAATTACGTATGCAATGTTAAATATTTACAAGGTCGAAAAATATGAGATAAAGTACAAAAGAGTCAACCAAATTGCCCAGAACTCATTTCACAGATATAGAAATTTTTTTCTACAAGATTCCATTCCATTCTAAAATGTTGTATACAACAGTCAAGTAGTGTTTACAAAACATAATTATCCCATAAAAATCAAAGGGGACGTATTATGGATTTTTCGAAATTTTTTGCAATAAAAGCCCCGTTAAAAGCTGAACAGAATTTTATCAGTTTGAGCTCAATTTTAGGTATTTTTAGGCTAAAAACATTCTTAACTTTCAAAACACGGCCAAAATCGCGCGGTTTTTAAATTTTTGAGTCATAAATCAAAAGTGTAAAAAAAAAATCCCTTACTTTTGATGCGTACTATAAATGTATCAAAAATTACTAAAATATTCATGTCAAGATTGATTATTAGCCTGTATATTAAGTTTGTATGGTGGTATATAATAAAAATTATTAAGGAACAAAGTTTACCAAATATTTTCATCTATATTTATTTATATAAAAATAACATATCAAAATTAGGATTTTTCCCCCTCCAAGTTTGTTAGCGCATTTGAAGTTCAGACAAAAGCTTGCCATAAAAAACTCTGGAAACATTGCTATTTTTACAATGTATGTTTATAAAACTTTTCTTTACTTGTGATGTGAGGAATAAGCTCCTGCATTCTGGTAACTATTTTTAAACACCCTGTATATGAGAAATTGTTTAACCCATACCATCACCCTCAAGAGCGTGGCAATTCTGACGGATCATAACTGAATCTATATCTCTTTCATGTAACCTTGGGTTAGATCCCTCTTTTTCATCTTTTCTATCTACCGTGACCAACTCTCTTCTCTTCTGACCCTGACACAGAGTATTTGAGGGGTAATTTTAAATTTTTGTCAAAAGTGATAATGATCCAAAGTGGAAAAAACTTATTTTTTCTTAACTGGAAACTATTTTTTTTTGTGATTAAATTTTCCACAAATTTTCCTCTCTCTCTCCTACCCCCCCCCTCTCTCTCCTACCCCCCTCTCTCTCTCTCTCTCTCTCTCTCTCTCTCTCTCTCTCTCTCTCTTCTCTCTCTCTCTCCTCTCTCTCTCTCTCTCTCTCTCTCTCTCTCTCTAATGATTCTTATTTCAAATTCAAACAGAAATTTCGTCACTAACATAATATTTTTAAATCTTTTCAGAATTTTAAAATGTCTACTTCTAACCTAACTTTGACCTTCAAAGGACGCAGGATATAGAGAACATCATCCGGAAGGTTGACACGTGATCTGGGTTGCGAGTCAACCAATCAGGTGACATCGTACGAGACCTTGATATAAAGGACGAGAATGGCAGATGCGTGCTTCCCGACATGCACGATGACAAGTGTTAATTATACTAAGAGATGATACCTCCACTGGAAGCAGCAGTGCATCTCTGTACTTTGAGGATTTTAAAAATGTTAAAAAAAAAGTGAGAAGAATGACCAATAAATACAACAAAAAACAAACTGTACAATATTTATGCGTATTAGGGCGGCAGGACACCCAAGGGATAGAACGTTCCTTCGACACGGTTCCAACAAACTTTGTAACACTATTTAAAAATAAAAATTTATCAAATACAAGAAGAGGAACCCACTGGTAAAAATTTTGTATTGACATAAATAGAACCTGACCTATTCATAGGTCAGAACAGCTGAAACATTGTTGGCGTGTAATTAAGGACAGTATTTTACCAGGAACAGAAAGAATGTGGAACCGGTAGAGATTTGTTAGATTCCTACTAATGTGAATTTATGGCGAGTAGGAACAAGGATGAAGATCTGTTCGACACCATCTGGAAGTAAATTTATAATTTGTATTGGGCTACAGAACAATAAAGTGTGTATTCATATATTATGTTGGTTAGGAAACCTTCCGGATGCCACTGTTAAGAGTGGCGGTCCTCTTCTTTAACAGAAATGAGATATAAATCATAAATCTATGGAGAAAGATTTAATTAGTTCCCCAAAATAATGGTACCAACCACATTCCTCCAAGATGACGGATAGTGACCTTCAAAGAAATTCGTATGGTTACGAAATCCGACAGTGCCGAGACACTGGCACTAGCGAAGCGAGTGAAAACTAATTTAATACATACAATGATATACACAGTTGAAAGCTTGTGTAAAAACTATTTTAAACAAACTTACCTAACTGGATAAAATCACTAACATTTCCTACAAAACCCAAAAGGATCTGCTTGTATTAGACAGTAGGGGTTAGATAAGTACCATGATGGCGCCCATGATAGCGAGAAAATTTCAACATGGCGGAGTAGACGTGTATTTCCATCTGTTAATCTAGCGACCTTCATAAAAGGTTATGGTAATGTTATAATAGTTTACAAAACAATATTGCATTTTAATCTAATGGAATTAAAATGCAATTGAATCAAAAGTTTTCCTTTGGCTTTATGACAGCGTGTTAGTATTGTTTTCACAATAAAACAATGAAATGTTGTGATTGCATTGTTCTCTTTTACAGACAAAGTAATGGAAAATTTCTTCTCATTTCTTCAACATTGATATAAATATTTCAATTGTACGAAAATTGTGTGAATTTAAATATCTATTTCATTTATATTTCAGAGACTGTAACATTAATAATAACTGTATAATTATTTGGTTGGATAATTTGTTTTTGTAGATGCATACATTTTAGGACGGTCCAACCGTCAATAAACTACGGTTAAAAAACTATTTAAAACTGTGCGTTGGTCGAGACTGTTGAGATATACAGTCATAAAAATAAAGCTCAGATTAATGACCTTGAGAGTCTCATAAATGACCCCAGAGATTTCTGATATTAAAAAAAAAAAAATCTTGTTATTCATAATTAATGTGTCATGCTCTTCGCCCATATTAAATTTATCACTCGTAAGGGGGAAAAATGAAAGCTTTAAACATTACTATACAAGCCGCCACGAGTCAATTCCGTTAAGGAGGGAGTCTGTAGAAAGCCTGACCTTGGGGGGGGGAGAGAGAGAGAGAGAGAGAGAGAGAGAGAGAGAGAGAGAGAGAGAGAGAGAGAGAGAGAGAGAGAGAGAGAGAGTGAAGAGAGAGAGAGAGAGAGAGAGAGAGAGAGGGATAGGAGGAGGGGAGGGAGAGAGGGGAGGGGAGAGGGGAGGGGGAGAGGGGGAGGGGAGAAGAGAGAGAGGGGGGAACTTTGTACAATTTTTTTTAGTAAAAGCGATACAATTACTCGGGGAGAACTGCAAAATGAATATTAGTACGAGAAACTTTTTTTTACCCCATCACAAAACTCACTTAGGCCTATATGTATGAAAGTTATTAAGTTATATATCTAAAGACAGTTACTGTCAACTTGTCAATGATTTCAAAACATTAATACTTGTTGCTCTATAAATCAGCTTTCACCAAACGCTACAAAGTAAAGAGACATTGAATAATTTCTCTTTACAAGTCAAGCTTTTAGAATTTACGACAGTATTGTAATATCTTGACAGGCTACGTAACAAGTGTGATTAGTAGCAAGGCTAAACGTATGATCTTGACTATTGACCAATTAAATTATATAAAATCTGTGTATTCGCAAAATCGGCTCTACCGATATCGTTAACATTTTGATTAATGATCCAAATAAGAATACAAATTCGTACGTAACATTTAAGAATAATTGGGAAAAACTAAATCTTGATAATCAAAGAAAATATCTCAGGAAAATTTGAACGAAATGAAACAACCTTTGGGTTTATTTAATAATTTTCTTTTTTACTAAGTAAAAATTTATATTTTGTTTTAGAAAATCCTGACTAATATCACAGTTTTTTTTAGTATTTTGTTTTGTAGAATGTTATATGGAAAATTTACTGTAATCTTTTTGCACTATTTATTACAGTACATATAGCCACATATATTTTTTCGATAACTCGGATTATCTTTTCATCCATAGAAAGAAAACAAAATCACAAATTTGTTCGTCATTAAAAACAAAAGTAATCCTGTCTTTTGTACACTTTTTGTAAAGTTAACAGATCCCAAGATATCTGACGTCATTTAGAGGAAAAAATCTATATTTTAGTGCACTTATAAGAAGCAAACAGAAATAATGTGTGTAGCAAATTTGAACTCAAAATGTTATCTATTTCCCAAACTATTTTTATAAAATAACAAAATGGCGGATAGAGGGGAAACTAAGCGTTTTTGAACCTGTTTATGATTTATTAAATAATTTTACATGTAGAATGAGCCCCCCAAAGTCTGCATATCTTCGTGAAACACCCTGTATATAGTCTCTCCAGAGCGTTTCAAAAATAAGCATGTTTCAATAAAGCAGTTGAAAACGGCCGGGAGTTTTCTTCAAAACATTTATTCACAACCCGACTATTTACAATATTACTGTTCCCCCCTACTTTTTCCTCGTCACTATTTTTCTTCTACCATAAATAAAAATAAAAACCTAAACGGAACACAATATTTGACATTAATGCTGTTATCACTGAGATAAGGTTGAGTCATGTTAAGTGAATGCTTGAGGTTATCTCTTATCATTCTAATGGTTATTTAATATTAATGATCAAATAATATACTTAACGTTTAACGATACCCAAGTTGAATTCATTATATCATATTACGGAGGTATTATTCTCTTTGATTATATAAAATGGACACGTAATGAAATAAAAACATGAAATGTTGCAGTAACTTTGTCACTTATTGATCCCCAAAATCAAATAACAACCCCAAAAATATGTTGGTAATTAAAAAATGAAAACGAACCATGTAAGCTTCTAAACTTGTGTCATAAATACAACCTCCACGTATTTGAATAAAATCGAGTTTTTATTGACGACGATCAAAGTTCATTTTCCTCTTCTGTCAATATTTCTGAACCCTTTATTCTTTTAATTCCAATTTTTCACACGGGTTTGGGTTATTAATCTTCATACTTCACTAAAATTTGAACGAAATCGGTAAAGCTGATTTTGAGAAATTACTTGTTTTATAGCAGCCCATATGGCCGATTTTTCAGTTTTTTACAGATAACTCACTGCTAATATTCGAGAGATGGCTACCAATACCTTTCTTTAGGTTCTTTGAGGCTAATCTTGAGCAAAATTAGATCAAAATCGTTTAAGCAGATTTTGAGAAAATCCTAATTTTGTGTTTTTTCTTATGGAAGCTACTCTGAAATTTTTAAAAATGAAGACCAAAATCTTGTATCATTTAAATCGAGTATTTTGTATAGATTTTTAGACGTTTTGTAAACTGGCTACTCTTGTTGTAGTTTTTGTCCCAATGGAAGGACAAAACATTCAACCATGTTGTTTGCTTTAGTGAACACTGTATACATGGGCACGAAGTTTCGTTACATCCTGTAGATAGATAAAGATCTTTCCAAAGCTTGGTCGCGTGATTTGTTATCTCCAGTACATGCGGAGTAATTTCATTGTAAAGTTAAGAAATCCAACTTGTTATTTCACAGTTTTCTAATAATGAAAAACTTTTTTTTTTCTGTACAGTATATCCGGTGGAATTTACACGAATTTAATATAGAATATTCAAGTAAATATCTTGTATACAAACAAAATAGCGGCTTGAATATTTGGAATCGAAAATCGCTGTCAATTTGGTTTCCCTTCAAATAATATAAATCGTCAATCCCAAAGTAGAATAGCTAGATCTACACATTGTTATGTAATCTTGGGTTAGGTCCCTCGCTTTCGTCTCTCCTATAAAATCTCCCTTGATCACACTCTTATTTCCTTGTGACCCTGTCTCTTTCGAGGGTTAAGAGTTTCTTTTATTTTATAAGGCGACGATGACAGCCGCAAGACCACAAAAAAAAAAGGAAAGAACGACCTATCCAAACTAGAAAACATCCCCTTTATTTCCCAGTCTCAATGAGATATTGTCTATATTGAAATATTCTTTATATTTTATAATGTAAATATTTTTAACTATCCATCATCGGCAGATCTTCATAGCATTAGAAATGTTTTTAGTTTAGATAGTAACTGCATTTAAACATCAGAGAAATAACACTGGATATATCTTGGAAATTGTATGAGAAATAAAAATAACAGGATAATTTAAGTAGAGATGTCATTAAATTAAGCTATTGTTTGTGAACTTAATATTTGTCAAACTGTTAGGAAGTAAAGGAAACAAAAGTGTTTCATTTGTTTGCTCATAGGTGGGTCATTATTTGTTTGGTAAAGAGGAAATGAAATTATGAAGGCTTTGGATCGATGACTCGTGGCGTGTAGTGTACACGTGTACACGATTTGCTCCCCTATCTAATGCCATTATGTGTCTCTAATTTTATTAAAAGCATTCAAGCAAACTTTAGTGACTGTACAATTTGTTTTGTTCTAAAAGGAAAAGTGTTCTAAAGAAAGAATGGTAAAGAGTTGCTCAAGAGATACTCGACACGAAAGATGAGAGATGGATCTAACCCAACACTATATAAAAAAGTGTAGATCCAGCAGGTTCCTCGGGATTGCCACGCCTGTACTCACTATGATGTTCCCCTGATGGCTATAAACATACAGGGTGTCTGAAAAGAAACTTCCAACCCCTATATTCATTTGCAATATTTCAATTCTCTTTACGTCAATCTGATTAGGTGAGAGGGGCACCTAATAAAACAAAGGTTTAGATTATTTTAATTGTGAGGGGCGGTAATGGGGGGGGGTTATATTCAAAAAATTTAAATGGCAAGTAAGGCTTGTAATACCTCACTTAAACGTCTCTGTGAGACAAGGAAATGACAAAGAAAATCAAATTCTGACAACCCAAACATTCTGGTAGACAAGAGTTATTTTATTTACGAAACCAGACACAAAGTAGTTAGGAAAACATACTCACAAGTAAATGTTGGTTCACTGCTTCAAATATAAGACCGCATTTAGCAACCCCCACAATTTAAAAGGGAATGGTAGTTTCTTTTCAACACCCTGTATATTACGCTATTCAAAAAGTATTACTCTTTTTTAAAGAAGAAAACTAATCAAATAAAACGAACAAAAGATGTACTACTCTCAATTGTGTTTTATCCCAGATACAAAATTATAAATTAAACTAACATTTTAAAGAGAAGCCTTTTAAATATTTTTCTTCACATGTCCCTTTTTACAATTTACACGTATTCAATTTGCTACAAAGAAAGTTTCAACAATGTTGACAGCTGATGTTTTTACAACAGGTAATACAATAGAGACAGTACCGTTACCGGGTCTATTGTTTTGGGTTTCCTTTGTCTCTCTCCTGTTCTTGTTATTTTCATCCGCAGAACAAATTACACCCAATCAGGTGTGATCTGTAGGGCTTTTTAAAACGATGATAGGGAAAGAATTCGTTTCATAGCTAGGCTATTAATTTAAACAATTAAACTCTTGCAAAGCAGTTACGGCTCTGTGATCTAACCGTTATTTTGTACTAAATCTCAATAAGAAGCATGTTAAATTTGTATTTTTATAACAAAATGAAACACGATAGTCTAAAAAAAACAGTCAAATTCTCTGCTTCTTTATACAAAGAGAAAATCCAACTACTGTATTGCGTTTTGTTGCCTACAATCCCAACTTCTAAATCGAGTCTAAACACGAAATCACGCACACACATCACGCCATACGTTCTTTGGTTCTTTTAAAGTGTTGTATTGGACTCTTCCTTTACAACAATAATTACTTTTTTTACTCGTTCAAAACTGAGTAGTGTAGTTGGCAGAGATTCCAATCAGTCCAGTTGGAAACCGATGGCATTACTAATCTGTGCTTTTGTATTTATTTACAGTAGCTCTAATGTCGCTGTTTTACAGTAGTTCTATTAATTACATAATAGTCAAGGCAGTGGTTAGATCTTGAAGGCAACGTTGAAATTGATTTAAATGTTAATTTCTTAATGTATCTTTATTACAAAGTGTAAAATCCATAAATATCAAATCTTTAGCCCAAGGTTCCTTTCTAGAAATTACTAGTTTTAGGTTAGATTATGTCTTAACTCTTCTTTTACACTTTCTTTAACCGGAATCAAATTTATCAACACTTCTTTCCTTTACTAAGTTATCCTTTAAAAAGGACGAGCTACGTCATCAATAAGAACTAATGAGATTTCAGCAATAACTACAGCTGATTCTTCGTTAATCGTTAAAGAACTGTCATGTGCCTTGTGTTGAACTTGATTAATTTCAGACTATTAATTTACAAACATAAGGGGAAAGATAAAGAGGATCCCAGTATTATAAAAACTCGAAATATCCAATTCCGAATCTTTTTTAGGTTATCTGTCTACTGCTATAACAAACCAAAAAAACAACTGCAACTATCGTTCACACCACGTAATCCTTTCAAAGTTCGCCAATTCATCCTGTCTAGAACGCGCCATTACGAAGTCAATTCTTACGAGAATTATTGTTTGTATTTAAAAGCGGATTGTGTTTTTAATTTGCTAATTTATTAAATTATGTTGATTTCATAAGTCTACTGAATATATAACCTAACCCAACCCATTTGAGTTCGGTAAACAAATTTTATTTGTTGTGTATGTTTATTAATATAATAGACCTAGTTCTATGTGGGTTGCGTTTTGAATGCGTAACTAGAAAACTTGTATTACAAGCTCTAATAATTTTCTAACGCCTGTTCATTATTTGTATACGGTATGCTATATGTGTTGAAGAAAAACAATTTTTGTTTTCTTCAAATAGTTATCCAAAAGGCAAAATAAACAAAATTGGAGAAAGTGCGACTGAAGTACGTCATTTTTTTTTCCAAAACTTTTTTTTTCAAATATCTCAGCCGTGAACCCATTCTTTTTTTAACTAGGAAAGTACAATTTTTGTGTACACTTTTCTCAAGACACATAAAAGGTAAGACTTTGATTTTTTCAGGACTAGCGATACCTAGTGGTGAACCGATGAACCATTTAGGGGTTATTAATCTATCTACGGGGTAGGATAGGCAATCTGACATCACTCAAGTGTTGTTAAATAAATAACTATACCTCAGTGTCTTAGTTGTTATGAGACTTGAGGCGCCTTGATCAACGTGGCGTCTCCCCAGCGCCGAGTCTCCTCAGCGCCGAGGCCATAAATTATCAAAGGGTCTGTTCAGTGATGCAGAAGTGACGAGGGTTAATATCTTCTCAATGAATTTAATCGGAAAAAGTAAATATTTGTCATATTTTTATTAAACTAAAAATACAATTTCACTAGGTATGAGAACAGTATAAATATTGCATGGGAATAGTTTTAATATTATACATTTACATTTTTATGGTATACTTCCTTCACAGCTATTGTGTGGTTCTAATAGGTTTATTTAAAGGACAGCGCGCTGAAACTGGCTTTGGTACAACTTAGGAGTGCAATGACTTAAGAAACGTGGTTAGGTTTCCAATTCGGCTGTCAAAACTGTCAGATTATACCAGGTAGCCCGCTCGGCGCTGGGGTAGCCCACTTGGAGACGGAATTGGTAATCAAGGATTGGTACCGAAGGTTGTGGGGTTCTATTACCAAAACACAAGGTTTTTTCTTTATAGTTTGGTTCACTCCAACCTGTAGTACGGTGGCAGGATAGGCCCGCTATAAATTAACGGTGGTTTGCTTGAGTGGTTTACGGGGTTGGTTTGAAAGAAATTGCATAGAAAACACCAATATTCAAGTTGTAATTTTATTTCAGTAAAAAATAAAAAAATCTTATATAATCGAGGCATTTTTCTAACCTAACCTCTGTTGTATCCAACTCTAAGTGTATCCAACCTAACCAAATGTTTTAATTTTAAACGCGATTTCTGAAAACAGCGTTTTTTCCTTACAAAAGTACCTCTTTTCAATGATCCATAAAAATATCTTTATATATTTTGTTGTTGTTTTGTTTGTCACACTTAGCTAATCATTTTGTATCTAGGGTTATTTATTATATCTTACTGGTTTAAAATTTTAAAAAAATTGTTATAAAAAGGCGTGTTAAAACATCTAAATATCAAAATTCAGAAAAAAAAAAAAAATATAAATACTTATAATTTATTTTATCCAAACATACAAAATGACCTCCCAATATATAAATATATCTTGTATGGTTCATGAGGAAAAAGGTACATGAATTTGTTCAATTTAACATTATCAAGATAGGGCCATCCGACTCCCCTTAAATTGGTGAAGTATTTGGATCAAATGTCTCCAAACACACCCATACATATGAAGTCAAGATAATTATGTAAAGGTTTTGAATGCTGTGTTTAGTCCCTTAGGAAAGGAATTTTCCATGTTTTATTCAGCAAAATATATTTAGCACAACCACACCTCTAAGGAGGGTAACAGTATAGAGGGGTCATTGTAAAATTGTCATTATTGGGGTGGTGAAGTATGATCATTTAGAAGTTTAGGGGAAAGAAACCCTTGTCTGAGCCTTTGTTAGTTCCTCACCCCTCGGTCTATTCTCCCCTCTATAGTGCTCTAGGGAAAAGTCCACGCCAGTCCTTTTTAGCACATTCAGTCAAACATGTCTTGAGATTAAATAAACGAAACAAGAGTTGTTAAAGTACTTTGTCAGACGTAAAGCACAGTCTGTTCCAAGTCGTCCATTCCGCGGTATATTTTATACGATTTTCAGTTTAACCACAACTTCACCCACATAATAGCTACGAGACAAATAAGTCACGCCCCCCAAATCCAATGCCTTCACGAGTTTATAAATATTCTATCTAATATTAATTACAATATATCAAATACCTTTATTACAACACATAAGTCATAAATCATTCTCAATTTTTTTAAGTTTCAACTATTCTCTGCAGTATTTTGTTGTGAAAAATTCGGGATTAACCTTACATTTGTTTTGTAAATACAAACCTAGATGTGCGGAGGACGAAGCGAGGGTCAAATCTCCATTTGCGGAGCGAGTGCCAGCTGGTAGTCAGAAGTTAAGACTCGAGAGGAGTTTTTGGTAAACAAAAATGTAGATTAAATTAGTGGAAGCAAGAATCACCGCAAACAGTTTAGGTTAGTAATCTTAAAGAGTTAAGTAACAGTTTACATTACTGTTACAGAAAGTGTTTAGACTAAATCGGTTTAGATTTTATGTTCTTGTTCGAACGTTTTAATTATTGTTCAGTCGTGATATACCGCAAGATGGTCGGTGAATTCACTGTGATTTTATCACAGTGATTGTAAAATCTCTATTACGCTTATTGGTGATGGGTTCTAATAAACGTGACGAAAATTCTCATATAAAACTTCAACATCTAAACGCGAAGAAACATATTTCACTTGGTAGCTGTGAATTTAACCCGAAATCGCAATCAATTAAATTTTTTACGAGTGTCGAGTTGGTAAATCACTTATCACGCCTTAAATCACTGTAATTGTTCAGTAGCAATAACTACAAACATTTTCGTACAAAACTTCAACATATAAACGCGAAGAAACATTATAACTGTAAATTGAGAAAGCTGATAATATGACCGATGAAAAAGTACATGGAAACCCTGTAGATCCAGGAAACCTCTGCGGGCCACTCACATCTTAGTAATTGAAACAATCCATTCTAATGCATTTGGTTGCACAGTTTGTTGAATATACTATATTTTAAAATATATTTATCGTAAAATTTAATTATAAGTGTATCTTACCAGTTGTATTTGTATTTATTTAATTAAGTCATGGGTTTTCACTACTGTTAGAAAGTATATAATTTAGAATTAATACTCGATTAAAATCCTAAGGCGTGAATAAATTATGTGGCCTCCAACCATCTATCATTATTGGATAATTTACATATCAGTAAGTTATTACAGCCACGAGGTCATATGTGCACAGTTATGGTTTTTAAACCCGTTTTGATAGGTCGTTCAAATTTGTAAATGCACCCATATCTCTTTCGTTAATGATGATTCTTAAAAAATAACCTTCAAAGGCAAAATCAATTAGCTAGAAAACTTTACAAAGACCAATAGTAACTTTTTTAAAGCGAAAAAAATCTGCTTTAGAAAAAGAAGAAAAGAGCATAAAATAGAGACCCACCAAGCCCACGAAAAGAACAACAGGAGATATGATGTGCGTCTATAACAGCTGATCACTTCGGCATGTTGTCTTGCAACAGTACCGATTGTTTACTTGATATTAAGCGGTAGAGAATGGTGTTAACAAGAGAAGGTGTTATTGTGGAGGACTGCCATTCAAATGAAACTATCTACATGTTGCTAAAGAATTTCAGGAGCGTTTTGAGGAATGCTGAACAACCACCCGCAATCACTGGGACATGTTACAAAACGCAGCCGCTACGGTGTCGTGGGGTTGGCTCGACATATTGGCCGCCCCAGTCAACAGCAATCACTTCCTGGATATGTGAACGGATCAGGTACCAGTCGGGCGGGTATAGGTTAGGAAGTATGGTCATCGCAATCATAAAGCCCATCGACAATATAACATATCATCGAATTGGATGCTTAAATAAACCTCAACAGCGTCTTATGAATTCAGAATAGTTATGATTGGTATTGTGCTTTCTGTTAGTTTTAAAGGATACCAGGTTAGCCAAGACCCGAGAATACTACCCGCGAATAACAAGTCGTACTATTCTTACAGACGACGAACCTCGACGAACTTGAGTGTCGCTCTTCGGCTGACCGAACAAACACCTCCAATTCCAAGAAAGGTTTCTCATTAAGCAGGAGTTTGAACAGATGACCCTAGTTCCCCAAAGTGTCGAGCTAACCCCACGTCGAGCCAACCCCACGCTACGAGTATTGCTTAGAACGTAATAGAATACACACTGAACCTTTTTGGGTCATACTGTACTAACGGTGACAAATGTACCTGTTAACTGTTCTCTGCTTCCAGTAGTCATAAACCTATCGTCCAGACTCGAATATTATTCCTTGATGGATGACGTCGATTATATCGAGTACTAAATCTCCTACGATATCAAATTTGTTTAGAATAAACCACTCAACACACTGAGCTTTCCCTTGTGCGTTCATAGTATCTGACATATTGGAGGTTATGTTTTAAATTTTAAGCAACAAAAATGGATCACCTGTTCTATTAAAATTAAAAGAACTATGATTTCTATTATCATATGGTTGTATTTAAAATAATCTATAATGCTATGAATTATAAATCACTATTAGTCGAGTCTACAATTTTTCTTTAACAGCTTTCATTCTTCACGTTTTAATGATCATAAGACTAGATGTTTCCTCATAGAGGTAGTCCAGTGTAGAAAGTCCATTCCATCTTCACATCATAATCAACGTTTTCACACAATCCAGATTGAAATGATTATGTTTAGTTTTTAGCTCAATGCGCGTTATTTCATAACAAATAGCAATGATTACAAATTATACAAAGATTTAGTCTACAAAATATAAAACGTGTTCTCGCTTAATGGGAAAAATAGACACGGTAAATTTAATAGCAATAATAGGTTGATTGCACACAATTAGAGGTAAACGTTAATGCCAGAACTCCATTAAAGAGCACTTTACATATCTCATGTCTGGACATTCATCTCGCTAAACAAATTACTGAGGTTTATAGTCGGTGGAACCTTTATTACTTGCTAACATTTTATGACGAGAACCAACTCGTAAAACTCGGAGTCATAACAATTTTACTACTTTAATGGCACTTAAACAATAGATTTATGAACAGTACTGGTAATAATATTTTGATAAAATGGAATACAAGAGATTCGTTCTGTGTTCGACATTAAAAATGGTAAGATTGATGACAATCAAATTTATAGTTTGTAGTGATCTGTTTTTGTCGTAAAGGGAAAATGTTTCAGATTACGACCGAAGATGGAAAATTGATACAATCTGGATTTGTTTTGCGTTTATCCTGTGAGGATATTGGAGATCTCGCTAAGAGGAAGGTCACGTGATGGTCCGGGAAGGTATCCATAGCAGTATATAAGAAATTAGGGGAAGATAAATGACAAAGATGAGGATATAATCTGAAAATAAAGACTAAGATAATCAGAATATACAGTGTGTGTACAAAATATGAAAACGCCTTAATATTTCAAGAACTGCATTTGATGGAAGAATATTTTGACCTCTCATTTTAAAGCTCTTAACTTGAGCTAACTACAGGGTGGTACAAAAACCCCTGTATATACAGGATATTCCAAAAGTTAACAAAATGTGATTTTTTTTGTGTAATGCAACGCTATTATTTGTAAATGAAAAACTGCTCTTGATAAAAAAAAAATATTCGACCTCTCATTTTAAAGCTCTTAACTTGAGCTGACTACAGGGTGGTACAAAACCCCCCCTGTATATACAGGATATTCCAAAAGTTAACAAAACGTGATTTTTTTGTGTGTAATATAACGCTATTATTTGTAAATGAAAAACTGCTCTTGATAAAAAAATATTCGACCTCTCATTTTAAAGCTCTTAACTTGAGCTGACTACATACAGGATGGTACAAAACCCCCCTGTATATACAGGATATTCCAAAAGTTAACAAAACGTGATTTTTTGTGTGTAATGTAACGTTATTATTTGTAAATGAAAAACTGCTCTTGATAAAAAAATATTCGACTTCTCATTTTAAAGCTCTTAACTTGAGCTAACTACAGGGTGTTACAAAAACCCCTGTATATACAGGATATTCCAAAAGTTAACAAAATGTGATTTTTTGTGTGTAATGTAACGTTATTATTTGTAAATGAAAAACTGCTCTTGATAAAAAAAAATATTCGACCTCTCATTTTAAAGCTCTTAACTTGAGCTAAATACAGGGTGGTACAAAAACCCCTCTATATACAGGATATTCCAAAAGTTAACAAAACGTGATTTTTTGTGTGTAATGTAACGTTATTATTTGTAAATGAAAAACTGCTCTTGATAAAAAAAAATATTCGACCTCTCATTTTAAAGCTCTTAACTTGAGCTAACTACAGGGTGTTACAAAAACCCCTGTATATACAGGATATTCCAAAAGTTAACAAAACGTGATTTTTTTGTGTAATGCAACGCTATTATTTGTAGGATGAAAAACTGCTCTTGATAAAAAAATATTTGACTTCTCATTTTATAGCTCTTAACTTGAAGCTGACTACAGGGTGGTACAAAACCCCCCTGTATATACAGGATATTCCAAAAGTTAACAAAACGTGATTTTTTTGTGTAATGCAACGCTATTATTTGTAAATGAAAAACTGCTCTTGATAAAAAAAAATATTTGACTTCTCATTTTAAAGCTCTTAACTTGAGCTAAATACAGGGTGGTACAAATCCCCCCCTGTATATACAGGATATTCCAAAAGTTAACAAAATGTGATTTTACAGTGTAATTTAACGCTATTATTCGTAAGTGAAGAACTGCTAGATGTTCGACCTCTCATTTTAAAGTTCTTAACCTGAGCTATCTACAGGGTGGTACAAAAGTTTGACTCGGGAGGGTGAGTTCCGAGAACGCTCCTAATCCTTTGGGTATCACCGCCAAACACAAAGAATATATTTGTAAATGAAAAACTGCTTTTGATAGAAACCCGTAATTACTATATTAAATACTAGTTACCCTTAGGGGCTAACTTGAGTGAGTACAGGCTTAGTAATATCGAGAGTATTTTGCCTAGCTGGATTTAAACCTTTTCTTGGGTTAAACACTCTTTCCTCAGGTCTCTCTTGACCAATTCTTCCGATTATAACGCTTTTATTACAAGCTTTTCTATATATATGGCATAAACAACAAGGAAAACAAACACTAGTTTCATCATCAAATATAAATTGCCCAGATTGCTTATCGTAAACCACAAATCTAGCAAACATCTATATGCAAGTTTGATGTACAGCTACAGCTTAGTCATAACTAGTTTCAAACATAATGTACAATGTACGTTACTGTCAAGAGAGAAGCTGGGTATTGTGACATAATTAATGTAAAGCATTTAACCCTCAAAGGATCAAACCATCAAAGGGGAGGGGGGGATTTATTTTAATAACAAACACGACACGGAGAGAGAGAGAAATCGGCCTCGTATACAATTACACTTGGGATTGTTCCGCGGGAGCAGCAGCTGCCGAAGGAAATAAATCAAGAAGATTAAATCAACTCTAACAACACCGGTGTAATCATGTCAACTGTAAAGTCACGTCTCGGCCATATAAACGATCTAGACAACAGTTTTGATAAATTTGGTTCTTAATAACGCCGCTTATAGACTGTTAGGTTAGGTTAGGTTAGGTAAGGTAAGGTTAGGTTAGGGCGTTTTAACGATAACCAGTTGTAACAAGATTTTTTTTGTTATTTGATTAACCCAATATACAATGTTTCTAGGTTAGGTTAGGTTAAGTTAGGTTAGGTAAGGTTAGGTTAGGACGTTTCAACGATAACCAGTTCTAACAAGATGTTTTATTTTATTAACTCAATATACAATGTTTCAACCTCCGTTTTTTAAGTGACCTTCACATCTTATAACTTCGAGAAACCGAAAAAGCTGTTTTCGTTGTTGGTACACCTGTACGGGTACAAAATAAAAAGAAGAATTTCGTATATGGAACTATATTGTACTCATAAAGAACCCGATTGAAAATCGGAAAAAAAAATTTAAACAAACAAAATGGCGGCTATTTTAAACAGTTTTTTATTAAAATCTCGTGTTATTAAACTTTATACACACTAAATATTCCCAGATTTTAATTCTCCAATGGTACCAATTTCACGATCATAAATAGCCAAGTCATAATTAAATAGTGTAATTTAGAACTCTGACCTACAAAGAAAATGCGATATTTGTATTGTTATGAAATCCAGTAAAGAAGAGCGAAGCGAGTGGAGATTTTTTAACATACAATCCTCCTTAAGTTGTGCCGATTTCAAGAAAGCATACACAATTATGAGTTTCAAAAAATCTGGGTAACAACTGTTCTTACATTGCAAAATAGTGCCATTTTTTTTTATTCCTTACCTACTTTACGAAGTATAAATTTGGTGAACCTAAATGTAGTCCTAGGTTTTTTACCTGATCTTAACGTTCAATAGCCCCAGGCATGGGCGTCCCCCCTGTCATCGTAGGGGGGACGCGTCCCCCCAATATTTGAGATGTAAAAATATTTTTGCTAAAAACGAATGATTTGCTTAAAACCTTAAAAGGTAAACATCGGGCTTTGTCTTTACTAGGGTTTTTAACATTACATTTCTGTTACAAACGCATAAATAAATGCATAAAAAACGATGTTTTGAGAAGTTTGATTTTAAAAAAATTCCATACCCCCAGACCCCCGGCATATGTCCCCCCCCCCCAATAATGAACTGGTGATGACGCCCATGGCGCCCCAGGTAACTGAAAAAGTCGTCTGTACGTAAGCACGATAGCGGCCACAAAAATTAAATTTCGTAGAGGGTGACAACGTTATTGATATTTAAAAAAATACAATTAAAAGTGTCAAAATGAAGGTTATTATAGTTTTTTGTCCATATCTCGTGTATTGTTCAACTGCAAAACTAGAGACATTTGCAGATTTAAACTCTGCATGTAATGGCAAAACGCCAACTTTCTACGATGATAAATGGCGAAGTCGTTGTCAAAAATGTAATTTTGAATCCTAACCTACCAATAAAATATGATATTCGTAGTTACAATGCCACGTCACTGACACGAGCGAAGCGAATGAATACATTACACACATCTACGAGACCCATTAAAAATTAGACGACGTCGAGTACTGATATACACAATTACGAGGTTCAGAAATCCTAAGTAACAACGGTTTTAAACTAAAAAGAGCTGCTACGTATCACGGAACTGAGTAAGTACTGTACCACGATGGCGACAATTAAAAATATCTCCTTCGAAAAAAATAGTTGAACAAATTTACTGAAACGTACAAAGAGGAGTGCTGTGGAGAAATTCACAAGATGTGAGTAATGGAATCAACCACAAAAACAGAAAACACTATTACTGTATCTGACAAGAATTTAGAGAACAATTTAATTTTGTAACTGAACACCAGATGCTTTGTCACTGAAGAGAATTCTGTTAAGATAAGACCTTTGATCTATCAATACAATTTAACATTTCCTACAAGGAATCAACTTTTGAGCGTTACGTTTAGATTATCTGCTTGTCCGATTGGGCTGGGTAAGTACTATGAAAGGCCCCAACAACTTATTTTTAATGATAATTTTCTAGCCGAAAAACAGTTTTTTTTTCTTGGACTCATATTTTAGTTGAATACAACCGATGCTTCACTTAGTTGATTAAATTGAGAAAAAAAGACTTTTGGTCTTAAAAGAAGCAAATTTATTGTTTTAAACTGTCTTTAGGGATACAAAACAATTCTTCCTAAAAAAAACTCTGAAATGGAGCGTTATTTGGTGTAAAGAATTTAAGTCTCAACAAATGTTGTGTTTTTTACTATCTCATAAATATAAATAGAATGTAGACAAAGTGGTCTGTTTAATAATAGGATCACCGTTCAAATATTGGCAGCCAGGTCCTCTAACCTAACTTAACCAATTACATGAATACAAACTCTATAGTTCTGAAGTCCAATATAAATTGATGTCCTTTCAGATGGTATCAAAGAGATCTTCATCCTGTTTCTACGGCGCCATATGAATCTAGGTGGGAATCTAACAAATCTGTACAGGTTCCACATTCTTTCTGTTCCTGGTAAAAAAACCGTCTTTATAATACACCGCAAAGAACGTTTCAGCTGTTCTGTCGGGTCATCGGGTCAGGTTCTATTTATGTCAATAGAACATTGTTTACGAGTAGCGGTCCTCTTCTCGAACAGATCCAGAGAAAGTAATGAGAGTCAAAAATCTACGCATTTTTTTTTAATGAATCTCTCACTAGCGTTGTAAGTTCTAGGGTTACTGATCGCAGACGAGTGAATTGATTTTTAATAAAATTTGTTCTGTGCGCATATTCTTACCATACCCCAACAATTTTTTAGACTCAAAATGGAGGTCCTAGAAAAACGTTGCTGCGGGTCAGACGAGTCCTTCGTTATACACACCTACGGAAAGGATGTTTAGAATAAAGCAATTATTTGAATCCTAACAAGGAGTAACCTTTATGTCCAGTTTGAGAAACCGGTTCCAAAAGTTATTATTATTTTTAAATAACACATTTAATTAAGTCCCTTACATTAGCATAGTTCCACGAAGTAACGACTCCGCCCATCTACTCCGCCCAAATAATGTTCCTAACAAAACTCGTTACAATTGTTTCTCTATTATATTGACCAATATAAACTAAGGATCTAAATTTAGTTAACAAGTCATGACTAGGTGTTTTCCTTTAAAGTCGTTAGAAATCGGCAGGAGTAACTTAAACTCGCAAGCATGAACTCTCTCAGATATTGGCAAGTTCTACCGTACTTTGCAAATTCTGCATCGACATGCTTCCACTAGAATTTCTGTCAGGCCTCACTTGACCAACCCTTGTTCTTCCGACCCTGACGCTATTCGAGCATTACAAACCTAGGGGAGGTTTATAATTTATATTCCTTTTTGTAAGAAGCGATGATGACCGTGAGGGGGAGAAATCCTCTATAAAACAATGTTGTATACAAACTAGAGAGCACTAATGTAATTTTAAGAAGTACATTCCAAGTAGTTAATGTCTTCATAATTCGACGAGTTTTATCGCATAAACACGTTAACCTACATGACGGCTTGTCGTTGGGTGATATGAGCTCCTCCAACCTAATTCTAGTTTTCATGGCCACAATTCGCTACCAATTGTAATTTCGAACTCAATAACATATCTTTTTCAGCCTTCATGGTGATCAATCAGAGAACGTTTTGGATAAATTCGAAATTTCCTAAATATTAACTTAAACTATTGTTAAAACAAAACCAAAATTAAAAATCACCACATTAAGCTGGAGTTCCACCTTCTTAATGTTTTCTTAGGTTACACCCCTTTCATCTTTATTATCAGGTTCTTGCCAACTGTTGTTCTTTTCCCAACCTAACACTATTAAGATTATTATTGTAGGGTAAGAGGTTTTTTTTTTTATGACTATAATGATTGAGAAGCTACCTTTATTTTTTTTCGTGTTGTTTAATGGCGAAAGCCACTCGGCCTTCAACGCCTTAAAATAGAAACCCTATTTCTCTAGAATACCCAAATAACGTCAGATTCGAAAATTAACATGAGTTGGTCAAGAAAGATGTGATAGGAAAGATAAAAGAGAGGGATCTAACCCAATACTACATGAAAAATGTGGACTGTAGATTCATTTAGGTTCCTTCGGGATTCCCACTCACTATAGTGCCCCTAAAGGGTGTTTTTTGCTTATAAAGAACGGGGGGATATAATTCTTTCTTTTTAATGAATATAATTTTTTAATTATTTTATTACCGTAATTATTTACGTATTTAACATTGCTGTTATATTAAATGAGTCAAAAATGGCGTTAGATCTGCAAAACCTTAATTCGTAAATAATAATTAATCACTTTTAATGATTCTGATAAATCAAACACAATAAGTCGTTTAACACCCATCACGACTTAAATAAACCAATTTAAACCTTCGAATGTTCTTTAACACTAACAACAAAACTGAATTTCAACTTGCTTGAACTAGGTCTTAGAGTACATGTAAGGTAATGTTCATTGGTCTATAGATTACACATCGCAAAGCCTAGGATAATGTAAATATACAAGTTTATTAAGTTTTAATATTACAGCTTCTTTGTTAAAACTTGGCACTTTGCCAACTCCGCCTTGCCTCGTTAGGATTTCAATTAAGATTCTATGCATAGACGAGGGATGCTGAAATTGTATTCTTTGTCAGAGAAGAGAGAGAGAGGACTGTGAATATTTCGTTGCCAATTTTAAATATAGTTAAAGTATATAAGGGAAATACTTTGTTCACTTCAAGATCTGTGTTTAATGAAAGGTTTCTCTTATTTTACTTTTATAAAACATCCTTAAAAAACAGATTACATCACGATAAACTGTTAACATTTCAGACGACTATTTGGATTGGTATTGCAGAGCTTATGATGTTTGTGAATCGTTGACGACCTAAATATTGGTATCGAGGTTTTTCGTTGTTGTTTAAAAGCGAAAAACCTGCCCCCACATCATTCGCTTTATAAAATAAAGGAAGAACACTTAAAGCAAAAAGAAACCCCTATCCCTAGATACTCCATTAGCTTCAGGGTCAGAAAAGAACAAAAGTTGGTCAAAAGAGAAACTTTACATGAAAAAGTGTAGATTAAGTTAGGAACTCTCGGGATTGTAACACTCTGTATATAGTGCCCACCTGAGACTACCTTGAAAGGCTATAAACAAAAAAAGTCTCCTAAGCCTAATGAATATACCAGACGAATTTTAAATTTATTACATGCCACCATTACGTAATTCCATACGTACAACGTATTTAAAAACTACGGGCCTGTTACTCCCGAGGGTGGATCTAAGCTTTTTCATATAGTCTTGGGTTAGATCTCTCTCTTTCTTGTTAGGTTTCTTTTGACCAACTCTTTCTTGTGAACACGACGATATTAGACAGTTCACGGACTATTGGTCTTTATTTTATGTTCTTTTCTTCCTCAAGGGAAATTTTGTGTAACATAATAAATCCCTTTAATATCAAAGTGATACCAATAAACAAATCTCAATTAAGCCGTCTATAAACATCATAATTATGTAACGCGTTGTTCTCCACAGTAACAAGCCACCTACATTTCAACTTGCTAGAACTGTCTCGTGATCATGCGCAGTACATGTAAGGTAATGTTCAGTCATTGCTTTGTATCAACCTTGCCGATAACATAAAGTTTATTGTCTTTTAATATTACAGCTGCTTTGTTAAAACTTGGCACTTTGCCAACACTGTCTTGCCTCGTTTGGATTTCAATGATCTTATGCATAGACGAAGAATGTTGAAATTGTATTCATTGCCAGTAAGAGAGGCTATAATATGTCAGTGCAAATTTTTAACACTGCTGACGTGTAGGTGACCTTGTCTTTTTCAAGGTCTCTGTTGATCGTTTACCGAACAAAATGAACGTTTCAGTGAATATCTTCATTTGTAACACACACAGACGCACCTCTGTGACATTGAGGTTTGAGTAGGCTACATATATGTAAACTGAAAAATAGAATAGAATTATCATTGTAAAAACAATTATTTTTTTTACTTTTTTGAATAAAATGAAAAACCTCCCGGACATAACCGATACTCTAATAGCGTCTGGTTCGAAAGAGAACATAAAATGAAGTCCCTTAATCCTCGTATACTATAATAACATCTGGGGTCTGAAAAGAACAAAACAAATGAAGTAAAGAACATAAAATGAAGTCCCTTAATCCTCGAATACTATAATAACGTCTGGGGTCCGAAAAGAACATAAAATGAAGTCCCTTAATCCTCGAATACTATAATAACATCTGGGGTCTGAAAAGAACAAAACAAATGAAGTAAAGAACATAAAATGAAGTCCCTTAATCCTCGAATACTATAATAACATCTGGGGTCTGAAAAGAACAAAACAAATGAAGTAAAGAACATAAAATGAAGTCCCTTAATCCTCGAATACTATAACATCTGGGGTCTGAAAAGAACAAAACAAATGAAGTAAAGAACATAAAATGAAGTCCCTTAATCCTCGAATACTATAATAACATCTGGGGTCTGAAAAGAACAAAACAAATGAAGTAAAGAACATAAAATGAAGTCCCTTAATCCTCGAATACTATAACATCTGGGGTCTGAAAAGAACAAAACAAATGAAGTAAAGAACATAAAATGAAGTCCCTTAATCCTCGAATACTATAATAACATCTGGGGTCTGAAAAGAACAAAACAAATGAAGTAAAGAACATAAAATGAAGTCCCTTAATCCTCGAATACTATAATAACATCTGGGGTCTGAAAAGAACAAAACAAATGAAGTAAAGAACATAAAATGAAGTCCCTTAATCCTCGCATACTATAATAACATCTGGGGTCTGAAAAGAACAAAACAAATGAAGTAAAGAACATAAAATGAAGTCCCTTAATCCTCGAATACTATAATAACGTCTGGGGTCCGAAAAGAACATAAAATGAAGTCCCTTAATCCTCGAATACTATAATAACACCTGGGGTCCGAAAAGAAGAAAACAAATGAAGTAAAGAATATAAAATGGAGTCCCCTAACTCTTCTAAATATTCAAATAGTCGAATAATGGGAATAGAACAAGATTTGGTCAAGAGAGACACTGCACAATTCATTACGAGGTACAGAAAAATCTGTGTAACAATGATATTAAACTAATTTACCCTGCTGGATAAGACCAATACAAATTAACATTTCCTACAAAGAACATTTCTAACAAATACAATAGACCATCTTTTGGGCATTACATTTAGAGGATCTGTTAGTATTACATTGTATGATAAGGTTAGGTAAGTCCACGGTAGCACCCGTCAACTTGTTTAATAACAAAAAAAAATTATAAATGTTTTATGTAAATACTGTAATTAGATTTTTATTTGAACTAGCTAGAATAGTTTTAATTACTTTAAATATTCATAAACAATTCATAATACCCAGAGATAAGAATGAATTGACACGGAATGACTGTTTCAATTATATAACAATTAAAACTTAATTGGACAAACTTTCAATTTTTTTGTTTTAAATCATAAAAAAGTAGAATGTTTTAAAAACATTGTCACAATCTGAACTATTCCACTCACAAGTTCCTGATACGATTTCTAAAGAAAGAAAAAAACCTGTAAAAGACCAGCCTTCGATGTAATCCCAAGAAGAATTCAATTAGTTGTCTCTGATGAAGGCGGTGCCTGGGGTGAAATGCGTCACAAAACAAACAAGTTCACTGTTCAAGGCCAATACACCGGAGCAGCTATCTAACTTTATGAAAGGATGTGTATTTGGTAGGTAAATCTGTACATTGTATGAAGGAGTCTCCACTCGCTACGCTCGTGTCGGTGACTAGATCTTAGTAACTATACTCTTCCAAGGTCAAATTTCGAAATATTTTTTTTTTAATAATTTCACCCCATTTGCAAAGAATTTTATTTTTAAATTGCATAAAGACTGGCGGACGTGTTTTGGTTATTGGTAGACACAAATGGGAGGACTTCATTTTGCTGAATCAAAAAACAAAAATTGTATACATGTTACCAACTTTGAAACAAATAAAACAATTAAATTGTACAAACTGGTTCCCACTTTGTTTTAGTATTGTGAACAACGAGCAAGAGTTTTTTCTTATGTAACTAAATTAAATTAGGCCTAAATCAATTGTGGATTTGTTTATCTAGTTAGGCCCAATTAATTGTCCCAACTGTAATTAGATATTTAATTGCAGATTGTATATTAATGTAGAAATTATAAAAGTGTAGAGGACTCTCGTGTTGTGGTAAATTACAAAGAATTGGTATTTACACATCAAAGTCTTTATGTTGTTAGTCATTAAAAATGATAAAAATTATCTGTTGCAATTTTTTGTGTAAAATCAATGGTTATTCGACCATCTTGTACCAAAAGTATTTAATGGGGATGTTTCAGTTGTTCCAACTAACTAGTAGAATCCGTATGTACAGGGCATTTCAAATACATGTGTCACAACTTCAAGAAATGTTTTATTGCGTCAAAATAAAAATAAAAAGTTTCTATAAACATATCTCCGAAAACGCTTCCTTATCCGTCTAACGGCCATTTTGTGATTTTTGGAAACATAACTTTTAAAATTACTAACATAGTATAGTGTTGGAATTTGGTAAAACACATTTTTCTTGATACGTTTTTCCAGTATAACAAGAAATAATAAAACTATTTTATAATTGTCATTATAACGGGTGTTTAAAATTTTTAACATTTAATATCTTTGAAAATATCCACTTTACACGAAATATAAACATCCGCCATTTTGAAACTTTACAAGATAAAGTTTTGATTTTCAGTATACTGGTAAAACGTACGATGAAAAATCTATATCAGCTCGAAATCTTTAATCATTTTTAAAGTTATTTGTTTCGAAAAAGACACAAAATGGCCGACAGCGTTTTCTGACATATGTTTATAAGAATTTTGTCTTTATTTTGTTCACTTCCCGAAGTTACAACATTTCAAAACACCCTGTAAATGGCCGGGACACATATTTTGTTACATCCTGTATATAGAATATTGAGACAAGAGTTTATCTCATCAACTTCCTATTAATTAGAGAAGACACAATGGCTTTGATCTTGTAACTAGTTTACAAACGTCAATTCGACGCTAAACTCGCCAGAAGTTGTTTTGTATCAAAAAATATTTACATCTTGTATAATTCCAATACAAGGGAAAGGAGAAAGGAGAGTTAAGGCTTCCAGAGTTTAAGCTGATTAAAAACCTTGAGGATTACAAGTAAGGTTTCAAGAAGCCCTCGCCCTTCACGTCATGTCAGATGACAGGTTAGATTTTAATCTTCGGTCAAGCAAGAATTAGGGGGAATCAGCCATTGCTTTAAAGAAAAAAACGTTGGGGCGATATCCAACGACGAAGCAATTTAATCATGGTACTTGCCCAGCCCCATCGTACAATTTAATACAACAGATGATGAGGCTTGTAGGAAATATTTGTATTGATAGACCAAGGGGTAAGTTTGTTAAGTTGTTACACAGGTTTTATGAACCTCTTAATTGGGCTCATTACTTTCTTCAAGTCGGCTGGACTCTAACTCTTAGATCTGTATATACGCGCCAGGCTCGTGTTTGTGTCTCGCCCCTCCCGGGTCTCGTAATTACAATCAGCGATGTTGATACTCGGGTGAAATGTATAATCGAATTAATCGGTTTCAAATGATTTCAATATGCGTATTATTATTTCGAAATCGATTTTCTGCGCAGAATGATTTTGCGCATCGGATTCCAACTCAGCTTTACCAATCGGTGAATTCTTCTTGTTCCTAGTTACGAATATTTTATTTCGAATCCGAGGATTTTAATAATCGGAACGTTCCGAGGATTTTGATACTCGCATTCATCGAGTATTTTAATTCGCACTCGCACATCACAAATTACAATATAACATTTTCTTGGAAGATCATGTTTCGAAATTAGGCTATTTTTTTTTATAATATCGCTTGTCATCGTCGTGGTTGTGGTACCATTACATCCAGAATTGAAACCTCCAAATTTGGAATTTACGCTCTTTACGCTACTGAGTGGTTGTAAAGATTCCATAAAGTTAAGATTACATCAGGCTTAGAACAAATTTGTATGTGAAAAATGTACTACCAAGACTGAAAATCGAACCCAAGACCTTTAGCTTGTTATGCCAATGCTCTACTGATTGAGCTAGTCCACATATCGGTTTTGCGGTAACGGAAATTTCCTACCTGACTCTAATGGTGCATTTTTGAATTATATAAATTAGTTACTTCATAACGATATTGGAATTAATATTAAACTGAATTTGCATCTACGGTTCGTGTTCATTGCATTTAAATTGTGTCAAGTTGTAAAATTTAAATTGATTAATATTTTAATATTTAACAACCTAGACCTATCATATTAACAGCTGATTTAAATATTAGAATGTTTATTTCTGATTTAGGCTACGTTTTGATTGTTGAATGTGTTTACATTTGTTACCATAGAAACCAACACATTTGGTAGAAGTTGATTTTTCAAGCTAACATCACTTTGTATTTTTATAGATTAAATTTTCTTTTAAATAAAAATGAGTAAGAATGAAAGAGAAAAATGGGAATAGGCTATTTAAAGTAAGACGTGTGTAAAAGCCTCTTTACACAACTTCACACAAAACAACTCAAACCTTTCCCCGGTGTAAAGAGAAGCCTATGACATCACGTGTTGTGTAATATCTATTTAATTCACCAAAACTGTTAAATAAGTTTCTTGTAAATCAGCTGTCGGTTTCTTCAATATGTCAACTATTTCAACATTCTTTACTATAACCGTCAATTTTTCAAATTTAATAACAGCTGATTTATTAGAATAACCATAAAATCAATTTGAGGCTAGGTTAAACAACTAGATTTCCTGTTCTTCCTGTTATGTCAATTGTTTTGCTCTTCCGCTTTTAGACGACAAAACAATAATGAACACTTTCAAGAGAAGACGAGAGTTGAAAAGATTACTCCAGCTGTCTGAATATTAATTTATACTTAATCACACTTTACTTCATGTTTTGTATAAAATTAATTATTCATTTGGAATTAATACCGTGTCTTACAAAAATAAGTTAAAACTTTAATTAACTATAGTTGATTTGTTTTTTTTAACGCAGAACAAAATAAACTATATACATTCCTTTGGTATAAAATGGAATTTAATTTTTCTAAATTAAAATTAAGCCAAATTCTTACTTGTTTGTTATTAAGACAGGTGTTCAAAGTGGTCGCCATTCTCTTCCTGGAGAAGGAACCTTTCCTCTATGCTATGCGCGGCATTTCTTAACGTGTTGACATTTATCTCAGCTATTATTTCAATGAATAAATCTCTTAAATCTATCTGTATCTTTCAGTTCAAAGTTCAATTTTTATAGGGATACATGAAGTTACCTTCTAAGGATGTCTAAACATTTTGTACAATTTTTTTGATGCTACATTCTCTATATTCAGTGTTGACAAAACATTTTTTGATTTAAGACTTCAACAACAGCAATTTCATCTCTTATCGGTTGAAGGAGGTCCTTCTGGCCTCTTGATGTCCGGGACCCGGTGGATTTAAACTTATTAACAAGCTTTATGGCATTTAGAATACAAGATGGCATTTAGGTTTTATCATAACTATTAAAAGTGTTTGAGTATAAATATTTATATTTTTCTTTGTTTTATAAACCATTAAAAGTCATTAAATAATTAACTTAGTTCCAAAAATATTTATGACAATAATATTCTAACATTTTAACACACAATTAATTATTAAAATTAATAATTAAAGTCATTATTACTCCTATTATATTCCTATAATATATCCAAAACTACCTTTCTGCACCACTATTAAAGTCATTATTACTCCTATTATATTCCTATAATATATCCAAAACTACCTTTCTGCACCACTATTAAAGTCATTATTATTCCTATTATATTCCGATAATATATCCAAAACAAAAGTGATGTTTTCATTTACAAACCTAGCATTGCCTTCTAAAGATGACAAAACTTCAACATTTTGTACAATTTCTTTTGACGTTACATTTTCAGTGTTGAGAAAACATTTTGTTTTATTTAAGATTTCAACAACAACAATTTCATCTCTTACCGGTTGAAGGAGGTCCTTCTGATCTCTTGATGTCCGGGACTCGATGGTAACAAACTTACTAACAAGCTTCATGCGCGATTACACTGTACGGTCTATACCTCAAACCGTTCCAAGAAACATTCATAACACTGAAATAATCCAATGCTTGTTTGTAAAAGTAAAGACATAATGGAATAAAAAATTAATTAATTGTAATCTACTGCAAGTTTACCATTCCCGATTGAAATTAATCAACAATGAGAAAACTCGTTTCTATGGCAACAAATAAATAACAGCTGATGTTTTAATAAATCCCAATTATACCTGCATACGATAAATAGATTTCTCTCTGGGATTTGACAACCATTTAAAGTTTTAACTTACTTTTGAAAGACCCGGTATATTGCATAAGAAACTTGCTACACTCCAGTTTGTGTAATCTAATGACAGCCTAAACATAGTATGTGAACAAATAAGGTTTCCAAATAAATATTTTTTATCTTATATAAGTACAACTCACTGATAACGCAAATTGTGTTATATTTGGTTTGAAAAGCAGAGTATACCGCAAAATAAGCGATTTAGTTGAATACCTTTTCATTATACCTCTAGTTTATTATTTAACAAAAAAAGCATTGTCCAGAAATAGATAAGATATTGAGTTCAGATTTGGTATAAGCATATTGTATGTTACGTTCTACAAGTGTACCAAACACAAAGACTTTATTTTTATAATTTTCAAAATGGCGGTCGTTTAAAATTTTTAACGTTGAATAAATCGAAAACCGTTAAAAGTTACTGGAGGCCCTAACTATACAGGGTTGTAACTCCACAGAAGAAAAAATAAAAACGTAATATCTCACAAACGGTTTTACAAATTTCGTAAACCCAGGAAGAAAATTAAGTGTTTTGAATAAAAGTAGGCCTATACGGATAAAAAACAGATAAGCAGCCAATATACAGGATGTCCCTGAACTCTCTAGAATTGTTCCTTTGGCAAAAATAAAATAAAGTTCCAATAAACATAGGTCCAAAAATGTTTCGTTACTCATTTATCCGCCATTTTGTTTTGTTTACAAAAAACCTTAATAGATAAGATATTGAGTTCATATTTTTAATACATATTTGTTATCTAGCTTTTTACTAGGGTACCAAAAATCACAACGTTCTCTTGTATATTTTCAAAATGTAGGCTGTTTAAAATTTAAAATGTAATTATCTCTAAAACGTTCTTTAAAAAAAATTACAAACTTTTTTTAATGACAAATGAATGGTTTTTATATTTTTTGTTCGTCAAAGGATAACAGAGTTAAAAATCTATTTAACTTTTTGAATTGTCTACAACATCCACAAGTAATTGGCCTATAACCAAATGTTTTAAATTTATAATTAACTTAATTAAAAATGAATAAATTATATTATCAGAAGTGTTTTGAAAATGAAAATAATTAAATTTTTAGTTTTTGCAGATAACTCGTTTATCCTTCAAAGTACAGAAAAAATACAAAAACCAATTCATTTGTCATTAAAAAGTAAACTTTTTTTGTTACTTGTAAATGTTTTATAAAGTTAACGATTTTAAAGATATTTAACATCAAAAATGTAAAACAGCCTTGATTTCTGAGAATACATAGGAGAAAGTTTTGGATTTTTGTACCCTGGTAAAGGGCTACATAATAAATTTGTATTCAATATCTTATTACTTCAAGACATATAAAAAAAAATAATAAAATAATGTCGAATAAAATAGAAAGCTAACGTTTTTGGGCCTATGTTTATTAGAACTTTTCATCTTATTATTACCTAAAGAACAATTCTACAAAGCAGTTCCAGGACACCAGGTCAGGCATTGATTCAAACATTGTGAATTCACCTTTCAGACCAAATCGACCAACTGTCTCTAAATTAATTAAAAGCCAAACAAACTCGAAACGGTAAACAAGAGAATATTTATAACAGCCATCACTTATCCACTCCCATCACACACCTTTAATTAGAAACCAAATATCCAAATTAAATTAGGTTTTTATAGTTTTAATTAGGTTTTTATTAGTTTTAAATACCTTATGTATTTTGTGCACCTAAAAGTGTTGTAAAAATAGCCAAGTTACGAACTGTCGAACCCCGAATACTCATTTTGTAAGTGAATAAATTGAAAAAAACAAATAAATAACCTTGTTAAAACACAAAGTCGTTTTATAATAATTTTATAACCTTACATTTTAACGAAAACTGCGGGTAATCAATTCGGCGAATAACAGGGTACATGATAACGTTATAAAACTTTAAGTAATAAAACACAAAAAGTGTAGATAATGTATGGATGACATCATTAAGAGTTCCTGTAAAATGTTATCCTTTAGTGAACAGAGGAAGGAGAGGTTGGGGGGGGGGAGATATTTTGTCATTAGTCTCGGTCGGTCTGACGCCTCTATGCGCACGACCTACTTGATAAAAGCTAAAATATTTCTTTATCAGCAGTGTTCTGTAAACGCTCGTAAAAGCAACAAAAGATAAGTGAAATTAGTTTTTTTTAGTATTAATGTTAATTTATATGTGATAAATTTGGGTCTAATGTGTTTAAATTGGAGGCAATTTGTATTGAGTGACTTATTATTTTTCCTTTTGTTATAAAGAAATATTGAGCTTAACTTGTTAGATTGTATATTCGATAGAATAAAATTTCTCACAAAAAGTACGTTTATTTATTCATACGCGTTTCAACTACAAAGTCGCCATCTTCAGTGATGCACGAGCTACAATAATTAAACTATAACTGACACATTATCAAGTGTTTCTTCGTTTAAAAATCAGAACAAGTCCTCATAAAATGTGTCTTTAAAACAGTTTAAAAGAATGTTTATTTTACTTGTTTAACGGTAAAATGTCAGGGTCATAATAAAAAATACAAGATTTAGTAAAGAAAGAACTGATAGGAAAGTTGAAAGAAAGGGATCTAACCCAAGACATGAAGGGTAAGCGCAGAAAAAACACAAACAATTAGCCCTTCTCTCATTTTGGTACCAATAACGATAATTCACATTCGGCTCACTAGTGAGTACTGACATTCGGCGAACCCGAATAATCCTAGCTGAATTTACACCCTTCTTTTGGGTAGATCCCTCTCTTTCATCTTAGGTCTCTCTCTTGTTCTGTTCCTACCCTGTTGATGTTACAGTACTCGAGAACTTTCTTCTTCTTTTTATAAGGCAATGATGGCCGACATTTCAAGCTTTATTATAAAATGTATAATCAATATTTATTGGACAAGGAAATTCGTTTTAGTAGTTGTGTATCACCCTTCCCTCCCTCCATTTTAGTAAGTTCAAAACTCGAAACACCTTTCGGGAATATTTATAAGTTCCGTCATTTGTTTACTGCCATAAAGAACAAACAAAATAACTGTAAATTTCGTTTACCCCAATGCAATCCTTTCATCCAGTCTAGACCGCGCCACTACGAGATCAGTGGTCCTGAAACACTCTTACGAGAATCATTGTTTGTATTTAATATTAGTTCTTCTAACTTATTAATTTATGTTTGTTTTAAACTTGATAATTGAATGAATGAAATATCTTTATTAGTCAACTATATACATATACATAGGCTATTCAGATTACAAAACTTTACAAACTTAAGACTAATAAAGTCTGACCCCGAGGTTTATAAAAAAAAAACCTGTTTGGGGTGATACACAATTTCATAAATCTGTTTGAAAACATAACCTGGTCTAACCTTACCGTTTCGAGTTTTTGATAAACAAAAATGTAGATCAGATTATTTGTGGTAGAAACAATCACTTCAAATATGTTAGATAATATAATAATAAAATAAAATTGTAATTGCTACAAAATCATCTCTGGGATGCTGTTATAAAATACGTAATTTTTCAAAACCGACTCTACCGATTTCATTCACATTCTAGTATGTTACAATTGATTGTTCAAAGCTGTGTGAAAAATAGCAAGTAAAAATAAATTACGTTGCAAAAATCATTGGCAACTAACCAAAATACACAGCAATCATTAAAACCGCGCACGTGACTTGCATCCAGATAAAAACTATCGGACATTTTAAGAGAAACACTTTTGATACGGCGCACATAACCCAGCTAATAAGTTAATTACAAACTACGTTTCACGGCCTACAGCAATCTAACTAATTTATCTTGGGACTGACAAAGACAATAACTAGGGCTTAATCCATTCTACTATTCACTTGTATCTTTATAATCATTCTATTTCAGGTTTGAAGGAATACTCGTCCTAGATGGCGTTGCGATCGATTGAATAGATAAAATATTTTGTCTACAGTTGTTGACAAAGTGGCATTTTGTTCATTTAAATTAGTTTGCAAAACAGCTGATTTCTCAACAGTTTCACTTTGCCCACTACTTTGCTCACTCCGAATGGCAACCGAACAAAACGAAATTTATGTTAAGTTTATTTCAATTGATTTATAATATACAGGAAATGTCCCGTATGTAGATTAGATTGATTCTTACATGTTATAACATAAATAAACAACAAAACAACGTTTTAAAGTTGAAAAGGAAGTAATTATTCATGAAGATAATTGACAGTGTAACTTATGTACACGGAGAATATTTTTCGTTTGCCGAGTTTTGACGTTGGCAATCCCGTTTCCTCAACAATACACCTAAGTTATTTGTAATATTCATAAATAACCTCAGTTTTGACGTGAGGTTGAACACTACTGTATTAAATTAATGTTTTATTAAATTGTGTTACTGCTGAAGTATGTTTTTTATTTGTCACAAAATAACAACTGTAGACAAAGTATAATGTGCAATTCGTGAGCAAAGTGTCTTTTTTAAACTCGATAAAATTGACGCACTCGGCAAGCCTCGTGCGTCAGCATTTTTCTCTTGTTTAAAAAAGTGCCACTTTGCTCACTAGTTGCACAAATAACTATATTCACATTGTTGTTCATCATTTTGTTAGAAATGAATGTTTTAAAATCAACCCGCGAAGATCTTGACTTTTCTTTCTAATACGTACGTAAAAAGGCTTACGATAGGAACAAAATAAATCAATGTTTTATAACCATCAGTCTAAAAAATTATTTTTTTAAACTGAAGTGCGTAGTTCATCCAATGGTACATTTTAATAAAGTACGTATATTTTAGCTCTCTTTCAAGACTTCCCCCTACTCCCTAATTTTTAATATTTTAAAATGAGGTTATATACGTTTGTAAGAAGGAAGACGCTACCTGGCAAACCCTCTCTCACGCACGCACATTAACAGAAGTCCTGTCACAGAATATTTTATAAAATTTGAGTAGGTCTATTTCTTTTACTACATACCTTAATATTTTGAAATTGTAATATATTTAAAAATAGAATTCAGTTTTTCACTGAAAAATTACCAATTGAAAGGTGCATAAGTTTAGTTACACATTCGCAATGGAAGTTCAAAAATGACTTCTAAAACATTAACTTCAAAAGTAATTTATAAAGAAAGTTATTATTTAAACATAAAAATTAAAAACAATATAATTTTGAAAATGCATATACAATAATTGTATATTGCTTTTTAGCAAAAGTTATTGATATTGTAAAATAATAAATAATTAGAAGGCGTATCATAATGTTTTGTGTGTTCTTGACAATTACCAATTTTGTCCGTTTTGGATTTTTTGACAACAACTTGGTTAGCGTATTTATTAAGTTACAGGAAACTTTTGTCATTAAAAAATATAAATATTTTGTCTCTTACAAAATTTTCATAAAATTTACGGTTTCAGAAATTTGACTTTTAAAAAAAATGTCAACGCTCGCCATTTTGAATAATTAAATATTAAAGTTTAGAGTTTTGGTGTAGCCTACTGATAAATAGTATAAACAATGCGCACACCAAATTGAAACGCATAATCTTAATAATTTATAAAGTTATCATTAATTTTCTAAAAAACACAAAATGGCCGACGAAGCACATTTAGGCCTACAGGGATGTTAACGTTATTGATGAGGACCAGAACACGATTATTAATTGTAAAAAACTACTTTCAAAACATACTTTTGAGTGAAAGTTTATTTCCGCGTTAAATTATTTAAAAAAAGGTGTGTAGTAAAAGAATTAGAGAACCTTTTTAAACAATCTGTACATCGACTTTTCTATTGACAATAACTTCATTACTTTTCATCGTAATGAGGTGGACTTGGTAACCATTGCATACGAAAATTTGCAAATTTCTATCTAATTTAACGTTCATAACTTGAATAACATACGAAATTTGAACAAAAACACTATTTTTAATTAGATTTTTCTTCGGGTTTTATTAGCACATTGTCCCTCCAACCAGATTATAATTTACTCCACGAATATAAAATAATAATAATAAATAATAAATTTAAAAAACAAGAACGAAAGTTAATTAGTGAAATCGTTAATGATAAGTTACAATTTAAATATTGTAGATAATGTGTGACAGCGATATTGTCTTTGAAGTGTGACAATTATTGTCCTAAATATTAATCGAAGCCTACACAGCGTGCTCCTCATAAACACCGGTGAGTTAAGGGTGTGGCAATCCCAAGGTACACTCTGGATCTACACCTTTATAGTTTTTGGTTACATCACTCTAATTAATCTTCTCTATCAGCTTTCTTGTTCTTTTCCAACATTGACCCTGAGTATTCGAGGGTTAGTGATCTTTATTTTTTTTATAAGACAAAGGTTTTTCGCTTTCAAACAACAAAGGGGGAATTTACTACTAGTCCTCTAATATTCCAACAGCAGCAGAGACAGAACGGAACAAAAGTTGGCCTTTGTTTACACAAAACTTAAGAGACAATATGTTGTTCATTTTTAATGTAATTTAAAGGAAAACACAGGAAAAAAAACAAATAATATCTCTCTAATTGACCACACCCAGAAATATATGACACCATTTATTCTTCTTCTCCATTTACACCTCATCAATAAAAAAAAAGGATTAGAATAAGAAGTTGTACTAATAAATTGTAAAAAAATTTTCGTCTATTACTCCTTTATTTAGCCAACAATAAAAATGAATATAACAAAATGCTTGGGTCTTAAAAAGAACAACATTTTTGTAATAGTTTTCAAGATGTTTAGTTTTAAATATGGCCGCCATTTTGAAAATGTACAAAATAAGTTATTCTTTCTTGGTACAGGGTACTGGTAAAAATATTGCATACAGCATTACTCCTATCACATTTCGAAGTTGTAAATTTAGATAAAACAAAAAACAAAGAATTTGTAATTAAGGCTTTTTTTACTGGATATTGATTTCTGAAATATTCCAATTTCTTAATAAATAATACAAGAAACCAATGTATACCATTTTAATTTTTATACACATTCCAATCATCCAAAAGGGTGCTTATTTTTTGAAGATCAGGGCGGCTGAGCATGGGTTCCCATTAGAATGGAATTGGGGAGGGGTTGGGGCTTGTTAACGCTGTAAAACTTCGCGGTCATCAAAAAATGAAAGAAAAAAACAAAATAAACACCCCTAGTCCTTGCTCCAACAGCATTGGGTCGAAAAAACAGGAGTTGGTGAAGAGAAACCTAATATGAAAGGGATTTAACCCAAGACTACATGAAAAATGTGTAGATCAAGCTAGGTACCCTCGGGATTGTCAAGACCATATTCCCTCTCAGTGAGCTTCTGAGAGGGTAAAAAGACTCCCCTCACCCTTATACTTGCTTATTCCACTAATAAGTTTCAATGGTTTTTTATAAATTTCATTTCTAATTTCAGTATTTTTGAATTTACGCAAATTGTAATTTTTATTTAAATTTAAATGTCCCTACTGGTATTTATTATTATTGATTAATGCCATAATATAATTTGTATATTTGATTAACTGTTATCATTAATAATTAATAAGTCAAAATTCATCATATGTTTATATAGAAATAGTTTTAAACTTCAAAACTGCCATCCATACACTTTTTTTCCTAACCCTTCATTAAATTTCAAGGAGTAAGCTACCCCCCCCCCCTCCTTGATGTACGCCCCTGGCTAGAGTTGTAAGATGTGGACAAGCCTAGAAGAAAATTTTTCGTGTCCAAGAAACAGGCAAATAGAAAACATAAAATAATAAAATACAATAATCAAACTTAATAATAATTGAGTGGCTTCCTCTTTTCCACCATCTAAACATAACAGTTAATAAAAAAATCCTTAAATGTTTAACAAACTGATCTGTTAAATTTAATATAGTAACATTTAAATGAATCCACAGCCTACCACCTGAATACCACTTAATAATATGATTTATAATGTAAATCATTCAGAAGTTACTTTGTTATATTAGGTATGTTATAAGTGAACTTACATAATTGTATGTTATTAAATGTAACAGATAAGAAAATGTGATTCCTGAGGCTTAGTAACTAATTACGATAAAATAGTGAATTTCTTATCTGTAAAGTAATGGTCTACAAGTTTTTTATTCAAGAATAAACCACTGTAAACCACAACTGTATTTAAAAAATGTTTAATAGGATTAAAACACTGTAGGTATTGAAAACAATGAATCTGAAATGTAGGGCTGTTTTATAAATAAAAGAAAAGACATATATTCTAATATTTGTATAACCTATAATAAATCTTAAATAGTAAATTGATAAAGAGCAATATTTAATTATCTCACATTATATAAAACTGTTCATTTACGATCTAATAAAAGAAAACAATAAAACGTATAAGACATACTTTAATTATAGGAGTTAAAATATGCAAATTATAAAACATTAAATGATTCTAAATGGTATACTCCATTATGGCCGGTTTAAACAAGAAAATCTAGATAAAATTATCTTAATGTACATTTTTACATAAAAATAATGTAAAAATACCTTAAGAATACAAACATATCTCTAAGTAAATATAATAAGTAAAATCATTAGTTAAACTTTAGTAGACTAATGTTAATAATAAATTGTGAATAGTTATTGTTCTTATAAAACTATTATATATATTTTAACAAAACACAATTTGGTCATTTGTTTGCAAAGAAAGTTACTGCTATTTTTAAACATGTTCTACATATCTTATTTCTTAATAATAAAATAAGTTTTTCAACGTGGAGCTAATTATTTCACCGAAAAAAAAATCGCGAAAAAGCAGTAACTTTCTTTGTAAACAATTATCAATATTTTTTTATAATTTTCTCCGAAACTTTCCCATTAAATCAATACATATCTAAAAAAAAATTAAATATTTACATAAAGAAAAAAATGTACTAACCTCCGTGTGTGAAATAGGGTTAGCTCCATTAACTATTGCACGTGTTATCCAAAGTATTGGTTCCTTTGTTGGAAACACCACTGTATATCCAGAAATATATTTATTATAACACCGAAAATTCACTCTTTTAAAACAATTTTTATTTATAACTAATAAAGTATTCCTTGTATCACTGCACTTACACACACAAACACACTAAAACACTCACGTACACTCCACAGCACAAATGTCCTTACAGCAATCGGGATAGACCTCCACTGAGCGTTCTACTCGGCACGGCAGGGCTCAGTCCGCCAATACTCGATGTAGCAATCGCCAGTGACGGCACATCTCCTGCACAAAGAACGTGCAATGCGATGAGATCTTTGCGCCCAGTGTTCGGAAAGAAGATCGTAAGGGGAGAGGTTTGGTTGCTTACTATATAAAAAAAAAGAACAAATAAAAAAAAAAGAGAAAGAAAGAAAAACAGAATGTAAAAAAAGGAAGGAATAAACTAGTCTTCACGGCAGAGAATATACACGACCAAGTAAGCAAGTTGTATTACAACTTTTCAGTTATTTGTCGCTCGCCTTCTGAATTGAAATAAAACCTCGTAGAGTCACTACCAACTCCCCTTTAGTAATTCGCCTACCAACATAATAAAGATCCAATAAATATTTGTAATTCTTTTCAGTCTTTACAATATCATATAAACAGAAAAAATATTTTACCTTTGTTACATTCATAAAAACGTTTATCAATAAAATGTATAATTACATTACAGTGCTGTACTAATTATCATATCAGTAATGGAGTTTTTATAGGTTATCGATTGCAAACTAGGTTTATAATTACCATGCGTGAAACAAATGTTCAACTTTAATTGCCGTTGTTTATTATTTTAAATATAATGATGGTCGTAAAATTAATCAACAATGGAACACTGTGCATTTTTTTTTTAAATTTGTATTCTTATCTTTAGAAGCAATAAATAAAAGACATTAAAAAAAATTATCGTTATTTATTAAACTACAGTTTAGAAATTTGATGACATCGAATTTCCTGTTTTACTTTTGTTTGTTTTTAGTTGATGTTTTTAAACCGTTCATTTTTTTTATTTTCAAAACAACTTTTATCGTAATTTGACATTGTTTAAGATTTATTGAGCGTTTTTGGGTGATACGACCCCATTCTACGACTTGTCTTTTCGTTTATACCACCCTAAAGCATTCTTAATTAAATTAAACTAATTAAGAAGAAAAAACACAACTTTAATAGACATAATTAAACCCAAATAATAACACTTGAAAACAACTTAAATGGTGGAAAGGTGTCTGTTGTTTCATTTGAAATAATATAACTTAACCTTATCTGATTTGTCTTTTTCGTCAAAGAAAGGTTAGGTTAGGTTTAGTAAGGTTAGGTTAGGTTAGGTTTAGTTAGGTTAGGTTAGGTTAGGTTTAGTTAGGTTAGGTTAGGTTAGGTTAGGTTAGGTTAGGTTAGGTTAGGTTAGGTTTAGTTAGGTTAGGTTAGGTTAGGTTAGGTTAGGTTTAGTAAGGTTAGGTTAGGTTAGGTTTAGTTAGGTTAGGTTAGGTTGGAGCCTATTCGACGGTAAGAAAGTAGTGATATACACAATTTCAAGGTTCATAACCTACTGGACAAGACTCCTTTAGCTAATAATACAAGTTTAACATTTCCTTCAAGGCTCAAGAAACCAACTTGTAGTCATTACATACAGAGGTTGGGCTGGGTAAACACAATGATGTCACTTATTAAATTGTTTACTACATTAAAATAATTTATGTTATATTGTTTATATGTGATATTAAATGGGTTGTTTTATCCTAAATCGTTGGGGGGGGGGAGGGAGTTTTGGATAAAATTAGAAAATTTTGAAGCTAGTCGTTAAAGAAAGCGAATTAACAAAATACATGCAACACGAATTGTTCGGTATTTTATTACTTTGCGTATTTATGGGTTTTAATATTTTAGGAGCTTAATATGTGACATATCAAACTAAATGAAGTGTGAACAATTTTTTATATACAGTAAGTGCTTTTTTTAATCCTTTAGGTTCCATTTTTACGTCGGGACGAAGCAAGACTGACAACTACCGATCTGACATTTTCAGTGACGACTAGCTTCGGTTCAGTTTACTTACCAAATAGCCTATATTATGAAGTTAGGTTAAAATCACTAAATTAAATTTTATTACTCATGTGGCAGGTTTAATAAGTGGCGATATTTAGTGAAAAATTAATTGTCACGATTAACGTTTTATGCTAGTAATTTGCAATTTAAAAAAAAATTCACTTGACAGTTTCAAAATGGCGGCTTTAAAAAATTACTAGTATTCCTTTTAATGCTAAGCAATAGGCCTATATCGTTACTTCTATTGTGTCATAGCGTAGCAGAAATATCGGTTAAACTTGGTAATTTACTAGAACACACTAGAGTCCATTTTTAGGTATATAGAGTAGGCCTATAGTGTGCCCATTGGTATTCAGAAATATATAATAGAAAATATCTAAATAGCGGCCGTTTTAAACAATTTTTGGTACTTACGTATTAACGCCACCGCAGCAGAAGTTGCGCTAATGCGCATGCGCCAATAAAGAGCAAACTGGTTTAAGGGAAGCAGAATTCCATTTTTTTCAGCTTTGAGATTCATATACTTTCATTTTATGATTTGTCGCAAAAATTTTAGGCGTAGATTGGCGGCACTTCACTTTTAAAGCTCATGTTTATCCATGATATAATTTCAAATTATTAACTTCAATAAACTTACGAAAGGTTTGGCCAGGTGATTATATATATATATATACACTTTTATATCATTGGTGCGTCCATGTTAAAGGATTTTACATTTAAAGTTGCGTCCGGTTGTAAAGTTGCGTCCGTATAAGGACGCAGCTTTACAACTCCATGTTAGGCTACGGTTACTATGGATGCGAATTCTGACGAAATTTTGTTCTGACGAGTACGTCCGAAACCCTCGTCAAAACAAGGCGGTTACACAGTGAGCGTTTTCTGATCTTCAGATAGTCAGTACGTGTCAAAGCCGCCCAGCAAAATGGATGAACTCGATGAACTATATTTTCTTGAAAGCCCGTTATTAAAGTTATTGTTGTTGAATAGTGGAAAAACAGAGCAGCATGTTAACCAGATATTTGTTAGTAGAGACGAGAAAGGAGAGTTTGGAATGTTATTTAAAGACTTGTGGGACCAACCGGAAAGGTTTTTTGAATATTTTAGGATGAGACCAGCAACATTTGAATACATCCTACAGGGGATAGAAGAAAAAATAACAACGTTCTCAAATTTTCGTAAATGTATTTCAGCACAACAATGACTGGCTGTAACTTTAAGGTGAGTTTTAACAATGTATTTAATTTTTTACTTCAATTGAAATGAAATGAAATTAAAAAAGTGAAAAAAGCAAAATAAGTAAGTAAAGTAGCAGTAAAATTGAAAAATGTCACTTGCATTTTTAGTTTAAATCGGTTGGCGATACACTTGAAAAGAATGAAGCAAGGTCTTCATGTTGAGCTGTACTCAGTGGAGTTTGTGCTTGTTAATCACTTTCCCAACTATCACTCGTTGATGAACCACATGTGGAAATACCATAGTTACGTAGTGAATGTTGCCCTCCGAGTCCCAACAAAAGATCCTCTTCGCAAAACACTTGTTGTAGTTTGGTCCTCACAATCATTTTTCTTTCTTCCGGTACTTTCTTTAAAAATGGGAGTAGGCTTAAGAGAAAATGATAGTCTGGATCTTCGTATCGGGAAGCAGAATTTCTCTCCTTGAACATCTGTATTTTTTGCTCTTCCAGCATTACCAATTTTTTAACTGCTGTGGCATTATTCATTTTGGCAATTTTTTTATGAGGAGCCTTAAAGGTTTGTGGTGGCGTAGTTTCTTTCGTTGTGTTCTGATGTGATTCGAGAGTTTGTGTTTCTGATTCTGGTTCGTTTTCAGGGGGATCAACGGGATCAGGGGAAGCAGCAGAAGTTGAATTCTGTGTGTCGTCATCAAATGTTGTCTCGCTCATGACATTACCTTGCAATTTTATTTCGTGCATTGTGTCCTTCAAAAACTCCAAACTTTTGAAATAGGCCCATTTAGGCTCTTTGGTTATTCCTCCATCGTCTCCTCTCCGTTTTTTAGGAATCTTGCTGCATTCCTTGCGAAAAGTGTCCCTCAAACCTCGCCACTTTGTTTTGGCTGCTTCACCTGCAATTATGAAAAAATATTACAACATTCTAATAGCAGGAGGCAAAATTAAACATAAACAACTAAATTAAAGGCAGATTTAAAGATAACAGGAATCTTTCTTGTAAATGTCTTTTACGGAGTACCGTTAATGGGCTTTAAATGAAACCCATTTAACACTATTAACAAAGCCTAAGGGCAAATGTGCCTTTGGAATGTGCCTTTGGTATTGTGGTAGGCAAGTGGAGGTCTTTAAAAACTGAACTCCAAATCGATCCAGACAAAGTAGACATCATAGTTAAATGCGTGTGTCTATTGCATAACTTAATCATCGACAAGGAAGGTATTGATATTCATGAGGATGACTTTGAGCCCGTACACCATGTGCCAGTTTCACGGAGATATAATCACTACGGAAGAAGCGCGAATGAGGCTAGAGAAACCATGAAAAATTATTTTGTTAGTCCAGCTGGTGAGATCCCGTTTCAGTATGACCTAATATAATAATAATGTTCTAACAATTTCATGTTTTAATCAATAACATGTAAACACTAATTATAATTGCTACGTAGTTAAGTAAAAACCTACATGACAGTAAAACATTTTACTTACTGCTAGTGTTGAGTTCTGCTGCAACCTTCTCCCACTTTTTCCGAGTAATATCCCTGTTGTGGTAATTTTTGTCTTTCATATACCACAAACACCTGTTCTCGTACACAAGACTGATTAATTTATCATTATCCATGGTGAAATAAGCTAATAACTCGAAATTCACCGCACAAACAGGCCCAAACAATCGCAGGTCGCACGAAAAAATCAAACTTGTTTGAACGCTCAAATGGTTCTGACGACGTCGTGTCTGTTCTGACGTCAAAGTCGCTGCCACTGTAAACACACTCATTAGATAACAGGCGTTTGTTTGTTCGGATGACTTCGTACGAAATCATCAGAATTAGTCAGAACAAAATTTCGTCAGAATTCGCATCCATAGTAACCGTAGCCTTAAATAATTATGTCGTGAACTAATGTGATATTTAAATAAGTACGTTTGTTCTATAGGTATAAGGTAGCTTAGCAAAATATCATATCTTATTTCTAATTATTTTTTCGGACTATATAACATGTAGAAACTATTTTGGTGGACGCGTAAATGATAGCAAATTAGTAAATTATATACATTTCATAGTTCCGTGTTCTTCCGACAGAGTCGCCGCAATCGACGTTGTATATTTTCATTAATATACAGAATAACTAAAGTAGTGTACTGTTGCGTCCATCAATTTGGCAACAATGTTTAAGTATTGACTTGTAGTTTTCTCCATTCCGTAGCTTTTAGATGATACAATCTTTTTCTATTCAGTGATTTATTAAAACGTAATATGGAAAGACCTACACTCCAAATTACAAATTGTTATTTAGTGTTTATAAACTACAGCAGGGCTTTATTTACATGTCATGATGTATATATTATTCTTTATATGGTTTGAAATTATTTCATGTAGGGGTACGCACCAAATATTGTTAACGGCATATATGCTGTAAACTAAAGCGCTTTATTTATCTTTATGATGTCTAAGTAAAACTGCAATATTCGTTATATGGTTTGAATTTTATTTGTTTAGGACTACGCCCAAAATATTGTTAACAATATATATTCTGTAAACTCGTGTGATTATATTATATACTAACATAAAATAGGCGCTATGCTCTATTTACATTTTATGAATCCTGAATGAACTGATAGCCTACATGGTAAGATTCGGATTTATTTGCAATAGGGGCTACGCCCCAAATATAGGTATTTTTATTTTCTGTTTAAAATTTATCCAAATGATGTCCCTTTATTTACATTTAGTGAAGCCTAATTATAGTTGCCGACATCATGCTTTGGTTCGGATCTATATTGAAATGGGCCTACACCCTAAATGTTTAAACTCTTATTTGATGCTTACAAACAGTATAACTTGCCGCTCTATTTACATTTAATATCGCCTGAATGTAACGGTAGTCTATATAGTATGGTTCGGATTAATACGCCCCCAATATTATTTATTGTTTACAAAATGCAAACCATTTCCCTTAATTTACGTTTATTGACGCCTGAGAATAGCGGCAAACGCGTGTGCAGGATTTTCACGTATGAGCGCCTAGGCGACTTGGGCCCTTTTTTAATTTGCCTGCAATACAATGTATATTCAGTCAATATCGGCATATTGCGAGTTTTTTAAAAGGAAATTGATATTTGAAAACCATGTGTGGTACTAAAACGTTTTTCCGTCGACAGTTTCAACATTTTTGTTTTTCATGAATTTTGACCATTGTATTAATTAAATTATTGAATATCAACTGCTAATATGCTATAAAATAAAATATCCATCTACAGTTTTTTTTTTTTTTTGTTTTTTTTCATGAATTTTTAAATAGTAATATTTTTTGGTGTTCTTCTGAGGAGGTTGTGGGTGTCACGGTACGCCTATACATAGCGGCAGAGTTAATGGTATTGTTCTGACTTTTGTTTTACTATTTATAAAATGAAAAAATGTAGTTTTATTATATTTCATGACAAATGAGAATAGTAGCCGACTTCACTGTAGTTTTTGGAATTTAATTAGTATACAATTAAAATTTCAATTAAGGAAAAACTGGTAAAATTGTAAAAATCCAAATTTCATATGTTAAAAAGATGAAAATATTTTCATCCATGGTGAAGAATTTATTGCTTTAATCCTATATATGACTTAATAACTGTGTTATTTATAATCTATACCCTAACTAGCATTGGATGCAGGGTAAATAGGTAATATAAATATGTTACTAAGTCTCATTTTGTGTCAATAATAATAGGCTAAATAAAAAGTAATTTTATATGTTTAAACAAGATTTTCCATGTCGACAATTCCAAACCATAACTATTTATAATAATTTAAACAACTAACATTTGTCGCTGGAACACGTTTACTAATTTTATTATACATATATTTGTGATTTTTTTAAGTCTAGGCTATTATTATTCTAAGTGCACCATCTCACTGATAAGCTCAATATAAAAAACTAGAACTAACATTTCATTAATATAAAAAAATGTTGTTCATTATCGTTCTTTTACAAAATGTATGAGTTCTAGATATCCTTTATAAGGTTATTTACTTATTTACGTATACAATTATTATTTTATTTAGTATTTACTAAAACGATTTTCGGCCAAAACAATACTTTGGGACTTTGATTATACCTAATGTTACTACAGACTCATTTATGTTTTAACGTAACGTACAACTTAGGTTTGCATAACCTAATTTTGAATTTTGAATTTTAACCCATATTAATACACAAATATAAGATGTTTGCTTGCTACTAATAAACTATTACGAGCAAATGATGTACAGTATTCTGTTTGTTCAACACACAACTTAGAATTAAATATTAATTGTTAAAAAAATGTTTGTCAAAAGCATAACGTGAATTCTGCATTGACATAATATTGGCTTTGGAATAATGTTTTCTACTTCAAATTTGAAATTTTCTTTTTTATATTATCTTCACAATGTCTCAAAATATGTCAATAAATTTCCGACTTTCTCCAATTTTGTAAATCCATGTATTTTATTTTCAAACTTTAACCAAAATACTGAAAAGAACACTTGTTCTAAATTTTTATTTTCTAAAATAAACCAAATAAAAATTACAAATCTAATAACTTACTAAAACATTAAATCTTGAAAGTCAGTGCGTCGAGAGCGGCTATTCACTCTCTTCTTTACGTTTATAATGTAAACAGTTATAAAATTATTTTATTTTTATAAAATAAAAACAATGAAACTAAACATGTTCAGTACCTGACATCCAAAGTAGTAAATCGCTTCAGTCCATTTCACAACAGTTACAGTTAACCTTTTATTTGTTTTCTTTTCATCTCTGGCCTATTCGTTTAAAATTGTTAAGAATGAGTAATAAATGTCAGAAGGAAAAAAAACTAAAATGAGGTAATAATATTTAATTGCCAGAATATAAAATATATATATATTAGTGTCAGAAAATACAAAATTACATAAAACCTACTTTGTGTAGCAATACTTTTAGTCTTATACATATTTAGACATCTTCAAAATAAGTTACTTACCATAGTAATATCAGAAACATTAGTTTTTCATAGAACAATTAAATTTTGAGTACAAATAATTGTACTATTTTAATGTTATACTGATAAAAACAAAATGTATTATCAATCACTACAATAAATCGGAAAAACCTTACCACTAATGTAGTATAATTTTACAAAAAGTTTAAGTACAAAAAATTGTATTATATTAATGTTATACTGGTAAGAACAAAATATATTATTAATGAATACAATAAATCAGAAAAACCTAGCACTAATTTAATAAAATTTTACAAAATTTTAAGTACACATAATTAAAATTTACTATATTAATGTTATACTGGTAAAAACAAAATATATTATCAATCAATGCAATAAGTCGGAAAAATCTAGCAATAATGTAATAAAATTTTACAAATTTTAAAGTACATATAATTGTATTATATTAATGTTATACTGGTAAGAACAAAATATATTATCAATCAATACAATAAATCGGAAAAACCTAGCACTAATGTAATAAAATTTTACTAATTTTTAAGTACAAATAACTGTATTATATTAACTGGTAAAAAACAATATATATTATCAATCAATACAATAAATACAGTTACTTTTTATTATTTAATTTTTTATACTGGTTTTGGACAAAAACTTTAATTTTTATCCAGGGTTTGTTATTAAACAGGTCCGGATACATTTCAATTAGTTTTTCACACTCTTTTGTTTTAGGAGCGTGTTCATTAGTTATGTGTGACTTAAAGTAATCATTTACAACTTTTTTTTTATGGATTGTCCATGGCACTAGTGTTCTTTTTTTACCAATTATTTTTACTGGATTGGGTTTTGATACAGTTTCTGATACAGAAATTTCTGATAGGATTGAAGTATTTATATCATATAAATGTTCTTCCATATCACCCTCACTTGCCTGAAGCAAATCATCTTCCATATTGAATTCTATTTCTTGTAAAGACTTTCCTTTAAAGTCTACTGCTGTTCCGCTCTCCATCATTATTAATAGTTTACATATTTTTGCAGTTTGGTAGACATCGTCTGGAAGGCGATATTCCCCCCCTATGAACTCTGTCACTGTGTCGCATGAAGGTCGCCAATTGCTCAATGTCTCCTTGACTCATATTGAATATCTGCGTTATAGTTGCAAGATGTTTTCTTAATCTCGTGGCTGTAATAACCGCTGGATTTTTTATTTTACTTCCGTTAGCTAGTTTTTTTAATACCATGTATCCCCTAATTGGTCCAGTTTTGCCTAACTTACCAAATAAATATATATTTTTGTTTATGTCTACAAAGTTCTGCCTTACCGTCAGCAGAAGGCTGATGTGTTCTTGCACATCATGGCTAAATATACCGGCACTCCTCTCCCTCGTTTCCCTCGAATTACTACTCTTTTGAATTTTTGCATTAAAATCTTTTCTGTGGGTGAAATTACGTCATTAAATTCCTCATAATTACTTTGTGCATCGGAATTACTGTAAGAGTGTACACTCATGCGTTCTAGTCTCCAGGCCTTTTTCTGTTCAATAAGAGTACTCTACAAAAAATCGATTCAACCAATGCTTTATAAGATTCTTTTCATAGTTGTCTTGCTTAAGTTTTGATGCAGCCACTGTTCCCATATTTGAGAGATATTCCTTGAATAATTTGATGTCACTTGCCAGGGGGATAATAGTCACTTTATTCCATTTGTTTATATTAAGGTCTGATGCAGCTTGACTTGAAATATCGAATTGCCAATTTGTCTGAAGTAAGAGTATCATTGTTTTTAAGTCACTCTGTGCTTCAGCCGAAGGTATAGTGGCAAATACGTCCTTCCTTTTTAATGCATATGTTATTGCTATATCGCAACAGTCTTTTAGGGATTTACAGATGTTCATTGCATAAGTTGGAGCAGTATACGTTTCTGTGTCAGCGTCATATCTTGCTACATTTTTAGTCGATTGCACTAACAGGTCGTAATGTTGAGGTTTTAATAAGTCGAATAGGTTTTTCACGTTTGGTTCTATTTTTTGTGCTTCAATCAGTAATTTTGAAAATTCGCGCATTTTTCTTGACGTCACTGGAATAAAATGTTTTTCTCTGTGCGTTTTCAAATAACGTGCGCCAAATGCACAAATTAGAGTGTCCTTTTTTGCTACTAAAGATGTTAAATCTACTCTCATGTGTGGAAACACTGCTGTTTTCAAATGTTCGTCAATACGTGTGTTAGTTAAAAGCAAATTTTGCCCCAGACTCAAGGACGATTTAGGAATATTAGGATTTTTTCGATGCCTCCATAACTGTTTTTTTTTTGCATAAAACCATATACAGTATATACAAGGTATGTGAGTAGTGTCGGAAATACAAGGTCGCCTTACAGGTTTCTTGCATCCTTCACTAGCGTTTAGAATATAATTACCTTTCTTACGTAAAACTGTAATCAATTCATTCCTTTCTTTACTTTTGCAAAGCTTGGAACACATTTTTTGTACTTCTATTTCAGTACTATGATTTCTAAATATATTCCGAGCAAAATTAAGAACCATTGATTTACAGTATAAACAGTAGTTTTTAGTACGGACGCATTTAGTTTTTTTTTTTTGTGGTTTAGAGTTATTTTGTCTTTCGTCGTCAGAAGAACGATCTTTTGAAATAATTCTTTCAAAAGAGTCTGCAGTTGTAGAAGGGAGCGCAATGTTGTATTTCGAGTTACCTGACTCTGTGCTTTTTGGAATTGTAGATACATTTACAGTTATTGACTCTTCCTCTTCACTACTCGTATCTTCGTTACAATTTGGTATAAATTCAGGGTCTTCATCCGATCATAGTTAATCATATATCACGATTAACCTTTAAATGTTTTTTTTAACAAATGAAAACAAAATGTCAACAAGCTATAACTCCGTTTGTATTGGTTCTAAAGAAACCATAAACCCACTATTATTTTTGTTTTTGTATAGGCTACATGTTTTATTCTTTTAATGTTTTTCTTAAAGTGCATATTTTTTAAGTTATTTATGAAAAACCGTAAGAAAAACATGGTTTTTCTGGTTGAAAAATCCATACTTTCACTTGCGAATAACTCGAAAGTATTGACTTTAAAAAATCTTTATAGAACAAAAGTTGCTAATAATTGTTGCAATAATAAAGTTGCAACAAAAGTTGCTATAATAAAAGTTGAAAAAAGCAACTCCCGGCACAGGGACAACTTTGAAGTAGAAGGTACGTAGTACTCAAATCCAATTTTTTAGGAAAATCGGAGCTGCTTGGACAAATTAAATAGTATTACCGTTTTTTGCCTTCATTGACTGAACTATTAATACTAACTTATAACCTTACAGAGCTCTAATAATATACATAGTATTAGCATTATTTTGATTTCAGCTTAAAATATTTAAACCGTTGAAGATGTGGAATATTTTTTTTATTTTATTTTCTTTTATAAAAAAAAAATATTTAGGATGTAATTATAAACTATATTATAAATATATAAGTAACATATATTAATTTTAACTTAACTATCAGACTTACCTTTCAATCTGAACTTCTATTCTTTGAGCACTTAACCCCAAGAAGTAACAAGAAGGCCAATGCCAATTCCTTTGAAAGTTTTGTTTCAAAATGTATAAAATCAGAAAGTTAGTAGGGAAAACCCCTATTTAAATACGAACGGGGGGGGTTTATCTAGGCCTTATGTCGTGGCAATTGTTTTAAGAGAGTTGAGGTACAGGGAAAATCCCAGGTACCAACCTTTGGCAATTCTTTGTCTTGGAACAAAACTCTCCTTTGTAATAGCAGTAAAACTTTTTACACGCTATTAAACAAAAATAATGATTAGCATTCGTTTCCTGCTTGAATTTACCAAATAATAAAGTCTAGTAACGTTTTCTTATTAACACGCTCGCTGCTGAAATAAAAGCATTATATTATATACTCTACGTGGTGTGCTGGTATGTAATTTTTTTGGATAATTGTATATATTTATATATATTTTTTGGTTTATTTATAGCCAACACACTAAATATTATGTTTTTCAATTAAAAAAAATATGACATTGATCGTTAGCACATCACATCAAATTAGAGCCAAAATGCGAATAATACACATGCGCATTTTCCTTTTTTTGATAAACCTTTCTATAAAAATAAACATAATATTATTATTTAGATAAAACACTTTTATATATTCATTTAAGCTTTTTACACTATACGATTTCACCCGGCCGGGAAAAAATTGGACGGTTAATTTTTTTCAGTCGACTGATAAAGAGTACGAGGTCTTTCACATTGCACGGTTTCAACCCGGGTACGGTTTTTAGTCGTGTTGCAGCCGTCTAGTGCCGCAGGGCCGGGTCGTCCTGCGGCTCAGTGGCCTACGTGACCTTATGCACACTTTCACACTACACGATTTTTAATCGTCCGGGAGCTGTCGCGCAGTGAAGACAGCTTGAACCGCTCTTCGCCGTTTGCGTTTTGTGTCTCTGCAGTTTGCATTTGCATTTTTGTGTCGTTTTGCGTCTTTGTGCTAAAAATGGAAGAAATTGATGCTTTTTAAAGTTATTAAAATATTGCAACTGACTGATAGTTCATTTAAGAGTCACAAAAACAAAATTGCAGAGAAAAATTAAAATTACGCTCAATTTATATGATAATACACAGTTTTTTAATAAAAATAATATTTCTTAAGTATGAACATCTTAGAGCATTTATTTAAAAATAAAAATATATTTATTGAACTATATCCTAGGTACAATAAGGCCTACACCTAGGTACAGTCACTTGTGTCATTCTGTGAAACAGGATGTGGGACAAAATATTTTGTAGCTAAAGATCTATTTATAATGAAATGAAACAATAGAAGTTTTATTTCCACAAATTTTTCAATTCCACAAAATATGAAAATTTGTGGAAATACAACTTCTATTGTTTCATTTCATTCTACATAATGAATTTTGACCAAGTACCAACGGTCTTAAGTATAAATAAATAAACAATCTATTTCACTATTTGTAAAGGATTTACTAACTGTACAGTGTCCTTTTTCACCCTACTTTCCTTCCATGTTGATTCAATTAATCGATTTTAAAGTTTACAAAAATATAATATTTTGAAGATTGTTAAAATATTTGTTAAAAATATTGATTCATAATAACAACTTCACTAGGCTACACCTTCCACAGAACCGTTAAATAATATCCTATAAGCAATCTCTGTGAAATGTAAATAACGTGTTTACAGATTGACGCTCTAAATAACAATTTCTGAATTGGCAATGCGCTTTTCCTAAACAAAATGGAACCACACCATAATGTTTGCCGCTATAATAAAGCTTAGTCGAATGTCAAAAAAGTGCTTTTTTTACAGAGTGAAACTCTAAATAACCATTTCTGTGCTTTTTCTAAACAAATTCGGATAACACCACGAAGTTTGCCGCTATATTAAGGTTTCGCAAAAGGTTTATAGGTCAACAAAGTGATATAGATTAAAGTTTATAAACAAAATATATGATTATCTATAGATTTAGTTAAATATTATAAATCAACTTTATCCACAATATATATTTGGTTTTTTAAAAATTTGTTCTATTTTATTTCATTAATATAATAGAGTTCTACTAAATAATTATAATTTATTGTGTTTATCCCATTTTCGAAATAGAAGTGAAACAAAACTCGTAAAGTTTACTGCTATACCGACCAAAGCTTAGTTGACGTTTTCTTTATTTTCGTTAGATATTTTTAAACTTTGAAGAAACTGAACAATAAATGAGTTTGGTTAGGGTCTACCCCCTACCCCCCTGGTCAGGTATGAAATAAACGGCAACGTCGCAGGACGCAGCTTTAGCTGATTTCGGGTAGTGATATACTACCATAGGAAGCAATAATGCATGAGTTTGGTTAATTTTACACACTGGACGTTGTAATGAAGGATTTTGAATGGATGCATCAATGATAGAGGTTAGAAATTTTCTATGACTTTTTATTGTGATATGTATATCAAAAACTAATGTAATAACCATAATTATCTACTATAATAACCTATATATACTACAGTAATAAAATGATTTAGTCCACTATTACTTGTGGACGCGACATGACTGTTTTTTGTATGGACGCAGTAATGATAAAAAAGTGTATATATATATATATATATATATATATATATATATATATATATATATATATAGCTACCTGGCCAAACTTTTCGTGATATATAATTATATCGCAAAGTAAGCAAATATTGGCGCATGCGCATTAGCAACTTCTGCTGCGGTGGCGTTAATACGTAAGTACCCAATTTTTGTTGATATCGCATGTTTTATTAAACTTAGAAGACACTAAATTAAATACAAATTTACTGTTTTCAATTCTTCATGTAATAGTACCCAACCACACCTCTCTACGATGACAAATAGTGAAGTTATTGTCAAAAATATAATTTGGAAACATAACCTCCCAATAAATTATGATTTTCGTATAGTTAAGAGCGAAGCGAAATGAAGGCTGCTTCATATAATAGCGTCGAGGGTCGAGTCAATAAACTACAACTATGTTTAAATACAGTATTTTAAGCTCACATTACATTATTTTTAATTATAGAGCAATTTTTGACTAACATGAATCTTTTACGATAGGCCTAATACGAAACATTTCAAAACAATGCAAAATCAATATAACTAAAGTAGTAACTGGCATTTCAACTCTTTTCTTTCGTTTCATTTTTTGTCTTCGATCTGCTTCAATTTCTCAACTACTTACTTGAAAGCTTTGAGAATTTAATCGACAATTCCCCGATCCATCTCTCCCGTCCCATCTCCCCCCTTCTGTTCCCTCAACACTCGACAAGCCTACGGTTTTATCGCGTATAAGTCATTACGACATTTGTAAGTCTTACTACCATGATGTTATTTTAGTGCTTTATATGTTTAACTGAATTATACAACATTCCAATATTTTAGCACACATTCTACAGATACGTAAATCTTTGAAATTGGAGTTATAACACTGTATAGAGTTTTTATTTCAAAATTAATTTATTACTTTTCTCAAAATAATAAATTAATTAGTTCCTTTTTTTGTTTATTATTTGTTTACTTATTCAGGGAGATTTAAAACTGCGCGACAATATTTCGGTAGCTATAGCTAAAAGGTTATGTAAACATAGGTCCGGAACGCTAGGTCGGCCATTTTGTATTTTACAAAAACATAATATTAGAAATAGATAAGATATTGAGTGAACGCGTTATATATTATGTCACCTTTTACCAGTATACCAGAAAAACAAAACTTTATTTTGTACATTTTCAAAATGGCGTACGGTTTTAAAATGTTTAATGTAGAATATTCCTATATCGTCAACAACCTTTAATATTCCATTTCTTGGTCATTGTTTACAAACACCCAAGAATAGATTAAAAACAAAACATTACAACAAAACAAAACGTTGTGAATTCCGATTATCTTTATCTCCAAACCTTTTATTTTAAGCCTTAAGAATCAAATAAAAGCTATTTAAAATGTTCAATGTAGATAATCTTTAAAAACAAATATTTACAAGAGACAAAATACTTTTATTTTTAAAAAACAAAATCCTTTTTAAACTCTTTTTTGTAGGTCAAGGAATAAACATGATGTATTGGTAATTTTTAACAATACCCAAGATTAGTCTAAACCAAAATATTATTGAATTTTGATAATTGATAATAATGTTATATTCCTTTGTCCACAAGGTGACAAAAATGAAAATTTTTCCTAAAAAGTTTCAAAATTAAAACTTGTGTTTACTCATTAAAATTTTTTTTCCCAATAGCTTGGTAAAAGTACATAACAAATTCAACCTAAATTTGTAGAAAATTATATTCTGATACAATTTATTTGTTAACTAGTAAATTTACAAAAATGACGAGAAAAAAAAATTACAAAATATTTAAATTAGTATTAGGCTACACACCAATCGATATTTTGTAACTGTTAAGGAAAACATTTTCATTTTTGGTACTTTTCTGAGTAATGAATTATAATATCTTTTAGGTTAATCTTGGGTGTTCTAGACAATTAACCGAGAAATTATGTTTCTTGGCGATAACTTTTATTCCTTGACCTACAGAAAAGAAAAATTTTGTTTTTCGTAAAAAGAGGAAAAGCTTAATTGTTTCATGTAAACATTAATGGTTTTCAAAATATTTTGCATTAAACGTCTGCCATTTTGAAAAGTTATAAAAAATATTGATTTGTCTGGTAAAATGTTGCATATTTGTGTATACCAAATCGAATATATCATTTACTTCAAAAAATATAATCTTGTTTTTATAAAAACAAAATGGCCGACAGACATTTCTCATTTTCAAATTATATACATCAAAACTAACAAAAAATGTCAAATAAGATATATTCTAATTCCGCTTTATTATCCGTCTATCCGCCATTTTGTTCTTTTACAAAAAAAAAAAAAAAAAAAAAAAAACATTAAAACTCCAGAAATAGATAAGATATCGAGTTCAAATTTAGTATAAGCATTTTGTATGTTACTTTTTACAAGTGTACCAAACACAAAGACTTTATTTTTATTACATTCAAAATGGCAGAAGTTTAAATGTTTTTACGGTTTTTGATTCGATGTTAAAAGTTTTCAATGGACGCCATTTTGAAAAAACTAAAATAAAATCTTTTGTGTTTAGTAGCCTACACTCGCAAAACTTATATGAGAAAGTTCATGGATCAAAAATTGGAATAATAGAACTGTACTCGCCATAAAACAATACAAATCGCATTTATGAACGGTGTAACACACAAGTCTGCTAATTCTATTGTTTGTCACAAGTGTATTCCTAGGCCATCGTAAAATAGACCTCCTCAGTACACAGAATGATTATATTAGGCCTATAAGTGTTTAAAGTTTAGAAAAATTGACGTGTGATTCATTTTCGTTAAGATATTATTCGTATTCCGTCATTGTTGAATGAAGTTTAAAAAAATAGTTCTTGCCATAGTGTAAACACCAACACAGGATTAAAAGTAAAATTTTATTTGTTCATATGTCATGTATTAACTTAGAAATGCGCAGATTTCAATTCTGCATGCAATGGTACCAACCCCACATCTCTACGATGACAAATACCCAAGTTAACTTTTGTTAGAGACAGTGTATGATGTCACTGGTTTAGTAAGGCCTACCATCATTAAATTGTTTTATTAAGGATTACAAGGTGAGCCTCTTATCAATAGGATCGTTGAATATTTCGAAGTATCGAAGGTGTTTTCACGAGAAAGATAATGAAGAGCTAAAAATTTCAACGTTAAAAATTTGTTAATAAATAACCAGATGAATAATACTGCATAGTGACTTAAAGTTTGCTTATTGTAAAGAATAGGAGCAGCATCGTGTTTCCAGGCCACTTCGTGTGGAGTCTTTGGTCTCACCTCATAAAAATAAAATTAATACAAACTTCACATTCAACGTAAAACATATGCAAAGTGCTTTTATTTGCTAATTTTAATGCATCTTGGGTCGTTAAAGTAAAGCAAACCCACGCCCAGTACAAAGGATGATTAGGTCGCCATTTCCATGCTCTGTCATCATCGCCTTTCTTGTAAAGAAAGGAAAGAGCGTATAATAAAGACCCTTCAAATACTCTGACAGCGTCAGGGTCGGACATGAACAAAAGTTGGTCAAGACAGTCCTGCCAGGAAAGATGAAAAGAAAGCGATCGGTAATTGTGTACTATACGCACCGCCATTGTTTGTAAGTTCAAAACACGAAACATGCTTTTTGTCAATATTTTTAGGTTGTCATCTCTCTAGTGGCATAAAAAAAACAAAAAAAAAAACATGACTGCGACTTTCGTTCTCTCCAATGCAATCCTTTCCATTTCGGCTATTCATCCGGTCTAGGCTGCGCCACTCATGCACACTCTTACGAGAATCATTGTTTGTATTTAATAACCGTTTGCGTTATTTTACTAATTTATTAATCTAAGTTAGTTTAATTATTTTATAAATCTATTTGAATATATAACCTAACCTATTTGAGTATTGGAAAAAAAAATTATATCAGATTTGTAGTAGCAGGTTAGGTTATCATATGCTAAAATTCCTGTTTTATTTTATTAAGTTCCTGTTTGATGTACAAAAAATGGGGGTCCGTATAAATACACAAATACCGAGGGATCTAATCCCAAAAAAGTGTAGAACCAGCTAGGTCCGTCGGGATTGCCAAGCTTTCTGAACTCTAAACTTACCAAGTAAACTATTGAATAAAATCGAGCTATCAATGGGGTTAAGTTTTTTTCTACTTATTATCTAACAGTAATATCTACTTACGAGCTTGTAAACAGATTTGGATTAAATAATCTTGACGTTTTACTTAAATTTGAACTAAATCGGTAGAGCCGATTTAAAGAAATAACGTCTTTTATAATTAATTCGATAATTCGTTTCAATTTATAGGTTAGAAAAGAGCAGAAGTTAACGTCAATAGAACTTCAACAATCTGCAGATTATAAAATGCTTTTAAAGCCGAACCCCTTCAGGGAAATCCAAAGTAGAATTTTACATTAGACCCAACAAGTAAGTGAAGTATTAAACAAAAGAGCGTCCATATTTGAAGAGGTTTCCCCCCCTCCCTCTCTCTGTTTTAAAAGGAAAGCAATGCTTGATGGGCTTGCCTTGCCCGCATTCCGTATTACTCGTTTCCCGGCATTCCTTTGGACAAATTTTACAATGCAAATTGATTGAAACGCTCTTTTAAAATTATCTACGTGCTTCTGAGAATTTAAATTCCAGTTACTTGAGTTCACTCTCAAAGGAATTCACAACTATGAAACGACCATAGATCCTTATCTGGGCTTCATTTTTGGTTTACAGTACTTCAAAAAGTACTTAAATTTATACGCCCTTGATTTCTTATGGTTTTACCAAAAGACGTCACTCATATTATGGTAAGCCTACTGGAAGGATCTGACCATAACTTGGTACACACTGGAGAGTGGAGACCGGTTAAACCAGCCATCTTTGTTGTAACGGTCACTAGCTCTTACGGTGTTGCTATTCGGTACTAGGCCTATTCACTACGTGAGTCAAAACTTGATCTATTTTTCTACAAAACCACTACCATATACACTGGTCCAAATATTAACAAAATGTTATTTCTTACAGAATTTTCCAAAAAAGTTGAGAAAAATCACGTTTTGTGTAACTTTTGGAACACCCTGTATATCATATTATATTTTTGACGAACATCTATCTATCAAGAGCAGTTCTTCACATACAAATAATAGCGTTCATTACACAAAAATCGCGTTTTGTTAACTTTCGGAACACCTTGTATGTCCTAGTAAACTTTTATACCGCCCTGTAGAGGGCTCAAGTTAAGAGCTATAAAATTAATAATATATTACACACAATATTAGTATATTAATTTTTATATTACACACAAAAATCACGTTTTGTTAACTTTTGAAACACCCTGTATATCGTACTAAACTTTTGTACCGCTCTGTAGATAGCTCAGGTTAAGAACTTTAAATGAGAAGCCGAACATCTTTCTATCCATAGGAGTTTTTCATTTTTTCAAAATAATAGTGTTACATTACACAAAAATCACATTTTGTTAACTTTTGGGAACACCTTGTACATCGTACTAAACTTTTGTACCACCCTGTAGATAAGTCAGGTTAAGAACTTAAATTGAGAGGTCGAACATCTTTCTATCTATAGCAGTTTTTCATTTACAAAATAATAGTGTTACATTACACAAAAATCACATTTTGTTAACTTTTGGGAACACCTTGTACATCGTACTAAACTTTTGTACCACCCTGTAGATAAGTCAGGTTAAGAACTTAAATTGAGAGGTCGAACATCTTTCTATCTATAGCAGTTTTTCATTTACAACATAATAGTGTTACATTACACAAAAATCACGTTTTATTAACTTTTAGAACATCCTGTATATCCTACTAAAATTTTGTACCACCCTGTAGATAGCTCAAGTTAAGAACTTACTTTAAAATAAGAGGTCGAACATCTTTCCAGTTCTTCAAATACAAATAATAGCGGTACATTACACAAAAATCACGGTTTGTTAATTTTTGAAACACCCTGTATAATTAAACTTCTGCACAACCTAACATTTATCAGGTAAAACCTTGACCTGCAGAGTATTTCGAATTAAATATTGATTTGATTATCGTCTACATAATCGCGTGTTGGAACCGCCAAATTCTGGGAATTAAAATAAAACATATTTGCAAACAAAGGAATTTGTTGTGAGATTAATTTATCAAATTACATAATCGACCTTGCTGTAAAGATTAAAGAATCGATTAATACACATTTCACGGTACTGAAAAAAATATTGATATAAGTTAAATATTTAATCTATTGATTTATTTAATGGCTTAATTTACACGTAGAGTAGAAGGGGAATTTATACAAGTGGAAGCAACAATTGAATAGAAAGGAGATCTGATCTCTCTTTGTCTATTGACGCATACTCACAGCGTTGTGAAGTAGCGCTTTGTAAGTACCGTACATAAAGAATTTTACCAGCCTCGTCATCAGAAAAAGACAAGTTGTTGTGTGACCATACCCAGCCTAATCACACAATGTAATACAAGCGGATCCTCTAACTCTAATGCCCACTGAATGGGCCTTGTTGGAAATGTTAAATTGTATTGGTAAATCAAGGAATAGTGTAAGTTTTGTTGAAAACAGTTGTTACACAGGTACCTCAAACTGCTTACATCTTGAAGTCAGGTCGGCCACGCCCTACCGGGATTAATAGATGTGTATATTTTAAAAACTATAACAAGTTCTCTTGGGTTCGAAATTACATTTTTGACAATAACTTGGCTATTTGTCATCGTAGAGAGGTGGGGGGTTGGTACCATTACATGCCGAATTGAAATCTGCTCATTTTTATTTAATTGTTGTGTTGTAAATTACACAATACACGACATACGGTCAAGAAATAATTTTGGTAATTATATAGCAGAGTAGCCTCATTTCAAAATCAATTTTTATGGGTTTTATTCGTCAAATAAATGTTGGAAAAACATTTTATTATCGAAAAAAAGTGTCGGAAAGATGATTACATAATATAATTACACAAGTTGTTTTTTCGTGAAAAAATTAACTCTGTGTTATCTTTCATACTCATGACATTCACTTCAATAAACGTACGGAAGGTTTGGCCAGGTGGTTTTATATATATATAGCAACCTGGCCAAACCTTTCGTGACATATAATAATACAGCCCTACATATTTACAGCAAAGAAAACATTATTTATTCTTATGAAGTAAGGTATGTAGTAGAGGATAAAAAATAAAACAAGGAAAATACAGCGCCACCACCTCCTAAGACCCAGAGGTGAACTAGTTTATAGACCTAATAGCCTGATGTACTTTTAAAAGTACAAATCATAGAAACCCAGAATAATTATTTGTCTTTAGTTTTATCGGCCTTACGTCCTTTTAAAAGTACAAGAAAACTTGTATTTTTAATCTCCTTGAAGTAATTTTGAAGTGAGGCTACTCTGCTATATAATTACCACTATTTTGACACTAAATTTCATGTTTCTCTCTACTACCATTATGACGTCACCAATCTACCGGTGGAATGCAACCACACAAATATAACTTTAAAATTAAACTTTATAATCATTGCATTTTTCTCCCACACCCGGTAACAGGAATGTTTAAATTGAACTATTATAAAACTATCGATTTATTAATGATACGCTTTATCAGAATAATCGAATTTCGATTATTTTATCAACTTAAAATATCATATCATAATTTGATTGAATTACATAAGAGAATTTTCCATTTAACAGAGTTTGAAGATGTCTTCAAATCCCACTTGTAATACACATTGAAGTAGAATTACATAACCTTAAATAATGGTTTCACTTGCTAATTATTAATACAATTTTATTACGATCATATACAGTATGATCGACAAATCAGAGCCCCTCGTTTTTAAACAACCTTCTTTGATTCTTTAAGCGTTAAAATAAAAAATATTTGGAGATAAAAATTATCGGAATGCAAAAATGTTTTGTTTTTAGCCTAATCTTGGGTGTTGTAGACAATTACCAAGAAATTAAATGTTCAGGTTTTTGTCGATAACTCGGTTTTGAAGCTACGGAAAAAATTTAAAAAATTTATTTGTTTTTCGTTAAAAGATGAAAACCGTCGCTTTTCGGTATATTCGACATTTTAAATGTCCGCCATTTTGAAATGTAGAAAATAAAATTATTGATTTTTCTGGTATACTGGTAAAAGGTTACATAAATAACGCGTGTACTAAATCTTCCCTCAATATCTTGTCTACTTTTATAGTGGCTTTTGTTTTTTAACACAAAATGACTGACTGGAAGCGTTTTTGGACTTATATGAACTTTTATACTTATTTTTAGCTATAGAATTATTTCCGGAGTTTTAATCAGTATAACTTCTATACTCTGTCAAGTTCAGGTTGGCGGGTGGAGCCGGGACTACCTGAGGCCACCCCTTTAATCCCTCGCCGCGTCCGCCTGAGCTGTACTCTGCCTAGGCGATGAGTCACCTACTGGCTGTGTTTATACAAAGGTACACTTTATTAAAAGAATAATAATTTAACATGTTTAAAAGTATATTTGAAATCTAATAAAATAGTTATGAAAAATGATACCAAACTCGACCTAGGTATTAGAACATTTAATACGAACTTTATTAAGAATTGTTTACATTGTGACTGCGACTTTTTATTTAGACAATTTAGAAGGCAAGTTTTAAGCTGTAATGAATATTAAAAGCTTTACTTAGTTCAGACCGCTGTAGGTTTAATAGTTAATAAACTATTGTATAGCAGGCCTATTATATTGCATTGTATATAGCATATTATTGTGTATATACTTTTTCTCCGATTGTTATTGTAATTTGTATTAAACACTTTATATCTCAGTAAAAGATTTACTATTATTAACAAATTCTACGGTCAATTTACTTTTACCCAAACAGTCCCTAAGTAAAGTAGCGTATGAAGTAAAATAAAATTTTCAATATTATTTAGGCGCTCGGAGCAATTTCAGCATTTCTAGTTTAGCGAAGCGACCCTTCCTAATCCTCTTTAATGAGCGGGGCAGTTTCATAGTTTCAAAAGTACCCAAAATGTCGGGGCAGTTTCACTACGCCCCAAAAAATGACATTGGGGGGGGGGGGGGGGGTAGATAAAAGTTAGGTATCAAATTTTAATAAAACTAAAAGTTTTCTGATTACGAAAATCTATGTTTATTTGAATTAAAAAATTAATATGCTGGCGCTAGGCTAAATTTTTTTTAAGTATCAGATATCATGCCCCCCTCCTTCTAAATTGAACATGGCGTGACCTACAATTCTGAGTAAATGTATTTGGATTTTAAATTAAATTGCAGTGCGAAATAATATATTATAGTTTTTTGTATGATGAATAGAAGTTAAATTAGCGATTTTTTCAAATTGCAGTTACCATAAAATTTGATTATAATCAAACCCTAAAGCACTGTAGACAAATCATTCCAATAAAACACTTTTTTGAACACGATTTTCTGTCTCGTCTCATACTTCCTTTAAACTTACACATAGGAAATAAACTAATAATGATGAGGGATATTTGCGAACGTAACGTTACACAGGGAATATTAATGTGAATTGCCCGCGTTACATTCATATTCTTCTACGATTATGTCTCCAGAATACGACCTTTGCCTTTAGGATAAATAAAATTTAATCGATCGATAAGTAGGTCAATTATGTCTAAGCTATTTCTATTTAGTGTCTTAAAACAAAGAGCTTCGAAGCAATAAACCCCCAAGGCTGGACGGTTTGTTGGCAACACTGATGGCTATTTAGTCTGACTTGTTCACAATATTCACAAGTTTGTTGTACGGATTGGCAAGTAATCTTTTGGCAACATTTACGGAAACCACCAAAGTAATTTAAAATACGATAATTATTGATTTTCTTAATACAGAGTGTCGCGTAAGTAAGCTGCCAAACTGAAAGAAATGATTCTGTGGTTCAGGATAAAGAAAAATAAACCTTTTTTAATTATTTTTTCTAAAAACGCTTAGTTTCAAGATATCCGCCATTTTTTTTTTTTTTTTTTTCCAAAATATATTGAGTTCAAATTTGGTTTTAAGATTTTTTTATGTTACGTTTTATAATTGTTCCGAAAATTATTTTATTATGTATATTTTCAAAATGGCGGCCATTTAAAATATTTAATATTAAATAATTCGAAAACCATCAACTTTATAAAAAAAATTTACAGGCGACAAAAGTTTCCTATTTTTATGACAAAGATATTGATTTTTTTATTTGTCGTGTAGGTCAAAGGATAACGGAGTTATTGACAAAAAACTGGAAACATAATGTCTCGGTAGTTGTCTAGAACCAAAATATTTTTGAATTCTAATAATTTTTAATAAAATCCATTGCTCTGAATTGGATTAAAAAAATTCAAATGTGACATTTAACTATTTCAAAATGGCGACTGTACCGTGTCGGCTATTCTGCCCTGTCAGATCTCGTAACTAACTTTACAAATACCACATTTGCATGGTAGGATTCGAAATTACATTTTTGACAATAAGTTCTCTATTTGTGATCGTAGAGAGGTGGATTGATGATTACGTGGGGTTAGCTCGACACTTTGGGGAACTAGGGTCATCTTTTCAAACTCCTGCTTAATGAGCAACCCTTCTTGGAATTGGAGGTGTTTGTTTGTTCAGTCAGCCGAAGAGCGACACTCAAGTGACGAGGTTCGTCGTCTGTCACAATAGTATGACTTGTTATTCGCGGGTAGTATTCTCGGGTCTTGGCTAGTCCTTGGCTAACCTGGTATCCTTTAAAACTAACAGAAAGCACAATACCAATCGTAACTATTCTAAACTCCTAAGGCACTGTTGAAGTTTATTTAAGTATCCAATTCGATGATATGTCATATTGTCGATGGGCTTTATGATTGCGATGACCATACTTCCTAACCTAACCTATACCAATGACTACATAAATACTATAAGACACGACATGGCCATGTTAAATATTCTACGCTTATTCTTGAGTTGTCCAATACCCGCTAGGTCGCTCTGCTAGAGAATCTGAAGTTGATGTGACTGGCGCTAGGTGGCTCTACGGTCAAACAATGTTTCAGGCGGGTAAGAGAAAACGCACTGATGCCACATATGGGACCAGAGATGCGAGGGAAGGTCGAGAATCGCTTATCTCAGCGCACGAACTGACAACACTGACTATGCTGACGGAAGTAAGTGAGAAGGTTTGTGAGAGAGAGGTCAACAGTTGTACAGTCTCAACCAAGTGGGATGCTTACAGTCAAGCACCTGCTGCTAGCGCTTTCTGATAGCTGTGTCAAACTTGTGACGAACAGCACCCGTAAAGCGTAGACTATTTCCCTATCCTATGTCGTGTCTTATAGTATTTATGTAGTCATTGCCTATACGCGCCCGACTGGTACCTGATCCGTTCACATTTCCAGGAAGTGATTGATTGACTGGGGTGGCCATATTGCCAACCCCACGTCAAGCCAACCCCGATACACCGGATTGGTACCATTACATGCAAAACTCAAATCTGCAAATTTTTATCTATTTCAATGTGTCATAAGTTGACACACAAGATTTGAACAAAAAACTGTTTATAATGGGCATTTTTAACTTTGATTTTTCTCTATATAAGGCGTTACAACTTCGACCAATTAAATCTATTTCGATTGCTTCTCGCTTTATAAAAATGTTTTTAACGCCAGCTATTGACGTGAAATGTTCCGGTAGCGATGCGCTCGCAGCAATGTCGTGCAACCGGTTATATTACTCAACTGACAGAATTAGAAACTGGAATCTTACTTAATCAAGTACCTACACTTGTATATTGTTTGAAATTAAATACAACAGAAAACCTAAAAAAGAAACAGCTTATAATTACGATTTTATCTCTCCAAATAATTGTTTGTTCTTAGAATATAAAATGAGTATTTTCATTTTACATGCATTTGTTTTTTCATTTAAAAGGCAAAAAAACCCCTCAGTAATCACCTTTATAAAACAGAAGGAAAAAACATAAAGAAGACGTTTTTACCTAATAGCGACACAAATTCTTTTTTTTAGAATATAAATAATGTGCTTGAGACAAAAATTAATCATCCCCCCTCTCGCTGATTATCGCCATATAAAAAAAGAAGAAGAGAGTATAAAGATTCATAGCCCTTGAAATAGCGTCAGGATCGGAAGAGAACAAAATTTGGTCAAGAGAGACTGATAGGAATCTTACAAGACTACAAGAAATAGTATATTTCATTACTAGTACAGAAAGTGACTTTTTCGGATAAGTAGTCTACTTTCGGTACGAGTTATGAATGATACTTTTCATCACGGTAAAAAAACACACATTAGGCCTAAACAAAATAAAAACTAGTACATTTCTCATAATATAAACTTATAAATAAGAATTTTAACTTTTATTACAAAGAAAATTATCTCAACAAACATAAATGACAGAGTTTTAAACAACATAAAAAACCTACATAAAAAACTTAAACAACAATTTAAAAGTTCAGATTGATGTTTATGGTACAATTTTGATTATTGGTAACACTGATTTTTTCGTTTAAAAGTTTTTCCAAAAGTCACTGTAATGATGCCACGTTTGTAGTGGTCATGTTTTATCCATTTTTTGGACTTTTGTTGGTCTACAAAAATGATATCTTATCAGACAAATAAACTTTGTCTCTTACTTGTTTTGGTTTAACATTTTCAACTCTGCACAACTCAGAAAACTTACTAATATCTATCGCGAGATTTCTCTGGTAGGTTTAGTGACATGTCTTATCTGGTATGTTAGAAACAATTGCATCAGTTATTTTCAAACACGCAAATACAGCAGTAAAAGTTGCCTATTTTGACAATTCTATTGTTAACTATTTAAGATCAGCTAATTTCAAACGCACAAATGTATTGGGAAGAAACATTAGTGTTCCTGGTGGGCAAACATGAAACTAAATTAGAACAAAGGAAAGTCAGCTGATTGTTTGTCTCTTTAGATTGGGAAACGATCACTTTCCTTGCTCTCAGCTGTTTTCGGTGCAGTATCTTGTAAAAAGTGTGAATTCAACTAGATAGCTAGTCTTACAAGTGGAGACTTTTCTGTCTCTTGTAAGATTTTTGCAAAATTAACAGTTTTCTAGATATTCGATGTTAAAGATGGCCGCCATTTTTAAATGAGTAAAGGAAATCGGTTGATATTTTTTGTCAAATTGGGTTTTTGTAACACTAAGTAACATGCAAAAATTTCAACTCTGTATCAAAAGATACGATATTTAAATTGAAAACAATGATGATGGTTAGATAAAAAAACTTTTTAATCTGTAGAACATGATTTGTTTCCTTGTGAGACACTCTGTATAAGCTGTTTATTATTACAACCTTTAGTTGGAAGACGTACACATTGCTTGGAATGTTGTTAAAAGTTTCCCAACGGAGGGGGAAGGGAACAAACCAGTAATTGTCTAGATATGCAGGGCTGTGTCAAGTCAGGTAGTAATCCTTTGATAACTTGAGTCAACAACAAATCTGATTTCGACACTGAAGGGGGGGGGGGGCGGAACAGGATATCTGAAGTCAGAATATTTTACAGAAAGGATTGATATATTCAGAGTGATTACTAGAACATGAAATGTCTGCAGATCCTATCCGCTGAAGTCATTTTGAATGTATCTGTGTTATGTGGTCTAAGACTTACTTACAGTTAGTGGTTTAGCAATCCAGATGGACTTTAGTTGGATTTACCTTTTTTTTTTCTTCTTTTTTTTTCTTTTTCTTTTTTTTTTCCGTAGTTTTGGGTTAGATAGTTTTCTATTATTTTCCCTCCTAAGTTTTTCTCACACTCTCCAACCCTAATGGCCCTTTTTTACCGATTTATCAACATACTTTCTAGATAGATTTATGGCAGTTACCCCAAAATTTGCGTTATCAAGTCCTCAACATAACCAAAAATATGATTTAACGTTTTGATCTCAGGACACCTAAAAACGGATAAATCCTCGACATAGATTTTTTGACAGAGCACATAACTTTCTACTGGGTATAAGTGGGAAAGTAAAAACCTAAAACTCAGTTGGCATCCCATCATGTAACGTCTTATCAGAGTCATTGAATAGAAACAATGGAAATTAGCGTCATACGCCGCAGAATGTTGTGTCTTTAGAATATTAATAAAGTCCACACGTTGTTGTATCTTTGGATCGTTTTCAGGAATCTTAATTATTACTTCATTCCTTGCATTTCTTTACATTTCCGATTATCCGAACAGCGGCTTTCAAGGAGCAGTAACCACCATCGGTTTATCCGGTATACGAAGTGGCTACATCTAGTAATCGATTGATCCTTACGTTTCATGGTCTCGAAAAAACCTAAAAAGTGATTACAGAGATGACGTCACAAGAGCGGTTACTAAAAGTAAGATATGAAAACGACAAATGTCAAATTTAGTTTTATAAAAATATGCAGAGTAATCCCGTACCGCCGCATCAGCTGTTTCACATCAAAATTCGTATACTTAATCTGAACTAAATCTATTTCTAAAGTTATAACGTTATTTTGTAAAAAAACAAAATGGCGGATAGACAAAAAACAAAGCAAAACAGGACCTATATATTATACAGTATTTCTTGTATATTTTATCCTCTCCTTACAGATTGGTCAGTATTTCTAGACATCCTGTGTACAAGTGATAATATTTCTATTGTTCCTAGTGCAAATATCGCCGAGTGTTACTTGTTATTATTACAGTATCTGATCGAGAGAGTTGATTCCACTTGGAATTGTTTCACGCTGAAGTAAAGCAGGCATGCGGAGAGCTACAAAGAGACACGCTAATCAACCTAGTCTTTGCGTCAAATTATCCTTAAATACTCGGGTATACAGTCTGTGTTTACCGTTTCCGTTTGTTTACCGATCTCGATGTTGGTAGTGAGCTAATTTAGAGTAAAGAGAGGCTTGGATGACAAAAAAAAACTGCTGAAAAATTGTTTCATATAACCACCATTTTGATATATAAGTGATGGGTAGAGTGTTTCGGCGAAAAACCTCTCGATCATCATCACTTTGTAAAAAAAAAAAAAAGAACAGAACGTAAAATAAATCTCTCGAATAGCGTCAGGGTCGGAAAAGTTGGTCAGAAGAGGCAGGATAGGAAAGATGAAAGAGACTAACCCGACACAACATGAAAAAAATGTGTAGATCTAACTAGGTATTCTCTGAATTGCTAAGCCCGTACTTATTAAAGTGTCCCACTGAAGGATCTTAACCAATTCTTGTTCTCTTCCGAAGCTGAACGAAGCTGTTCTATTAAAGCATTCCATTTTTCGTAGGTTAGACTAAGAACTCTTATAATTTCCTGCTCGTGTCTGTACGTCTGTCTTCCTGCAAGTCGCAATCAGTCTACACAACAAAACGATAAATGCTATATATTTCAAACTTTGTATTTATTTGTCACAGATATAAAGAAAACATAACTGTAACAAACAAAAAATGACATTGGGGTAGTTAAAGGTCCAAAACTATTAAGTTTAAAAATTATTTTTTTGATACTATTATGTGTAGGGTATCAAATAAAACTATAAGTTGCTCTGATTACGAATATGTATGTTTATTTGACGAAGAAATTAATTTGTTGGCGCTAGACAGCTTCAAAGGTTTCGAGTTTTAAAAATAAATGTCCCTATATGATATCTAAGTCGTGTGGTTAAGACACGCTTGACCATCAATTTCTCCCTTTTTTCTTCGTCAAAGAGACGAAGAAATAACAAAACAGCAAAATAAAATCATAATTTCGATGAACTTACCTGGAGTTTGCGATACAAAGTTACAAGTGTACCACCTAAGGATCCAAACAAAACGTATTGGTTGCCATCTCTCCGAAAATACTGGATGTTAAGAGGTGAAAACTCCAAAATATCCAAACCTGTGTACAGTAAAAAACATATTACACTCAGGAATAATGGGAAACAACACAAATGAACCCTTACCCCCGTCATTCAAATACAAGTTACGATGAGGACAGATTTGTGGCACAAGCAAAGTTTAGGTGATGTTCATTTTCACTTTTTTAACGATAATTACCGAATTTAGACTTTAGGCGACGATTAGTTTTAGTTTTTTTTTTTTTTTTTTTTTTTTTTTTTTTTTTTTTTGGATACGTGAGTGAGAGAAAGATTGCGCAGTGTTTTTGCACCATTTATTTTCTATCTGTTCGTTTGTCATCAGCCATTTTATTATTAACAAACCTACATAGATGTTAATATTAACATATCATCAAACCGAACAATAAATAGAAACTATCGAAAAACAGTTTTAAAAAGACGACATTTAACTGACATTTCTTTTTCAGTTACGTTTCGAATATTAATTAAATTAGACTACAATTTTGATACTGGACTGGTTATTGCTGATTTTTGTGCGAACATTTGAGGATAAATTGTTACAAAAATCCCTCTCGTGTAGCTAAATATCCCACCTCTTTAATTTTTGGAGACAACAACCAATATTTAAAAAATAAGGGAAACGAAGCCCTTTTGGACCTATGTTTAGCTTTAGAATCATTTCCCGAGAGACTTGCAGTGCAGATCCGAATCGAGAGGTTTTTAGGCTTTAAACAACAAACGCAACATTTACTTAATAGTCCAACTGTTGAAGTTTCTCGGAGAGAGATATCTCTAAAATTTAATATAAATTCATTACAACAACAAAAACAAATGAAAGCAGAATTTCGGTGTTAAAGAAGAAATATTGTTCAAGGAACCGTTGCAGAAAGGGGAGTGACGATGCGATGTTTTAGATGAAAGATAATATTGCGTGACTGCTCAGCATTGCTTCTTCCTACCACTTCCATCCGTTCCTAAAGCTGGTTCAAATTACAAAAGTAGGCAGTCATCCGAAAATCCACTGACGAGAACCAACCTGGTTGTTTGTATTTTAAAAATTCTCCTTGTTGTTTAGATCAGAAAACTTTTCGGTCATCATCGCTTATATAAAAAAAGAAGAACAAAAACTTTTAGCCCTTGAATACGCCAATAGCGTCCTGATCGGAAAAGAACAAGGATAGGAAAGATGAAAGAAAAGGACCTAATCCAAGACGACATGAAAAAAGGTGTAGATCCAGCTAAATACCTCGGGATATCACTAGGGTTATTCTGATGAAGAAAAACATAAAAAATTTAATTCAATTTTGTTTATCAAATTATAAAATCGTCATGGATGATTTGAAAACATGCTCTCAACATGTGAGATCCATAATATTCGATTAAAACTAGAAGTTATTCTATTTAATAAATGTAATTGGCGGAAACATATAGGGTATTCGTCACCCTTCAGCTTATATAAGAGGGTTGTATGGACAGTGAAGGATGATCATTTTTATTTGCAGAACGTGAGGGCGATGACAACAGAGTATAGTCGTGATCAAATAAAGTGGATACTACTTGGAAAAATATAGTAAGTTGAAAGCGCCGCATCTTCAGTTAGGAAGGGTTGGGAGGTTCGCTGAGCGGCACATTTTTCTGCTAAAAGAAATTTCTAAGATAGCCCATGATAGGTTAGATTCGAAATTGACATGTTTTAGTCACCATACTTTAGTTACGCTGTTACTACCAAACGCCTCAACCAATCGTTATGAAATTTAGAAATAAGGGTTTTTACAATTAGGCCGAACGATGGATGTGTGCTCAAAGTTTTTAAATTTGAACTTCCATTTTGAAATGGCGGCCACTTAAAATAGTACTGAACGGGTGACGTTCGGCTACAAATTGTCGAAGAGAACATAGATTTTTACATTCAACATTTCGCCCAATAAAAATCGTCATAACGCGATAAAACGTAATAAATCGCTAAAGTTAGTGTGTCTCGGTGCTAGTGCATAGCACGTCAACTTTTATTGAAGCAGAAGACAAAAAACGTCACTTTTGTCTATTTTTTTCTGAATTTGATGGTGAGTTTTAAGTTCCTTTCCCTCTACCTTTTAAATATGGTTTAAGTTGGAAAATTGAAACTCCGCATATCCATATTGGACTTAGAGACCTTGGTTTTGATGCGCTCACTGACTCTCCAACTCCAATGGGGAACGGCCCACAGGAAGTTAAAAGAAAATGTTAATTGAGATCATAAGTCGATATGTACATCAAATTATAGGTCTTTGTTAGTAGAGCACAAACTAAACTCAAAAGGTTCATCATATCAAAAATGACGAGGTTTTAAAGTTTAGAACAGAGTATGTGCTAGAACAGGTTATTTTTTTTAACACCACGAACTATAGTACAGAAATCACGGGTAAGATCTCTTGGTATCAAAAATCGGAACTGACCTTTCGATTCATGTCAATTAGAAGTAAACAGTGAAAGTAACTGCAGATTCTACTCCTTCATGAATTCAAGTCTTCTACATCTCAAGACAAGCCTGTTCATACATAAAATGTACATCCGTCCAATTAAAACATGGGCTACCATCAGGAGTTTGAGAATTATGAGACTCCAGCTGGATCTACATCTTTATCATTCTCTTTGATCTTTTCTATCAAGCCCCCAAACAAATCTTTATCTTTTCCGACTCTAACGCTTACCAAGCCCCCAAATCTTTATCTTTTCCGACTCTAACGCTTACCAAGCCCCCAAATCTTTATCTTTTCCGACTCTAACGCTTACCAAGCCCCCAAATCTTTATCTTTCCCGACTCTAACGCTTATCAAGTCCCCAAATCTTTATCTTTTCCGACTCTAACGCTTACCAAGCCCCCAAATCTTTATCTTTTCCGACTCTAAAGCTTATCAAGTCCCCAAATCTTTATCTTTTCCGACTCTAAAGCTTATCAAGTCCCCAAATCTTTATCTTTTCCGACTCTAACGCTTATCAAGTCCCCAAATCTTTATCTTTTCCGACTCTAACGCTTATCAAGTCCCCAAATCTTGATCTTTTCCGACTCTAACGCTTATCAAGTCCCCAAATCTTGATCTTTTCCGACTCTAAAGCTTATCAAGTCCCCAAATCTTGATCTTTTCCGACTCTAAAGCTTATCAAGTCTTTAAATCTTTATCTTTTCCGACTCTAAAGCTTATCAAGTCCCCAAATCTTTATCTTTTCCGACTCTAACGCTTATCAAGTCCCCAAATCTTTATCTTTTCCGACTCTAAAGCTTATCAAGTCCTCAAATCTTGATCTTTTCCGACTCTAACGCTTATCAAGTCCCCAAATCTTGATCTTTTCCGACTCTAAAGCTTATCAAGTCTCCAAATCTTTATCTTTTCCGACTCTAAAGCTTATCAAGTCCCCAAATCTTTATCTTTTCCGACTCTAACGCTTATCAAGTCCCCAAATCTTTATCTTTTCCGACTCTAACGCTTATCAAGTCCCCAAATCTTGATCTTTTCCGACTCTAACGCTTATCAAGTCCCCAAATCTTGATCTTTTCCGACTCTAACGCTTATCAAGTCCCCAAATCTTTATCTTTTCCGACTCTAACGCTTACCAAGCCCCCAAATCTTTATCTTTTCCGACTCTAACGCTTACCAAGCCCCCAAATCTTTATCTTTTCCGACTCTAACGCTTACCAAGCCCCCAAATCTTTATCTTTTCCGACTCTAACGCTTACCAAGCCCCCAAATCTTTATCTTTTCCGACTCTAACGCTTACCAAGTCCCCAAATCTTGATCTTTTCCGACTCTAACGCTTATCAAGTCTTCAAATCCTGTTCTTTTCCGACTCTAAAGCTTATCAAGTCCCCAAATCTTGATCTTTTCCGACTCTAACGCTTATCAAGTCCCCAAATCTTGATCTTTTCCGACTCTAACGCTTATCAAGTCCCCAAATCTTGAACTTTTCCGACTCTAACGCTTATCAAGTCTTCAAATCTTGTTCTTTTCCGACTCTAAAGCTTATCAAGTCCCCAAATCTTGATCTTTTCCGACTCTAACGCTTATCAAGTCCCCAAATCTTGAACTTTTCCGACTCTAACGCTTATCAAGTCCCCAAATCTTGATCTTTTCCGACTCTAACGCTTATCAAGTCTCCAAATCTTGATCTTTTCCGACTCTAACGCTTATCAAGTCCCCAAATCTTGATCTTTTCCGACTCTAACGCTTATCAAGTCCCCAAATCTTGATCTTTTCCGACTCTAACGCTTATAAAGTCACCAAATCTTGAACTTTTCCGACTCTAACGCTTATCAAGTCCCCAAATCTTGATCTTTTCCGACTCTAACGCTTATCAAGTCCCCAAATCTTGATCTTTTCCGACTCTAACGCTTATAAAGTCCCCAAATCTTGAACTTTTCCGACTCTAACGCTTATCAAGTCCCCAAATCTTGATCTTTTCCGACTCTAACGCTTATCAAGTCCCCAAATCTTGATCTTTCCCGACTCTAAAGCTTATCAAGTCTCCAAATCTTGTTCTTTTCCGACTCTAAAGCTTATCAAGTCCCCAAATCTTGATCTTTCCCGACTCTAAAGCTTATAAAGTCCCCAAATCTTGATCTTTCCCGACTCTAAAGCTTATCAAGTCTCCAAATCTAGATCTTTTCCGACTCTAAAGCTTATCAAGTCTCCAAATCTTGATCTTTTCCGACTCTAAAGCTTATCAAGTCTCCAAATCTTGGTCTTTCCCGACTCTAACGCTTATCAAGTCTCCAAATCTTGATCTTTCCCGACTCTAAAGCTTATCAAATATCCAAATCTTGATCTTTTCCGACTCTAAAGCTTATCAAGTCTCCAAATCTTGGTCTTTCCCGACTCTAACGCTTATCAAGTCTCCAAAACTTGATCTTTCCGACACTAACGCTTACGAAACCCCTAAATTTTGATCTTTTCCGACTCTAAAGCTTATCAAGTCTCCAAATCTTGGTCTTTCCCGACTCTAAAGCTTATCAAGTCTCCAAATCTTGGTCTTTCCCGACTCTAACGCTTATCAAGTCTCCAAATCTTGATCTTTCCCGACTCTAACGCTTACGAAACCCCTAAATTTTGATCTTTTCCGACTCTAAAGCTTATCAAGTCTCCAAATCTTGGTCTTTCCCGACTCTAAAGCTTATCAAGTCTCCAAATCTTGGTCTTTCCCGACTCTAACGCTTATCAAGTCTCCAAATCTTGATCTTTCCCGACTCTAACGCTTACGAAACCCCTAAATTTTGATCTTTCCCGACTCTAAAGCTTATCAAGTCTCCAAATCTTGATCTTTTCCGACTCTAAAGCTTATCAAGTCTCCAAATCTTGGTCTTTCCCGACTCTAAAGCTTATCAAGTCTCCAAATCTTGATCTTTTCCGACTCTAACGCTTATCAAGTATCCAAATCTTGATCTTTCCCGACTCTAAAGCTTATCAAGTCTCCAAATCTTGATCTTTTCCGACTCTAAAGCTTATCAAGTATCCAAATCTTGATCTTTTCCGACTCTAAAGCTTATCAAGTCTTCAAATCTTGATCTTTTCCGACTCTAAAGCTTATCAAGTATCCAAATCTTGATCTTTTCCGACTCTAAAGCTTATCAAGTCTCCAAATCTTGATCTTTACCGACTCTAAAGCTTATCAAGTATCCAAATCTTGATCTTTCCCGACTCTAAAGCTTATCAAGTCTCCAAATCTTGATCTTTTCCGACTCTAAAGCTTATCAAGTCTCCAAATCTTGGTCTTTCCCGACTCTAACGCTTATCAAGTCTCCAAATCTTGATCTTTCCGACTCTAACGCTTACGAAACCCCTAAATTTTGATCTTTTCCGACTCTAAAGCTTATCAAGTCTCCAAATCTTGATCTTTTCCGACTCTAACGCTTATCAAGTCTCCAAATCTTGATCTTTACCGACTCTAAAGCTTATCAAGTATCCAAATCTTGATCTTTCCCGACTCTAAAGCTTATCAAGTCTCCAAATCTTGATCTTTACCGACTCTAACGCTTATCAAGTCTCCAAATCTTGATCTTTTCCGACTCTAAAGCTTATCAAGTCTCCAAATCTTTATCTTTTCCGACTCTAAAGCTTATCAAGTCCCCAAATCTTTATCTTTTCCGACTCTAACGCTTATCAAGTATCCAAATCTTGATCTTTACCGACTCTAAAGCTTATCAAGTCCCCAAATCTTGATCTTTTCCGACTCTAACGCTTATCAAGTCCCCAAATCTTGATCTTTCCCGACTCTAAAGCTTATCAAGTCTCCAAATCTTGGTCTTTCCCGACTCTAACGCTTATCAAGTCTCCAAATCTTGATCTTTCCGACTCTAACGCTTACGAAACCCCTAAATTTTGATCTTTTCCGACTCTAAAGCTTATCAAGTCTCCAAATCTTGATCTTTTCCGACTCTAAAGCTTATCAAGTCCCCAAATCTTGGTCTTTCCCGACTCTAAAGCTTATCAAGTCTCCAAATCTTGGTCTTTCCCGACTCTAACGCTTATCAAGTCTCCAAATCTTGATCTTTCCCGACTCTAAAGCTTATCAAGTCTCCAAATCTTGGTCTTTCCCGACTCTAACGCTTATCAAGTCTCCAAATCTTGATCTTTCCCGACTCTAACGCTTACGAAACCCCTAAATTTTGATCTTTTCCGACTCTAAAGCTTATCAAGTCTCCAAATCTTGATCTTTTGCGACTCTAAAGCTTATCAAGTTTTCAAATCCTTGTTCTTTTCTGACTTTAACGCTATTAGAGTATTCGAAGGATATGTGTTTTTATTTTATTCTCTTCTCTTTTTTTTTTTTATATAAGGCGATGATAACCGAAAGTTTTATCGCCTGTAAACAACAAAGAAAAATGCACATAACATATGTTGCTACAGTTTGGTACTCAGTTATTACACCTACAAGAAACAGCTGTATTGTTTCCACATCATTAATATTAGTCGACTGAATCTCTATGGTTCAGAAACAGAGCCATACACAATATGGTCTTAAAGCCCTCACACTCGAGGAATTCATCATACAACTCGTGTGAAACATTGTTATCTCGAGCAGAAGGCTCGTTCCACGTACATCTGTCATCAATAGAGACAGATCTCGCTCCCCCCCCCCCATGAGTAAACAGACCTATGAGCTTAGCGTTCGAACTCCAGGAATTAGTTGAATTAAATTATTCGACCATTCTATCCCCAATCATATTAATTATTACAACCACAATAATGAAAAATCCAAGGTCAAATGATATTGACATCCGATCAATATCAGTATAAACAATACACCAGGTCATTACATATTGTAAACGCCCTCACCAGGAGCTGTCAACCAGTACATTAACACCTTATTACAAGGAATTTAAAATCGAATTAAAATGTCAAAATGGCGACCATTTTAAACTGTTTTTTATTCATATTTCGTGTATTATTCAAGTTATAAAACAATAAATTAGATAAAACCTACATTTCAAAAAGTAGCAGTGTGTAGTTCTTTGATTCTTTTACAATGTTTGTACATAATTATGTTTTTATGTATCAGGAAATGTTAGCTAAGATTTTCGTCGTCTATGTCATTCAATACGGTTTTATCAATCGGGTTTTCAACATTCTTTCTTTACAATACTACTATTTTTTTTTTTATTCACATTATTTCTCCATTATGATTTAAAGGCTTGTTTGGAGTCCTTTTTAATCAAATCTTATAAACATTTACATTCAAACATTTTTAAGATAACAGCCAACCAGGACTGTATATTAACAATAATGTAATTATAAGAAATTACTTTGTGTCCGTCCAACAATCCTCTGAAGTAATTCGGTTTCGGCTGTTTATGCCACCATCTTCAGATCTACTAAAATTAAGTCTGAGACTAATTTGTGTTTGAGATTCAATGTGAGTAGATCTGAAGATGGTGGCCTGGACAGCAGAAATCTGTATTCTGCGATTACTTCAGAGCATTGTTGAGACAGACACAAGGCAATTTCTTATAGTTACATTATTGCTTTTGACATCACTAATTAGTGTTTGTCTGGGACAGGACGTATGTGAGTGTTTGCATGAGCGAGAGAGGGTAGCCAGATGTCTTCGTTAGTTTTAGAAACTACATGCTAATTTTGCTAATATTTGAAAATACATAAAATTCCCTAAATTTTAACTTAAACTATTGTATTTGTAGCAAGTTGTACATAATTTTCCATAATTTTTATTCTAATAACCTGATGTTGTTACTGACACTGAATCCAAGATAACATTTAAGTTTGTAAACCGTAAATCCATGCAAGCGATTTTTTATGCACTGCGTGTGCAATGTTAACCCTGTACACACCCTTAACATATCTTCAGTGTTAAGATGGCCACCAACCCTTCTCACCATTTCGTTGAACCCTTATAAAACCCTAAATGCTTTAATAAACTGCATTCTATCATCCCTTCATCTAACCATCACTCCATCAACTTCCCGTACCATTTGTTTAGTACCCCACTTTTCCATTTCACATCTGCATGAGCGTCTTGATCTAATATAAGTCCTTCATCACTCCTACCCATATCCATACCTAATTCCCCCACTACACGGATATTCAACACACTTTGTATTCATGTCCTTATGTGTGTAATCATCCTATTGGATGAAACGTTCCCTCTGTATTGTTTTCCCCAATTCTAACCCTCAGGACACTTTCTCTTCATTGAAGTGACATTCCCGAATGGTATGAAGGAACTATATATCATATCCCCCCTTTTATGTTGCAAATATAACGATTATTGCTCCATTCGTACAATCGTCACACAAAGAAATCATTTTGTTTTTAATATCTACATTGAAGAATATACATCTCATCTTACATTATTTACATTAAACGACATTCAGTTGCTTCTCTTTCTAAAGGGTGCAACTAACTCTGGAATACTCATAATATCTAGAAAACAGTAAGAAATTTTAATTTAAAATTCGTGTATGGCTCTTATAGTACATTAGTTTTATTTGTTGTACGTTTCCCAATCTTCAAACTAACGATTAAATTTTACATATGTGACGGTGTCACTAGGCTCGGGTAGGGTACTTGAACAGCTGATCGGAACTTGGTTCGTAGATATGTTGAGCAGACCACGCTACAACCAGAGAGTCATCCGAAGCGTTCGGAGACTTGAACAGCTGACCGGAACTTGGTTCGTAGCTATGTTGAGCAGACCACGCTACAACCAGAGAGTCATCCGAAGCGTTCGGAGACTTGAACAGCTGACCGGAACTTGGTTCGTAGCTATGTTGAGCAGACCTCGCTACAACCAGAGAGTCATCCGAAGCGTTCGGAGACTTGAACAGCTGACCGGAACTTGATTCGTAGCTATGTTAAGCAGACCACGCTACAACCAGAGAGTCATCCGAAGCATTCGGAGACTTGAACAGCTGACCGGAACTTGGTTCGTAGCTATGTTGAGCAGACCACGCTACAACCAGAGAGTCATCCGAAGCGTTCGGAGACTTGAACAGCTGACCGGAACTTGGTTCGTAGCTATGTTGAGCAGACCACGCTACAACCAGAGAGTCATCCGAAGCATTCGGAGACTTGAACAGCTTATCGGAACTTGATTCGTAGCTATGTTGAGCAGACCACGCTACAACCAGACAGTCATCCGAAGCATTCGGAGACTTGAACAGCTGATCGGAACTTGATTCGTAGCTATGTTGAGCAGACCACACTACAACCAGAGAGTCATCCGAAGCATTCGGAGACTTGAACAGCTGACCGGAACTAGATTCGTAGCTATGTTGAGCAGACCACGCTACAACCAGAGAGTCATCCGAAGCATTCGGAGACTTGAACAGCTGACCGGAACTTGGTTCGTAGCTATGTTGAGCAGACCACGCTACAACCAGAGAGTCATCCGAAGCGTTTGCAGTTTTACTAGAGGTTCAATCCCCAATTCGGACGTGTATTTAACGTTAATTTAAACGAGACGAATTGTGAATGGTCAACGCACAAATTCAGCTCATCTCCTAATTAGTGACAGTGTTGTGTGAGTGAATATTTAGTAATTAGTTTTAATTTCGGTAATGTATTATTAATTAAATTACAGTCGACTCTCGCTAACTCGAAATTCATGGGACTACAATTTTTCTTCGAGTTACGTGTAGTTCGACTTAGGTATAGTTCGAGTTATAGAGGTCATTCTTGAATAAATTCGACTTACAGAGGTAAACAATAGTGTACTGTACTGTACTTTATTCCCTCTAAAAACTAAGCTTTTAACTGTATCAATATTACTCTATCAATAGAAAATGGGTGTATTTAGAGTATACATAATAAAATACGTGTACATACACGGTAAACAGTACAGTCCTTATATTAATTTCACTGATTTAAAAAGTCCGTAATCTTCTTCCGATTAAGACTGTTGGCAGCACGTTTGTCAATCATATTTTCGATTGAAACAATCGAAGTAAACACACTGTCTGGTGCGTCACTGTTTTTTTCTAAAAACATACGTAAAGTACGTACTGCAGCTTTGGCTTCTCTAGGTGTAATGTCTGCTGGCTCCTCTTCCTCGTTTTCTTCGTCAGAAGGAGCATCCTCATCGTTGCTCGAGATATAGAGGTAAACTTCGACTTGTGGAGGTAAAGTGCAAATTGAATTCGACTTACCTACTGAACTTCGAGTTATAGAGGTAATTTTTGTGTCTCTTCGACTTATAGAGGAAAATATAACCGTAAAACTATTTTGAGTTATGTATTGTTATTTTTTCGACTTATACAGGTTTTCCAAGGGGATTGAAAATAATTCAAGATATCGAAGATTTCGAGTTATCGAGGTTCGAGTTAGCGAGAGTCGACTGTATTCTCTTCAAAGCTGGGTACACTAAGGTGCATGGGCAGACCTGGGGTAAGTGTTATATACATCTAAATGGGCATGGGTTAAAAGTAGTATCGCAATTTAATATATTCTAACGATAATTATTTTATTATAATTTCAGAAATATTATATAAATCAAAATTATGAATTAATTAGTCATACCTTGGATTGTCAACATATAAGGAAAGTTATTAATGATGAAGTCCAAATATACTCTTTAACATTAGCTCTGAAATATCTAATTTTATTTGAATTTATTTTTCAATTGCTTTTGATTTTTATTTTACACTATTTGCTCAGGGGGAGCTCTTTAATGAACAACTAATACAGTGAGTGAAATTTTAATAATACAGAGAATTGCAATTTTAACAATTTAGTTTTCAATTAAAGTCTATAATAATTAGTACAATACCAAATCCACTTTTGTTGTATTCCTTTGTAAGTAATCCAGTGCTGCTAGTTGAGTGAAGAACTTTCACTTTATTACTGGTTAATGATGTACACCAAACACTACACTGTACTATGTGATTTATCAATAAAATGATTCACTTCAAATTACCATGAAGATGCACTCAACACTTTATAGATGTACCTCTTTAGTACTGCAACGAAGATTACTAAAGTGTTAAATACTTTTACTTTGTAAACACAAACACGGTTAAAACATACGTGTTAAAAAACAATTATTACTTTACTATTACTAAACTGGAATTATAACTTATAGGAAATACTAATTTCTACATTAGGAATACTTTTGGCTTTACTTCGCCGACCCTATGGTGTGAGTTTCTCCCCAAGACTCTCTCTATAATTTTTACTTTGTCGATGCTAAAAAATACTTATTCCCTCTCTCTTAATTTACTTTAACCAATGAACGTAAGCATCTACTTTTTGTCAGCCAATCAAATTTTAATGTTTCAAAATTGTGACAGTTTAGAAAACTATTGTCCCGTTACATTTTATGAGTTTTGTGTGTGATTCTCCTTAAGTTTCTAATATTATAGTTATTTATGACTTAATTGCCTACAATGATTCTGGGTATAATTTAAGTGTTTTTCTTTAAAGTTGTGAATGGTGTTCTGACTGATTTATAACATATTCCCCTAACGCTTCACCTTTGTCGGCTATCATAAAACGTTTAACATGTGTCCAACAAATGTATCTATTTCTATATTCTTTTTAAAATATTAGACCATTACTGGAAAGCTTATTGATTTCGTTATATAGTCCCCCGTTTTTTTAGATTATTTTCTTAAATGAGCTAAAATAACGTAGCCACATATCTAAAAAACAAACTTATCATTATCCCTAACCAAGACATAAACAGTCCTTATTTAACAATAACAACAACACAAATTTTTAAACAATGCTTATGATAAATATTACTTATTACTAGTCATCTTATAGCTACTACAGACAGTACACAACAATACCTTATTTTACACAATCACATGACATGTTTCAAGTACCCATTGAAAAGAAATTAGCTTAGACATATGTTTACTAAATAATTATAAATTTGTTTACAAGTTACAGAAGCAAGCTCAACTGTTTTACAGGTACCATACCCAAACTGAAGGTTTTACAATCCTAAACTTCCCTTTCTTATTTATGTAGTGTGGTCTTTCTAACCCGGTCAGTGATTTATGATGCGGAACTCCTGTACTGTCCTATATTTATGGTCTCTCACATTATATTCTTTAGTCGGCAGAAAAATAAGTTAATTGACTTCACCATATACCCTACTTAGTTCAGATATATGATCAACCACTTTAAATTTCTGTAAACTATTGCACCTATCCTAAGTTTTTTTAAATTTTACTCTACTCCTTATGCGTAATATTTCCTTAGTAATCTACAATTAAAAATGCCTCGAATTCGTTTCCTGTTTCTGTCTGTCAATTCATTAAATTTAGTTCCATTGAATTTTCTACAAAATTAAGTATAGCTTGATTTTTATTTATAAACTCTATACCTAAAATACAATCTTTTATTAATCCAGGTACAATAATAAAACGTGTTTCAATTGATTCTTGATTAACGGTTACATTTAGTATTATTTGTTTTGTTATATTTTTTGAACGATTACCAATTGCTCCGATAACCCTCGTATTGGCTACGCTTAATATAGCATGATCTCCCCATAGATGATGATTATTACGGTAAAACATTTCTGATAAAACATTATACTCGCTCCCAGTGTCTATTAATGCGGTATAATCATGATTAGCAATTTTAATATCTATATTAGGACATTCTATACTAATGTTTCCTAAAGTAATTTCGGAATCTTCATCCTTATTCAGTAAGTCACGTACATCGGTAAAAATGTTGTTAATGGAGGGTAAAGGGAGGTCAGTTGGTTCGATATCGTTTTGTCATTGTTTACTTACAACACTTGCCTTGGTTGAAGTTCGTTGGCCTGCATAAAACTTAGGGTGTCTTTGTGTAGTTTCTGATGGTCGGTCTCTACTGTCATAAAACTTTCTCTCTCCCTGCTGTCTATGTGCATTGACCCGGTGCAATTCTTCCCCTTTACTTTCGAATGGTCGATGGTTATTAAATGCATGTTGGAATTCTGTTATTAGGTTAATTAATTCCTCTTTTGTTTTAATACCCCTAGTTATTTGAGCAGTAGCCACATTGGCGTGAAAATGTCTGACGATTTTTCTAATTATTTGTAACTCACTTAACCTTGGTTCTAGATAACTATACAGCAAAAGTTTTTCTTCTAAATACCCTAGCATAGATTGGTTTGAACTGACGTAATAGCGTCCGAATTCCAATTCATCTCGTATTTCCGCTTGCCTTAATTCGTTCCAATATTTGTTTTTGAAAATTTCCGTGAATTTTTCAAATTCTCGTAAGCCTCTACCACATAACTTCCACCAAATTCGCGCTTGTTCACAAAAATGAATATCTAACCACTCTAAATCCTTGCCCTTATAATATTTATCGTATAACCTGGTTACTGCCTCTAAAAACTCCATTGGGTTAATTTCTGATCCCGTGAATCCCAACGACCTGATTTCATTTCGTTCAGCTACCGTCTTACTAGATCCTATATCCGATTCTAGCCGATATTCTAATTCCTTAAATTTACCCTCATAATTCTTTATTAAATTAATTCGTTGTTGTTCAATTTCTTCCAGCGGTTTAATTTTATTTTCCATGATATTTAGTTTACCTTCTACTTGATTAATTAATTGTACCTGTTGTTCCTTAACTACCTTAATTTCTACATTCTGCTTATTAATTAATTCATCGGTTTGTTGCTTTTGTTCCCCTATTAATTCCTTAGTTTTTTCTATTACCGACTTTTCAACTCCCTCTATTTTATTATTTAATACCGCTATAAACTGTCGATTTTCTTCCCGCATAATTTCCATTTGTCGATCCAATTTTTCTCCCATATTTTTTTCCAAATTTTTACTTTGTTCCATAAGGGCCTTTAACATTTCCATTACATTTAAATTTTCGGACGTTACCGACGCCGCTGTCCCCGCCACATTAACTTCATTTATTGTTTTATCTACCCCTGGTAATCCTTTCCCCGAAATAACATCAAAACATTCCCCCAATTGATTATTAACTTCGAACACTTCAGGTGTGCTCTGACCCGACCCTTGATTTGTTTGCAACATACTTGTACCCTTAAAACAGATGCGTTTGCTTCTTCTTAAATTTAACATACACTTCCTGTAATTAACCTTATTATACTTATGCTAACAATTATGCTAACAATAATTCACTCACTGCTTGTTCATGCCCCACGTTGGGCGCCATTATCTAACGATAATTATTTTATTATAATTTCAGAAATATTATATAAATCAAAATTATGAATTAATTAGTCATACCTTGGATTGTCAACATATAAGGAAAGTTATTAATGATGAAGTCCAAATATACTCTTTAACATTAGCTCTGAAATATCTAATTTTATTTGAATTTATTTTTCAATTGCTTTTGATTTTTATTTTACACTATTTGCTCAGGGGGAGCTCTTTAATGAACAACTAATACAGTGAGTGAAATTTTAATAATACAGAGAATTGCAATTTTAACAATTTAGTTTTCAATTAAAGTCTATAATAATTAGTACAATACCAAATCCACTTTTGTTGTATTCCTTTGTAAGTAATCCAGTGCTGCTAGTTGAGTGAAGAACTTTCACTTTATTACTGGTTAATGATGTACACCAAACACTACACTGTACTATGTGATTTATCAATAAAATGATTCACTTCAAATTACCATGAAGATGCACTCAACACTTTATAGATGTACCTCTTTAGTACTGCAACGAAGATTACTAAAGTGTTAAATACTTTTACTTTGTAAACACAAACACGGTTAAAACATACGTGTTAAAAAACAATTATTACTTTACTATTACTAAACTGGAATTATAACTTATAGGAAATACTAATTTCTACATTAGGAATACTTTTGGCTTTACTTCGCCGACCCTATGGTGTGAGTTTCTCCCCAAGACTCTCTCTATAATTTTTACTTTGTCGATGCTAAAAAATACTTATTCCCTCTCTCTTAATTTACTTTAACCAATGAACGTAAGCATCTACTTTTTGTCAGCCAATCAAATTTTAATGTTTCAAAATTGTGACAGTTTAGAAAACTATTGTCCCGTTACATTTTATGAGTTTTGTGTGTGATTCTCCTTAAGTTTCTAATATTATAGTTATTTATGACTTAATTGCCTACAATGATTCTGGGTATAATTTAAGTGTTTTTCTTTAAAGTTGTGAATGGTGTTCTGACTGATTTATAACATATTCCCCTAACGCTTCACCTTTGTCGGCTATCATAAAACGTTTAACATGTGTCCAACAAATGTATCTATTTCTATATTCTTTTTAAAATATTAGACCATTACTGGAAAGCTTATTGATTTCGTTATAATATAGACCGTAGGCTAATTCCTAAACGTAACGTTATCATTACAAATAAGAAAGTGGCCGTGTGACATATCATTTAACATTGGCTTTGTGTTCTAAAATCTGTTTTTGCGTACCTCTTTTCATTCTCACGATATTGATCGAGTTGTTTGCACTTGGAGACAATAAGAAAATTTAAGAATACATTTTATTAAATAAATCACTAGAGCACTGTGGTGATTGTATATGAACAAGGAAAAAACCCCAAACCACAAAATAATTTTATTTTGTGGTTTGGGGTTTTTTTTCCTTGTTCATACATTTTATTCTTGAAAATTGAAGAGATAAACGAATATTGCTAGAAATAAATGATTAAATTTACAAAAACTGTGTAATCGCAATAACAACAAAAACTGGAATGTTACGATTAAAACCGTCTCCATTATAAATGTTTAAACCGATGTCCTAGTATAATCGTCTTTTTTTCAAAACTTTTTCTCTCCTTCATCGCTTTCTTCTTCTTCTTCTTCTTCATTTCCCCCAAAAAGTGTTCACTCTCTTCTTCTTCATGATTTTCCCCAATTTTTATTTATTTTACATTTTCATATAATTTGTCATTTTTTTTTCAAAATTATCACTATTTATTTATTTTTTCAATTTTTATTTTTTCCTATTTAAAAAAATCTCTCTTTTCTTCGTCTTATTTTGGAAAGAGGGGATAGGTTGGGAAACTGGGCAGGCCACTCTATCTTCGTTCATCTATCCATCGATTAGTACCTGCAAACATTCAGCTGATAGTGAGATAAAGCACCGCCCTGTTGAAAACCAAATGTCCTCTTTTACTACATGATCATTGGGCAGCAATACTAATTTATGTAATCAAATGTGTGAGAGTGTTCCATTGAAGCTTAGGAGATGCCCATCACAGATGGAGAACATGACTTTTCCAAAGAACAAAACCCTCATTATTCGAAGTAATAGAGTTCAAACTGGATTTCACTAAATACAACGTCGTAACATAAAAACCATTAAAATCTTCTTAAAGTCTGCAAGTCTTCTCATAACACTCTATTACCCGCCTGCTAACTCCATTGATCACCCACTTCCTCCACTATTTCATACCTCCATCTGAGAACCGGTATTCATTTTTTCTTCCGCTTGACTCTGGAAATCCATTCTGTACATATTTAGGCCCAGCGATGATCCTCCTCCATTCTGGCTACATGGCCACTTCCATTTTAAAAGGCGTACTTCTCTCCAGTCATGTTCTTCAATATCATCATCGATATCCTAATTATTAACCCTATCCTGTCTGTTCACACCAAACATACTCCGTATCATGCTAATTCGTTCTCAAATCTAGTTTACTTGTGAGAGCCCAAGTTTGCTATCCATACAGAATCGATATACACAGTCCCCATCTTTGCTTTCCCCCCGGAATTGGTGATGTTTATTTAAATTTATCAGGATTCAGTGGCAACCTCTATTAATTATTTAGCATGGAGATTCTCACGCGTATTTCAACCAATCATCGGTAAATCTCGAATATGACAAACAGACTAATTTAACCCATTCGATATTTTTATTCAGTACACAGTTAAATAGCAAAGGTGACAACTTTGCATCCAACTTCGTAAATTGAAGTTACTCCCAATTCAATTACTATCTCATTATTGTCGTAGTTTTTATATAAAAATTATCAATTCCAGCTTCCTTCCTACCTCGGGATGAACTGAAAAATCAAAAGTTAAGTTACACAAAGCCGATGAAAAGAGGATTTAAAAAAAAAAAAATTGTTAATAGCCTGCAAACGATCAGTGGTAGAACAACCAAATCTAAAATCTGAAGAATGGTTTTGTTCATTTCTTTTTTTAAATATTATTTTATCATATTAAGTGTAAACACAGTCGGGTACTTGGTGAAATTACATATTAAGGTAAATAATAACTCACGTGTAAAATTTTACAAATCAACATATACTGTGACAGCTGTTTCGCAATTAAGCATCTTCAGACAACTATGATATAAAAGTACAAAATCCAACTTAATTACCAACGTCTATACTAAAAAAATGATGATGGACCCGTGTTCGTATCGGTCATTCCATAATCAGTCATGGATTTCTGATGGAACAGCGGAATCCACCACAGTGCCCATTTTGTCAAGGTGTGTTGTCAATAAAGCTCATCCTCATTGAATGTGTTATGTTAATTAAGCAGTGAGCGACGAACTTTTGCATTACCTAATTCTATTCAGGCGATGTTGGGGGATAATGCTCAGATCCTTGATAAAATTTAAAGCAAATTTCGATTCCAGTATTGCAGAGCATCTTTACAGCTGTTCTATCTTTCATAAGTCGTTGCAGGGTCTTTTTACAGCCCTGTAATATTTGTTATAATTGATATTAATTATAATTTATCGTAGTTTGTATTTGTAATTGTTAATTTGTTGCAGCCTTGCAATATATTATGTTGTTGTTTATTTTGTTTGTTATCTAGTTTTTGTTTTGTTATTGTTTTTAATGTTATTTCTAAGTTGTTAAGGTAATGGTATCTTCTTGAAAACATTTTGAAAGGGAAATGGTTTTTCGCCTTAAAAAAAAAATGAGGATGGAATGTAAATCCATTCACACATCCTGTTAGGTTATTTACTTTCTCAGGTAGCCCTGGCTCAGTTCCACTTCCTTGCATTATATCCCCCACTTTTTTAGTATAGATGTTAGTGTACTTAAGTTAAATTTTAGTTCATAGTTGTCTGAAGTTGCTTAATTGCGAAACAGCTGTCACAATATATGTTGATTTGTAAAATTTTACATGTGTTATTATTTACCTTATAATTTTATGACACTTCCATTCTGTTGGCACACTTCTAAGGTACAGTACTTTATTATACAGTCATTTCAAAGGACCAGTCAGCATCTCCTTCCTTTTAAAAGTACTTCAATCGTTCTACTACCATCACCTTAGCTTTACTCCTTTCCAACTTCTTTATTTCATTATGAATCTCCTCTTCGATTACAGAGAGATCACTATCTATGATTTTTGTTTGAGTACTTCCACATTATCACCTGTTTTGACTACTGAAGACTATTTCAAAAAACCAACTTATTTTCTCCCTCTTACAGAGCAACCTCATATTCCGTTCTCAACTCTTGAATCCAGCAATTTTTATTAGTTTTATCAATATTGCAGAACTAGTCGAATCCATGATGCCAATAACCTTCCCCTCAACTTACTTCAATCCATGTCTAATCCTTATCCTCACTCTCTTCCTAAATTTTGATTACTCCATTTTTGTGTTTCCGTTTTATTAAAATCCTTCTTCCATAGTCTCTTCAGATAATTTGTTACTTCTTCTTCACAGACATTTCAGTTACGCCTGCTGTTCACTATTAAATGAAGTAAATGTGTTGCTATTTTTTATGTAACTACTGTAATGAATACAGTGTGACATGATGTTTGGTTCACACTGTATAGTAAGCCAAAACAGCTTTATAGAATGTTGATGCATCCATGTTATAAACTTCATTAAAAAAAACATTAATTATATACGTCAGATTCATGTATTGTTTGAACTCTTATCGCCACATCTGACGCTTACGAACAATAGATCAATTGTTTACAATAATCAGCTGACGAGTTAGAAAAACCAATTGCACTCTGCACTTGGCAAGAAGGTCATGCACACCAGTAAATAATTGCATCATGTTTAATTCATAGAAAAGAATTACATAGCTTTACAATTGTAAACACGTCAGAATTTATTGATGATGTCTCGACAAAAGAAATGAAAATGTATGAAATGAGGAGTGGGGCTGTCAACACGGTTCGTTTGGAATAGTTTTGTTATTTTATATTAAGTGATGAAAAACTTTGCACTAACTTTCTCGAAGATAAAACTATATACCACCGGGTAGTACTTTCTAGGGTGTTAGGAGCTCCACTCGCTATGTTGGTGTGGGTGCTTCAGTTCTACCAGATCACGTAACTATAAATATATCATTTTCTTGGTAGGACAGAGTGTTATAAATTAATTGAATAACTCACGATATATAAACAAACAAAAACTATTTAAGGATAAAATAAAGCAAAAGCTTAAAGTTTCAAATATTTTAATACAGTATAAATGAGCTACAATTGTTTCGCCTTGCGGCATCATCGGGCAACTGATAATTTACAGGTATAGACAACTATTTAAACATAAGTAACAGGAAACTGAAATACAATAGAGAAATCGGGAAAGGTAGGGGGATGACCTAGCAAGTAGATAAAGGTTAATGAACTACGTTACGGATGGGTTTTAGAAGAGGTGACGAATTTAATACAATTTGGTCATTTAAGTTGAGAATAGGCCTAAGTGAAATAGATCTATTTATTTCTAAATTTAATCTATTGCTTTTATTTTCTATATGTAAAAGTTTACCATTCAATTTCGGATCAAAACTATGACCCGAGTCCAAAAGGTGGTTAGCAAAGTTAGAATTTCTATAGGCATGTTTCCAGCTATTTACATGTTCTTTAATTCTAACTTTTATAGATCTACCTGATTGACCTATGTACTCAGAGTCACAATCTTGACAAGATATTTTATAAACTATTTAAACTGTAGGAAATGTTAAATTGTATTGGTAGATCAAGGAGATTTATCCAGTAGGGTGAGTATGTTACACAGGTTTTCTGAACCTCGTAAATGTTTATATCAATACAGCTCGGCCTTGACGTGTTTAGAACTTGCTACGCTCTTGTACACCGTAAGAATATAACATTTCCTTGTGAGGTCAGAGTTTTGAATTACCTTTTTGTCAATAACTTCGCTATTTGTCATCGTAGTGGTACTGTTGTATCTATTTGTATCTAATTCATTATGTTGGGGTTGAGATCTAGACAAAAGTGTTTAAAATGGCCGCCATTTTGATATTTTCAATTAGATATTATTCAATTACAATAGGGATCTATATAAGCACACTATAGTCCCCTACCAAATTTCATGTTGCTATCGTAATTTTTGTGGCCGCTATCGTGCTTACGTACAGACGACAACGACGACGGACGGACGGTTGGAAAATCACTTTTTCGGTTCCTAAAGCCATGAAACGTACACAAACCGAGGTTGACATTTAATCTAATTAATAAACCTTTCTCTATACTTAGTATACTGGGTAAATTTTATAGAATTTATTTTTTAATATAAAAATATGTAAAAAATATTAGTTAATTTTTTTAAAGTGTTGAAATAATCAGCGCGTTAAACCGGCTACGAGACAAGTATTAACTTTAATACATTTAAAGCATGGAATAAATCTGGATATTATTTGTGCAGAGAGAGAGAGAGAGAGAGAGAGAGAGAGAGAGAGAGAGAGAGAGAGAGAGAGAGAGAGAGAGAGAGAGAGAGAGAGAGAGAGAGAGAGAGAGAGAGAGAGAGAGAGAGAGAGAGAGAGGGAAGAGATACAGAGGGGAGATGAGGGACGTTAAGCAATTAAAAGTTTATCCCTTGGATGTGGGCAGTATCGAGTACCTAAACTTGAGAGACCAATTAGTGTCACTTCGCATCTCGCCTTGTCAAAGCCTCGTCGTAAAAACCCCTTTAATTGGGGCACAATCTATTCTTTCCCTTCTGATATTGTAAGTACTGTTGCTTTGCACACGCTGATACTGTCACGTGATTTATTTACCAACCTAACCTAACCTAACCTAACCTAACCATACCTAACCTAACCTAACCTAACCTAACCCCACCTAACCTAACCTAACCCCACCTAACCTAACCTAACCTAACCTAACCTAACCTAACCTAACCTAACCCCACCTAACCTAACCTAACCTAACCCCACCTAACCTAACCTAACCTAACCTAACCTAACCTAACCTAACCTAACCTAACCCCACCTAACCTAACCTAACCTAACCTAACCTAACCTAACCTAACCCCACCTAACCTAACCTAACCCCACCTAACCTAACCTAACCTAACCTAACCTAACCCCACCTAACCTAACCTAACCTAACCCCACCTAACCTAACCTAACCTAAAGAATTATTGACTATATCAATATGTGAGAACACACATTCTGACATTCGACTTTTTTAACAATTTCAATAAGAGCACATTGTACCAAATTTCATATTCCTATCTTATAATTTTTGTAGCTGATATCGTGCTTACGTAGAGGCGATAACAACCTGTGAATATCACATTCTTCCCGAAACTAAGAAACGTGAAAGATCAGTAAAAAAAAACGGAGGTCGAATGTTATTGCGATTACCAAACCGTATTTACTTAAAAAATAAACATAATATGAAACTTATGAATATATTTTGTTTAATTCGATAAGTAAAACATCACCCTTTCTGTTAGTATCCCACGCTAAGACAAGGAGTCAGAAATGATTTTTTATTAAGAGTTCAATCCGTGGAATTAATAAAAAATACGTCATCAATCGCACAAAAAGATTAGAGACTAAGACTCAATGGATTGGTTGGTAATACATCTGGCCAACTCCGAGAACGTAACACTTAATTGGTAAATATGTGGTAGACAGATTACATAATAAAAAAAAAAAACATGTCCTGAGTAGGCCAATTAGACCCACTATAAGACAGGATATCCTAGACTTTCTTCAACTTTAGGCGATTAGTATTTAACAGAAGTCGGTTTTTAATCGAGTCAGCGGTATAACTACCTCTAGGAAACTAATGTTTAGACGAGGTCAAATTGAAGGAAGTATTTAAAGGCGGTAAGGTTAGGTTAGGTTAAGTTAAAAGAAATTAAATATTAAATTCAATCATTCGGGTCAGTTTATTCTTTTTATATGAAGGGATATCTGACATGAGTTTATTTTGATGTTTTCAAAATCCGCCATGTTGAAACTTTCCAGTTTTACTATACTATACGAAGTATAGGGTGCCCTCGGTATGACCGATCTTCACGTCGGTTTCAAGGCCTCAGGAAACGAAAGAAAGATGTCCGACATGCCGTCCGTCCGTCGTCTTTGTCTAAAACACTCAAGATTAGTCTAAACCAAAATATTATGTAATTATGATAATTGTTAATACTGAAATGTACAAAATTGAAAACGTTAATTTCACAATGTCGAATGGTGTTTTAATACTCTATTTAATATTTGTCCTCCATAATTTATAACAATTACATATTAACAAATACAAATTTAAAATTGATACTGATCTTAAAATTCAAAAAAAAATATATAAAAGTCAATTTTTAAAATAAAAATTGAACTTTGAAAATTTACAAAAAAAGTCTTCGGTTTTTGGCAAATTGGTAAAATTTTATATAAATAATGGGATGGCCTATAGCAAATTTTCACTGAATATCCTTTCTCCTTCTAAAGACAGAGAGATGAAAAGCACGGTGTTTTAATTTAATTGAAATATATATTTTTTTTTCACATAAATTGGTAAAATTACATATTAACAAATTCAAACTAAATTTTAGAAAATTAAATTTAGTTGCTAAGGACATAAATTTACAAACTTATAGCAAATAAAAATTAAAAAATATTTAAATTAGGTTATACACCAGTCGATATTTTTAAACTGGAAACATTTTCATTTTGGTACTTTTCTACGCAATAGATTGTAATATTACTATTATCAATAATCAACATAGTATATTGGTTTAGGATCATCTTGAGTGTAATTACCAAGAAATTATGTAATTTGTTAAAAGATAAACAGTTTTTTTCCTTGAAAATATTTTTTTAAACGTCCGCCATTTTGAAATGTACAAAATAAAGTATTGGTTTTCTCAAATTATAAGCGTTTTCGAACTTATGTTTAAATAAACTTTTTCAGTTTTTCATTTTTAGCTCTAGAATCATCTCACAAAATATTGCCGTGGAATTTTTATTCACTCTGTATTTTTTATTTTATGCAAGTCTAACTTTGCATAAGAAGGGATAATACTCAATTAATTTTCATATAAATAATTATAATATTACTGTTTGACGTCACAAGTTCAGATAAACATGTAACTGCGAGTGACAGACCTAGATCCAATGATTAGAAGTAACATATCAATAACTTGAATGTCTGCCGTGTCTCAGGAATAATGAGGCTAGTAAGTGTAGAGTGGAGGAGTACAGTTCATCAGATTTAGCCTGCCTTCTGTCATTGAGATGCGCAATCGTCTCTGGGCCGGTTGTTGTAGTGGGGGAAACACTCTGCTCTGTCTTGCAGTGAGTTTGTACTGTACATTTCAAAAACATTGGTTTGTTGTGTTGTGATGGAAGGTGAAAACGTCAGGAATAAAGTTGGTGGGAGTACAGTACTCCGTAGTCATCATATCAAATGTGTATCGTTCATGAAAGAAGAACCCGAGAACGGAGGAGCTATTAATTTAACGAAAGTGCAAACCCACGTAGCACGTGTAAACTGGTGTTTCCGTTAGTCCAATACAACGAAGTTTAAAGGAAGAAAAAGAATGTTTGCAGGCTGTTAGATCTAGGGAGTTTAATAGAAGGAAGAAATGATGTGGTGGGAAGGACTGTGAACAAATTTCACATAGCGGAAAGTGAATGGCCCACTTCAAAGTCCTTACTTAAGGTTTTAAATCAAAAAATAAATTTTAAAGGAATAATATAGGCCTAACACCAAATAAAAAACTGAACCTACTACTAAAATATTTTTAAAAAAACTTTTTTTGGAAATTTGCTACCATTTTGAAATTTATATTTTTTTTTTGGTTAGCAAGTTTGTCCAATTTTTTGTAAATCTGAGCCTAAATACTAAATTGAAAAATATTCATTTTTTGGAAATAAGCAGCAATTTTGAAATTTATATAATTATTTTTCTGGTTAGAAAGTTTGTCCAATTGTTTGTAAACAAAACAAAGACGACAAACAGACGGTAACACGACAAAAGTTGACAGCGGAATGGAGCTGAGTCAGTGTCTTTATCAGTAGTAGTAGTTATGACGTCATTACTCTGCCCGCCTGCAACGCGCGTTTAAAACAACAAGAAAAATATAAAATAGACAACACAAAAATTAAATTCATCCTAACATGTCAGAATATTAATTACACGACGCTTCTGCGCATGTCAGTAACGCATCTACCAAGTCATGACCAAGTTTGAATGTGAAATAAGTAAAATGTTTGTAGGCGGATGGATAGATGCTAGACTTGTTTTACATTATTTTAATTCACACATTACAATGCCGTACACTGTTGTTTCACAGAATACAACTGCGAATACCGTGTTTCTAGGAAAATAAGATAACAGGTTAAAAAGAATGGCGTGAGGTTGTTAGGACTCCCACAGCGACACCTAGCCTACTGGACAACTTCTGTCAGACCAACTTGTCAGCCTACTCTTTACTTTGTGGAATCTCTAAATAAGGTTTGAATTTATTGTTAATAATTTTATATAAGGGAATTTATCGTCTATAACAAATCTCCAGCGTGTCTCTATTTCTCACGCTTTCAATCGCAGGTGTGGTTGGTCCTTGGTTCTGCTGCAAAGATTAGAAAGTGGGTTCCACGAGGTTCAGTAAAACCCATTTCCCATTTTTTTTTCACTCTCTTGAAAATTCCCCACAAGATCGGCTTAGTTCAACGGTTTATTACAACCCACGAATGGATAGGGAAATAAACAGTCCACCCTTGCATTTAAGGCTAATTGAAACTCGAGGTATCCAGGTCAGCATATTAAAAGCTAAGCTCTCTCTTACCCATGCAGTCCTCGGCATATACCTTTCCGGCTTGGCTAGTGATAAATAGCATCCTTATATTTCCGCCGAATTGATGTCCATCCCAATAAAATTCAGCCGGACCAATATGTTGCCCACCCTACACACAGATTCCTACATCACCCATCCCCCCTCTCGAAGGAATGGATGAAACAAGGAACCCACGCACAGTCGATGTAGTGTTTAAATTTAAATAGTAGAATCTCAGAATGAAAACTGTTCCATTCTTCTGTGATGGATCAAAAATTGATGTCATGTTTTTTGCTTATAAGTTTTGAAGTCTCCCGAATTACAAAACAGTGCTTTTTGGAATGTCGTCTGTTTGTCTGCCGAGTGTCGTACGTCCAGCACAAACGGGTGAACAGATTTTAATTAAATTTATTAAGAAGGTATATTTTGGCCATATCTCGAAAGAAATATTTGATCATTCAAAATTTAGGGTAGCTGCCTAACAAAGAGGGGGACAATACGATTATCATCAAGTTTTTCCCAAGCGTAGCTTAAAAAAAAAAAACGTATTAGTCTCCATCTCTCCAAAATGGCCTGTTCGTGAATTTCTGGTAATTTTTTATTTTTTAATAGATAAGGGGCGGTTACAAAAGACGTATTTTCTCAAATTCGACTATATCGATTTCGTTCAAATTTACATATTAGTTTCTTTGTGAAACTAACAATATATATAAAATAATAATAATAATATATATAAAAAAAATATATTAAAAAAAAACGTCAATCTGTAGTTTTTGACCTCTAACAACCCCAACGTAATGTTTTTTTACCACTATATTATTCATATATGCAAGACAATACAAAGAATATAAATGCAAAGTTTGAAATATATAGGATTTATCGTCTTGTCTGTGTAGACTAATTGAAATTTACAGACAAGCACATGAAATTATAAGTCCTTGGTTTTACCTACGAAATAATAAAGAGAAATTAATGAAAACACAACTCATCTTTTAATGGGTATTCAATTATCTCACATCTCACAAAAACCTCTTTTTAATCTTACAAGCTACGTATTTCTCATTGTGAGGTTAAATTAGGTTGTATTCGTCATAAAAAAAAAAACTATAATATATGATTTCGCACTGCAATTTAATTTCAAATCCAAATAATTTAAATTTATAGATCATGCCGTGTTAAAGTTAGAAGGGGGGGACATAGGGGGGGGGGCACTTTTTGAGAACTACCGAAGTGACATTTTTGGTGACGATCGGTTTTAGTTAGTTAGGAACGACTGTTTGAGAAAGTTTGTGCAGTATTATTATTGAACTGACAGATGCATTCTTATTACACTTTTTCCACCTCATCACTACGTGCCCTTACCGAAATCTACAAGTAAAATCGGATGAAACGTCGGCTTAACAATGAACCTAACCTTTAACAATGAAGTGGCGTCAACACAATGTATACCTAAAATAATAATTCTTTCCACGGTCGTCATTAAAGCATAATCGATGGTCATTAATTCCTGATGTTATTTCTTAATTATTCTGCCATCATCACTAACATTATAATCGATTTTAAACCCTAGTATACAATCATCAGACAACCAAACTAAATAGGCAGCTGATGCATGTATTAGAACCTACATGTACATTAACATCAGGGTAGAAAGTGAAATGTTACCTAGAATGATAATTACCGAAAAGTTATGATCAAGATTGGAATGTTGAATTTAAAATAAAGGGCGCGAGGATAGGGGTAATAACGGAACGATATGGTGCTCTTAGAATGTCTGGAAATAACAGTTAGGTAACCGTCATTTTGTATTTAGACAAAAGTGAAAACTATAAATATTGAAAATTAATAAAATTTTAAACTTTTAATGTAATAACAATATTAATTATATATAATAGTTGATTTTTTTATCATTTAATACATATTTAAGTTAAGGTAATAAAGAGGCAATAATTGGAGAGTGTTTGTACCCTACGTGTAGTTATAATATAAATTTAAGACTATGAGAATTGTGTATAAACAAAAATTTAATTTATTTTCTTTTATTAAATATTAGTAAAACAATATTTACATTTCAATAATTATTTTTTACAGTACTATTTACAATAATACATTATTCTTGTATTTCGGAAATATAATATTATTTGCATTATCATTATATTCTAAAAATGAAACGATTGGTTTGTGATAACTAAAATATGAAATGAATACTCTAGAATGAAATCTATCTAAATATCTTGTGAATACAGTGTCTATTGTAGTTCCATATATTGTTGTACTTATACAAGTTTACGTAAAATTTCTTCTTCTTTTTGGAATTGTTTTGTATGTATGTATGAGTGAAAGAAAGTTAGTACAATATTTTGGAGCGTGTGAGAAAGTATTAATATATATATATATATATATATATATATATATATATATATATATATATATATACAAACACCTTCATACATATGTACATATAGTGATGCGTGACGGGACAATGAGAACGTGATGCGTAAAGGATTTTTGTGATGACGGCTCGTGGCGGGACAATGAGAACGTGATGCGTTACGGAATTTTGTGATGACGGCGCGTGACGTTACAATGAGAACGTGATGCGTTATGGATTTTTGTGATGACGGCGCGTGACGGGACAATGAGAACGTGATGCGTTACGGATTTTTGTGATGGCGACGCGTGACGGGACAATGAGAACGTGATGCGTTACGGATTTTTGTGGTGACGGCACGTGACGGGACAATGAGAACGTGACGCGTTATGGATTTTTGTGATGGCGACGCGTGACGGGACAATGAGAACGTGATGCGTTACGGATTTTTGTAATGACGGCGCGTGATGGGACAATGAGTACGTGATGCGTTACGGATTTTTGTGATGACGGCGCGTGACGGGACAATGAGAACGTGACGCGTTATGGATTTTTGTGATGTCGGCGCGTGACGGGACAACGAGAACGTTGATGACGCCAAATCACCCTTTTTTCTTCGTACAACATAAAATAAAGACTCCTAGTTCTAGAATACTCTAATAGGTCGGAAAAGAACAAGAGTTGGTCAAGGGAGACCTGATAAGAAAAGATGATAGAGAGGTATCTAACCCAAGACTACATGAAGGTGTAGATCCAGCTAGGTTCTCTCGGGATTGCAACACCGTGCGCACTAAAGTGAGCCTCTGATGGTTATCACCGGATTTTGATGTTTAGTGAATTTTTAAAGTTATTAAAAATTTTAAGTGGATTCTTGGAACAAGTTGATTTTTTTTTTTTCTAACTAGGTTTTCATTACATTGCAAAATTTCAACTCAATCCGTTAAGCCATTCTAGAGATATAAATTATTTAGTTAAAAAAAAAAAAAAAAAAAAAAATGGCGGATAGCTGGTAAAAGCGTTCCCGGACATATGTTTATAGGGACTTTATTTTGACCCATAAAACCACCCCCAGAATTATATCCGCGTAATACAGCAACACAGTATGATGTTTAAGGCTCAAGAAAGTTGTGACATAATTACAACATTAAAAAAACTACTGGATAACACACGTTGATCTACCAATACAATTTAACACTTCCTACAGAGCCCAACAAACAACTTTGAGGCATTGCATTGTAAGATTGGGCTGGGTAAGTACTATTATAACGCCCATCATGTTTACTAGGTAACGATGACAAAGGTTTTTCGACAACAAGTGAAAACGTTCTTTTCAAAACTTGTTGTTTAAGAGATTTATTTTTCTCAATTTAAATTAGAAATATTCATCCAGGAAATTACTACGGTATCAAATTACTTTTCGTGCAAATTTCATAACCCTCGTTTCCATGACAACATTTAAAGGGAATCTCAAAGTAACAAAATTTCATTCCGTTTTATAACTCCAACTTTACTTCTCATTATGTAATATTTACTATCAATTCAAGATAACTCTTTGGACTATGAGTAGACTACAGGTTTACGCAAGCACACTACACATTGTCTGACATAACCTTCGAATGTACGTAATTAGTTTACACTGTAATTACGCGTCAAATACATGTGACAGAACACCAAAAGGCCTGCGTCTAATTAGATAACTGCATGCCTAATGAATACCTACCTCATTAAAATACAATTAAATTACTGTTAGCAGAAGTATTATTTAATATTGCTGAGGCCATTAGCATACAAATGATGAAAAAAATAATGTAAATTCGTTCTTTGAAATTTAAATTTAATTAAGTCGTAGTTCTTACATTTAACGGTCTGTTACTGAGAGCCGTATTGCGCATGCGCGTGAGTGTTCCATAGTTTATGTAAATCTGAGTAGGACTGTATGATTTTTGTTGTAGGTAAGGAATTGTTCTTGACATTAATAGTGAAGCGTAGCCTATACTCCACAATTATACAGGGTGTTCGAAAAATGTGGGGCAATAATTTACGTAGTGATTCCTTGGGTCAAAATAAGCAAAAAGTTTATATAGACATTATGTCCTATCTCGATTCGTTTAGCGTCTGTCCGTCTGTGTGTGTTTTTTACAAAATAATTCATAACTCCTTAACGGTTTGAGTTACAGCGTTGAAATTCTGCACAAAAGTTCATCTTATTGGCCGCTATCTTAGAGCAAAATATAAATTAAAAAATCTTTAACCGTTTCAAAATGGCGGCTATTTTTAATATTTAACGGCAAATTTCACGAAAACCTTTAATTTTACAAAAAAATTGCAAGATACATAAAATGTAGTAAGTTTTATGGAGATTCCAACGATATCTTATTAAACTTATTTTGGACGAAGAATAACAGAGAAATTAATTTCTTCCTTGCTACAGTTTTCTCCATTTAAACAATGTTAAAACTGTAACAAATATCATAAAATCACAAAAGTTGTGTTTCTTTAAAAAGTGTTCATTTTGTACATGTTTAAAAATAAAATAATATTTATGTATTGATAACTTGTGATTTTATGATATTTGTTACACTTTTAACATTGTTTAAATGGAGAAAACTGTATAGGCCTAGCAACTGTATAGGTATAGGCCTAGCAAGGAAGAAATTAATTTCTCTGTTATTCTTCGTTCAAAATAAGCTTAATAAGATATCGTTGGAATGTCCATAAAACTTACTACATTTTATGTATCTTGCATTTTTTTTTTGTAAAATTAACGGTTTTCATGAAATTTGCCGTCAAATATTAAAAATAGCCGCCATTTTGAAACGGTTAAAGATTTTTTTCAACAATTTTGCACAAAGATAGCGGCTAATAAGATGAACATTTGTTCAGAATCTCAACGCTGTAACTCAAACCGTTAAGGAGTTATGAATTATTTTGTAAAAAACACATACAGACAGACAGACGCTAAACGAAACAAGATAGGACATACGTCTATATAAACTTTTTTGCTTATTTTGACCCAAGGAATCACTACGTAAATTATTGCCCCACATTTTTCGAACACTCTGTATAAACAACACGTTTTTAAAACGGACTAAAAGTGTAAAATAATATCTTGTAGCCTATACAGATTGTCCTGAAAATTTGTTTTCGTAAATTTTTAATAACTATGAAAATACTTGTAAGAGATAAAACGAAAAACGTGGAGCGCATGAAATAGATAAAAGAAGATTATCTCCATCTATTTAATTAGGAGCTAATTGACCTCCATTAGGAATTTTGAGAGTTTTCTCAACGTCAACAACAGCTGCTCCCTACACTCCTTACCGTGCCAACGTTGAAGACAACTAGCTGTATTTCCAATACCTCTCAGAGGCATTAAGTACGAGTGAGGCAATACCGAGGTAGACCAGCTGGATCTACACCTTTCATCATGTAGTCTTGGGTTAGATCCCTCTTTTACTAACGGATATCTCTTGACCAACTCTTGTTCTTTTCCGACCCTGACGCTATTAGAGTAGATTCGAGGGTGAGGTGTTTTATTGACCGCAAGGTTTTTAACCTTTAACCAACAAGCCAATTAAAAACTGCTAATCACTTCATAAATTATAGATTAAGCTGGGCTCAAATGTCCTACTTTTATTACAGTTGAACCAAAAAAATTATCATTGTCAGACAAACTGGTTCAATTGAATTGAGCGGCCCTAATTGGCGCAAAAAGAATAATTCAAACTTTTAGCAGTTAGCTGTTAAATGCAATACAAATTTCATTTTCTGTGTTTTTGTACGTTTGTTTGTCAACCTCGATAAATATGTGCAAGCTTAGGCTCATTTTAAATATTATATAAATTATCTATAAAGTATAAGGTATCACTCACTCATTTTCCATGAGAAATGCACGGAGAAAAACTGTATAATAAAGACAATTTATTGTTTTCTTTACCACATACGTATATAGAGAGATGGTGTTGATATTAGTTTTATTGATGGGTGTGTGAGAAAGTCATTAAAACGACTTTTTACAATTAATTGACTTTTACTCATTGATTACAGGGTAAGTTTGCTAGTCGCCTATTTTTGGTTGATTTTCACGATTCATAGATTCAGGAAACCGAAAAAGCGATTTTCTACAAGTACGTAAGCACGATAACGAATACAAATATTAAGATAGGAAAATTTAAATTTGGTACAGTGCGCTCATTAGGTCATTGAAATTCAGAAAATCTAATTAATAATTTCAAAATAACGAACTATTAATCGCTTTTTTTGTTCACATCTCGTTTTGTTCAACTTGTAATAAACTAAATTAAATAAAAATTTGCATATCTTAATTCTGCACAGCACCCCACCTCTCTACGATGACAAATAGCGAAGTTAATGTTAAAAATGTAATTTCGTACCCTCCCAAGACATTCGTAGTTATCAGATACTAGAACGTAGCGTGTGGAGACTTCTTCAGATATGTACAAGTTAGAAGCCCTGACAAGAGCGAAGCGAGTGTATATACACATCTACGTCTAGAAAGTAGTGATATACAAGGTGCAGAAAACCTATCTAACCAACTGTTTACACATTGATATACCAGTACAATTTAACATTTACTACAAGGCTCCAGAAATCAACTTTTGGGAATTACATTTAGAAAATCTACTTGTATTACATTTTATGATCGGTCTAGGTAAGTACCACCACGATGGTGTCTATAAACGTGTTTTGTTTTTTGGATGGATGTGCAAGTAAGTTAACGATTTTTCACCGTACCGTTTAATAAGTGGCAAAATGTTTGTCTCCACAGCTGTCATTTTCTTTTTTCACAATGATGATACCTTTTTTTTTGTAGTGTTGGCAGGAATTAATAACATAGGGGTTCTAAATTAACTGATGTTTTTTTCCCTATTCATAACCTTACTAATACATCCATCGGTTGAAAGCAAAGAGGTAGCGTGGTTTAGAGTAAAGGTAAGGTGAGAAGAGCAGCGCAGTCGCAGACGAACAACAAAGACAACCGGTTTCACAACTCACAAGAATATCGTGATGTTTTAAATAAATAATTCACACTGGTTCTACCAGCTGTTGTTCGATCCGTAGTCTCACGGGCCAATGACAAGTGTCCACTTTACACGAACACTTCACACTCTAGGGAAACTAAAAAGTGAAGAAAATGTCTCACATTGTACACGTGCAAGGTGAGGAATTATCTTGTGCTGTTCTAATACATGCTTTGGATTTTTGTATTAATAATTTAGTAATTAATAAAACACTTCGGGATAATCGTGGTTGGGATCTTGGTTGCGGTTTGGATCCCGATAGGAACCTTGGTTGCCGCCGGGGTTCATCGAGGTCTTAATAAAACTAATCGATTCACAAAAACTCGACAACAATTTTTTTCACCTTATGTAAAAAAAGAAACTTAAATCAATAACAACTGCAAGAATGAAATAGGATTGAAAATTTTGAGCAAAAGCGTTGAGTAAAAAATTAAAGATTATTAATAAAAAAAAGAGAAAATACACCGACCTTTTTTCTCGGGAGGGGAAACCTTTATTCTTATAAACGATTTATCAAGTTTTATTCATACAACCGAATATCACAAACATTTCCCTTAAACTTAAAGCCTACAGTAGCACAAAAAATAGTAAAATTCCTACATTTGGACAATGTTGAAGTGAAAAGGATTATTGAAATTACGTGACAATCTATAGATAGCCTTGGTAAAGTATGTGGGGCAAGAGCTCCTACATTCCATTGTGTTTTAATTACGGAAGCTTTTACAGTAGGCAGACTTCAATTGCAAATTAAATTACGTTTTATCACGGACATTTTTTATTACATTTTTACCGTGATATTACCTTCGGAGTAAATACTGTATGTCCAACACTGAAACTTTATTTTATATCAATGTATTTTTTATATTTTTTCGTAAAGACAATTATTTCTATAATTACATAGAAAATTAATAATAGGTTTTTTTTTTTTTTTTTTTTTTTTTTTTTTTTTTTAAACAAAAATGTTTAATGTGTTTTCCATTACGCTCTAACAAGGCAGTACTCGTAGTTTTCTATATATCACACTGAACAGAAATGAAGAATGTAATGGCGGCCATTTTAAAACAGTTATTGTGTTACAGTATTCAATTATACACGAAATGAGGTAAAATTTTGCAGATTTCAATTCTACATGTAATGGTAGCAACTCATTTTACTGTGTTAATTTAAAAAATGTAAATTCTAACTCTAACCTTCAAACAAAAATTGATATAATAGTTACGACATTAAGCAAGGATGAGTCACCGGTACGAGCGTAGCGAGTGGAGGCTTGTCTCGTATATACAGCTTAGAGGCATGCTAGGGATGAGACACTGACACGAGCGTAGCGAGTGGAGACTTGTCTCGTATATACAGCTTAGAGGCATGCTAGGGATGAGACACTGACACGAGCGTAGCGAGTGGAGACTTGTCTCGTATATACAGCTTAGAGGTATGCTAGGGATGAGACACTGACACGAGCGTAGCGAGTGGAGACTTGTCTCGTATATACAGCTTAGAGGTATGCTAGGGATGAGACACTGACACGAGCGTAGCGAGTGGAGACTTGTCTCGTATATACAGCTTAGAGGTATGCTAGGGATGAGACACTGACACGAGCGTAGCGAGTGGAGACTTGTCTCGTATATACAGCTTAGAGGTATGCTAGGGATGAGACACTGACACGAGCGTAGCGAGTGGAGACTTGTCTCGTATATACAGCTTAGAGGTATGCTAGGGATGAGACACTGACACGAGCGTAGCGAGTGGAGACTTGTCTCGTATATACAGCTTAGAGGCATGCTAGGGATGAGACACTGACACGAGCGTAGCGAGTGGAGGCTTGTCTCGTATATACAGCTTAGAGGCATGCTAGGGATGAGACACTGACACGAGCGTAGCGAGTGGAGACTTGTCTCGTATATACAGCTTAGAGGTATGCTAGGGATGAGACACTGACACGAGCGTAGCGAGTGGAGACTTGTCTCGTATACACAGCTTAGAGGCATGCTAGGGATGAGACACTGACACGAGCGTAGCGAGTGGAGACTTGTCTCGTATACACAGCTTAGAGGCATGCTAGGGATGAGACACTGACACGAGCGTAGCGAGTGGAGACTTGTCTCGTATATACAGCTTAGAGGTATGCTAGGGATGAGACACTGACACGAGCGTAGCGAGTGGAGACTTGTCTCGTATATACAGCTTAGAGGCATGCTAGGGATGAGACACTGACACGAGCGTAGCGAGTGGAGACTTGTCTCGTATATACAGCTTAGAGGCATGCTAGGGATGAGACACTGACACGAGCGTAGCGAGTGGAGACTTGTCTCGTATACACAGCTTAGAGGCATGCTAGGGATGAGACACTGACACGAGCGTAGCGAGTGGAGACTTGTCTCGTATATACAGCTTAGAGGTATGGTAGGGATGAGACACTGACACGAGCGTAGCGAGTGGAGACTTGTCTCGTATATACAGCTTAGAGGCATGCTAGGGATGAGACACTGACACGAGCGTAGCGAGTGGAGACTTGTCTCGTATACACAGCTTAGAGGTATGCTAGGGATGAGACACTGACACGAGCGTAGCGAGTGGAGGCGTGTCTCGTATATACAGCTTAGAGGTATGCTAGGGATGAGACACTGACACGAGCGTAGCGAGTGGAGACTTGTCTCGTATATACAGCTTAGAGGCATGCTAGGGATGAGACACTGACACGAGCGTAGCGAGTGGAGACTTTAAAATATATACACATCTACGAGACCTGTTAGGGACCAAACCAATACAATTTAACATTCCCCACAAAGCTAGAGAAACCAAGTTTTTAGATTTTAGAGGATCTGCTTGTATTACATTGTATAATGGGACTAGGTAAGTACCGTAATGTCGCCCATCAACTTGTTCTGTATTGTGTGAGAAAATGCATCATTTCGTTCCAAAATAATATTCATTATGTGCTTTACTTCAACATAAAAATTTCAAAATGGCTGCCGTTTCATAATTTTTGTCTGTAGTTACTTCTATCAACTTGTAATAACATAAAACTAGTCTTGACTCAAGTAGCTAAGTCGCCGCGTCAGCGATCAGCTGTACGATTGGATGATTTTGAACACTTGGATCATACTTGGACCATAGGGCAATTGAGTTAGACAAACATCTGGGAAATCGAAAAACGTTAGCCACGATAAAAAAGAAAGAAAGAAACACGTAGTGCGTCACTCCGTCCTTGTTTAATAACGCATGCGCAGTGAGTAACTCTGTCGCCGTTGTCAACAGCTGTTCTAATGTTACATAAAAAAAAGAATCACGTCAACTATCAGCTGTACAATGATTGCATGATTTTTAACACTTAGATCATACATAAACCATAAGACAACAGACGTTAAGACATTCTCGGAAATCTAAAACGTGTTAGGCCACAATAAAAAGGGGAAAAAATAAATAAGGGGTCACTCTATCCTTGTTTAATGACGCATGGGTAGTGGATAACCCTGTCGCTTATTGTTATCGAAATCAACAGCTGTTTGATTTTACATAAAAGTAAGGAAACAGAATCTCTGTGCAAGGTTTAATAGACAAAGACAGGTTAAGTGTTTCTTTTAATTGAAATGTCACGCTTACAAAATTCGATTGGTTGCTCACCCACACTCTATATATAACATCTGTCCGCAAGACATGTGATTAAACCCTATTGTCAAATCGCAATCCATCAAATTTCATACACAACCCATAGATAGACAAGACAGTATTTCTTGACTATATCATTCTAATCTTTTTTAATAGATTTGAAACTATAATCTGATATACGATCAAATCCATCATTCAATCTCGACGTAAAGCAAAGTTATTAATACGCCTATCAGATATTATTATTAAAGAGGTCTAGATTACGTACCCAGTATACGAAGTATAGGGTGTCTCATAATTTCACCTCCGGTTTTTTAACTAAACTTTAAACCGCAGTACGTCCTTCATCGTTGACGGCTATTACATACGTAAGCACGATGTCTTGAAAATTAAGATAAGAACATGCAATTTGTTGTAGTGGACTATAATGTGCTTATATAGAACACTATTGAAATTCGGAAAAATTGAATTGAAAACGTCAAAATGGTGGTCATTTTATTCAGTTGTTTGTTCTTATCTAGTGTGTTACTCTATTTATAACACAATAAATTAGATAAAAATCGACAGATTTCAATTCTGCATGTAATAGTACCAACCACACTTCTCTACGATGACAAATGGAGAAGTTATTGTGAAAAATATAATTTCCAACTTTCACCTCCCCAAGAAATGTGATATTCATATAGTTATGACATCTGGCATTGAGACCGAGCATAAGTAGAACTACTAGGCCCGTTAAATATACACATCTGTGAGACTCGCGTTAGGGATGACCCGGGGAGTTCTTCACCCGGCACTGGTATAGTACGACCGTTTAACTGTGCGCGCAGACTGGTGGTTGGGTTTTAAGGCGAGAGGGGGTGCGGGGGCTCTTTTCTAAAAACATAGGTGTTTTCAGTCGAAACCTTCGTTGCCGGTGATAGATTATAGACCCTCACTTTCATCATAGGCTCCCCATTAGTATGTTTTCTGCCAAGATAGTAGCGAAGGGTTCGCGCGCACAGATAGACGGCTGCAGTATACCTTCACCGGCCGCCATGACAGTATGTCAACCCGGCACCAGCCACCCCTCTTACCCATTCCACCTACACTACTCCCCCTCAACCCCTCCTTTCTCTTTTTTCTTCTCTTAATCACCTCCCCTTTCCGTAAGGTGCCGTAGGTTAGGTTAGGTTAGGTTGTGGAGGGGGAACCTCGCTCGCCTACCTTTAAACTGCCTCGGTGCCGGCAGTTGTGAAATTAGTAACACCTAATTAACCTTATAGCGGCGGTCAGATTTGGTGCCGGGCAGACTTGCAGCCATTACCCGATGTCAAAAAAGTAGTAATATACACAATTATGAAGTTCACAAAACCTGTATAACAACTGTTTTAAACAAACTTTCCCTACTGGATAAAACCCAATGCTCTACCAAGGTGGAAAAATTAAATTTATTTAATTTGAATTTGGTAATTAAACTCAAAATCGATCAAAAATCGACTTCCAATTTTTGACGGATATTCAAATTTCATGGCCTCAGAAAACTGAAAAACTGATTTGTGACATGCCGTCCGCGCGTCGTCGACAATGTAGATAGGAACATGACTAGTATAGTGTGCTCATCGAATTAAAAATAGAAAAATGACGACCATTAAAAATAGTTTTTGTTCATATCTTGTGTATTTTTCAATTTATAACACCCTAAACTAGATAGAAATATGCAGATTTTAATTCTGCATGTAAAGGTACACACCCTATCTTTCTACAATGACAAAAAAATGTAATTTCTTACTCTGACCTCCCAAGATTATTTATACACTTTCCACGACCTTAGCGAATGGAGGTTTCTTCACATACGTACAGCATTGTATGGGGGGGGGAGACTTGCACATCTACGAAGTCCGATAGCTGACGTCAAGATAGGGTGTCGTAACATTTCGTCCCGATTCCACGAGCGTGGGGTTGGGGGGGGGGGGTGAACTCTACTTGCCCACTAGTAACATCTCGTCCTGGCACATACGCTAGGTTAGGTTAGGTTATAATATAGGCCTAACATAAAAAATAATTGTATTTACAAATTTAAAAAAATTTTGTTAATAGTAATAACACTTCTCGTATGAAAATTTTTTTATCGAATTTGGTAAAACTAGATAAATTACTTTAAATGTATTCAATTTATTAAATTTTGTCTCCCCAACGGGGAAAAAAAGAAATATATTACCTTAATAACAAGTAAAATATACAAATTTTTCGAGCGAGACGAAATGTTCCTTTTTTTTTAGGAAATTGGCAGCTGGACGAAATGTTACTGAACCCAAGAAAGTAGCTATATACACAATTACGAGGTTCAGAACACATGTGTAATAACCGTTTTAAACAAACTTCTACCAATATAATTGAACATTTCCTATAAGGCCCACGAAACCAACTTTTCAAGGTAAATTATGCACTGAAGCTTTTTAGTTGCTAAAAATCATCCAAACTTAAAGTATATATTTTTTAACAATGCGAAACAATTAGTTGTCATGGTGATAGTTACAGACATGCGCACACCTGTAAGAAATTAGAAAGTTTAAATAAAAAATATCTTTCAATTTAGGCATGTTAAGTCAACAGCGTGTACCCAACAACCATGACAAATGTAATGGTGTCACATGACCAATGGTTTCTAAGAAAGTGTAAAAACACACACAAATTGTTTAAAGAACAACCATCAAATAGAAACAAAGTACATAAAGTTCTAACAATAATCTCTGTTTGTACAACAAAGATAAAGTTCTAGACAATAACCTACATGATACATTTCACAATGGAATTACACGATTAAGACCTAAACAATAACTACTATTAGGAAACTTCTACAATAGATTTTCTAGCACGCTCTATCTGTGAAACTGCGCAACCTTTCGTACAAACATCACATCCAAGAATAGGAAATTTCCACAGATCCAACACATAGGAACACATTGATTTAATGTATAGGGTGTTCCGAAAAACGTGGACTGACTATTCATTTTCGGACTATATACGTAAAAAAGAACATAAATTGCCAAAAAACAAATTCTGCTTCATTACTCGTCAATCCGCCATTTTGTTCTGTTAGAAAAACTCCAAAAATAGATAAGATATTGAATTCAGATTTGCTATAAGGATTTTATATCATAAGTTTTACAAATATCACCGAACACAAAGATTTTATTTTATATTTTTGAAAATGGCGGCCGTTTAAAACTTTCAACGTTCAATATGTCAAAAATCATCAACATTAAAGAAAATAATTTTTTAAAAATTGTTTGTGTAGGTTAAAATATAACCGAGTTGTCGACAAAAACCTAAAAACCTAAAGACACAATTGTTAATTGTTTACATTACCCAAAATTAGCCTAACGCCAAAGTAATTTTGAATTATGATCATTTTATCCATGGAAACCAAAAAAATATACTATTATTTATTAAAATGGCGAATAGATGTATAATGAAGCGGAATTTGATAATATGTTATTTGAGATTTATATATATATATATATATATATATATATATATATATCCTATATAGTAATCCGAAAACGAATAGCCAGTCCACATTTTCCGGGACACCCTTTATATCAGATTATATACTTTTAGAGGTCACACCTCACTATTCTTTAACATACGTTCAGTATCAAGTGATTCTTTTCCCCTTGTTGTTTAAAAGCGAAAAACCTCTCTGTCATCATCCCTTATAAAAAAAAAGGAAGCAAAGAAGATAAACTGAATAGTCTAATATTGTCTGGGTCGGAAGAAAACAAAAATTGGTGTAAGAGAGACCTAATAGGAAAGATGAAAGAATAATCTAACCTAAGATTACATGAAGGGTTCTTCAGGATCGCCACGCCTCTACTTACTATAGTGAGCTTCTGAGGGTTCAAGTGATTCCAACACTTGAAGTGCAACCGCCCGCCATCAGTACATAGATTTTCTTTTTGCTCAATATGTAGGGGATAAGCTTTTCCCTCTCAACCATGGTTTCCAATGTTACTCTTACAGGATTTGGAGACGAATATTCCAGCAAGATTTGTTGCAAGTCACTGACTGTCTCCTGGAAACATCTTTAGAAAATAGGGGAGTTTTTAAATAGAAACTGTGATTGGGCCCTATAGTCTTTGAGGTAAATGTAGCTGTAACTCTTGGTATAGTGGGGGGTCTGAGGACTCTGGCTGAATTCCAGACAACTCCCAGACTCGCTAAAGTTCAAGTCATTCTGTTCATAGCCCGCTGCACTTATTCAATGAACAGGTCTGAAATTTGCAGTCTGTTTTGCTGTTTCATCCCCTCCGAACCATCTATCTAGAAGCAGTTCTCAAACTAGATTGTCTGAAAGGATAAGGTCACTGGAGCAGTTAAACTTTATACCACGTCAGTGGAGGAGTTTCTTGTTGTCCTCTCGGTCATCTTCACCTTATAGAAGAAAAGAATATTAAAATAAAGACCCTTAACTTTCAAATATCGTCGGGGAAGGAAAAGAACAAGAGTTGGTCAAGAGAGACCTGATAGGAAAGATGAAAGAGAGGGATTTAACGCAACGAAAAAAGGTGTAGCTAGGTTACCTTGAATTTGCCAAACCTATATTAACTATTATGATCCCTTGAATGTAAAAACAGAGGAAATAACTTGTACAGTTAGTCTCTCATCGTAATCAGCAGTGTCTGGACCAGAACGGTTGCGAGTTCAAACATCTGCGATTACTCAAAACTTTCTATATTTGTTTTCTTTAATATTTCTTAATAAATAATGTAATTATAAACAGTAAAGTGCGCATATATTGTGCATCACTCGTTATTTTATAACGATATATATTTCAAGATTAACAAGTGTATTAAATTTATCAGAAACCTTGCACAAGTATTAAAAAGCAATTAATAAAAATATTGTAAAGTATCAAGTTGGTATCACGCGTCAAACAAGCTGCATACTTGATATCATATTTATTTACATCACTTTGTACTTTCACACACGTAGTCGTGTTTGTGTAGACTGGTGTTTGTCGTTTGTGCCTGTACGCGAGGTTCGATTTTAGTCAAATTTGGTATGTGGGCATATTTTGGTCATATCTCGGGATTTTCTTAAATATTTTTGAGTTTTTATCGTTAGCTCACGAACTGGTATTTTGGAGAATTGGGGATCAATACCTTTCATTCGGTTTTTAGACGCAACACTTGAGCAAAATTTGATCAAAATCGTTTGAGGCAATTTTGAGAAAAAAATGATATTTTTGCTTTAGGGTCCGTAAGTAAAACCGAGGGCATTTATAATTTCACGCGCGTCAGTCCATCTGTCTGTCACAACCAGTATAAATAATAGATCCTATATATATTTCACGGTAACAACAATATGACCTTGGGGTAGTAGAGAGGTAAAACTATTGATTTGGAATTTTTTTTTTAAATATTATGTGTGGAGTATCATATAAAACTAGACATTATTCTCATTACAATAATGTATGTTTATTTGAAGGGAAAACTAATATGTTGGAGCTAGGCCAAATAAAGTGTCAGATATCATGACCCCCCCCCCCCACTTCTAACTTGAACACGAATACAACTTAATTTAACCACACAATAAGAAATACGTCGCGTGTAAGTTTTAAAAGCAGTTTTTGTGAGATGTGCGACAATTCAATAGCCATTAAAATATGGATTAGATAGTCATTAATTTCTCTTTATTAGGATCCATAGGTAAAACCAAGGACTATTATAATTTGACGTGTGTGTCTGTAAGTCGCAACCAGTCTACAGAGACGGTAACAAGAAAAAATGAACTTAGGGTAGTTCAACTTAGGGCAAAAACTATCAAGTTGAAAAATTATATTTTTGGTAGTATTAGCCTATAACAAACAATATTGGGGGTGAGTCAAATAAAACTAAAAGTACGTATCTTTATTTGTCAAAAAAACTAATATAAAGACGCTAGGACAAATTTAAAATGTGAGATATCATATCTTCCCCCTCCCCTCTAACTTAAACACGGCGTGACTTAAAAATCTGAAAAAAAAAATTGCATTTGAAATTAAATTGCGTGCGAAATCTTATATAAGGGCCTATAGTATTTTGTATGGCGAATGCAACATAATTTAACCACACAATGTGTATAAGTTTTTAAAGCGGTTTTTGTCAGATCCGAGACAAACAAATCAATAGCTCTTCATTAGTGTTTGTAGATAAAACCAAGGACATTTATAATTTCACGCGCGTGTCTGTAAGCTGCAAACAGTCGATACAGACAAGACGATAAATCCTATATATTTCAAATTTTATATTTATATTTTTTGTTCCACATAAAGGAAAAAAATACAAATATACCGGTTAAAAAAATTTAAAAAAAGACCTTGGGGTAGTTTAGAGCAAAATCTATCGAATTGAAAAATTTTATTTTTGGAAATATATGTGCGTGGTGTTAAAATAAACTAGTTATTCTGATTATGATTATCAATGTTTATTTAACGAAGAAATTAATATGTTACAGCTAAGCCGTTTAAAAAATTTTGACTTTATAAAAATAACTGTCACTATAAAATCGTGTTATTTTAGCACACGCTTGACCCTTATATTTTCTTACGCAGTTACACCCACTTTATGAATTATCAAAAAATTTTAAAAAGTTCCGAAACATGGCAAAAATATTCTGCCATACCAAATTTGATTACAATCTGTTCAACTGTTTTGTAGAGTACCTCACAGACAGACGTCATTGAAAACAACTTTTTTTTTGGACTCAGAAAATCTCAAAAAGGTTATATCTTCAATTACTCGACATTGATTTTTCGACCCATTATAACTTTCTCTAAGCTACGAGAAGAAACGCACGTACAGTCACGTGACACAACAGTTGATGCAAGTTATTGTATAGTCTTTACAAAAAAAGTTTTAATATAAATCTGTTTTTGTTGAACTGTCTATTTTTACAGTTAAACAAATTAATCCATAAATATGGGCGAATGTTAAAAGCAAACGTAATGATATTGCTTTCAAGTAATTGACTCAATTTCTTCTTCTTCTTCGCTGCCTTTGACGTCAAGAATCCATTCAAAGTACTTCTTAGTTGATCAACAAATAAATGTTAATACAACTTTCACCAATCAATTCTTCAGAGTTATTTTCGTAAACACTTTTTCCAATTAGTTTTTTTGAAAGGTAAAAAAATATACTCTTGTTAAGCAAACTATAATCATTCGAGGTTCCTAAATTGTACAGCTAGACCTAACGATGTTTTCATTCACTCCGCTTACGTCTGAGGTTATCGAGTCAAGTTATCAATACATTTTATTTCTGAGTTTTCATTGCTCGTTTTGTCTCGACTCATCTAGCCAAGTTTATATGTACCGTCAAGGTACTTACCCAACCCTGCCGACAAACCAACTCTAATGAATCTCGTAATATCAGCACTCTAATGAAGACCTTGCGTTTCCTTTGGTCCTGACAGTGTCTAAGATTCCACTCCGAAAATCCTCCATTCTCTACGTTCGTGACAGGCCCCATAAATGCAATTTACAAAGGAGATCGGAGTCTAAAACTATTTGTTTTGGAATATTGTTTAGTTACGGAGTATAGGGGTAAGTTTGATAATCCAAACATTTCGAAGGTTTGATGTCCATGGAGTTTCCTCCTAGAGTTTCAACGAATCATCTAGCAACAAGACATACATAAGAGGCAGTTGTAACCAGGATATCGTACTGTTGTTTTTCAACAGTCTGTAAAATAAGCCTACGATCACCATGTTTGAAACCTAATTTTTATTACTTGCACCAGTACCACACCAGTGACTGCGTTCTCGAGTCTTAACGAATTCAAAGTAGGTCTTTTTAAAGTAAACTGTTCCATCAAATTCTACAATTTAAAAAAGTTGTCAATAGAAATGTACTTGTGTTGTTATTGAAATGTACCTTTTCCCCAAAGAAAACAACCAAAATGGGTTCAACAAGAATAAGATCAACGCTCTGAAAAACTGATTTGTTTCAGCAAAGGTGATATTACCGAAACTTACTTTCATTCAAAACATTTACCATGTCCACATATAAGATTTATTTCCCATAAAAATAATAAAAAATATAAAATGATTTATACTTTAGAAACTTGCGGAAAGATTTATTGTGTCTCCTTTTCCTTACGTCGTAGCGTGTTCTACTTGTGTACATGGAACAATCTGTTCGAGGGTGTACTGATCAAAGATAAATGGAGCTTTGTCCAAGTTTATCCCACGGATGAGCTCGTTCTAATCATAATCATTTTTTTCGTGACGTAAATACAATGTATGGTAGTGTCATATCTACCTTTAAAATTAACAGATAAATTTAACAAGCTGATACAAACAGAGGCCTGCAAAACACAACAATCAATGTATAATTGTAAGAATGAATAAATAACAATAATAAAAAATATGCTGTAAATAAATATATATATATTTTTAATGATATCAAGAAACTAACACGTGTATAATCAAAAAAAGCCTGAAGACTATTATAAATATTCAATATGATTAGCAACGATGTTTTTAAAATTCCAACTTATTTAACAACAAAACTGTTGGTCGTTGTACTGAAGTTACAATGACTACTTGTAGATTTAGACTATGGCTACACCTAAGCTATGGTCCCTCAAGATTGCCAACCCGTACTCACTAAAGTCAGTCAGGCTAATAATACATCTAAATACTGGTGATCTTGTTCTTTTCCAACCCTGACGATATTAGAGTTTACGAGAGCTAAGGGCCTTTATTCAAAGAGGGAAAACCACATCCTAACTATCTTATGTAAGTGTCACTCTATAATCAATAGTTGTGGACACAAAACTAGTCATATCCTGTAATGATTCAGCAAGGACGTATTTCGATTTCCTACACGACAACGACCCCATGTTCTTGTTTTATTCCGACGCAGACACTATTATAGTATTTGAGGGTAGTGGTCTTGATTTAATGTTCTTTTCTTTCTTTTATTTATAAGGCGATAATGACCAAGAGATTTTTCGTCTTGACTTATTAAACGACATGACACAATATAAACTAACCATTAACGTATTGCGAGTTGATTCAAGGAAGGAAAACCACATCCTAACTATCTCATGTAAGTGTCACTCTAATCAATCGTTGTCCACACAAAACTAGTCATGTCCTGTAATGATTCAGCAAGGACGTATTTCGATTTCCTACACGACAACGACCCCATGTTCTTGTTTTATTCCGAAGCAGATACTCTTATAGTATTTGAGGGTAGTGGTCTTGATTTAATGTTCTTTTCTTTCTTTTATTTATAGGACGATAATGACCAAGAGATTTTTCGTCTTGACTTATTAAACGACATGACACAATATAAACTAATTATTAAATAAAAACTATCAACGTATTGCGAGTTGATTCAATGAGGGAAAACCACACCCTAACTATCTTATATAAGTGTCACTCTATAATCAATCGTTATCCACACAAAACTAGTCATATCCTGTAATGAGATTTTTCAGCTTTAAGAAAGAGGAAAAACAACGATTCTATAGCGAGTACAGGAGTAGTAATTCCCCGATATTTCCTAGCTAGATCGTACACCCCAGAGTTAGACCCCTCCTATCAGGTCTTGACCAAGACGGTGACCGAGAGGTTTTTGGCCTTTAAACAACAGAAAAATACCAGCGATTCTGTAGTGAGTAGAGGAAAGGTAAAGCCCTGACTGTATCTATATCTTTCCCATGTAGTCTTGGGTTAGATCCCTCTCTTTCATCTTCCCTATCAGGTCTCTCTTGACCAACTCTTCTTCCCGTCTGACCCTAACGCTATTAGAGTATTCGAGGGATGAGATTTTATTTTAAATTCTGATTTTACCTTTTTTTAATTTTGCAATGACGACCAAATGGTTTTTCGCCTTTCAACAACTAGAAAAAATAGACAAAAAACGATTTATCAGTTGCTTTAGGTAATAGATGAAAAACATGAAATTTTTTCGCGATCAAAATACTTACACTGCATAACTCCATTAAACTCTGAACTAAAAATGATATATAAATTACAAACCTTGACATCCATTAAGATTACTTTGCATGCAGTACATCTTGATATAAGCATGCAGGACTCATACTTGCATACAAACATAATGATGTCATTGACAGAATGAACGATGTCCTCTCCTTAACTTGACCATTTGGCATCTTGTCTCTATTTTATTCTCTCTTACCCAACCAGTTCTTTTCCGACTGTAAAGCTATTAGAGTATTCGAGGGCTGGACGTCTTTATTTTATGTTCTTTTCTTATATATATATATATATATATATATATATATATATATATATATATATATATATATATATATAAAGCGATGATGACCAACAGCTTTTTAAGATTTAAACAAAAATAAAATGGCTCAAGTGTGCGCCAAAACCACACGACTTAGCGTCAGTAGGCACACAGGGACAATTATTTTGATAAGGTCGAAGTCTTTTAAGCGGCCCAGCGCCAACATATTATTATTTTCGTTAAATAAACTTATATTGTAATCATTATAACTTCTAGTTTTATTATACAGCTCCACACATAATATTTCCAAAAATAAAATGTTTCAACTCTATAGTTTTTACCCTTTAATCTCCAAGGTTATTCTTCTTTTTTATACCGCTATATTTTTCCTATATGTGGAACGATACAAAGAATACAAATGGAAACATATAGGATTTATCGTCTTGTCTGTGTAGACTACTTGTGACTTACAGACAGACACCCGCGTTAAATTATATAAGGGTCCTGGGTTCTACCTAAACAGAAACAAATATTTTCAAATAAATGTAGTAATTTTTTTCTTGTTTAAAGGAGGAAAAAACCACTCGTTCATCGTCCCCTTATGAAAAAGAGAAATAAACCTCTAGCCATCGAATACTCTTCTAGTGACAGGGTTGGAAGACAACAAAACTGGTCAAGAAAGATATAATTGAGGGATCTAACTCATGGGACAGACTACATGAAAGAAGGCAGTCTCGGATCTCTCGCGAATGCCAAAACCGAAAAATTATATTTTTCTCAAATTCTCTCCGATGATTTTGATGAAATTTTGTTCAAGTAGTCTCTAACGACCCAAATATAATATTTGTTGATATCACTCAAAAAAGGCAGGTTCTTGAGTTATTGGTAAAAAAATCAATATATCGAACATGGATCTGTTTTATAATACTTAATTTCTCAAAACCTCTCTTCCGATTTCGTTCAAATTTTAGTGAAATGTGAAGTATAATGATTCAAACAAGCGTGAAAAATCACAAGTAAAATAATATACACCGTCATTTATAAAGATCAATTTTAATCAAACACGATTAACGTTGGTGTCTTTCTAGAGTGTATAATGTGTTTTGTGACACTTTGGAGTCACGGTTACCAGTCTGAGAACCAATCGTGGTTCCAATGGACCAACTTGTAGCATAGACTTTAACTTATTAATCTCTATGATGTAGAACTGGGCTTGTTGGACTACGCAGAATGTAGTGTAGGCTGCTCAGCTGTTGAGAATCTGGAAAATCAGTAAAGTGCTCCGGAACAGCTCGACAAGACTCACTTAGAGTTCTCTCAGTTTATTTACTATATATTTATTTCAGTGAAGTTTCTAAATTTATATATCGGGTTAAATTCGGAAAATGGCGTTCTCGAGATTCTCGGGAAGCCAAAGACATTGTAGGAACGTAATAATTATATAAAAACAAATGGGCGAGATACAAATAGGTCCTATGGCTTACAACCACTCTGTAAAACAGAGTTGTGAGCAGTTACTTTTATAATTAAAAACTTATAATTAACTCATTAAGAAGTAGTTACCTAGAGTGGTGTTTGGTTTGACGCGGTTAAGGGAATTACGACCTGTTGTATTGATTAAGCCTATCATAGATTAAAGCATTCCCGCCAGGTATCACGTGGTGATATTTCGCCCAAAAAATGAAACTCACCAAAGTTTAGGCGTTATTTAAACATATAAATACTTTTTACAAAAACGGCCTCCATGATTAATTAAAATATCGATTGACAACTATCGAACTGACATTTTCCCCATCATATATAAATAATCCGATTCTTCAAATTTGTTGTAAATCGATGTCTCATAATTTCATCTCAGTTAATTTCAATTTAAAACTCGTTTTACCAATCACTTTGTAAATATGTTAAACGACATACCTATCCACATGTACAATTACTGCTATTTATTGACGGTACATGTTTAAAGTATAATAAGTTTGTTTTCAACATGTCCATGGTAGCTACAAAAAGGAATGCAATTGCTTGCAATTAAGCGGAGCCTCGAAAACCTGTTCCCTCGTTACTTTTTAATGGACTTGACTGGAATGGAATCTTTTTTTTTTTTTTTTGTCTCTACCGCTTCATTTTCAGTAGCAGTTTGAAACGAGAAGTCTGTTTATATTTTATGCTTTTATATATTTGTAAAGCTTTGCATGTCAATAGGAAGAGGGTATCTTTTTTTAGCCGGTTAATTGGAAAGGATAAAATAAAATATTCTAAGAATTTCGTTATGTTCTACGACTATTGTAGATTTGTATAGGGTATTTTTTAATTTACATTTATTTAATTTTCATAAAAACAAGTTTGTAACAACAATAAAATAAAACGCATTTGAGAATTTATAACAGCTGTTTCAAATTGTTTTTGTTTTGAAACCATAACAGGCATGTTAATTAAATGATAAATTTTATCAAAATAATTATTATCAAAGTAAATGAATAACTTTTGATAAATCTGCAGATAATCTGTTTAATTTGACACCTCAATAATTATTACAGTAAAGGAATACGCAACTAGGGCAGTAGTTTCTTAGTGAAATGAATACAAGGCGATAACTCAGTCCATAGAAATTTCTCTGAATAAGCTTTGATAATTTTTACATTTAATTTACCTAAACTACCATATGATTTTACAGCTGTTCACTTATTTAGGGGTTATGTTTTTCACTTCTATCCAAAAGATATAAGCAAAACCTTAGGTTTTAAATTAGGACTAGAAAAATAGCTTAATTGTCTATAATAGCCTAGCACGTCTCAATTCTTTTCAAGTTCTCAAAGGGGTATTTTATTATCTATTGAAATTATTCGACCTTAATGGTCCAGTTTGGAAATCTTTAGAAGTGAATGAAAAAAAAACCGAGGAGAGGGAGGGGGGTTGTCTGTATAATAATATCTAGAAAAAAAGTGAAAATAATGACCCGGTAAGGGCTTGTTTAAATAATTATACCAAAACCAGAAATTTTTACTCTAGTAATTTTGAAATAATCACAAGACAGTAATATTAAAGGGACAGTTATTTTTATAAAGTCGAAATCTTTTAGGCGATCTAGCGCCAACATTAATTTCTTTGTCAAAATAATTAAATATTCATAATCATAATAAATTCTAGTTTTATTTGATAACTCACAAAAAATATTTCCAAATATACAAATTTGTCCCTTAACTACTCCAAGGTCATTTTTTGTTACCGCTATATTTTTCGTATATGTGGGACAGTACAAAAAATATAAATACAAAGTTTGAAATATTTTATGGTATGATATTATAGACGAATAGACACGCGCGTGTAACTATAATAGTTTTACCTATAGACTCTAGAAAACGAGTATTTTTAAAAAGTATTTCCACGTTTAAAACGGATGGAAAATAGTTACTCAGAACAAATCAGGGAGGTACAAAATTAAAGCCCCCCCACCCTCTATAGATTTATTATTATAGATAGATAACAATGATAAATATTTACGTAATGTAATTAGTTTTATTTTGTATTTTCTTTAGACACTATTACGAAGCAATTCCCCTCCCCATTTATATTTTCAAACCATCGTTCCTGGAGATTTCCAATATTTACTCCTAAAAATTGTTAATTTGACTCAACTAATTAGGACCACGAGAACAGACCGACATCCGCTGCTTCAAGTGCTCATAACTAAATAATTCAACTTTAATTATTCCACTCGGCTCCATGTTGATTGTTCCACTTAATTATTTCAACTGACAAGAACTAGTCTCTAAATATCATATTTTTATTAATAGTCAGTAATTTTAAACATTCTTTATGATATCCCAATTATTATTGAATTAACTTTCTCACTCAACCATTTCAGAAAGCAAATAAACAAGTTAATAAAGACATCATTGTACTTACCCAGCCCCGCCTAAAAATGTAACAGATCCTCTAAATAACCAAAAGTTGGTTTCTTGAGCGTTGTAGGAAATGTTAAATCAAGAGGTTATTACAAAGGTTTAATGGTCCCCACTCGCTTCGCTCGTGTCAGTGTCTCAGCTCTGGCGGTCCTAGTAACTGTACATATTTAAAGAAGTTTCCACTCGCCAAGCTCGTGTCGGTGACTCAACCCTGCTGGTTAACTATACAAATTTAGGTTGATAGGTTAGGTTAGGTTATTTTTATTTAGTATTTTGTGATGGTTAACTATATAAATTTAGGTTGATAGGTTAGGTTAGGTTATTTTTATTTAGTATTTTGTGATGGTTAACCATACAAATTTAGCTTGTGATAGGTTAGGTTAGGTTATTTTTATTTAGTGTTTTGTGATGGTTAACTATACAAATTTAGGTTGATAGGTTAGGTTAGGTTATTTTTATTTAGTATTTTGTGATGGTTAACTATACAAATTTAGCTTGTGATAGGTTAGGTTAGGTTATTTTTATTTAGTATTTTGTGATGGTTAACTATACAAATTTAGCTTGTGATAGGTTAGGTTAGGTTATTTTTATTTAGTATTTTGTGATGGTTAACTATACAAATTTAGCTTGTGATAGGTTAGGTTAGGTTATTTTTATTTAGTATTTTGTGATGGTTAACTATACAAATTTAGTTTGTGGTAGGTTAGGTTAGGTTATTTTTATTTAGTATTTTGTGATGGTTAACTATACAAATTTAGCTTGTGATAGGTTAGGTTAGGTTATTTTTATTTAGTATTTTGTGATGGTTAACTATACAAATTTAGCTTGTGATAGGTTAGGTTAGGTTATTTTTATTTAGTGTTTTGTGATGGTTAACTATACAAATTTAGCTTGTGATAGGTTAGGTTAGGTTATTTTTATTCAGTATTTTATTCTGTGATCAGAATTCAAAATTACATTTTTGAAAATAACTTCGCTATTTCTCATCGTAGAGAGAGTTTATTGCATACAGAAAATCTGATAATCTAGTATCTAATTGTAAGTTTAGTACCACATGAGATATCCAACAGAAAACTGTTTTAAAATGGCCGCCATTGCGATATTAAAAAGAAAAAAGCTGAATTTGAAGAACGCACACTAACAGTTCACTACATCAAATTACATGTTCCTTATCTTAATATCTGTGGTCGCTATCGTGCTTACGTACAGACGACAACGACGCCAGACGGGACGGGATGTTGAATATAACTTTTTTGAGTTTCCTGAGCCACTAAACGTGAAGATCAATCAAAAAATTGACTCTATACTTCGTATATTGGGTCAGTAAAACGAACCAAATCTAATCGTCGCCAAAAAATCTGTCAGTTAATCATAATGTGAAAATGGACTGCGTCTTTGAAAATATATTTAAATAAGTCCATTAACTTGTTTCCCTCTGATTCTCAGATAAACATTCCATGTTAGAAGGTGATTAAAAACTATTTTCTAGACGCCACATTGTTTTATTCCCGAGGCAGTGTAGACTCTAGAGAGTCCATTTCAATGACTTTAATAATTTAAACGTTTCCAATTCCAGTTGAGACATGTCCGTGATTGAATTATTAAATTTGTCGACATGTAACGTAGGCCTAACATATTCCAGTCAGAGATGTCGGTACGTCTACTCTTTATATATTGTAATGAAGTTCACCGCTCGCATAACAAGAGGTTCACTTTTTTTTTCGCTTTGTGACAACATGAATACCTAATGAAAGGATCTATCGTCAGGCAGGCTGTACGTTGCCGCTGTTTCTTCTTTGCGTGAAGTCGCAAGCTGGCCTAACTTTTCGATGCGGTTTTTTTTTAAGTTTAATTCGCTTATTTTCGGCGATCTTTGCTGATATTCGGCGAATAAATCCTGTAATAATCTAATTGATTCGATTTTACTCTATCACACATTCAGGGGCGTGATTACGCTTGACAATCCCGAAGGACCTAACTGGATCTACACTTTTGTTCGTGTAGTTTATTAGGCCCAACGATTTTGATCAAATTTTGTTCAAGTGTAGGGTAAACGTTCTGGATTTTATAAAGTCGAATTAGATTTTTTTCTCGTAGGATTTATATGTTCGGCAATCTTTGCTGATATTCGGCGAATAAATCCTGTAGTAATCGAGTTATAGAAGATTTCAGAATTGAGATTCAATTTTACTCTCACACACTCAGAGGTTCACTTTAGTGATCACGCTTGACAATCCCGAAGTACCTAACTGGATCTACACTTTATTTCATGTAGGTAGTCTATTAACGATTTTGATCAAATTTTGTTCAAGTGTAGGGTAAACGTACTGGATTTTGTAAATCGATTTAATTTTTTTTTCGTAGGATTTATTTATTCGGCAATCTTTGCTGATATTCGGCGAATAAATCTTGTAATAATCGAGTTATAGAAGATTTCAGAATTGAGATTCAATTTTACCCTCTCACACACTCAGAGGCTCACTTGAGTGATTACAGGATTGACAATCCCGAAGGACCTAACTGGATCTACACTTTTTTTCGTGTAGTCTATTAACGATTTTGATCAAATTTTGTTCAAGAGTAGGGTAAAAGTACTGGATTTTGTAAAGTCGAATTCAATTATTTTTCGTAGGATTTATATTTTCGGCAATCTTAACTAATGTTTATTTTCACTCAACTGAAAATTACCGAAGTGCGATTTTTGATAACGGATAGTTTTTAAATGGGTAAATGTGAAAGTTTGCGCTATGTTTTCAAAATTTATTATTATACTTATGACGTAATTAACAATAAGAGAGAAGTCCAAAATATCAGAGTGCTTATGGAACTTTAGATCATTTATCAACATACTCTGAATTGTTCCGAGTTACTGAGAATAAATACAAAAGTCATGTCGCCATCATGGTACTTACTCAGCCCCATTATACAGGCAGTCGTCTAAATTCAATGCCAAACGTATTTTAGGCCTTGTACGAAATGTTAAATTGAATTGGACGATCAGGAGTTATATCCAGTAGGGATAGTTGTTACACATTTTCTGAACCACGTAATAATCAGCTAGGCTCGTATATTATAAAAACCTACTCGCTTCGCTCTTGCAGGGACTCTCCATTCGCTACGCTCGTGTCGGTGACTCGGCACTGCCGGATCTCGTAACTGTACTATCACATTTCTAGGAAAGAGCAAGTCAGGTTAGGTTAGGTTAGGTTAGGTTAGGTTAGGTTAGGTTAGGTCAGGTTAGGTCAGGTTAGGTTCGAAATTACATTTTTGACGATAACTTCGTTATTTGTCGTCGTGGAGAGGTTAGGTTAGGTTAGGTTAGGTTAGGTTAGGTTAGGTCAGGTTAGGTCAGGTTAGGTTCGAAATTACATTTTTGACGATAACTTCGTTATTTGTCGTCGTGGAGAGGTTAGGTTAGGTTAGGTTAGGTTAGGTTAGGTTAGGTCAGGTTAGGTCAGGTTAGGTTCGAAATTACATTTTTGACGATAACTTCGTTATTTGTCGTCGTAGAGAGGTGAGGTTGGTGTCATTACGTGAAGAATTGATATCTGCAAATTTATTATCTAATTTACTGTGTTATCAATTGAATAACACACGATATACGATTAAAAAAGTGTTTAAAATCTCTGACATTTTGAAATTATCGATTCGATTTTACTGAATTTCAATAGGGTTATATATGAGATAACTATAGTCCCCTATACCAAATCTCATGTTCCTTTCTTATTTCGTGTGCCTCTTATCGTGGTTTGAACAGACGACAACGACGACGGACGGACGGCTCGTCGAAAATCACTTTTTCTATTTCCTGAGGCCATGAAACGTGAAGATCAGTGTAAAAAAAGAGATCGAACTTTTTGACGATTACCAAACCATGCCCTATACTTAGTAAAATTGTGGAGAACTATAACGAATGTGTTGAAAAGAGTTGAACAATTTTAAACATAAAAAAAGTAAAACTATTAATGTGGGATGAGATATATGTATTAAAGAACATAAAGATAAGCTTGAGAACATGAATTCTATCATCTACGAAATAACACAAGAAAATAAATCAAAAAAATATAAAAAAGTAATTAAAAAAACTAGTAATGTGTATTACCTAATACAAAAACATTATTATACATAACAAATGAAATAATACTAAGATCAAAATCTAAATATATAAAATGATTTACTTACCAAATCTCACAGACAGTGCGGGAAGTCAATGAGCACTAATATATAAAGTAGAATAACAAAATGAAGTTCCTATGAAGACCTGCACAAAAAAAACAAAGACGATAAAGAAAGATATCGACAAACAAGACAAAGGTTTGAGGTAATAATTTACAAAGAGTCTTACAAAAATGGTATATACACACATATATAGAAGGAGGAATCCTAAGAAAAATGTTGAAAGCCAAACCTACTAGAGGACAATTTGGGAGAAACTATTAGTGAATCATAGTACGAAAAGGAGAACAAGTTGATTCAGCCATCATGGTACTTACCTACCCCATCATACAATGTAATACAAGCAGATCGTTTAAATGTACCTAATCCCGGAAATTTGGTTTCTTTAGCTTTGTAGGAAATGTTAAATTATACTGGTAGATCAAGAGTTTCAACTCAATCTGTTGAGCCGTTCTAGAGATATAAAAGATTAAAACACAATAGCTGGTAAAAGAAGTGTTTCCGGACATAGGTTTATAGGAATTTTATTTTGACTCATATAACCACCCCCTGATTATCTCCGCGCATTACAGGAACACTCTGTATATAAGAAAGTTTCCACTTCATCAGTGTCTCCACCCTCGAAGCTCTGTAATAAAGGACCATTACGCATCCGGTGATTCAGCTTTGCGAAAGTCGTATAGGGAGTTTCATCTTATTTTGAGGTTATGTTTAATTGCCTACAGAGAAATGACAATGAACCCTGAAGCATGGAGGTTATTAAAGCACTGGGATAGAAAAAGAAGCGGTCGTTTTTTGTAGGAAGGTGTTATTTTGTCGACACGTTAAAAACATTTATCTAGTCGACAAAACATATAAAATAAGATTTATTTGATAGAATAATTTAAAATGATTTATAAACTAGAAGAAACACGAAGAAAGATTTATTACGTCGACACTTTTTTTTTTAACTTCGTCGACCTCATAGCGTGCTCCACATGTATATACAATCTATTTTGAAGGAAAATTAAGTTCGGATCAAAGGGCGTACGGATCAAAGATATAGGCCTATAGAGCGTTGAGATTTAGATAAAATGTTAAAACCAACTATAGTAGTGATTTATCGTGTATTACTGACCCACTATATGACGTATAGGGTTTGTTAAAAGTAAAAACTTCTGACTTCCGTTGACTCGTCTTTATACTTCATGGCCTCAGAAAACTGAAAAAGTGATTCCCGACATGTCGTACGTAAACACGATAGAGGCAACAAAAATTTAGAAAGGAAGATGAAATTTTATAGATGGACAACTGAATAAAGATTTTTACCGGACAAAAATACTCCAGACACGAAATTTGGTGGAAAGTTACGTTTTGGACTTACATCAATGGGGGAAACAAAACGGACACTCCAGCTCACCCGGAAAGGGGTCGGGTTAAAAGGTGGGGCTAGACGTTTTTTTTGTGTAAATATCTTAAAAACTATGGAAGATATAAAAAGTATATAATATAAAAGACTAAATTTCCCATCTAAATGGTTCTTAGTATGTTTTTCATCAGACGTATTGGGACAGAGATATGAGCGTTGAAAGTTGAGACCTTTTTTTGCAAATTGTTCGTTAAGGCATTTTTACGAAAGAAAAAAAATTGAATTTTTTGAGTTTAGGGCTATTTTTCTATAAAAAAAACTCTATATATGGGTATGTAAGTGTTTGTACATGCAATAAATACCAAGTATTTGGATATAAATTTCTACATATTTGCACATATACGTATCATATTTTGTATATACATGTATACAACTAAAAAAAGCTTACTATCAAATTGCACGTTTTTGTAGTTGTAGTGTGTGTGTATATATAATTTGTGCATAAATATATACATGCAAAAATTCATATCCAAATACTTGGCATTACAAACACTTACATATTTATCCATATTTAGAGCTTTTTACTATACAAAAATCAACATAAACTTTAAAAAATGCAAATTTTTTCTTTCGAAAAAATGCCTCTATCGAACTTTAATTAGAAAAAAGTCTCAAATTTGAGTGCTCATATATCTGTCCCAGTGTGTCTGACAAAAAAAAAAAATACTAGAACAATTTTGATGGGAAATTAAGTCAGCTACAACTTTTGTATTAAACTGTTTAGAAAAAAAACCCGTTCTGCTCCACCTTTTAACCCCCCCCCCCCACCTCAGGGGGACCAAACGTTGAGTTGAAGTGTGCGATTTTCCCCCATTGATGTAAGCCCCCAAACCTAACTTTCCATCAAATTTCATGCCTGGAAGATTTTCCCCCAAATTTTTACAAAATCTGCAGTTATTCAGTGGTCTAATAGAACCCTATTAAAATTCAGAAATATCGAATTTAAAATGTCAAATGTAAATTAAATTTAACATTCGCTAAGTTAGATATAAATATGACGATTTCAATTCTGTATGCAATGCTGCCAACCCCTCCTCTCTACAACGACAAATAATGAAGTTATTGTTAGAAATGTAATTTCAAACCCAGATCTCCCGACAGAGCAGTGCCACCGACACGAGCGTAGCGAGTAAGACCGATACACTTATACGAGCGAAGCGAGTGGAGACATTTAATATACACATATACGCGGCATGTTACTCCCTATTTAATGATACTGCGATACCTTGTTGAATTTGTTACAATCGATGTGTCACGAACAGTGGCAAGATTTCACACTCAAAACCACTGTAATTGTTACATATCAATAAGGCAGTGTCTCTTAAAACCGGTTACTGAATATGTTAATGAACATTATCTGGTATCTACCCACACACATGACAGCTTGATTACAGTTCCAACTTTGCCTAACCGCTAATAGGTTTCTTCAATAAAGGAAAGCCTAAGTATAGGCTTATTGTTTTCTTGCAGTGACGGCTGTTAACCATACAAACAGGTTTTTAATGATTCTTTTATTATAATAGTTTTGCTTAATTGAGATACTGTATTCTCGTGAGAGGTTAGAAAAACACGATGAAGTGGACGTCGAATAAAATACTGAAAGACCTCATCTCTCGGTAAACGGAGGCTGAGGATTGTATTTTAAACAATATAATCCTGAGCAATAAAGAGGTTAAGGCTAATTAATTAAAATTAACTAAGAAACAACGAATAATAAGACCTTTTAAAATACAATATGACTTTTACGTTCCCAAATACATGTTCTGAACGTATATGTTGCAATCCTGAAGGGGCCTAGCTAGATCTACAACCGTCACATTGTCTTATTTTTTTTTACTAAATGTCTTTTTCAGACCCTGACACTAAAGTATTTGAAGGGTACGGGTCTTTATTTTTGGTTTCTTCCTTCCTTTTCTTCATTATGCAATTATAACTGAGAAGTTTTTTGCCTTTAAACAACGAAGGAAAAAACCCTTAGTAACACCCTGCTACCGAGTAAAGTTTCGCTATTGGCCATCTTTCAGCGAATACTCTATATATTTTACAGTCATTGGTCAGTTACTTGGAAAGTCGTTGACCAACTGTTGTTCTTTTCAGACCCTGATGCCAGAGTATTTGAAGGGTAAGGGTCTTTATTACGTTCTTTTCAGACCCTGATACCAGAGTATTTGAAGGGTAAGGGTCTTTATTACGTTCTTTTCAGACCCTGATGCCAGACTATTTGAAGGGTAAGGGTCTTTTTTACGTTCTTTTCAGACCCTGATGCCAGAGTATTTGAAGTGTAAGTGTCTTTATTACGTTCTTTTCAGACCCTGATGCCAGAGTATTTGAAGGGTAAGCGTCTTTATTACGTTCTTTTCAGACCCTGATGCCAGAGTATTTGAAGGGCAAGGGTCTTTATTACGTTCTTTTCAGACCCTGATGCCAGAGTATTTGAAGTGTAAGTGTCTTTATTACGTTCTTTTCAGACCCTGATGCCAGAGTATTTGAAGGGTAAGTGTCTTTATTACGTTCTTTTCAGACCCTGATGCCAGAGTATTTGAAGGGTAAGTGTCTTTATTACGTTCTTTTCAGACCCTGATGCCAGAGTATTTAAAGGGTAAGCGTCTTTATTACGTTCTTTTCAGACCCTGATGCCAGAGTATTTGAAGGGCAAGGGTCTTTATTACGTTCTTTTCAGACCCTGGTGCCAGAGTATTTGAAGGGCAGGGGTCTTTATTACGTTCTTTTCAGACCCTGATGCCAGAGTATTTGAAGTGTAAGTGTCTTTATAACGTTCTTTTCAGACCCTGATGCCAGAGTATTTGAAGGGTAAGTGTCTTTATTACGTTCTTTTCAGACCCTGATGCCAGAGTATTTGAAGGGCAAGGGTCTTTATTACGTTCTTTTCAGACCCTGATGCCAGAGTATTTGAAGGGTAAGTGTCTTTATTACGTTCTTTTCGTTTATTATGCAATGATAACCGAGAAATTTTTCTCCTTTAAACAACGAAGGAAAAAACCCTTGGTAACATCCTGGTACCGAGTAAAGTTTAGCTATTGGCCATCTTCCAGCGAATACTCTATATATTCTACAGTGGTTGGTCAGCACAATTACCTGGATAAATGCAAATGCGAAGGAGCAAAAAAGGAAAGGATGCAATATAATGCTGGACATAATATAAAAACAAGGAGATATTTAGTAGTCAAGCTGCAGCTATTATTACACACAAATTATATACGATAATTATTTCGATCTCCCCGTGTGTTTTTGTTCCTCATTTTTTCGTTACTATATATTAAATTATTGTTCAATATCATATCGATTAATTTTGTGAACAAATTACCTTGCATTCTCCTGGGTCTGTTCAAGAAGAGGACCGCCACTTGTAAACAATTTTCAATTGACATAAATAGAGCAGACAACAGAACCTGACCTGACGGAGCAGCTGAAATGTTGTTGGTGTGTAATTAAGACAGTATTTTACCATGAACCGAAAGAATGTGGAACCAGTAGAGGTTTGTTAGATTCCTACTTGTGTGAATTCATGTGGCACCGTAGGAACAAGGATGAAGATCTGTTTGACACTATCTGGAAGGACATTAACTTATATTGGACTCCAGAACAATAAAGTGTAAATGATCTAGGCTACATCATTTTCATCTAGTCTTGGATTAGATCCCTTTCTTTTCATCTTTCCTTTCTGGTTTATCTTGACTATCTCTTGTTTTCATCCGTTCCTGTCCTATTAGAGTATTCGAGAGCTAGGGGTCTTTATTTATTTTATTTTTTTTACAAGGCGATGATAACCGAGAGGTTTATCGCCTTTTAAACAATGAGAAATTGTATTTGTATTAAAAACAGTTTGATTAAAACAATTTTACACTGGTTTTCTGAACCTCGTGAATACAGTAATACCTCAGTTACGAAGGGGAAGGGTTAGAAAACCAGTAAAATCTAAACTATATTAGAGACAAAATATTTATATTTTAATTAGTCTCTACCTTCAAATATAATAAAGTTATCGTCAAAAAACCTAAAACGAAAAAAAAAAAAGGTAATTCTCAAGAACACACAAAATAGGCCTACCAGTTATTTCTTATTATACAGCATTAATAACTCGTGCTAAAAAGCAATATTTCTTTTATTATAACGTACTCAAAAAGTAAACTTTAACTTCTTTAAAATTTTCATTATTACAAACTTTTAGTTACAAAAATTAAAAATTGCGGAAAAATCAAAGAAATATAAAAAAATTATTGAATAATCGAATTCTGAGGTAGAACGCAAAAAATTGAGGCTCAAACCCGTTTGACATAAAAACGTTGTTAAATGAGTAATGAACAGATAAAACTTTCAAACAAATCTTGTGGAGAATTACATCCTGAGAAAATTGATGTAAATATAGTCAACTACAAAACAAACAAAAAGTAAAATTTAAATAGAAAATTCTACTTTTTGAGTATGTTAGATCTGTGTTCATCTTCACTATCAGGTCTCTCTTGATCAACTCTTGTTCTCTTCCGACCTTGACACTGTTGGAGTATTAGGAGTCTTTATTTTAAACTCTTTTTTCGTTTTTTTTACAAGGCGATGATCACCGAGAGATTCATCAGCAAGGAGAAAAAAAGTTTCGTTTTTCGTTTCAAGCACATTATTCATGAACAAAATACGTCTTCTCCTTTAAAAAAAAAAAACCCTCTTCAAATTTGTTTCAACAGGAATTATTTATTGCTACATTCTAAACAGAAAACTATTCCTAAACATTTACGCAGACAAGATGGCTTCTCTATAATTTCAAAACCTTTCGATTCAAAGTAAACATTTGAAATATTATTTATTTGTAGTAAAATTTTAACAGTTTACATGTTGGTCAAGCGGTGGTGGAAAACATCAAAAGCTGCGCTGAGTAATGAGTAGCCTAACAAATAAACCAAAGCAATTAGACTAGATCTGTTTGCTTTGGAAGGAATTGTTGTTTACAGATAAACAGACTGTACGTCAAATCGATATTAATAGATTTTAAAAGCTACTTTTGTCAGTATTAACAAACACAACTGATATTATTTACTGTCAACTGTTCTGAGAATAAACATCATTATCTTAACCTCTGATCTTTTTAGAGATTATAAAACAAACTTAAGGTGTATAATCCAACTTACAGAAGACAAGTGTAGATTGTGTTGAGTTATCACAGGTGCTAAGAATTTATCTCACAGATCTTGAACATCGAAAACACACATTTTGACATGTAATTGTCACAGGTTACTTCTCTATGGACAGGGGTTCACCTCCAGCAGAAGTGCAGATTCTAAAGACGAGAATTCCATATTTTAAAAGAAGCAGTGGACAGAATAGATTCACAAGGTCGCAGCAGGCATATCACAACAATTGGTTTTTACAGATTTTTGTACTATTAACTGTATCTTTGATTAAAATTAAATTGAAGGTCTTAACTCAGCCATTTAACTTATATGATGATTCATCATTCCAAACAATCTTGTTTGCAACTTGCTTCCTCTCATTACAAGTCCAACTCTCTACTCAGGATCAACTTAATTAAATGCTTGAACTAGAATAAAACGTTTCCAAAAGAAGCGTGTCAAGATATGGAAGCTCAATTTTAGGATTCCTGACTTACGGTCCTCTAACAGAACAAAGAATTTCTTGGAGGTCAATGAAGACTTTCCAACAGTTGGTAAGAATAGTGGATGAAAAGTTTTTTCTAGATTTCTTGAATTCTAGTCGAGTAATGGTGAGTTGTGTTGGTCGAAATTTATTTAAAACACCCTTCTAAACTGTCTTTGCATTTCAGCTACCTTCTTCCACATTTTTAACACCTCAGATAAATTTTGCAGCGATCTGAAACTTAATGGATTGGTTTAGGGCGGGAGTGGATCTTTAAAAGAATTGAGTTCGGATAGGGAATTCGGCCATAGGCTGGGGGTAAATGGAAATTTGCCACAATTTCATTTTTCAAAGGTTAGTCTTGTTAATACAATTACTTCAAATCAGGTTCACCAGATAAAAATGAAATTTTTGATGAGTTACGGACTCTAAAAGTGTGTAGACATTGTTTATGACAACCGGAATATCTAACGTTGGGCGACTTTATCAAAGCTATACGATCTGTGCCTCCAGACATCTCACCACTTTCACGTAAAGCTAGGCCGAGCATGTCGCTTAATACTCTTACTGTACAGCAAAACTTTAATCAAATTAAATAGATATTTCGGAAGATAATATGATCTGGAGTGAAGGCAGATGGAGCAGATCTAAAGGAGATGAAACATGAATGAAAAAGTATGATACAGTGGAAAAAGTACTTTCTGGAAGAAAAAGTCTGTGAAATTTGTAAGCTAAACATTTAAATGTAGGTTAACTGCCTTTAAAATATTGTTATTTTTTTCAATTTGTTGTTTATAGACAAAAACCTCTCGGCCTTATAAAGAAAAAATAAAAGAATATAAAATAAAGACTCCTAGCCCTTTAGAATAGGTCAGAAGAAAACAACAGTTGCTCGTGAAAGGTCTGATAAGAAACAAGAAAGAGAGGAATCTAACTGAAGACAACATGAAAAACTGTACATGCAGCTAAAGCTCTTCGGGATTGTCATGCTATAAACGAGTACTTAAGGGTAGATCATTTTAACTCCATATACAGGGTGCCCAATTCAAAATTACCTCCTACTATTTTATGATAATAGTGCACCCCTGAGGGCCGTTGAAAACTAGTCTACTCGTTTAGGTTGTAAAGCATTGCACAACTCACTTCAAAAACCACTTTTTCGGTTCAAGGGAAACACTCAGGTAAGATTTGTTTTTACCTATTACATACCTGAATACATATTTTAAAAAGTAAAAAATAATTTCTTAAAAATATTACTCTACTATTTCCAAGTTATGTTCGGTGATAAGAAGCTGTAAAAGTGCGGCCATATTAGTTGCGTGAAGCCACACAACAGATGTCTCGTTTCCGATGAGCCACTGACACATTTCCGGCCAGATGAGATTATGGGGTCCCACATCGCCACATCCAGCCAAAATGATTTCCTCAGTTTCCCATCCAAGTGTCGTCGTTATTCAATAAGGAAATCAAGAGAAATAAATCATAGATTTTTGTCTATTTATTGTCACGACTTCAATATTCTTTATCTAACACGAAGTAAACGCGACCTCATTTTTATTTACTTACGGAAACCAAATCGTCGGCCACGGGTCTGTAAAAATTCGATGACGTAATTCACCTTAAATAACAGTTCGTGTTTCTAAAACCGTTTTAAATTTAAATGTGTATACATTAAACATTTTGTTTGCGTACATTTGACGCTATCTGGCCCAGATCTATGCACGGTCGGAGTTCAGTGACTTAACAATCTGTCATTTGACAGCTCTTTAGTCAACTTAAACCTGTTTTTGTGATTTGTAGATCAACCGAAGTCGTAAAGGAAAAGGTAAATCTTATTTTATTATGGTTTATTTTTGTAAATTAGTTTACCTGTTTAATCTGTACACGAAATTCACATATTTAATAATAGTAGCATGGTATTTAAATAAAACAATGCAAACGTAATCCACTAACTTTTCCACACATACATTTTCAAAACTATTTTTATTCTTGTTGTAAACAAAAAATCTCTCGGTCATCATCGCCGTATAAAAAAAAAAATAAAAAAATAAAAAAAACATAATATAAATACCATTAGCCCTCGAATACACTAATAGTTCTGGTCAGGAAACGAACAAGAGAGACCTAATAGTCAAGATGAAAGAAAGGGACTTAACCCAACACTACATGAAAAAATGTGTATATCCAGCCGGAACCGTCGGTATTGCTAAACCCGTAAATCAAAAAATAATATTTCTACCTAAAAATGTGTCTTACATGCTACTTAAAAATGAGGAATATAAAGAAATTTATATGTTTTTTTCTTGTTGTTTAAACTTCCGTCATTGCCTCACAGAAGCATATAATAAAGACTTGTTAAGCACTCAAATAATTTAATAACTTCAGATCGAAAAACAACAAGAGTTGGTCAAGAGAGACATGATTCTAAGATGAAAGAGTCGGATCTTATCAGAGACCACACGGAAATAATGTGTATATCCAGCTAGGTCCCCTCGGGATTGCACGTACTTCTGATTGTGGACAATTTTAAACTTACATGTAGTATATTTTTCATATAAAAAAACAAAAGGTATTTAATTTTGTAGAGGAACTTGGAATAAAGATATTGAAGTAACAAAAAAGTGTTTGGTACTTAAAAAACGTAACAGAATTATAAGAATTTTTGTAATTAACAAATTTTGTTTTTTGTTTTTCACTGCAGTGGTGCAGTGGAGAGTAAATGGGGTAAAGGGACAAGATTATTATACAGATAGAGCACTGGATAACGGCAGATTATGTAAAAATCTGGAAAAAAACCTCCAGACACAAAATTTGGTGGAAAGTTAGGTTTTGGAGTTACTTCCATCGGGTAAAATTGGACATGCTGGGCCTAACTGGGGGGGGGGGGGGGCAATCTATAAAAAAACAATCTATCTTGTTTTTATAAACAAGATATCAAAAAACGTTTAATACAAAAGTTGTAGCTGACTATTTCCCATCAAAATGGTGCTTAGTAATTGTTTTGTCAGACGTACTGGGACAGAGATATGAGCGCTCAAAGTTGAAATCTACTTTAGCAAATTGTTCGTTTAATGCATTTTTATTTTAAAAAAAGAATTTTTTAAGATTAGGGTGATTTTTGTATAGTAAAAAGCGCTAAATATGGGTATTTAAGTGTTTCTACATGTAATAAATACCAAGTATTTGCATATACATTTTTGCGTGAATATATTTATGCACACATATACACAAACACTACAAAGACGTGTATTGCCACATTTACATGCATATACTGATTAATCCAAGCGTATAGATGTACATTTTTTGGATTTAGACAAGTATAATATATACACATGAAAATATATTTGCACATATATGTGTGTGTATATATACATGTATACAACTATAAACGCTTACGTTAAAAAATGCACGTTTTTGTAGTTGTAGTGTGTGTTTATAAATTATAAATGCAAAAATTGATTTACCGACCGACCTCTGTAGTTCTCGCTGGGACATTTCCATTCCAACCGACTGCTCTGTTGATATAGGACTACATTTTGGTAGTGCGTGCTAATTATAACGTATAATTGTAACGTTTGAAATGGATGACCTGATATACAATGATGTTCTTATTTCGTTAATGGAGGCAAGACTTGTTTTGTGGGATAAAACTTCTGACACCTTTAAAGACTGAAATCTGACTAGGGATGAAAAACGATTTTGAGGATATGGATAATAAAATGAAATTAATATTGAAAAAATAAGTTTTGTGTTTATTTGTTCTCCATAATTTTATTACATTTCTTAACATCTAGAATTAGCTTCAAAAATTAGTTCCAAAATAATGGAGAAAAAATATCAGAATTGTTTTGGACTTGTTTTATTGTGATAGGAATCTTCTGGTTATATTTCTTTAATAATATTTAGTACATTGGGAACATCAATAAAAAGAGCCAGGTATATATTTTATTACTTAGGTACCTCAATGTTAGAGCAAGCCTTTCTCGTGAAAGAATAGAGTTTCTCATTTTCGTATTTTGATGTTGGATTTCTTTTTTCAACTTCTCATGAAGTTCGTCAAAGGATGCAATAGACATTCTGAAGAAGTTGAAAAACTTACTGCCATCAAGCCTTAGTTCTTCAAAAAGAGTGTAGAATGTTCCCGTGGTTTCTCTGTTTTGATTGATAGGGTGAATCCTACGGCGATACAATAACCACATAGCATCAACTAGTTTAGGATTCATTATTCAATAATCTCGTGTCACCAACTGATTGTTTGACCGGTAAAAATCCGGTATGTCTGCAAGCACCTGCTACCGATAAAATATCGCCCGATTTTTTACCGGTCGTCCAAAATCGGTGTGTGTGCAACTAGCCTAAGGGAGTTGCACGAAGTTTTCCCCACACTCTAAGAACTCATTCTCCAAGTGAAAACAAAGAAAAAGTAGCAATTGTAGTTATTATGGTTAGTGTGTATTGTACCTCTGAAGATAATAGCAGTGTTATTGAAATGTACATAAGGTAGAATAAACATAACTATACAGTCCTTTGTGTTGTTAGTGTTTTATTGTCGTTTTGGGGATTTCCTTTCATTGTATATTCACCACAGTGCTCTAGTGATTTATAGTATACATTCGGTACGCTCATGTCTGTAATTCGGCCCTGCCTAACTATACTAATATTACATTTCCTCAAGAGGTCAGGATAGGTTAGGTTAGGTTAGGTTCGAAATTACAATTTTGACAATAACTTCACTATTTATCATCGTAAAAATGTGGGGTTGGTACCATTGCATGCGGAATTTGTATCTGCAATTTTCTATCTAATTTATTGTGTTATAAGTTGAATATCGCAAGCGATATGATTTAAAAATACTGTTTAATATTACTACCATTTTAAGATTTTTAATTCGATTTTTCTAAATTTCAATAGGGTCCTATATGAGCACACTATAGTTCCCTACATAATATTTCAAATTCCTCTTTTAAAATATCGTGACCGTTATCGGCAGACGACAGGACGATGGACGGACGGCATGTCTATAAAAAATATTTATAAAAATATTTTTTATATTTTACAGGTGTTTTGCGATGTACTGAGTATATTAAAAATATTAGAAAGTAAAAAATAGAAAACCCGAGTAAATATATAATTATGTATTGTATTACAATGTCACAGATTAACAGTTTTATTATGCTACTTAAAGAGAAAATGGCCGTCAGTGGTATTTCACGAAGTGGTAGTTATTGTTCTCTTTGTATAAGCGGTTATTTATTACCTCAACGATATGACCTTATTTATAAAGCAAGTATGTTAATATACAACTCGGCCTTGTCGTTTTAAATTTAACTAAATTAGATCCTATTCATAGTTATACTGTATAATTAAATATGACTTGAACAGTATTTACCGATTAGTTATTATTTTAAATATTATAATAATACATTTATAAAGTACAACTACCGACTCGTGACACCTCAAGCGCAATAAAGGAGGTAGGTTATACTAAAGTAATAAAATATTTATATTTGCATATTACAGATTAAAATATTAGACATGAAGTGAGTAGGGAGTGGGGGAGCCATCGATGAGGAGGGAAGGAACCATTCTTGACTATCCTTTCTGAAAACATAACGCGATGTGTTAGCGTTAACTCCTTACGTTTTTAGTTCAGTAGATATGTATTTTGTAACTACAAATCTTTGAATGACACTGATGAGTAGAGATCTGATCAGCTGATAAAAATAACAGATCAGCTTTTTCAGAACAACTCTTCCTACGTTTTGCTTTACGACAGTGAACAGCTGACCGGATCTGTAGCTATGTTGAGCAGACCACGCTACGGCAATTAGTCGAGACTATCCTTTCTGAAAACATAACGCAATGTGTTAGCGTTAACTCTTTAAAGAGCAACATAATTAAAACCAAACGTTTTTAGTTCAGTAGATATGTATTTTGTAACTACGAATCTTTGAATGACACTGATGAGTAGAGATCAGATCAGCTGATAAAAAGAACAGATCAGCTTTTTTAGAACAACTCTTCCTACGTTTTGCTTTACGACAGTGAACAGCTGACCGGATCTGTAGCTATGTTGAGCAGACCACGTTACGGCAATTAGTCGAGACTATCCTTTCTGAAAACATAACGCGATGTGTTAGCGTTAACTCTTTAAAGAGCAATATAATTAAAACCAAACGTTTTTAGTTCAGTAGATATGTATTTTGTAACTACAAATCTTTGAATGACACTGGTGATTAGAGATCTGATCAGCTGATAAAAAGAACAGATCAGCTTTTTTAGAACAACTCTTCCTACGTTTTGCTTTACGACAGTGAACAGCTGACCGGATCTGTAGCTATGTTGAGCAGACCACGTTACGGCAATTAGTCGAGACTATCCTTTCTGAAAACATAACGCGATGTGTTAGCGTTAACTCTTTAAAGAGCAATATAATTAAAACCAAACGTTTTTAGTTCAGTAGATATGTATGTTGTAACTACAAATCTTTGAATGACACTGATGAGTAGCGATCTGATCAGCTTTTTCAGAACAACTCTTCCTACGTTTTGCTTTACGACAGTGAACTGCTGACCGGATCTGTAGCTAAGTTGAGAAGACCACGCTACGGAAATTAGTCGAGTAGTAAAAATTTTATTTGTAGGGTATCAAATAAAAATATGTATGTTTATTTGACAAAGAAATTTATATGTTGACGCTAGGCCGCTTAAAAGGCTTCCTTTATACAAGTAACTGTTACTATATCCCTACGGAACCTAATTCGTGTGGTTTTACCACATGCTTGACTCTATTATTTATATTAATCTTGGCACCTGTAACATAAATACGTTTAAAACTGTATCTTTTATAATTTATAAATAAAAAAATATACAAAATAAACATAAACAGACCGACAGACTTATATATATATATATATATAAAAACCTAACTTTAACCCAAACTAACCTTCTCCCTGTATATTAAACTATCAGGAATATACGTAAATTAATTGTAAAGTATATTTTATCGTTGTACATAATAAATATCCTTTTACAAGAAGTCTGACGGAGGATTGAAGCCTCAACACAAATTTGATTCACAAAAGGAGACAGTAAGACTTGATCTATTGTCATGTTGAAGGTCAAACCTCCCAGCCTGTTGCTTAAATAAGACTGGTTCCAAGCAATTAGTGCATTGTTAGGCTGTTAGGGGGGAACAAGTTAACAAGATGATTCAGAAACATAGCAGCAGTTCCGTCCCCATTGTTACTATAGCTTGTTCTTGTTTTCAGTAGACGGCCATGTAAAAATCGATGGAATTGTCTACTGAAGATATTAAAATAACAAGTTGTTTTGTTTGTATAAATTGTAAAATTTATCATTTTTTCTTGTTGTTTAAAGGTGAAAAATCTTCGGTCGTCATCGCTTTTATAAAAAAAGGAATAAAAAATAAAGACACCTAGTCCTTGAATAGAGTCAAGTTTGAAAATTAACGAAAATTGATAAAAAAGAAAGTGAAGGTTTTAATCCAAGACTACATGTAGATCCAGTTAGGGCCCCTCGGGATTGTCTTATTTGTACTCACTATATTGAGCCCCTGAGGGTTTATTGTCAATCAATATACAGCGTTATTGATATAAATGTGCCAGCTATTTACTCGGAAAGTATTTGTTAAGTTAAAAAAAGTCTAATAGCTTTTAGTTGTCTTATTTGGGGATTTTTTTAATTTTGATACTATCAGGCATTTTTCCAATATGGCGGCCAACTTTAAAATTTCTTATAGAAATACATTTTTTATGATACTTCAGAGGCTCAAAGTAATGAAAAACAAGATTTTAAGCGTTTTCAGAGGTCTAGTTTCTGTGCTTAAAAAAGTAGAACCGATTCTAAATTTTCTTATGAGAACTCCTGTTTTATATTACACACATTATTTTAAAACTTTTATTCTTGAGTAATTTTTCGATATCTCTAATAGTTTAGGACCTTAAATGTTTCAAAAAATCAACACTGGTACATTCCTAACGTAATATTTCATAAAGTGTTTTGAATACGTCCAGTCTAAAAAGCCCTGTGTAAGGTTTCCAAATCACAGAGTCATAGTACAAAACCAAAATAGTTCTATGTTCCCTGAGATCCACCGTCTGATTCCTGATGAACCCCAACATTGTGTAGCCTACCAGCGTTCGATGTGAGATTGAAAAGTGAGACCAACAACACGCCAAGATTACGAACCAGTTTATAGGATGAAGGAACAGCAGTCCTTCTCCACAGTTCGTCATCATGACATCAGGTAAAGAAACCGTCCTCAGAAGTGATCATCGTACAAAGTTTCATATCATCCGCAAATACGAGACAAATAACTGGGGATGTCATTAATGTAGAATAGGAATAAGCAGGGTCCCAAATGTAAACCCTGCGGGACACCCGAATATGATGAGAGGTACTGTATTTGGTTTCAGTTTACTTGCTCCACGCGCCCAGTCAAGTAAAATTTATACCATTAAAAAAACGAACCATAAATACTAAATTAAGTCGTTATAAATTACATCAATCAGAACTCCCCTCCTCAAGGACATGGTTGATGAAACGAATTGTGACAGTTGATCGCCTCCTCAAAAATTCATTATTCTTTTGAAAAAAGTGAGAATTTTAAAGCTACTACAGATTCAAAATTTCGCTTAAGGTCGACAATGGACGGTAATGATTCTTGTGACCCGTCTTGAGTATTGTAGTTTATTATAGTAGTTCTGTTTATCACTATACCGATTTCTGTACACTTTAATTTTGACTGTAATGGTAGCCAAACATTAAACAACGTTTGGTGTCCCTAAAACCTTTTGACATTTGCAGTTTTAAGACCCTCTGGGCGCAGTAGCAGACAAGAACAGATTGCAGCCTGTTTACAAGATTCACCAAACCTGTTTCAAGTTGATTTGCAAGTCAGGGCTATTAAATTTAAAAGTCATGGATCATGGTAACAGCGAGACGCAGATCAATCAGTAAAATTAATATTTTCAAGTTTGAAATAAACATTACATAGATTGAACAGATGTATAATAACTATATTTACAGTTTGACGGCATGTGTTTAATTATCAGCTGATACAAATTTCAGTTCAGAAATGTCCAAAGCTGTTTTATATGTGTTATAAATAACATAATGCATTATTTTTATCAAAATAAATTGAGTTAAACACATTAAATTGAACACTATATTATGCTCATGTAGATCCCTATTGAAATTTATAAAAATCAAATTAAAAATACTAACCTTATCTTGTAACTTATTTTGATGTTTTTTATAAAACCAGTACGCGTTTCGGGATTTATATTACATCATCAGAATAGTTTCACTACTTGGAGGTCGTCAGAACATTAAGAACACAGAACACTTAACATAACACAATACACGAGACGGGTGCGTACCACGGCATTTGAGGAACGATTGGAGTTCGGATTATATATCAGAGATTAGGTTTACATGGTTCGTCCTTATCTTGTAATTTCATGGCTGTCTGATACAAAGAGTTGGATTTGAATTTGAGTTGGTCGTTCAACAACAAATTATCTGGACTGCTTATAAAAGCCTTGTATATTTCAAATTCCTCCATGAAACTATTCTGATGATGGGATATAAATCCCGAAACGCGTAATGGTTTTATAAAAAAACATCAAAATAAGTGACAAGACGGAAAATAAGGTTAGTATTTTAGTAATACTTTGTGACTTGGATACACGTTTACTGTGAGTTTTAAATTTAAAATGTCAAAATAACGGGCATTTTAAACATGTGTTGTTCAACTTATAACACGCTAAATTATATCAAATTTTTTATTAAACTTATTCTTGTTAAAAAATACGGGTCATAGTAACCTGATGGTACCATCGTACCTGACGTGCTATTTCTACCTGAAGAAGTGTCGCAGAAACCCTTCTATTGTCTATCTTTACTGCTTCCTACACATCACGTTTATTGTTAGATGTCTTGGGAATTACCCAGGCGTGGTGGCACCATCCAGTTTAGGGAGAGACATTTTTAATATTTCAGTTGATGGACAGTAGAAGTACATAGGCTATCAGTCGACTCTATCTGGTTCAGTTCATTTCTATCTGGATCATGGTTAACCTAACCTCTACTTTCTCTAATAGTTATCAAGTAGGAAATAAGTTGAGAATCCTTTTTTATGTTATGCAATAAGCAACAGTCTGTCTACCTTGCCGGATTGAATTGGAAGTGAATGAAGTGATCATCAAAAACTAAATAGTTGCTAGATTTTATAGTTGGAGAGCAGAGATCAAAAATGGCCCTTAAACAATCTGGTGGTGCCATCGAAATGTTTACCTCTGATATTCACAGCTATTGTTTTGTGTAACAATGAGTGATCCTTTTCGAGTCGAAAAAGGAATCGGCCAGACCTTCATTCCTAGAATTAGGGATCCTCCTCCGATGGTACCACCAGGTTACTATAACCCAAAAATACCCTTAGAGACTTATATTGAGTACGGGCGTATCAATCCCGAGGTTGAGCTGGATCTACAAGCAAGTTACAGTAGATTTTCTTCCTTCTCTCTTGGCCAACTCTATTTCGTTTCCGACTCTGACGCTACACATATCTGGGGGGGGGGGAGGTTCTGAACACTCGCGTAGTTAGGGCCGTAGAGGGGCAGTGCCAGACGACGACGTTGCCATTTCCACTGCCTATCCGTTGCGTCACCAAAAATCCAAATGCAAAGAACCAGCGGCTGCGGTATAAATGTGACCTCTGTGGTAAATTCATTGTAGGCATAAGCAAAAAGGAAATAAACACTTATGTTGGCAACGTTTTGGTTTACGTGGGAAGAAGTTTGCAACACTGTTCCACAACCCACTCAGTCAAGGACTCCCGGGCACACGCGGAACAAATAACAATTGTTACAAAGGACCGAACCGACAAGTGTTACGAAATACATACTGTATTGTATTACTGTACTGGTATGTAATCGTATTTAGGTCTCTCTGGAAAAAGCGAAAGTATTACTAAATAAATAACAACACCTGTTATAAAATAAACATGAAATACCTTGTGCCGTAAATATACAACAAAATTAATTAACTAAGAGGAATATTACTAAATGTGCTAAATGATACTTAGTTAAATGTACTGAACAGCCGTACACATTAAAAAAGTAAATCTTTGGTAAACGAGATTATGAAGTTCATTGAACACTGTACTTCTTATTTTATTTTTAATTCATCAATCTCAGGACCATAAACTGAGCTGCCATCAAATCCAGCCCAAAGGATTTCATTGCCTGATTATCAATGAGATGTTTACGAGACATCGTATCGAAAATCCTTCATAAAAAAAATATATATATATATTCATTTTCGCGTATAAAATGAGAAAATAAAAATTCGCTGCGCGTCAAAAGTTCAAGGCGAATCATATGCGGTGAACTTAATTCTAAAAAACGTTTATTTATGACTCCAGTAGTCTAACAATAACGCCTCTTAATCCCATGTAAAAGACTTAATTTAAATCTGTAACAATGTTATCAGTTAGGTTTACAAAACAATACGACTGGCAATTTAATTGTAACTTTTATTGTTTGTTAGTCTTTTCACACGGAAACAAATGCAAGACTTTGTAGTTTTATTAATCTAAACGACATCTTGTTTTATTTTAGTCAAATTTGCATTTCGTCCATGTTGCAGTTACGAATACACTTGTCTTCTTATCCCAATACCAGGGTGTATGGTTCAACCTAACATAGGCTTAACTTAAGGAAAATGTGGTTGCTATTATCTTATACCACTTATCTCAGTCAAACCATACACCTTCTCTTAATGAATAGAGGAAATACATTTCTAGTTGATATTAAACACGCTTAAATGATAGAAATATTTATTGGTGTAGCTCGTGTATCACTGAATAGGACGACCTTGTCGTTGAAAGGCGTCTAATACTTAAGCGTATTTTTTGTGAGAATTGTGTTCTGTGTTTGTTATCCTGTATAATTTTTCTCATAAGTCAAGCTTAACATTTAATATATTATACAGCCATTAACTACAAAGTAATTATCTATTGAAACTATACGAGCCGAACGTCTTTTCCGATATTACTGCCCCTCCCCCACCTACCACCCTCTTGTTGACTCTATTTTGCCGCTTATTTCCCTGATCGCTTTTTACACAACACTACCTCGGTATTTCCCCCAACCCATACTACCCTCATAGTTGAGCCCCTGAAGGGTTTAAGTTAATAAGTAGGGTTGACAAAAATAATTTAGGCTATTGTATTTATTAAGGAGCCAGGCCTACACAGTACCACTGTACAAGGATATCTTTGAAACAACCCTAAAGAAATTCCTTCCATTTATTTCACCCCTTTATTTCACCCTTTCTCATTAATGAAATACTTTCAACAACCCTTCTTCTAAACGCCGTGCCGCTTACTGCAATTAACCGAAACTTTGTTCAAATCTCTTGGTTGTGTCTAGTTTTGTTCAAGTTAATTAAAATTCCATCATAATCTTAAAACATTTTGTCAGTTCATGCTTGTTTAAATTTTATAAAAAACATTGCACAAACTTTCTTACAACTAATGATTGAGACCAGTTGTCAATCAAAAAGTGAAAATGAACCACAGACAACGTATTTGAGTTAAAAAGTTTATATATTTAAACAGAGTATAAATTTGCTTCGCTTCAATCATAAAAACGTCTTCGGGGTACATCATTTTTATTTAAATCGGCCTTTTAATGGCAGCAAAGTTCGTTTTTTGTTTTTTGACTCAATTCTTGAAGCGTGATGTTTGAATAACGAATAAATTTGTTTTGTGTTTAACACATAATTTAGGACGTAACGTATACTTGAACAAAATTTAATCAAAATCGTTACACCTGATTTCGAGAAAATCGTACGTTTGTGTTTGTGTTTGTGTTTGTGTGTGTTTTTTTTTTTTTTTTTTTCCATAACATATTGATAAAATAAAACATGAACACAAATAGTTCGTTTATTTATTCAATTACGTCTCGACGACAAAGTCACCATCTTCAGTGATGCACGAGCTACAGTAACTAAACTATAACTTTTTTCCACGGTTTCAGGTTAGGTTAGGTTAGGTTGGGTTCATTTATTTATGTAAATATTTAGTACACACACGCATCCTATTTTCTCCACTTCAATTTTTTTTATAATGTAAATAAATAATTTTCTGGGAAAATCTGTTCATTTACTTTGCCTGAAGAACCGTAAACATTTTACAAAATGACTAGGCAATCTGAGTAAAGATCTAACAAAATTCCTTTATTTCATACTTTGCTAAAAATGCTCAGGCAATGTATAGAATGCCTGGATTTTATGCATTGCCGGTAACATATATATTACAGCTAATCACAAAATTTAAACTATCGAAGCAATTAAAAAGTACCAAGATTGGCTAAAATACTTTCACAAGTTTCATTTAAATCGGTCCACACGTTTCGGGTGAAGAGTTACTGCACAGACGACAGACGACAAACAGACACACTAAAAACCACTCTTTGGATACAGGGGACATAAAAACGACATATATCCATTTTGTGCGTAGTTGAGAGAGGTTTTTGAAATATCTGTCTGGAGTCTGTCGCCCAAACGCGTGAACCGATTTTAATCAAATTTGGTATCCAGATTTATTTGTATCATATCTCAAATTTTTTTTTATAGTTTGAAAAATTTAAGGGATTTGCAATTTAGAAGAAAACAAAAAAGATTCTCAAAATCGGCTTAAACGATTTTGATTAAATTTTGTTCAAGTGTAGCCTCTAAGGATTCAAGCAAAACTAATTGGTCGCCACCTCTAAACAAATTACGATTTGTGAGTTATTGGTAAAACCCCAAAAATTGGGTTTTGACTCTGGAGCTGTTATAAAAGACCTAATTTCTCAAAATCTCTACCTATTTCTTTTCCGAACTCACATTTTTGGTGACAGTTAATTTTGTTTCGTTTTTATTTATTTCCGAGAAAAGTGGAAAATATTTTTGAACAGTTTATTTTACAATACGATTACAACAAAACCTCACTACCCTTTGGAAAGCTAAACACGATTCGAAACCATTTAAATTCATCTTCACATAATGGTTCATTAAACACTGGTGCAAGTTTCAAGTTTTTAAAGAAGAATTTACACGCCTGTCCTTTCCCCATCAACTGTCAAGAATTTCACATAATCATGTCAAGGCGGGGGGGAGGGGGAAGGTGAACAACCTTCAACTAATGACTATGTCGATACGTCATGTAATCGACTGTCGCCAATTAGTCGATATTAGTTGCCATTTCTAGACTCGTTCACATAAATAAATACAAAAGACAATTTAACTAGTTTCACAATGAAACGCTAAGCGCATTCCTGGCGAGTCTCGGCGTTAACAAGTTGTTCTAATAACGTATTCAGAGTTATTGTTATTTTGAAATGTTGTTATTCCTAGAGCTGTTAAGTAGGAATAGCTTAGATAACATCCGGATTGAAAGTTATCGACATCGTGGTGGCTTATATTTTATTCTTGTCGTTTAAACTCTAAAAAAACTTTCCACTTATCGCCTTATGGAAAAAACGTAGCCCTCGAATATTCTAATAACGTCAGTCTCAGAAAAGAACAAGAATTGATCAAAAGAGAATTATAAGAAATATGAAAGAGAGGATTCTCGCAATAGTACAATCTAAAAAGGTGTACATCCAGCTAAGAACCCTCGGGATTGCCAAGCTCTTCCTCAATGTAAGTAGGAACATAAAATAGAAGAAACATGAAATGTACACAGATCCTGACACTTTAAATCACATTTTATATCTCACGTAATAGTAAATACTGTATGGCTTCCCCGAGGTACAATAGCTGGGTCTACACCTTCTTTGATGGACTCTTACGTTTAGGTGATCTTCACATTGTAAGACCTTAGGGAAGAGAAAATATTTTCGACAAACCATCCGTCCGTCGTCGTTGTCGTATGTACGTAAGCACGTTGGTGACTACAAGTAAGATAGTAACATGACATTTGTTATAGGGGACTATAGGGTGTTCATGTTCAAGGCTATTGAAATTAAGAAAAATCGAATTAAAATCTCAAAATGGCGGACATTTTGAAAAGTGTTTTGTTCGTGTTGTTCAAAACACTAAATTAGATACACATTTGATGATTACAATTCTGCAACTAATGGTATGAATCGATCTCTCTACGATGACAAATAGCGAAGTTATTGACAAAAATTTAATTTCGAACATGGACCTCACAAAAAATCGGATAGTAACAAAATTGAACAAGACAAAGTCACAAACACGAGTGTCAATGACACGAGCAAAACGAATAGAGGCTGTTATATACAGGGTGATTGAAACACACGTGACCGCTGTTTTTTATTCGATAAGTACAGAAGTTTAAGGATTTTTTGAGTTAAAACTAATTGTTTATATCATCCGCCATCTTCCAATATGGCGGCCAATTCGTAATTTTCCAAATTAACCGTTATTTTTAAATCGATTATGGATAAAACACATTGTTCTAAGATTTTTTTATTCTTGGGTATTTTTAATATCTTTAACCGTTTAGGAGCTACGGGCACTTAAATGTTTACAAAAAAATCAGAAATTCAATCCTTTACCAGAACGATTTTTCTTATTTTTCGGCCAAAAAAACCTGAAATTTAAATTAAGCTAGAGTAAAAGGTGAATAACACTACTGTTATTTTTACTTGTTCTGTAGACTGAGGAATAACATAGTTATCTATATAAAATAAAAATCGTAATTCTGTGGTAATTGTCTAAAATCTAAAACATCCACTGGCTTACACCTTGTGATACATTTAAGGACAAATTTTATTATTAAGCACTGTTAATATATTTGTTTCAGTTATATTTTATTAACAAGGTGTAGGTCTAATACGTCCTTGTAATTAAATAATTAAGAACTTGTACAAGTCAGTAGGTGTTTTACAAGAAAATTATGATTTTTGTTTCTATCTATAACTCTGTTATTTCTCAGCCTACAGAACAAGTAAAAATAGTGTTATTATATCTTTGATACTAGCTGTAATTAAAATCTCACCTCAATTTGACCTTGAAAAATAATAAAAAATCGTCTGGAAAATCTCCGAATGCTCGAATTTATGCAACATTTAACTGCCTGTAGATACCAAACTGTTGGAGATATAGAAAACACCCAAGAATAAAAAAAGTGTGAAAATAATGCGTTACTTTTTAAAATCGCCATAAAAATTGCGTTTTTAATTAGAAAATTTATCCGAAGTGAAGGAAGTATTGAAAGCTACACAACTGTTTTAAACAAACTTACCTAGTAGGGAAAACCTATTTAACATTTCCTAACAAGGCCTAAAAACCAACTTTTGGACATTACATTCAAGGCTCAGCTTGGGGCTGGGTAAGTACCATAATCACGCCCACCTATTTTATTTTAAATCGGTATATGGGAAAGTAAATTGCATATATTTTGATTTGATGGAATTATCCCCCAAAAAATAAAGTGTAAGCATTTGCGTAACTTATTTATAAGTCTAATTATGTACCCTGAGAGAGTGTAACAGCGGTCATAAATATAAAGTATCTTTATTATTCTATTAGGGCAAATTGTATTCACATGTTTATGTATTGTACTCGGTTATAATTATAGTGTCAACTTTATGAAAAACAGCTGTTATCATCGCCAGCTGATGTTTATATTGCATGTCGGAATACATCAGCTGTGCGTCGCCGTCGTACACGCTAAAATACTTTTATCTAAAACTTTACATTCAATGTTCTTGCTAAACATGTTTTCATTGCGTTTGTTTTGAACCGTAAAATATTATCATTCATTTATCAAAATAAACGAGAGCATCAAATTAAAACGAATTTAATTATGCACAAACAGATTGAGAACAGCTGATAATGTACACGAAGGGTGTTAGTTGATAATTAATTTGTTATTTATACTGTGAAGGTGGTAAGGTGGTTCATAATTATTGTTTTTTTTTAAATTTATTTATTAGTGTAGATTAGAATTATTGTGTGTGTAGATGCAGGTACGAGGGGCAATCAAAAAGTAAGTTGCATACGTTTGTATTGCTCTTTGTTTAAAGGTATATTTTGATTACAGCTGTTGGTAACACTGTTAAATTTTTATGATCCCATTTTTGATAAACACGAGTATTAACTTGAAAGTTGCATCCGAAATTGGAAATCCGTGGTAGTTTTCTAAAGAGCTAAAAACTGTAATCCCACTGTAATTCATCGGCAATCTACGGTGATGAAGTTTTTTCTCGCCAGGTCGTTGCAAAATGGTGCGAGTTTTTTGAAAATGCCCGCAGTGAAATTGAGGATGAGTGAAGGTAAGGAAGACCATCAACTTCAGGCACGACAGTGTTCGTGTTCAACAATTGATTCTTGCAAACAGAAGAATCGTGGAGGACGAAATAGCAACTGAGGTGAATATTTCCCATGGAAGTGTGCACAGTATTATTTATGAACATCTGCAGTTTCGAAAAGTGAGCACTCGTTGGGTGCCTCGCTTACTCACTGCAGAACACAAAGAGAAGCGATTTCAATCAGCTCTGCAGTTCTTGCTTCGGGAAGGCAATGAGTTTTGGACAGAATTGTGACTGGAGATGAAAGCTGGAATCATTTCACTCCTGAAACAAAACGAAGTCAAGCGAATGAATACATCCTCAACCACCGCTTCAATAAAAGTTTCGACAAGTTCCATCAACAGGAAAAGTGTTGACCCTATTTTTCGACAATCAACGTGTAATGCATACTGAGTTCATGCAAAGAGTAACAATAATTAATGCATCTGTGAAACCTTGAACAGACTAAGGAAGACAGTTAAAGACTGCCCTGGAAAACTGTTAAAAGGTGTTGTGCTTCTCCATTAAAATGCAACTCCTTCACATTCTATTCGTTTGACTAGAAACTTCATAAGGCAGGAAGATCAAATAGGAAGAGTGGGAACATCCACCGTTCAAGACACCAGAGCTTGTCCCTTGTGATTTCCACGTGTTCAGTCCAATGAAAGAAGCTCTTACAGAACGCGATTCGGAAATTATGAAGAAATAAAAGATGCTGTAAGAGAATGGTTGTCACAAGTTGGACGCAATTGTTTTAATAAAGAAGTTGAACAACTTGTCACTCGATACGATAAATGTCTGAATCGATATGGTGATTATGTAGAACAGTAGAGTTTTATTTGTAGTATCAGAATATATAAAGAAATTTTCTTAATTTTTACAACTTTTCATTTTTTAGATTTATTCAACTTACTTTTTGACTGCCTCTCGTAGATCTGTATGATGTTTGGGTACGATCTAAAGATTTCAAATTTACATTTTACACTTGTTTTTTGGGCCTTGAAAGAAGTGTCAATTGTATTGGTAGATCAAGGAGTTTTACACAGTCACTACTTTCTTGACGTCGCTTAGATGTGTTATATAAGACATCTCGTGTTATCTTATGTGTTAATAAAACACTAAATTAGACAAACATTTGCTTATTTAAATTACGCATATACCAACATCTTTCTACGATGTAAGATAGCGAAGTTATTTGGAACCCTCAACTCCCAAGAAAATTAAATATTCTTAAAATTGCAAGATCGTGCAAGGGTCGATAACCCACACGAGCGAAGCGAGTGGAGTCTTCTTCACATAAGTACAGCTTCGATGTCTGTCAGGGCCGAGATACTGATACGAGAGAAGCGAGTACAGGGTGTTTAAAAAAACGTTTCAGGAATTAATTCCTTACATCAAAACCAATGAAAAAGTTTATAAATATATTTCCTATAATATTTAGTTTTCTATATAGCCGCCATTTTGTGTTTTTAACAACAACAAAATCTATTTAACGGTAAATGATATGGAGTTGACATTTTGCATGCGTCTTAGTGTTATAAGAACTTAATTTGAGAGAAAAAACTGATTTCCTTTACTAGTTTTAAAATGGTGGCTATTTAAACTTTTTAATATCGAATATCTCAGAAACTATTAAGTTTACAAACTATTAATAAGAGACAAAATATTTTCCTTTTTTAACAAAAGGGCTTTTTTTCTTTTTTCAGTTGCTTAAAGGTATCGAAAAAACTGAAAACATTAATTTGGTAATTATCTATAACAATCAAGATTAGCCTACAATGAAATTTGAGCAGGAAAAATTATTGAATCATTTTGTTTTCAATAGAAACGAATTTTACAAAAAAAAAATATTAAAAAAATTTAAAAAATAATAATTGGTTGATTATTTCTCTCAAATTGGGTTTCTATTACACTAACTAGCATGCAAAATTTAACTCCATATCATTCGATTCCAGACGTAATATCTCCGAAATTATTACATCTAATTTTTAAAAATTACACATATTATATGTACATTTCTGAACAAAATGATATGAAGAAGTTATGTTTTGCATAATATTAATATTTTTGGTGAATTTTTAAAAATAGGCCTTAATTTTTAGCGATTTCCCTTGTTTATTTAAATTGTAAACTTTTTAGAAGCTTTAGTTCTCATTTTAATTCTTTACAGTAGACTACTAATTGGACCTTGTCAATTCTTCTTCAAAGTTTGTTTTACTGCAAAGTCCGAGTGACAAAATATTTTATTTTTGTTATGTATTATTAAATCCGCTTCATTGACCAAACAATCCATAGCATCGGAGCAACAATGCACGGGCAGGCAGATGTTCCACCCCTCACATCCCTCTCTGACCCTATCTTCACAATAAATCCAACGAATAAATAAATAATTCTTTGTTTGGTTTAGTTATATATATTTATTCATTTCTATTGCTTTTTCTAAAATACAAAATATTTCTCTCTCTTTCTCTAGCTTCATCTTTTCATAGATTTTCAAATTTAATGATTTCTATTTCTTTTCCTGAAATACACAATATTTCAAAAGCTCTCAATAGGACAACAAAGAAGACGGTCGTCAGACCAGTTACACATAAGGAGCTGTCATGGAGACTATGCAGGAAAATCCTTCATAACATGTACGTGGCGATGAATGAAGGTGAACAATGGAGGATACAGAGTTGGAGCAACTGTATCGAGTTGCCTTAAATAGAAAAGGTTAGAGCTGCATGGAAAGGTCACATACAGAGAATGAAACAAGAGTTGCTGTAAAAAGTTGCAAAGGAAGAAGACTGAGAGGACAACATGGGTGGAAGATGTAGAGGACGACTTGATATAGATGGGGATCTGTAGGTGGAGAAAATTTGCTGACAACCGATGAATTGGTTGTGCGAGAGGCCTACATTTCCTGTACCATCGAGGATTATGATCATCAATAATGATACGGTAGTATTGAAATCCCCCCCCCCATCATTATTACTGTATGAGCTTACACTATCACAATATTTTTACACTCAGTAGTGGACATACTTAAAAATGGATAAATTAAAAGAACTAATCCTTGTGAGTATTAAACAAAATGTTATAAGTAAAACGGTGGGTCCAAGTATAATTTTTTATATATATTATATTTTATTTATTAAACGAAATTCGATATACTGAAAACTCAGATACTTTGCATTGGATTTAGGCCTTTCTTCGTGTAACCTTGTGTTGGATCCGTCTCTTTCATTTTTTCTATTTCACCCTTTCTGGTTTTATGTTGTGTTTTATGTTTGATGACGTTTTTACTTTGAATTGTATCTTAATTGATCTTATTTTGAATCTTATGTTTCTCGTTTTTGTTTAAATTGTGTTCAGGGTTGTTTTATTTTATATTATATTTAATCTATAATAAGCAATGTTTTATTTATATATTTATATTTATTCTTATGTATAAAACCTGTTTAATTTATAGACCTCTTCTAAAGTTTTTTTTTCTATTTTAAGTTGTGTTCAGCCTTTTTTTTATTTTTTATTATATTTAGTTTATAATAAGCAATGTTTTATTTATATATTTACATTTATTCTTACGTATAAAACTTGTTTAATTTATAGACCTTTTCTAAAGATTTTATTTTATATTTTAAGTTGTGTTCAGCCTTGTTTTATTTTGTATTATATTTAATCTATAATAAGCAATGTTTTATTTATATATTTACATTTATTCTTACGTATAAAACCTGTTTAATTTATAGACCTCTTCTAAAGATTTTATTTTATATTTTAAGTTGTGTTCAGCCTTGTTTTTTTTTATTATTATATTTAGTTTATAATAAGCAATGTTTTATTTATATATTTACATTTATACTTATGTATAAAAATTATTTAATTTAAAGAGTTATTATTAAGATTTATTTTATTTTCTATTTTATGTTGTGTTTTTTATGTTTCCTTTGAATTGTATCTTAATTAATTTTATGTTTTTTGTTTAAATTGTGTTCAGGCTTGTTTTATTAGTCTATAATAAGCAATCTGTTAATTATAATATTATTTCTATATTCATTCTTAATGTCTACAACTCGTTAAAATTAAAAACATTCTTCTTAAGATTTATTTTATGTTGGAATTTTATGTTTGACGTTATGTTAACTTCGAAATGTATTTAATGTTTTTGTGTAAATTGCGTCCGTTGCCAAAACGTTTCACCGAAATCTAAATTTCATTCCGTGACCGGTATATGTAAACTTTGTCACCCCTCTATAGCATGATATGTTTAAACACCCGCATGTAGGGGACAACCCAGCTGCTCTTGTATGATGGGGTGTGAGGTGATTAGGTCCCTTGCTCCTCATAGCTGAGTGCTGGGTATTAACAATTAACTTATTAAGGAAACAATACACATAATGTAAATTCAAGGATTACTGGAGTGGTAATTTAAAAATTTTAATCATTATTTAAATTTTGCATAAAATCGTGTTCAGATTTACAAGATTCAGTTTTAACAAAATATATTAAAAAATTTTAATAATAATTTTAATTAAGACAAATAGAAAACGGTGAAATAAAAAGTGTAAAAACATTGCATACATTTTCTGATTCGTGATGAAAACCAAAGAAAAACGAAGAAAAACCAATCCGCACCAAAAACATTATGTTCGGTAGTTGACAGTTAAAAATTGAAAACTATCAATGGACACCATCTTTGAGCCTAATCTTGCTTCTCTTCACCCAAAAAATACATTGTAACGATAAATTCGGTACAACACATTTTGCGAAAAACAAAATTTTGTATTTTGACCTTTGAGTATCAACCTCAGATTTTGAGTTGACAAAAAGTAAAAAAAGATCTTTAGTGATAAAAATATACCCAAATAACAACAATTATTAAAATATATCTAAGACTTTAAATTTTAGCACAATATAAAAAAGTTTTTGAACGCTAAAGACTCTAAAAATGAAGTGACAAAAATGTTCACATTTAACCAAAAATTTGATTGGAATTGTTTTGCCCTATTTTGAGATATTAAAACTTTTAGGGACGGTTCCACAGTTTATTTTCACTTTTTGTACGATAACCCTTACGATCTGGGGGAGTAATAAGTTTTGTTTGGGCCAACGGGTCTACATATGAGCAAAATTTGATAAAATTTTTACAAACTGTTTGGAAAAAATTTAAGTTTTCCAAAAGATAAAAAAGGATTTTTTTTGATATTTTAGGCGAAAAACCTCTAGATTATCATCATCTTATAAAAAAAAAGGAAGAAAATAACGTAAAATAAAGCTCTTGACAACTCTCATAGCGTCAGTGTCGGAAAAAAACAAGAGTTTGGTCAAGAGAGGCTTGGAAGAAGAGATTTAAAAAAGGAATCCAACTCAAGACTAAATAATTAGGTGTAGATACGTACGTCAAGACTACCAAGCCCTTACTCACTACAATAGGGAAATATAGATAAAGCTGTTTTTTTTTTTTTTTTGCGCCGAGAGTCTAAAATTGAAGACGTCCATAAAAACTAGAATATTTTCTAGAACATTAAATATAAGTGATAAAGTAACTATAGCGAACATATATTTAAACACGTTGATGAGCGGCATCATGGTATTTACCCAGCCCTATCATGCAATGTAATACAAGCAAATCCACAACATGTAACGCACAAAAATTGGTGGTCTTGAAGGAAATGTTAAAATTGTATTGATAGAGCGTTCAAGCGGTCTTATCCAGTAGGGTAAGTTAACGTCGGCATTAAGTAGTCTACACTCACTTTGCTCGTGTCAGTGTCTCGACATTCGTAACTACGAATAACACATTCTTAGAGATCAGGGGTCGAAATTACATTTTTGACAATACTTTATTATTTTTCTTTGTAAAGAGGTTATGTTGGTAACACTGCACGCAGAATTGAAACCATCAAATTTCTATCTAATTTAGTGTCTTATAACCTGAACAACATGAACAAAACGCTTTTTAAAATGTCCGCCATTTTGAGATTTTAATTCGATTTTTCTTAATTTCAATAGCCTTGAACATGAACACACTGTAGTCCCCTACTCCAAATTTCATGTTACTATCTTACTTGTAGTCACCAACGTGCTTACGTACAGACGACAACGACGACGGACGGATGGTTTGTCGAAAATAATATTTTCTCTTCCTTAAGGTCTTACAATGTGAAGATCACCTGAACGTAAGAGTGCATCAAAGAAGGTGTAGACCCAGCTATTGTACCTCGGGGAAGCCTTACTTGTATTTACTATTACGTGATATATAAAATGTGATTAAAAGTGTCAGGATCCGTATACATTTCATGTTTCTTCTATTTTATGTTACTACTTACATTGAGGAAAGAGCTTGGCAATCCCGAGGGATCTTAGCTGGATGTACACCTTTTTTTACATGTAATCTTGCGTTAGAATCGTCGCTTTCATCTTTGCTATCAGTCTCTCTTAACCAATTCTTGTTCTTTTCCGACACTGACGCTAATTCGTATCTAATTTTTGTGTGTCATAAGTTGAACAATAGACGAGATATGAACAAAAAACTGTTTAAAATGTCCGCCATTTTGACATTTAATTTACTTTTTCTTTATTTCCATAAACTAAATTTAATCTTTGTCTCCGTTATCGTGCTTACGTAAAGACTTTCTCGGTTTCCTAAAACCACGAAACGTGGGAAAAAAAAAAAGACGACTAGTAAACTTACCCTAAACTTGATAAGTAAAAATCAATTGTGAAAAATCGATGCACTAACTTTCTCACACACCCGTTCATAAAACAAACAATAATACATAATAATAAACAAACATTAACGCCATGTCCCTACATACGTGACTAGAATAACACTACAGAGATAGAACTATATGAGCGAAAAAAAAAAAAAAATTGTTTAATATGGCCGCCGATTTGACGAAATTCGTATTTACTTCGTATACTGGAAAGTAATTATAGAAATCAGAATAATCTTAGCTTATCAAATTAGTGTTAGGTTAGGACGTTAGGTAATGACTATTGAAGAAATAAAAATTATTGACTCTAAAATCTAACATAACCTTTCACCCCGCTAAATATTGGATATAAATGACAGAATTATAACATAATTAAATCGGATGTAATATTAAACGTGTCAAACGATTACTACCGCTACGAAACGTTTAATGGAGGATTACGTCGAGACCAAACTGATTTACAACTTGCTCAATGCCCTTTCTTTGGCCAATTACAGTGTTATAAATAACAGAAGGTTTGCTTTGGTAACAATATGATTGAGAAATATTGCCTCTGTTAATCGTCAGGCTGTTACAAAAACACGACATTGGGAAATGTGAAGTTCCGGGATATCGACCCAGACCACACCCAATCCTGCGGCGCATCTCCTGTCACCCCCTCCAACTCACTTGCTATGACAACCCCGCTATGTCTGTTCTAACAGGTTGTATTAATTACTTTTTATTAACGTTGGGAAATTAAATAACATAAATTTTTTTAAATTCCCAGTTATTGTCTGTGTAGTCTAATGTTTTTTTTCTATAATGATAAATTTCTTTGGATACATTGTTGGTGAAACACAACATAAATGAACGGATAATTTGCATATAAATAAGGCGCATCGTGGTACTTGCCCAACCCCATTATACAATAGTGATCATCTAAATGTATTGCTCTAACCTAACCTAACCTAACCTAACCTAACCTAACCTAACCTAACCTAACCTAACCTAACCTGACCTAACCCAACCCCTTCATACAATGATGATCATCTAAATGTATTGCTCTAACCTAACCTAACCTAACCTAACCTAACCTAACCTAACCTGACCTAACCCAACCCCTTCATACAATGATGATCATCTAAATGTATTGCTCTAACCTAACCTAACCTAACCTAACCTAACCTAACCTGACCTAACCCAACCCCTTCATACAATGATGATCATCTAAATGTATTGCTCTAACCTAACCTAACCTAACCTAACCTAACCTAACCTAACCTGACCTAACCCAACCCCTTCATACAATGATGATCATCTAAACGTACTGTAACGCCCAAAAGTTGTGAAAAATGTTAAATTGTAGTCTATTGATAGATCAAGGGGTCATTTTAAAAACAAAAGCAACTATGGATTTGTTATAAAACTACTGTACTAACAAAACTTTTCTCGTATTTTTTAAATCGCTAGTTTTAGAGTTATTTAAAATTAAAAGCTTCGAATGGCCGCCATTTTGAAACTAGTTGTGTTACAACAATGAAAGTTTAACTTAAATACTAACAATTCTCTGGTTCAATTCTGTATAACTTTTTTTTTTTAACAAATTTTTTTTGCAAAAAAACAAATGGACAAACGGACAACGAGACAAGGATAGACCCTGGTTGTATCTTTATGGCTTCTGTTTACCCAAAGAACAATTCACTGAAGTTTGTAAGGAGAGTTCGGAAACGATGTCGTAGAGTGTGCGAACAGTAGAAGTGTCACAGTGGGCTGTGCGAACAACAATGGATACGCAGGACAATGCTACAACCCAAAATCCTAATAATTATGGAATCCCAAAGTTATTATTCACTGTAATATTTTAACAATAAAGTACTTCCGAATATCATGACTCATACTCCCTCTTCACATAGAAGAAGGAATTAGAATAAGAAAGTCACAGGTATAGGCTCTAGCGTGATACAAAATATCCTTAGTTTGGTTACTGGACAACAGAAAGCGCTAGTAGCATCGTGACAAAAAGGCTTGGCTACTGTATCACATGTACCGATGCTACTAGCGCTTTCTGTTGTCCAGTAACCAAACTAAGGATATTTTGTACCACGCTGTTTAACACGGGCTGTGTGGCTTTATTATTCTAATTCCTTCGGTTAGGTTAGGTTAGATTAGGTAAGCAAGGTAAACTGTTCGCTCACTCCACGTAACCTTCGGAAACACCCTGTAGTAAATTTCTTGTTCCTCTCTTAATTGTTGTATTTGCTAGAATGCTTACGTACAGACGACAGAATGTCAAAAATCATTTTTTTTCAGTTTCAGCCACGAAACGTAAAAATAAGTAAAAAAAACGAAGGTCGAAATGTTTCCTATTTACAAAGTTATCCTATAATTCGTATGAACAAGTAAGTTACAAATTAAAAAAAAAAAAAAAACAGGTTTTTCAATAGATTTTTCTTTCCTTGGGTCTATATTATCTCATTTATATATTATTAAAACATAAATATATTATATTCACTAGAGGACAGGTACATCTATTTCCAAGGAAATGCCATTACCTCTGATGGAGCCATGTTTCATTTCTCTATCGAAACATTGCACACTCATGGTCCCCTCGTTGTAGGACGGCAATAAAACTGGGAATTGTTTTGTGCAATCAACTGAATAACTTCCTCTCGTCCTGGGAATAGCCTTAACCTGTAAATGTACAGTTATATCATTGTCTAATACAGTAATCAATTATCATTATCACTCAAACAAAACACAAAAATATGATGAATATAAATTAATTGTTATAATACATTGTTTTTGTATATCAAGTTTTAATGACTGAAATGTATTTATATGTCTTATTTCTAGTTTTTAGGGAAAAAACCTATCAGTCATCATCGCCTTATAAAATAAGAAAGAAGTGAACTTACAGTAAAACCCCCTAGCGTTTAAAACAGTCTAATAGCGTCAGTGTCGGAAGAAAGACTTGGAAGGAAAGATCAAAGAGAGGGATCTAACCCAAAACTACACCAAAAAATGTATATGTACTTACGAATCGTCACTTGTTTGCGTGTTTTCCCTATTATTCTAATAGAACCGGTTTTGAGAAATTAAACCTTTCAGTCATCATCCCCGTATAAAAGGGAGAAATCAACATAAAATAAAAACTACTAGCGTTTAAAATAGTCTAATAGTATGTGTCGGAAGACAACAAGAGTTGATCAAGATAGACTTTATAGGAAAGTTGAAAGAGAGGGATATAACCCAAGACTATTTGAAAAAAGTGTAGATCCAGAATTGGTCCTTCAGGATTACACTCGGACTTATGTTTATCATCTCTCGTGCGGTTTACTTATTTATTTTAGTTACATCGGTTCTAAAAGTGTGTTTATGTTAGGTTAGGTTAAGTTAGTTATATTTTTATTCCGAGGCATCGTGGGGGATACTTTATGCACATCTGCGCCACACATTGGTTCACAATATAAACGTTTCGGATTGCTTCTAATCTTGAATCTATATAAAAAATTATATCTAAAATAAAATAAAGACTCCTAGCTTTCGAAAATTCTAACAACATAAGGGTCGGAAGAGAACAAAAGTTGGTCAAGAGATTCGTAGTACGATAGATGGAAGAGAGTGAGAGTGAGAGTGAGAGTGAGAGTGAGATTGAGAGTGAGAGTGAGAGAGAGAGAGAGAGAGAGAGAGAGAGAGAGTGAGAGTGAGAGTGAGAGTGAGATTGAGAGTGAGTGAGAGAGAGAGAGAGAGAGAGAGAGAGAGAGAGAGAGAGAGAGAGAGAGAGAGAGAGAGAGAGAGAGAGAGAGTGAGAGTGAGAGAGAGAGAGAGAGAGAGAGAGAGAGAGAGAGAGAGAGAGAGAGAGAGAGAGAGAGAGAGAGAGAGTTAGAGAGAGTTAACCCTAACCTTAACTAAACTAACCTAACCTAACCTAAACTAACCTAACGTAACCCAACCTAACCTTAACTAAACTAACATAACCTAACCTTAACTACACTAACCTAACCTAACATAACCTAACCTAAACTAAACTAACAGAACCTAACCTTAACTAAACTAACGTAACCTAACCTTAACTACACTAATCTAACCTAACCTTAACTAAACTAACCTAAACTAACATAACCTAACCTTAACTAAACTAACGTAACCTAACCTTAACTACACTAACCTAACCTAACCTTAACTAAACTAACCTAACGTAACCACTAAACTAAATTAACCTAACCTAACCCAAGACTACATGATGTTCTCGGGATTGCTATAAACTCACTAAAGATGAATGGTTTTGTTATCGAACACTACGGACGAGAAACATCATTCTCAAAAACCACTTTTCATCCCCATCACATTACTTACTCTAAGTTATACACATACGAGAAAATAAACTACTTCCATAATATTATTTCCTATAAAGTAAATAGAGTATAAAAGTTTTGCTCGGTAAATGTCTAGAACACCTACAAAGTACTTTATATTCAAGACAAGTGTTGCCAACCAAACAAGGCAATAAACTAAGCGTTGCTACAGATTACTTTGAAACAATAAAGTGAGTTCAATATCGTTGCAAGTACGTGATAGCCCCGAGGGCTTTGCTGTGTTAGAGAAATAAAATAATTAATATAATGAACCGACAGTCGTACCTTCGAGTCTTTCCTTGCCTTCTAATTATCTAAGGTGTATTATTTATTTATACACTTCATTATCTATTTTAAAAATATAGATAAAGTCTGCAGGTATTGCCGCCTTGTTTATATAAGATTATACTTCATTAGGTCTACTTTATGTGAAGTATTTCTGATCTGAAAGTTTATGAGGTGTTTTGTCCGTAAGCTGATTTCTCGTAGTGTTTAGAGAGTTACGCGGTGAGTTTGTTTTAGAACTCCTGAGTCCAAATTAGTATTTTTTAAATTTACTAAAAAGTTTGGTAATCGCAAAAAATGTCACGTTTGTTTCGTGGTGTCCTTCCGTCGTCTGTATGTAAGCACAGATACAAAAATTAGGAACATGAAATTTGGTGTAGTGTGCTCATAATATAGAACCCTTTTGAAATACAAATTTAAATTTCAAAATGGCGACCAAATTAAATCTTTAAACCCCACATTCTCGATGACAAATAGAGAAGTTATTGTTTAAATTTCAAATCCTGACTTCCCAGGAAACCCGTATAGTTAACGACACCGGGAGGAGAGTAACGCGCTACGAGACCTGTCAAGGACGAGACACTGGCACCGGCGAAGCGAGTGGAGGTATATATACTCATCTACGAGGCCCATTAGTGCCTAGCCGACGTCGTAAATTACGATGTCCAGAAAACCTGTATAACAACTGTTTTAAACTACTTGGGTAGACCCCTTCAATCTACCAATAGGTCTACAATTTAACATTTCCTACAAGGCGTAAGAAACCAACTTTTGGACATTAATTATGTTTAGAAAATCTGTGTTGAAATGATGGGCTGAGTAAATACCACGATGGCGTCCATTAGCGAAGTAATAAATCTAAGCGTTTAACATTATTGTATTGATAATAAATTCAAGATGGCGATTAACGTAAGTCTATCCTTTATCAAAAAACGACTAATTATGACCTAATGTATATATTTTATTACTACGGGAGTGTATGTTTTGCAAACATGCACTGCAAAAGTCAAATTGCCCAAATGTCAATTCCATGCATTGAAATAAAAAAATAAAATAAATCTTTTTCGAGGTTTTTCATTTCACTTCCCCTTCATAGAAGCAGGCGATTTCCTTTCAGACTGATATTAAGGATCCCCATGTGCGTGTCCGTTTCACCCTTTGCATTAAGCCTAATGGTAAAGGAAAATAAATTGGACTCTGCGAGGGATATTTCATTTCAAAACAACTCGAGAGACTGTTCGGTAACAATTATTGATCAAAAATACAGTAGAATATTGTAAACTAAGTCACAGAATTGGTTATTTTGTTAAGTAAATAGTACAAAAAAGATTAATTTCGGTTGAAATACAAATTAAAATGAGTTTCCTTCTTAAAAACCTTTCGATATAATACTAATCGATTAGCTGAATAAATTACTGATTGTTTTACGTAGTAACATAACGAATGACTGAACAAATGACTAATTTACTAACTACATGAAAACAATAGCTGTTTGAATGACTACCTACTGACTTGATGATTAGTTAACTTAATATCCGACTATCTGATTGACTGGACAATAGATGAACTGACCGAATTCCCGACTTACTACAGGACTGAAGGCCCAATTTAATGATTAGAGATTGATTGCTAGCTGACTAATAGAATGTAAATATATGACTGATTGAGTAACTGGATGAATGAATGATTTATTGAAATTCTGAAATGATTAATTGCTCGACTAACAGAATTAATGGCTGACTGAGTGGAAAAAAAATGACTGAGAGACGAAATGACTGGCTGACGGGCTGCATGATTTACTAAATGATTGATGACTCCATGATTTACTGAATGATTGATTGGCTCCCTGATTTACTAAATGACTAACTGGTTGCCTGATTTACTGAATGACTAACAGGTTTCCTGAATTATTGAATGATATAATGACTAACTGGCTGCATGATTTACCGAATGACTGACTGACTGGCTGCCTGATTTACTGAATGACTAATTGGTTGCCTGAATTACTGAATAATATACTGACTGACTGGCTGAATGATTTACTGAATGACTAACTGGTTGCCTGTATGATTTACTGAATGACTAACTGGTTGCCTGTATGATTTACTGAATGACTAACTGGTTGCCTGATTTACTGAATGACTAACTGGCTGCGTGATTTATTGAATGATTGACTGACTGGCTACATAATTTACTGAATGACTAACTGGTTGCCTGAATTACTGAATGATATACTGACTGACTGGCTGAATGATTTACTGAATGACTAACTGGTTGCCTAATTTACTGAATGACTAACTGGCTGCGTGATTTATTGAATGATGGACTGACTGGCTGCATGATTTACTGAATGGCTAACTGGTTGCCTGAATTACTGAATGATATGCTGACTGACTGGCTGAATGATTTACTGAATGACTAACTGGTTGCCTGATTTACTGAATGACTAACTGGCTGCGTGATTTATTGAATGATTGACTGACTGGCTACATAATTTACTGAATGACTAACTGGTTGCCTGAATTACTGAATGATATACTGACTGACTGGCTGAATGATTTACTGAATGACTAACTGGTTGCCTAATTTACTGAATGACTAACTGGCTGCGTGATTTATTGAATGATGGACTGACTGGCTGCATGATTTACTGAATGGCTAACTGGTTGCCTGAATTACTGAATGATATGCTGACTGACTGGCTGAATGATTTACTGAATGACTAACTGGTTGCCTGATTTACTGAATGACTAACTGGCTGCGTGATTTATTGAATGATTGACTGACTGGCTTCATAATTTACTGAATGACTAACTGGTTGCCTGAATTACTGAATGATATACTGACTGACTGGCTGAATGATTTACTGAATGACTAACTGGTTGCCTAATTTACTGAATGACTAACTGGTTGCGTGATTTATTGAATGATGGACTGATAGGCTGCATGATTTACTGAATGGCTAACTGGTTGCCTGAATTACTGAATGATATGCTGACTGACTGGCTGAATGATTTACTGAATGACTAACTGGTTGCCTGTATGATTTACTGAATGACTAACTGGCTGCATGATTTACTGAATGACTAACTGATTGCCTGAATTACTGAATGATATACTGACTGACTGGTTGTCTGATTTACTGAAAGATTGACTGGGTGGTTGATTTACCCAATGATTGACTTACTGGCTGGATTATTTACTGAATGACTAACTGGTTGCCTGTATGATTTACTGAATGACTAACTGGCTGCATGATTTACTGAATGACTAACTGATTGCCTGAATTACTGAATTATATACTGACTGACTGGTTGTCTGATTTACTGAAAGATTGACTGGGTGGTTTATTTACCCAATGATTGACTTACTGGCTGGATTATTTACTGAATGACTAACAGGTCACCTGATTTAATAAACAACTGACTGACTCAACAAATGATTGGCTGCCTGAGTTTCTAAACGATTGACTGACTAAACGAATGGTCGACTGAATTGCTGCCGATTTACTGAATGACTGTCTTACTGATGAACTTAACTTAATAACTAAATTTCTGACTGAAAGACTGACGAACCACCTCACTGGTGAATTATTGACAATAACTTACTGAAATAATTATTTGTGTCTAATACAGTACTTTGAATGACGTGTTATTCAAATTGGATAATTCTCAACGACACTAGAAGTTGGAATATTTGTTGATATGGTTAAAAGGTAATCGATTAACTATCACTTCTTATAAACACTAGATTGTATTTTATACGAAAGTCTGTAAATATGTAGAAAGTCAAACTTGAAGTAAAGAAAACCAACGCTATCTTTAAACAGAATATATAAATCATATTTGATTATAGGCCGATGTGTTTTGCTCGTGCGCATATTTCCACTTCATATTGATTTGTGAAATAGCGTGTGTGTGATTACAGATACTTTGTAATAGATAGAACTTATGCCACCCAGGAACAACCTACCTAGCAATAATCTATTATATATTTAAAACAGATGTTTGAAGCTGTTACGCTTGAAATAATACGATGTCAATATATTTTGTTATTTATTTATGAATACGTTCGTTTACCGAGCTCTACCTTTGTATTAACTAAAAAAAACGGAGAAAAACTTTATTAAAGATCGCCATTTTGAATTGTTGATGTATATTTATGTTGTTAAAGTTTTGAGGTTATGTTATTTATAATTTTGTTTTTACACAATAACTCTCTTATTTTTCATACAACAAAACTCTAGCCTATCGTTGGATGCAGATTTTCAAGCTGCGAAACTGAGTTATTTTAAAACCAACTTGTAGATGAATCGTTATTACAAAAAAGGATTTTAGAATTTTGACAATTGTCGCCATTCTGATATGTAGTAAACAATTTTTCCAACTTTATCAACGATTCGTAAAACTTAATTAAAAAAAAAAAAAAAAAAAAAAAAAATTGTTTTGACTCTACGGACGACAAAGGCTTTTTGCATTCAACCCCTTCACGACTGGAAAACATAGAAATGTTTTAGAGCGAGGACTCTTTTCTATGTCTTACACGACAACACGAATCCACCTTGTTAATGGGCGCCATCATAGTACTTACCCAACCTCATCAGGCAAATAAAATACGTGAGATCGTTTAAATGTAATATAAAAATAATTAATTTCTTAGACCCTGTAGGAAATGTTAAATTGTATTGCTAGATCAAGGAGATTTATCCAGTAGGGTGAGTATGTTACACAGGTTTTCTGAACCTTGTAAATATTTATATCAATACAGCTCGGCCTTGACGTGTTTAGAACTTGCTAAGCTCTTGTACACCGTAAGAATATAACATTTCCTTGCGAGGTCAGAGTTTTGAATTACCTTTTTGTCAATAACTTCGCTATTTGTCATCGTAGTGGTACTGTTACATGCAGAATTGAAATCTACAAATTTGTATCTAATTCATTATGTTGGGGTTGAGATCTAGACAAAAGTGTTTAAAATGGCCGCCATTTTGACATTTTCAATTAGATATTATTCAATTACAATAGGTATCTATATAAGCACACTATAATCCCCTACCAAATTTCATGTTGCTATCGTAATTTTTGTGGCCGCTATCGTGCTTACGTACAGACGACAACGACGACGGACGGACGGTTGGAAAATCATTTTTTCGGTTCCTAAAGCCATGAAACGTACACAAACCGAGGTTGATATTTTTTATCTAATTAATAAACCTTTCTCTATACTTAGTATACTGGGTAAATTTTATAGAATTTATTTCTCAATATAAAAATAATTAGTTAATTTTTTTTTAACTGTAGAAATAATGAACGCGTTAAACCGGCTACGAGACGAGTATTAACTTTAATGAAACATGGAATAAATCGGGATATTAATTGTGCAGAGAGAGAGAGAGAGAGAGAGAGATAGAGAGAGAGAGAGAGAGAGAGAGAGAGAGAGAGAGAGAGAGAGAGAGAGAGAGAGAGAGAGAGAGAGAGAGAGAGAGAGAGAGAGATACAGAGGGGAGATGAGGGACGTTAAGCAATTAAAAGTTTATCCCTTGGATGTGGGCAGTATCGAGTACCTAAACTTGAAAGACCAATTAGTGTCACTTCGCATCTCGCCTTCGTCGTAAAAAAACCCTTTAATTGGGGCACAATCTATTCTTTCCCTTCTAATATTGTAAGTATTGTTGCATTACGTGTTCAAACATGTATAATCTCGACAACAGCTGTTTATTTAACGATATTAGCGAAATGACAATATCATTATGTAAAGATTGCTAAGGTGAACAAAATCAGCCATTATAGACATTTTTAATCGTCAACTAAAAGCTAATACACGATGTTTCGAGAGTAAATCAAACCCAAGATGATGCAATGTAGATCCAGCAAGGCACCCTCGGGATTGTGACGCATCAGACTCTGTATAGGCGACAATGTTCCTCGCGTTTTATTTTAAGGGTTTCTTTTCAAACATAAACTTTCATATTCCATTCAACATTCATAAAATTAACGGGACTTTAATCCCCACGTCTGTCCGTCCGTCCGACAAATGACAACTTGAGTAATAAACCCAATAAGCCTTGTCACGTAGATTTATTTCCATTTGTCTTGAGACAGCATTATTTATCTAACAATAAACTTCGAACCGCAAGAGGGATAAAGTATATTTTATCCAAACCTTTATGATGAATATTGTAATACAATATCAATCTAGTATTGGGACGCTAATGGGACGCAATTTATGAGTCTCGTTTGGAACGCCTACGAAGGGGGTGTTTGATTCTGCGGAGTTTATTATTCGCGGGTGTTCATTATCATAAACCCCCTTTTCCATTGTCCCTAACTCTCCCTTTGTTATGTTACCACCGCATGTTACCTCTATACAAATATAACGTTCAAACACTATGTTAATTGTTAATTAGGTAATGAATTGGTTTTCAAAGCAAATAATCACCTTTAACTGAATTATTAAATTTATAGTGAACAGTTTCTCTATCGCGTAACAAAGTAGATAAATAAATACCTTTTAGAGTTGAAACGATGTACCGAATACACTTCCAAACTTTGATTAATTTATAAAACAAAATATTGGTTACTTTTAAAACTACCTTCCCTTCGATGTAATCGTCTTTGTGTGCGCCACATTACCGCGCATGTGATTGTTCGTACTCTCTGCTGTTCTAGTCAGTTTAATGAGTTTATATTCACTGTGTCAATATATTTTGGGTGTTGTACCTACATGTGTAGGAAGTGTTCGCAGTGTATCTCCAATGGTATTGTTTTCATTTATTCATATTTATACGTAGACTAATAAAAAAAAAGTCAATTATTTATCAAATTAATAAAATAAGTATATATTTCTGTAAACATAAAATAAGAAGGGTATTAAATGTTTAGTATAATTACACTCGCTAAATCGCTACCACATATGACTAACTTGACACGTAAAGATTTATTATAAAGTGACACATACTTTCACTATTGAGGATGTGGTTTTCAGTTCTCATTTTGTTAAAGGATAAATTTCATGTTTTTTTTTTTTTTTTTTTTTTTTTTTCACTTTTCGACTGTTAACTACCGAACTGAGATTTTTGGTGACGATTAGTTTTGGCTGGTTTATATTTCGTTTTGAGGGATGGATGAATGAGAAAGTTTGTGCAATTATTAGAAAGAGGATAGACGAGAGACCAAGCGCCACATGTGTCCTAACTCAATAGAAGCATTGATTAAACTCGAACAATTAAAGCCGCAACACGAAATTGAATCTCGCGCTAATTGATTCTCTCCACGAAGACAGTAATAATGGGTTCCGAGAAGTTGATTTGCCGGAAGGCAACGGAATGCACAATAGTAATCAATGTTTTGACTCAATATAATATAAGAACTTCATTGTATCGTACTCAATCAAGTCAAAGAACGTTTCATTCCTATCGAATAACTTCAGAAATGATAAACAGACATGTATATTGCATTCATAATCAAATGTAATGTTATTTTCAATTAAACACCTTTCCTACTCCATAGTTAAAGTCTCTTTATAATGCGTATGGTGAATGATTACCTACTACATTTATAATACTAACTTTTGACCGCGTGGAACTAGGCTACCCAGTGGATTACACACAAGTAACATTAATAAAATATGCGTTATAATTGTAATTAATTTTGATATAGTTCGAGATATTGACAAAAGTTGTTAAGTAACCGTCCACCCAGTTTTAATAAATAAACGAAAACTGTCGGATTTTTTGTAGATTAACAACTTTGAAGCATACTAACAAAAAAAGTTAAGAGTAAAGAGTTGCTCATAAATAAATGAGATTTGTTCCAAAAAATTATCGAGTCAAATTTTACGACGCCAGATTATAAGGAAATTGTACTTTTGTACACTCTTCAGAAAAAATAAAAAACAAATATAAATAACGTTTTTTGTACCTAAATGTTGGTTTGAAGGGAAATGTAAAATATGTATATTAGTACGTCAACGTATCAAGTATTAAAAAAAGTAATACTTATTTTATCACGTTAACATGTCATGTACATAAAGAAGTAATACTTATTTTATCACGTTAAGATATCATGTACATAAAGAAGTAATACTTATTTTATCACGTTAACATGTCATGTACATAAAGAAGTAATACTTATTTTATCACGTTAACATGTCATGTACATAAAGAAGTAATACTTATTTTATCACGTTAAGATATCATGTACATAAAGAAGTAATACTTATTTTATCACGTTAACATGTCATGTACATAAAGAAGTAATACTTATTTTATCACGTTAAGATATCATGTACATAAAGAAGTAATACTTATTTTATCACGTTAACAAGTCATGTACATAAAGAAGTAATACTTATTTTATCACGTTAACATGTCATGTACATAAAGAAGTAATACTTATTTTATCACGTTAACATGTCATGTACATAAAGAAGTAATACTTATTTTATCACGTTAAGATATCATGTACATAAAGAAGTAATACTTATTTTATCACGTTAACATGTCATGTACATAAAGAAGTAATACTTATTTTATCACGTTAACATGTCATGTACATAAAGAAGTAATACATATTTTATCACGTTAAGATATCATGTACATAAAGAAGTAATACTTATTTTATCACGTTAACATGTCATGTACATAAAGAAGTAATACTTATTTTATCACGTTAAGATATCATGTACATAAAGAAGTAATACTTATTTTATCACGTTAACATGTCATGTACATAAAGAAGTAATACTTATTTTATCACGTTAAGATATCATGTACATAAAGAAGTAATACTTATTTTATCACGTTAAGATATCATGTACATAAAGAAGTAATACTTATTTTATCACGTTAACATGTCATGTACATAAAGAAGTAATACTTATTTTATCACGTTAAGATATCATGTACATAAAGAAGTAATACTTATTTTATAACGTCAACATATCAAGTACTTAAAAAAGTAATGCTTATTTGATCACGTTAAGATATCATGTACATAAAGAAGTAATACTTATTTTATCACGTTAACATGTAAGGTACATAAAGAAGTAAAACATATTTTATCACGTCAACATATCAAGTACTTAAAAAAGTAATACTTATTTTATCACGTTAAGATATGTACGTAAAGATGTAATACTTATTTTATCACATCAACACATGTACATAAATAAGTAAAAATTATTTTACCACGTCAACATATCAAGTACTGTACATAAAGAAGTAAAACATATTTTATCACGTCAACACATGTACATAAATAACTAAAACATATTTTACCACGTCAAAGTATCAAGTACTGTATATAAAGAAGTAATACATATTTTACCATGTTAACTTATTGGATACATAAAAAATAATACACATTCATCACGTCTGTGTATCAGTAAAGAAGTAATGTTTATTTTTCAACGTGAATGTATAAGCGACGTAAAAATATAATTTAACACGTCAGCTGTTTGATTATACTCCTATTTAGTTTAAAACTACCATCAAATTATTGCATTGTAAGTCATTACGATAAAAGTTAATCTAAATTAAAAGATAAGAGTACGACGAAGGTTAATTGGTTTGTTGAAGAAGTCGCCGACAACTCGTATAAAAAGCTTAAATAAAATCACGTCTTCCAATTCGCTCCTGAGGCTTTCGTTCCAAACATGTAATTAATTCAGTGATTGACTTTTGATGGCCGTTGCGCCAAGGTCGGACGCTAGTGTATAGAATTGCAAATGTCTACGGCTTTTTAATGATATCGACACGTATATAAAATACTGCATTGTGATTACATTAAGCAATACTTATAATTAGGCTTATCGCGGATCTGTTTTGTTTCTTTATTTTAATTGGAGGCGGCAACCGCTCATTATATTCTAATATTCATCTCATGTCTGGCCTCCTACTTCCTAAGTAGCTGGTACATTAGTTTTGTTAAATAACCTTAAAATAGTCATCTTGCTATACGCTGTTACGCTATTTTAAAAAACTTTTATACTATAATATTTTTAACAATTCATCGTTTTTAAACATGTACATTATTTTAAGTTAAGATGTCCTAATAAGAATATTGACTGTAGGTTTCGGATTATTTTATTTCTTGTAACGAGGGCCAGGATTCCAATCCTGATGTATCGTGCACCCTCATTCACAGGTCATTTCTTTTGGAAAGCCGTGAGATACTTCGGTTGATGTTACCCTGTTCTATCTATCCTCGACTCCACAGATACAATAGGTTTCCTGCTGAAAGCTGGGCAGTCAAATATTATGTCCAGGGGTGACACCTTACGAAGATCTGGTATATGAAACTCCATTTTGTGTAGATGATTACGGTGAGCAGTCAACAATCCAACCACTTTCAGCAGGTTTGTCCCGTCCAATCTAAGGGCTTCCTCTTACATTACCTTTAGTTATCTCAAGTATTCTGATGTTCGTTTGTAGGTGTTGAAGTATAACATTATATTATACTGTATTTAAGAAGTTACCACTCCACTGCGACTGGTACTCAGTTAAAACATCCTTTCCAATCCTGTAACCACAATAAATTGTACGATTTGAAGGGATTTAGAGAGGGTAGATCTTCCACTTTGCAGTCTATTAGTAGGTGACGAGGGGTTTCCTCACCTTCCTTACAGTGTCTACAGTTTTTGTCATCCGTTAAGCCAAATTTCCCGAGATATACTATGAGTAAGAAATCCCGTTAGCATAGACTAATGCAAGCCCTGGATCTCTTAAGGTCGTAATTTCTGAGAATATCCTTAGCTTGTCTCAGGCCGTTAGTTTTTCCCAGAGTTTCGATCTACTGGCTTCTTCACCTCTTTTGAGTCTCAACTTGAAGTAGTTTTCTCTAAGTCCACAGAATGGTTCTGGTCCTACGAATGGGGTTGGTGTTCCTTTCTTCGTAAGATCTGCATTTTTATTTCTCTCTATTTACACATGTCCTTGTACCAAGAGGAGAGCTATTTTATTACTCCATCCTAGCTGGTGAAGTTCTTGTAGATATTCCCAAACCAACGGTGACGAGATGATTGGAGAACTAAGCGCTTTCATGGCAGCTTGGCCGACAAAATTGCGATGTTTTTCTTTTTGTATTTTCTGGTTTTTGGACTGTTGAAGGGGTATTCAGTTACTGCTGTTCGTCTTCTCGTTCCTAGTAATGACCTATGTCTCGGGATCCACGACAAATTGTCAGGGTAAAATCTCTTCTGGTTGGATCACAACGCGAAGTTCTGCTGGGATTAAGTCTGTTTTACTTGCCGAATGTCTAAACTGGAGGAGACGACTTTTCAATATATATTACGAGAAAGGGCTAATTGTACTGTTTGTTCTATTTCGTCAGTGACTTGAGTCTTGATAACTCTGTAAGTTCGCCTTCAATAGTCATTTATACTTTCTTACATAGAGTGGAGCACACGATAGGGTGTAATCTGAACCTTATCTATGCGGCGCAGATTGGGTTTGCTCTTAGGGACCTCGCTGTCATTGGTAGACGGACATAAGTTTTGTACATTCCACTGAGAATGTCTTGGTATTCACCTCATTTTGTAGCAGTTTTGACAATCACAATCAGTTATTCTTCCTCTCAGTGTTTTTCCACGTTGGTTTTCGTTCGATGGATGTCGTATGCCCGACAATTTTTCGTATGTTGTAGGTGGATGTCTGCATGCCCGACAATTAGGCTCAGATTTTGGGTTAACATGATGACAAGCTGAAAAACTATTAAGAGAAAACCTCAATATTTTTTCAGTTAGTTTAACAGGTTGAATAAATATCACGAATCCATTAACTTGCTTTAGAAACGTGGACACGGATCCACAGTAATACAAGGTAAAAGGCGTTTATCATTAATACTTGTAACATTACAAGGAAATTACGTAAACTCTTGCTTTCAAGAAGAAAAAAAATCTGTGGTTGACATCTTGTCTACGAGATGATATTTATATTTTGAACTAAAGAAATCCATTACACAGTCGTGACTTCTCTCAACAGAGTTCGTCTGTTATCAGGAAGTTGGATAACTCCAAACTTTCGACCTCGTTGATTTCATGCCACGTTACTGCGAGTTCAAGTAGTCACGGTGTAATTTAATTAAAAAGAACAGGAGTACATAAAAGACTCTGAAACTCTGTCATTAAAAACGGTCGTTAAAATAATGCGATTACGGCACTAATAATTCCAATACAAAAGACGATTAACAACACTTGAAATTCTGTCATTAAAATAGTTACAAACTATATTATAAACCATTATGGTACTTACCCAGCCCCGTCACACGATGCAATACAAGCAGATTATCTAAATGAAACCCCCAAAAATGTTTTCTCTTGGCTTATAGGAATAGATAGACTCGTTTCGCTTGTAGCAATGTCTCAGTAGGTCCTAGCGGGTCTCGTAGCTCTACATATTTGAAGAAGCCTCCACTCGTTACGCTAATGTCGTTCTCATTTTCTCAGACATTGAAATTAGATTTTTGACAATAACTTCCCTATTTGTCATCGTAGAGAGGTGGGATTTTTTCTTCTTCTTGATAGTGGCAGGAGGTGTTGAGACAGCTTCAGGGGGAGAGGTAGTTAACACCACAAACGTTAATACATACACAGTACACACCCAGGAGACCACATTTAAACCGTGCTCGCTTCGCGCGTGTTGGCGGTAACTTTACGAATCACATTTTTTTTTTTCAAAAATCAATGTTCGAAATTACATTTTTGACAAAACGTCGTTATCTGTCATTTTACAGAGGTAAGGTTGGCAAAATTTGAAATCTGCATTTAAAAATTTAATTTAATTTGTTATAAGTTGAATAACACACGAGATATGAACGAGAAACCCGTTTAAATGACTGCCATTTTGAAATTGTCTGAATTTGAATATGAGCACGCTGTAATCCCTTACATCAAATTTCATGTTCCCTATCTTAATTTTTGTAGCCGGTATTGCTTTTACGTACAGACGACAATGACGACGGATGGACGGCAAGTCGATAAATGTATAAAATAGAAAATTATACTAATGATTTAAATGATTACTTCGTCAGCGAGCGTCTTCATTTTCAAACATTATAATATTAAAGAACATTAAAATTCGACTTTTAAAGTGGCTGCAATCAAATCCCTTGCTATCCGTCTATAGATATAGATTAAAAAATAGGCGTATCTACAACTATCGCTAATTGTACAGGCGAGTGTTCTTTTTCGGAATAAAATTGGACAAGAAAGATTATTTAACAGATTTTTGTTGTTGTTTAAAGGAGTAAAACATTTATTTGTCATCATCGCCTTTAAAAAAAAAAAGCTAGAAAAGAACGTAAAATAAAAGTCGCAATCCTTCGAATACTCTAATAGCGTCAGGGTTGGGAAAGAACAAGAATTGATCAAGAAAGACCCGATAGAAAAGATAGGAAAAAAAGTGTATATCCAGCTATATTCCTTTGGGACTGCTAAATACGATATACATGTTCGGTTTGTGTACACCAAAAGGAAACAAAAATGTGCATTAAAATATTTTCTAATCAACTTCGTTTAACCTCTATCCGCCATTTTGTTTTTTTAATTGAAACTAATTTAATTCAAAATTGCGAGTATTATAATGTAATACTATAAACAAAACAATCGATAAAAGAGTTGATCACTTTTAAAAATAGTTTTTAGGGTCCGTAGGTAAATCCAAGGCCCCATACAATTTCACGAACATGTCTGTAAGTCGCAACCAGTCTACGCAGAGAAGACGATAAATAGGTACTATATATTCCAAACTTTGCGTTTATTCTTGTTTTGTACCGCATATAGGAAAACATAGCGGTAACTAAAAAAAATGACTCTGGGACAAAACTATAGACTTGAAAAAATGGGTTTTTTTTGGAAATATTATGTGTGGAGTATCAAATAAAACTAAAAGTTATTCTGATTACTAATATGTACAGTATGTTCATTTTATGAAAAAATGAATTTGTTGGACCTATGCCAAATTTAGTGTCAAACATCCTAACTCCCCCCTCTCTAACTTCAACACGGCGTGACCCACAAATCGGAAAAAAAACATTATTTGTATTTGAAATTAAATCACAGTGCAAATAATATATATTATAGTTTTTTGTATAACGAATACAACCTAATTTAACCACACACAATGAGAAATGGGTAGCGTATAAGTTTTAAAAACGGTTTTGTGAGATGTGAAACAAACAATTCAGTTATGGATTGTATTTTAATTGATTTCTCTTTATTAGGATCCGTAGGTAAAACCAAATTATAAATTCACGCGTCTGTCTGTCTGTAAATCGCAAACAGTCTACACAGACAAGACCTATAAATCCTATATATTTCAAACATTGCATTCATATTCTTCGTATTGTCACACATATAGGAAAAACATAGCGGTAACAAAAAAATGATGACGAGGTAGTTAAGGGGAAAAACTAACGAGTTGACAATTTTGTGTGTGTGTGAGTATTATGTGTGTGGTATTAAATAAAATTAGAATTTATTCTATTTACAAATATTTATGATTATTGGACGAAGCAATTGATATGTTGGCTCTAGATTGCTTAAAAGACTTCGACTTCATAATTATAACTGTGACATCCCTGCGGACCCTAAGTCGTGTTGTTTTACCACCTGCTTTAATTTTTTTATAATTTTACGTTTTTTCAATAGCCAAATACGTAAGTCCGACACTTGCAAACCCCGCGTTCAAGGAAACTGAAAATCTTAATATATCCGCAAAAATCTACAAATCGACATATTTCAAACTGCGTATGAAATCCGACGCTTTCTAACAGATTATTAATCCTGACGCATCCGCATCACTCGCCTGACCACGTCATCACGCTTCAACGAATACTTTGCAATTTAATTTAACAACCTTATCAACTTCAATTATTCCATTCACCTGTCAATGTCCTCGACCAAATCCAACTGTCACAGATTAACGAGCAGACTTTCTCTGCCATTATTGTCCATAACTGAGGACATAACAATCTAATAATCCTTAGCTTTAAAATCGGAACATTAAGGTCACTTGTATCTCCATTTACATCGGGCGCATAGTTTCGCCAAATGTGTTTCTTGTAATTAACCACTGTGGGAGATAATATAACCTGTGTTCCATTAAAGGTCCGATAATTATTTGTTGAAATGGCAAACTCGTGACTACAAAGCGTGTTCCCATGGAAACAAATAAAGAACGGTGACAAAAAACAAAACAAAATGGCCGATAAATGGATAACAAAGCGTTTTTGAATACGATTATTAAAATTTTTTCTTTATTTTAGTGACAATCAATCAAGAGTTAGATCAGTATAACAAATACACAGAACACAATTCTCATAAAAAATACGCCTAAGTATCAGACGCGTTTCAACGACATGGTCGTCCTCTTTAGTGATACACCAGCTACACCAACTGATAGAGTTAGATCTAACAAGAGTTAGATCATATATTTTTTAAAACAAACTGTAAATTTTAACGAATACAATAGTTTTGTTTTGATGGCCCTAAATTTGTTTTTAAACCATAACTCAGTGGAACTACCACGTTGTGATAGAGAATATGCAATATGGATACGTAGGATGTGGGGAAACCTAAATCATTTTACTCAATGACGTGTTTCAACATTAAATATAAACACCTATCAGACTAAATGCTTATGATTATACATATTTCAGTCAGCTGTTGGAACTGTTATTAATAGCAACTGCGTTTATACAATTTGGCATCGTGTCAAATAACAGCTAACTCGTGTCAAACATATGCGTCGAACTGTAAATCAAAGGCTACAAAATGTCTAAAAGTTTGTTTTAAATCTGTTGCGAAACTGAAATGGTTCTTTAAAATGTATGTAAATATATAAAAGTTGCTAGATAGAACACAAACCGTAAAAGTTAAAAGAAAATAAAGCAAAGCAGACAAAATTGAACAAAATAAATTATAAATAATGATATTTTTCTTCTGTTGTTTTAAGCGAAAAACCTCTTGGTCATCATCGAATAAGACCTCTAGCCCTAGAATCCTTCTGGATTGCCATGCCAGTACACATTATAGTGAGGCCGAGAGGGCTAAACTAATAAACAAAACTCTAGAACAGGTTAGGTAAGTTTGCCTCAGTTTAATTTACAATTTAAAACTATTATTAACATGAAATATCAAATAATTAACCGTAAACCAAAACAAATGTTTAATGAACAGTGTAAAAAAAACATTACACAAACTTTCTCACTCGCCCATCTCAAAAACCTATCAAAACTATTGATCATTAAAAATATCACATTTTATTGAAATTTGAACACAATCGGTTGGGTTAATTTTGAAAAAAAAAAAAATCTTTTTTTCTATCGACAACTCACGAACCGACTTTTGTAGAAATATGGCGCCCAATGCGTTTTTTTGCGACTAAGAAATCAAAAACAAAACAAATATCAGCTGATTTTAGTTATATTGAACAGACATTGGCGTAGTGGAATCAAGATTATTCAGTGAAGTAGATTGTCCTCCGATAGTTTACGATCTTTTTCCTTTTTATTTAAAGGCGAGATTAAAGAAGAAAAGGACATACAATAAAGACTCCTAGCCCTCGAATATTTTAACAACATCAGGGTCGGGAAAGAACATGAGTTGGTAGAGAGAGACTTGGATTGGAAAGATAAAAGAGAAGGATCTAACCCAAAGAGATCTGATAGTAAAGATAAGAGAGATCTAACCAATAACTACATGGAAAAAAAAGTATATCCAGCTATATTCCCTCGGGATTGACACTCCCGTACTAACTAAAGTGTTCCTCTGAATGTTCATTTCCTACTGCAGTTTTATCATTCCGCACAGAAAGTATCCTCGGAACACAAGAGAAGATTAACATCTGCATTACAAATCGCGTATTAATTCAGTCAACTTAAAGAAGAAGAAGAAGAATATGGAAAGCTAATTAATAGAACGCTGTGTGTTTGTTGGCTCTGCTCCATCGCCACCATATTGGATTTGTCACCAATAACAATAATGTTTAACCTCTAATATGTCTTAGTATAGAATGAGCATAATAATTGACCTCTGTTTTTGACTGATCTTTACGTTGCTCAGCCTCAGGAATACCGCTGGACCGTAAGCACGATAGCGGCCACAAAATTTAAGATATTAACATGCAATTTGGTGTCGAAGACTACAATAGTGTGTCTATTAAAATGTCAAAATGGCGACTGTTTTAAACAGATTTTTGTTTATATCTCGTGTGTTATTCAACTTGTAACAGATTAAAATTAGATACAAATTTGCAGATTTCAACTCTTCTAATCTTACGATTCTGCTACGATGACAGATAATGACGTGTGTCAAAAATGTAATTTCGAGAACACTGGTCTCTGAAGAAAATATGATATTCTTACAGTTACCGTCAACACGCGTGAAGTGAGTGTAAAACTGAAATCTGCACGTTTCTATATAATTTAATCGGTTTAATCGGTTGACATTTTCAATTAGATTGTTTCTCAATCCATAAGGTTCTATACTATAGTCCTCTATATTATATTTCATGTTCCTATCTTAAATTTGTGCCCGCTATTGTGCTTACGTACAGGCGACCACGACAAAAGTAACTTTTTCGTTTTCCTGAAACCATGAAACTGAAACATCAGTCAAAACTGAAGTGGAAATGTTTTGGAATTATCAAACTATACTTCTAGATTTATACGCAAATAGTTAAAAATAAATTATAAAACACAGTGATAAGATGTAAATAAATGTGTTATCTTGTTGTTGTAAGGAAAGGACCTTCAACCTTGATATAAAAATATACTTACATAAACATGTGGCTTAATACTTGATTGTAATTTATCGGACTTGTGCAGTTTATCTGATGAGGAGGACTTTGGAAAGCCGAGTGCTTTGGCGTCAAATTATTTTGTCCTTGTTATTTATAGGTGAAAACCTTTCGGTCATCATCGCCTAAAATCATCACCCCCAGACCTTGAATACTCTTCTAATAGAGTCAGAGTTGTTCAAGAAAGACGCTATAGGAGGGATCCAAAGCCAAGACTGCATGATAGAAAGGGAGTAGATCGAGCTAGGCTCGGGATCATGCCTTGTTTATAAGGTTATACAGGATGTTCGGGTAAAACTACACACTATACGAAGTACAAACCCACTCTTTACATTTGATTTTCTCAATTTGCCTTGGAACTATGAAATTTTGTTTTTTCCAAAAAATATCTCGACTTATTGACGAAAAGCTCAATTGTCTCAACTTTCCTGCCACCACTTTTGGTATTATTTTCTGAAACCGTATACGATTTAAAGCAAAATTTAATAATTTTAGTTTTGAAAATTAATAATCTTGTATTTATTTAGTTTGAAACAAACAAAATAGGTGTTTTCGGGGTAAAAAAATAGAAATATTCAAAACAGCTAGGATTGTTGTTAGGCATAAAATAACTGTCAAATTGTAAAAAAACTGCCTTTTTAATAAGCTTTCTTTTGATATAAGACACTTCAGTTTCGAGGAGGGATTACGTGGTCTCACTCCATTGTAATAAAATTAAAGGTAGGCATATTGTCGTTAGCAAAGCTAAAATAGAAACTTGCAATTGTTAGCTGTTTGAAGGTTAAACACCACTGCATGTGACACTCGACGAACATAAAGTCAGTAACAAGCAAAAACAACCAAGCAAGTAATTAGATTGTACAATGGGAGCGCCACAGCCTAACATGGAGTGATAGTGACGAAATTGATTCCTACCTACGTTTATTCACGTTTTGCTGAACATGTCGCAGGAGTCTGTGGAGGTTTTACAACTTTAGAAAATTATAATGTGCATAATAACTAACCTGTTTTTATAGTTTCAATTTTCTACAATGACGCGCTGATATACGAGACCATAAAACAAAACGTGCATCGATCCAAATCGTAGGAGTAACATCCACTCGTATGTCGTGCCATAAAACTTTAAGTGGTTATATTGGGCAAAATTAAAAAAAAAACAAGTGCTCGAAAACGAATAGTTTTCCATCTACGTTTTTTTTTTTTTTTTTTTTTTTTTTTTTTATTTTTTTTTTTTTAATAATTATAGCTTTTGAAATTATTAACATTTCGAGTAAAAATTTGGCACATTTTTGTACTTAATTATTATCATTATATCAACAATCAAAACTTTATCTTATAAATTGTCGAAATGGTGACCGTTTGAAAATTTATGAGATAAACTTTTGATTCTTGGTATACTGATAAACCGATAAACTACAATTAAAAAAAAAATACAAAATGGACGACAGATATTCGCTTCCGGACGTATACTTATAAGAACTTTTTTCTTTATTTTGACGCATATAACCACCATTTAAAGTTTGGCACGACATTTTGTGAACACTCTGTATAGGAAAATGTATGTGATTGGTTAAAACAGTTTTTTAGTTTGTTTTGACCACCTTAAGTAAAAAAACGTGATTTTTTGGAATGATGTCTATCCGTGGTACGTGTACAAATCATTATAAAATTTTAACCCTACAAGAGCCCTTTAGAAATTCCTAAAGTAGCCGGTCTTATTTACTCTTTTTTTAAATTCATAAAAAATAGTAATATTATCTGAAACCCAACATGTTCTATATCATTTTTCTCAGAAAGGTCCATAGAATTCATCTATGAAATGAATAAGAAACATTTGGAGATAAAATATTGGAGTTACTATGTAAGGATTCAAAAAATGTGTAGTAGCCTAATATAAGTGAAAACTTTAAAAAAGTATCCATGACCATTATACCATGTGTCCATAAGTCTCACCCCCCTATTATTTTTTTTATTAATGGAAATAGACAGATTTGCTTTGGGGAAAGTTTAGATAACCAAAGGAGGAGTTTCTTGAAGTATCAAAATTTTCAACCCTTACCCCCAAAATGGGGTTGTTTGGGGGTATGTCAAGAATTTCAAATAGCAACCCCTATTGAGTGATTCCTCATTTTAAAGGTCTTTTCAAAATAAGAATAATGGTATCACTCAATAGTGGTTGTTATTTAAAATTCTTGACTTACCCCTTAAATACCCCATTTTGGGGGTAAGGGTTGAAAATTTTGATACTTCAAAAAATTCCTCCTTTGGTTATCTAAACTTTCCCCAAAGCAAATCTGTCTATTTCCATTAATAAAAAAATAAGAGGGGGGGTTGGGACTTTTTGGACACATGGTATAATGAAACTTTTCTAATTTTTTTCAAGATATACAAAAGTTTTAGAATTTATTTGTGAGTAAAAGTTGGTACAAAAATATTTATTTTTTTGGAAGTTTCATTTTGAAAAATAAATTTTTATGAAAAAAGTTAAATGTATGTTAATTTTGAAAAAAATACCAAAAATAGTAATATTATCCAAAACCCAACTTGTTATATATCATTTTTCTCAAAAGGAAGTAAAAAATTAATCTATGTAATTAAATCAAAATTGGAAGTAAAAAATGTAATGAAAAACTATCCTTATCATCGCTTTACAACTGAAATCCGTAATCAAAAAGGTAGTACGAAAAAAATATGTAGAAAATTTAATTTAGTACTAATTTTATACGTGGAAAATTGAGAAAAGGTAAGGGGGGTGCACTTTGTGACCCACCACGTATACAACATTTTCCTTATTAACATAAATTTAACACGCATTGCACTTACAAAACTATAATCGTGGCTACGCGGTTTCTGTATTTCTGTAATATTCAAAGACAAACAAAACACGTTTTCTGTGACGTTACAAACCACATTCCATTTCATGTTACGTAGCAAGTAATGCTGTGACGAGAGAGACTGGCGTAAAATTAATTGAAAAGCCGTGTCGTGTCCTTTGTTTCCTAAAATACGACATACGTCACTGCGAATGTCACACGGGATATGTGTTAAGGAAAACATTTCATGTTTCTCTATTCAGATGATAAAGGAGTGGTGTAATTAAGGTTTTCATTGACGTAATAGGCCTACAACTTTTTGAATTCGTAATTTCTGTTCGTGTCATTTAATAAGTTGAACTTTTTCCTGTACGTAAAGAAGTTGCGCCAAGTTTTAGAGGGTACAAACACTGTAAATGATATGTAAATAATAATTTATTGTTTTTTGTTTAGGTAGTTACTCGTGAGGGGTTTCTGTTGGACCCCTCGTGTGTTCGTGGTAGAGAGCTTCATTAAAATCAACGAATCTGTGACCCTCGCTCAGGATTTCAGCGTCCCTCACCGTGGAGTGATTCCTATTAGTAACACTATACTGTTATTTGTTCATAAGTTCTTGTTGTGATTTAAAAACACTGGGAGTTTCCGAGAAATGGATAAGAACTCCAAAACCGTAGAAACGATAAGAAATGCGACTGAACAGAGCCGCTCAGAAGGATGTCAAACAGGGTTTTATAAGAGTTAAGCTTCCTTCCCTACAAATACGCTGTTGTGCGAAATTATTGCCCAAGATTTTCTGAGAAGAAGTGTCCGCAAAATGTTACTAACGTTGGTAGAAGACTCTGGACTCGTAATTCTGACATCAGATGACATACATAACACACAGGATTAAGTTGAAGAAGACAACTCTGATCTTCAACCCAGATTCAACCTGTGAAGCAACACGTAATTTAGCTAGGTAAATCCTGACCCTAACCAAGAAAATAGACATAAGCTAGATGGGAATATTTAAGAAGTGCATAAAAAGTCTTATAGGTTGAAGTGTCTAGCTAGAGGGTAAAAGCCACTTTTATTTATAATGTCTCATTTTAAAGGTCTTTGTTAGTAGAACACATTGCCGCAAATCCAAATTAAAGGACGATCCAACTGGAAATGACAACCCTTCAAAGTTTGGCCTCTTTCATCACTCCATCCAGCACCATCAAGAGTATGATCGGTGACAATATTAGCTTTATGGGTTTATTTCCATTTAAGAGGAAATACCTATAATTTGACGTAGTCTAAGGTTTCGAGATGAGCCTCGGTCATGGTGCGAGCGGGTCGGAGACACATAAATTATTTTTTTGTGTGGGAAGATTGACCCGGGAGGGTCGAAGAGGCTTGTAGCGTGGAATGTTGAAGGCGGAATGGCACAGTTCTTGGTCCTGAAAAGGACCACGCAGCCAGATCTCCACAATTCACCTAGAGCACTACTTAATGGGGAGCTCTAGGGTCATCGGGGACAAGATTGAGGAAGTGGACGGACTGGATAGGTAGGTCGGAGAGAGGTGTACGGGATCCTGCTAAATATACGTCATCTCTGAGTCGTGTCAGTTGGGCTGGGGATGATGGGTGTCGCTTGCTGGAGACGTCCACGTCTACGGGCTTCACAGCGAGCAACTCGCCGCTCCTTGTTTTTCCTGGGCATCAGGACACAAGACCACTACCGCCAGAGCAGAAGCTCTTACAATTTCCTTTACAGGAGACGATAGGGTGCGCAGGAGTCGCCCGGGTCAAGGTTTACCCCGTTAATTCCCCTGTTGGGAAGCACGGAGTGTGGTCTTCGTCAGCTGGGCCGAACTGGTCTTCAATGGCGAGGGCGAGATGGCTAGGTATTCTGTGAAGAAACAAAAACGTATAGTAGTGGAATGGGCGCTCGGAGGTAGTCCCTCAATTCTTGGCAACAAGTAAGGTGGTTGTCTCCCTGAGGAGTAGTGATGAACTGGTGGCGTAGAGAGAGAAGGGCTGATAAGTAGGCGACGTCTCGATAAGTTTAGAGCAGGTCTACAGGAGGAGAAGTGATGAGTGGTGATGTCCCGGAGGAGAACTGATCATGCTCTGAAGTGGTGGTCTCCCGGAGGAGAAGTAATTCCTTTTTTGGTTTTCGCACCCTACTTATCGAAATTTCAGCTTATTGTCCTTCAAGAACAATGAGCTGGCCTTTGTACTCGTACTGTGGTTGCGCAAACTAATCGGAGCCGAGCTGGGCTGTGATTGGTTCGTAGGTTGTTGACGGAGTACCATTGAATTGTATTCTAGATTTTTCGCCTCTCCATCGCCTAACATGAAGCTATTCAGCCAATCAGAAGCAAGCTAACTAATACGGGGGTTTCTAGGTTGGATTGGGCAAAGCAAAGCCGTTTAAGGTCGGGGACGTGGTATGGCGGGCTAGTGAGTGTGTGTTTGTTGGCAGTGTTTGTTGCCGTGTCTTGTGGGGTGAACTAGTTCCCTGTGTAGGTGATGTTATCAAATTATGAATTAACATCACTGAATTATGCACACGCGTAATCGGCCGGCCAGGAACGTTATTAATTCTACGAGTCGTACATAACATGTTCAATGCAAAAAAAACCTGCTTGTGTTACTTTCCCCCCACCCCGAACATTTATCTAAAATGATTGGACTGTAACATTTTAATTGCTATGCAAATGCCTCATCTGAAACTTTATGAATATTTTATGAAAATGGTAGCCTTTTAAAATTGTATATATTGGTATTGCATCAGCACATTGGTCATTCGTGAATAAATTAATTGTTATGCGCGAATAAATGAAGTAAAAACAGAATATTAATGCCGTAATGATCTCATGTCAGTTTATCTAAAGCTAATATACGAGTATATTTATTCTGTACAGAAATGATTATAACTGTTTAGGCAAAATACAAAACAACATTGTTTGTAAATTGACAATCAATGGCATCGATAAACAGTGAAATCAGAGATATTTAATGAAAACTGTATTGGATAACCTGAGAGATTCATTACTGAAATCAAAATTTCAATTAGTTCGATTGTGGAAATCAAATTATGATTTCTTCTCTGAAGTCCGACAGATCTCCGTATATAACCATAATATATATATTTTTTTACTTACGATTTTGTAAGCGTTTGGTTTATTACTGTTCACGTTGCACTAAAATTTGAATGAAATCTGTAGAGCCAATTTTAAGAAATTATGTATTTGTTATAGCCCCTATGGTAGATTTTTTTTACCAATAACTCACGAACCGCGATTTTTGGAGAGATGGTGTGCGAGCCCACAATTTTGGAAAATTTGATCAAAATCGGTACAGCTGAATTTGAGAAAGTTGTTATTTTATGTTCTTACATGTAGAGGAGCTAATTTTGAGTTTAAAGTTAAAAAACGGTGGGAGGGGGAAATATACTCATACACGAAATACGAAAACTGGTCTACAGATTTGGGCTGCCCATATCCAGAAACCAGTTTTTTGGAATCAAAATGTAAAAAACGTAACATCTATTTTGTGTCCCATTACATAACTTTCTCTATACTACGTGAAAGGTTCTTCATTATTCCGCTAGGAGCAGTGATTGTGGCGACACTAGATATATAGATCGACACTACTCGATGGTCGAAGAGATCGGAAACATTCGGGTTCTTTCAGTTCTTAGGGAGTCGGGGAAACAGAATGGAACTGCGATCAGCTGATCTGAGAAACCACGCAGTGTATAATCTCGGAACTAAGTGGTGGCACTTTGTGTGCTTGGTCGGATTATGGTTGGTTCTTATCCATAAGGTTACAGATATTTAGAGGGGGGAGTCTGTTGGTGTAAATTCACGCGAGGGCTAGTTGGAACGTCTAGGCTAACAAAACATAATTTAATTTGTGGATTTCCCGAGAATCTCTAGAACGCCGTATACCCCGACATTTTAATTTATAAAATTACTTAAATAAATTATAACAAGACTTAAATTACCAGATCCAAAACAACACGCCTCGTCCTATAACTATCCGCGTAATGCTAGTCACAAAAATAGTTCAGAGATTACCTTCATGATACGGTCGAAATCGAGATTCCAATTCGAGACTCAACCACGGTAATCACATCCTCTGGTGACCGTGCCTCCGAATACGTCACAGACACCCTATTTCTTTTTTCATATAGTCTTAGGTAAGACCTCTCTCTTACATCATTCCTTTCAGGTTACTCTTGACCAACTCTTGTTCTTTTCCGATTCTAACGCTATTAGAGGTCTAGGTTTTATGTTCTTTTCTTCCATTTTTTTTTTAATATATAAAGCAATGAAGACCGAGAGGTTTTAAGCAACCGGAAAATAATAATAAAAGACATTCTCTGATTTTTTTAGATAAGCTTTGAAATTTGAAAAGCGAAAACATTATATCGTAACTCCTCGTTATAGAATTCACAATTAAATTACTTAAAACCCTGGCGAGTTGATATGCACGTGTTGCTCCATACATTAGATACAAGCTAATTACCACAGACATGTAATTGCAACATTTCAGACGTAAGGAAATAATTAGTCTACAAACTTTGAGCTGCATGAATAATTAAACTGCAGTTATTGTTTTATGTTTCTTAAGTAGTTTCAAACAAAAGCGCTCCCACCACCTGTTTGTTTTTTTTTAAATCTTTTGAAACGTTCTCTCTGTAAGTAAAGAATACTTAGTCTATACGTCCTACCCATTCTTCAAATTGTCCGTATTAAACATATACAGAGTGTTTCAAAACTACACTCCAAAATTTCAGGATTCCTTAGGTCAAAATTTGTAAGAAAGTTCCTATGAACATATGTCTTACATTGTATTACAATGTACGATGACGCTGAGTAAGTACTATGATGGCGACATTCAACTTGTTTTCTATATATTTTAACGAAATTGTTAACAGGAATGAAAGTGGGACATGAATAGTTTGGCGACTTTTGAAAAATGACAAGGTGGTGTGTTTTCTTCTCAAGGAATTTAAGGAAATCAGAATATTTAACTAAAAAAACTTAAGAAAAATTTCATCAAAATTGGTAGAGTCGATTTTGAGACAATCGTAATTTTTTTCTTATGTCAGCTACCCTCTCCCAATAATATTATTTTAAATCTCGAGATATGGAAAATATACCAAATTTGTTTAAATCGATCCACACATTTGGGGGTGTTTTCTTTCGACTCAGTGGACCTCAAAATTCGTAAAACGTTGACGTGGATTTCATGACCCACCACATAAACTTTAAACAGCAAATCTTGGAAACTAGTCAATTAGTTAAATTGGTAATTAGCATTATTGAATTAACTGTCCAATAAGTTATACTATGAGAGTTACACAACTTGCTTCATGATGTCATACACTTCAGAAGAAACATAGAACAAGATAGAGGGCGTGGTTTTCAATTAGCAGAAATCCAAATAGATTAAAACGTGCAAAAACACTGCAGTAATTTTTTTCACTTGCAACAAAACCAAAATGAATGATCACAAAACGTGTCAGTTTGTTAGTTTTCAATCAAAAAATAACAACTTAGGAAAAAAATGTAGATTTCCAAATTTGCTTCACAACTCCTGAGCCTCAAGAGATACAGATAGCAATCCCGAAGTACCCAAGCTGGATCTACACTTTTTTCATGTAGTATTGGGTTATATCACTCTCTTTTCTGATCTTTCTTAACCAAATTTTGTTCTCTTGCGACCCTGACACTATTAGAACATTCAAGCTAGTGGTCTTAAACATTCTTTTTATGGGGCGCCTGAAGTTTGATTTTGTTTTATCCAATAATTTTTGAAACGTAATATTTTTCTTGCGATTTTGTTTCTTAATCTTCACATTTTAATAAAATTTGAACGAAATCTGTTGAGCCTATTTTGAGAAATTACGTATTTTACAACAAGTTATTTTGAGACTTGGCGAACATTACGTTGCGTTTGGGTCCTCAACAAAATTTATTCAAAAAAGACAAAAATAGTAAATTTGTGCGCAAATACTCCCAAATTTTGGTTTAAAAGAAAAATGGAAAAAAAAATCCCGAGATATTGTCAAAATGTACACCAATACCAAATTTGAATACGTTTGATCTGTAGAGCACAACACATTTAGACGGACCAAACAGACATAATTACAAAAATTACCTCACAGAGAAATTAGATTTTTACCCATCACATAATTTTCTTTGAGCGACATATGTTAAAGTGAATTACAGAAATGATCGCAGATAGTTTACATATTACATATTCGCGTTTTACAAATTGCTTCCAATATCAAAATTCCTTTGGACCAATTTTAAGAAATACGAACTTCTATGACGACAAAGCTTCTGGTCTTTTGTTCCTACCCTTTATTCAGCCTTAAAACTTACATGAATCAAATTGATTTTTTATCTTGTAAAGGCGAAAACCTCTCGGTTATCAAAGTCTTACATGAAGAAGAAGAAGAGTATAAAATAAAGGCCCCTAGCCCAAACAGAGAAAGAGATTGAAGAATAACTATTATTTTTTTCTTGTTTAAAGGCGAGAAACCCCTGAGTCATCTACAACTTATGAAAAAAAAGAAGTAAAGACCCCTAGCCCTCAAATAACCACGAATCGGAAGAGAACAAGAGTTGGTCAAGAGAGTTCTGATGGGAAAATTGAAAGACAAGGATTTAGACTACAAGATTTAGTCCTCGGGTTCGCACACAGTTTGTAGATCTGTATTGTAACAATTAAGATGATGACTGGATCATCGAAACGTCAACTTGAACAAATAAAATATGTCAAAAATTGTGATTTCTTACATTTTGGTGATTACATTAGTTAGAGACACCTTGACTGAAATTTTAACATATTTTCCAAATTTGTTTCGACGCATCTATATAACAAAATTTAAACAAAATCTATTCGTTTATGGCAAAGAATTCGCATTTACTATTATGGTTTTATTGATGTGAGACAGTTAGTGCAATATTTACACAGTTTATTGATTTAGTTAAATATATAAATTAACTAGAGTATTTAGTTAAACTGAGACTTAAATTGTTTTCCTAACTAACTAGCGCTTAATTATTTAGCAAGTATACTAAGTATAAGACACGTTTCGTAATTGGAAAATATTTCTACCTCAGTTTAAAAAAAAATCGAAACCAAAATTCCATTTTAAAACCGTTTTCTGTTCATATCTATACTATTATCAAAGGGGAATAATACGGCTGAACGAACGTGGGGTCGCCTCATTCAAACGCACGCGCCATCACACACAGGCGCGCAGAGTATTAGGACTGGCCGGTACCTGTCCGCTCACCCTTATGATATTTATCTATCTACTGTGCTTCACTTGATCAAACTTTCATCTATTTAAATTACATATTTTAAAATAAAATCTGTAATAATATTTTATTCTACACTTTATTACAAGAAAAATGAGACCAAACAGTGTACAATTTACTTTAATAGAGTCTAAAATCAATAATATTTGCTACAAAATGAATAACAGTATGATGACACTATCGTATATCTTTATCGAAAAATATGCACTTATCGATTTTAATGAAACAAAGGATCACATTATAATAATAATAGTAAAAAACACAATTTGAACTTTAATATTTACATTGTGATAAGCTGTGTATGAATAAATATGTATTACAACGGTAATATTGGCATAAACAATTTATTTTGTGTAAATTTAACATTTAATCATCTAAAAAACAGTAATACAGAGAATAATGTTCCAAACAGTAAAGAATTCAAGACAAATATTGAAAATGTAACAAATATTTTTAAAAAATGCGAAAACATACATTTCTATTTATAAACTTGTGATAAGGTATGCATTAAATTATACAATGTTTGGTCTCATGTGTAGAATAAAAATGTATTGTAGATTTTATTTTTAAATAACAAATAAAATAAATTAAAGTTTTATAAAGTGAAGCACAGTAGGTGACTCATACGGGTGGCTTGAGGGTAGGTCACCGGACACCCTAATCCTCTGCGCTTGTGTGAGTGAAGCGAACCTTCGTTCAGCCGCATTCCCAGTTTGATAATAGTTGTAGTATATTAATCAATCTATAACACACTAAGTTTGATAGGAATTTGAGAATTTCAATTCTGCATGTAATGGTACCAACCCCACATCTCTACGATGACAAATAGCGAAGTTATGGTCAAAATTGTAATTTCGAACTTTTCAAGAGAATGTGATATTCGTACCTAATATCCGGCAGGGCCGAATCATCGACATGAAACTCCTTCACATGTGCCCGCTTGGGCGGCGACACCGATTAGAGCAAAGCGAGTGAAGAATTTACACCACTGTACAAAGCTCGTTAGAGTTTAGCTGACGCCAAGAAAGTAGTGATGAAAACCGTAGGTTTCTAGATAAGGTTCGAACTACCAATACAACTTAACATATCCTACAAGATACAATCTTGTTGAGCACTGTGATGAAATTCACAATAATGATTCGAATTTGCCCCTAACCACAATCACTAAAAAATTAAAAAATAAAACACAATTATCTGATTAATAATAAAGGGCCAGCCCAAGCCTCTATCTTACCGGCCAACTGATCTGTAGAGTGGGAGGGATTTTAGCTTGCACTCGGGTTATTATAGTTTTAGGTTTAATTTTATTTCATTAGTAGATATGTAAGTTTAGATTTAGTTTATAAGCAAGACCCTCCGATGATGATAACCATGTTATCGAAATGTACATCAGGGCATTTAGTGGAAATAATTAATAAAGAACAATTAATTAATCAGATAATTGTGTTTTATTTTAAAGTTTCTAGTGATTGTGGTTAGGGGCAAATTCGAATCATTATCATCCTACAAGGTTCAAGAAACCAACTTTTGGGTATTACATTTAAATTTGTTGATGGATCTCAGTAAATGGCATGATCAACTTGTTCTTTTGTTACTATTTGATATGGTAAATTGTTAACCTATGTGGGAAAATTAGTGCAATATTAATGCACCCTTTATTTACTTAGTTATATATATAAATTATCTAGACAATTTAGTTAATCATCTATTTCTCTATATTTAATTATAGATGAATGCTATAATTGGAACTGTTTCCAAGGTTCACTACACCTGTCTAATCAATTTGAACAGGGATCTAACCAACAAGACAGCCAATTTGTGCAAGGTGTGAGCTGAAGGCAGCTGAAACGTGTTGGATTGATAGAACGGGAACTTTGTTTAAAAAGTTCCGTGGATTGACGACCTCAATCTTGGTATCGATGAGTATAGATAGCTTAGCTCTACTGTCTCTTTCTTGTACTCTAGTTTTAAAGTTAATTGATAATTACGGATTGTTTATATTTTTAGGGTTTAATCGGGCATTAGTTTTATCAATTGGTAACGGGAGTTGATTTATACTCTCGAAACGTCGGGTTTTAGTTTTTATAAATACAAATGTTTGATTAAATCATATTAACAATTCTTGTATGTTTGGAGCGTTCGTTATAAATCCCCTCATAATCGTTTTATCTGAGGCAAATGCTTGGTGGGAATATAAAAACAGTTTTCATTTGAGTTGATTAAGAATTGACACGACTAAAAGAGACTAGAGCAGGTTTATCGAATTATTGACATTCCCAAACTGTATTCAGGCCAGTGCATGGATTAGCCATTAATTTGCCGCGCTCATGTTGATGAGATGACCCAGTTACAAACATGCTTTCAAAATATAATTAGTACATACACTGCACTAGGCCCTGCTTAAATGGTTTGATTATAATTGATAATGGAAGTAATTTACAGTGAAAGTCGTACTAATTAGTTATTTAATATTTGTAAGAGAATTGAGTGACAGCGAGTAATAATGTAGTAATGACGAATATAGAACCGTCATTTGGCATTAGTTTACATATGGGGTATTATTGGTATTGGAAGGGGGTTTTACCCCTAGACACATCAGGCTATAAACTTTTTGTGTACCTCCTGATTCCTCTATCTAGCTTATATCAATGACTACATAAATACTATTTATCATCATCATACATGTGTACATCAAACATATAGTATTTATGTAGTCATTGCTTATATCTATACCATTGTTTAGGTATAAAATTTGGCAGTAGGTAAAATTCCCACCCCTTGGGTATCTGGCGAAATCGGTAATTTCCTACACCATGTATCCAGGTAGAAAAAGGGACAGAAAATATAGGTAAATGCCCAACCCCTAGCCTCCGCCCAATGGTGACTGATCAACCTAGCCCCCGCGCAAAGGTTTTTGTTAGTTTCGACTATGGAATGTTAACTACCTTTACCGCTCCCCTCCAACACTCCCAGCTTGCAGATTTTACTGTAATTTGCTCAGTTGGACATTATGACTCCAACAATGGAAAGAACTGTTGAGGTTGTTAGGTTGATAACGTCACCTACACAGGGAACTAGTTCACCCGACTAATATCCCCACAAAACTCGGGAAACACTGCCAACCCACACACACTAGCCCGTCACATCACGGCTTTGCTTCGCCCAATCCAGCTTCGAAACCCCCCGCATGAGTTAGCTTGCTTCTGATTGGCCGAATAGTTTCACGTTAGGCGACGGAGAAGCATTTTTTTTAGGGAGGAAAAAATGCGAAAAAGCGCATGTACAATGCAATGGAGCTTCATCAACAACCTACGAACCAATCACAGCCCAGCTGTGCCACAACTACAGTACGAGTATACAAAGGCCAGCTCATTGTTCTTGAAGGATAATAAGCTGAAATTTGTATAAGTAGGGTGCTTTTCCCAATCTCTTCAAACTGTCTTCTGGGAATTTTATATTTTTCTCCATTAGCCATTTCTCAATGTTCTCTTTTCTTGTGCTTGTGTTCCGAATCTTTTCTACTTTTTTGTAAGAATAGGGAGTGGAAACTTTTTAATATATACACATCTACGAGGCCATTAGGGTCAAGAGAGTAGTGATATACAAAATAACGCTTTTCAGAAAACCTGTGTAATTGTTTCAAACAAACGTACTCTATTGCAGACCCTTTAATATACCAACAAAATTTTTAAAATATATAATATACCCTTTAATATAAAAACAATCAACTTTTGAGGATTACATTTACTGGATATGAATTAATATGTATGATAGGGCTGGGTAGGTACCATGATTCCACATATCAACGTTTTTGTGCTGGTATGTGAGAAAGTTAATGCAGTGTATAAACACCGTTTATCGAAATAATTAAGTTTGCAATAGTTTGAACTATCCCTGTTTAATTTTAATTATTTTCTCTATTAATTCGACCTTGTACACGACCGTAGCGGGTGACCACAGCGTCGCGGCTCGTCACGTGAGCGAAGCGACCCTTGATCTACCAATACAACCCGCTTGTATCACATTGTATGATGGAGCTGGGTAAGTACCATGATGACCCTCATCATATTGTTTATATACGCACATTGAGAGTGAACCAAATCTATGACGGAACTCGCAGTTGCTATATTCTAAATTCGCGAAAAGTTGAACACTCACAGTCTTTAAATTAATCATGCAATATCAGCTGACAGGTAGGTATAGCAACATCATCTGTTAAAGGAGCATAATTATACCGCCTAGACCTGAACTATCCTTCATCACATTTAGCCAAGTCATCGAGTCCTTACAAGTTCAGGGCCGGTCTGTACAGACAAAGCCACAATAATTATCTAATTTGTTCGGCCTAATAATCATAATTACACATCAAAACTGGTTAGATTAAAGAACATTATGCTTCCTTATGGAAACAAATTCATAAGCTGATACAGCTGTTCTCATTATCTTTGGATTTTATACTTATTCAGGGTAAATATCTTAACTTCAATTTTTTTTTATAGATCTTTACATTCATGGCCTAAAACATTTTTCATTTTTTTTAAAAGGCCGAAACTCCTGAGTCATCATCGTTTTAAAAAAAGAAGATAAAAGACCTCTTGCTCCCTGATACTTTAAAAGCGTCAGGGTTGGAAGAGAACAATAGTTGGTCCAGAGAGACCTGATGGGAAAGATGAATCAGAGGATTCTAACATAAAAACCGTGTAGTCAAGCTAGGATATACCCCCCCCCTCCTTACAGAACCTGAAGGTTTTTCGACTTCCAATCCAATGCCTGCCTTGAATTATTTTCTTGCGATTTGCACCGTAATGGAACATTGCTTTTCACCTTTCACAAATCTGTATTGAAGTTAACCTAAGACTTATCTTAGACACCAACTGACGAAGTTTTGTAGCTCCACCCTTTTGCCCACTCTCAGACCCTACAGCTGACTTGAATCTTCGATGTATTGTATCTGTATGTGCTACCAAAGCAACTACTTCTCAAACACATCGTTGCGTTCACTCCATATAGTCAGGCATGACGATAAAGAAAAGTTGTCACTGGACTATCATGGCAGCAAAAGTTAAGAATACCAGCGAAGAGAAAAAAACATATAATTCATTTCAAAAATTAGATCCAAGAATTTTGATTGCATTTTTCAAAGAGTAATCCTAAAAGTGCTAAACGAAATTTTAAAAAATTTTGTTAATTGCGTTTATTTCAGTTTTTCCCGACTTTTCTTCGTCTAATAAGATTAGTAGTTTGATAAAATCTGTATATAAATTGAATTAAATTAAAATTGCCTAGTGGAAGTTGTGAGTTGTGTTCCAATTATTCACCAAGTAAAGCCTAGGCCTACTTCTCATGAATATGTATCCTGTGTGATTTATATCTATTAATTAATTTCGTGCAACCATCCCCGTCCCGAGCATACCGTACTTCCATAATCATGCTACTCGTATTTAGAAGTAAACAATTCCCGTGCAAAAACTCTTTACTTTGTAAGATAATAACTGAAATTAACCTTTGGGGAAATTCAACAAAACAAAATATCCACTGTATTCACAAGTGTGAGCCTCGTTGCTAGCTTGTGGAAATGGGATCTTATGGGTTGAATTTTAGGGTGCTGCCAATGACTTGATAGGAAAGATTAAAGAGAGGTATCTCAACCAAGACAACATGAAAAAAAAATGTAGATACAACTAGGGTCTCAAAATGCTAAGTCCTTACCCATTATAGTACCTGGAAGGGCAGATTCTGTAGTTTATTAGAAAATAAATGGAAGTTATTGTATATCCGTCTGGGGAAATTCAGTAAAACAAAATGTGAATAATTTTCAACAAAAACATATGCAAATAGCTTGCAGGCAGACTTTTATGGCGTTGTCAATATTAATTCACACATGAATATATAATTCTAAAGTATATATTACGTACTACAGGTATATGGAAAGTGTAATACATCAGAGAAGGAAATGACCACCGATAGAGATCACTGCTGGTGTCGTCCTTATGATCAAACTGACGCAAATTCAGGACAAATTCGTTATTGAGGAAATTGTTACTTTCTGGATCATTTTTATTCGGTGGAAGAGTATCTTAACCACAGGTAGCAGGAATGATAAAACAAGTTGATCATGGTACTTACCCAGCCACATCATTTAACCTAATACAAGCAAATTCTTTAAATGTCCAAAAGTTGTTTTCTTGGGACTTGTAGGAAATGTTAAATTGTAGTGGTAGATCAAAGTCTCTTACAGAGTTGGGTAATTTTGTTTAAAACAGAAATGTTACACAGGTTTTCAGAACCTCGCAATTGTGTATATCACTACTTTCTTGACGTCGGCTTGGTTCTAACGGCTCTCGTAGATGTATATACATATTAGGAAGTTTTCACTCAATTCGCTCATGTCAGTTTCTTCGCCCTGGTGGGCCTTCTGAAGGAGCCTCCACTTGCTACGCTCTTGTTAATGACGCGGCTGTCGTATATTCGCTCGTGTCAGTTTCTGTACATATATGAAGGAGCCTCCTCTTGCTACGCTCTTGTCGTAACATACGAATATCATATTTGTCTTGGGAGAGCAGAGTTGGCAATAACTTCACTACAGTATTTGTGAACGTAGATAGATAGGGTTGGCACTATTACATGAAGAATTGAATAACACACAAGATTTTAAAATGGCTGACATTTTAACCTAAATAAAATTTCATGTTCCAATTTTAATTTTTGTGGCCTCTAACCTTCTTGTACAGACATGACGGTCGGGCGGAATGTCGAATATCATTCTTTCGGTTTCCTCAGACCATTTTGGTCTGTGAGGCGACTACTGCTTCAAAATAACATAACATTAGAAATAGAAAGAAGAAACCGATTCAAATAAAAACAATACCACAATTCATTGATACTTACAAGGTAATAATTTAAAAAATCAAAAAAACACGTAGAATTTGACTCAACCTATTTGGAATTTTATGGTTAACATCCAGTAGTGTAATTACTGTATAAAACAAGTGCAGCCAACACTACAGAGAGTAATAAATAATTTAATTTTTTTTTTGTCAGAGCGTTTAAAGTTTTGTATTCCTCCACAGTATGCCTATAAACTTTTAACGACACTGGGAAATACAAGTTTTGTTGTGCAAACGGGTTTTATGATCGCTTGTTTTCTCAACTTTTTATCATAATAACCTTGTCCGGTTTGTATTCTTGGAAGAGTAACCTTTTTTTTTCCTTTCCCCCCTTCTGTTGGAATTCTTAAGCTACGCCTCCAGCCACTTTGGTTTAATTGAAGAAAAGGTCAATAATTCTTGTAGAGTATTATTGCCATACTTTTGTTAAACCTATTATTTAATAATTTATTTTTATTAGACTTTGTGAAAATTTACAGCTATAAAATTAAGATTATTGCTTGTACAATGTAATTCATTTACAACGTGCCCAGTAGACGAAATAGGGCAAAACTTCCTCTACCGATTTTTGATTGATTTTTACGTTTCGTGGTCTCATGAAATCGAAAGAGTTGTTATCGACATGCCATCCATCCGTCGTCAACGTTGCCTGTACGTAACCACGATAGCGGCAATTTGGTATAAGGTATCGGATAGCATCTTACTAAAAATTCAAGATGGTGGTCATTTTAAACTGTTTTTGTTAATATCTCGTGTCTTATTCAACTTATAATACACTAAATTAAACCAAAATTTGCAGATTTCAATTCTGCGTGTAATGATACCAACCCTATTTCTCTATGATGAAAAATAGGGGATTTATTTTCAAACATATAATTTCCAACCCCGAGCTCCATTCGTATAAATTAAGAGATCCAGCAGGGCTGAGTCATCGACGCATTATACTTAAGGAATCTGGTAGTATGTTGGGATAGGGTAAGTACCATAATCACGCCTATATCCACTTGTTTTTATTTGTCTCTGCGGAATATTTACAGTAATCAATTTAAGATATACAACAAAGAATTTAATTTAAAATAACGACTCTAATCTGTTGGTAAAAAGTTAAATCAGCAACTGATTACAATACATAATTACTTTATTTTTAATTAGTCATTGTAATTATGTCTGTATAATTACAGCGTTGTTTCGTTGATCACTTTCTTCATCAGCTTCTTTAAGGCGTTCTCAAACTTCTAACATCGAGATAAAAACTAAATTGATACATTTACACAAAGGATGTGACGATTATTGAAGTTTCGATATAATCTTTCCTCCAAGGAACACAGGGCAGCCACAAATCTCTTTCAGATCACTGTTTGAAGCCATTCTATTTAACCTCTCCCCTATGTTCTGAGGAGTCCATTTCATTCCACTTCTTGTAATTTATCCTCAGCGTATAATCTACTCCTACGTCATCTCTCTTTTTTTTTAATTTCAAAGGGCTTTGATTGCTATGTTCTCACAGTTGCTGTTTTAAATGTATTTTTGTCATCTTATCCACAATCTCGGACAATTATTTCTGAAGGCTTGAGACGCTTTGGTGTTTCTATTTACTGTAATTCTTTTCAGATCTCACATCCGCACACGATGACTGACATCTGTCCCAACAGTCTCAGCTTTACCCCTAGCTGAATCGATCTCCATTACCCTCATATAATTAGAGTAAGTCTAGCTGATACACCTTTTTGTTATTTAGTCTTGGGTTAGATCTCTCTCTTGAACAACCCTTGTTATTTTGTAATCCCGACACTATTAGATTAATCGAGGGCTAGAGGTGTTTATTCTTTTCTTCCTTTTTTATAAGGCGATGATGACCTAGAGGTTATCGTCTTTAAACGACAAGAAAAAAATCGATCTCCTGAAATCATCTGAGCAAACTCCTTTGGTTTTTTTAAATCTCCATGCGTTGAAAATTACCCTTTTCAAGTAGCAGATACCTCTACATGTTTCACACCTTTACCTTCTATAAAACATACATTCTCAAATGTGTTATTTATTTTGAGAACTTCTGTCTTCGATTGAATCCTTAAGCCCACGCTACCAGTTTTCTCTTTCAAATCCTGCACCTTCTCTGTTAATGAGACAAAAGGTAATTATCGACTGCATCCTCTAGATTTGGATAAAAACTTCAAGTTATAACCTTTCTCATCACGTGGTCAATCATCATTATAAAGAGAAATGGTAAGAGGAACCTACAGGATATCCCATAATAACATACCTCGCCAGGAGTCAACAGTAGTTGGGACAACCTATAATTTATTCTTCCAAAATTGAGTTTAACCTTCAATGGCAGAAGTCGGTACAGTTTACGAATATGCTTTCACAATGTCCATTTTACATGCGCTACCATTAGATGTACAGATAGTAATTATCTGTGATCTATAACCTTTAATCTACAGTACATCCCCTAACTACACACCTAGTTAGGAATCAACAGTAGACTGAACAACCTGTAGCTAATTATTTCATAGTCGAGTTTAGCCTACAATGCCAGAAGTCAGTACAGTTTACGAATATGTTTTCACAATGTCCATTTTACATGCGCTACCATTAGATGTACAGATAGTAATTATCTGTGATCTATAACCTTTAATCTACAGTACATCCCATAACTACACACCTAGTTAGGAACAACCTATAGTTAATTCTTTCAACGTAAAACTAAATCCAGTTGTAATTAAATATAAACACGAATGTACAACTTGAAGTACAGGACTGTCAGCTTCGCGCAACTTGTCTGTCTTTCATGATTAACGACTTTATCTCTGTAAACAGCTGTTCATAAACATATGACTGCAGACATAATAAAGATATGTAGGCGTAAAAACCACCGGTTCACAAGTAGGCTTTATAACAATACATAGGTATGTTAATGATATGCAAATTGAAGTTGCAAGTGTTTAATGTTTTTGGAATGGTTAAGTTGTAGAGTAACACAAGATATAATCTAATTTTATTTTAATATACAGGGTGATTCACGAAGCTATGCAGAGAGTTTAGGAGCTATTTCTACATGTAAAAATAATGAAAACAATTTCATATACTGTAAATATACGTCCAAAAACGCTGGGTTTCCAATCTATCCGCCATTTTGATTTTTTACAAAAAACATTAAACTATGGAAATAGATAAGATATTAGGTTCAAATTTGAAACACGCATTATTTATTTCAAGTTTTTAAACTGCACCATCTATTTATTTCAAGTTTTTAAACTGCACCAAAAACAACAACTTGTTTTGTATTATTTTTTCAATGGCAGTTTTTAAAAATGTTTAACGTCGAATATCTCAAAGACCGGTAACTTTACAAAAAAAAGTGACAAAATCTTTTTGTTTTTAATGGCAAATAAAATGGTGTTCTTATTCTTTCTGTGACTTAAGAGAAGGCTGAATTATTGGCAAAAAAAAACTATAAACATAATTTCTTAGTAATTTTCTACACTACCCACAATTTTATGATATGCCTACTATTAATTAGTTTTTGCTAATTTATTGTAAGCATAACAGATAATTATTAAGTAATTAATAGTAGGCCTAGTAGTTTTAACAGACAAATTACTAAGGTACAGAAGTTATATAACGTAGTTTTTAAACAAATAAAACTTGTAGGAAATTGTTTAATTTGTTTATTGGAATCCTCAATTTGGTTTCCTAAAACTTTAATACCTTAGTAATTGTCTGTTATACTTGCAACTAATTAGTCTAAAGTAGTTAATAGTAGGTCTATCAAAAAGTTGTGGAAAAACTAAAAAAATAATTTCTTGGTATATGTCTATAATATCCACAACTTTATGATAGGTATATAATTAACTACTTTAGGCTAATTTATTGTAGTTATAACAGACAATTACTGAGGTGCAGAAGTTTTAGAAAACCAAATTAAGGATTCCCAATAAACAAATAAAACTTGTATGATTTTTTTTATTTTTTATTTATTAGGTAAGGTTAGGAAACCTTCCGAGTGCCACTTCTTCACGTTATTTTTTTAACGCTGAATCCGAATTTGAATAAATTAGGGGTTTCTATTTAGGATTTTAAAGTTAACCCTTAAAAGGGGGCGTGGGACGATCAAATTTTAACACAAGAGAATGGCCCTTCAAAAGTATAAACTTGTCTCGGTATATTTTAAAACTTACGATAAGAGTACATGATCAAAAGAAATAGCTGGAATTATTCCTTCACAAAGGTCCTTTATCCTGGATTTATTGACACGGGAGGTCTAGACAAATATTGGCTAGTATGCAAAATGTAGGCTACTAATTTGGTCAGCAGCGAACTTGGTGACGGCGTATCAATGCGTTTCTTTATCGATTATTCTCATGAATTATCAAAGACTTGAACTGATGAAGCACATTATCACCTCAGCTCACAACAATAAAACAAACCTTTCTTTCTATCTTTAAAACAAGGAAAGGATATACTTACTTCATGGGAAAGTCTTGTATAACTTGAAGCTGTCAACTCATCAGTTCTATTTCCTCTTGACATTTTAATTCCCTTGTCTGACAGATTGTTGAGTAATTGGGGGTTATTACAGACAGGATGTTGTGCAACTTTAGATAGGTTCTGAAACAAAATGTTAAGACTTGTTAAGAACTCCGAGAGGCAAAGCTTCAAATTAATAACTTTTAGATGATTTTCCTGCAGGAAGTAAACGTTGATGAGTTTATCGATCGAAGTTTTAAATTTATTTGGCCTTTATGAAGAATAATAGAGTTATATATGCAGGGTGATTGAAATAGGTGTGGCAGTTGTTTTATTCGATAAAGTATAAAAGTTACAAAAAAGAGAACGCTTCAGGATTTTTTAGAGGTATTATGGAATGTTTCATATCACACACCATTTATTCGACAAACCATCCGTCCGTCGTCGTTGTCGTCTATACGTAAGCACGTTGGTAACTACAAGTAAGATAGTAACATGACATTTGTTATAGGGGACTATAGTGTGTTCATATAGAAAGCTATTTTAATCCCTCAGGATTGCCAAGCTCTTCCTCAATATAAGTAGTAACATGCAATAGAAGAAACATGAAGTGTATCCGGATCCTGACACTTTAAATCACATTTTATATCACACGTAATAGTAAATACAGTATGGCTTCCCCGAGGTACAATAGCTGGGTCTGCACCTTCTTTGATGCACTCTTACGTTCAGGTTTTAAGACCTTAGGGAAGAGAAAATATTATTTTCGACAAACCATCCGTCCGTCATCGTTGTCGTCTGTACGTAAGCACGTTGGTGACTACAAGTAAGATAGTAACATGAAATTTGGTGTAGGGGACTATAGTGTGTTCATGTTTAAGGCTATTGAAATTAAGAAAAATCGAATTAAAATCTCAAAATGGCATTTTAAGAAGTGCTTTGTTCAAGTTATAAAACACTAAATTAGATACAAATTTGATATAAAGATATGAATCCCATATCTCTACGATGACAAATAGCAAAGTTATTGTCAAAAATGTTATTTCGAACGTGGACCTATCAAAATATATGTGATATTCGGAGAGTTACGAGATTCGACAATATTCCGGGAATATCTTAAGCCTGTACATTCGGATAATCTTGGCTAAACATCAACTTCCCGTCGCAGTAATTATAACTTTCTCTACCAGAATTCGCTACTAACCAGAGTTTCCCACTTGATCTCACAAGGTTATGTCAACTATTTGAGGAAAGTTAGGGACTAGACCGCAGGAACTAAAATAGTCGAAACAAGTCTTACACTCCTACAAACATAGAATTCGCTGATCTCAACCGATATTGTATTTCGCTCACGGAGCGCCTTAAAAAAGAAAAAAAAATCACACACGTTTTTAAACTACAAAAAAAAGTGTTAACAAGAAATTGTGTAGATCTTTAAAGTTGTCAAATTTAGAATGCCTTGTTTTAATAATAAAGCCATAAATACGTTGATAGTACGCCATCAACGTTTATAGTACAAGTTGAGTGCTATGGGTCATAAGATTTAACAGTTTTAGACGCAGTAAAGGGCTGTAATTCACTTAAAACCTTCCGCTTTTACGATTCTGTTTACAACTTTACAAGCAAAACTTGGGCGATAACGTATTCATATTGTTGGATCATGTTTTATTGTATGAGCGGACACAAACTTGTCAACTATTCGTTATGCACGTGTTGCCATCTGACACTATTTGATATGTAAGTAGTAAATGCTTCAAAAACATAGCACAAACTTTCTCATCCATAAACACCGAATAATAACGATCCAAAACCCTCACGAAAAATTTCAGTTGAAAATGAACAATGGACGCTGTTTGGTAAAAAAATATAGCCTATACAGGGTGTCTCAAAAATATGTGTCCCATTTCAGGAAATGATTCAGTGCTTCAAAATAATGAAAAAAAGTTCCTATAAACATCTATCTATCGGCCATTTTTCTTTTTTTATTTCAAAAAATTAAAATAAATTTAGAAATTAGTCTGATTTCCAGTCGAAATTTTGTGTACACATTTTAAATTCTACATTTTACCAGGCTACTAATGATCAATACTTTTATATTATTAATTTTCAAAACGGCGACAGTTAGACATTTTAAAGGTTTTAGAGATATTCGATGTTTAAAATTTCAAACCGTCACCATTTTGAAAACTTTAAGATAAAGATTCGATTCTTGTTATATTATCAAACAAAGAGGTTGAATGAAGAGTCGTCTCTTAACGCATGCGCCATCACACACAGGCGCGCAGAATATACGACTGGCCGGTACCTGCCTTGGATAATTATTTTTTAAACACTCTGTATATAAGGGACAAAAACGTGTTTTGCTTATGCGATAAACACGTCCTTAGAATTTTGTTAAGTTACTAAAATATTTTATATATTGACCTTCCTCACATTTGGCTAAAATTTGAAAAAAATCGGTAGAGCCAATTTTACGAAATTGAGTATTTTATAACAGACCCTTAACGATTTTTGTTGTTGTTTTTATAACGATAACTCACGAACAGGCAATTTTTGAGGTGGCGACCATTTTTTTTTTTTTTTAAGGCAAAAAACCTTTCATATAAAACAAATAAATAAAATAATCATAAAATAAAGACTCTCTACCTTACGAATACTCTAATAGCTTCAGGATCGGAAGAGAAGAAGGAATCTAACCCAAGACTACGTGATCCAGCAAGGGTCCTCGGATCCGCCACACTCGCACTCACTATGTGTGAGCCCCTGAGGATAGATGGCGACCAATAAGTCCTTAGAAGCTACAATCGAGCAAACTCTGATTAATGTATTTGTTGCGACAAATAGGTAGTCCCTACTGTTATGGACTCCTGAAGTGTATATGAAAAACCGCACTTTACCCAGATCCACTGACATGTCCTTATACAAAGTAAATACGACCATGTCTCCTGTCTGCTGAAGACAACAGAGCCAAAGCTACTTATGTTTTTACAGAAAGCTATTAAGAATATTTGGTCCATTCAAGATTAAATTAAGCTGAGATTACCTAATCTAACAGTAGGCCTTCTAGCCTAGTAGATTAGACTCCTCTACAAGTCTTAGTAATCCACTCATTGGCTTGTCCAAGGAAGTTCACCAGGCGTTTGGAAGTCAAAAACCCTGTACCTCTTACTGGCAAGAGCCTTACAATCAAAAATTATGTGGCTTGAGGTCTCCTCATCCATCCCTCACAGTTTCACCATGGTATGCTTCTATCCTATGTAAGTGCACCCTCAGACCATAGTTTCCCATGATTTGTCCGTTTTAACCCTAACCAAGGTACCCTGTTGTGTTTTTTAACTGTGGGTCTAAGGTAAAACATTTGGGGCTACAAATTGGACAAAAATTACTTGAAAGTGTTCAACGTCTTGACTTAGATCGGGTTCAAAAAGTTGAAGTTAGCTTCTGACCTTGAACAAATTTAGGTAAGTAAGAAACATAGCTGGGGGATCTCTACCAAGAAGAAGAAGAAGACACTGAAAACCCTAGTTAAAATTCTGGTCCACTATAAAGAGTGAGTAAATTGAGTTTTTAGTAATTTTTTCGTTTTTCGAAAGTTTTGATGTCGCATAATTCCGCACCTGAGGTTTTTCAAATATTCTCGATTAAGTTCAAATAAGAATGTTTAAATTTTATATTTATTGTAAAAAACACAAGATTTTTTAAAACTGCAAAAAAAATTTTTTACAAAAATGAAAAAACCCTGGTGCTGAACTAGTAACTGAGCTATACTTCAAAACAAAATAAAATTTTATAAATGGTTTTTGAAAATGACGTTTCAATTTTCTTTGAACAGTTTTTTATTCATATCTCTTGTATTATTAAAATTATTAAAAACTAAATTAGTTAGAAATTTGCAGATTTCAATTCTGTACGTAATGGTAGCAACCCCCATCTCTTTACGATGACAAATAACGAAGTTATTGTCAAAAATTTTAATTCGAACATGAACCACCAAAAAAAAAGTGATACTCGGAGAGTTACGAGATCCGATAATATTCCGTGAACATCTTAAGCCTGTACATTAGGTAGCCTACATCACCTTCCCGTCACAGTAATTATAACTTTCGCTACCAGAATTCGCTACTAATCAGAGAATAGTTACGAGATCTGTCAGAGTCGTGATACAAACACGAGAAAAGCGAATGGAGACTGTTTAATATCCTATACAACTAACCGACATCAAAAAGTAACCTCATTAGCTTCAGAAAACCTGTGTAACAACTGTTTTAAACAAACTTACCCTACTGGATAAGATTCCTTGATCTAACAATACAATTTAACATTTCCTACAAGGTACAAGAAACCAACTTTTGAACATTACATTTAGAAGATTGTAAGAAAGTGCTGGGAAGGTACCATGATAGCTTGTAACAGTTTTAGATTAATTAAAACAATTGACTTTCGAATCTGATGTCACAAATAACGGCAATTTAACTTAAATATCACGATAAGATTTGATTACCAAAGTTGAATAGTTAAAAGTGTATTTATTATACAGGCTAAACTACGATTGTAAAGTTACACAGTATCTAAAACGTCTTAATACGAAGAGAGAAAAACCTGTTTCATTATCCAAATAACGATTTATGTCCGTGTTTCCGAAGAAGAGGAAAGCGTCTAGAACTGGTTTTAAAGAGAAACAAAGGAGATGATTACGGTAATCGCATATATTACGAGAACCTGTGTAATAGAAACCAGATCTTGAGATGTAAGCCTGTCAATTTGGTAGGCTTAGGTTAGGTTAAACTGTTGATAGTATTGTTTTCTCTACAATTAATGGAAAACCTTTTTACGTTAAACAAGTTGATGCATGATACTTACCCAGCCCTATCATATATCCACAGTCTCTAATGCAAACCTAAAAGTTGTGTTTTTGGCCTTGTGGGAAATGTCAATGTAAGATTTCAATGGGTCATAATCCAGTAGAGCTTGTTTAACACAGTTGTTACGCAGGTTGAACAAAAATTCTCACAAATAGAACGTTTATTTATTCAAACGCGTTTCAACATCACAGTCGCCATCCTCAGTGATAAATAAACGTATTATTTGTGTATTTTACAATATAATTTTAAACATTTTTCATTCAATTTTTCTGAATATAAATAAGGTTCCAAATGAGGACACTATACAAAATATAGTATTTATTTTTGAGACAGCTATCTTACTTATGTACAGACTGCTGAAGTTATGTATCATGTCTAAAAATCCCATGACTACCTTCCCATTAAAAAAAAGAAGTTCATTTCAATATGGCGGACAACAATTTCCAATTCACGAAAAAGTTGTTCTTTTATTGCTCTGAATAAATACACTTATTTATATCTCATAAGACTCGTACATTTTGAGATACTAAGACGTTTCCAGACTTTTGAAACACCCTGTATAATAAATTGGACTACGTGTTGAACAAATATTAAAGGCGACCTAAAACCGTCGGAAAGGATCGGAAAAAACAAGAGTTGGTGAAGAGCGTCTGGTTATCAACGTGAAAACTATTTACAAAATTACCATAATGTTCTCTTCCACATTCATAAAAACAGACCACACTGCAAGATTTCTTCCCACTGAAATTAATTTTATGCGAATATTTCATAATAACTAATCAAAGTTCTGGACAAACAGGACAAACTTGTTTCAAATACTGCTAAGGCCACGGCCAAACAAGCAAATTGGACTTTAACATCGGTCAATGGTGTGAGGCGGTCGTGGCGGACGACCTGAAGGCGTATTGAAAGCGGTCCTTTTCTTGTCTAATTACTATAATTATTGTATTATAATTTGGAAAACATGTTTGAAGGTTTTTAACAGACACTTCAGCAAGAAATGTCGTTAGACTTAAAATATATTGAGATTATTATTAAGTAATTATATACTGGGTGTCCCACCTAAAATGTTACTAACAGTAGTTAACTTTTGAATTATAAATATGATACAGTACTTTAAATCGGGAACCTTCCTTTCTTTTCAATGAAGTTTAAAATCCATTTAGTAAAATGTTGAAAATTGCCGCCATTTTCCAATATGGCGGCTAACTTTGAAATCTGTTATGGAACATCCTGTACTTTATAGGTTTTTTAGATGTAAAACAATATTTTAAGAATGTTTTAATCTTGGGTATTTTTTAAAAATCTTTAGCAGTTTAGGAATTACAGGCACATAAAGTTCAGAAAATTAAAACTTTAATAGGCCTACAAATAATTGATTCCCACCTATCTGCTGGATGTAGAAAATACATGGGCGTCATCACCAGTTCATTATTGGGGGGGGGGGGACATATTGGGGGTGGTATGGAAAATTTTTTTAAATTAAACTTCTCAAAACATCCTTTTTATGCATTTATTTTAATATTTTGTCAGCAAATGAAGTACACTAAAACAATAAATCTAATTATTATAACTTTTTTAAGCCGAGCGGAGAAACAAACCTTCTGCGCAATGAGTCAGATCAGATTCAAGACGAGACGACGATACTCCACTACCAACATACTGGGCTTTATTGCATACAACTATTCAAAATTAATTCTATTTGCGTTTGTAACAGAAATGTAATGTTAAAAACCCTAGTAAAGACAAAGCCTGATGTTTACCTTTTAAGGTTTTAAGTAAATCATTCGTTTTTAGCAAAAATATTTTTACATCTCAAATATTGGGGGGACGCGTCCCCCCCGCCCCCTGCGATGACGCCCATGAGAAAATGCACAAATATTGTGTTACGAGATAAGATGCAATTTGTCGTCGTATATAGGTTTGGATTGGTAACATTACAGTCAGAATTGAAATCTGCACATTTGTGTCTAATTTAATGTTTTATAAGTTGAATAACACACGGGATGCGTACAAAACTCTTTAAAATAACTTAAATCACTTTTATCAGGTTCCTGAGGTTAAGAAACGTAAAAATGAGTTAAAAAACAAATTTTGAAATTTTTTACGATTCGTAAACTTATCACATACGGTACTTTGTATACTGGGCAATAAAACGGACCGTAAAATAGACTCCTAATTCTTGAATACTCCAACAGCATCAGAGTCTAACGAGTTAGTCAAGGGAGACCTGAGAGGAAGGATGAAAGAGAGGGGTCTAACCCAATATTACATAGAAAAAAGATGAATCCCTAGGGATCGTTACGCCCGTAGTGAATCACTGATAGTAGGAATACAAGTAAGCCTACATAACCAATCTTTGCCATACATAGTTCTACTACACTCCTTCATCGACTATAGGTTGGGCGTTGGAAAGGTTTCAATTACAAGACTTGCACGATGTTGTACTGTACTAACAATACCAACCTACTTAGTACTATCATCATTGTAATAAAGTCTGTTATCGTGTATCACTACTTAAAGCGTGTTGCATCACTGTTAAACGGTTGGACACGCAGTAGTGGGTAACTGTTTGTAGTGGAATCAAGGGAAAACTATCTTGGAAATCAAGAAAGATAAAAAGTTTCATAAAAGTTTTTCTAATCAGAATAAAATTGTTACTTTTTCCAACTTAGTTTTTTAAATCAAAATTGTGACATTTCTTTCAACGTTCCAAAAGTCCATTTTACTCTCATTTTTAAGAGGAATTTTAACAGACTTCCTTTTATTGAAAAACTGATCTGCGAACATTATTTTTATCGAAAAAAATAATCGATTTCTCAAAAATGTTGTCATTTTTTCCCTGCCAAATGAGTAAAAAAAAAAATTAAATTAAAATGTTGCTTTTCAAATATTAATATTTTTTTTTATACATTACATTCAATTTATACATCTATGTTTCAATTTTAAATTCGGTTCAACTGTTTTAGGTACGGAAAATGGACCTCTGAGAACGTCCTAAACCTTGTATTTTCACAACTTTGAGCGCTTATAGCTCTTAAACTGTTAAGAGATATCGAAAAATGTTAACCGCTAAAGAATAAAAAAAAGTATTAAAGTAATTTGTTTTGTCGTAAATCACCATGACAAATGAGGTTTCCTGTTAAAGCCTACAAAACCCTGGAGTTACTTTATAAAACATTTTATACTACCGAATAAAACAGTGGTTTCAATCACCCTGTATATTAAAATGCTGTCCAAGTAGGATCAGCGTCTCCATGACAGAGCAATTCACTAATATTACAGGCCTAGTTAAGATGATAATTTCACTTTAGAAATGTTAATTATTCATGAGACATCAAAGTAAACATACTTGGATTGAAGTATCACGGCAAAGTGGTTATCAGAACATTTACTTAAGTAATCAATAATCATTAAGTCTTAAAGGCTACTTTACGCCACGTCTACTTTGAACACTTAATTCCAACTGATTATCATATAACTTACATTACAGAAAGATGGACGTAGGGGAATCAATCAGGATATGCATTCCTCTCTATAGAAATTACCATACTATTAAACAAGTTCATCAGTGACATCATGGTACTTACCCGGCCCTACCATACAATGTAATGAAAGGAAATCCTTTAATTGTATTGCCAGAAAGTTGGTTTCTTGGACTTTGAAGGAAATGTTAAATTGAATTGGTTAATCGGATTTTTTTTTGGAATTTCATCATTTTTTTATATATATAGAATCGGTTTTGTCATAAAATGATGTTATCAATTGAAAATAGCAAATCCAAAAAACTAAAGACATGAATATTGCTCATTCCGTGGTTTACAAGACATTACACGCTTGTACTGTGTTTAATTTGACTTCTTATCTGCATAGAATGGATATAGAATAAGGAAATAAATAAATAAGGAAGTAAACAAAATACAAAGTTGTTGTGACATGTGTTATACACGTTATCTGCATATTGACTTAACTTATCGCTTATCCACGGTTATATACAGGGTATCCAAAAAGTATCAGAACGGCGTTATATTTTTTGAATCAATGAAGATTAAGTAAATAAAACTTAGTACATCAATACTATACCTTAAAATCTACATTTTGAAGCAATTATACAATTTTCATCACCTTATGGAGAGTCAGAAGAAAATCTTAAATCAAGTTTTACAACACAATAAAGGTCTCTGTTGGGGGGAAAAAAACGCCGCAAATCCAACGTCCAAAGGTTCACTCTATACAAAATGGCGTCGGTTTAAAGTTACAACAACTTGACACACCGAATACTAGATGCAGTGACAGATATATCTTCAGAGATGCTACAGAGAGTTGTTGAAACCGCCTATCTCACTGCCAAACTGTAAAAAGAAAACAATTTGAATATTTATTGTAAAAAAAGGTAAGCTGCAACGATAACCACTGAGTTATTGAAAGTTGTTATTTATTTTTAAATTTAAAATGGTCGTCATTTTATGATGTTGTTTTCTGGTAAAATGTTTTACTGTGCTAGCGGTCTAGGTTACCATTAATCATTTCTCCGTCCTCCTCGTAGAGCGTTCCCACAGGAGGCGAAAAGTCACTCTGTTCATAAAAATGGTTCCTTACATCCAGTGTGGATTGTCGGGGTTTTACTTATGTAACTCATACCAAGAAAGAAAATTAAGCCCAACATTGTAACTTTCCCGTTCGGAGGGGTTTTTTTTTCAAAAAAATTCGAATTTTTGATTATTGAATTTTAGTGTTCCTCTGTTTCATAGAATTAATTTTAGACCACTCCCATTAATTTTTGTCATGTGGAACAAAAGTTATTTTACTTTTTGTGAAGCAGTGTCATGTGTTTCACCAAAGGTCTGAGGCTGACTATGGCGTAAAGTATTACTTGGGCGATGGCGATTCTAGTGCCTATAAAATCAGTAATTGGAAGTAAGCATAACATTTACATATACCTGAAGTTGTTATGAGTACAATAAAGCCAATTTTTCAAGATTTAGCAAATCCTACTCTGCTAAAAAAGTGTCCGCAACGGAAGTCACAGAATCCCAATGAGTCACTAAATGCCTTTATTTGGTCACGATTGCCAAAAGACAGTATTTGTAGGCCTACAAACCATGGAATTTGGTGTGTATGATACCATCTTGAGTTTTAATAAAGGGAATGTCACAAGATGCCTTGTTATGAAAAAGCTTGAAATAACTGTAAGTGAAGGCACAGCCACAGTAATGAGTGAACTGGACAAAATACGCATACGGAAAAGTGAGCGAATGCTTTCAAAACTTGCGAAAAAAAACTAGACAACATCGTGAAAGTGCCAAGAGGAAGTTAGAAGAAGCTTTTCTTGAAAATGATGATCCAGACCAGCTTTTCTATGGTGCCGGAATGTATTAAACTCATTGAATCACGTCGGTGATAGAAAAATAAATCTTCTTTTGCGTTTTTTTTGTATAAATGACCCGTTTTCTCAGAAACTACAAAAGATACAGGTACAAAAGTTTTACCACAAATCTTCTAGTTTGGATGTAAACTTTAACACAGGATTTTTCAGTTTTATGAATTAAAAATCTTTTTACAGTCAAAAATGTGAAATTTTTATTGCGTTTTAAAAACATATTATAAAAATCATAAAAAGGGAAAATATCAATTAAATAAAAAATCCCTGTGTTAAAGTTCTAAGAACAAGTAATAAAATCAACAACAAAAATTTTAACCAGATTGCTTTAGTGGTTTTTGTTGGGTCATCAATATGACAAATTTAACATAGGCTCTTATGGACCCTCCGAACCCCCAACTGCCGCCATTAATACGATGTAAAACTCGACCTATGCCCTCATTTAAGATGTTCTTCTGACTTCAGTGTGGGCAGTCCCCATAAGGTGATGAAAAACTGATAGTTGTTTCAAAAAAGTAAATTTTAATGTATAATATTGATGTGCTAAGTTCAATTGCTTAATCTGCAACGGTTCATAAAATATAACGTAGTTCAATTACTTTTTGGACACTCTGTATAACCACCTAACCTAACCTAGTTGTGTGATGATTCTGGCTAAACCTAGTATTAAAAACAATCAGTTTACGACAAATGAAAGGGATTTAATTAATCAAAAAAGAGAAAAATCGTTGGGTTGCAATTCCGAAGAAGCTCAGAAAATCTTAATTATAATAGATTTTCAAAGTGTCTACCATCGGTATAAATACAGACACGCACTTTTCTGTAAACATTTCATACAGAAGGAAGGACCTACAAGTGAAGGAAGGACTATATTAATACATTTTCAAATAGTCTTATTTTCTGTAGAAATGTTTTTGGAACTAAAATTGAAACTAGAAAAAATAAACAAAAAGCTCACTAAAAATCGAGTAAACGATTCTAGGCCGTAGATTCTAAATGGTTGGATTTTTTAAAACATGATGTTGGTATTTAAGAAAGTTGACCGCCATAATAGCAAGTGGGACTGATATTTCAAAATCTTAGTACATTTTGAAACCGGATAAAAAATTAGGAAATTTTCCACATTTACAGTTTTAGAGACTCTAACAGTCGCACTGAATTTAGTTTTCTTATCTTCCTTAAATTTTCGGATTTCTTAATACGATGAGGCCATCGATTTCAAAAACACATCTTTAAGGCGCTTGCGTCATTGATTCGAAATTTAAAGGACGGAGTTAAGATAAATATACCAATTGGTTATGAAAATACCACTTCAGTGGTGGCATGCAACACTTGCAGACAATGGGTGTAACATAGCGTGTTTGTCGTGGGTGATAACAAACCTAGTGCTTTGTGGGAGGGGCAACAGCCTCCTAGATTAATTATCTACTATAATTACTTTCAAAACCTAACCTAACAAATTGTCAGAGTGAGTGAGATAGAGAGAGAGTTTGTTTTAATTGAATCCCGCAATGTGAAATACAATTATTGAATTGCAATTACGGCGAATTGCAACCATACTTTATTGAATTCCATTCCAAGAGAATTGGATTGTTATTACATGAAATAAATATGATTCTATACATTAGCTCTAATATTGTCATGAACTAAAATTACAGAAATTGGATGGACGGAGAATTCAGCATTAATATTTACACAAACTTTTATAATACTTTAAAAAATTGTATTTACAAAGAATGTATATGAGCAGTACGTAATTTCTCAAAACATTGTTTGTCCAAGTTTATCAAAAATAAGCACCTACTTGTTTTATTCGTTATGCAAAATTTAAGGGTAAATAAAGCAAGACATACTCATAAATATTTAATTTTATGAACAACAAACTCCAATTTTAAATTTTAGTTTGATATATCCAAAACTTAGACCCGTCGATGTTTATCTACTTGGTTCTCCCCTTCTTCCCTTCCATGTTGAATTCTATTCACAGTTGGTGTTCTGTGCTTCATCTTTTTTTCATCTTCCACCTTGGGATTAGGTGTGTGTAGACTGTGCTTTATTTTACGATAGCACCCCTCAACAGCATTAGTTGTTCGATGTCTTCGTCGATGGCAGGATTTCAACCTTGACATCAGCATTTTCGAGTCACTGTCTACGAATGTTTCATTGACCCTTGTGAGAATACGTCGGCAAAACCCTTTCTAGTTTAAAAGAAAACTACAGCTGCACACATCCAGATTCGTAGTCAGATTGATTCGTTGTCACGATATGCTTTCGTTAACCCAATTTCTTGGACCCTTCTTCACAAATATTTTTTCATGTGAAAGAAACAACCGTTGATCTCTGCCTTTAGGAAAACGTCTAGAAATGCTGAGATTATCGCAGCTTCAAAATCTACATTGATCTTTTAGGGCTTCCATTCGAGAATGTCATCAAAGATAACGCGAAACAAACACTCGCTTTTTTCCTATTTGGCAACAGAACAAATATCTTTGGATGTACATTGTTTTTTTTTCTTCTGTGCCCTATTTAATGTCCTCTTATATGCATAACCTGAAAGTTTTAATTAATTTTGTTCGTCAACAATGGAAACAAGCGGAGCAAGTAGTTAGAGAAGGCTCTTGCAAACCCTGCAATATAAAATTCCATTAGGCCTTGAACAAATTTAGATTCAGCCTGAGATAAACACCGGCTTAACGAATTTAAGCTAGGCCTCATGAACTCGATTTTAGGCCGTAGTTTCACTTAGGCCATGTCTGACGTTAGTTGCGACCCATGTAAACCGGAGCTCAAGAAAGAGCCCATAATTATTCATAATGCAACGAGATGCAACCTTTCAGACGCAGTTTATCTTTTAATTATTGTTTATAACACATTAAACAATATAAATACAAATTGATGGAACCATCTTGGTACTTACCCAGCCCTATTATACAATGTAATACAAGGAGATCCTTTAAATCTAATGCTCAAAAGTTGTTTAATCGGTCCTTGTAGGGAATCTATTCATAGATCAATGAGTTTAAAACAATTGTTACACAGGTTTTCTAAACCTACTTTCTTGACGTCGGCTCGTCCCTAACGGGGCTCATAGATGTCTATATATATAAATTTTCCACTCGCCTTGCCGGATCTCATAACTATATACTTTTTTTCTTTGGAGGTCAGAGTTCAAAATTACATTTTTGACCGCAACTTCGCTATTTGTTATTGTAGGAAGATGCTCTGGTATGGCGTAGAACTTTAAATAAACTGTGGTTAGGTTATCAAAAAAAAACACTCTTTTAAAAAATTGTATTTTTTTAAAATAGTATGGACTTGTTTGATTTATTATAAACGTCAGTTATTATTAGTCTAATAAGCACAGTAATATGCAAGTTAGTTAGTTTACGTTAGGTTATAAATATAATTCTTCGAATGTGATTTCCCCAATTTTGGAAAATACAGTTTGAACTCTGTCTCCAGCCGGCTTAAATGAGTTTTATGGTTTTTAGGGAAGAGGGAGAGAAGCTGGCAACGAATATTTTTTAATTCCACCCATAGAGTTTTTTTTTTTAGCAAAATTGTTTATCATAATAATTACAGTCAGTTTTGTAAAAATATACATTTTTATTATCAGTTTTCCACGTAAATTTCGAGCTTGGTTTTCATTTATTTTTTTTATGGTCGAGTGAGAAATTTTGTGCACGGTTTATTTTATAAAGATTCAATAAAAACGATCCAAATTACGTTATATATAACGTCTTCTTTTACGCATAACCTAAACATTTTGTGATTTGCATTATTTATAAAATACATAAAGAACTCATTGGAATGCTTGACAAATGTAACAAGTCTTGCTGGAGACGTGTAATTTGTAAAGAATGCGAGCACTCTGCAGCCTCGAGGCAAATCCATTAGACTCTTCACCTTTCCTTGGATGTAATTACTTTCCTTTCTATACATCTCCTCGAAGTTATTGAGGTGTATTATAGTTTATATATTTCCTATTGTTTGTTGTACAAGTCACAATCTAAACCTAACAAATTAACTCTATCAAAACTTACGATTCTATATTAACAAATAGTATGATCATAAAACAATAAATATAGAAAAAAAGTGCTATAACAAAATAATAAATAAACGTATACAACAATATTAAAACATGAGGACTATAGAGTGAAGCAGAATTGATGAAGTTACCACAAAGTAGAAGGAGGAGGACAACAAAAGTTGCCGTAGGCGGGTTTTCACCCTGGAAGTTTGTTAATAAGATTTACTCCGGCTTTTGACGGCGCCTTTCTAAAAAACATTAATGTCCGTTCCTTAAGAGACTCTATAGAAAACACTAGGATGTCCTTTAAACAGACATCACATTTTATGAATACTCCTTAACATTTTCTTTCCTTTATAAAGGGGCGATTAAAGGAAATAAGTTATAAATATCAATAAGAACCAAAGAGAGTTCAGTAAGTCATCTGTCATGTGTTAGTAAGTTTTGTTTTATTTTTACTTTACAAAAAAACGACTGATCGATTTGAATCAAGTTACTTGGGCAAATTATGGCCATATACAGGGTGGTTGAAGCAGGTGTGACTTCTGTTTTATTTAATAAGTATAAAAAACTTTAAAAGCTAACCCTAGGATGTTTGAGTTACGGCATTTGCGTTCAAAGTTGTGAAAATACAAGGTTTAAAGGCGTTTTTAGAGGTCCATTTTTCCGAATTTAAATTTCTAAACCAAATTTAAAATTCAAACATGAATAGAATAATGTAAAAAAAAAAAATTAAAATTATAAGTTTGAAAAGCAAAAGTTTCTTTTTACTCACGTGGCAGAACTAAAAAACCAACATTTAAAAAAAAAAATCATTTTACTTTTGGTTATAGTAATGTTGCTAATACACTTTATAAATATCAGGCAGATAATTTATATTTTTTTAAAGAAATTCAATAAAGCAAAGTCTCAAGTAATTTTTTTAAAGTTGGCATCAATGGTTAATTTTCACTACTGACATTTTTGGTGACGATTAGTTTTGGTTGGTTTTTATTTGGTTGTGAGAAAGTTTACGTACTTACAATTTTTATTTTTTTTTATTATTAAAATTGATAATGAAAATGAATCGTTTAACAACAATATGGTATGTAATACACATTACACAATATAAGTTATACTTTAATACAATTCCACAAAACTATAAAAGCATGACGTTATGGTCTGCACTCTACAGTCAGTAATAACTTTGATTATTCCACTGCACTTGGTTTCCATGGTAGTTTTATTATTAGATTATGTTGTTTTGTGTTATGAGAATTGATATCATATGAATGTATCATGGAAGGTTTAATGATGTTACAGGAAAAGACAATTAAAAAGTAATTAAATATGTATTAGTGAGCTTTATAGTATAGACATTGTAACTACATCATAGAGACGTCTGCACTGAAGGGCATGAAATGTCTACTCAGGAGTAATTTGTTTCTCTGAATTTATATTTAATTTGTTTCGATAATAAAAATCAATTAAAGTAATATTTCTGTTATTTTTTAAAACAGGGAGAGGTTCCACCTATCTCGGAAGGAGAAGATAAACTTCTAACAAATCCAGGAAACATCAGGCTTCACTGATTCATTCGACGATGCTACTAGAGACAACTTAGCGAACTAAAAGCGAAGAGAACTAATCTCATTACTCCCTAATGAAAGGACGTCGTTAAAGCCAAACTCCGGGGAAAAGAAGAAGAAGAAGAAGTTAGAGTCGGGAATCGCCTTGTTCCAAGACTCCCGCCTCTACTGAGGAACCTTTACAGAAAGTCCAGAAGTGAAACTCGAGATTCTGAAGTGACAAAAACTCACCGTCATTTGGAACCATCTGATAAGGAAGTTCCCACATACAGGGAGATCCTCGATAGTTGTTGTTCTCGATGTCTATCCTGAAACTAAAATCGAAAACATCGAGGCACGCTAATGGCTCATGGAGGATGGAGAAGCTGTTGTTCTTTCCTGCCTCAACGATGGAACAAAACTTTAGCTGGAGACAATGATTGCTACCTTTAAGCCATTAGGTGAAAAAACAAGTTGATCACCAAATTGAGGAAGACATTCTAAAGACTACAAGGTCGTACCCCAAACTTCTGAATTGGTTTTCCAATCAAGTCTGGAAATCATTGTCAGCATAATCCTACTCTTAAGGTACTTTCGTCAAAGGAAGACCCAAAGGGATATGGCTTTGCTTAAACAAGTTATAGCATTACTCACTGAACACAACCACTTCAGGAAACATCTGCTAACACTCCGGATCTTCAATAGTAATCCAGTTTGTAGGGTGTGTAAACAGTCTGAAGTGAATGCTAAACATATCCCAGAATGAGAAAATCTCGAGGTTAGGAAAAGGGACATATTCGAGGCTTCACAACACAACCAGGTGATGATTCTGATCGAACGAAAACTCTTAAACCTCAATGTAGGCATTGGCTTGCCTTGTTAGTAGGTCTTTGGGAGCGAACAATACGCTTAGGATCTTGAGTCCTCATACCTCAATAATCTAATCAGTGGTAAGCTGGTACTTAACCAGCCCCATAATACAAGCAGATCCTTTAAATGTAATGCCCGCAATGGGTTTCTTGTGCGTTGTGACATGTTTAATTGTATTGGTAAATCAAGTGGTCTTACCCAAAACAGTTGTTACACACCTTTAAGGTCGGCTAAGTTCTAACTCGCTTTGCTCGCGCCAGTGTCTCGGCTCTAACAGGCTTTGAGATGTACATTCACTCGCTACGTTCGTGTCGGTGACTCGATCCTATCTGATATCGTAACTACATACGAACATCAAACTTTCTTTGAAGGTCATGGTTCTATTACATTTTTGACAATAATTTCCCTATTTGTCATCCCAAAAACATTCTCACGTGGCCTACGGTATAAAAACATACTGGATTTAGTTTTGTTCCTTGTTTTTGTGGTTCAAGGAATGCTTATTTGCTTTATTGATATTATTTAACGCTAGCGTTGCTTCTGAATTTTTTTTAATAGAAATTTATACTATTTTCGTTCTACAAATAATTTATTATTTTGTAAATCTTTTCAACTATATTTATCCTATATGAGGAATCGCCACTTACGTCTTTGCGATGTGCGCCATCATAGTAATTACCCAGCCCTATCATACAATATAATAAACCAAATCCACTAAACTCTCTATTACAGGCTTGTAGATGTATATATATATATATATATATATATATATATATATATATATAAATATCCACTCGCTTCGCTCGTGTCATTGTATCTTCCCTAGCGATCTTCAACGTTGTAGCCTACATATTTCAAGTAACTTTCACTCACTATGCTCATGTTGTGAATCGGCACTGCCTGTTATGATTATTTTCAATATAGGCCTAAGAATTGCTACCATATGATCGTATCATACAGGATTTGATGGCGTTACGGAGGTTAATAATAAAAGCAATGAATTATGTATTATTTAAATCTGGTCTCAAAGGACTGGAAAACTCCCTCAATAAATCTTTATTTACCGTGTTTTAAATTCAGCCAGAGGTCGGTAAGAGTGGCGTTGTAAATCACATTTATCCGAGTAGAATATTTGTACACGTATATTGTGTCTCAATAAATCTCGCTAAATACAGAACACTTTTGCATGACATTTAGAATGTAAACAGTTTATCAAACATCTACTAAAATTTGCCAAACCTTTAGAGGTACATTCACTTTAAATACGGGTTTGTCAATCCCGAGGGTCCACTGAATCTACACTTTTGTTCATGTTATCTTGGGTTCCATTTCTCTATTAGGTCGCTTTTGACCAAATCTAGATTTTTTTCTGACCAAGACGCTATTAGAGTATTCGAGAACTAAGGGTCTTTATTATGATCTCTTTATAAGGCGACGATAAATGAGAGATTTTTTCCCTTGAAACAGTAAGAAAAAAGGGTGAATGATGTGTTAAGGATCGATTTGATCGCTAAAATTATCTCTAATTTAATCCTTCAATTAGTGACATTTTACAAAGTTTGTGTGTTTGATTAATAAAATCAATATATTTAATTTATATTATCAAACTGCACTGATAAACCAACTACTAGAAACCTTAATGACTAATAACACTTTTATCTCTCAGAACTACTTGAAAGATATAAATGATCCCAGTCCTATCTATCGATGTACACTTCACTTTATGTCTTGAACTATCTTTATTTATCATTAATGTTCTATAGAAGGCTACTTATCGTTTTATCACACAGAAATATCTTCGTACACAGTAAGTTTGTGATATACCAGATATTTGCAGCTAAAACCCCTGAAGTATTCACAAAATGAATAGTTATATCAGAACTACTTGACAGGTATCTATCGCCGTGCACCTAACTGTCTTAATGTCGTGCGCTACCGTTGTCCTTCATTCTTGTTCTATAGAAGGCTACTTATAGTTTTATCTGTTCTCACATGCAAGCCAAGTCACAAAGACTAAATGTGAGAGACAAACAGTCGTGAGGTGAAATCACACATCTAAACACAGAAATATCTTCGTACACAGTAAGTTTGTGATATACCAGATATTTGCAGCTAAAACCTCTGAAGTTTTCACAAAATGAATAGTTATATCAGAACTACTTGACAGGTATCTATCGCCGTGCACCTAACTGTCTTAATGTCGTGCGCTACCGTTGTCCTTCATTCTTGTTCTATAGAAGGCTACTTATAGTTTTATCTGTTCTCACATGCAAGCCAAGTCACAAAGACTAAATGTGAGAGACAAACAGTCGTGAGGTGAAATCACACATCTAAACACAGAAATATCTTCGTACACAGTAAGTTTGTGATATACCAGATATTTGCAGCTAAAACCTCTGAAGTTTTCACAAAATGAATAGTTATATCAGAACTACTTGACAGGTATCTATCGCCGTGCACCTAACTGTCTTAATGTCGTGCGCTACCGTTGTCCTTCATTCTTGTTCTATAGAAGGCTACTTATAGTTTTATCTGTTCTCACATGCAAGCCAAGTCACAAAGACTAAATGTGAGAGACAAACAGTCGTGAGGTGAAATCACACATCTAAACACAGAAATATCTTCGTACACAGTAAGTTTGTGATATACCAGATATTTGCAGCTAAAACCCCTGAAGTATCCACAAAATGAATAGTTATATCAGAACTACTTGACAGGTATCTATCGCCGTGCACCTAACTGTCTTATTGTCGTGCGCTACCGTTGTCCTTCATTCTTGTTCTATAGAAGGCTACTTATAGTTTTATCTGTTCTCACATGGAAGCCAAGTCACAAAGACTAAATGTGAGAGACAAACAGTCGTGAGGTGAAATCGCACACCAAAACACAGAAATATTTTCGTGCACTGGAAGTTTGTCTTTGTGTTCAGACATTTGGAGCTAAAACTTTTAAACTTTCAAACACTTTATAAAGAACGATGCAGGAATTACGTTCGGTAAGAATATAATTCGACGAATTTTAAAAGACCGTAAACTATCATTCAAAATGTCTTTAATCTAGTGTATTTAAAAAAAAAAATGCATCTCTCCACAACGAATATTTTTCAGTTTAATTCTGTGGCTGTCGGATATTATATTTTTATAAATATACATCCTACGACCCCAGCTGATGATTACGCGAGTATTTGAGACCTAGAGAGTTTTTATTTTATGTTCTTTTCTTCCCTTTTTTTCATCATGTGATGATGAACTAGACGTTTTACACTTTTAATCAAAAAGGAAAAAAAAACTTTTCTAACTTATTCCTGTACTTTTTTAGTAAAACAAATTGTATAGGAAATTGTAAAAACCTATATTTTATATATAAATATCCCCATCCCGAGCTATCATAACTGGATCTACACCTTTCTCCACCATCTAGTCTTGTATAAGATCCCATCTTTCATCTTTCTTTCAAATCTCTCTTAAATCTTGTCGCTACTCGAGTATTCCAGAGCTATTGGTCTATTTTATGCTATTTTTTTTTGTTACGGAATGGTCCTATCACTCTGTCTGTCCGGACGTAATACTTTTCCCAATTGTTTTATATCATGAAAACAAAACTTTATATTTAATTACCTTTCCTTAAACTTGGAATACATGGAAGTTGAGTTAAATTAATGGTATGTAGTGACAAACCTTTAAACCCGTCATGTTTCGAGGCTCTGTAATCTCCGAGGCATTTCCTTCCTTAAGTAGGCACAAGACATTGTCTAACATAACTTTCCCATTTAGGTAAATGTCTATCTGTCAAACGAACAACCATTAGCAGGACCCTCCTCTCCTCGTCTGGTTGAACAAACAAAGGATAACTCGTGTATATATAAATATTAGTTATTCAAGAATATTCCTGACACAACTAATATTCCGAAATGAGAGGAATAGAACTGGAATAGAACATAACAATAGAGAGGAATATAGATTGTTATGCGATTGGTCAATTTAAATTTCTTTTTATTGGTCAAGGGGGAAAACCTCTCGGAAATTAAAAAATGAAAGAAATAATATAAATTAAAGATCCCTAGCCCTGACCCTAACTCTAATAGCGTCAGGGTCGGAAGAAAACAGGTGTTGGTTAAGGGAGACCTGATAGGAAAGATGAAAGGATCTAGCCCAACAGTATATCGGAAAATGTGTAGATCCAGCTAGGTGCCTTCTGGATTGCCAACCCTGTACTAATTATAATTTATTTTGAGTTTTTCGCTTAATATTTGTTTTAACATTTACTGAGAGAAAAATTGGTTTTTTTGAATGATATCCGATTGTCGAGTGTTCAATTCTCTGCAGCCCAAATGAGTCTACCGATTAAAATTTCTTATATTTTTGGCATATCTGGATGTAATGAGGACTTTAGCAGCTATTATATCAAAATATACTCAACTGTAATGATCTACACTTGTGGAAACTTGAATCAAAAATGAATTAAAACACAATTTTCCACAAAACCACTTTATTATATGATAGAAATACAAGACTACGTTTCAACGACTCATCATCCTCAGTTGCTATGTTGCTACACGCACACATACCCTACTTTTTTTTCCTTCTTTTTTTGTGTGGAATATTTTGTTTTCATTCATTTGCTGGTGAAATTTAGTGTTTAAGGACCCAAATCAAATGTAATGACTATCCAAAAATGTCGATTCCTTTGCGGTAAAAAACCAAAATATCGGCCATGGAGCTGTTTAAATACGTAATTATCAAACACCAACTCTACCGATTTCGTTCAAATTTTAGTGAAACGTGAATATCAATGGCTCAAAATACTCAAATACAAAATCCAATGTAACAACTTTCAAGAAGTTCAGAATTAAATTGGTAAAAATGAACTTTGTCTCTATTTACAAAATGACAGTTATAATATTAATCATATCAGGTAACATTACACCAACAATTAAAATTTACAACAATCAATCATAACACAGTACAAAAATAATAAAAACAAAATATACCCAGAAAACAATTTATGTACCATAACTGTGACGTGAAGTGCAGAAACTTTCCCGAGTAAAAAGACCCAGACAACAGCAATCGCTTAAAACCATTTTCGAAAGACTTATAGGTATCCAATTTTACCACTCTATCTGAAAATTTATTAATAAATATTGCCCCCCATTTGTGATGATAGTTTACTATATAGACATATACTGTTCTGGTTTCCACGATACTTGCAAGCATTTCTGGTGTTACGGTTATGAATATGATCATACTTAAATTTTAAATAAACTATTACTTCCAGTATACAGGATGTCCCACGAAGATGTCGCATATCTATGTAACATAACAGTAAAGTGTCAAGTTTGTAGACGGTTCCATATGCCCGGCATATTAATTAAAAAATAGCGACCTCTCCGTGGAACTCCCCGTATACAGATTCAGCTGGACCACCTCTTTTTTCCATCTTTCCTGTTAGGTCTCTCTTGATCAACTCTTCTTCATTTCCGATCCTGACTCTATTACAGTATTCGATTACTAGTTTTTTCTTCTTTAAAACAAGAAAAAATAATCAGAACTCAATTTTAATCAAATATTATTTACGTCGAGGTTATGTTTATTAAAGACGGCGTTCGTGGTGAATTTTCACTTTTTAATTAACAACATGTTAAGTAACGATTAGTTCCGGTTAAGTTTTATTAGATTTGAGTAAGTGGTAAAGTTTGTCTGAGTGAATAAAGAAACGTTCTAACCTTGACTTTAAACAGCTGGTTTGTGCAAATTGAATACCAATGCCTTCTTGTCAATTAACTCCTTTGGTTTCCGATTTATAAACATACATATTTATAAGTTTTACAAGACTCAGAGTCAATTCGTTATATGCTAATTTATTCAGGAGCAGCCTATTTTACTACCCATCATGGCGCGTAGATATTACGGATTACTCAGCTAGCGTGTAGAGTGAGATAAATTTATGTATATTCACTTTTCATAACGTTTTACATTCGAAAACTATTATACGACGTTTCGAGAGAATAAACCAACTCCCGTTATCAAGTGATAAAACCTTGGCTTTTAGTAAGATGATGGCAAGTGCCCAATTAAACGGTACTAATAAGATGAAAAATTTATCATGATCAAAAATAAGTTTAATACCAGAATATCCGTAAAAACTAGTTCGTCTGTTTTTGGTAGATAACTCGATTATTCTTGTAGCGAAATAAAAAATTTTAAAAACATTTTATTCGTAGTTAAAAATAAACTATTTTGTCTCTTGTAATTTTTGTAATGTTTATTCGACGTTGAAAAGTTTTAACGGCGGCCATTTTGAAACTATCATTACAAAATGGCGGCCATTTTGAAACGGCGGCCATTACAAAATTAAGTTTTTGTTTTTGGTACACTGATTGATCTTAACATTTCATGGCCTCGGGAAAGAGAAAAATTCTTTACACATGAAATTTGGTATTGGGGATTATATAGTGTGTTCGTATAGAACACTAGTGAAATTAAGATTAAATAAAATGCTAAAATGGCGGCCAATTTAAACAGTTTTTGTTTATATCTCGTATGTTATTCAAAGCTAGATATAAATTTGTAGATTTCAATTTTCTCAAATAATACATTTATTAATTCACAAACACGTTTCAACGACAATATCGCCATCTTTAGTGATGCATGACCTACAATAATCAAATTTGAGGTTTTAATAGTACCCTATTGAAATTTATAAAAATCAAATGTTTTAAACAGTTTTTTGTTCATATCTCGTATTCAACCTATACACCAAATTGGATAAAAATTTCCAGATTTCAATTTTGCATGTAATGATACCATAGGAATCTCTACGATAACAAATATAGAAGTTATTGTCAAAAATATAATTTCGAAATCTAACCTCCTAATAAAATGTGATATTCGTAAATTTAAGAATCACCGATACGTGCGTAGCGAGTGGAAGCTCCCTCATGTATCTACAGCTTGAAGCGAAGCGAGGGGAGTCTTCTTTGTATTAGACACATCTGTTAGTGCTGACATATACGACAGTAGTAGACGCTTCGCTCTCGCACGCGCAGGGCGAGCTACCTGCCACTCGTAGCAAGACACCCTAGTATGTAAGCTATTACGATTTTTTACCAATTTTAGAATTGTTTTGTTACGATTATTATCAGCATATAGTTACAAGAAAAGTAAGTCCAAACTCGACCATACTACTGCAAAGTAAAGAATACTTAAAATACAGAAAACTTCCGAGACTTCCGAAGGACGAACTAATTTTTTTTTTTTTTTGTAGGAGTTACTTTGTCAGAACAAGAACTATTTACATTATTTACAAAAAGCTTATTTTCATGTTTCATTTCTTTTTGAAAAGATCAGGCTGTTCATTCCAAGCAGGCACAGCCAATGTCTTCATCTTCTTCCATGCTTCATTCGTCACTACTCCAGTCGTCACCTGGTACCAAGTTGATGATGAATTGTTGTACACTCGACCCATCAAGGCCTTCACTCTTCCAGTCTTCTTCCATGATTTTTCCACATATTTGGCCTACTTTAAGTTGCCAATCGACTCCATGAATAGATTCTGGACATTTTTGAGGTTGAACGTTGTATTACGTTTCTTGCCATAGCCCTTCAGGTTTGACCACACAATTCAATGGGGTTATAATGGCAGTGATACGGTGGTGATATGGTGGTGGTAGGGGATCTTGAATCCCCTTTTCACAGCCTCTACATCGATGACGTATTTTGGTAATTATAAAATTCAGAAAACTGTGTAACAACTGTTTTAAACCAACTTACCCTACTGGTTAAGACCCCTCGATCACCAATAACACTCATACATCTCAAAAACCAACTTTTGGCCATTACATTTACAGGTTTCTGCTTGTATTACATTAGGGCTAGGTAAGTACCATGTTGGCGCACATCAACTTCTTTTTGTTTTGTTTGGAATTGCAAAACCACAATAACTTCTTTTTTTGAAATAGTTTAGAATCAAAATGCGAAGAAAAACAATTCACCAATTTCTCATAATAGAATCCATTTGTCATCACTTTTGATTGGAATTGAATGCATTCTACTAATACATTCTACAACAAACTTTTTATCTAATTCCGACTGAGCAGACTGTTAATTAATTGAGTGAAAGTGTTGTTTGACAAAGCTATCTGCCGCTGAAGTGAAACAAAAAAGGAATTTCGTCTTGAGCAACGAATAGGCCGTCACAAACGACGGAACGTTTTAAAAGTATTTCCGTTGTAAATAACAGAGATTCCTGACCGAATGGGAATACAAGTTCATTTAAATATCCAGCGACAAGGAAGCGTGGACCACCCAGTTTCATGACAAGCTGTCGGTGAAATCATTTCTTACGTTATTATTTGTTTTCTTTGTCTAATGATATGGCGCTGAAACTGGTTTCAAGGGTTTGGAATATAATTTTAAACCATCCGTGGAGAAAATGTAGGAATTTTTAGTGTCTGTGGGCAAAATAACGAAAAGATGTTTTGGCGGATGTTTTTATGTGTTCGTACCCTCAGGGGCTCACTGTAGTGAGTACGCGTGTGGCATTGCCGAACGGTTAGTAGGATTAACACATTTTTTCATGTACTCTTGGATTAGCTCCCTCTCTTTCATCTTTCCTATCAGTTCTCTCTTGACCAACTTTTTTTTCCCTTCTGACTCCAACGCTATTAGAGTATTTAGGACCGTAGGGGGTGGGGGGTGTCATTATTTTATCTTCTCTGTAACTTTTACTATATAAAAGTCACACAATAACAATAAGCCATATAAACCGTTAACTTTTGTGATGTAGAAAATTGAGACCCAATCGTCACACATTAACAATAAGAGTTGGATGTAACAAAATTTAATTAAAATTTTTAAATTGTTTGTATGAAGGTAGAAAATATGGTTATCCCGTGCAATGTAAAATGTCGGTGGCACGTCTACCCGGCACCAAATCTGACCACCGCTATAAGGTTAATCAGACGTTACTAATTTCACAACTTAACCCGGCACCGACGCAGTTTAAAAGTAGGCGAGCGAGGTTCCCCCTCCACAACACCAAACATACACCCCTCATTCTAACCTAACCTAACCTAACCTATTTCTATAATAAATGTTAAAGTATTTATAATTGTAATAAAAAAACGGTCACACTTTTGTTATTGTTTATCCCTTCGTCTAGTGAATAAGAGAAGAAAAATGAGAAAGGAGGGGTTGATGGGGGAGTAGTGTAGTAGAGAGGTGGTTGGTGCCGGGTTGACATACTGTCATGGCGGCCGGTGAAGGGACCAGTGCCGGGTCGACGTGTTTTTTTTATAACATATAATGGTTGGTGCCGGGTTGAAGAACTCCCAAAATGTCTTGTTGTTGACGTGGGCTAAACCTATTATATTTATTAGTAATTTCATGGAGATCACAGATCAAGCATTTTTGAACAGAATCTGTATTATTCATACGAATAATGCCTTTTTTGATGAGGAAAAAATTGAATAGGATATACCATACAAGTAGGCTACAAGAGGAGGGTAACATACAAGAAATACTTGTCCTATCGTCCTCGGAGATATAATAAGTTTAGTGGTGTTAATAATGTGCTACAAGTATAAATATATGCCCAATATCAAAAGATAAGTGCATAACACTAGGAAAAAAAATGACCTCCAAAAGAGGCCACACAGACTTGAGAAGCGTAACAAATTGCCAAGTCAGGCTGGTGTTATCTTTATAAACAAACTCCCCAAAAAATTAAAACAAATTCAAGATAAAAAAGCCTTTAAAACAGTGTGAGGGAGTTACTAAGTCTGAATCCTTTTATTCGGAGGGAGTTCCTCAGCCATAATTGGCAGCTAGAATGACAAAATTCTCTATAGAGACAGACAAGTTGTTGTCGCTTCCAAAGTAATATACTTTATCAAAGCCATGGACGGAAATGTTTAAACTTGAGTTTTGAAGTGTTCAAGTATTTATTTGTTTATGTTATAATAAATTGTTTGTTATACTGCCTCTATCTTGGTACAAAATAGTTCATTGTTTTGATTGTAATGATTTATACCTTATTATTGTAAAAATAATTGTGTATAAGTGTATAATTGTTAAGTGTCATGTAATGTATGTATGAATTATGACTTGTATGGAGTTTTATTGTCTCCCAAAGCGAAAAAAAAAATGAAATGAAATGTAGGCTAAATTGTTTAGGCTTGCGAAATGTAAGCAATCAATCACAACACAACGTGTATCCCCACAAATAAAGTAAGCACTATATAAGTTAACCTAAAATAATTTAATACAGCTGTTATAAATTCTCAAACAAAACAACAAAATGAAACGTATTTGAGAATTTAAACCATTTAATTTTTCGAGATGTAAACAATCAATCACAACATAACGTGAATCAGAACAAATAAAGTGAAACAAACACTATGCAAGTTAACCTAAAATAATTTAAAACAGTTGTTATACATTTTCAAATAAAACAACAATATAAGACGTATTTGACAATTTATAGCTGTTTTATATTATTTTTCTTGTAAAACTTGTTATTTACCTCCAAACAGGCATTAAAATGATAAATTTATTATACAATAATTGCATCCAAGGGAATTGAATAATTTTCGTCAAATCAACACTGTTTGATTTGACACCTCAATTACTAAAATCACCCCTATAGTAAAGAAATACCCGAATGGTGTAAAAATTCCTTAGCGAATTAAATATAAAATTGTGTTCAGTATTCATTTTATATTATTTCAATATTTATCATTAGGAAAGCTACCCTCAAGGGCTTACTATAGTGTGGTAATCCCGAGGGAGCCTAGCTGGTTCTACACTTTTTTTTTATATGGCGACGACCAGCGAGTAGTTGTTTACCTTTAAACGCAAGGGAACATAATTTTGCTATCCTCCCTTGATTATATTTAAAGTATAAACTCAGTAGATAAAGACTGTATAAAACTACAAAACGAACTTTATCTTGGATTTATTTCCATGTAAACGACTAATAAACCTGTTTTAATCGTATTGCTTTGTAAACCTCCTGATAACATTGTTACAATTTAAATGCATTTTAAATTTAGTCTTTTATAAAAGATTAAATTTACAATTAATATGAAATAATACAGCGAAGGAAAAAAATAATGTTGGGAAGGACTTCCAAAAACTGAAATGACTAGAAAACACATATCAATCATAGAGCTTCAGTAGAGAGCTCGTCAAATCAATTTAGTACATTATCTATAGAGTAATGTACAGTCATTTAAGTATAAAGCTTAACATCTCGCGTTTTTGTGCATTTCTTTGACAGGACCTTACAAAACGCTTATGCTTAATCAGTTTTCTAAGAAAATATTTGTAAAGCAACTTTCACTCGGGCACAACTATGCAGTCCGTAGTAAAGTGTAGCCTGGACTTTTATAATGCGCGTTAGGGGCAGTTGCAAGCAAATAACTACTACTGTTGATAAAGACATTAACTCAGCTCCATTCCGCTGTCAACATTGTCATGTTGCCGTCTCGTCTAATCGTCCTTTGTTTTGTTTACAAACAATTGGACAAACTTTCTAGCCAGAAAAATGGTTGAATAAATTTCAAAATTGCTCCCTATTTCAAAAAAAATGAATAGTTTTTCAATTAGGCTCAGATTTACAAACAATTAGACAAACTTGAAACTTGCTAACCACAAAAACCATTGTTTAAATTTCCAAAAAGTTAATTTTTTTAGTAATAGGTTCGATATTTATTAAATTTGGTATTTTATTTCATATTTGTTAAATTAATAGCTTCTCCGTTCTTTGACAATGGAGGACTTTACTCCCAGTAACTTTCTTTCTTGAGTTTTCACCTTCCATCACAAGACAACAAACCAATGTTTTTTTAAATACACGTAAAACTACTAAAAACATAATACAAAACTCACTGCAAGACTGAGCAGAGTGTTTCCCCCACTATAGCAACCGGCCCAGAGACGACTGCGCATCTCAATGACAGAGGTGAGGCTAAATCTTACGAACTGTACATACTATACTTTGTAAAACGAACGAAGACGCCTGGTGGAAGGGTCTACCACGCATGGAGATTTCACTCACAGAAACACGGGTGGTTTCTGCCCCTTGGCGGCCGGCGTGATTCACTACGTACAATAATACACCTCATTACAAATGTTTTTACAGTGCAAGGTATAGACAAAAAACAAATTCTATTCATAATTTTAAGAAACTAACAACTAATTTCAAGTAATCGCTGTCCTTAACTTATCTGCTAAGTAGATGATTAACACTGATGTCGTCAACCTCAATAGCCTACAAAATTAAAATCTTGTGTATTTCTTCTCTCAGAAATACTTTCTCTAAAATTTCACCCTGTAAAATTTACATACCATAATATATTTAATTTTCACCTTGAAAGTGTTTCTTTTATTATTTCCAGGTAAAATGTTCAGAAGTAATTTAACGTATAATATCTAATGCAAGGTGATTTTTTCAATCTAGTAAGGCCTACCTAATTACAGATATGTTTGCTGGTTATATAAGCGCTTCCAAATTTATGTGGGTTTTCCTAATTTAAAACTGCATAGCGAAACGAAATTTAATTAAATTCCTGGTACCAATTATGTTTTAACTGTTTAGGTTTATTAATCTAAAGTTACTAAACTAAAATTATAGCTTGATTTTTGTGCTTTTTGTGATTTAATATATTACATTTATTTCTAATCAATTGATATCTGTGCGTTGTTTATCTATGTCGTACCAATATTTTAAATTTATTTAATGTCATAATGTTGTTTTTTTGTTGATGCTGTATCGACTGTATCGCTATTTCTTACGAGGTTTCAGTTTAAAAGAAGGAAGCAGGGCGTAGTAGTTTTTAGTGTTTTTATTATTTGCCATGTTTGTACATAACTATCTTTTTAATTATATATATTAAGTTAGGACATGTTAGGTTAGGTTAGGTTAGGTTAGGTTGTGGTTAGGTTTAAATATGAACATTTAAGAAAGTAAAGAAATTAGTTTTTAGTATGTTGGTTTATTTGGTATGTTAATTTGTTTTCTTTAATCTTCAGATTAAATGGAAAGGACGAACCATTTGATTATTTTAAAATTAATTAAATTATTTTTTAGTTGTTTTATTATGTATGATGATTTATCTTGTTTAGTTTATAGATAAATTGAAAGTGTATGCTAAAGATGGATTTGCTGAAATTGATCAAGAATGTAACAAGCAGGATTTCAGGAAGGCTTCAACAATATGTGCAATGAATGGCTAACAATTAAATCATTTAACAAATTATTTGTCCTTGTTATTTTGTTTTATTGTCGTACTGGATAATATCAATAACTAAACCAACATATTGAACACGCAGTATATTACAGTAATTTTAACAAACAATCCGGCTTTGCGATAGAGAGAACATCTCAAAAGGTCGCAGAGATATATATTATGTCAGACAGTCAGACAGCTCTTAAGGCTCCAAGTTCATACAGATTTAGTCAAGATTGGTCTGGGAATGTCTACAAGTAATTAATCAACTGGCAACAAAAAACAAAGTCTCCTTATTCTGGGTGCCAGGACATCAAGAAATACCAGAAAAAGAAGAATCGGATCGCCTTGCCAAGGAGGGCGCATAGACTGATTTTGTTGGGCCCTAACCATTCTTTGGGATGCCTAAAAGATATCTTCATAATATTATTGAAACCTGGAAAAAGATCAAAAGATCAAGTATTGGAACACCCATCCTGGTCTAAGACAAACATATAAAATTACTGGATCTCAGTAGAAGGGAGCTTAGGCTGATTATTGGCCTACTGTCCAGTGAATTACTATCTAAAACATATGGGAAGACAGCAGTGGATTCGTGCCGCTTCTGCCTGATACAAAGAGACAGCTGAACACGGGTTGTGTGAGTGTGAATCTCTAACCTGCAAAAGGCTACTTTACCTCAGCATTCCTTTCCCCACCACTGCAGAGGCACCGATTATGTCATCCAGAACCATTTTAAGATGCTTAGGAAGCTTAAATCTTGGCTGGGACTAAAACATAATTAGTAGGGTAGTCACAAAAGATCCATTTGGATCGCAGTGACAAGAGGCTAAATAGCCTCCACACGTTTTCTGGGGGTATGATCAGCGCTTATTTGGTAACGGCTACAACAATTATATTTACAAATAATACGGATTAAAAATCGCGTCCTACATTACCTACGTGACGATTACCTAAATTTTAACTTAATCTTTTTCATTAATCAGCTTGGTCATACTAATTTGATAATGAAGTTGTGGAATGAAACAACGACTGCGCAGTCAAGTCATTGTGCCGAGTAATGAATGTCTATCAATATCCCTGCAGGGTGTCATTGTGTGCAAGTAATGTTCCAACCAATCTCGGAGAAGACTTTACTATTAACAGTACACTCTGGTCAGATAAAAGCTAGACTTAAAGGCATTTCAAAACCTAGCTAAATACTGTTGTTAATGGAACGTTGTTTTATCTACCAGCAGTTATGATTTTGATTTTGTTTTTATTATACAACATTGTTTCACTTTATTCTCTTTGTATAATCTAAGTTTCATAGAAATCGGTACAAAATAGTTTTAATTGTTTAATAAAACTAATGTTACCAATCTTGAAATGGAAAATATGTTTCTTCATTGGAAACTTGATACACTGAACCTTTTTTAGCGCTTCTTATCCAAATTTAGCAATGAAAGTTAAAGATTTTACTAAAGCTATCGTCCAGAATCTTGTTGTTTAAAACCATCAATACCTTATAAAAAAAAAGAACATAAATTAAAGACCCCTAGAACACTTTAATAGCGTTAGGGTCGGAAGAGAACAAGAGTATCTCAAGAGAGACATGATAAGACAGTTCGAAAGAGAGGGATATAACTCAAAACCTGAAAAAGGGATCCAGCTAGGATCAATAGGGATTGCCAAAGTCGTTTTCACTATAATGAACCTAAGGTCGTCTAGAGAAATAAAAAAATAACATTGGACATTCATATTTCTATAAAGCTGTTATTTTCACAAGTTTTCTTAGTTTTTTAATCTTTTTAATAGAATTTTATTCCTTTATTTCTGGACACTAAAGTAAAATTCGACATTGTTTTTTAAAATATGAACCAAAAGCTAGCTTATGATAACTATGAAAAGCACTACTGGATTTCTTACGATCGCGACCAAGATTACGGGGAAACGTACCTAGAGTTTCTCTTTGTTGAAAATTCTTTCTTTGAATCCTCTTTGTAAGATTCAAGTTTTATCAAAATTGGGACAAAACCAAACAAGTATTATAGTTCAGTCAAAATAGCTTTGACTGCTGATAATTGTCCAGTTCAACCAATCAGGCTCATTTTTTTTAAGTGTATGGTAAAGCTAATAGATCAAAAGTAAATAAAAAAATTCGACGCTCGGAGTTATTTTAATTAGGTATTTATTTAACAAATATCCTATTTTTATACACCTTTATAAACAATTAAACTGATCTTGTGAAATAATTGATATAATTGACTGAAAATTTTGCACTCCAGGGTTTTGGGGTCGCTGAACAAGATTCTGATGTCAAAATGACAAAATTTAAAACGGCGGATGCCAACATGGCTGCTCTACAGTATAAAATGCCTTTTAATGCTACTTCACTAACTTTAACTATAATATATTAATTTAAAAAATGTCAAAATAACTTTTTTTTATAAAGAAATACAATTTTTAATGTCCCCTCTTTTTTACAATTTTACTGTAGGTATTGTCAAAATCTGCTTATTGTTTAAACAATAAACTTTGTTCAAAGAAGTTACTTATAAGCATTTTTTTTTTCCTTTCGCCATTATTATGCGGTCAATTACATTTTGACCTACATTGGATTTTTTGACCTCCGTTTTGAAATCAGCGACCTCAAAAACTTACAGGATATCATTTTAATAATTTGTCGCTATTTTGACCCAATATCATTAGGTTTTTCTGTGGCGTCTTCTAGAATTTGCATCTTTTTGACATTAGAATTGGAATCAGGGAGCCAAAAAAACATAAAATATGACATATAAGTCCAGAAATGACATGAATTTATAAAGATAATCCCTCGTTTCATGTTAAATCGTCCGGCGTTCTAATTGTTTATAAACAAATTATTAATTACAAACTGTTTCCAGCCTTGATCCTAGACATTCTAAAGAACAAAATGAGCTATCACATAAGTAAATCTGTGTAGAGTCACTCTGGATCTGAGTAATCGTTTTTCCCCCGCCTTTATTGCCCTAACTACTTGTACTGTGTTTAATTTGACTTCTTATCGGCATAGAATGGATATAGAATAAGGAAATAAATAAATAAATAAGGAAGTAAACAAAGAACAAAGTTGTTGTGACATGGGTTATGTACATCATGATTTACGATATCGCACTTTATCTGGAATACTGTGCCTCATGGCACGGTTATGACCACCTAACCTAACCTATTTGTGACGATTCTTGTTAAATCTAGTATTAAAAACATCATTTTACGAGGGGGAAAAGGTATTCGGTTTAAAAAAAAAAAAAAGATAAAACTCGTGAGTTTGAAAAGACGTAAAACACAAGAGAATAATAAAACATTATTATGAGAATAATAATAATATTATAACAAATTAAGTTACCATAGCAACCAATATAATAATACTCACGTTTAACAGCTGATCTTCTTCAATGCAAAGATAGCGGTACCCTAGAACAGTATCAATCATTTTACTTATAACACCTGATTAGGTCCATCAGCTATAATAATTAAATACAAAGATAGGTTAGGCTTAATCTAGATTAGTGTGAAACATTTTTAGTGATTTAATCTTAATTTAATTTTTACATACAAATTTAGTTACCATAGTAACCAATGGACACGCTTAAAACAACTGATTACTGTCCATCAGCTTCAAAGCTATGTTAGGTCTAGTCTAGACCAATGTGTAACATTTTGAAAATGTTATTAATTTGATTGTGACTTATAGTATTTAAATCTGATTCAATAAATAGGCCTCTATGATTTCATATTCTATACACTTCCATCGTGTGGTATTAAGCACACCCTATTATATATTGCGTTCGCGCTAACATACGTTGCATGCTCCCGATTCAGCTAAAGTAGTGATCTCTATATTTGTTCCAAATACAGTACAAAGCACTTCAGTCCATGAGTGCTGGTATAGAAAAATAAATACTTATGTTTTTAATCTGTAAAAATATTGATCTATTATTATTTATTTGAATATAAATGTATATACAGTGATCCAAGTACAGGCTTTTGATTTAATTCAACCGAAACTTTACATACTTTTTAATAAAGTTACCAAAAATGTTGTGTAAAAATTTCAATACACTGGTGTTTATAGAAACAAAATGGCAGCAGTTGAAAAAAATAATCGCTTTTGTTACGTTTGGAAAAAACTTTTATTATTGCTACAAAAGTAATTTGAATAACCAAAATTTTCTTTTAAAATAATCTAAAAACTAATTATTTGTTTTTATAACCAATAAAAGTAATAGATACGTTATTCTTGTTAATAAAAGGTTAATTGAATACTGAACTACTGATTTATTTAGTTTAGGCTTAAAGCATCCAGGCGGGAAGCTTGATTCCTGAAACACTGTAGGCCTATATAGATATTCTCAAAAACTATAAATAGTCTAGAGTTGATATCGTTACCTTTATAATATCTATTATTTAGCTAATTTAACAATCAACGTTGGATCTGAAATATTCGCGTTAACAGCTAGTTTCATATAAACTGAAGGTCAACATGTGTTTAACATATGGTTTGACGTTGTCATTATAGGCTTAATCAAATACAGCTCTACAAACTTTATATACTATCTCGTCAAACAAATAGTTAACTTTGAATTAGATAATAAATAACCAACGAATACCCACAAAGATGGATTGTAAAGTTACAGTTAATCAATGCGAAAAGGTAATAAATGGGAGGTAAAATAGATTGGAGCTTGATTGGAACCCAGTAGGGGGGGGGGAGCTATTTGGGGTTCAGCAGATGAAATCTTCACCGTCCTCACTTCACATTACAGTTCTCAAATCACGAACATCAGAATTTCCATCTTCCAAACTACAGTAGGGAATTTAAAAAAGTCTACTTGAAATTGAATATCTTTCTTGATTTATCACCGACTATTGTTTGAATTTTTAATATTGATAACATTCAATTAAAGTTTAAAAGTTATTGTATATTGATTGATTATTTATACGGTTCATTCGGAAATTGTCCATTATTTACGTATATAAAAATTAATACCTGACGTTTCGAAAGTACGAAGCAACGCCCGTTATCAAGTGATAAACCTAGAACATTGAAAAATCAAACATAACCTACTTTACTTACCTAGAATATGAAATTTAGGGTAATTTTGGCAATCTTAAAAAAAAACCTCCGTTAGATCCTTTTTCGGAATTTCCATCCTATTTCTTATTTTCGGAATTTTGTTTTGTGTGTTTACCAAATTTTTTCGTTTTAGGGTTTTTGAAGATAACCTAATTATTTTTCAAGGTATAGAAAATAAAAACCCATTTTGTTAGTCATTATAAAATATAAATATTTTCTCTCCTATAAAATTTACAGTTTCAGAGATATTATACGAAATAGTGTTAACGGTTGTCATTTTTAATATTTAAATAATAAAGTTTTGTATCTTGGTGTACTGATAAACACAAAATGGCCGACAGTTTGCACGTTCAGTAGAACTCGTCCTGAAATTCATTCCGTTTCTTTGTGAAACACCCTGTATAACCATAATGTCAAAATGGTGGCCATTTTAGACAATTTTCGGTTCATATCTTCTTTGTTATTCAACTTGTAACACACTAAATTACATAACAATTGTACATGTAATGGTATCAATCCCATCTCTCTACGGTGATAAACAGGGAAGTTGTTTAGAATCCTGACCTTAGAGGAGGTTCCATATAAAAAAAATGCCGTCTGCCGCCCATAAGATTACTGCAATACAGTACTCTCGTTGATACCCATATTTTTCCTTCATTCTTCATCCGATTTCGTTGATTTTTTTGATTAAAGAGAACAATCTGCTTTATGTTAACTGCGAGAAAAATCCTTCGTATCTTTAAAGGTACTTTCTTAAAAAATTGCTAAAGTAAAAAAAATGTTGTTTTGGTTTACATGTAAAACGGAAAAAGATATTTTAAATTTGGTTCAACAAAACACATTCAGCTGTACAATACCTTTCTATTTACACCTCATTTATATTTATATCTTTAAAAACCAGGAATTTATGGGTATTATTCTATTGCATTAGTCTTATCGACGGCAGACGGCACCGGCCGGCTAGTGGAGCCTCCTCTTAAAATGAAATGTAATATTCTTAGAGCTAGTGGAGGCTCGCCTACAACTTCAAGCATAGCCAAGGTCAAGATACTGACACGAGCGAAGCGAATGGAAATATTCACATCTAGAAAGCTCGTTAGGGTGTCAAGAAAGTAATGATATAGACTACACTACTGTAAACAAACCTACCCTACTGGATAAGATTCCCTGATCAAACAATACAATTTAAGATTTCCTACAAGACCTAAGAAACCAATTTTCCAGTATTACATTTAGAGGATCAATACATTGTATAATGGGACTGGGACCCCTGTTAAATGACGGCGTCTTTTGTAGAAAACTGGATTTTTCAACTCACCTACGACTTCTTCACCAAAGAAGCGTAATGGAATGTTAAAAGTTCCGTCATTTTAATAATATATTCAAGACTGATGATGGCATTGCACCAAGTCGCCTAGCGAATGTTGCATTAGATATTAAGACGCGACAAAGATCATTCTGGAACATCAATCACAAGTTGTTGGGATCACACGACTGTTTGCTTTTAGCGATTAATCACACAAACTTGTTTTTTACTTGTGGATGTAAACTGGTTTGAAGTCAACCTACAGACAAATTAAAAGCTTTTCAAAATAACCTAAACATACTCTTTGCATTATATTGGTTGAGAAGAAAGAAACTTTTATACTTACGATAGGAAGGAAACGTAAAGGATTGTAGCAAAACTAAATTGTGACAAAATTGCACAAACTTTCTCACTCAGCAATCCTAAAAATTAAATAAAAACAAACTAAAACTAATCGCCAAAAAACGTAATTTTAGCAGTTGTCAATCAAAATGTGAAAATGATTTGTAGACACCTTTGCAAAAAAATTTGCTTTTTTCTAAAGAAATCTGTAGAGTCGATTTTGAGAAAATTAATATTTTCTAATCGTCCCATTACCGATTTTTTTTTTTTTTTTAATAACTCACGAAGAGACAATTTTGAAAAGATGGCAACTGTCCTTAGAAGCTACACATTGGAAAATTTTCTCAAAATCTTTAGAGCCGATTTTGAGAAAATCGTAATGTCCTGTTTTTTTTCCTTATGACAACTACCCTCAATATTTGAGTTATCGATAAATGAAAACCTCTCGTATTATGGTCGCCATTTTGATATTACAATTCGATTGTAGTTTTATAAGAGCACATTATAGTCCCAAATTTCACGTTCTTATCTTGATATGCCCGCTACCGTGCTTACGTACAGACCACATGTCGAAAACCACTTTTAGATTTTCTAAAGCCATGAATATCAGTCAAAAATCGGTGGTCGAATTTTTTTAAAATTGCCAAACTTACCCTGTACTTCGTACTTAAAAAGGAGCCGGACAAATTACAACATTATTTAAAGTTTTTTTAATAATCTAATTCAACGATTTAGCCTTAGGAATTTTTTAGACAAGAAGCAGAAACCGTTAATCTTAAATTAGTTTTATTAGAAGGTAGAATCAGACAAAACGTGATTTCCTTAAGTCTAATTTGTAAACTCGTATTTCTCATTAACTTTAATAAGCAAGTTCGTAGTTGTCAAACAAATGAAAAATGTCTGCTTCAGTAACTCTTGAATTACATTTGCTTTTACTGTGAATCTGTTTGCAGCAATTTATACTAAACGACAAAATGAATCTACGAATCTGTATTAAAATCCATAGGTCATGTTGAGTGTTTTGCAACAAAAATCTTAGCTATTTGGTTTTATGTTTATGTTACGTTCGTGTAAACATATCAAAAGTTGGAACTATAAGTTCCTTCCTTAGTAAAGCAGTTTCCTTTTTTTTGTAATGAAACAAATTCAGATTACGTACGAGTCGCAATTTAGTCAATTTTAGATTTTATGATGGTCAAATTTTTTTGTCAACGATAAAAACTAACAGAATTATAACTGAAAACCAAAATCGCTAAAAACATAACATCAAAAAAAAAAACAACTAAAAACACCCTCTAAAAGGTGTAGTTTAAGTTAAATTTTAGTCATATATATCAAAAAGTAAGGTTTTACTTGTGTATAAAAATTACTCAAAATAAAAAAAGTACGTTAATTATGTCCTACATGATCAGACTATAGGAGCGAGGGCCAGCCGATCCAAAATTTTACTAGAATAAGTCAGGAAATTTTGCGTTTATCGGAGTAAGAGCCAGCAGTGAGAGAGTGTATTTTTGATAATTTTACGTTTGGTGGAGCGAGAGCCAGTGGTGCGAGAGGATAATCCAGGTAATTTTGAGGAAGCGAAGGCCAAAGGTGGGAGGGGTAAGTGGAATCTTTAGGAAGTGGAGAAAGACACTAGTCATAAGAGCAGAAGCAAGGAAACCCCAGAATAGTAACATTTCCTGTCTAAATAGAACAAATAAAAACCGAAACAAAGGGACAATATACATTATTGTTATAATGTTCGATTGTAGCACTATTATATATTACATATTACCGGTATAATAATATATACCTACAGTATTATAATATATATAATATAATTAATGGTGATTTTTGCAAACAATAATCTAATCAATTTTTGTTTACATAAACTCCGCTTTCTCTCAAGTATTAGCTTCTGTCTACCGGCTGCCTCCTCGAGTAGAAATTTGTCGTGTCATTAAAAAAGCGCTGGCTCTCGCTCCGTTCCCCCCACATCAAAATAAAATAATTAATTTTGTGAAGCATGACGATCCAAAAAAATCTACTAAAAATTGACTTTCGATTTCTATATTTTATTACCAACAAACTTTTGCAAGCCACTGTAAAATAAAACAAAAATTGTAACTAATAAACTAGTTAACTTTCACTACTGCGCTTTCCAATAAAACACGTGCGGACGGATACATCTCCATTTATAAATCAAACCAGTCTCGGTGCATATTTAACGATCTCCACTAGGATACTCCATGTCGGACTTCTACAAAAAATAAAAATTAACTAAAATGAAATGCAACAACTACTGTACACATGTCCATGAACTTTAGCTCGGTAATTGTTATTAATTACACATACAAGCTCACACTAACAAGTCAGCCAATTACCGCTAACAAGTCTAGTTGCGACTTGTATAAATAATTACAAGTAATAGCTTACGAACAACTTATAAGGCACCTCTCACTGGACAAGAGAGTATCCGTGTTAAACGGTTCTCAGTATAGAGTTCACACTTTCAACAGAGATTCCTCGCGATAATTGGACTGTCACAGAAAACCTACTCTGTTCCGTTGTTGCAGCTGATCATCATTATTCAGATTACACTCCGCTAGACTGGAACCACTTCGTTATCGAGGATTAAATATTTTACATTCTACGAACTGTTCCTTATTTTATAAACGTATCAATGCACTTAACCAGATTACTTGAATAATTATGATGGGAGGAGATTAGAACAATACCGGTATACTATTATCAAACTGGGAATGCCGCTGAACGAAGGATCGCTTCTCTCACAAATTTCGAATAAATTGCTATTTTTTACGAAGTTTAGTGATTTACGACATGGCGTCCGCTCGTCGTCGTCGTCGCTGTACATGATAATGGTCTCTAAATTAATATAGAACCCAATTGAAATTCACAAAAAAAGAATTATAAATGTCAAAATGGCGGTAGTTCTTGTATTATTCAATTTATACTCTGAATTAAATATAATTTGTATCGATTGGAATTCTGCATGTAACAGTGAACTTATCGTAAATATATAATTTTGAACCTTTACTTGAGCGAGTGGAGACTCCTTCACATAATATCAGCTTCGAGGCCCGTCAGCACACACGTCTACTAAGCCCGGTAGGATCTAGCCAACGTCAAAAAGTAGTAATATACAAATTACAAGATTCGCTAAACAAACACCCTACACCTTGATCTACCAATACAATCAAATATTTCATAGAACTTTAGGCATTACATTTTAGAGGATTTGTTTCTGTTACATTGTAATCAGACTGGGTAATTACCATGACAGCGAAAATCCGCTAAAGTGTCATTTCTTATAAAAATAAAATACAAAAATACCACAAGTCGTTTTCCACAATAAGTGTTTTAACTAGAATCCGTTATTGAAAGGCCGATAACGAGTATACATACTTTAAAACCACACGAATTAGGGTCCCGTAGGCATATAGGGCATGGGCGTACCCAGCGAGGGGCAAGGGGGCAGCTGCCCCCCCCTGGAAGCAAAAGAATTAATCTTTATTATACATTTTGTTGCTGGAATTTAATACAATTCTTGAAATAACTATTTTAATAATCAATTGTATATTGAATGACCATGGCTTGCCCCCCCCCCCTAGTTTTGATCCTGGGTACGCCCTTGATATAGGGAGAGTTATTTTTTTAAAGTTGAAGTCTTTTAAGCGGAAGTTTAAATTGTACAGACAGACACGCGCGTGAAATTATTAGGGTCCTTAGTTTTACCTACAGACCCTCATAAAGAGAAAATGCAATCCATGATTTAATGGCTATTGGATTGTTTGTCTCACATCTCACAAAAACTTCTTTTAAAACTTACACCTACGCATATCTAATTGTGTGGTTAAATTAAGTAGTATTTTCAATAAAAAAAATAAAAAAACTATAATATAATATATGATTTCGCAGTACAATTTAATTTGAAAACCAAATATTTTTTCAAATTTTAAGGCCACGCTATGTTCAAGTTTAGATATGGGGGGGGGGCATGATATCGGACACTTCAAATTTGGCCTAACGCCCACATATTAATTAATTCGTCAAATAAACATACTGTTCCTCATCGGAATAACTTCTATTTTTATTTGATACCCCACACGTATTTTTTTTTTTTTAATTAATAAATTCAACTCGATAGTTTTTACCCCTTAACTACCCAATAATTTTTTTTATTACTGCTATATTTTTCTTATGTATGTGAGACAATAAACTTATTACTAAGTCGGGCTAAGTTTTCGAGGGGTTGTCGGGGTTGTCGGGAAGGCCTCATAATATGCCGGACCGTAGTAATGATATTCATACACCAACAGGTGTGCCAACATTAGACCACCGTTGTTACTTTCACGGTTATGTGCAGTTAATTAATTGATTAATTAGAATGCAAGTCCTCCAAATTAATTTATTATAATTAACTCGGTAAGAGATAGGTACCTAGAGTGGTGTTGGGTAGGAATTTAGACCTCATAGGGAATGATTTTCACTAGTTAACCCTATCTTCTATTGGGGTAATTCTGCACTTTGTAACAAAGTTTGAGGGTTCCTATCGACCCCTACAATAAGGAAGAAACATTAAAAGAATTCCTTTAAAATTAATTATGTGTTATAGAACTCTTTAAAAACAGTTCTTAATAAACAATTCCAATTACATTGTATATTTATCCATCTTTTAAAAATATTAAAAAAATTATATTCGTCTAAAAAAAATTGAAATATTGAAATGCAAAAATGGTATTTTTAACGAAAATTTTTAAATAATAAATTATGTACACATTTTTCGACTGAAAGACTATCATATTCAAAATCTACGACCTTAAAACCATATAAAACGACTGTACACATTTCTATTTCCTACAGGTTTTCTCTGTTCTAGGAAATAATTAAATACATATTTTTTACCTGGGTCTGGGAATGGCTACTCCCCGGAGGCTTGTTTCATTAACATACTCAGTAAAACTGAGCGTGTGTATGGTGGCGTGTTTTTACATTACTAAAATGTAATACATTTGAACATGCGTGTTGATGAAATCATCCAAATATGTAACACAAAACATATCAACGTAATCAGACACGATAGTTCTGATGTTAAAATATTGTTTTAAACGAGTCATTCTACAAGCGGAAACATGGAAAAAACACTTTCTTCTGTTTAAACGGCTATAAACCTCTCGGTCATCATTGCTTTAAGAAAAAAAGGAAGAAAAGTATACAAAATAAAGATCCGAGTAAATAATAATACCACCAAGATTAGAAGAGAAGAAGAGTTGGTAAGAGATAAATGGTAGGAAAGATAAAAAGAGAGGGATCTAACCCAAGATTACATAGAAAAGGTTCAGCTCTAGCTAGGAACCCTTTTACACACCCGTGCTCACTATTTTCTCAGAAAAAACACTAATTTTCCTAACAAATCATATTGGTCCCTTCCCCGTGATTGAGTAGCGTGGTATGCTCAACATAGCCTATCTGCAGTTCCGATCAGCTGTTCTCTACCAAGTAACACCCGAGCCAAGTGATACCGTCGCACATCCTGCTTATAGCTCTTTTTGTTTTTTTAAGGGTTAAGTTAATAAATGGCACGGATTTATACCCTTTTTGATGTATATCTCTTATGTGACATATCTCTCTTTTTAAATAACAAAAAATTATAAGCAATGGAGATGAATAGAGAACACATTTTGCTGGAAAAAAAATTAACAATATGCAAACATTTATAAGCGTGTTTACATGATCAAAAGTGAACTATAACGTAATAGGCTGCATATTGAGCCAAAATTAAATCAAAATCAATTAATATATCCACCAATAGTCCTCGAATACTCTAATGGCGTCAGGGGGTTTGAAGCGAACAAGAGTTGATCAAGAGAGATCCGACAGGTAAGATTAAAGAGAAAAATCTGACACACAAGACTTCATTAAAAAAAAGGAGTAGCTCTACGGCCCATCATGATTGCCTAAAATTTCAACTACTGCATCTTTTCTAAATGTTAAGATTTTGTTTACTATTATCAATTTTATTATTTAATTTTTTCCCTAATATTGTTATGAACGTTGAGCAACATTGAGTTATAAAGCTGAAAAAAAATTCAGTAGGACGAAAGTTGGTAATAGTTATTCTAAAAAAAAATATTTGTTTTTGTGTAGGTTTAAAATTTGCCGCCATTTTGAACATTATTGATCCCTAACTTACCTTGAATAAGATTTGATTTGAATCGAACAAAAAATTCCAATCTCTAAACTACACATACATTGAACCAAAGTTGCTTTCAACTTTCCTCCTTGGATAGAAGCCTGTTTTTCAATTTGCCTCACTGTTAGCAGGACAATGACTTAAGGTCTGGTATCCACTTGACTTTGACCGATTTTAATTAAACAGCTGCTGTGTTACACTTGACCCAGTGTACTGCTCGCTGCCTACTAAAAATACAATACTAAATTAATGCTTCCTCTGTTTTGTTGTCTCTGGAGGTGCAAATAATAACAGACAGATGTGCAGTAAAGGAACTATATTTTCTAATAGAATTGAATATTAAGAGAGTCAAGGTCTGAATAATGGAAATGCGAAACACGTGCCTTTGTACGGGATAAAGTAGGTTGGAATATAAAGGTAGTTCTATAAATGTATTGTAAAGTTTTAGTTCCACCATACTTTTTTAAGATTTCACGAGACCCGAATTTTGAAAGTTGCACACTAGAACAACCGAAAGCTTTGTGTTTGCTTTAAAACAAAAATCAACCTTTATAGTATGTAAAGAACATGCAGAATAAAATAAAGAAGAAAGGTTATACTGCAACTGTATACAATTGGCACTTCTAGTGGATGCAGTTTTTGATAGATTTTTTTTTCAAATTTGGTACAGATATAGCCTACTTTTTACGACAGTTTAAACAAGTACGTTGGTCAAATACTTCGGTCAAAAGAGTGGTCGTTTTAAGTCGTTTATTTTAGTAACCTCTATTAATCTTATTATGTTTCAACAGTAACATATCCAGGGCTCACTACAGATAATTAAATACTAACCTATATTATAATGGTGCCACTAGGCTTTGGTCCAGTAGTTGAGAGAGGTTCGTTTCACCTTATCGTAGAAAACAGCTGACCGTTTCGTAGCTAGGTTGAGCAGTTCGGACAGACAGTCAGACCTGGTGTGAGTGCCTGTCTCGTATTAATTTTGCTTTAAACTATATTCTAAATTAAACCATGACTCGGTAACTAATCGGGGTCATGACGTTCGTATTCATATTTTAAACAAGAACGAGTTGAAAAGAGCAACGACCAACTTAATAAGTGGCAGTGTTGTGTGAATAGTATTTAGTATTTTCTTAGATTACGACAATGTATTATTAATTAGTTTAGCTCTTCAAAGCTGGGTACCCTATGGTATATAGGCAGACCCTGGGTATGGGGGAAAAAATCCACATGCTTGAAACGGACATAGATCAAAAGCATTATGGCCCTAAACGTAACGTTACCGTCACAAATTGGTTGCATATAGTGACCTTTCCCTCTTGATAGAAAACTATTCAAAGTTGGAGGGAAATATTTCTTAAGCTAAAAATAAGAAGGAAAAAATATTTTTCGATTTTGTGAAAAAACAATTTTTTTTTTAAATTCGGTAGATTAAAAGATAACCGAGTTATACAAAAATATTATGGAATTATGATAATTGTTAATAATTATATTATTATCAGATATAAATGTGGTGTGTTGGAAGATTATGCTATGCATACACTCTTTGTTTGTTTCAGGATGGCAAACTGAAAGAAACTAAATTAACATGGATCTAGAAAGGCGATCTCATCCAACACATTGATCAGAGAAATGTATTAAGGTTGGAAGGAATATGTTGCTACAGTTATAAAAGAAAAGAAGAAACTAGCAAGGCAGATTAATTAAAAGTACGAAAGGCTTAGACTAATGACCAGTCCTCTTCTGAAGTAATGCTTAACGGCGGTTTCAGCAGAGAGACTATGTAGTCCCAGAAAGATGTGTGTTTTTTAGTGGGTCAATCCCCACATTACCCTGCAGTACGAACCCTGGAAAAGGTACTTGAAATGGCACGTTTCTTCATACCTTGCTACAAAAACAAAATTATAATCCCCATAAATAATTCCTCAGAAATGTACCAAAAATAAAAACGTTTCTCTGATCGTTTTCCAAATGACAACTGGTGTTTTAATACTGATTTATATACTGCATTTTATATATTTACATACTGTACTCATCTCTACTGTATAATACGTAAAAACAAAAACATTCATAATAATCATTGATAACCTTTCAAATCTCAAGGTTTTTTTCTCTATATATGTAAAACAAAGATTCTCCGGAACTACAAAAACAAGAAAAAAAACCTAAGACTGTAATAAATCCAGTTGTTTATTATACGTAAAGCCCTTTCTGAAAACATTTAAATACAAATCAATTTTAAAGACATTTCCGAAAATATTCTACCGTGATTGTTCGCTTTTTAGTAGCACCGTTATCATCGGATTTGAACTTGTCGCCGCCATCATCAATTTTGTGGAAATAAATTGTAAAGACCTTTCCAAAACACATTACACTGTAATTGTACACTTTTTAGTAGCACCGTTATCATCGGATTTGAACTTGTCGCCGCCATCATCAATTTTGTGGAAATAAATTGTAAAGACCTTTCCAAAACACATTACACTGTGATTGTACACTTTTTAATAGTACCGTGATCATCGGATTTGAACTTGTCGCCGTCATCATCAATTTTGTGGAAATAAATTGTAAAGACCTTTCCAAAAACATTCTCACTTGACCCACGGTATAAAAAACATAGCTCGGTTTATTAATTGCAGTCTTACTTTTGTTTCTTGTTTTTGTCTTTCGGGGAATCCTTGTTTTCCTTATTGAGACTCTTGAACGGCGTTGCTTCTTAATTTGGTACACCGGTGCGCCATCATCATAGTAATTTACTGGCTCCATCATACAATGTAACAAGCATTCCTCTAAACTGAGGTTTTAATCACGGGCCTTGTAGACATGCATACAGTATATTAAAACATCTACTCACAACACTCGTGTCGAATCTGAACATATTTGAAGAAGCCTCAACTCGCTACGCTCGTGTCTGTGTCTCGGTCCTCGAAGTTGTAGCCTACATATTTAAAGGATCGTCCACTTCGTGCGCTCGTGTCGGCATTGTCGGATTTAGAGAAATTTGTCATAATAGAGAAATGAGGTTGGTACCATTACATGCCGTTTGATAGCTGTACATAAAGTGCGAGATATCTCTTTAGGGCGCCATTTTTACATTTTCAATTAGATTTTTCTGTATTTCAATAGGAGCACACTATACTGTAATTTCATGAAACTACCTTTTTATGCCAATATACCGCTTACGTACAGACGACGGACGGCATGCCGGAAATCATTTTTTCTATTTACATCATGAAACGGTAAAATCAGTCAAAAATCGGAGGTGGATATTTTTGACGATTACCCTTAGCATCGTATACAAGTAAACTGTAATGACCCTCAGGGGTTCACTCAAAGTGAGTGCGGGTGTGGAGGACCCGAGGATCCTAGCTGGAACTACACCTTTCTTGGGTTAGATCCCTCTCTTTCCTATCTCTCTTGATCAACTCTTGTTCTCTTCCGATCCTGACGCTATTAGAGCATTCGAGGGATAGATACCCTAAGGCATGATGACCGAAAGGTTTTTCCCCTTTTTAAAAACAAAAAAAAAGAATTTAAATAATGAAACATTCAAGATAAATTATACAGGACTTTATACTGTATAACTGAGAGGTGTACTAAGGCAGAAACAAACGCGGATCTACGTAGTTTAAAAATTATACTTTTTGTAGGTTTGAAATTTTTGTCCGCCATATTGACTCAAATTTTATATTTTTAAATAGGGAATTGGACATGTGTTACATGATTTTCATGTAAAATTTTGACAAGGAAAACGATAGTGAAGCAGTTTTTCGTTAAATGCCTTAGCTTTTGAATTATAAGCATTCAAAGTTGCAGAGACGGAAAAATCGCGTTAGTAATAAAACGGGGTAAAATAAACGATCTAAGCTTTTCTATTATATTTTTCCTGGAGAATATTCCAACAACAAACTTTAAACAGTTCTAATAAAGTAATAATAAACAATAACTAATAATTAACAACACAACTACAAATTAAATGTCAACTGTTATTATTCACTTTAAATATTACAAAATTTAATCATAACATTTAAATAAATGTTTTCGATCATATTACTAATACAACAAATTTTGAAAGCATACCATAAGCACTCTACAATAAATGTTCAAAGTGCTTCCCCTCATTTTAGTAGGTCTAGTTTAAATCAGCTGTTGCATCATTAAATCATTTCGCCGGTAAAATTAAGTTGCAATGATTCAGTATTGTTTTCCGGTTCGTTATTGAATGTATTCTGCAGGAAAAACACAATGGAAAAGTTTCGAAGGCTCATTTTACCGCGTTTTACTACTAACACGATTTTTCCTGGAAACGTTGAATGCTTATAACTTAGAAACGAAGGCTTCCACCATCGTTTTTCTTGTAAAAATTTACATGAAAATCATCTATCAAATGTCCATCTTCCAAGTTAGATTCAATATGGCGGACAAAAATTTAAAACGTACAAAAAATTATAATTTTTTAACAACATAGATCCACATTTGTTTCTCCCTCCAAGTACCTCTCAAAGTTATGCCGCTTCCATACTTGAAATTGTAAAAGTAATTTTAAACATTAGTTAAAGAATTTCTTCAGTGCTAGTTAATTAGACAGTATAAATGTTGGCAACGTTACAAAGCCCACGCTGCGTTGGCTAAATGACATTTGACTCCCGTGCTAAATCAGCTTACTTGTATTTATAAACATACTGAAGCCTAATTGTTGTTCTATAATTAATAAAAAAACATTATGTAAACTTGTATTATATGATAGCAATAATCGTAGATAATTAAAATGGAAATATGTTAATTATTTAGAGCGGAGGTTCGTAATTAGAGAGAGAGAGGGGGGGGAGACACTTGTCTTTCCTCGGGCAGGCATCGATCGTATCTGTAGAGAGGCTTGGTAATATCCGTGCAAAATAAGACTGGCCGTTCGCAGTTCATTTCATTTGATTTATTGGCAGTACGTTGCCAGCGAGGCACGCATCTTACATGTCCAATCACAGAGCAATTCGTCACTGGGAGTACATTGTACGAAATTTAACTTTTATAAGAACAAGTGAAATTTTGTTTAAATGTGAAAAAACCACTCGGTCATCACTGTTTTATAAAAAATAATAATAACAAGTGCCATCATGGTATTCACACAGCACCATCATGGTATTCACCCAGCACCATCGTGGTATTCACCCAGCACCATCATGGTATTCACCCAGCACCATCATGGTATTCACCCTGCACCATCATGGTATTCACCCTGCACCATCATGGTATTCACCCTGCACCATCATGGTATTCACCCTGCACCATCATGGTATTCACCCAGCACCATCATGGTATTCGCCCAGCACCATCATGGTATTCACCCACCACCATCATGGTATTCACCCACCACCATCATGGTATTCACCCAGCACCATCATGGTATTCACCCACCACCATCATGGTATTCACCCAGCACCATCATGGTATTCACCCAGCACCATCATGGTATTCACCCAGCACCATCATGGTATTCACCCAGCACCATCATGGTATTCACCCTGCACCATCATGGTATTCACCCTGCACCATCATGGTATTCACCCTGCACCATCATGGTATTCACCCTGCACCATCATGGTATTCACCCAGCACCATCATGGTATTCGCCCAGCACCATCATGGTATTCACCCACCACCATCATGGTATTCACCCACCACCATCATGGTATTCACCCAGCACCATCATGGTATTCACCCACCACCATCATGGTATTCACCCAGCACCATCATGGTATTCACCCAGCACCATCATGGTATTCACCCACCACCATCATGGTATTCACCCACCACCATCATGGTATTCACCCAGCACCATCATGGTATTCACCCAGCACCATCATGGTATTCACCCTGCACCATCATGGTATTCACCCAGCACCATCATGGTATTCACCCAGCACCATCATGGTATTCACCCACCACCATCATGGTATTCACCCACCACCATCATGGTATTCACCCAGCACCATCGTACAATATAATAAAAGTAGATCCTCTAATTGTAACGCCCAAAAGTTGGTTTCTTGTGCCTTGTAGGAAAAGTTAAATTGTATTTAAACAGTAGATAAGTGTAGCCTAAATTGACATTTTAAATTCGATTTACTATCATATAGAGTGTTCCGAAAAACCATAAAATGTAATTTTTTTAAAACATTTCAAATAGAATTTTTTTCTTTTATATTTCTATTTCTACTTTTCGTTTTCAGTTAAGAATTGTAAGTTTTAAAATAATGTCTAGCTCTGAGGTTGATGTTGGCTTGTTGGCATCTGTTTGTACATCACGATTCAATGCTCTTTGATTTCTGGCTTTCTCTCGTCGACCAGTACGTGTTTGACGGTTCTTCCTACAGAAGCATTTAGAATAAGTACCCACGCAACTGTCACATATTAACAATAAGCCATATAAACCGTTAACTTTTGCTAGATGTAAGCAATAAACCACAAATAAAGTAAACGTTGTACAGTATGTACAGTTAAGTTGTTAACTTTTTTTTTGAGTTCAAACATTGAGACGAAATTGTCATATATTAACAATAATTTATAAACTGTTTAGTTTTGCGAAATATAAACAATCAATCATAACGTGATGACGTACAAATAAAGTAAGCATTATATAAGTTAACCTAAAAATAATTTAAAACTGCTGTTATGAATTTTTAAACAAAACAACAAAATGAAACCTATTTGAGAATTTAAACCATTTAATTTTGCTTGATGTAAACAATCAATCACAACAGAAATAAAGTAAGCACTATATAAGTTAACCTAAAATAATTTAAACCATTTAATTTTGCTTGATGTAAACAATTAATCACAACAGAAATAAAGTCAGCATTATATAAGTTAACCGAAAAATAATTTGAAACAGCTGTTATAAATTCTCAAACAAAACAACAAAATAAAACGTATTTGGGAATTTATAACACTTGTTTCAAATTATTTTTGATATGTTATTTACCCATAACAGGGATGTTATTTAAATAATAAATTTATTACAAAATAAGTGTTTCCAAAGAAAATATAAAGAAAATTGTTTGAATAATATTTTGGCAAATCTGTAGGTAACACTGTGCAATTTAACACCTCAATCATTAAAATCAGTCCTATAGTAAAGAAATACGCGACTGGCCCAGATATTCCTTCAACCTTTGTATAGACCCTATGACCATAAGTCCCTCCCACACCCATTCCTAACTTAACCTGAGAAGTTTCGTATTTTTCTAATATGTATAAATTGTTTGCTTCCTCGTAAATGCCGTAATTGGCAAAACAATGATCGGTAAGACTATAGATTGTAGAATTATACAAAATATTGTGTTTACCATTCCAACTAATAAGTAATTTTGGTCCATAGTATAAATAATGTAAATTTAAAATTTTTAATATTATAAATGAAGAGATGGGGAAAGATTAGGCCTAATTTAATTTTTTTGTTCCTTGTTGTTTATAGGCGAAAAACCCCTCTCGGTCTCCATCGCCTTATAAAAAAGGAAGAAAATAACATGAAAATAAAGACCTCTCAAGACCTCAAATATTCTATAAAAAACGTCGAAATTGGTAATTAAAGTTAAAATTCTTTGGACTCTTTAAAGTTATAGCTCTTTTGTATTATGTCCGCCTTCTAAAAAAGAAATTAGAAAAATAAAACAGACTCCTAGCCCTCGATACTCTATTAGCACTAGGGTTGGATAGGAAAGATGAAAGAGAGGATTCAAACCCAAGACGCACACGTAGATCCAGCTCGGGATTGCAATGCTCGTATCCCACACTAGCCGAGAGACTGGGGGAAGCTGGACTGCTAGAAAACTTTGCACACTGGTTCAATTGTGAATTTTGTAACTCACGCTACTGCTCAACGGACCGAATTGATAAGGTGGTAAATACGACACGCCCATCACAGTTTTTGAGTAGTGGAGAGTCGCAGGCTTGAAGATGTCTGACAAAGTGACTTTTAGACAAGGACCATTGGAACAAAGTAACAATTTTTATCGCAGAAATGCTACGTCGAAAGATGTTGGAAGACGAGATTTAAATATCTTGATGGGATAAAGAAGAGCAAATAAGGTGAAGCCCAATAGGCACCACCCTGAAATAATGCGGTAATCGGTTCCGGGGTGGATTCATCCTCGAGGAAAGGAGTTGGGATATAGTGGGTAAACTGGATGAATTTGAGTCGCTCACACCGGGAGACTTGTCATCATTCTAATGGTGACCGTTCATCAGATTTTTTTTTATTACAATAAAAAATGAGCGGTCGTGGGACGCCTGGCAGATATGAAACATCAAAATTCATTTACATGTAAAGTATGGAAAAGAAAAAATGGTGTTTGAAGGAAATAATAATGAAAATAAACAAACTTACTATTATATATTTATAAAAATACAAAAAAGAAATATATACTTTAAATATTGTCAGGTGTAACGTCAGTAATAGTAACTGTCTGCTGGTATTAAAGTGACAATTTGTCGATGATAACTGAAATATGCGACCAAAGAGTTAGACATAACGTTATCAAGGTATCTGCATCTATTGTCGTTACATATCTAGTTATAGATTCTCTCAGGTTGTTATTAATGTACAACTGAAATTCTTCTTTAAGGAATGAAATCAATGGGTTTTTTTTTGCAAAATTCACATTAAAGTTTCTGTTATAGGCAAAATCATAACCTGATAAACACGTAGGCCCAAGTACTTGGTTATTCCAACAACTTCATCTAAAAGTTGAAAGATAGTTTCTAAGGATAATATTATGTTATAAATAGAAATTCAGTTTGAAAATACATTAACTAAAATGTAATTAGGAGAGAGTATGATTATGTAAAAATTAAAATTAGGAACAGGAAGATGTACTTTCATATTCAAACAACAACTGTTAAACCTTTATTAGTTAATGTAATGGTCTCTTTTGGCTTTTATATATTGTTCTCTTTTCCGCTTTATTATTGTATCTCTTGTATATTAATAATATTCTGCTCTTAGTATATTTTACATTATTTATAAATTTAACTGCTGTCCTAAAATCTCCTTTACTCTTTTCTTATTTTCTTTTGTCCCTTTTTCTTTTATTTCCTTACATTTACTCTCTAACCTCTACTCTAAAAGAATTTTTTTGTTGTTTAAAATCGTCCTTAAAAAAAATACAGCTAGCTCTTGAATACTATAATAACTTCAGTACCGAAAAATAACAAGATTTAGTTAACAGAGACTTGATAGGAAAGATGAAATAGAGGGATCTTACCCATGAAGGAAGGTGTACTATCCTCGAACTGAGTGTCAAGCATCCAGGCTTTTCAGCGATACAGAATAAATTCCAAAGGAAGATTTGGCCCACTGTCAGAGTTGTAAGTTGTCCATACCTGTTACAAATTACAAGTTACCTGTATTTTAATTTACATAAATAATTACTATTGATAAAGAAAATGATGACTGACTATGACGTAACAATAGAATCATGCTAGTATAGTATAGGGTCCCTCGAGCTTGACACACATATTACTCCAAGTGAGGCCCTGAGGGTGAAAGTAAAAACAAAACTATATTTCATTTAAGAAAAAAATAACTCAAATAGTTGCAGCTAAAACTTAATAAAAGAACGTTCTTCCTTTAATTGTTATGAAATCCTGCTTTATAGAACATCAGACCTTTGGTAAAACTTGCTTACATTTGTCTTTCATGTAAACATTGATTTACTCACGTCATTTACATTTTGTATCTAAACCACTACATGTGCGCGCTACAGAACATGATCGTGCATAATTATATTCAAATTTATAATGGAGGCTAGTTTAATATGCGCAGTTAGTCAAGTGGTATTAGTAATGTGACAGAACTCGCACTGACACGCAATCTAGTAACAGTAATTTAGAAATCATAGATTATTACGATCTCTCTTTTAGAAAAAAAAAATTCACATCAGACTTTGAAATGACTGTTAATAACAATAAAAGATATACAGTGTCTAGAATATCGTAATGGTGTCACAATATAGCACGCTTGAAGACTCGCGTCTTCATTGTAGAATAACCTCTATGATACTATTAACAAGTTGACGGAAGCCATCAAGGTACTTATCCAGCCACATAATACAAGCCGATCCTCTAAATGTAATGGTCTAAAATATAGATCGAGAAGGGTTAGATTCTATAAAACAGTTGTTACCTTGTAAATCTGTATACATTACTACTTTCATGAAATTGGCTAGGTTTTAAGGGACCTCTTAGTTGTGTTTAACTTCGCTTAGCTCGTATCATTGTCTCGGCCCTAGTGTATGTGAAGGAGCCTCTAATCGCTACGCTCGGTTTGTTGACGCGGCTCTACCGCGGGGGTCAGTGTTTGAAATTAGGCCTACATGTTTGCATTAATTTCACTATTTGTCATCGTAGATTATTTTATTATTCCAACATTGCCCTGTGTGTAATTTTTAATCAATGCTTTACATTTTAAATCAAATTATCATTACTAAATATATTACAATTTGTGAATGAAGGACAAATTGTATTATAAGAACAGTTAATACATTTGTTTCAGGTATAATATCTTATTCACAAGGTCTATATCCAATAAAAATTACAAACTGGGTGATCGAGGCAATAGAAGAAACGTTTAACAAAATCCAGAGTCGAGACATTTTAACCGATTTCGTTCTATTGAATTTCTTTAAAAACTGATCTGTACTCATTTGCATAACAGCTGTTTTAGGAAATAAAGAGTATCAATTATCTGCCTGATATTTATAAAGTGTATTGCCAACATTACTTTTACCAAAAATGAAATTATTTATTTTTCTAAAATGTTGATATTTTTCAGTCCTGGCATGTAAGTAAGAAAAAACAAAATTTTCCTTTCAAACTATTAATATTTTTTTTACACATTACACTCTATTCATGTTTCAATTTCAAATTCGGTTCAGATATTTTAGGTACGGAAAAATGGACCATGTATTTTCACAACTCTGAATATATCTAAAAATACCTAAGAATAAAAAGTTTTAAAATAATATATTTTGTCTTTTTGGAAACCTTTAAGAAAATGTAAAGCCATATTGGAAATATGGCGGGTGATATGAATAATGTCGTAATACCTCCAGTTTTAACTCAAACATCCTGGAGTTACCTTTTAAAGTTTTTATATTTATTAAATAAAGTAGAAGTCACACCTGCTTCAACCACCCTGTATATAGACATAATTTGCCCAAGTAACTTGATTCAAATCTGTAACTCGTTTTTTTTTGTAAAGTAAAAATAAAACAAAACCTACTAACACATGACATATAACAGCTGTTTAAGCAATTAACAATCATCAGCTGTAGTGATTATTGAACTCTCATTGGTTCTTATTGATGACGTGTTTGATATTTATAACGTATTACCTTTAATCGCCCCTTAGGGAAAGAAAATGTTAAGGAGTATTCATAAAATGTGATGTCTGTTTAAAGAACATCCTTAGAGTCTCTTAAGGAACGGACATTAATGTTTTTAGAAAGGTGCCGTCAAAAGCCGGAGTAAATCTTATTAACAAACTTCCAGGGTTTATAAAAGTGAAAACCCGGCTTGTCCTCCTCCTTCTACTTTGTGGTGACTTCATCAATTCTGCTTCACTCTATAGTCCTCATGAATTAATATTGTTGTATACGTTTATTTATTATTTTGTTATAGTACTTTGTTTTCTATATTTATTGTTTTATGATTATACTATTTGTTAGGTTTAGGTTGTGACTTGTACAACAAACAATAGGAAATATATAAACTATAATACACCTCAATAACTTCGAGGAGATGTATAGAAAGGAAAGTAATTACATCCAAGGAAAGGTGAAGAGTCTAATGGATTTGCCTCGACGCTGCAGAGTGCTCGCATTCTTTACAAATTACACGTCTCCAGCAAAACTTGTTACATTTGTCAAACATTCCAATGAGTTCTTTATGTATTTTATAAATAATGCAAATCACAAAATGATTAGGTTATGCGTACAAGAAGACGTTATATATAACGTAATTTGGATTGTTTGTTATTGAATCTTTATCGAATAAACAATACACACTCTTACTCAACCATACACAAAACCAAATGAAAATCAAGCTCAAAATATAGGTGGGAAACTACTAAACAACTGATTATAAAAATGTATGTATATTCAATTTGACTCTAACAAATATGATAAACTTTTGCTAAAAATAGACTCTACGGATGCGCAAATAAAACACATTGAGTGTCATATGCCTCACTCCTTTAAAAAACACAAAACTTAATTGACCCGGCTGGAGACAAAGTTCATTTCGGTACTATACAATATTGGTTAATTCAAATTTGAAAAATGATGTTCTCAACCTAACCTAATATATTCCTAGTTTTACCCACAACTGAGGTTTATGTAATTCATTCTTTTACCGCCACCCCCTCAAATAAAGTTCATACTAATTAAAAAACACAACATATATAAAATTTTTTTTGATAACCTAGCCACTGTTTATTTAAAGTGAGTTCTCCGCTATACCAGAGCATCTTCCTACGATAACAAATAACGAAGTTGCTTTCAAAAATGTAATTCCAAACTCTGATCTCCAAAGAAAAAAAAAAAGATATGTATATAGTTGTGAGATCCGGGAAGGCGAATCGAGACATCTATGAGGGACTAACCCACGTCGAGAAAGTAGTGATATACACAGAGAAAACCTGTGTAACTTACCCTACTGGGTCTGACATTTTGATCTACTAATACAATTTAACATTTAACATGTGGACTCTTGCTACCAAAAAATTGATCTACATTTTTGTTTACCAAAAACTTGAATAGGTTAGGTTAGGTTAAGAACATCATTTTAAACAGTGTGCCCCACGAAGAGGTACACATTTTTGATTTTATATTAATTCCTTATTCCTTTAATAAATTTTCTAAAACGTTGTGTAAAAATTTCAAAAGACATGTCTTTATAAAAAAAATGGTGGCATCACAAAAAAAACTGTTTATCCCTTTTACCCTTGCATGTTTAATTGTTGAACAGCTGTTCAAATTAAAAACAGCTCTTCGAATCAAATTTTTGATAACTCTTATTAAATAGTATGTAAAGTTTCAAAAGAATCGGTTGAGGAATAAGAAATTAATAGAAAATAAAAAGCGTGTAGCCTACCTCTTCGTGGGACAATAGAATTTTTCAGTTTAAAACCCACATAAATTAATAAATTAGCAAAATAACACAAACCGCTATTAAAATCAAAAACAATAATTGTCATAAGAGTGTTGCAGTTGCACTGATCTAAGAGTGGCGCAGTATAGATCGCATTTATGGCAGAACTTGAAAGAATTACAGTGCAGTGAATCAAAGTCCCAGTTATGTTTTCTTTATTTGTTATTGGAGTAGAACCTAAAAATATTCGTAAAAAGTATGTTTCCAATTTGAACTTGCAATAAAAAGGAGGGGGAAGAAACCGTGTCTGACACACTCATCTCGTAAATGAATAGTAGATATTTTTCACGACATTTGGTGTAGACAAATTGCCTAATCCAACCCGTATTTATATTTTCCAACCAAAACATATTTGAAGTTAGGTCTTTTTAATGTAATAAAATATTTAATTATTGTCCGATTATGTTAGTATTCATAATATTTATATATTTTCCTACGCCGAGTTCGAATTTGATACTGAATTGTACGTACAATCCAAAATAAAATTACAAAATCGTTGGAGCTCATTTTAAGATAACATTTGAAAACTTATATTGACCTATCCTAACCAAAAATATCTTGATACAAATATCGGTTCTTCCGCTCACCAATCTAACATACAGACCTTGCAAAACAACTATTTTTAACTACACACAGATTTCTCAAAAATCTAGAAATATAATTTGTACGTAAATTGCATAACTTTCTCTATAAATACCAAGTGTATGCAAGAAAATAACAGAATTGGATATTTAAGCAATCCATTTTGGATAAAAAAAATGTACGTGTTTTGTTTCTGAGTTGAACAGAAGAGACAGAAACGTGATATCGTAGGCCTTCACGTTCGTGGATCGTGTTGGCGTAAAAGAACTGGTTTTCACTCCAGTAAATATCTTTGGAACTCGAGCGTGCATCATCTGCCTTCGAGATTATACTCAAATTACTAACATCAAAACAAGATGATGTCTGTAAACCGCTTGCATAATCAAATGAAGTAAAAGACTTTTTAAATTGATGTTGCTACTTGTGCATAAGTTATTTTAAATAAACGATGCAAGATGAAGAACAAGACAGAGATAAAGAGAAAGGACAACTTCGAGAGGGAAATACAATATACGGGGTGTCCCACTATGAGGTCACTATACTTGAAATAATATGCCTAATATATAGAACACTCTACAAACTTGGCACCTTACAGTTATGTTACATAGATATGTAAATAAAGTACCCTTGAGTTTTATTTTCCTACGGTCGATCAAAACAAAATGGCGGAATAACAAATATCATTAATCTTCCTGATAGAATCACTTCCTCTCACATTGTGCATTGCCATCTGTTGTTTTGTTAACATATACCAATGAAACAATTTGTTAGTTAGGTTCAATCAGTTCATGTGAAGTATATAAACTTGAAACAATTGAACAAAAAGTGAAATATTGTTCTTGGCCTATTTAAAATGATCATGAAGCGATGAGGTGTTTTCAAGACCCTACCCAAGTAGGGTTCCTCCGTCAAGAAAATCAGTTCACAAATGGAAAACTATGCTACTAACTGGATCAGTTTCAAAGAAATACCTAACACAGAAAATAAAGAGCTTGCATTTGCTACTTTACTGAAATCTCCAAACAGGACTAATTCACTTAGAAAAGTTTCATCAGCTACTGGAAAGTCGTCAGTTCAAAGCTATGCCAAGGAAAAAATTACAATTAGTTCACGGATTGCTGGAAGATTACCCAGATAGACGATTGGAATTTTGTTCGAAGGTAACTGAAAAACTTGGCGAACATGCCGAATGGTATGAATGAATTGTATCTTAGGACATTTTACCCAACAGGATCTGTAAACAGATATAACTACAATTAATATAATAAGATAAAATCCACATATCTTACACGAAGAGGGCTTGGAAGTAATTACTCATGCACAGATCTCCAGTTATTATTTGGCGAACAGTTTCCTGATTGATGTTGGTTTCTTCTGCAATAATTTTCACGGATAGTCTTCGATAGGATCGCACGATTTCACGTACCCTGTTCATGTTGGTTGATGGTCGTCCACTGCGTTCTTTATCTTCAACATTCGTTCTGCCTTCGAAAACATTTTGTACCAACGAAAAACTTGAGCTCTTGACATTACCTCATATCCAAAAGCCTTTTGAAGCTTAACGTAGGTTGTCGTCGCATTCTCACCCAGTTTAACACAAGAATTGGGCTTACAGTTGCGCAATATTTTGCGATTCCATTTCTGTAACTAGAGACAAAGATACAAGTTCGCTTATTATCAGCACTCAATACTGAACGGTCGCAACGAAGTCTCGCTTCTAGGCTCTAGTTGCTTTCCATAATCTCTTTTGCGTAACAAGTTCATTTTTGGATTTCAATTGCTAAATATGAAGGAAGAACTGATAGCATTTGTACAGCTCACTCCCGTATTGTGGGTATATTACCTATCAGCCACCACTTGGTGACAGCTGACATTTCATCACTATCATCATTTGACTCGCACAACATCGCAAAAGCACAATCTTTTTGTCATTCAAATTTCATCAAACTACTTCACTTGACAGTGGTCCTAGCTCGACTGAGCAGCGCAGGTAACCTCCTTGCTATGTGCTGTCGACATCGACCGCGACTTAACTAGTAGCAACCACCGCGACCCACTTGTTCTGTTCGTACCCTAATTCTAGTCTAACGATAAAGTACAAAGGTGGAGTGCAAACATAAGCTGCAGGGTTGCCACGTCTTGCTGAAAACAATCAGTCTCATTACTTTATTGTCGCAACTCGTACATAAATTAAAAAAAGTCTTTAAACTAAGAAGAAAAAAACAAACAAAAATGTGTTTGAAATATAACTTCGCCATCGGCAATGACAATACCAAATATGAATTTTTTAAATGAATTGTGAAGACCTTTCTTCGGTGGCGTGCTATCCTAATATTCTCTATCAATTGTGCAATTAGCCTAATTCCAGTTATAGAATTTAATAAATCACGTTTACTCCTAACACTGTTTGTTTGGTAAATGAATTTAAAACGAAATAGTTGGAACAAATCCAATTAACTGCGTAACCATTAATTTAAAAATAAAATAAAATAATATTTCTTACGATTCATTTCCAGATTGCACTGCTAACCTAATAAAATGTCGCGTAAATAAATGCTATTAGAGGTGCACTCTCTTGCGACCTGGATTTCCTGGAAAAGAGCCAGTTCCTTGATCAGGATAACGAGGGAATTAAAGAGGCTTCAGATTTTATCTTGGAGATGTAATGAAAGTAAACTTTTCCATTATATAACCCAGTTCCAAATACGAGTATTATACGAATATTTATTTTAAATTGTTATTAAAGGAATTTACTTTGAAAATCATTTCCTTGTATATTTCATTTTTTTTTTATGTTTAACGTACTGAAATCAGAAAAACAGCTTATCCCTTATCATTTATTAAATTTTTTGCTGATAGTTAAACATTTCTATAAGTTAACGTTCAAACTATATTAGGTAAAAATGATAGCGTAAAAATTATCAGAAAAATTAGGAACTTCTTATTTAAATTGGGGAAAAATCAGTTGAAATCATACTTCCGAATTTAAAATTTTAAAAATTTGTTTTGCTAATACAACCACCTAACCTAATATTAAACTAATATTTATTATTTGTTTTCTTTATAATTAAAGGGTTTCCATCATTAAAAAAAAAACATAATTATATTTTCCCAGCCTCAAAGTATTATTTTAAAAAAACTCAATTAAAAGAATATTCATGTAAGACCTAAATTACCAAGTTTAGAACAGCCCTATAATCATCGTTAAAATATCAAACTTGCAACCTTTCCCGTTGTGAAAAACTATATCTGTATCACCGTCGGGACAACTCATAGTGAGTGCGGGTGTGGCATACACGAGGACCCCCCCCCCCTTTCTAGCCTTGGGTTAGATCTCTTCTGACCCTGACGTTGTTACAGTATTCGAGGGCAAAGGATCTTTATTTTATGGTCTTTTTTTTAAAGGCGATGATGACCGAAAGGTTTTCGCCCTTAAAAAACCAAAACCAAATTATATCTGAATAAAATTTTTTTAAGCAGTGTTACTCAACTGTGATGAGCTACACTTGTGGAAATTTCAAGCACCAAATGAATGAAAACACAAACCCCCCCCAAACCCACTTTATTTGTGCCATACAAATGTTTCAATGAACTAAGTCATCATCCTCAGTTGCTACATGTACACAAACCCTACTGACACTGAGTAAGGTTTTACCTTTGCCAGTCACAGTCCAGTGTTAGTGAGGTTTGTGTCTATGTAGCAGTTGAGGACGATGACTTAATCATTGAAACGTTGTCTTAATTTATTTGGTAAATCTTCCCCTATAGAAGGCAAAATTCATGTAATATAATACAGAAACTTTAGTGTAAGGACTACCCGTTAGATTATATTGGAAGAAACTCTAATAGCTTTCGCATTAAAACGACTAATCACCGTTCGAATGCTGTCCAGAAAAACAAAGACACACCCTTTACATGCAATGAAACATGGCAAACATTTGAAATTGTTTTGGTTTAACAGATATACAAAAAAATTATAATTTTGACAATAAAGAATAATTTGTCTTTTACGGGAATTAACACATCAACTATAAAATCTAAATTCATTTTAGGATTAACTAATCTTCTTTTCTATATCCACTTAGGACATATTTTTGAACATCAACTGATCAAATTGTTTCACCATTCATTTATATTTTCTTGGATAAATTAATATCTTTTAAATTGTAATAAAATTAATATTAGCTAAAACATTATATATGCTCATTTGTTTCATTTTCTAAGAAATTAATATACAAAGAGAAATAGAGAGAGAGATAAGATTAGATTGTCTTTATTTGGTCACAGAGGCTTAAACCACCTTTATACTGAACCCATTAACAACAATGTACATAATGCTCCCAAAAAATTAAGAAATTATACAAAAAAGTGATACGACACTGGTAATAGCATAACTGCGCATACACAAACAAAGAAAATAAAAACATACAATAACAAACACAAGTCATACTTATCAGAATAACAAAACAATAAAAACATTAAAATATTCACAGTAACAAATGAGAAAGGCATCATTTAAAACGTTTTGTTTAGAATAAAAGATTCAAATCATTAATTAAAACTTAAATACTATATAAAACACACAGCAAAAAACAAAGAAAAGAAATTATACATTTTAAAGTATTCAAACAATAAAATTGATACTCAAACTAGTTACAACTTTAGACCCAAAAGAAACTTAGAAAATGGAATCCCCCACCTTTTATGTTTAATTTATAACGTTTTTGTTTATGGTTATAACTGTGATTACGATGTGTGTTCACTTTTTATCATCTTATATAACATGTGTTTTTGACATTATTCATATTGAATTGAAATTAATTTTACTTGTATATTCGTTCTTAAAAAACTTTAGTGAAGATCTGATGATGACAGTACTCTGACAAAACTATTAATTATTAAAAAAAAAAAAGAAAGAAGAAGACTGCAGACGGACATCATTTTAAAATTACTATCTTCCCTTACACACTACGTATATTAAAATATAAAACACAGAAAAAACTAAAAACTAAACAACAAAAAAAAAAGAAATTAAAAAAAGTAAAATAATAAAATTTAACAATACAGAGAGAGAAGTAAAAAACTTCTCATATTATACAAATACTGTTTTCCATAATGTTACGACAATAGCATACAAAAAATCTACCTTTAGGCATTCGATAAAGTTTTGGTTTTTTGTTCACTTAACGTACACGCCAAGATGTGCCACAAGGATAAACTGTCAGTCATTCGCTTTGTTGCACCGATATGGTATGTCGGTAGATTCTGCCTCAAGGTTCGGTCTGAAACTTAACCTCCAAAACATCTACAACAGATTTATTTTTTGCTTCCAAACGTAACGTCTGCACGCACCTAAGAGGGTACAAGTTAAGTTCCGTGAATACATGAATAGCAAGTCTTATATTTGGGTTATCTCGTAGAACGCTTAAAGCAAAATTCGTCTGATGAAGCCAATTTACCACGTATCATTTTACCTCCAAAACGTTAATGATTATCATCTACAGACATATCTACTACGCCCTTATCTACTTCAGGATCCAGTATGGTATTCAGCGCTGAGTAAGCGCCCCCCCCTCAAACCCTCTTTTAATTATTTTCAGTTACTTTATTTAGATACTCACTTACTACAATCATTAGGATTTTTAGATCATTGAATCTCCTACCCCTGAAATACTTATACAGCGTGAGTTTAACCCCCCCCCCATATTTTCCACATTTTGAATCAGATTTTTTCAACCAATCCTGCGCATTATAAAAGTAAAAACACTAACTTGTCAAGTGTTTGGGAATTTTAGGGGATCACTCTAGATACAAGATGTAGGAGTCAACTTCAAATAATATACTGCAAAGATAGTCATGTGACATATAATTTAACACAGTCTATTTTCTAAAAAACAGTGGTTGAATCGAAATTGATAAAGGTATTACCGTTTTCGAGATATCAATAGGTTTAGACTAGGTTAGGTTAAACATCTCGAAAACGGTAAAACCTTTTTTCAATTTCGATTCAACCACTGTGTTAAACTTTCATGTCCACTATAATTCAACGACTTAAAAATATCGCAATATAATTTCGCTTTCTACGAAGAGCATAACAACTTAGAGACAAAACAAAATTAAATCTGTACAAAAGGTAAGTAGTAAAAGCAGGACAAAAGACTCTCCACAATTACTGTTCACTCCTTTATCATTGACGTATTTGTATGACATGACGTAGCAGAAAGAAGGATAAGGATGCATCAGTAATGACGGCAATAATTACTGGCAATGTGGATGTCTCTCTTTTATGCCTTCTATGGTCAACGCAAATAATGGGTACATTGAAGTATTGAAACATCTGGTGTAATCTAACATTAGATTGGAGTACAAAACATGAGATGTGTACTGAAATTCTTAAAAGCATTTTATGATTAAACGGACAATTTTCAAGACTTTGGGTTAAATTCTTTAATAGGGTTAAAGGTAATTTTGGCTGATATTCAATCACAACAAATAGTTTTTTTACATATTGTCCACCCGTCTTTGTAGTCGTCTGTATGTAAACACGATGGCGGCCACAAAAATTAAGATAGGAACATGAAATAATTTTGTATAATCAAATTAAAATTGTCGAATGGCGGCCATTTTAAACAGTTTGTGTTATTTAACTTGTAAAACGTTACGTTAGATAAAAATTTGCAAATTTCAATTCTGTATACAGTGTAACCAACCCGACCGATCTACGATGACAAATAGTGAAAATATTGTCAAAAATGTAATTAAAAACAGTAAGGAGTGTAGGCTCCTTCATACACGCCAGGACATAAGAGATGCAAGCGGGGACTTTTGCTTAACCAACGTCAAGAAGGTTGCTTACATTCAACTACGAGCTTCAAAAAACTAAATAACAAACTTACCCTACTGGATAAGACCCCTTGATCTACCAATACAATATAACATTTCCTACAAGGTACAAGAAACCAACTTTTAAGCCTTGCATTCAGAGGATCTGCTTGTATTGCATTGTATGATTGGGCTGGGTAAGTACTATGATGGCCCATCAACTTTTTTTTATTTTTTAAAGCCGAGAGGTTTAATAGAAATTCAGAAAAATCAAATTGTATTTGCAATCATTTGAAACAGGTTTTTGTTCATAACTCGTGTATTACTCAACTTGGAACACGTTAAATTAGATAAAAATGTGCAGATTTCAATTCTGTATGTAACGTACCAGGCGTACATCCTATTATAAAAAATTAGAAATCAAATATGTAATATCGATTAATGATCTCAAAGGAAAATGTGATATTCGATAGAAAACAAAAATCATCATTTTCTGCTAATTGTCTAGAACATCCCACTGGCTTACACCAGCTCTTTATTATTACTAACTATATTACACCTTGGATTTAATGACAAATTGTATTATTAAATACTGTTAATACATTGGTTTCGGTTATAATATCTTATTCACAAGGTCTAATACATCCAGTAATTATTGCAAACTGGTGTAAGCTAGGAGATGTTTTTGATAAGAAAAGTTGCACAAAATCGAATGTTGAGACATTTTAACAGAGTTCTTTTAATTGAATTTCTTTAATTAACAACTGATCTTCGCAAATTTGCATAACAGCTGTTTCAAGGAATAAAGAGGAGTATCAATGATATTTATAAAGTGAATTGCCAACCTTCTTTATATCTAGAAAAATAAATATTAATTTCTCAAAAATGTTGTCATATTTTTAGTCTTACCAGGAGAATAAAAAAAAATCAAAATGTTTCCTGTTTTTTATACATTACAGTCTATCCATGTTACAATTTTAAATTCGGTTCAACTGTTTTAGATACACAAAATGGACCTCTGAATACCTCATATAAACCTTGTATTTTCACAACTTCGAGCGCTTATAGCTCCTAAACGGTTAGAGATATCGAAAAATACTAAATAATAAGAAAAATCTTAAAATAATGTGAAATTCCTTTAAAAGCGAATTTAGAGCTGACCGACATATTGAAAAAATGATATGTGATATAAAAAGTTTGTTAGTAATTCTAGTTTTAACATACAAAAATCCTGGTGGTTAATTTTTAAAGTTTTTTGGGGGAACTTTTGCACTTATCGAATAAAACCGCGGTCACACCCGTTTCAATGACTCTGTTTATGTCAACATATTATTTATTTACTGTTCCTACATATTTTAATGTGTAATAAGTTGTTTTATAATTTATTTGCAAGATTGTATCTTATTTGAAAATGAAGAAATACAAAATTATTATTATTATTAAATTATGAAGATACTGCATAATCATTTGAGGAGAAATCAGGGTGTTTAACACAAAATATGGCCATATATCGGATGTAACGATTTTGGAAAAAAAAAATATGCTTAATAGTGAGTAATCGATCAAAACAAAAAATGTAGGTACCATGAGGAAAACAAATGAGTAATTTCTCAAAATTGACTCAACTGATTTTAGTGAAATGTGAAAATTAATGATCCAAACTCGTATAAAATTATAAATCCCAAGTCAAAAAAGTTTTTCGCAATCTCACAAAAATTCCAATTAAGAATCAAGAATAATTGGCAAAAAATGAAAATCAATTTTGACCACCGTTATAAAAAGTTTAATGAAATACCATTTACGTTCAAGGCACAAGAGAAGTAAATTTAGGTTAGGTTAGGGCGTCCAAATAAATATTTTATTCAATGACGGCGTCCGGTTCATTTAGTTTTTGGGATAGGTAAGTGAAAAGTTTGTGCCGTATTTTTGTATCATTTGATGATCGAGATTTAGTTATTGCTATAATAGCTTTTAGAAAATCTTAAAGTTAAAATTTGATGTTTTTGACTAAACAAGTCTGGTTGGGATATGAAACGACACCGTTTAAATAGAGTGCACACACTATCCGGCAGTAAATTAATAGATAGTGTATTATTGTATTCTCTGAACATGCGTTGCATGTTTGTCTACAATAATTAAACATACAACTTTATTACCAGACATTTCTCAAGGGAAGGATCACATTACTATCCTTCATTTCACTTTATTACCATATAGGGTAAGTTTGGTAATCGAAAAACGTTACCCTCCTTCTTATAACTGATTTAATAGATGTACATAAACACGACAGCGGCTACAAAAATTAAAATACTCACATGAAATTTAGTAAAAGGAACTATAGTGTGCGCTTACAGAATCATATTCAAATTCAAAAAAATTAATTAAAAATTGTAAAATGGCGACCATTTTTAACTGGTTTTCTTTCATATTTTTATAACACTCTAAACTTGCATATTTAAATTCTTCATGCAATGGTAAACAACCCCACGTCTTTACAGTATAATGTTTATTATTTACCTGATCTTCATATTTCATGGGCTCAGGTAACCGAAAATGATTGTCGACATGCTATTCTTCCATCATCACAACGTATTTGGTAGGTAAGCACGATAGCGGCCACAAAAATTAATATAGGAACATGAAATTTGTTAAGGAGATTTTGGTAACCCTATTTAAATTCAATTGAAAATTTCAAAATGGCGGCAAAAAGTTGTTGTTTATATCTGGAATAACACACTAAACTAGAAAAAAAAATGTGCAAATTTCAATTCTGCACGAACCTCACTTCTCTACGAAGACAAATAGCGAAGTTATTGTCAAAAATCTAAATTCAAACCATAACCTCGCAAGAAAATTATTCGTATAATTACAAGATGCAGCAAGGCCTAGTCCCCGATACGTGCGTAGCGAGTCACGCCAAGGCTGAAACACTCACTCGAGCAAAGCGACTAATACACATCTCGCCGACCTCAAGTAAGTAATGATGTACACAATTTCGAGATTTAGGAAACTTGTGTAACCAAATGTTTTAAACAAACTTACCCGACATTCCCCACAAAGCATAATAAACCAACATGTACTAGGTTACATGTGTAAAAAGTAAAATCTTAAATTAAATTCATCAAAAAGACTGTATTAAACTAACCCTATTTATTTTTTGCTTGTAAAATATTCTCTCCAGTTTCAACATTATTAAAGTGGACATATATCAAAGCTTTATAGCTGCAGTACAAGCATGTGTTTGTCACTTCTAGCGGTGGGCGTTCAGTGCCCGGCTATGTATAATCATTTAAGACAGTTGGTAATAAAGTAGAGAAATGGTGGAGGTGGGCGACACAGATCGAATCATAGATTCATTTTTAAAAGATGAGCTGTATGCTGTAAAAAACGATTGGTCGTTTATTAATAGCAGGAAATACAGGGTGTTCATTTTTACTTGACCATCGTATTAATACCTGAAACTATGAGCTACGAAATAAAACATTTCTTTTGACCAGCATTATAGTCCGCAATATCAAATTTCATGTTCCTATCTCTATTTTTGTCCCCACTAATCGTATTTACGTACAGACGACAACGACGACGGACGGATATTATATCAAAAATCACTTTTTTTCGATTTTCCGAGGTCATTAAAAAACGGAGGTAAAAAATTTTGACGATCACCAAACTTGCTGGGAAAGTAAAATTATTATTAACTATAATTAATACAACGGAGCTGACTTTTGAGACACTCTGTACAATATTTAAAAGTAGGCCTGTAAATTGATCTTATAATTTCATCCATAATTTAACACAAGCCGGCAATTAAATTATAAAGTCTAAACGCACACGACAGTGAAGATTGTAAGTCGGTTATATAAGATAAAATAGTATTGCAATCAGATAGTCTCAAGATATTTCCGCCGGAAGCTAGCAATGACAGGAAAGCATACTAATTGCATCTCAACGTTAATAATCCCTTCAACTCATTTCCAAGACTCCTTGTCCCATTACCGTTTTTTTTTCTCCGAAAAGTAACAATCGGACGTGTTTAGATTTTTTCAAGTCACGTTTTAAATATAATTTGGTTATTTTTATTGCTTGTTACCGTACTTTGGCAAAAAAACACCCAAAGTACGATCGTCATCGCCTTCCATCAAATGACAGACTTAGAGGGGAGAGATTTTCTTGGTTAATATACAAGCTGGGTGAAAAGTACAAGAACGGCTTAATATCTCGTACATAAGGAAGGTAGATGAGATTGAGAAACCTACTCCATTTAAAAATACTGTTTCATTGTGATTTCAAAAATTTTGCGCCATTTTGAATTTAACTTAATATTTTTTTAATGGAAAGGTGGTCATGGGATACATCATTTTAATGTAGAATTTTAAGGCAAAATCAATGGTGAAAACCGCACATCCACATATCAAGCAGTTTATTTACATTTAAACATTTCATTTAATGTAAAAAAGTAATAATAATAATAAGTACATTAAACTTCTTACCTATCAAATTTTAATGTTCAATAAAATAATTATCAACATAATACCTTACGTTTTGATTGTTTGATTATACGTTATACGTTATACGTTATACTATGCCTGTCAACTTTAGGCAATTTATGTAATGATGACCTCATTTTACCGGTAATATATACCACGTGTTAAATAAGTCCCGGGACTGCATAATATTTTTTTTAACCATTACAGATAGAGCTACAAACCTTTATAAAGCCTATTTTAGTACGTATTCAGTGGACCGCTACTTTTTCGGGGGGGGGGGGCGGCCCACAAGGAGTTAGTAGGAAATCTTAAATGAAAGCATAGGTCGCGTTCATAGAATTAATTAAAGAACATAATGCTGCAAACCTGACCTTTTTCCGTCATTGCAACGACGGGCATTTATCGCAAAAATGCTTTCACCATCGATTTCCTTGTAAAAATGTACATGAAAATCGTGTATCACATCTCCATCTACCTATATGAAATAATATAATTTGAATCAATATGGCGGATCAAAGATAGCGGAAAAATAAAAAACCTACAAAAAAGTTTAGTTTTTTTAAACTACGTAGATCCCCATTTGTTTCTGCTTCCAAGTACATCTCAGTTATGTAATATAAAATCCATTTCCATACTTAAAAATCACCCTGTATATTTCCATAAAAGTAAATTATAAGTAACAAAAGTTTTCTGAAGTAAAGCAATTGAATTTAGATTTTTTAAATTGAATCAACACACGGAAGGTACTTCGATGTGATTAATTATCTAGGAATATTGAAACAGCATCGATGAACTGAATTAGTTCCATACATTTACTTGTTTAGTGTAAACAAACCTGGATACTGTTTATACAACCATTATCCATGGAACCAAATATTTACTTTATCAATAGCAACTTTACATACTCCGCCTCATAAACTAAATACTGTAGATGTGTCTGAGAAGATCTGTTTCAGATCAAACTTTCGCATTCACCCGTCTCCAAAACCAAATGATACCGAAGTTATATGATGCGTCAAGTGAAAATTACGCAATTAAAAACATTCATTATCAACAACCAAAAACAACCCATACCACATTAGATATAAATATCATTCATAATTTGTATCACTATATAATTTTCTGTAATATGAACATCTAATTTCTATGTCATCTAAAGGTACTCTCGCTGCAACCACTACTTAAGAATGATGAATGAATTCAATGATAATAGGAAGTGTATGATGAAATAACGTGCTGTAAGGACAACAAACAGACCACAGCTTAGGCGTAAGTCCTGTCGCACTGAAGGGACAGTTAACAGACCACGACTGGGGTTGGAAGAATCCCGTGCTGAAGGGTAAACAAACAGACCACAGCTTAGGCGTAAGTCCTGTCGCACTGAAGGGACAGTTAACAGACCACTACCGGGGTTGGAAGAATCCCGTGCTGAAGGGTAAACAAACAGACCACAGGTTAGGTGTAAGTCCTGTCGCACTGAAGGGACAGTTAACAGACCACTACCGGGGTTGGAAGAATCCCGTGCTGAAGGGTAAACAAACAGACCACAGGTTAGGTGTAAGTCCTGTCGCACTGAAGGGACAGTTAACAGACCACTACCGGGGTTGGAAGAATCCCGTGCTGAAGGGTAAACCAACAGACCACAGGTTAGGTGTAAGTCCTGTCGCACTGAAGGGACAGTTAACAGACCACTACCGGGGTTGGAAGAATCCCGTGCTGAAGGGTAAACAAACAGACCACAGGTTAGGTGTAAGTCCTGTCGCACTGAAGGGACAGTTAACAGACCACTACCGGGGTTGGAAGAATCCCGTGCTGAAGGGTAAACAAACAGACCACAGGTTAGGTGTAAGTCCTGTCGCACTGAAGGGACAGTTAACAGACCACTACCGGGGTTGGAAGAATCCCGTGCTGAAAGGTAAACCAACAGACCACAGGTTAGGTGTAAGTCCTGTCGCACTGAAGGGACAGTTAACAGACCACTACCGGGGTTGGAAGAATCCCGTGCTGAAGGGTAAACAAACAGACCACAGGTTAGGTGTAAGTCCTGTCGCACTGAAGGGACAGTTAACAGACCACTACCGGGGTTGGAAGAATCCCGTGCTGAAGGGTAAACAAACAGACCACAGGTTAGGTGTAAGTCCTGTCGCACTGAAGGGACAGTTAACAGACCACTACCGGGGTTGGAAGAATCCCGTGCTGAAAGGTAAACAAACAGACCACAGGTTAGGTGTAAGTCCTGTCGCACTGAAGGGACAGTTAACAGACCACTACCGGGGTTGGAAGAATCCCGTGCTGAAGGGTAAACCAACAGACCACAGGTTAGGTGTAAGTCCTGTCGCACTGAAGGGACAGTTAACAGACCACTACCGGGGTTGGAAGAATCCCGTGCTGAAGGGTAAACCAACAGACCACAGGTTAGGTGTAAGTCCTGTCGCACTGAAGGGACAGTTAACAGACCACTACCGGGGTTGGAAGAATCCCGTGCTGAAGGGTAAACCAACAGACCACAGGTTAGGTGTAAGTCCTGTCGCACTGAAGGGACAGTTAACAGACCACTACCGGGGTTGGAAGAATCCCGTGCTGAAGGGTAAACAAACAGACCATAGCTTAGGCGTAAGTCCTGTCGCACTGAAGGGACAGTTAACAGACCACGACTGGGGTTGAAGGAATCCCGTGCTGTAGGGTCTACCAACAGGGGTGAGGCAGTGACGAACGAAGCTAGTGGAAGCTCCATCACATACGTACAGCGGCGAGGCCATAAGACAGTGACGAACGAAGCGAGTGGAGAGGCTCCATCACATACGTACAGCGGCGAGGCCATAAGACAGTGACGAACGAAGCGAGTGGAGAGGCTCCTTCATATACGTACAGCGGCGAGGCCATAAGACAGTGACGAACGAAGCGAGTAGAGAAGCTCCATCACATACGTACAGCGGCGAGGCCATAAGACAGTGACGAACGAAGCGAGTGGAGAGGCTCCATCACATACGTACAGCGGCGAGGCCATAAGACAGTGACGAACGAAGCGAGTGGAGAGGCTCCATCACATACGTACAGCGGCGAGGCCATAAGACAGTGACGAACGAAGCGAGTGGAGAGGCTCCATCACATACGTACAGCGGCGAGGCCATAAGACAGTGACGAACGAAGCGAGTGGAGAGGCTCCATCACATACGTACAGCGGCGAGGCCATAAGACAGTGACGAACGAAGCGAGTAGAGAAGCTCCATCACATACGTACAGCGGCGAGGCCATAAGACAGTGACGAACGAAGCGAGTGGAGAGGCTCCATCACATACGTACAGCGGCGAGGCCATAAGACAGTGACGAACGAAGCGAGTGGAGAGGCTCCATCACATACGTACAGCGGCGAGGCCATAAGACAGTGACGAACGAAGCGAGTGGAGAGGCTCCATCACATACGTACAGCGGCGCGGCCATAAGACAGTGACGAACGAAGCGAGTGGAGAGGCTCCTTCATATACGTACAGCGGCGAGGCCATAAGACAGTGACGAACGAAGCGAGTGGAGAGGCTCCTTCACATACGTACAGCGGCGCGGCCATAAGACAGTGACGAACGAAGCGAGTGGAGAGGCTCCTTCATATACGTACAGCGGCGCGGCCATAAGACAGTGACGAACGAAGCGAGTGGAGAGGCTCCATCACATACGTACAGCGGCGAGGCCATAAGACAGTGACGAACGAAGCGAGTGGAGAGGCTCCTTCACATACGTACAGCGGCGCGGCCATAAGACAGTGACGAACGAAGCGAGTGGAGAGGCTCCTTCATATACGTTCAGCGGCGCGGCCATAAGACAGTGACGAACGAAGCGAGTGGAGAGGCTCCATCACATACGTACAGCGGCGAGGCCATAAGACAGTGACGAACGAAGCGAGTGGAGAGGCTCCATCACATACGTACAGCGGCGCGGCCATAAGACAGTGACGAACGAAGCGAGTGGAGAGGCTCCTTCATATACGTACAGCGGCGCGGCCATAAGACAGTGACGAACGAAGCGAGTGGAGAGGCTCCTTCATATACGTACAGCGGCGAGGCCATAAGACAGTGACGAACGAAGCGAGTGGAGAGGCTCCTTCACATACGTACAGCGGCGCGGCCATAAGACAGTGACGAACGAAGCGAGTGGAGAGGCTCCTTCATATACGTACAGCGGCGCGGCCATAAGACAGTGACGAACGAAGCGAGTGGAGAGGCTCCATCACATACGTACAGCGGCGAGGCCATAAGACAGTGACGAACGAAGCGAGTGGAGAGGCTCCATCACATACGTACAGCGGCGAGGCCATAAGACAGTGACGAACGAAGCGAGTGGAGAGGCTCCATCACATACGTACAGCGGCGAGGCCATAAGACAGTGACGAACGAAGCGAGTGGAGAGGCTCCTTCATATACGTACAGCGGCGCGGCCATAAGACAGTGACGAACGAAGCGAGTGGAGAGGCTCCATCACATACGTACAGCGGCGAGGCCATAAGACAGTGACGAACGAAGCGAGTGGAGAGGCTCCATCACATACGTACAGCGGCGAGGCCATAAGACAGTGACGAACGAAGCGAGTGGATATATTTTAATATACACAAGTACGAAGCTTCAAGAAAGTAATGAAGACACAATTTTACAATTTAGATAACCTTTTTAAAACAAACTTACCCTACTGGATAAGACCCCTTGATCTACCAATATAATTTAACATTTCCTACATAGCCCAAAAAACTAACTTTAGGGCATTACAAGATCTGCCTGTATGATCGCTCCAAATAACCATGACGACCTACCTGAACTTGTTTTTAAATGTTGCCCTTGCATGAGGGAGCACTATATCGATTTCATTACCATACTTGTAGTAAAACAATTTCCGTTACACTTAAGCCAGTTTATATTTAACACTGATTATTATTGTTCATTATAAGACTATAATTTATATTATGATAGCCTATATAATTACAAGACATGTTAAACTAGGCAACGGAAATGAACCTGTATAAAGTAGCTAATGACTGAATGCTTTAAACGGGGGGAATAAAATTTAATGAGACTAATTTAGTTTATTTTATCAGTTTTTATACTATTATAATCGGTAATTACGTGTTACGTAGGGAATTTTAATTTATTACCTTATGTGTTTATAAACGAGCTCACTTCCTAACAGCTTTTTATGAAGTAAAATAAATCTTTGGAGTTATGATTACAACCTGCAAAGTCTAGTTACCGGAAATTTGTAGTTTGTCCAAAAGGCAGTAAAGACAATATAAAATAATTTATTAGTTAACTACAGTAGTGGTTGAAGAATCCATACACAACAAACAGCAATCTAGACGAGAGTATCCATCTTAATCTAACCTAACTATGTCTTCTGTTTTCAGCCCAACCTTAAAGAATAAAACGACCCGTTATGATAGGATGATTAGCACCGGCCAAAAGTTACTACATGACCTCTCACAGTACCTTAAGCGACCTAGTGGGCTCTGGCTGAGTGGACTCGACTTTTCCTTTCTGATAAAGTACGTGATGTCACGGGAACTCAGTGTGCTGATAATATGGAGCACGTCCTACGTGACTATGCCGAGAGTCCTCTGCGTCGACGCAACGCAGAGTTAATAAACCTAAGTAGATATATGGGGGGTCTGTTCAAGAAGAGGACCGCTACTCGTAAACAATGACACAGAACCTGACCTGACAGAACAGCTGAAACGTTGTTGAGTGTATTAAGGACAGTATTTTACCAAGAACAGAAAGAATGAGGAACCAGTAGAGATTTGATAGATTCCTACCTATGTGAATGCATGTGACGCCGTAGAAATAAGAAGGAAAATCTGTTTGACACCATCTGGAAGGACATGAATTTATATTGGGCTCCATAACGATAAAGTCTGTATTAATAAATTATGCATAAAGTTGGTTAGGTTAGGAATCCTTCCGAGTGCCGCTGTTTCAGTGGCGGTCCTCTTCTTGAAGAAACCCTTTTTTTTTAAAGAAGAATCTGAATCTGTAAAAATTAGGCGTTCCAACTTAGGATTTCAAATTTATCGCTTAAAAGAGGAGTGGAGACGGTCAAACTTTAGCACAAGAGAATGGCACTTCAAAAATTGGTCTAATTAAATTGTCATCAATTTATATTGGGCTCTATTCATTATGTATAAAGTTCGTTAGGATAGGAAACCTTCAAAATGTCACTGCTTGAGTATCGGTCCTCTTCTTGAACAAACCCGATAAAGGTCAAACAGACCACTCAAGGAGGACAAGGAGGAGAAAAACAGGCTAAAAAGGCTACAAAAATATCCCGCTCTCGCCATTAGATAACCAAACGATCCACTGAGAATGATGGGACCTCCAGAATCTGTACATTCTTCTCGCCTTCTATTTAGTCGAATGCTCTGCACTAATACACAAAAAGGGTAGACACAATCTGGAAGAGTACCAGATTGAGGGAGAGGAGATGTTTACCCTTGACCCCCCTTCATGTGCTGCACTTCCTAAAGGAGTTTAGGCTGCAGGGGCTTCTACAAACGGGAGTTGAAAACAGTTATCTACACACTTGCGGAGATGTTAATCTCATTGATTGAAACTGTTCTTGTAGTCTGCAATTGCAAACGTCTTGTTAACCTGGCAGTCGAGACAATTTTAACAAATATTGGAAACAAGAAGAATAAATCTTTTGAATCTATCAAAATTTTTGTTCATTTACACTAAAAATAGAAATTATGTTTAACGAAAATCTGATTACAAACAATATAATTTTTTTTTTTTTTTATGAAATAAATCTGTTTAAAAAAACTTACTTTTGGATTTTTTGTTTCCTTCAAAGGTTGTCCCCTACACCTTCAGTTGAAAATCACCACCTGAAAAACATAAATAAATATCAATTTAATTAAAGTAATTCCATAATGAATACGGACCTGGCAAACCCTAGGTGGATCTACAACTTTTTTCATGTCGTCTTGAGTTAGATCCCTCTCTTTCAATTCTTGTTCTCTTACTACCGTGACGCTAGAATATTCGAGGGCTAGGGTATTTTTTTTTAAATATACTTTTCTTCTTCTTTTTTTCAGGGCGATGATGACCGAGAGGTCTTCGCCTTTAAAGGAAAACATTGACAAAAAACCAAGAGGAACTGTTATAAAAGACGAAATTTCTCAAAATCGGGTGTAACTATTTCGTTCAAATTTTAATGAAATGTGAAGATTTTAATAAACCAGATAATTACGGTTCAGGCATAATAATTGGCAATTGAAAATGAATCTAACGAAATAAGATTTACACTTGTAACAAGTTTGACACAAGCGAAACATGCTTGGCCACAAGTTTTTCCAATATACAGAGTGTTTCAGAACTCTTGTCGGATATTTTAGGTTATTGTTCCTGGAGTTAAAGTAAACACAGAACGGGCATTCATTTCTTTAAAACAAGCTTAGTTGTCTGTCTGTCCGTCATTTTATACAAAAACATTATAATTTAAAAAATAAATTAGATATCATGTCCAAGTTTGGTTATCATATTTTTATGTGATCTATCATCAACGTACCAAAAACCATTGTTTTGTATTTTTTCAAAATGGCGGCCGTTTGAAATTTTATCGTCGAATATCTCGAAAACCGTTAACTTTATAGCACACAAAAAAGTTTCCCTTTTAAATGACAAACAAAATGGTTTTTGTATCTTTTCCGTAGCTCAAAGTATATCCAAGTTATTGTCAAAAAACTGAAAACATAATATATTGGCAATTGTCTACAATACCAAAAATTAGTGTAAAAAATATTTTTGGATTATGGTGTTTTTTAATAGTAATAATAAAATCCATTGTTTAGTTTACCATGTTTTAGTGTCAAAGTACCTCTTGTAGGCCTATCATTCGCCTTGTAATTTGCAATAAGCTGATTCATGATATAAACTACAGTTACCCCTTTACATTGGGGTAGAAATTAAAAAAGACAATAATAACAACATAAGAATACATAGTTAAAACACTTTTCAAGAATAAAATAAAAGTGAGACTGCTTACAACAGTTGTACAAAATGCCGCCTACAGACATATTACATGACTTACACCTTTTGATCATAGACTCTCTCACTCGTTTAAAACATTTGTATATTTCAATTCTCCATTTATTGTTACCAATCCCACCTTTTTACGATGACAAAGAGCGAAGTTACAGTCGAACCCTGACCCCCAAATAAAAGTAATACTCGTGTAGTTACGAAGGTTGCGTCTCGACACGTAGCGAGTGGAAGGTCCTCCTCATATCTACAGATTCGAGGCTCTCCAAGGTCGTAACACTGACACGAACATCTACGAGCCCCAAGGTCTCGTCGGCGTCAAGACATAGTGTTATACAAAACCCTGTGTAACAACTGTTTTAACACCTACTGGATAAGACTCCTTAATATTTCCTACCAAGGATCTGCTTCCATTCTGTATGTAAATGTCTCTATTGTAAAAACCCTGACCTCTCAATAAAATGTGATATTCGTATAGTTACTAATAGAGACACTGACACGAGCGAAGCGAGTCATTATTAATTATAGACAAATCTAGCCACCCTCCAAAAAGTAATGACATAAACTACGCAATTAGAGATTCAGAAAACCTGTGTTACAACGGTTTTAAACCAAACACTCTTACTGAGTAAGACCACTTGATCTACCAATACCATTTAACATTTCCTACAATGCTCTAGAAACCAACTTTTAGGTATTACATACTATGATGGGGCGGAGTAAGTATTTGTTTCTTGTTAGCATTTCGTTTTGGATGTCTGTGTGTGTGTGAAAAAGTTGTGAAAAAATATCTGTATCCAAATTTACATTTGTACATTCTTTGTTCCGAAACACACAAAAAACACAATTTAAAAAATGTACTCATGCGTTGACCACAACAGTTATTCAATTCTGAAACTTAACCTAAATAAACAAAACAGTTTAGATTGAACAAACGATTACTAGAAAATGAATTGAAGCGGAAAGAAAGAGGGATATTGTGGTCTAGGACAGTTGTTAAACACGGCAACCGTTTTGTCGATCCGGTCTGAGAGTCGTTTCACACCACCCCACCACTCTGCAGCTGAATTAAATATGAATAAGGGATGAAGGGAAAGAACCTGCATACAATTACAACTCCCTTCAATGTCGGCTCCCTGCCTCGAAATCAATGAACGTTAAAAGCATCTCAATAGGATTACACGATCCACCCCCGTTGAGTTTAGACGCAACGGGTTTTTCATGAAATTAAACGCTTACTGGTAAAATTGATCTCATTAAGAAACGTCTTGTTTTGTGAAAAGTGGATTTCTCAATAACGTTCAACTTTTACATTAACTTACAAATGTTCAACCATCAACTAAGATAAATCAGCTGTTCTTCATTTGACATATTGTTTGTTATTTCTAACCTTACGTAGATATCTGACATTGAATCTTGTTGTGATAGTAGCTGTGACGAAGTATGACACTCCGAGTGAGATAACCAAGAGAGCTAAATTGAATCTTTTATAGAAAGTGTTATAAGATCATACATGCATAACGTAAAAATAACAAATTAAACGTTGTATTCCTTATTGCCAACCAAAAACAAACCCATTTCATCAAAACCAATACCCCAGTAGATATAAATATCGCTCATATTTTGTATCCCCATATAATTTGTGCAACATGAAGAGTGATAGAATTTCACATATATCACGAGTTTAAAAAAAAAAGAGAGAGAGAGAGAAAGAAGAATTATCATTTGGGAAGAAACGGAAGTGTCTGTGGTAAAGAAGAAAAACGAAAAAAGGGAGAAGAAGAACTATTACTTGGAAGGAAGAGGAAGTCTCTATATAGAAAAAAAGAGAAAAAAGAGAGAAAATGGAACTATCACTTAGAAAGAAACGGAAGTTTATAGGGTGAAGAAGAAAAAGGAAAAAAGAAAGAAAGTAGAACTATCACTTGGAAGGAAGAGGAAGTTTCTATGCAGAAGAAAAAAAGGGGGAAAAAGAGGGAAAGAAGAACTATCACTTAGGATAAAACGGAAGTTTCTAGGGTGAAGAAAAAAAGGGAAAAGGGAGAAAGAAGAACTATCACTTGGAAGGAAGAGGACGTTTCTATGCAGAAGAAAAAAAGGGATAAAAGAGGGAAAGAAGAACTATCACTTGGAAGGAAGAGAAAGTTTCTATGTAGAAGAAAAAAGGGGGAAAGAGGGAAAGAAGAACTATCACTTGGAAGTAATAGGAAGTTTCTATCTAGAAGGAAAAAAGGGGGGAAAGAGGGAAAGAAGAACTATCACTTGGAAGGAAGAGGAAGTTTCTATGTAGAAGAAAAAAAGGGAAAAGGGAGAAAGAAGAACTATCACTTGGAAGGAAGAGGACGTTTCTATGCAGAAGAAAAAAAGGGATAAAAGAGGGAAAGAAGAACTATCACTTGGAAGGAAGAGAAAGTTTCTATGTAGAAGAAAAAAGGGGGAAAGAGGGAAAGAAGAACTATCACTTGGAAGTAATAGGAAGTTTCTATCTAGAAGGAAAAAAGGGGGGAAAGAGGGAAAGAAGAACTATCACTTGGAAGGAAGAGGAAGTTTCTATGTAGAAGAAAAAAGGGGGAAAGAGGGAAAGAAGAACTATCACTTGGAAGTAATAGGAAGTTTCTATGTAGAAGGAAAAAAGGGGGGAAAGAGGGAAAGAAGAACTATCACTTGGAAGTAATAGGAAGTTTCTATGTAGAAGGAAAAAAGGGGGGAAAGAGGGAAAGAAGAACTATCACTTAGAAGTAATAGGAAGTTTCTATGTAGAAGGAAAAAAGGGGGGAAAGGGGAAAAGAAGAACTATCACTTGGAAGTAATAGGAAGTTTCTATGTAGAAGGAAAAAAGGGGGGAAAGAGGGAAAGAAGAACTATCACATGGAGGTAATAGGAAGTTTCTATGTAGAAGGAAAAAAGGGGGAAAGAGGGATAGAAGAACTATCACTTGGAAGTAATAGGAAGTTTCTATGTAGAAGGAAAAAAGGGGGGAAAGGGGAAAAGAAGAACTATCACTTGGAAGTAATAGGAAGTTTCTATGTAGAAGGAAAAAAGGGGGGAAAGAGGGAAAGAAGAACTATCACATGGAAGTAATAGGAAGTTTCTATGGAGATTTTATAGTAATAGGAAGCAAAAATGGAGATTTTATTCAAAACATCCAAAGTGTAGATCATTATTGTTGTAGATCCAGGAAGTTTAAGATTTTTAAATAATTATTTCAGTGATTAAAAAAATAATAATAAATTAAATAAAATAATAAAAAAATACATACGTTAAGGCTGCAAGCCGAGTATACAGATTAGTTTCAATGTCATTAATTTATCTGTTATAACTCAAAAATTGCATCAAAAAAAAAAGTCAAGTGAGAAGTGTACGCAATGTGCTGGGAAACGATCAGTTGGTAGAGCATTGGCACGTAAACCCAAAGGTCCTGGGTTCAATTCCCAATCTAGGTCGTATTTTTTTTTTTTCACTTTAAATATTTATTTAATAAAAAGAAATAGCTAAATAACTAAAACTATAATATTAGAGATTAGAAACACTGGTAAGTGGAATATATAACTTTGTTTATCCCTCCATGGAACTGATTCAACATTATAAATTCACCTTTCATCCAGATGATATCCAGCCAAAATTAACCAACGAAAATTACAACTCTCTCAAAATTCATAATAACAAACTCAAAACTGTGTACGAAAGAAGTTTTATTAACATAAGCAATATAAAGTTTTTATGGTTTTAATTTGTCTTGTACATCCAAAAGTGTTGTAAAAGTAGCCAAGGCAGAAGTTACAGGCTATTGAAATTCTGAATCCCGAGATTAAGAGTAGACTATGGTCAAGTCCAGTTTTTATATAAAACACCAAATAAACATATCGAAATGCCAATCTTATTGGTTTTTTTAAAACAAAATCTGATGGTTATTCAGGTGGGGAAAAAAATCATAGTTTCGAATTCTGTATATATTTATCTAAAGTAGTTGCAGATAAGTAGTATGTGTAGCCAACGATTCGTGTAAAGTTTAATAATAGCTATTTTTTGGAGAAACAGCACAACGGTTTTCGATTAAATTAAAGGCTTAAAAACTGGTAACGTTTAGTGATGGAGTAATGAGCTGTAACTAAGGGTTTTGTGAACAGTATATTTGGCTTATTGGAAGTTTCAATGCCCAATAATTCGATCTTGTAAAGACAATATCGCTTGGAAACAGAAAAACATACATTGAAATTTAAAATAGTCATAGACCAAGTCGTAAGATAAAATAAGATAAAAACACTTTTGGTCGGGGGGGGGGGGATTTATTGTTCAAATCGGTTCTTGGGGAGATTGTAAAGTAATAGAAATTAATCCCTTTTTGGAAGATGTGAGTAATTTGATATTAACAAGATTAAAGTTTTTATTTCCCCATAATATATTATACAGAGTGGGTCAAAAATACGATATAGAGTATTTTGCATTTTCGGGAACCCTGAATAAAATAAAGAAGATTTTTTGGAATGACGTTTATTGGCTGTGATAAGTTCCGTGCTCTGCAGCCCCAAAAGTGTGGACCGATTTCCATCAAATTCAGTAATCGGACGTTAGAGTTTATTCGGACATCTGCTATCATTTCTGTATAGACAAGCAAATACGCGGGGTTTCGAAGATATGGATCAACTATCTTCATTAAGTGATAAACCAGAACATATGAAGACCCAAAATTTTGTGTTTTTCTTACGGCAGATACCCACAAATTTCGAATTATCTAAAAATGAAAAAAGTTCCCGAGATATACACGTTTCGATTCAAATAGTTCCAGACGTTTAGTTTTTAGAGGACTTCACATACGACAGATAAACATAGTTTTAGCCTCAAAAAGGATAAATCCGCAAGAAACATCAATTTAGTCCCCCCCCCCCACAACACAAAAGTTCCCCTATACTGCGTATGGTTTATTTCTTTATGCGAACCATAGCATAAAAAAAAATCGATTCAGTTTTGCTTTTCTAATTTTCAAAAGATACGAAACTGAGAATTATATCTACCCTTCCCGGTATTACCTCCACCCCCCTGTGACAGCACGGTGAGTCTCAATTTGTGATGGTGAATATATGTTTGAAACTTGAAGACTTTAATATTCCAAGTGTGCTAAAAGCGAGGGTGAGTTTCAAGTAGGGGTGGAATGAATAATCAACATCTCGTATCATACGGTAGGGTTACCAACTTGAATAGCGTTTTAAAACTTAAAATAAAACATTCTTCGGAATGTTAGTTGTAATCGTACGCTGAAATGAGTTCTTATCCGCCATCTTGGATTCAGTGTTAACCGTGTAAATAAATTATTGGAATAGTAATGATCGCAAAATTATCTGGGACGTCTTATTTTAGAAGTTAGATTATTACAATGTGGTTCCGATTATTTTTTAAAATTTATTTTGACAATCGTTTTACGTTAAATTTTTTTAGTATCGTAGATATTAATAATGTTTGATTTTCCCTTCTTGTTTAACGGTCATCATCGCCTTGTAAAAACAAGGAAGAAAAGAGGATAAAATAAAGACCCCCTAGTCGTCGAAAATTTTATTAGAGTTTTGAGCAAGAGAGACCTGATAGGAAAGATGAAAGAGAGGGATGTAACCAAAGAAAACATAAATAATTATTGAAATTAAAAATAAAATTTAAAGATATTTTAAAACGGACTAAAAAATATAAAATAATATCCCGTAGCCTCATACAGATTTATAACCCCATACAGTTTGTCCTGAAAATTTGTGATAGTCAATTTTTAATAGCTATGGAAATCCTTGTAAGATTTAAAACGAAAAACGTGGGGAGTATAAAATAGATAATAGAAGATTATCTCCATCTATTGAATTAGGAGCTACTTGACCTCCATTAGGAATTTTGAGTTTTCTCAACAATAAAATTACTTTCTTTACTATTAGGTAGAATGCTCCCTACACTCTTTACTATTATTGGTTATTTTCTTTTCAAATTTCTTTTAGCTTTCATTACATTAAACTCTACGTTCTAATTTTAATCTCGATTCAACTGTTTTAAATACACAAGCGCACTTCTGAAAACGCCTAAAAATCTTATATTTCACACACAAAATTAAAAAAAAAAAAAGCCATAATATTATGTGTATAGTCAAAAACCATCGTAAAAGATAGATATTTCGATGAGAAATTCTAAAGTTAACCGACCATATTGGAAAAATGGCCCATGGTATCAAAATTTAAAAACCCTCAAATAAGACAACTAAACAGTTGTTTTTAATATATCAAATACTTTCCAAATAAAACAGCTGGTACACTAATATCACTCACCCTGTGGGTAAGATTAAAGGTTTGGTTCGTGAAGTATGTCTGCCATATTTGAAAGGTTTTTAATTAAAGCTACACAGAGAAGAAACGTAATTATTAAACATTGATAATGAAGTCTGTGAAGTCTTATGGAATTATTTCCTTTTCAACTTCATTAAATACTTCATCTTCAGACAGTTTGGCATTTTAATAGCGTACCTTCTTATGTTATTCATCGACACTACTATCGTTTTGAAATGCTTCTTCTGTAAGAAAATTAAGAGGTGAAATCCTAGTCTTCTGAATCTCACAAAACTAAAAATCCCTGTGTCCGTTATTAAGAACAATAAACTATTAAATTTATTTGATAAATTAATTTTAGTACATTCTGTACATAAACTTCTGGAATGCCAATGAATGGGGTCTAAACGCAGAACGAGGAGGTCATTAGGGGGAAGTAACTGTCGTTGTTTGACTTTCAGTTCTAAAGTTGATAATTATTTGAGAGAGAGAGCTTCATTTATACCTGTTTCTAACCTAGTTGAAATTAATTATCTAGCGATGACAACATAGCGTCGTAGAAAGTTCAAAATACGCCATTGTATTAGTGTTACAACTCATTTCGATTCCTATTGTTAGCCGTAAGCGTACTGTTTGGTAAAGCATTGTTCCTATTAATGGATCCTTGTGGTGTACCAATGTAACATACAAGACTTTGCCTTCAGGGTTACATGGATGACTTAACAACTTTGGACTGTATTGTTGAACAGTTGATTAGTTCTAAAATACAACTACACAGTTAATTTCCCTTCAAGAAGGAAGACGAGTGACGATCTCGTCTTGAGCACAGTATAAAACTCGGCAAACCCAACCCCCAGCTTGGATTGTTGTTGTTACCCTCCAGATAAGATAAGCTGTACCGGCTTGGACACAATTTGAACATATGTTACCAAAAGTCCATTGGCAGCTTTATTTTCACCTGTTTGAAAGTAAAATTTGGAATCCAGATTTGTTATGGCAACCTGTACCGATACATGCTAAATGATTCACCGATGACACTACTTTAACCTTTAAAGACAAAACAAAAGACAATGGCACTCGCTCCTCAAGTAGAGATTTGACAGGTGTCAATAAAAAGACGATGGCACACGCTCCTCAAGTAGAGATTTGACAGGTGTCAATAAAAAGACGATGACACTCGCTCCTCAAGTAAAGATTTGACAGGTGTCAATAAAAAGACGATGGCACTCGCTCCTCAATTAGAGATTTGACAGGTTAATAATTTGACAAATTATTTTCCTTCAGGAAGAAGCGATTGACCCTTTCATAAGCACATTTAGGGTTCTGTTAACCCAAGTCTAATCTTATATTCCTTCCTCCATTGCTTGCACGCGATTATGCAGATATCATGATTTGTTGTTCTAAAATAGTCAGGTAAAAATATGTTTCCTACAGTAGCTGTTGAATTACATTACTAATTTGATTGCAGTATTATTTTGAACAGTAGAGGAAATATGGAAATGTCGATGTTTTGAAAGTCTACACATTTGTATTAAATCGAAAGTAGGTAATGTAATTTGCTGGCTACACTCAATTTTACCTTGGAGATTACATAGATGATTTAACAACAACTCTTTTTTTTAATAGTTTTTAAATTGACAGGCTCGCATCTATCCATTTATACATTAGCACTGTTGCTAATTTGTATTCCACTAAATTTTGGCGCTTCCACGGGTATTGAGCAAGGAATCTCTCAAATACTGGCCATAGGTAAATTCCCACTCCTTTTGGATGTCTGGCGAAATCGGTAATTTTCTACCCCATGTATCCAGGTAGAAAAAGAGAGGGAAGGTGCTAAACCTAAGCAGAAGAGAGCTAAAACTCCTCTGTGGTATACTAACAGGACATATCCATTGCAGGTATCACTTAAGTAAGATGGGCCTGGTGGATGATGACACTTGCAGGTACTGTGGTGAAGAGGTGGAACGCATGGAACACATCATCATGGAGTGCCCGGCCTTATGCCTAAAAAGACAAATTTCTAGAATTATCTTCATTTCGGAAGAAGAATTACTAAACCTCCCGACCAGGGGTTTGATCAATTTTGTCAAAGACATAGATCTCTCCTGAGTCCAACAAGAGGGGGGCACAAAAGATCTAATTAGGTCGCAGTGTAGGAGGCGCTTTTAAAACACTCTCCCCAGTCTTAATAATAATAAAAAATTAAAAAATCCAGGTAGAAAAAGGGACAGAAAATAGGTAAATTCCCACCTACGTGGATACATGGGGTAGGAATTTACCTACAGCATCAAATGCCAGGCAATGATACAATCGGAGAGTCTAAAACTTTGGACTTGATCGTTGAACCGTTACCGTTTATGTAACTGTCAGTAACGCACCAGACTATGGACCGTCTGTTGGTTCTAGAATATAACTTGAGTACAATGTATTTTAATTAATTTTACTTTACAAAGGAAGCTCTGCTATTGTGAGAAGATCGTGTGAGATGTGGGGATAGAAATAGTAAGGTTGTTACCGAATTATTATTATTGATATTAACAGAAACATTGGAAAACTATATTAGTGTACTGAATTCCGTAAAACTTCAGACTTCATTATACTCTCCTCTGTAACTTTATGAGCTCTTTAATTAACTAACTTTCCGTATAATATAAGATGACTTAAAACACTTCACACACAAACGCCATATTTAGTCTCCTCTTGCATTAACTTTCCTACACAAAATAAACTGTTGTTTTATCTATTGATATACCAGGAGTTTTAAGTATTGTTTTCTCTTGTTATTTAAAGGTGGAAAACCTCTCTGTTATTAATCGCATGGTAAGAAAGAACAGATTAAATAAAAATCTCTACCTCTTGAATACTCTTAACATCGTCAAGGTTGGAAGAGAGCGAGAATTGGTCCTGAAAGGAATCTGTGGTATGTGTTGTACTCTACAACCTAAACCCGTGAACCGACAAATTAGGCATATTTTATCCATATATAATTCAAAATTTTAAAATCAACACAAAATCGGATCCATCGGTTTTGATCAAATTTTGGTCAAATGTAAGTAGCCGAAGAAAACATACCAGTCGCCATCTCTCAAAAAATACCGGTTCGTGAATTATCCAGTAAAAAACAAAAATTCGCCATGAGGGCTGTTCCGAAATACTTCATTTCTAAAAACGGCTCTAAGGATTTCAATCAAATTTTAGTGAAATATGAAGATTAATGACCCAAAACGCGTGTGCAAGTAAAAATTACATTTAACTGAAACGTGAAGGAAAATTACCTACTTTATCTCTCACAAATGCTGGTAGAACTAAAAAAATATCGCAATAGGGCTATTATAAAATATGTAACTTCTCAAAACTGGCTATACCGATTTCGTTAAAATTTAAACGAAACTTGAATATTCAAACCCGTGTTCAAATTGGAGATGGGTGAGTGGAAAAAAAGTTTGTGCAATATGTCTGCTCTATATTAACATACGTATTTCATAACTACAGTAGTGGCAATGAAGGAGAGCAGAAGAGAAGAGGTTATTAAAATGTCAAAACTCAAGACTATTTGCCTGAAGATGAAGTAATGAATGAAGTTGAAAAGGGATTACCGGTAAAACTTCAGACTTCATTATCAAAGTTTAGCAACTACTCTCCTCTGTGTAATTTGACGAGCTCTTTAATTAATTAACTTTCAAAGATGACAGAAATACTTCACGGACACGAACCAAACTTTTAATCTTAGCAATAATGTTAAAACTACATAGCCTATACAAATATTAATTAATTTAAATTTTAGTCAAAACTATTAAAGATGTTTATTTTGTAATTCGATTAGTATTTCCTGCTGTGGATCGTTGAGTTTATTTCATTTTCCTGAAGAATAAATCCACATTATACAACAGACATTATGATTACAGCATAAACAAGACAGATGGATTCAACTTGTCATTTATCGAACAACAATAGACGAAACACGTGAGTAGCGCTAGTGACAGCTGTACGGCATGTGGCACTCTCACCGCCAACATGATTTTTTTTTTTTTAGTCACTTCATACTTTATCGTAAATTATTGGAGAGTTTTAAGGCTCTTTCGACTTAGCCGCCATCTTGAATTTAATGTCATCTTTGTAATTAAAAAAAAAAATTTGCTTTTTAATGAAAACATAAAATTGTAAGAACTTTAAATATTGATGATATTAAAAAATATTAATTCCCGAGGTATCCTAGCTGTATCTACACCTTTCTTTATCCAGTCTTGGGTTAGATCTCTCTTTTCTATCAGGTCCGTCTTGACCAACTCTTGTTGTCTTATGACACTGACGCTATTACAGCATTCTAGAGCTAGGAGTATATTTTTTAAGGTGACGATGACCGAAAGGGTTTTAGCCATAAAAAAATAAAATAAAGCTAAGTATATTGGAATGATCCTGGACACTAAATTTCATTGGAAGAAACACGTTCAAATAAAACGAGCTTCTAATGAGAACATGGCGTGGAACTCTATCTGTATAGGAACAGGTCTATTTTATATTTTTGAACGATAACTCAAGACATGCAGTTTCATAATACGTCTTGTTTAGGTCCTTGGAGGATATCTCTAATTTGTTGTCGCTCTAAGGGGCTCTATAGTGAGTACTGGCGTAACATCCTAGACATCTAGACATTTTTCTCATAGAGTCTTGGTTTCGATCCCTCTTTTTCAACTTTCCTATTCATAAATATTACATTTGTTGTTTAGATTTTTGTACTTAATTAAACCTTGCCAGCCTGTTTTTAAATTCATAAACGCTGAAATTATTACATTAAATGAAACAAATCAAGGATTAGAATTATCAAAAGAGACGGTATCGTAACATCTCGTCCTGGCACATAGTCTAGGTTAGATTAGAATATAATATAAAAAATAATTGTTTTTACAAATTTTAAAAATATGTTAATAGTAATAACACTTCTCGTATGAAAATGTTTTTATAGAATTTGGTAAAACTAGATAAAATACTTTTAAATTTATTCAATTTTGTCTCCCCAACGGGAAAAAAAAAGAAATATATTACCCTTACTAACAAGTAAAATATACAAATTTTTCGAGCTGGACGAAATGTTCCTTTTTTTCTAGGAAATTGGCAGCGGGACGAAATGTTACTAAAACCAAAGAGACTTAAACGTAGCAACGTCGTCCCTTACTGTGATAATTCGTTTTAAGAATTTATTTTTAAAAAATAAGGGAAGGAGATGTTGGAACATTTCCTGCCAGTAGAAATATAAAAAAAAGTGAAGTGTTTTAATGTAGATAGGAAGACCCGGAGGGGGAGACGAAGTCATTAGGCATGGTTGAGTTGGCGCACGCACGCACGCACACGCGCAAACTATATAATCGCCTCACCGCACACCGCGTCTGGCCGACGATTAGACAATTGTTTTGTCAATAGCTCTGGAACATGAAGAGGATAGGCCTACTCAAATTAGTTAACGGTTGAAACTATACTAATATCCTTGTATAATTAATTACTAATGGTAAACTATGCAGTCACACCCGCATATGCAATACAATAATAAATGATAAAATATAATTATTATGATTTTAAAATATAACGTTAATTACACATCCAAGTAAATCGTCTTGATCTGGGCATTATAATTTTTAAAGAAACCTTTGTATTTTGGTTTTGCTCATCAACAACTGGCTTTGTTGTTAATTATTTGGTTTTTCAGTATCAGATAGCATACACCTCATTTTAGGACAAACCTTTGTTTCAAATTAGTCCAGGCTAGCATTAACGTAAAATAATTTAATTATTGATGCTGATGAACCCAATCAAGCTGTTTATCTGTTATTTTATGTAAATGGTTGCTATGGTAATTCCAAATTATTTATAATATTAAGCCAAGCTAAGCCTAACCTAAAATTATGAGAATAATTTAATTATTGATGCTGATGAACCCAATCAAGCTGTTTATCTGTTATTTTATATAAATGGTTGCTATGGTAATTCCAAATTATTTATAATATTAATCCAAGATAAGCCTAACCTAAAATTATCAGAATAATTTAATTATTGATGCTGATGAACCCAATCAACTGTTTATCTGTTATTTTATGCAAATGGTTGCTATGGTAATTCCAAATTATTTATAATATTAATCCAAGCTAAGCCTAACCTAAAATTATGAGAAATTGAATTATTGATGCTGATGAATCCAATCAGCTGTTTTATATAATTATGTTATTTTATGCAAATGGTTGCTACGGTAATAAATATAAAAATGGCTACAAATCTCCAAATGTAAAGCCTAGCTGAACATTTTAAAAACTAGTTTTCGACCATTTTTAATTAATTTTGTTAGAATATCTCAACGTTGAACACAACTTCGTATGATATTAAAGTTGTTTTATTATATACTACCGATCTCACTAAAAATTCCGGTAGGTACGTGAATTATCGGGGGAAAAAATTTTAATCGACCATGTGATTGTTATAAAATACGTAATTTACAAAAATCGGCTCTACCGATTTCGTTCAAATTTTAGTGAAATGTAAAGATTAACACCAAAACCTCGAATGGAAAATCGCAAGTAAAAAACTATTACAGTTTATGAATAATTGTAAAAAAATAAAAACCTAACCTAACCTTGGTCACTAAAAGCACGATTTCCTTTGAGGACGCGTTTATAACAAAAGCGAAGCAAGTTCAAGTACTATTTAAATATATAAATATTTTTCAAAGATTTATTGACCGACAACTATGAAACTGGGGAATTCTTTTCATAGTTTTTTTATTTAGTTTTGCGGATAAGTGAGTGAGAGTGAGAAAGGTTGTGCAATATCTTTGCACCCGATAGCTTCATTAATGGTAAACGTATCTGCATCATTAAATAATTATACTATTGAATAAATATTTATATTGGAGATAAAATATAGAAGAACAGCCACTACATAACCTGACAGATGAAACGAATTGATTACAAAAGCATATAAAGAAAATACACAATAGCAGAAGAGTTTATAAAGAAAACGTAATGGACCATAAAAGAAGAGAACAATACCACAAAGGAGCGTATTAATCTGTTGAGCTTTTTATTGTATAAGTATTGTTCAAGTTATCAGTAGGTTCTGGAAGTATTTTGTTATCTTATAAACCGGTTATAATGAAACTTATGAATGGAAAAACGTATAGGTTTTCTTGTGAATTTTTACGTGAAAACTTGTCTTCGGAATACTAATAATCAGACAATGTAAACACCTCCCAAAAGTGAATTTAAATATACGTTGAAAAAACATAGCACTATATTTCTTATTGAACTACTTACAAAATATTTTATAACCTAACTTATAATGTAATTACTTCGGTAGCAAAATTGAATTTAAATAAAATGTTGCTGGACAAATATAACACTAATCAATCATTTACAAAACATGTGATTTTGACCGTCGTAATGTTAATGTAAAAGATAGATTATTAATCAATACGAACGCGTTATAAAGTTTAGACAATACTAAATTTTCACATTTTTACTGACAATTACTGAAATTACATTTTTGGTAACAAATGTTTTTTTTAATTTTTATATGTTTTGGGGATGAGTAAATGAAAAAGTTTACGGAATGTAATTGAGGAATGGAGCGAGTGCCATCACCTTTTCATTGACACCTGTCACATCTTCACAAGAAAAACGTGCGTCATTGTCTTTTTATTTACACCTGTCAAATCTCTACTTGAGGAGCGAGTGCCATCGTCTTTTATCGCCATCTGTCAATTCTCTACTTGAGGAGCAAGTGCCATCGTCTTTTATTGCCACCGGTCAAATCTATACTTGAGGAGCGAGTGCCATCGCCTTTTTATTGGCGCCTGTCAAATCTCTACTTGAGGAGCGAGTGCCAACTGTGCCATCGTCTTTTTATTGGCACCTGTCAAATCTCTACTTGAGGAGCGTGAGTCATCGTCTTTTAATGAGACCTGTTAAATCTCTTCTTGAAGAACGATTGCCATGTAGAATTCTCTGTCGTTATTAACAAAATAAGTGTGGTAGGGCGTCTTATAACTTCAGAAGATTAAAATGTTCCTATAAAACAGATGTGCTTACACCACCAAAATGAAAAGTAGTAAAGTAATAGGTTAGGTTATATCACATTAGCCTACAGGTTTGTTTAATTATTACAGTAATAGTTTTAATAATACTTTCTAGTTTAAACTAATGGAGACCAACAATAGAATAAGCATGCGAATATTCTGGGAATTACTTCCGTTCTTTTAAGACCGGATGGCACCGACTCCGCCAAACGGAAAATTACCTGAATTTATCTCGTCAAATTTTGAGTCGGACGGCACTCGCTCTTACACTCAATGTATTATTTAGAGATTATTATAGTTAACGAATCTGTCCAATGAATTGTGAAACCTAGTTACAAATTTGACAGAAACAATTAATTATATTAATAAACCAAATTGTTAACAAAATTTCCCCCTTGGGTAGGATCGGTTTACTTCTCACTAGTTTTGGTATAGACGTTACTATAAAGGAGATCAGAATAACTTGAACGTCTATATTATAAACACGTCTATATCGATTGATTGTCCTGAAGCAGCTTCCCATCTCTACAAGACATAGAGCTAATTCTGCACACGCAGCGAATGTTTCAAAGATGCAACATTAGTTCAAGTGAAAGTCGATATGTGTAGTGGGCAAAGCGCGTTGGAATTCATGACAAGCATGTAATTTTATCTTCTAAGACTAAACATAGATTGAACAATGAAATTAATGTCCATTATACAGTGTACTAGTTTTTATTACTTTTGTTTTATATTGGAATTTAAGTGTTCAACAAATTTGTAAAAAAAAAAAAAAAAAAAAAAAAAAATTCCAAACACGCACGTTACAGACTATACGGAGTATTGTACGACGTGCATTTTCCCATCGAATTTTAAATGGTGCAAAAACATTGCACAAACTTTCTCAACTGACCCATTCTCAAAACCAAAAAAAAAACTAACCCGAATTAAATTAACCACTTATCAAGTAAAATTCATAATATAAATCCTTCATGAAATTTCTTCCACAATCAAACGTATAAAACAAACAACGCATTAACTCTCTCAGTCACCCATAGACAAAACCAAATACCAATCAAGTCGTTCAATTAAAGTGGAGCTTCTATCAGACCAAAATGTAAAACTGGAAGTAATCACCAACACAACGTCAATATTCAATTTGACTTTCAATTTTAAAAACAGTGAGCTATAATTTCATACAAAATTTAGATGAAAGAAAATTTCCCAAAACCACAATAAAACACTAACAACACAAAGAATCTATAGTTATGTTTATTCTACCTTATGTACATTTCAATAGCATTGCTATCATATTCAGAGGTACAATACACACTAATGTTAATAACTACCATTACTACTGCAGCTACGCGTTCCCCCCGTCAGTCACCTGATCACCTCTGTGATTGGGCGAGGGGATAAGGTTAGGTTAGGTTAGATATATGCTTCACCTCTTCCAATATGGGGTCAAATTAAAAGAAAGATACCATTGAATTTGATCAGTAATCAATCTCAATTCAATGTATCATCTTGAAGTGTTGTATGTTCATGTAGGATATACGAAGGGCCACTTTTTTCGTATATTCGTTTAACCTTATTATGTTTTTGATAATATGGTAACGATCGGAGAAACACAAATTAATATTTTAAACGTCAATTAGCCAAAAAACAAAACTAAAAAACCTTCGCCCTAATACAATGCTTCAGTTATTTATAGGGTATTTAAAGTAAATAATAATAAGGAAAATCTGTATCGTAAAATACTGACGTTGTAGTCAATTACCAAGAAATAATTGCTTTCTCTCTCCACGACCGACCGATATAGTAAAGAATTCCGTTTGTTAAAACAATTACGTATTCATATTTGTGTATAAATGGACTCTTGGAATGTTCGCAGACAAGGGAATCACCGAGTATATGTGTATCGACAATTAATTAAACAATTTAACTTCAAATTGCTAAGGACTAAGGATAATAAAGTTCCTTCTCAACTAGAAACCATTCACGATTTAATCTTTCTAGAAATATTTTTACTGTTGTTGTTTTTATAACATTAACTTCCTATCAATAAATATTGCAATAACTTTCTCATTTCGAAATTTCATCACCATCTAGATAAAAATATCTCCATGTTCTATCTACTAAATTCCCATTCGTGTCAGTCTTTCAGCAGATAGGTTGATACAAAAATTCGAGTCCATCACGTCAGCGTTATTGTGTAATTGGATTATGAAAGAAAGTTAATGAAAATGTAAATAAAGCAATCTAAGACGAGCCAACAAACAGTTTAGAACAGTTTAATAAAGAAAGTGTAGTGAAGGAAAAGTTGAACAATAAGAAAGTTATTAAGGTGGAAAGATTTCTCTTTATATTAAAAACTAAAATATACAGAAAGATTAAAAGGAGGGAAAACTTCGCAACGGATCTACAAAGCAAATTATTCAAGAAAAGAAATAAAAAGATATGAAAGAGGGAGAGACAATACTTGAACCTCTCTAGAGTCTTGGAATGACTAAATAATGTAGCCAAGTGATGTTGGAATACAAATAGACTCACGCCTTCTTTAATTATTGGAGGGAAACACTGAAATGTCACTTCCAATGAATTCCTCACGGATAAATCTAGTCTGTAATATATTTTCACTAGATGTTACCAGTCACGTACATCCTGTATTAATACATACTAACGATGCAAATTAAATTGTTTGGGAATCGACATTGTTTGAACTGATTTTATGGTTTCAGGAAACTGAAAATATGATTACTGACATGGCGTCCGTTCGTCGTCATTTTCGTCAGTACGTAAGCACTATAGCGGACACCAAAATTAAAATAGGAACATCAAAATTGGTGATCATATAAAACAGTTAATCCAACAGAAAATATCAAAATGGCGGCCATTATAAACAGTTTTTTTGTTTATATCTCGCGTATTATTCAACTTAACACACCAAATTAGATAAAAGTTTGCAAATTTCAATTCTGCATGTAATGGTACCAACCCCACCTCTCTACGATGACAAATGGCGAAGTTATTGTTAAAAATGTAATTTAGAACCCTGAAATCTGATCTCCCAAGAAAATGTGATATTAGTGTAGTTTCGTGATCCGATAGGGGCGAGTCATCGACACGAGCGAAGCGAGTGGAAACCCCCTACAACTAGAGCTCACGACGTTAATAAGTGAAGATACAAAATTAAAAGGTTGAAACCTGTGTAACAACTGTTTTAAACAAGCTGTGGAGTTTGGGTGCGCAGTGGGTCTAGGCGTCAGTAAGGTGTTGGGGGAAGTGGCCTCCTCAGTCTGTGTTGGGTATTGGTACTAACAACGATGTCCGCAAGACCGCTGGATCGTGGACAGTAGCCGGCGCCGACGGTTTCCCCTACAATCCCTCTGTCCCCACGCGGCCTCGAACTACAAACTTGTACCTCCCCTCCACGCGCAGCTCACAGCTCAGATGAAACCTGTCCATTTATACTCTACTAGGTAAGAACCCTAATCTACCATACAATTTAACATTTCCTTCAAGACATAAGAAACCAATTATTTGACATTTAGAGACTTGTATAATGGAGATGGGTAAATAGCATGATGACATCAAGTTAGGATCCCACTAGACAGTGTTGTCAAGTCTAAATTGACAATCCCCTCGCAGTTACTTGAGTGTTCGCAGTGGGACATATCCTCGCATGTCAAAAATAAATTACCCTTTTCATCAGCCTAAGTGAAAAGTTGAACTGAACGCAACTGGGAGAAGTAAGACCGTCATTTTCAAATGCAAACCTACATTTTTGTGTTACGTAATTCAATATGTAATCATTTATTCTTTGTAATCTTTAAAATTTACAGCCGTTAGGAGAGAGTGACCGTTTAAATGTTGTTGCAATTAGACAAATTAAATTTCTAACCTAAAAACCCAATAAAATACAATGCATTAAATCATCAAGTACATCCGGTTTATAATTTGCAAAACGATAATTGAGAGAACTAGAACTCTAAATAAAAAAAAAAATTTTTGAAACAATTAGTTGCACATTTCACAACAGACAGACAATATTTTAAAAACCATTTTAAAATATTAACTCAAACAATCTGACGCTAACCCACCAAATACACCAGAACTATCGGAATTACAAACGAAACATAACATTCCAAAGTCACGTAACACAGAAAGACTGCCGCCGCGCCGCCTTGTCAAATTCGATACACCTCTCCAAACCTGGAAATGATAGGCACTTTTCCCGGAGTGTAATTTGGCTCCGTGACAAAAACACCTGCCTCGTCTTGTTTCTAATGCACACAAAATCCCTTTACCTTACAACACATCCTTGTTATTGCAACACAAGGCGATAATACTGTTTTAAAATAAAAGTAGGTTTCTTATATGGTAGGCCTAACTCGGTGTGTAATATATGCCGTAGCGTAAAGAGTGCTTGAAAAGAAACTTACTTTTATTATTTTAAATTCTCTTTACGGCAAATTCGTGGGTGAGAGGAGCAACTTAAGCTTATTTTAACTGTTGGGGGGGGGCTAGACAATTCTCAAAAATTTATAATTGCACGTATAGGTTTGTGACACCTTATTTTAAACGTCTATCTGAGACAAATTAAATTCCGACAACTCAAAACAAAATGGCGACCAAAAGAGTTATTTTATTGACGAAGCTTGTATGAGATTACCTCATATTAAATGTTCTCAAAAGTTAGGTTAGACAGTGATGTAAGAGATGTTTTCTATTTGAAGCAGTGAACCAACATTTAGACAAATCGATTCTGATTCGATCTAGCTTCGTAAATAAAATAACTCTATTTGGCCGCCATTTTGTTTTGGGTGCTCCGAATTTAACTGACTTTATCTCATTTTTCTTGTCTCACAGAGACGTTTGAAATGAGACGTCACAAGACTATACAAAGGCCTTTTTCGGAATTTCAACTCCATTTTTTTTAATGGAATCCTTTTTATTTGTCATAAAATGATATTCTTAATAGCAGGTTGACAAAAAACATCATAAATAGATTTGGTTAGGTGGTTTGTACAAGTATATTACACAGGGTGTTTCCAAGAATCGTTCCAAAACTTCACCAGCTTATTCATCACACCAAAAGCAATGAAAAAGTTTATATAATCATATTTCCTAAAGTATTTTTTATCTTGCCACCATTTTGTGTTTTTAATCCAATAAAATCATAACGGTAAATGATATGGAGTTCAAATTTTGATGTAACTTAGTATTGTAAAAGACCTAAGTTGAGATAATAATCCAACAATTTCCTTTACTAATTTCAAAATGGGGGCTATTTAAACATTTTAACGTCATACATTTGAAAAACTATTAATTTTACAAAATATTTTTCTTTTAAAGACAAATAAAATCTTCTTTTTATTCTTTCCGTATCTTAAAGGTTAACCGAGTTATCGACAAAAAACTGAAAACATTAATTCTTGGTAATTGTCTACAACACTCAAGATTAGCCTACAACCATTTTTTTTTTAGAATTCTGCAAATTTTTATCTTCAAATCTTCTTGTAGTATAACAACTCTACTATCAGCGCACTAAACAACTTAATGAAATAACAAAATGAAAACACATTGAAAACAAAATGATTAATTATTTTGGTTCTAGGTTAATCTTGAATGTTGTAGACAATTATTAGGGCCTACCAAGAAGTAATGTTTTCAGTTTTTTTTTTGTCGATAACTCAAATATTCTTCAAGTTAGAGGAAAAAATGGGTTTTTTTTTGTTTTTAAAAAAGAAAAATATTTTGTAAAATTAACAGCCTAGAACCATTTTTTTTTTAGAATTCTGCAAATTTTTATCTTCAAATCTTCTTGTAGTAAGTTATAACAACTCTACTATCAGCGCACTAAACAACTTAATGAAATAACAAAATGAAAACACATTGAAAACAAAATGATTAATTATTTTGGTTCTAGGTTAATCTTGAATGTTGTAGACAATTATTAGGGCCTACCAAGAAGTAATGTTTTCAGTTTTTTTTTGTCGATAACTCAAATATTCTTCAAGTTAGAGAAAAAAATGGTTTTTTTTTGTTTTTAAAAAAGAAAAATATTTTGTAAAATTAACAGTTTCTGAGATATTCGCTTTTAAAAAAAAAGTTTAAATAACAGCCATTGTGAAATGAGTAAATAAAATCAGTTTATTATTTTTTCTGCATCTTTATAACCATAACATGCCAAATCCCAACTCCATATTATTTACCGTTAAAAAGATATGAATTTTCTTGTTAAAAACACAAAATGGCAGCCTAGATGAAGTTTTCGGACTTCTTTTTGGAAACACCCTGTACATAATATATACGTCCATACTCGTGGATAAATCATAAGGTAAGTTAATATTCAGGTAAAGTACGGTAAGATAAGTCAATATGCATAACCAATGTCATAACAACTTTGTATTTTGTTTACTTCCTTATTTATTTATTTCCTTATTCTATATCCATTCTATGCAGATAAGAAGTCAAATTAAACACAGTACAAGCGTCTAAAGTCTTGTAAACCATAGAATCGGCATTATTTGTTTTTATTTATAAAACGTATTTCTCCGACTAATTTTTAATTTACAATATTTTTATTACAAATGAAAGGAATTCGATTTTAAAAAAAGTGAAAAAAGTAAGGTTGAAATCCGATTACCTGAATCAATAGAATTGGTCACAATTTCACCGAAAATGCCTCTTCGGGAGTTATGAGTGCAAAATGAAAAAAATGTTATTATATTTCAAAATCTGCGATTTTGATCAAATATTAGGCTGTTTAAACAATGTGCTAACTCTACTAACGTCTATTTTCGCATATACGACGATGGGCATAGCACGTTTCCACTTTGATCGGAAAGATGCCAATCAATAGGCTAGGTTTAGAACCGATATTTTACAAAAATTTCATCTAAATCGTAACAGCCAATTTTGAGAAAAAAGTGTTTGAAAAATATTGATTGCTACGAAAAATCCGAGTTGGTTGTTTTAATTAAATCGTCATTAAATGAAGTGAAACAACCTTCTAATTAAGTACAACAAAAAGTTTATTAGATTAAACAATAAACCTCAACACTAATTATCTTCACAGAACTACGAATAACCTTGAAAATTATTTCCAATATTAGTTTATAAGTTTAACGTGAACTATTAGTTCAATCAGAACGCGGTCAGGTCAAAAAACAAACATCCTGTTTCGTCACAACTGACACGTCCGGTTTTGTTGAGTTGTATGAGAAAAAAACGCCACTCATTAATTTTGAAAACATTATTTGCTTATTCCTTTTAAATATCTTACTCGTGTTATTTTTTTATTTCAGTTAATTTATTTCTTTTAAAAAACCAATTTAAAAAGCCTATATAAATGGGATTCATCCCACATGAGCATAAACCTATATTATAGGAATGGTTCTGCTTGAATGTAGACAGAAAGGTTTGTGTAATGTAACATAAATTCACATGTTTTGTTAATTTTTAGAAAATCCCGTATATAAAATTACATTTTATTAATTTAAGTCTTAGACTTTCAATTTATATCTTAGTATAATTGATATTCTAATAATTTATATACTTTAAATAAATAGGTAGGCTTACTTTTTAGAATACCCTGTATCTGATACGTAATTTTCAATACATCTTGACTTACTTTACATCACAATAACCAAATAATAAATCATTATTCACTCAGACCTAAAGAGAACGTTTAATATTGTGCAATATATCATCATAAATTACACTATTTTGTTAATTTTTGGAACATGTATATGAAATTACACTTTATTAATTTAGGTCCTAGACTTTTAATTGATAGTCTAATAAGTTATGTAGCCCTACAGTAATTAAGAAATATGTAGCCATATTTTGTTTTGTTTTTTAGAACACCCTGTATCTGATACGTAACTTTCAATACACCTTGGCTTACTTTACTTAAACCAGCAGAGAGAACGTTTAATATTGTGTTTACAAAATTAGGAAATTTAAAACGCCATAACTCGGTTGTTATTAAAAATAAATTTAAAATTCCTTTCAAACATCTTAAATTGACTTATTAGAATATGTAAAAATAATAATAGCGTCATATTTTAAAAAAGTTGAGAAATATAAACTTTCGTCAATTTTTGGAACATTCTGTATAACCTACTAAACCCTTTAGATAGCTCAGGTTAAGAGCTTTAAAATGATAGATAGGACATTTCTTTCTATCTATAGCAGTTCTTGAAATATTAAGCTGTATAGAACTTTAAACAAATATTAAAATAATGAAACTCCAAAAAAACGTCGAAAAGAGTGAACATTCGATCTATAAATAGATTAAAATACCTCCTCAATCTCCCTTCTACCAACTTTGTACAAATAATCTTTGATACTTATTACATTATACTTTAACTGCTTTTGCATGTTATTAAATGAAATATGTAAACAGGAATTTGTATCTGAAAAGGTTTTATTTTTGTAACAAGCACTGATTAGTCGAGTTAAGAAAATTTCATCAAAACTGGTTTAACCGGTTTTGAGAAATTCCACCTTTAATGACGACTTAATTACTTCTTTTGTTGTTTAGCTCAAAATAATAAAAATACAGTGTAAACTAAATGTTTAAAATAATTTGTTAAACAATTTGTGGGAAAACAATAATTGTTTACAAATTGGGGGTTATGAAATTGTTTTATTTGATAAGCGAAACAATTATACTCTCACTTGGAAGTTCATTTGTTCCGACGAAATAATAAAACATATTTGGTGGTTAACAATACCGTAAATTATTGACGTAATGAATATGATTGATTGACTTCAATCTATATTTTTATTTTAAAACAAAATTGACTTTAGAGAAAGAATTTGATTATTTTCCTGAAAAAGAAGCTCAATCATTCGATACACTTTGTTACAAATGAAGTGGAACCGCCCATAATTAAATGAGTTCAAAGAAAGATCACATGTAGGAGAGAAATAAAAAAATCAAATTCTAAACAACTCATAGATTATTGAAAATAATCGCTGACAACTCAATTACAATAATATTTTCTGCACTACCGTAGCCCGTTGCAGACCAATAAACGTGACAGAGAGAGAGAAACATAGAGACGAGAGAGAGGGGAAAAGCATAATCACAATCCCCTTGCCCCACCCCGCGCCAGGCTTCTGTGAGTGAGTGCGCGCTTTTCAAAAGCTCTTCGATGTAGCAATCGCCAGTTGAACATCGTGTACTCTATCTAGCAACCGCCAAGTGAAGGCATATTCGTCACGGCCGGTCTCTCAGTTCCCCTCATCACTCACGCTACCCCGCCCCGCCCGCATCGATTCTCTCGCCAACAACGTGGAGTGAGAGAGAGAAAGAAGGGACGGGATAATCACAGCCTTATTATGACAGAATAACATCTATGCTGACATTGACACCCCTCTAGGTCTTTTAACCATGAGATGTATTGGTTTCGGCCGGCGCCGTCTATAGAAAATACCTGTATGACCCAACACTTTTAAAAAACCAACGCCCCTGTCCTGAGTTTCACCTAATGTTATCGTAAAAGCGGAAAACTCAACTACTGAACGTCGTAAAAGTTTACGGCGTCCCATTTTTGTTATGTGAACACATTTCGGAATTTGGATTTGTTTTAGCGAAATTTATCATATTAAATGCATTTCATTTATAAGATAAAAGATAACAAACCGTGACATTTATTATATAATGATCCACGAGTGTGTGATGGAGTATTTTCGATTCACAATTAATTAGGTTATAACCGTCAGAAGTACATGAATAATTAATGTTTGTTTTAATTCGTTGTTGAATATTAGCACAGTAAACAAGTTCTATAATTTCAAGGTAATACAATCTGAATAATTTGTATTTCTCTCACATCTACTCACGTTTAATGTCATGGGCCGTCAAAAAATAAATGTCGATTAGTTTTTAACGGATATATTTTGACTTTCTACGAGTCCAAAAAGTGTTTTTTCGTCTGTATGTCCAGTGGATAAATCAAATTTGGTATATGGATATATTTTGGCCATGTCTGAGGTTGATCGGTAAAAGTAGCTGGCATAAGAAAAAAACCACGAAATTACGATTTTGATGAAGTAAAGCTAGCATCTAAGTAGCCAAATTAAACTCATTGGTCGCTATAGTTCTACAATCTTAAATTATCGATAATAACCAAATTTTGGTCTGTAATCAAAATTTTGGTCTGTAATCAAATACTTAAATTATCGATTTCGTTAAAATGTTAATGGAATGTGTAGATTAATGACCCAAACAAATGTACAAAATATCAAGACAAAAATATTAAAGTTCAGGAATAATAAAATTGTCAAAAAACAAAAAAACGAACCTCGACCGCCGTCATCAATTTAATACGTTGCGGACGCGCTTAAAGCAACAAAGGAACCTATTTAAACATAAACACGCCGACCATGGTTCATTACACTCTTTGACATTTAAAATAACTTTATTTATTACTCAATGACAGAATTATACGGCATAGAGAGGTGGAATTACACGGCAAATCACAAATAAACGAAAATTGTACGTGAAAGTCTGTTGAATGTTTACCGACTATTGCAGTATAATTTCTAACATGAAATTGTGACTATTGCGAAATCTCTGAAGGAAACGCCGACAATAGAGTCTGAAATGGGGACTGACCCTATCTATTTGACAGACATTTACCAAATTTGGAGGACAAGAATGATTTACAAATCGTTGTTAGAGTTAGGAATTAGAAACTAGTTGATGGCTGACATCACGGTACTTACCTAGCCCCATCATAAAATGTATTACAAGCAGAACCTCTAAATCTAATACCTAAAAGTTGGTTTCTTGTACCTGGTAGGAAATGTTAAATTGTATTGGGCAGTTTGCTTAAAACAGTTGTAACACAGGTTTTCTGAACCTCGTAAATACATATATTTACTACTATCTTGAAGTGTAACAGGGTTCGCTCGTATCAGACCTCGATGCTGCACATATGTGACTCTGCCCTGCCGGATTGTCTTGGGAGGTCAGGGTCCGAAATTACATTTTTTAACCATAACTTCTTTATTTGTCATCGTAGAGACGTGGGGTTGGTACCGTTACATGCAGAATTGAAATCTGCAAAATTTATCTTATTTATAAATTGAATAACACACGAGATATAAACAAAAAACTGTTTATGCCGCCATTTTGACATTTTTCAATAAAGGTACTAAATGAGCACACTACAGTTCGTATCGTGTCTACGACAACGACAACGGATGCTGAAAATCACCAAATTTCAAAATGGCGGACAATTTTACTTATTTACTTCTAATCTAAGCCCATACATCAATACTAAGATCGATGTCGACAAACAAGGACACAACAAACATTACCCTATCAAACCTGTTTACCAAGTATGTTAATTTACAATACTCTCGTATTCTTAGAAACTAATTTGGACAATAAAATATTCCTTTGGACAAAGTAACGACGGAAAGCCGGTAGGCACGTGTATCCGGCCAACACCCTCATCTCTCGGGATAATTAACTTGATTATGACACCCTTTTGAGAGGTGTCAGCTGACCTTTTCAATGTTTACTATAAGGGGTTAAATTTATATATAACTTTCTCTCACCCATTGATAAAAAGAAGAAGACATTTTCTGTGACCACTGAGAAATTCACTCAACTCTACACGGCAAGGGAAATTAATGAAAATCTCCACAAAATACCAACGATTTTAAAGTGGAGATTTCAGCACAAATTTTACAGAAGAATCATTTCACCCACTGATTGACTTTTTAAAAGACTTTAACAATGTCTAACGATAAAAAAAAAGAAGAAAAAGTACAAGATATGGAACTTCAATAGACGCTGATTGACTTTTTAAAAGACTTTAACAATGTCAACAAGATATGGAACTAGAATAGACGCTGTATTCACAAGATCGATTTCCGAAACACAAGAATAATGTATTATTGTAAATAGTACTGTAAAAAATAATTATTGAAATGTAAATATTGTTTTACTAATATTTAATAAAGAAAATAAATTTAATTTTTGTTTATAAATACACAATTCTCATAGTCTTAAATTTATATTATAACTACACGTAGGGTACAAACACTCTCCAATTATTGCCTCTTTATTACCTTAACTTACATTTGTATTAAATAATAAAAAGTGAAACAATACATGTAATTAATATTATTACATTTTTGAAAGTTAAAAATTTCGAATTCATTTTCAGTATCCAGGTCACTATTAGTTAAAATATAGCTTCTTACCTTGTTTCCGTCAAAGTGACTTCTTTTTGCGTTAGTGACGCGTTTCGGGATTTTTATCTCATCTTCAGATTTGTGTTGTGTCTGAAGATGGGAAAAAGTTCCGAAACGCGTCACTAACGCAAAAAAGAGTTCACTTGACGGAAAAAAGGTAAGAAACTTTAATTTTAAAATTTTATTAATTTTTTTAAATGATAGTTAAAGTTTTCACTTATGTTTACCGTCCCGCGACAGTTTCTTATTTCCCGATTTTTAAAACACTTAATCCGCATATTGTAGTCAACGTTTCGGCTGCCTCTTTATACATGTAGGCCTACTTATAAAGCATTCTTTCTTTACGACACAAAAAAGAAGACTAAATGATTTTCTTTGATGTTTTACAACGCAAACACTTATTGTAAGTTTAAAATGATTAAGAAAATTATTCTCTCCCTCCCCTCCACCCTTTCCTTAACTTCAAAGTAAAAGACAATCTATCTACCGTTTTCTTTTAACTTCACCTTAAACAACCCACCCCTCTTAATCTCTGTCCGTGTTTCTTCTTCAATCCAAGACAATTTTTTCTCCACTTTACAATCCCGTTTCTATATTTTTGGAGTTTATGTTTATTTTTAATTTGCCGACCAAAAACTTTTTTCATTTCTGTCTCTATAAAGTAGGATTTTAAAATACGTATGCTTATTTTTGTTTTTATTTGTAAAAAACTCCAAACTTTGCTCATTTTAGTAGGTATAATTATATATTTCAGCAGACAATATACATATCTGAACTTTATATTAAAGTAGCCTATATAGTGATTTTTTAAAGATAATATCAATAACTTTTGTTTGGATTATTAGAAAAATATATTTAAAAAATAATAAAAAAAAGTAGCCTATGAACCGATTTTAAAATTAGACCCAAATTTGGAAGTCAAGAGTGTGCTAAAACCTAGGGTCCATAGGGATAGATATGAAGACAGTTTACATGGAAGTATTTTTGTGTGTAGGCTTATATCAAAGTTTTCCTTTATGTGGGACAATACAAAGAATATAAACGCGAAGTTTGAAATATACAGGATTTATCGTCTTTTCTGTGTAGACGGGTTGTGACTTGAGTCCTGGGCTTTACCTACTAACCCTAATAAACAGAAATCAATTTGGAGGAGATTAACCTAGGCACTACAAAATTATTGTAATAAATAAATTTGCTTGAGACTTTTTCCCTGTGTTTTGCTTTATAAATAAAAATGAAGAAAACAACATAAAATAAAGACCCTTCGCCCTCGAATACTCTAATAGCGTCAGGGTCGGAAGAGAACAAGGGTTGGTCAAGAGACACCTGATAGAAAAAATAAAGGGATCTAACCCAAGACTACACGAAACAAATGTAGATTCAGCTAGGTAGGGATTGTCAAGACCGTACATCTGAGGGTTTAGTTCGGGGTTTCTGTTGAGATGACAAAGAATATCTTTTCCTTGGAGTCGTTGGAAAATCAAACTTTGATCAAAATCTTTAATGTCGATTTCGAGAAAACCGTAATTTTTTGACTTATTATTACATTTACACCAAATTTCGAATTGTAGAATAAAAGAGCCAAAATATAAGGACATATATCAAGATTTATTAAAATCGGTCCGGCCGTTTGTACTATTACCGTACTCCACGAACAGAGACCTTATTGAAAATAAACATTTCTATTTCTATTCCTATTCACGAACGTATATTAAAAGTAAAACTAAATGTTTGTTTTACGTTTCACCTCTGTAAAGGATTCTCCAGTTAATTATTCAGTATGCAAGTCGACACCAGCTGGACACTTGCCAAATTGTTTGACATCTTTTCAAAATTAATGGAATGTTGAGTGACGCCAAAACTTCAGTAGAAGGTTGGTAACATGTTCAAGCTGCTGCCGCCTGACTTGGCATGTTTCACTATTTCATTCCAACGAGGAATTTCCCTTCATTACTTTGTTTTCCAGAATAACAGATGGTGGGATCTGTTATGATGCATAAGTCGATAACATGTCCACTTTCCACAAATATATAACCTACATAATGATTTGATTAGGTTAGGTTGGGTCACATAATTTAGTATAAGGGACCCTATTGAAATAAAGAAGAAAAAAACTAATTAAAAATTTCAAAATGGCGACTGTTTTAAACAGTTTATTTGTTTATATCTAGTGTGTTATTCTAATTATAAACACTCTAAATTAGATAAAAATTTACAGATTTCAATTCTGCATGTAATGGTACCAACCCCACATCCATACGATGACAAATAGCGAAGTTATTACGAAAAACGAAATTTTAAACCCTGACCTCCTAAGAAAATGTAATATTACTATAGTTATGAGATCCAGCAGAGACGAGAAGGGAGTGGAGGCATACACAGGGTCTGTCAAGAAATACGTGTCAATAGTTCAGAAGACCTCTCCAACTATATGGGTAATACAATTCAATATTTCCTACAATGCTCAAGAAACCTTTTGGCATTACATTTAGAGGACCTGCTTATACATTGGAGGATTGGAGCTGGGTATGCACTATAATGGCGCCCATCAAATAGACGCAACCTTTAATTATTAACATAAAAACCACCTTTGTACTAGGTTTTTAAAACAATTATCATTTCTCTTTAGTAAATATTGTCACATCTAGAATCAACATTATGACATCATTCAGTAAATAACAGATGTCTGTGCTGAGTAGTTATGCACTCTAGTGGTTACATTGGTAACTACATATGGTAGGTAAATGAAGGTTAAAACAAGATATTTTTTAAAAAATTACGTTTAAAATGAGTGTTGTGCACAGATAGAAACTACTGTGGTAAGTTTGATAATAACAGAAAATTTCGCTCTCCGTTTTAGACTGATTATAGGATTTTATGTCCTCAGGTAATCAAGTAAGAGGTTTCGGGCAAGCCGCCCGTCTGTCGTCTGCACGTAAATACGATAATGATCACAAAGTTAAGATAGGAACATAGGGGATGGGGGGGGGGCTGCAGTGCGCTCATATAGAATACTATCAAAATTGAGAATATTAAATTTAAAACGTCCATGTTACTTTTGAACAGATTTTTTTGAATATACACACCAAATTTAAAAAAAATGGTAATTATAACAACCTCACCTCTCTACAATGACAACTAGAAAAATTAAAGTCAAAAATGTAATTTCGAACCCTAATCCCCCCCCCCCAATGTAATATTTTTACAAGAATACAACAGTGCCAGTCACCGATATGGGCGTAACTTCATATTCAAGGCCCGCTAGGGGTGAGACACTGTCGCCAGCAAAGTAAGTTCAGACTGTCTAATATACAGGGTTTTCCAAAACTTTAGAACCTTATTCCACATATGAAAATTAAAGAAAAAGTTTACAGAAAAAATATTTCCTAAAATGCTTAGTATTCTATCTATCCGCCATTTTGTATTTTAAACAAATAATTCATATCTTTTTCGGTAAACGATATAGAGTTGAAATTTTGCTTGTTATTTAGTAGCCTATTATAACGACCAATCTGAGGACAACATCAACCCATTTCCTTTACTCATTTCAAAATGGTGGCTATTTAAAATTTTAAAGTCGAATATCTCAAAAACTGTTAATTTTACAAAATATTTTCCTTTCTTAACGACAAACAACATGTTTTTTTTTTTATTCTAACTGTAGCTTAAAGGATAATTGAATTATCGACAAAAAAATTTAAAAGATTAATTCTTGGTAATTGTCTACAACACCCAACATTAATCTAGAAACAAAATCTGAGTAGAAAAAAAAATTAATCCCTAAGGAATTTATGTACTTTATTTTATTCTATGTTAAATAACAATTACACTTTTAACTTACTATTGAAAGACCTGGTAATCAGTAAAAGACAAGTTTGTAGTGCAATCAACATTATTCTTCTATTTATATAATAAAGACAAAGTATTAAATAGCAAAAGGAAATGGACACTGATTCGTATTCTGTGTTAGGAATGCTTCACTTCATTATACAAATGGCTGCCGTTCAAATAAATAAATAAACAGATCGAAGCATCTGCTTACCACTTTGCAAACAACATTCATATGATCTTATTTAAGAACTAGGCCAATGATTGCAGTAAGTAAAACAAGTTGCGGTACTTATCCAGCGCCAATACAAGCAGAATTTGGAAAACGTGCTCGGCAATCAGCTAGGCCTCCGAATAGAGCAAATAACAACCGATTAGTTATTACGAGCGTTAACCTAAACTTTATACAGGTACACGTTATTAACATCAATTGTATACACGACGTTTCGAGGGTATAAAACAACTCCCGTTATCAAGTGATAAACCTAGAACATAAAAAAGTGAAAAAAAAACTCACCAAAATAAAGGGCCATATTGTAAACTAAAACTATAACATAAGAAAAGAACTCAGGTCTAAAATGGTTACTCCTAACTTGTGTTCCGTGTTTTGACACTTTTTTGTGGTCCAGGTTTAACACTTGATAACGACAGTTGATTTATACTCACGAAACGTCGTTTATTAGTTTTTTATATACACACACTCTGTCCGATTAAAACATAAATTAATAATAGTCTACGAACAATATATTAATATAAAAAAACTTTTAAACTAAAAAATTGCACATATTCTGAAGATGCAAATTTATGGTGCACTGGGAATCCAAACGCGTTTCTTAGCTTACATCTTGAACAAGTTTTTATGACGATTTCACAAAAAAATTTATTAAAAGACCAAGTTTTTCCTTTTTTGTTCTTCTTCTTTATAACATTGTTTGATGGCAACTAGTCGGAAAGATTTCTTGAGATACAGCCTATCAATTCATAGGCCTACTCAATGATTTAATGAAACCCCCTTTCACAAGTTACAACGCATACTGATGGGTCTGTGCGCGCGGCTCTGACGCTACTAGCCGTTCTGTAAAAGTAGAGCTCGCTCACCCAACTATGTTTGTCTACCTTTCGCGACACAATTACAGTTTACACGATTTGTAGTGCACATAGAAACATGATGTTTACAAACAAATCGAAGCTACATTGAAGACAAGTGAATAATCTACGTCCGTTGCGCCGCGCGGGACCACATGTTTTTGGAAAGAGCGATAACCACTCCCCTCTTCCCCGCCGCGCCATAGCAAGCCACGCGCACAGACAAATGGACCCATCAGTACCTTGGGACTTCGGTATAATTACTCCAAGAAACATTTCTAAGGGATAGATTTCATCAAGATCGTCTGATTTTATCTGATGATTCTCACCCCTTCGTTGCATTATTAGTGGAAAATAAAAAATCTTAAATCCAGAAATTGGAATTTTTGATGTTAGGGACCCAACAGTATAGTATAACCCAAGAGTATAGTAGCCTACTCTTAATGTTACTATACCCAACCATTTCTATAATCCCTTCATTTCCGAGTATTTAAAAAAAATTTCTACGAACCATAGAGCCGGAGAGACATTAAAAATCCACTTTTATAACGAAGTTCCAGTACGATTTTGCCAATTTTTTTTTTAAGTTTCCCACTTAGTTGAATGTATAAAAAGAAGAAAACAAAAAAATCAACTCCCCAGTTACTGTACATAAATTTTATATTCTAATTTCCCTCTCTACTACTGTATTCTGTTTCTGGAGGTTCTAAGACATGGAAAACCTTGTCTGGGATCAGACTATAGAGATCAATTTAGTCTACGAGAAAAGAACTTGCGTCCATTAATTTATAAACAAGTAGGTCTGTTGATTATTATACAGCTGTTATTTATGTTGGCTTTTCAAGCATCATTACCTGAGTAATAAAAGATGCAGGAGGTACAACGAAATAATTACCCGACTTCGATATTCTTGACAAGTAGCTCTAATCTTTAATAATTATATAAATCAAAAGTACAATAAAAAAATAACTTGTAGCTTTATAACACGGCACCGGTCACTGTTTGTAAGACTTTCGTTACATCAATACCTTTAGGTCTAATGTTTTCTTTTTTCTTCGAAAAATACTCATCACTGAAACTGCTATAATCCTTACTTGCGTGTGTAGCATTTCACGGTTTTTGGCTGAACTAATGACGATTATTAAATCCTCTAAAAACTCCAAAAAAACTAACACTAAAAAAAAAAGATAAAAAAAAACAACAACAACAACAACTACCCAGCCCAATCAATTTAATACAATAATGTAATGCCCAAAAATTAGTATCTTGAGTCTTGTAGAGATGTTAAATTGTATTGATTGGTCGAGGGGTCTTACCCAGTAGGGAAAGTGTTATTACAGTTTTCTGAATTGTGTAAATCACTATAAATGGACAGGTTTCATCTGAGCTGTGGAGTTTGGGTGCGCAGTGGGTCTAAGCAGCAGTAAGGTGGTGGGGGAAGCGGCCGCCTCAGTCTAGCGATGTTGATACCAACATCGGGTGAAATAGATACTCGCAATACTCGGCTTCGAATGATTTCAATACTCGTATTATTAATTCGACATCGAGTATCTGCGCAGAATGATTATGCGTATTATGTGTGTGTGTGTTATATTTCTATCTGTTAGACTGATCCACTAAGTATTTATTTTTTTAAACAATATGTGATTGACACTTGTAATACGTAATTAAATGTTATCCTGCCTCGACACAAATTCAGTAATTAAACGTAAGTACAATTATTACCAACATTAATAATTTAGTTATTATTTAAAATAAGTTAATTTACTATATTTTTTATAAAGATGGTAACCTATAAATATTTATTTAAATATAAGTAATAACAATTAAATAATAATTTAATTTACTTTTTGTTAATGTGGAAATAAATGAATATTATTGTTATTTTAAATTGAACTTGTTACCGAATCTAAAACATAACTCAAAATCGTAATGTTTAATTAATGTGTAGTGAAAAATCAGCTTAGAAACTAATGTAACCAAAGTAGAAACACCGAGTATTTTGTTTGTAATTGACACAACACTAACGAATATCGTTGTCCGAGCATACTCGCAGTACTCGCACATTACCTCCTCCTTGTTCCTTGTTACGAGGATTTTGTCCGAGTATTTTAATACGAAACCGAGGATTTTAATATTCGGACTCTTCCGAGGATTTTGATACTCGGAATCACCGAGTATTTTAATTCGAACTCACACATCACTACCTCAGTCTGTGTTGGGTATTGGTACTAACAACGATGTCTGCAAGACCGCTGGATCGTGGACAGTAGTCGGCGCCGACTGTTTCCCCTACAATGCCTCTGTCCTCACGCGGCCTCTAACTACAAACTTGTACCTCCCCTCCACGCGCAGCTCACAGCTCAGATGATACCTGTCCATTTATACTTTCATGAGGTCAAGTTAGGCCCTAACGAGCCTCGATACTGTACATATGTAAAGGAGCCTCCACTAACTACGCCATGTCGGACACGCGGCCTTCATGACTTAACGAATATCACATTTCTTTGTTAAGTCAGGGTTCATCCTCGCTACTTGTCACCGTATGAAATACACATCAACTATTTATGAATTGCAATGCTTCTACTGAAATACGAAGGAGGGACGATATCACGTAAATCAGTTCTGAGATGAGTCTCTGAAAAAGGAGATCAAAATTGTGTACGGTTACCAAACTTACCTCTACTTTGTATAATGGGTAAATAAAAAATCGAATATAAATTGCAGGATGGCCATGTCAGATATTCAACCATCATTAACGAACCTAACCTAACAAAAATCTTTATTAATGTCTACATTCAGCGTTAAAAACACGAGCTCTTTGTTTTATTGTCGCTAGATTTCAGTTATTAAATATAAACCGGTTTGCCAGCCTACCAGTCTGAACTGGGCCCGCTTGTATTGTTCGACCAGGCAGACAACTCCAAAATAACAACTTTTTTTTTTAGAGGTTATAAACTAAGTGTTAACAAAGTTCAGCTGTCGCATAGACCGTCATCAAAGATTTGTTACTATCGTAAAAGGCCACTCTGTGGTACAAAACAGTTTAAATGCTCTGTGTACATTTAGATTTAACTACGCTATCAAAAAAATTAGAACATTATCCGGCGTGTTGTAGGAACTGATGGCAATGTGTTCTTGGAGTAATAGGTAATGCTAAAACATTGCAGAACCACCATCGTGGTACTTACCCGGCCCCCATTATACAATGTAATACAGCAGGTGTGTTGAATAATACACGGATATAAATAAAAAAAAGGTTTAAATTGGCCGCCATTTTGACCTTTTTAAAACTGCTATCGTACTTATGTTACAGGACTTGCGCGACCATATAGGCGAACTAGGCGACCGTCTACCAGAAGCTGGGGGGCGGCACAAGTAATACGACTAAACTATAAATTTCATAAGTACTTAATTTTTATTAATTCTTCATTTGTTTGAACAACGCCACCATTGTTAACTCATATTAAAGTGAAACAATTCAATTTTGTTCTCTCCCCCTCCCCTCATTTTTATTTAAATGTCGCCAAGAGTTGTTTTACGTCAAACAATCTGGACGTAACGTTACGTTTCATACAACTACCGGTGTGTATATTGGAGGGGAAATATGGGGTTGCGAGACTAATATTAAGGAGATGGAAACCATTCAAAATGATTTTGCAAAGGCTGTGATAGAAGGAATGACGACCAGGTTCTAAGGGACGTAGGGTTGTTTATGGCGATAATTAGACAGAAATGGAATGAGGTAGATAAGTAAGATGTATATAATAATAATTAGTGGGGTTTTTTGTTGCAGGATTCGGTATGGAGATAAATATTGTCGTTTGTAAAGAATTATTATTTATAAAGTTATTTACAATTATTAATATGTATAGAATGTATTTATAGAAATGGTGTGTTAGGATGAAGTATGATATAATTGTTTTTTGGTTGGACTTATATATAAATTTGGTGGAGTGTATTAAGTTACTTGTTAAAAATCAAGTTTTTGTAGTTATTAGTTATTTTAAGAATTGTTATTTTACTATGGGGAAGGGTTATGTATATAAGGCTAAATGGCTGGAAAGCTGAGCCACGAAGTTGGAAATTCTTTTTTGTAAGAATGTGAGCAATAAATAAATAAAAAAAATATATATATATTTGCCTCAGAAAACGGGACCCAGTAGAATAATTAATTGCGCTTCTGAATTGAGCCCTAACCTCTGATTTAGGTTGGGTATCGAATTCCGGGTAAGTAAAAAGTTGTAGATCCAGCTACATCCCTCAGGATTGCCAAGCCTGTACTCAGTATATTAAAACCAGAAACAAACTGATATGGTAGAATAACCGACAGCTGAATCATTTAAATAACACTTTACAAAGCGGTATTTTGTCAAGAACATGTTTTTCTTTGTCCAAGTCTTTTTAGGCTAATGTAAATTATCTAAGTAATAACAGTCAACAAACAAAAAAATCACTTAAATCGGCCTTCATATCACGTGACATTCGTTGCAGAGAAATGTCATTAACCTGCTTTCCAAATATGTAGACATACAATTTTATTATCTGTGAACTCACAACTCTTTCTCTTTAAAATGTAACATACTTTTGTACTCCTGATGATACTAGATGTCTATTGGTACCATCATGGTATTCACCCAGCCCTATCATACAATGTAATGTTTCCCCTTTGTTGTTTAAGGTCATCACAGTTTTAAACACTCATGACAAAGGTTGAGAGATTTAGCTACGGTACGTTTAAGCATTTGTTTGTCGTTAAGAGTTATGAGTCTCATATGAACATTACGTAAAACGAACGATTTTCGTGAAATACAATTTTTTTAATCCGCCGCCATTTTGAAAATGCTAATTATAAAGATTTGTTGTTAGGCTACTGGTTAGAAGTAGTATAAATAATCTGCGTACCAAATTTGAACCCAATTTCTCATTTATTTCCATAGTTTATCTGTAAAAAAAAGAAGAAAATGGAGGATAGACAGAAAACCGTACATTGTAGTACGTTTGAACTTTTTATCCTTAAAATGATCCAATAAATAAGCTAACGAATTATTACACTACAATTTTCAAACACGCTGTATGTACGTTTTTTCTGATATATCAGTTTTGGGATGCCCTGAGTCCAAAAAAAGTGGTTTTTGGTGGTATGTCATGTGTTGTGTTACAGCCCTATCGTGTGACTGATTTAATCAAATATTGGTACTTGTGTATTATACAGATCTCCCCCTCCCTCTTTTGTACATCAAACAGGAACTAATTAAAATAATAATTCAATTTTAGTGTTACATAATATCACAACCTAACCTAACCTATTTGTGGTGATTTACAACCTAACCTACCACAAATGTGATCTACATTTTTATTTAACAAAAACTCGAATAGGTTAGGTTAGGCTAGGTTTTATATATTGAAATTATTCAGTTTAGAACCGAACATAAGTTAATAATTCAGCAAAATAAAACAATGATTCCCGTAAGAGTGTTGAAAGTAGCACTGGCTTCGTAGTGGCGCAGTCTAGATCGGATGTATGACCGAACTTGAAAGGATTGAAGTGGAGCGAATGGAAGGAGCAGTTTGTTATGGCAGTAGACACATGGCAACACCTAAAAATAATCCCAAAAGGATGTTTCGGGTTTTAGGGTACGTCCTATAGTACACAAGTACCCATTGTATATCACTACTTTCTTAATAACGGCAAGGTCCTAACTCACTTCGCTCGTAGTGGGCTTCGAAGCCGTATCGGTGACTCGGCATTGCTGGATCTAAAGTCTATTTAATATTGCTTTAGGTCTGGGTCTAGCGTTGGGAGGAGAGAGTTTGGCGGTGACTGGGGGGTGGGAAACGTGACAACATAGCAGGGCTGCAGCTACGGGAACTACCAAAAAGCCACGAATTTTTGGGCCGCTCTGACCCTACCGAATAGCCACGATCATTAGAGGGGATTAAGAAGGGTTCGTTAGCCAGCGCTGAAATGTCCGAAAAGCCACGACGGCTCAGCCAGGTAGCCGGCACCACCTCTGGGAAAAAGGGAATTGATAATTACCTATGACATAAACCATTTACTACTACACTTAGTAGTTTGTAAAATAAAAGTTTATTTTTTATGATACAAGCATACTACAGGCACTACAAGCATACTTCGTACTAAAGGTTCGCCAGTCCCAGACATTTTTTAAAAAAAATTACCCTATTTTCGACTTTTACGTACTTCGAAATATCCAAAAACTATGATAATTTGAAAACTGTGATCTTCAAAAATCAATTTTGAACCCTTATTTTACAGGAAAAATGATGAATAAATCATATATCCGTGTCGGGATAGAGAAAGCTACAACAAAAATAGATACTAATATTTATAGAATATACTCTTTCGGCACTACAAGCATACTTCCTACTAAAGGTTCGATCGTGGCTTTTTGGACATTTCGTTCCTTGCGAGATGACCCTTCTTAATCCTCACTAATGATCGTGGCTATTTGGTAATTTCAGATGGACCGAAAAATTCGTGGCTTTTTGGTAACAGCCGCAGCTACCCCCACCGGCCTGTTATTGGCCAGGCCGGCGACAAGCCCCTCAGGTCCCGTTACCGTGCCAGACCTAAGACAATAGTCATACGAATATCACATTTTCTTGGGAGGTTAGAGATCCAGATAACTTCTCTATTTGTCATCGTAGAGTCGTGGGGTTGGTATCATATAGAACTGAAATCCGCAATTTTCTATCTAATTTGTTATATTAAAAGTTGAACAACACACGAGATATACACAAAAAACTGCTTTAAAATGGCAGATATTTTAACATTTTCAATAGGGTTCTATATGAGCACACTATAGTCGCTTCAAATGTCATACTTTATTTTTTGTGGCAGCTATCGTGCTTACGCACAAATGCAATTTCGAAAATCACTTTTTCGGTTTCCCGACACCATGAAACGTGAACAACAGTCAAAAAAAAAAAAAAAAAAAAAAAAAAAGGCGAGATTATTATGTGATTACCAAATTTACCCTATACTACGTAGGGCCTATAGTGGGTAAGTAATAACACTTTGAAATCATAGATAGTTATATAGCTGATAGATGACAGCACCAACTAGGAAGTATATTTTATAAAATTAATTACCTCTGATAGGCGATACTGAAGAATGTATTTCCTATGACAACTTAATCAACTTTCTTTTTAGACTGAGTGAATTAATCTCAATACCAATCAACTGGCGCCAACAGCTTCATTATTTATGAAAATACAGAGTGTAAAATATCTCGTGATACACCCCCATGGATTGCTACATCAACTTAAAACCTCTACTATACCTATTAGAGTGTTTGAAGGGGGTTAAAAGTTTTGCCCCTTTCTGAAGGGAGGGGGGGGGGGTAATGCAGGCAACTTTCATTTTTTAAATGTCATCCACTATCTTGTGATATATCATTGGAAAGCTCTTTGCATTAGAAAAATAATACAAAAGGTCTCTAGTACATCCCTGGCAAAAGTTACATGGAAAAATTAGTTATGATTAACTTGCGTATCTCTTAGCTGTTTTAATGACAAGTGGTCGCATTCAGTGGCGTAAATAGGATTTTAATATGGGGGGTGATTAACCTGGAAGGAGACACTACCGAGGGGTTAAATCCCCAACTCAAATCAGGGGGTCCGGGGGTCTTAACCCGGAGAATTTTGAAAATTTATACTCTTAAAAAGCGCGATTTTACAGACTTTATTGTCTTTTTTGTTTTACGTAGTAGCATTTAAGAACAATATAACTGATATGAATATACGGTATATGTTAAAACAGCAGTATTTTAAAACTTTTAGATTTTATTTTTTAATTTTTTTTTTCTAAATATTATTATTAGTCTTTGGGAGTGATTGATCACCCTGATCACTCCCCTTATTTACGCCACTGTTCGCATTGGCAATCTTCGGTGATTTGGCAGTGTGCTAGCCGTTTGTAAAAAACTGAGACAGCACTAGCAAAAGATTCTCTTGGAATTGATTGAGCCCTTTGTAAAATTCTAACCTGTAGGTCAACGCAAGTTAATCATAATAACTAATTTTTCTATGTAACTTTTACCAGGGGTTTAGGGTACTAGAAACCATTTACACCAAATCGCCCATTCATACAATAGTTATTACATTAATATCTGTGATCAAATGTATGATCATTCATTGTTAACCTTCTTGAATGAATTCGTGCTTTATTAAATAGATTAAAAATATAACAGGTCTGCCTAACTATACCTTACTAGGGTTGGTATTGTACAACTTTAAATTTATTAACTAATATTAGAACATATGAACGTATGCCATAGAGGCATAGATAATTTTAAAGGTAATCATATGCTAATAGAAATCATAAAGTTCCTTTTAAGCTTATTTGAATACATCACAGCTGATACATTGTTGTTGCTCAAAACTTAAAACATAACTTCCAATAAAAAACCCGTTTTTTGATAGGTCTTACCGTTTACCTACAATAGACCTCTCAAAAAAGTTACTTTAAAGTTGCGTTCGCCATTTTAAATTTTTTTCGGCGTTAAAAATTTAAAAAATATATTCATAAAACCAAGGATAAAAAAAATTCTAATTTTTTTTTTTTAATTAAGTAACATTTTTGAAAAATGTACCCCCGAAAAATATCAGCTCTTTTAGTTTAGCAGAACTCCAGAAAAGTCTTAGTAGAATTACATAAAATGCTCAATGTGGAAGATACAACAGCTTGGGACACGTCTAAACGTATTTCAGCATCATACCATACGATCTAGCGGATATTAAACTAACTACATATTAAACTACTATTGGTAATGTGTTTTACAAAGTTAGTGTTTTGTTTTTTTAAAACTAATTTTCCTATTCATATTTTATATAGAAAGTATCTTCATGTACTAAACACATAGATTCACAAAATTTTGTTAATAGAAAAAGTTAATAAAACTAAATAACCGAAATATGGTATTTATGATTTTACCTTTTTGGTAATTTAGCATTGAAGCTTTCCCTCATAATTTAGTTGCTAAAAATCATGGGAATTTAAACTGTTAATAATTTGTCATTAATTAGATACGTTTTTTAACAACGGGAAACCATTTTCAAGTCTCATAATTTATTAATATTGAAGAAACTGACACTTTTTGACAAGGAATTAAGGCTTATTTGGGTTATGATGAATGTGTACAATGCTGTGAGGTAACTATATATATTTGTTGCACTCTATATATTTTTTAAATTAATAAAAATCGTTATCAAAATATATGGCAGCTACTCTCATATTTTAAGTTATCAAAAACTAAAAATAACCTTTTTTTCATTGATTTTTAAATTTAATATGTATGGGTATGTGAGAAAGTTTGTGCAATATTTCTGCATTGATTATTACTTTGACTATGTATGTGAGTCTGAGAAAGTTAGTGCAATATTTTTCATTGATTTGTAGTTTTAATATGTATGGGAACCGGTATGTAATAAAGTTTGTACAATATTTATGCGAGAGTATACAGTATATAGCACGGCTGTACAGTGTACACACGTATACATAAACCTTATATATATATATATATATATATATATATATACATGAGGGGCGGTCAATAAGTAAAGAGACAAATCTTTCCAGGTTCAAAAACAATCACCTGGGAAATTTTATAACTATCAATATTGTGATTTGGTGATTTGGCAACACTGTCAACATTCTAATACAGCTGTTTTGTCACTGTTGAACTTTTGTTTATTTTTGCAATGTTTTTAAAATGTCAAGTTCTCTTGAAGATTGCACTTTGGAAGAGCAACAATCTGTTATTAGATATTTGTTTTCTGAAGGAACAAAACCATATGAAAATTATTCAAGAATGAAAAGACAATATGGGGAAAGTTGTATAAACAGTGCAAACTTTTATAAGTGGATAGATTGGTACAAACTTGGGCAAACAAATGTGAGTGATGTGCAAAGTTCAGGCAGACCGATTGAGGTTTCAAATGCTTTGATGGAAAACTGAATCTAAACTTATTCAGGAAGACCGAAGAATTACAGTGGCTCAAATAGCTGAAACTTGTCATACAAGGGTATGCACCGTCCACTCAATTATTCATGACAAGTTGAAATACTGCAAAACATGCACACGTTGGGTTCCAAAACTGTTGACAGACAACCAAAAAATGTCAGGCTTCAAATCTGCCAGGAACTGAAAAGACGTTATCAGGAAGAAGGAGAAGCTTTTTTGGAAAGAATTGTCACTTGTGATGATACACCACTTTGAGGCTGAGTCCAAGCGCCAAAGGATGGAATGGAAACATGCATCTTCTCCTGTAAGGAAAAAATTCATAACCCAACCAAAAGATGGAAAAGTCGTGCTTACCATTTTTTGGGACTTTAAAGGTTCAATTTCTGTGACTACCTGGAAACTCAGCGCACTGTTAATGGAGAGTACTACAGGGAAGAATTGGAAGCAAAAGTTGTAAGCATGGGACATTCTCCAACCAGTAAAAAACAAATAAATTAAGTTGTTAAAGATTTAGTTACATATTTAATTAATTAAGAAGTTTACATAGAAATTAAAATTATTTAAATGACAATTACAAAAAACTTTGAACAAAAATATTTAAAACAAATAGGCCCTAATGATAATTGAAAAATTTAAATTAAACGCCTACCATGAATAAATGTAACACCCTCTAGGCTGCAATTGACAAAAGGCGCTTGTTGTATTAAAAACGCAGAGTCCGAAACCACTTGGAATGGAAAAGTACGAAATTCTAGGAAATCACAAATGCAACCTAGGCAAAGCAGTCGAGCACTACGTTCCAACCGACATTCCAACTTAGCGTTCCTGGCAGGGAGGATGCATCTTCTGATCGCTCTGTATTAAAACCATCATGGAGTGTTTTAAAAGTTAAAAATAACTAGAAATTGTTACACAGTGAAGTGTTTCTAAAAAGGTGTTGCATTAATCAGTTTATTTCGAGACTATCATGTGACTAAAAATCTTTTAATCAATGTACTTTAATAAGATGTGTGTTTGAACTTTGGACAGAGAACCAAATCTATAAAATGTAAACCTCATGTACAAAATTTGAAATGTTTTTTATTAATAATAATATAATGTCTAGTCTAGTATTTAAGTAATTGGATGTTAATGGAGATTCTTTTGTGAAAATTATAACAATGCAAATTCTGGTATATAAAAGAAAGATATCAAAATTTGAATTATGAGTGAGTAAATTTTCATTGAGTGCATCATTCCATCCATGTGTCACAGTAGTTTGCCTGGTGAGTACAGATTAGAGCCTGAACCTTGAATTTCTTTCTTTCAATAGTATTTAATAATCCAAATTCATTTAAAACTTATAAATTAATTAAAAGAATCTTATGAAATAACACCCGAACAGTGGGTTTGTTCTAATCACACTTTACAAAGTGAAGCCAGCAATTCTGAGTAAGACGGGATTTGCAGAGTAAGATCATACTTTTTCTCCAAGACAATGCTCGCCTGCACAAAGCTTATGAAACACTGGAAACTATTGAAAGGTTGAACTGGGAAGTCCTACCCCATCCTCCTTATAGTCCTGTTTTGGCTCCATCAGATTTTCACATGTTTGGACCTATGAAAGAATTTTTACGAGGTAAGAGATTTGAAAACAATGAAGATGTGAAGACAGCAGTGCAAGTCTGGCTTCAACGCCAAAGTAAAGAATTTTTCATTGATGCATAAAAAAGCTGGTACGACGATGGGAAAAGTGTATAAATGTAGGAGGAGGGGGGATTATGTTGAAAAATAGAAAAAGTTTTACCTATATATGATAAAACACTTTAACACTACGTCTATTTGTCTCTTTACTTATTCAATGCCCCTGGTATTTTTTATGTAAAAAACACAAGCAGACATAAGGACAATGAAGCGAGATAGGCCATATTGTCAAAGGAATGTATAAAATGATTTTTCAAAATTTCAATAGAGTTTTTGAGCACTCAGTATTATGAAAAATCTGTTAGTTGTTGCTTGTGTCATTAACTTGTTGAGGGTATAATTTTTTTTCTTGGTTGTTTAAAGGGTAAAACCTTATGGTCATCATTACCTTATAAACATAGGAAGAAAAAAACATAAAATACAGATTCCACCCCTCGAATAATATAATAGTGGTGTCAGGGTCAGAAAAAAAGATTTGGTCAAGAGAGACCTGATAAAGTAAAACTATGATTTAGTTATTCTTCCACATTGCAATGGATATTCTTTTCCAATTACCACAATGTTAACAAGACAATATTTTAAGGATCTGGTCTGATCAATTTAAAATGTTAATTAAATAAACTTGGTATTGAATTAGATAAAACTAACAACAATATCATGTTCATAATCCAAAAAATAAAGAGAAAACCGATGTTCATCAAAATCAGTAATATTTATAAAGTTACACTTTACAGCTGCTGCCTAAGATTTTTAAGAGATGCAAGTAAAAAATTGTGTAGTTCATGACTTACCAATGTACTTATCAACAATGTAGTGATATTACAGTTTTTACATTTAATATATGTTATTATATTACGAGCTATAAGAACCCGTAGCTGGTCCAGTGGTTAAGATTCTGGTTCCACGAATGAGAGATTCCGGGCTCAGTTCTTGTGGGGGTGTAAACTTTTATAGAGTTGACCCAGCTTAATGATGAAAAGTGTGAACCTCAATTAGTATCAAACTCTAATCGAGAAGGCTAGAACAACTCCAAAAGGAATTTTGATGTGCTAACCTCATATTACCCAACGGTAAACCCATCTAGCACGCCTATACACTTCATGAACTATTGTACCATGGGGTTGGTTTAGTTTTTATATACTATAGAGAATATGAAAACAAATGTAAACAGTATAACTCAATTAATTAATGTTAATTTATTCCAAAACTGTTATACAAATGTTAATTTTTATCAGTATAGTTTTAATTATGGTACTTGTCGGGGCGGAAGTTTTGAAGGCGTATCTTGAACAGAAGGTGTCTAACAAAGGATATTCAGTATTTTCACTGAGGAAGATGGTATGGAGAATGAACATTTAGGAAGAGCTAAACAGATCAAAAGATCCTGCCAGACAATGGAACAAATATGTAACTCTTGTCATGAAGGAATCAGCTCTTAGACAACGAACAGAGTGCTGTACTGCCAGGATCAACCAACAGCGTACTAGGATGGAACTCTCATCCGAGGGAATCAATTCTCAAACAATGAACGGGGTACTATGCTGTTGGGATCAACCTCCAGACGACAGCAGTAGGAGGATAAAACGGTTATCCTGAAGTGACCAACCTGAAACTAGATAAAGAAGGGACAACAAACTAGATAAGGAAAGAAGGTTATTAATGAAAAGAAAAGATCGATCAGGCAAGCAGCAGTGAGGAGATGAGATGAGTCAAAGCGGAATGGTAAGCTATAGACTGGGTACTGCTGAACTGAGGTCTCAATTTATAGCACCAGCCATTTTGCTTCCCTATATTTATACCTGCCATTCACTACCCTTTACTTACTCCCAACCCCTCTTCACTAAATGTTTATTATGCTGGACTACAATGAATATTTACAAGGTTATACACAAAGAAAAATATTACATATGGAAATTACAAGGGAAATTATATTGGTAGTAGCGTATCGCTACAGTACTGTATGTCTAACAGTACCTTGGGACTGGAACGTCTGTCCATAATAAGCTATAAGAAGTGAGCCTCTGAGGCTCTAAACGAAATAAACACATCAATTTAAACAAAAATGCAAAACTGTGAAAAAGACACAACAGGGAGTTGGTCCTAAAATAACCATACTAAAGAAACATTCTTTTAATCAATTTATGTCTTTGCATAAGGTCCTCAAACCTGATAACAGGTTACAAAATCTATATCTAGTAATCAGTGAGTGGACAAGAGATGCTAAAAGAAATAATTTAATATCATTTTAAAGATAGCCTATATTCTACCATTAGGTTGGACAATGAATAATTTCATAACTAAATAATGAACTAACTCCAACAAGGATAAGCATAATCTGTAGCCTATACAGTAAATTATGAAAAATGTTTACTAACACATGATTCAAAATATAGAATCGGTACATATTTCATAGTGTCAGATTTGTGTTTTCGATATAATAGTAAATGGTATGATTATCGGTGGTTAATAGCCTACAGACCTACTAAAGATTTGAAGTTAATAAAATAAAAAATAAAATATGTTAACTTAAAATAAAAGAACACATTTTTACTTTCTACTTTGTTGCAGTGGATGTACCAAAAATTAAATATAAAAATAATAATTTATAAAGATTTCACTTGACCAATTTCGAAAATTGTTTAATAGTGGACATACAAGACTAATGAATTGTTTTATACTTACTAGTTATTACCTAATAAAAATAGTGATAAAGTTATTACAAAATCTTTTGGTATGTGTGCAGATTGCAATAGAGCTTAGATAAAGATACTGGTATTTGGGAATTCCAATAAAAAAGGAAGCTAGGCTTAAAGGCGCGTTTATACTAGAAACAAAACAATGTTTTTGAAACTTTGTTTATATTTTGCTACTAGTTACTACGAAATATTTGCACACAATGTTCCTAAACACAGGGACAGCCACACTCTTGAAGATGTCGTCTGACGAGGAGGATGCTCTTCTTCTAGCTACCGCTACATGTGTTTTGTTGTGTTGTGACAGAAAACCCAGGAGGTTCTGGGTAAGGCCTTCATTTGCGTCACAAGGTGTTTACAGTGGAAGCGACCTATTGAAAGACCTTAGAAAAGATGATGTGGATCTGGGTGGGGAAATAAGATGTGATGGAAGCTTTAAAAATTTTTGTCGAATGACAAGTGAAGATTTTGAGTTTCTTATAACTAGTATTGGCCACAAAATAGGAAGGAAATACAGTAATTTTAGGAAACCAATACCTGTGCAAGAAAGACTTGCTATTACCTTGAGGCAATGTTTATAAACACCCTTTGATCTTACCGCTTTCTACGGGAAACAAGAAAAATGTGGAGAAACACCGAATTTCTGTTCCGAAACACTGTTTAGAAACATTGTTTAAAGTAGTTCCATTTCAATTTGAGAAACATTGTTCCGAAACACTGTTTATAAACATGTTTTGTTGCCAGTGTAAACGTGCCTTAATAATGGTCCAAAAATGAAAACAAAAAAGTACAAATGTTTTGTGTGTGGCATATGTGTGTGCATCAAACAATCTAGTTTGAGTCAGGATATAGACGAATAGATTTTAATATTAATAACCTTTGTATCAGAAAATGTAATTAATTAATTTAAATTACACCCCAAATATCTCTAATATTTTGACAACCTACATAAGATAAGTTTACATATAAATTATAGAAACAGTCGATAGCCTAAAATAAACATTTTGTAATGATTATTAATTTTATTTTTCTAAAGATTGTCTATTTTACTCAAATTCATTCACCAGAAAAAGTCTGTTGTAAAGAAACACACATAGGATTAGTTGGATTTATTAATTTTTTTAATATGTCCATTAGGTATTCTATAGATGAAGCCTTATCTTCTCTATTGAATTTGGTACCTTTACATACTAAGTTACCATATTATGTAAAATCATAATACCATAACAATAAACAGTTACATTGAGTTTAATGAATAAATAAACTCAACAAGTATGTAAGTAACAACCTGTAAAACAGAATTAAGAGAAATATTCAAGAGTTATGTGATACATGTTAAGTTTTTAGGCAAAACAGGTATCAATAATTTCAAAAAAATGAAATTGAAAAGTAATGCAGTATCTTAATTTTATAATTATTCTACTATTACTATTGAAGTAAAATATAAATATAGAAATCGTTAGTTACCTTTTAACGTTTTTATTTTGAATCTACACTGAAATCACACAACATAATAAACTAAAAATAAATATTAATTACATTTTTAACTCGCCAAACAAAATGAAGTTGCATATGTGTTAGTTTATTCACTTTAGCGCCAAAAGTTCATCTATTTGCACTACGGCCACGGCCACTATAGCGCCAAGGCCACTGTTTCAGATTATCAAGAGACTTTTGCAAGATGAAGTATATATTAATATGATTATAATCGTTTCCGAATTTCGGTACAAGCTTTCAGAAACTTATATGCTAACAAAAATTATATTCGTATGAATATTATATAGCATATAAAGTTTTTAGACAGTGGAACATCATTATTCTTAAGGAAATTTTCAGAGCTCACAATTGACATTATTAACATTGTTTTTCTAGTTAGATACTTTCCTAAATTATTGAAAATTGGCCATTTAGTTTAGGTCAGGTGAGAGTTGTTAATTATTTATATGTTTTAAATTATTAGTATTTATTGTAAGGCTGACTTATTTGATTATATACTGAGATTTAAAAGTAGACTAAACCAAGAAAATTATTGAGCACACATGCGCAAATTATGGTTACCAATGAAAATAGCGTATCAAGACGGCTTTAAAATCACAGCTGATTTAATGTACTAAATCAAAGCAGAAGATAGAAAGTGTAGGTAGAAAGACGGTAAGTTAAGTGGGAGGAAGTGTTATTCATTGATAAAGAAAATTAAATTTGTCAGTGTAGTACTAACAACAAAATGATTTAGAAAGTTGTTAAGACAGTATACGAAAACTATTTTAATACTGCAGTAATATTGTCTATAAAACTAAATTTGATAAAAGAAATTCTAGTCATGGATGTGGATTTACTCTCTGAAGACTCGCCTGCTGATGAAAAAGTAGAAGCCGATGCAAAGACCAGTGACAGTGAATGTAATCTTCGGCATCGAAAAATTATAGATTGTGCCAAAGAAACATTTGAAACAGGTATGCTTTTACAATTCGGTAGTAGTTTTTAGTGATTATAGCTGTTTCAAATATTGCAAAAAATTAGCATTATTCTATGTTAAGAATACAATGTATAGATTTTATCTACTAGGCATAATATATTGTTTATCAATATTATAACTGTATTAATACTGATATTTTTCTGTAATTAAAATTATAGTAATATAATAATAATAAACCAATCTCAATGTTTATGATTTTTTATGTCTACTGAATAATTCTATTTATAGGCTAAATTATATATGAATTATGACATTAATAAACCTATGGCCCTATTGTTCCATCATAAATATTTTGGGGATATTTATAAGCTTAAGGATAAAAACCTTTGAAGCTTGAAGCGAAATGAAATTTAGTATAAGCCTCTAGAGTGGTGTTTTCAGCTGCAGCAGTAGCATTCAGCTTTGTTCAAAACCAGCACTTTTAAAGGAAGCAGATAGTAGGTTCCTTTAAAAGTGCTGGTTTTATAGTAAATTATTTGCTGCACTTAATTACATGTACCATATGTTCTAAGTCATTGCATTATTATTTTTGTTATATATCTAATAATATTATAAGATATTTTATAAATTGTTTGTACATTTGTAGGCCTATTGAAAATTGTTACATATAGAAAATGTTTGTTTATCATAATAAAGTATAAAAAATACAAATTGTAGACCTAATATTTTTTAGGATAGGTCCACCTAACTTATCAATTGTACGGTACCACTTTAAAAACTTTTATTGTTTATTATTTTTATTATTTATTAAATTGTACTAATATTTTAAGGAACGATCTCTGTATGTATGAAGAAGTATTCCACAACTCCTAAAATTCTCGGAGAGCCACTTCTGTCATTTATTCATGACTGCCTTTTGTCTATACTCTCATAATTTTGGTAGGTTAATAATTGGACCAATATTATTAATATTCCTAGATATGTTACTGGATGCTTTAAAATATTACTATAATCCTGGCCAGCTGTATTGGGGGGTGGCTCTGAGTACACTGTTGCCAAATTGTGGACTGTAAACTGGAAGCCCTACTTATCTGTAATGTTACACTCACTTTCTTTTCACTGTGTTAATGAGGGTAATTATGTATTAAACTTCACCCTATTTTTAGTCGCTAAAAATCATGCAAACTTAAACTATTTATCTTAATGAGTTTAAAATAAAGTTTTGCCAGTTTATCGGGCCCAGCTTAAATAACACAATTAATATTTGTTGAAATATTTATTATAGCACTAGTGTAAAACTCAATAGTTAATTACTCACTTCACTGAATGTATTCGATCCCTTACTGTTGATTGCTTTTATCTGAGCTACAAGTCTTTACGAATCATGTACATGTAGACGAGAGGGAGAGAGAGGGAGAGAGGGAGGGAGGGAGGGAGAGAGAGGGAGAGAGAGAGAGAGAGAGAGAGAGAGAGAGAGAGAGAGAAACAAGAATGGACTCAAGTGTATCAAAAGCACACTGGAAGCTATCCACCAGTAATCCTGACCAGACTTATAAGTTAGGCTTTCTAACAATAGATCATTTTTTTTTTTTTATAGTGTAAATATAACAGAATCATGGTTTATACTTACTGATAAATTATTTTATATTTTAAGACATTTAACATTGATTATTCATTTCACAGCTTCAAGAATGTTGCGACGTAAAATTCCATGTACTGGACATTTGATGACTCCCAGACGTCTATGGATACAAACAGTGCCAACGCATGTAAATATATTTATTTCAATTGTTGTAAATTTCATGAATGTAGGCTAGTAAATAATTATTTCAAGGTGTATTTTTCTTATATAGATAATATGATTTTTAAACCATCAAATAAATGCTATAAATAATTTAGCTTAATTGAAAAGAAATTATATTTTAATTTTCATATATGAATGAATACGATTTTAAATACTGACCGACGGTACTTGGTAGAACTCCATTTTCAGGAAAGAAAACCACAAACACAATTTTTAGTAAATTCTACTTTTTATTGAGTCTTGCCGACCATGGTTTCGTCAGTGACAGCTACAAATAAATTATGTTCTTGTCAAAATTTTCTTATAACATTGTACCATACACTAGGTGTGAATAGTGTAGAGTGAAGAGACATTTCCCAATATTTCCTCTAGTACTTTACATCTAACACTGAACAACCATAAAAAACAGCAGAGATAAAAAGAAACTATACAAGTAAAATTATAGCTTTACAAGAACCATATACTTACAAAATCGTATAATAATAGTGAGGGATGGGAAACAATCAATTTATAGGCACTGCTATCTTCACTCAGATACAACAACACGCTTGCAAGTATCCCTTCCTTCCTCTCATAATCAATTAATAATTACTTCTTTTCTATTATCGTAGAATTTTAAATTTCTCACACATATTTAAAACGTATTCTCATTATAAATACATGGGTAAAAAAGTCTGTATTAAAATATGTTTGTTTGTTTTTTTCTTGTGTAGATGTAGAATAGAAACTTAAACGATATAATTAGATATATTATTTTTTATTTTGTGATAGGGTGTGAAGAAGTTAGAGCAATCTTTTCATAATGGATTTTTTATACTGTTGGTAACAGTTTCATTCTTTACAGGAATGTGATGTGGTACTAATGTTTCCTCCTGGTGCACAAGACTTTACATTAATGTGGTTGCTATCTCGTCTTCGTGCTGGTACACCTGGTCTCGTAGTTCATGTCCGTCATCACTCCTCATCAGACAGCTATGGATTCTATCTTACAGCACCATTTAATGTGTAAGCATAATGTTCTTGTGGATTATAAATCCTTTGTCGTATATACAATGTTACTATTTTATACAGTATAAAAAAGAAATTTGAGCAAGTCAGGATTTATTTTTATAGATTAATGAAAGCGGCTGAAGAACTACATTTACCCAAAGTTTTAAGAGAAGAACACGGTGGTGGGTTGAAAGAGTTTGTGCAAGCAGAAGCAGAGTGTTTTGAACGAACTGATGATGAAGATAATTTCTTCACAACACAAGAACGGCAGTGGCTTGTACTTCACTTACTTCAGACATTGAGGGCTGCTCCAGGAGATACCCTTCCTGGCTTGAAGCTTATTGAAGGACAAGCAATTGGTAACTAAGATTTTCTTAGTTAAAACATTTCAGGAGTATAGTTTTTCTGGAAAACTCCCGTATATTCACTTTTTATAGTGGTTTTCATGTGACATAATGTGTCTCAGAATTATTCTGCAAATATCCTTCCCTTGAAAGTGCTGATTTTTTTTACTGACTAAGAAATTTGTTGTGAACTAAATGTATTTTGAAAGTTTTGTATATGAGACATGTTTTTAAGTAACGTCCGGTTTGTATTTTATGGCTATATATTTTACACAAACAGATGGTACTAGTGTAGCATGCTTACGTGACTCAATAGTCAGCTGTTAGCAACAATAGTTTAGTTATTTTACAATCTAGTTGAGCACTGTGGTGAAATTCACAATAATAATTCGAATTTGCCCCTAACCACAATCACTAGAAACTTAATAAAACACAAATATCTGGTTAATTGTTCTTTATTAATTATTTCCACTTAATGCCCTGATGTACATTTTAATAACATGGTTATCATCATCGGAGGGTCTTGCTTATAAACTAAATCTAACCTTACAATCCTTACATATCTACTAATAAAATAAAATTTATAATAAAGAACAAGTAATTAAAAAGTAATTAATAAAGAACAATTACCCAGATAATTGTGTTTTATTAAGTTTCTAGTGATTGTGGTTAGGGGCAAATTCGAATTATTATTATAGTTTAGTTATTTGTTTATATTCATCCTTTTCAATTAGTGCTATAATTATTGATCCTGCCAAGTGTAAAGTATGAGCAGTAATCTGATTTTTAATAACAAAAAACATTTTGGGAGCTGAAATTCACTACCATAATTGTTACATTTACGGGCCAATTATGTGTGATGCAACAGTAAGAAAGTGGTAACTTTTTTGAGAAGAGCGAACGAACACTCATGATATAAAACGTAGCAGTAGGCCATCATTGATTATGAATGATGTGATTGAAAAAATTGAGAACAAAATTCATAAACTTGTAGCTATAGTTTGATTATTACAGCTCATTCATCATGAAAATGACGATATTATTGTTGAAATGCATTTGATTTAAACGCGGATGAATTTTGACTGGAACTTGTTGGTCTTCCAACAAAAAAAATCGGTGTTAACAACAATTTTTATTAAATTTTTCTCATGTGTAATGTATAAACACATTAATATATTATGTCTTTGTGAGAAATTTTGTTCATGTTTTATTTATATTATAGATGGATGTTTAAGTCATTAGGGGCTTACATATGAGGAAAATTTAATAAAAATTAAATTGTTATCACCGATTTTTATTGTTGTTGGAAGACAAATAAGTTCCAGCCAAAATTCATCCTTTTCCTTCATGTGAATCATTGTTCGTTAGGGAAAGCTTAATTAAATTTTTAAACTGAAGGTAATGAGAGACTTGATTTATAATTTTATACTCAATGCTTATAATATCACAAATTGGGCGTATCAAGTGATGTAGTTATTTAGGTTAGGGCATTTCACCTTGTCTTTACTACAACTTGAGACAATTCACAATGTATTATAGATAATTTAAATCTAAAATAATTATGTATTTCAAGGAATCTTGAAATTAAAATAAACTACCACCCCGACACCTAGCGGCAGTCGCGAACATCGTACTACTAAATAATAACCCGATTTCAGTATTTCAGTCAGAAAAGCTCAAAGTATAAATATTTCCCGACATAATATCATACTAATTCCCATATCAAATCTAATCTCAATAAATTCATCTATCTAGGAAATTAATACTAAAACATAAAACCGTAGTGTAAAGCTAAAATCGTAATTTCAAAATCAGCTTAGAAAAACTTTCTACCAAATGTACAACATGTCTACAACAGTATTTCAAAGATTACAAAATACTCAGAAAACTATAGGGAAAAGGAGTTATATTATTAGATCAATCAGAATTTCCTGCAGCAAAAATGTCTTATACGAAAAAACCATACATATCTCAGTAATTAAATAAAAGACGAAAACAAATCCTTCTTTATAGTATATCAATCAATGGCGGTCGAGCAGGACGTCATCTCAGAATATGAGTTGCCATGTCTACTATGGCAGCGAGCCCTCCGATTGGTAGTAATCATTTCTTTGATGATGATGTAATTATTTTGCCAAAATTATGACTGTTACATAAATTAGATAATTATACAAATAACTGTTAAGAAAAGTTATTTAACCATCTTTATTATAATTTAATTTTCCATTTTAAAAGTTGGATGTTACAAAATATATCATCAATTTATTTTCATAGAAGAATTAATCATTTCATAAATTCACCTCAAATCCACACGAAATTAAGTGTATGCCTACAAGAAGAAATATAGAAGGTGCGAATTTTGAAGTTTCCAAAACACAGATTTGAGTACATCCAATTCAGTATTGTTGAGGAAGAGCCACAAACAGGACAGACGTGTTTCAAAAAAGAGAAACAAAAATCCCAAAACCAGCTAACTTAATTCTCAACATCCAATTTACTAGTCAACTCCAAGAAACTACAAACAGTGTGTTTCAAAAAAGTAGTGATAATGACAAAATCACCCAATTTGATAGGGTGATAATGATGAGAAGTTTTTTGCCTTTAAATAACAAGAAGTAAAATTAATGCTCTTAATGTTGTACAAGTTTTAATGGAGATGATGTCGCATACTGTCAAAAATTTCCTAACCAAAAGAAATTTGATCATTTTTGTTCCCAGAGTGAACAAAAAATATAACCGTGTTTATTTATAATAGTGTTATTTCATATTTGTAAACTGAATTTTATAGTTGCTGATAATTTATTTTTATAATTTCCAAATATATATATTTTTTCAGTTCCCAAATGTGTGGCAGCAGGAGTAATTGCTCAGGTATTTCCCCTTCATGATGTACCAGTCTTACAAGAACTTCGGCAGACATGGGTCCGTGCATTCTTCAGTAAACAACCTCTAGGTATAGTGTTTCAGTTTTCTTTACATGACTAATTCCTGTAATTTATAGGTAGAACATAGGGGGTTAAATAAATCGTGTCGTCATCTTCTGTCCTGTGCTAGGACTCTTGTCTCCCTCTAAGTCCTATTGTGGCCCAGCCAAGGAGCCCACCAAACCAAAATCATAACAATTATAAATTAGGATGTAATGAAAAGGGATTTTTAAATGATAAAATATGAATTGGCACTTGCGATTTTGATGAGCAGTGCAATATGACGTAGAAGAAGGGGAGGGGAGAGACGAGGAGTGGAGGGCTTGAGCTAGCGAGCCGACCGGGAGTCTGTTCCGAGAGCCGCGAGACGGAAGACGGCTACGGGACGAGGTCAGGTCAGTCCATTTTTGGCCACGTGCTAGCTAAATTGAACGGTATGCTTTTCGGCCACTATTAAGGCTTTATCTTGCCGTTATGTCTTTTTTATAAATCATAATCATTTTTGTAATCTTTAATTCGGCACTAAAATAAAATATAACCTTTAATTTCACTTGCGTTCCGTGCGTTCATTAGCGTCCTAACCCGACTCCTTGGCCCATCCTGACAAGATTTGGCTAAAGTGTACGCGGTCTCCAGCCAGCCGGAGCTTCCAGCTGGTCAAAAGAAGTGGAGACGGTCACACTATTACCAAATAGCTCTTTTTCAATATTTTATCTCGGGTATTTTTAGCCTGATTTTTCTTCAACTTCCTAGGGGATACAATATTTTTGCGGCTTTTGCAAATTGTGACCAATCCACCTCCATTTCTTTCACAGTATCTGCTTCTTGATGCAGCACTGGTTGGTAACTTCCCAAAGATGTTTATTGTAGATAACTTTAAGCCACATGTAGCAATGGCTACACCATTCTGGTAATAATGGCTTTGCTCATGTTTCACATCCATATAGCAAGACTGATCAGACATTGGAATCAAAGTCGTAAGTTTTGATATTTTGAATTTGGACCGATCGCTACATCAGTGGATGAAAAGTACATTATTTATCCGACTCTTAACATCTGTGGCAACTCCATACTGACTAAACTGAAATTCAAAATTGTGAAACGTAACAGGCAGTTATGGATTATAAGCAGGCGTACAGTGGGATGGATCGCTTACACTCCATATTGAGTGAATCACCCCAAAAACAATGTCTAATAAAAAATACACGAAGAACCAGCTTTGGTAATTTAACCTAACAATTAAATCAGGGAACTTACAATATTACTGCAAATTAACACTTAAATCATATTTCAACGGTATATAGCCACGGTGTGATGTTTCACTGATATTCACCCAATGCACATTACAGACTGATCCAGTGATACATCGGCACCGGGAAACGACACTCACAAACTTAACCGGCCATAATCAATTCAGCATACAGTACTTAAAGACACAGTTTATGACTGATTTGGTTCCAAGCAGCCATTGCATTTGCAAGTTAGAAGTTGAATGCTATGAAGCAATGACGAACGATTTTTACTTGAACTTCATGTGGTATCTTCATTCCACAGATTGGCAAACGATAGAATGACAAGCTTAGTGATCGTGTGCACGTTACAACTGATGGACTTTGTTCTATAACAGCATCAACTGATGTCGATCTAGAGTTGTTGCGGTAGTTGATGTCTTTTTTTAACGAATAGGCAATTATGAGGGCAGAGCCAAGCAATTTACCCCAAGAAATGCACAGATTTTGTGACCATTTTCCTCTACAATGATAGATTCATATATTTTTTATCTTATTTGAGATATGGTGAAGAGTGTATTATTTTTGTTAAAATAAATTTGAAAATGATCATTATTTGCCTTTTGAAATTACCACAGAATTTGTTGGTTTAACTCATAGTAGTTATAATTTCAAAATAAACTAAGATTAAGTTATGGAAATAGTTTGTTTCTTCATTAAATAATGTCCCAGGCAAGTAAATGCACTCTCTCCAAATATCATTAGTGATAACATATCTACATTCATTATACATAAAAATAGATTCTATTTAAATCACCTCTCCATGATTAGAACATGAAATTATAATATTTATTTTGAAATGGAAACATTTTAAATAAACCAAGGAGATTTTTATAAAATAGTTTTTAGATTATATAATTAAATAGTTCTTACAGTCTTTCTGCACCTTAATTTCCTCATTATATCTTTATTATTAAATTTCTTATATTGAAATTCCAGCTAATTATTGTGATCACTCTTAATGGAAAAATTTGAAACCATTATGTCTATATAAATTACTTTTTATCTGCATAGTTTTGGATCTGTCACAGAAATTGATTATTTATTGTGGAATTTCATTTGACATTTATATTTATGTGAGTTCTGTTACCTCTCTATAAACAGTTTCTATAAAGAATAAATTTCAGTAGTATTTTCAGCTGTTAAAAATTCAATTTGAATTTATCAAAATTGGATAGGATAATGGACTAGACAATAGCGGATGCATGGTGTGGGTTACACATTGAAACTGAACCACTTCGAATAACTAAGCTCTCAGGTTTCCTATTCAATTTATCAAGACAACTACGATTTGCAGAGAAGAGATTTTTTAACCCAAAACTTTGACTTATAGAGGTCCGGCCACATGTCTAGATGAAATAAAAAATCGATTTATAGAGGTAAGATAACACGGGAGAAGATTGGCAAGATCAGGATGAATGGAAAAAAATCGATTCATCAAGGAATTCCACTTAATGAGGTTTGAATTACCAAGGTTTCACTGTATTATATAATAAAGGTTGTTGGGACCAAGCTAAGTTTGAATTAATGATTAATGTAGGTTTACAGTATTTTCTTATTAAACTAATACTAGTTAATTTTCATTAACTCTCAGAGGCTCATGTAGAATGAGTACAGGCGTGGGACCCTACCTGGATTTACACCTTTATTCATATAGTCTTGGGTTAGATCCCTCTCTTTCACCTTTCCTTGGAGGTCTCTCTTGACCAATTTTTGTTCTCTTCTGACTCTGACGCAATAGAGTATTCAAGGTCTTTAGTTTATCTTCTTGCTTTCCTTTTTTTATTTGGCGATGATGACCGAAAGGTTTTCTTCTTCTTTAAACAACAAGAAAAATGTATCCTCTTTATTCGAGAAATGTATATATTATTGTTTTTATTTTTCAGATGCAATTGGTAACTATTTTGGAGTGAAGATAGCCATGTATTTTGCATGGTTGGGACACTACACCTTCGCCCTCATTGTACCTGCAATTGTTGGTTTTGTTTTCTGGGTGAGTTTTAGTTTTTGGTAATATGGTATTTTGGAAATTCAAAATGCTAGAGCTGATATTGCTTCCTCAATGTTAATGAAAGAGGAATTTAAAAAGAAAAACAACTAACTTTGATTTTTCCGAAAAATTGTATTTCAGCAAATCATATGCTAATGATAAAATATGGTAGTCTGTCGACTTGTGGTTTATTTATTTAGAAAATAGTGAAATAATTTTAATAAAACTTGTCACATATACTCTTGACAAATGTTACAAATATGATTTATTTTCAAAAATTTTCATTTTGATCATATAGGTCCTGTATTATACTGTTTGTTTACATTTATCATAATGGGGTTACAAATTTCTATATTCCTAACAGAACGAAATCTTCTGGGGAGTCAGTTAATTCAACGTCATAATCATAGGTGGTGAACAAAACATTTCAGATGCAGGAAGGAATAGAAGTTATGTATCGTTAAGTCTGAGCAGTAGTGGTTACGTTTCATCTTTCCCAGCCAAATATTGTTAAGAAATCTTCAGTTTAGGCAGTAGCATTCTGCGCCACATTGTCATGAACTAGCTCAAAGCTGCAATTAAGCATAACACTTGTGTTCTGTATCGTGTGATGCAGTTTTCTTAAATTTTCACATTAGGAAGCATAATTTATTATTCTGACATGAAACATGAAACGACAAGCATAACTGTATCCTAAAACTGATCCACCTCATTTACTCCCATGTAAGACACACATTTTTAATCACCAGTGACAATAGTTTTTGTTTTTGTCCATATTGATAAACATTTTAGGCACCCAGCATGAGCACATTACCAAAAATTCAAACAATCTGTCACAAAAACAACCTTATTAGAATATAATAAGGAAAATAAAATGAAAGTATTCAAATTGTGAACTGTCTCTTCTCATGAATTCAGAATTGACCACATAAATTTAGACGGTCGTCTGCTCTGCATCTCATCATGCACATTCTCATGTCTTTCATTGAACCGTGTAACCCATTTCTCCACCATTCCATCATGCATGATTTTTTCATGTTTCACGTTCATCATGTCATATGATTTCAAGTTTTTTGCATTCAAAAAACCAATAACAGAATATACTTCATTCTCTCGATCTTGTTAAAATTTTTAAACATACAGAACCATATGTGAACATGATCTACTGTTCTTGTAATGATATTTGTGAAGCCCTAATAATCAGTTTGCCTGCGCAGAACTACAATCGCAGTGGTAGCACAGTGGCGGCTTACTCATAAGGACTCTTGGACGCCCCCCCCCCCTAATGATAATATTATTTTAATAATGTAAATACCTATATGTATTTAATTCTTTGGAGACAAATGAATTATGAATTGCCGCTATGGATTTCACCATCATTTGTAGCGGAAGTTTTACAATATAAAATATTTGATGAATGTATTCTGGAGTTCGGACAGTGGCCAGAGCGTCCCAGTTTCATTGCATTTAGTCATATGGGGCAAGCAGCAGACAGAGCTGAGGGTGCCATGACGTCATTTACACAGCGTGTAATGGGCTTCTAGGGCAGAGTCCGAAGCTGCGTGCGCAGACAACAGTCAGTGCAGCCATCATAAATTAGATGCCGATACCGTTGCCGGTAATATCTCAACGGTAAACGTTGTGACACATGATGTAAGTTTAATCATTAGTCAAGGAATTAAAAACATAGAACATAGAATTGCCTTAAAAGATTTAGGACTCCCTAGGCCTGACGTGGTAATAAGTAAAATCAAAATAGTTCATTTATTTTATTTTAATTTGTATTTTATTAGCTATAGACTGTACAAACTTTGCTTTATAATCGCTATGTAGTGTGTAGACCCACATGGTTTTTATATGGAGTGATTAACACTTGTGTTACACCTGCTTTCTGAACCGTAGTGTATGTTTTGATAACATGCCTTCCCTTAACGTGTATAAAATAAAACAGAGCCCTCCCATTGCCCTTAACCACCGGCCGCTACTGTGGTAGCATACATATTAGAAATGTTATTTACTTTCTGAATATGCCTAGTAAAATTTAATACTTATCTATCTAGAGGTTAAATTGTACGTTGATGGTTTGTTGCTGAGTGCATTACCTTGTTCTGGTTGAAGTTGTACAATTACCCACACACAAATTGGTCTATATGATCATCATTGTATGAGCGGCTTTCAAAAGGCAAAAATTGCAGGCTAATAAATTAACAACAGAACAATGAAAAATTCTCTTATTTGGTTGTAAAACAAATTTCACGGAATCTATTTAAATAAAATAAAAAAATGTAGTAAATTTTAAAATGATTGCAATATAATTTTTTTTTATATATTACAATCTAATAAAAATGATATTCTGGGAATACAACTGGAGTTATTTCCTCAGAAATTACTGGTAGATACATTAATAGATTTTGTAAGGTGTCACAAACGATCTTTCACTCTCATTGTTTTCTATTTCACACAACTCCTGTTTATGATGGTAATTATTCTCTCAGAAATTCCGGTAGCTTCAGTCCGTTCTCGAGCTACGATTAGCGGAATTTTAACATCTTTCTGGTTAGCCTTATCTTTCATAAATTTTTACATCTTACTAACAATTTCCTTACTTTGATTATTCATGACTTCCCTCCAAGGTTACTTACACCAGCTATGCTAATTGAGATAGAATTGTTTCTAGTACCTCAATTCAAATAACGCTCAACGCTCTAACAACACACAGTCACAAACTGATACTACTCAAAATGACGAACACTGTAAACTGTGGAAACAAAAATTCATGTAATAGAGACCGAGACAGAAGATTGACAGTAAACTTACTTACTTACTTACTTACTTCTTCTTTCAAGCTTCCGGCTTCAGGTAATGCCGACGACTCGGTGTCCGTGGTAAACCGCAGCTGCCAATGCCCAGTACTCTTTCTTTTGCAATATAATTTTCATGGGGTTTGGAATGTCTTTTAGTGCTGCCAGAAGGGCCGTCCTGGCTGTGTTTTCGTTTGAGCACTCGAGTAGTATATGCTTCAGCGTTTCCTCCTCCATTCCACAGTTATTGCAGGTTTCGGAATCGACTAGTCGGAATCTTTTCAGATAGCTGTTCGTAATGATATGGCCGACTCTAGCTCTCGTAATGAAGGTCGCAATGTGGCGACTGACACCTCTGTACCAGTTTGCAGGCGTCGGAGCTTTTTGAATTTCGAATAACGATCTTCCGACAGTGTCGGTGCTCCATCTCTGTGTCCATTCATCTGTTATTAATTTGCAGATTATATTTTTGCATTTGTTTAGCGATAGTTTTGGTGGCATGACGGGGCCCATTTTTGTGGCACGTTTTGCTATTTTGTCTGCCTGCTCGTTGCCGCTTATTCCGCAATGAGATGGAACCCACTGGAAGACGATATTTTTTCCTTTTTTCTTCAGAGCATGGTATATAGTTTTCATTTCAGATATTCGGAAGTAATAGTCACTGGGTGAATTCATTTGTAAGCCTTCAAGGGCCGATCTAGAGTCGGTGAGTATGCAAATGTCTTGATATGGTGTGCTAATGCAGCTCGTTAGGGCTGCATTGATGGCCAATATCTCAGCATCCATGCTTGACGCAGATAATCCTGGTATGTAGTAGCGCTCGCCTGTTTGTTCGTTGAAGAAGCCTGCACCGGAATTGCCGTTTTTCAGATCCACCGAACCGTCTGTATAAATTTTCACATAATCTTTATAGTTCTCATCGATCATTGTCAAAGCTTCATCTCGAAGGGAATCCAGGTTATCGGTTTCGGTGTTGCTTTTGGTATTGCCGGATGGTAAGGTTGTGCATATCGAGATGTCGTCTTCTTCCCAAGGTGAAATGTCAGAAACCGTCGGGATCCGTTGCGGCTCTATGGGTTCTAAGAGATCGTTTAATGCTTCGATTTGGAATGTAAATGACTGTCTGGTTTTGGTAGGTGCCAACATTGTTAAGGGATGATCAATCGGAAGGCTCTTGATTTTTAGCCATTTTATCATCGAAAGCTTCTTAATAGCCAGGTCTAATGGTTCTATATGTGATTCTATTTCCATCGCTGAAATAGGAGATGTGCTTGGACAACCCAATATGACTCTAAGTGCGGCAGATTGAATTCGTTGCAGCTTTTTGATATGTGTATTTGCTGCGGCTCCCCAAACTTCTGCGCAGTATAGCATCTTTGATCTTATGAAAGACGTATAAAACATTTTGAGGGTTGACGTATCAGCTCCCCAATTCTTATTTGCTACTGCTTTTATGGTATTAAGCCTCTTGCTGCATTGGTTTTTAACCCCGTCTACGTGTGTGCTGAATAGTAGTTTCTGGTCCAAATAAATTCCTAGCAGTTTTGGACATTTGTTGACTTTTAGCTCTTGGGTTCCAATAAAGAGATTGGGTTGGTAGTCTTTGAGTGTATTTCGCCTGGTAAAAAACGCGCATTCTGTTTTCGATGTCGATAAGACTAGCGACCATTTCTGGCACCATTTCACGGTTTTGTCTAGTGCTTTTTGTAGCAGTTTGCAAGCTTCGTCTGGAGAAACGGCTGTGACGAATATAGTGACGTCATCGGCAAATATAATCCAGTCTATTCCTTCTGGTAGATCTTTGGTTAAATCGTGTATGGCAATATTGAAAAGAGTTGGGCTGATGGAGGAACCCTGAATTATGCCACAGTAAACAAAAACTAAAATCATAATTAGTGATAAGCGATGAGTTAGTGTTTTTTTGAAGTGCATGGATTTCCCACACACATTGCTCCGTCCTCACTCTCTGTGGGTACATGCTGCCAACTGCAATTTAAAACTACCTATTCATTAATCCTTCAAATAATGTGTTTTCTATATTAGATTGGTTTCGGTCGAGGAGATCAAGATACCGAAGACATTGGATTTGTTCTGTTCTCATTCTTCAATGTATTATGGTTCAGCATTTACCTTGAAGCTTGGAAACGCTATTGTGCAGAGCTTGCTTATAAATGGGGAACACTTGATCAACGGGATGAACTACTTCAGGAACCAAGACCTCTTTTTACTGTGAGTTTTACTTTGAATTAATATTACAAAATAATGGTGAATGTGATTGTTTAAAATTACAAAAATCAGCTGTGTTAATAAAATCCGATTTTCTTAGTTAAGACTTTTAAAGAGCTGAAAAAAATAGAGTTCTTGTTCTTTGCAGGTTGGAAGTAGATGAAATTGCAGAAGACATATCAGAAATGATTTGAAATTGCATGTAATGTTTTATTTGAATGTTAACATAGTAAAGGTTTTTATTATAATTAACTATCTTGAGATTGCTATACATATATATGAAATACATATAAAATTATTCTAGAAATTAATTATTGTTGTGTAATGCGAAAAACCTTGTTATCACCTTGTCCAAAGTCCAAACCTTGATAATGAGTTTCAAAATTCCACTATACCACATTTTCATCTTTAGAACTGATAAGAATGAAGGGTATCATATTAAAATAAATTCAATTTTTATAAGAAGAAGCACATTATTTTTGAAGTGATTGTTATCGTGGGGGTTTACCTTTTGAAACGTAAATAACATTTTAATAAAAATATAAAATTTTGCATCATACTGTACTACTGTACATAGAAAGTTATTTTTGCACTTTTCGTTATTAATTTAGGACTGAAATTCGTTAAACCTAATATTTTTATTTATTAAAAATAATGTTTAAATCTGCATAAAGATGGGTACAAAAATTAAAAAATTAATGTTCTGAGCTATAATAGGTAAAAAAAGTACATTCATACATTTAAAAATATTTGGAAAAAAAAGTTTTATAAATTTTAGGAACACTGTGTATTTTGACAAAAACTTTTTAACCATGTTGTAGATAATTGAGATCAAGATATTTCCAATGACTGGTCACATGTTTTTCTAGTAGAACCAGAGATATGAAGCTGGTAATAGTTTTCTATCACCCTGTATAATTTTTACTATTTATTTGTTTTTTTTATGTATATGTGATACAGTTCACATAAAGTTTTTGCACCCTTTATATTTGTGACAAACGGTTTAAATTTACATTAAATTGTGCCTTTATTGCTCTTTTAGATGACAAAATTTAAATTTTAAAACCAATCTTTTCAAAAAATTAGGTTTCTGAATGTATCTAAAGATTATTTGTAAGTTCTTTAGCAAATAATTAAAAATTTTAATACAAAATAGAACATTTACAAAATAAGATCTACATTTTCATATTTACGAATATGGTTTAATCAAATATTTGCCATCATTTGTGTGTATAAAAATTAATACAACATGTTTTGAAAATATAAATCAACTCACATTATAAATTGATAAACTTAGGTTTGAGCAGTCAAAATAACTGAGACTAAATTACAAATGTAATTAGGGAAAAAATTCAGGACTGTTCTACATAATGAACGGCAAACATCATTTTTATATACACTGTGTTTTTTTTCACCACTAAGGAAAAGAGAATTCATTAAATTATTATTTTTTAATCTTTTGACGCCATCATTTGTAAAGGGAGATGAAACTTAAATCCAAATTTACTACCCTAGGGTCGTGACTTTTAAGGAAATATGTACTTTGTAATAAAAAATGTAGCTTCTAAAATTCACATTTATTAAACATCAAAATTAAAATAAAACAAATTCCTTCCAAAGAAACATACATAAGTTATTAACAAATATAATGTGTATAAAATCATTAATACAAAATTTTAAAAACACATGGTCTACCTACTAAATAATTTACAGAGTTCATTCATAATTTCACTATAAAAAAAACACAATTGTAATAAAATTCTTTATCATTTCTATCTATTCATCTAGATTAAACCCCGTTACTTCTTTGAAAGTTCAAAAATATCTATAATGACAAAGGTATTGGTGGATTAACTATTACGTGACTTTAGGACACCACACTTCTTTCTAGGCATCTCAGAAATCATAATTAATTACTTAAGATTTTTTCTTTTTTTATAAAATGTAATTTCAGTTCTTAAATAACAGTGGTTTGACTTTTATTCACACATTCCTGGTTCATATTATTATTTCTAAAATCTAACTTAGACATATAAACCTTTTTACCTTATATAACACATAGCATATAAAACATACACGTCATACAAAGAATTTCAAACATATATAAAAAATATCATATCAAAATCTCTACATATTATTCCTTATTTTTTTAAACATAAAAATCACTTTTTATTCTTCTTCTTCATGGTGCGCGCATCCAGCCTCAGGTAATGCCGACCGTACAGTGTCTCTCATACACATAGCTAGCCAGTCTCCAGTAGGTGGAATCAGTCAGAATTCGCCCAAGAGTGCAATTAGGTTGGAGTCTTCTTCTCAGCTCATCTCTGACATCCGATCTGATGATACAATCAAGGAGGATGTGTTGTAGGGTTTCTTCTTCTATCTGACATACAAGACACAGGGGTGACTCAGTAAGTTGGAAACGAAAAAGATAGGACTGTGTTACAATATGTCATGTTCTAGCTCTTGAGGCGAATGTTGACACGGACCTGGGCAAGTTCTTGTAGATGACAGTGTTGTTTGGTTCTTTGAGGAGTCCGTAAAGATGCAAGATTTATATTCTATTAAAGTCATTTTATATACCATTGTCTGTTTGATGATCCAGTTGACATCTTAGCAGATTAGGTTTCTAAATCTTCCTCCTCTCTCTGGTCGAGAAACTTTTTGATTTTAAAATATTATTATTTACTCTACTCCTTACTCAAACTATAAATTCAAATATAGGGTGCTAACATGTGATTTAAAAAATAAAGTTTATCCCCGAGCGTAAATTCTTTGGAAGAATGTATTTCAATTAAAACACAGTAGTGATATCTGAAATGCATACATTTATTATCAAATTTAGAACAAAAACAACTTGATATTAACAACATTTATCCAACCTGAAACACATATGTTCATCAAATAGTCTTAAAATTTAATCAAATTAAAATGTTCAACAATTAATCCCAAAATTTCATCAAATCAAATAAACATTCATTCTCTTTTTATTTTTGAATAGCCAACACAATTTCCCTAAAGTCAGTATCTCTCAATAATTCCTAATTATTGTCTCTAAATCAAAGCCTGAATTCAATAGTGCCTACAATAAATTTTTCATTTGCAAGAATATAATATATAGTTAATTGTATACTTAATGTGTGCTATACTAAACACACATTCACTGAGTTTATCAATTTTAATAAATACAATTTAACGTTCCGAGTTAGAGGTTATTTTGATTTGAATACTCCACTTGGATATTCTCTTAGAATAATAATGTGGGTTATTATCCTAATATTCAAAATAACTATCTCTCACCATCGGATAACCTGCCTAACTCACCCAGACCCCATCAGTTACAGTTTTCTCACAAAATTTCTTTTCCCTTGCCTCTCTTCAAGACACAAATTTCCTACTTTTTCTATTAACAAAGACTTAGCGTGATCATTTGGATTTGGAATCTTCTAAAAGCTTCTTTTTTCTGTGATTCAAACTAACAGGGTTGTCAGATGGATCTTACTATTTGTTTTATCGTTTAAACTCTTAACCCTAAAATAAACTTATAATTAGACACATATTCCTGACCATTTTATATAGAAATAATGTATTATTTGTTTAATATATCTTGCTTCGAATATCACACATCTTTATGATCTTGTTCTTCGGGGTTCGACCGTGTCAATATTGTCTGCACGTTAAGTACTCAACGTGCAGACAATATTGACACGGTCGAACCCTGAAGAACAAGATCATAATGATGTTTGTGACCGTGGAAGTCTATCGTTCAAAATCACACATCTTGTTCTATAGTAAGTTGTCAATCCAAAGTCCAATATTTCGCCGATATAACAGCACATGAACTGCTAACATTTCTTAATCCCAACCTGGATTATCTACTAGTTTCTGTAGATAATCACAATTGGCAGTTATCAGACCATTTCTACTATACTTTGACTTAGACTTTGAAAATTATGAGCGTATAAATGTGAAACATTAAAACCTTTCTCATTTTCATTAGAGTGTAACTACATATATTATCATAACTGGTGTATTTTTAACAGCTAATATCTACCGATATAGGCTTTTTTAATTTTACACAGCCTAAGGTCTGTCACGTTAATTATTTCGTGGTTATGTTTGATTATTTATAAGTTTGTAAAAACTAAGTTACAACACAAATGATGGTGAATGTTCAATTTAACCATATCAATGATAAGTTTGCAATAACAATATATTGTCATATTCTTAAATTATGTTTCCCTAGCTCATGTTTGTATTATTAAACTCGCTACAGGGTGTATTGGAAGTGAGTCCTGTAACTGGAAGATTAGAACCCAACTATCCTCAATGGAAAAGGAATCTGTTCCGGTATTTGATCAGTGTTCCTGTTATAGCGTCCTGCTTGGCTATAGTCTTTGTTGTTATGCTACTCAATCTGAAACTACAGGTATTATTTTCTGATAAAATTAATTTTAATAATTAATAACTGTCTTAGAATAAAGTAATGCACATTATAAAAATAATTTGGAAAATTAAAAAAACAAATGCTGTACTGTGCAGTAGATTTTACTTTTGAAGTTCGTCAATTGAAAAGATTTATGTAGTCATCAGTCATTTGTTTTCTTTGACTGTGTTTATTTGGTGAAAGTGGGTGAAACGTTTATGTTTTGCACTAAATAAAATAAAAGTTTAATTTAGTTTTAAAGAGGATGGACTGAGTAAAATGAAAATTCATGTATTTGCAGAAAGGGAATATAACTATGAAATGATGGTATTTGTATAGTTGTGCCTTCTTTCATTCTGGAGATAATGAAGAGTGTGCATTATTTTAGCCTACTTTTATATTTTTTCATTATCTCCAAATTTGGAGGGTGTATACAAGTTGTATGTAGTAAACAAAATATCTAAGGAAGAGATACAAATAATTTACTTTCTTGCGGCTTTGTCTAACATCAATTTTTCATCGCTACTATTATCTTGTTGTTAAACCCAAATAGCCTATCACGACACAAGTGCACCTTTATTGTATTTTACATTTGTCGTACTGAAGGCTTCTTTCATGAATAATTTTTCACATTTAGGTCATACAAAAGCTTAATTTGCACAGTTTTAAAATCTTCGTCTAATATTGCCCAGAATATAATCATACAACACAAAATAAGAAAGTTATGAATAAAAAACAAAATTGTCAATTACATAATTATTTTTATAGGACAGTTAATCTTGTAGGATTTCATGATAAAAGCTTTCAAAGCTACCCGACTGTATTTATTCTTATCCTTGTTTACAAATCTCAAGTTTACTCAGACACATTCCAATCAAGGCTGTATTTTCTGTCTTGAAATTTTGTCAAGGACTCGTCTTCCTTCTCGGATTCCAACTTCAGTTTCAACGTTTGTTTTAGAGCTGTTTGTAGACTGCTCCAGGTCATGCATAAATAAGGACTTCTTTCCCTCTTCCCATTCCTTGTGACCAATGTAAATAGTTTTGAGAGGAATGGTTTTTCTTTCTGAGCCTCTCTATCCAACACTTAATTCAGCATAAAATCATTTCTCATTAAGAATCTCCTGGTTTGTTGAGGCCAAGAACTGCTTACCTCTCTCGTTAGGAAACAAAAATTATTTTTAAATAACAAAAATTTTGATGTACTTAATTAATATAAAATTACACTAAGAAAATTATTTTTCTAGGATTGGTGGGACAGACAAATAGAAGCTCAAGGCTATGCTTTTTGTCTCAGCTATTTACCGAAGATATTACTGGCTATAGGAATTACGTTATTGGATGAAGCTTATTACAAAGTTGCTTGTTGGCTCAACGACAAAGGTAAATCAGTTAATATAAATATTTATGTACTTGTGTGTATACTAACAACCGTTCGTATTAATGTGAATTTATTAATAACTCTAACAATATATTTGCTTACTCTGTTATTACAGAAACAATGATTTCTTCGCTTTAATGCTTTTCATTTTCTTTTAAGATTAAACTACGTCTTAACACGTATAATATTAATTAGATGTAGATATCACTGTCTAATTGTAAAGTTTGTTTTTACTGTATATAGTTATACATTTAACTAACTTTCTTCTCTTTAGGCGACTATCATTTTTTATCTCCTTTAGTTTTTGTTAAGTAATATTTAAAATTAATTAAGAGGATAAATGGGAGGAAAGATAAATATGATGTTTTGAATTCAAGTGACAATGACAAATAATTAGTAAAATAGATTTAACTGAATTATTACCTATTGTATTGTTTTATTATTGTAAAATGGTGTGAAAATGGAATCTGACATCAGCTACGAAGTTCTCTCCCTGTATATTTGTTTGAATGGAAAGTATCTTGGAATACATCTTAAGATTTTTATTAATTGAGCAAGTGGTATAGAGGGTTGGTTTAAAGTCCTTTGCTGCCCTTTTTGCACATTTTATATCTAACTGTCTTTCAACCATTACCACTCATTATAAATGTATAAACACTAAATTTTTAAGTGTTTGAGAATTTTAGTGGATCACTTTATATACAAGATTTAGGAGTAAATTCGAAAATCTTAATGCGAAGGTGATCTGAAATATCATTTAACACATTTTTTTTAGTGGTTGTATCAAAACTAAAAAAATTTTATACCATTTCGAGATATCAGTAGTTTTAAAATTTAGAAGTCGACTTGAAAGTTGTATTGAGAAGGCGTTCATGCGACATATAATTTAACACTATATTTTGTTCTTTTAAAAACAGTGGTGGAATCAAAGCTGAAAAAGGTTTTACCGTTTTGGATATATCCTAACCTATCCTAATCTAAACTTAATTTAACCATTAAAAAAAAAAATATATATATATATATATATATATATATATATATATATATATATATATGGTGTTAAATAATTTGTCGCATGACCGACTTCTCATTAGAACTTAAAAGTCGGTTTCTAAATCTTAAACCTACTGATATCTCAAAAACTGTAAAACTTTTTTCAGTTTCTATTCAACCACTGTTTTTGGAAAAAAAAGTTATTAAAAGATGTTGCATAACCACCCTTTCATTAAGATTTTTGAAGTTGCCTCCTATATCCTCTTACAGTGATACTCTAAAATTCCCAAACACTTAAAAAGTTTGTGTTTTATCATTTATAGTGTGGTATCGATTAAAAAACAATCTAATATAAAATCCACAAAAATTAGGGGTGGGGGAGGGAATTTAAACCACACTGCATACAGGGTAATCCACGAGGAAATGATGAAACTTTCAAGACATGTTCTGTTGGTAAGAATAGAGAAAAAAGTTCACATAAACATAAGTCGGATAATGTTTAGCATCTCCCATTTTGTTAGAAACAATAATCATAATTTGGAAATAAATATATCGTATTCAGATTTGGTACACTCATTTTTGTGTTACTTTTACACTTGTACCAAACATAATGAATTTTTGATATATTTTCAACTTTTAACGAGACACAAAAGGGGTTTTTGCTGTAGGTTAAAGAATAACTGAGTTAAAAACAAAAAAAAAATTTCTTGGTAGTTGTTGAAAACACCGAAGACAGAATATGAACAAAAGTATGAATTGTTTCTTCTTTATTTTTATCAGGAGAATCCATCCCGAGAGTGTCTTCATTTCTTAATGAATCACACTGAATTACCTCCCTGTATGTTCTATTGATGTATATGAGAAATCATATTATCTAAAATTTGATTGAAATCTATGATGTATAAATTTAAATGTAGTATTTCTGAAAGAAAAAAATTGGCTGAAACAATTCTAAACATCTAAATTATTTGATAGTACACATACGCAAAGTTTTGATACAGTAATTTATTATACAATTTACATTTAGGAGAAAGGTAGGTAAGGTTTTAATACAATATTATAACTAGGAAAATGTTCAATAGTTAGTAAATACTTATTACAAAATAATCTGATAATCATGATATAATACTTTACACAAGTACATTGGTAATTTAACCAGGACTGTAGATAATCTATTAAAAATTCACTGAAAATCTATACCTACGTGATGAGTGTGTGATGGTCATCAAAAGACTAATTAGTCTACTTGAATGTGTATGAACCAAAATCCGAAACTGTACAGATGCGATGTCATTTCCCAAGGCCCAACTATCACACCATAGCTTTGCTGAGGGATTTTTCGTAGAATAATTAAATTATTATTTAGGTTACTATAAAAAAGCTGTACAATCAGTTTAACCTAAACCTGAAGCTGCACATGTTTAAGAATACCAGACCTAACAGTTCGTCCGATCTCCAAATCTGTCTGAAAAGAGGCTTATATTAAGTGTACCGCCCCAATAACTATGTTGAAAACCACGATCCCTCCGTGAAAACTTACATCAGAACCATCGTGTGACTAGATGAACTTCGTTCAAAAACTAATTTCCTAATGCATTCTAAAAAGCGTCTTCTAGCCTCCCCACTCTCAAGAGAAGGGGGACTTCAAGATTCCAGCTAATCGCTTTATTAAATCTTAAGTTATACAGACCAATATCCAAACTGCTGTAAGCTTGTGCGATCTGAGATCAGAACGCCTCAATGATAAAGATGGCAGCTGGTAAAATCGATTTGAAAATTATTGTTAATTCTATTAATTTTATGTTAAATTTAATTTAAAAAATAATCTCATGTAAATTCATAATTATTGTATTATGTTGATTGATTACATTTGGATATGTATAATCACAATATTATGTTCATTTTGTATAACGAAGGCTAATTATTATTTTCCATCTAATTTAATGTAGAAATTGGTATGTATGAAGGTATATTGACATCTGAGCTACGCCTAAAAAATAATATTTTTTCGAGACGAGTAGAATTATTTCTGCTAATTTTTTCTTACCCTTGGACATAGTAGATTTCAAACAAAATTATTTCAACAAAATTCTTTATAAAAATATGTTTAGAAATATCATGCTATATTACAACAATTTGTTACTGGGAAGGATTTAAAAAAATTATGCTTGAATTCAGAAAAACCAAAACTGGAAAAACTACCCGTACTCCAGTGAAAAAGTAAATTTAACGTCTAAAAATGATTTGGAATTGATTTTCAAAGTTAAAAAATATAGAGCCTACGTGTATTACCCACCAATTTTAAGTTTAAACACGCCAAAATAAATAATTTTGTTCTATACAAATTATTAAGCTGTGTTATTTTTCATATACAGTTTCTTACCAGATAAATTGTAGAAACTCAAGACCCTTGTCTTGCATGGTGAGATATAGAAGTTGTTTCGTTCAAGAACCAGTAACTAGCATAGTATTAGGTTGCACGTTACATTTAGAATGAGATAGTCCTGTTTGAAATTCCAGTTATGGTCTAGGCAAAATGTGTAGCAATTGTGGTTAGCAGGAATATAGGTGTGTTCTTAGATGAAGAAAAATAAAATATGTAACGTAGATGTAAAATTTCCTTGACTCAAATGTCCTAACTGATTTTGGTTCTTCAATTTAACTTTGTAAAGACAGCTACAGTAACCCTTGTTTTATTTGAATAACAGAGAAGTAAGATATTTCTAGGATAAAACAAACTCATAATGAAAGTAAAACCCTGTATTTGAAGCTTCCTGATAACAAATGACACATTCTATAAGACCTTTAAATGACTTACCATTTGCAGTGGCGGCGATAGCAGGCCCGCGAGCTGGGGGGGCCGCGAGCCTTGACCGAGATTTTTCGGGAAATTTTACCGGGACCCAAAACCCGCGACGGGCCCTGCACACAACTATTCATTCAACGAGTCATTATAAGACTACACTACTAAAAACAATTTTAGTTTACAAAAAACTATTGAATGAATTGTAAACAATAGTAATCACAGAATTAACCTATAAAAATATTAGCCGATAAATACATATTCGCTTATCTTTCAAAAAACTATAAAAACATACCAATAAAATGACTAAACTTTCTTTGCACTTAATTTAATAACAACAATTCAATTTTATCTTTCCAAAAGACAACAAAATACAATAAAAAGATGAAAAAAATACTATAAAAACACTATGTAAAAGACAGAAACTGCTGTATATTTAGCACAATAGCAGGTTACAGCTGAGGGTGAGATAGCTGTTTAGCATAGAAACATTTGATTTTATAATTTTTTTCTATCTAATAAAATGCACTTTGTTCAGGGCTTCAGGCAGACTGTTAGTAATGATAACATTTTCTACATGTTCTGTGTATTTTAGTTTTTTTGTAATATAACTGTTAGAGATCATTGTCTAACATCATGCGAGCCGAGCAGTAGTTTGCTCACATTGTTGTGTTTCGGAAACATAAAAGTGAATTGTTGCGTTTAAATTATGTGTAAAGATTGTTTTATAATTTTGTAGGTATGTTTTATAGTTTTCTTTAAAAATAAGTGAGTGTGTTTATCGGCTAATATTTGTATAGGTTCGTTCTGTGATTATTTTTGTTTATAATTCTTTTAATAGTTTTATAGTAAATTCAAAATGTTTTTAGTAATAGTCTTATAATGGCTCATGTTATAAATGAAATAATACTTAAATGAACCGTTGTAAACACCTCCAAAAAGTACCACAAGGGCATTTACCCCCTTACTAAAAATCTCTTGCATTGAGGCAGTGGCGGATCTAGAATTTTATTTTGGAGGGGGCTGAACAGGGGAAAATTTTGTGAAAGGACTTTCATATAATGAAGTGACCAAAACAGTAGTTTAACGTTGTTTTATGGAGTAAAAACGTGTGTTTCATATTAAAGGTTTTCAGGATGTTTTGTTTACTAATTTACTAATGAAATACATTAGTATTTCTACTAATCAAAGGCAGATTAAAAATGTGAAAAGGATTTATTTTTAAGTACATCGTACATTTAATATTTCAGAGAAGTTCTACTGGCTAGACATGAATAAATAATGACGGGGACACAGTTGGAATTTTTTAAAATTTTTCTTACACATTCTTACAAAACATTTTTTAAAGGTTTTGGGGGGGGCTTCAGCCCGAAAGCCCCCCCCCATAGATCCGCCACTGCATTGAGGGGTTAAAAACCTTCGATAAAAGTATATAATACAAGTTAAAATGTTTTATAAAATGTTAATGATGTTTAGTTATTACAAATTTGAGTGTTAATGGAAAAGAAAGTGATTTAGCCTAATATTTCACCCTTCTTGCCCAGCTAACCACCATATTATTCCGGATAGTTGCAATCTTATTTATTTTAAGTACAACCATACCCCCTCCACCCCACACACCATCATTGTATAACAATATAAATATATTAAGTTTGTATAATTTTACATGCAGGTTTTGCAGTTTGTATAAACTAGTCCAGAACTGTTTGTCTAAAGATCGGATTACACACAAATCATACACTTCTTTTTTTGTTGTTACAACATTAAATATCTTAATAAATTTGAGTGATGATATATTTAATTTCAAGAATCAATTTTTTTTATCATTCAGCTTTCGTGTTTTTTTTAATCAGCAACAAGTGTTTTAGTGCAAGTGTTAGAGGTTGCTTGTAATGCTCGTAAAAATGAAATATTTCTTATTTTATACATAATTTTTTAACATTTTTGCAATGTATACAAGTCCATCAACACTTTGCAACATTTTTGCAAGTCCACTATCTTACTTTCCTAAACTTTACTGAAGTGAAAAATGAGTTTAAACAATTTTTTATGTATGAATACACTCCTTAAGGTCGGTAGGGGGGGGGGGGTGCACTGTACTCTTATGCAGAGGGGCAAGTAGGATGTCTTGACATCCATACTTCTCAACAGGTTAATATATTAAATGTTTTGATACTAATTTATTGATTTTAACACTTACGCTAGTATTATTATAGTTGGTTATATATTTTTCACTTGAAATAATTAAACTTTTGTTATTGATTTATAAATAACTAGGTTTTATCTGGAACTTCATCTATGTGGAACTCTGAACATGTTATGTTATTTTATATTAACAAAATAAGAAATAAATAATTTAAACTTCATTCAGTTATGCCTACACAGTTAATTTAAAACAAAGATTGTATACATGTATTTGTGGAAAGAGTTTGATATAAGAACCTAAATTCTTTACTGCAAACACAATACTGTTTATAGTCCTAACAATTATAATAATTGATATATAAAGTTCAAGATTCCTGAATTCTTAAAGGATACGTTTTAGAAAATTAATAACATATCAAGATTTAAAATGAGGTGTCTGTTGGTGGTGGTAACCTTGACTTTGGGGTCAAATTTAAAGGTTATTTATTATTGAGGTCAAAGTGATAATTTAAAAAAAGAGCTTAAAATAAAGACCCCCTAGAGCGGCAGAGAGCAAAAATTGGTCTATAGAGACCTGATGGGAAAGATGAAAGAAAGAGATGTAACCCAAAAAGTTGTTGATACAGCTAGGTCTCTTGAGATTGGCACATCCGTACTCACTCTAATACCTGTATATACAATGTAACAAAGAAAATAATAACTGAACCAAGTTTTTCATGCGGTTCATTCACATTTGCTCACACCATAATATAATATATAGCCTATGTTAATTGGAAAGAATTAAAGAATTTTCCAAATCGATTGAGTAGTTACAAGTTTATCTCTTTCAAACATACGAACTCAAACTTTTTCTCTTTATAGTATTAGTACTGTATAGATAATCCTTAGTTTATAATTTAATTATTATTATTCAAATTAAACTATTTAATTGTTATAACTTGAAATAAACATTTTATTTCAATTTATTTCTGGTGTTTGTAAAATATTTTAAAAAGTATAATAAAAACAACTTCTTATTAACATATTATCAATTAATTATAATCTTTGTATGTAAATTACTTATAATTGAAATGATTATAAAGGCAAGTATAAAATGAATTAACAGTTTGTGTTACTATTGTTTCTTGTTTTCGTCCAGAAAACTACAGGCTAGACACCAAGTATGAAAACCACCTAATCGTCAAAGTAGCTTTGGTTGGTATCTAACATGAACGCCTAGCATGCATGCACTGTATTGCCTCCCACCTCCCACCCCTCCCCCTCCCCTTAGAGGCAAAGTATTAAAAGAACATATTGATTATTTTATTTTAAGCATTTGTGTTTTGTAAACTTTTACTTTAATATAATCGTACTATTTGCTTCATCTTGTATAGAAAATATTGTTTTCTTTTTGAATTAGGCCTACAGAGGAAACTCATTTTTAAGATTTTAGGAGAAATATCTCCTGGATATCTACAAATATATACAGCTCAAAGCACGTTCATAGAAGAGCACTTTGTTCCTAGGCAATTTATTAACCCTAGAATGGTCATGCATATAATCCTGCAGAGCCAAACCATTTTTATATTATTTGCAAGCATATTTTCAAAATGTCTACAAAAATTTATTCTTTATTCAAAATTTAAATTGTTATATATACAATTTTTTAGAAAAGGATTAATTAAATTTATAGTATGAAAATAAGTGTTTTTATTTTTATCCAAGATGTAAAAACTTTTTGATTTGAAGAGAAATGTATAATAATATACTATTATAATATATTTATATATTATAAATATTATTTGAATTTTTTTTCTAAAAACAGTTTTAGTAGAAATTAGAAAAAAAGGAGGCCTAATTAAAAAAAAAAGAATCATCAAAAATACATACAGTATTGAAAATCTAAATTGTTATATATCATTTTTTAGATGAAACTGCATAATAATTCATCTGTCAACAGTGATTTTTCTTAGAGTAAAATATTTTTTAATCAGTATGTCGAGAATTAAAAAAAAGTTCTTTAGCAGAACCTAAGTCACAAAAATCTTGTATAAACAAAACAAATTTATACACTGCCAACTGTATTTATAAAAGCCAGATATTGAAAAGGCAAAGACTAGACATTTCAATGATGTCATCTCGAAATTGATAAAACAAAATTAATGACGTGAAAAAAATGATTGAAAATGACTTATATGTTGCCTGCTCATTGGTCACTGTTGAAGCGCTTTCAGTATCAAAACTCTTACGATATATGGCATAAAAAAAGAAGTTTCTGAACGAATATAAAAGTTTAGAATTTTAGCTTTACAGTCGTAAGAGAATCATATTGTACATTTAAGAAAAAAGTGTCTCTGACAATTTTTTTTTTCAAATTGTGAGTGTTTCCGGTTAGATAATAAATTTTCAATGACCGTTTAAGGTTTAAAGAGTTAACTTGACTGCTCTGGTTATAGTATAGGATTACTAAAACTGAACAACTAATTAGCTGAAATGATTTTCACAATGTTGGTAGCAAAATACACCCTTGCATTTTTTCTTAGAATACCGTTCCATGTTTCTGCTAAAGGTGACAGGTATATCATTAGTAATTTATGTAGTGTCACATCTTACTGAAAAACGAGCAAGTTCATAATGGCTACTTACAGTGTTCAGTACTTGTATACAACTTTTGGGTTCCTTTTATTGAGTTTTGTAGGGTTATTAATTGGAATTAATTCTATATATTTGCCTTTTTACCTTTCTAGGCTGTATACTTTTTTATGTCCTCATCAAGTGAAATTGAGTTCTTTTTCTTAAAAGAGTGACTTAAAATTATAATAATATACATAATAGGATCTACATAATTAATTTGAGTACAATCTACTGCCACTTTTAGCATTTTATCATTATTTATATTTGTAGATGCGTTTCGGAGTTCCTTCATATTCGAAACTTAATTTAGTACTGCATTTGTCTGTTAAAGAGACTAAAGATAAATTTGTTCTATATATATATATATATATATATATATATATATATATATATATACAGCTTTGCCACGTGGGGGTACCACCAGGTTCCGCCTCTACCTCTTGTGTTATTTATTATATTGGATTTAATATCGGATATCTTTGGTGGATTTACTAACTTATTTTCATTTATTTAACATTTTAAAGTTTTGGAACACTACTTCTGATTGATTATAAATTTGGTTGTTAATATTTTCTCCGTTCATCTTTAGTTTAAAAATATCCATAATGGAAAATATATTAGAATTTTCTTTTCATATGAAATTTTAAAAGTAAAATTGAACGGAAACAATATTATTAACGAGCAAATTTATAATCAATCAGAAGTACAGTTCCAAAACTTTAAAATATAAAAGAAAAGAAGTTAGTAAATACACCAAACAAATAAGTTCAAAAATTCACTAAAGAAAATAACACGGGAGGTGGAGTTTGGTGGAGGTAGAGCCTGGTGGTAGGAGGCCACGGCATGGGCGTACCCAGCGAGGGGCAGGGGGGCAGCTGCCCCTCCCTGGAAGCAAAAATATAAATCTTTATTATACATTTTGTTGCTGGAATACAATTCTTGAAATAACTATTTTAATAATCAATTCTATATTGAATGACCATGGCTTGCCCCCCCCCCCCTAGTTTTGATCCTGGGTACGCCCTTGGGCCACGGCAAAGCTGTATATATAGATGTGTCCTTAACGGATGAATCCAAAACCTAAATTAAGTCTCGAAGATGGAGGAACTCCGAAATTTGTTGACAATTATAAATAATAAGAAAATCCTAGGATTGGCAGAAGATTTTATTCAAATTAGCTTGAGTTAAATTTTGGATTGAGTTTTTTAAAAAACGGTTTTAATTTAAATAAAAAAAAAAAAAAACGGTAAAATACAAGATGCAGCGTAATAAACAAAACCTCTGACTGACTGACTGTAAAGAGTAGTCACATTCACGCACACTCTCACAGAAGCAAAAATAGACCTTGGATAGTGGATGAGTCGCACTAGATCAACAACCAGCCACTGGTACTCACCACTAATGCATATAAAGAGAGTCACATGCTCGCAACTTTTTATCCACAATTTGTATTATTATTTTTTAACTCTCTGGATTAAGTGAAGTCTGGCTTTGTGAGGTCCGTAATAATGAGACTCGTATTGTATTTGATTTTCACAATTGAAACAGTTTGAATTTTTAAGGAACTATAATTTCAGGTTTAGTAAAGTATTTAAAAACTGTTTTCAAGAAACATTGTATTTGACATTTTGATATTTTGAATACTTGTGAACTACTTTTATCCGAGAAGGAAGATTGTACTTATTAATGCTCCTTTTTATGAAACATGTTACTGCTTAAGTTTCAGTAGTGTTACTTTAAACTTCCTCGTAGAAAATCCACTATTAGTCAAATTACTTGGCCTGTACCTAGTTTTAACTACTTAATTATTTTTTTCTATCTGTTTATAGATTAAATTCTTGTATTTTAATTAGATTATCATTTGTATGTATAGATACTTCACTTCAAGTGCATTTCCTTTTAGAGTTACACGATTTAGTGAATGATCTGTTTAGTAGTTGCTTGAAAATTTTACATTGTACAAATTCCAGTAGATGAACAAAAATTAAATTAATAGTACAGTTCTAAACTTGTGGGTATAACCTAGGTTATTAATTTACACGTTTTAACTTTTATAAGACTTTTGTGTACATTTAATTATTTTAAAATAATCTAATTCTGATAAATGCTTCACCACCTAAAGGTAGGAAAAGTACTTGTTTCTGATTACACAAATGGTAAATGGTAAATTTCCCCCTTAGAATTGACAAACACATTGACGATGTCTGCAAGAGAGCAAGTATTCAGAGTAAATAAAAATGTTATAAAAAAACAATAGATTCCATGAGCTAAATAATTTTTATATAAGTACATACATACTACAGAAGAAAAATATTAAGAATAACTGGCATATTTTTTCTCTTGTTTAAAAAGGTAAAAAATCTCTCGGTCATCATGGCCTTTAAAAAAGACAGAAAAGAACATAAAATACTGATATTCTCTCGAATACTCTAATAGCATCAGGGTCATAAAAAACCAAGAATTGGTCAAGAGAGGTGTAATAGGAGGGGTCTAACCCAAGACTACATGAAGAAAGTTGTAGGTCCAGCTAGAATCTCTGGCTGCTTACTGAGACCCTGAGCATAGAACTAGCATTAGATAGTGCTTCTAGAAGTAGAATTGGAAATGTGTGTGATTGTATTCAGTTAAGAAAATTAATCAAAAGTAGTTGTAAAAATCGTTCCTTAACATCAAATATTTAAGTAAAAAAATGGTAAGAAAAAGAAACAGCAAATGGAATGTTTAAAGCATGCGTTGAAATAGTTTTCTAACATATTAATCAAAAGAGATGGAAAACATAAACAAAAAATAAAATACTACAATTTCTGTGTTACCTAACGTTCATACGTTATGCTTATAATTCTAATGGAAAATTATTATAACTAAGCGAAAAAGATACAGGATTAACTTAGGCTCGAACCCTCAGACGTTTCACACAGCAATGAACATACATACATATATCTATCGTAGTGTATAAAATACTACAAAAACAGGTGAACTGTGATTGAAGATAGAAGAACATAGCAATGAAGAATTAGTAAATTAGAAATCCAACATAATAAATAAAAACAATTTATGGATGAATAATATAATTAGGAAACTATGTCAAACAAAAGAAGGTCATGGAAGAAAGATTTAGAGGAAGACAACAGCAGAATAAACAATGGGAAAAGTTTTATTAAATAATGAGAAGAGTGACAGAAGATAAAATAGTGTAAAAATAAGTCATCAAGACCAAGGCATATATCATTCAACAACATTTTCTTTATTTGTTGATTTATTTAAATTGATTATATAAGACTACATACATGTGAATGAAGCATGATTTTACCTCAAGACAAAATTTAGACAAGAAATTGTTTTTAATCCGTTCAACTTTTTGGTGTTGTGTTTGTCGTCAATTAAATTTTCACACAATTGATTGTCAACAAGCTATGAGAAATTCAAACATCCTATAATGTTTGAACTAATACAGTCTAGTATTCAGATTATTAAGCAATTCTATGAATGGTTACAAATGCAACATTAACACTTTGGTTGCCGTGAGATTTTTTCGTTAGACTAATGGTACAATTCCTTTAATTTAACAGTTTTCAACAACTTTGCTACAAAAAATACAGATTAGAGATATCTCAATAATTTTTTTATTTTACAGTTCGTAGTTTTCTCTATACATTTTAACAATAATATAGATTAAATATTTTTTGAAAATATGATACAAATTTTCTCCAAAATGGGGATTTTGTATTTTGGAAAAATATTAATTTATTTTTATTTATGAAAATTATATAAAAAATAAAAAAGTATTTACAGATGTTTCAAAATAAAATAATATAACAAATTGTAATTAAAAGTAACAAAACATTAAATGTGAAAATTCCTAAAAATGTATTGTGGTACGCCTTGAAAGACGCTTCAGGGCATAGGCCTATGATACATTCCACACATTCCCACATAGTCATTGTCCTGTTAGATTTCCATGTTTGTAATTTTTCATCTTCTGGGAACAAACAACACAGTTCTGTTGCCTATGGTGAACCCCATCTGGCTTCAAAATTTTGAAGAAAATGTTTCTTCACCAACCTTTCTACATAATTTTCTAAAACTACTAATTCTTGACAAATTGTTACCAATAATATTGTAATTGACAATGATTTATTTATTTATTTTATTATATAAGATAACTGCAGTTGTCACACTTATACGGACTGCTAGTTTCCTACAACACTCCGTCCCACCATTATGCACTGTTGGTGAATACTGAGCCCGAGTAAATACGTACGGAATTGCAAGTCACATGAAAAGCTAATAAAGCGATCCTACCAGTGTTTTACAAACAACACCAGAGTCTAACTCTGAAACCATTCTAAATAAAATTATATCTTCAAATAATCCTGTAACTGGTGAAACCATGGTCGGCTAGAACTAATAAATCTAGAATTTACAGAAGAATGTGTATCTGTTTTATTTGAGTTATAGAAATTGTGTCAACAAATTAATTCTTTAATCGTAGTTAGTACGACATCAGCAATCTTTCAATGGCTGACGCGATTGTACTTTGTACAACATTGGCAACCAAAGTGTTAACTAATTTAGTAACAGTATAAAATTATTGAGGACGTAAAGTACAAGATTGTTTGTTATTCCATAGTATTAACTAGTTATGTTATAAATACTATTTTAATATTATTTATTCATAGATACAATTTAGGTCCATTTTCTCTTATAATTTATGTAATAGTTTCTTCATTTACTAGCTTACATTTATTAAAAAATTTCTTTCTTCTGTTTGTTATTTTACTGTTCTTGCTTGGAAACTCAACCTACAATTTTGTTTTGTACGGTTCCTTATAAAAATTGGCATTTAATTAACTAATATGTTCCAGTACAATATCTGGCTATATTATGTGCTCCCTTCAGGACAGTGACGTAGTTCAGTTTCTAAAACGTGCAGTTCGAACTAGTGAACCGTCAAAGGTTATGCAGATTCGAGTCCAGTTGACGTTGTTGCATGTTTCAGTATGTTACCTTCTCCTTCATCTTCATTAGTCCAATGTGATAAAATAGACGTTGAGATTCTGCTAATTGAAAGACACATACTAATCAGACATCAGTAATGGCAGCAACATCCCACTGTATCTTTGAGGGTGTCAATTAATTGTTTACAGATTATTATTAACACACCAACCAACCAAAAAGCCAACTATTTAGATCAGTAAACCCAATTAGAAAAAATCATGTTAGCGATCTTGGTGACCGCTAACAAATGGTTAATTTTCAATTTCCCTCATGCTTGCATTAGGTGTGTAGCATGTTATGCTATTTTGTTGAAAGTATCCTTTTTTTTAATCCATAATCCGTTAGTTGTTGCAGAACATGTTCAATTACACCAACGTGGTAACAATTTGATCAAGAATATCCTACCATTAATTCTTTCACAGGACAAGACAGATTACTTCGGAATGTAACTGAAAGCTCTGTTTGAATTTAATGATTTTTTTGTGGTCATACAAGTTTGTTGTGCTAGTTCATGTAGCCATTCAGGTAAACAGGCTTCAACCAAAAGTAATGTCTAAAATTTTAAAATTCTTCCAACTAAATGTTGGCACAATAAACAGTATTGTACATATTTTTTTGTTACTTGAGTCTTCACATTGTTATTAAAATATTTCAGCCTTCTGTGTGTTGAGTCAAAACACTTCCAGTTGTGTCTGATTTCGTCACATGTTTATCAGTATACTTCCTGCATCATACGTAATTCACGAATAATAAACAAGCTGACTTCATATTGATACCTGCTTGGCTATATCTCAAGGTCATGGGTACATATTTTTCATTTCATTTATAGGTGAAAAACCTCTCTGTAATCATCTCCTTATAAACAAAATGAATAAACGACTAAAAAATTAAGATCTCTACCCTTCGAATACTCTAATAGTATCAGGGTTAGAAGAGATCAAGAGTTGATCAAGAGAATTCTATGTAAAGCAAGGTGCCCTGGGTCCGCCACATCCGTACTTACTATGACTAAGCCTTTGAGGGTTTCATGGTATACAATCCCTTTCATTTAATAATGTGATTGTTCTATTTTAATAGATGTAAGCTTCGTCCATGTCAGTTTTCAAACTTAACCAAACAAAAATTAAAAAGTTACGGGGAAATAGTTGGTGTCCTAGTGAGAGAATCACTCTGTATATATTTTCTTATTATCAATCAATATATACCGGGTGTACAAAAAGTCTCGCACCGGTTTAATATATTTTTTTGTATAAATGACACTGGAAAGCTGAAAACCTGGAGTTACACTATGAACATAGAGAACTATTCTTGCACATCATGAGTGACAGCGTAGGACCAGTGGAGGACGTCCCATAAGGAGTACAAAGAAAATCTTAAATGAAAGCATAGGTCGAGTTGTTCATCATTTTTAAAGAGCTTTACTGGCAGAGTTTAATGCCGCAAACCGCACTTCAAAAGGTTGATCCAGTATGGCAGATGTTCAAAGGTTTTACTTGGTTGTAGACAGACAGTTTATTAGTAGCCATAATCATAGCACACTAATAAATCAAAACAAGAATGCTGCTATAAATACTGTATTATGCCTGTCATATTACATTTTGAGGTTGGTACACAATTGGTATATCCTTTCTTTATAGAAGGGAATTTAAATGCTGCATCATACCAACATTTGCTCCAAAATGATATTATGCAAGTACTTCAAAACATGTTTGGAGAAAATCTTCAGAATATCTGGTTTCAACACGACAGAGCGCCACCACACTATGGCATACAAGCAAGGGAATATTAAAACACTGTTTTTCCACAACGGTGGAACGGAAGGCGGGGGACTGTACAGTGGCGAGCGTGTTCACCAGATCTGTCTACAAGACAAGGAATACTTCAATGCTTCCTCCAGTTGCCTTGAAAAATTCTGTAAATAGTTTTTATGTCCGTCTTTCCAACTGTCAAATAACCGGAGGAGAACAATTCGAACATTTACTCTGAAAATATTTGGTAAGTAAACATCTCTTTTTTAGTAAAACTTTTGAACATCTGCCATTTTGTACTGGATCAACCATTTGAAATGCAGTTTACAGAATTAAACTCTGCCAGTAAAACCCTTTAAAATGAGTACAACTCGGCCTATGCTTTCATTTAAGATTTTCTTTGTACTCCTGATGGGACGTCCCCCACTGGTCCTACACTGTCACTCATGGTGTGTAACAATAGTTCTTTAGGTTCATAGTGTAAGTCCAGGTTTTCAGCTTTCTAGCGTCATTTAAACAAAAAATATTAAACCAGTGCGGGACTTTTTGTACACCTAGTATATTTAACAGTTGACCATTTTTGTACTCTCATTTTCCTTTATTGTCTTTTCTTATCTTGTATAATTTACTTTCATTCATTTAAGTTTTCATTTTATTCATCAAGATAATTAATACATGTTAGTAACAGAAAACAATCATACATTCACCTTGTTTTTATTTTAGAATGCTTTAGCCTCTTCATCGTGTATCACTTATCTTTCCTAATTTATTTTCAGCTTTCTTTGTCTAGACGTTGTGCTTACTATAGATTAATTTACAAATGTATATATTTGAATTATTAAAATTAGATCATTTACCTTTTTTTTTTTTTTACTTTTTTAAAATTCAAAAAGTTTCCTAAATTTATTATACTTTGCTTAACGTGTTTATCTGATGCTTGTTGGATTAGTGGAGATGAAAGACTGTTGAAGTAGAGAGGTTGTTGAGTTGTTATAGAACCTCATAATCTTCTGTTTCAGCTCTAACATCTTCATTCTGCATTGCTTTCTTTCTGTCCTAGCTTTTTATGTCAGACGTAAATGTTTAATGTAGGGCTAATGTTAGATTTATCATAATATATTGTGTTAGTAACATTTATTAACGTAGTAGCTTATTTAAAAACTCTCTTCAATTGTATATATATAAAATATTAAAACATTTCTTATGATTAAATTAGAAAAGAATACAGAGTTATTTAAAACAGATATAATTTGCATAAAAATTATAGTCTTGATTTTTTTTTAACACTTTCAGGCCTGGCCTTCCTATGTACAGTTGGCCTAAAACCTGAGCATTTTTTATGATGTAAAAAAATTAACATAAAATAATAAAGATAAAATACAAGTTGTATAGTATATCATTTTAAAGATCCGACTTCTTTCTAAATAACAATAAAGGTTTGATTTATGTTACTTGCCAAGTGAGTTGTTACACTTTGGTAAATGCCTCGAATTGTGTTAGGAAAAATCCAACTGTAAAAGTAACATGACTGAATGTATTTAATTATTTACTATACAGTGGAATCTCGATATCACGAACTTCAATACAGTGGATTGCTTGATAGCATGATTTTCGTTAATCCCCCTGGAATATCTCATAACACTCAATGATAAATACCATCTATAGTTTGAATTATAATGGCTAAACTCCTTGATAATACAAATTTTCTTGATGCATGACTTCTATACGACGAAGTCCATCATTATAACACAAATTTCCTACAATCTGAACCTGTTTACGCTGAATGTTACGAACCAAACAGTGGTCCAGAGACATGTCATAATATAAAACTGCTGAACCTGCTCTTGGGAATTCTCTGCAACTCCCTCACCCTCTGTGGTCAGTTTCTTGTCTTTCTAGATTAACGTTTCTTACAACCACAATCTAAGTGAGACGAGATGTCAGTAAAAAGGAAGAAGTCAACTGCTTTAACTGTAGAATTTAAACGAAAATCGTTGTAAAATCTATAACTGAACTAGATTGCACTTTGCTTCATGTAAACAAACTAGAACTAATTTCTTTTATTGTAGACATTAGGGTTCTAGCTCCTTCGAAAATAATTCTTTTGATTCTTTACAAAAAATACTGTAAGTTTTATTTATTCATAAATTACTTTATATTTACTTGTTACATTATGTACCTTTTAATGTACTGTATTATGTTCCATAGCTTGAAGGCCTACTTTCTTGAAAATTAAGTCCTGTTCATATATTTATCAATATAAAACAATTGTGTTATTGAGGTTAAATATGGACAAATTCGTACTATAGAGGTTTGTACAATGTAATTTATAAACCTTGATAACACAAACTTTGCATCATAACCTTTACCACGAACCTTGATGTCTCAAATTCTTTGATAATACAATTTTATTAGAATTCCCTTGAAATTCGTGCCATCGAGGTTTCACTGTAACACTATTTCACTGTTTATTAGTATAAATCCTTTCTTTTTTTTTGTTTAAATTTAAAAAAATGTATAAAAAGTTGTTTTCAAAAACAAAACAAATTGTATCAATAGCCCAACAAATGGCAAAATGATATCATCGTATTGAAACATGTGTCCGGTTACAGTACTCTAACTCATTAAATAACTTCTAAAAGGCTCTAGAAACACATCACTTATTCAGAAAGACTACTACACATGTTGCGATTACCTTACGTCTGTCTATACAGCCTTAGGCTTGAAAGTGTTAAATATGTTTTGACAAAATAATTAATGTAATTGTATGTATAAATTATTGCTTTTTTCCTTCCAATTGAAAACAAAACTAAAAATTCACTAACTGTTTTCATTGAATATTCAAAACTTGTTTACAAAATGTTGTTTATTAACATAGTTTTTTTTTTTTTTTAGTTTCAGTTTGTGAACTCCTTTCTATCTCTGTTCTACATTGCATTTTACTTACAAGATCAGGAAAAACTGAAAGAGGTAACATTGTTTTTATATGACAGTTCATTGCTAATATAAAAATTCAAGCTTTTGTGATGTTCTTTGTAAAAATACTGATACCTTGGACTATGTAATGTCACACTATTCATAAGATTTATAGCAGAGTAATTTAGTATATATCTTAACTCGCTTAGCTCATGGGGGGGGGGTTACTCTCAAACCCCCAGGGTTTCACCCAAACCCCCAGTGGGTTTTGACAAACCAGTAAGAGGGAGTCGGGGTTTTGACATTGGATCAAAGTAAGTTCTAGATAAAAACCTTTAATCATTTCCACACATTATTTAATTTTTTTACACATTTATAGGACATCTACAATCATTGAATTTGGCAGGCATACCTGCACATTAACTGCTATAAGCGTGCCAAATTAGATGATTTTAGCTGTCCTATAAAGTGTGTCAAAAGATTGAATAATTTGTGAAAAATATAAAAAAAATTATCTAAAATAGAAGTATCTAGTTCTGTCTAAGGTATAACCGATGGAGATATGAAGAAGTCATAGAAACAAACTTGTAGATCTCACTAAATCTGAGGCTCCTGGTGTGTGACAGGTACCCTGCACCTTATAGAAAGGTATAAACATTTTAGACACTAGGTGGTGTGTCTCCTGGTGTCTCTCCTAGGTCTAGAGCAACTGCATCCAGACTCAAAACACCCCTTCTTCTTTTCTAAAATAATGACAGCTACATTCCCAATATAGCCTTGTTGTACTTTCCTGGTAGATTATGTGAATGTATGTTGGTATGCTATTGTTATGATATAATAATAGTATATTATATCTTGACAATACCATTTAAACATAGATTCGACATAATGACAATGAGCACATAAGGACCTCAACAGACGCCAGGAGACACGCCACCAAACTTGAATAAGTTGAAGCCAGCAGCAAGGAACCCATCACACTTGGTGTCGGAAGTAGGATAAACCTACGCTCACACCGTTTTTCAATAGGTCTTACCGTTTAACCACAACAGATCACCTAAAAAGGGTTTACACCGACTTTGAAGTTGCATCCGCCATTTTGAATTTTTTTCTGGTTTAAAAATTTTAACTTTTTGGAATTTTCCTGTCGGTTACAGGCTGAAAACTAAATTTCCCAAATTTCAAGTTTCAAGTTAAAATTTGTATAGATGAGTGAGTAAGTCGCATAAGGGATTGTATATATATATATATATATTAGATACAGGTTTTAGAGATTACAATTTTGCTTAAATTTGGTATTCAGGCTCTATTTTAGGAATAGTTGATAGGACAAGCTTGATAACTAGAAAATTGGTCCATTAATTTCAATTTCCGACGACAAAAACATTTTTTATTTTTAGAATAACTTTTCAACTGTAGGTCAAACAGCATTTCTAAAAAATAGGTAATTTTCTCTTGATTTAAATCTGATTCATTGTCAACATTTGTTTTATACCTTAGAAAATTAATATGAATAAATGGTGCAAAACCATTGCAAAAACTTCTCCACTTATCCATCCCTAGAAACAAATCAAAACTATTTGTTACCAAAAATGACATTTCGATAGTTGTCAATCAAAAAAGTGTAAATGAACTATAGATACTGTCTTTGGAAAAATATTTCCAAATAAAAGAAACTACAGGTGACCTAGTTAACAATCCCAAAAGGGTTTAAAAGTTAAGGTGGGGAATCTTGCTTCACTTATATTTTGAAAACATCCTCAGTGTAAATAATATTTGATTAAAATTGAGTTTTTAAAGGTGGCCGTTTTATTATTTTTTTCTTTTCCCAATTATTCCTGAGTTGTAATTTTACTTGAGATTGGGTCATTAATCTTCATACTAAAATTTCACTAAAAATTGAATGAAATCGGTAGAGCTGATTTTGAGATATTAAGTATTTTATAACAGCATCATGTCCAATTTCTTTACTGATAACTGATGAACTGGCATTTTTGGAGATGGAGACCATTTTGTTTGGGTCCTTAGAGTCTACACATGAGCACAATTTGATCAAAATTGTTAGAGCCATTTTGTCTTTGTTCCCCAAATTTTGAGTCATGAAAAGCACATCTTGAAGTATGGGCAAAATATGCCCACATACCAAATAGAGCTAACACTGCACATACGACAGACAGACAGACATCATTCAAAAACCATTTTTTGGACTCAGGGAACCTCCATACAGATATATCTACATAAAAGCTCATCATTGATTTTTTGACCCCTCACATAACATTCCCTATGTGCGTAATTATATGTGGGAAAGTTAAAACAAACATTTATACAATATAACTTTAAAATGATTTTAAATGAGCAAACATATCCTTAGTAACCTTAATTTTAGTATCTATACTGGTGAATATGATTCTAAGAAAATGGTCATAATATTTGAAAATGCTGTGATAGGTTAGGCCTAAATGAAATACTTACATTTTTGGTGCAGTGGTTTTTCTTTTGAGTTTGTACGTTTTGTTTTTCAACAGAGAGTTCTGATTTAATTTTATAATAAGTATTTATAAAATAATATTTTTCTTTGTTGTACAGTAGACTCTCATAAATTCGGATCACGAAAATCAGTGCCGGATGGTAAAATTATTTTTTTATAACAATTTACCGCTTTAGAACCTTCAATTTTCACGCGATCTTCCGTATTGCATGAATGACGTATTTTGTAATGATTCACGGGCAGTGGAAGTTACCGCGCAGCTGAGGAGGGGTAGGGCGTGTCAATGCCCTACCCTATGTTTTGCTTAATTGCAGTCCAGTACTGTATTATGTATATTACAGTAACAGTACCATTAATTAACGTGTCAGAGTGTAACAAGTGTTGTTGGGTATCGGCACGGACCGGTAGCGATTGCATGTGCGGCTTATCACCGCTCATATCGGCCCCGCAGCCGACTTATCTCTGACTCCAGGAAATCTGGATTTTTCGGAATTCGAACCGACCGTCCGCCACATTAGTCCGAATTTATGAGAGTCTACTGTACTTTGAAACAGTGTTTTACTTTTCTTATTTTTTAGTTATTATTATTTTTTTTTTGTAAAATCTACAAAAGAATTAAATAAATAAAAATTAAAAACACATTATTTATTTGAACAAATCAGTTAAACTAAAGGAATATAAAATGTTTGACTACGTCAAAAGAAACTCTAAATTAAAACCAACTAAAATAAATTCCGACTTATTTAACCAAGTTATGTTTATTTGTTTTAGCAATTAGCTGCTTTACTGATAGCTCGTCAAGTTATTGGAAATGTAAAAGAATCTGCTCTGCCGTATTTATTGGAACAAGTGCGGCTAGCCAAATTAAGTTTTGATTTATTTGGTGCTCTGAGTCCAAGTGAAGTAACTCGTGAACCACTCGGGAGTGATTCTAATGATGAAAAGAAGTCAGGTGGTAGAAATGTCAGTCAAGCCGAGTTAGAAAGTTCTCTTTTTAAGGTAAGCTAGTATGATAAGTGCTAGATAATTTAGGTTTTGAATCATTATTATTTGTTATTATTGTTGGTGTTGATTACGACTTTACTTTATGCCCATTAGACTAATGAAAAAGGGAGATGGAAAATCACAACGCCATTAACTGGGCTTCAACCTGCGTAACTTTGGTTGGCTCACTAGTTCGAATTGTAGCGAGATAAGCATGCTCTCAGCCAACTGAATCACACTACTTCCTTATTAATGAACATTAAAAAATGATAAACGGCTGCCATTTTGAAAATGTATAACCATAAAGTTTTGATGTTTGGTATACTTGGTAAAACGTGGTATATCGAATTTCGACAAGAAATTTTAATACTGTCTAAAGTTATCATTTTTTTTAAATACAAAAGGGCTGAAAGAACTGTTAAAAAAAAGTTTGATGCCCTGATTCACTTCCCGAAGTTACGACACATATTTTTGAAGCACTCTGTATATGTGTGCGAGAAAAAAAAATTGCTATTTTTACAAATTTCTTATGCACAATCTTGGTGTTGGGAAAACCAAAGATGTAAGGTCAGAAATTGAGCTAGTTCATTAACTAGAATAATTGTTTAGGAAATTTCTGAAGGGTACTCAATTAAAAAAAATTTAGTGTAATTTTTCGGCTGTATGTCGTACAACATTCTGCATGAGCACATTTATGCAGGTTCAATATCTATTATATTTGCGCCGGCAGTACAAATACTAAAATTAGAACGATATGATAAGATTTAAATGATTTAGTAGTTCCAGTACCCATTACAGTTGTGTGATCTGTTACTTCATTGTATTTTATATTGTTATCTGAGTTTTATGTTGTTTGTTTTGCAAAATTTATATCATCGTACTTGATTTTTGGCTTATTATATTTTATTATTTTTTTTATTTGTTCTTAATTTTTCTAATTCGTTGAATTAGTTTTTTAGTTATAATAAAAAAAATCAATATCTATTTTCAATAATTCCAAAACCAGTTTTCTTCAATTAAAATGAGAGTGCTATTATTACTATAAAACAAAATTGTTACAAACATAACCTGAAATAAAAAAAAAAAAATAGAAATCAGCAGTAACAGCTGTTATAACGAAATAGAGGGATCCCAAAAGGTCAGTGCTTGGCAGGCCATAAATTGTAAAGAGTTGAAAGGGTTGACAGCTAGGAAGAAAAACTATTTTAACATTAGTCACAGATATCAAGAAGCCAAATAAACCATTCCAAAAGTCAATGCCTTCAACCGAAATTGTTTGAAATGGACCAATGAAATAAATTGCATCAGTCTCGAAGTAACGTACAAGATTTAAAATAAGCCAATGAAGGAAGAGGATCGGAAGAAAGCGTTTGAAATTAGAATCTATATATAGGGGTGAGAGGAAGCACAAGAGGTTCTTTCGTTCATTCTTTTTGGTTGTTACTGTTTGAAGGAGGGAGTTCCGGAGCAAGTGTTTCTTTAGAAGATCGATTGTGAAAGATTTAGCCAAGATCAAAAGTAAAAATAAAATAGTATCTGCGTCGTTTTTTTTTTTTTTTTTATAAGTATTAATAGTAATCTCCGAAGAATAGTTTAAAAGATAATCGTCGTTATAAGTTTTAAAGATAATCGTCGTTATAAGTTTAAAAGTAATCATCATCATAGAAGTGTGTGATAAATTGCGTCATTATAAAAGTGTTTGAACAGGAATATTAGTACAAAAAATTAAAGTAATCGTCGTCACGAAAGTGAGTGAGAAATAAGTGAAAGAAGAAAAGAAGTTCGTCGAAAAGATCAAGGCAAATCGATCCATCTACTGGCAGTCTACACGGGAACCAGGAACAACGGAACCAGGAACATCGGAGCAGCGATAAAACTTCCAAGCGATAAGTAAAAAATTAATGGACAATCTGAATTAAATAAACTACCACCAAATTATATTTTATATGTAAATTATAGTCACCAAAGAACCTCACGAACCCGTAAAGAGAAATTAAATAAAATTAAATTAATAGTACATTTCAGTTAGCCGGAGCAATTTTATAATAATAAATTAAAAGTAATAAATTTAAAAGTAAAAATATGATGCACTCTTATTTCTTTATTTAGGTTAAGACATGGTAGAATTAGAATTTTATTTAACTATGTACTTAGAATAAGTAGTAGGTTAAGACGTTAGTATATAAGTAAAAAGTGCATCAGAAGGACAATAATTGATTTTAATGTAAATGATTTTAAAACGTAATGTAATTGCGTAATTAAAAAGAAAGTTAAATTCTATAAATGTGTTGAAGTATCAATTTGTTATACTGTATTAGGGAGTTAATTATAATAGTCAAATTTAACAATTATCTTACTTTTTACTGTTTCATTAATTGTCTTTGATAATCAAAATAAATGATTAAAATTTCAAAATGGTAGTGATTTGAAAGGATTTTTCCTTCTCACCCATGACACCTACTTCATGCTTCATTTTCTCCAGCTTGTTGATATTGCATATGTAAGCATGGGACATCTCCAACCAAATTAAAAAATAAATTAATCATAATTTAAGATTTTAGAAATTAGATAAATAATAGTAATAATTAGGAATCTCACATAAAAATCAAAACAATTAATAATAAACATAAAAAACTTTATTTTAAAAACATTTAAAACAAATGATTAAAATCAATAAATTGAATGAAGCGCTATATATCAATACAATGTAACACCCTCTAGGGTAAAATTGACATACCAACGGGTTGCTTCACAACTCAAAACGAATGGTGCAATTTCAAACGGAAAACGAATGAATTCTAGGAAATTGTCCAATGCTCACCATGCTAAACAGTGGGCGTGCCGTTCGGAACACAACCGAACGTTCTCTTCCAGCTTGGCTTTCTTCGAGAGTAGACGTGCCTTCTGAACGCTCTGCGTTCCTTAGAGATGGAGCGATTCAAGGCATAAGGTTAATAACTTAATACAGTAAATGTTGTTTTTATAAAAAGGGTTGTTACCATTGAACAGTTTTTTGGACACGATGAGTGAGTAAAAATTTTAACCTAATTATGTGAAAGTTACGAAATCAAGTGTTAGAAATATGGACAGAGATCCAGATTTTAAAAAAATGTAAGTTTTACATGTGTTTTTGAGGAGATATATTATTTTTTGTTATTATGATGTTTATATGTTTAGTATAGTGTGTTAACCAACAAATGTTTCATTTAATTAATAATACAAAAGATTCTGAATATAAAAGAAGTTTTCTATAATTGAATATGAGTGAGTAAAAAATTATTGAGTATATCCTAGCATCCACGTGTCACGGAAATTAGCCTGCTAAGTACAGATTGGAGCCTGAACTCTGAATCCCTTTATTTTAAATTTCTAATTGATGCAATAATTAATAAATTCATAAAATAAATAATTAACGTTTGATAATTTTAATGAAATCAACAAATAAACTCTTACAAAGATGGCGCCCGAATCACGTGCTCCAATCTCGAAATTACAGGCTTATTGAAGTGTAGCGTGGTGTTTGGGTATACTCAAACATTCAAAATTATAAACAAAAAATATTTGAAATTAAAACAAATTTATAATTGGGATTTTTTATAAGTAAATAACAAAGATGGAAACGGATTCAGAAAAGTTGGACGAATCCGGTTTAGGAGCTAGTTTCACCGAGGTTGAAAACATGGTAGAGGTAAAATCAATAGAAGAAGTTAAATTGCCTAGGGAAGAAAAGTTAGTGTCTCTTAATGACTTAATGTTGTTATTTGAAAAAATTAAAGTAGATAGTGACAGTAATTTTAAACAATTAAGAGAAGAAATTAAAGATGATATGAAAATAAATAAATTAGATAGCGATAGTAAATTTGAAAAATCCGAGAATAATTTTAAAGAAATGAAGGTAGATAGTGATAATAAGTTTAGACAATTAAGGGAAGATATGACTGAACAATCTCAAAAATGTGAAACCAATTTTAAACAACTTAAAGAAGAAATTAATGATAGACTAGAAAATTTTGATAGCAAACTTGAACAAATGAAGGAAGAGAACAAATTAGTTTTAGAAACAATTAACAATAAGTTTGACATACAAAATTCTAAACTCGAAAAAGAGAAAATGGAATTTAGAAAAGAAATTAATGTTAAATTTGATAATCTGTTAAAGGACAGCATAGACTTTAAAAATAATGTAGAAGAACAAAATTTAAATTTGAAATTAGAAACTAAGACAGAAATAGATAATTTTAAAACTGAAACACTAAATACTATAGCTAAGTCTGATGAAGAAATTAGGGCTGTAATTGATAATTTTAAATTAGGACAGGTAGATAAACAATTAACTTTTGAATCCAAAATAGGAAGTGACATTAAAACTAATTTTGAAACCCTAGAAAACAGACTAGCGATTAAATGTAATGAACAGGATATTGCAATAGGCGATATAGGCTGTAAATTATCCAAAGAAATTCAATTATTAAAGCAAAACGGTAATTATGGCATTAAGCCAGCACTATGGCTGAATGAGAAATTTAACGATGTGTTAATATCAGAGTTTTTTAATGAAACAAAAGGGCCTCACCCTAAGACATTTTTAGAGTCACTTAAAGTTTTGGAAGATGTAAGAGAAAATAATTGGGACATTATGGTTTGTTTTATGAAAAAGTTTTTAAAAGAAGAAGCCTACACTTGGTTTGAGGCACATAAAAATGAATGGGCGAACTATAATCAATTCAAAAACGCTTTTCTGGATAGATTCTGGTCCCAAGAGAAACAGGAAAGTTTTAGAAGCAAACTAATGTTAGGTCCTATGTATAGGGGCCCAATCAAAGAAATACATAATTACATCATCAAGTCCTTTCACAAAACACAGTATTTAGATCCTCCTATGCCGATAAATTCATTTATTAAGCATATAGTCAAACACATTCCAGAAGGGTTGAAACTAGTATTACTTGCAGCTAGGCCAGCTGACTTAAACAACTTAGAAAAGATAGTAATGGACTGGCAGGAAAGCCAATCCTTAAATAATAATGACTTTAATAAACATACATATACAAGAGAAAATAGGGGTCACTATTTAGACCATAGTAATAGGCCAGATATGGGTAATACACATTTACAAAATAGGGAATATCAAAACAGCATGAACCAAAATAGACCATATAGCAATAACTTTAGAAGTAATAACAATAATTTCAGGGGGAACAACAACACTTTTAGAGGTAATAGTAGCAATTTTAGAGGTAATAGTAGCAATTTCAGAGGTAATAGTAGCAATTTCAGAGGTAATAGTAACAATTTTAGGGGTAATAGTAATAGTAACTTTAGGGGAAATGGTAACAATGGACCACCAACGACAAACAGGGGCTCTGAGAATAGAGATGTAAATGGGGGAAATGGAACGAGGCAGCAATAACTATGGCCGGATTACTGCCGGAAAAAATAAATAGGCCTAAAATTGATAATGAGGTTAGGAACTTTTCTTTAATAACAAAGACAACACAAAATGATGAATTAATGATTTTAGACAACGAAGAACTAATTATAGAAGATAATTACAATGAAATTAATACTAATAATGTAAAAGGGGAAATAATTAAAATTAAGATTAAAATAGGTCAAGGGGAATACAGCTGTCTAATAGATACAGGATCTGAGATCATCGTTATTAATGAAAACACATATCTAAAAATAAATAAAAATTTAAATAATTCCATAATGGAACTTCCTGTGTCAAACTTAATTGTAATGGGTGTTACTGGTATTAGAAGCAAAACTATAACAAAACAGATCTGTATAGAAACTAAATTTGGCGATGAAATAATTCCAATCAACTTTTTAGTAGTAAATGGTTTAAATATAAACATAATATTAGGTTGCGACTTTCTAAGAAAACATGAAGTAAAAATAGACTTTAAAAGAGAAATTATTTGCTTTGAAATCAACAATAAACTCATAACAACAAAATTTTATAATAAGTTCAATGATAATAGGTTAGGTGCATTGAGGTTATGTGATACAAGTTCAATTTTTAATGAGTTAGAAAACTTAAATGATAATGTTACTCCTACACAAGAAGTTCTGTTCATGCATTACAGTAAAATATTTTATGAAAATGATAATAAATATAATGATAAAGATCAAGTTTGGTATAATAGTATAGATGATGTATTAGTAAATTCTAACCTTACAATTGATGAGGAAAAACAAAAACTCAGAACCTTGCTAGATAAATATAAGTCAATATTTTCAGATAAACCAGGTAAAATTAGAAATTTTACAGCAAAATTAAACATAAATAACAAAGAAAAATTCATAAATAGGTCATATGCAATACCACACTCTAAAAAAGACTTAGTAAGCAAAGAAATAGAAAAATTAATAAATTTAGATATTATAGAAAATTCGGACAGTCCATACTCCAATCCTTTAGTATGTGTGATTAAGAAAGATGGTTCAGTAAGGTTATGTCTAGATGCTAGACAAGTAAACAAAGTAATAATAACAGATAGGGAAGCTCCGGAACACATAGATGACATTTTGCAACGTTTTGAGGGGGTGAAATATATAAGCACTATTGATTTGGTATCTGGGTTTTGGCAAATATCATTAGAGGAAAATTCTAGAAAATATGTAGCATTCAATTTCAATGGTAGAAATTTACAATTTAAGAGATTACCGTTTGGACTAAATGTAAGCACGTCAATATTTAAAAAAGGTTTAACACAAGTTTTAGGTCCTGAAGTGTCGGAATTTGCAGTTGTATATGTAGATGACATCTGCATAGCATCAAAATCATTTAATGAACATTTGATACACTTAGATAAGATATTTGATAGATTGAAAAGATTTAATGTTACTTTAAAACTTAATAAATGCAATTTTTGTAAAAATAAAATAAAATTTCTAGGTTATGTAATATCTGACTCAGGCATCATGCCTGATGAGGACAAAATAAAAATAATACAAAATTTTCCAATTCCGAAAAATTTAAAACAATTACAAAGCTTCCTTGGACTTTGTAACTACTATAGAAAATTCAGAAATAATTATGCACAATTAACTTCAAGCTTTAAACATCTGTTAACAAATAAAACTTTAAATAACAAGAGATCATGGGATTGGCAAGATAACGACACAAAAACATTTAATGAAATAAAAAGAGAAATTCTTAGAAAATGTAATTTTACGTCATCCAGACTTTAGTAAACCTTTCTATTTAAATACTGATGCCTCTGATATAGCTCTTGGTGTAGTTCTATATCAAATTGACAATCTAGGTGATCATTCAGTAATTGCATTTGCCAGCAGAAGTCTACAAGACTTTGAAAGGAAATATACAATAACAGAAAAAGAACTTATGAGTATTATATTTGGCTGTAAAAAATTTAGAAACTATATTTTAGGTAATGAAACAATAATAAGATCAGATCACAAAGCTTTAATCTTTTTAAAAAATTGTAAACTCACAAATGGTAGACTCTTAAGATGGATGTTATATTTACAAGAGTACAACATTAAAATTGAATATTGCCCTGGAAAAGAGAATGTTGTGGCTGATGTCATTTCTAGGATTAATGAATCTGAAATTTTAAATAATAGTGACAAGAATGTAATTAGGATTTTTAAAACAAAATTAGAAAAACAAAATTTAGATAGGGACACAAAATTAAGAAATTTATTTAAGGACATAATAATAAAACAAAATTTAGATCCAAATTGTAAAAATATAATAGATATGATTAATTTGAATGATGAGAAGAGTAAAGAATTAAAAGAACATTACACAATTTATAAAGGCATATTATTTTACAAAAAGAACGACACGTTTAAATATAGGCTATATGTGCCTGAACCAATTACAAACTTAATCATTGATGATTATCATTCAAGATATGGACACATAGGAAGTAATAAATGTTATAAATTTCTAAAACAAGTATTTTTTGCTCCAAAATTTGAAAAGAAAATAAAACAAAGAATTAGATCTTGTTTAATATGCCAGAAAAGTAAGGTTAGGACTCAACAACAACAGGGTTTAATGCAGTGTAATGTGCCAAATGAACCTTTAGAAATTGTAGCAATAGACTTATTCGGAGAATTACCGACTAGCAAGGGAGGTGTCAAATACATATTTGTAATGTCAGATGTTTTTTCAAAATATATAAAATTGTATAGTATTAAGAAAGCTTCGGCCAAAGTTCTAAGCGAAAAGATTATTAAAAATTACATAATAGAAGTAGGCAAACCAAAGATGATTTTAAGTGACCACGGCAGTCAATTTACATCACAACTTTTCTATGAAAGGTTAGGTTGGGAAGGCATACATCTACGAAATACATCAGTGTACCATCCACAAAGCAATCCTAGTGAAAGATGTATGCGAGAACTAGGTAGAATGTTTCGCACATATGTACATGACAACCACAAACAATGGGCAGAATATGTACCCTTCATAGAAAAGTGTCTAAATTATTCAATACATGACTCAACAAACTGTATTCCTTATGAAATTATGTTCAAGAAAAAATGTCCTAATTTTTATGAAAATTTAATTACATATCCTGAAAAAGTAATAATAGATTTTGACGAGAAAATAATAATTGCAAAAAATTATTTAAAGAATAAAGCTGAGGCTAGGGCCAAGTTACATGATAAAAAAGTCAAACCAATAAAATATGCAATAAATGATTTAGTCTTGGTAAAAAACCACTATTTGTCGTCCTGTTTAAAAAGTGAGATTAAAAATTTTTTTCTATTATATAGGGGTCCATATAAAGTATTAGACATTAAAAAAGAAAATGCATACGTGTTAGGCGAAGTAGATTCGGGTGAAAAAGTTGGTACATATAACATTGTTGAATTGAAGAAGTTTTATCCATCAGTAAATAGTTAGGTAGTGTAGGGTGAACCAAAGGGAAACTCCGGAAAAAACAGTGTCACAGGGGATCATTAACCAGAGGTCATTTTGGGATTCCTATTGAATTGAGTAGATAGGAATACTTAAACTCATTTTGGCCAAAGGAAGGTGATCTCTGTGTTGACATAAGTGTTTTATAGATATGATCAGAAGGACATAGGAAGAGGTGAAAATGGTTCAAGGGGTAAAGTTTTAGACATTGATGGATAAAATAAAAATAATTTACAAATTAAAAAATTTTTTTTTTAATGCAAGTTAATAATAATAATAGGTAGTGATAGATTTAAATTAAATAAATGAATAAATAAATTTAAAATTAAAAATAGGCCATTCCCCTTTAGGCCAGCGTTGGAAATTAATATTTGTACAGAAACAAATATGAAGCTTAAATAAACAAAATTTAAATTTTAAAATAAGTTATTTCCCATTTAGGCCAAACACTAGAAATTAGTATTTGAGAAAAGAACAAATACGAAAATTTAAATAGGTGAAACATAATTTATAAATCAAATACTTTAGGAATTCATGAATTAACAATTTTTTTTTTGATGTACAAAATTTAATTTTACTTATAAAAAATTTTTTTAAATGAACATACTTTTAATGATTAAAATAAAAGAAACTTTTAATGTATTGATTAGAAATATAAATTACATCTGACATTGAACAATAATGGTATGGTTAATGTTAATAACAACATGATGATGATGAATGATGATGAATGAATGAGAGAGTGAGTATTATTTTAAAATAATGCTAAAACTAAATAGAGAACCTTCACTAGTTAAGTAGAAGTTTTTGTTTGTTGGTGTCAAATAACCTTCAAATATCACTACGGTGACTTTTGTTTGTTGGTAACAAATAACCATCACATATCACTACGGTGACCTTTGTTTGTTGGTAACAAATAACCATCACATATCACTACGGTGACTTATGTTTGTTGGTGTCAAATAACCTTCACGTAATGTTAAATGTACATACGATAACGATTAAATAGGCTAGGTTCACGATAATAATAATAGACGAATAAAGTAAGCTAAGTTTTTTTTTGTAGTAAAGTTTTTCTTTATCTTTTTCATAACGTTAGGTAGGATAGGAAAATAAATAAATAAAATATAAATAATTAGAATATTTTGTTACTGATTGTAAGAAGATGGTAAAATTTTTGAAAAAATATAGTGAACAACGGAAGTCATAAATAAAATTTTAAATACATTAAAATAATAACACAGAACCTACAAAATGGCTAAAAGTAAATAATTAAAAGTAAATAAATGATAGTAAATTTTTTAAGAAAATGATTATGAAACTTTAATGAAGATTTTAAGTAAAGAACAAATGGATTATGTGAAATATAATTAAGAAGAATAAATAATGAATAATTTTTTGAAGAAATGATGAGACAGTATTGATAAAACTTTTAAAATAAAGAGTGATTTCAGGAAAATAAAAAATGGTTTGAATCAGAACTAAGTATTTGGTAATAGGGATTGTAAATGAATAATTAATAGATAGTTTTTTTTAATAGATCAGTGAGATGAATGAGATTTTTGAGGGGGTCAATTAGTGATGTCTACGATAATGTTCTGCGATGAGTTTTTTCTACGATTTTGCTACGACAAATATAGACTAGGGGTTCCAATGTGACGCTAGATCTTAATAATGTTCGACGAGATTTTTGTACGATTTTGCTGCGTTGATATATGAGATTAGGGGTTCCAAAATGGACACTAATACTTAAAGGTAATTTTTAGAGATTCCAAAAGGGAATACTCTCAGTTTAGGAGTATGTTGATTGTTAATAAGACAAGAGAGTCTTAATGATTAGCTGATCTATTAAATTTTTTTTCTTTTTATGTTAGTAGGAAAAATACCAAATAACTGTTAAGTATGTAGTTGAGATAGATTCCTGAAATCAAAGGTAGTTAAAATTAAAATAAGTTTAAACGTACAATAAATAAAAATGATAGGGAAATATGAATTCTCAATTATAAATTTGAGGGATGGGTTTTGTATTTTTTTTGATTGGGGAAGAAAACTTTTTTTTATTAGCCAGACTTTTAAAAAATAATGATTGTATGTATTAAAATTTTAAAAAATATGTGAATTTTTTTTTCTCAATAGATTGTTTGACATGCTGTAATAAAAACAAAAGAAATGGATTTTGAATTTAAAAATGTAACAACAACAACAAATGTAAATGATTTTGAATTTTTAAATAATGTAACAAGGATAATAAATAGATAAAAAATGACCTTGTGATAATGAAAAAGTAAATTACAAAAAGTTGTAATATGAAAAGAATGATAATTGATTTTATTAATGAACAAATATTATGATGTATTTTGAGCTGATGCTAATTTGTGATGACATGAAAATTTAACAAAATTTTATTTGTATACGAATTGATGATTTTATCTGTTGTTCACATATAATATATTTTAATATTTTTCTGTTATGACCATGTTACAATTTGTAAAAGACAATTTTGTGATATGTCTTGAAATATGATTTGATAGTTGACATTGGACTTCTTCATTTTTGATGTGTTTTGAACAAATATGTTGTATTAAAACTTTGTAAAAGACAATTTATGATATGTCTTGTAATATGATTTGATAGTTGACATTTGACTTCTTCATTTTGATGTGTTTTAAACAAAATATGTTGTATTAAAACTTTGTAAAAGACAATTTATGATATGTCTCGTAATATGCTTTGATAATTGTCATCTGAGTTCTTCATTTTGATGTGTTTTAAACAAAAATATGTTGTATTAAAACTTTGTAAAAGACAATTTATGATATTTCTCGTAATATGCTTTGATAATTGTCATCTGAGTTCTTCATTTTTGATGTGTTTTAAACAAAATATGTTGTATTAAAACTTTGTAAAAGACAATTTATGATATGTCTTGTAATGATTTGATAGTTGACATCTGAGTTCTTCATTTTTGATATGTTTTGAACAAATATATTGTATTGAAACTTTGTAAAAAACCATTTTGTGATATATGTTTTGAAATATGATTTGATAGTTGACATTTGACTTCTTCATTTTTGATGTGTTTTAAACAAAATATGTTGTATTGAAACTTTGCAAAAAACCATTTTGTGATATATGTTTTGTAATATGATTTGATATTTGACACTTGATTTCTTCATTTGGAGGTATTTTGAACATTATTATTTTGTAATTGAAACCATATAAAAGTCATTCATGTGATGATTATGTTAATTTTGAAAAATTTGTAACACTCTAAAATTCATTATATTGTTTGTAAAAAATTTGTAATACTAAAAAATTTATGATGTTATTTTTGTAAAATTTGTAACACTCTAAAATTCATGATATTGTTTGTGAGAAATTTGTAACACTAAAAAATTTATATTGTTTTTAAAAATTTGTAATACTAAAAAATTTATGATGTTATTTTTGTAAAATTTGTAACACTCTAAAATTCATTATATTGTTTTTGAAAATTTGTAATACTAAAAAATTTATGATGTTATTTTGTAAAATTTGTAACACTAAAAAATTTATTATGTTATAGTTTTTGATATTTTGCATTTTTAAAATTGTTAAATTATATTAAAATTTTTTTTTCTCGACATTGTTATTAGAAATACTCTTGTTCTCCGTAAGAGGTGGCAAGGGGTTGGAATGTCCCAGCTTCCATGTTCTTTTTCTTCGAGATTCTTATTACTGCGTAATGCGAATCTCGAAGGAGGGGGTTTCTGTAAGCATGGGACATCTCCAACCAAATTAAAAAATAAATTAATCATAATTTAAGATTTTAGAAATTAGATAAATAATAGTAATAATTAGGAATCTCACATAAAAATCAAAACAATTAATAATAAACATAAAAAACTTTATTTTAAAAACATTTAAAACAAATGATTAAAATCAATAAATTGAATGAAGCGCTATATATCAATACAATGTAACACCCTCTAGGGTAAAATTGACATACCAACGGGTTGCTTCACAACTCAAAACGAATGGTGCAATTTCAAACGGAAAACGAATGAATTCTAGGAAATTGTCCAATGCTCACCATGCTAAACAGTGGGCGTGCCGTTCGGAACACAACCGAACGTTCTCTTCCAGCTTGGCTTTCTTCGAGAGTAGACGTGCCTTCTGAACGCTCTGCGTTCCTTAGAGATGGAGCGATTCAAGGCATAAGGTTAATAACTTAATACAGTAAATGTTGTTTTTATAAAAAGGGTTGTTACCATTGAACAGTTTTTTGGACACGATGAGTGAGTAAAAATTTTAACCTAATTATGTGAAAGTTACGAAATCAAGTGTTAGAAATATGGACAGAGATCCAGATTTTAAAAAAATGTAAGTTTTACATGTGTTTTTGAGGAGATATATTATTTTTTGTTATTATGATGTTTATATGTTTAGTATAGTGTGTTAACCAACAAATGTTTCATTTAATTAATAATACAAAAGATTCTGAATATAAAAGAAGTTTTCTATAATTGAATATGAGTGAGTAAAAAATTATTGAGTATATCCTAGCATCCACGTGTCACGGAAATTAGCCTGGTAAGTACAGATTGGAGCCTGAACTCTGAATCCCTTTATTTTAAATTTCTAATTGATGCAATAATTAATAAATTCATAAAATAAATAATTAACGTTTGATAATTTTAATGAAATCAACAAATAAACTCTTACACATATGTTAACATCGAGGTCAAAATCAGCAAATTAGTGGATATAAAATAAACAAATTTTGTCTTCTAAAGGGCTCACCATTATCTTTCCTTCTTTTTTACTGGTGGATTATATCATCGATTGATCCAATCTCTCCTTCATTGCCTCTTCTTCCTTAATTTTGTATTTGTATGGACCAATACAGGGCCTCTTCAATCGTGTCCTCTTCTTTTTGGTCCTACTATTTTAATAATATTTCGAATCCTCAAGGGTTCACTAGTGAGTATGGGCTTGGCAATCCCGAGGGATCCCTGCTAGTACCATACTCACTGATTCCTTTCACAATATAACAAGTCTGTTAATAAACTAAATATCCCTCTTATACTGACAAATAAAAGGGTCAAGCATCGGTATATTGGGACAGTTATTGTTATAAACCAAAGTCTTTTAATCGGTGTGTTGAGAACATAATATTCATTTCTTTGTCAAATAAAGATACATATTTGTAATAAGAATAACTTCTGGTTTTATTTGATACTGCAAACATAATATTTCTATAGTTTAACTACCTTAATTACCTCAAGGTTATTTATTTTTGTTACCGCTATATTTTTTCTTACATGTGGGACAATACAAAGAATTTAAAAGCAAAGTTTGAAATATATAGAATTTATCTTCTTGTCTGTGTAGACAGGTTGCGACTTGCAGAAAGGCGGACAGACATTTGGATGAAATTGTAAGGTTTTACCTACAGACCCTAGTAAAGATAAATCAATGAAAATGGAATCCATTTTTGAGTGACTATTAAATTGTTTGTCTCACATCTCACAAAAACTGGCTTTAAAACTTATACGCTTTGTCATTGTGTTGTTAAAGTTAGTTGTATTCATCATAAAAAAAACTATAATATATGATTTTGCATTTAATTTCAAATCTAAATATTTTTTTCAGATTTGTAGCTCACATCATATTCAAATTATAATAAGGGGGACATGGTATCTAACACTTTATATTTGGCCTAGAACCAGCATATTATTTTTTCGATCAAATAAACATGCATATTCATAATCAGAATAAGTTCTAGTTTTATTTGATAATTTCACACATAATATTTGAAAAAAATTTGCAATTTTCTAGTTTTTTACTTAACTACTACTCCAAGGTCTTTTTTTGTATTATTTTCCAACATGTGGGATAATACAAGGAATATAAAAACAAAGTTTGAAATACATAAGATTTATCATTTTGTCTGCGGAGACTGGTTATGACTTACAGATAGACAGATAGACATGTGCATAAAATTGTAAAGGTCCTTGGTTTTACTTACGAACCCTACAAAAGTAATTTTTAACAGATAAATACGACAAGTTGCTGGTGTGTGACAGAACATCGTTCAACGGAAGAAAAATATTTTTTTAAGAGCTTGTCACATGTAATTTATTGCTTACTTCATGAAACAGAAATTTTTGCTCTATTTGTTACATTTCAAATTTTGTCTCTTGTCAAAGTTGTATTTTTGTGAAATAAGCTTCCTTGTGCTTAGCTCAAAATATTTTCTTTCTGGTTTTCAGTACGATGGAACTTTTGCTGATCACCTGGAAATGTTTATTCAACTGGGCTATGTGGTTCTATTCTCTTCTGCATTCCCATTAGCAGCTCTCTGTGCTCTGATCAACAATTTAGTAGAGATTCGTAGCGATGCTTTCAAATTATGTTTCATTTTTCAAAGGCCTTTTGGTCAGCGAGTTCCTAACATCGGAACTTGGCAGGTCAGTTTTTAGTTCATGGATAGGAGGACACAGGCTTACTTTGGAAAGTGGTCCTTAGTGTTACCTAGTAGTACACAAATACATAATCACACAACAAAACACTAAACTTTAGAAGTTTAGTGTTTTATTGTATGTTTTTCTATTTGCCTACTACTAGATAATAACCAAGTACCACTTTCCAAGATAAGCCTGTGTCTCCTATCAATACAAAATCTAAACATGATAGGTTGTGCCTTATTAAACTCTAACCTAATATATATAAATTACAATCACAAACATACGATTATAATTTACGATTTAAAACATATGATTTGATAGCATGTCTATGTTTGTTGCTTGTATTAGTGTGTTTTGTATTGATTTTATGATTGTTATGTGTTTAATGACAACGGAGAAGAAATCTCCAACTTAAACTTGATAACGGCTGAATATCCAAAACGACATAATAGACTATTGACAACAGTAAGTTGACATTATTTTAAGTTATAACAATCGTAAGGGTGATAACCAAAATCAATGATCTGTATTTTATTGAAGGGAGCTTCTTAATCACTAGGTAATCAATTTTGTAAATTTTAAGTTTGATCATCTGCTTGCAAACTGAAATAATTATATACTAAGTTTCATTATAATCTGTTCACAACTTAATGTAGTCTTTAGATATGTTAGGTAATGAATTAAATACTGTTTTCAAAGGAAAAATTTAATGACCAAAATTTGTTTAACCTATTAAATTTTAAGTGTGGAATTATTTATACAGTAGATTGTTTTTTTGTTAAATAACTAAAATTTATATCGAAAATCTACAAAGATACACTTATTTAAAAACATGCATTAATTTTACACCATATGATCTTGTTATATACATGTTTAATCACGTAAATGATATTAGTCGTGTGGGTGATGGTTTTCTGTTATAAAACAAAGAACCATTTCACGATTAGGCTTCATTAAAACCATGAAAAGTCATATTATGATGGACACAAGGATTTTTAATAAACTCCTTTCATCTTCCTTAGTATCTCCTGCAAGTCCTTACTAAAAGCTCTACTTACATTTTTGTTATAATTAATTCAACTTTGCAATAACTACAGTTTATAAGGAGTCAGTTAAGAGTTTATGTATAATTTTCCACATCATTTGTTACGGGTTTGTAATTCTCGCTCTTGTAGTTGATTTTCTTAGGCTGCATTGGTATGTGGCACAAACACAATCAAATTGTTCTTCTGATGTGAGTGCTTCCATCTTTTTTTTTACATGTTTTCTTCCAATTATAAATAGATTCTGTTGTTTTACTGTAAAACAAAATGTCACTGCATATAACAGTAACAAATTTTGTATTACCTAAGTCATTTACATAATGAATTCCTTCTCAATAGGTCTAACGGACATCTTGTATATCAAATAATTTGACATAACAGCTGATTTTGATGTAACAATAAACTATACAGTACTTGTGCCAATTCTTTACTCTATTAGGTGTCTGCTTCTTTTTTATAGAATCTTGAAAGTTTAACTTATATTAATGTATATTAGTATGAAAATTAATTAATTATACATTAAATTTATTGTGTTTGTGTGTTTTCAGAATGCAATGGAAGTAATGGGTTTGATTGCTGTGCTTGTAAACTGTGCTCTGATTGGTTTGTCAGGACAAGTTCATCGGATGTTTCCAGAAATGTCAACCACGCAAACTATTCTCCTCATTGTAGCTCTTGAAGTGAGTGCAGTGTTAAGTTTAGCCTCACTTGGTATACAAATAGCAGCAATGTTCCAGTATGTCTTATCACATTTACAACAGATATGAGGGCAGTCAAAAAATAAATTGCACTAACCTAAAAAAATGAAAACTTGTCAAAATTCTTTCTTTATTCTGAAACTACAAATAAAACTCGTGCACATGGGGTCGTCATTCTCCGAATGGCCATAAGACTGCTCCTACGGTGCTGTTGAGTCCTCCTTACATAAGAATCACTAGAGCACTGTGGTGAATATACAATAAAGGAAAAAATTAACCCCAAAACCACAACAAAATACATTTCAGTAACATAGTTACCATCCTCAGAGGTTGAGTATTAAACAAACACTAAATCTATAAATTTATAAAAAAGTTGTACAAGTGAGATTTCAACCCCACTCCTTTCTGTGGTTAGTTCAACCAATGGCATTGAACCAAGTCATTAGCCTGGTCAGTTAGTTTTGTTGTGGTTTTGGGGTTAATTTTTTCCTTTATTTTAAAAAAGGTGTTTTTATCAAATTTTTGTCAATGTGAACACAGTGAAATTTGTTATGTATTTGGGTTTTGCAGTTATGTGTTTGCCCAATAAAAATTAGTGCTTTAACATAAAATTTGAAAATACCTCCCATAACAATAATAAGCACTTTATTTTAATTTTCTCATGTTTTCAGCCGAGTTGTGCTTAAATATTTGTCCAAAATTTTGGTTCAAAAGTAATTGATAAAAAACAAAAGAGAGCCTATAAAGCAGTGATTAAACAGAAAATTATTCAAAATTTGGTTCAGGAGTAATTAAAAAAAAAAGAAAATTGTATCGTGAATCCATCTCTAAATATATCAGACTTTTTAGCAAAAATTTTCGATTCTATACATAAGCGTGTGTTCATAAGTTTGTGTATAATTTATTAAGGAATTAAATAATAAAATTATCAATTATATTACAAATGTTGCAGCATATGATGCTCATACTGCGTTTACTGATAACTTGTGCAATCCCTGACTTGCCAAACTGGGTGGCAACAGAAATGGCTAAAGTAGAGTTTGCTAGGAGAGAAGCAGTGCGTAGGTTGTCCTCTACAACGACTCCTTTACAATCTGATATGCCTTCGCCACCAGCACCCAATGCCAACACTCAGCTATCCATTGGCAGGTAGGTTGTTGTTCTAGTATACATCAAGACAGTAGTGTAATACTGAATAATAAAAAGGTGAAAAAATAAAAACACCTAACCTAACCTATGATTTTCAAATTTTAAATTTTAACATATTACCATTGTGTTATTGTCAAATAAGACTGGCTTAACAACACAACTTAAAGTAGTTGACTAAAGCATACTGGAAAAAATGTATAATATAATATTGTTTATATTGATGACCGACGGTACTTGATAGAATTCCAAGTTATTCAAATAAAAACACTTAAATATTTTTGTAAACTATAATTTGTTTAGTAGAAATTAACCCCGCAACGTGTTTTGCTGAGCAGTGTTCGGATGATTTTATCTGCTGTATATGTAAATTGCCTAGCACTGCTCATATAGCAATAGTCTGTCAGCTAATGATATATACCAGCTTTATGGGATTATTTCAAGAAAATAAAACACAGAGAACATGTAAAAAAAGCTTTTTTTATCATTACATATAGGTTTGCCTGCACTCAGTGCATTTTATTAGTTTGAAATCAACTGTTTCTTTGCTAATCAGCTGGAAGATGTTGTTTTTGTGTTAAACATGAACAATTTCTGTCTTTTATAGAGTTTTTTATAGTATTTTCCTCATGTTTTTGTAGTATTTTATTGTGTTTTGGAAATATAAAAGTGAATGGTTGTGTTTAAATTATGTGTAAAGATTTGTTTGTAGTTTCTGAAAGGTAAGTAAATGTGTATTTATCGGCTAATATTTTTATAAGTTAGTTCTGTAATTATTTTTGTTCATAATTTTTTAAATAGTTTTTTGCAAAATACAAATGTTTTTGTCCTTAAGTCTTATGAAAAATATCCAAGAATAAAAAAGGTCTTGAAATAATGCGTTTATTGGAAAAATGGCGAGTGGTATGCAAAATTTGGTAATACCTCTTGTTTTAACTCAAAAAAACCTGGGGTTACCTTTTAAAGTACTTTGGTGCTTATCGAATAAAACAGCAGTCACACCTGTTATCACCCTGTTTAGTTACATTTTTCCTATCCGACACATAACTTTGTTTATACCTCATATGCATTTCAAAGTATGTGCTCCATCTTCGGAGTCCTCGCTTTACTGAGGTCTATAGCGAGGACTCTGAAGATTAGATCAAATACTCTGAAACACGTCAGAAGTATAAACAAAATCACGGATAGAGAAAAGGTAACTATTTTGTTATTACATTCAGTGACTTGGGAGTGAATCTTTCTATATGTGTATGTGAGAAAGTTAGCGCAATGTTTACTCCATTTTTTAAACAAGTAAGGAGTGTAAAAAGATTTTTTTTTCATTTTCAGCTTATTTGTGCAGCTGATATGTTTATAACTCTTAAAGTATTTTAAATAAACATCTTTTAAATATTTTTTTTTCAGATTTGTAGTTTCTCCTGCGAATGAAGAAGTAGTATCAACAGAAGAGGAAGAAGTTGAAGAATTAGAAACAGAAGAGATTGTGTCGACAGCAGTTGTTGAAGAACTTCCCCCTCCTCATCATATGACTATTACAGCTCAAGATATTGCGCAGATACCACCATTTGGAGAGAAAAGGAAGCCAGTTGTTAAAGAGAGAGATTGGGCTGAAAATGATGCATTGAATCATCATCTCACCATTGGACCTCATGGAGGAATTGATTGGGTAAGTTTTTTGCTCTTTAATGTCTATTTTATACTGTTATGCATTGAACTGGAATGACATATTTATAAATAAATATTGAGCTTGACTTGTGAGATAATATTAGATAGAAAAAAAAACCTTGAACACAAGATCTGACAAAAATTAAATTTATTTAATCAAATGCGTTTCAACAACAAAGTTGCCATCCTCAGTGATACATGAGCTACAATATCAAAATTATAACGGTTATAATCGAACTGGAATGAGATAAGCTCACGCCTAAACATTCCCCTTAGGAGGTGGCAAGCATATGAGTTTTTACTTTTTCTGTTTTAGAACAATTATGAAATTTGAATCCAATGAATACAGAAATCGGTTTTTCATAGCTATTGTTATCAATATTACAATCATAAGTTGTAATCATATAAAAGTTCTTCCTATGTTTTTACTGATTTTCGTGTTTTATAGCCTCAGGAAACCAAAAATGTAATTTGTGAAACGCCATCCATCCTTAATAGTTGTTAACGTTGTTGTAGTCATCTGTATGTAAGCAGGATAGCGGTTACAACAATTAAGATAGAAACATAAACTTTAGTATAGGTAACTATAGTGTTAACTAACAATTAAATTACCTTTGGTTTCCGCCAGGTGACTTCTTTTTTATATACACTTACGCGTTTCGAAGCGTGTGCTCCATCTTCAGAGTTCTATTTTCTTTTTCACTCGGTTGAGATCGTTATACATTAAAATAACACATAAAATCACACGGACATTACATATATATAACGCAAGTGTCGCGTTATCATAAGCAATGTATAAATTTATAAACATATATATGTAATGTCCGTGTGATTTTATGTGTTATTTTAATGTATAACGATCTCAACCGAGTGAAAAAGAAAATAGAACTCTGAAGATGGAGCGCATGCTTCGAAACGTGTAAGTGTATATAAAAAAGAAGTCACCTGGCGGAAACCAAAGGTAATTTAATTGTTAGTTAAAACAATAGTGACTTGGATACTATCAACATGATTCTTAAACTATAGTGTGCTCATATCCCTATTGAAATTCAGTTTTTTGTTTATATCTTGTGTGTTAACATATTAAATTAGTAGATTTTATCAATTATAAAACTAGGTACAATACCTGCTTTTTGTCTTATTCCAATCCAGAAATCACTTGGTGATTACCACGGTTTCGAGTAACCTACGTACCCATCTTCAGATCACAGAAATTACACAAATCCCATCATTATGTGGTCGTCAATTATCCAATCCGTGGGCTAACATGTTGAAAATAGTAGATTTTAATTCTGGGTGTAATTTTACTGGTAGAGTAATTTTAACTCTACGGTGACAAATAGCAAAGTTATTGTAAAAAAAATGTAAAATTTTGAACCATGATCTGGGAAGTACAGTTCAAAGTATTGGACAGTTTGTGAGATTCATATAGGATTTCAATCAATCCAAATTGTTGTCAGAGTAGGTTGTTATTGACCTAGAAAAGCACAGGAAGCAATTGAGATTATAAAAAATCTCAACAATAGAAATAGAAATAAGTACTACAAGCTTCCTGATTCATGAAAACCAGCACTATACTTTCTTATTGGCCTAAAGCATTCATCGAGAAGAAAATTCTATATAAACGCCTGCTAAAATGGACAAAAAGATCATTGAAATATGGTCGAAACTTCGGCAATTAACATTGAAAAACGACTCGGAGTACAGCTCTAAAGTCTAATAAAATATGAATTTTATTAAAATCAGTACCAGATATTTTTGTTTTTGAGAAAATTCCCAATCAAGTATTTAATTAATTCAAATTCAAATTTGAACAAATTCTCTTATTTAAAAATAATATTATTAAATTTTTTTAAATGATTTAAAAAATTGGCTTATCTGATTATATTTGTTTACGTATAGTGTTATTGGTATGATTTATTCTGTTGTACCGTATTATTGTTTTTGAAGTGTGTTTTAGGTTATGTTTTGATGTGTGTGATATTATTTGATAAATTCCATTAATATTTTTAATTTATTGTGTTCTATTTATTTGTAATCACTAATTTATTGTACAGTTTTAATATTTCATTTTAAATTAATGTAATTTGATTGGTGAAAGGTGACTTTGGTTATAACAAATGTAGTTTTGACCTAGGCTGATAAATGAAATGACATAAACAGTAAAAATACAACAATATTTCGTCAAAAACGGACTATAAGGCAAATATTTTTTTTTCAATTTTGGCCACTTCTATTTTTAAACCTCTACTCTTAAATAATTTTGATCTTAATCCAAATATTTGACACTCATTTAAAATTTAAATGACAATTTTAGTGATGCAAAAATCAGATTTTGAAATAAAGCAAGAAAATTTTGACTACCCAGTAATTGGGCTGAAAAAATAATATGTTATTTGTTTTCAGGCTCGACGCCTAGGATTAGAACAGAGCAGAAAGACAAGTGAACCTGACATGGGAGGTGCAAGTGTTGTCCATCGTAGCACTGATTGTATCGCTCTACAACATAAAGAAAATGCTTCCAGCTCTGATTCTGATCTGTTACGTTCAGCACCGCCATGGACAAAGTCACGATTCCAATATACAGCCTCAGCTGGACCAGGAGTTGTGAATCCTGTTCCTGAGAAAGCTGTGGAGAGTTCGAGCTCAGAGACTTCAGTGTCTGAACCTGACCCTAACTCTCTTGCTGCGAGGAAACAGAAGGTAGGTCCTGTTATTTAGCTATCATTTAAGAACATAAAAGCACGTGATTCAAAAGTTCAGTCAATATTTTCATAAGAATTTTAAATCCCACCATTAAAAGTTGTTTTTCAAGAAGAGAAATGTTCAATATGTTTTTGTGTGTTGATTTTTGCTAATATCTATAACACTGTTTTCAAATGTATGTACAATATTTAAAAGTTATAAAACTTTAAATTTCAAATAAAAAATACAAATTTCATCTGAAAATAAATTGCATATCTCTAAAATGTTTTAAATATAATTATTTTCCAAACTGTTGTTCTTATGCAGGTGAAACAGAGTCTAATGAAACGGGCTCGTAGTGTTGCAATATTTTCTTTAAAACTTAAAGAACGAAGAGCTAAAGAAGCAGCCGAAGGGAAATCGAAAGATCGCCCTTCACCAGGCCGTACACCTGTAGATCCATCTCCGACTACACCTGCACCACTTATAGCTGCCGGAGAACTTTCTTGTATTCCTATTGAAAAATTAATCAAAGTGGATGATGTAAATCGACCTGTGCGCAAACCAAACTCTGCCACACCTTTGTAGCTATCTTGTGGGTTTGATGGTGTTTGGTGCCTACTTACAACATTCTAAACAGTGAACATTTTCCTACTCTTTTTAAAAGGTAAAAGTTAGGATCAAAACAATGTTAACATATCTGTTATTGCTATATCTGCACCAGGTTACAAACATAATTACAAATCTCTAACCCTTTTGGCTTTGGTCTTCCCAGAATACAATTATTATTGTAATTTTTTTAAATTGGGAGTCTATTTTATTATACATATATCGATAAACAGATTGTTTCTTTGAAATAATATATTATTTGATTGTTTTATTAGTATGGATAATAATGTACATTGAAAAATACCTTACAATAATTACTTAGAATTCAACATACTAGTAAATAGGGTTGAGTCAATAGAAAATTGAAATATAAGTAATAAATGTAATATTGTTTTATGTAGAATATTACTTTTCTGTAAAGTTTATGTCTAAAGAAAATAGAAACATGATTTAATCATCTACAATTTTGAAACTGTTCAAATTAATTTTGCTGGTTAATAAATTTCTCTAATATTTTGCAAAAGAAACCTGTGTATACTAAATTAGATCAAAATTTTAAAACTGTACAAGAGTGTTTTAATTTGTTAAAATTGATGCACATTTCATCGTCCCAGGTTTTGGTGTTACCATATGGACAGCTGCAATGTTGTAGATTTGGAAATACACTTATATTATTGTTTGAAATGTATATATTTTTTAAAACTAAATAACATGTTAAACTTACTTTGTGTGATAAAAACAAATGCAAAGTGAATAAATTTTCTCACTTAGTAATAACTGATAGAAGCAGTAATGCCTTAGGTTTTTTCCTTGTTATTTAAAAATGAAAAACCACTCGGTCATCATAACCTCATAAAATAAAGGAAGAAAAGAATATAAATTAAAGACCCTTATTCGAACGAATACTCTAATAGCATCAGGGTTGGAAAAGAACAAAAGTTGGCCAAGAAAAACCTAATAGGAAAGATGAAGAGAGGGATCTAAGACTACACGAAAAAAGTAGATCCAGGTGGGTCCCTCGGAATTTGGATTGTTCCCCTCCCCCTTAACAATTTGTTTAACTTAACTGATTTTATCATGAAAGTAATTGGATAATCATATTGCTGTAATGGCCTGTACTGTAAAATATAATGCAGACTTTGGTTGTACTTAATTTATTTTAATTTGTTCTCTTTAAATTCTATGCCCTCCAAAATGTTTGTATCCTTCCAGACTTGAATTCAGACTTAATTTATCTCAGCTGAAGTTTATATGGATACAGCTTTAGATATCAATGTAGGACATTTTGAATAGTTGTCCTTGAAGTCCTAAACTTTAAACTTTACAATGCAATTTTTTTTTTCTTTCTCTACTCACGATTGCCTCCAGCATTCAACAGTCTCATTCAAGACGATCCTAGAGTTTTTTTTCTTTTTCTTTTTTTTTTTCTTTTTTCACAAACCAGTTTATTTAAACTCTTTAAATGAGTGATTGATACTTTCACAATAGGGGTTTATTCCATTATCTTGTGGAAGGTTTGTTGAACAGACTCCCGCAAAATTCTAGAAAATTTATACCAATCCTTCCTTACTATCCGATGAAGTGAAAAAAACTTTTGTATTTGGGATGTAACGGCTAACCCTGTTGCCTATACTAAATATTTTCATGGTTGAAACGCTATATTATGCGATGTATCACATTTGAAAGATTTTTATGGACTAAGTAGATGAATATAGTATCAAAAGCTTTTCTAAAAATTCCTTGCGACAGTCTAAAAAATAATAACTCATTTAAATTTTCCTCATGTAGACGGATTTGTCTTTCTCACCAGAAAAAACATAATTAAATAGCTTTTATAAAACCCACTAAGTAACATAAAATAGTCGACTTGTTGAAATATCAAGTATTTTATTTTTGTAAAATATAAGAAACTTGCAAATTATATATTTTATACAGTTACTTTATTAAAGTAAAATAATTTTAATAAAATAAACAAATCCACAATAATTCCTCTAGAACATTCTTTTGAAAATAATTTACTATAAAAAAATTAATATTCTACATAAATATCTATGCTCTGTTCATTATTTGATTGACATGTTTTATTTTAATGACCCAACCTTTATTAGGACTAGATCATTTGAAAACTTTGTGCTGGCTGGCTATTGTGTACTTATCAGGTTTTTGTAGTAATATAAATAACTGCTTGTTTAATAATCTCGATCTGTGAATGTGAACACCACATATTGTGTTCAGGCAAAGTATTGCGAGAGGTTTTGCAAAAGCATTAAGATGAAGGAGTCGACGCTATATTTCATAACAAAAAAAAAAGATTTCACCTTTCTGGCCATGTAATTAATTACTGGTCTGGATAAATGGTACTATTTTTAATCTTTTTTACCACAATACGTGGATTTGTACTTTTATAATTTCTTTTTCCTTGTTATTTAACGACGAAAAACCTAGATACATTACCTTAGAAGAAAAGAGCATAAAATAGAGATCCTTAGTCCTCGAATATTCTAATAGCATCAGTGTCAAAAAAGAACAAGTGTTGGTCAAGAAAGGCCTAATAAAAAAGAGAGGCATCTAACCCAAGGCTACAGATCCAGCCCCAGGATTGCCTTTGAGGCAGTCTTTAAATAGTGGATGGGGCTACTTTTATGTGGAGATAAATAGAAATCCATTAAGTACAATATTTAAGATAAGATTGATAAAAAGAAATACCGTTTTTTATAACAAAATTTACCTAGGAGTCATGAATTGTCCACTCCTATAATATTTAAACTACAAATTGTTACTAATCTCCTTATTAACATATGGTAAATTAATTTTGTGTTAGGATTATTTTTATTGTATCAATTGCCTGATAAAGTTGCAATAGCCTTAATGAAAACCAGAGTTATATTAAGAGATATTTTTTATTGTACAGTAGAACCTCAGTTGTATGATATTGTGATCAAATATTAAAATGCTTTGTGATTATAGTTCAAGAATAGGCTACAGTGTTTCTTTTGGTGAAAGTGAAAAGAGGTTTGGCCCAACAACGTAAATAAGTAGTATGAAATGTGATTTAGAATTCATAACACAAATATAAAAATATGATTTTTAAGCAAAACACAAAGAAACTATCTAAAATTTTCGATTAACAATGCATATTTTATGTATGTTGCCTATCGCTACTGACAGAAGTAATGATTCATCTCTATCTACAACTTGCAACAACAGAACCATTAACCCCTCAACTGAATAACTCACATTGCAGTACTTTTTGGAGATTTTTTTAGTAGAGCGTTTGAAACTAGTCATTAAAATATTTATATTTCATTTATAACATGATCCATTATATGACTCCACCACTAAAAAATTTTGAATTTACTAAAAAAACTATTAAAAGAATAATTATAAACAAAATAATCATAGAACTAACATATAAAAATATTAGCTGATAAACACACACTCATTTATCTTTCGAAAACTGTAAAAACATACCAAGGAAATGACAAAATAATCTTTACACATAATTTAAACACAACGATTCGCTTTTATCTTTCCCAAACACAACAATAATATTATAAAAACACAAGAAAAATACTATAAAAACATTGTGTAAAAGACAGAAACTTTTTCGTGTTTAGCACAATAGCACCTTACAGCTGAGGCTGAAACAATTGATTAGTAAAGAAACACTTAATTTCAGAATTTATTTTAAACTAATAAAATGCACTGGATTCAGGTAGACCTATATTTATAGTTTTTCTACATGCTCCGTGAATTTTAGTTTTTTGAAATAGTCCCAAATATCGGTAGAGAACATTATTACAGACTACTGTCATGCAAGCAATGCTCGGTAATCAACAAATAAAATCATGTGAGCAGTGCTTGGCAAACCACGTTGAGGGGCTAACCACTACTAGTTGTCAATAACATTAACCACCTCAAAAATATTAACTATCATCACAACAACATTCACTACTACTAGCCATCTTAATAACATTAACTGCTACTAGCTGCTTATAAATGACCAGATTTAATTATTGGCTATTTACTCAGTATTATTAATTAAGTATGAAGACCATGTTGAATAAACCCAGATGACTGTATAACTGAGATTCTACTGTATTCGTATAAATTTATATGGAGAAAGAAAAATGTATGACATTGAATTATATTATTTTAGTAAAAAATTATTCACATGCCCTCTTCAATATTGTCATATGAGTTGTAGTAACCATAATAATTGGATTAGTTTAGTTTTAAGAAGGCTTTATAGTATTTCACTAAACCTCAAAGTATAATCTAGGTGTAATAAAGACTGAAAAGTTTTGTGTTTTAGAAGCTTTGTATGTGTGGATGCAATATATTATAGAGCTGAGTTGCACAGTGAAATATACCGGTTTTAGACAAACAGTATTAATATTTACTTAATGATTAATTTGATTTAGAATGCTCTCTTCATTGAGTATAATAGAAAGAGACATAGAATGAAAAAGTAAGGTTGGAAAACACTTTTATATAAAGCAAGCAAACTTCAAAGTAACAAAACTTATAGCTTTTTATTGCTAATTTCTATATTTTGGAAAATATTTGGAGTTAAGTAAATTGAAGTACTTTTAATTTGTACAAATTTTGTTAGAGCAACAGTGTAAAAAAAAATGGGTAAAATTATAGTTACGGTAGGATTAAAAAAGGTCTCTAGAGTGTTGAGAAAATCTTTAAATTTTATTTACGAGGCAGTCCAGAAAGTAATTTAAGTTTTAGAATAGATTTGAAAGCCACACTCTTAAACTATTTTTGAACCATTCAAATTGAGACACTTATCATAACTGTCCACCAGCTTATTAATTCCATCGTCATAAGAAATTTGCCGCCTGAGTTTTTACCCATTCATTCAATGCTAGCCTGCAGTTCCACATCATTGTTGTAGCGGTGCGTTGAGAACCCGGTGGTCATGTGTAGAGTGGAAACAAATAGTACTCGCTTGATGCAAGATCCAGACTGTACGGCGGATGATTAAAGTCCTCCCTTCTGAAAGAATCCAAGACCTCTCAAGTGTAATTGGCCATATGCAGGCCAGTATTATCTGAAAAACCATATTCTGTAACTCAACTTCTCCTGACGTTTATTTTGAATTGCTCTTCTTAATTTTGTTGAACCACATTCGGGGAAATAAACCAGAAGCACACCCACCCTGTCTCAAAAAACAGTCACCATGATCTTTCTTGATGGCAATCTTTCCAAACATTTCCTTAGTTTTCTCGGAGAACTTGTGTGCCCCCACTCCATAGACTGTTTTTTTTTTGTTTCAATGTATCTGTTTTACCCAAGTCTCATCCCCAGTTATGACACGATTGAGAAATCTTTGTCGTAGGCTTCAAAAAATATCAACAATGCATGCGCTGTTTTTTGTGATGTTCTGACAAGATTTTTGTTACAAATCTGACTTAAAATTAATGATAATCAAGCTTTTGTATCATGCAACAAATTTTGTAAAAGTTATAGAAACTGAAGCAAGACCTCTCTAATTATGGAGTGGCAGTTGTTTTCTTACACCTCACAAAGTTTCAGATCAATCTCAATTGGTTTTGTAGTTTTCTGCCAAGAAGAACCTAATCACTGACCGCACTTCACAACTTGCGGAATTTTCAATTGCAGAACACATTTAATAAAATCACAGTGAACAAAACAAAAATGACTCGAACTACACATTACCACGGTTGGATGTGTACTGAGTAGGGGGATGCTCTGACATCAGGATAACAACTCTATGCCTGCCTTTCACTCCGCCATGTCAAAATGTAAGTTATTTTTATAGACTACACTCAATATGTCTAGCACTACATTTTTTGTTTTAAACATACCAAACAAGTCGTTTGTTATGAATGAGATTTACCTTTTAACTCCATTCCTAAATAAGGTCTTTGTAAAGTACAACTTGTCTTTGTAGTTTGACGTGAAGCCATAGTTTTTTTACAGAAGTGACAGTAGATATATCTTCTTGCCCATACTCATTATATAATCTATCTCCTCCCTACACTAAATTGCCTCCTAAGACTTAGTAGGACAATAACTCAAGACGGGTTGTATTGCTTCTCCTGCTCCAAGACCATTCTGAACTATAGTTATCTATACATCAAAATTTCTACCGTAACACCCAATAACACCAGTAAGCTTTAAAAATGTAGAGTACAAACAAGCTTAGCATTTCTAAGCAGCCAAACATTATGAGAGTTCCATCTGAAAGTTTGACATTTTCAGCTCTATATTTGTGAAACTGGTCTTGATCTATACTGAGACAACATCCATTGAATACTCGGTAAAATATTCCTAAAACCTCAGAAACAGCTTCAAGCAGCAATGTTAACTCTTCAAGTAAAATGTTTGTCAATCGTAATAAACACAACTCTATATCGTTACTAAACCCTAATTAGATCTGTTTCAGTTGGCTAGTTTACGCGCTATCCATTATACTCTGTGTTGCATGGGTATACATTTTTGATGATATAGAAAAAACCTGTGCGAAATTTCATTCAGATACAAAAGGTACACCTCTGGGTTTAAAAGTGTTGTAGTTTTTTAAGAATTTTGAAGAGAATTCACATATTCTTGAATTTGTGGTCCATTTACCGTTACTGCTAAGGTCTTTTTATACCGCATAAAGAAGTTTTAAAGGATATTTGCAAAAAAGACGATGTTTTAAAAAGAATAACAATTTTGAGGTTACCAAAATTCAAACCAGGGGCTTATGACTTTTTTTTGTTGTAGAAAATCTTTTAAAACTACACTGTTGGTTTAGGTAATGACTAGGTATTAGGTTAGTTCAAGCTAAACTCCACGCCAAGTAGGACTCCATGAATTTCATGTTTCTAAGTTCAGGATTACTGGCTGCACATTGGCGAGTCGACGTTTGTTTATATATATGCATAAATACAGATTAGGGTTTAAGGAAGGGATAATGTTTTTACACATTTCTATAGGTAACTTTAGTAAACAAAAACCAAGTCGTTATCACATTGGACCTATGAGATAATTGGAATCCGCGAGAAAGACATTTTATCCCACTTTTAACACCCTTAGGAGGTTAATTAAAAAAATCCCTTCTTAATAAGTTCTTAGGAAGGAAGAAATATACTCTGCAAATTTTAAGTTTCTTATTTCAGGATTTGGGGAGGATATTGATGAGTCGGTCAGGATATTTGCTTTATTATATAGTTAAATATAAAACTAAAATTTTCCATTTATAAGACAATGGTATATTTAAAAGTTCAACACTCTAGGCAGAGATTCCCAACTCATTGCTAATAAATTACTCATATTTGAAATCAACCCAACCTTCCTCTGCTGCTTGCTCTCCAATGTTTGAAAGTTATATTTAAATGTGTTCTACAACTTTGCTCAGTCAGTCTATCATTCTTTTGACAATGTGTAAACATCTATCAGTTCCAATTATTATAATACTTCAAACTATATGTTTTCAAAGACTTAACGTCAATACTTGTTTGTCTAAAATTTAAGAAAATGTTACTACATTTTGTTATTCAACTCCATCGGCTTTTATATGTTCACAACTCAATCCCCACCCCACCCCTATTTAGTACAAAGGCTAAGGTATCCTAATTATTGTATGATATAGAAACACAAGCAATAGAGCAATATTAATGTTCCCCCTCAATTTTATTGGAGAAATATTATATTAGTTTATTGAAAAAAATAGGTTTAATATAAAACATAGATATGCTTTATCAAATATGCAATGTGTTAGATCATATCAGTTTAAAAAATGTAGCAACAATGTAGTATAATGGTGGGCTGTTTTTCTTTCTAGTTATAAACAACATTAATTTTAGGAAGTACGTTTGGTTTTTAATCAAATATCTGATTTGTGTATATGACAAGGAACTTGAAAATATACTAAAAAATAGGGGAGTGGTGTAGTTCATTTGGAAGAGTGCATGTTTATCTCGCCACAGTTCAAACTAGTGAACCATCGAATTATGGAAGTTCAAGACTGGTTGATAGTCGTGTTTTTCTATGTTACCTACTATCTGATGGTAAGGGGAAAAACTAAGTTTTATTAAGAAAAATATATTTTGTCTACAGTTGTTTACAAAGTGGCATTTTGTTCATTTAAATTAGTTTGCAAAACAGCTGATTTCTCAACAGTTTCACTTTGCCCACTACTTTGCACACTACTTTGCTCACTCCGAATGGCAACCGAACAAAATGAAATTTAGGTTATGTTTATTTGAATTGATTTATAATAACAGGAAATGTCCCGTATATAGGTTAGATTAATTCTTACTTGTAAAATAACATAAATAAACAACAAAAAATCGCTTTAAAAGTTGAAAAAGGAAGTAATTATTCATGAGATTGATTGACAGTGTATGTACACGGACAGTATTTTTCGTTTGCCGAGTTTTGAAGTTGGCAATCCCGTTTCCTCAACAATACACCTAAGTTATTTCTAATATTCATAAATAACCTCAGTTTTGACGTGAGAACTTCTACTCAGTGATGATGTGTTGTTTAGCACTACTGCTATATTTTGTGTAGTTAGTTTTTAAATATGGATAGTTCAGAGGATGAAAACCTGTCAAATACCCCGCCTAAATTAGCGGAAAAAGCTAACAACGTTGTACTAAATCTCCTTCCTGTCAAATCAAGGAAAAAGTAGGCCTACGACCGCCAGTATGAACTGTTTTTGTTATGGCTAAAGGAAAACAATGGTAACAAAATAACAACTGTAGACAAAGTATAATGTGCAATTCGTGAGCAAAGTGTCTTTTTTAAACTCGATAAAATTGACGCACTCGGCAAGCCTCGTACGTCAACATTTTTCTCTTGTTTAAAAAAGTGCCACTTTGCTCACTAGTTGCACAAATAACTATTTTTATGACATTGAATTTTTAAAAGATGGGGGACAAGATTCATTTGATTTTTTTTGCCAGTTACTCCTGCATCATAATTTTCTGTTATCTGCAACAGGTTTAGCTTATTAATTTTCACACCTAAATTTGGCTGAAATCGGTTTAGCTGATTTTAAGAAATGTGGTATTTAATGACAGCACTGTAAACTCTTTTTGGTTTTTTTACCGATAACTCCTAACAGTGTTTCATGGTATAGTAATAAATATTTTTTGTAAGGGTCTTTAAGGAATGCATATCCACAAATCTCTATACTTTTAATCCCCTGTTCTTTCCAGTCTTTAGTTATATATCCTCAAGTGTTCCACATTACATTTATTGACTGCAACCTCAGATTTTTCCTAACTTTTTACATTATTTTCCAACTATCATCAGTGATCTTTGATTTAGAATAATTTATACTTATCTAAGTCTAACAAATCTAATTTCTTATCCCTAACACCTCCCACCAGTGTAGAAAGCATTGAATTTCATTAATTGCTTTAATTTGTTTAAAAAATATTGACTTCTATTGTTTCTTTAGGGAAGTTGTTCATGAAACGGACTCCAGTCTCAGATGACAGCTTTCCAAAGCTCTCAATCTGTGCTGTTGGCAATGGAAGTCACATTTATGATGTGTACTGTATGTATGTACATCAATGTTTTTTTAGTAACAGAACTTTTATAACTGTAATATAAAATTACTTCAAAAATGTAGATGCAAGGAAAGGTCAAAATACCTAGTTGTTTTTTTAATCCTATAATCTGGACAATCATCCTTACGAACTCCATAATTTAGGTCAATTGGACTGAATAAAGCATTTCCGACCTGAACCACTTGTTTTTTTACGTGGTACACTTCTGATCCCATACACTTTTAACTTATTAAACAATAATGAAAGTCAAATATACTAAGTTCATGCTTCTGGCCATTCATGCTGTTAAAACAAACTCAATTAAATTAATAATAATATCAATTGTTGACTTTCTTTGGATAAACCCAAACTGCTTGTGATCAATAATGTTAATAATTTAGTCATTGTTTCCTTTTCTCCATTTTTAAAAATTGGAATAATTTTGGCTACTTTATGTAATCTGAAAAAATACGTCCTGTGAAAGAATGGTTCACCAGAATTATTAATAGCTTAATTTTTAAAAGTCAAAGAGACACTTCATCTAATCCAGAAGATTTAGAATTCTTTAGGCTTATGAGCATTGCTGCCATCTCAGCTTTGCACACAGGAAAACAATGCCATCGAGGAGAAAAGAGAAAAACAGTATTTATAATTTTCTAGGCTTTGAACCCTCTGGATTACCCACGTTAACTAAAAAATTATTTAACAGATTTGTCAACCTCGCTTTTTAAATTTGTCATCTTTGTTCAATTGACCATTTCACTCAAAATACATTGATTTTGTTCAATTCTTTCACTTTCTAAACTAAATATCCTGCATATTTTATTTTGTGTAGGTTCGGAAACAAAAATTGGATTTTTAGTGCTCAACCTAACGATTAGCAAAGGAAGATATTAATAAAAATCATATGATAATCCATTTTTACAGAATGGAAAACGGAACATTTCCTAATTATTTTTGTATGGATTTGTTCTTACATAAACCTTAAAAGAAAAGTTAAAATAATCCCGTAAAAATGTTTCTTCTTCCTCTTAACTTATTATTTTGTCATTAACACCATCTGTCATTAGTTCGTGTTTCTTTCTATATTTCTATGAAAATGTATCCTTCAGCATCGATTTTACATTACTTAGCTTTAGTTTTTTTAATAATCATTAGACTACAAGATGGTCACTATTTTGTCTATACATGTTTTCCATTATATTATTGTTGCTACATTTTAATTTGATTTCTTAGAACCTAAAGAGCTTGTATGTAAAGACACGGCAGAGTAACCTCAATTACACAGACACAAAACTATTAATTTGACCCTAGAAATAGAAAACATGTCATAAAATATTTAAAACTAACTAATGTTTTATTACCGGTACTGTCATGTTATCTGTGAAATAGTTTTAAAACATTGAACTTATTATTTGCTTGTCCATTATTATCTAGCGGATCTTACGAATTTATAAAACAATAAAAAGGAAAAAAAAAGTAGTTTTAGAAACTGTTATATAGTTGTATTAAGGCTTTTCCAAATGAGAGATCTATTTTTGAAATTTTTTTTTCTTAGTTATTAACAGTAGAAAGTTGTGAATTAGTCTCAAACCTTGGAGTGATATGAGGTTGTTCAAGCCTTACGATGAAACACCATCAGATTCAAAATTATAACTAGGATAAGTGAATTGTTAATAAAAATCCCACACTTGTATGAAAAGGTGCAGGGTTGTTCTTACTTCTTTTTGATGATATTTCGGTATGCATATTGTTTGGAATGCTGAACTCATTTCGTCACGTGTTTGTCTGATGAACGAAAAGTGAGTTAAACCAAAAATAAGTTTTACAAATTTATCGTGAATTTGTTTTAATTTTATAGAAAAAAGATATTATTTTTAATAACCTCTTTATAAAAAAAAAATAGCCTCAGTATTTTATTTGTATGTTTCATGAACGGTTGTTACAAAAAAAGGCTTGAATTTCTTTTCCACAAAAACTCATACCAGTTCCAGATAGGTTGATTTTGCTTAATTATTATTTGTATATTTACTCCAGTAGTTGCTATAAGAGGTATGCTATTGTTTAAGTAGACTAGTAAGGCAGAATATTAAAGTTGGCAATACAATAAGCATTATTCTTTTACTTTAAGATACAAGTAATTTGTAGTCGACTTATTTTATCTTTAATTTACTAAAATAAATATGTAAATATTACTTGTTACTCATCCTAAATGTTAAGAAAATTAAAAGAAGCTTAATGTTATTAATTGTGCAACTATATTTTTGTTATTGTATAAGAGAATTATTTTTATCATGTCATGTGTTGAAAGTTCCGATGTTTTTTGCGATTTGTAACTTAATTGAAGTCAATTACAACAAATGTAAAATGCAAATATAATGTATTTGTTGTAAAGTTTCCAACAATTCTTTTTGGGGAAATGAAGTTCGAATGATAGGCATGGTGTATTTAAAACATAAGGAAAGTAATTTTGAATAAAATTTTGTGAATTGTTCAAGTAATGATTGAAACTAATATAAGACATGTTAAAGCAAATTACAGTTTGCAAATAGTTCAGAAAATATTCAAATTAACATTAAATGACAATAAGTAGGTTCAGTCTGTCCTATCATGTCAAATACGACAAACATTATTGTTAAACTAACCTAAAAATCATTAGTGCATAAGTTACACTCATTTAGGATAAACTAAACTCAACTTTACCAGAAATAAATGTAAATTAAAACTCTTTTTAATTTTTTGATCAGGAGGCATCGCACTAATTAAAAAACGTTTAAAAATAAAATTTAATTAGCCAAATTAATTATATTATAAAATCAAGTTTTGTTTTTAAAAATATAATAAAATGCAGAGATTATTTTTAAAGTAGTTATACAGTGGCAGCTTGTATGGGAGGGGCTCTTTCTATCTCTCTACACACACATGCACATTCATTCACTCACTCCCTTTTATGTATTTTTACAAATAATTGTCAAAATTAATCTACTTATATATTATTTCTATAGTGCAGATCCCTTTTGCGGCTCTCACATCCAACCAATCTTAACAAATGAGGTGTCAAAAGAAAGAAAATTTGTCAGAGCAGTGACGAATTGTGAAATATAACTATTAAAGATTTGTTAAAAAACATGTTTCAAGTCAGCTCTACCTTTGCCATGGTATTGCAGTACTTCATTCATTTTCACCCATTTCCTCAATTTCAATTTTGACCAAACTGCTTCTTTGTAGAGGACGTCATCTTCTTTTTAAAAAGTGTTCGGATGGCGACTCCCTCCCCCTCCACAAATTAATTTTTGCTAAATTTCAATTGTATAGTATTTGATTTTATATTCTATAAGTAAATTGAAAGTTAAATTTATATAATTTTTTGTAGAAACAAACACATTTCGCTAACATCTATTACTCTTCATACGGATGTGTGGGGAAGGAGTCAGGTATACATGTGACAAGTTCTTACATGGATACACTTGTAATATTTGATTTTAGTGTATTTTATTTTTAAGCTATGCGCATAATTTCCTTGCAAATTGAAAATACTTTATAGAACATTTAAAAAATTAAACTAATCATAATTCAGAGAAAGAATTATCACTTTAAATATAGTTAGTCACATTTACTATTCTTAGCCAACGACTGAGATATTTTTTGCATGCATGAGGGCTTGAGCACGAAGTCCCAAAGTGTTGATTGTCATCATCACACGGTTTCAACTGTTTGCTGTATATTCCATTTACACTGCATGGAATAGCTCAGAGCTTGGAATAGCTAGCTAGCACCTACAACTAAAGTCCAGACTTCAAACGCCAAATATTTCCGATTGTACCATTGTTTTGATGCTTATAGAAACTTTTTTAAATAGATTTTGGTGAAAACTAATATCGAATTAATAATTAAATTTTATTTGTTGTTTTATTAGGTTGCCTGTGAGACCTTATGGGTTAGCTGCCACTGAGTATAACAATAATATGTATATATGATTTTATTATATTTTTATCAAATTGTCTGAAATTTGACTTATTGGTGTATAATCGAACCACCACACAGTGCTGAAAGAAAATTTCAAGATACACAGATAAGAATTATGGTAGTTAAACATAATTATTTTTATGTTAATAAGATAGCAGCAGTTGACGAATGCACGGTTATTTTACTGCAGTTTTAACTAGTGCAATTGTCCAAAGGTTACACAAATTTCGGTTCAGAGGCATTTCATTTTTCAGGGTGTTACCTACTCCACCAATTTCATTAGTCTAAAGGACAAAGGTATTAAGGAAAAAAATGTTAATATGATAACACAACACAATAACTTTTGATTTCCAATAAATCTAAATAAAACAGAAAAAAAATCAATTGTTTGTTATCAAAATCACTCTAGGAAACGACATTTTTGTTTACATTTCAAAAGTTTTTAACATATAATACATTTTCTATAAGTCTAACAGAATTCAGGTCAACGTTAGTCTGGGATTGCTTGAAGACCCTATCACAGCTTGGTGGCCTTAACAATGTTACTCTTTGTTGGGTACGAGGACATGCTAGAATTAGTGGAAATGAGAACTCTGATATGCTAGTTATTAAAGCTATTCGAAAGCACAGGATGGGAATCTTTACAGTGGAATCCATGACAAGACATACTATCTGCTCTTAAACTGCATCAGTCTTGAGCAGGAAAGAATAGGCATCTTTGGACATGTGGAGAAAGGGTTATTAACAATTCACCAAGACAACATCATAGAAAATATTCTCAAGTTCACAAAACTTGTGAATCTATAGGATCATGACTGGAGGCACAATAAGCCTTAATGGCTGAAGCGCCTTGAGTAACAGAGTGAATTGAATGAGTCTAACAAACCATAAGTGCACAGAGTATTGAAAAAACAGTTAGCGAGAAGAAGCAAAATATTTTAAACCTTTAATAATCAAGTATTTCTTTTAGTGTTTATACAAAATTATGCTAATTTTGTACTTTGTTCACTGTTAGTAATGTATTTAGTGGAAAGTTTTTCTAGGAAATTGACAGCACTTAAAAATGCATAATTTTATTAAAGAGATCAAATTGGTGACATTTAAGTTATCGCTTACTTAGTGGTTAGTATATTTAAAATGTTCAATTAAGGGTGTTTTAGAGATTGCTTCTAGTCTGTAGGAAAGAAAATGGTGACATGATAATAGCTTTTTTGTGATGCAAGTCATGGTTAGCACATTTAGATCATAGAAGCAGTAATAATAAATATTAATCCTGATCCTGAAAATTGTATTAATATGGAAAATGTTGTAATAATTTAATGATCTCAGTATGAAGTCAAACCTAATTGAATTACACACAATTTTGTACTGTACTAAATAGGATCGTGTTTTGCAAATATGAATTTTACACTTTATATACGGTACACGTCCAGTTTCTATTAATTGTTTAGTCTGAGTATTAAGTTTTATTTTATGTAAGTGGAATAGTCTTAAATATTATGTATTAGGCATTTGTTTTAGATGTGAAGGAAACAAATAAAAGATTTGATAAAATCAGTGTATTTTTTTCCCCCATGTGTCGTCATTGTAGAAATAAAAAATTAACTTAACAAATTTAGTTATATGGACTTTTATAATATAACTAAATAACTATGATCTATATTTGTTTCGAGAGAATAAGTAATTGTTGTCAGCTTCGCTGCGAAAGTTACAGAATTGAAAAAGGAATATTCTCAGAAAAATAGTTTTGATATCTCAGTATATTTAAGAGAAATCTTAATCATTTTTAAATGTAGCTTTTACATAGAAAACAAGTTGATGGACATCATCATGGTACTTACCCAACCCTACCATACAATGTAATACAAGCAGATTCTCTAAATGTTAGAGGAAATGTTAAATCATATTGGTAGTCTTACACAAAGGGGTAGGTAGATTAAAACAGTTGTTATATAGGTTTCTAAATTTCTTAATAGTATACATTGATATGTTTATTACATTGACTTGTAGATGTGGTATTAAAAAGACTCGACTCTCTTTCAATCATTTCAGTATTTCACCTCTAGACTCGAAGCTGTACTTGTGTTAAAGCGTCTCCATTCATTATGGTCATATCAGTAAATTAACCCTATTGAATCATGTAAGTATATAAATAAAAAATTTTTGGAATGTCAGGGTCGAAAATTCATTTTTAACAATAGTTTGCTACTTGTCACTGTAGAGAGGTGGGGTTGGTAATTCAGTAGTTTTTATAACTTAATATTTCAACAATTAACAATACCAATGATATGGGTATCAAAAGATGCAGAATTGAAAGGAGAATAAACCCTGAAAAAGACACTAAAATCTCAAAGGGTTTACGAGTAATTGCAGTTTAAAAGTTTTTCAGAAAAGATCAAAATTGTTTTAAACCAATGATATTGATATCAAAAGATGCAGAATTGAAAGGAGAATAAACCCTGAAAAAAATCACTTTGACATCTCAAATGGTTTAAGAGTTATTGCAATTTATACGTTTATAAAAATACCAGATTTTAACATTTCCCGTTTCGCCACTTGCAATACCTTTTTAAATCGCCTGTAGCTCCATAACTATACATCGTAATGATATCAAAATTTACATGAGAAAAGAAGAAAGTTGAAATTTAACTGTGGTGTTTTCAATTCGAAAATATCTCTTATAGTTTCTGAGTAATTAACTCGTAAAAACAGCCAATTTTTCAACTTTGCAAAATGCTAAGGTACCCCCCTTGCAGTTTTTTTAGGCGAAAAAGTGAGTTTTTGATTTTTGAATGTTTCTATAGCTTAATAGAAGCAGAATTAAATTTGGAGTCGAGGGGTGCTAATGAAATTTCAAAATTTTTAATAATTTTTTCATTTTTATCTATTTTTGTAAAAATTTCAACATTTAACAATACCAATGATATGCACATCAATAGATGCAGAATTGAAAGGAGAGTAAACCCTGAAAAAGACACTTTAAAATCTCAAAGGGTTTACGAGTAATTGCAGTTTAAAAGTTTTTCAGAAAAGATCAAAATTGTTTTAAACCAATGATATGGATATCAAAAGATGCAGAATTGAAAGGAGAATAAACCCTGAAAAAAATCACTTTGACATCTCAAATGGTTTAAGAGTTATTGCAATTTATACGTTTATAAAAATACCAGATTTTAACATTTCCCGTTTCGCCACTTGCAATACCTTTTTAAATCGCCTGTAGCTCCATAACTATGCATCGTAATGATATAAAAATTTACATGAGAAAAGAAGAAAGTTGAAATTTAACTGTGGTGTTTTCAATTCGAAAATATCTCTTATAGTTTCTGAGTAATTAACTCGTAAAAACAGCCAATTTTCCAACTTTGCAAAATGTTAAGGTACCCCCCTTGCAGTTTTTTTAGGCGAAAAAGTGAGTTTTTGATTTTTGAATGTTTCTATAGCTTAATAGAAGCAGAATTAAATTTGGAGTCGAGGGGTGCTAATGAAATTTCAAAATTTTTAATAGTTTTTTCATTTTTATCTATTTTTTGTAAAAATTTCAACATTTAACAATACCAATGATATGCACATCAATAGATGCAGAATTGAAAGGAGAGTAATTTCAAAATTTTTAATAGTTTTTTCATTTTTATCTATTTTTTGTAAAAATTTCAACATTTAACAATACTAATGATATGCACATCAATAGATGCAGAATTGAAAGGAGAGTAAACCCTGAAAAAGACACTTTAAAATCTCAAAGGGTTTACGAGTAATTGCAGTTTAAAAGTTTTTCAGAAAAGATCAAAATTGTTTTAAACCAATGATATGGATATCAAAAGATGCAGAATTGAAAGGAGAATAAACCCTGAAAAAAATCACTTTGACATCTCAAATGGTTTAAGAGTTATTGCAATTTATACGTTTATAAAAATACCAGATTTTAACACTTCCCGTTTCGCCACTTGCAATACCTTTTTAAATCGCCTGTAGCTCCATAACTATGCATCGTAATGATATCAAAATTTACATGAGAAAAGAAGAAAGTTGAAATTTAACTGTGGTGTTTTCAATTCGAAAATATCTCTTATAGTTTCTGAGTAATTAACTCGTAAAAACAGCCAATTTTCCAACTTTGCAAAATGTTAAGGTACCCCCCTTGCAGTTTTTTTAGGCGAAAAAGTGAGTTTTTGATTTTTGAATGTTTCTATAGCTTAATAGAAGCAGAATTAAATTTGGAGTCGAGGGGTGCTAATGAAATTTCAAAATTTTTAATAGTTTTTCATTTTTATCTATTTTTTGTAAAAATTTCAACATTTAACAATACCAATGATATGCACATCAATAGATGCAGAATTGAAAGGAGAGTAAACCCTGAAAAAGACACTTTAAAATCTCAAAGGGTTTACGAGTAATTGCAGTTTAAAAGTTTTTCAGAAAAGATCAAAATTGTTTTAAACCAATGATATGGATATCAAAAGATGCAGAATTGAAAGGAGAATAAACCCTGAAAAAAATCACTTTGACATCTCAAATGGTTTAAGAGTTATTGCAATTTATACGTTTATAAAAATACCAGATTTTAACATTTCCCGTTTCGCCACTTGCAATACCTTTTTAAATCGCCTGTAGCTCCATAACTATGCATCGTAATGATATAAAAATTTACATGAGAAAAGAAGATAGTTGAAATTTAACTGTGGTGTTTTCAATTCGAAAATATCTCTTATAGTTTCTGAGTAATTAACTCGTAAAAACAGCCAATTTTCCAACTTTGCAAAATGTTAAGGTACCCCCCTTGCAGTTTTTTTAGGCGAAAAAGTGAGTTTTTGATTTTTGAATGTTTCTATAGCTTAATAGAAGCAGAATTAAATTTGGAGTCGAGGGGTGCTAATGAAATTTCAAAATTTTTAATAGTTTTTTCATTTTTATCTATTTTTTGTAAAAATTTCAACATTTAACAATACCAATGATATGCACATCAATAGATGCAGAATTGAAAGGAGAGTAAACCCTGAAAAAGACACTTTAAAATCTCAAAGGGTTTACGAGTAATTGCAGTTTAAAAGTTTTACAGAAAAGATCAAAATTGTTTTAAACCAATGATATGGATATCAAAAGATGCAGAATTGAAAGGAGAATAAACCCTGAAAAAATCACTTTGACATCTCAAATGGTTTAAGAGTTATTGCAATTTATACGTTTATAAAAATACCAGATTTTAACATTTCCCGTTTCGCCACTTGCAATACCTTTTTAAATCGCCTGTAGCTCCATAACTATGCATCGTAATGATATCAAAATTTACATGAGAAAAGAAGAAAGTTGAAATTTAACTGTGGTGTTTTCAATTCGAAAATATCTCTTATAGTTTCTGAGTAATTAACTCGTAAAAACAGCCAATTTTCAAACTTTGCAAAATGCTAAGGTACCCCCCTTGCAGTTTTTTTAGGCGAAAAAGTGAGTTTTTGATTTTTGAATGTTTCTATAGCTTAATAGAAGCAGAATTAAATTTGGAGTCGAGGGGTGCTAATGAAATTTCAAATTTTTTAATAGTTTTTTCATTTTTATCTATTTTTTGTAAAAATTTCAACATTTAACAATACCAATGATATGCACATCAATAGATGCAGAATTGAAAGGAGAGTAAACCCTGAAAAAGACACTTTAAAATCTCAAAGGGTTTACGAGTAATTGCAGTTTAAAAGTTTTTCAGAAAAGATCAAAATTGTTTTAAACCAATGATATGGATATCAAAAGATGCAGAATTGAAAGGAGAATAAACCCTGAAAAAAATCACTTTGACATCTAAAATGGTTTAAGAGTTATTGCAATTTATACGTTTATAAAAATACCAGATTTTAACATTTCCCGTTTCGCCACTTGCAATACCTTTTTAAATCGCCTGTAGCTCCATAACTATGCATCGTAATGATATCAAAATTTACATGAGAAAAGAAGAAAGTTGAAATTTAACTGTGGTGTTTTCAATTCGAAAATATCTCTTATAGTTTCTGAGTAATTAACTCGTAAAAACAGCCTATTTTCCAACTTTGCAAAATGCTAAGGTACCCCCTTGCAGTTTTTTTAGGCGAAAAAGTGAGTTTTTGATTTTTGAATGTTTCTATAGCTTAATAGAAGCAGAATTAAATTTGGAGTCGAGGGGTGCTAATGAAATTTCAAATTTTTTAATAGTTTTTTCATTTTTATCTATTTTTTGTAAAAATTTCAACATTTAACAATACCAATGATATGCACATCAATAGATGCAGAATTGAAAGGAGAGTAAACCCTGAAAAAGACACTTTAAAATCTCAAAGGGTTTACGAGTAATTGCAGTTTAAAAGTTTTTCAGAAAAGATCAAAATTGTTTTAAACCAATGATATGGATATCAAAAGATGCAGAATTGAAAGGAGAATAAACCCTGAAAAAAATCACTTTGACATCTAAAATGGTTTAAGAGTTATTGCAATTTATACGTTTATAAAAATACCAGATTTTAACATTTCCCGTTTCGCCACTTGCAATACCTTTTTAAATCGCCTGTAGCTCCATAACTATGCATCGTAATGATATCAAAATTTACATGAGAAAAGAAGAAAGTTGAAATTTAACTGTGGTGTTTTCAATTCGAAAATATCTCTTATAGTTTCTGAGTAATTAACTCGTAAAAACAGCCTATTTTCCAACTTTGCAAAATGCTAAGGTACCCCCCTTGCAGTTTTTTTAGGCGAAAAAGTGAGTTTTTGATTTTTGAATGTTTCTATAGCTTAATAGAAGCAGAATTAAATTTGGAGTCGAGGGGTGCTAATGAAATTTCAAAATTTTTAATAGTTTTTTCATTTTTATCTATTTTTTGTAAAAATTTCAACATTTAACAATACCAATGATATGCACATCAATAGATGCAGAATTGAAAGGAGAGTAAACCCTGAAAAAGACACTTTAAAATCTCAAAGGGTTTACGAGTAATTGCAGTTTAAAAGTTTTTCAGAAAAGATCAAAATTGTTTTAAACCAATGATATGGATATCAAAAGATGCAGAATTGAAAGGAGAATAAACCCTGAAAAAAATCACTTTGACATCTCAAATGGTTTAAGAGTTATTGCAATTTATACGTTTATAAAAATACCAGATTTTAACATTTCCCGTTTCGCCACTTGCAATACCTTTTTAAATCGCCTGTAGCTCCATAACTATGCATCGTAATGATATAAAAATTTACATGAGAAAAGAAGAAAGTTGAAATTTAACTGTGGTGTTTTCAATTCGAAAATATCTCTTATAGTTTCTGAGTAATTAACTCGTAAAAACAGCCAATTTTCCAACTTTGCAAAATGCTAAGGTACCCCCTTGCAGTTTTTTTAGGCGAAAAAGTGAGTTTTTGATTTTTGAATGTTTCTATAGCTTAATAGAAGCAGAATTAAATTTGGAGTCGAGGGGTGCTAATGAAATTTCAAATTTTTTAATAGTTTTTTCATTTTTATCTATTTTTTGTAAAAATTTCAACATTTAACAATACCAATGATATGCACATCAATAGATGCAGAATTGAAAGGAGAGTAAACCCTGAAAAAGACACTTTAAAATCTCAAAGGGTTTACGAGTAATTGCAGTTTAAAAGTTTTTCAGAAAAGATCAAAATTGTTTTAAACCAATGATATGGATATCAAAAGATGCAGAATTGAAAGGAGAATAAACCCTGAAAAAAATCACTTTGACATCTAAAATGGTTTAAGAGTTATTGCAATTTATACGTTTATAAAAATACCAGATTTTAACATTTCCCGTTTCGCCACTTGCAATACCTTTTTAAATCGCCTGTAGCTCCATAACTATGCATCGTAATGATATCAAAATTTACATGAGAAAAGAAGAAAGTTGAAATTTAACTGTGGTGTTTTCAATTCGAAAATATCTCTTATAGTTTCTGAGTAATTAACTCGTAAAAACAGCCTATTTTCCAACTTTGCAAAATGCTAAGGTACCCCCTTGCAGTTTTTTTAGGCGAAAAAGTGAGTTTTTGATTTTTGAATGTTTCTATAGCTTAATAGAAGCAGAATTAAATTTGGAGTCGAGGGGTGCTAATGAAATTTCAAAATTTTTAATAGTTTTTTCATTTTTATCTATTTTTTGTAAAAATTTCAACATTTAACAATACCAATGATATGCACATCAATAGATGCAGAATTGAAAGGAGAGTAAACCCTGAAAAAGACACTTTAAAATCTCAAAGGGTTTACGAGTAATTGCAGTTTAAAAGTTTTTCAGAAAAGATCAAAATTGTTTTAAACCAATGATATGGATATCAAAAGATGCAGAATTGAAAGGAGAATAAACCCTGAAAAAAATCACTTTGACATCTAAAATGGTTTAAGAGTTATTGCAATTTATACGTTTATAAAAATACCAGATTTTAACATTTCCCGTTTCGCCACTTGCAATACCTTTTTAAATCGCCTGTAGCTCCATAACTATGCATCGTAATGATATCAAAATTTACATGAGAAAAGAAGAAAGTTGAAATTTAACTGTGGTGTTTTCAATTCGAAAATATCTCTTATAGTTTCTGAGTAATTAACTCGTAAAAACAGCCTATTTTCCAACTTTGCAAAATGCTAAGGTCCCCCTTGCAGTTTTTTTAGGCGAAAAAGTGAGTTTTTGATTTTTGAATGTTTCTATAGCTTAATAGAAGCAGAATTAAATTTGGAGTCGAGGGGTGCTAATGAAATTTCAAAATTTTTAATAGTTTTTCATTTTTATCTATTTTTTGTAAAAATTTCAACATTTAACAATACCAATGATATGCACATCAATAGATGCAGAATTGAAAGGAGAGTAAACCCTGAAAAAGACACTTTAAAATCTCAAAGGGTTTACGAGTAATTGCAGTTTAAAAGTTTTTCAGAAAAGATCAAAATTGTTTTAAACCAATGATATGGATATCAAAAGATGCAGAATTGAAAGGAGAATAAACCCTGAAAAAAATCACTTTGACATCTCAAATGGTTTAAGAGTTATTGCAATTTATACGTTTATAAAAATACCAGATTTTAACATTTCCCGTTTCGCCACTTGCAATACCTTTTTAAATCGCCTGTAGCTCCATAACTATACATCGTAATGATATAAAAATTTACATGAGAAAAGAAGAAAGTTGAAATTTAACTGTGGTGTTTTCAATTCGAAAATATCTCTTATAGTTTCTGAGTAATTAACTCGTAAAAACAGCCAATTTTCAAACTTTGCAAAATGCTAAGGTACCCCCCTTGCAGTTTTTTTAGGCGAAAAAGTGAGTTTTTGATTTTTGAATGTTTCTATAGCTTAATAGAAGCAGAATTAAATTTGGAGTCGAGGGGTGCTAATGAAATTTCAAAATTTTTAATAGTTTTTTCATTTTTATCTATTTTTTGTAAAAATTTCAACATTTAACAATACCAATGATATGCACATCAATAGATGCAGAATTGAAAGGAGAGTAAACCCTGAAAAAGACACTTTAAAATCTCAAAGGGTTTACGAGTAATTGCAGTTTAAAAGTTTTTCAGAAAAGATCAAAATTGTTTTAAACCAATGATATGGATATCAAAAGATGCAGAATTGAAAGGAGAATAAACCCTGAAAAAAATCACTTTGACATCTAAAATGGTTTAAGAGTTATTGTAATTTATACGTTTATAAAAATACCAGATTTTAACATTTCCCGTTTCGCCACTTGCAATACCTTTTTAAATCGCCTGTAGCTCCATAACTATGCATCGTAATGATATCAAAATTTACATGAGAAAAGAAGAAAGTTGAAATTTAACTGTGGTGTTTTCAATTCGAAAATATCTCTTATAGTTTCTGAGTAATTAACTCGTAAAAACAGCCTATTTTCCAACTTTGCAAAATGCTAAGGTACCCCCCTTGCAGTTTTTTTAGGCGAAAAAGTGAGTTTTTGATTTTTGAATGTTTCTATAGCTTAATAGAAGCAGAATTAAATTTGGAGTCGAGGGGTGCTAATGAAATTTCAAAATTTTTAATAGTTTTTTCATTTTTATCTATTTTTTGTAAAAATTTCAACATTTAACAATACCAATGATATGCACATCAATAGATGCAGAATTGAAAGGAGAGTAAACCCTGAAAAAGACACTTTAAAATCTCAAAGGGTTTACGAGTAATTGCAGTTTAAAAGTTTTTCAGAAAAGATCAAAATTGTTTTAAACCAATGATATGGATATCAAAAGATGCAGAATTGAAAGGAGAATAAACCCTGAAAAAAATCACTTTGACATCTCAAATGGTTTAAGAGTTATTGCAATTTATACGTTTATAAAAATACCAGATTTTAACATTTCCCGTTTCGCCACTTGCAATACCTTTTTAAATCGCCTGTAGCTCCATAACTATGCATCGTAATGATATAAAAATTTACATGAGAAAAGAAGAAAGTTGAAATTTAACTGTGGTGTTTTCAATTCGAAAATATCTCTTATAGTTTCTGAGTAATTAACTCGTAAAAACAGCCAATTTTCCAACTTTGCAAAATGCTAAGGTACCCCCTTGCAGTTTTTTTAGGCGAAAAAGTAAGTTTTTGATTTTTGAATGTTTCTATAGCTTAATAGAAGCAGAATTAAATTTGGAGTCGAGGGGTGCTAATGAAATTTCAAAATTTTTAATAGTTTTTTCATTTTTATCTATTTTTTGTAAAAATTTCAACATTTAACAATACCAATGATATGCACATCAATAGATGCAGAATTGAAAGGAGAGTAAACCCTGAAAAAGACACTTTAAAATCTCAAAGGGTTTACGAGTAATTGCAGTTTAAAAGTTTTTCAGAAAAGATCAAAATTGTTTTAAACCAATGATATGGATATCAAAAGATGCAGAATTGAAAGGAGAATAAACCCTGAAAAAAATCACTTTGACATCTAAAATGGTTTAAGAGTTATTGCAATTTATACGTTTATAAAAATACCAGATTTTAACATTTCCCGTTTCGCCACTTGCAATACCTTTTTAAATCGCCTGTAGCTCCATAACTATGCATCGTAATGATATCAAAATTTACATGAGAAAAGAAGAAAGTTGAAATTTAACTGTGGTGTTTTCAATTCGAAAATATCTCTTATAGTTTCTGAGTAATTAACTCGTAAAAACAGCCTATTTTCCAACTTTGCAAAATGCTAAGGTACCCCCTTGCAGTTTTTTTAGGCGAAAAAGTGAGTTTTTGATTTTTGAATGTTTCTATAGCTTAATAGAAGCAGAATTAAATTTGGAGTCGAGGGGTGCTAATGAAATTTCAAATTTTTTAATAGTTTTTTCATTTTTATCTATTTTTTGTAAAAATTTCAACATTTAACAATACCAATGATATGCACATCAATAGATGCAGAATTGAAAGGAGAGTAAACCCTGAAAAAGACACTTTAAAATCTCAAAGGGTTTACGAGTAATTGCAGTTTAAAAGTTTTTCAGAAAAGATCAAAATTGTTTTAAACCAATGATATGGATATCAAAAGATGCAGAATTGAAAGGAGAATAAACCCTGAAAAAAATCACTTTGACATCTAAAATGGTTTAAGAGTTATTGCAATTTATACGTTTATAAAAATACCAGATTTTAACATTTCCCGTTTCGCCACTTGCAATACCTTTTTAAATCGCCTGTAGCTCCATAACTATGCATCGTAATGATATCAAAATTTACATGAGAAAAGAAGAAAGTTGAAATTTAACTGTGGTGTTTTCAATTCGAAAATATCTCTTATAGTTTCTGAGTAATTAACTCGTAAAAACAGCCTATTTTCCAACTTTGCAAAATGCTAAGGTACCCCCCTTGCAGTTTTTTTAGGCGAAAAAGTGAGTTTTTGATTTTTGAATGTTTCTATAGCTTAATAGAAGCAGAATTAAATTTGGAGTCGAGGGGTGCTAATGAAATTTCAAAATTTTTAATAGTTTTTTCATTTTTATCTATTTTTTGTAAAAATTTCAACATTTAACAATACCAATGATATGCACATCAATAGATGCAGAATTGAAAGGAGAGTAAACCCTGAAAAAGACACTTTAAAATCTCAAAGGGTTTACGAGTAATTGCAGTTTAAAAGTTTTTCAGAAAAGATCAAAATTGTTTTAAACCAATGATATGGATATCAAAAGATGCAGAATTGAAAGGAGAATAAACCCTGAAAAAAATCACTTTGACATCTCAAATGGTTTAAGAGTTATTGCAATTTATACGTTTATAAAAATACCAGATTTTAACATTTCCCGTTTCGCCACTTGCAATACCTTTTTAAATCGCCTGTAGCTCCATAACTATGCATCGTAATGATATAAAAATTTACATGAGAAAAGAAGAAAGTTGAAATTTAACTGTGGTGTTTTCAATTCGAAAATATCTCTTATAGTTTCTGAGTAATTAACTCGTAAAAACAGCCAATTTTCCAACTTTGCAAAATGCTAAGGTACCCCCTTGCAGTTTTTTTAGGCGAAAAAGTGAGTTTTTGATTTTTGAATGTTTCTATAGCTTAATAGAAGCAGAATTAAATTTGGAGTCGAGGGGTGCTAATGAAATTTCAAATTTTTTAATAGTTTTTTCATTTTTATCTATTTTTTGTAAAAATTTCAACATTTAACAATACCAATGATATGCACATCAATAGATGCAGAATTGAAAGGAGAGTAAACCCTGAAAAAGACACTTTAAAATCTCAAAGGGTTTACGAGTAATTGCAGTTTAAAAGTTTTTCAGAAAAGATCAAAATTGTTTTAAACCAATGATATGGATATCAAAAGATGCAGAATTGAAAGGAGAATAAACCCTGAAAAAAATCACTTTGACATCTAAAATGGTTTAAGAGTTATTGCAATTTATACGTTTATAAAAATACCAGATTTTAACATTTCCCGTTTCGCCACTTGCAATACCTTTTTAAATCGCCTGTAGCTCCATAACTATGCATCGTAATGATATCAAAATTTACATGAGAAAAGAAGAAAGTTGAAATTTAACTGTGGTGTTTTCAATTCGAAAATATCTCTTATAGTTTCTGAGTAATTAACTCGTAAAAACAGCCTATTTTCCAACTTTGCAAAATGCTAAGGTACCCCCTTGCAGTTTTTTTAGGCGAAAAAGTGAGTTTTTGATTTTTGAATGTTTCTATAGCTTAATAGAAGCAGAATTAAATTTGGAGTCGAGGGGTGCTAATGAAATTTCAAAATTTTTAATAGTTTTTTCATTTTTATCTATTTTTTGTAAAAATTTCAACATTTAACAATACCAATGATATGCACATCAATAGATGCAGAATTGAAAGGAGAGTAAACCCTGAAAAAGACACTTTAAAATCTCAAAGGGTTTACGAGTAATTGCAGTTTAAAAGTTTTTCAGAAAAGATCAAAATTGTTTTAAACCAATGATATGGATATCAAAAGATGCAGAATTGAAAGGAGAATAAACCCTGAAAAAAATCACTTTGACATCTAAAATGGTTTAAGAGTTATTGCAATTTATACGTTTATAAAAATACCAGATTTTAACATTTCCCGTTTCGCCACTTGCAATACCTTTTTAAATCGCCTGTAGCTCCATAACTATGCATCGTAATGATATCAAAATTTACATGAGAAAAGAAGAAAGTTGAAATTTAACTGTGGTGTTTTCAATTCGAAAATATCTCTTATAGTTTCTGAGTAATTAACTCGTAAAAACAGCCAATTTTCCAACTTTGCAAAATGCTAAGGTACCCCCTTGCAGTTTTTTTAGGCGAAAAAGTAAGTTTTTGATTTTTGAATGTTTCTATAGCTTAATAGAAGCAGAATTAAATTTGGAGTCGAGGGGTGCTAATGAAATTTCAAAATTTTTAATAGTTTTTTCATTTTTATCTATTTTTTGTAAAAATTTCAACATTTAACAATACCAATGATATGCACATCAATAGATGCAGAATTGAAAGGAGAGTAAACCCTGAAAAAGACACTTTAAAATCTCAAAGGGTTTACGAGTAATTGCAGTTTAAAAGTTTTTCAGAAAAGATCAAAATTGTTTTAAACCAATGATATGGATATCAAAAGATGCAGAATTGAAAGGAGAATAAACCCTGAAAAAAATCACTTTGACATCTAAAATGGTTTAAGAGTTATTGCAATTTATACGTTTATAAAAATACCAGATTTTAACATTTCCCGTTTCGCCACTTGCAATACCTTTTTAAATCGCCTGTAGCTCCATAACTATGCATCGTAATGATATCAAAATTTACATGAGAAAAGAAGAAAGTTGAAATTTAACTGTGGTGTTTTCAATTCGAAAATATCTCTTATAGTTTCTGAGTAATTAACTCGTAAAAACAGCCTATTTTCCAACTTTGCAAAATGCTAAGGTACCCCCTTGCAGTTTTTTTAGGCGAAAAAGTGAGTTTTTGATTTTTGAATGTTTCTATAGCTTAATAGAAGCAGAATTAAATTTGGAGTCGAGGGGTGCTAATGAAATTTCAAATTTTTTAATAGTTTTTTCATTTTTATCTATTTTTTGTAAAAATTTCAACATTTAACAATACCAATGATATGCACATCAATAGATGCAGAATTGAAAGGAGAGTAAACCCTGAAAAAGACACTTTAAAATCTCAAAGGGTTTACGAGTAATTGCAGTTTAAAAGTTTTTCAGAAAAGATCAAAATTGTTTTAAACCAATGATATGGATATCAAAAGATGCAGAATTGAAAGGAGAATAAACCCTGAAAAAAATCACTTTGACATCTAAAATGGTTTAAGAGTTATTGCAATTTATACGTTTATAAAAATACCAGATTTTAACATTTCCCGTTTCGCCACTTGCAATACCTTTTTAAATCGCCTGTAGCTCCATAACTATGCATCGTAATGATATCAAAATTTACATGAGAAAAGAAGAAAGTTGAAATTTAACTGTGGTGTTTTCAATTCGAAAATATCTCTTATAGTTTCTGAGTAATTAACTCGTAAAAACAGCCTATTTTCCAACTTTGCAAAATGCTAAGGTACCCCCCTTGCAGTTTTTTTAGGCGAAAAAGTGAGTTTTTGATTTTTGAATGTTTCTATAGCTTAATAGAAGCAGAATTAAATTTGGAGTCGAGGGGTGCTAATGAAATTTCAAAATTTTTAATAGTTTTTTCATTTTTATCTATTTTTTGTAAAAATTTCAACATTTAACAATACCAATGATATGCACATCAATAGATGCAGAATTGAAAGGAGAGTAAACCCTGAAAAAGACACTTTAAAATCTCAAAGGGTTTACGAGTAATTGCAGTTTAAAAGTTTTTCAGAAAAGATCAAAATTGTTTTAAACCAATGATATGGATATCAAAAGATGCAGAATTGAAAGGAGAATAAACCCTGAAAAAAATCACTTTGACATCTCAAATGGTTTAAGAGTTATTGCAATTTATACGTTTATAAAAATACCAGATTTTAACATTTCCCGTTTCGCCACTTGCAATACCTTTTTAAATCGCCTGTAGCTCCATAACTATGCATCGTAATGATATAAAAATTTACATGAGAAAAGAAGAAAGTTGAAATTTAACTGTGGTGTTTTCAATTCGAAAATATCTCTTATAGTTTCTGAGTAATTAACTCGTAAAAACAGCCAATTTTCCAACTTTGCAAAATGCTAAGGTACCCCCTTGCAGTTTTTTTAGGCGAAAAAGTGAGTTTTTGATTTTTGAATGTTTCTATAGCTTAATAGAAGCAGAATTAAATTTGGAGTCGAGGGGTGCTAATGAAATTTCAAATTTTTTAATAGTTTTTTCATTTTTATCTATTTTTTGTAAAAATTTCAACATTTAACAATACCAATGATATGCACATCAATAGATGCAGAATTGAAAGGAGAGTAAACCCTGAAAAAGACACTTTAAAATCTCAAAGGGTTTACGAGTAATTGCAGTTTAAAAGTTTTTCAGAAAAGATCAAAATTGTTTTAAACCAATGATATGGATATCAAAAGATGCAGAATTGAAAGGAGAATAAACCCTGAAAAAAATCACTTTGACATCTAAAATGGTTTAAGAGTTATTGCAATTTATACGTTTATAAAAATACCAGATTTTAACATTTCCCGTTTCGCCACTTGCAATACCTTTTTAAATCGCCTGTAGCTCCATAACTATGCATCGTAATGATATCAAAATTTACATGAGAAAAGAAGAAAGTTGAAATTTAACTGTGGTGTTTTCAATTCGAAAATATCTCTTATAGTTTCTGAGTAATTAACTCGTAAAAACAGCCTATTTTCCAACTTTGCAAAATGCTAAGGTACCCCCTTGCAGTTTTTTTAGGCGAAAAAGTGAGTTTTTGATTTTTGAATGTTTCTATAGCTTAATAGAAGCAGAATTAAATTTGGAGTCGAGGGGTGCTAATGAAATTTCAAAATTTTTAATAGTTTTTTCATTTTTATCTATTTTTTGTAAAAATTTCAACATTTAACAATACCAATGATATGCACATCAATAGATGCAGAATTGAAAGGAGAGTAAACCCTGAAAAAGACACTTTAAAATCTCAAAGGGTTTACGAGTAATTGCAGTTTAAAAGTTTTTCAGAAAAGATCAAAATTGTTTTAAACCAATGATATGGATATCAAAAGATGCAGAATTGAAAGGAGAATAAACCCTGAAAAAAATCACTTTGACATCTAAAATGGTTTAAGAGTTATTGCAATTTATACGTTTATAAAAATACCAGATTTTAACATTTCCCGTTTCGCCACTTGCAATACCTTTTTAAATCGCCTGTAGCTCCATAACTATGCATCGTAATGATATCAAAATTTACATGAGAAAAGAAGAAAGTTGAAATTTAACTGTGGTGTTTTCAATTCGAAAATATCTCTTATAGTTTCTGAGTAATTAACTCGTAAAAACAGCCTATTTTCCAACTTTGCAAAATGCTAAGGTCCCCCTTGCAGTTTTTTTAGGCGAAAAAGTGAGTTTTTGATTTTTGAATGTTTCTATAGCTTAATAGAAGCAGAATTAAATTTGGAGTCGAGGGGTGCTAATGAAATTTCAAAATTTTTAATAGTTTTTCATTTTTATCTATTTTTTGTAAAAATTTCAACATTTAACAATACCAATGATATGCACATCAATAGATGCAGAATTGAAAGGAGAGTAAACCCTGAAAAAGACACTTTAAAATCTCAAAGGGTTTACGAGTAATTGCAGTTTAAAAGTTTTTCAGAAAAGATCAAAATTGTTTTAAACCAATGATATGGATATCAAAAGATGCAGAATTGAAAGGAGAATAAACCCTGAAAAAAATCACTTTGACATCTCAAATGGTTTAAGAGTTATTGCAATTTATACGTTTATAAAAATACCAGATTTTAACATTTCCCGTTTCGCCACTTGCAATACCTTTTTAAATCGCCTGTAGCTCCATAACTATACATCGTAATGATATAAAAATTTACATGAGAAAAGAAGAAAGTTGAAATTTAACTGTGGTGTTTTCAATTCGAAAATATCTCTTATAGTTTCTGAGTAATTAACTCGTAAAAACAGCCAATTTTCAAACTTTGCAAAATGCTAAGGTACCCCCCTTGCAGTTTTTTTAGGCGAAAAAGTGAGTTTTTGATTTTTGAATGTTTCTATAGCTTAATAGAAGCAGAATTAAATTTGGAGTCGAGGGGTGCTAATGAAATTTCAAAATTTTTAATAGTTTTTTCATTTTTATCTATTTTTTGTAAAAATTTCAACATTTAACAATACCAATGATATGCACATCAATAGATGCAGAATTGAAAGGAGAGTAAACCCTGAAAAAGACACTTTAAAATCTCAAAGGGTTTACGAGTAATTGCAGTTTAAAAGTTTTTCAGAAAAGATCAAAATTGTTTTAAACCAATGATATGGATATCAAAAGATGCAGAATTGAAAGGAGAATAAACCCTGAAAAAAATCACTTTGACATCTAAAATGGTTTAAGAGTTATTGTAATTTATACGTTTATAAAAATACCAGATTTTAACATTTCCCGTTTCGCCACTTGCAATACCTTTTTAAATCGCCTGTAGCTCCATAACTATGCATCGTAATGATATCAAAATTTACATGAGAAAAGAAGAAAGTTGAAATTTAACTGTGGTGTTTTCAATTCGAAAATATCTCTTATAGTTTCTGAGTAATTAACTCGTAAAAACAGCCTATTTTCCAACTTTGCAAAATGCTAAGGTACCCCTTGCAGTTTTTTTAGGCGAAAAAGTGAGTTTTTGATTTTTGAATGTTTCTATAGCTTAATAGAAGCAGAATTAAATTTGGAGTCGAGGGGTGCTAATGAAATTTCAAAATTTTTAATAGTTTTTTCATTTTTATCTATTTTTTGTAAAAATTTCAACATTTAACAATACCAATGATATGCACATCAATAGATGCAGAATTGAAAGGAGAGTAAACCCTGAAAAAGACACTTTAAAATCTCAAAGGGTTTACGAGTAATTGCAGTTTAAAAGTTTTTCAGAAAAGATCAAAATTGTTTTAAACCAATGATATGGATATCAAAAGATGCAGAATTGAAAGGAGAATAAACCCTGAAAAAAATCACTTTGACATCTCAAATGGTTTAAGAGTTATTGCAATTTATACGTTTATAAAAATACCAGATTTTAACATTTCCCGTTTCGCCACTTGCAATACCTTTTTAAATCGCCTGTAGCTCCATAACTATGCATCGTAATGATATAAAAATTTACATGAGAAAAGAAGAAAGTTGAAATTTAACTGTGGTGTTTTCAATTCGAAAATATCTCTTATAGTTTCTGAGTAATTAACTCGTAAAAACAGCCAATTTTCCAACTTTGCAAAATGCTAAGGTACCCCCTTGCAGTTTTTTTAGGCGAAAAAGTAAGTTTTTGATTTTTGAATGTTTCTATAGCTTAATAGAAGCAGAATTAAATTTGGAGTCGAGGGGTGCTAATGAAATTTCAAAATTTTTAATAGTTTTTTCATTTTTATCTATTTTTTGTAAAAATTTCAACATTTAACAATACCAATGATATGCACATCAATAGATGCAGAATTGAAAGGAGAGTAAACCCTGAAAAAGACACTTTAAAATCTCAAAGGGTTTACGAGTAATTGCAGTTTAAAAGTTTTTCAGAAAAGATCAAAATTGTTTTAAACCAATGATATGGATATCAAAAGATGCAGAATTGAAAGGAGAATAAACCCTGAAAAAAATCACTTTGACATCTCAAATGGTTTAAGAGTTATTGCAATTTATACGTTTATAAAAATACCAGATTTTAACATTTCCCGTTTCGCCACTTGCAATACCTTTTTAAATCGCCTGTAGCTCCATAACTATGCATCGTAATGATATAAAAATTTACATGAGAAAAGAAGAAAGTTGAAATTTAACTGTGGTGTTTTCAATTCGAAAATATCTCTTATAGTTTCTGAGTAATTAACTCGTAAAAACAGCCAATTTTCCAACTTTGCAAAATGCTAAGGTACCCCCTTGCAGTTTTTTTAGGCGAAAAAGTAAGTTTTTGATTTTTGAATGTTTCTATAGCTTAATAGAAGCAGAATTAAATTTGGAGTCGAGGGGTGCTAATGAAATTTCAAAATTTTTAATAGTTTTTTCATTTTTATCTATTTTTTGTAAAAATTTCAACATTTAACAATACCAATGATATGCACATCAATAGATGCAGAATTGAAAGGAGAGTAAACCCTGAAAAAGACACTTTAAAATCTCAAAGGGTTTACGAGTAATTGCAGTTTAAAAGTTTTTCAGAAAAGATCAAAATTGTTTTAAACCAATGATATGGATATCAAAAGATGCAGAATTGAAAGGAGAATAAACCCTGAAAAAAATCACTTTGACATCTCAAATGGTTTAAGAGTTATTGCAATTTATACGTTTATAAAAATACCAGATTTTAACATTTCCCGTTTCGCCACTTGCAATACCTTTTTAAATCGCCTGTAGCTCCATAACTATGCATCGTAATGATATAAAAATTTACATGAGAAAAGAAGAAAGTTGAAATTTAACTGTGGTGTTTTCAATTCGAAAATATCTCTTATAGTTTCTGAGTAATTAACTCGTAAAAACAGCCAATTTTCCAACTTTGCAAAATGCTAAGGTACCCCCCTTGCAGTTTTTTTAGGCGAAAAAGTGAGTTTTTGATTTTTGAATGTTTCTATAGCTTAATAGAAGCAGAATTAAATTTGGAGTCGAGGGGTGCTAATGAAATTTCAAAATTTTTAATAGTTTTTCATTTTTATCTATTTTTTGTAAAAATTTCAACATTTAACAATACCAATGATATGCACATCAATAGATGCAGAATTGAAAGGAGAGTAAACCCTGAAAAAGACACTTTAAAATCTCAAAGGGTTTACGAGTAATTGCAGTTTAAAAGTTTTTCAGAAAAGATCAAAATTGTTTTAAACCAATGATATGGATATCAAAAGATGCAGAATTGAAAGGAGAATAAACCCTGAAAAAAATCACTTTGACATCTCAAATGGTTTAAGAGTTATTGCAATTTATACGTTTATAAAAATACCAGATTTTAACATTTCCCGTTTCGCCACTTGCAATACCTTTTTAAATCGCCTGTAGCTCCATAACTATGCATCGTAATGATATCAAAATTTACATGAGAAAAGAAGAAAGTTGAAATTTAACTGTGGTGTTTTCAATTCGAAAATATCTCTTATAGTTTCTGAGTAATTAACTCGTAAAAACAGCCAATTTTCCAACTTTGCAAAATGCTAAGGTACCCCCTTGCAGTTTTTTTAGGCGAAAAAGTAAGTTTTTGATTTTTGAATGTTTCTATAGCTTAATAGAAGCAGAATTAAATTTGGAGTCGAGGGGTGCTAATGAAATTTCAAAATTTTTAATAGTTTTTTCATTTTTATCTATTTTTTGTAAAAATTTCAACATTTAACAATACCAATGATATGCACATCAATAGATGCAGAATTGAAAGGAGAGTAAACCCTGAAAAAGACACTTTAAAATCTCAAAGGGTTTACGAGTAATTGCAGTTTAAAAGTTTTTCAGAAAAGATCAAAATTGTTTTAAACCAATGATATGGATATCAAAAGATGCAGAATTGAAAGGAGAATAAACCCTGAAAAAAATCACTTTGACATCTCAAATGGTTTAAGAGTTATTGCAATTTATACGTTTATAAAAATACCAGATTTTAACATTTCCCGTTTCGCCACTTGCAATACCTTTTTAAATCGCCTGTAGCTCCATAACTATGCATCGTAATGATATAAAAATTTACATGAGAAAAGAAGAAAGTTGAAATTTAACTGTGGTGTTTTCAATTCGAAAATATCTCTTATAGTTTCTGAGTAATTAACTCGTAAAAACAGCCAATTTTCCAACTTTGCAAAATGCTAAGGTACCCCCCTTGCAGTTTTTTTAGGCGAAAAAGTGAGTTTTTGATTTTTGAATGTTTCTATAGCTTAATAGAAGCAGAATTAAATTTGGAGTCGAGGGGTGCTAATGAAATTTCAAAATTTTTAATAGTTTTTCATTTTTATCTATTTTTTGTAAAAATTTCAACATTTAACAATACCAATGATATGCACATCAATAGATGCAGAATTGAAAGGAGAGTAAACCCTGAAAAAGACACTTTAAAATCTCAAAGGGTTTACGAGTAATTGCAGTTTAAAAGTTTTTCAGAAAAGATCAAAATTGTTTTAAACCAATGATATGGATATCAAAAGATGCAGAATTGAAAGGAGAATAAACCCTGAAAAAAATCACTTTGACATCTCAAATGGTTTAAGAGTTATTGCAATTTATACGTTTATAAAAATACCAGATTTTAACATTTCCCGTTTCGCCACTTGCAATACCTTTTTAAATCGCCTGTAGCTCCATAACTATACATCGTAATGATATAAAAATTTACATGAGAAAAGAAGAAAGTTGAAATTTAACTGTGGTGTTTTCAATTCGAAAATATCTCTTATAGTTTCTGAGTAATTAACTCGTAAAAACAGCCAATTTTCAAACTTTGCAAAATGCTAAGGTACCCCCCTTGCAGTTTTTTTAGGCGAAAAAGTGAGTTTTTGATTTTTGAATGTTTCTATAGCTTAATAGAAGCAGAATTAAATTTGGAGTCGAGGGGTGCTAATGAAATTTCAAAATTTTTAATAGTTTTTTCATTTTTATCTATTTTTTGTAAAAATTTCAACATTTAACAATACCAATGATATGCACATCAATAGATGCAGAATTGAAAGGAGAGTAAACCCTGAAAAAGACACTTTAAAATCTCAAAGGGTTTACGAGTAATTGCAGTTTAAAAGTTTTTCAGAAAAGATCAAAATTGTTTTAAACCAATGATATGGATATCAAAAGATGCAGAATTGAAAGGAGAATAAACCCTGAAAAAAATCACTTTGACATCTAAAATGGTTTAAGAGTTATTGCAATTTATACGTTTATAAAAATACCAGATTTTAACATTTCCCGTTTCGCCACTTGCAATACCTTTTTAAATCGCCTGTAGCTCCATAACTATGCATCGTAATGATATCAAAATTTACATGAGAAAAGAAGAAAGTTGAAATTTAACTGTGGTGTTTTCAATTCGAAAATATCTCTTATAGTTTCTGAGTAATTAACTCGTAAAAACAGCCTATTTTCCAACTTTGCAAAATGCTAAGGTACCCCTTGCAGTTTTTTTAGGCGAAAAAGTGAGTTTTTGATTTTTGAATGTTTCTATAGCTTAATAGAAGCAGAATTAAATTTGGAGTCGAGGGATGCTAATGAAATTTCAAAATTTTTAATAGTTTTTTCATTTTTATCTATTTTTTGTAAAAATTTCAACATTTAACAATACCAATGATATGCACATCAATAGATGCAGAATTGAAAGGAGAGTAAACCCTGAAAAAGATACTTTAAAATCTCAAAGGGTTTACGAGTAATTGCAGTTTAAAAGTTTTTCAGAAAAGATCAAAATTGTTTTAAACCAATGATATGGATATCAAAAGATGCAGAATTGAAAGGAGAATAAACCCTGAAAAAAATCACCTTGACATCTCAAATGGTTTAAGAGTTATTGCAATTTATACGTTTATAAAAATACCAGATTTTAACATTTCCCGTTTCGCCACTTGCAATACCTTTTTAAATCGCCTGTAGCTCCATAACTATGCATCGTAATGATATCAAAATTTACATGAGAAAAGAAGAAAGTTGAAATTTAACTGTGGTGTTTTCAATTCGAAAATATCTCTTATAGTTTCTGAGTAATTAACTCGTAAAAACAGCCAATTTTCCAACTTTGCAAAATGCTAAGGTACCCCCCTTGCAGTTTTTTTAAGCGAAAAAGTAAGTTTTTGATTTTTGAATGTTTCTATAGCTTAATAGAAGCAGAATTAAATTTGGAGTCGAGGGGTGCTAATGAAATTTCAAAATTTTTAATAGTTTTTTCATTTTTATCTATTTTTTGTAAAAATTTCAACATTTAACAATACCAATGATATGCACATCAATAGATGCAGAATTGAAAGGAGAGTAAACCCTGAAAAAGACACTTTAAAATCTCAAAGGGTTTACGAGTAATTGCAGTTTAAAAGTTTTTCAGAAAAGATCAAAATTGTTTTAAACCAATGATATGGATATCAAAAGATGCAGAATTGAAAGGAGAATAAACCCTGAAAAAAATCACTTTGACATCTCAAATGGTTTAAGAGTTATTGCAATTTATACGTTTATAAAAATACCAGATTTTAACATTTCCCGTTTCGCCACTTGCAATACCTTTTTAAATCGCCTGTAGCTCCATAACTATACATCGTAATGATATAAAAATTTACATGAGAAAAGAAGAAAGTTGAAATTTAACTGTGGTGTTTTCAATTCGAAAATATCTCTTATAGTTTCTGAGTAATTAACTCGTAAAAACAGCCAATTTTCAAACTTTGCAAAATGCTAAGGTACCCCCCTTGCAGTTTTTTTAGGCGAAAAAGTGAGTTTTTGATTTTTGAATGTTTCTATAGCTTAATAGAAGCAGAATTAAATTTGGAGTCGAGGGGTGCTAATGAAATTTCAAAATTTTTAATAGTTTTTTCATTTTTATCTATTTTTTGTAAAAATTTCAACATTTAACAATACCAATGATATGCACATCAATAGATGCAGAATTGAAAGGAGAGTAAACCCTGAAAAAGACACTTTAAAATCTCAAAGGGTTTACGAGTAATTGCAGTTTAAAAGTTTTTCAGAAAAGATCAAAATTGTTTTAAACCAATGATATGGATATCAAAAGATGCAGAATTGAAAGGAGAATAAACCCTGAAAAAAATCACTTTGACATCTCAAATGGTTTAAGAGTTATTGCAATTTATACGTTTATAAAAATACCAGATTTTAACATTTCCCGTTTCGCCACTTGCAATACCTTTTTAAATCGCCTGTAGCTCCATAACTATGCATCGTAATGATATAAAAATTTACATGAGAAAAGAAGAAAGTTGAAATTTAACTGTGGTGTTTTCAATTCGAAAATATCTCTTATAGTTTCTGAGTAATTAACTCGTAAAAACAGCCAATTTTCCAACTTTGCAAAATGCTAAGGTTTTTTTAGGCGAAAAAGTGAGTTTTTGATTTTTGAATGTTTCTATAGCTTAATAGAAGCAGAATTAAATTTGGAGTCGAGGGGTGCTAATGAAATTTCAAAATTTTTAATAGTTTTTTCATTTTTATCTATTTTTTGTAAAAATTTCAACATTTAACAATACCAATGATATGCACATCAATAGATGCAGAATTGAAAGGAGAGTAAACCCTGAAAAAGACACTTTAAAATCTCAAAGGGTTTACGAGTAATTGCAGTTTAAAAGTTTTTCAGAAAAGATCAAAATTGTTTTAAACCAATGATATGGATATCAAAAGATGCAGAATTGAAAGGAGAATAAACCCTGAAAAAAATCACTTTGACATCTCAAATGGTTTAAGAGTTATTGCAATTTATACGTTTATAAAAATACCAGATTTTAACATTTCCCGTTTCGCCACTTGCAATACCTTTTTAAATCGCCTGTAGCTCCATAACTATACATCGTAATGATATAAAAATTTACATGAGAAAAGAAGAAAGTTGAAATTTAACTGTGGTGTTTTCAATTCGAAAATATCTCTTATAGTTTCTGAGTAATTAACTCGTAAAAACAGCCAATTTTCCAACTTTGCAAAATGCTAAGGTACCCCCCTTGCAGTTTTTTTAGGCGAAAAAGTGAGTTTTTGATTTTTGAATGTTTCTATAGCTTAATAGAAGCAGAATTAAATTTGGAGTCGAGGGGTGCTAATGAAATTTCAAAATTTTTAATAGTTTTTTCATTTTTATCTATTTTTTGTACAAATTTCAACATTTAACAATACCAATGATATGCACATCAATAGATGCAGAATTGAAAGGAGAGTAAACCCTGAAAAAGACACTTTAAAATCTCAAAGGGTTTACGAGTAATTGCAGTTTAAAAGTTTTTCAGAAAAGATCAAAATTGTTTTAAACCAATGATATGGATATCAAAAGATGCAGAATTGAAAGGAGAATAAACCCTGAAAAAAATCACTTTGACATCTCAAATGGTTTAAGAGTTATTGCAATTTATACGTTTATAAAAATACCAGATTTTAACATTTCCCGTTTCGCCACTTGCAATACCTTTTTAAATCGCCTGTAGCTACATAACTATGCATCGTAATGATATCAAAATTTACATGAGAAAAGAAGAAAGTTGAAATTTAACTGTGGTGTTTTCAATTCGAAAATATCTCTTATAGTTTCTGAGTAATTAACTCGTAAAAACAGCCAATTTTCCAACTTTGCAAAATGCTAAGGTCCCCCCTTGCAGTTTTTTTAGGCGAAAAAGTGAGTTTTTGATTTTTGAATGTTTCTATAGCTTAATAGAAGCAGAATTAAATTTGGAGTCGAGGGGTGCTAATGAAATTTCAAAATTTTTAATAGTTTTTTCATTTTTATCTATTTTTTGTAAAAATTTCAACATTTAACAATACCAATGATATGCACATCAATAGATGCAGAATTGAAAGGAGAGTAAACCCTGAAAAAGACACTTTAAAATCTCAAAGGGTTTACGAGTAATTGCAGTTTAAAAGTTTTTCAGAAAAGATCAAAATTGTTTTAAACCAATGATATGGATATCAAAAGATGCAGAATTGAAAGGAGAATAAACCCTGAAAAAATCACTTTGACATCTCAAATGGTTTAAGAGTTATTGCAATTTATACGTTTATAAAAATACCAGATTTTAACATTTCCCGTTTCGCCACTTGCAATACCTTTTTAAATCGCCTGTAGCTCCATAACTATACATCGTAATGATATCAAAATTTACATGAGAAAAGAAGAAAGTTGAAATTTAACTGTGGTGTTTTCAATTCGAAAATATCTCTTATAGTTTCTGAGTAATTAACTCGTAAAAACAGCCAATTTTCCAACTTTGCAAAATGCTAAGGTACCCACCCCCCTTGCAGTTTTTTTAGGCGAAAAAGTGAGTTTTTGATTTTTGAATGTTTCTATAGCTTAATAGAAGCAGAATTAAATTTGGAGTCGAGGGGTGCTAATGAAATTTCAAAATTTTTAATAGTTTTTTCATTTTTATCTATTTTTTGTAAAAATTTCAACATTTAACAATACCAATGATATGCACATCAATAGATGCAGAATTGAAAGGAGAGTAAACCCTGAAAAAGACACTTTAAAATCTCAAAGGGTTTAAGAGTTATTGCAATTTATATGTTAATAAAAATACCAGTTTTTAACATTTCACGTTTCGCCACTTGCAATACCTTTTTAAAGTGCAAAAGAAGGAGTTTTCTGAAAACCTATTCTTCACCCACTCAGTAGTGCAAATAAAACATGACTTGTTTAAAAATTAAAGAATCGGATTGATTCTTGATATTGATAAAAGATGACAAGCTAGGAAAGGGTGTCTTTTTTTTCAAACATTTCCCTAAGATTTGAGTGAAAATTATATTTTTCCCCCTTTTTTTTCTCCATATAGAAGATACCCACAAATTTTTCAATAAAAATACAACCACAGGTGTCTTAATTTAGGCCTACTACTGCATTGTGTATATTTATATTCTACAAATTAAAATACCAAGTAATGAACAAATTTATTAATAAGTGTTTGAATTGAATTGGATGTAGTGATTAAATTGGTGGAACTGAGTTATATAGAACATAATGTTGCTCTCACCAATAAATACAATCTGTTGTAATGCAAATAGTTTGATTTATTCAACCTTGGAATGACAAAGTTTTGATAACACAAAGTCTATTACTGAAAATTCAGAATAAATTAAGATATGATAAATTTCGAAATTTAAAAAATAAAATTTCATTGTATGGACATTGTGCAATTGTTTAAAATACATACCTTTACTATCCATCCCCTCTCTCGATACTAGCCCTAAACACCATTAAATTATGGTATATGGTAGGCCTAAGGGGCTCCGTCACTAAAAAGGTTGGGTACCACTACTTTAGATTACAACATACCTTGATGTAGACACTTTGCTTGTAAAGCATCATGCACTGTTAGTCTGCTGTAAACTAGCACAACTCTAAATCTTTCTTAAATTTGAATTTATTTGTAGATAATATTAATTCACCTACTCTCTTCAGACAAAGGTAAAACACAAACATTACACTGAAGATAGTTATATATTCTGTGATGACAGACTGTCGAGTCGACACTAAGGCTAGTTATGACATCTCCTTTTTTATCTACTTGAGTGGATAGACCTTGTATTGTAATTATAGTAAACAAAGACCAGAGCACTGTGGTGACAATATATACAGATCACTTTCAAAAGTCCCTTACCACACTTGGGAATAAACAAAATAACAAAAAACAATTTTTTTTGTCAAAAGTAAAATGTTTATTGAGTCTTTATTAAGATTACTCTCTGAAGATGACAACTTGGTTGTTGTAATAGCTATAAGGGTCTAATAGGAATAAACATTTTACTTTTGACAAACATTTTTTTTTTTTATTGTTTATTCCCAAGTGTGGTAAGGGACTTTTGAAAGTGTATCTGTGTAATTATAGTGTCAAACAAGTTCGATTGAAATGAAAGTAGATCATCAAGTACTGTAGATAGGTGGAATCACACTTCTGGGCTTTATAGATTTCAAATTCCTGCAAAACATTTATGAACTACCCCTTTTTTCACACATGCATTAGGTCCAAATTAAAATTCATGTGTGTGTGTGTGTGTGATTGGTTGTCCGTAAGATATTCAGCAAAAGCAGATTTAGTTGTTTAAATTCTGTGAAACTAACATCACAAATACAAAGATTTTAATTTAAATTTGTACATAACGCAAAGCGACAATGTGAAGAATAGCATCATGTCAAATCGCCAACAAAACCAAAAAGTTGAAACAGACTCTGTTAACGCAAAAATTATGGTTAGTTTACTGCAATAGAAAACTTAATTAAAATCCTGCCACGTGAATATGAATGTTGTACAACATTGGCAAAGCTCAGCGAGCTGACACAAATTTGCCACAAGCATCATCTGTCTGTTTCATAACAAGCTCGGCCACACACTGTAGTACTGACATTGTCCTGTTGAATGGGAAAAACTAGATCACTCCTCCTAGAGTCCAGATCTTTTGCCTTCAGACATCCTTCTAAGCTGAAGGATTTTTTGGAATGGTGATGAATTGAAAAAAAATCAGTTGTGGATTGATTAGACAGGCGGCAAACTTCTATTATGAAATAAACTTTTGTCACGTCTCAACAAATACATAGATCTCCATAGAGATTATGTAAACAAATTTTATTAATACAGTTGTACGAGATCTGTAACAAAATATTTCTTATTTAAAACATAACCCTCATAGTTATGTGTTAACGTAGTAATTATGTCTCTTTGTTATTTAAAGGTAAAAAACCTCTTGGTTATCATCACTTATAAAATAGACACCTAGCTTTTGAATACTCTAAAAGCGTCAGGGTTGAAAGATAACAAGAGTTAGTTAAGAGAGACCTAACCTGACAAAAAGTGTAAATCCACCAGGATTAAACAAGGAACAAACAATACTCAACTAAAAGAGAAAAACCATTTGATTTAAATTTTTATTACAATATTACAGTACATAATAGAAAACATATATCAATATGCCAAAAAGATATGGACAAGTTAAAAACTAACAATGAATTAATTTTGAAGTTGCCAGTTGTTCAGGGGTTTGCTAGGAAAATATGTATAGATGTCTTAAAGTGTAAAGAAACAATGGATAAAACATTAACTAGATGAAATAAATCATACAAGGACCATCTTAGCGATATACAAAACTTATGTACAAAACAAGTTTATATCAATAACTTTATAAAAGCTAAGGACAAAATATTGTAGAGCACCAATAAACAATTTAAATATATATATACATAGCTAAAAAACTAATGTTTTGTATTATTTGATAATACAAAGCTGCGGGTTTCCAAATATCCTACAGCTTATTGCAAAAAGACATCACAATACATTTATATCTAGCCAGTGAACTGGAAATTTATTTTATTAAAATAACATCGAGCTTAATAAATCACACACTACTGTTCTATGTATATTGGAATAAAAAGCCATTTTGGTCTCCTATATTATTATAAATACTTTAATCCAGTTTTAAGTTACTATAATTGAGATTCGACAAAACATTTCTTTGACAGTTAAAATATGGCAAGAAATTCTAATAGACAATTAAACAACCATTAAATTGAGCAGGAATACTCTTTTGAAAGAGAAGACAAAAATAGCATAATAGTTCTGTACTAAAGCAAACGGGTGATTCCAAACATTTGACTAGCTTGGATTTAGTCTTTATTAAATAAAAATATAACAATATGTGATGTTATAGAAAATGTACAAATTATACAATCTGAAATCATAATTATTGAAAAATACAGTATGTTGTATGCACCAATATATAATGTGTTTGTACTTAAACAATATTTGCAATTACCATTTCAGTAAATATTTTAAATAAATTATAATTTACAAGGTATTAAAGCTAAAATTAAAACTTGTCTAGCGACTATTTAATATATTCCGCCAGAACTCAATCAAGTTCGGTTCATTTAAACATTAAACATACACATCGATCTTTATAACATGAATAATAAAAATACATTCATAATGACATGTTCAAACATAACACATAATCCAAACATTCAAGAAGATTATACAAAATTTACTACTTACGTATCTAAAGGTTTCTTTAAGTCAGATGTGATTGAATTTTCAAATTAAAAAAATCTTACTATCCAAATTAAATTATTGTGGCCCAGCCAAGGAGCCCACCAAACCAAAACTATAATAAGCATAAATTAGGATGTAATGGAGAGGGATTTTAAATAATAAAATATGAATTGGCACTTGCGATTTTGTTGAGCAGTGCAATATGACGTAGAAGGGGGGGACGAGGAGTGGAGGGCTTGAACCAGCGAGCCGAGCGTGAGTCTGTTCCGAGAGCCGTGAGAAGAAAGACCGCTACGGGACGAGGTCAGTCCATTTTCGGCCACGTGCTAGCTAAATTAAACGGTATGCTTTTCGGCCACTATTAAGGCTTTATCTTGCCGTTATGTCTTTTTTAATAAATTATAAATAATTCTGTAATCTTTTAATTCGGCAGTAAATAAAATATAACATTTAATTTCACTTGCGTTGCGTGCGTTCATTAGCGTCCTAACTCGACTCCTTGGCCCATCCTGACAAGATTCGGCTAAAGTGTACGCGGTCTCCAGCCAGCCGGAGCTTCCAGCTGGTCAAAAGAAGTGGAGACGGTCACATTATAATGCAAAATTTGATAGAATTAAATTTAAACCAATGTGATAATAATTTGTTTCTAATTTAAATTTTACATGGTTAAAATATAGTTTTTCTGATAACATTCATATTTTGTATAATTTTAAGTTTAGGTAGGTAAGAGCAATGCTCTAAACTCGATCGTTAGGGTGAATTGTGATTTTAGCATGTGTAATCAAGTTATAATCGGGACTTTCAGTCAGAGGGAAATGATTTGATCAATTTTCGCACAAGAATTAGGGGGTATTTTAAATCTCACAAGAGCCTCCTTACTGCCAAGACTTGAGCGAGTGGCTGAGTTTTTCTAATCAGTCTCAAGACTAGTTAGTTGGTATTGACCAACTAACCATGTGGGTAGTATTAATTTCACAGGATGTTTTCCCAATAAATCCCAGTTAGTGCAGTTTTTAAAGCTCAAAAATTTTAACAAAAAATATGGGGGGGGGGACTTTACATTACTTTTCTCGTGAAAAACTCTTTTTTTTAAATTGCATATTTTTAATCTCAAATATTCTTATGACTTTCTGCTGAAAAATAAACAATATTACTCTCCTGTTTTGTTTGGATATTAATTGCTTTCTTTCTGGACGGAGACATAGTATTTATGTGTGGAATATAGTTTTTGGTCCCTAAAATAGCCTACATTGATAATCTGCTCTATTTTACAGATAGAACTCAAATGGTGAACGGGATGGTAGTGGAGGAACTTTAGTCCTGATCCTGTAAAAATTTACGTTATGTATGGCATTTGGAGGACAAAAGGAATTCCACTAATCTTCTTGACTATTTGTATCACATATTCGGACTCTAACTCGGTTGAACTAAACATGGTGAGGTTATCAAGGATGGAGAGATAAAACATGTCGTTACCATACATTGGTAATAAATATGAAAATTCAATTACATTTGACAAAAATTGAGCAATTTAGATTATAGCTGCAAAATTATCATACACAAAATAGAAATGTTGTAAAACATGACTATAAATTTATGGTAAAGTGTACTTTAATTGAAATGGTAACACTTTTAATTTTTTCTTCTTCAAAATTAACAATTTGAATTAAATTTTATGTACAATAACTACATTTCAAGCATTGTGCCAATTCCATGGGGAAAATCATCCATCTATAAAATGTTCGCTTATACTCTTATATTTAAAAAATAAATAAATAATATTAAAAACACTTTATAAAACACTAAAATCCCTTTTCCTTGTGCTTTCATTATAAAATAAACACTTCAATTCTAACCTACATGAACACAAAATCTGTTACTTTCTAAAATTCTGTTTTTTTTTGTACAAAAATTGCCAAATCACTGCAACACTTGATTATATTCTTCTTAATACTGTACGAGACCTTACATAACCCTACTTAAGCAAGATGTAATTGTGCAAACATTGGCACCACCTTAGCCAAACAAATATAAAGATTTTATTTTTTTTATTTTTTACTCTAGTATGTATGAAAATATTTTATTTTTGGGAAAATTTCATTGCTTACCACCTTTAAAATTACTACATTAAATGTACTATAAGAATTGTGCTGTGAATAAATTAGTGATAATCAGAAGGAAATGGAATGTACCTCTTATATAAAAACAAAACACCAGTGAATTTATATTAATAAAGCATTCATTCATTTCTAAAATTTTATTTAAAAAAAAATTATAAAACTTTCACATAACTAACACATAAAATCACAAAACCTACAAACATTGCACACAGTGTTTTTTACTTGTACTGCTGATTATAAACAAACAATACTGAACCGTAACCATTTAAAAGAAAATATTTGAAAAATCTTCACACTCTGTGTTTACATCTGGGCCTAATATCGGGCTTTGTAGTTCATATTTTAATACGAATTATTGTATATAAAGTTTTTAATAATGATAGTCGAAACTTATTTTCCTTATTTACAAATTTCTTTAACATAGTAATTTTGTTATTCCTTGCAATTTAACACATTTAAACTAATATTATAAAGAGAAGAAGTTTGTAAGAAGTAATCTCGGAAACCAGAGTAAAATTCATTTGTCATTGAAAGGCTTTTTCTTCTCAATGGACATAGTCTATATATTGAAATAGGTTTTGGTTATATAATCAATCATATTAATACAAATTGAAAAAGTTTATATAAAGTAACCTCAGAAATTACACAACCGATTAGTAAAATTCTTTTGTCATTGAAAAGCTTATTATTTCCCAACGGTCGGCCATAGCCTATAAATTAAAAAATATATATATATTATAATCAATAGCAGTAAATAGAAATAGAAAGTTTGTCAGTTTATAAGTAGTAATCTCGGAAACTACTCAACCGATTTGTATAATTCATTCAATATTGAAAAACTTATTTCCTTTCGATGGACATAGTCTATACATAATATTGAAACATATTCTTGATTTATAACATAAAATAAAACAATATATATAGCTAGCTCTAAAAGGACAAGAAGTGGATTGACTTTATATTTGATGAAAACAAGTTTACAATCAGTTGTAACTTTTCACATGGGCGTCATCGCCGGGAGGGGGATGCGTCCCCCCCAATATTTTAGATGTAAAAATATTTTTGCTAAAAACTAATGATTTACTTAAAACCTTAACAGGTAAACATCGGGCTTTGTCTTTACTAGGGTTTTTTAACATTACATTTCTGTTACAAACGCATAAATAAATGCATAAAAACGATGTTTTGAGAAGTTTAATTTAAAAAAATTTCCATATCCCCAGACCCCCGGCATATGTCCCCCCCAATAATGAACTGGTGATGACGCCCATGACTTTTCAAGTTATACTGTAATTGCAACTGACATTATATGTTACTAACATTTCATTAAAATCAGTTGTAGGTTTCGAGAAGTTAGACCTTTAATGATGATTTACACATATATTTTTGTAAGGATTCTTAAAAATCTAAAAATCCTGTAATTGCAAATGTATAATTAATTATAAGGTATAAAGGTATCTTTTAAAATTTGAATAACAATAATAATATTTTAAAAGCATAATCAGAAAAACAACCCATAGTATCAATTTTGAAAATAAATAATTGGTAATGCTGAAGGACAGATATCGTGTACTGAATATCCCCCAGTAATTTGTTTTCAACTGGGGAGGGGGGAGGGGAATTCAACTGTACCTAAAAAAAAATCAACATTGATTTCTCTCTTTTTGTCATCATTCTATCTCTTCTACGCCCCCTTCTCCACAAAAATATATAAACACAAAAAAAAAAATCTGATAAAGGTGTTACAAATTTTAAATACTTGAATGACTAAAACAACAATTAGATAATTAGCAATAGGCTGATCCATAATTATGTTACGAATGAAGAGAGCTTGTGTAGCATCTTACTGGAAGACAACAAAATTCATTAAAAAAAAAAAAATTAATATTTAAAACAACATTATAGCTGTCTCAGACCTATTGGGTTTATCATATTGATCAACATAACGTTAATAATTATCCCAAATTTCAAATAGATTTTTTTCACCAAAACCTCTTTAAGTATACAGTTAGAGTTACGTAGACTTGTGGAGAGCGTTTTTTGGGCATTGTTGGAGGAGACATCAGAGTCGAATGACTCTGGAAATTTGTACGAAGAAGTAAAAAGAAAGTAAGTGAAATAGTGGGGAAGTAAAAATATGATATTTCTTCCAAACAAATGGATTACGAAGTTATACTGCTGGACGTGCACAGATATTGCGTACTCTTTTTTTTTGAGGAATAAACATTTTGTTTACTCCTAAAAAATAGGTATTTTGTAATTCATATTTAGTATGTTATTTTCTTATAAATTATACCTGAAGGAGATAAATAGCTCTTGGGAGATACTTTACTTTGTAGTAAACAGAGCCACACTCTACACATTCAAACCATTTAACACTCTGCTGGTCTTAGTGTTTTAATTATGAACCATAACACCATATTCGAGAAGACAATCTATACTCCTAAAGAAGCAACACAGCAACTGTTCTCCTTCTCATTATCATTATATTTTCATATAAATCAACCCCCTATACCTCCTAATGAAAGAAATAAAGTCCTTGATTTCATCTTACTACAACCCAACGCATGAATCAACAGTGTCCTGGCATTCATAGTGGTAAAACAAACTATGAAAGTACTTTTTTATGAAATATTATATATACCAAAAAAGGAACCTAACCTAACATGATCTGATCAAAAGTCTCGAGGGTTGGAACATGGATCAACATCACTTCAAGGAACAAGAAACTTATTCGCAAAACTGTATGAGATACACTGAATGCACATAACAAGTAGTAAGCAAAAAAGTAACCAAAACATGATTTAATTTTAAAACAGATTGAAAACTTATAGTTTGTAGAAAGGCTTGTACAATTACATTAAATTTCGTAATAAGAAACAAATATATATGATTGATAAACAAAGAAGTTAAATTGATTACATAATTTTTGGAGAAACATTTTATAAAATTCCACTAGTAAAATATAATTCAAAATATACCACCCTATACTTTCTTCCATTTAAACAGCACCAAGTATAATAAACTAGAACTGCAAAAGGTAGACATCATTATAAACTTCTATAAAAAAGATATATTATAACTTAAAAAATAAATCTAGAGATTATTTCAGTCAATCTGGAACATTGATAATAAAATTACTATTTTTAAGCATTTCATTATTCAGTCACACTTTCGAGTTTAAAAAAAACATGATTATTAGATTATATATTGCTTATTTTTAAAGATGGAAAACAATGATTTAACTATGTCATCTACGACATAAATATTTTATTGACTAGAAGCTAGAATTTATTTATATTTTTATTGTAAGTTAACCCCTCAACGTGGTTTACTGATCAACCCCCGCATGTTTTTACCAGTTGTATTTGCGGATTTACTGCTCGCATGGCAGTAGAACGTCAGGTATATTTGCAACTATTTCAAGAAACTAAAATACACAAAACATGTAAAAAAGCTATTTTTATCATTACCAAAGGTCTACCAGAACCCATTTATTTGAAATAAATTTTGTAATTGTGTATTTCTTTGTTAATTAGGCTGTTTCGAACGTAGCTGTAAGTTGCTATTATACTAAACACGAAGAAGTGTCTGTCATTATAAAGTGTTTTTATATTACTTTTCTCATGTTTTAATAGTATTATTGCTGTGTATTGGAAAAATAAAAGTGAACTGTTGCATATATATATATATATATATATATATATATATATATATATATATATAATGTGTAAAGATTGTTTCGTCATTTTCTTGGTGTTTTTTTTGAAAGATAAGTGTCCTTTTATCAGCTAAAATTTTTATAGGTGAGCTCCTCTGTGATTATTTTTGTTTATAATTCTTTTAATAGGTTTTTAGTAAATTCAAAAGGTTTTTAGTGGTGTAGTTTTATAATGACGGATGATATATAAATATTTGAATGAACAGTTTCAAGCATTTACTAAAACACCTTCACAGCAGGCATTATTCCTTATTACAATCTCCCGCGTTGAGGGGTTAAATGATTGGGAAAAAATCAATTAGGTTACTAAATTTAAGGATTAAACTTTTTAGCCCATTTAAAAAAAAAAGTGGAATGGATTTCAAGTATAGTAAAGGTGTTTCAATACAAATTAATAAAAAAATGATAGATAACGTTGTTCTAAAACGCTTTCCAAGACATAAAGAATAACTTCATTTTATTTAAAGTTAAAGAATACTGATATTATTTTCACATTTATTTAAATGAAACCCAGTCCTCAATAACTTTTTAATTTGTATATAGTTCCCTAAGAAAACTGACACGGACAAAGCTTACATCTATCAAAGAGCACCATCACTCTCTTCAATGAAGTGTACCTGTGACCTCGAGACGAACCACGAAGAAGACGTTTCCCCCCTCCATATTGTTTAAAGATAAATATACCTTTAGGTTATCATCGCCTTTAGCTCTTGAATACTCTCATAATCAGAAAAGAGAAACCTGATAGTAAAGATGAAATAAAGGGATATCTAACCCAAGACTACATGAAACAGGTGTACACGTTTAATTCAGTAGAGTGATTGAATCTGCCAAAGACATGTCTTCAATTGAATAGTGTTTGTTTACTGTCCAACAATACTGGTGAAAGAAATGTAGCATCAATATCTGTATTCACAGACTGTGACAAGTTCAACTGCGACATTTGCTCCTCGATAAGAACTGGTCACATTGTCACCCTGGCCTACCTGAATAGGTTTCATTTAGTGGAGTCTCCTCACTGTTTGGCTTGTGACAAGGAAGAGAAAACCATTAAACACATCCTCCTTTACCGTGAATCAAAGAACTCTACAAGAGAGAAACTGAAGACATACATGACTACAACTCACTCAGAGTTTGAACATATTTTAACAGAAAGAGATAAAGGAAGTTGGCAGAGGATGTTTATAAGAGATAGCGAGCCATCAGAAAGTGCTCTGGAATCTCGTATTAAGCAGTGAGAAGTAAGACTAATGATAAAAATAGACACAACCGTGAACCACAAACTCAACATGAAGGAAACCAGAAGATGTCTGATTGTTAAGTGCAGGATCAATTATTGTCATTTTTCAAGAAAATCCTTTAGAAGGCTGTTGTTAAGAAACCGGCTATACTTATTTACCAAAGAACTACTACAAAAAAAAAAAAAGAAGTGAAACTACTCTCACTCTTCGATCAAACTGTCACACTGTGATGTTCTTGAAGATATTCAGTTAATTTGTGAATCAGTGAACAGATAAGGAATTAACTTAAGGTTATTTAAACAAGATGTGCAATACAAGGATAAAGAAATTGAAAATTATTTCAGCGACTGATTAATTTAGAAAAATCCATCTTATTTCTCCTTATGGGGTTTACTAAAGAGCCCTGTCTTTTAAATTCCAAAAATCCGAGCTCTAAAAGATGTGCTGCAGCTGGAGGTTGCTGGCCCTATCAATGTCACATACTTAAGTACCTTTGCCAATTTACAGACTTAGAAACAAAGATGCTTAAATGCTGTAGTGAGCCATTTACAACATATGCTGTAGAATTACCTCGTTTTATAACTTATGAGATAAATACATTTTCATTTGGGACCATATACAAATTAAAAGTCACTGAAGAATGTAATTCAAATGAATCGCCACAGTATTATGTGTTTTTGGAAATAATAAAAGTAAAGATTTATTTGGAAACAAATAGAAACTGTACAATTCTTATATAAATTTATGTTTCACTTACTGGATTGTTACCTTTTGATGTTTTCTAATCAGCAATGATTATGAAGGCAATTTATACAAGTCCTAATCCATCTAGACTAATCGCAACCATAGAAGGAACAAAAATGCCAAGGGAAAAGTACTGGTTTTCAGTACTACTCCTGAATGTTGTATGCATAATAAAGGATTAAAGAAGGGAATTGAGAAGTATGATGCTGGTCTTTACGAGAATACCATTAAGTATACTTTTTAACAAAGGAACATATATACAGGTGCACATTACCTACATTAATATAGAGGTGTACAGTTATGAAGAGAGAGAAAGCTAGAGGGGATTTGTATAAAGTGTAATAATAAAAGAAGCATGAGCGATAGTAAAAATAATAAGAAGAGACTAGTAGGTGACCTATGAGTTAATTCCAGATGTTATCAAATGGCTGGACAAGAAACAGGATAATTTAATCTACTAAATGCAGATTTTGTTAAGCGTGCATGTTATAAGTGGATTAAGGTAGCCGACACTGTTGAATGTGACTACTATGGAAGCCAAGAGAATTACTGAGGTACACCTTACTTCAATGGACAGTGGGACAAAAATACAAGACTTGAAGAAGTAGAAAGTTTTCAGATATCATTTTTCATAATATGATGTAGTCTCCTAGATTGAAGAACCAAGAGACACTCCAGTACTGTGTCTGAACGAAGATAAAAAAGTCAAGGAACTTCTATAAACATAAAACCATAGGGAAACATTTAGATAATAAAAGATCTCTCTACACCAAGATTTTTATGATTCAGTGAAGAGGAACAAATCTTTGATAAAGGAAGTTTTTGGTTTAGTTTGTAAACCCATCTCGCCATCTGTAATCTCAGCCTGTCTATTAAAGATTTGTTTTCTTTCATCCGAAAAATAATCAGTAATGGTAATTTTGGCTCAGCTATTTGTATTTTAGTCATTTTCTTTGAGGATTAGAAAACATCAATAGGTAAAGTTTGTTTGACGGTATAATAATATAAGTTTATAAAAAGACAATATATTATTTAAGGATAAATAGAAAAGAATTCTTTTAGGAATTCTTACATATAATTAAAAAAACACAATAATTGTTAAAAAAAAAAATATATATATATATATATAAAAACAACCTTTACTAAATACCTGAACTGAGACAATACTTTCAAAATCATCACCACTCCTTAATTAAGAAAAGTCATAACTCAATATGAGTAAATGAACTAAGCCACAACATTACAGTATAATAAATTATTTCAATTACAGATAAAAATTAATCACCGATCAGAATTCATTCACACGGCTACTTCAAAACAATATGTTATCTAAGTAACAATATTTCTAGTGACTAAATTTGGCCTTGGAGGACATCACGTCTTCCAATTATTCATGGAGTGAGGATGTGTGCGTGATGATGTTGGTGTAGGTAACATATCTAATAAGTATTGCCTTTGTATATCCACAGCTTGTCTTTGAAGTTCAGCAAGATTAGCAGCAGCCGCGGCTACAGGACCTTTTCCTCCGGCAGCTTGAGCCATAGCCAACTGATAGGGATAGATCAGAGGTGAAAAGGGAAGCATATGAGCAGGGAGAGGTTGATGCTGAGGGAGACCACGTAATAATTGTTGATGCAATGCGGCAGCAGCATGATGGGGATTGAACTTACTAGATTCTGCAGCAAGTTTGGCAAGTGGGTGTTCTCTTGCTGAAGGAGGCGTTGGAGCTGGTGGAGGAGCAGGAGGAGTAGGATTATGTCGAGGTGGAGGGGGTGGAGGAGGAGCTACTGGAGTGCTCGGTTTAGGCTGAGGAGCTGGTGGAGGTATTATTGTAGGCTCTGGAGTCGGTTGAGGGGATCCTTGTGCCAATCTTTGTTCTATTTCTTGTTCTTGTTGCAATGCTTTTACGAAAGCAGTTTTCAGTCGATTTGTATGTTCTGCTTTTAACGCTTTCTTCACGTTTGTAGTCACACATTGTTCACAAATTACCTTAGGCTCTTTACCTAGAAATAAAACTTTGAATAGAATACAGTGAAAAACCTAACCAATTATTCAGCAATGGATAGGAAACACCTGATAAACTCAAAATGTTCTTGGAAAATTAGGATAAAATTCAGGAGAATGTCAAGGACATCATTGGGAATCAAATACATATAAATATAATAGAAAAAATCACTTTAGATACCTCAAGAGATACCGATAAAAACAAGCTCATACTACTTTATATTTATATAAAGATTAAAATAAAATAAATCTATGCCACAATTTTACGTGTTTGTAACGACACTACAAGATATTAAACTGACCGTGCTACATTGTGGAACAATATATTAAGGACCATCAAAAATAGCAACGTGCAGTGTGTCAATTTCCACAATCAACATCAAAGACAGCTCATTTTGGAAGGAAAGACATTATGAACACAAAGTTCAATCGGAAACAAACCAGTTAAAATAAATGTATTTAGATTTACTTTGCCTTATTATTATGAGTTTTTCAACACATATTTTCAAACTATTAAAAGTATTATCTATTTCAATCCATAATTATCTTAAGCAGTAACCTGAAAACCATATTTATGCTCATTAATAATAAAACTTCTTTAAATATAAACTTGATCTAAACAATGTTTGTTCTTCAAAAAATAACAAAAGGGTAACTTTGTTTTTTTTAATAAGGGTAACATATTTTGTTTCCGATTTCAAATTTTAAATTAAATTTCAAATATTTTGTCCCTATTAAAAAATAAAATAATTTACCTCTGGCCCACAGGATACATTTTGGAATCAAAACTCGTTTTAAATCACTTTGATATAAAATTTTGTTAACATCAATTCTACAAGAATAAAAATATTATGATTTTTGTGTCAATCATATTTATGATTCGAGAAAAAGGAATAAATTCTTGTACTGAGGCTTAAACAAAATTTACTTTTGGAAAACAGTCTTTTATAACAAGTCATAACTATAATAAGTTAATTAATGAATTTTAATTGTTGAAAGTATTAAAAACAAATAAAATAAAATGTTTCTGATGATTAAGAAACCACATCATGATGATCATTACTTTTTCCAAGACAATTGTTGTTATTGATTCTGTATATTTGATTCATCCAGTATGTAATATTTATATTGTAGATAACAGGCTGTTTACTTTTTAAAACTCTTTGTACTTTATTTAAAAATTAACTTTTCTAATCCAATTTATGTGGCGGCCCAAGAGAAAATGGTAATCATTTGTATACAAGAAGTCAAAATAAACAAAATATATAAGCTCTAAAATACTTTGTTTTCCATCTGTCCGTTTTCTATAAAATTTCTTAAAAAATAGATTGAAATATGAAGTCAAAATTTTGATTTTTATTCTAATATTAGTATTACAGTAGTTAGTAAGTTTCTACTAAACGTCTTTTAAAAATAACTATTACAAAATAATGACCATATAAAATTTGTTAAATGAAATATCTCAAAAACAAGTAATGTTAGGAAAAATTAATAAACAAATTATTGTTTTATAAAAACAACAAAACCATAATTTTCATACGCTGTTGACAACAAAAGTTGTTACCATAAATAAACCAAGAGATAAATTACATAGGAAATGCTTGGTATCAATTACAATAATGTAAACAATATAAAATTTCTATAATGAGGCTCTAGTTTAATTTTTAATACATTTAGGTCAAATAAGAGGTAAAAACATTTTGGTTTTATTATTGTGTACAATTAGATTTTTTTAAATTCATTATGATAAACATTTTTTAAATCATGGTTTTTAACATTAACAGTTTTTGTAATATTTAACATACAACATTTGTATTAATGATTACTCTTTCCTTGCAAACCACCTTGTACACAAATATTCAAGAATCTACAAATTAAAATTTAAAGATTTTAAAGACCTTTTTTCTAACAAACATTATTATCCTGAAAATTGCCACAGAATTAATAACAAATAAAAACTAAAAGAAAGATTGTTTTGGGTACTCTAAAAACAATATTATTGTTACAAAATGTAATTTATTTTTAAACTCACTTTTCGAAGGATTTTTTTCCCACTTCCAAACTGGTGTGAAACTTGTTGAGCACTGTGAACACTTAAAAGGTTCTGGCGGTGGCGGAGTTTTGTTGTCCTTGGTAATAAAATCAACAACATGTTCTAGACCCAACAGGTAAATAAACTCCGTGTTGGATGGATTGGGAATGAAGTGCATTTCTGGAGGTGGAGGTTTGGGCGGTGGAATCTGAAACAAAATATATATTTGTCTTAATAGAAAGTTAACAACAGAAATTTGACCACAGAAATAGAAAAAAAAAAAATTCACTCCCCTTCTTTTTATGAATGTGTTTAGGCAGAATGTATAATTTTTATAGAAACCTACACACCCAGTCTATATATATATATAACTAAGGATTCATATCATTTACCCGTACATAAGAGTTGTATTTAAATTCTATGGTTCACCGTTTAATTAATTCACCCCTAAGATTAAATTATGAAAATGAATTGTGGGTATAATTATAATTATAATGGCTATAAAAGAGAAATAACAGATAACATAAAAAGGAAAGCTAAATTTACGAAAATTAAAAAATCTAGATGTACACTCGTAAACAGTAAGCCTCAGCAACGATGAGGTAAAACAACGATTTCAAATGTAGTTTAAAATCATTATCCGGGAATAATCTGGGTATAAGATTAGGAAACCTTAAAGATAAAATTCAGAAACAAGATAAATCAGGAATTTATTGTATAAACTATGAAAAATGTCTGATGAAATATATAGACAACAAAATTAATATCAAGGCATATGCTAAAGAACACTTTTTTCAGTTATAATACAATAGGCCTGATAAATCAGCAATGGCTAAACATTGTTTGGAAGAAAAAACGGTACTTTGTATATCATATGGACCTCCTTTTTTGGACTTCAAATAGTAACTACTTAAATAATACTGCAATTTTAGTATATACCAACTGATGCACTCAGTTTCACCTGGGGATAGTTGAGATAGTTTTATAATTTTTTAATTTTTTTTTTTTTTTTTTTTTTTTTTTTTTTTTTTTTTTTTTAGCACAACCGTAATGGTGGTGCTATATCTGCAATAGAAAAAAAAAATGACGGCTGTTGATAGAAATGCAGTTTAAACAACAGTATACGGGATTATTGAAGACGATCCAGACAGAAGAGTGGAGTTTTGTTTCTAAGTGATTGAAAATTACAAGACTGACAATGAGTGGCATCTTCGTTTGGTTTTTTCAGACGAGTCTAAATTTTATCATAATGGTTTAGTAAGTAGACACAATGTTAACTACTACAATACTACAAATCCTCATATTCCAGAAAAAAAGAGACTTAGGTTAAAGGGCATTACAGTTTGGGCAGCACTGTCAGCTAATAGAGTTCTTTCCTACAACATTTCTGAGAGGACAATGACTGGGACTAGATATCATGAAGTGTTGAGCACTCACGTTATTCCGCATTTAACCGTCAAAGAAATACAGATATGCATATTTCAGCAGGATGGAGCCACTCCACACTATGCTTGAGAAGTGAAAAATCTACTACACTCAGTTAACGGGTCGTTGAATTGGAAGAGGAAGCGATTTTATGGACTGGCCGCCTAGATCACAGGACTAAACAGTGTCTGACTTTTTTCTGTAAGGTATCTAAAAGAAAAAGTGTACTCCCACGACATAAAAACCGATGAGGACTTTTGATGCTACCGGTGCGTAGCAGCGACGGGTTTCAATTTCAATGACTTTTCTTCTTTTTTTTGTTAAGAAACATGTTTTATCATAGAAAGAAATTTTATTATTTGTTATATTGTAGAAATTAAATTAAAAAGTTATTAAAGTCTGTAAAAGAATAAAAGGTATTTTATTGCTTCTATCGTTTAAACCATAAATCGCTGTTAACAGCCACCATTTAATTTCTATTGCAGATATCAGCGTAAAATTGCTGGTACACTTTTGGATATGTTTCCAATGTGTATGAAAAAATCTTACAATTTGTTAGACGCATGTGTACATGATGGTTGTTAAAAATGTAAATACCTCCGTGGGACACCCTGTATATAAACCTAATGTAACCTATCACAAATCTGATCTACATTTTTGTCATTTCTGCTACCTTGGTTGTTCTATTAAGATCAAATTTTTTACTGTTATCATTCGAAGCACTCAGTTTCTTCTCTTCTTACACAAATGGTGACATGTTAGGTTTACAAGTTTCTATAATACAGTAATTACATAACAATTAAGGGTCAACAAGATTTTGCCCTTTAACAAAAATATAAAATATTTTAAATTTAACAATTATCACAAGGAAAACTAGGATTTTTTATAGCATTATTATAAAAGAAATGATGAGCTAAAGTGACATGTCACTCGACCCTACTGATTAAAAAATAATAGTATATTATATAACACAGATTAATATATTTTATTTTAATACCTGAAGCAGAGTTTTCTCAAGTTGTTTTCTAAGAGCTAACTTGGCTGCAGCTTGTCTTTGTGCAGGTGTTTGGGCGTCCTCTATACGTACACGGTCCTGATAAACAAAATAGAACTAGTGAGAATAGAAACACTTACTGGGAGCCAAGCAATAACTTATGATAAATGTAAATTTTACAAAAAAATATTTGCTAGCAATGAGAAAGTGAAATGATTAAAATTGGGTTTAAATCTAAACTGAAATGTTATTGTTAAATGTAATGCTCATTTTAGCTTTTTTAAGGGTCGGAAGAGAACTAGTGTTGGCCAAGAGAGATCTGACCCAAGACTATATGAAATTTGTTACATATAGAGTACATGTAGTTATCATTCTGTATATATTTGTGATTGCCTCATTTTCTGTCATAGAAAACACCAAATTACAATTTATAATAATAATACAGCCAAGAGGAGGTATTTAAACTATCAATAAAAACAAAACCACAAATGAAATCAAATCTAGACAAGTAATGGAACCTGGGCTATGCAAATGCTGTCACATGTTTGTAAACAAGTATTTTTTAATATCACCATCTCTCAGTTTGTAAATATCGCGGACACCACCTCTAAAACTCTGCTGCATATTTGAATTGATCAATGTAAAACAACGGCGAGTGGTATTGTTAAACAAACACATCAAATCATTATTGAATTGAACTTAACATTATTAGTTCTTGTGATTATTTGTTGAAATAGTATAAACAAATACGAATTAAGGTACATTTATGGTTTAAACAAAACTACCTCACAAGAAATTATTTCATCATCAGTTGACATATTCAAAATAACTAAATTATGTAATGTATTAAATTTATATAAGATCAATATTCTAAAAAATAATTCTTAACACTTTTTTTTTTTTTTAATGAGTTATATTTAGGAAATACAAACTCTCAATTTTTAATCAAAATTTTCTTGTCTTAGAGCCAAAACCCAATTTTGAATCAAAACATTTGGAAAAATAAAATTAATTAATGGTGTTAGAAAAATTAAAACAGAACTCTGTCAAAAAGAAAAAAAAAATTTATAATTTTTTTACTTGTAAAATTCACTAGCAACCATGTTTCAATTTTATTTCATAAATTTTTAAAATGAAAACTTCTATTGGCTAGTTGGGTACTTTTTTGGCTGGATGTTTTAACAAATTCTCGAGTCATGCACATGTTACTACTTCATCGTACCTCACTCGAATCAAGTATATACGAGGGGTGTTCAATAAGTAAAGAGACAAATAGGCGTAGTGTTAAAGTATTTTATTATATATAGGTAAATTTTTTTTCTATTTTTCAACATAATCCCCCCCCCCTACATTTATCCACTTTTCCCATTGCCGTAACAGCTTTTTTATGCCTTCAGAAATTTTTTTTTTACTTTAGCGTCGAAGCCAGACTTGCACCGCTGTCTTCACATCTTCTTTGTTTTCAAATCTCTTACCTCGCAAATATTCTTTCATAGGTCCAAACAAGTGAAAATCTGATGGAGCCAAATCAAGACTATAAGGAGGGTATGGTAGGACTTCCCAGTTCAACCTTTCAATAGTTTCCAGTATTTCATAACTTTGTGTGGGCGAGTATTGTCTTGGAGAAAAAGCACACTCTTTCCCGTCTCTTACTCAGAATTGCTGGCTTTACTTTTGCTTCCAGTTCTTCCCTGTAGTACTCTCCATTAACAGTGAGCTGAGTTTCCAGGTAGTCACAGATATTGGACTTTTAAAGTCCCAAAAAATGGTAAGCATGACTTTTCCAGCTTTTGGTTGGGTTATGAATTTTTTCCTTACAGGAGAAGACCCATGTTTCCACTCCATGCTTTGGCGCTTGGACTCGGGCTCAATGTGATGTATCTAAGTTTCATCACAAGTGACAATCCTTTCCAAAAAAGCTTCTCCTTCTTCCTGATAATGCCCTTTCAGTTCCTGGCAGATTTGAAGCCTAACATTTCTGTGTGTTGTCTGTCAACAGTTTTGGAACCCAATGTGCGCATGTTTTGCAGTATTTCAACTTGTCATGAATAATTGAGTGGACGGTGCGTACCCTTGTATGACAAGTTTCAGCTATTTGAGCCAGTGTAATTCTTCGGTCTTCCTGAATAAGTTTCGATTCGGTTTTTCATCAAAGTATTTAAAACCTCATTGTATTGTCTTTTCATTCATGAATAAATTTCAGATGGTTTTGTTCCTTCAGAAAACAAAAATCTAATAACAGCTTGTTGCTCTTCCGAAGTACAATCTTCAAGAGAACTTGACATTTTAAAAACATTGCAAAAATAATCAAACGTTCAACAATGACAAAACAGTTGTATTAGAATATTGCCAGTGTTGCCAACTCACAATATTGATAGTTATAAAATTTCCCAGGTGATTGTTTTTGAACCTGAAAAGGTTTGTCTCTACTTATTGAATGCCCCTTATATATAGACAACGAACAGCATGGAGATAGAATGAGCGATGATTCAGTGTATACATATGGGTATATGTATATGCGCTATTTATATACTCTCGCGTAAATATTGTACTTTCTTACATACCCTTACATATTAAAACTAAAAATCTATGAAAAATATTGCACTAACTTTCTCAGACTCCCATATCTACCCGTTTGTGACGATAACTTTTTTTCCATTATATGCTTATTTTTTGCCCTATGGGAGGCAACTGTGTATTTTAAAAAAGGTTTTGACAACTTCAATCTTATAAATGATTAAATATTAGTATATTTTTGTCAAATATGAATGAAAAATGTTTCTAATTTATATTAAATTCATCAATAAAAATACAGGTTAATTTTTTGTATACTTCAACTCTTGGAACCCACAATGTGGGGGAGGAAAATAAAATTCCTTACCGAGGAATAGATCCTTTTAACCAATATACATCATTTTCAAATCACTTTAGTATAGCATTGTTTAAAAATCCAGGTTGGGAATTTTTAGATTATAAATATAATAATAATAACAACAGTAAAAACATGAACATCTAAAATTTCTATGTAATAAAAACTGCAAAAATTAAATTGGCGATAATATGAAACAATACTCAAATTAAATAATGACAAATAACATAGGAGAGGGGGTGGGGTGGAGCTAGCTACTTACTTGCTCTGACAACTGAGTCAGCTGTAAATTTACACCTCCCAATTTGTTATCCACCATTCCAGGCAGCTTGCAAATATAATCAATTGTTTTTTTTAAATACTGTTAAAAACTTTCATTCTTGATTTTTTCTTTAAAGTTAAAACAAATAAGAGATCTTACTAAACTGACTTCTTACTTTTATACATAATATTTAACATAAGGTTAACTGAGGTTCTTGTGTTTTACACAGTTTTTCAGTAACTCAAAATACAGACTTTCTAAAAATTAGCTCTAAATGATTTTGATCAAATGTTGCTAAAATGTTAGTTACAAACAAAAAAACAACTATCTCGTAAAAAAATGGCAGTTCTGAGCTATAGGTTAACATATTGATAGGTTCCAGCATGGAGCTCTCCTCAGAATGTAGGCCTTGTAGAACTATTAAAGTGTACAAGTAGATCAAGTATTAGTATCTCACCTAGCAGAGTAAGTTAGTTTAAAACACATGTAACAGTTGTAACATGTAACTGTAACACAAGTAACAGTTGTTACACATGTTTTCTGAACCTTGTAATATCACTTTAATGACTTCAGCTAGGCCCTAACAAGGCTCATAGATGTGTCCACAACTCTCCGTTCGTGTCAGTATCTCAGCTTTAGTGGTCTTAAAATCTGTACATATTTGAAGAAGTCTACAATAATTGCTATCCTAACTCAATCCTGCCAGATCTTGTAATTTTCTTGGAAAATCTGGATTCGCAATTATACATTTTTGACAATAATTTCATTATTAGTAATCAACTGTAATGTGCTACACTTGTGCAAACTTCAATAAGCAAATGAATGAAAACACAATTTATCACAAAAAATCACTTTATTTGTGCAACACAAATACAAGACGTTTCAATGACTAAGCAGCTACATATCAGCTGATAATGATTAATGACTTAGTCATTGAAACGTGACGATATGTAAAAAATATCGTTTTTTGTTTCCAGAGGACATGAAAGAGAAAGATCAGCAAAAAAAAAAAAAATTGGAGGTCGAGAATACATTTTCCTTTCCTATGTACTGTGTTCATTTCTCTTGAGACAGTATGACACAGTTTTTCGGGCTGAGGTAATAAATAACTGTTTTCAGAATATGAGGAAAGCTTTTACGAAACTCGGATTCATACCTACTGACAGTCAGGTGGCAATTAAAGCAATTGCAGCTACTAATATAAAATCCAGTTTGATCTGGGACTGCCGAGAGAACCTCAATGTCTTTGGAAAACTGGATAACTTTGCATTGGATACCGCAGCATATGAGAGTTGAGGGAAACGAGGAGGTGGATACATTGGCTAAATAGGGCTCTACATCAGAGTTTGTGGAATCTGAGCTGGGAATAGGAATACTTGTGTGTTTGGACAAGATAAGCATACATAGGTGGGTTCAAAGAAAACACCAGCAAAGATGAGGTGGGTCTTAAGGGGCACTCCCATACCAAACTACTAAGAATATTCTCTTTAGCTAGACCTGAAGGGACAGTACTGATCTTGAGTAGGGGACAACTCAGACAAATCACAGGATACTGTAGTTTAAGGGCGCACTTGCACAGGATAAGAACATACCATGCCAAAACTATATATAGACTGTACGGGATGGGTGAGGAGACCACAACCCACATAATCTTCAACAAGAGCCATAGAGTTTTTGACTTCCAAACTTCTAGTGAACTCTCATTGGTCAAGCTTGTAAGAGGACTACTAAAACTCGTAAGGGGGACTAATCTAATGTACTACAATTAGGAGGTTAAGTTGCATAATAGAACAATGGTCACAGTGCCCAAGGGTGGTCTCAGCCCCTTAACCTCTCCACTTAATCTAATCTGATCTATGTATATGTTTGAGATAATGTTAATTTTTTTATAACCACTCTTAACGATAATTCTACCGATAATTTGACCAGGATTATTATCTATATTTATACACATAGTCAATTTTGTTTAAATTGTGAAAGAATTTTGTTTAAAAGATTATTATCTGTAAAACGAAATGTTCTACTTACACAATATGTAAGAAATTTCTTCCATGCTTTACCATAACCTATAATACTTGAAATAAAACAACAATAAATTGATTACCTGTTGTGCTGGTGATTGTGTAGGAGCTGGTGAATGACGAGAATCTTTTGATCTATCTTGTGGTGAAGTAGCGTAACCCATAGCCAAGTTTTGCGGTATTACTCCTCGTCCACCAGGCACATTGATGCCACCTGTTTAGAAAATTCCCCTTTAAATAAGCTCAATTACATATTAATGTATTTAGGAAATACCTGGGGTATTCAAAAATAAACAGGAATTTATCAATTATACTTTATTATTTACTTGTGAACTAATTTTCTATGTAGGCCCCCCTGCCTTTAGACTTGTTCTTGAAATTAGGAATATTCTTAGTAGATATCTTGTGACTCAGTGTTGACCCATTCTTACACAGTGTCTAATAACCTCATCATCTGGACGCCCTAAATTTCTTTTTAAATGGGCTGAAGAAATGAAAGTCCGATGCTGATCAATATTGACAATATGGAGAATGAGTAAGATATCGCATTGAGTGTTTGGAATCTTTGTATCATCAAAGTGTTAGTGTAACGATAAGCTTTTTCCTAAAAGAAACAAACTGAATGGTGGGCAACTCACATTCTGGAACAAATTGCTGGCTTCACTTTCTCTTTTCAAATTGTAGAATAGTACTAGTTCTCTGTTCTGTGAGAAATCCAAAGTAAAGAATTTCTTGTGAATTCCAAAAGTGGCCATGATTTTAGCTTTCCGTAGCTGAGATGAGCTTGGATGTCATCATTGTAGACTTTGGAGTGTACCACATCACAAGTAAATATAGAGCTTTAAAACTTGTCTCCATCCTTTTCATAATGCTGCTTTAAGTTGCATGATTTTGACCAATCTCTTTTCTTAGTTTTCAAACTTCAAAAGATGGGAAACACAACTAACACTCGACTTGTTAAATTTAAGATGATATTTAAATAATGTTTTCATACTACCAACACTTATTTCAACAACATGAAAATTGTAACTCACCAGGATTGTATTTTAAATAAAATATTATCTATTCTTACCTTTTTTTTAGGCCTGTCTACAATCCTATTTGTAGACTTAAAATTACCAGTTTTGATAATCAGATTTCTTAAATTAGCTAATAAACTTCGTTACTAAGTATAAAACATAACACAACACAAAACAAGACACATGTTAAAACAAACAAAAGTTTTTTCACCAACTGTGGTATTATAGTGAAAGTCTGTAGTACACAAGCAAATTGATTAGTCTTTATTCCTAGATTAAGTTGAATATTCCATTGGAAGTGAATTTCAATTTGTCATTAAGAATATGGTTTGCATGATTAATAGTAGCTTTATAGATTTCATAATCCTCCAATGTGTTGAGAAAGATTTATGAATGACACTCAGGTTTTCCTGTTTTTTACATAAGCATGATTGGGATCTATAATGTGTTTTGCATTATTTCTAGTTTCTTAGCATTTCTCTGACAGTAATTCTTTAATTGTCCTGAATTCGTGTATCAGCTTTGGTTCAAGTCTTCAGCTGATAAACATGTGGTTTGTTTTTAACTCTTTAAAATTGTATTGTAAAATGTGTAATGTGTTTTAACAAGATTATTTACTTAATATTATTATTTATTAGAATTATTCAATTACAAAACATACTAAATGAGTAGCCCACTATTAATCTCGGAGTTCAGAACTTCAATAGTCTCTAACTCTTGCCTTGGCTATTTTAACAATACTATTGGGTTCACATTATAAATTTAAACCATAAAACTAAATATGTGATATTTTAAAACTAATGAAAGGTGTGCGATGTAAGTGGATAAATGATGGGTGAATATAATAAAAGTTAATGGTGGATTGTGTTTAAAAAACATAGTATTTATAGTCAATAAAAGTTCTTTCATTCACAGTTTTGAGTTTGTCTTGTGGCTTTTAATCAATTTTGAGAGAGTTGCAATTTTCACGTTATATATCCCACTCACTAATTTTTCTAAGTTCGAATCTTATATTTTTGTTACTTGGCTGTTTTTTATCACTAGACAAACACTTAATCTTCCTGGATCTACAACAAAAAATAATGTTGTCTGTTTGGATGTTTTGAATAGAATGTACCAAACCCTTTTCCCCCCTTTCTACTTCACCTTCCATTTTCTCCCAAGTGATAGTTCTTCTTCTTTTTTTTAAACTCATGGCATATAACGTTAATTCTGTTACTCTTTATATTAAAGAAATTATATTGTATGTAGATACAAAATATGAATGATATTTATACCTACTGTGGTATAGGTTTTGATGAATTGGGTTATATTTTTGGTTGGTGATAAAGAATATGTTTAATTGGGTGATTTTATGTTATGCATGTACGATCTTATAACTTTGGAATTTTGGATTGTTACTACTCTTACTCGATCTTTTAATGACAAATACAAACTCTGAATTGATACTCATCTGGAAACTGATGCTTAAGTATCAAATGAATTTGAGACAGAATGACATCTTCATTTGTTAAAATTGAATGATAATTCTATGCACAACACTACTGTGTACCTCTTGCTCTGACGTGTTGTTTAGAACTAAGATGATGCCAAATGGAACTTGCACAATTAATGACAAGATCAAACATGCATATATTTTTGTCCCACAAGTTACGATTACCTTTAACTCTTTATAATAATTAACTCTCACTGTATAATATTCATTAGGAGAGACCAATTGACATTTTTTCCCTTTTTTTTAATAAGAACTGTTCAGTAAATTATACATTTAGAGGTCATGTATTCACTAGTGTTATATTTGGAATGTACGTCTGTGCAACATGCTTTAGCTAAAAAGGAAAAATGTGGTTAATAGGTATACTTTGATTTTTTAATTATTTGATTTTTCCGCTTATACGTTTTTTTTACTAGCAAGTATTGAGTATACAATAATATTTCAAGTGAAAAATATACGACCTAGACTGGGAATCGAACCCAGAGGTATTTTTTTTCTTTCCAGATGTTATTATCTTCAAGCATACTCTTGCCTGTTTTTAATAACAACAAATCTGGAAGTATCTGAATAGCAAGAAAGAGAAATCTGATTTTGTCAATTGATGTTAACGATTTTGATTATATTTTCCTCAGCTTGTACATGAACCAAATAATACATAATAGTCAAATTATTAAAAAAAAAAAAAATCATGTTATGAATAATCACTCAAAATTAGCAATGAGTAAATTGTAAGTGAGATTTCTAAAAACTGACTTTATGAACTCAGTAAAATTTTGAAACCTTAATTAAAAACAATAAGACACAAGTAATTGGAAAAAAATATTAAAATAAGTTTTATTTTTTAAATCTACCCTTATATATATATATATATATATATATATATATATATATAAGGGTAATATTTATACGTTCATAACTTTTATAACTTTAGTTTATGTGCATCCAAAATTTTAGTCAAATTATGAATTCAAATGTCCAAAGAGCACAGTGGCGATATTCATAATAAGAAAAACAAGGATTCTCGGAACCACAAAATCAAGAAACACAAATAAGATTATAATAAATCTAGTATGTTTATTGTTAATATCCGTATGTACATTTCGATGACAATCATCATTCTGAGGTTTACGCAAAATTATGTCATCAAAATGTATATAAAGGTATTATAATAAAGTTTTGTTTCTTGTTTTCCTTAAATTATGAATTATTTAAAAGCTTTCTAAATTTGATTACAGCAATACTTAATCATTTATATTCTCTTACTAAAATAGAATATCTAAATGATATTGAAAACATGGAACACAGAAATAATGTGTTTCTTTGTTTAAAGTAAATCTACTTACTTCTTTGATGTGAAGGTGTCGTTGCGTGCATGGAAGGAGGCATTCCAGGTGCCAAACTACGGCCTGACTGATGAGCCATCATCATACCACTTGGTGGCTGAGAATGAATGTTAGGCCCACTTCGAGATGGTGGTGGTTGCTAAAACCATATTCAAATTATTCATTAATAATGAACCTAATTAGTTTATATGGTTAGAGTTTAATAGGCCACATAGGTTATGTTTATTTCTATTTGTATACTATTAAGTAATAAGAAAGACTACTTTATAAGGTGCGCTTGTGTCTCTTATCCATACAAAACGTAATTAGTTAATGGAAATTTATTTTATTTATTCCTTCTGCTGTGGACAATTACACATTTTATAACAGATGTACAATAATATTAAATATGATATAACAATCAACATTACCAATACATTTAGTTCAACAGGTCATTATCAATAAATATAAACAATGTCATAATACACACAACACAACCAAACAATTGAAAGATAAAATAAAATAAAATATATGCAGTTTCAATCTATGATAATAATTAATAGAAACAAACTTAATCCCTAAATAAGCAATATCATGACCGAATTAAATAATCGCTCCAAGTAGCACCCAGATATGTAACAGAATTAATAATGGAAGAAAATACTACCCGACTCACCACCAGTGGTTGAGAAAATCCCTCACCGAGTAAAATTTGTTTGATACCAATAGTTGTCAAAGACTCAACCTAAAGTCTTTTTGGTCTTAAATAATTTTAATTTTTAGTGGGAGTCTGTTAATAAATGCAACTCCCACTTGAGAAAGGAGCTTTTTAAACTTTCCAAGTCTATGCTACCTAAATCCATAATTCATGCCTGATATAAAAAATTGTTTGAAAGATATACATACAGGGGAGTGTGAGTATTCCAACTCCTTGAAAGTTCCTTTGCAGTTTTCCAGTTTTTATAGACCTCCTGCAAGTCTGGCAGCTTTTTTTGCATTATAGTCTTAATAGAAAAGTCTCCCCACAGTAAGACTCCAATAAATAAGATATGGGTAAGAGGTTTTTAAAGTACTAAGCTACTAAATGATTTTACATTTCCTAACATAAAAATTCCTTAACATAGTTGTCAGTATGGTTAACCCAGCTTAATTTACTGTCAATACAAACTATTATTATGTATATTTATTTAAATAGGCTTATCACCAAAAAATCAATTGTCGTTCAGGTAAATTAATAAAATTACAAATTTGTACATCTTGCAAAAATTTGTTGTTGTTTTAAATCGTTTAAAAACATTAAATTTCAATGGTTGAATCATTTGTTTTATTAAGCCTTTCTTCTTCAAATGTAGTCGCTAAGTACTCAAGCAAAAGGTACTGGTCGCTATCTCTCCAACAATGCTGGTTTGTGAGTTTGATCCGCCATGGAGTTGTTATAAGAGATATAATTTCTCAAAATCACCTCTACTGATTTCATTCAAATATTGGTGAAATGTGAAGGTTACCTAAACCCATGTGCAGTAAATAGAAAAGTACCGTTTGAAAATTATTTCTAAAAACTAAAACAACAGAACCTTAACCACCGTCATTTAAACTTAATTTCATTTCAAAATAATTATGCTTAACACAAGTGAATCCAGTTTAGACCTCATTTAAATATTGTTGTAAATAATCTAAAATAACGTTCATAGTTAATTTTCATAATAACTACTGAAGTGACATATTTTTGTTTGGTTGATATTTCAATTGTTAATGGAAGTGTGAGAAAGGTTGTGCAATACTTTTGTGATTGTGAACAAAGATAACAAGACAAAAGAATTAAAGGAATGCAATCAAGGAGTAAATACTGAAAACAGGCCACGTAGAAAATGTAACGAATACAAAAAAAAACCTGTTTGTTTTGCATTTTTGTAAGCATAACCTAGTTTTCTCCATCAAATTACATCTTGAAAATCCAATAAACATTTTATAGCACATAACATTTAATAGTTGTTTTCTATTGTTAAGTCTGATAACGGCCTAGTTTGCTTCTGCTGAGAAGCAATTCCTTTCTAATTGAAGTTGGGCCAGATGAGATACAATACTTTAAATACAGTTTTACAGAATATATTTGATATGAGGCAACTTCTATAGTTTGAATTTGTTAAATGTCTGCATGCTCATAATAATTTGAGTAAATAATAAACAATTTAAAAAAAACTGGTACAATAATTCATTATTCCAATCGACAGGCTGATCATTGCAAAGCACAATCAATCCAAAAAGTATGCATGTAACATGTAGATAAAATTAATGAACTATTTTAATTATTGTTGAAAATTAAACAATGCTTTTGTTAAAATATTGTTTAAATTTGGCTGAACGAGGAATACAAGTTGTTGTGGTTTCGTTGGTGTAGCTGGTGTATCACTGAAGAGGACGACCTTGTCGTTGAAACGCGTCTGATAATTAGGCGTATTTTTTTTTATGAGAATTGTGTTCTGTGTGTTTGTTATACTGTATATTTTTTCTCATAAGTCAAGCTCAACATTTAATGAGGAATACAAGTTTAATCCTAGAACTAGCAGACACCTTTTTTCTGTAATGGTAGGAATTTTTAGTCAGTTAGTATGTAATACAAATATTTTAATGCATCCAAATCATAAAGTGTTGCATATCACTTAGTTCACAAATCTCTGAAAATTATTCGTAATAAATATACTTAAAAAAAAAAATTATTGTAATTATGTTTATTGTTTTTGTGTAAAAAAAAAAAAATTGTTGAACTTTTACTTATGTAGCAACTAATTTTAATCATATTTTTAAAATTCTAAGATATACAAAAGAAGAATTTTTAAATTTTAAATTGTTGAAGTTGTGAGAACTGACCTGTCAGAAAAGAATATTTTCTCAGAGAATATCATTAATGCCGTAAATATATTTAAAAAATAGAAGGGCATATTTTTACAACTGATTTATAGAAAATTCTCTATTTTTTAATTCAATTTTGTTTTAAATATAAAAATTTAAATAGTTAAGTTGTGCCAATAAAAGAAATAAAAAAATACCAATAATACAGCAAAACACAATTACAACAAAAACAAGTATGAATTCAAAACAAAATAAAAATACTAATATAAATCTATTACACAAACAAAAAATTAATTAAAAATTAATCCAAAGCAAATTGTTATAGTTTACTTATTTATTTGAAAAATGAACACTTGAAAACAACAGTGTTAGAGATAGAATTTCAGGTTTCCAATGGATTGAGACAATAAAATAGTTTTTAAAGGGTGAAAAAATAGATATATTCTAATGTCTGTGTAACTGTCGCTTTTGCAACAGCACCACCATGGATCCAAACTGTCTCATTTGCGACAGCTGCCAGTCAAGACTACGTTATTTTGAATTTAGTAATCTCTCTCATCTTATTTTGTGATATTCATTAGTACATGAACAAAATCTAAATATGTACATATAAACATTTCAAACCTTTGATTTTATGTAGCTGCCAAGATTTTCACAATTTAAGCTAATTGAAGTTTCTATTAGTGTGGATTTTAGAATTCTACTACCAGGACACAAGTTCAATCACCAACTTTACTAAAACACTAAGAAAAAAATGTTCAAATGAAATAGTCAACTTACCCCTCGTAATAAATGAGGGACTGGACTAGGTGGTGGTTTATTATGATTGGCTCTCAGCAATGGTGGTGGCGGAGGTGCTGCAGATGTAGTTTTGGCTGGAGGTTGAGGCGATGCTGCTGGGGGAATGGTAGGTGTAGATGTCGTTGGAGGTACAACTGCTATATTCTCTTTCATTTGTTGCGACTGACGTAGCTTTTTAAGAAGAACTAACTTCATTTCTTCATTACGTAGTTCCTCTCGCAACCTGCGCATCATTCTTTCTCTTTCAGCTACTTCTGCAGGGCTCAATTCCTATTGAAAATTTATATTTTGAATATTTAGACTGTAGTTTGACACAAATAAATTTTAAATCGAAAGTAGAGCTTTTAATTTATTTATGATAACAATCAATAGTCAAATATGAAAAAAAATTAGTATATATGGAAAAATGGAAAGAAGAAGGAGATGTGGAATGTCAAGGGAGAGATGGACACAGGATGTAGAGGAAGGCCAGTGGCGTAAATAACACCTTGGCGATGCCAAGAGACTCAGCAAAAGACACAATAAAATAAAAACTATAATTATAAGTAAAAAAAAAAAAAAATGCTCAAATAAAAAGTTCTTACGAATGCAAGATTATTATTACATTATCAACATGTAACTTAAAATTTAGGGGGTATCTCTCCGAGAACTCTAGAGGTATATACAAGTGAATTAGGGGATTTTTTAAACATTGTTGATTTACTTACCTGATATGACTCAGTCCTTAAAAGCCACCTAGAAAATGAAGGGAGTAAAATAAAATATTTAGGTCCTGCTATACAAAATTAACGAATTAGATTAGCTTCAAATCAAGTTCTTATAGATATAACTATAAGCGAAATCTAACAAGCGCCATTGTTTTCACTTATTTTGGATATAACACAGGATATTTCAGAAATTAATTAACTCTCGGTTGTTATAAGATATGATTCATACAAACATGATATTGACAAACTTGAAATAAAGAAATCGTTTTAGGTTTTATGCAAGTGTTAAACCAAAGTAAAGGATTAGAGGAACAAATTTTTAAGTTCTTAGAAAACAATGATATTTCTATTATTAAATGCTGCGGAGAGGAGTTTACGGAGTGTCCATCCCGAGTGGTACATACACAGAGTACAAACCAGAATAAAATCAAAATTGACAAAATGCCGATTATGTCCATTGTGCAAATCATAATCTTAATTTGGTTTTAAATGACAGAGTCAAATCAGTTCAAGAAATTACAGATTTTTATAATCTAATAAATATTTTTAAATTATTTATTTCATTATTTACATATACAGAAAATTAAAATTTTTAAAATCTTATAAAAAAAAACTAACAAAATCAAAGATCTTAACAACACGAAAAACAAATAAATGAAATAAATAATAGGGATCCCTGAGACAAAGCCTGTTTTGGGATTTCCATCATTAAATAAAACAAAATAATTTATGGAATTGGAAGATTCTAAGAACAACTAACTGCCTCTTTCAAAATAATACAACACTTGTAATGAAAAGTACATTTTCCATAAATAAAAATAATATACAATCTTTTCTGGTTAATTAACTCCTCTCCCCTTCTAATAAAATTTCCAATAAAAACACAAAAATGCAAAACTAATGTTAAACCATGTTATAAATTTATTTTGTTGGGGGTAGGGCACCGATGGGTTCGGCGCAACGTTGGATTCAGTCGTGGTTTGGTTGGTGTAGCTGGTGTATCACTGAAGAGGACGACCTTGTCATTGACGTCTGATACTTAGGCTTATTTTTTATGAGAATTGTGTTCTGTGTGTTTGTTATACTGTATAATTTTTCTCATAAGTCAAGCTCAACATTTGATACACACAGTCTATGTTTGGTGAGAGACGTAAACGACTTTAGTTATGCCACTGATAGATGGTAGGGAAGGTACAATGTAGAGAGAAATGAAGATGAATTGTAAGGAAAAGTCAACCATACAGGGCTGTAGAGCAAACTAAAAGTAAATAGTAACGACCAATAGTACATGGTGAAATTTCAGTTTAAAATTAAATAAATGAAAACACTATTGTACTTTAGACAATAGTTCTTATGGACAGGCATGGTCGTTGAACAGCAAGGCTCAATAAATATTGTGGAAAAGGGGAAATAGTGTTTTATTTAATGTTAGCAGAGCTTAAAGCTGATTAAGAAAAAAAAATACTTAAAGAAAATTAGTTTCTTTTCAAAACATAATATTATGGAGCACAGCAATATTTTTCTGTAAGACCCTCGATGTTTACCTTAATAGGAGGTAAGGGTGGCATCTCCCCTTCATCACTATCACTATCAAATCCTCCTCCGTTAGTGTAACCATTCAGTCTTGGTTCATCATCAGACACTATCATAATATCAGGACTTTCTGCATAACTCCTCGACTCTGTTCTAGGTCGAAGACTTCTTCGAGGTCCCCATCTCTCTTCCACAGACCTTGGTGGAGGTCTCATAATTCCTGGAGCAGTTGGTGGAGTCATCTCTGCAGGACTACCTCTTCGTGAACTAATAACATATACAAATTTATTTAATAATTAGTGCATGCTCACAATTAAATTACAAGTTAAGGGCAGTATATGCCACAGGTTAAAGCACAAAATCTACATTATTTCTTTGTATAAAGTATGGCCTTTATTTCATTCTGAGCTCCACCTAGATAAAGCACAAATTATCCATGGTTAATGTAAATGATACACTTTTCCAATAATGTAGTTCATATTTAGTTGGCAGCATAGGTAATTCATTTACTGTGTTAACACTTTGGGGACTGCCATTACATCTGACACAATATATAATATACAGGCCTCCCATCATGCCTGATGTAACTCAAAAGATCTACTTAATAACTGTCACTTCTACAATGATAATAGGCTTCGACAATTTATTCCTGCTCTTTTCTAATTCACACATTCTACACTAGAGTGCAGTGGATTACAATAAAATTTTCATATATTCACTTTTTACCTAACCAGTATATACGAAATATAGGACACGTTTGGTAATTATAAAAATTTTGACCTGCATTTTTTGGCGGATCTTCACGTTAGGGTAATGGAAAAAATGATTTTTGACACGCCATCCATACGTTGTGGTTGTCGTCTACACAGCACGTTATCGGCCACAAAAATTTAGATAGGAACATGAAATTTTGTATAAGAGACTATAGTGTTCATATAGAACTCTATTAAAATTAAGAAAAATCTAACTAAAAATGTCAACATGACAGTCATTTCAAACATTGTTTTGCTCATATCTCATCTGTTATTCAACTTAAACATACTAAATTAGATAGAAATTTGCAGATTCCAATTTTGCATGTACAGTAATGGTAAATCTCACGCTTATAAAAAATGGTAGTCATTGTCAAAAATGTAATTTTGAACACTTATCTCCCAAGAAAATGATATTTATAGTAATGAGATCTGGCAGAGCAGAGTCATCGACACAAGCATAATAAATGGAGGCTCCTTCAGATATGCAGAGCTTCGAGAGGCGCTACGAGTAAAAGAAGTGGAGACATCTACAAGTATATATAAACATCTACAAGGCTCAACTGACATCAAGAAATACATGATTATGTGGCTTAGAAACATTGATCAAGAGAGACCTGATAAGAAAGTTGAAAGAGAGGGATCCAGAAAGGTTCCCTCAAAGCCAATGTGAGGACCCTTGAGGGTTTAGAGTTAAATATAATAGATTTTGTTGGTCTATTTATTACTTACCTACCTGCAAGTTCCCAACAAAGTGTAAATCTAATAGGAGCTTCAACAATACTAACGATAATGAAAACATAACATTGGATTACCTTGCAAATTCAAGTTCTCTTGAAAGTGACGAGGTACCAATTTTGTATACCCCCCCTCTCCACCATTTTATAATACATAGAAGCTAATTATATGTTATGTATGTCTAATGTATATATTTTATACATAAGGAAAAGCGCACAATAAATTAAGGAATATTTTACACTTACAAGCATTTTACGCATGTGTGTCCGTGGCAATTAACGTTTTTATTTATGTTATCCAAATACCAATAATAGTAGTTTTTTACTATTTTTGTTGATGCATTTTTAGGAGCAGTTGATTAAACTGACATTTTAAAACCCCTTTACAAACATGGGGCCATTTTTAACATCACATTTTTTTGTTTTTGAGTAACATATTTTTATGTAAAACATTATAAACATTTGGATTTAGTAATAATTTCCAATATAACTTAAAAATTTGTCTTTTTTTTCCTTGTGGTTTGAAAGTGAAAGAATGGATTGTTGTTATTATTGATATAGTCTATTAGTAAGTTTTCCATTATTTCTGTTTAAAAATAAGTAGCCTAAAAAAAAGACCCAGAGCTAAAAATTAGGTCTAAGCAGTCAAGTAACAGCAAATGTCCTGAAAAAGCATCACTTTTGTTGTTGTTGTTAAAGACAGAAGTTATAATGTACAGTGCTTAATTATATTTATTCAGTTTTCTTATTTATCTGTATTTTACAGAAATAGAGTTTTGGCTTTGTACATTTCAATGAAATAAATCTGTAATTATTAAATAACAAATTTTCTACATGTGTATTATTTGATTATCGATGATGCAATGTTTTCAGACACATAATAGCTCAGATTTATCCCACTGAATACATGCTGCCAACTAAATGTAAAACAAACAATATAATTCTGCAGTTATAGCAGTTCTGAAGAGGAATGTGTGGAGGTTAGGTTATAAAATCTTAAAATAATGTTTTACTACTCATGAAATGTAGTTTTCGACAAATATAGGGCACAACTTTTTTGTTTTTCATAAAACGAAAACTGATTCAAACACAAGTTTAGGGGTTGCCATCTTGTAATGATAATTACTCAGCCCGATTATATAATTTAATAAATGTAATGGCCCAAAAGTTGATTTCTTGGACCTTGTAGGAAATGTTGTTTGGTAAATCAACAGGTATTTTATTTTCTTGTAGTTTAAAGGTGAAAAACCTCTGGGCCATCATCGCCTTGTTAAAAAAAGAAAGAATAACAAGTGTTGGACAAAAGAGACCTGCTAGGAAAGATGAAAGAGAGGGATATAAGATGACATGAAAAAAGGTGTAGATTAAACTAGGGTTCCTTAAGTTTGCCAAACTCAGGGTAAAACAGTGATTATACAGGTTTTTTTAACCTTAAAATTATGTATTTCACTACTTTCTTGGTTGTTGGTTAGGTTTGTATATATTAAAAAGGTTTCAAATCGCTTCACTTGTAGGCTATCAGTCTCTCAGCTCTGGGCCTTGAAGCTGTACATATGTGAAAGAGCCTCCACTCAATATGATCGGCTATGGCGGATTTCGTATCTATATGAATATTAAATTTTCTTGGGAGATCAAGATTCAAACATAGGCTACATTTTACAATAACTTTGATATTTGTTATCATTGAGAGGTGGGGTTGGTGGGGGCAGAATTGAAATCTGTAAATTTTTATCTATTTTAGTGTGTTAAGTTGAATAACATATGACAGCAGAAAACTATTTAAAATGGTATCTATTTTGAAATTTATAATTAGATTTTTCTGAATTTCAATGAGGTTCTATATGAGCACACTACTCTATACCAAATTGTATGTTCCAAGCTAAATTTTTGTGGCCAATATTGTTCTTAGTTAACATATTTGTAGGAGCAGTCATATAAGAGAATTTATTATGTTAAAAGAAAGTTTGATAGTACGGAAAATGCAGATTTATATTTTCACATTAAAATACAAAAGTTTTATTAATATAAGGAAAATAAAATAGATTGTAATTTAAACAGTTACATATTTATTGTAATTTCGAAATTTTTGGGCTGTAAGACATAAATAGAATAAAACTCAAATACAAATTCTCAAAAAAATTATGTTTACTAAATCAAACGTGTTTCAATGACAAAGTCACCATCCTCAGTTGATACACGGGCTACAATAACTAAACTATAACTCAGTTGAACTTCAATTAATGCTGTATGAAGACGATGAACTGATTATGTCAAACAATCTAGAGTAGCAGAGAGTAAATGAGTGGTATGAAAAGTTGAGAAGAAGTTACCATGTGGGTGGATGCAGAGAAGAGTAAATTGATGAAGAGAACAGGTCGGAGGAGGAAGCCAGAATAACTTGCGATGGAAGAGCTTTAAAAAGAGTGAATATCTGGGAACCATAATAAGCTGTAATAGAAAAGCTGATCCAGAGATATTAAATAGAACAAAGGAAGCAATGTCAGCTTATTATAGATCACCACAAAACAAAATTACAGTTGTACAATTCAGTGATAGTTCTAATAATGTTAGACAGAACTGAGAACCTGCCACATCTGGACACGCACTTGAGCAAAATAGGCAATGAAAAAAAAAATACTTGAGAAGAGTCGCAGGTAAAACAAGAAGAGATCGGCTAAGTATTGAAAGGATCAAGAGTGAAGTTGGCCAACGAAAATCTATCAGAGATTGTAAAGGAATAGATATGAGGAGATTTTTTGGTGATAGATAGCAGTGGAGACGTTGGCGTAAGGCTACCCTGACGGCTAACAGGATAAAATGAAGATGAATGACTAGTAACAATAGCAAGGTTGAGATCTCTCTAATCAACCCAAAAATTAATCTGGTATTCATTGTAACATGTGAGTATTTTAAAGCTTCTGCTCAATTGATCAATGCAATAAGAGAAGCAAACTTGACATTTTATTTGATATACTTTGGCTGTGTTGTATGGGTATATTTCGTTTTACCTTCCATAAAAAAATAAATGATTATGAAATCCCAACTTCCAATTTTGATTTATTTCTCAATTTTTATTTTGATCAATCTTGAGATAGTAACTGAATGTATGGGTGTGAATTTTTGAGTTAAAAAAAATTAATAATTGTAAACACCATCATCGGAGGGTTCTAAACTAATATTAACAAATTAAATAAGTTATAAAACTTAACTGACAATCTCCCCCCCCCCCCCCACTTCAGTTCAGGTGGATCGGCCAATAATGATAGATAACTGACTCCTAAATTAATGGTGTTTGTGTGTGCAACTTTGAATGAACACTAGTATACAAATGACGTTAAAGAGTTGAACAAAATTTGAGATGTTGGTTTGTAGAACCGTTTCAATATTGTGGTGACTTAAATTGAGCCTTATACTGTTGCAAGCTGACATGAAGTGTATTGAGGGGGAGTAGGGAGAAGGAAGGGAAGTCAGTCTACGGTTGCTATAGTAATATTTTTACCATAAAATATCGCCTAATTTTGAGAAATGAATAGAGCGACTTCTGCATGAGTAGGCCTACTCTTTAGTTTAGTAAAATTTGGCTAAACATTGAGAAACATGTTTTGTTTGTTTTATTGTGATCAGGTTCTTGTTTTTATTTCATGTACTTTAGTTTCTGTGATTTAAATATGGGTACTGAAAGAAAGTAAGGTAAAAATATACACTGTGTAGCAAGAAAACTAGTTAGGCGTGTTAGCGAAAAATGCAACAAAGGTGAATAATTGGATAATTAACACGGCCGTTAAGTCGATGTAATTTAAAGTTAAAAATTATACGGGATGATCCATAAAAACTATATCAACCATCCGAAAAGAATCTAAGGAGATGGGTACCAAAAAATTTGTCAGCTCCAGGTAAAAACAGCAAATGGATTAGAAAATCTTTGGAAAATGGGTGAGGGAAAAACATATTCCCAATTTGAATTAATATTCTCTAGTAGTGTCCAATAATACTCTCTGGAACTGTATACAGGAAAATAATCCACCATATTATTAGAAAAATAATATTCCCTTTCAACCAGACATGTATACGACTGAACTAATAGACATGCGGAATAACTGTTTGAAGTGGATAAAATGTTTAAGGGAAATGAACATGTTTTGCGTCTACCGCTATACATGTGATCTCAATTCAAGTGAATTGGCTTAGTTGAAAGCAAAACTTGGAGAGAGGACAGACTATTGGGACTTATCAATGTTAAAACTAACAGAAGTTGTACAACTTGCAAAGTTGTTTGCCCTTTAAAATGATGTATCTCATGAGAGAAATTCTGCACATAATTTAGCCAAGCGCTAGTTTGTAACTTTTGTGACCCCAACCTTTATTAGGCCAGATTCAAGACAAGCAATAGCCAATAGGTTGCGTATTCCTTTCACTATATTACTCATCAGCTCGTAACAGTAAGAAATACATAGGAGGCTTGAGTTCATTACGAGTAAAACCATGTATAATGTTATTTGGATTGAATAACAAATATGTATGCAGAACATTTAGTATAAATATTGATTCCTGACGTTAGGGAAGTAATGAAGTGATGTCTAATCAGTGAGCTAAGATGATGAGCTAACAGTTATTTCATCTGTTAATGTGGAATATATTAAAGTGAAATATTTTTCATTCTTACTCTCTCTTACTGTTTTTATACATATGAAGAAAATATTTTGATGAGACAAAAAATTGCTACCAATTGAAGATGTCATAATGTTTAAAAAATACAGTAGGCTCGCAATTATTCAACCTAATTTGATGGTCAGTCGACCTCGGTGGGCTAGATGTTGCAGGTAAAATACTACTTATGCAATCAGCATTCACAATTTGAAATAACAAAATATCAATAACATTTAATCGCATAATTAAACTTGTGTTTATAGACTTTGAACAAAGATTAATGTTAATTTGATGTAATTATGGAAGGATAGTTAAATAAAATTATGAAAATATTTATAAAACCTTAACATTATTTATGTAAAGAATGTTACAAAGATTACATATATCGGGCAACATTTTAATATAAAAACAACATTGAATGTACTGTAATTCTTACAGGGCACTGCCTAGATTGGGCTATTTACAAAATATAATCTTTCATTGGAATCCCTCTCCATGACAATAGTGAGGGGGAATTGGTATCTCTTTGCGCAGATAATCATCACAAAGTAATTTTTTGTAGGTTTAGTTTCAGAGGTCTTATGTACATTATAATGAGCTATTTCACAGGTTTTTTTTTAAGGTTATGTCAATGATATTACTAGGTTCATGACATATATGTTTCCAGTTCCACCAACTTCTAATTATAGTCTGTTAATTTTTTTTTTTTTAATGACTGTTTTTATTGGAATTCCTTCATTTAAATAAAATAATATCCCTACTATAACAAATTTTATATTTTAAGTTAAACATAAATGAATTATTGTTATCATGATTAACTCCTGTAAAACAATGAGGAAATAACCAGCGATAAATAAAACAAGTTTTTTATAAATATGTTGAGAGAATAACTGAATTTCAACTTACGCTACACTGAGATCCACAACTGATTCATCATCTACGTCCATTTTTTCCATTGTGTTGCTGTCACTGAAAACAAAATATATAAAATTTATGGTACATATAAATATTTACGCCCTTAAAAATGATTATGTACATACAATAACATTTTAATTTTACAAAATAATTTTCATTTAAATCAATTACTCGTAAAAAATTATTATTTTCCTTCAAATGAAATTTGGTAAAAATCATGAACTTTTTATAGTCTAATTCTCTTAAATTTTATTGAATAAATATTGAAAATTAAGATTGTTAATGACACAGCTATAGATATATATTTTTTTTAAATTTGTTTAACAATTCCTGACTATAAGTAATATTTGAAACAAAATGGGTTGAATAATTTGGTATAAAATCATTTAATTCTATCATAAATATTTGTTTAACGATTTTTTAATTTTTAGCCGATTATTATTCAATGAAATCTCCTGTTTACAACGTTATAACATTTAATTATAAAAACATTTGTTCTTACATTAAAATGTTTTTATATAGCTTGTAGTGCATTTGGAACATATTTTTGGGATTCGGTTGAACATAAAAAAAAAAAAAACTAAAATTTAAAAAATGAAAAAATTCATAATTTCCACTTAAAAATAAAAACTTTTGAGAGGAATGAAAAAAGAGTTCTTCAATAGGTGAAACAAATTTTAAAGCTCTTATAGTTCTTAAGATATCTGACAGGTTAACATGGAGTTCAAATGATTGTAAGATTAAAATCAAATGTATGGCTATTTTTAAATCCTGTTTTCTAAAGATGTATTTATTTCTACTTCATGTCCTTTTTATCATGTCCTTTTTATCAAGTACTTTTACTATAAATTCAACAAACTGTTCACTTTTAAACATGTGGTTTTAAGAATTTGTTTATTTTATAACTTGATAAAAAGATATTATATTCATTAAAACAAAGATAAATATATATATTTAATGATTTTTTTTCCACGAATTAAGCAATATTTTTGAAATTCCGCATGTTGAAAGTTTTAGAAGGACGTAATTTCCATTTAGAAAGACCCAAACAAATTTCAGCTCTGTAGCTTTTGTAGAACCTAAAGAAAAGGGTATATGAAAATGCTCAATATAACACGGGGAATATAAAACTATAAGAACTAAGAAACTACTTATACTGTACAAAGTTTTAATATAGATATTATAGCTTTTTTGAACTCTCTCAAAACTTAAATCCAATGATAACACAGATTTCTTTTCTAAGACACAAGATAGGCATCATTCAAAAATATAATTTTTAACAGTATGCTGTAAACATTTTTTAAATCAGTAATATTTGTTCCAGAAATAAACTGGAAATTATAGTTCAATATCAGTCAAATTTGGCAAAGAAACTAAGTTTAACTATTCGTTAAATTTATTATACATAAAATAAAGGTAGAAATTTTCAAAATAACATTAAGAAATATCAATCCATCATACCTCAAGATCCTACATCAGTCTATAATAGCTAATTTTATAATTTAACAATCTACGTTTAATACTACAATAGAGGCAAACAAACAAGTGTATCCGTGAATTAAAAAAAAAAGGAATTCAAGTCCTATCACATCAACATTATCAGTTGTGTGGTGAGTATATTATATTCTATCTTCATTATCATAATACTGACAAGGGCTATATAATAAAACACAACAGAGATCATCTGTTACAGTCTGACCCAAATCGTTAATTGCTTTCGTTTTTTTAATGTTTCCAAAATTAACGATCAATTACAGTTTACGAGAAAATTTCTTTTAAAGATCAGTATATTACAGGTTTCCACTTTTGTTTGAGTAATAAACTTTGATACTAAGCTAAACTAAACTGTCTAAATTCATAAAAATCTTTTTTTAATTCCATTTTTATTAGCTCACGGATTAGTGAAATTTTAGTTGCAATGTATGTTACGTTTATTCACAGGTGAATAAGGTAAGATTCAAAAGGATTAGTTGACGTAACATACATCGTAAAAATCATTCAATTTTTATCATCGTTAATTAGAACTTTAAGAAAGTCATAATTGGCTATTACAAAACTGCTATAAAAAGTTGATACAGCCCCGTCATACGATGTAATACAAGCAGATTCTTTAAATGAAATGTGCAAAAGTTGGTTTCTTCGACCTTGTAAGAAACGCTTAATTGTAATGGTAGATCAAGGGGTGTCTTATTACCAAGTAGGATAATTGTGTTTAAAACAGTTGTTTGACAGGTTGTCTGAACCTTATAATTGTGTAGGCCTATATCACTACTTCCTTGGTATCAGCTAACCTCATAGATGTCTATATATAAAAAATCTTGACTCGCTTCATTCATGTCAGTATCTTAGCCATGGTGGGCCTTGAAAATGTACATAAAGTACATGAAGGAACCTCCATTGACAATGCTCATGTCAGTGACAGCCCTCCTTGATCTCGTAACTATAATACACATTTTCTTAGAAGGTCAAAGTTTGAAATTATATTTTTGGCAATAACTTTGCTATTTGTTATTGCAGTTGGTACCATTACTATCAAAATTAAAATTTTTTAACTAATTTAATATGATAAGTTTAATAAGACATGAGGTATGAACAAAATATTTTTAAATTGAGGTAATTTTTCACATATAATTAGATTTTTGCTAAATTTTAATAGGATTTTTATAACACCACACGATAGTTCCCTATACCAAATTTCATGTTTCTATCTTAATTTTTTTGGCCCAACTACAAAATTATGATGTTTAGAAAAGCAATGTAAATACTCTTTTTAAAAAAACTACTTGGTAGGAACACAATTTAAGTATACTTGGTAAGACTCTACTTGATCTGGCAATACAATTTACATTTTTTACCAGTACCAAAAAACTAACTTTTAAGCACACCATTTAGAATCCTTGTACGGTAACCAACAACTTGTTTGCAAATGAAAATATTTCATATCATGAGTTTGTGTGTAAACTATGACTGAGGATAACAACTTAGTCATTGAAACATCATCTTGGTGAGGTGTTAACTTGTTGTTGAACTTTGCGGGGGAGTTTACAAGCTACTGAACTTCTACTAACAAATAAAAAAATATCACTAACTATGATTAAAATACAGAATGAGATACAAAAGCTTCTAAAAAATTAATACAAGTGATATTTAAAAAAAAATCCATCTACTGTAATTCATTACACAAAACCTGAAAGCACGGCATTGGTATTGATGGTTTGATTATTCGAAATAAAAACACTCACATGAGGCATGTGGCAAAATTTATGTTGTCAGTCTTTGTTGGTGACTGGGCTGTTATGAGCTTCATGTTGTTTATGTAATTTATGTAAAGGAACAATGATCAAAAGTACAAGTAATATTAATAACATTTTGGTTATATGTTATATTTACCAAAATGAAAATGTTTCAGAAATTAACAGGTTCAAAGTAAATTGGAAAATAAAAATGTAAAATTAAAACATGGAAAAACATTGAAAATGGGGAAAAATTATATAAGGGAAAAATCATATAAGTGATTTTGATGTCATGTTTATGACACAAATCAAAGAACTATACAGTTCCCGAGTAAATTAAAAATACAGATATAAAATTAAGACATGCAGCAAAGAAAAAAAATCAATCACACACACGTATATATATATATATATATATATATATATATATATATATATATATATATATATATATATATTTACTTATAACAATATCCCTCTTCAATTAATGTGAAAATAACTTACTACAACTAATTACTATTGAAAATAAATAAATCAATGATTTACCAAAACTAGTACTTTCATACCAGTTGTTACTGTTTAAAATTCTCAAATCTAAATGATACAGTAAAAGTGAAGTGCAACGTTCAATAAATTATACTTACTCGCAAGTAAATTACTGAAGTCAAGGTGAACAATAAAGATAATCAATGTGGAAATAGATAAGAAAAAATGGAAGAGAAAAAAAACCAGAGATTATTTTATGATTGCACGACATACAATCACAATGTGCTAGGCATACTTCACTTATCTTATGATTTAAAAAGCTTTTTCTAAAGTCTTCCTACTTCAGTAACCAATCCTTAAAACTAAATTCCGATGAAAGAGTTGAATCAACATTAAACAAGATTATATGTAGCATCTTACTATATCTCTGAGATAGTATAAAGTGTTAAGAAACGAAATAGGCTAATCTAATTTTTAAAATAGTGTTTAATAAACTAAAATCCAGTTTTACAAATGTTTACACGCTAAAAACCAATGTAATAGATTTATAATAACTAAGACTCAAGAACAAACAATAAAGCCGGCAGGTGAAGAAACATTTCACACTGGTGTAACAATTGTACTAATTGTTCGCAAATTTCCTTTGAAAATATAGCAAATTGCAACCGCCCTTAATACAAAGTTGAAACTGCAACCTCCCTTAATGCAAAGTTGAAACTGCAACCATTAAAAGCAGCAATCATGAGTTCCAATACACGTTTTTAGTGTTTGTCCAAATTTATACACACACACTTATAATTATTTTAAGTTATTCAGAGTCATTCAAAATTACATGGTAATATTTCAAGAACTGATTTTGTTAGCTTAAAATTTAAAGTTTATATAAACATAGCTCCGAAAACACATAGTTGTTCATTTTATGTTTACAAACGTATGGGAAAGAGTTATAAAATATTAAAATTAATATTAAAAGCACCAGACACCATTTGAAACTATTAAAGGAACATTTCTATTACTGGTATGTTTCTGGACAATGAATTAAAATATTATTATTAACTATTTTTATAATTCTATTGGTTTATACTAATATTGGGTATAGTAAACAATTACAGAGAAGTTATATTTTTAGTTTTTTGTTGATAACTTAGTTACCCTTTGACCTACAGAAAAAATGAAATAAATCTTTCTCAAAAACTTCTTTTTTTTAATAAAAAACTTCTGTTAAATTTTTTATTGTAAAACCACATAATGACCAACAGACGAAAAAAGAAGCATTTCCAGACCCATGTTTACATAAACTTATTTTCTTATTTTTAGCTTTAAAATTAGTCCCAAAATAGTGCTGTGTAATTTTGAACCACTCGTATTTGATCATATTGGGCATTTCATGATCAGTCTGCCAAATTTTGGGCCATCAAAAAAAAGTTTCCATAAAATATATCCAAAAACGCTTCATTTTCATCCATTGTCTTTTTTCAAAAATAAAATCTATCTTCTCAAAATCGGCTACATCAATTTCGTATAAATTCTTCTCTCATCTCTTTTATGTATCATCCTTGACCTTTCATGCTTCTTAATTTTCAAAAATTTGATGTTAACTCTGGTGAGATGTCTTTGGATCATATGCCCATATAATTTTAGTTGTCTTTATCTGATTGCAGTTACAAGTCTTCCAGTTTTTCGTTTGATTTCAGTCTATAGTCTGCTTTCATTATTCTTTGGCATTGAATTCTTAGTGTTCATTTATCGATATAGAGGGGGGGGGGGTATCCAAGTTGGTCAGGTTTGCTAGTCAGACACTAGAGTTGTAATATTTGGTGTTTGTGGACATGGTTTTTATTGGAACTTTTAAATTTCGATGCCTACAAACTGACATTTTTGATGACAAATATTTTTGGTGGGTTTTGTTTTTTATTGAGTTTTAGAAATGGAAATGTAAGAAAGTTTGTGCATTGCTTATTTTGTTTCATTAGCTTATGAAACAAAATTGTTTCATGTTATATAATCATACAAAGTTGTTCCCACACCTTTATTGACTTTTATTTGTTTAAATAAATGAATAATATAACTCGGTTTATTTTTCACTTGAATTATAAACATGTGTGTACCAAATTTCGCCATGACATTGCAAAAAAATCGGAAGTGAACTTTAAATTAAAAATGAAATAGGCAAACATATCATGATACATGAGATTGTATAGTCTTATACAATGGAGGGAGGGGGAGAGAAATATGTTTTGTCCTTGTAGTTTCAAAATGCAAATATTTTTGTTTGTTTTTCATATTTAAAATAACTTGAAATTAGGAGATACCTGTTATACGATAAGAACTTAAACTACTAGTAAACAATAATATATTATTGGTCAAATAATACATATTCTTCACCATTTAACCAAAATTCTCATTCAAAAGTAAATTGGAATGTACCTGGAATCATGATCAAGTTTAAGTTAATATTTTCCGAATTGCTGAAAATTTAATGTCTTTTACAGACTTCTAAATGATATCGTTGGCTCATTATACTTATCGAGTAGGTACATGAAGTATAGGATATTTGGTAATTGCAAAAAATTCAACCGATCTTTCATTTCATGACTTCAGGATACCGAAAAAGTGATTATCGAGATGCCTATCAGTTATCGTTTGTACATAAGCACAATAGCAGCAACAAAAATTAAGATAAAAACATGAAATTTTGTATACCACGCTAGTGTGCTAATATAGAAACCTATTGGAATTCAGAAAAATCAAATTGGAAATGTCAAAATAGTGACCATTTTAAATAGTATTTGTTCATATCTCGTGAATTATTCAACTTATAACATACTAAATTAGATAAATATTTGCAGATTTCAATTCTGCGTGTAATGGTATCAACCCCACCTCTCTACGATGACAAATAACAAAGTTATTTTCCAAACTGTAATTTCGAACCCTCACTTTTCTCAAGTTAATGTGATATTCGATATAATTACGAGATCCGGCAGGACCTCATAACTGACACTAACATAGGGAGTGGAGGTTCTTTGATCTATGTACAACTTGGAGGCTCGTTAGTGCCTAGCTATCAAGAAAGTAGTGATATACACAATTACGAGGTTCAGAAAACCTGTGTAGCAACTGTTTTAAACACTTGATTAACACTCCTTAAACTACCAATACAATTTAATATTTTCTAAAATGTCCAAGACAACTTTTAGGTGTTACATTTAGAGGATCTGCTTGTATTATATTATTTGTAATATAAATTGGTTTTAAGAATAATATAACCAATCTATTTGGTTTAATTAGTGTTTGTGTATGGATGTACGAGACAGTTTATATAATTTTTGTATACTATTTATTACATTAAGTTTGATTACATTTTACAATTATTGGCTAAACTGTGTTTATAGGTAGTTGTACAATTTTCTGATGACTATTTGCTTGACCTTTTCGTATAGGTTAGATAACAACTGAAATGATTAGTTTAAAGGAACCTGTAACACTGATAAGCTTTATCTCTACAGCCTGTTTTATAATACATTGTCACATAGCTCACATTGGGAATTGTAGTTATGACTGTCTTTTGAAACGTAATAATAATGAAACAAAATATATCAGTTTAAGTGTTTTATTAACAATTAATTTATCATTATTAAAATAAAAATAATAATCTTTTATAAAAATGCTTTATACTGTAAATTGGTTAATTTTATTGGTCAAATTTGTATACAAAATTCAATTTATTCTTTGAACAAAATAATTACTTTATCAAGAAGTAATACTTTTGCCTGCAATTTTATATAAATCATTTACTTGTGTATTAAGTAACAAATTTTCTATATGTTTGCTTACTTCGTTGTTTGGATTTTAGGATATCCAAATCATGGAGCTTATGTGTGGATGATATATAATTTCCATACGTTTTTTGAAAACCAGTCGTCTAAGGGTTTAAATTATTTGTTTTTATATTCTTCTTTATTTTAAGACTATCTTGAGTAGTGTAGTTGTGCAGTTCAAACCCCAATTCTTTAAACCAAAAATAACCTTAATAACAAAAAGCCGATTAAAGCTGGGAGACCGTATTGTTCCATAAAAACTATGTTGAAAAAAGTCGGAATTATAATTTTTTGTACTGATGAAAGTTATTATTTTGATAACTACCATACTCGCACACTGAACAAATATTTGGGAAAATTTTTACTTTCTCGTATATGCGTAGTATAGATAAAAAGTTATCTGATTAGTCAAAGAATCCGTGTTGAATTTTTGACTAATGTATCCCTTTCGATGTCCTATGATTCCGAAAAAGTGGTTTTTAGAATGATGTCTGTTTGTCTATATATCTGGCATCTGTGTACAGCTCTGCAGCACAAACACGTGGACCAATTTTAATCATATTTCTTGGACTTCTTCTTCATTTTCTGAAATCTTAATTTGGGTGTAGTGGCTAAAAGAAAAAACCCAAATTATGATTTTCCCAAAATTAACTTGATATTCTAGTGAAATGTGAAAATTAATGTGGAATGTAAGATTTTGACCAAACGAGTGAAAGGTATTACATGCCGGTAAACGCAGCTTTGAGAAATGCAACGTCGATGGCCATTCTAAAATTAAATCTTAGAGGCTCAAAGGCTGTATTGCAAGTAGTAATAAATCCTGAACTTAAGTGACTATTTGTTGTGAATCTATGAGCTGAGTGTCCTGCTAGAAATTTAAAAAAACAAACAAACAGCATTCCAGTGAACTCCAGGGATTGAAGGAAAAAAGAAGCTCCATTAGAAACATCATCTATCAGGTATCTAAGTACACCTTATTTGGACGCAAAAAGCAGACAGCTACAGTATTTTAAGAGGAATGGATGGAATCATGGAGGTCAGAATCCAAAGGAAGATAACTATATCAGCTATACATATAACCAGCGAAAAGAAGGGTGCTCTGCTTGCTATTTAAATATTCTCTGAGCAACAACCACTTTTGTCGCTAAGGCTGGCCATATAGTCATGGATTAATATCTACATCGTTTTAACCTATCATACTTCCATCTGCCAATTATGTTTTAAAAGAGGAATCTAAAATAGACATCCTTGTAACAGGTTTTTCTCCGAACCCTCCAATGACACATTGAGAAGATTGGTAAATGATGACAGAGAGCAAAAAACATCCTGACGAACTTGTAATAATTATAAGCTCTTGCTACGACCAGACTATACATTATCTGATATTGTATGTCTATATAATATCAAAGCAAGTTACCTGACACAATAAATTCATTTCTTATAAATTTGTTCCTATCCAAAAGTGATTCTCGTATCCAAACTGATTATGCAATCTACTACTCAAATATTAATTATAGATACACACAGACTTAAATCAAAGTTGGCTGATCGTAGAACTTTCAACCATTCTCAATAAAGCCACAAAATCCTAAGTAAATATCCCTAAATAATCAAAGTATCAATATAACTTTACCACATCTAAATTACGTAACATTAACACTAATATGTTGGAGCAGTCTGGAATTTATAAGATTAAGTGTGACTCATGTGATAAGTTTTATCTTGGTCAACCTAGGAGAAAGGTTATAACAAGTTTTAAAGAGCATTTGTCGCAAATTAAATTTGACAGTCCTAAAAAATCTATCGTTCCTCAACATGTTCTTTCTATATTTCATCATGTAGGAATGAAAAATATTAGTTTGATTAAAGAAAATAAGAACAACAAATTGTTGATAGCTTCGAAAGTATTTTCATTGTTAAAGCTGAAAATGATTTGTTGTTGAATTCTGATAAAGAGCCAATTCCAAATTAATTCTTCGTTATTTTCTTTGTTAAAACCAAGTTAAAAGCACACATTAGACCAATTTTAACTCTTTAATTTTATCTTGTATTTTCATAATACATATGGTAGTTGATTTTCCTTTATGTTTTAATATTAGTTATATTAGAGAACTTTGACTTGTACTATATATATATATATATATATATATATATATATATTCCATAGTTTTTAAACTTGTTAATTGTAAGTTATATTAGAGTGTTTGGATTGAGATATACGTCGTCCCTTCCTCTTTCTAGGGAAGGGGAGAAGCACTATGTACGCTTGACCCTTTATAAGAGTCGTCTCACTGTTACACTTAGTTTCGTATAGGTTTATATCCCTCTGAGGATAGTAGCTGTTACCAAAATGTACATAGAGTTTATTAAACTTTTTAACATTAATAGAGTTTTATTTGTGGTTGGGAGATAAGTTCTTTACTAACATTTAAAAGAAATTCTATGGAAGCACAATCTCAAATTCAAATATTTAAAAAGGACTGATGGAACAATGATTTTTCCCCAAAAGGTTCATTTTCACTTTTTTATTGTCAACTACCAAACTAACATTTTTGGTGACGGTTAATATAGGTTCGTTTTTATTTGATTTTGTAGATGCACAAGTGCGAAAGTTTGTGCAATGTTTTTGCACCAATTATTTTGCCTAGTTAGTATAAATTGCACTCATAAAGCACCAAAATATTTTATTTGAAGTAGATACATTTCGAAGTCGGTAAAACTGGCCTTATATTCTTGGACACTATGTATGTATTGTCTCAATAGTAACCAAATTCATTCTCTCCTTACCACCAAGTTGGAACATTTACCATTCTTTGAAGATTATCTCTAATAACTTTATTGGTGGAGGGACACCTGTTTTTGGATTTTATGAAAAGTAATTATTTAATTGATAACTTTTATACAATTTCATATAAAGAAATAGAATTTGCAGGTTAAGGAACAGCCCAGATACTATTTGGTTTAAAAAATGGGAAAATCAGAGTTCTATGAGACTCTAAATATCAGTAGAAAATAAGTAAATTAAACTTTATGGAAATTAGTAATACAATAATATAGTAAAAATAATTAATACAGCTTCAGGTTTGTAATAAGAAATACAGGCTTAATTTTCTCATGTCTTTGTCTACCCAAAGTTAAAAAAAAAAAAAAAAAAAAAAAAAAAAAAAAAAAAAAAAAAAAAAAAAAAAACCAGTTTAAGGCCCCATAACCTAATAATCTCAACTTAAAAAGATATATAATTTTCAACTAAATATTTTTAGAAATATTTTATCCTTTTAGATATTTCAATTAGACACAATAGTTTACAAATCAAAATTTAAAAAATGTGTTTTTACAATTTAAAGTCTGATAGGTATTTACGTAAGGAAATAAATAATGCAAAAACAATGCACTCTCTCATTCATGCATCCTCAAAACGAAATAAAACTATTCATCACCGAAAATGTCAGTTTTATAATTGACAGTTAAAAAAGTGAACCATGGACGCTGTCTTTGACAAAATATTTATATAGAGACTAAACTTGCTTGAGTCATAAAAAAACATCTCAATGTAAATTGTATTTGATTGGAATCAAGCTTTAAATGACAGAGGTCAAGGTTCATTTTTTCTTTTTTTTCCAATTATGCCTGGACCATAATATTCTTTTGTTTTCAATTTTACAGGTTTGGGTAATTAATCTTTATATTTAATTATAATTTGAACAAAAATGGTGAAGTGTATTTAATTATATCTTTTGCCCCAAGTACGACTTTTTGAGTTTTTTAGCGATCATTCAGAAACCGGCGTCTAATATGTTTTTCTGGATATTTAGAGGCCATATTCGAACATAATTTATCAAAATCGGAAGATTTTAAGAAAATAGTAATTTTGTGTTTTTTTCTTACAGCAGCTACCCCTCGATTTTGAGTTAAAAAAACAATGAAAAAAATCCCAAGTGATGGCCAAAATATACAATATACGAAATTTGCTTAAATTCGGTCCACACATTTGGAGGTATAAGCCACTATACACATACAACAAACATCATTCCAAAAACCACTTTTTCTAGATTTCAGGGAATCTGCAAAAAACTTGACAACAAATTTTTGACTCATCGGATAACTTTATCTTACTTTTTCAATGTAATAAAACAAATCAATGCAATTATTGCAATAGTACTAAATATTACATACGGAAAAAGATATTAAAAGTAATATAAGTTAGTTCTCTTTACTGATCTGCAGAATAATTATTTATAAATACCTTGTTTTTTTCAATTTGTTGCAATTTGAATTTTCATAGTTTTTTATAAAACACTACCTACCTGTTTTGTCGTACACATCCAGCTTCATTATTATATTGTGTGTTAGTGTTGTGTACAGTGTATATGTTTAAGTGATATATCTGCACCTAAAGTCGGCTAAAGTCGGGATTAGCGCTGTATTATTTTATTAAAAATTACGAAAATTATAATGGCATTGACTTAAAAAAGGTGTTTATTTAAAAAAAAAAATTATTGCCTAAGTTTTACAATGTTATACACGGAAAATTATGTACCTTAATCATAAACAAACCAATATCAACTTATTAAAATCTAACCTAAATATTTAACATTACAATTAAAAAAATAATAAATTCATTAAAAATAACACTCAAGATACATTTTAAAAAATTCTCTTGAAGTACTTCATTGGCTAGTTCGAAAAAAGTAACACTAACAAAACCTTAGTACTAAATTAAATCATGCAAAACTATTTATCATAAACAAGGAACCTGATGACACCAATTTTAAAATAACAAAATGGGAAGAAAACGTAGAGATTTACAATCAAAAATACATAGAAGACAAAAGTGAACAAACAACAGAAGTCAATCAAAAGCAAACAACACACCACACAGTTCAAAATATATTAGACATGCTTTAGTTAACACTGATTGAAATTTCCGGTTATATAAAATAATAAGGTTAAATATTGGTTATATTTGATATATTTGCTTAAGAGTGCGTAAATTAAAGAATGATATATGTTAATGAATATTTAGTTGAGGTGTTAATGGTTTAATAAAGGGGGTATAAAAATCAAAAATGAAGATAAAATATAAAATATTATTTATTATTATTTTGTTTACAATTTAACAAATAGATATTTTTTATTGTTAAATAACCTAGTAAAAACTGATTATTATAAATCTTAATTAATTTGCACTCTTGACTCTAATAAAAAAAACAACTCCCATTTAATTACAAAACGTAGTTTGACAGCAAGACCAGGTTAGGTTAGTTTAAGCACAATTTGAGCTTTGTTTAGTTGCGGTATTTTCTCTGTACACACTACAAAAAACCTTTACAAAGTTAAAATACATAGAAAAGTTACTGTAAAATTACCTTTCTGATTGTGCCCCTGAGTTTTGATCTTGTTCTAAAGAAGAATCTTCGTCTAAGTTTTTTCGCTTGTTTTTTTTATTGCTAGTTCCAGGTCGACCTCTCCCTCTTTTACCGAAAATTGAGCCTTTGGTTGTCAACCTTTTGATAGCTTTATTCACAGAACGTGCAGACCAACCTTTCTCTGGGAATTCACTCACTAACCGCTTTCCTTGCCAACCGTTGTTTTCATAATATTTTTGAATAACACCCAAATCTTCTTTTGTAAAATGTGGCATAGTCACTCACAAGACACTTTTTATACAGCCTACATGCACTGTTCTTTTTTATTATCAGTTTAAATTTCACTAGCACTATCAACAATTTGATACATTACAAAAACTAATTGTTTATGCAATGCGAAACCACACTATACTTTATGTTCGTACACCATAATTAATTTAATTTAAATACTACATAGAGTAAATACTGCAACAGCCATTTTAATACATAACCTGGTGCTTGTTGATGTCCGGAATATTAATTAATTTAATTCATTATCAAGTTTACCCAGGAAACTCAACAATCTGAAAAATAAAAAAAATAAATTGCTTTAGTAAGAAGCTTTTTCCGTTGTACGAAAATAAATGGAAACTCGATTTATTAAATATTTGTATAGTAAATATCCTATAATATATCTGCATTGTTATTGTTTTAATGTAAATTAAAAGACAACCGTATCAAATAAAATATGTAATTTTTGCCAAAATAAAAATTACCGGTGTTTTAAAAAGGATGTTTTATTAAGGGTGCCATAAATCTAAAAACTGTAGTAGTCATATGAGGAGTCGTAGATGATTAGAATTTGTAGCCAATAGCAACTAAACAAACAAATATACACCCTCCCTCTCCCACTCTCCATGACAAAATGTAATCCACCAAACTTTTTCCGATTCTGAGTAAATTGAGTTACTAGTCGATTGTTAGAAATAAACAGTTTTAAATACATTTTTATTCCTTTTTCATAAGTAATTTGTAAATTATTTTGTTTTAATAATGAATACATTTACAGTGAATAGGAGATGTCACGCCATGGACACAGGATGTCTACAAAGTATTTTACAAAAAAAATAGGAAAAATAAGACTAGAAACGAAAAAAGTTACAAAATCAGATGATATGAGAATACCAAAGGAATGAAAGAAAAATATATTTGAACCAAGGTCTTACAATGACTAGAAGTAAGAAGACATATTCACAAGTTAAGGTTAACAGATAATTATAGAAAGAAGTGGTGGGGAAATTACCAATTTGGTGATATGGAAAAACAACGACAGATGAATACTATCCCCGACTTAACTCCCTGATTAAGGAGATGCAAATAAAAAATAATGTTGTCACTGATTAATAAAATGTACAAATACACTAGTTTTAATTTAACAAATACTTATTATTTAAAACTGTACATAAAATTAGATTTTTACATTATAATAGATAGGAAGGCAGTAAACACATCTGAAACAATTTTACAGATTTATACAATTTTTTTTACAGAAAATTTTAAAACATCCTATTAAGACAACAGCAAATATTTTATACTACTTCTCATTATAACAAGTTGTAATGTTCAGCATATTAAGTGACGTGTAATATGTCTTTCCTTCTCTTGAATGCCAATTGACTCCGTATTGTTACCTAGGGATTTTATGCTTGAATGTGTTACATATTATTATTGTAACTATTCCAATGTGAATTGTACAATGCTCTTATTTTAAAATTCCAATCCAATTGTTTAAAGATGGACTAAACAACTCCCAGTCCTCCAAAACAAACATGAGTTCCTATCATGAATGGGCCGAGAAACAGATATTAATATGGTCTGAAAGGATCGAATGACATTAGTTACGAAACAAATTTTAGGAATGTAAATTAAATGATTAAGTTCAAACTAAATAACTTTAAAAAAACAAACAAAAATTTGTTGAAAATTTGTGTGTTTACTGAACACCCGACATGATTCCCTTGCAGCAAACCTCCATCACATTATCTTAAAAATCTTAAACATTGTGGACAGCACAATGTTCAAAGATCGTAACACTAATGAATAGGGATTACCTTCACACCAAGAAATGAAGAACCTACCAAAGTGATATTGGGATGGCACAAGCCAAGTAATGAATCAGCATTAGAAAAGAACAATGGTGTTTAAATCATGTTTGAATGTCTTAAAATGCTGTAAATTCCATATAAGATAGATACTGGTGAGTCCTATGCAGACTGTTGGGAAGGGGGGGGGGTTAATACTTGACTAATCCTAACAGAAGGTAGTGATGTGTGAGTTCGAATTAAAATACTCGGTGAATCCGAGTATCAAAATCCTCGGAGCATTCCGAGTAATAAAATCCTCGGTTTCGTATTAAAATATTCTGACGAAATCCTCGTAACTAGGAACAAGGAGGAGGTAATGTGCGAGTATGAATTCGAAATAAAATCCTCGGACAAGTTGTGTCAATTCCAAATAAAATGCTCGGTGTTTCTACTTTGGTTATATTAGTTTCTAAGCTGATTTTTCACTACACATTAATTAAACATTACGATTTTGAGTTAAAATGATTTAGATTGGGTAACAAGTTCAATTTAAAATAATAATATTAATTTATTTCCACATTAACAAAAAGTAAATTAAATTATTATTTAATTGTTATTATTTATATTTAAATAAATATTAATAGGTTACCATCTTTATAAAAAATATAGTAAATTAACTTATTTTAAATAACAACTAAATTATTAATGTTGGTAATAATTGTACTAACGTTAAACTACTGAATTTGTGTCGAGGCAGGATAACATTTAATTACGTATTACAAGTGTCAATCACATATTGTTTAAAAAAATAAATACTTGGTGGATCAGTCTAACAGATAGAACGCAAAAGTGTAGGTTTATCTAAAACAATCTGATTGGTAAAGCTGAGTTCGAATCCGATGCGCAAAATCATCTGCACAGATACTCGATTTCGAAATAATAATACGAGTATTGAAATCATTTGAAACCGAGTAGTAATACGAGTACCCATTTCCACATCGCTAACAGAAGGTACATTATTATCATTTTAACTGTAACAGCAGTAACTACTTGTTGAAACTCCGTAGATGCCGCAAGGCGAAACAACTGTAGCTAAATAAGTTAATAAATACATTTGAAACTGTAGCTTAGTGCTTATTTTATCCTCATTATTATCATGACAATCATATACATCATTCTATCCTGGCCTCCAGACAAGCAATGAAGCACAATGTTTAGTTAAGTGCCAAGTCATTAATGTAAACAATATTTTCTTTAATATAAACACTAACCAATAGAAAAGCTTCATAATATCAACAAATGATTGCAGCAGCAGCTATTGACAACTAATACAAATTGATCATAATAAAAGCAAAAGAAGGACAGGTTATATTCTCCCACAATACAATTCATTTTTATGAAGCCTCTAATAATCCTTTTTCTGTTATCATACTGCCAGTACTTTATAATACTAACAAAAGATGAAGAAAAAACTCTTTCCAAAGTATACTTCAGGATATGCAAGCTTTTGGACAGCTTAACCAGTTCAATGTAAACAATCTTCAATCTAAATAAACTACATTTGGTGGGAGGATACATTCACCACAAATTCCTTGAATAACACCAGGTATTTATTTATAAAACTTAGAAATTAGCAATTTAATAAATGTAAAAAATCCATATCATAGACTTGTGTCCATGCAATAACTTGAAAATTTACGATAATACATTTTTTAAATTTGTTTATTGCACAAAACATTTCTTACAGAAACAAGTGCCATTATAATAGTTCCAATTTAAAATTATCACGACTATAATACCTTAATAACAAATATTTTATATTTTAAACAATTTGCTTAATTATTAACTTTAAAAGGGATTTAAATTATTAATTTATATTAAAACAAATTTATTTATTTTACTTTTAATTTTATTTTTTAAATGTAGAATTATAAGCAGTTGACATAGACATCTATTTATTTTACAAAATACATTTCAAGAGAAAGAAATGCAGTATCAACATCAATAGGATTACATTAAATAAACTATTTTCAAAACTTCCTCCATAAACGTGCATGTCCAAGAGTCTTATATATTTGTGGCAAACACTTATACATTCTTCATCCCTTATACTGTGGAATATTTTCAAACAACTTTAGACGATGGCACGGAAATCTGTAATTTTTCATTTGACCTGGAGCCTATAGCAGTGAAAGTTGTTCTTTACAAAGCTTCATTAATTTTTTTGAGCTCAGATCAAAGTTCCATACACATAAAGCTCTGGCAGTGTAAATAGGTTGCAATCCCTAAAAAGGGCACTGCAGCTCATTTTTCTGCCTATATCTGTAATAGTTCTTACAATTTTTTTGAAGTATGAAAATTTTATGTAAGCCAGTAGCATTCCCCACACAACAATGCCATACCTTAACATGGATTCAATATAGCACGGTAAACCAGCAAATATGACTGTAAGGAAACACCATGCCTCAAAACTGAAATTATTATCTTATGAATTTTAAAACTATTTTATTTTTTTTAAAAAGTTTCAAAGAGAAATGTTTTCAGTTTATGTAGTATAGGTCAATGTTTTTAGAACGCTATGTAGATTGGTAAGTTTTGCGCTTGTATAGCCATTAAACAGAAACAAAACAGAGCAGAGGGGAGTGTGAAAGGGGTTGTATATTTGAAGTGGAAAGCGGATGGTACCATTACATGCAGAATAGAAACTTGCAAATTTTTATGTAATTGAATGTGTAATAAATTGAATAACACAATAGATATGGGGGAAAAAACTTTAAAATGGCCAACATTTTGAAATTTAAAATTTGATTTTTCTGATTTTCAATACAATTCTATATGATAAGACTGTCCTCTATAACCAAATTTCTTGTCGCTATCTTAATTTTTGTGGCCGCTGCCGTGCTTTCAAACGAAAATGACAACAACAAAGACAATGACAATGGACGGTTGACATGTATAAAATCACTTTTTCAGTTTTCTGAGCCAATGAAACGTGAAGATTAGTCACAAAACGAAGGAAAAGGTTTTCTAATTATTTATCAAACTTACCCTATTACGTCCTTTACTGGGTTACATAATAGATATATAATTTAGCAGAAATAATGCACAAATATTATTTATTAAAATTTGATCAACTCCAGGATATCAACTTTTTGCCGAGTTTTATTATTCCTAAAATCAACTAAAGAGAAAAATATTAAGTAAGAGAGTCATGTATACACAATTAAATCTAAATTCAATAAACATTCATCAAGTTGTGAAAAAGAGAGAGTCTACTAAAAACCAGATGACTTTCATTCCTAAAATCTTCTCAATTTAAACAGAAATCAAAAACTATTATAGGTATAGTTTGGTGTTTAAGGAATTTGATATCTCTGGCAAGGTTCCAATCCCAACACCAGAATTCCATTATATTCTAACAACAGAAATAACTTCTATGTAATCTTCTCTTCAGTAAGCCAAGTTATTTTTTAAACATCCTTGTCAGATGTATTCAGACGTTTTATTTATATATCATGCATGCAATCAAACTGAAAGCTTTGAAAGTAGGCTATAATCAACAACAAAATATGATGACATGGAAAGATTTTAATGATGATAATTTTACACAAATGTATTTCTTGTTTTGATTTCTTATTAATTAATAATAAGGTTTCGTATTACAAAAATGTTTGTCCTTGTTTAAAGTCATCTCAGTTATCATATAAAATAAAGACCTCTTGTCCTCAAATACTCTAATAGTGTCAGAGTCAGAAAACAAGAGTTGGTCAAGGATAGGAATCTACCTCAAGACTACATGAAAGAATGTGTAGATCCAACTACGTCCCTTATTGAACTCCTGAGAACCATAACAATTTTGAAAGAATAGAGATTTCCCTTTTTCCTTTGAAATGCAAACCTACAGGTGGAATATATCTACAGCAACTCTGAGCATTTATCTTGTCCCTCTCTAAATATGGAGGAAGTATTGATATAAGGAAAAATCTAACTGAGAACCCGAGAGTTTTTTACAAAATGACCATATATAAATATGTCCATATGTCTGTTCGCAATGATTCCTCATAAATCGTTGAATGATATTTTAAAACAAGTTGATGGGTCCCATCGTAAAATGTAATACAAGCACATTCACTAAATGTAATGCCCAAAATTTGATAACTAGAGTTGCTTAAAAAAGTTTCAATACAAGTTGTCTAAACATCGTAATTATGTACCGGTACATCACTACTGTCTTGATGTCCGTTAAGCGCAACAAGCCTTGTAGACATTTAAAAGTCTTCATTCACTTCACTCGTGTAGGTATCTTGAAGCTGTACATATATAAAGGAGCCTCCACACTGCTGGTTTTCAAAATTACACAAATATCACTTTTTTGGGAGGTCAGTGTTTGAATTAAATTTTTTTACAATAACATCGCTATTTTTTATCGTAGAGAGGCGGAGGTAGTAACATTATATGCGGAATTGAAATCTGCAAATTTGTATTTAATTTATGAATTATAAGTTGAATAACACATGAGATATGAGCAAAACATTGTTTAAAACATTTTTAATTAAATTTTCTGAATTTCAATAGAGTTCTATATGAGCATACTTAATCCTATATACCGTATACCAAATCTCATGTTCCTATCTTAATTTTTGTGGAAGCTATCTTGCTTACATATAAACAATAATGACTACGGTATGTCGAAAATCACTTTTAATTTCTTGAGCTCGTGATCAGCAAAAAACAGAGGTCAAAATTTTTTGTGATTATCAAACTCTCCCCATAATTGATATACTAGTTAGGTAAAATTGATAGATAGTATTTACATGTATGTAAATTAGCAAATTTCTGTTCACTCAGTAGTAGAGATGTACCAAGAAACGGTAGGCCTAGTCTCAGATTTAAAAAATAAATCATTTTTGATAAGCTGCTGGCAAGCCCATAAAAAAAAATTAGCACAGAAGACAAAAGTCAACCTTCTTTGGTTTAGGTGATGTAGAATGACGCCATTGTAATAACAGACACTTTGTGGCAACATTCATTGGAAATTCACTTCTCATTTCCAAAAATGGTGCAGCAAAACTATTTATCTCTTTCATATTGATAACAACGCAAACATTTTTTAGCTACACAAGTTAATTTTTTTTTTTTTTTAAACGTTACGATAGCCAACCAATCTAGGGTGTGTGTTCACTATGAATTAAATTATTTAATAAATTACCACTAGAAATTAGAGTTGACTGAAAGTCAATTTAAAAATGTCATTTTGGGTTGACATAAGAGTATGGCATTTTACTCAATATATGAAAGTGATATGATAAAGTTAGTGTCTCTGAATGTGTTAAGATGAGAATATGTTTTTTAAAGTATGTATTTGAAATTTATGTGCTTTGTTTCTTTGACTTTTGTCCATTATATTGTAAAATGTTAACCGACAATAAAGCACTTATTGACTGTTGTGATCGTCTCCACTTCTTTCGACCAGCTGGAAACACCGGCTGGCTGGAGACCGCGTACACTTTAGCCAAATCTTTTCTGGATGGGCCAAGGAGTCGGGTTAGGACGCTAATGAACGCACACAACGCAAATTAAATTAAAATAAATGTTATATTTTATTTTAGCGCCGAATTAGAAGATTACAGTAATAAATATAATTTATAAAAAGACATAACGGCCAGATAAAAGGCCTTAATAGTGGTCGAAAAGCATACCGATAAATTTAGATAGCACATGGCCGAAAATGGACTGACCTCGTCCGGTAGCGGCTCTCGGAACAGACTCTCTCCCGGCTCGCTGGTTCAAGCCCTCCACTCCTCATCTCTTCCCCCCCTTCTACGTAATCTTATTATTTAGAATCCCTTCCCATTACATCCTAATTTATTCTTATTATAGTTTTTATTTGGTGGGCTCCTTGGCTGGGCCACACTATTATGGTGAGAACTCTCTGATCTGTAGTTTAAGCTGTGGGTAACTGTATCTTTTTCGCTTGGTTATGATGTTTTCCTGTTCTTATTAGTCTGTCATAAGTTATGGATGTACGTCAAACAACAAAAACCAAAATCTACTTGTTGACATTTTTGACTACCCTTGAAACATTTGAAAATTTAAATTTAGTAAGCAATTAAAAAAGCTGTAAATCTAATTTTTGTTCACTTTTTTACAAAATCTTTAAGGGTAATGGCATCGTTATACATATTTGTTTCTCAAAATAAACAACACTTATCTATCCAAACTGTCACTAATAATATTTGGTTCATAAATTTTAAACACTTCTTTGTGTAGTGTGGTAAGAGTTCTATTCTTTACTTTACAAACATCACAGTTGGCAGGATTGTTAAGTTTTGCACTCTTTGTAAATTAATCATAGGAATTAACTTGAATATGACTGTGCTAGTATGATCTACAGTTTGCTAGTAGGCCTACAGTAAATAAAAATAATAATAAAAAACACCATACATCCAAAATCTTATAATTACAAAACAATCCATTATATGATTCGGTTGTACAAATTTATATTGATTCACCGAATTTTAAACTAATCATTATTTTACATCGTTACTTGTATTTATTGTTTAAAGATAAAAACATTTTTTAAAAATAGAAGAAACAAGCATAAAATAGAGACCCTTAGCCCTCGTATATTTTAACAACATAAGGGTCAGAAAACCACAAGAGTTGGTCTAGACCAGGGTTGTCCAACTGGCGGCCCGCAGTCGGCTGCGAGATCTTATTAGATAAAATTATTTGGGAACCCTATATATGGCCCGCAACTACTTTCAATGTTTAATTTTGACCCTTGAGGCTTTGTAAGTTGGACACCCCTGGTCTAGACATAATAGGAAAGTAAGAAGATAGGGATCTAATTCAAATGAAAAAAAAAAACATTGTAAGATACCTCAGGATTGTATCACTAAGAAATTATGCCATTACTAATTAATTAACCAACATAGATACGTAATCGAATTAGTAATTAAATTACATACCATGAACTCCATCTCTTATTTTCAAATGATATGTGCTGGATCCCTACAATTCTAACTTTATTCTCATGGTTGGTTAAAACGCCTAAGTGAACACACAACACTGTTAATTAAATTACAGATTTTCTTTTAAATAATAAAAACTCTAATTTACATTCAGGTATGTTGGTTTTCCAATAAACAATATCTTGTACAAATAACACTTTAATACTATATTAATTTTTCATAAAAACAACTCGCTAATTACGTAACACTAATAATATTATGATTATTAAAAGGAAAAGAGCGATCTCGACAATCATAGACGTGACACAAGAAGTATGATTAATTAAATAGACAAAAGGATTGCTATGCTACGGAAGAGTATAAAAATAGTATTATGATTTCATATACATCTATTATCAGGTGATAATTTTGTATGGATATAGTTTCTATAGTATCACTTAAGTTTCTACAGCAATCAACAAGTAGTTCTATTATATTATGGGCGTCATCGCCAGGAGGGACGCATCCCCCCCAATATTTGAGATGTAAAAATATTTTTGCTAAAAACGAATGATTTACTTAAAACCTTAAAAGGTAAACATCGGGCTTTGTCTTTACTAGGGTTTTTAACATTACATTTCTGTTACAAACGCATAAATAAATGCATAAAAACGATGTTTTGAGAAGTTTAATTTTAAAAAATTTCCATACTCCCAGACCCCCGGCACATGTCCCCCCCCCCCAATAATGAACTGGTGATGACGCCCATGTATTATATTAATACCCAAAGTAGCTAATGTCTTAGAGTGTCTGTTTTTAAAAATGACAGAAATAAATGGAAAGCAGTTCCAATTATTAAAAAAATACAATACAGTAAGGTTGTGGTTTGCTTGAGCTGTTTGTATTATTAAGTTATTCGGACTATCAAGGGAATATTATAGAATACTAACTACTACACCCAACATTCTATAGGTTGTAGTGACTATATTTTTAGGCATGTAAGTTAACCTATACAAGAAAAAAAATAGTTGATAGTTCATCGGATAGTTGATGAATTAGTGAAAAAAAACAATTTACCTATCTCCACCCTTTTAGGTGTTCAAATTTCAAAAAAAATATGTTTTCAATGGGTCTTATTTTTTGGAATATACTTCGCAAATTGCATGTTATAAGTTCATAGGTATAACATTTCCAATCATACCTGCACAGGATATAGAAGATTCCTCAACTAAAGTGACAATATTGTGGAACTAACTAAGATGATGGATCATATGGTTTCCATGTGATAGATTTAAGGAGCAGAAGGAAAAAGTTAGAATCAGACGTTGGGGGAATTATGCTGACAATATAATAAGTTATAGTATGTAGCAAAGAGTCTTGGAGTAAGAATGACAAATATATTGTTACTATCTTAGATGTGGAGAAAAGATAAAATTGGTAGTGAGTGACAAACTGATCCTGCATAAGATAAATAGATGAACACTAACTGAAGGGTACCTCGTTGTGAAAGGATAGTGACTCCACCTAAAATTAATGCTTTGTTCAAGACAGGAAAAAAGTGTTTATGGTTTTTAGTGGATGAAAACTTGACACCGCTCAGAATTGCGGACTGTCCCAACATCTTTACAAAAATTGCACGGTATCCTTGTTAAATGTTGAGCTTGACTTATGAGAAAAACTATACAGTATAACAAACACACAGAACACAATTCTCAAAGAAAATAAAGTATCAGACGCGTTTCAATGACAAGGTCGTCCTCACTGCGTTCAGTGTAGCTCGTGTATCACTGAAGAGGACGACCTTGTCATTGAAACGCGTCTGATACTTAGGCGTATTTTTTTTATGTGAATTGTGTTCGGTATCCTTGGTAAAAAAAAAAAAAACAAACATGAATTTGGGCTTGACATTGATGAGTTGAAATAATTTTAATTTTTATAGAGATTGATAGGACACAGTGTTTATGATTTTACACCTTTGAACTTATATAACACAACTGTATTAACCCGGCATGATTTGTAAGACCCTGACTGTGAACAGGCTTTTTAATGAGCGTTATATTCATAACCATTTTGTCACACCAAACAACATTAGAAGAAACAGTTATTAAACATTATTTGTAATTTCCCAAAATAACAATTGGACAATTTATCTTCACATAAATTTTATTCTAATATTTTCCAAAATATAAACATTTGTAGTATCATTAGACTATTTAGTCGCTTTTAACTTGTCCTTCTTTTCACACTGTAACAAGATTTTCTCACATATACAAGGTGTGTTCTGAAAGTAAGTGCTTGGTATACACAATTTAATATTTTTTTAAAATTTACTTTATTTTTACAAGAAAGGTTATACTTTAATCTACTTTTCTACATAATTACCACCATTATTAAGAGACTTGTCATATTGGGTTTTCTATACCCTTTTTAATAATTATCTCCACCTGTGTTGATTTTCACTGTTGCACAGTATTTTTTAAATCGTCATCATTGTCATTATACTAGCCGGTTAGGGATTGCTTTAGATGGAGAAACAAGTGGTAGCCACTCAGCATCAAACCATCTGAGTTGTAAGGTGGATGTTCCCACGGCTCCCAAGCTGATCAGGTCTTGTGTGGAATTGAGTAACAAGTGGTCGAGCATTATCATGAAACACACCTTGCAATCAGAGATGAATTCCATGATATAGGTTTCTGAAGTTCTCCATAATACCTTACTGTATTTACATTTTATATAATCATAACAAATTGAAAATACACTCTAGTCAATGAGTAATGGCGTCTGTTAAATGGCAATGAACCAGAGAGAGTAGCGTGCATGTACGGGGCAACAACCACAGGACTGCAACACCCACGAAGAGAAACGGTACTTACTTTCTGGACATGCCTTGTACCCTACATAGTATAGAGAAAGTTATGTGATGGATCAAAATATTGATGTTAAATTTTTTGCAAATATATCCATTCTGAGATCTTTAGAATAAAAAAAGTGGTTTCTGTCTGTCATCTGTGCAGTTTTATACAGCCCAAACGTCTGAACTGATTTTTAATGAAATTAGTGTCTGGGCATATTTTGGTCATAAATATCGAGCGATTTTCATTGATGCAGAATTTGGGAGTAGTTGTTATCAAAAAACACAAAATTATGATTTTTTTCCAATGGGCTCTTAACTATTTTGATAAAACTTTGCTCAAGTGTAACCTCTAGGGACATAAACAAATCGTACTTGTCACCATCTCTCCAAAATGGCTGATTCATGAATTATGGGTAAAAAAAAACAAAAAATATGCTATGAGGCTATTTACAGACGTAATTTCTCAAAATCAGCAACACTGAATTCACTGTTAACTTTGAAGAGTTGTTACTACAACTAGTTGACTTTGGGAGGTTGTTGCTGATTGGAGTTACATGTAGTGCCTGGTTGGTAGGCAGTATAATATAAACAGAAGAGATTTGGCTTAGCTGTAATGACGCATTGGTAAAATATCCACATTTTGGTACATCTTGAGTGTGTAATCACCAAAAGAAAAAAAAACTCAAAACCAACTGTTAAAATCATTTAATTTTAACATTTAATTTATAAACTTTAAATCATACATACAACTTCCCCCCGCCCTTTCTGAATTCTAAGTTGTTAGTTAATTTAATAAACTTGTTATCACTATTATATTGCATATTTTCTTTCAGGTTTCCTTTATAAGTAAATTATTCCAAATTCTAAAATCACTGGATTTATATAATGTCAAATACAAAGCACAATAAAAGAAAGCTCGAAACAGAATTTTATAGAATTTTCGGCGCACAAATAAATATTTATTTTTTACAATGTGGGATAAATTTATTTTAAAAAAACATTTAATTAACTACCTTTGATATAAAAAAACACGGATCCATATAAGGTGAGCGTATTTTCTGTGTTATTGATTATCTTAACAAATATTTTCTTCTCTAATGAAATATAACAAATTATTGGTAAAATTATAATTATTATTCCTAATGCCTTTAATGTATTAAGAACTATTTGTTACAAATTTCTTTTTATTTCCTACTAGCGAGTTTTTCTGTATTTGTAACCAGATGTATAAATGCTGCTTAACAGATTTTGGATAGAACCTATTCTTCAGAAGCATATATATATCCACCCTTCTGAAAGGCAGATCATCACACATAGATATTGAAAATGTGAAAATGTTCTACAGTACCACTTTGGCTTGGTAAATGTTCAGTTTAGGATTTTGGATCTGTTCAAGAAGAGGACTGCCACTCAAACAGTGACACCCGGAATATTTCCTAACCTAACCAACTTTAAACATAATATCAATACACACTTTATTGTTCTGGAGTCCAATATAAATTGACGTTCTTCCAGATGGTGTCAAACTGATCTTATGCGCTACATACAGTCATATAATTAGAAATCTATCAAATCTCTACTGGTTCCACATTCTTTCTGTTCCTGGTAAACTACTGTCCTTAATGTACACCAACAAAGTTTCAGCTGTTCTGATAGCTCAGGTTCTGCCTGTTCTACACGTGTCAATAGAATATTGTTTACGAGAGGCAGTCCTCTTCTTGAACAGACCCGGCATTTTATACAATTATCAGAAAACGGCCAGTTTTATCCTAAATGTATTCTATGCCTAAAACAACTGTTTAAGCAACGAAATTATGTACCGTTTCATATTGGCTTTAAAAGCTAATTTGACTACTGAAAATTTAATTGTAGCTGTTATCATGACAAGAGAGATAAGTCCAAGACCATGAAGTGTGCTCCAATCATGTCCCTTTTACAAATTTTTACTTTCACATATACTATAGAGTGGATGTCATGAATCAAAACTAAAAAGAAATTTTAATTGTAGCTGTAATCATGACAAGAGAGGTAAGTCCAAGACCATGAAGTGTGCACCAATCATGTCCCTTTTTACAAAATTTTACTTTCACATATAGTATAGAGTGGACGTCATGAAGCAAAACTAACAATAGTATTTTTTTAAACCACTTCTATTGACTATGATTAAATTGTAACATTTAAAGACACTAACAAAACATATTTTTCACCATCTCCCCAAAAATGTCGTAAGTTATCAGTAAAAATCTAAATATAATCATCGATAGAGCCATTTTATAAAATCTAATTCTTCTCAAAGTCGACTCTACTGATTTTGGTAAAATGTGCAGAATAATGACCCAAACGAACGTGCAAAATCGCAAGTAACAAAAACTGATGATTCAAGAATAATTATCAAAAAAAAATAATAATAAATGAACCTTGACCACCAACTCAATTTCATTCCAAATTCAACTTACATTTAGGACAAGTTTATAACACCAGCAAAGCAGACTTAGGCTCTATATAAACGACTTTCAAAATATACATAAAAGTTTGACAAAAAGTTGGTTAAGGTGCTTCTTTGCCAACTTTAGAAATACAGGGGAAGGGAATGAACTAATAAAGAAAATTAATTTATTTTGATGGGTGAGTGAGAAAGTTAATGCATTGGTTTTGTACAGCTTATTATTGATATAATAAACTACCCGTGATAATATATTCTGAGCAGTTTCCACCAAATTTGGTTGAATCATTAATTTTACAAGTACCTAAAAAATACATTTGTAAAAAAAATTTGAAGATGTTTTTAATCTGATTTGTTTATTTTTAGCCTATTGATGTAAAGTGTTATATTCAGACACTTTTAAATGAAGAAGACTACACAATCTAGCAATTTGAGCTCTTATATACAACTTTAGTCTTATTAAACTCAAAATTATGAAAAGTATGTAATTTTATTTATAGATATTCAATATAAATTATGGAAATGCTTTATTTAAGCTGTATGTTAGTGTTATCTTTAAATAAAGAGTTCCATTAATTACAACACCGGACATTAAATCTAGGACAGCCATATCAGAAAACTGATGAGATTTGCCCGTTTTTTAATAACTTGATTTAATCTTTAATAATATTTATTTAAAAAAATAAATTTCAATATGTTATATACAATTAATTTAATTATAATAAACATTCAAACAACATTCTAAAGTTTAGTGGGGAAAAAATGAACTGCTCCAGAACAGGAAAAAATCTGCAACAGATATTAGCACGGAAAAAGGATGGAGTAGAAAGGGGTGATGTTTATGAGAAAGATGTAATCACCTGGCAACCAATACGCCCTCCCACCCACACATACACCCTTGCCAACACAGTTGTAATAATATTGATTAAATGACATCAAAATATCTATTGACGAATGTACATCAGTCTAGACTTTGTGTCTGGCATCAGTGTAGCTTGTTTAGCTTTGGATAATTATTTTATAAGTATAATTCAAATTAATGAACAATTGAAAACAAGTATTAACCGATAATGTAAATAAATGGTACCAAAACATTGCACTAACTTAAAATAATATGTTGCTCTGTTTCCCGAAATATGTGAAGGGGAAAAATGTAATTTTTATTAACACAAGGTTTTTGTCCACGTATTTATTATGATAGATATACTGGTTATAGAATTTCAAAATGATTTTTAAAAAATACTTTGAAAATTATTTAATATTTAAATACAGCCTAAGATTTTTAGCTAAGAGGGAGGAGAGGGGAATTGTCCTTCTCTGTTGCGATCCTTATAAATCTATTATGCAAAAAAATTAAACTTACTTTGTAAGTTTTTAATGGTGATAATAAAGGCATTGTTTTGGTTTTTTCCCCAATTACACCCGAACCATAATTGTAATTACTGTATTTGCGAATTGGTATATTAGATTTGGATTATTAATTTCACTAAAATACGAACAAAATTAGTATGCCTTTATGCTAATAAATTACGTCTTTTATCTGGTATATTTAGGAAAATAGCAAAAATACATTTTTTTGGGGTTCTTGGAAGCTCTAATTTAGCAAAATTGTATCAATTCAGGTGATTTTTTTAATATAAGAATCTGAAGTTTTAGTCGGTGGTAGCCACTCCCAAATTTTGAATTATACAAACAAAATGGAAAAAAAGCCTTCAGATACGCCAAAATGTGAATAAATATAAAATTTTATAAAAAGTTATCTATTTGTTAAGGCTGTACAGTGCACAGATGACTTGTTTAGGCTCAGTAGTTCAAACTCATTATTATCCCATTACATAACTTTATACTAAGTACGTATACATAACAAATTAATAAAATACAGGGTGTTTAAAAAAAATAATCAGAAAACGTTTATATAAACATACTTCTTAAAATGCTTAGTTTTCTATCTAATCAGCATTTTGTGTTTTTAATAACAAAAAATTGTATCTTTATGATCTGGAGTTGAAATTTTGCATGGTACTTAGCATTATAAAAACCCAATTTGAGAAAAATAATCAACAAATTTCCTTTAGAAATTTCAAAATGATAGGTATTAAAACTATTTAACTGTCGAATATCTAGAAATCCATAATTTTATAAAATATTTACAAGAGACAAAATAATTTCCTTTTTTAAAGAAAAACAAAACAGGTTTTTATTCTTTCTCTAGCTTAAAAGATAACTACAAAAACGGATACAACAGCTGACTCTGTTTAAATAATAACAGCTGATTTGATGTTTAATAAATTGTTGCAACTGTGAATACAATATTTTACTCTCTAATAGTAATATTAACAAGGAGTACTGCATTTTATCCAACTAGATGGGAACAAAACATAAAATAAACTATATAAGCTGTGAATCAGATTTCGGTGCTACAGAATTTACCTTCATCGGTAAATAAACCATTGCTCAAGAAATTTGGTTTAAATTTCTGGTTTAAGTGTAAAGCACTGACATAGGTGAATACGGCGAGGATAATCTCGGGTAACAGTTAACTTCTTTGTGATAATGACAAAATGTTAATTATAAATTCTGATTAATCCCAAAATTTGAGTAGACAATTTTCACTATCCATTTTATAACAACCAAGAATACAAAACAGTAATAAATGTTAATTTTATCTTGGATTTTCTCTGAATTGCCATACTTTCCAGACATGGAAAAATGTTTACTAGCCTATTATTTTAATATTATGAGACTTATTGTATGAGTAAAAATGTAGCCAGTTTTTTTATTTTTTTTATTTTGATTTTGATTAATCACACATTTTGAATAACAATTTATGTCTACTGAAGCCAATGTTTACTGTTATTTTTTAAGATTAATTATTTATTGAAAAACAAATTTCATATTTGCAATATTTTGTTTCTGTCTTTTTAAAAGCCAAATTAACCATTTTTATATCTCAAACTTAATTTGTATTTATCATTTTGAGAACTAATCCAATTTTACTTTCTTCCTTATACTTGGTAATTAATATAATGGGTCGAAAACAACTTGCTTTTAAATTTTTCACGAAAATATCAATTTTGATGTTCCCTCGGCTAAAAATATGTCGTCTGTAATAGTTGTCTATAACCAAAACTAATTAACAAATTGATTATAGTAATATAAGAATTACACCTAAGTTGGCTTTCTAAGTGATTACAGGTATGTTTGATGAACAACAGTGATCATGTGGAAGTAGTACAAGATCAGGCACCAATGACTCGCCTCTGTGAAGTGAGCCAATACATAAAAGTTCCTCGTCAAATTTCTGATTATTATTATGAAATCATGAAACAGGTTGTCTGGATAGGATGGAAATAATGGAGGTTTACTGTATAAAATTTATATAGGCTAAGGGTAGAAACACAGTAGATCTTAGCTGGTCACATTTTACTCAATTACTAGCCACGAATATACTTCAATTCTGGTTTTAAAGTTATTTGATAATAATGGATTGTTCATATTATTTATATAATTTAATACTATAAAATCAATGATATAGTTTAACAAACTCCAAAAAAAAAGAAGAAGTTTTTTTTCACCAATAAACAATTAGGAAAATAGTTTTTTGACAATCAATGAGATGTTTGCCATCCTTTGTTTAGTATAGGCCTGTGTTGTGGTTTTATCTAATCACGTTTGTATTTAGTCTTAGTTTTGACTGCTAAGGTCTAGTTTTTGACTTGAGTTCTTTTCTTACCTTACAGATTTAGTTTTAATTTCCACTAAGGCCCTAACCTACTATCATTTATGCTTTAGTTTTAACACTTGATAACATTGTATATTAGTTTTTATATATACAAATGATGTCCGATTAAACTATATACATCAACGTGTCTTTATGAGTATAAACATAGTACAGTTTAGCAGATTACCTGTATGACTACTCATAGTCTAGCAGAAAGCAGGAATAAAATTTATCTAAATTTTTAATTTTACATCACTCTAAATGGACGGCCAGATCCTGTGCATATGTAATACTTCTGCCTTTACTTCATGCTGTCTGTGAGCGAGTTTATTCATAACAATGGATATTGAAAAATTAATATTGCAAAGTGAGACAGGAAGTCATTAAAACCAAATATAATTCATCACCATTTTTTTCAAAAATGTATCTGTTCTCTACTTATAGGTGAGATTTTTAAAATATATTACTTTTATTTTGGCCATGTAGGGAACATAACTAGACATTGAACAAACATTCGTCCCTTTCTTCTCTTATAAACATTTTAAAATTTACAAGTGTAAATCATTATTTGTATTTTTGAACAAATATGGATAAACCGTACCATGCACCACACCATACAATAAATTTGGCATTATGCATCGGTTGTTCATACACTTTCATTTGATTTTTGTCATTCCAATAATGGAAATTTTGTTTATTAACAGTACGGCTGAGAGAAAAATATACCTTGTCTAACATGATTAATCTATTTTAAAACAGCGTGATTCGTTTTGATGATTTTTTATTTTCTATTTGAACATTTTAAATTTTTGATTGTGGACTAGAAATCTAATCATTTTTTAAAAAATTAAATAAACAACTGAACTAGTGTTGTGTTGACACTGCCATGTTTTGTAGTAAAAAAAGTAACTACGGTAATAAATTATTCTAATTCTGGCATAAGGATGATAATTTTTTTTTTAAAATGTCTTAAAAGTAAATGAAATTTAATAAATTGCATATAACTACTGTACAAATTCTATTACGCTCATGAAATCATTATGAAAAACCAAACATCACATAATTTTACCCTCTTATATTTCATAGTCGGGCATTCAAAGATAATTACAGTTTCATTACAGCAAATCATATGGGTAGTTAGAAAACTATCAGTAATTTTAATATTAGTTCAAAATTAAGGTAAGGAAAACATATTATGATTGAGAACAAAATTAGTTTTAAGATTTTCATGAAAATATCCATCTTAATCTCAACTGAACCCCTGGATATATCTGACAAATAAACAAACCACAAATTTCCACAGCACTTTATTTTAAACTAAAGTAGGCATTTCAATGACCCACACATCATCCTCATTGTTTACAAGCACACACGAAAATATTTACACATTTACAAGGTAATTACACTAAGCTTGTATACCTTTAACAATTGATGACATATTCAATGAAACATTCCCTTGTTTACAATAAAATATTTGTTGTTGAAATTTGTGTTTCTTTCGCTTGGTGATTGTATTACAGATTTAAATTTACAAAATTACATCTAAGGAAGTTGATACCTAAACAGAAGAGAAAGTACTTGAACTTCCATAGCGTCTAATAACTAAACCATAATTAGGTTATAACTTAAACACGCTTCAGTATATGACATATATCATTGATTTTATAGTAATTAATGTTAGAAACAATTTCCTTCCCTTTCCAATGTAAACAGCATATAGATGTTTTTTGGGGGTCCTTCAAATGATATTGTACAAAAGAAATTTTATTGTGGTTTTAATTAATTACTCCAAAAACAATATTTTTATTAGGCCCTTTTTAGCTGTGGAGAACAAAGTTTTGCCGACCAACATCTTGTATAACTTAACAAATATCAGCTATACCATTATCAATCATTTAAAAATCTACTAAATAAAAAAAAGATACACTTCTATAGTCGATGAAATATTGGGGTGTAAAATTGGGGTAATGTAGAAACAGTTGAATGAATTTGCCAGGTTCAATTACAAGTTGATATGGAATTGAGACAGTTTTAATATTGAACAAAAATAGTGTTATGGAGAAACTTCTACAGGTAAATTATGTGTGGAAACTGTCATACTAACTGATTTAATTAATTCAATGTGAGACAAAGAACTACCTTCTTCTTCTACCAACAATAGAAGGTGACACAAATTATAAAAATCTAGGAAAAAACCCAGAAAAATGAGTCATATCGCAGAGACAACCAGCTATATTTTGTTCTCAACTGAACTTGACTTCCAATGAATTCTACTTCAAATAAAACATCAATCCTACTGTCGGTTGTATATGTTTGGATACTGGAGTTCGGAAGTTAATAAAAATTAAGCAAGTGATCTAAAATAAATCAGATTAAACCATAATTTTTTAGCTTATTTATATGTTGATTGATGAAGTAATTTCTTATTTTAATGCTATATTATTTTTATGGTTAAAGAAAAAAGTACCGGTTTTTAAACTTTTCAGACAAGGGTTCGTATAAAAATGAACTATTCTTAAATGTATTATCCGATTGCTACTAAATTTTCATACAATATTGATTCAAGTGTTTTATATAGAGTACTGTAATTTCAAATTTTTACGCTGATAAAAAAGTTATTAATTTTTTATAAGTAATTTTTTCACCACAGAGTTATCCTACAAATTCAATTACTGATGATTTTGTAGCTCTTTGTCGTAGCAGTTTATACTCTATAGATGTCAAAAACATAATTTTGAATCAGTATTTTTTATAGTAATCTTATATAAAAATTATATATGTATACACACAATAGAATAATATAGCAATAAGATAAAATGTTATAGACTTTTACATCAATCAACACAGAATTAAACAGGGAAAATTATGGTTTAATGGGATTTGTTTTATGTCACTTGGTTAATTTTATATGAATGCCCAAACTCGAATATCCACACTTTTGTAACTGACAACAGACGTTTTATCATAGAGCATAGTGTCCCTTTGAAAGATTTAGTTTTTTTTTTAGTTTGTTTTTTGAAGTATGTCTTTAAAAAAAATTTTTTCCCAGTACTGGCAAAAATATCAGCTATTTCTAGTAGGGCTCATATCATATCAGTATTATATAGCTTAGTTACAATATATAGTTTGCATGAATAATCGGCCAATGTTTTAGCTGTGAAAACTCTTCCTCGGAAAAATACAAAGCGGATATAAATTTTAAATATCTTTTCTTTACTGCACATTAGAAACAGAGTGCTTACAAAATACTAAATATTGCCTCTTGTTATTACAATAATCAGTTTAATAACCAACTCGTGCCCGATATAGCGCATACAATTATCAACTTATTCTAAGTACGAAGCTTGTTACTAATTAGATGTTTTAACAGGTTATCTAACTTAAGTTAGATAATGACACATTTACACTATAGTAGCCTTTACAAACTACTTAAGCATTACTCATAAATTGGTGAAATCTTCATATGCTCAATCTTAAAAGTTTCAAAAACTTTTGTACAATCCAAATATTCAACCGCTAATAAATTAACCTATTGTGGCTATGTACTTTTAGTTCTATTATTTTATACAACTGTTTCATAATGTCCAGACATAACTCATATATACATAGTGCAGTACTGTACTTGTTAAAACTATTTATATTCTCTATAATTATGTACCATTATATTTAAGCCCTAGTTTTCTTTTTTATTTCACAGTATATATACTGGGTGAATAAAAAGTCAAGACCCCCCCCCCTCTAATATTTTTCTAAGTAAATATACAGAGATATCCTTTTGGTGGTTGTGCAATCTTAGCAGGAAGTTTCATTTTATGATTTTGAAAATTTTGAATGTCCCCCCAAAATGGGGGGTTTTGGGGGCAACTCAAAATGTTTAAATGTAAACCCCCTTCAAGTGACATATCATTTTGAAGTGTTTACAAAAACTTAAAGAATGGTGAAAACCAGAGTTCACTATCTCTTCTCTATCAAAAATGGTAGCCCGTCAAATGTTATTGAAGTCTACACTTTCAAGGTAAAGTTACTTTCTCTAAAACAACTGGGTTATTATTGAAAACTAATGTAAGTGTAGACTTCAATAACATTTGACGGGCTACCATTTTGATAGAGAAGAGATAGCGAACTCTGGTTTTCATCATTCTTTAAGTTTTTGTAAACACTTCAAAATGAAGTGTCACTTGAAGGGGGTTTACATTTAAAAATTTTGAGTTGCCCCTAAAATCCCCCATTTTTGGGGGATACTTAAAATTTTCAAAATCATAAAATGAAACTTCCTGCTAAGATTGCACGACCACCAAAAGGATATCTCTGTATATTTACTTAGAAAAATATTAGAGGGGGGGGGGGTCCTTGACTTTTTATTCACCCAGTATAATTGTTGTTTTAACATAAATATACAAAGAAGAGATTGTTAGTTCCTTATTCATTTGTATTCCTTATTCATAATAAGGATCTGGATTTAAGATTTGGAATTTTAAAGTTCAGTGGTATGGCCATATTTAATATTTTTTAAATTTTTTTGCTAATGTTATAAAAATTTACATTAACTTTGTGAGATTATATAAAAATATTATGATAAATTCATTTAGTAGCCAACTAACCTTATATTCAAAAAGAAAATAGTATTTTTTAGCGGAATTTACTTTATCACAGTAAAACTTGGAAACGAAAAAACATATAACCAAGTAACGTAGTATGTATATGTATCGGTTATATACATATCCCAATGAGAATTCTGAAGTTTAATATTCACTTCTAAAACTGCCACTTTTAAAACTAATTTTCAACCATCAAATTTCAATATAAATATTACGTAAGAATTTAATTTTTAACTTTTAAATTCAAATATCAAACTACAAGCCAGTGTTTATCAACAAGATTTTGACTATATTTAAACATTAAAATAAACAACATTATAGATAAAATACCTAAAAGACAACTAATATAAAAATTCATGTATTGTAAGACGCATACATATTGAATGTCATACTATTCAAAACAATTTCTATTAAAATATAATGATTTTGATAATTTAATATTGTGTATAAACAGTAGCCTATTTCATGAAAATAATAGACTAGTTGAATTATAAATCCTTGCCTAACCTAACCTGTCTTTGATTTAAATGGACAAGTCAAGATTAAATTATTTCATTTAGTTGTATTGTAAGTAAAATGTTGTATTGCACATGAGCAATTAGTTTGATCGATAATTGATATCATTTAATTGTGTAATATCTAGTAGCTGGTCATCTCAAATTACTTCAGTAACAGCAATTCCCTAGACTTTACATAACCAATTTTTATGCAAATATGGTAAATTTCACTTTCAATTTTTACAGTGAATTCCGCATAAAAGTACTATTTTTTTCCTTTTAAAAGTAAGGTTTTTACTAAATGAAATTGGCAAAATTTGTTATCTAATCTTCAGATCTAGGGCCTATATGGTAAACTTGTAGGTATTTTATGTCTGTGTATGATTTCTATAGATCACAAATAATTGCATAAAAATTCGTATAGAAAAAGCATTAATTAAGTTCACAATATAGCACGAGTTGAAGAGCCATTTTGCATAAATCTATCTGATCTATGTAACCTGAATGACACAATATAAATATTAAATATATTATTGGACCAAGCATAGTTTAATAGCTATACAATGAATCTTAATCTAGAACAGGTTAAGTTTTAAACTCCATATAGAGGCCATAAAACTATCCTATTTCACTTTAAACCAAGGAATAAAATATGTTGAATTGTGGGGTCAATGGTGAACCTAGTCTGGTTCACGTTACTAGTTATTCTAGGTGGCATTAATACAAGTACTTCCAGAGTCTGACTTTTAACAATAAATTTGTGCATTGAAATGCCATGATCTCAATTAGTGAAATATAACATATGTTAGGCTTATAATTTTGTTGAAATATTTTTATTTAATCTATTGATGTCTATAGGTATATTTTTTCGAAAGATATTATTGACAAACATAATTTCAAACATCTAAAAAACACATTCAATTCAACATTTATTTAATTTTTTTATTATTAGCCTATACATTTTTCGGACATTTGCCATCATTTGTGTGTTAAAAATTCAAAACACGTTTCGGAAATAAAAATCAATTCCCGTTATCAAGTGGCTAAAAACTAAAGACACATGAAACTAGAAACTATTGATTCTTCAGAATTTAAACCGAAAATATGGCTCAGATATGTGGATGATACATTTGTTATATGGCCTCATGGTAGTAATTTAGAATATTTTTTTGCTCTAATGAACAACGCTTCTGATTCCATATCCTTAAACCATGGAAAATGATGTAAATAATAAAATACCTTTTCTAGATGTGTGTGTTGAGAGATAGGGGGATCCTAAAAACTTCAGTTTATAGAAAAAAGACACACACCGGTCATTATTTAAATTACAATTCTAACCATCCTAAATCCGTCAAAGAAGGAATTGTTCATTCCTTACTTAACAGAGCTTATAATATTTGTTCTGATAAAAACAGTCTAAACTTGGAACTAACACGCATCGAGCAGGATTTAAGTTCTAACGGATAGGCCTATCCTCTATCCATTATTTCCAAATGTAAAAAAGCGAAAAATAATAAAAATAATGAGTCTAAACATGAAAATAAACCACTAGCGTACATGACAATCCCTTATGTGCCGGGATTATCAGAAAAAGTTAGACGCGTAGCCAGAAAATACAAAATTTGTACCGCTTTTAAAACACTAAACACCATTTAGCAACATCTCGTCCAAACTAAACCTAAAAATGGCATGCAGGATACTAAAAACCGTATTTACAGTATCAAATGTGAGTGTGATAGACAATATATTGGCGAGACAAAAAGACCATTAAACATTAGAATAAAAGAACATAAAAACAAGGTGCGGTTAGGCCTAGTCGATAAATCGAAAATTGCAGAACATATATGGTCCGAAAATCACAAATTTAATCGGGAAGAGGCAAAAATCATACACCAGGACAGTAACCTATACAAACATAAAATAATTGAAGCATCGTATATAAAACTAACGGACAATCCTATCAACCAATCAGTATAGAATATTATGGCTCCTATTATTAAAAAAAGAACTAAAATTTGATTATAATATCCCTATTACTAATAAACAAGCTGAAATTTTACCTGTTAAATCGCCACAAGGGGTTGTAACCCGTTCTCGTGCTAGGAAGTAATACAACTAACAATAGGCCACTCCCCTAACAGTTTGTCACGCCTTCTGGACCATGTCATTTGTTGCTGTATCTTTGATACAACAACATGTACTTGCCGTTAGTTGTGTGTTTACCGTGATTGTGTTTTTTGACTTCTCAGTTTCAGCTCTGAGATGCATGCTTAGATATTAAGGTTGGTGGTATTCTATTTTATTTTTACTTCTCACATAGGCTTAGTTTCTAGTGTCACGTTTCTTTAGTTTTTAGCCACTTGATAACGGGAATTGATTCTTATTCCCGAAACGTCGTGTTTTGAATTTTTAACACACAAATGATGGCAAATGTCCGAAAAATGTATAATAATAAAATTGAACTTCCATCAATAACAAATAACTTCAAACAGAGAATTAATTTTTTTAATTTTATATGTATCTCAGTTGTCAATGTTTTGATCATATATCTTAACTTTCTACCTTGAATGAGAAGAAAACTAGTGACCCTTCGTTACATATGATCATATAATATATAGAGAAATGTAATCATTAATTAGTAAAGTATTACTTTTATGTAATATATCATTTTTTAAAGATTTTACAAGCTGCCATCTTTATTATATAGGTCTTGATTTTCAGTGATTCCTTAATATATATTATCTACAATTACCAATACGTTTATGCAAATATTATGACAACTTTTTCTTCATTAACTATTTAAAATTTTTATAGTTCTATTATTGTATAAAACCTTACCCAACTTGTCTTAGATATAAAATATTTATTCAGTGTTTAAGCCTACTAATTAGTTGCTGTAATTAGGCTATTTAATACATAAAAATATGTTACTCAATCAGTAAAACTTTGTCATGTATATGGATGACTTAAATAAAGAAAAATAATTTTTATGTATTAAGAAATTACAATAGCAATTAATTATATTGTACAATGAAAGAGGTCTAAAACAAATTACGTAAGAATAAGGCAATATAACCTTACTTCATAAGAATAAATGGTAATTCTGCGCAATTACTTGGTCAACCCCAAACTTTTTCATATTTTACTACGGTCATAAGGATGTTCTCAGAAAGCAAGAAACATATAATTCAAGGCCCGCAAGGCCATCGTACAGGTTGCCGAGCGATAAGATGGTTCAAAGTCCACGCGATAACAGTGGCTTGCGGGAGACGCAAGGAAGGCCTATAATGACAGGTTTGGCCAGGTAGCTATATATATATATAGGCCTATATATATAGCTAAATGGCCAAACCTGTCATTATATATAATTATATAACGGTACTGTCACAACTGGCCTTCCGCGCGTCTCCCGCAAGCCACTGTTATCGCGTAGACTTTGAACCTTCTTATCGCTCTGTACGATGGGGAGACGCGCGGAAGGCCTATAATGACAGGTTTGGCCAGGTAGCTATATATATAGGCCTATATATATAGCTACCTGGCCAAACCTGTCATTATATATAATTATATAACGGTACTGTCACAACTGGCCTTCCGCGCGTCTCCCGCAAGCCACTGTTATCGCGTGGACTTTGAACCTTCTTATCGCTCGGCAGATGGCCTTGCGGGCCTTAAATTATATGTTTCTTGCTTTCTGAGAACATCCTTATGACCGTAGTAAAATATGAAAAAATTTGGGGTTGACCAAGTAATTGCGCAGAATTACCGAATAAATAATGTTTTCCTTGCGCCGATCACTATTTTTCACTAAAAAATCACAATAAAAAACTATCAAATCTAACGTATTTATAGGTTAGACTTGTTAGACATAATGACAAATGTTTACTTGTAAGTCTCATGTTATTAAAGATATTTCAATCTATAATATCCGTGATCTAATTTCAAATTATTAACTTCAATAAATATACGAAAATTTTGGCCAGGCCATAAGGTTTGGCCAAGTATGGATATATATATATTATATACCTTGCCAAACCTGTCGGGGTAAAAAAAGTAAGCAAATTATTAACTTCAATAAATGTACGAAAGGTTTATAGTGATCTAGCTTAGTCATTGTGTAAGGTGCATGTGTCAAACCATACGATATTCTTATTCCTATTATGTCTTGCCATTATGTGTAATCTATAAACACCTCAATTTGATAGTTTTTAGATTGTGATTTTTCAGTGAAAAATAGTGATCTTATTAAGTTCATTAAACGTACGAAAAGTTTAGCCAGGTTATTATATATATAGCCACCTGGTCAAATCTGTTGTGACTTGAAATAGCGATCTAGCTTAGTCATTTTGTAAGTCACATGTGTCAAACCATACGATATTCTTATTCCTATTATGTCTTGCAATTAATTGTAACCTATAAACTCCTCAATTTGATAGTTTTTAAAATTGAGATTTTTCAGTGAAAAATAGTGATTGGCGCAAGGAAAACATTGTATATTCTTATGAAGTCAAGTATGTAGTAGACGATAAAAAAATAAAATACGGAAAATACGGCGCCACCTTATAGTAAACATTTCCCCATCTTAGTAGATAGAAGATGGCAGCCGGCATACAATAAATTGCATGGTAAATGCTCAATTTTGTATATTATTATAATATATGTTTAGAATTGTTTCTGTCAATATTTTCTTTCATGAATATTACCTTTACATTCATAGATTTTGAAATAAGTTATATTTTAAACAAAACTCTATAACAAAGTTGTGTTTCATTAATAGGCTACTATAATGTTAATAAGATTTCATATTGCGTAAACATAAGCCTAGATATTCATAATAGGTATTGGGGATAATATAATAGAATAAATTAAACTAAGATAATATAACCTTATCTATTCTATATATTTGTAAATAGATTTAAGAAAATCATAGCTGTAATCTTGTCAAAACTCTTTTTACTTTAGCAAGACTATGGGCAGTTATTTTGATTAGACAACTAATTTTGTAAAGATTACAATCATCTTTGAATAATGAATACCTAGTAAAATAAAGCTTCACAAGCTATCATTTGTTATTGATTGCAAATGCGAGAAGTCTGTTGGGAAACTGATTCTACTACATTACCTAACTGTTTAAAAATGCTAGTACCTAGCATAGGCTAGTTTTCGTGTAGGCCTGGATTGTAAAAGAATTTTACTTTAGGGTTCATTCCAGTAGGCCTACTTCACAAGTCAAAAATAAGCCTAGCTAAGATTTTTGTTTAAATAATAGCCTACAAATTGTATAGCCTATGCCTAAATATTTTGATTAAAAATGATAAATGAAAAATTCTAACGCATGCTCATTATATATGCCTATTGTTGCTGGACAGCTAACAACATCTTTAATATTTTCAATTAAGTAAAATACAAAGCTCCCTCTCCCTCAAAGACAAATAGGCCAACTTTCCTATGTCATCCCTGTTTCACATACCCTAACCTCAAATAGGCCTACAAAACAGCATAACCATCATTTGAAAAACAAAATTAATATCTCAGCTGTTGTTCATCCTGAAAAAACAAAAAGCTTTTCTTGTACAGGAGGTCCTCAGTCCCCAGAAAATGACTTACAAAAATTTTTTGATGTTAAACAGTAATCTAGGCTTTATACCTACACCATTAATTATATTGCATAAAGGAAAGTCCTACTATCCTAGGCCTAATTAGGATTTCATAAAATTGCCTAGATATCCTACTAAGTATAGAGTAATATTACACATCCTACTAGTCTGATATATAATTGGTTAGTTAAAATGCATGGAAGAAGTAGGCCGATTTCTATGGTTTGTAGAATAATAACTTTGGATTTCAAACTGTTTTGGATGATAGGCCTCTATCTATCTAGCCTAGAAAAGCTCCCTTAATTATTTGAAGTCAATTAAGTTAAAGATCAAAGTGTTGCTGTGTATAAATTATATTAGGCTATTGTAAACAGTATTTCAAAGGTTGGCTTTATTCATATTTGCCAAACCAAAACAAATTGCAAGTATAGTAGGTGTTTCACTATGTTCTAATTTCAAGCTACACGTCTGCCTGCAAACTACAGGAAATGAATGCTTGGCACAAGTGAGTAAGCCTAGACTTAATTAACGACAGACCACAAGCTTCAACAGTGTTTTTATCATTTTGGTATTATTCATGTAATCATTAAATATCATCAATATTAACGAAATTGGATTCATCAAGAAATGCAGTTTTCAATGATACCCTACAACCAATACTTTTATTTCGATCATATACATACCTGGGGGGTCAATCAAGGACGTCCCAATTTGTTAACTGGCTGACAAATCGATTACAAAAGTACCGACAAGGTGTTGATTACAAAATTAATGCAAACATTATGCATTTTGCTGTTACTATTTTTTTAAACATTAACACTACTTAAATAAACACTAACAACAGTCTTAAAAACCACTAATCACCACTAATTATCACTAAGTCATTGATATTTAAGCTCCACGCAAAAATTAACAACTGATTCAATATGGCGTGGCCTTGTTTTTCTCTCATTCTCCCCCTGTTCTCTTCCTTGTCTATCTCTCTCGCACAAGGCACGCTCTCTCACTTTAGTTGCTACGGGGTCCCCTTGTGCATTACAAGGATTCCGCATACAAGATGAAAATGACAATAAACAAATGCACGTGACCCATCTGGACAGTCTTGTTTGATTGGCTGTGTTCTTTCACCCGGCCATTTCAACTTTTACTCAATTGTTGTTTAAAAGAAACTAACACTTTTTTAATTAATTGAAATTGTTTATTTTATTTTCTTAAATAAACAATTCTATTTCATATAATTTTAACGCAATGATTGCATTATCACGTTTCTTTTTTTACTAGATAACGGCACATAAACTCTAGGTGAAAACCTTGTTTAGACACTCAACTGCTCAGCCAAGTAAGAGGTCATTCCACTTTCATTGCAACTTGCAACAGGTTTAGTTTAACGTTCACCTAGCTAGACAAAGCACTGAACACGAGTTGGGCAATTAAAAAAGTACATTTGGTTGAGACTGAAAGATTTGAAATTCGATTTTATTTTATATAAAGCAATGATCGGTTCTTTGTATGAAATTAAACTAAATTAGGTAGGTTTACGTAATCAATTATAAATATTAATACTAAAATATTTAGCTATTTTTAGTTACCGGTAATTTAAACTTACCCCTTTTTGAAGAACTGAATTCTTTCATCATTGTCAGAACCAAAGATTTATAATAAATATTTTTATTGGATACAGAACTTTCAAACTGCATTTTATAGAGGCTGTATCATAATGACTTGTAATTTTGCTGCAATTATAAACGTTTTAGAACTATTCTTGGAAGTAACTGTTTACGTTATTGTTCGCTTTTTTCTTCTTCTTTAATAACGATACTAACTATTAGAGTGAGAAAGTAAAATAAAGCATTTTTTTATACAGTATATCCCTCCAATTGTTCTTTTTAACAACAAATTTAATTTAAAACATATTTTTGTATTTTATTTGGAACTGTATAGTTAAATGAGAAATTGCGTCAGGGTCGGAGAGAACTTTTGTAGTGCTACAGCCGAAACGCGTGGCCCGATTTTAGTCAAATTTGGTGTGTGGGGGGTATTTTGACCATATCTCGTGACGATTAGAAAAAAAGGGGAAAAAAGAAGGGAAAAAAACAAGCTTAATTGCTGTAAATAAATCACTAGTGCACTGTGGTGATTGTATATGAACAAGGGGAAAAAAACCCAAACCACAAAATAACACAACTACACAAAACTGTATAATGCGTTAATATTACCTTATGTACATTTCGATAGCTCTGCTACCATCTTCAGAGGTACACTTCATGATTGTTTAATTGCTGTCATTAGAAGCTTGATTTTTATAAAATACTATTTACTCTGAAACGTGTATAGTATAGTCGAAGCAAGTTTTGGTCCTTTAAATATTTATACAAAGATGATGTGCATGGTTAATTTTCACTTCTTGATTTTAAGAACTACCAAATTTAAAATTTATGTGGCGAATAGTTTGATTGGTTTTGAAAACGTGTGAATGAGAAAGTTTGTACATTTAGTTAATTATCAACGTTTCAAGGTCTAATAAATAGTTTCCAATATGTCAGTAGTTCGTTGTCATTCTGTGAATAAACACGTTAAATAAGTACTTGACACAACAGTAGGCCTAGGCCTCCTATATAGGCGGCTCTTCACAGGGAATCAACAGATCGATTACCGTCGCCGTAATTCTAACTTTCATAACCAGGATTCGCTAGCAACTGTAACTCTTTTTATTCAAAGATTCTGGGTCAACACCGTAAATTTTTGAGCATTCATCATCGAACCTGAAACCTGTGGCCACTAAACCGATTGAGGATTCATATAAACAAGATAATAGTTATAAAAATGAGATAGTCTTAAAATTTTGTAAGGGTGGCTTTTTTGAGCCCCTATAAAACCTGCAAATGAAAAAAAAATTCAACACAAAATTTTAAAACAGTTTGTTGTCCATTCTTTTAAGTAATTCAACTAATATTATTTTAATTAAGCAAATGTGTAGATTTTAATTTTTTATGCAATGTTGTCAATTCCATACCACGAAAAATAAGGAACTTATATCGAAAATTATAATTTCTAAACTCTGACCTCAATAGAGCATTTTTGATATTTTCATAATTTTGAGTCCCAGTCATCAAAAAAAAGTGATTGTAGTTGTTTTTCGTGGTGTTCTTCTTTCTTGAAAGCAAACTTTGTAATAATCATGGCTTTTAAAAATGAAGAAAAGTGCATAAAATAGAGACCCTAGCTCTTGAATACCCTCAATAGCGTCAGGGTCAGAAAAGAACAAGAGAGGCCTGATAAGAAAATACGAAAGACGGGATCTAACACAATACTAGAAGAAAGTGTAGATCCAGCTAGGTACCTCGGGACGACTACAACCGTACTTACTATAAATGAGCCTCTGAGAAGGATGGGGGGGGGTTGTATTTTAACTCTACAATTTACAATTTTTTTACGCAGTTAGGCTACGAAAATTGTGTCTACCAGTCGTTATGAAAGGTTCTGTGCAACTACGTTGATGTATCTATAAGTTTAAAAAAAAACTATATTTACTTTTTTTTAACTGTGACCAATCAATAGAGTAATGTAGGGTTCCAAAGCACTCCAACTAGAAAAATAGCGCTCACTATGTACGAATGATTAAATATCGTATGAACGATATATGGAGTGTCCCACGAAGAGGTCACTATTTTAAAATTAATATACCGGACATATAGAACACTCTACAAACTTGATACTTTACAGTTATGTTACATAGATATGTAAAAAAAGTACCTCTCGATATTCTTCTTTTTTTACCGTATCCTCCATTCCTCTGTCCGTCCATTGTCATTATCATTTGTACGTAAATACGATAGCGACTACAAAAATTTAAATAGAAACATGAAATCTGTTAGAGGACTATAGTGTGCTCATTTAGAACCCTATTGGAATTTTTAAAATCGAATCGAGAATGTTAAAACAGCAGCCCATTTTAACAGCTGTTTGGTTCATATTTCTCAACTTATAACACACTAAATTAGATAAAAATGTGCATACTTCAATTCTGTATGTAATTATAGCTGTTATTGTCAAAAATATAATTTTGAACTCTGACCTTGTGTAGTTACGAACGCCGTGTTACCGACATGGGCGTAGAGAATAGAGTTTTAATTCTACTTGGGCCTAGCTGACATCAAGAAAGCAGTAATATATACAATTACGAGGTTCAGAAAACCTATGAAATAACTGTTTTTTTCTAAACCCACCCTTCTATTGGGTAAGACTCCTTGATCTACCAATATAATTTAACATTTCCTACAAGTTCCAGGAATCAGAGTATATACATTAAATTGTTTTTTAAATTACTCGAGAATTTTTTCTTTACTTTAAAGTTTGACAGTTTAGGTAATAATTCTTCAAATTGTAACAAAATGTAATTTAAATTGCTTACACCCAAGTTGAGATATTCGAATGTTTACGAGTGACATATTTTTCGACTCAAAATGAGACAAAAAGAAAAATTTTGATTCCAAGTTTTAATTTTACCACAGTTGCAAACATTCATTGTTGAAAAGAAGCTAAAATTACCCCAATATTTTTCCTAAATAACATATACATTTTAGCATATTAACAAAATTATTTTGGATTAATGTAGGCTACGTGGAAATAACTTTTTGTAATACACAAATACATCAATAATGTGAGGACTTTGGTACACATTATTGTAATCTTACCTTGCTTCTTTCAATTCAAAACTTTGACAATGGATGGGATGACATTCTACCACATTCTGTAGTAGAACTTACGTCTATCTTTCTCGTGTCGCCCATTTGGCTCTAATAATAGTTGTTCATATTCACATAGTCTTCACTTGTTTCCAATGGAAACACAACCTAGGTGTATCTGGTAGTTGATTGAATTTTGATGAAAGTCATTTTATTTTGGTTTTTTTGTAAATTACCTAACTGGAATTTCCATATATTTGCGATTATTAAACTGATTTAAGTTTTAAATATTCAAACTTCACCAAAGTTTAATCAAAATCAGTTTTAAAAAGAAATTAGGCCTTTTACAACAGCACCATAAACAGGTTTTCATAATTTTTAATGATAACTCCTATTATTTAGGTAGATTACCAACTTAAACATTTTGTTTGGAACCTTATGGAATACATTTGAATTTTGTTTTATGACAGGTAGGTGTCCCAAAATTGTTAATTATGCCATTTTAATTGCCTAAGAGTCCAGAAAACCTTATGTAGCAATTTTAAACCAAATTCGTTTTAAAGAATTCAATGTGATGGAATTTCTTACAAACATTTTGTAAAAACCCTTTTAGGGTTCAGTGGACAGAAAACAGATACAGTATATTTCTTCATCATAATAATTTATCTCTATAAAGTGTGAACATCAAATATCTCTTAAAAAAATTGCACTAATTCAAATCAGCAATGTTATCAAAAAAATTTCAGAAAGTTGAACATATATTGTCTCATTGTTCACAATTAATTATAGCCTAATCTCAACTACTTCTTTTAGTTGTAAACACAAACAACATCTTTGATTTCAAAACCATACACGAACAATATATAACAGAGAAAAGTAAACAATATTGTTTCATTATAAACTGGCGCATTCTATTATTGCTGCCCAGATAATGTGTAGGTCACACTAAGAAAGCGAGGGAGTGTCTGACAGACTGATAATACTGAAGTGGTGTAAAAGCTAGGGGGGCAGAATGTGGTTCAAGCAGTCGTGAGTTGTTTTCTCAGAAACTTGAAGACGGGTGTGTAGAGAAGACTAAACAAACATTTTTTTTTTGTGTGGTTTAAAGGTGATATAATTTTGCAGTTAAAATCCCCTTAAAAAGAAACAAAGACCAAATAAAATAGAGACTCCGAGTCCACAAATACTGCAATAATGTCAGGGTCGGAAAAGAAGAAGAGTTGGCAAGAGAGAATAGATAGCAAAGAAGAAAGAGAGGGCTTTAACTCAAGACAAGCTGAAGAAAGGTGTACATTTTAGAACTGCCACAGATTTAGTCATTATTTCCCTGAGGGAAAATTATGTATTGAAGCTAAGTAGATTACTAATTTAATATGGCCTGTAAAAGGTGCTATCCACATTACAGGTAGGAGAGGCTTAATATTTAGAAGACAATGCCAGAAAATTGAACTCAAAACAATTTTTCTAGTTATAATTACAACTAAGTTTTGGCTTATAAAGTAATTTACATTTAATATTAAAATCATACTGTTTGGAACACCATGCAATGATGGAGTCATATATGTTACACACAAACGTCCACTAATATACAAGGGTCATGTTCCTTTCAGGCACAAAATATCATCCTCTGAGTTATTGATTAAACAAAGCATCTCAGGATTCTCATGTTTTTGCAGTATATTCTTGTGAATCTGTATTTATCCTGATATCACAATGACGATCATCACTCAAAACAATTAAATAAATACTAGTTTCATAAATTTTATGGTTAGTCCTATTTATTAGACTAATTTTAACCAAAGTATGATCATTCTGTAGATCATTATCCTACATTAAATTTTAATTTTTTTCATTATTTGGATCACCTTTTCTTGTAATATAAGACAATTAGCACTCTCCTTTTATAGCAAGTTGACGATTTGGTTTAAAATTTAATCATTCCATATTTTTATAATACCCACAAAATTAAAATTTTTAGTTGAACAACAGGACTACCTGTTTTAAAAATAATCCATAACAAATAAAAACAACAGACATTTAGATACAGATGGCTAGTGAGGGAAGGGTGTGCAATTATCTTATTGTTATCTTCTACATTCTTTAGTTGGTCAAAGTTTGTTCCAACAATCATTATTGTTAAATCACACACAAAAATCATTCTTACAAAATAATTGGCAATTAACTTTCTCTAAAACTGTTTATAAAATTTAAAATGCAAGACACTACTGAAAACAGATTTTTTAAAAGATTTAAAATGATACAGTACTCAACTCTCCTCAACATTCTTTTTTCTTGTGGTTTAAACACAAAAAACTTTGTGGTTATCATCGCCTTAAAAATAACAGTGCACAAACTTTCTTACTCATCCATTCCTAAAATTGAATAAAAATGAAACTAAAACTAATTGTCACCAAAACTGTCATTTCAGCACAGTCAATGACAAATGAAAATAAACTATAGACACCATCTTTGAAAAATACTTATATATTTAAATAACGGACTGAACTTTTTTCTCGGTATAATTTGTATATGATAAAATTAAGCTTTTAATGTGGAGGGTTAAGGTTCATTTTTATTGGTACTCTAAATGTTCCTGAACAGTACTTGTGACTTTTTTACTTGTGATTTTGCAAATTAGTTAAAACAAAAAGGTATAAAACAGAAAACCTCTAGCCTTCGAATACTTTAAGAGCATAAGGGTTTGAAGTGAACAATTGTTAGTCAAGAGAAGAAGCCTGATATGGACGATGAAAAAAAACGGATCTAATTTATAATGAAATGTATACCTTGGGATTGCCAAACCACTACAAATCGGTCCCTGGTGGTTTAAAACATTTTTGATTTCATCACCGCTTAAGGGGTTGAAGGGCCCCTTTTCAAAGTAAGAAATAATCCCCTCTCCTCGTAAAAAAATATATTGATGGTGCAAGTAATTTTTGAAAAGTGAAAATTATCTATAAGAAACATGAGCTTTTTTTTTTGGTACTTCAGCCGATATATGCATCAATTAGAGTAAAATATAAAGAGTAATCGGATCATGCTAACAGTAATTATGCTCCAGCTAAGAGCGATGTTTTCTGTTTACAGAATCACTAGTATTGATACATTTAAAATATTTACGTTTTTTAATTCTGCCAAAAGCTGGTGATAACCACAAAATGTCCACTTAAAATAATAGTAACTACAAAAGCCCACCAAACTTACAATTCAATATTCTATAATTATGACACAAGGTATTAAAAGAAACACAAACATTTTTAGGAAAATAACATATATTTCAAGTTGGTTATAATACATTCTCCTTGGCTGTTGTAACATTCATAAACCTTTGATGTCTAGCCCTACAATGGTGTTGGTAGATTGTTTCAGGTACATGATTTCGTTTAACCCGTAGAGTCAATCTTTCCCATGATTTAGAAAAACTTCTCTTTCTGAATTTTAAAGAAATTATGTTTTTAATACTTATAAGTTTTTCTAATATATCTCATGGGTTTAAGATGTACACAGTTCCAGTTCTTATACTATTTGATATCACAGCTGTTTTAATATTAATTTGATGTTTTCATCTCTCTTATGTACATTCATAAACACTATTGTACTGTGCTTACAACAAAGAGTTCTATATCTTCTTTCACTATTTGAGCTAACAACTATTTGATTGCCAATATTTATGAATCTAATCTTACACATAGGGTGACCATATCCTTATAATTAAAGAAAAATTATTGAAAAGTCAGAACAATTATTAATTTTAAAGGTAAAACAACATTTCTGTACGTGTACTAGACCATGAACTCTGCTAGAAAAAAATTTGGATACCTTTAAAATTAATAATTGAAATGTTGACATTATTAGAAAGGCCATTTGCCCACGAGAAACGCCGAGGTAAATAACATATTTAACCATTGCCTGATTATAGCTGCCGTATGACGAAGCTACCGCACCCCATTTTTTCTCATTACAATGCTGTTCTTCTACCTGTCCTCTCATTCATATTTCTGGTTATTAAGACATTAATTATATATTTTTTAAGCAATAATAAAACAGCTGTTGTTAAGAAATTTCTGATTTAGAAAAAGATCTCTATTTTAACTGTACATCAAAGGATAACAGAGTTATAAAAGATAAACAAATAACTTTGTGATAATTGATTACAACTTCCTTTATTATATTCATAAGACGTAATATGTATTCATTCGATAATAATAATGAATAATAGGTATTATAAATTTTGGATGTTGTAGTCAATTGCCAAGAAATTATTTTTTATAAATTTTATCTATAACTTGGTTACACTAAAAATAAAGATATCTTGGTATTTGTTGTTGAAAAAGGAAAATATTTTGTTTTATAAATTATTTGTAAAGTTAATGGTAATATTTGACAATTTTAAACGGCCACCAATTTGAAAATGTAGAAAATAAAGTTGGTTTTTGGTATACTGATAAAGGTTGGTACAAAATCCGTAAAACATTTTAGCATATAAAACATATAAATTTTAAAAATATTATATCCATATAAATGAGTTACCGTATGTATTTGTATTGGATTAAAATATCTAATTGTTGAGTTAATGTTTCTTTCCATAATCAATGTCAAATGAACACTACAGTATATGTTTTTACGAAATGACATTCATGTCACTTAACTATGAACTCTTGAGCACCAGTGGTGGGAGGTACGTTCCTCCTTCTTTGTTCACTGAACTGTTCGTTTAATTTTTGTAGGCCTATTATAATGGGTGGTGGACCATGTGAATTTTTCCACTCATCCTAATCTTAGATTGAATGATTTTTACACAATTTGAATAGATTTTTCATTGTTTGTAAACATTCATACATTTAAACAAATTTCATACGGCTGGTTTGTGATTCTAATTTTAGTAACCCACAAAATGATAGAAAATCATGGCTGTTCCATTCAAAACAGGACATATGGTCACCCTATATATACTACATTGAAAATATTACAAGGTTTTAAATAAAATTAAAAACAGTGCAAATAACATTATTTTGAAAATAATTACAAAAAACACATTTATTAAAATTATTTACCCAATCTGTTATGGATTTTTTTTTTTAAATATACATTAAGTGTAAATTTCTTTTGTTTAAAGTTTACTTTAATCTTATCTAATTTAATTTAGCCGTGAATTAAATTGTTTACAACAATTTATACCTCAAAATATATATTTGTCTAACAAAATATTATCTGAAATTAAAATTACTTGGTTTAAAGAAAATCACAATTTAAATTCTAAAAGAGAGCTTAATATACCAAATGTACAATTAATTTAACACTTGTAAAGTTTTGGGTTTTCCTTGGTGGCCTATACAAGTTCATGTTTGGTTTCTCCCAACAACTTTATCAGCATTTTAAACAACTGTAGAAACAAATGGTAAAATATATATAACCATTACTTTTAAACTGGAAATTTTTTTAAAACTTAACTTAGAAGTAAAATAATACATGATTTATTCCGATAGAGGATGATAGTGATCATAAATATTTTTATATTACACCTTAAACAATGATTCTTCCTGGTTAATGACAAATACATGTTCAACATTAATAAACAAAAAACAATTGATTTTCATGAACGTTAGTTGAAAAACAATTAAAAACATTTTAATGTACTTTCATATATGTTAATATCTGTGCGTTTACTCTAATGGTTGTTTCTCATGAGAAGGTTTCTATTTTAAATGGGGAAAAATGATTTTTCAAAGAGAATTGAATCGATAAGTTGTTTTAAACTATAATTTTATTTGTACCTTTAATTCCCTTTTGAAATAAATATTGTTAGACAATGTTCTATATTTAGAGTATGCCACGTAATAACAAAATTGATTTAACTAAAACAAACATAGTACAGTGAAACTCTATTAATTCGGACTTTGTTCAATCTGGACATTCTTGTTCCATAATAGTTGGAAATTTGGCTAGGATCTAGTTTTTTGTCAGCCTTGGTAACTGCACTGACACCAGACCTCGCTTTTGGCTGATCTCATTATGGCAACTCTTATTTTAGTTGCACGTTTGTCTGCAGTGGCATCTATGGTATTTGTTCCTATATTACTATATACTGGGTGTCAAATCTTTCACATTCCACTGTATTGTATTAACTCTCTGGTCCTATAAAGCGGTCATCAGATTCCAAAATATCTACGGTGCTCTAGTATGAAGGATAAAAGCCTGTCAGACTACACATAAATAGCTAGACTAGTCTTCAGGGATTGGCAACATGGGCCCTCGGATGTTGTCCAACAGCAGCTTTAGAAACCATACTAGGACTTGTCCTCCTAGAGATTTTTTTAAAAGGGTTAGAACTAAAGTTTGGTTACAGGCTAAAGTATGGACAAATGGAGGAATAGCCTATCTAAATATAGGTTACTCCACAATTGTTGACATCAGATGTTATGCTGACAGAATATGTATTAAAAAAATCTAATGGTAACCCTCAATGTTTGGGATAACTGGCCAAACCAAAACATCTCAGGATGTTCCACGGGTGATCTGGTATGGTCCAGATCTCTATGGCCCAGAGCTCTGGGTATGGTAGAGTGCTTCACCTGACATTGGTGTCAGTTCAGGCTTTGGGCGACATTATATAATATTCCAAACAGAATTAGTGGATATTCTAGTTTGCACATGAGACTAGAGAGTACCAGAGGAGGCAAATGTTGATCCTGTCTGAAAATTGGACTGTCTTTGGAGTACTTGATTCAGTTGAATTTAACTCCAGCCTGGCATAGATGTCTTACTATCTGCATCAATACCGTCGTGCCTTTACTTTGTTCAGGTAAGATGGATACCTGGACATTGAGGTAAATGAGAAAGCAAACATGAAGCAACAACCCCCTTTATATTGAACTTTTATTTTATCTAAAATAAACTTGTTTGCTATTATACACAATATTTTATTATACTATATACCAAGTTAGTTAGGTTGTTCTATTTAATATAGATAACTCTGAGGCCTAATCTGTCCAAATTAATAAGGGTTTACTGTATGTTTGTACTTTAAAAAATCATTTACATTTATTTAATGTTATAATATTTTGAAATTACAATTAAAAATTCTGGTTTAAAAAAATCAAATTTTGTTATTTTAAAGTGTTAAATATACAGTTCGTAAGATTTAGCCTGAGATCTGTCATTGAGATGCAATCGTATCTGGGCCGGTCTGTAGGGGGGAGGGGTGGGTCACTGTGCTCAGTCTTGCATTGAGTTTTGTACGGTGGGTTTCATAGTTATATATGCATTTCAACTAACTAAACATTGGTTAGTTGTATTGTGATGGAAGGTGAAAACATCAGGAAGAATGTTGGTGGGAGTAAAATCCCCCATAGTCAATCTTACGAAATCATATCAAATGTGTATCGTTTTATGAAATAAGAATCTGAGAACAAAGAAGCTATTAATTTAACAAATATGAGTTTAAGTATAAAATGTAATATAAAAGCTTCAACAACTATAGCTTTTTTAAAATTTGCCACCAATATGAAATTTATATAATGATTTTTCTTAAGTTTGTAAACAAAATAAAAATGACAAACAGACAATAAGACGAGATGGCAACACGGCAAAAATTGACAGTGGAATGGACAAGTCAATATCTTTATCAGCAATAGTAGTTATGAAATTACATCTCTGTCTACCTGCAACTTCTAACATGCATTGCTATACCCTAAGGACCATACATATATATTTTATACCTAAATGCTGAAGTTACACAGTTCATAGTAAATTTCCAACTTCAGGATTCAGTTCGAGTTCGGATTTTTCAAGTACTTTCAGTTTCTACTTATGGAAGCCTAAGTTCAGTTCGATTTAAGATCAACGGTTCGGATTTTAAATCGTTCGATTCGGATTGGAAATTTGAAGATTGCACACCTTTTAATATGTAATTTGATTATATTATTGTTAAACCAATTTTTAAATAAGTAAAAAACATTACTTGCAATTGCAAATTTGAGAAATCAACATTTCCCCAAATTATGAAAATCTAATTACATTGTATAAATGCCAAAATATCTAAACTTTTTAAAAATGTAGTAAATTAAAAATAATGTACTTACATTTAAATAAAGTAAATTACTATAAATTCTTCACATTAATGTAAAAATATAATTAATTCATAATGCTTCGAAATCTCTCTTTATCCTAAATATAACATTTACAAATTATAACTTTTGATAAATAACTACATTACAAGCTAGATTTAATAAACCATAACAGTTTGATTTCTTTCATATCATCTACATTAGGTGAACGAGAAATTTTGGTTGAATTTAGACACAGAAATGATTTCTTAATCTATGTATTTACATTTTCAGCTGATGTTCAACCAATCAAGGCATTTGTTTATTGATACAGTGGATTTTATTCATCCAAGGGAACAGCATTTGCTTGATGTGATTAACAAAGTTATATAACAGTATAAATATTTTTATAAATTTAATTAGACTAGTTCTACTGTACGAAAGCATAGATATTACACAATTCAGATACAAAGATATTTCTATTTCAGCTAAAGAAATCAATTAAATTCTAGTTTTTTGTTATTTCAACTTTATTTATTTGGAGAAAAACTCGCAACTTGTCAAATCTTATTTGTGTTTATATCTTTTAAGAACAGATTATAACATTATTTAGATTATCATTGTCTAATCATTACACTGCATTCATTTCTTTTAAAATTTCCTTCCCAATTAATCTGTAAATTGTCAAATTTACAAACATTGCACAAACTTGCGCTCACACTCAAATACACACTAAACAAAACAAACATATGGAAACTTTTAGCACACTAACGCATATACATTTGTATGGAAAACATAACAAGAAAGGTTTCAATTTTAAAAAAAATCTATATTGTATACTGAATTAAAATGAGTTTTGAAAGATGTATTAAATTTCAAGAAAACTGAAATTGAAGAATAAGGATGAACTAGAAGATAGACAAATTAAGGAAAGAACCACCACTAATAAAGTATATAAAACTTAAGAAAATACAATAGGCAGAACAAATAAAAGTGATGACAGAAAAAAAGTGGTATAAGGAAGGAAAATGATTAGCATGTAGACCCTAAAGAAGATAGGAGGGACACCTGATAGAGATATATAGTAGAAGATATTGTAGGTCAAGACACATGGAAAGCTGTAGAACCATAGTAGTTAATGTTAAAAAAATGTCATTAATTATTACAGAAGCCTAATTGTTTCTCATAGTCAAACCTTCAAATTAAACAATTCATCATTTCTAATTATATATAAAAAAATTTGCATTAAGCTAATAGTTTGCTATAGATTTTAAAAACCTGTCTTCTATTAGTGGTTTGCCATCAAACAATGTAATACCCAAAACAGTTGTTACACAGGTTTTCTAAATTGTATATATCACTACTTTCTTGATGCTGTCAAGGCCTTAACTGGGCATAGTAGATGTATTTATATTAAAAAGTCTTCACTCATGTCAGTGTCACAGCCCTTACAGGCTTTAAAGCTTTATATATATGTGAAGTTGTAATAAGAATATCACATTTTCATGGAAGGTCTGGGTTTAAAATTATATTTGTGGACTACTGTATTATATTTTGGTTTCTCAAAATTGGCTCTTCCAGTTTTGATGAAATTTTGTGATGAGGAGTAACTTCAGTCATGCCAAATATAAATTAAATCTAATTTAAGTTTTGACTATTACAGCTTTTACCACTTCATGGTTTCAAGAAACTGAAAATAATGAATTTTGACATGCTCATTGTTGTCTGTATGTAAGCAATACTTTGAGATGTAAGACTACTACATGGCTGTAGTAGTCAAAACTTAAATTAGATTTAATTTATATTTGGCATGACTGAAGTGACTCCTCATCACAAAATTTCATCAAAACTGGAAGAGCCAATTTTGAGAAAAGTTGATTGCGAAATGATGGAGTTTACATGTTTTATTTCAGATTTATATGAACTATTTAAAGTTAATGATGAACGCTATTGACCATTCATATTAATTTTGGAATAGTTCAAAATAGAAATATTTGCAAAAACTGGATTTAAAGTTTCAATTCAATTTTAACAAACTTGTTAGTAAAAAAGAAGATTTACCTCATAAATTGACTATACATGACTAAGACTGACACTTAAACTCTTGCTTATAATTTCAGACTTTTCTTCTTCAAATTTTGTATAGATGATAACTATTTTATCGTGTAAAACAAATTTGGATATCAATAAAAAAGCCTTAAAAGAAAGAAAATCGCATTGGATTCGGCACGTCTTGCGACTACCGTATGGCAGATAGACTAAAACTCAAACACAAGATCTCACAAAAATTATGTTTACTTAATTGCGTTTCAACAACGAAGTCGCCGTCCTCAGTGATACATGAGCTACAATAACTAAACTAAACTAAACACTATCACTGAGATGGCGACTTTGTCCTTGAAACGCGTTTGATTAAGTAAACATAATTTTTGCGAGATCTTGTGTTTGAGTCTATCTAATATTATTTCAGAAGTCAATCTCAATATTTATTTACAGTTTATAAGTTACAGTTTGGTACTTTACAAAGAAAAGCCTTTGAATGGGACCCTCGAAACCAAAGAAAAAAGGGAAGGCCAAGGATGGTGCTGAAGAAGGCGGAGTGTGAGGGAAAGAGCTGGCAGGAATTGGAGTTGCTTTCACTGGAAAGTGTTTGTTAAGGCCCTTTGCCTCACAAATTTTATTTTGAAATTCAGTACACAATTTTATATACAAATTTGAGTTATTTATATTTTTGGACTCAAGAGGAATAAAGGGATAAAACCCTATACTGGGGTTGAGTTTCGCCAAATTATAATGTGATAAAACCCTTATCAATTTTTGATTGAAAATGAGCTACAATTAGCAACTGATTTAAATTGTATTACTTCAAAGCGTAGAATAATTTGTAAAGAATAACAAAACCTTATTAAAAATATGAAGAAAATATATTCTAGGGACATGATTTAATAAATTAAAAGATTCAAATTAAAGTGAAAATTTAAAGGCTGTTTGGAAAGTAACCCCTGGTTTCATTAATTGTGAAAAACAGTGAGGTATCCAACATCACTCTTGAGGTGATTTGTTCAGTAGCTCAGCTGCACTGTTGGGAAGATCGTACTGCAGTTTGATTGTCAATAATAGCTTTTCAAAATAAGCACTGCAATATAAAACATACAAAGAGTGTGCTGTGACAAGATTTTTAAATGCAAAAAATTGTCTGTAGCAGGCATCCAAAAACGGTGTGCTGTATACGACAAAAGAATAAGGATTGAAGGAGTTGTGCATCAGTGGATTTGTTTGTTTAAAAGTGGGAGAAAAACATTCATAGTGAGGAACGGAGTGTCAGACAATCTGTAATCAGTGATGAACAGAAAATGATGTAATGGTTCATAACTTCTGTTGAACAATTTTCAAAAAAAATTGGATTGTTTTGTATAAAGTAGTCACAGAAAAGTTCAATCAAGTTGGATTGGTTGGAACCAAAAATGGTAAAACAACGAATGGGATTTACAATAGACATTCATTTATGTTACGACGTGGAAGGAGAACAATTTCTCAATAGAATTGTGACTGGCAATGAGACTCGGAGTATCATACATGAATGTGGATATATATCAATAGTTAAAGGCATAGAGTCGGGACTTCTACATTTAGCAAATCAAAAATAAGCTTGGCAAACCTGTCTGCCAGGTAGGTTACCATAGGAACCATGTTTTAGGGTGCGAAAAGAATATTGGTTGTGGAGTTTATAGAACATAGAACAACCATAAATTCTAATGTTTATTGTGATATTTAAAAAATACAGGACCATGGTTTTCTGTTTTTGCAATGACAACTATTGCTCTCACACAACTTGGCAAATCAAAAATCTGTTTCGTCAATCAAATTTGATCATTCATTATATCGACCGGATTTGGTTCCCAGTGATTTTCACCTGTTCATGCACAGGTCCAAGTGTTTTGATGACATCGAAGAACTTCCAGGTGGTGGGTCAGGCTGGCTAAAATCTCAGGTGGCAGAATTTTATGAAGAAGGGATTTCTAAACTAGTCCATCACTATGATAAATGCCTGAATTTAAATGATGATTATGTAAAAAAAAAGTGGAAATTTAGAGTTGTAAGAAGTATATAATAAAGTTTGTAGTCCATTTGATTATAACATGTCCATTCAGAGGTTACTTTCCGCAGCCCTCATATTGACCAGTTCAAAGATTAATGATTACTTTTCTTTATATCTGATTAAAAACAAATGTACATTAATGTTTATACAAATACAGTGGAATGTAAAATAATTTTTCATCTAGTGTTGAAAATCAATCAGTTCTTAAATCAACAATTTAAAAAAATCTTGACAGTGCACAAACTACTGCTAACTAAATTCTTGTTTATTTTCTATTATGTTGTTGACACAACTAAAACTATACTACAACTACGTCAGACACACTTTCCAAACACAAAATCAGTACAGACAGTTGGTAAATCATGTAATCGCTCTTATGATTCCATTTTTAATAAAATTATTTATTAATATAACTAGATATACTCGTTTATTATGGAACCTTTAGTGACTTCAGATGACATTTTTTCACAGCCCGTTTTGATTAACAACAAGATCAACCAAGTAACAATATAAAAATAAAGATAGATTCATCAAGGCAATTTAAGTAATCCTAAATAATGTAATAAAAACATAATATATTTGTAATTAACCCATAAATCAGTCCTAACTATAAATCTAATAATAATGTTAACTAGACAATGTTCAGTAATTGTAAATTAATTTGAATAAGTTTGTTATTGATATAAATATATACATACTTATAAAAACTTTTAAGTATGTAAAATTACAGTAGCAACGGAAAAATGTTAAGTTGGGAGAAGTATTCTGGACAGTACTCCAATATTGTCATATGTTCTATTTTAATGCTTCAAATCCAAAATTATAAATCGGGATTAAACAAAAAATTTACTAAACAATGTATAATTTAATAGAGTTGGGGTTAATTACCACAATTAGAATATTTTAATAATGATAATAAATCTGTAAACTAAAATCAGCTGCTTATGATGAATAATACTGAATGAATAATAATAATAATAGCAGCTTATGAAGAGCTGTTCCATGAATAATACTAAGAAATAACCAACGATAAATATGCTTGGTTATATTTAGCTGTATGGTTAAACTATTTATACCAAGGATCGTAGAAACTTACATTTTAATAAATAAAACACTTTTATTTTTTTAGTATAACCACAAATTTAATGAAACTTGCCGACCATGGTTTCACTAGTAACAGCATTGTCAAGGTATTTTATAAGAAACCAAGGTCGGCAAGTTTCATTAAATTTGTGGCTATACTAAAAAATTAAAATATTTTATTTATTGTATAAATGGTTCTTCACCATTAAATATCTGGCATTCTAAATGGTAATTTTAAAATGATCCTTAAAATTTTGGTTCAGAAAGACCAGGTGGATGAGTATCTTTGGTTTAAGGGTGAGTAAACTCTCATTTTGTTCTCCCTTTAAGTAAGCATCTGATCTTTCCTCATTTATCGAGAACAATGAAAGGAAAATGCCTGGACCCTTACATCTGTCATGATAATTGTCCTGAAAAAATTTGAGAGGAAGATAATTAGGAAAATTTATGGGCCAGTGTGTGAGAAAGTGGAGTGTAGGATTTTAATTAACGGAGAAATAGATGATATATTAAGAAGAATAGTCTGTTGGGACGTGTAAGCTCTGCATTAAACATTTAACACAAGTATAACATCCAATAATTTAAACGATGTGACAGGTTGACATAAAATATCTATAATCATTTTAAAATGTATAGACTTTAATCTTACAGGCCATTTTTATATGGCTTATAAGGGAAAACGGTAGAGCACTTGATCTACAAATGCAAATACGATAATGGGGATAGGTACGAGACCTTTGGTCTTTGACAAAGAAACTGACACTCACTGAAGACAACCTTGTCAGGAAGCTTCCGAGGCTTTACAGGTCTTCCTGGGAATGCCTAGGACATCAGTTCTTACTTGTGAGTACAATAAGACCTCGAGGCAAAAAAAAAGATAGACCGTACAATTGAAGAAGAACTTTAAAATTTAAAACCAACCTAACTGATCCTAGATGTCAGGTATTTCTCGTAGCTTACTTTATATTGTCCATGTGACTAACACTTGTTTAGCAATGTAGCCCTGAAATTTGTTGTTGCAATACAATATCTGACTAGGTTAGGTTACTAAATCTATGAATAATTTTATTCCCAAATTAAATATGATATAGTGTCATGGGGTAACTAAAAAAAGGCAAAACAGATTTTTATAATCCAACAAAATACATGAAGATTACGGTAATTAAACCAAAATCTATCCAAAACAAACACTATTATAGCCTAACAAATATTACCCATGGTTGTAGAGTCATAATGGATTAATTTGATACAGAACTCTATTATGTAGAATTTATAGAAAACTTCAGAAAAGGTAGGCCTAAATACAGAATTGAGTAAACTGCAAATAGCAAATTAGAACATATATTCTATTTAATGCAAAGCTTTCTAAATTTATAAACTCAGTGCCGTTAAGTTTGACCATAGTTAAATGTATACAAATTATTATTGATGAAACATTAAAATGTTAACTAGGGAATAGATTTATTTCTGGTTAAATTGAACATAATTAAGCGTAATTTATCAAATCTTAAAGAAATTAGTCATATAAGGAATCCTTTATAAAGTTGAAAAAATGAAATCCAACAGTTTACTTTTAAAAGATAATATATAAACCTGCCTTGTTCTCACATATTACAAAGTTCATTTTTTTAAAATTTGAAGACGGAATTTGGGAATTCACATTGGAAACTTTTTTTTTTTTGTTTATTTTATTTTTGGAGTAAGTGGATAATTTTATTGTAGTAGAGGGAGGAGGGAGGTTTGTCACGCTGAGGCTAACACAAGCCACAAACATATCAGCTATTATGAGGGTACTGTTTAAAGTAGTTTAAATAATAAAACAAGTCATTAATAGTAATGGTGAAAAACAAAAATACATGATTTTCACAGACCTAAAAACAAAATTCAAGTTGAGAATTTCTGATGCAGTAAAAATAGAAAATTAAAAAATTGGAATAGTAAATAATAAAGTAATATTATAAAATTGTATTTTTGAAAACCATTGCTGAAGTCCTTACCTACTCAAATTAATTACAATTCTGAACTGAAAAACCTACATAACATAAGATATAGTACATACACAAAATAAATTGTAGAATATATAAAAAAATATATTTATATTTCTGGATGAAATTATAATACTTTTTAATTACCAACCTTTAACACACACAAACATATTATTACTATTACAACATAATGTTCCATAAACATATATTATAATCACTGTAACATTATCTTTAATGTTATAGTTTCAAAATGATTTCAAGGAATGCAGATTTTAATGTTTAACCTTTTATACAACATTGAATATACATTTGTGTATATGTTGGTTTATATGAGAAGATAATTTCAAATTATTTACAAACAACCACCAAAAAAATTACTTCCTGTTATCATACTTTCCAATAAATAGTGTATTTTGAGTCAACTGACTAGGATTCAAAATAAATGGTGGATAAACTTTCCGACTTGTACATATAAAATAAATTTGTATATACTTCGTAGTAAGCAATACTTAGATTAGGCCTCCACTCACTATACTTATATCGTTTCAGACTTCTCATGTTTACTCGAAATTATTTACTACTTTGTGCTCTATCATAAAACCACTAATCATTTCGTTAAACCAATGTTTACCTGTATATTGTTATTGTATAAATGCAAAAACACAAATTACCCATGTGCAATACATATGATCTTAGCATATAACGCAATCATACTCATCACATCTACAATTATTTACAAACGCATAAATAAATTTATGTAGTGGTATTTGTAAAAAGAGATTGTTATCAATACATGTCTGTCTATATCTGGTAAGGACCCAAATATTACAATGCAGTCTTATTATTAAGGATGCTGTAAAATGACTACCTTACACCAGTGACGGGTTTACTGTTTTGTTACTCAAGATAGAATCCAGGGGCAGTTGGGTCTCTCACCCTCTAATTAAAAGTATATATTGCAAATATTTTAACTACAGTAAATAAATAAACGTTTGCAATATTTTAGGCCTAGACTTTTTTTTCATTATTTTTATTATTAGCTCATTATTATTATTTTATTATCAGGTTTTATTTATTAATTAGATGTCATAAAATAAATAATAAACATGAGAGGTGTTGTAATTAATTTGTAACTGTTCATATTAAACAAATTCAGCAAATGGAATCCCATCTTGGTTTCACACAAAATAATTATAAGCACCAAACTTTTGAATATTTATCAAATGTTTTAACTTTGACGACAGTTACAATGTCAAATTTGTTTACACATTATTACATTTGTAGAATTGAGCTGTAACTACAGGGTGGGGCAGAAAGAGAACTCTAGTAAGATGATGTGTGTCCAGGCATACATTTTTTTTTCAGCTGAGAAAAATATGGGAATTGTGCTGTGTTGATGGGAGGTAGTGGGGATACTGTCAGCCATGTTCTACGCCCATTAGTATTCAATGGTGGCGGCCCCTAAACATTACAAATACGCTGTTAAAGCGTTTAATGAAAACAGTAGTTCTTACAAGTAGACGAGTATGTCTACGCGATTAAAAAGTGGGTTGAGAATTTTGAAGAAACTTCATCAATGACAATAAAGAAGCCTGAATAAGAAAACACAATATGTACGTTCAAAAAACATCGAGCATATAAGAGTTGCGATCAAAGGAAGTTCGGCAGTATAACACCACACTTTGAACAGTTACAGAACAGTTAGACAAAATTTACAGAATAATCTAGATCGCCATCCTTATAAAATCTAAATTATTCAGGCTTTTAAAGAAACAGATCCGACAGGAAGTGGTTCAAACCCTGCTGGCAATGCTGTGGAACGTGATGTTTGTATAACTTCAGGTTCAGGTTGTAAGAACGTCTACGCCTGAACGGACATCTTACTGAAGTTATTTTTAAAATTAATGTAGTTAATTTACTTCTTTTTAATGGTTTGTATAAGGTGGTATACAAAAAAAAAATTGGATACATTTTTTTTTGTATATTTTTATAGCCTTTTCAAAATCGCTCTTTATTCTGCCCCACCCTTATAAGCAACAGTAAATTATTCATATATAACTAGGTTCTCATCAAATGACATAGACTGAAACAGAGCAGTTTTTTGTAGTTAATATATATTGAATTCTTGACTGCAATCATTAAAAACTTGGTGTCCTACAAAAACTCTATACTTATTTTTTTTGTAAAAATATTTTTCATGACAAAACAATATATTATGTCATGTTATAATCTTTTGAGGATCTTCTTGGTCAACCTAACCTCAAATTGATTTTATGGTTATTCTAATAATTATAAGTTGGCATCAAATGACATAAACTAAAACGGAGCAAGTTTCTTACACAATATTTATTAAAAGTTTGACTGTTGTCATTAAGAACTTGGTGTTGTACAAAAACCTGTACTTCTTCTTAAAAATATTTTCCCCAGTGAGAGTCTATACGAGAAAGTTTTGTAATCTTAAACACACCAATATGCCTATATATGACACAACAAAATAATATCTTGTTTGTCAATCTAAACTCAAATTGATTTTATGATTATTCTAATAACCAGCTGTTAATCAATTTATAACATTTGTCATGGTAATGAATATTCAAATGGTTTAAACTTTCAACAGACAGCTGATTTATAAGTTCCTATAAGCTTTAAATATTTCAAAATTTTGGTCAATGTGATATACATTAAAAATCCACTTTCATTATGACTGACACAATGTAGAGTTTAAATTGTGTGCTAAAAATCGTGATGATCAGTCAGTTTTTGAAATATAGCGTTTGTTACATTTCGATTTCATCCCTCTACCAAAGGGCTTTCACTACAATTATTATGTTTTACACCATCTACTCTGTTATTATACAACATACAGAGTTAACAACATATATTTGTGAATATTTTAATATATAACAAAAAGTGTGATCAATTGTCTGTTTTTTTCCCCTGTAAAGCAATCCTTTGTTTTCAACGCATTGTGATCGTTTTCCACTCTTTATTTAGTAATTTTCAAATACCTATTATTTTTTGTTCTAATACTAACCAATTTGTAATTAATATTACCTAATATATCAAAACCAAAACAGCAACACCACATGTTTCAACTTGTATGATGAGAATATTGTGATTTGATATATTTAATGTTATTGGAGTTATAAACAACAACAAAGAGAGACAGTCATCATGTAGTACGTACAAAATGACATGAAAGAAAGATTGTTCAAAAGAATAAAAACAGGTAATTGATATTTAACAATTAATATAGAACAATTTACCCAATATTTCTCATATAACTTTTTGATAACTAGATTAAATACAAAATATATCTATTCTCAATTAAGGTCAATTCACACAACCCATAGCATGCATAATGTTAAAGATGATGTACAGCTAATTCATAATGGGTTTGTAATGCTACACTGTTTTTTTCCCTTTCCCCTGATTTATTTCTCACTAAGATGCAAAATATAATTGATAAGTGTATATTTACAAGTGAGAATGTTTTTGTGTGCAATGTTTGTTCATGATTTACAGGTTGAAAATAGCAATTTCAAAAACATGATAAATGGTTTCAGCAAAAATACCAACTTTTTTTTCAGGTGGAAGATATTGCGCAGACAGCCTGCATAGCTCTGAATGTAAGAATTGCTCCATTTTAAACAACAACACTAAATATTTTCAAATGTAACGTAACATTATGTATACTATGTTGGTGTGAACTAACCTTTACCTTATTTGAAAACATATATTTAAACAAATGTTATTTAAATTATTTTTAACTCCTCAACATGGTTTCCTGAGCAGCACTCACAGGATTTTACCTGCTGTATTTGTGGATTGCCGAACACTGCTTGCATGGCAGTAGTTCATCAGCTAATGATTATAAAGACTACTCGCTATATTTGGGACTATTTTCAAGAAACTAAAATATACAGAATATGTAGAAAAGTTATTTTTATCATTACTAATAGTTTGCCTGAACTCGGTGAATTTGATTAGTTTGAAATAAATTTTGAAATCAAGCGTTTGTTTGCTAATCAGCTGTAAGGTGCTGTTGTGCAAAGAAGTTTCTGTTTTTTACACAGTAGTATTATTCTCGTGTTTCTATAAAAGTTGTGTTATGGAAAAATAAAAGTGAATTGTTGTAATAAAGTTTCTTACCTTGTTTCGTGACCTGGATACTGAAAATGAATTCATGAATTGTTGTGTTTAAACTACGAGTAAAGATTGGTGTCATTTTGTTGGTAAGTTTTATAGTTTTTGAAAGATAAGTGAATGTGTGATTATCGGCTATTATTTTTTTAGGTTAGTTCTGTGATTACTTCGGTTTATAATTCGTTTAATAGTTTTTGAGTAAATTCAAAGTGTTTTTAGTGGTGGAGTTTTATAGCTCATGTTATAAATGAAATAAAAATATTTGAATGAACCGTTACAAGCGCTTACTAAAACACTTCCAAAAATACAGCAGCAGACATTATTCCTTACAAATTTCCCTTGTTGAATGGTTAAATTTCAAAATTACACAATATTGTTTTCCCAACAATTTGAACTAGTAAACTATATCAGTTTTACAAGTTCAAATTTTAAATATAAAAATAAACATATTTTAGCATGTTCTACATTTTCTTGTCTTTAATATTATATATAGACAGATAACTTTATATTTATAAATCGATAGTAATTCTTAAAACGAAAATTAACTCACTCGTAACAAATATTGTGGTTAACCAATTCATTTTAAGTACTCGCATTTACAATTCATGGAATGAAAAACTAAATTACATTTTTCCTCGTATGTATTGCATGTGTAAGTGCAAGTATTACTTTTTTCTAAAAAATATTGACAAAACATATATTATATATAAAGTTGAATTTATTTTAATCCTGATTCTACAAAATATTACAAGCATATGTGAGACACTGGTCTAGCACAAGATCTTACTATACTAAAGCCATGGTAAATTATGCCCAGATATAAAGGGCTTACTTTGGAATCTCATATGAGAAATAAAAAAAAAAATACAGATCTTCTAAAAAAAACTAAATTATCTTATTTTGAATTAGAGTCTCATAGAGACGTTCACATTTGTCATTCTTGTACCAGAACCTCAAAAAAGTATCAAATTAATTTTGACATTTATCACTAAAACGTGAGAGATGTGCAACAAAAATATTTGTTTTTATAAAATTAAACTGGTTAATATTACTTACTAGATTTAACAATAGAAAAATTACATTATAATAAGTCAATAGGTGAAACAGACATTTAAGATAATCAATTTGCAAATAATAACTGTTCAACTCAAAATTTAGAATGATACAATCAAATGTATTTATATTTTTTAATACACTTCGCTGACAATATAGTACGCTCTGAACTATATAAGACGAGCAATATAAATTACTGTTTCATTTTACCTACTGACATCGTTAAATTTATGTAAGGGCTATTTTAATGAACCCATGGTCAGTTTAATCGAATATTGTGCACAAAAATATTTGCTTATTTCAACTATCATACAAGGCCAATGTAGATAAAAGCAAAATAATGCCAACCCTCTTCCACTTACTGTAAATCTTGTAATACAACTGGTAGTATAAATTCATCAGAATCCCCTGCGGTTGGACTTAATATTACTGAATGTAGGTCATCATCAGTTAATGTTCGCCAAGGTTGGTTTAACAACTTGCTCGTTTCCTGTAAAAAAAATAAATATTCAAATTGTTCTATAATTAAAACAAGAATTGATTAGTAGTTTTAAATTAAAAATTAAAATGGCCATCTGGAAACAGAGATTCTGTGGAAGCTTAGCCTAGTTGGCATAAAACATTTGTATTTGGTTTTGGTATGGTGGGTGAGATATTTTACTTTCAATTAGTCTCGAGTTTATTTTGTCACTGTCAATATAACACACTATTTACCAGATAAACAATAATTATAATTATTCTGCTTATCAGTTGTGATTATACCATTTGGGAATTGTTAGTAATAATACGGCTAAATAGAGGGGAAGGGGGAAATGACAAGACAAATTATTTGGAACCTGTATGACTTTATGAAAATGGAAGAATGCCTGATTTTTTTTTTAAAATTACAAGAAAGATTGTTAGAAGTGATTGTTGCTTCCTAGCATAGTGCCCAGCACATTTAAAAAAAGAAGAAAACATAGATCTAAATCAGGGGTTTTTTTACTTCCAGAGAGAAGTCACGTGGAAAAAAAGCTTCTATAAACAATTGTGATAATACTGTCGTGAGTAGAACAGTTCTACAATGTCGCGATACTCAGTGCCAATTACCTACTTTGAAATCATTCCAATATTTATTAAAGAATTGTTTGATTTCGAGGGGTGGAGGGGATGGGCCAACAGACGGAAAATGAAGAATTTTAGTACATATGTTTACTGAAACATTTTTCTATATAATGACACCATTCCTGAAATATTACATGACCTTAATGATTCAATTTATGTATTCATAATACATTAAAATTTTTATTTTTTGAATTAAAGCTTCTTTCTATAAATCAATGCTGAATATTCACTGAAAATAAAAAAAACCTATATACTCTTTCCAAACAACACTCAATTTCTAACGACAGGCAGTAAATACTGGGTCCCTCCCCAAAAATGTATACATATTTTTAGACCTCTTAACTCAGTCAAAAATTTAATTCTTAACAGAGTACTGGGATTCAAGTGGACAAAATCAATAGACAACTGAATGGAATTAATTGAAAAAACATGACATCAGGAAAAAAGAACTTTTGCAGTAGTCCGGAGTGGAGATACTAAAGGTGTGCCTGAACTAATAGAAGTCTTTCTAAATCCTATCAGCTGACCTTCTTTCCCATATTGCTATATTTTCCATGATGTTGGGACAATATATATTAGGTAATATAGCAATACAGAAATACGCCTGGCTGATAGTTTGTAACGATGGGATTTAGAGTGATTTCAATTAGTTCAGACACACTTTCTCCTCCGTTGGCGGCATACCCACACTGGACTACTTAACTTTCCATCCAAGTTTCACCAGGTTCCGCACAACCTATACAGTATAATTTCCAACAACCGAAACATTTTCAACCAAAAATAACCGACCAAAATATTTCCCCCAATTTTTACAATAAAACTTCTTTTTCTTGATAACTACTACACAGCTAACACATTAGGCGTTATGTTATGTTTTACATTTAAATTAACAAATCTACTTGAATAAACATGTAATAAAAAATATAAACTTAGTTCTCTTAAATTAAGGCTAACTGTATTGTGTAAGCATGGGACATTCCCCAACTAATAAATAAAGGTATTAATGATAATTAGTCACATTAATAATTAATTTAGACAAAACTAATTTGAAAAGAAAAAATAAGGAAATTAAAATTGAACAATTCAAAAAGAGCGTGGGTTGTGCTTACAAGAAATGCACGATTCCACTGAAAACGGAATCTACAGTCCTAGTGATGTCATAAATGAAAAAGGCCGACTCTCATTGGTCTATACGACGAAACTGGTGGGAGTCGAGGCAAAGGTTCCGTTTTCTTGGATTCATGGCAGAGAGTTGAATGGACGCCAGCGACACGAGATGTAGTGCGGGTAGAACAGTGAAAAGTTTTTCATAAAAATGTGTTAGAAAGAAGAAGATTGATTATGTTGGAGTGAGTGTAGTATATTGAACATCATGTAAAGGTAAAGAGTTATTTTGTAAAAAAAAATTTGGACAGGGAGGAGAAATTTGGACATAGACGGTTTTTAATCAGTTTTAATAAAAGAACAAAATTGTTGTATAGAAACGTTTTGTAATATAGTATAACTTTATATCATTGTTTAGACTATGTACTAAGGAAAAGAATTGTACTATGTACTATGTACTATATCAAATTAGAATTGAAAAAATATTCTACCTCAATAATTTACTAAGAAACAAAAAAGATCATTTAAACGAAAATGTGCAAAACAAAGGGTATTTACTATTATCACTAACGATAAAAAAAGAATGCGAATTGACAATCAAAAAGGTAACCTTTCTATATTTACTATATACATTTTTACTCTCGGAAATAATAACTATGAAATTTTAAACAAGCTTGATAACAATAATTAATTATTAAAAAGATTTTCAAAGCCTAAAATGTCTGACTAAATTTTAATTAGAGTGCATCCTTCCATTCACGTTGCACGAATCGCCGAGTTGAGAAGTACAGAAGTGGGTCAGAACCTTGTTTAGAAACTAAATATTAAATTCAAGTGATTGATAAACAATTAGAATTAAAGATTTCGCATAAAACAAAGTGAAGCAAGTTACAAAATGGCACCCGAACAGTTGTTTAGTCAATTCTGTCAAAAATTTTACATAAATTAAGTTACAATTGATAGCTCAACTGATACAGAAATGCTTATTTAAAAAAAAAACAAATATTTTCAAGGTTAGGTTTTTATGGAGAGTTTAAATTTGCCACCACTTGTGTATATAAAAACAAATACATTACGTTTCGAGAGTATAAATCATCTCCCGTTAAACCTAATCTTACCTACAACATGAAAAAATTCTCAGAACAATTATAAGCTTTGTAAAGAACTTGGGTGTAATATTAGTAATCATCTGGGCCATGGTGACAAGAGAGAGAAATTCCTCAGACTCCAATAAAATAATGTTTTAAATCTAAAGATGACATTTTGAAACTGGTAATATAAGTTGAAATAATAAAAAAAAGGATTGATAAGATAATAATTTCCATAAAGTTAATAAAATATAACTTGTTTCTAAAACACAAAATAATGTTGAAATTTAATACCTGTTCTAGTATATGAAGTAATTTTTCATCAGATTCCTCTGAGAAAATTATGTCTGAAGCAGCTAAATCTAACCTTTTTAGTGATGATTGTCGTAGTCTTGTCTTTGCATACACTTCATCAGCGTAATATTTATAACCTGAAACATTTAATTATTTTTTAAATAATTTCTTCAATTATTATTTTCCACAATAATAAATTTTATCTCAAAATTAACACATGATAAAACTAACGTAAAACTGATCTATGAAAGTAGTTAAGGAAGATGGCTTTGGCTATGAAATTAACAAGTAAAAACAATTATGTAAGTAATTCGGGCACTATGCAGGTAACCTAGACTGGAACATTCATTGCCATTTTTTAAGAAAATATGAGATAAGTTAGCAGCGCTGTGAATAAATCCTCCGTTCTTTAATATTTGTTTTAAATCAGTCATTTTTGAAAGCAATTTTCCTATACCGATTAAAAATTGTAAAAATTAAATACTTTTCAAAAATTTTGACTCTGAGGATGCACAGAATTAAATACACCGATTTCCATTCTTTTCCAAAAATTTTTGCAAAAGCGTTTTAGAATCAATTCTTAACACATTTAAATAACAATAACATTATCTCGGAGAATCAGTACGGGTTTTTGAAAGCCATAGATGTAATAATTAAAACTATTGAAAAAACCCTAACAGAAAGAAAAGTGCATTAACATTTTCATGAACCTAAAGAAAGAATTTGAATGTATGGATCATGATTTGGTCTTGATCATGAGGTGCTGAGGTGCTGAGGAAACAGTGTATAAACCTGACATACTTGCAATTAACCATTGTGTATCTCAAGGGCCAATTTTAGGTTGAGTTTTGTTTATTCTATATATTAACACGTTAACTGCCATGCCGACCCGATCTGTGGGTAGAGCAATCTGCCGACCTGATCGGGCCGGCATCTCAAATATGTCATTGTTGTTGTTTTGCTCGACTGCAACAATACAGCGCATTCTAGCAGGGACAAGCCGTACTATTTGGACATTGCACATCCTATGTTTAAACGCAGAACACTCGGTTCCCAGTTTAGATTTATTTTATAACTCTCTTTTCGCTGTTGAAAAATGCAAACTTTTGCGGTCCTATTGGGTCGGCACTTTTCTTTTTTTTTAAAGATAAACCAACTCTAAGTTATATGAAAACTGGTTTCAAGCTGTTAATATGTAAACAATTAATATAATGGTATACATTAGTTATTATAAAAGTGTTAGTAACATATTTTGGTTGATGTATTATCGCAAATTAACTAATTTTCCGAACTAACTAATGTTCGGCGGAAACAAGTCGTGGCCCGATCGGGTTGGCGCCTTCACTTTTAAGCGAACTTGCGACGAAAAATGAATGTGCTGGCCCGATCGGTCCAAAACTAACCTTAATTTCTCCGCATGAATAATTGAAGAAAATGTAAATAAATAGCCTTTGTAACAATAAAAAAATCGATATCAGCAACAATACACCAATAATTCAAGTTGGCATTACGGGATTTCGTAGGACCCTCTTATGGTGGCAGTTAACGTGTTAATGACTTGCCATTACATTTGTGTTGGGGCACAACCCTCGTGTAATGCAGACGATACAACCCTTATTCTATTTGATCATGACAGAGACGCTTTAGAAATCAAATCTTTCATTGCTTTAAATCAAGCTATAGGGTATTTTGATAAACTAAATTTAATGCTAAACTTAGGAGAAACAAATTATCCCATTCTCTGCAAAGAAAATAACAAATTGCAGTGCAATAGATATCTTTGCATATAGTTCTCAACAAATTGAACCAGAAAGTATACAATTTCTACTGGTTTGATAATGGACTTGCAATTAAAATAGAATAACCATTTAAATGGATTATCTATGAAATTAAATTCTTCAACTTAACATTTAAAAAAAATTATTATACTATTGTACTTTACCAGTTTTAACCCTTAGCACACGTATGACGGGATTTCACGTAACCCTCAACTTGACTGGTAACACGTATGACGGGATATCTCGATTCAACACTATTTGACTTCTGCAGGTATTTTTAATTCGTTTAACGTCCAATAGAGTGCAGGGAAATGTCCTATTGGTGTAACGTGACACTCGCACTATTGTCTTTGTTCTCGATCACCTGTCGTTGGTCTTTATTTGGTTGTTATAGCAACCTGGCACCATTTTGTGTTCTGCCCCAGCGCGTATAATGTGATTTCTCGTTCTAGTAAGCTACGACTGTCAGTAGTGAAATGTTTTGTGTCTGTGTTATAACTGCTATAGCTGTTCATTGTTGATTTGTTTAGGTTGTATTATTTATATTTTAGGTTATAGTATTCATTTTTATTTTGTGTAAAATAGACTAGTTAAAAAAATGGCAAACCCTGACGACCATGAATTTGATCAATTTATCGATGAAATAATGAATGCATCTTTTTCAACTACAGAATACATTTTGAAATATAGACAGTTTCTATGGACACGGTATTATCGTCAAATATTGTTTGTGTGTTTATATGTATATTTAGTCTATATCAGTAATTTTTTTGATGACCTGAATTGAGACGGTTTGGAAAAAGCCAAAAGTCTCAAGCCAATTTAAAACAGTTTAAATTCCCGCGATAAAGCCATGTAGATGGGGGACGAGGAGGAACGATGACGTCACGCCAACAGGTGCTAGACACTGCATGTTGATTCGTGAAAAGTCACTCGGTCTCGTTTCTTATTTTATTAAAATACTAAATTATTAAAATAAATTAATGTTCAGTAGAATCAACCGATAAATAATATCGAAAAATAAATTTAAAAGCAATTAAAACAAAAAAGTTATTCAAGTTTTTATAGGGGCTCAAAAACCTAAAATTTGGAAAAAACTTAAATTCAAAATTCAAAAAACGTAGAGTCATAACTCAAAGGGGAACTAACAATAATCATAAATAAAAAATATGAATTAATAATAATAAACAGGTGAGAATGGACTTAGAAAGTCATTCTTGGGGAGTTTTTTGGAATTTTTGAGTTGAAGGGGGGATTATTTAAAAAATAAAAGTACTATTGAAGAGACCACAATAATACGTACTTAGAATCAAATTTGAAAATAAAATAGGGGAGATATAATAATTACAAAAAGTAAAACTTTAAAGCCCAAAAGCGGTTAAATTAAAAGTTAAAGGGGAGAAATAACATTGTAATTATAGATATCTATTATGTAAAATTGTAAAACATCAAAGCAGAAATGATAATATATAATGGGGGGGTTTTTATGAACAAAAACTTATACGATAAAAACTTTGGGACTTCAAGGACGTATAACTCGAGAACAAAACGAGTTATGTGAAAAGTACAAACAGAGTTTTTCGTCATAGTAGAAGAGGAATAAGATTTCGTCAAAAGAATTTTGAGAAAGGACTTATCTCAAAATTTGAAAAGAAGAAAAACCAAATTTCGGGAAAAGGGCGATAACTCGCGAACGAAGCGTAGTAGAACGATGAATCAAGTTCCACAAGACCCACAAGATGGATAGGAAGAAGAATCCGAAAGGAACTTTAAAATCGGTTCGAGCGTTCGAAAGTTATAGCGAGTTGAACGAAAAAACGACCAAAGTAGAAATTTTCATGCAAAAACCTGTAAAGTGGCGCGCGCACCCTCAGTAGGAATCTAAAGTCTGAAACATCATATTGCCAACTTGGATCACAGATAACGTTGAAGAATAAATACAATAAAATATTAATTAAAAGGTGTTTTAATTAATAATAAAGGAAGAAAACTATTCATTGGTCAAAAAATATGACTAATAAAATATATAGTGTAAATATTTCAGACCAAAAGGGCCTGAAAACACGTAATAAGAAGAAAATACCTTTTTCCCTAAAAGGGAGGAAAATTGGCTCCAGGAAGTGGATTAATTCCCACGGAAAGGGAGACCGTAATTTATCTTTCGAAAGAAGGATACTTTTGATTTGGAATCGACGCAAAGTGGACGTTTCTTCTGCAACCGACTCTGAGCTGAGAGGAAAATTCAACTGTCACTCTACTTAACTGGACTTAGAATAATTTCTACTCTTATCGAACTTCAAGGCAACTTAGAAGAATTCGAGACCAGCATTCAACTACATAGCAGCTTACAAACTCTGGATCGAAAATATCATATCAACATCAGCCTAATTATACAACAAATTCCAAATCCAACTAGAACTTCTAATAAAGTGTGAAGGTATCTTATACTTAAGGAATAATTCGCAAATATTAACTTCATTTCAAATATAATGTCATTAGGAGAATTATTAAAAATTAAATTCATTTTTATACTTCTGCTTTGGTGTTATAAATAATTAATAATTAAATACGACTTTTTCAGTACAGGAAAAACTGTTTGTGGTTCTGTCTGAAAAGTCAAGCGTTTTTGTTTTTGCTTAGAATCTAGAAAATATTACATTGGGAAATTTTGTCAAATAAATAAATAGTTGTGTTGTTGTTTAATCAAATTTTTTGGTGTTATTAAAAAAGTTTATGAATTCAACATTTTTACTGTGCAAAAGAGAAAAGAATATATAAATAATTCATTTCTAAATTTTGTTGTGTTTTCAATATATATCCATTCTGTATATGCTATTAACCTTGTTTAAATATAAATCTTATATGTGTGCTCTGGTAATATAATTTGAAAATTTTAAAAGTTATCATCAGAACTTAAGAGCCGATTTCCCCCAAAAGGCAGGACCTTGGAGAGAGAGAGTGTTAATCTTAAGAAAGAGTCAAATAATCGAGCATTGAGATAAAATTCAGGGAATTTTGCGTAAATTAAAAGTTGGTAAGTTTATGAGGACAAGCTCATACTTACTAGAGCCAAGAGTTGCAAAATCTTTGATTGAAAAAGGTAAAAGTGAGCATCTTGGCCTTGCCCGCGCTTGCTCTGAGCAGAAAGGTGGTTCGCCCAATCGGTGGTGATCGTACAGCGAGTTTAAGAGTTCGTGATAAATAGCGTTCCAAAAAGGGAACAAAGAATCTTAAAATCGTGAGCGAAAGTAGGGTGGTAAGTGACGTTGCAACGAAACGGGGCACGAACTGTACACACCCGAAAAAGAAAAGAAAGGAGCGTGGCAGAATGTAGGTAATTATTATGAGCAGTAGAAAGATATTTTTTTAAACGGTATGTTGATTTTTCTCAAAATCGTTTTTTAGTCAAATTTATTTGTTTGATGAAATTCAGGTTATTTTGAATTAAATAGTAGGCCTACTTTTATATAAAAAAAAATTAATATGATTTGTTTGTAAATATTAAAAAAATATATCATCTGTTTCATAGGGCGGTCAAAAATATGAAATTAAGTATTTTTTTCTTGTTTTAATCTGTAAAAAGAAATAAAAAAATAATTTTAAAGCCAATCTACATTTTTTTTTTTTTTTTTTTTTTACTAAATATATCTGTAAGAACCCAAAATCAAATAGAACTTTGAACAATTACAAAAATTAATTTTTTTCCTAATATGGTAGCATGTTATGTGTAAATAGCATAAATTGTTATTCAGCGTGTTAAGGGTTAAGAATGGGATATTATGACCTATTTTTCTGTCATGTCCAATATGGTGTTGCTATAAGGGAATATGCTTCAAAGGAGTTAATTTTAAATATTTTCAAAATTCTAAAGTTTGCAGTTCTGATTATGTTTGGTAAGAAGGTTAGAGATTTATGCCATCCTCTCTTCAAAAAACTGAATATTTTAACTTTCCCTTCAATTTACATTTTGAGAGTCATTATGTATTCTAAGTTTCACACAGAAACAGACCATAGTCAAATACATAGGTATGACACAATAAAAACACACAATCGCCTTATACCAAAATATAGACTTGCTCAAACTGCAAAATCACCAACAATTTCTAAGGCCAAAAGTCCTTCAAAAAAGAAATACTATGTTATTTAAGAGAAAATATTGTTTATTCTATGGATGAATTCATGGGTCGGCCATCAATTGAAAGAGTTTCATGATGTGTATGATATTTTTGTCGTTTGTGCACTTTTTTGTAATTTTTAAAGATCTTGACAAAGTTTATACAATGTAAATAATTGTCTCCTAGCTGCTAAATAAATAAATGTATCTTATAGTTGTATAAAGTTTTAAGAGACTTGTGTTAAAAACAAAGAAGATAACACATACATTCTCTAGGGTTGAGTTAACTGAATTTAAAATATTTGATTTATTTCAAAGTGTAAAATTATTTATTGTACTGCCTATTAATATTAAGAATTGTAAAATATTAGATAAATTTATAAATAATTTGAAAACATATTTGCAATTAAACGAGGTTATGGAAATAATACTGAAAATTCACTCTCTTAGCATTTAAAGTGTTTTAGTTTGTATAATAACTGAATCAACATTTTCTATGTTACTCTTTTTTATATATAGTGATGGCAAATCCGAAACAGACAATTAAGTTTAAAGATTACGTAATTTTTCAAAATTTAGTGTAGTTTTACTGGTAGTATGTACCTGTATTGGTGTACATCTTAGCTTAATGATGTTTCTGTGATATGGTATAAACGTGTTGGATTGTGAAAAATATAATTTTAAAAAAAATAATAAAAAATTCTTATTTTATTTCCCTCCAGAAACAATACAGATACAAAATATTAACACATCTATTACAGCTATTTTATACAATAGTAATCAGTGAGAGAGAAAAAAGAGAAAGAAAAAAAAAAATTTAAATCTACAATAGACATAAAGTGTACATTGACCTGTACCATATTCTAAAATATATACAAACACACTTATGCCCAATCATACTTACACACCTATACATAAAATTAATATACATAGCTTATAACTACAACATTTAATTGAATAGAAAATATAATATAGTTCAAAGAAAATCATTACTCTGGAAGAAAAAAACAAAGAAAAACACCTGACTCCCCTAAAGGCTTAGCCCAAATGAGGACGGGTTGAAGTTAATTTCCATTTGACCAATAAATTGTAGAGGGGCATCCCAACCAATGTACTGAAACGCGCATCTGCAAACATGTGTTGTAGATTTGTGTCTATTACAAAACGGAGGAAAATTTCAGCATGTTTTGTAGATGTATCCTACAATAAATACTGTTTTAAATACAACAAATTTTAATATTAAGATTCACTTTCTGTTTGAGCCTGGAGATATCTGATTCACCCTATATAATATTCAGGAACCAAATAAGTGTTCAAATAGTAAATACTTAAAAACTCAAAACCTCCTCCTTTTAAATAACCAATCGAGATATCAGTTTGAATATTCTTATACAACTAACAATAAATCTCCTACGAACATCTACTTTTGAAAACAACGACTATCAAGTTAAGAAAAATCTATAATATAACTTTTGCTAACCATCAAAAAAACAATTTCGCTTTACAAGAAAATGTTATTAAATAAGATGATTCTCTTACCTAATATTACAAGCTCTTCTAGCTTATTGCATCTCCAGCAGCACATGACAAATGGGTTGATGACATGGTTATGGTCTACAGGCCCCAAGAGGTAGTTAGAGGCAGCTGAATTGAAAGAATCCACCCACCAGATGCAACGTAAACTGTTCGAATAGAAGCTCACCAAATTGAGAGCTTCAAAATTCAACTGAAAAAGAATACATCAGACATATATAGCTAACCATATGATAATATTCCATAATATTATATTATTTTCAATCACCAGTACTTAAAATACTGAACTTGTAATTATACGAAATCACTGGTTGGTCTAATGACTAGTGCTTTAACTTTATGTGCAAGAGGCTTCAGGCTCAAATTTCATTTGGACTCCAAAAAGTTATAGTGTTGACCCAGCCTCATGACAAAGAGTGGACAGCTGATAATGAAACGTGATCATGAAAGTTAGAACTATATCCACAGGAACTCTAACCCCTTGTAGTTTGTCCTGAGAAGAACACGTAGATTATATAAGCTATATTAAAATTGGAAATAAAAACATAATTGGAAATAAGAAAATAAATATTGTAAATTTAAAAATCAACTTCATGATTCGTAATTACAAATAATACTTGTATATATCGTTTCAATATTATTAATATTCAAAATTTTATAATAAGAAATAATCATAGATGAATATTTATTTGAAATAGCTAAAATGAAAGGGAAAGCCTAGATTACATCATTGTACAATGTTTTGGTGTCAAAGAATACAACTAGGTTACGATAGATTGAAGATGTAATATTGAAGTGATGTATCTAAGACTACAATGTAACTAAAAATAAATGAGAATTTTGATGTTATCATCTGTGCTCATGTGGAGAAAATTGATCTAATCTATGGTCAGTTGAGATTTTGTATTGAAAGCAATGTAATAGAGAAAGCAGAGGGAACTGGAATCTGCCCACAAGGAGAGGAATATCCATTTTCTAGTCTTTATATAGATGTAATCAAGAAGAAAGACTCAATCAGCTATAGATAGAGTTCATGCGGAGAAGATCTACTGTAGCTGTTTTATCAGTGTTCCCGATATAAATATACTTGAGTGTGGTGTGTCTACTTAAATAATTTGTTTGGACAAGTTTATAATCTGCTTCGTTTTATTTTGATATTAAAAATATCTGCTGGTAACTGTAAAGTCTGTCTTTGAGTTTATATAAAAATAGCTTAAACCGCTCTGTGATGATTGGAAGTCTGATTTTCATACGAAATATATAAAAAAGAATGTTGAAGATTTTAACAAGTCTTATAAAGCATTGCACAAAAGATTGGACGAAAATACAACACTTTTCAGGGGGGTATGAAAAAATAGAAAAATATTCTTAAGAAAACGGATGATTTAAAGAGAGTACAATTTTAGGGAATAAGGTGTGTCCTGGAGACTTGACTGGAAGAATTGAATTCCAGAAGGAATAGTCTAGAATTTCAGGGAATCACAAGGAAGAAGACTGTGGTGAATAAACAATGAAAGAATATTCCCCAAAACCACAATAAAACACCAACAACACAATGACTATATAGTTATGTTTATTCTACCTTATATACATTTCAATAGCACTGCTACTATCTTCAGAGGTACAATACACACTAACCTTAATAACTATGATTAGAACTGCAGCGAGGCGTTCCCCTCGCCTGTCACAGTTGGTTTTGTCACATATCATGTCAATGCCATGCTCATTACTTAATTTATCCGCACTTGGCCTCGTTGTGTGGGGAGACTGTCCCAATACTAACTTCAGAAGAGTCTTTATTTTTGCAAAGAGAGCCATTAGGCTCATTTTTGTGGAGTGAGGAAAGAAGAGACTTGGGATTTCTTACAATGCCTTGTACTTTATGATGGAAACTGTTATTATTATTATTATTTTTTGAAATCCAAATGAAACTTCATTAGAGACATAGTATCATATGATACTAGTAAAAATGATTTTTACATGAATAAGGATCATTTGATAGTCTTAAAAAAGATGTCCCATCTTAATCAGCACATTGAATTTTTGAAATATATATATATATATATACAGTAGAACCCCTCAAATCCGTTACTCCGGTTAATCCGACCATGCTCGAGCTCGCGATATTGTGCCGACGACTCACGGCCCGTCTGGCACCATTCTTTCCAGTTTGTTATCGCTTTCCCGCTTCAGTGCTGTGTCATCTCTCGTGTTGTTTCTATTGATTTGCTATAGTACTTGCAAAGTTTATACAGTAGAGTCTCACAAACTCGGCACTTGATAACTCGGCAGTCCGGATTACTCGGCGACCCCGACGGGAAAAAAAAAAATTATTTCTAAAAACAGCGATGTTCGTAAAAGTTCGGCAGATCCCAAAGCAGGCATTAACTTTGTGATCGCTCAAATCGTTGATGGTACTTTTCCCACGTTAAACTTGTCACAAAGCTTTTTTACAGATTCCCCTCTGTCAAGTCTTTTTAACACATTTAACCTAACACATTCGTAACTCGCTCATTTTTATTTACTGTATATACTGTGCATACCTGTCAAAGAAAACTGAAAAGAAATGTTATATTTTCCATAATGTATACTAAATTGATTTCTTGGAAAAAAAGCGGCCCATCAAACGGTTTTGCAGGTGTATGTCTGCTATATCGACGGGTGCCAATGCCGCGGTGTTATTATTCCGCCGACAATGGGAAACCGCTATCGACAAAGTCGTTTGATATCACCGCCGCTTTGGTGCCGAGGTGCTTTTACACTGCCGACCATGGGATACCGCTATCGACATAGTCGTTTGATATCGCCGCCGTTTTGGTACTGTGGTGTTTTTAAACTGCTGACAATGGGATACCGCTATCGACATAGTCGTTTGATATCGCCACCGCTTTGGTGTTTCAATTACAATTTATTTTTTGCCCTTATTCCCGATAACCCGGCATTTCACAAACTCGGCACACTTCCGGTCCACATTACGCTGAGTTTGCGGGACTACTGTATATAGACTTTTAAAAGTTTATATATCACTTATTTCACTTTAAAAAAATCTCTTTATATAATATGTAATAAATATTGACTTTTTTCGGATAATCCGACCTTTTTTGCGTTCCGACCATGCCCCCAGTCCCGAAGGTGACGGATTAGAGGGGTTCTACTGTATATAATTATATAGCTTGCATCACTATTTGGTGTCTACTGCCTTATTACTCAGTGGAGTTCACTGCTCACTGCTGGTCAATACAGGTAGTGTGAGGTTGATTGGATGTTGGGCTCTGTGTTGTTTGTTGATTTAAAAAAAAAATTATTTATTATTTTACTTTATGTCTTTGTATACGCTGTCTTGTTACTTGTCTTATACAATAACTGGTCTAACATACAGAATAAATTAAATGAAATATCAACTTAGGAAAATGCATTCAGTAGGCTCAGGCTCACAACGGGTTGTTAGGCAAGGAATTTTTTATTTTATTTAATGAAAATCTATGCTTCTTTAAGACAGTCACACAAATAAAATAATAAAAAGAAAAATACTGACCTGCTCGCAGAAAAATACTCTAAGATGAGTAAGAGGCATAGAACGTCTCAGGATATGTGAATGAAGCACATCCACCCCATCATACGAATGAATTAATGATAATCGAAGCTCACATCTTGGACTGAAACATTCAATCAGCATTTTTGTAAAATATATTTGTTAATTTATTTATATAGAGAATAATAATGAAAAGTCTCAATTTGATACTGATTATTTTAAAATGTTGTATAAACCAAACCTCTCCTTCAAGAGTTTAGTCTGCAATCGCATCATTATTCCCAATTATTAGAAAAAAGGCCATTATGGCTTCCGCTAATAAAAAATGAATAAAAAATCAGAGATAAAAATTCTTTTACATTAAATAAGGCTGAAATAATGCCACTAAAACCCTAGATAGGAATAATGAAACAATCATGGATTGAACTGATGGAGAGGGTAGAAGGTTGTTTACCCTGATAAACAGTTGGGACAACTTTCTCTTGGCTCCAACCCTTCAACAATTAGTAGCTTCCCTTTCGTTGTATAGTCTTGTGTGGTGTGTGGTGGTTTTTTTCTGATCACTTTTGTATTTAGTCTTATCTTTGACTCAGAATTAGTTTTAGGTTTAAGTTTTTTTCTTAGGATTTGTTTTTAACATGGCCCTAGGCTACGTTGGTGTTTTTCTCTTTTATGTTCTAGGTTTCACACTTGATAACAAGAGTTGATTTATAGTCTCAAAATATCGTGTAATAGTTTTCATATTGAAACATTCTAATTTTTGATAGATTAGATGTCAAATTGAGAGTTAAGAAAGGTTTGGTTAGGGAAATAAAAGAAATGAGTGTACGATTGGTAACTAGAGGAGTCATTAACTAAAAGTTTAACCACATCTAAATCTTAAAACTAACAGTACTTGGTACAATAATCAAACCACTCAAAAACCGCACATAACTTCATATAAGAACAAATAAGATTACTGAGTTTTATAAATTATGGAACAAACAAGGTGAGAATTATCCCAACACCGTTTAACACAAATACCTAATACTAAAGCCAAAACGTCCTTGATATTTTTGTTATCGGATGAACAGTAAAGGTTGAAAGTGATCGAACCACTCAAAAAACACACATAACCTCGAAAACAAATTTTATCCTAACTATTTATATTAGTTTTTTATTAAATTATAAAAAAAGAGTGTTGTAGTTGTTACTATAGCCAGGGATTTAAATAAAAGAAAAAATTCAAAACATTAAACTCACATTATAAATTCTCACCACAGCTTGGGCAATCAATATAAAAAAATTAGAAAATTCACTTATTATAATATACAATAATGATGATAAATGTCCAAATAACCCATATTAATAACAGGAGGAATCTGTTTTTATCATTACTTTCAAACCAGATTTAATTTATAATTCAATTTTGATTAAATTCAAAATTAAAATTGATTTCGTCATCCAGCTTTCATAACTGTTAAAAACTTGAAAATTTAGGAAGATTAGAATATACTTTGAAGAAAGTAGGTTTGGAAAATCAGTTTGAATTATTAATGGTGAAATATTTGTTAAACACTTTAAATTTATAGAGGTCCAAGGTTCTATTCTATTCAAGAAAACATTAAAATTCAAAATGAACGGTTTATTGATTTGTGAAAATCTTTATTGTGATTTTAATGTGATTTACAACGACAATAGATGTGGGCTATTCATTCGGGATGATTCATGAAAATAAATTAGTAAGCCATTATTTACAAGCTCCTGGGGTCAATTATAGGTAAGATGAATATATGAACTCATAAGCAATAGAGAATATTTACAGCTTTAAACCTCCTGCCAAAGGCACAATGTACAAAACTTATATATTTAAATTAAAAAAGCTTTTTATACCATGCAACAGTTTTAGTGTTGTGTTATATAATGTGCAGATGTTTTAAGTGTACTTAGCCTGACAATGTAATCTGTACATAAAGAAACAGCTGAGTTATATAACAACAGACTTGCTTTCATAACCAGAATGGTATTTATGTATATATATAATCATTATAATTAGTAAAAAGGCAAAAATGGAATTAATGAACAAGTTTCAAAATTATTTGATAATGATGGATTACTCATATCATCTGGACCCCTGGTCGGATAACGAATAGGTCATTTAAAATGAAAATGGCTCAATTTAAAAATATGACGATATCTATCTGTATCAGTTAAAAAAGGACAAATTAAATTGTATAACAAAACAATTACTCATACAGATCAGAAGTTTTAATTGTCATTTACTCGATTGACACTCAATGATTATAGAATAAATTTCAATAAAACACTCAAATTAACACTTTTATAGATTATCAATTCTAAACAAAATCAAAACTAATCGATTATGATTGAGTAGTCTATTACTGAATGAACAAAAGTATACACACTTCTAATACAAAATGTATTAACTAAACATTATTAATAAAATAATTTGAAAGAATATACAATTAAAAAACCCTACTTGAAAAAAATCTGTGATGTTCTTGAATGAATAGTTGTACCATTTTTTTATGAATATTACAACTGCAGTCTACTCTTTTTGCTCTTCAATGTACAATGGTGCTAGCTCCAGTACTTTTCTTTCTTCTGGGCGACTTTTTTTTTTTTTACCTTCTTCTTCTTGACTTTCATTACTAATAATCTGAACAATTTCTACATAGGTTAAAATGTCATTTTCAAGCTCGTCATCATCCCCAATGACCCATTCTTGAATTCAAATTTCATTGTTAAGCGGTTTTTCTAACTCATTTGACAAGTTCACATTGTCATCTGACCGAGATTTTTGTGAAATTTTACTCTCTACCAAGGGGTTATCACCTGCGTTAATTTCAAGAGCTCTTTCAATATTGGGCCAAATTTTCCTCCATGACTTTACAATAATTGTAGAACTAGAAACTTCTTCAAAAAATTTGGCCACTACCAGTATTTTGAAAAGCAGCTTTCTCTTGTAATGTCTCTTAAGACGACTGACGACTCCTTGGTTCATTAGCTGTGGTGGAAGAAAAAAAACATTTTATTCCATGTTCCTACTCAGACTCAAGTTTTACAGGGACACTTTACCTAATACTAAAACCTTAATTGGTATTTTCAAATTTTGCAAGTAATTTTTTCAATTTAGGAACGGTTTCATTGATAAATCAATCCTTAAAAATATATCTGTCCCACCCATGCTTACTTTTGACTTCAGTAGCAGACGAGAAGTGATAAAACATTCACATTCTATAATGCTTGGGGGTTTTGAGACTGCCTGATTACAAGAAGAGGAAGTTTATCTGTTCCAGAACACAACACAATTGTGATCCTTGCCTTGTTGACTTTGAAAACTGGAACTGACCTCTCTTGCTGGCGGCATAAGGTTTTTCTAGTAAACATTTAAAATTCAGTCCAATCTCATCTATGTTATACACTTGTTCTAGTTGTAAGCTTTCTTTCTCAATTAAATCCTCGAGTTTGTTTGTAAAATCATCGGATGCAGCTGGATCAGGCAATAATTTTCCCAGCAAACAGTTAAAAAATGAATGCCATGGTATTTTTTCTACCATGTTAACCAGTCGTCATTGTCAAAAAATTCACCTCTATATTAAGTCTTTAATGTACTGCCTTTTCGTTCAAAACTGGTACTTTTGCGACATGCTTGAGTGAACCATAACCACTAAGCACTGTCATCTAGTTCATTTACTCGTTTCTTTAATGTACACCATGTTGGTATTTTATATGACTCAAGTTGTATGCAATAATCTAGAATGTATTTCTGATTTTGCACCAGACTTTAACAGTAGTTATCCCGAAACCAACATCATTAACCCTTTGCGATCGGACAGAATATTTATAGGTTGTCCTGATCTGTCGGATGGCCAGCTGTACTGGCCGCGGACATTTGCACAACAACTCGGATTTAATTCCACATCAGTTGTTCCTGCCGCTCGGATGGCCAGTGGTACTGGCCAAGATAAAAACCGTCAAATGCTCGGAAAGCCAGTAGCACTGGCCAAGAAACATTTGTTGCATTTTAACAATATATTTTTATGTTGTGGTGTGTGTAGAGTGCTGTAACCTATAGAGAAACTATTTAACTAAATGACCAGCAGTTCTGGCAGCTTTATCGTTGAAAAATATCACCGGGAATGCCAAAATCAACACGTGCTCTTTTCATACAACATTGAGAACGTACACACAGTGTATTGTGTATTGTGTGATAGTGTCTTGTGATTTTTGTATAATTAGTAAATTAGGCATAATTTTCCTTTTTAACTTGAAACATATGTTTTTGTTTAGTTCATTATCTTGTTTGTTTGTGTATCTATATTAATAAAATATAAAATATTGTTTGTTTGTTTTAAAATAAAAAAACAGTAAGGTGTTCTCGTCAGTTTTAAATATATGTGATTTTTGTATAATTAGTAAATTAGGCATTATTTTCCCTTTTAAATTGAAACATAATTTTGTTTAGTTCATTATCTTGTTTGTTTGTTTGTATATCTATATTAATAAAATATAAAAATTTGTTTGTTTGTTTTAAAATTAAAAAAAAAACTGTAAGGTGTTCTCGTCAGTTTTAAATATGTGTTAGTTTTGTATAATTAGTAAATTAGGCATTATTGTCCTTTTTAACTTGAAACATATGATTTTGTTTAGTTCAGTATCTTGTTTGTCTGTGTATATTAAGAAAATATTTGTTAAAATGGAATTGGTTTTTGTTTTAAAAAAAAAAAAAATACCCTTTGTAAAAATTGCAGTCTGTGATAAAAATAATTCCGACCTGGTGGGAAGAAGCCGTCATTATGAATGCCGAGTTGACGCGGAGTGGAGCATGGCCAGTACAGCTGGCCGTCCGACCGCTGGAACCATTTTATGCGGAAAGAATTCCGAGTGGCTGCTGACTGCGTTGTGGCCACTCCTACTGGCCTGCCGATCGCAAAGGGTTAATGGGTTTTACCGTTTCACCTTTATCAAGCCATTCTATTCCTTTTAATTTCTGTTCCATGGCCACCACATTCTGTTGCCCTTTACCATACTCATTTTAGTAAATTTACTCTATAAAAAATGTAAAAGAACAAAAATATACAAAGAATTAATAGTCAAATAAACAAAATACTAGATAAAATTTTTTTTTTTAAACTCGAACACAAGATCTCACAAGAGTTTTTTTTATCTAATATTATCTCACAAGTCAAGCTCAATATTTATTTATAAACAATATACTGTAAATTTTTGTACTAAACCAGTACCTATTATATATTATATTATATTATTATTAAAATATATATAGTATAAAAATTAGTATATATAGTATATATTATAAAAATATATAGTATAGTATATTATTAAAATGTCTTATTTCACTTACAGATACATGTACAGTAATACTGTGCATTCGCCAAGAAAGGACTGATATAAATTAAACAAATACGAAAGGCGGTTGAAATTTGGTTATTTGTGGGAATAGTAATTTGCAGTGGTTTTCACATTCGTATTAGGAATAATAATGAGTCAATTCCTGGAAGAGGAACGAATAAAAGGGAGTTTACTGTATAGGGGGGAAAACCCCGGCAAATATGCATTGTAGTATACATGATGAATATCTGTTCTATTTTGTGTAATCATTAAATACGTACCGTACCTTATTATGTACAATTCACATCTTAGTGGTTATGGCATTTATGCCAACACCATTTTCAATGCACCAAATACATTATTTATGTAAGAAAATAACAAATATGCAAGTATAGATTGTACTTTGCTATCGTTAATGTAGGCCTGTGTCTGTATTTACATTGCCCAATTCATCGAGAATGAAGTTTCGTGTGACATGCGTCCTAGATATTACATTGTGTGACTGTGCAATAATATTCAGCACGTTTGGTTAAAGTAAAATATAAATAGATTTAAAGGAATTTTTAGGCGTACAACAGTTATTTATGTGAAGGTCAGGTCAGGTAAGGTGTATATGTATGTGTATATATATATATATATATATATATATCCCTACCTTACCTGAGCTAATAAAACAAAATATATAGAGATATGATTAAAACATGCGTTTAGTGGGACGGCTAGTGCAACATTTGTCACCCTTGAGTTAGCAGGCAGGCCTCAACCATCAGAACAAAGGATAACATGGAACTTCAGGAAAGCAAAGTGGAAGAATTTTAGAGATCAAATTGAGGGGGCAGTGGATGGAGTCAACATGGAGGACCCACCGGATAAAATGTTAAAACAGTTTAAGTCAATAATCGAAAGTAGTGCCAAGGAGAACATTCCCAGGGGCAGAATAACAAATTACAAACCTTACTGGAATCAGGAACTTGACGCCCTAAAGACAGCCAGAGACAAAGCTAGGAGAAAGGCAGAACAAACTAGGCTCCAGGAAGATGTAGTCAACTGGAGGAGGGCAACAGCAATAATGAAGAAGTCTATAAACATGGCCAAAAAAGAGTCCTGGAACAGCTTCCTCAATGGTGTGGATTATAGAACTGACAGTGCAAAGGCCCACAGACTGATCAATGCACTTAGCAATAAATACCCAAAAAACAGGCACAGCCTATGATAGCTGGTAATAGAGAACTGACGGATAAAACATTTAGAACATTTTAATAAGCATTTTGCAGCACAGTATACGTCATTGAAAGTTAGGAAATCAAAAATCAAATATCCAAAACAAGTATGCAAGCCCCCTAAGTACAATGGTGAGGGTTCGGTGTTCTCTCGAGAGTTTTCAGAAAGCGAACTAAGAGAAGCTATAAGGCACACAAAAACAAAAAAACAACCTGGGCCCGATGGAATATTTCCAGAATTCGTTAAAAACCTAGGCCCTAAAGCCCAAACAGCTCTTGTTATGTCTCTTCGTGACAATGATATGTTTGTTTTAAAATAAGAACAATTACATATTTAATTATTAAGTTCACTTTATTATACTGTTAAGAGTGTTGAGATACAACGACCATGTACTGACTCACAACTCACAACAACTTGCTCTCTGCAGTGATGCAACCTTTACATATTTAATACTTTTACTTTACATATACAACATCTCCTTCTTTTACAACAATTTTTATCCTTAAAGAATTTACTACAAAACAATTTAAATTAACATTTCCTTCTTTTACAAACAATTTTTATCCTTAAAGAATTTACTACAAAACAATTTAAATTAACATTTCCTTCTTTTACAAACAATTTTTATCCTTAAAGAATTTACTACAAAACAATTTAAATTAACATTTCCTTCTTTTACAAACAATTTTTATCCTTAAAGAATTTACTACAAAACAATTTAAATTAACATCTCCTTCTTTTACAAACAATTTTTATCCTTAAAGAATTTATTCAAATTTAGTGGGTGGTTTTACGACTCTTCCACTTCTTGTTTTATATAATTGACCCTTGTTATTATTATTATTGGAATTGTTATTATTATTTTTATTAGCACCTTGCATTTTAGCTGTGCTTACATTATTGTCTTGTCCGGTTATTATCCTACATTGATCATTAATTGGTGATTTTTCTACATAGTGTTCATCAATGTTACTTTTAAATTGAGGACTATTCTTCGATGGCCTCAAATGATGTGAATTTTTACGCAACTCTACGTTGTTCTCATTTTTAATTATATAAGAACGTGGACTAGTATCTTCTCTTACCACCTGTGCGGGTTCCCATATCCCTTTATTCCTATATACTACATTACTAGGAACTTTATATTCAACTGCTCTAGTTCTTGAATTTTTATTATAGTACTTTTCTGATTTTTGTTTAGCTTTTAACAATAATTCTTTTACTTCCTCTTCTATTCGAGGTTTTAAGTTTTTATCATATATTGGAATTTTAGTTCGCAATATTCTACCCATTAGCATTTGAGAAGGTGCTAGTCCCGTACTTTTGACAGGTGTGGTTCTATAATCTAACAGAGCTATCAAAACATCAATTTTAGTCCTACTCTTCTTTAGAATATTCTTTACTATTTGAACTGCTCTTTCAGCCATCCCATTAGACTTAGGGTATCTAGGACTACTATAACAAAATTGAAAATTCATTTCCTTTGCAAAATTTTTAAAACTATAAGAACCAAATGGCATGTTATCGCTACAAACTATTTTAGGGATCCCATGATTTGAGAATATTATTCTTAGCTTTTCAATCACTTCATCAGATTGCATATTTTTTAACTCTAGTAACTCTATCCATTTAGAGTAGTAATCTATCAAAACTATATAAGCTTTACCTTTACATTCTAATAAATCAACTCCAACTTTTTCAAATGGTAAGTTTGGTATTGGATGTGAAAGTAATGGTTCTTTAGTGTTGTTATTCCTATATCTTTCACAAATACTACATTTACTTACATGTTTTTCTATATCTAAATTAATATTCGGCCAATATACTGTTTGACGAGCCCTTAATTTTGTTTTTTCTATCCCCATGTGTGATTCATGTAACAAACTTAATATTTTATTTCTTAGACTTACTGGAACAACTATCCTATGATCTAGAAATACTATGTCATCTTCTACACACAACCTATCTTGCATTTGATAATAAAATTTGATATTTTCAGGTACATCTTTTTTGTTATCTGGCCAACCCTCTGTAATACTCTTAATTAAGCACTTTAAAGTACTGTCACTTTTAGTTTCATTCCTTATTTCTAATATTCTATCATCAGATACTTGTGCATATTTCGTTAAACTATGTACAACTTCATCTAAATCAGGATCATCAAAAACTTTATCTTTTACATATGATCTGGATAATAAGTCAGCTACATACATTAGCTTGCCTGGTAGATATTTTACACTTAATCTATACTTTAATAGTTTAAGACACATTCTTTGCAATCGTGTACTATTAATACTAGATATACTTTTTTTCATTATAGAAACTATTGGCCTATGATCTGTCAGTACTTCAATTTTTCTACCATAGATAAAATTATGAAATTTTTTAGTAGCTTCCACAATACTTAACATTTCTTTCTCACATTGAGAATATTTTTTTTGTGTTTCTGTAAGGCTTCTTGAGCCATACGCAACAGGTTTACTATCTTGCAATAGTACAAATCCCATCCCGTCCTTAGAACTATCACATTGCAAAACAATTGTTTTGGATTCATCAAAATTACTTAAAACGGGAGCTTTCACTATTATTTGTTTAAGATCGGTTAATTGTTTTTCATGTATAGGCAACCAGCAAAACTCTGTGTTTTTCTTTAGCAAGGCTCTTAATGACCCTGTTAGGTTTGCCATATTAGGGATGAAGTCCCTTAAATAATTAAATAACCCAATTATACGCTGTAATTCTTTCTTACACTTAGGACTTTTTACAGCACTAATAGCTTTAACTCGATCTGGGTCTGGACTTTTTCCTGTTTTATTAAACCTGTGTCCCAAATATTTGACTTCATTTACTTTATATTGTAATTTGCTTTGATTAAATTTAATATTAAGTTTCCTAGCCCTATTAATGACTTGTCTGAGAATTGCATCATGTTCTTTTTCATTTTCCGCCGCTATCAGCAGATCATCAAAGTATATTATTACGCCTTTTATGTCCCCAAAATTTTTTTTATTATTACTTTGAAAAAATTCAGGACTTATTTTAAGCCCGAAAGGAAGTCTCAAATATCTATAAGTACCAAATGGTGTACTAAAAGCACAATGCTTAGATGATTCTTCATCTAGTTCTATCTGGTAAAATCCCTCTTTTAAATCTAGTACAGTAAAAATATTCTTATTACATAATTTATGTGAAATTTCTTGTAATGATGGAATTAAATGTGGTTTACTTTTAGTGGCTTTATTTAAATCTTGTGGATCTATGCATAACCTAACCTTTCCATCTGGTTTCTCTACTATTACTAAATTACTAACAAAGCTTGTAGGATTCTCATACTTTTTAATTATACCTTCCTTTTCTAATCTATCTAGACTTTCTTTAACTTTTGTTCGCAGCACTAGAGGAATTCGTCTAGGCGGCTTTATCGTTACGCTGACATTAGGTTTTAAGTCTAAATGGCATTTAATATTAAATTTACCTAATCCGGTAAATAATTCTTTGTTTTGTTCTATAAACTCATCTTTGCCTACTGTTATGCCTATTTCACTTATTCTACTAATCAATTTAAGTTTAGTACAACTATCTAATCCTAAAATACCAGTATTACATTGTTTAGTGTTCACCACAACAAATTCAATTTTACTACAAGCATTTTTTGTTTTACAGTTCAATACAGTTTTACCTACAGTCTGTATTTTTGTTCCCCCATAAGCTTCTAATATTATTCTGGTAGGTTCTAACCTAACGTTACTCTGTAATTTCTTATATACTTGTAATGGCAATACATTTACTTCAGCCCCTGTATCCAATTTTAATCTTAGTTTAGTCTTATCATTAATAAGTACATTCTCATACCACTGATTTGTCTCCTTATGTCTTTTAATATTTATATTATTTACAACAAAATTTTCAATACTGGCATCTCTATCTAAGTTGTCAGGCATTTTTAGCACCCTAATATTTTTTATTTTACATCCTACAGCAAAATGATTTAGTGTGTTGCACTTATTGCAACGTTTCCCATAAGCAGCACAATTAGCTGGTAAATGTGTCTTACCACACTTTTTACATAAATATGGTACAGTTCTATCTTTAAATTTATTAGTCTTTGAATTACTTTTAGGCTTAGGTCTAGAATCTTCAAAGCGTGGTCCTACCTTCCGGCTTCCTTTACAATCTGTCTTACTTATTTTCGGCCCTTCTTTCCTTGAAGATTTTTGGTAGACTGAGTTGATTACAGTAGCTTGTGTTCCATCTCGGCCTTGGATGGTCTCTGCTTGGCGTTTTCCTGTTTCTGTCGCCCTACAGATGTGAATTGTCTTTTCCAGGCTTAAGTTGTCTTCTCGCAACATTCTTTCTTGGAGACTACTATCTTCTATGCCTAAGATAATTCTATCCCTTAATAGGCTATCAGTTTGATCTCCGAATTCACAAGATTTAATTAACTTCTTTAAATCAGTAAGAAAACTATTTAGTGGTTCACCATTTTGTTGACACCTAGAATTAAACTTAAACCGTTCTACAACAACATTCGTTTTGGGGTTAGCATATTCTTGAAATGAACATAGCACTTTTTCATAGTCTTTTTTATCGGTTTCTTTTAAATTAAATGTGTCAAATAGGTCTACAGCTTCCTCACCTATTACATTAAGTAATATGGCAGCTTTTACATCAGAGTCTTTAGATTCATGTCCAGCAGCTTTCATGTATATTAAAAAGTTTTGTTTAAATCTTCTGAAGTTTTCTTTAAAATTACCGTCCAATTTTAAAGACGAAGGAGGTTTAAACTCCATTTTATTATAAAACACAATTCACTTTTTCACTCGACCACATGCATTTTTTGTTTTAGGTTACCTAAAGTCGATTTATTATTTTTTTTCCATCAACTTCACTTGAACACACTTAAGCTCTTCTTCCGCAGCGCCATGTTATGTCTCTTCGTGACAATGATATGTTTGTTTTAAAATAAGAACAATTACATATTTAATTATTAAGTTCACTTTATTATACTGTTAAGAGTGATACAACGACCATGTACTGACTCACAACTCACAACAACTTGCTCTCTGCAGTGATGCAACCTTTACATATTTAATACTTTTACTTTACATATACAACAGCTCTACTTTACATTTACAATAAATTCTGGAACACCAAGAGTAGCCTACCGGCAGACTGGACAAAAGCAATCATAATTCCTATCCCAAAACCAGGCAAACCAAAGGACATATTTAGCTCCTACCGCCCAATAGCACTCACATCTGTTTTGGTGAAGATCCAGGAGAGGATGATTTCGTCCCGACTCAATTGGTACCTTGAGAAGCAACACCTTCTGGAAGAAGAACAGGCAGGATTCAGACAACACCGCTCAACTGCTTACCAGACAGCACGGCTGTGCCAAGACATCAAAGAAGCCTTTAATAGAAGGGAGAGTGTACTTGCTGTCTTCATTGATTTTAAGGGCGCATATGATACCGTGTGTAGATCAACACTTATCAATAAACTACATCAGTTAGGGGTAAAGGACAAAATGCTGAAATGGCTGACTAAATTTCTAGCACAGAGATGGACAAAGGTGCGATACGGAGACCAAGACTCCAGCTACAAACGGACTAAAATGGGACTACCACAGGGAGCAGTCACTAGTACAACCCTATTTAATACCTACATTAATGACTTACCGAAAACTGTGAAACGTCTGAAAGGAGTAAACATTAGTATGTTTGCTGATGATGTAGTTGTCTGGATCGCAGCAAAAAATGATAGACACCAACACAACTTACTTGAAGTTAAAGCAAATAAGGCACTGAAATTATTGGAGGATTGGGCTATAGACAACAACATGGCTATCAACACAAACAAAACTGTATACCAGTTCTTCTCCCTCCGCCATGATAACTATACATTCAAGCTGGATATCAACGCAATCCCACTGCCCAAAAGTGAAAACACTAAATACTTGGGAGTGTATATGGATAACAAACTGACATGGAAGCATCACATATCCAACACAGCAGCAAAGGCAAATAAAAGAATGGCCATACTCAAGCGGCTTGCAGGAGTTAAATGGGGAAGTACACAAGACACGCTGAATAACACCTATAGAGCCTACATAAAACCAATCCTCAAATATGGTAGTGAAGTGATAGTGACTGCGCCTGAATCCCAACTGCAAAAGCTGGAAGAAACCCAGAATAGTGCCCTGAGATTGGTGTGTGGGGCGGTCAAAACAACTCCCGTGATGGCGCTACAGCTGTATACACAAAACCTGCCAATAACTACAGAAATAGAGCAGCAAGCAAGCTACGCACACATCAACCTGCAGGCTTTACCACGTGCAAACTGGGCAAAAAAGACGATACAAGAGCAAACCTTAAAAACTCAAAGGGACCCACTGACAACAACAAAGAACATTCTCGACCGCTGTAATATAACACAGAAAATTGAACCGTTCTGTGAACTGAGGAGTCCCCTTGACTATCTGCAATTTGACACAAACCTGCACCTGATAGAAGACATCAAGAAAAAGGAGTGCCCACCAGTAATGCTGAAACAGCTGACTTTGACAACGATAGAAGAGAGATACCTGGCAAACAGTTGGCTCCATGTATATACCGATGGATCGCTCGCGAGTAGCAGAGCTGAGGCGGGCGCTGGAATCTATTCATCCCTTTTCTCACACTACATCTCAGTGGGAGAAAACAAAAGCAGTTTTGATGGGGAGACCAAGGCAATAGCATTTGCTTTACAGCAACTCCTGTATAGACCTAACGCCTACCAGAATGTTGTGTTCATGGTTGACTCAAGAGCAGCAATACAAGCAATATCTTCCAACAAAAGAGCAAATAGTGAAACTGTAAATGATGCTCAGAAGATGATCAAGTGTCTGCAAGGATTGGGGAAACGTATATGCCTCCAATGGGTTCCTTCTCATGTTGGAGTGTTGGGGAACGAGATGGCGGATGAACTGGCAAAGAAAGGAACACGGCTCCAACATGGGAAGGCGACTCTGAACACTCTGACGGCCAAAAATATGATTAAGAAGGAAACAACCAGCGAGTTCTACCAGAGGATGAAAATCATCTCGGAGGGAAAAATTTGGCAGGATATAGAGAAGACCTGGGAGAAGAATAGGTGTAAACCAAGAAGAGAGGCAGTGGCAGTATTCCGCCTAAATACGGGACATGACTGCTTGGCAGCTCATTTGCACAGAATGAAGATTCTGCCCTCTGATGAATGTACCCTGTGCCACGACACAAACTCTATAATGAATAAGGACCATCTGATGGTATGCTGTAAGCTTGACGCAGATCAAAGAAGATCAAAGAATGTACACAAGCTATATTGGGACGCCAGAAGACTGATGGAATAAAATCCGAGAAGTCGCCATAAGAAACAAACAAACAAAAACAAACAACAAATGATTAAAACATGAAGATGAAAGGCTCACAGATTCAGGAGGTCATGCAGAGGTAATAGTTTATTGATGTCATCGCTTGTACTAACATAGCCAAAGCAGGATTCCCTTGTTTTAAATTATTTTCTTATATAAATAATGTATTTGGTGCATTGAAAATGGTGTTGGGACAATAGGCATAATCAGTAGGTTCTGAATTGTACATAATAAGGTACATATTTAATGATTTCACAAAATAGAAGCAAATATTCAACAATTATGCTACAATGCATATTTACCAAAAAAAACTTGTACACAATGTTCTGAGAGTGTAATTAACTCTCATTATATCAAGTGATATACCTATAGCATAAAAGTGAAAACACCAACAAGCCTAGTAGCCTAGGACCATTTTAGAAACTATAATCTAGAAAGAAATCCAGGACTTTTTTTTTATATACAAAAAATGATCCCAAATATCTGATTAAATTTAACTAATAATAACAAATAGGGTTTGTTTGTTTTTGTGAACAAAATATTTTTATTTTTTGCAATGGATGCAAAATTGGACATTTTTTAATATCAATATTTTCAAAGACTATAATTTAATGGGCTAAATTACTTAAAAAAAAAAAAAAAAAAAAAAAAAAAAAATTGTACATGATATATAAGCAACTTACTTATTTCTGGTGAGTTTGGTCCACGCTTCTTCTGTCGTACCAGTATGTCCTTCTGATATACCATGAACATGAATAACAATCCGCTCTAGTGTTTTTACCTGACCAAGGGTTGATAGCAAATCATCATTAACATAATCAAAATCCAAGCTCAGAATCTGTTAAAAGAAAATTAAATACCATAAAATGTTATGTTCCAATTATAGTAGGTACTGATATAAAAAATAATCAAACATTAAACATCATAAAAGATTCAATATCTCAGAATCAATCTAGCCTACCAGGGTCATTTACTTACGAAGACAAGGCTACACAGACTGTAATTATACAAAAAAAAAAGACAGACACAGTATATTGTAGACTAATCTAATACATTTTCAAAATGCATTCCTTTTTTCTCAAGACAAATTTAACATTTCTTCAACAAGGAAACATAATTTTATCACATAAGTCCCGTAAAGACAGCCAATCGAATTCAGTTTGTATTCTTTGTTTTAAATGTTTAATACTGTTAATTCTCACAGAGTAAAACATCCCACTAAATAGAACAGTCCATCACCGTGAGATACAGAGAATGAGGCAGTTATTTGATTGTTTATCTTCTGCCAATCTTTTCCTAATTAATTGTAAAGAGATCCTAACAATTGTTTCTTAGTGTCATGTATGGTGTGACATGTTGCTACCATATTAGTTTTTCCTGAAGAGGCCGGTGTTGTTCAAAGAGAGGATTTTTTCAGGAAACTTTTCAGTACCATGTAGAAAATCAATGAAGTTCCCCTTCATGACAATCACATCAAAGGAATAAGGACCTATAAGCTCACCAGCAAAAATACTTGCCTAAACAGTTAAATCGGGAACCTTTAAATTTCCTTTCATCCAGATGTGGATTATCAGACGCCCAGTATACATAGTTTTGTCAATTCGAACATCCATTCATCTTAAATGTAGCTTCATCAGTCTACAGTGTTTTAATCAAATTTATTATATCAGCTTCTTGACAGATGATGTATCCTTTAGAATTCCCTGAGCTTATCATAATCGTCTTCATTTAAACCTTGATGTAAAGCAGGTCAACATGCTTGGAGTTTTAACTCAACCTGCATTCTTCAGAGACTTGTTCTAAATGTCTCATAGTCACACAAATTATTTAATCTTTTGACACACTAATAGGACATCTGGAATCGTCAAATTTGGCACGCATACTGGCACATCCAATTGCCATAACCATGCCAATGATTCTAGCTGTCCTATAAGTGTGTCAAAAGATTAAATAATTTGTGGAATATAAATAAATTTTACCTAAAAATAAAAAAATCTAACTCCATCTAAGGTATAGCCGTTGGAGATACAAAAAAGTCATAGAAACAAACTTGTAGATCTCATCAAATTCATGACTGTGGATGCAATCCATTTTTTATAGGTATTACCATTTCGCCACAATAGACCTCCAAAAAACAGATCCACACCAAGTGAATTTAAATCCACACTTTAAATTTGTGTCCAACATTTTGAATTTTTTAGTTTAGAAATTAAAAATTTTAACTTTTTGGAATTTTCCAGTTGGTTACAGACTAAAAGCTAAAAGTTGGCCATTCAAGTTTCTATCTCACCTGGAATTTGTATAGATGAGTGAATTATATAAGGAGTTGTATGATATTATTAATATTTTGTATCCCTATATAATATAATTTGTGGAACATAAATAAATAGGCTAAATAGTAATTACATTCACATTATATATCACAAGTTTAAAAAAAGAGAGAAAGAAGAATTATCACTTGGGAGAAAAAAGATATGGTAATACACACAGGTTCAACTGTTACTAGCGTTCTGTTTAGTTTATATTATGATTAGTTTTATACATTCCAATGCCTTTAATGCAAGTTAAAATTCACTAATACATAATTTAAAAAAAAATTAACTATGACTACAAAAACATGACAATAAAGTGAACTATAAAATCTACCTTAAGTGACTGCAGATTTCGTAAGAGCTTCGCATCAAAATCGACTAGAACATAATCATCTGGATCATATTTTACAGTAGCCAGTCCTACAGATTGTATAGATTCATACTGATATTGTACTAAGAGCTCTAGTAGTGTTTTAGAGTGTGCAGCGAAGTCTTCTAGACAGCCTAAACTGATGTGTTCTAATCTACGACATTTCTGCACCAGTGTTTGTATCGTCTGACAAAATTGCCTAGTAAAACATAAAAATAAATATTAAATTAGAATACAATTACATTAAACTAAATAATTGGTTTATAAAGATAAAAAAATGTAGTTCTCAATAATGTATCAATGTGCCTTGTAAATGTCTTAAGTTTAATAAATGAAAAAAACAAAACAATTTATATACGCCCTATATTTTGTTTTAAAGCAAATGGAAATAACCAAACTTAAAAATATTACTTTTACACAACTCTAAATAACCAGTGCACCAATAGTGCACTTACTTTCTCATATACCACCATATATATATTTACAGATGATAGAAATGAGACAAAGCAATAGAATCTATTTCCTGAAATAATGATTTTTATGACTATTTTTGCTTGTTGATCTGTTTACTATTGTTTGCAATAATTTTTATTATTATACACTTTTCTACTGACTATGTCTGTTGTATAATATACATCATAGTATATACAAAATTGCAGGGGTACCAAGGTTACAAAAATTAGTTGCAGTTCACCTAAAACGTTCTCAGGATGTAAAGTGGATATGCACAGACTATGTGTGCATGTCATACTGTACATAAACAAAAGGCTTAACAGTTTTTACACAGAGACATATTGGAGCTATTATGAAGATTTTTTTTTAAAGTCAACAATCGTTTAAATATAAAACATCACATAGCCGGTATTTATATATTGTACTGCACAGGGCGATTTAGTTAAGAAATAAGTAAAAATCGTTTACTACCTAAATTATTTTGAAACAATCAGATCATATTTGATGTCGGAAGACACTTTTGAATTACCAATATACATTATTTAAGTAGAAAATGAAAATATGAAAGTACGAACTCAACCTGAAAGTAAAAAATCTACCTCTGCGCATGGTTTTGGTAGGTTATGCAATAGGATGACAATCGTGTATTGTATAACACATGCACATTACATGTTATCTAACAGCTTAATATTATTACTTTGTATGATTGAATAATCATGAGAAATAGTTTTGGGCAGGTCACTTTCTATAGACTATATATTGCTCACTGTAGCAGCCTAATTAAAAAAAAAAAACATTATTCTTGTACTACATACCTGTTTTCATAAGAATAGTAACATAATTTGTAAGCAAAAATGTTTTTAATGGAAAAAAACATAATTTCAGATTTTCTAGGCTAAGGTCCATTAAGTGAATTACACATTAAAATAGGTTTGTATCCGAATTGTTTTTACCGTACCTGAATTTCACACTTTTATATTGCTTATTTTGGACTTAACTTAACTGGATTTTGGTAGTTTAAAAGTGGCTTCTGACATCAAAATGATCTGTCAAAATAAGGTAGGTAGTAAACAATTTTCATATTTTTCTTAACAAAATCGGCCCATGATGTACACTACATAATTACCACCTAGCCCCTCAAGATGTTTAGCAATCAACAGTTAAAAGACTTTACGCCATCACTTAGAACATAACATACATAGAACATGAATGAATGGGATTCTGTAAGAGCCATTGTTGGGATTCTGTAAGAGAAGTCATGTAACCTTAGGAGAAACTGCATAGAAATAATTAGAGAAAGGACTACTTTTGGAATTGTTGGTATAGAGGCCTATTATACCCCAAGGTCTTATTATAAGTATGGTTATAATATTCTTTTCATCATATTCTATATGATAGTATTTTAAATTAAAAGAAACATATAGCATAAGATAAACTAACCTGTCAAAATACATTTTCTTGGCTATCTCATTTTCTCCTGGACAGTCAATAGTGCAGTTACTAGGTTTTAAATACAGACTTTTCAAGTTAAAATTATCTAAAAGGTTTTCTATAACCTTAGCTACTTGTTCAACACATATAACATTTATGGAATCGAAAGTGACAGTAGCATTGCGTAACTTTCTAGAGGAACAGCTGGAAAGATATTGTATCCTGGATACATTATTTTCATCGCTGGATTTCATTTTAAAATGTACATTTTTCCAAAAACTAGGATGGTTTAAGGCGAACCTCCAATTGTGACACGTAGAAGAAGCTACAATTTTATCTTTATGTGTAAGATATGAAAATATCTCGTATAAAATTACACTAGGCAGGTTATTCCAACACACTACGTCGGCAGCCATCTTCAATTTGTTCTTTTCTCTTCTGCTTCTGCAACCGCACGCAAAGCCACAGACTCACTGACGTCTTCGTTTTTAAGAAAGCCCAAGAGTAGCAAACAAGTATTGTTGATGTTTTCTTCTGACTTCTGCTATTGCCATTTACAGCTGTAGTTATTTTTTGTTTACCAAAATCTTGGCACGCCTGATGTAATTTAATATAGGTTATTATCCCTTCACTATTACATTTTCACAAATTGTATAAAAATATTAGCTTATGTTCTGTTGATTAATTATAAATATAAATAATTTTAAATATACTATATTTAAAATTTTATATTTATTCATATTTTGGCGACCTTGATAATTAAATTTTACAAATGGCACAAACAGTTAAAAAATAAATATTCTAGTAACACTTGCAGTGGCTTATATATGGCGTATATTGAAGTAGATTTTATATAATATAGTAGACTGCAATAAAAATTAACCTTTTTTTCTAGGCCCAATAAATAAGGCATGTGTTATCTCCATATAACAAAATTGGAGCATGCGCATTGCGGCAAGTTTAAACTCCATTACTTTGTTTTGTGCTGTGAGATATGATTAGGAGGACTGTAAAAAAAAATATTTAAATAACAAAGTTAGTGATTTAAATTAATAAGATAATGGATATAATGATAAGATTTTCAAACAAGTTCGTACGTTTGATTTGAGTGTGATCTTGCCTTATTTTACTGGTCACAAAGTTTGTATATTTTGTTCATAGTCTAATGAATTTAACATAACCTATATCTTAAAATGAACAACTGTTGGATTTCAAGTTACTTAACCTACAATATTTTTCATTTCATCTATATTAAAATATATATATTCATACTTTTAACAGATTTTAAATATGGATATGGAATAACTAAATCCAACGACTCACTACACAAACAACCTGGAGTGCAAGGAAAAGAAGATTCACATTTTGAAAGTATTGATAGTCTGGCCAGTAAAACCACATTACCAACAACAACCCTTGGTGTGAATGGTTCATCTATTACAGTTGGGAATGATACTGCCTCCTCATTTATGCCTAGTAAATTTAACACAACAATTACAGGATTTTATGTTTTTGTTGGTCTAAGTGCAGTAATAATATGTTACTTTGTTATAAAAGCATTAAGGTACAGCACTACAGACTACTTTAACAATAACTTATACTTAATTTTAGCTTTTCCTCATTAAATTTTACATATTAATTATTATTAAAAAATTAAGACATACAGACAAGGTCTTATTCTGTATAGATTACTACTGTACAGTATGGTATGATAAATCAACTATCTTGTCAAAATTAAATAGGTGTTGAAATTAAGTAAGTGCTAGTCCTAGACTTACCATAATATTTTGCTACAACTGAAGAGTTTATCAGTATTCCATAATGTTGGTCTAATAACTAAGGGGAGCAGTTAATTTTGAATCTACTAAATTTATAGATGAATCTGTCATTAACTTATATGATTGATAAATGAGGTTAGACTGCAAACCTCATACTAAGTTAGAAACGTTTTGTTAATTTTTGAAGATGGTGACAAGTGATCTACAGATATAGGTTAGGTCTAAAAAAAAGATATTTTTTACAGCAATTGGTCTATAGAACTTTAAACATATTTTAATTTCTTTGCAGAGTTGAAACAATACGGCATCATATATTGCCTTCCGTTTGTATGTAAGACCAGAACATGTTAGTATTACTAAAAGGGTTATTAGAGAATGAATATCCATGAGTTAACCTTCTGGATTTCATATTCATCACCATATCACACTAATTTGGTCTACTGAAAAAGTGTATTTGGGAATAATAATAGACATAGGCTAGTTTAACTCTATAGTACCCTATTTGTTTAGCATGAACAATAAAAAGGTTTACTTTAGCATTCCACTAAATAAATATACTTTTATTACATGTCTTGAATTATGTTTGTGTTGGTATCATTAAACAGGCTATTTTAATAACTAAGAACGATGATATAATTTATTGATCTTTTGCTATGTCTATTGTTACTCCATTGTGATATCTAAGTTTTTATTAATTACTGCCAGGTATTCATAAGCTCTCTAAGTATAAATTGTTGGCATCTCAAATAGGTTAGGTTGTGTTATATTATTTTTGTTTAATATCGTCTAATAGTAAATACATGTAATCAATTAAACATATTTTTTTAGTTTGCCACTGGTTTTAGATAGAGAATGGTTGTCAGAGATATCACTTTATACATTTCATTTAATTATTCTACCATTCCTAAAGTCCAAATTGTTGGCATTTAAGTCAAATTAAATAGTGTTACGTTCGATTATATTTATTAATTGTTATGTGTATTTTATATTAATCTTCCCTATCATAAGTTAACTGGTTTGTGGTTGGGTTTATAGTAAATTAGCCGTCATACATGTACTCTGTGATATAACAATTAATTGTAATGTCTGCTCTAAAAAGTCTTTCATCAATGTATAGACAAGATAGAGGGTATATAAACATATTAACTTCTCATTTACTAACTTCTGTATTATTTTTTTATTACTATATATGATTCAATCAAAATTTTTGATATTTTAAATTCATAAAAAATTGTAGTCACAATTAGTGATGTGCGAGTTCGAATTAAAATACTCGGTGATTCCGAGTATCAAAATCCTCGGAAGATTCCGAGTATTAATATCCTCGGTTTCGAATTAAAATACTCGGTCAAAATCCTCGTAACTAGGAACAAGGAGGAGGTAATGTGCGAGTCATAGCGAGTATCCTTGGACAACGATATTCGTTAGTGTTGTGTCAATTCCAAACAAAATACTCAGTGTTTCTACTTTGGTTACATTTGTTTCTAAGCTGATTTTTCACTACACATTAATTAAACATTGATTTTGAGTTATAATGATTTAGATTCGGTAACAAGTTCAATTTAAAATAACAATATTATTAATTTATTTCCACATTAACAAAAAGTAAATTAAATTATTATTTAATTGTTATTACTTAGATTTAAATAAATATTTATAGGTTACCATCTTTATAGAAAAATATAGTAAATTAACTTATTTTAAATAATAACTAAATTATTAATGTTGGTAATAATTGTACTTACGTTAAATTACTGAATTTGTGTCGAGACAGGATAACATTTAATTACGTATTACAAGTGTCAATCACATATTATTTAAAAAAATAAATACTTGGTGGATCAGTCTAACAGATAGAAATATAACACACATAATGCGCATAATCATTCTGCGCAGATACTCGATGTCGAATTAATAATACGAGTATTGAAATAATTCAAAGCCGAGTATTGCGAGTATCTATTTCACCCGAGTATCAACATCGCTAGTCACAATACATTTTTCATTAGGCTGCAAATTTTATATTCTAGGTCAGCCAAAAGTAAATGTACCAGAAAGAGAATATTTATGCTTAGAATGATCAGTATACTTACTTCCATTTTAAAAAAAGACTTTAAATTAGAACTAGTGTTTATTTTTTTTTTACAGTTAAAATATATATTACTTCCCTCTTTTTCTGTATAAACTATCAATATCAACTGCTTGGCACCGTATATATATTTTAAGAACTATCTAATTTCAAAAAATATTAAATTGAATTTAATTTATTCACAATGTGTATTGTAACCATATAATCTGACAACGATGATTGTTATTACAAAATAAACTCATTGTTGGACAAATTTACAATTATTTTTTTTTTAAATGAAAGTAATATATCAATAATCTTTTACGTTTCCTTTAAATTTATGTTGCTGTTTGTAGCAATCGAAAGAATACCATTAGGCTATAGATTGAGATACCAAAAAGACTTTATAATGATTGAAACGAAGTTCTACATTGGTCTACACGATGTACCTTATTGTAATTATCATTGTAGCCTTTATGTAAGTGTAGTTCATAATAAATTATACTACTGCTAATAAAATAATAAGTAACTTTACTATAATTTGTTTATTAAGAAGTTTAATAAAAAAAGGTTGTATAGTTTTTATTAGGATATAAATTTAATGTTGCATTCTATAATAGTGAAAGCAATACTAATGCAATGGAAATTTACTCTCTTTTTTATTGTCATGGTGATTTCTAGATTAAAAAGACGGAGATCAAAAGTAAGGCGTTATGGAATATTAGCAAGTCGTGAAGATGTAGAAATGACTCCACTTGGTGAAGAAGATGAGGATGAAGACTCAACAGTTTTTGATATAAACGAACATTCTCGGTCATGACGTGAAATCTTGGCTTGATTCAGATTATTGGTCTATGAGTATTAAATATGTTTTATATACATTTTCAAAATAGATTAATAAAACCAAACATGTTATTTTAGAAATTAAATATTTGTTTTTGTGTTAGATAAATTTTGGCTGCACATTTGCATTTTAATTGAATATTTATTTGTATAACTTAAGGTTTATATATTTATAATTATTAAAAATAAATAAATAAATAATAATAATAAAATTGTCTTATAATAATACAACTTCAAAATAGATTACTAAAACCAAATATATTATTTTAGAAATGAAACACTTGTTTTTGTGTTATATAAATTTTGGCTGCATATTTGCATTTTAATTGAATGTGTGTATAACTTATTGCTTATATATTTATAATTATTTAAAAAATCAAATTAATTAAACTGTTTTTAATAGTATGCAATAAACTGTGACAAGACATCTGAGTTTGTTGATAGAAGAAAATATATTATCTGCTTCTCTATGACGCTAGATTGCTTTTGGTAACAAATTTAACTTGTTTTTCATATTGGTTTTTGTTGACACTTAATTTATTAAAAGGGTAAAAAAAAAAAAAAAAAAAACATTTGATAGGTCTACCAATAATTTCAAAATCTGTTAATAAAACTTTTTACCGATTATTTCAATTTTTTTAGAATAGCATAATACATATTCTAATTCATTGACAGTGGCACTTGAATATTTAATTAGTTATTTCATTCAAATTTAACATTAATATCAATCTAATAGGAATAGTATATTTATTTTATTATAAAACTTGAATTATTCATGGCATCCAAAAATTGGTTATTATTTGTCTTTAAGAAATTAGTAAGTCAAAATTTTAATTGACATATAATTTGGTTATCATATTTAAGATGTATTTGCTTATCATATGTTTTGATTGTCAAAAGTAATGTGCAAAGTTAGCAAGTTGTATAAATATTTCTGTGAGAACATTTTTTTAAGTGAGTTTATTCAATATTAAACGGCAACACACAACACATTTGCTATTAATTTGGTAAAGGGTGTTTTGTATGCTTGATGTAAAGAAAATTTGAATTATATAGGTTCTATCTAGTTTACAAATGTTATATTACAATGTTTTTATTAATAATCTATATGTTACTCCCTGAACAGGTTTATCTATAACACATGAAAAGAAGTTTAATTATTAATTGTTAAATAATTACCTTAATTTGTTCATCTCCAATCTTATGTTTTTTCAAATGATTACTAGTTTCAACAGAGTACTGTCATCATCAGATTTCCACTAAAGTTTTTTAAGAACGAATATATGAGTTAAATTAATTTCCAGAATGAATGGTGTTAAAAATTAACACATGTTATATAAGATGATAAAAGTGAACACACATCACAAGTACCATAAACAAAAATATTATAAATTAAATATAAAAGTTTGTGGATCCTATTGTGTATTTGCAACATTAAACTCAAATATTAGTGCTTACAAAATGGGATCCACCAACTTTTATGTTTAATTTATAATTTTTTTTTTATGGTTATAACTGTTTGTTCTATTTTTATCATCTTATATAAGTGTGTTTGTTTTTGACATAATTCATATTGAATGGAAATTAATTTAACTCGTATATTCGTTTTTAATAAACATTTATTAGTCAAGATTGGATGATGACAGTACTCTGTCGAAACTAGCAATCATTTGAAAAAACAAGATTACAGACATACAAAATCGTTCTAACATGACCCACATAACCATGCAATGAATTATCTCTGCGCATTACAAAAACATTCTGTATAGTTCCCCAAAAAGATTTTTTAATTTGCTCCAAACTGGATAAAAAATTCTTTCTGTTAATTTTTCATTTTGCCTACATAAAATCTTTAATATAACTGGTGTTTCATAATGAATAGCGGGGTTTTAACGCTTTACAACTCTTATTACATTAAACTTACCGCTATAAATGACACATCAAATGAAAAAACAACTCAAAGAGTTTTACAGAAAAGCCTTTCAATGTGAGCACCATTCGTCACACGCCACACGTCAAGACGATATGCGAGTTCTTCCCAAACTTTGATTAGTGTTTCTTGAGTAATTGTTGTAACAGCTGCTGCTTCAATCCTGTTTCTTAATTCGGGAAGGTCAGTTGGTAGTGGAGGCACATACACACGATCCTTTATGAACCCCCAAAGGTAGAAATCGCAAGGCGTCAGATCGGGTGACCGTGGAGGCCATGCGAAACAAACTGTGTCATTGGGCTCTTTGCGGCCAATCCAGCGGTCGGGTACAGTAACGTCCAACCAATCGCGTACTTCGTTGTGCCAGTGAGGTGGCGCAGTATCTTGCTCGAAAATGAAGTTCTCTTGTTCATCATCTATCAACTGAGGGAAGAGCCATAACTGTAGAGTATCAAGATAAGAAGTACCAGTTACAGTTGCTTCGCCAAAAAAGAAAGGCCCATAAACTTTCTGCCGGGATATAGCACAAAAAACATTCAATTTAGGGGAGTCGCGTTGCACTTGTACAATCGCGTGAGGTTTTTCTGAGCCCCAAATCCTGTGGCTACAGATTTCTGTGGGCTACGCGTGAACGACTCTCGCACTCGCTCAACGGTCTCTTCACTAACTCTTGGTCGTCCTGTACTCTTCCCCTTACAAAGGCAACCGGTATCTTCAAACTGATGACACCATCTACGGATATTATTATCACCTGGAGGATCACAACCGAACTTAATACGGAACGCATGTTGCACAGTAACTACAGATTCTGTCTTTGCAAACTGTAAACACAAAACACTTTCTGTTCACTAGTCGCCATCTTTGCCACTAGCGCTTTCTAACGGATGGCGGCGAAAACATTGTGTGCACATGCGCACTGATGCCAACAAACAAAACTGTTTGAGTTGCTGTTTCATTTGATGTATCATTTATAGCTGTAATTGTAGTGTAATAAAAATTATAAGGCGTTAAAACCCCGCTATTCATTTTTAAACATCCGGTATATATATATATATATATATATATATTACTTTGACATTTTAAATATTTTGATTCACCATTTGACAAAAAAAAAAAAAAAAATCATACAATTTTGAATTACTTTTAAATTAATGTAGTTTTGCAATACTAAATTTAAAAAAAAAAAAAAAAAATGCATTAGTTTTATTTTCGTCATAAGTTGCTTCTAGTAAAAAAAGGTGATAATATTGTGAGCAAGTAAAATAATCTTAAACACCTGACCTATATTGATATAAGCTTATCTATAATAAAAAATATAATGAGACTATTGGAAAATAATGAGTACAAGGAACAGCGTTAGGTCGTGTGATATAACATTAAAAAATGAATGTTTGTTGCCATCGCAAGGTTACAGTGATATAATATACTGTAATCATAATTTCTTGTATTCATTAACATTATTATTTAAAATAAACAATTTATTTTCATACAAGAATATTTTGGGGTGATATGAGAATATCTGATATGAGATAAAACATATGAACAAAATTTGTGTATTTAATTAACTCGATATATATTTTTAATTTTTATGTTTCTTTTATTTTGTGAAACCAAACAAATTCAAAGACTGATCAGTTATATGCATTTATTTTATAGCTTATTAATATTGCGTTTATTCTCAACATATTAATTTACTAAAAATATTTGTATCAAAATTATTGAATTAAAAAATATGTTTATGAATAGTTTAACATCTTCGAATTATGTACCTGAGTTAAGATTCAATACGTAACGTCCAATTTAGTTACATTATTGATTGATTTGTTAATTAAAAACTTACATTAGGTTTATATTTAAAAAAAAGTATTTCTATTCTTTTTGTGTTTAACTATTTACAAATTTTAATGACTTATTCTTTTCTTTGTTTTTGGTAGAGTATTGTGATACTTATGGCTTGCATAATCAAAACCTTTACATTTGGATCACATTTAAACTGTTATGTGTTGAATTGATATAAAAATATAGATAAAAAACATATTGAAATGGTTTAAATGTTTTTGCTGGGTAATAAACTTATCAAAACTGTTGATAAGAAGTAGCATATTTACCATAAATCAGTTGATCTGTTATGAAGTTATTGTACTTTTAGAAACATACTAATGTATACAAAATAGTTCAGAGGAAAGGGCAATAATTTGTTTATATGTTTAGGAAGTCAGAATAAATAAAAAATATCAGAATACGTTTTGTCTGAAATTCTTGTATTGTCTGGAGTTTTTTTATTGGAATTTAAATAGAACCGTATCTGATAGGAATAACCAAAATATTTAATGAAATTTGGACAAGAGCATATTGAGATATGTAGAAGACTGCCCTGATTGTTGCCCTATTGAAGCCGAACAAAGATAAAGATGTCATGAAATCCTACAGGCCTATTTCCCTAAGGCCTTGTCTAGGAAAACTAATGCAGAAAGTAGTGAATAACAGACTTAATTGCCATTGGAGAGGCTCAAGTTGCTGGCAGACAAAAAGTTTGGTTTTCATCCACATAGAAGTACAATTGACGATAGTTTAAATTTTACAGAAGATATCTGCGAGGGGTTCAACAAACAGGAAGTTACAGTATACACAATAATTGTGGCTTTGAGTTAGCGTTTGGCAGGGTTCCACCCTTTTCTCTAATACTTCAATGTGCTAAAATTGGAGGCAAAATGCCTCAGTTTATTCATGGCTTCATTGCAGAATAGGAAAATTAACACCAGAATCAACAACCAACAATAGCCAGGAATTGTATAAGAGTCTGTTTTAAATCCAACATCATGCTTTTTGATCTTACTAGAGTCTTGCCTTCTATAACATCCAAGCTAGCATTTAGGGTAACAATATCAAATAGTCTAAAAACAAAAAATAATGACAGCCATTTTGAAATGATTACTTGGAAAATAATTACATCTTTGCAAACTACTTATATTTAAATACATATCAGTGTCAAATTTGTATTTCGTATCTCCAATCTATTCTAGAGAAATTTTACTTTTAATACAAATATAAAAAGATGCAAAACAAAACATTCTAAGCTAAATTTTATTGGTTGATCTTGTGTACATACAAAATAGATAAGCTTCTAAGATCAGAAATTATAGGCTCTAGTGGTATCATCTAACGGTACACACTAGCACATTTTGAACTGAACCTACAACTGTTGACACATTATGTATCGTAGTCTTAGTGACTTCTTCTCTTAAATATAAATTTAATGATACACCTTATTGCTCATTCTTCCTGGATCATTCTTTATAAAAATACAATTTGAAAATAATGATTTACTTCTACTAATTTTAAAAGAAATTCCAGTTTTGTCTCATGTTGATCCTAGTAATTATTTAATTCAAAGAAGTTTGCCAGAAACAACATAAAAATTAACTAAATATTGCCATATTAGGATATTTAGTTACATATTGACTTTTTTTTTGTTACTAATAGAAAAATGTTATATAGTTAATATAACAAGAGACTGAAATAAGAAAATTTATAACATTCCTGACTATTATATTCTGTTACTTTTAAGAAACCAAATAAAGGAAAACAAAAATTTGTACAACAAAAACTTTATTTAGAACAAGATGATGTTTCAAAGCCCAAATCATCTTTGTTGTTTACAAACTTTGTGCAACTGAACTGAAAGAGGATAGCCCAATGCTTCTTACAAGTTTTTGACATAAATACAGTATAGTATAAATACGTACAAACATTTGTATTTATCTATATTATATTAAGGTTTTGAACTTAAAGGCATGTTTGCATTACCAATATCTGGTGAAGCATTGATCTATCCTCTTTAGCTTAGTTGCACAAGTTTGTACACATAAATCATTGAAACGTTGTTATCTTCTAAATAAAGTGTTTGTTGTGGAAATTTGAGTGTTCTTTTTCATTTGGTAATCAAATTTCCGTAAGTAGTGTTCATTTAGGTAATTGTAAAATGTATTTTGTTTTCTCTAGTTTTAGATAGTGAATTTATTTCTAGAGCAAATTAGTGAATTTAATTTGTACTTTGATATTTCAAAATATAATTCAGTTTTATCATGCTGAAGGTAATTAAAGTGCCTCTTTTATTCATTTTCTGAAATAAATGCAGATTTAGAAACTAATTTTTATTTTTGTAAAGTGGTATTTATTGTTTTACGCACTGTTCTTTATTGCCTTACATATACATAGTATAGAAAAAGTTACATGATGGATCAACAAATTAATTTCAAATGTTTTGCTGATATATATCCATTTTGAGTCCCCCAAAAAGTGATCTTTGGAATGATAATCTGGTCTCTACCATATTTGTAGTATTTTGGAGCTCAAACATGTGAACCAAATTGGTGTATTATTGAAAAAATTTTCTTCAATAATTTAAAATTTTGGGGTAGCTACCATTTTGAGCAAAATTTACTCAAGTGTATCCTGTAAGGACTCAAACAAAATACATTGGTTCATCTATATTAAATGTTGAGCTTGACTTATGAGAAAAATTATACAGTATAACAAACACACAGAACACAATTCTCATAAAAAATACGCCTAAGTATCAGACGCGTTTCAATGACAAGGTCGTCCTCTTCAGTGATACACGAGCTACACCAATCAAACTATAACTGAATCTAACGTTGCGTATAATATAATATATAATGTTGTTCCATTATCTTGTTTTAGCTGTATGTTAAATCTTAGGTAGTTAAACTGACACGAGACGCATACTATTGCCTTGGCAGTTTAAAATAATAAGCCACGGCCCCCTTGAGTTTGTATAAATATATAGACTTTTTTATATTAATAAGTACCAGGACTTAGTTGTAAATAATGAACTAGGACCTATACAAATTTCTATATTAATGTAAAATGTAATATGTAGGGTTAGTTCGATTATTTTGTATTAGCTATATGTTAAACCTCAAATAGTTAAATTGACACGTGGCACGTACTATCGCCTTGGCAGTGTAAAATAATAAGCCATGCCCCCTTCAGTTTGTATAAATATGGGGTTCGGCGCAACGTTAGATTCAGTTATAGTTTGATTGGTGTAGCTCATGTATCACTGAAGAGGACGACCTTGTCGTTGAAACGCGTCTGTTACTTAGGCGTATTTTTTATGAGAATTGTGTTCTGTGTGTTTGTTATACTGTATTGGTTCATCTCTCAAAAAATTGCTAGGTCACGAGTTATCAGTAAAAAATCCACAAATTTGGCATTGGGACTGTTCTAAAAAACACATTTTCTCAAAATTCGCTCTCTATCAATTTCGTTAAAATTTTAGTGCAATGAGAATTTTAATGATCCCAATCTGTGGGATCAAAAATTACAAATAAAAATAAATTACAGTTCAGGAATAATTGATAAAAAACAAACATGAACTTTGACCTCATTAAAAGCTGATTTTAATAAAATATGATTTATTATGAGGATGTGTTTGCCACAAGCAAAATAAGTTTAGGGCCTATTTAAATATATAGATTTTCTTTCTTAAAATGGCTTCCTTGGTTCATTTGTACTTTGTAACTGACAACTACCAAACTGATAGTTTTGGTTGTTTCGTTTTGGGGTTGTATAAGAAAGTTTGTGCCAGGTTTCGGCACTATTTATTTTTTTAAAGTTTGTTTATGTATAATAATAATATTTTAAATGTTTGTATATGTTAAATGTAATGGATGTTTTTTGATTTGTGAGAGATAATAATGGGTTTAGTTTTAGTGAGTGTTTATAGTCTGACTAATATAAATTGAAACAAGTTAACACAGTATTAATAGAAATGTTAAGGTTGAAGTTCATGGGCTTCATTTTATTAATAAAAGATTCAACAAAATTTGGAGTTTTATTATTCCTTCTCATTTCTTAGTAAAAAATAATTCAAGACTTTCCGTGCCATATAACAATAATTGGTGTCCAACACTAATTTTCTCACTTAATATAAAACCAAATCCTTAGCAAATAAAATTATTCCTCACCGACATCCTGAGTCAGGTGTTTTCACAATAATTTCCGTTTATAAACCTATAACAAAAAAACAAGTTTAAGACATCCAGACTTCTCTCACTCCAATCTTTCCCATTACACCAGCATAATTTTTCTATCTGTTCTTTCATAACCCTCTTCTCGACAAGTGTAGTGAAGAGCAGATTTGATCCCCATTATTCTGTTCTTTTGTTTCTTCCAGACCTATAGATCCAATCTTCTTCAATGAAGTCATTCTAACACATTGAATACAGTAGAAACTCATTAAGCTTTAAAAAATAATGATAATAAAAATAAACTGAGTACTAGTGGCTGGTTGTTGATCTAGTGTGACTCACCCGCTTTCCTTACTCCTCCCCAAGGCCTCTTTGTGCATGCCTGTGACTTTAGCCTTCAGTCAGTGGTTCTGTTTGTTAAGCTCCACAGTGTGTCATATTTCACCATTGTTTAATTCATACTTTTGAAACTTTTACATATTGATTTCTTTTGTTTGTACTGATATTGCTAAATTAGCGTCATAGTTAAGAAGTGCAAACACAAGGCTCTCTTTATCACAGTCTTCATAAAAAAACTTAAAAAGTGAACACTTGTAGCAAGCATTTATATGGGATTACCAGACTGTTTCTAGCACAAGGATGAAAAATGATAGTGTATGAAAAGTTGTCCCGTAATTTGATGTGGAAAAGGAGGCAAAATTCTGTGAAAAGAATGCCTGCAAATCAATTGCTGGATAAAGGTGTTTATTATTGGGTTTCCCACTGAGGGGCTAGGAGTCTTTATTTTATGTTTTTTTCTTCCTATTTTTTAATAAGACAATGACCAAGGGTTTTTCGCTTAACAAAAATTTTTTGGATTAGCAAGGGGCATATACAAGGGGCTCAAATTCAGGTTGGAACAGAAAGATTAGATGAATATTGGTTGGGCATTTAACGTTCAACTCTTTTTTTCAAGGTATTTTAATCATACCTTGGCTCATTTTATATGTGTTTTTTTTTCCACATTTTCATTATTTCAGACAACAATTGTATACATTATATAAGCAAAAGTTTTAGACTTTATTTGCGTACTAACTCAACTTGATTCTTGTACCACTGTTGCCATGTTATGTAGTCTATATTTATTATCTAGTCAATGTTTAGTGTAGTATCAACAACTTGGGAACAGAGAAAAGGGTGGGAGAGAAGGGAGGGGGTGGGTGACAGTGTGGAAGTAGATATTCAAAAATAGTAAACAAAAATTAAAATTATTGATCAATAATTATTTTTTTTACAAAACTATATAATTGATTAATAAATATTACACTTCAACTTAATAAATAAATACAAATACATTTTGCTTGATGCTTCATATAGTTGATTTTCACACTTTCTCAGTTTTTAAAAACATTGTCGCAAATATATGATCAACCCCCCTTCTTAGATGAAAAAAAAAATTAATTAGGTTATATAATTTTGATCTTAAATGTTTAAAAAGAAGTTAACAAATAATATTATATATATATATTTACACAACACTTACAATAAAAATAATATTAACATTTACAGCGTGTGCTCGGTACAGCTTTGTTTAGTCGAATATAAGAGCGTAATAAATATTATAAATTAAAGCACATATTAAACCTAAAATAAAAATATTGCAATAAAATAGCAGCTATTATCCCTATAATCCTAGTGAAAGAAGTTTTTCTTGCAGGCAGCGAAATTGTTCATAAGAGAGTGATAATGGTGCAATTTCTGGAGCCTTATTCGAGCTTTGCTTTGGATTTATAGTGATCGTTAAAACAGTCTCAGGTTCAGTTTCCATCAGAGCCTTTAAGGGAAAAGTAAAAATATGCTATCAGGTAAATGAGAGTACAAATCTTAAAATTTAAAACAATATCTCTATAACATTCTTATAATTTTAGGCTACTTGACAAATAACTGACAATCATTGATATATCGATTATAAAAATATTTTCTGTGGTGGAGATTGATTACTAAAATTGATACAATAGCCACTAATTGTATCTCCTCAACTTACCAATCGAAATATAACATCATAACTTTGATTGTATACAGTTACTTTGAATGCGTCAACATTATAATAAATGTTAGTATTTCCATATTAAAGGTAGGAAGTAAGTGGGAGTTTTTGGTTTAAAAAGTGATAGGCTTTGCCTACACAAACATGAATCATGTCCATTGGATAATAGCTAATAGGAGAAGAAGAGTACTGCACAGTTGTCAATTCGACCAGCTCCCTACACGAGGCTAACCCACAAGAGAGAGGCTACTGATGTCTTTCAATGGCAATAGAGTTACGGAAATAAGTAGTTTTATTATGCTTGGGTAGTGTTTTTATTAGTTATTTCAATAATTTAAACATGTCTAACTGATGTATTCACATTATGTCAGTGGTACTCTTATTTATTTTTAAAAAATTTGCTTTAACTGTAATCATTATTTTCCCTGTAATAATAGTAATAACTCAGTACAAAAGTAAATATTAGTATTTAATTGAAGTTTCTTGCAATTTAAGGGTAAATATTTTTATTACATTTATTTCTGTAGTCAGAAAATATATTTTTTTTTGAAAAATTTCTAATGATATGTTTACAAGGGATGTATTTTTTTAAAATTATGCTCTTTGCAACTAACTGTGATACAAAATGAAATGCAGTATCTATGATACACATAACTTCAGAATTGCAGTGTCAAAGAAGCGCTATCACAGCAGAGATTCCTATGGGGTTTTTCAAGGTCAGGTTGTCTACTGACTCCTCCCTCAACGGATTTGACTTGCGGTGGCTTGTATAAGTAATCCTATTGTATACATATGTTTGTAGAAGTATGTATTTGTTTTGTAAAATGATTTTCTGAACAAAATGATATTCAATTTAAAAAAATTGAAAATCTTTGCACATCATATGAAACTGAATTAAAAATAGTATATGTTGACAAAAGGAATAACCTTTATAAACTATGAATCCACCACAGGTACAAATAATAATAATATAAACGATAAAAGCTAACCATTCATTGATATCATTTACTAAATTGATCTAGTTTTAGCATGTTTTTTCTTAAGAGGCAGCAGGAGTCAAGCCGGTCGCTCACTGGTCTACTCCGCGCTTTACAATGGGGTGGGAACAATACATGTGAAAAATAATGAGAACTGATTAACTGAATGTTAAACTGTTCCGGTCATATTATTTACTACCACCGTAAGCACAAATCAATATACGGTTGAGAAAAATGTATTTCTTATAATTAATTTTTTGCAAATACGAAATCTATTTCTCCATTACAATTTCGTAATTTTTAACCAAACGAATTCAATTCCCATTGTACACACAATTGTAAAAAATACTTTAAAAAATATCTCCTTAAACATTGAAATTGTTACATCGGTTCGACCGATTTCTATTTTAAAAAAAACCTATTTGAAGTAATTTATTTCCTAATGCTAAAATCCAGTTACAATTGGCAGTCGTGTAGACAGCGGACGCAGGTCGCTGTAGTTCAGCGTTCATCCCCTGGGTCCCACCACTGTCGGTTTAGGTATAAATATAATATAAATAGCGGGTATGAATATAAATAGCTATTAGCAGATTAAATAAATATAACATAATCAATATAAATCGCAGTCCTTTATGAAAATCATGTGTGTTGAATTTCGTGTTTTCGAATTGTGGTACATTCCGTAAATAGTTTGTTTGTGAATTATGTGTCCCATTTACTGTAATAACAAAACAGACTTGTATACATAAAAATATATGTTCGTAATACTTATTTTTACTTTTGTATCTGTGTATTACGAAAAACGATAGTATTATATATTATGACATATACTTGTATATGTATGTGTATTGTATGTTTTCACGTTGGCTGTTCCACATTGAATAAAGTAGAAGAAGGCTTAATTATATGAAATTGTGTTCCATATTAAATGCTAACAGCTATATATCAAATTTGAAAACCCCTTTACTAAATAAATTTTTATATCTTTCAAATAATTTGTATATCTTATGTTTAATTTAAACAGTTAATTGTTGGCAACAGTTTTTAAATATTTCTGATAGCTGTAAATAAATTAAACTTAAGGGTAACATTTTTTGTTAATACAGGGAAAGGAAACTAAACTTCCATTTGGTTGGTTCATTAAAAAATGAATATTAAAACCTTATTTTCTGAATCGAATTAGTATTGGTCGAAGAGTTATGTTTACAAAAATATATCTTCATGTATGTTACACATGGATACGAGAACTAAATGAATAATTTGTAATCATAAGTAAAGGGTTGTGAATGTGACACATCGTCAAGAACACTGGATATTCTATTGGGTGTATCGTTCTAAGTTCTGTTGTATATAAGACTTTTGATAAGAGAAAAGTACGAATGTTATTGTGTTCTATATAAGTTATTTTATTCATTTACATGAACAATTTTGGTGTGTCGGTTTTGAAATCCTGTATTTTGTTTCAAAAATTACTGTTGAATACACAAATTTACTTTACTACAAAATAAATATACTTTATGCGTAAATCAAATAAAGCGATATTTGTACTGCTTGACAATTTACTTAATTATTTACCCTACTTATATTTTTTGTCAATAGCCTACATTGTATCCAAAAATGGGTACAATTGAGTTTTGGAACACTCTGTATAGGTTTCGACGCTCTATCAAAATTGTCATCTTAGTGTGCTTTGCAGGCCGATAGCCAATATGCCAACTATAACCAATGACTACTAATAGGTTTTAGTAGTCATTGCTATAACTTGCCGAGCGCTTGGAACTGTGAAGACCGCTCATAGCGGGAATGTATCGGCAGTGAACAATGAAGTGGATGGGGTGTGAAATGTGAAAGTTGGAGGGAGCTAAGGTTGATTTGAGTCACTGGTGGTCGGTATGACAGATTCTAAGCGCGGGTGGTGGGCCACTACATTGAAGGCAACGCCAAAAGACGATTTTCAAACTGACTCCTGCCGCCTCTTAATTGTTGAAAAGATGTTAAAATTACTATCCTACTAGATTATCGAATTCTTTTTACCTTGCTCATCTCTGGAGTTGGGAATGTCGCCAGGTCTGCTTCAATCCTTCCTCCTCGTTTTCTTTTAATAGCTTCATTATTTATTTCAGTCTAAAAATATTAACACAACATAAATAAATAACTTCTATTTATACATAGTAAATAAAGTTACAGAAATTCAATTTCTATTAAAAACAGAACAGACCAAAATGTGGCAGAAACATGTTACAATTTTAAACAGACAAATCGTCTTTATAATACTATAAAATTTCTATAGACTTTATTTACATTAATTTTCTGAGAATTAAATTCTCTACAAGTTTTGATCAAAGGTCTTATGCATTTACCTTTATCAAAAGGTATTTTAAACCAAACCTTAAAAAAGAGTGTTTTCGATTCCTAATTTTTTGTATTTCTCAAAAATTTTCTTGGAAATTCCTGCAATTGGCTTGATTTTAATGAAATAAAATTTATGCTCAAGATTTGTTTATGATACAAGAAAAGCAAGTTTAAATATATAACTATTTTTTTTTTCCAAAAACTGTGTCCATGGTTCATTTTCACTTTTTGACTGCCAACTACTGAGCTGACAATTAGTTCTGGTTTGTTTTTATTTGATTTTAGGGATGGGTAAGTGAAAAAGTCTATGCAATTGTTTTGGACCATTTATTAATTTATGTGTTTAATAAATTAGGGAAGTCAAAACAGTTCAAAATCACCATTAGTGATGTTTTTAAAATGGTTAGTAAAGATGTGTCCGAGTGTATATTGGTCTCTGCAGAAGTTCAGAGTTGTTGGGTCATTACTACACCTGCAGAATTTTTGCAAGAATAATTATATTCACATTTCAAGTACAATTTACAGTACACTATTGTAAATTGTTGATAACACCAGCCATATAAATTAATATAGGTTTTTTAATGGAAGTTACACATATTTCATCACTTAACTTGACTACAATAAGTAAGGTTTTTACAGAGGGAAAAATAGTCTTTAACTAAACAATTTTCATTTCTTGAATGGTGGTCATATCGTTTACTATTTGATAATTTATCAATTTTTATGAATTTCAGTAAGCCTGTGTTTTTGGATGCTTAATACAATTTAGTCACCAACTTTCAAAATGAAGACCCTTGTGAATTTCATCTTTTATAAACTTAGATCATTTAATTTAAATAGAGCAAATACCTGAAGTGCTATTATTTTATCAGAGATGTCAATTTTGCGGAAAATTTGTTGAGCTATGTGATTAGTTGGGTTTGTCTTATCCAGGCTAGGTTTGACACCGGGTGTACGTTTGCTGATGTCCACAATTGTAGGTAACATTGCCACATGCAGTTCCTAAACAGACAATAAAAAAACATCATTTAAAAAAAAAAACAGTATTCACAGTTGGTTTGTTGTGATTATTTAGATTAAGTGTACAAACGAAATGTAACTATCATGCTAATCTTAAAAATACAGTACAATTTTTTGTCATACACGTTTTGAAATAACATTTTTAATAAAGTTAAAAGGGAAATTTGTTGATGCCATTTCATTAGTTTTGGCTTAAAAACCAATTTAATTTCATATGTGCCATGACAGGGTTCTTTTTTTTTGTGTTTTGAATGTGTCCAAACGTACCACACTTTTGAAGGACAGTTAAAATTCAGTTCAACAGTGAATGCTTCTCTCAGATTAGTCTAGCGAACATTTTAAAAACTGTTTAGTATTCTTATTTCATATATTTAGGAATTTTATAACTAAAAAGTCTCAAATACATTTGACACCATTTTGGTTAGGGTCATCCAAAAAATATTTCGCCCTTTTAATTTGAAATGTCACAAGGTTCACATTCGAAAATTTTGAGTATCCCAAAATTTCAAACTATCATAAAAGAAATTTCAGGTGATATTTAGTTAACAGTCCCAAAAGGGTTTGACTCTATTTAAGTTCATACAAAAGTTAAGGGGGGGTGACTTTACTAACACACAGTATAACAGTGTACATCGAGGCTCCATGGAAAATATCGGAGTCTGCTTTTCGGTCAAAAGAAAAAAAAACCATACACTATTATCAGAACCAATTCCTTATACCCTTGTTTTTTAGAGTTAAAAAACCTTTTGGTCATCATCACCTTATAAAAAAAAAGAAAAGAACATAAAATAAAAACAGCTAAACCTCGAATACTCGAATAGTGTCAGGGTCGGAAGTTAACAAGAGTTAGTCAAAAGAAACCTTATATGAAAGACAAAAGAGAGGGATCTAACCCAGGATTATATGAAGAAAGGGTCCAGCTACATTGTCCAGCACTATTGTGCAATCTAAAGTTTCAAGTAGTATTTAGTATTAAAAAGTAAGAATCTGTGAATGTAAATTTTTTAGTGATTAAGATAACAACGATTTGTAGATTAAACTAAATTCATTACAATGAATTATACTCAATTTTTTTATATGAGTTTGTTTTATGGTTATTAATCCCTACATCACAAAGCTGTACAGTTAGTGGAACCCCATATAATAACCATTCAAACCTTTTATATACGCACCAAACAAATATAACATATAAAATATGTACAAAATACACTGACTGTAAATCAAATGGAAATTTTAACACTACTAAAAGATAATCAAAAAGTAGGATTGTCACACAAGTTTATGTTCACTTTTACATTTTTCTTTTAAAATAAATTCAGTTTTTTTATCTTGCACAACTGTTTTGCTTCATTACATTAAGAATGCAGTGCGAACTAAACAAATATTAGTAGGAGCTATGAGTTTGTTTGTTGTGCAGAAATCGGAGCATTTGTTGTCATGGTATGAAAACTAGGTGATTTAGTTTACACATATTCTTGCAAAAAGCGATTTGCAATGTGAAGGTCGGTATAAAATATTTATAGCATTTTTCTCCAGTTAAAATGTTAATTAGATTTTCTATTATTATTAATTTAAGTGAGCCACTCGTGTAGAGTAGTTAAATAAACTTGTTTTTGAGTGATTATGTGTTGCAAATTAAAGTATAAATTAATTAAATTACAAGCTGGTTACAAATTTCAATGGATGTTTGTAGACAAGTTATTAGTACTCCAGTCCTGTTCTATATTGGGCATCAAGGCTACTCTAGGAGGAAAAGTCAAGAGTGTAACACACAGTCTTTCTTCTGAGGTCTATAAAGCTAAATGAAATCAGTGGAAGTGAAGTTATGCAGAGATTTCCTCTGACAGTCAAGTGGCATTGAAGGTTATAGCATCGACTAAAGTTAGAAACTTACTTGTGGATGAGTTCAAAGGGGCAATCAAGATATTAGCGAGAAGGAAAAAGGTGAATCTGTAGTCAACTCTGGACCCCTTCATAGTGCAAGAGAATAAGAAAACAGACAAGTTGGGTGCAATTTACTATCAGAAGAGACCACCCAGGATGTTGATTATTTCAGAAGCTATGTGCAGGAGAGACTACTTGTAGCATGGAGTTTTAAGGAGTACTTAAGTAGATGGAATGAACAGATAAGAAGTAGTAGACTGGTGAGAGAACTCGATGAAGTTAGAGAAATACCTTCATCAGGTTGAAGAGAGGTGAACTGATATAGTGATTGGTCTATTGACAGAGCATTATCCCCTGACCAGACAACTCAATATAACAATATAAAAGGTAAGTAGAATGACCTACATTATGATAGATGTAGGAAGATTAAAACATTAAGATATTTATTGAAGGAGTATTCAGTGGAGCTGTGGAACCGACATATGTGGATCTTCAGAGCATGGATATCCTGGACCTGGTAAGACCATAGGTAGATTTTAGAGGAAACAAGTACTTCTTAAACATGTAGGCAGGAAATACCGACGGATAGATAATCAGTCTCACTGTGATAAATGTGGTCTGGAAGAAGCTGCAGAGCATTCTGTGAAGGATACAGAGTAAGACATGAAGTATCGGGTGGGACATACTGAATATGGAGGAGTTACGGAGAAAGCCTTTCCTGATTTGTCACAAGGACAGGCAGGCTTCGAAAGTGATACCATTTAACTACAATATTGTTCTATGGATGAGATGGTGGGTAAAAAAACGGGTCTATGAGGCCTACTATGGGATACAGAATAGAATAAAGACTTATGGTCTAACTGCATGATTTTTACCTACCGCAAAGTAAATAATAACAATGGAACTCAATTATTTTGTCAATATTGTTAAGCCCCTGCAGTACTACGAATCACTTCATTATCAACGCATGTTACCAGCTCATGTAAAACCTGCTCTGTTAACATAGATCTAAACATAGAGTCTAAATGATGTATCTCTGGACATAATATATCTATAGGAACATTTTAATTTATTTTAGTGTGTAGAACATACTTCTGAAATTACCTTTATTTTCATACACACAATTCTTAACTAATCATACCTTTTTCAGATCTGTTAATTTTTTTTGTAGATGGTCAAGAGATGGTCCACTTCCTCGTTTCGGAATCTAAAACATATACACATATTTTATAATGTATCATAAATGCATATCTAAAGCTATGTATACAAAAAACAATATACAGGGTTATCATAAAAGAAAGGTAGGGTTTTGAACATGATTTAAATGAAAACAGAATTACTTACAGCTGATGTTGTTTATTTATCTAAATCGTCGTCTGAAACAGTTTTTTTACATAACTAATAAATTTCGATATGTGCGCCATTAGTCGCTTGGCAAATGTCCAATCGATAATCAAGTTCTGTCAAAACGTTAGTTAACATGTCTTTGTTAATGTTGTCATTGCTTAATTAATCCTGTTCCTTAAGTGAAAAAAAAATGTTCTCAATAAAGAATGTTTTTGATGTACCCCAGAAGAAAAAATCGCAAGGTGTCATGTCTGGATTCCTTGGAGGCCAGCGTATAGGTCCTTGCCGGCCTATTCATCAATGTCCAAACTTTTCATTCAAAGTATCTGTGACAAATGCACTAAAGTGCAGGGGTGCGCCATCTTATTGGAAATGAAGTTTTTGAATGTGTTCGAGTTCATCCAGCTGATGAAAACAATAATTAATAAACATATTGAGATACACAATTCCATTAATTGTCTTTTCAGGAAAGAAGACTTCAGCCTATCAGATGATTTTTCATCACACAGCACCAAACATTTACTTTAGGTGAGTTGCATATTTTCTCAAAAATTGTATGTGGGTTTTCAGATCCCCATATGCGTGAATTTTCTGTTAACAGACCCATTGATATGGAATGGAGCTTCGTCTGAAAAAATTATATCATGTAAAAATTATTGGTTTTCATCAATCTTGTTCAACATTTCAACAGCGAAATTAAAACTTTTGTACCATCATCAGGTTTCAATTCCTGCAATAGCTGGATTTTATATGCGTGTAATTTCAGTCTTTTGTGTAAAACTTTGTGGGTTGTTGTTTTTGGAATACCTAACTCTAGGCTTCGTCTAGGTATTAACTTTTTAGGACTTCTGATTGCAGATTGTCTAATAAGTTTAACTTTTTCGTCTGATACACTTGGCCTGCCAGATGATTTTTGCTTTTGAACTGATCCAGTTTCTTCGAATAGTTTGAATCAACATCGTATGTTATTTTCATGTGGTGAATCTTTTCTGTATTCACGTTGAAATGCACGTTGCACTGAAATTACAGACTTGAATTCAGCCAGCAAAAACACACACTTTGCTTTTTCTTTATTAGAGAACATAAAAACACACAGAACACTCCAAAAAACACAAAACACACTACCACAACAATGCAAGAACTAATTTTGAGGTTACAACAGCTGTTAAAAAAACTTTTGTGTTATAGGGTATTAGCAATACCAATACAACACCATACAATTTCTCTACTGTCTTTGTATGAATTAATGAAACCCCACCATTCTTTTATGATAACCCTGTATTTATAATGTAATAAGCCTTTACGAATGGATTGTAGATATTAATACCAAACAGGTCTGTTAGTTCTATTCTTATGAAATAGAGATGACAGAATGCGTCTGCATGTGTGTGAAGTGTTTGCTCAGCGGAAACTCACCGTAATAATGACTTTTGAAGTGCATGAAATGATAATCTGAAGGTCCTTATGTGTTTCATACAAAGCCAAGAGAGGAATTCTACTTGGGACAGTATGTACATAAAATCATAGTGGAGTTTTGAATAAATATATTTTAAGAATCATGAATAAGATGAAAGAACAGATAAAAAATTCAATTTAAGCTTTGTGGGTAGCTCTCCAAACGACAGCAATATTCTAATTCTTCTCGTGAATAATCTAGGCGATGACCTTAAAACAACAAGACAAAAAGAAGAAAAATGTAGAATAAAATAGAGATCCTTGGCCCTTGAACACTCAAATAGTGTCGAAAGAGAACGAGGGTTGGTCAGTCAAGAGATATCTGATAGGAAAGATGAAAGAGAGGAATTTAACTCAAGATTAGAGAAGAAAGTTGTGGATCCTCAAACTGCCACACCTTACTGACTATAAGTGATACCCCCAAACAGGATTTAAGTTCTTCAAAAATGTAAGCATAAGTTTATATACAACCTTTCTCCCTATGTTTCTGACAAAGTTAATTATTGTAGACTTCCTATTTTTGTTCTTTAAAGAGCTAAAAACTTCTTTCCCATCATCACCTTATAAAATATATATAACTCCATTTTTTTTGGCTTAATAATGGGTGAGTATGCTTGTGGAAATCCAGAGTTGGTATGAGTATATATATATATATATATAATAAAGGCCCCTAGTCCTCGAATACTCATACCATCTAGGTCGGAAGAGAACAACAGTTGGTCAAGAAAGACCTGACAGAAAAGATGAAAGAGTGGGGATTTAACATAACACCACATGAAAAAATGTATAGATCCGGCTAGGATTCCTCTGGATTTCCACAAGCATACTCACCCATTATTAAGCCAAAAAAAATGGAGTTGGACTTTTAGTAAAAATTCAGTGTTAAAAAGAACAATTAATTTTGAATATAAAAGATAAGGCAAATGTTCTGGCAAGAAAATAATGAACTTACCGAAAGAGGTTTCAAAGATTGTAACTGCTTTTTGTAATGATCTACTTCAAAACGCGCCTTCTCAGCACGTTCATGTCTCAAAGCCTGTTGAAGTGCACGGATTTCATTCAGAAGAATGGGTGATTCCCGTACTGAGCCACTACTAATACCGATTGATGATAATGGAGGACTGGCTGAAAACACAAAAATGAGTTTCTATATGAAAAAAACTTAAATTTAATATTCTTGCAAAGTAATAAATATTTGCCATATAAAACTACAATATTAAATGAATTGGCTAATTAGAAAAATGTCGTTTTGTAAAGTTGTAAATAAATATTAGGACTATAAACCAAAAGTGGCAAGACATAAGATTCTTTTTGTTAAGAAACAATTTTTCCTTTAAGAACTTAATGTAAGTAGAAGCAGAAGATTTGATTAAGTTATGTAGGAAATATATTTTTTGCAGAACAGTGGACTAAGTGTGGGATAGCTACATTCAATTTATAACTAAAGTATGTATAATATATGGACACCTATATTACAGTCTTTCCTGAATTTTGTTTTCTGTAGATTTAAGTCAAAAGTACATAATATTTATAATGTAAAAATAGAATAACAAATTTATTCAATAATATGGTTTGGAAGTGATTTTTTAATTTCATAAAAATATACAATTGTTTTTGATTTATTATTTTGTTGTAAATTTATATTTTTGTATCAGAATGCGCATATCTGAAATAAGGCATATAATGTGTGTGTTAACTTTTCACCAAAAAGGTGAGATAGCCTAAAATACAGTCAATCTCCATAGCATATTATTTTAAATATACAGTTGTCTTGTGATTACTTGGCCTAATTAATCAGTCAGTCAGATGTGCCGAAAAAGTGAGATGGCCTAAAATAGTGTCAATCTTCAAAGCATACTAATCTTAATATACAGTTGACTTTTGAGTATCTGGCCAAATGTGGCAGTTGGCTAATTATGAGCGGAATAACAAAGGCAAATGTTGAGGGTAAATCATGTCAGGGTAAACATGATTGTACAAGTACAATCAACAACCAAATTTGTGATAATTAAAAACCAGTAGTGTTTCATGGCATATTTAAACTTGTTTTTATAGACTTTGTTCAAAAATTAATGCTAACTTGAATTAATTTTGAAATTAAATAAACTGATTATATTTAGAAAATAATAATACTATGGTTTATACTGATGACCGGCGGTACTTGATAGAATTCCATGTTATACAAAGACTTTGTATAAGCCTCGTCAATGCCGTAACTGGCGAAACCATGGTCGGCTAGATCAATAAATGTAGAATTTAACAAAAGAATTTGTGTGTTTTATTTGAATAATAATACTTGAGATTACATATTTCTTGAATTTGTCACTGATATTTAATGAATATTTATAAAATTACACAAGTGATTATACAGTAGAACCTCTGTTAACCGGCCTCGGATTAACCGGTCCTCGGATTAACCGGCCTATATCGTAGTGTACTGGTTGGATGAGAGTTTCCGAAAATAAATAGTAATTGAAACATCAAAGCGGCGGCGAGTCAAACGACTTTGTCGATAGCGGTATCCCATTGTCGGCGACGTAAAAACACCAAGGTGGCGAGCCAAAGGACTTTGTGGATAGCGGTATCCCATTGTCGGCGGCGTAAAAACACCGCAGTATTGGCAACCGTCGGTATAGCAGACATACAAAGGCCGATTTTTTTCCACGAATCAATTTAGTATACATTATGGAAAATATAACATTTCTTTTCAGTTTTCTTCTTGTCTTTGACTGGTTATGAAATGAGCGAGTTACGAAAACGGAAGCGTGTGTTGGTTTCTTTTGAGACGCGGTTAAATGTGTCAAAAGACTTGACAGAGGGGAAGTCTTTGTAAAAAAGCTTTGTAGTGTTTAATTTTTTCATGTTTGATGTATAATATACATAACATAATATATACGATACATTTATGTACAATAAAATGAGTTGCAATAACATCTTAATTGCATAATTCTTAGCGCTACCTGATTAAATAAGCTTTCATTGAATGAAAACCGATTTTTCACGGGAACCTCGGATTAACCGGGCAAACGGGAAACCGGCCCGGGTGTCAGTCTCGACTAGACCAGTTAAGAGAGGTTCTACTGTAATCAAAATAGAAACGAACTAATAAAAAATGAATAACATATAAACAACTGATCGCGTTATATATCTTCTGTTAACTGAATATTATAAAATAATAGAGCCGTAATTTTCTTGTATATATGTGAACAAAGTTGTGAGCGCTCAATAAGTTAGAGTGGTATTTTTGTCATTAAAGCAGTTAATTTGAAAGGCAAGCGCCTGCTGTTATATAGGATCTAAAAACTTAAAGAAACGTTTACTATGGGTATAGGACGTATATTTCATAAGATATAACGATCAAAACGTATTGTAAATTAACTGTTTTAAGAAGAAAATTTGTGGATTAATTAATAATATTTACACCACAGTTTAATTATAAAATACATTTTAAATGAATCGGGAACATATAATAAATTCATGCTATGTTTCCAGATATGGAAACAAATTTTACAGAAAAGTTGGGAATACCAACATGCTCACAATAAAAATAATAACTTACTTGAGACAAAAAAATAAAAATACAAATAAAATATTAAAAAGTTTACTAAACTTCTTGTTTTGCTAATGAAATTAACGTGACCTGATTGTCAAAGTCTGTAGTAAATGGAGGTTTTAAGGACATTACATGTTTAAAAGCATGAGAAATTTATTGAGATAAATAACAGAATCGATTGAGTTGTCATTATAAAGCAAAATACATTAACTTTGAATCACAGTGCCTAATGCCGTCACTAGAAGCACCACCACTATTGCTGTTAAAAACTGACTACTTTGACTGGTGTGTTATCGTTTATTATCTATTCCAGCCCTCATTACTTAGTTCCACCTCTCACTCTCTCTCTCTTTATAGATATCTTTTATTCTCTCCTATTGATTTTCTAGGTCTCCTTGATGCTTACATTGTTTTCATAATAATAATCTTGTAGCATAACAGCTTGTGATAGGTTCAAGTCTGTGTGATAGGTTTTCAGTTAAGTAACGTATGTTCAGCACGTTGAGTTTTCATAACAGTAATTTTACCATTTGCACCAGAATTCACTACCAATTGAAAATCTTCACGTTATCGCTTGGTGCTGAGTCAAAATGGCTGAATACAAGACCTCTTGAAAGTCAAAAACAATTAAACCGAAGAGAGTTAATTGCTTTCTTAATTCCCTACAATATGTTTCATTCTTTCTTTCTTTCTTTCTAATTTTATAAGAAACTCATTCATTTTTTCTCCTTTAAATTATAACTTTTTCATATATTACTGTTCTGAACTAATTATCTCCAATTCATTAAAAAATTTAACCATATTTTTATTCCTTACTCAAAACTTGGTTTCAGTCCCTTTTTATATTGCAATTGTTGTGATACTAAAGCAAGAATGTATCTAATCTTTCTCCTAATGTATCTTATTTATTATATAGAACCAAAATGTTGTAACAACCTTTTTGGAACACTTTCTTTTAACACACTCATGCACGGAAGTAAAAAAAATTGGAATAAATATAGCCATGAATTACTAAAATAATATTGTAAATTAAAGATATATAAAAGCAAATCTTATGACATGCATAACTCAATGCGTACAAACACAGGGGATTAGAAGTAATGTACACTTACCAACTTCAATGGGAATTTGAGAAATAATGACTTCTTCTTCTGCTGTTAGAAATATGAATACTTTTTGTTAATATAACTTTTGCCTAGATCATTCTAACATTGATATAAATGTTATTGCAATTTTTTATGTTTATGTTCAATTTTTAACAAATGTTTAATGTTCTATAAAAAGAAAAATATTACAAAATGTACCTACATTTTGGAAATATTGTTAATATAAAAATATTCCATAATTTCCAAGTCATAATAAAATAAAATTTAAAGTTTTACATAGTTAAATGAAATATCAAGAACATTATTAATAAAAAAATATACTTTAATTTCAGGTGACTATAATTTACTTTGAATTGAAAATCAAAGTCTAGTGCAGGAACTGTCTCCCACAATTAAAACTTTAAATTTGCATTATTCGAGAAAAGTCAAATTACATAAATTTCTTAAAGGTTTTCGTGAATAACTGGAGATAGGTGAGAGATAAAAATAAAAATTAAAAATTAAACCAGTGAATTCAGGATTGGAAAATGATGTTAAATCATGTATCACAACACCCTGTTCCCCATAGAATTAAATTTGACACAAATTCAATATGGCAGCCGAAAATGTGTACAAATTACAAAACGTTGTATAAGTAATTATACACAAACTTCATTTAGTTCGAAATCAATGTGACACAAACTGTTGGAAAAAGTAGGAGGATTTACGAGGCTTTATTTTCACTCTGTATAAAAATGCTTTCATCATACAAAACTAATGAAATGATCAGTTTTAATCCTTTTATAATACACTCCCTTTAAAAAGCAACTTTTCTGAGAAGTATTTTAAAGCAACTTTCGATATTTTTTTGTGACACAATATTTTTTACTTTTTGATATAAATATAAAACTATTTGTATTTTAATATAAAAACTAGTTTAAAAATTTGTACAAGGACCTTAATTTAACAAATTCATTAATTAAGAAGTGGAATTTATATAAAATACAAAGTAATTAGTAAAAAGTCAGTTGTATCTCAATGAAAAGAGAGTGCAACACTTTAGTAAAAAGCTGTTATCAGCCATTCTTTACAAACATACACCTAACACTAAAAAAATTATTTTCTGAATTTCTCAGTAAAAAGTTTATTAAAGTCTTAAAATACCTTAACTTAATATTACCAACAATATCTTGTAGCAGAATTCTTTATTTTGTGGATATTTTCATCTTTGAAGTTGGTATACATCTAGTCACTTTATATTTATCAGTGACTAATTGTCAGTAAATTACCAAGAATATCAGTGAACTTTATGAACAAGTTATTGTGGCTTACAAACATGATAACTGTTTCATTAATAATGAATACATTTTCCTAACCATTTCACAATAATTCCTCCTGATTCAAACACATATTTAAGATGTAATTAAGTTTGTTTCTGTTCTTTTATAGATCAAATAAGTCTTACTTTAACTAAAAAGAATGTAAGAAGAGCACTGAAAACTTTTTAATGTAAAATAAAGTACTTTTAACTGACTTTTGAGTTAATTGTCACGTTCGTAACAAACCAGTGTCACGTCCGTAACGTTTTATCAATTTTTTAATCGAAATATTACAGTATTTTAAGATTGAACACTAATGTTTCTAAAAAGGTATTTATCTTAAGATAAGCTGACAAAAATTTAATTCATAAATCTCCCAAGAAATTAACAGACTTTTTTAACAATTGTAACAGTATGTCAGAAGACAAGTGCTTTTCAAGTCACGTCCGTAACTCCAACTTAGTTGAACTATACATCAAAACCAATAATATGATCATTTTCAAATTTAGTGCAAAAATAGTATAAAAAATTACCTACCAGTTGAGCTTTAACAATTTACAAAATAAAATTAACTTTTCTTTTTTTCCAAGTTGTAATGCATGTAACTGTCACGTCCGTAACAAAAGAATAGCTGTTATAGTATATAAATATTAAATAGATAAAGCACTCATTTACATAGTTAAAGTAAGCAGTAAACACGTTCATGTCAGTTATTTGATAAAGTTTAACAAAAATGATCTAAGGTACTCTACTATGTAGTAAGCATTATCATTTTACAATGCAGTTAAATACAATATTCTAACAAACTGAAGTACTATTTTACAAAACTGAACCTATTTTAAAGTTCAAATTGCTCTTCAACTTTTTACTCACATATATCTATTATAGAGAAAGTTAGTTAAAAAAAACTGACGTTGAGTTTCTTATAAATATATTAGTTTTGAGTTTACAAAAGTAGTTTGATATCTGTCCGTCGTATGTACAGTGTTCTACAGCCCAAACTTGTGATGTAATTTTAATTGTGGGAAAATTTGGCATCAAAATTTTTACATCATTTTTTTGATAACTCGTAATTTGTAGATAGCTGCGATAAGAAAAACATAAAATTGTGATTTTCTCAAAATTGGCTATAACAATTTGAATGAAATTATCCTCAAATTGCATACTTTGTAAGCTATGTGATATTGCCAATGTTTGAAGCACCTCTAAAAGGTTAAGTATGTTTAATTTATTTTAATGTAAAACTATTATGAGATTTTGTGTATAGAAATTTAGCTTGAAATGAAGGACGTAATTTTCATTATTACTATATTGAGCGATGTCACAAAAATTCGATTCTCTAGTAACAACAGAGGTTTCAATAAATAATCGATAGTTTATAATGTGTATACAGTCAGTTAGCATTTGGGCCAGCGATTACCTTGTTTCAGAAATGTGTCACCTACTAGCAACGCTGGTCAAACATTTAACATTTTTAAGTGGTTCACAATTTCAAATCGTGTACATATTTGAAAAGTTCAAATAAAAATGAAACCAAACATGACATTAATAGGTTGTATAACCAAATTACCGGTACAGTATGTTTATAAACTAATGTTCATTTAGCACAACAGTCTACAGTGTTATTATTTATGTTATGAAGCGATAAACAATAATAATTGCGAAACTGTATTCAAGCCACTTAATGTAGACTTTATAAAATCTTATGAAAATTATTTTCAATAAATGAGCTCATGTAATTTATTTATGAAACAAAATAGGATTGAAGTTCCTAAAATTCATCTGGATGTAAAATACCCAATTTTAAAGACTAACCTATAGAACCCTTTGATTCAAATAAATTATGAAAAATTTAAAAAAAATAAATGTGGATTTGCATATTACAGTGTGAATTTTTTAATTATTTTATTTAAAATGAAATTATTTATTGTAATTCTCTGATTCAAATAAATTATACAAATAACAATCAATAAATAATCTTGGTTTATTTATTTAAAAGTTATAAGATGAAACATACAACTTACAAAGGAAAATAATTAATGATAGTTCATGAAGAATGTATGTATTAAGAAAATTAAAATTAGTATTTATTGGTTGTAATCTCTAGTAAAGTTTGTGATTTGCTCAGTCCTGATTTTGTATTGAATTTTTAAAAGTTTACTTTTATTAAAAATGAATATATATAGGGCACAACTTTTATCTGGGGTTTGGGGTTGATGCTGGGTTTTCCCGAGGATGGGACAAGAAAACATGTAATTGTTATTTAAAATATATTAAATTAGTGAATGGAAATGTCTCTCCAGGTCTATGAAAATTGTTTACCTGTATTCTTCATATACATTAATGCAATCTTCTTTTAAAATACCATTTCTTCCTTAGCATTATTGGTATCTTATTATAAGCACACCCTACGATCGATGTTGGAGGATTTTTCCATCAAAATCAGATTTAATTTTTGAATATCTGAATACGTCTGATTGTCTTAAAAATTCTAATAATACTGTATTTTCACTGCCCCTCTAGAAATAATTACTTCCCGTCTCCTTAACCTATGTCAATAGGAGCTTATTTTACAAAATAAGATAAATTCTCTTCTTTTTTTGTTGAAATTATAATTTAGAAATTGAAAGAAGTAATTTAGAAATAAAATTTTAGTATGATGGATGTCTTACATTAATATTATTACGGGGGTAAAATAACTTCTCAAATAGGAATTAATTATTATCTAATTTGCATATATATATTTAAACTATATATATATATATATATATATATATATATATATATATATTATAAGTTCAGTCTTCTACTTAACTCTACTGATTGAGAAAGTGAACAGGGTTTACGAAATATTTCAAAACTTTAGTGTTTTTTGTGTATGTTTTCTTACTTATGTACTATTAGGTAATACCAAGGACCATTTTCCAAGGTAAGTCTGACAAAATCTAACCAATCTATATATATATAGGTTAAATATATAAGAAATTTTATTTGAATGGGCATTGAAAGAGTTCAATGAGATTCATTGACCAATCAGAGTTACGGTTTCCCTTCGTGGGCGTGTCTCCCAATATTCTTTTTTTGACAGCGGCCATTTTTCCCAACATTACTTTCCCTTGATTTTGTATTCTAATAAATTCTTCTGAATTTTGTATACATTTGTAACAGACCTTCCGGATGCCTAAAGTTTCATTTTATACGTAAATACCGTTTGTTCCCTCAGTTAAGGTTTTGTTATTTTATAATTTGTTTTGATTTGGCGGCTTCCGTCTGGAACTTGCTAAGTTTTAGCCTATACTTTCGCATTTCAATGTTGAAATTAAATTTTGAATCATCATGTCATGTCTACATTATAATTTTCTGATATAGTTTATTTAATTTAAAAATGATTTTGAAGTGGTGATCAGGGCCGAATGTGTCAGGAAATAATTCTAATTATTTTGAGGTGAGGAGTCTGGATTTTCGTAATTTTATATAATCTAGTCAGAGTCTCGAATATTACCACTAGGCATCGTGATGGCCATTTGTTGGACTTTAAATAACTTTGATGGAATGTCAAATATTTCATTGATTTTGTATTCGCTATTTAGGAGAAAAATATGAAATGTTGCAAGTGGATACGTGTTACAACTTGAGGACTTGTATATTCTAAGGACCCAAATAAAATATACTGGGATCTCAACGTCTCCAAAAATTCCAGTTTGTGAGTTATAAATAAAAAACCAAAAAATCAACTATGGGACTATTATAAAAAATTTAATGACCCACAATTGCAAATAAAATAATATTACAATTTAAGAATAACTGGCAAAAAAAAAAAAGAATCTTGTCCATTGCTATTTAAACTTTGGTTTTAATCAAATACGACTTATGGTAAGGACGATTTAAGGTATAAGCAAAACAAGCTTAGGTTCTATTTAAGTATATAAAATATATTTCCAAAGACGCCATCCAATGTTGTTTCACTGTTTAATTGACAACTACTGGAAGGACTTTTCTCTTTCTTTTTTTTTGAGTTAGTTTTTGAGGTTGGGCAAATTAGAAGGATTCTGCATTTTTTTTAAAACTATTAAAAAATTTTTTTTACACCATTAATTTTGTATAGAGTGAAACAAACAAAGGCGACAAACTGAAGGTGATTTCAGACTAGCTTCCAAAATTTATTATTTCTATTTAAGATAATATCTAATATGCTTCTATAGGTTCTAATTAAGCGAGAAGATTTCAGTAATTAATTATTAAGTAACAAATATTATGAAGCCCAAAAATCAAATCCAATTAGTTCAACCATAGCAGTGCTTATTGTTTATTTTATAATCATAGGCATTATATAGAACAGCTCTAAGTGAGATAGAAATTTTTAAGTAAATGTGCTTATCATGTACTTACCAACAGATGACTTAGCTCCTTCAATGAATATTTTCTTAGAATACATTTTCAATTTATCTTTAAGTTCTCCTCTTTCGCTCTCAAGAGAATCAATATCTGCTTGAAGATGATCCATAGTCTCTTCAAACTCTTTTTCTTTTCTCTTCATCTGTTGATGGGCATCTTCAAGTTTACGCTGTGCAAACATAACATAAGAAGTAATTAATTTAATAAACATTACAAATTTCAAAAACCTTTTCTGAATAGTTATTATAAAGAAATATTGAGTTCAGTTATTTATATTTGATTTTGTCTGCCCCACGTTGTGGTGACAAATTATAAAATTCACTCCAAGCAGTATTTGATTCAAAATAATGTACCAAGGACACAGGTTTTGGGTTACAATATTATGAATCAATTAATTTTCTTCTGGCATAAAATATTTCCTTTTTCATAATTAATTATTTATTTACTAGCCGATGGCCCCAGTTTCACTTGGGGATAGTTGAGATAGTTTTATAAAGAAATAATTTTTTTAGCACAACCCTAATAGTGATGCAATGGAAATAAATTATGCCCAAATACAGCAACACACCAATTTTGATCAAAATTGACCCATAAATAACAAAGATATAATAGTTGTTTAGGGGTAATTTTTCAGAGTGGAACATTATCAAAACCCTTTCTTAGTACGCATCTACAGACCTACCCCAAACCATGTTAAAAAATTCATAGCTTTAGGCTTATTGGATTCAAAGATTTCATGATCAGTTAGTGGGTTTTGACATATACATTTTAATCCTAATTATTTTATATAATTATACGAACTAACAAAATCTTTTCCATTCGCATTTGTTTCCCTCGGTTACTTTTAATCTTGGTCTTATGCTCATGTAACTCGATACATTCACGTCTATGGTATATATGCAATTTCTTACAGCTGATCCCCAGTTTTTAAGTTTTACGTTTCAAAATGTTGTTTCTATTTATTTTAAATGTTTATGTTGTTCTACATTTTTCTTAAATTCCTTTTGTGCATCCCATTGATAATAAATTCTATGCTAAATGTATTGTATTCTCCTGTAATTTATAAACTCGTTAACAGTTATCAAGGTTTGTAAATAGTGTTTATTGTTTCTGCTAGTTATTATTTCAGTTAATATATTTGACTATTATTCAAACTTTATCTAATATTACATTTTACTTTATCTACATTGCCCTTTGATATCGTCCCTTGTTAAGAGGCTATCCCTCTCGATTTATTATTGAAGTTACATGGGTTAGTTTCTTATATTAATATTCAGGTTTATTTCTGACAACTTTTTAAGTGGATTATTATTTCCTTCTTTCATTTTTGTTTTAAATTATTTAGGTCCCTTCTATTTTATTTATTTACTTCAAAATCATTATGATTCTACTTTTCAAGCTAAGCTAGGCCTATGTTATATTTAGACTTATCAAAGTATTAAAAATTAATGAAGAAATATAAATTTTGAAAATACTCTTATTGATTGTGCAATGAACAAGAAATTTCAAGTCCTCTTTGCAAGTCATATCTGGTGAGTGTCTTCACTGAAGAAACATGTGAGCATCTCTGATGGTTGGTTAGGTTAGGTTTGGAGGGAAAGAGGACAGCTTTAGAACAACCTTCCTCTGGATGATATTCTTAGACAACTGTTTCTAATTAACGGTTTCTTTATTGACAATCTAGCAGAGCTGTTATGTTACAAGAGGTAACTCCACTGGGTATGGTTTATGCTACGTAAAACAACTCTCCTTTTCATCTCCCTATTGTATTTTTACTCTCTTTTTAAAGCTTCAATAAAATGACCCAAAATGAAGAAAACAATTTTATTACATGTCATTCATAACTACCTCCCCTTAATACCTACTCTGTAGACTGCTCTACAGCCTCACTAATCAATTTATCAGAGTAATTTTGTTCCCAGGTATCACTGTATAACAACGGAGCGCTCATATCACGTAAAATATTACACTTAACATAATATTGACACTTCTCAGTGTCAATAATTGTGTAATTACAATTGCATATGGAGAAAGGTCCCTTAGTTGTCTTGCATGTTTTACCTATCACAAAATAAATCATAGTTATAATATTTAGTGTGTAGCTATACAGCAGTCAATCATATGCCGCATTTGACGTACAAAAAGAGAATGTAATTTCTCCTACTATAAGGATTGATCAATTAATAAACAATATCAGACAAAAATAAACCAGACTTTCTATGTGAATCTAGAAAACAAAATTGGATTAATTTAAAACACATTTTATAAATGATGTTTGGTTAGAAATGTAAAATCAATCTCAAATTCAAAGAAGTGACATTTAATTGACATAACATTATAAAGAATCAGTTGATTCATTACCTGTAATTTTTCAGAGTTGATCTCATACTCTCTCGTCTGTGTAGCTAAGCGTTTTTCAGTCAAGTCTCGTCGTACAGTTATTTCGCCCAATTCTTCTTGTTTGTTTCTTAAAGCCAACTTTAGTTCTCTGATATCTGTTTCTCTAGCTTCTAATCTAGTTTTCAAAGCTTTGGTTTCCTCAAGTTCATTCTTTACTAGACCTGCTCTCAAAGTTATAGGTGGTGTAACCTGTAAGTTAAGAGCCAAGATTATATTAAAGTTAATAGTCGAAGGGCTTGAATAGTAAAAAAAAAAAAAAAAAACTATAGCAAAGAGATAACATCTTACCACAAACCACTTTTTCCTAATTTTATGTCACTCATCTTGTAGATTATGGTAAAAATTATTTAAATATATTAGAATAAGACACCCACTATTAACTGAATTTTAAGATGATGCATCTGAATACTTTTTGAAACTAAAAGAAAACCTCAAAGGTTATAAATACGGACTGAGGACAACCTCTAAGGTAATTAACTATATTATATATTAAACAGTCCAAGGCAACACATTATACTTTATAAAATAAAAGAAAACATGAATTCACAAATAACCTACTCACAGTTTCCATGTTGAAGACAGAAATATTTTGTACTATTCCCACTCAATACCAAAATTCAGTAAAAAATATCTGTTTTACAGTACATAATTGTATTTCAATGCTGTATGTTTGATTGATCTGTGCTTTATGTGCTTAATATAAGTGAATATATTATGAGCTATGAAAATTCACTGATCTATGGATTTAACATGGTTAACTCTATATCATTTTGTCTTGGTAACAGGCAGCTATGGATCTTTCTTGAGGCCGTTTCTTTTTCTAATAATTATAAATGATTTACAATGTAATATTCCGTGCCTCTCAGTTCTATATGCAGATGACACCACTTTTCTCTGCTCCTGCAGGGATATTTTAACTGTAGAAACTCAGCTCAGTGTTTCCTTGCAGCTTGCTAAAACCTGGTTCATGGCAAATGACCTAGCCATAAATGATGATAAAACGGAGCACATATACTTTACTCATAACGCTCTTAGGAAAAATAACGAAACTGAAATGGTGAAGTTAGTGGGAATATGCTTGGATAGCAGGCTTACATGGCAGCTCCATATATTAAATATTTGTAAAAAATTGTCTTGTGTCATTTATTTATTGAGAAAACTGAAGTTTTGTGTTAGCAAGGAGATATTGGTAACTGTGTATTTTGGTCTTTTTCAATCACAAGCATTATATGGTTTAGGCTCTGGGGCAATGCCACCTTAGCTCATTGTGTTTTTTTATGGCAAAAAAAGGCAATTAGAATTATAGAACATCTTTCAGATAGGCAATCTTGTAAAGAAAGCTTTATTAGGCTAAAAATAATGACTGTGCCCGCCCTGTATATTTTCTGTAATTTAGTTTACATGTAAGACTTGATATTGATGATTTTAATACTATGGGTTCTAACCATACATTTAACACAAGACATAAACAAGACCTTATTACTTCGTATGCTAGACTGAGTAAATCTTATAATAGTTTCATCTGTCAGCAATATAAATTATTTAATAAATTGCCACCAAAAATTAGAGAGATGTCTGAAAGTAAATTTTAAAATGTCATTTCAAGTTGGCTTAAGAGTATGGCGTTTTACTCGTTAAATGAATACATGACATGTGATTTGACAAAGTTAATGTGTTACGATAGAGAATTTGTTTTTGTTAAGCATGTATTTGTAATTTTATGTATATTGTTTCTTTGACATTTGCTCATTTACATTGTAAAATGTTTACCGGCAATAAAGCATTTATTATTATTATTATGGCGGAGACAAAAACACCTTTGTAGGTTCCAACTATAAGTCTCAGAACTACATACCCTATGATTAGGATTTGGTTTGTTAAGATTCATATATATAAAAGGTATTCCTAATTAGAATCAATCAAGATGGAAGAAGATAGTCTAGCAAGAAATGTAATAAGTATCATAACTGATATGTATTAAATAGGCAGCTCTCAATTATGTAGAAGAAAGATCTACCTTCATGTGATTAATGTACGCTTGAAGAAACAGTCAAATATTTTGTTGCAGTATAATGAGATATGAATAAATTGAGGAGACATATTGGATGTGTCAGGTAGGTTTGGTAAGAGGTAATTCTTTGTTTGATGTGGTAGGTAGAGAGACCCATAAGAGTGATGTAATGCCCTTCTCATTATAAAATATAACAGAATAGTGATAGATATCAGCAAATATCTAAAAGTTATAATTTAAATCTGAATGTTTATCTTTGTTTCATACTAAATTAAACATACCTTCTCCTCTTTGTCTAGTGCAATATTGCCTTCAGCTTCTTGAAGAGCTTGTGCCAACCGTGCAATATCTGATGTGACATTAGTTGCCGTTACTTTCAGACTTGCAATTGGTCCAGAACTCTCGTCATTATCGAACACTCTCTCCCATGTAGTTGTCATTGCTTCCATTAATTTGGTAACATCCACATCCGTTTCTGCAAGGAATGAAACAATACAATACATTTAGAACTGAGAGAATTAGTATTATAATAAATTAATAATATTCTGTTAGGGGTTGCAAGGTAAAGAATATATTTTGTAATATATTCTTCGCTCCCTTAGATCTATAATTGGCACTTTGTTATATACGGACCCCGCTTTTTTTGTATATTAAACAGTAACTAATTAAAATAATATTGCAATTTTAGAAAACAGTAGAACCCTTCTTAACCGGTCTAGTTGGGACTGACACCCGGGCCGGTTGCCCGTTTGGCCGGTTAATCCAAGGTTCCCGTGAAAAATCGGTTTTCGTTCAAAGAAAGCTTTTTTAATCAGGTAGCGCTAAGAATTATGCAATTAAGATGTTATTGCAACTCATTTTATTGTACATAAATGTATCGTATATATTCGGATATGTATATTATACATCAAACATGAAAAAATTAAACACTACAAAGCTTTTTTACAGATTCCCCTCTGTCAAGTCTTTTGACACATTTAACTGCGTCTCAAACGAAACCAATACACGCTTCCGTTTTCGTAACTCGCTCATTTTTATTTACTGTATATACTGTATGTAGATCATAACCAGTCAAAGACAAGAAGAAAACTGAAAAGAAATGTTATATTTTCCATAATGTATACTAAATTGATTCGTGGGAAAAAAGCGGCCCATCAAACGTTTTTGTCGGTGTATGTCTGCTATACCGACGGGTGCCAATGCTGCGGTGTTTTTATGCCGCCGACAATGGGATACGGTTATCGACAACGTTGTTTGACGTTTCAATTACAATTTGTTTTCGGAAACTCTGATCCAACTAGTACACTACGATATAGGCCGGTTAATCCGAGGACCGGTTAATCCGAGGCCGGTTAACAGAGGTTCTACTGTATGTATAATATAACAACCTAACCTTACCTATTTATGGTGAATCTTGCTACCACAAATCTGATCTACATTTTGTTCACCAAAATCTCGAATAGGTTAGTTTAGGTCAGATTTTTGTTTATTAAAAACTTTATTATTTTTGACTCACAGAAAATTTTTACAAGTGAATATGATGTTCCAAAGACTAAATTGTCACACACAGTTGCAAAAGTGAATAAACACACACAACAAAATCTATTTCACTAATTACACTAAATTTTAATGTGTGAGTATTTATCATTAATTGTTGATTACAAATTTTCTCAATCCCTGGGGGGGGGGGCTAAAAAAATTAAGTTATTCAACAAAAATTTGATCTCCGAGGTGTTTACTAACAGATAACAACTACATCCTTATTACAATAGTCAATTGTAGACCTAGGTTTGTTAGACGACTTTTCATTAGGTGACGTGGGGTCAGCACATCCTTCACCATAATTCTAGCATTTGTAACCAAGATTTGCTACCAATTGTTACAAAAGCTAGAAGTATGGCGAAGGGAACTGGATTTGCTGACCTCATATCACCTGATAAAAAGTCGTCTAGCAAACCTAGGTCTACAATTGACTGTTGTACTAAGGATGTTAGTATAGTAAATATTAAAACGGCGGCCAAATAAAAAAAACATTGTTGTTTAATGATAACTTTGTACCTATATGTCCAACACTATTTTACAAGAGGTTATTTTGTGCAGCTTCAGAAACTGAATTCAATGATGTCCAAAACATGTTTTTTTTCTACCATAAAAAATTAAAAAGTTATAACTATTGTAATGAAAATACTTAAAAACATTAACTCAAAATTTTAAACATCAGCTACATTAGCCTAACTTTCTGTTGGATTTCAGTAGTATTTTGCACATACGTAAAATGTTTACAATTCATTGAATACAATTTGGAAAAAAGTTGTAATATTTTAAAATGGTGGCTGTTTTGTCCTAAATAAGTTTATAACATCTCTTTTCTTCCGGTTTGACACTCTGTATATATTAATACCAAGATTAAAGTCAACAGACAACGGAATATATAAAATAATAAATTCACTTTATATTTCATGACAGTGTATTAGTTGCATGTTGAGTATTAATATATTATAAATTACATCACTAATTTGATAGTTTTATAATAAATATGATTTATTCTAACCTCCTACAAGTGCAATATGTGACAGCGCAACTTTTGAAACTTCTCGCATGACTTTAGTAAGATTCGAAGCTAAATGACAACACTGTGTTAGGTCAAACTGAGGAATTGGTAACACTGCTGTGTCAAAAGTTGAAACTCTACGCCGAATCTGTTTAAGGTGTTGGCTAGCAACTTCACAAACTGTGGATAAATGTTGACACAACAAGAGGAGGTGACTTGGTTCTTCCGTTTTCTGTAATAAAAGTTAGCTATTACTATTAACGTATTATTATTGAAAGTCATTAGCGTAATACTATTTATATACATAATGTTCGTCTGAAATTTGCTGTTATGTATAATAAATAATAATTAATAATAATTTTAGAATAATGGTTGTCTTTTCTTATTAACTCTTTGATAAGTAATGACGACGTCCTGTATCATCACTGTTGGGTTTTTGCATACTACAATAAATAAGATACACAGTCTGGTGTAACTATTTAATGTAAACCACATAATAATAATAATATCAATACCTCTTGTATAGGTCTAACACTATACATTTTAAACATAAACTATAAGAACTTAACTATCACATAATGTAAGGACAATCTGGTCCCACCATGTTACACGAATAAATCTGCACCGGATATCAGTGCTACCAAAATCATAATACATATTTCTGAAGTTATAACATTCCTTCCCCCTACATGAAAATTACAACTAATTGATAAAATAAAATTAACATCTTCTATACAAATTACAATGAAATTATAAAAACAATTTATCCATTTATTTATGTAGGTGAATATCTGTCTGGTTTTTTTATTAATGTTCTAGGTCTTAATTTTGGAACCGACACTCTGGTGGGTGTTGTGTTATCTGTTTCCACATCAGTGTTTTCCGATGTCTGAGTGTCAATACTAGGAAAACTAGGATTACTAAAATTTTCAGACGTTCTAGCTTGAACATTTTCACCACACAACATCTGATCAAGGTGTCGCCTCCAAGTTAAGCCTTCTGGAGTTTTGACTTCAAAAGTTTGTGAACCAAGTTTTCCTGTGATCACACATGGCTGCCATTTATGATGGCGAGCTCGGTAATCTCTTACATTATGTCCTACTTCCAACTCCAACTTACGTTTACCTTTGTAATTTCTAATTTGTTTAGATTGGTTATTTTCAACTATTTCTTCTGTCATTGGTTTTAGTAAATCAAATATATTTCTTAAACCTCGATTGAATAGAGCTTGAGCTGGAGAAATTCCAGTAGTTGAATGTATTGAATTACGATATTGTAAAAGGAATTTATTTATTTGTACAGCAAGTGATGCACCCCTTGGTTTGGTTTGATTTTTCTTAATGAACGTTTTAATAATTTTTACTGCACTTTCTGATTCCCCGTTAGTTTGAGGGTGAAATGGAGCACCAACTAAATGTTGTATTCCCATACTTTGTAAATATTTTTGGAATAAGCTACTCATAAAGCAAGTGGCTCCATCAGAAGTTACAAATCTTGGCAAACCAAATCGTGCAAACGTTTCTGACAATTTCTCTATTACCACATCAGTTGTGGTAGAATTAACAATAAAATTTTCTATCCACTTAGAATTAGAATCCATGATAACAAAACAATATTTGTTATTGTTTAATGGTCCCAAAAAATCAATATGTAAACGTGTCCATGCTCTTTTTGGCCATGGCCATGGTTTCAATATTGACTTTGTGGGTAAACTTCTATATTTATAACATACATTACACATTTTAGACATAAGTTCAATATTTGCATCTAGCTTAGGCCACCAGAAATATGATCGGGCCAGACTTTTCATTTTATTTATTCCTAAATGATTTACATGTAATTCATCTAATAGAGATTGTCTGTATTTTTGAGGTATTATGACTCTGTAACCCCACATTAGACATCCATGATCAACAGTTAATTCATGTGATATTTTACAATAAGGTTTAAATTTAGGATCTTCAGGTGTCTTAAAACCACTAATTACCATATCCACTACTTTAGATAATACAGGATCAACACGGGTTTCTTTCCTTATCTTTTTCCAATCTACGACAAATGGACAATATTCATGTACATAATGTAAATAACCTAAACTATCATCATAGTTACACTTTTGATCAATATCTTGCGGAATTTCAACCCTAGAAAGAAAATCTGCAACATTTTTCTCTGATTTGACAAATTCTATTTTAAAATCATAATTAGATAGTAAATATGCCCATCGTTGCAAACGATTAGCAGCAAAAATTGGTATACCTTTCTTATCTCCAAAAATGTATGACAAAGGTTTGTGGTCTGATACAAGAGTAAATTTTTTACAAAATAAAAAGTCATTAAATTTTTTTATGCCATATATAATGCCTAATGCTTCTCGTTCTATTTGGGAATATTTTGATTCCGCTATTGAGAGTTTCCTAGATGCAAATGCTATCGCTTTTTCGGATTTATCTTCATAAACATGAGACAAAATGGCACCAATTGCTTTTGCACTGGCATCCACCGTAAGTTTCACCGGTAATTTTGGATCAAAATGAGCCAGAACTGGTTTTGAGGTTAAAATGGTGTTAATTTGTTCAATAGCTTTGTTACACTGATCCGACCACACCCATTTGACATCCTTTTTTAACAATTCATACAATGGTTGCAGTATTTTAGCTGCTTTAGGTATAAACTTTAAGTAAAATGTCACCATACCCAGATAAGATTTAAGCATTGTCACATTATCAGGTTTGGGAGCTGATAGAATAGCTTTTACATGTTTATCTGTGGTATGTAGACCATCTTTATCAATCTTATGTCCTAAGTATTCGATTGATTTTTGAGCAAATGAACATTTTTCTATTTTAACTCTAAGTCCACAATCTTGCAGAATTTTTAAAACTAAATTGAGCCTAATGTTATGTTCTTTCTGATTACGACCTGTTATATATATATCGTCTAATAATGCACCTACTCCCTCAATATTACACAGTAAATTATCGATTACCCGCTGAAATTCAGCAGGAGCACTTTTAATGCCAAAACATAACCTAGAATAAGATAACAATCCTATGTGGGTATTTATGGTAGTCAAGTGTCTTGACTTTTCAGAGAGTAATAATTGTTGATATGCATCCTTTAGATCTATTTTAGAAAATAGTTTAGCATTACTGAATTTAGAATAAATATGGTCTATTCTTGGTAATGGGTACTCAGTACCTTCTAGTACTGGATTTAAAGTTAATCTAAAATCTCCACAAATGCGGACTGATCCGTCAGATTTTAGGACAGGCACTATGGGTGTAGCCCATTCACTGTAATCTAATTTCTTTAATATACCTAAGCTAATTAGTCTATTTAGTTCCCTTTCAACAGGTTCTTTCAAAGCTAAGGGTAAAGTACGAGCTTTGAAAAATTTAGGACATGAATTTTCTTTAACCCTTAGTTCTACTTTATATTTATTGAAAGTTCCTAGACTTTCACTAAAAACATCTGGGTATTTATTTAAAATGTTCTCTACTTCATTTGGCATATTTATAGATTTGGTTGATAACCTACTTAAACTATTACAACTTTGCTGACCAATAGGCATAATATTTTTATCTTGAAAATCTAGATGTAAACCTTTTTCATTTAACAACCTTAACTCTTTGAGACCCTCTCTACCCAGTAAGGGCGGACCACCTTTCAATATCACATAAAAAAATAATTTGTTTTCAGGATCTTTACGTTTGAGCCTACTGGATAAAGATATTTTGCCTATTGGTTCAATGACATGACCAACATAATCAATTAATTTAACATCATTTTCAATTAATAATTCTTGAGAAAAATATTTCTCAAAACAAGCCTTTGACATAACATTATACAATGAACCTGTATCAATTTCAACCTGGAGAGGTACATCATTTAAAATTAACTTTAATTTTATAGACTGAACTTTTTTAAACATCTTTAAAGACTTATTGTCATTTCCATCATCCTTTGTAACCATATTAAAGAAGGTATCACTTAAATTTACAATAGCCTGTTCATCCCTAGGATACTTATCACCTAACCTATCCGAACAGTCATTAATGTCACAAATTTCAGTCATATCACCTAGGCCTAAGTATTTATTTTTTGATTTAGGCTTATAATTACTGCTTTGAAATTTTTTATTACAAATAGGAGCCAAATGTCCTTTTTTTCCACAGTTGTGGCATGTTTTATTTTTAAAGTAGCACTTTTCACTAGTATGATTTAATCTTCCACAATGTTCACATTTAATTTTACAACTTGGATTATATTTATTAATTTGAACATACCTCTTGTTATTGCTAGGCCTACCCTTAACATGGTGTAAGTCTGCTGATTCTGCTTTAATGTTGAACTTTGACATCCTTCCATTTAGGTTAGGCTGGTCAAGATCCTTAATTGTAGCCTCTCTAGATGCAGCCAAGTTGACCACCATGTCGAATGTAGTCTCTTTTCTCGTTGCATCTTCTTCTTGAAGTCTCTCTTGTACACGTCTTGAAGACAAACCAATGATGAAAATATCACGAAGTAGTATATTTAATTCATTTCCAAAACTGCAACTTGCAGCCAAACTCCTTAACCTTGCAGCAAACTCCCGTACAGTTTCTCCATTCTCTTGCACAGATTGATAAAATGTCTTCCTTGCCACAAAAAATGATTTTACAGGTGAAAAATATTTTTGTAAAACTTGAATTAGGTCGACATATTTTTCATTATCCGGATCTTTCGGTACACACAAACTGAACAAAAGTTGATAAGTTACATCAGCTAGTGACGTTATTAATATAGCTTTTTTCTTCGTATCATCTGTAATATCATTCACTATAAAATGATTCGATAACTTTGTTTTAAAAACAAAAAAGTCTGTGTTGAGGTGATCAAAATGTAGGAGTCCAATTTGAGACATCGTGGCTCACTTTTTTTCATAACCTAATATTTTCCTCGTCGCCACTGTTGGGTTTTTGCATACTACAATAAATAAGATACACAGTCTGGTGTAACTATTTAATGTAAACCACATAATAATAATAATATCAATACCTCTTGTATAGGTCTAACACTATACATTTTAAACATAAACTATAAGAACTTAACTATCACATAATGTAAGGACAATCTGGTCCCACCATGTTACACGAATAAATCTGCACCGGATATCAGTGCTACCAAAATCATAATACATATTTCTGAAGTTATAACAATCACCAACTACAGCTCATATAGGAGTGACTTCTTAAACCTAAAAAAACTTAATTCTAAAAAGAGTAAAAAATATTAGTTTATTTTTTAATCGTGTTTATAATTATGTAAAAAAAAAAAAAAACTTCTTTACCAAAAACATGTTAAATAACTCAAAAAAGTCTTAAAACTATAATTTATTTGATAGCATAAGCAGGGCTGGATATATAATGGAACATTACAGTCCTGGCACTCGTAAGTAGTGTCTTTGTGTTTTTTCTCTCTCCATTGGATGTTATAGCATATGTAGCAATATTTTTGAAATTTCCATGCATGATCTTCAAGTGTCAATAGCAGACAACCATATGGCGGTCAGCCAGTCAGAGAGAGTCGTTGTCGTCGCTTGATTTCCAGTGGTCATGTTATAGTAGTCTGATGCAATGTCGAAGTATCTCAAATTTATGTATCATCAAATTGAGCCTATAGTCCAAAAAAAATTTTTCATTGCTTAAATGAATATTATGGATGTTGAAGGCATTCAACACAGTGATATCTAGATGGTGGAAGATAACTTTCTATACCACTTTGTTGTTTTGCATGCAGAATTATTTAAGGAAATCATTATATCAGATTCATACACAGCTTTTATTGTATTCCAATACAGATTTAGGTTTGTCGAGAGTCTTACTTATTTTGGCGATAAGGATCATTTCATGATTGTATACAGTTGTTATAACACTCACTTCCCGCCAGGGACGGATTTATAAATGTTCCGCCCCTAGGCACTATTCTGACTGCCGCCCCCCTGTAGTACTTCACGTACCATAATATCCTACGATATTATAGAAAGATGTATACTTCCTTGATTGATTGATATCTCAGGCTCCGAGGATGTTTTTAAAGTGCTAGAAATAACCTTTTTTTTTTGCTCCAAAACGTATCCAGTATAGGTTACTTGGCCAGACAACATCTAGTTGCGTAAATAAATTAATTATAGGGTCAAAACGGTTTAATATTTTGGGTTTAATATTGTGTGTTGGTAACGAAATAAACAACGAAAACTGTAACAAAGTAATCATAACAGCTGTTTGAAAAATTAAAGCCTCCTGACAGAATAAACACTATTTCAAAATGTGAGATGAAAATTGCATGAAGTATTAAAAGAAATGTGTATACATTTAATGACTCTGAAAGGTTTTATAGTAATTGGATGAACTGATAAAAATGAAATATTACCGAGCAAGACTTGGTCTACCAAGTGCTTTATGTTAACGCCATTATTTCAATCATATACTACTAAATTGGAACAGTTCATAAACGTCCGGCCGTTCCGCCCCCTGGAGCGTGCCGCCCCTAGGCACTGGCCTAGAGTGCCTAGTGGGAAATCCGCCACTGCTTCCCGCTGATCATAGCGTTTCACTGTGATCATGTCTTTTTTGTTGCATATTATAATTTAGACATGGAAGTCCTTTCCAGTTGCTTTCTTACTATTCCACAAATCAAACAGACTTCAAATAAGACCGGGCTACGGTATGAATTGTCTGCATACTCAAAATTAGTAAAGATTTAATCCTAGATATGGTTTTACAAAGTATCTTAATTACTTTAACTGAAGCCCACTATATTTTGATTTTCAGTTGAGTAATTATTGTTCAAGAATGATTCCTGAGCTGCTTTCATATAGAACAAAGTTTTATGCCAAAGTGATAATGTTTCAAAAGATAGAAGGAAAGTCTTCCTTTCCACAACAAAAGACTTTCATCAACTACAAGGTCTAAATTAGGGCAAAAGCTTGAAGAAAATTTTCTTCTTAGCGTTTCAATAACCGTGCATATCTGTACAATTTGTCACTGACTCGGATGAGAAAATTATCATCAAGGCGTAGTACTTGATGCAAAAGAAATAAATCTCTCTTGGCTAAAATATTTTGAAAATTTTGGAGCAGTTATCAATGGGTCTGTATTCCAATATAGTTTTATCCATTTTTCTTATAGACATTAGCAACAAAAGTTACAAAAAACAATACAGCTCGTCTGATTAAGTATTACTCCAATGTTTTAATTTGAAAAACTCATTTAGAGCATGCTTATTCAACAGTTCGGAGACATATATTTATTAGTTTCAAAAGCGATATAAAATCATAATGAAAAAATCTATTTCCTTCATTTCAATTCACTAAGATCACTACAATACCAGAAAATAAGTTATCAAAAGTGAAATCTTTTGGCAGAAAAATCATCAAAATGCTTCCACTGACATTGAGACAAATATCTTGTGGTGAAACTGAAATATGAATATACAAAATTTTTAATTAAAGTTAGTCAACTAATTCAAATTTTTTAAAAATTGAATAACCTTAAAAAAAAAAAATGGATTAGTTGACGTACTAAATTTGATAACTCACTGATCTGTGAGCTAAAAAATGGAATCTAAAATGAATACACATTTATTCATTATATATATTTATGATTGAAAAAATACATATTCATTGGTGAAGCTGGCTCATCTATTTGTCTGACCTTATCACTGCTATTGGAAATACTGCTATCTGCTAAAGTGCATGCTTCCAAAGTTCATCCAAAATCACTGTCACAAAATAAATCATTGTCAGATTATAAAATAATGGTCTTCATCATCAGTTATTTGCAAATGTTTTTCAGGAACATATCCATAGTGAAAAAAAGTACTACACAACAAAACAAAAAATATAAAACTAAATAAATATAAAATGAAATGAATACCCAATGAACTGAATATTCAACAAATAAATCTACAAATAAAATACAAAAACCTGTCCCTCTCACAAGAGGACAACTACAATGATTTGCAACAAATATCAAAGTACACTACTAAACCACAGCTTGCTTTACTTATACAACAAATAATGTATAAACATCTGACTTTATATTCCAAGATGATTGCTTTCTAAGCAAAGATAAGTAAGTAAAACCTGGCAGATGATAGTGAATCATTCAACGAAAAAAAACAAACGTGGACTTTTCCTCACTTCCCCTTCCCTTACCTATTAGTGTGGTAGGGTGATGAAAATAGCTCCTACTCCCTCTTTGGGGCCCCCAATACACAACAAACTAAACACATCTCAAAGTCGTGTATCGTAACAAATATAAAAATCTCGCGAAAAACCTTACACAACGTTCCAATACGTTCACTACTCTTTACGATACATTTTGTCAATGGCATTCCACGTCATTACTATTTTATTACATAAAGGCTAGCTCTAATAGGTAAAACAAATCTAAGAATGTGGGAGCATTCTGCCTCACCAAGATAAAATTGGATCGCTGACAGATTGTGTATAATTAATCTAGGTTTTCCAGATTAATTTATTGTCGATAAACAAACTTAAAAATTTTGGTGATGAGCTATCTTCAATACGACTAGTGATTCTATACCATACGATTTTTCTTCTTTCCAAAACAACATTAGTACTTCACAAAATGTCCAGGAAAAGCATAAATATAAATATTTTAGGTTTGCCTGTAATTATTAGCATCTTCCCAAATTCCCTGGGCATTTTTAGATATCTCCAATTTTGGTGTTCTCTCGTAAAATATACATTTATAATAAATAGAATAAAAGTTACTATACCTGAAGTAGAACTTGAACTATAGCGGCATCGGTTCTAATACTATCACAAGCTGCTAGCAGTGCTTTACCTAGATCTGTAACTAGATAAGAGTGATGGATCTTTGTTTCTCCACTTGATGTAAGGAACAGAGGATGTGTTGTGTTGAAGTAGAGAACACACTTTTCTAAAGCATCTGTGTTCACATTCTCATCCAACTGAAAAAAAAAAATAATAAAAATTAAGTGATAGTTTTCCCTCCATTTATAAATACAGTAGTTGATGTGGCCGGCACATGACTTTCCGATTCATAAGTTTCATCAAAATCAGTCAATAAAATTTGTTGGGTATATAAACGAGAAGTATGTTCAATCTATTACAAAATTTCAAACTCAGTTTTATTAAAATAATACCATTTAATAAAATGTTCATAGATTTGGAGTCATGCTTATTTGTATCTCCCTTCTTAAACTATATTAATAAAAAGCTGTTCATTCTGTTAGGCACCTACCCCACTATAAACTGTTAAATTTTGAGTCAATCAAACCACTTTTTTGTGATGATGCGTTGCATACTTTTTTACCAGCACCCCCTACTCTTATACGTCTTGGTTCAAAATCTAATAATTTTCTAAAATATCCAATCTCTTATATTTTCAGACAATCGAACCATGTTCCTATACAGACTCAAAATATTGAAAAACATCTCTAAAATGTTAGTACCAAGACAATAGTTTTATTATCATATCCTTTTTTAGTACATTATGTAACAGCACTATCATTTCTACAATATTTTTAATTTCAAATTATGATGACATTTGTAAGCATGGCATTTGTAAGCATCTCCAACCAATAATAAATCTGTAGTTGGTAATTGTAAATAAATGTAGTATAAATGGTTAATGTAGGAAATAAGAAACAACTATTTCAAAATAATAATATTAGAATTTTTAACTTAGAATTTCACAGACTTAGTATGGTGTGATGTGCTATAAAAGGACATGATTGCATTCCTGTTAATGTGATTGGCTCAGGACATAGAAATTCAAACGATATTAGAAATAGGAGTTGCAATAAACCGATGCCAACCAAAACGGAAAAAGGCAACTCAACGGAATTTTATAGTCACTCAGCGAGAGTGTCCGACATAACAAACTGGTGTCTTCGAAGCAAGAATGTATTTAAATATTGAGGGATGAAATAAGTGTTGAACGATTACATTGAAGTTCTATGTGTTTGGATGTACCTATAAAGGTGATAGACTGAATAATTAGAGATGTTGATTAGGCAAAAATGTGAGTAGGTGGTGTAGCCCAGCCAAGGAGCCCACCAAATAAAAACCATAATAAGTATAAATTTGGTTGTAATGGGAAGGGATTCTAAATAATAAAATATGAATTGGCACTTGCGATTTTGTTGAGCAGTGCAAGATCACGTAGAAGGGGGGGAGAGACAAGGAGTGGAGGGCTTGAACCAGCGAGCCAAGCGAGTCTCTGTTCCGAGAGCCGCGAGAAGGACGTTGAACGGCAGACCGCAACAGGACGAGGTCAGTCCATTTTCGGCCACATGCTATATAATTAATCAGTATGCTTTTCGGCCACTATTAAGGCTTTATCTAGCCGTTATGTCTTTTTTTTATAAATTATAATTATTTCTGTAATCTTCTAATTTGGCGCTAAAATAAAAGAGAACATTTAACTTAACTTGCGTTGCGTGCGTTCATTAGCATCCTAACCCGACTCCTTAGCCCATCCTGACAAGATTCGGCTAAAGTGTACGCGGTCTCCAGCCAGCCGGAGCTTCTAGCTGGTCAAAAGAAGTGGAGACGGTCACAGTGGCAAAACTATGCACTGTGGTCATTGATAAACAAGCATAATACAAAATTGTTAGATGTACGATATGTAAAAAGTAGGTTTAAGATTTTGTTTAGAACATTTTGAACTGTTAAAAAAACTTGATATAATTAAAATTTTCTTTCATGTTGAATAAAGTTTGTGTATTAAAAAACAACAACTTAAGATGAATTTTTAAAAAGATAACCAAGTAACACCTTTTCAGCTAAACACGTGGAACAATTTTGTGGCTGGGAAATACAGAGATGAAGGAAAGAACCTAGTAAGTAAAAATTGATAATACTAAAATATAACATAATTTTATTTGTAACGCTTCACGTTACAAAATAATGCCCAACTTGGTTTTTGGTCAAATAAATTTTTATTTGTAACACTTCACGTTACACATTATTAATTTAAGTATTTGAAGCCCAATATATCGGCTCAGTAAAATAACAAGCTAAAACGGTTGTAGGTCATTATTTCGGCTTATTGTTGTTCACAGCATATTGTCAGGTCAATTATTATGAAATTTGTCTTTAATGAAAGGTATTAATTGTAGTTTACATTAAAATTGCAAAAATGTATTATTATTGACGAAATCAATTAGGACATAAGTGTGACAGCAGGTAGTTGTTACTACAGTATACAAGCAGCTTGCCGGTATATACATTAGTAAAAGATTGTTTTAAGGTTCTGTATGTTTCTTTGCCTGGAATATAACCTCTGTAGATCCAAACAAACTGACTGCAAAAATCTTTCCAAAAATTCTGGTACATAATTCATGGAACTGTTACCAATTTTTTTTTTTCAAATTTTGTTGAAACGTGAAAATTAATCTTTTGAAGGGTTAAAAAAATTATATATTGATGTGTTTTACTACTAAAAACAAAGTATGTTAGGCTACTAGTGTAGCAAAACTGACTAATTGTGCGACTAGTCGACTTTAGTTAAAAATGACTGAATAATATTATTTACCATCATCCTTCATCAAATATTTAATAGTTATACAAAATACTATGAAGTATGCCATAACAATCATAATAACTGTGAAATATATTGGTTTGATATGATTTATGAACTTAATATTTAATTTTTGAAATATTTTCCCATTTCATCATAACAAATTTTGAAAAAAGAAAAAAATTGTTTAAATAATTTATATTACACAAACACTTGTAAAATTCATTTTATATATATATATATATATATATATATATATATATATTATATATATATACCCTAACTTATAGGATATCATTTTTCTCAGAAAGATGTGTAGAATTTAATTATGCAAAAAAATATATATATGAAACGGTTTTGGAGTAAGTATGTTTTTTAAAGATATACAAAAGTTTTGTACAATATTTGTGAATATATTAAAAAAAAAAAAAAAAATTTGTTACATTTTCAAAAAAAATTGTTTTACGAAAAAAGGGAAAATGTTTTGCCTAATTTGAAAAAATCACCAAAAATAGTAATATTATGCAAAACACCACTACAAATTATCATTTCCTTCAGATGCATAGAATTTAATTGTGTAGTGAAAAAAATGTAGATTTAAACAATTTTGAGTTATTACGTCAGGAATCAAAAAATCGTCCGGTGGCTGAGGCACAAATTCCACAGAAAAGGTAATGTACACCATACAATTTTTTTTGAATTTTTTCAAGTATAACTAGAGATTTGTAATACAGTAGACTCTCATAAATTCGGATCACAAAAATCCGGACCAGACGGTAAATTTTTTTAATAAAAATTTGCTGCTTTAGCGCCTTCAATATTCACGCCATATTCCGCATTGCACGAATGACGTATTTGTAATGATTCACGAGCAGTGGAAGTTTCCACACGGCTGAGGTAATTGACATGTCCTACCCTGTGTTTTGCTTAATTGCAGTCCAGTACTGTATTATGTATATTACAGTAACAGTACCATTAGTTAATGTGTCAGAGTGTAACAAGTGTCGTTGGGTATCGGTATGGGCCGGTAGCGATTGCATGTACGGCTTTATCACCGCTCGTATCGGCCCAGCGGCCGACTTATCTCCGATTCCGTGAAATCCAGATTTTTCGGAATCCGGACCGGCCGTCCGCCACAATAGTCCGGATTTATGAGAGTCTACTGTATATTTGTGGATAAAAGTTGCTAAAAAGAAAAATCAATTTATAAAATTTTCATTAGTTAGTATCTCAGATATCAAAAATTCTTACAAAAACCAATGGCAAAATGCCAAATGGTTTATTTACATCTATCACCATTTTTTCAAAGAATTTATAGATAAGCCTGTATAAATTTATAAAATTTTCATTAGACAAAATTATTTTTATATGTACTGTTTTATTTGAACTGTTCCAAGAAAAGTTACAGGTAATATTTATTTCATTTTATTATGCTTGACTATATTGATTTATATGCTTCAAATACAACAGATTATAGCTCATATTATTTTCATCCAGCTTACCTGATCACGTCTTAATAGTTCTATGTAACTGTCCAATATCTTCTCTTGCATTGCCATTTCTGGGAAAGAAGCACCAACTTTAAGAAGAGTCTCAGGTGTACATGTATTTAAACCATAATGGAACTGTCGAAGAATACCCTATACATGCAAAAAACAATAATGATCAATATCTTTAGGACATTTATTGGTCAAAAATTCCATTAATTTTTTCAACAGTCATTATGACATGTGTTATAATATTTTACTAATAGCCAACAAAATGTAATAAAAAGTACATTATTGCAAGTTCTCTCATAACACAGTCAATATAACAACCATCTACATTTGGTCCTTATGATGATAAGAAATTTCACAGTTATAAATAATATAAATAAAAGGATAAAACCTCATCTCACAAAAATAAAATTTAAATAATTATATTAATCATTTCATAATATACATCATCATAATAATTTTAATTTGTAAATAGATAATGTAATATGTGATAAAAGGAAAGTGAATAATAACAGCAAAATAATAATAATAATAATAATAATAATAAATAAAAAGTTGTAAATGAAAAAGGAAAAGAAAACGGCTGGTTTGGATGTTGACAACAAGAAGGTATGACAACTATAGGAATTAAAAAGTATTGAATGGATGACGGTTTAAAAAATTTGGTTCCGATAATCAATAATCAAATCTAATAATAAAAGGAAAAAGATTTGAATTTGAACAACATAAGAACTGATAAGTATGTCATATCTGTAAATTAAATAACGCAAATCATTTGGTGAGTGACAAAAAATCAATCAATATACATCAAAACCACAATTATCAGTCTAGGCCTATTTTAACTTCAAAAATTTTGAACTTCAATAATTTACAAAAAGTCAAAATAAAAAAAATTAAAATAGTGAACTTACCCATTGATTAATTATACTTAAAATTTCAAAAAAGCATCCAGTTTTTTTTAACCAGCTCATTGCATAATCACCCCATTCACAAATTAATCATCTATTTAGTTTAGGTATGTTAATTCAATTTTTTTTTGTAATCAGAAGAATTGACTTGGACTAACGAAATTAAAGAAACATTTATATTGTCATAAATTAAATATTTATTCAAGATTTTTTCAAAATGAAAATAAAGTGTTAGCCGAATAGAATGGCTAATAATAATAATTGTGAGTACAGGTGTGGTAAAACCCAAGGAACTGTACCTAAATCTACAACTTTCTTTATGTAGTCTTGGGTTAGATCCCTTTCCATCTTATTAGATCTTTTGATGTTCTCTTCAAACCCTGATGCTATTAGAGTATTCGTGGGATAGGAGTCTTTATTTTATATTGTTATAGAGTATATTGTCTAACAGCATAAACAGCTGATTAAATTTGTACCTGAGTTATACTTAATGCCACTATTGCCACCTTTGATCTCAAATTATGACGTGAATTTCTAAAATTGGAGTATACAACTATAGTGTTTTACCAATTTGTATAGGCTGGCAGGCTGAACTCCAATTTACAAACATTGTTTTAATCAAGTTCTGTCTGCCCTCTATGGCTCGTCAGTAATGTTTCAGATTGTCTCCAAACTTAAAAAAAGTTCCATCTCATTTAAGTTTGTTAACCACCAAATTCTGTTCACAAATTTTAAAACAGTGGCCGTTCAAACACATTACAAAAAAAAAACAAAAAAATCATTTATCAGTTACATTCGACATTAAACAGATTTTGATTACAAAACATTTCAAAGATAAACAAATAGAAAATACATTTTAGAGTAAACTTATACGAGTCATTTTTAATAAAATTAAGTAATCAACAGATGTAGAATAATTGTCAAAACCTGTAAATTGTGTAGATGTAGGAAGAGATTACATTTGGCAGCATACTGTTGTACTGTATGTCCTTGGACAAGGGTTGCTTTGTCTACAGATTGAACTGGAGGAAATTTGTCTCTAACTTGGGACATGAGTACTTCACACTTCCAAAGTAATCTTGGGAAGAATAATAGAACTAATACAGCATCATTATCCCCTGGAAATAAACAGTTTATAAATTGACATACTCTTACATATATGCAGATAAACAAAAATGAAAATATTCAAGAAAATTTTAACATTAATTCTTTTCCTTATCACAATTTCAAATTTAAGAAAAACTCATTTTTCCGTACTTTATTTGTAATAAGATGAAAGAATAATGACTACATCTTATGAGACAACTTTTCACCAAGGTGGAGCGAGTCCAGAACATGCGCATAACAGAAGAAAGGATTATCAGATATATACAGCGTGACATTGTCAGAAAAAAATGACACAATGCACAACTAAACTATTTAAAATTATATTGAAAAACTGCATGAAAATCCCATCAATTGTTCAGGATGTAAGACAACAATTGGTTTAAAAAACAAAACAAAAAAAAACTAAATATCTATTGTATATTATCAATTTTTATTATTAAAAATGATGAAAATTGTTAACTATTTACCTTGTATTCAAATAATCAGTTCATATTTTTTGTCGAAGAGACTTTTCAAATCCCAAAATACATTTCTTCACTGTCAAATAACACGAAAACAAGGGAATCTAGCTGTTGTTAGATTAAATACATCTCAGATAACGAAAGCCTATGTTAATATTTATGATTATGTTCATCAAGTGTCATCCATGATGTTTATTATTAAAACATATATTATAAATATTTTTATATGTTATTATTAATATTAATATTAATAAATATTATTATAAATGTAAATATTATTTGTCATGGCAAATTCCTGACCATGTGAGGTTCCGATAATAGCATGTTGTTGGACAGGTCTTTTGACAGGTTAAATATCACTACGCTCTATGAGTTCATAACTATGTGAACTAGGTCTCGGCAGATACTAGGTGTATATATATATATTGACCTAACCAGACCTAGTAAATTAACTAGTGTCCTTCCCAGACCTGTAGTTCCTTTACTAGGTCTGGTTAGGTAACCATATAATATAGTAACAAAATTTGTACTTATTTTAGAATGTTTGAATTAGTTATTAATATGTTTCCTCAGATCTCAGTAAACTATCACTCTTTTACTATTTATTTTTAAAAAGCTTGAAAAAAATAAAAAATAAAACTAAGAACAACTAACCTCCTCGGTTCATAAATGAATCAGGCATATATGCTGCCAAATATTGCACATGTAATTGTGATTGTTGCACTTCCATTCGTCGGAGTTCCAAATCAATTGCTCGAGCATGAGCCTTCGTTTCAGCAAACATTTTCTAAAACAAACATGATTATCCATAGAAAACATACCGTACATGATTATGATAGTGTATGATTGTAAAACTAATATTATTATAGACTAGACAATGTAAGATTGTTTTCATTTTTTTAAAATAATCTCTCCATATGTAGGTCATAAGTGTATGTGATGGAGAAGTGGAATCCCACCCTTTTAATGGTTTCAATTAAAAATAAAAATACTTCAAAAGAGTGTTAATTTTGTTTTGTTTTATTATTCTTACTATAACAATAAAATTATAATATTAAAAGGACTAGTCTGTTATTAGACTATTAATGAAATTATGTTAACTTGAATTTTACTTATGTAGGCACTTATATTTATTTATTTATTAAGATAAACAGAGCTTCCTCCTTTACAGACCTTTATGATATAAACAAGATACAAGAAAAAATACACTACTTACAGAGTAAATAACAACAGCAGAACCCACAAAAAAAAAAAATAAAATAAAAATCTAAGAATTAATGATATAGTGCGCTCTACAACATTTCTTGGTGAAAACAAGTAAACTGTCCTAAAATGGATCTATTGTAAGATTTAATTTATCATATAAGTGCAAGGTTTTGTTGAAGTAGGAATTTGAGTTAAAAACTGTTATGAGTTTTTGAATTGATAATAGTGAAAAACGCTTTTACTCATGTACTGGTACATAAAACTAGATTTTTTGCCAGGATATTTGGAATATCAAACAAACTGTTTAAAATATAAATGAAGACCACTTGTATCTACATTTTAACATTTCTATATTAAAAATATACCTGAGGAGATCTGTAGAAAGCCCAAGAGGACAGGAATTATTAATTTTCTTGTGGTTTGATTTAAACTTTTTAATTATATATTTGTTTAGTTGGCAGTGGTTTTTATTCAAAACTTCTAAATTCTCACATATATTTACTCCATATTTAAGTCATAATTGTTTCCACTAAGGTACTAAGAAGTATTATATTATTAATATGGTTTAATCAGACATTTGTTATCATTTGTATGTATAAAAACTAATACACAGCGTTTCAAGAGATTAGATCAACTCCTGTTACCAAGTGATAACGCTTAGAATATATATAAAAAAGAAAAACACCAACATAGCCTTGTAGCCAAGGGCTACGTTGGAAACTAAAACTCAAGAAAGGAACCTAAACTAAAAGCTAGGCTTGAGGAGTCAAAATTAAGACTAAACAAAAAAACACAGGACAACACTACACAAAAACAGCAAACAAGTGACTATTTAAGGGTGCAATCCTGTATATCATAGTGATCAAAATTGTGTCCCCTTTCAAAAGTTTAGTGCATGATCTAGTCATGGAGACTTGGACATTGTGTATTAGATTTGCAACTTATTATGGTTGCTTGAAGACTAACTAATTATTTTATACTGGGAGTAAAGTTAGGCTAACCTATGTTACCATTATTCTACAGGAAAACATGTTTCGTCATTTCATAAGGTCTTAATTTTCCTATCCCCTACCCATAGACCAACTATCACTGAAGGTAACCAGCTCTTAATAAATTAATTATAATAAACTAAAAGTACGACTTACATTTAATTACTAAAGGAATTACAAACTTAAATATGGATAAGCAAAGCTTTAGGCTCAATTCTAACTCTAACATTTAAATATTTTCATGAGATGACACATTATTTTGCCTTCCTATGATCACCTAGAAACGCCATTTCCTGAATTCAGCCTCACATAATAATTTAGTGAAAATTGGTAATTTAAATTAACTAAATTAATTCGGGAGATCGGATACCAGTCCAGTCAAGCTGTTGCACATGTTCCTGAAGTCTCAGTTCTACATCATTACTTTGTTACCGCCAGCTGGGAAAGAACACACTACACGACTCAGCCGCAAGGAGATTAGAGCTAAGGCCTTGGTACAAGCTCCTGTTTGGTTAAGACCTGGAGTGCAACCAAAGGGGACCAAAACCGGTAACTGTAGCTCTACATTGTCTCAGTTTTTATATACACAAATCATGACAATAGTCCGATTAAACCATATTAATAATATGAACAATCCATCCTTATCAAATAACTTTAAAACAAGAAAAAGGAGTATTATTTTTCAAAATTTGTTTGCCAATAATTTCGGTAATTTGTTCTCTTTCAAGACAAATACTTTAAATAAAAAAATGCAATATATTTTCAATAGTGTCATACTTTTCTAAACTTGATCTGCACAGAAAGACTATTTTGAAACTTGAACTGTTTGAAAACATGTTAATTTTGCCGATAGTGAAATGTTACACCAGATAAATTTGAACCACATATTTCATGACAACTATATAATTGAAAATCATGTTAAACACTGAAAAATGAAAATTTTATTGAAAAATGAAAAAAGTAGAGAAACAAAAATACTTACTTTGAAATCCAACATTTCTGGTATGACAGTAGCAACGGTAGCTTTATTAGTTGATTCTTTTTCAAGTTGCAAACGCATGTCAGATATCTGTTCTTGTAGTTTATGAACCAGCTCACGGAACTTCACAATAGTCAGTTCACGATCTGCTAGACTTTCTAAGACCGCTTCTTTTTCTCTTAATGCCTGAAATATGGGTAGATTCAAACCATTATTATAAAGTTTTGCAGCTCCGCTCCCACTTATCTTATCAGCTTCTTGTATTGCTAGGTAGTATGTCAGAGAGTGCAATATAGTGTTGTGGCAGGTAATCACATTTCAAGAATTTGTATTTCAATTTGAGATTTAAAATAAACTATGTGATTTACAAGAATAATAACGGCTGAATAAAAATATGAATTTAAAATGTTAAAAATAAGTAGTAAACATTAAAAATTCCAATTCTGGTTTGATTAATTTAAATTTGTTTTGTAGAAGAGTTTAATATTCTTTTTCACTTGAAATAAGCAACACTTGTAAAAACTTCAAACACCAAATGGAAGGAAACACAATTTTCCACAAAACAAACACTTTATTTAATAAAATAAAATCATCCAATGACATCATTCTCACTTGTCATTTGATTCACAGAGATTTTTTTCTTGCTGTTATTCAGTTTCAAGAAATTTTTGTATGGCAACTACAAACGATGATGACAGTCACTGAATAAATAGCGTTTATTTTGAAAATGTACATTTTTTTTTATTTGATGGTTACTATTCTTTAAGAAGTTTGTTAGTTCAAAAAAACAAAAATTAACAAAATTTAAAATGGTACAGTTTGTATGACGGTTTATCAGAAATGTACAACTCACTTATATAAAGGACTACAATCGCTAATTTTGTTATTACAATACCTTTCTGATATAATAAATATAATTATTTATTTTAAACACCCAAACTTGAGACTACAAACAATTTTTTTCAACCACTTAAAGTCACTAGACAATGGTGGAAAAGTCCCTACTACAGTGTGGCCAAAAATTAGTCTATTAATTAGAATTTAAGAAAATCTATGATCCGACTAGAATTTCTCTCAGGTTCCCCTTTGATTTTTTTTTTCATATTTATTCTGTGCATGTTAGACTAAAGTATGTAATACATAGAAAAATTCAATTCTATCAACCGGGTTCGAACCAGTGTAAACCTTTGATGGTTCATTAATTCAAACTGTGTTGAAACAAGGCACACCTAGCCAACTGATCTAAGCTGTACTCCATAAAACTATTAAAAACCTTAGTATCAGCACTCCTAAAAACTTCTGTCTCTACAAAGATCTTTTGATGTTGAGTTTTCTTTGAGCAAACATGTCACACAAGTGTAGAAGGTATTTAGCCATCTCTGTTCTATAGAACCAACAACTTCTCTTTCTACTAATCAGAATATTTTGTAGTATTATCTCACTGTGCAATGTCCAGTTAAGATACTCAGTGAGGATACGTTATTGGTTTATGAACCTCTTTGACTGTCAAAGCCCGGTAATTTCCTCCTAGTGTATAGACGATCAACAATCTTACTCCTCCGTACAGGCATCCAGAGCTAGGTCACTTTGACAACCTGATGACTGCAATATTCTGCTATTGCCAGAGACTTTGTTTATTTTTTAATACATTGTTAAAGCTATAATTATGTGTATTTCCGGTAACGAATTTACTGACCTTAATATTACTTACTCTACTACTTTTGTAACTCTATATTCATATTATTTCATTTCAAAAGATAGGGCACCAACATAAGATTGAGCACATGACATGCACTTTTTTAAAAATAACATCAATCTCCGGGGTGCAAATTCTTCGAAAGAATGAATTTAAATTAAAACACAGTCCTGATATTATTAATTTATTATCAGATTTATGAAAGAATATATACTTAATACTACCAACATTAATCAAACAATCTGAAATACGTGTTCATAAAATAGACATAAAAGTCAAATAAATATTCAAGTCCATTTATCACTACAGCTAACACAAACTTCCCAAACGTAAATATATACATACATTATTCCCTTCATTATTTTAAACAAATGTCTATAACTCAAAATTTGAATTCATTTGGAACAATATATGGTTAGACATAGCGTGTGTTATACCAAACACATATGGACTAAATTCATCATCTCCTAAGAACAATAAATCCACTCCGAATTTAATGTTATTTTTAATTGATTAATGAAACTCGATATTCTCTTATAATAATAATAACTTGTGCTATTATTCTAAAATTTTAACATAATCGCCTCCCAACCATGCAATTATCCGCTTCCTGCCTTAACTTGGAAATACTGCATCAGCTGATAAGTTCACGAGTTCTGGTTATACTAACCAGCTCCTTCTTTCTTTAAACTTCAGATCGGTATAAATTTTAACATAATCAAGATAACTGGTGTTCAACAGTTCCAAGGATGGTTATTTAACAACAATCATAAAAGTTTAAAAAAAAAAAAAAGATTTGTGCCTTCCCATGTCACTTTATTATCTCTAAGGTATCACCAAATTTATTTTATTTTTAGAAATGGTCTAAAATTGTTCTATAAAATAAAAATGAATAACTACCTCTCTTGTAGCAGCATTTGCTAGATCTACTTCTTCCCTTAAGTCTATCTCTAACTCCCGACTTCCTTCCTGTAGTTCATCATTTAGTTCTTGTAATGCCTCTAAATCAGCAATACCTTCTTCTAGTTCTTTCACTCTGTCTTCTAAATTTAATTTCTGTAATCCTAGCTGTTCAACCATTTCTTCAGCACCAAGAGCAGCATCCACCTAGAACAGTATGGAATAAAGTAAGAATTCCAGAAAAACAAATGATTGATTGAATAACGATGTAAGTTTACAGTACACTAGAATAAAAACATAAAATGCAGGTTTATTTCATACTGGCAGAAGAAAATGAGGATCAAGATTAGGCAAGTATATTAAAGGGCAATTTGTATACAGTATAAAGGAAAGAATTGAAAGGAAGTTATGTAAAAACCAGGGCTTAGAAAAAATCAACTGAGCTTTTATAAATAATCAGAAAGAGACTGTAAGGAATAAGATAAACTTGTTATTAATTTATTTACAATTAATAAAGAACATAAAACTAGAAATTTAATTTATATATGAGAGATATTCAAAATAAAAAAAAATACATCTCAGAAAGTATTATTCAGGTGTTTGTTTCCACCAAAGAGTAATTCAAAAAGTTATTTTTCATGCATGCATGTGCTATCTGCTACCTAGATAACATAGTAATAAATAAGTTTGTTTTATAACTCACATAATGATGCTTAACAACACAAGAAAAAATGTATGTGGTTATCGTTAGTTGAGTTAAAGTCTGTTGTCCAGTGTCTTTTGAGAATGCAAAAATGAAAGAATCTCCACCTGTTGCCTATACAAATTCCCCAAAAATACAATAGCATAAGGAAATTCTGACAGCAATAGATAGACAATTGAGCAAAATCCTGTACAAATCAAGTTTGTATTGCAGCTACAAGTTGTAAACATGTTAGAACTGACACAATTTCTTCTATAAAGTGTGAATTCTAGAAACTGGAGGTTTTGGGATCCATAATAAGGTGATGATGACTACAATGGTTTTTCACCTCCAAAAAAAGAAAAGAAAATTCACATATTACAATACAAAGTAAATATTAGGCCATTTGATGTTTGATCAGATGAAATTTTAGAAAAAATAAAAATCTGGATATGCTGAATCTGCTATGCTACACTCATTACCACAATAAACTTTCTTCCAAAAAGATGGAGCACAATCAACCGTCACATTTCAACCACATGGCAAATGCTTGAGAGATAGATCAACAAGACGAACCTATTGTTTGGTCTCCCAATTTGCGAGACTCAACACTAATGTATTTTTCCCAATCAGGTTTGTCAAGAACATCGTTTACCAGATCTAGATCAACAACAACCTGTGAGACTCTGTGGTTATGATAATACTGTATATGCTTGAAGCAACAAGATTGAAATCAAATCTAATCTAGATGTTCACTTCCTGGCCAGTAGGAATAACGCCATTGAAACAATTACAGTGGCACAACAAATTATTGTTTTTTTCTTTATAAAAGTATAAGCTATAATATAAATATTTCCAGAGATAATACAAATAATATGAAAAAAAACAAACAATATTGTTTGTAAACAATTGTTTGTAATATGGCCCAAAAAGAAACAATACCAGTTGAGCACTTGATTGTTTAATCGAGATTCAACAGTTTAGAAATTAATGGTGTTAACAACTAAAGAGAATTTTTTTATTGTGGAGCACTATTTTCGCTCATACGGAATTGGCTATTCAAATAGACCAAGCCATGTTGCAAATTACTTTCACGAGAGTTTCTATGTTCAGCACAGGCTAACATGATTATGCTTTCAGTTGTAGAAATATTCTGTCCAACTGGAAACGTACTAACACAAAGTAAAGTTGGCACCGGCTGTCCAGTTACAACAACAAATAATAAAAATCAAAGACAACTCTCTGATTAGGTTTTTAAGTCATTACAAAAAAGTCTCTGGCAAACTTCATTAAAAATTAACTTTGACCCAATATCAGTGAGGCCAAGATATAGTGGACAACTTTTGAAAACTGTAGATACTAATGTTTGGTTTTCTAAACAAGGTCATATGTATAAATCAACAAACTAACAACTCGGTTTCTTGGTTTCACTCGGCCAGACATCATTACTGAGAACCACTCCACAGTGACTGTGTGACTATATGGTGTGTAGTAACCATGTGCTATCGGACATTTCATTTCCCTCTCATTCTGATGATTTATCACCACATGATCTTTACATTTGAGGAATGCTGAAGGAAGCAATTTTTAGAGAACAATCACCAGCAATTGTTATAAAATAAAGCTCAAAATTGTTTGATTTAGGCCATACCATAAATTTATTTTGGATACCTTCCAAACACATTATATTAAGATTCATTTTCCTTTTTTATCTAAGTAATTGATAACTCAAGATGAGACTCAAATGAGTTGAAGAAGCCAGTAGAACAAAACGCTGAAAAAAAAAAACAAAACAATAATACTGAGGCAAGCTATGAAGATTCTCAGGAATTCCGACCATGAGAAATTAAGGGCATGTATTAGTCTATACAAGAATAGACTAAGACTACTAATGCGTTTCGTTACAGAGCATGGCACATTCAGAGGACATCGCAGGAAGCTTGGCCTAACGGATGACATGACCTGTATGTAGGATGGTGAGGAAACCCCTCAACACATACTAATAGATACCGAGGCCATAGCTATGAAAAGACTAATCTACCTTCTTAAATCCCCTTCAAATTAAGCAGTTTATGGTATGGGATTTGAGAATGTCAGGAATATTGAAATTTTACGTAATTTTGTTATCTAAATAAAAATCTCTAACATTATTAGGTACTTACAACAATTATAAAAAGTAATAATAAATTTTCATTTAATTCCAAAATAATAAAATCACCTGTTCATGAAGGTCTGTAACTTGGTCTTCCAGTTCTGTTGCTCTGGCTTGCAATTTTTCATTTGATTTAAACAGTTCTGCAGTTTCAGTTCTTTTTGCTTCCAACTCTCGGACTAATTTTTGCATTTCATGTTTTTCTTGTGCAGCTAAATCTCGCATTCTATGAAATATAAATAGTGTAATTTGTTAAACAGGTTTGATTTTAACAAATACAAGTGAACAGAATATATAAAAAAATAAAAGTTTCCAAAAAAATGTATCAATTTCGTTTGTTCATTTTACAAAAACTATTTACAATCCATGAATATGTCAAACACTAACATATATATTAATGTTGTTTAAATGGACACACATTGTTAAACGAGATATAAAAGTTTCTTATTAAATGCTAGGAAATTATCTTAGATTGAAATTAATTTTTACATTGACATGCTGATGTCTCAGACTCGTGTGTATGAAAAAAAATGCATATAATATAAGATAACATTGGGAAGTGAGTTATAGAGACTAGCCTTCAAATTTCCATTGGAAGTTTTTCTTCTGCAACAGCTCTCATGGCAAAATTAAAACCTGTGATAACCAAATGAGCATACCCCAGAAAAAATTTTGAGTTTTTTCAGGTTTTCATCAAATGTGTCATAAATATGACTTACTTGACCTCTACACTTTAATCTCATAGGGCCGAAACAACTTCCACCTCACTCAATCTGCTTTACCTCCCTCCACTTCTTTGTCTTCCTCCTTAAACTATCTCTCGATTGTTCTCCTTGGTGTTATTTTTAGTCTTCCTCGCTTCCTGTTTCCTTGAGGGTTCCACTCTTGGGGCTTGCAGACTTATCTTGTTACTAGGCCTTCTCAGAATATAGCCCATTCAACTATACTTCCTTTTCTTGATTATTTCCTCAATTGAACTCGATTCGATTTCCTCCATAGAGATCCGTTCTGGGCAATGAATATTATAAACTCCCTTGATAAAGTTATTTAGTAACTAACTTAACCTAAAATTTAACTTGTTAGAAACAGACTTTGTGGCTTTCCATGTTTGACAGCCATACAAAAGCACAGATTTTATATAGCGTGAAAATCCTAAGTTTAGTTGTTGTTCTTAACTGTTAGGTATATATAATACAGACCAGTAAAATAGATTAGGCTAGAACAGGTTATTATTGTTAAATAGGTAATTTTGTGCAGTACTGTTGTTTAAATTTTGCTCAATATTGTTGTTCACCTGTAGAACTTGTAGACTTGTATGTTGTGGGACTAATGAGACTGACTATCAGTTTTTTTAAAAAGTAAAGGTTTGTTACATGATGAAAGAAAATGTGAAAACGATCATGTCTGTACCTATATTTTGGAAAAGAATATCCATTTTGGAAGTGCAATAAATGCGTCAAATAATTAGGTATCAGAGTTGGTTCTTAGTTTGAAGGTAGTAAAATTTACTTCACTACAGCTGTTCGGTGATGATTTTAATTCTATTGATTTTTGTAAACAACAGTTAGGAACAAGGGTTGATTGGAATAATTATATAAGGGAAGTGTGCGTTGATGCAGTTGAAAAGCGAATCTAGGCAAAACTGGTGGTGTTGGAACAAAAGCTGAAATAAATGAAAGCCTATTTATCAAAAGAAAAAATAATACGGGGTGAATTTTCCCTCCACAATAGGTATTTGGTGCTTTGTGTTGGGAGAAAAATCCTCGCTTTTTACTCAAAATACCAGGCAGAACAGCTCAAACATTAATAGCAGATATATTGAAACAAATTGAGTCTGACTACAGTAATATCTTACTGTTGAAAAGGTTATAAAACAGAAGATTTTAACAGGGCCGCCATTGCAAATTTTAAGGTCAATTATAAATATAACTTTTCTTGAAACCAGTGCTAACACACAACATATAGAAAGAATGTGGGGTATTGCAAAATGGAGAAATAAAAAACATTGTGGCACTGCTCGACATCATTTTGATATATATTTGTTTAAATTCATGTGGCAGTTGGCGGTGAAAGTGGATGGTGCTTATAATTTCAAGGCGCTACTGGCTGACAACATAAAATTCATGCTGCTGTTAAAACCATCATTATTTTTGTAATTTTTGATAAATAAAATGTTGAACCTCAAAATTTGTTTAATCTTTATACTAAAATTGGTACTTACATATTAAATTAGCTATTTAACTATAATAACCTGTCTTAATCTACTCTACTTCACTGGCGCAAGATAAGCAAATACCTCTTTGCCTTTCCTGACCCTTTGTTTTCATTTTGTTTTAACAAAATTCATCTTCAAACCAACTTTCCTTCCATCTTCTTGAAGTTCTTCAAGTTTTTCTTTCATATCACTTATTCTATGCAACATAAGGCACAAATCATCAACATAATCTATTTCTTCGAGCCCATCCATTAAATCCTATTGCAAGCCTCTTGGTCTACCAGTTACCCTCTTCATCATTACATCCAACATGAGGAATTTATTGGCGAAAGTAGACACCCATGAATACTCCCGTTCTGATTTCAAAATGATAAATTTACCTTTAACAATAGTTTGAATAAATTTGTTGGCAACAAAAAAATTGGTTGGTAGATTTCAAGATGACAGCCACTAAACCTTCATATTTCAACAATATTTGAATTTTTCACTTTTGACTGACAATAATCAAACCAGTGTTTTTATCTTTTAAAGAAAACCAGCGAACCACTCAGGAAAAAGAAGGCAGAAAGAACACTTAATAAAAAAATGTTCAAAATGACACCTAATTTAAAAAGGCAATATACAAAATTGTTGTGATATATGTCAATAATTCTTAATGGAGCAGAACTAAATATTTCCTTTGACACCTTCTTTTTAAAATATGTGTATATTCAAAAAAATTAAAGAATTAAAAAAAAAGAGCATACAAAGTTGATATTTAAATAAATGTTAAATAAAAACATAGGTTGTAAAATGATGTCATATACTAACTTGGAAAAATGGATAACATACACTCCCCCTTTTTTTCTTCTTTCCGTCATCATCGCCTTATAAAAAAAGAATATTCCTTAGCCCTCGAATACTCCGCCAGTGTCAGGGTCGGAAAAGAACACTACCTGTTTTGTTTTTGGTTTCAAAGAAAACTGTCTCTCGACTAATATCAACTACCCTTACAGTACAAAAATAAAATTTATATTTAAGCTCACACACTATATGATTTCAAGAATTAAACATACCGAACTAAGGTATCTCTCAATCGAGAGTTTTGTTGTTCTAATTGTTTAATTTGATAATTATTTGATGGAGTATCAGATGAATCGCCAGATCGCAATGACATTTCTTCCTTTAATAGTTGATAATCTATCGATAATTCTTCCAAACGTTCTTTTGTTTGATCTAGTTCAACTTGCAAAGACTCCACCTAGTTACAAAATGAAATTACAATATTAGCAGTTAACAATGAATGAATGAATGAGTGAGAGAGAGTGTGTGTGTGTGTGTTATTAAATATAAATTATACAAATTACATTTTGTTTTCTACAAATAAAAAATGCCCTGTTAAAATCTAAAACATATTCTCTTCAAATTGTAATGAAAAATTAAATACATACCATACAGCTGACTATCGACTATGGGCACTATCGAATCTATCAAGCCCTTTCTTCTTTGATTCCATTAATTAATACAAATCAAATTACAGCTCTCAATGATACACAAAATATACAAAAATAACTGATACATTTATACAAACAGAAACATACACATTTATCAATTACAAAAGAAAATAAATTCCAAAACTAAAATAAAATTCAAAACTAAAATTAAAGACAAATCTCAATAAGTAGAAAAGCAACAAAACATTACATCAACTACAAACGTGACACGAAAAACAGAGCAGCACATTACACACAAATTTAGTTCCATCAATAAATATACACAAAATGTAATTAAACACCCCCCAGCTGTTCGTACAGTAAATCCACCTTCAACTTCATTTTAAATATCAATAAACTCTAACTTTCTTTCATTGTTAGGGCAGTGAGTTCAACAATCTGCAGGAAAAAACTACAATGGATATACGGCAAAGGGGAATTTGAAGAATAGTCGAAGAAGAAGGTGTTTCCAAACCATGTATTTGGATATAAAACTAATATTTTTTTAAAAAATAGGAAGGTAGATTAATTTTAAAAATATGAAATGAATTGTCTGTGAGATTCAAGCTTCAATCGTTTATACAGTGATTACAAAAAGAGGTAACATGAATGCTGGTCATAACCTATTGAAAATACAAAATGAATGCAAGCATTCTGAGCACACCTTAACCTTAGCGCCAGCTCTGCTGTCAAGTCACTATAAACTGCGCAGCCATAAGCAAATAAATGAAATAGTAGTGACTCAACAAGCGAGCTCTCACATGATAGTACCCAAATTAGTTTGTTTTTTGTAGTCGCTTGTTTGGATATCTCAACTTTGGTATTAACATAAGGAGGTCAAAATGAATTTTACATCCCCTATAGTTATTAATTATTTATAAATAGTTTCTATAGTTATTTTAACTTCAGAGAAGCTATTTAAAAACTATCACAATTTTAACCTTTAAAGGCATTTCCCCCCATCATAACCAATAGAGTAATTACAGGTGATATTTTCTCTCTTTTGTACATCATTGTATGCTGAATTTAAAAATGCACAAACTGAGCTGTTGTGGGATGATACTGAACCAGCAGATCTGTTTGACCCAAAAACCTCCTCCTATTTTGAAATTTACCAAGCAATTTTTCTGATAAACGAAATAGTATAAAGAAAGATACAATGTTGTTGAGCACTGTGGTGAAATTCACAATAATGATTCGAAATTTACCCCTAACCACAATCACTGGAAACTTTAAAATAAAACACAATTATTCGATTAATTGTTCTTTATTTAATTTTTCCACTAAATGCCCTGATGTACATTATTTCATCAGTAGATATGTAAGTTTAGATTTAGTTTAGTTTAGAAGCAAGACCCTCCGATGATGATAACCATGTTATCGAAATGTACATCAGGGCATTTAGTGGAAAAAATAAATAAATAACAATTAATCGAGTAATTGTGTTTTATTTTAAAGTTTCCAGTGATTGTGGTTAGGGGTAAATTTCGAATCGTTATAGTATAAAGAAGTTGATAAACAATGAGCACTAATGCAATGGTGAATTTTACAATTGTAAACACTCATAACTTGTGGAGGGGACTTAGTATTGGTGTAAAAGAAAAGTAAAATTATGAAATAATAAATTTTTAATGCTGAACACGAGAAAGAGCCACAAGCACCCTTGAGTCGAAATTAGTAGTTTTTGGAATAATGTCCGTTTGACATCTGTCTCTGATCTTCTTACAATTTTTGAGGATATTTATTTTAACTGGTGATAATCGTAGCCTTTCTAAAAACATTATGATTACCCATATTTATATTACTATAAGCTATACACAGAAATATTTATAAATGTAAGACTTTAATAATTTAATGTTTATGAATGTTGTATTCTTAGAATCTAAAATCAAGCAAAAACTTATCAACAATGTTATCCAGTGATATTTCCTGGTGAACGGATGTTTTTGACACCACTCCAAGAGAGGATCAGAACTTTTCTTTCACACAGCTGACATGGCTGTGTCAAAGGTTTTCATAACGCAAATTATTATATTTTATATTATTATGGGGGGGGGGAGGTAAGAAATATAAACCACATTCTTTTACAACTGTTAATACAAATAGAAAAATAAAATCATTCAGTACCTTTTCTTCTGCCATTTCTTTATCCAAAGTTGCCATTTCCAAAGTATCTGTCATATCTGCCATATCATCTCTTGATTCTAAAGCTTCTTGTCTCTCTCGTCGAGCAGTTGCCAATTCTTTCTTAAGAGCAGCTTGTGCTTCCATGATTTTCAATTTAAATTCTTGAGACTGATCGAGTTGTAAACGCAACTGCTCAGACTCGTGAAGCTTTTCTCTAAATTTGACTGAAATTGAAAAGATTAGTTTTAGATAGAAACTGTTTGACAATTAAAAATAATACAACAACAATAATAATTGAATGTTTTAAGGATATGATTCTGTTTTAACAACTAGAAATGAAAACACCAATTTCAATATAAAGTAATCATGCTAACAAGACAATGTTTCAACATCTAAGTTGCCATCCTCAGGTGCAATCTATTGAGTCGTTTGGTGATTGTAACTGAGGATGCCAAGTTAGTTGTTGAAACGTTGTCTTGTTAGCATGATGTGGAAATCAATGATTTTGATTAATTATTGATTATAACTTTTTCTAATTTTCCTAAAGGTTTGCATAATATATTTATAAGTGATAGACTGTTTTGTTTGGGACAAAAATTTATAAATGGTGCAAAAACATTGGACAAACTTTCACACTTTCCTATATTCAAAACCAAATAAACTAATCGTTCAAAATAACAATTATCAAAAAAGTCAGTTTGATAGTCGTCTTTACAAGTGAAAATGAACAATGGGACACATTTTTGAAAGAATATTTAAATAAGGCTCTAAACTTCCTTTGTTTGTGTCATAAACATGTCGTCAGTATAAATCGTATCTAATTAAAATTGAGCTTTTAATGACAGCAATCAAAGTTATTATTTTCGTATTGTTTGCCAATTATTTCCTAAACCATAATTCATAATTTTTTTATATATATTTTCACACCGGTTTGGCTCATTAATCTTCATATTTCAATAAAACTTTAATGAAATTCTACCCAATTTATTGAATTTTTAATGTAAACTCATATGGGGAAGATAAGTTTGGGTCTTAAGAGGCTAAACTTGAGCCAAATTTGATTAAATCATCAGAGCCGATTTTTAGACAATTTAATTTTGTTTTTTTACTTATGACAGCTATCTTCCAAATTTTGAGTAATCAAAAACATAAAAAAAGTCCGGAAATATGGTCAAAATATGACCACTTACTAAATTTGACAATGTCGGTCCACGTGTTTGAGCTGTGAAACATTAGAGATGGTGGATGCCAAACACACTTCATTTTAAAATTATTTGTATGTAGACTAAGGATGAAGGATTTGAGGACCAAGTATGGATGATTTCATAACCAAGAATGGAGGATTTGAGAAAGAAGAATGGAGGATTTGAGAAGCAAAAATGGAGGATTTGAGGACCAAGAATGGGGGATTTGAAAAGGAAGAATGGAGGATTTGAGAACCAAGTATGTAGCATTTAAGGATCAAATATATATAAATCAAAGTCAAATTCTAACTATCGCTCCAAAATACTACAAAAGTACTACAAGTTTTATAAAAAATGGATGAATTTTTAAATTAGTTTTTCATTTTGGGTTAACCCATATTTCCACACCTGATAAATGATTTTGGCCAAAATCTAATCGATCCAACCTGGGACTCTTATATAACATTAAACTTCTAATTTCCATTGTCATTCTTGACAGAATATTTGACAAGCATTTTTACACCTTCAAACCTTGCATAACTTGCTCAAACATATAATAATTCACCCTTCATCAAACTTAAAATGTTTAGTCATTAAGATCATCCATTTTTAAGTTAAAAATACTAAATATTTGTGGATGACAATATACTACAGATGGACAATATTCTAAAAATAGTTTCAATGTGTACCTGGAGTGTCAATTCATCATAAACTAACGAAAATGAGATATCAACATTGTATTACCATACCATTTTTCTTATAACGAGATTGAAATTAACAAAAGATAAATTTAAACCTTTTATAGCCATTAGCCGATATTTCATCAACAGCCTTGAGGTAATATTTACTTCTTATTCTTTTGGTTATTACACACTTATATTTCATGTAATTTATATAAAAATTACAAGAAAGAATTGTAGTTGGGAGAAAGTGTGCAGAAAAATGTGGATAACGTTTTTTAAATACTATCTTATACTATGTTTTTTATTTATAGTTCTTTTGCGAAAACAAGTAGGCCAAGTTTTGATAACTAGGAATTGTAGAACCATACAGAGGTCAGTTATCTCTCCTTTACATCTTTGATGTTGTGTAATTTGTGTTTACAGTGTATTTTACAATGTATTATTGTTTAATACACAGATTAGTAATTGTTAAATGACGACATTATGTTTCATACAATTGTAAATAGTTACTGTTAGTTTTTAATGTTTTGTTTTTTATGCATCTTCTATATACAGTACTGAAAAACTGAACAATTATGTTAGTTACTAAAAAAATGTTCTTGATAGATTACAATCAAAATAATGATAAGAAAAGTGTTATTTCAAATCTCTTTTATTGTGAAAGGTTTATTATGTAATTTATGGACTACTTATGCTTACAAATAACATTAAAAAAAAGTGTAGAACAATTTTTATTTACTGTGGTAGTCCTTCGACATTGTTAGTGCTTGTAGAAAATACTCTAATGTATTCAAAATATTTTAAACACAATTATTTTATTACAAACTCAAAAAACAAAACAAAATATATTGTTTTACCCATAATAAAATAAATTAGGATTTTATTACACGTTTGCTTTATAATACACTAATCATTTTCAGTTAAGAATTATAACAGTTGGCATGAAAAAGTTGAACCTGTTAGGTAGTTTACTTCACGATCCAGTGCCTTTCGATTTATCTTATTTGCATTTTCTTGTCGACTGTGTAAGCATGGGACATCCTCCAACCAATAAATAATATAAATAATTAAATAAATATAAGGACGTTGATTATGTAATTAATTAATTAATTAAGTAACTATATTATAAATAGGAAGTAAGAAATATTCAGAATCGAGAATTACTCAAAAGACTATGAACATGAATACTTTAGATAAAATTTAAAATCAAAATACGCGCGTACAAGTTGAATATGTGATAACTCTCTAGGATGGAAATGAGAAAGGCAGAGCAACTAAAAAACTACGGACCCAGTTGAAACGGAATTATCACGTGATACATCCCATGATGCAATGGAGTTGGCGTTACTCGGTCAGAAAGTTACACAAAGACAGTCTAGCTGGGGTAGTCTGAGAAGTAGGACGCGAGTACTGAACTGCGTCTAAGATGGAACGTTTCAAATAAAAGTTGTATACTCTAAAAGGTGTAGTTATGTGACAGTAAAGGAAAGTTTAGTGTTAGAAATGCTGAAATAAGTATTCATATATCAAAAAAGTAATCATAATTGAAAACATTTTAGGTCGGACTATCATTGAAGAACTCTTATGCACACGTTTTAATAAAGATGTTTAGGTTAAGATATCAAATTGTATGCATTAGTTAATAAGTAATTTCAATGTTGTACCATTTGTAAAAACGTGGCATTAAAAGAGAGATTTCCATAAGAAATAGAATGACTGGCTAAATTTCATTGCATATAAACCACAATCCACGCATAAAATCACATAAAATCAACCTGGTACGTACAGATCAGAGTCTGAACCTTATCTCTTTTTCTGTTAAAATAAAGTCATCTTTGAAATAAAATTAATACAGAAATAGTTATAAAATAAAAATTAGAATTTCATATGCTTGCAAAATGGCGTCCAACCACAAAATGGACGCCTAACTTATAAGGTTAAGTTGCTTTTCTCTTTCTTCATAATTGACCCTTAGTATTTTAATAAAACAAATTAATTAAAAGTTGTAAGTTAAAGCGGAGCAACTTACAACTGTCACAGAAATTCCTTAGCAAATTGAATATTAATGGGAGAAAACAAATGTTAGAATTACAGGTTAAATACCATTTTTAGATGAGTTAGAAATATTTTTAAATCACCATGATAAAACTAACATTTATGATGTGGCCTCTATGACATACAAGTGCTATTTAACGCTGACCTTTTTGGAACTGAATGAAAATTCTTTCCCTGGCCTTTAAAAAGTTAAGGAAAACAGAATTAATAAAAAACAATTTATAAAGTATAATGGCCTTGGACTGTTTAATATAAATATAGTTAATTACCTTAGAGATTGTTCTCACTCCGTATTATAGTTATGGCTACAGCACTGTTTCGCTGAACACTGTCGGCTTCGTCATTACGTGTTTATGTGTTAGTGCGGGCCTGACGAAACCAACAGTGTTCGGCGAAACAGCGCTGTAGACATAACTATGATACGGACTGAGGACAACCTCTAAGGTAATTAACTATATTAATAAAAAACACATTAAAACCAATTTCCTGATTAATTTACACACTACACACACACACACACACACAGACATATTATCCACTAAAACTTACTCTTCATAGTTTCTAATTTCTCATTCAGATCTTGGATTTGACTTTTGAATGATTCAACTTCAGCAGGATCTGGGGGTGGAGGTCCTTTAGGAGGAGCATTTGGTGACGGAAGGACCTGACCAGGTGTGAACTGGGGTTTCAGTGTTTCCACAAACCCTGTCTATAAGCAATACAATGAAATAATATTTAATAATGCATGTCATTTTCAACGTTGAAGAAAATATATTTTAAATACTGGACTTCAACTATTTACATTTCTATGATAAATTTTTCAGCCAAAACCAGAAAACATTATTGTTTCAATTTGAATAATAGTTTTTTAAACTTGTTTAGTAGTATTAAAATTTTAGAAAATTTAATTAGGCCTAATTGCACATAAGTAAATATAAGTAATGGGTGTCACGCTTCATAAAAAAAAAATAATAATAATAACAATTTTGACAGTGACTGATCAAAACTATAATGTTTAAATGTCATCCCAAAATATAATTTTTTGAAAATCTAAAAAATACAACCCAGTGAAGTTAATTTATTAAAATTATATATTTAATAAATTATTAATTGTACACTTCATTTAATATGAATATAAATTGGTTCTCTTGAAACTGCAATTTATTATCAATATTCAAGAGGGACATTTTCCCCATTAATTATATCTCTTATTTTAATAATTTATCAAATATTTCTCCTATTTTTCTTGTTGTTTAATGTTTATTTATATGATGGGAAATTGTTACAGTAAACAAACTAGTAATTCCTCTGTCAAAAATTCTCTACAAATAATATTACCAACTAATTTATTACAAAAGGGCAAATTTAGTTTTATTTTATAATACACATCTCGGAGATTATACAGGATAAGATAAAAGTCTCTATACAAATTTGTTTTAATATATGTATATACGGTATTATAAGTCATGTATTTATTAATACATTACTGTGTATGTTCAACATGGCTCCCTGACAAATCAAAACAAAGTGACAAGCGTTTTTTCCATTCATTGTGAACACTTGGTGGGTATCTTGCCACAAGCCTCTGTAATTTTTTTCTTCAGATAATTGACATCACTATTTTTCTCTGGGTACAACATGAGTTTTGCTTGTCTCCAAAGTTTATAGACATTGGTGGTCACACCACTAGGTCTCGCCGACCAAACTAATGATCAGGAAACTGCTGATCAAATCACTGGCACACCTCTATGCTGTAGTGAGGTGGTTGACATGAAAACATCCCAAAGGCCACTCGCAGAACTGCATCGTCCGATCAGGATCATCTTCTATCATATGCCGTAGCATCTGCAACTTGTAGAGGTCCCACTGGTTTCCATACAGAAAAGCATAATGTAATGAGTGTTACCTGACAGAAGGATTATACAAATACGCTCTTCCTATATTAATGGAATTTCTACTAGCTAGCTCCTTTATTATGGCAAAAACACAGTGAAAAGTGAAAGTGAATAAACAGAACTGCTACCAAATAAACTTATATTTAAATACGAAAATAAACAGAAAAAAATCTGTGTAAAAAATAAACAAATGCATAACCATTTGTATGAAGACTTTTGCCTTATCGTGTACATATATATTTTGAATATTACTGTATATTGAAAAACAAATTACTATCAAACACAATTTTCATGACAGATTTAAACAATAGAATTCATTTGTTTTTGGCTTAAAAAAAGATATTTATAGATTGGAAATGCTCAATTCATTAATAATAACAACAAAACATAAAAAACATACTGTATTTATGTTTAACGTTTTCTGGTTCAAGGTTATAATAGCGTAAATATATAAAATAAAAAGTTGTGGTTAAACAATATCAAATATGTAAAGTAAAAAATATAAATAAAAGTACTACTTAATTGAAAAATAATAATGATAACACAGCTTTAAAATAAACTAAAAAATAAGGATTCTATTTAAAACTATATAAATGGAAAATACTAAATTAAAAAGCAAATAAACAAATAGCTAAAATTAAAATAGATACAAACAAATGCCATCAGACACAAAAGTAAGGTTAGGATTAATTATAGTATGCTATTATAGGCTGCTATATGTACATAATGCATAATACATGTATACAGTTATTTTAGACACAGTTAATTATATAAGAGTTAACAACTCTAGGAATGCAACGATGGAGTGAATAAATGATTAAAAGTTACAGATTTCATGTTGTTTGGATCAATAGATAAAACAGTGGCTTAACTAAGAAAATTTTGTGGTGATAAGCAGAGAGTAAAAATAATAGTTAATAAGAGAGAAATTTAAAGTAATTATGTCCACCATTTTAAATCAAATTGATCTGTCAGAGGAATAATTTTAATAAATGGTGCACAATCACATAAAAATGTAGGTACTTTGATACAGGGGTGCAATTTTCTTGACCCAATATTTCCCCAGAATAGAAATTTTTTTGTCAAAAAATTCACCCTAAATAGTGTATTTTCATACAAGTTTAACCTACTATTATAGTTTGTTGATATTTTTAGCCTGTTGCTGCATCTAGGAATAGCTTGTGCTTTGTCAGTCTTTATCAACCAATAGACATTCAAGGTAAACATTATTTTTTGAAAGATTCCATTTTCTTTAAAATGTTGGAAAGTTTATTTCGGTTAATTTTCCACTTTTCATTTAGATTATGACATCGTTAAGTGCACTTTATATTAAAGCATAATTATCAAAGATTCTTCAAATATATCGTTTTACGTTCTAAGTGGTACAACTGAATTTTGTGACCAACTCTAATGGGTCAATAGTTCCAAGCTGTTAATACACAAGGTTAGCAAATTTGTATGACTACCAAAGAGTAATTCCTAATTTAGATACAGTGAAACCTCGTTACGTCGGCCCCCTTTAAGTCGGATCTCCGGGTAACACGGACCGGTTTGAAATAAATAAACATAAATATAAATTAATATAAAATATGCTTTTTGGTAGCGCTATTGCTTTATACGAGCGCATAATCGTAGCGTATTGCACAGTGATCATGTTTCCGCCGAGTTCACGCAACCGAGATTGTTTGCCGTGACTGTACATATGATGCCTAACTGTAGTGTTGCATGCCTGCGTGGTGAGTCATTGTCACCCAGGTGATACAGATGAGGAAAACGCTGAAGAACCAGAAGTCATCAGTCACACAGAAGCAGCACCTATCTTGGATGAATTAATGGTGTATTTTGAGCATCAGAACAAGACTACACCGGCTGAGCTTGTCATGTTGAAACGGATGCGCGACCGTTCGGCACGTAAACGTTACTCGAAGCTGACGCAACAGAAACTTACAAGCTTATTCTCCAAAAAGTAGACATACCTGACCAGGCCACAGATGTGTTTGTTGTTTTATTGTGATGAGTAAATATTTTTAAAGTGTTTTTCTCCGCAATAAAGGAAATTATTGTAAGTACAGTATGTATATTTTCATTTTGTGTTTTCTGCTCTTTCTCCGGCTTACACGGGTTTTCGTTATGTTAACGAGGTTCTACTGTATTGTTGCCTTGCCGGATGCATCCAGTGCACTTTTTTATAAGCCAATAAAAGACAACTTAATTTTTTTTTTGGAATGTTCGTATTTCACTTTGAAGAAAATAGTTTCTTTGAATGACTTTGTATTCAAAACATTCATTTGTATTTCATCTGCTAATAAAATCAAGTCTTTATAGGTTTCTTGTGATATCAGTACCAGAAAAACACCTAGAAATATAGTGGGCATTTCGTGGAGGTGAATTTTCTGCTCAAAAGATAGAAGGCAATAAAATTCCATAGAAAGGAGACAGACAAGACTATAGAAAACACAACATTGCAAAATAAGCGATGGTTTTAGGAACACAAAGTACAAAACATTCAAATCTTGAGCTGTCTAGAATAGGACAAGATGAAGCAGATTTTCCAGAAATAATAGACATCTAACTTCAAAATTCATAGAATGGTCAGTGCTTTACATGAAATTTTTACTGGAAATACTTTAAAACATAGTTTGATTGGATTTATTCAAAACTAAAGCTTTAAAAAATAGTAGCCTTAAGAGTGCCAAGAAATATAACACAAAATTGAGTGAATTCCTCAGCCTTTGTGGAATTGTCAGTTTTGATTTTTACAAATTCTGTGGAACAATCTAGAGCCACATGGGAGGATTATAGAAGATCAAGTTTTAAGTTTCATTCTTTAGCTTGGTGTGATTAGAAAAGAAGTAAGAATAAATTAATATGTTCTTAGCTATGCCACTGATTTTAAAAATTTAATCAATCTCAATAAACATAAACATGCTGAACTACTGTTGATACATATTTGGGTAACAAATCATTTAATTCCTTCCTAGTAATATTCCCACCACCTCATAGCAATTTATACATGATAAGAACTATTATATACAAAACTACTTACATTGCAAATTAACAAAACTATATACATAAAATATAAACATCACTGAAGAGCTAAATATTAGAGAGTCTGTCTACGACTCTACAACATATTACATAGAAGGAAGAAGCACGGGTTGGAAAAGTTATATTTTTCAGTAGGAATGAATGATGTAGGAAAAAGAAGGACATGCTAAAGACAAATGATATTGGAAAAATAGATGAAGAATTGATATTTTTATCAATCAAGGAAAATCGCAGCATGTATGTAAAAAATATAAAATAAAAAAAGGCTGCACCTACTTTTCTCAAATTACTATATAAAAAAAAAATTCTCGGACTCATTTCTTTTTATTGTTATTTCAACTTAATGAATCCTTTTTTATATATATGAAAAAAAAACTTAGATAAGTAGACAAAATGCAGATGCATTCTTGAAGATCAATTCATTAGCATACACTAGAAAACATGCTTTTATAGATGGGCAGATCCAAATTAATTGTTCTGAAATGCAAAAGTCAAGTAACAATTCTGTAAACTGCTGCAAAATTTTTTCCCACCAAGACAAAATCATGCAACCTTAAAAATGTGTAATTCCCAATTTCGAGTACAACTTTTTTTCCTTTTTTTTTTTCAATTTAGATGCATTATTGTTGGTTCTAAACTATTTGAGTGCCTAGAACACATTTTAGTCCATCTTTGGATAGTGTCTGCCAATCTGACACTTTTTTATCAAACATATCAAGAACGATTAGGAATAATCTTTTTGTTATTAAAGCCAAAAATCTCTCAGTCATTAAGTTCGATCAATGGTAAATGCTTAAGATTGATGTAGGGGTGGGGATATGATATGGAATTAATTGATTTTTGACCAAATCACTAAGAGTTGTAGCTTGGAAAGTGATAGTCATGCATAATTTCAAAAAACAGAGTTAGAATATTTCAAAAAATTATAGTTTGATGCAGGGTAAATATGAAATGGAATCATTATACTATGGTCAAAATCACTTTAAGGAAGGTAATAATAGAGGTAGGCCAAAAATTAATAAACACTTATATTAATGGTACATTTTTGACTAAATACATATTAGGCTAATGTATTTTAGAATGCTGAGATAAATTTGACATTGTTTATTACATTTTGGTTCCCTCACTCCTAAAATTTGGATTTATTTATTTATTTCTTTTAATGGAACTTTAAAAATAATGCCTATTAAGCTGAAATATATATATATATATATATATATATATATATATATATATATATATTTTTTAAATTTGTTTTTATATCAGCAAGATGTACGTTACATAGTGGCAACATCTATATACAAGGTACGTCTAGAAAGTAAGTTTTGTTTGTATTTCATGCTAAGGCAAAGCTTCGATCACAGTTCGTTGCATGCACAGTAGTTGCTCTGAGTCAAGGAGAAGGAGATGACGCCATTTTGATATAACTGTTTGTTGTTTACACTTTGTAGTGCTTGTTTAGAATAGTGAATTTGATTGAAAGTCCCTCCGCTTATGTGATTAAATCTGTAATTCGTTTTCTGAATGAGAAGAACACTAAACCAGTCGACATTCATTGACAGATCTGCAAGATTTACAGAGAAAATGTGATGAATAATTCATTGGTAAGGAGATGGATCTAACAGATTACTTACGAAGTGGGCGGCCAGCTTTGATTTGTGATAAATTGGTTTATGTAGTATAAGAAAAGATTAAGGAAAACAGTAAGTTTATAATTTCTGCACTTTATAGAATTTATGCAAATTTCAAGATCACTTCTTCAAGAAATTGTTTATGTAAAGCTGCTTTTTCGAAAACTTTGTGGTCGTGGGTAGCAACACTCTTACAGAGCAATACTAAAAACAGAGTTAGAGCAGTTCACTTGACTTTTTGACACGTTACGACAAAGCTGGTGATGACTTTCTGGGACCGGGGATGAGACGAGTCACTTATGAAACCGCTGAATCAAAATGACAACCGATGGAATGGAGACACACTGCATTACCAGCAAATCTTGACAACTTGAAAAATCATATACATAGTGTTTTAGGACAGATACAGCATTCTACTGGTGGATTTTTGACCACGAGTTGAAACAATCAACGCAAATCTTTACCTCGAGATGCTTAGGGAACTGCGTCACATAATACAGAATAAGCACTGAGGAATCGGTATATTTTTGATTCATGACAATGCCCGACCTCACACTGCTAACGTGACATGACAATTTTTACAGGACTTTGGCTGGGATCAGTTTGACTGCCCTCAGTACAGCACTAACCTCGCCCCTAGTGACTTCCATCTCTTTTTGCACCTGAAATCATTTCTTGGTGATCAAACTTCAACAACGATGATGACCTCAATGAACACGTTACCACATGGTGATAACACAGAGATGCCAACGTTTTATGAAGAAGACATACACAAACTTGTGGCACACTATCACAAGTGCCTACAAAATGGTGGGAGGTATATAGAAAAATAGTTTAACGCTTGTACATTTTTTTACAATAAATAGTTTTTCTATATCTGTACTAGTTTAGTTTTGTTTTTATTCCAAACGGAACTTACTTTTCTGAACGTACCTCGTATATTCAATATACACACTTTATGTCAATTAGGCTAATGTGGATGGGAAACCGTAATAACACAGAGAAAAGACGTAGGATATTTGGAATTCAATTTCATAATCAGTGAGATCTCCATGGCAGAAACATGCTTAAGGCTTCTTGATAAGTCAGCAACTTAAAAACTAAACAAAATAATCGTTTTGTTTCATAAATTGATAAACAAAGAAATTATTACTTTGAATTATTAACAACAAAGTCCTAAAAATTAATTTTGTATATCTTGCTTAACTCGTAAGCAAGCAGAATAATTGTAATTCATAACATCACTCACCAGTTCATTCTATTACTAACATTTTATTTTGAAAAGAACTTTGTAATAATAAGCTATTGTCAAGTCAATCAAAATTTTTAATTAAACGGATTTGAATGTTCCATCAATATGATATATATGTATTATATGAACTATACAAATTATACAAAAAAAAGATTGAAGTATGTACCTAGTTGTTCCCCTAAATTCTTATTAAGGCTATAACCTACTACTAACAGTAGATCCTTGATTATCCAAATCTCAGTTAATCTAGTTTCTGTATTATTCCGAGGTGAATCCAAGACTTCAAGTATTACCAAAAAATCCCCTAATTTTAAAATTTTTAAGCAGGATTAAATTGTATGTAAAACTTCTGTTCTTGACTATATCAAATGGGCAAAACATACAACTTACCCATCTAGAGTGTAGCAATACTCACTGATTCGTCTTTATGACTCACCATCTCTTCAGCTTCAAGGTGTTACCAAAACACTGGCTTTAAGAGAAGAGAGTTGTGCTCCAGGCTATAAATGGAGCAAAGAGTGACTAATCGTTTTAGCCTAGTCAAACAGATCAAGCGATCACAAGCTAAAGCTGTTAGTTATAAGAAAGTCTAACAAGCCAAGGGTTTTTAAATGTTAAATGTTAAAATGTTAACATACAAGCCCTTTCAGTATGTTACGTAAATCAGAAGAGAGCTGGGATGGACATAACAATTATTTCATCATGGCTTCACAATGTTTTATTGTACCTAATGTTAAAAATTTTTTGAATGAAAACAATCTCCCTCAAAAACCATTGCTAATTCTAGATAATGCTCCAACACATCTTCATGAGACTCGATTGGTTAGTGGTAATATCGTGTAATTTTTTTTATCAACCAATGTTACATCACTCATCCAGCCACTTGACCAAGGTGTACTAGAAAATCTTACCGGAACTACCACCGCCTTCTATTACACCATCTCCTTGAAAACTTACAAAATTAATAAACTGTTGTTCAAAGTTTGAAAATGGTGAATTTTAAAGATGTAGTGTATTGACTGTCAAAGTCTTGGGAAGAAGTTAAGCAGAGAAGTCTTGAAAAAATCTGGAAAAACATTTCACCTAAAGACGCTTTAGATTTCCGTGATGATAGTGAAACGGACAATTTTAAATGACCCTATAATTTGAATGGTTAATAGTCACTGATAATGTTACACAGCAACATATAGAGAAATGGATTAAAGATGATGATTTTAAGGAGCTAAATGATGACACTATTGTTGATTTAGTGACCCAGCAACCAGAAAACAGTTATGATGAGGGCGATGGTGACTCTTGTAATCACAGACAAATTTCTCACTCTGATGGATTCGAGGCATTAGAAACAGCTCTACTGTATGTGGAACAACAGGAAGATGCGTTACTAATAGACATATTGATGTTGCGGCAACTTCGTAGCAACACAGCAAAAATATGTGGCACCATTGTAAAGCAAAAGACAATGAAAGACTTTTTAAACATGTTTAAGTTTATAATAACAATCTATTTAATATAAGCTATGTTTTTTTGTATGTTAACTATATTTTTCAAATTTTTAGAGTACTTTTTTAAATGTTTATTTTTTCATTGTTATTATTACATTAAATTTTTTCATTAAATTTTTTTATTACAGTACAGTATTCAATTTTATTTATTTGAGTACATAATTAAACCTTCATTGTTAATTAAAATTTTTTAATTATTTAAAACCAAATTAGCCTTTGCACCAGAAAATGTCACCTCGATGGTTTTCTCACGGCCTACTGTATTATCCGAGTTTTTGATTATCCATTGTGTGACCGGTCCCAATTACTTCAGATAATCAAGGGTCTACTGTGCTATATTTTTCAGTAAAATTTTATAACAAGACAGTTCAGGAGTTTAACAATTTTGGAAATGCTGAATTTTGATAAAACAATCAATACAATAAAGAACCACAATTTCTGAGTTTTTCTCTGTTAGCCGAAGGCAACTCTGTGATATTACACATCACAACTAAATATGGTGATAAAACTGGTGAGTAATATTTTAAGCTTCAAACATCTTATAGGGTCTCTATAAACCATTAAATCAGGCTAATTTTAATGAGTAGCAGCGCATCAAAATAAAGCAGAAAGCCAATGTTCTATGTCGAGAAAGCCCAGGTAGTAGAACGAGAACAAATTTCAAATTTGATTAAAAGCCTGATATTTATTTATATAAATAAACCTCTAACGATTAACAAAGCCAAACATTTGCAATAACCCCAATACTTGCAGAAACTGAAATAATGAAGAAGATAAACAACAAATGGGAAAACTTTCTTGTTTTAAATTTTCGTACAATATAAAATTCATAAAGTACAGGGGTTTTGGGAAACAGAAAAATCTGTTAAATTTGCTATAAAAAGTTTCTTAAAACAATTTCTTTCCATCTCAATACTGAATTAATTACAAAATATTCTTTTGAGAATGATGAATATTGAGTAAAACTTTAGTTTCAAGCTGACAAATGTTTTCATTTATTCCAACAGATTTAAACATGCCAAGTCAAATTTTTGTTCTTTGTAACAGAATTGTAAAAAAATCATCAATCAATGTTAGAGTTTAATTAATTGTTAATTAGAGTTTTCTAATTTAATGTATTAAAACAGCATTCTTTGAAATTATTTACAAATAGTTAATTAATTCTAAAATATTAAGTTACGATTGTCTGTTGTTACATTTTAGTGGCTTGACAGTTTGAAGCAGAGCCACATCACAAATTGAGTTTTAAATAAGGAAGTAAGTTTTAAGAAAAGAACCCACCAAAATAAATACACTACTCCCTTTAATACAAACCCCTAAACAGAAACTATACACCATTGTAGATCGTTAAAATTAAGCATTAAACACAAAAGATTCGGGATGGAATTACTTGTTTATTATGTGCGCTTTCAGCATTGGTGGGGGCGAAAGATTTTGGTGTCTTGTTCGCACCACCGACTTTAGAAGCGAATTTGAGTGATGGTAGCCGCAAATACGATGGTTTGGGCGTTGCCTGTCCCTTCTGCAACACACACACAAACACACGCGCGCACACAACTAAATACTGGCAACATATTCAAATACTGCAAACAATTTGTATACAATCACTATTTACTAAATTTCAAACTGTTACTGAGTGTGAAATTTATGATCAGCTCATGTTAGCTAATTATAACAAATTACTTTTTTTATTAACAGTGATTGTATAAACAACAAGCTATGTTCAAAGATAATAAATATGTCATAAGAATATAATTAAATTGTAAAATACTTCTAAAACAAAACAAAATCAAACACAATTTATCTGTACAAAGCATTGTTGACACTGCAAATGCACACAAATAATACTCAAAACAAATTAAATGTTTGTTGTAAACTGTTCAAAGTGCAAAAAAAAGCAAATTGCTACAAAATTTAACAATGGATAAAACTATAACTAATGTTTGAAGCAAAATTAATGAAACACAATGAGGAAAAACAGCAACCTGCAACTAAAAATACAAACAAAATGAAACAAATACAAGAACAAATACAAGTGCAAAAAACAAGAACAAATTACAAGTGGTGTGGTTGTAAAAATAATAATATATAAAAAATATATATGAACAAAAATATAAATTATAACAAAAATTATATTATTTTTTTGATTCAGACCTCCAAATCATATACAATAAAATGTCCTTGTATATATTTTTATGCAAGCATTTGTGAGTCTATTTGTACAATAATTTTTAATCATATCCCCTAAAAAAATGGATAATTTGGAAAGTATTCAATAATAATCTTCAATATTTCGAATTTAATACTTTTTTTTATATGCAAGAAAGACTTTGTATTGCTTAAAAAAATAAACAAAACAATTTATTTTTTGTTGGTTTAGGGGAAAACAATATTAAATAATATTCTGAATCAGTTTGTTAATCCATGATGGTTGAATCATGGATGTAACAAACAATTTTACCTCAAAAAGTAATTATCTAATTAAACATATAGGGTGGTTTAAAATAGGATTACAATAATTCAGATACTGATTCTAGGGGTAAATATACAAACTTATGTCTCAAAATGCTTCATTGTTACAGCTAACAAAATACTTGTTTCACTTCCAGATTTCGATACCAAAAGTGAAAAATGAAGCTAAACTGTAATTCTTGGAACTCAAATTAAGCAACAAATTTTATGGTTTTACAGTAGACGCCCTCTAGTTCGGCTTCTGTTGGATCGGCCGCTGGATGGTTCGGCCGGTCCTAGGAGGGTGAGTCATATCGCCTTGAATGTTATGTCACGTTTATCTTTTATCTTGAATGTTTAGTCTACTCCGGTCGTAGAAGTACTGTACAGTAAACTATTTACTGTATGTCAGTTTAGTTTACGGGTGAGCTTGTAATTGGTCGATCGCACTTAACCTGTGACAAACGGTTTGGTTATATGTAGTACGTACTGTACAGTGAGATTGATTGATCTGTAATTTTTTTTTATCTGTGTGTGAATGTTTTTTGCTGTTTAGTATGTAGGACTGTTTTCGGGAGTGAACGTTGTGAGTAAGTGTGAGTTGTACGTATGCGAGGTAGCTTTGAGAAAAATGTTTTCTAAAATGAGTGAAAAATGTAAACATACTTTTGTGACAATGGAACAAAAACTCAGTATCCTAGAGCGTCTAGATAAAGTTGAATCGGTCCAAAGCCGCTGCAACAGTTGTTGACGTGATGTTTATGAGAAAATGGCGTGACTATGCTTTCAAAAAACTCTTAATCAGAAAAAGCAAAAGAAAATAACGGATTCCTTTTAATTTTTATAGGTTATAAGTCAAGTAATACGTGTTGTACAGTAATTTTCTCAAATACATTTCTGGTTTGTTTTTACAGTACGTACTGTAATGTGTTTTTATGTTCAGTTTTATCCTTAGTACGGTATCGGTATTTACTTTTTAATATGTGTTGCAAAAATGTATCTATGAGTGGCACAACATGACAATTCAACCAAGAGACGTCAAAATCTTCTCTTTGGTAAGTACATAATGTTGTAAAAATGTTTAAACAACGTCTTTTGTTGATTTTTAAGCATAGGTAATGTATTTAATAGGGATATTTAAAAATTTTATAGTACATCTGGATAGTCCAGCCATTTTGAAGTCCGGCCAGTTGTCCGGTCCCGAGGTGGCCGAACTAGAGGGAGCCTACTGTATTATTATTTTTTTTTATCTGGAAAAATGAATAAAACAATTAGAACTGTGTCTCCAATAATTTTTGAGAAAACTTGTGTAAAATACAAGAAATTGGAGTTGAAAACACTTTTTAAGGTTTGGTGTAAAACAGTTTTGTTAAATGATTAATAAATCTCTAAAACCTTTAAACAAAACTTGTAATGAATTTAATTCTGAGGAAATAGATGTAAATAAAGTCAATAGAAAACAAACTCAAATTATATGAAATTTTGTTCTGTTTAAAATTGCAATATGTTTCTGTCACAGTCAGTTTTGTTTTTAATAAAAATCGAATTTCTGTAACTTGAATTTGTTTTCTATTGACTTTATTTACATAAATTTACTCAGAATTAAATTTTCTAAAAGTTTTGTTCAAATGTTTCATTAGTTTATTTAACAAAGATACCTAAAAAATATCTCTATTTAAACTCTTCTTTGTATTTTAAACAGTTTATTCAAGAAATTATTGGAGATACAGCTCTAATACCTATTTTATTCAATATTCAGGGTCAATATACAACCACAAATATATTTCTTAATTTGGGTCCCAAGAATCGCAGTATGGCTTCATTTCACTTTTAGAGGAGAAATTGGGGCATTTCACTAACTGAACTCAGGCTAAATGAAGCGTTTTCAGGCATATACCTTAGTTTTACTCCTAAAATTAATTTCTGCAGTATTAGCATTTAATTTTGAATCATCCCGTATATTAACACGTTGTCTCACTAAAGATATAATATATAGGGTTTTCTATATCTAAATTGCTTAATCAGATTTTATTTTGCATGTAATAAGATTGCACTAAAAATTGTCAGTGGTAAACCAATACATACATCCTCCTAAAAATGTGCAATAACCACACCCTATTTCCCACCATTAATTTTACATATCTAAATTTCTTCTTACAAGAAAAAACATGGCTTCTTTTTAACGTATTAACAACTTGACAATAATTATCAATCGAATGTGCTCATCGCCCAGTGGCGGCTTGTGAGTCTTTAACAGTAGAGATTCACATTGATCAAACTGTTATTTATCAAACTATATGATATTTTTAAATGAAGACAACTTACAACTATCTGTGCATAAACTGAATTGGTTATCTAAAGACTATAATTTGGAAATCTTTGTACGGAAGTCTAAGACCATGGCGTTTCTCATTAAAGATTCGATCTAAACCAGAATACTAATTGAAAATCAGACTCTGGATCAAGTATCACATTTTAAGTATTCAGAATGTGACATTACTTGTGAGGATGATGAAGATGTACTATATAAAACAAACAGCTATCAGAGAATTTATGGGACTATAAGAAAAAAGCTCAAAGGAAAACTGTAAGAGATCCGCAAATCAAACTTTATATCAGGTCTCATGTTGTTGTACAGAAAACACAGAGGTTTCTTAAATCTGTGAAGGGTGTACATGTTTGGACCACATCAGGAATGAGGATATAACACAAGAACTCAAAGTTTGATTAGTGACAGATTAAGCAACCGAATATAAAAGATGATGGAGAAAATATGTTGTGTGCATATTTATGGAAGGTATTTCTAAAAAAAGCTCTCCGTTACAGGCCTTCAGATAGAAGAGATGTTAGTAGATGGAATATGAAATTGTGAAGCCAAAAAGGCGCATCATACCTAATCCTGGAGAGATAGAAGACATATCGTAAGTAAGAGAGAAAATATTAAATACAATTCTCAATTCAAAGTTTATCTTTCTGATAAATAGTGTGACAAATAATATTGATTATTTTACTAATAGATCTCGAACATCCACATCTTATGCATGTTAAGTAAAACAAATACTATAGCATTTGAAAATAGGTTTTTTCCGCACCCCTTCCCATACTCTTTATATATCTTTTATATATTATACATGTCAGGGAGTATACTATACTTCAAAATCTAGCCTTGTGATAGATTACCACACTTCAAAAATTATTACATATTATATATATATATATATATATATATATATATATATATATATCATTAGGCTCATGTAGCCTAATGAAACAGCCGCCACTGGTTTTTGTAATTACATGGTGACGCTTTTGCTGTGATGCTGTTTAACATTATCAATAAAAAGAATATTGATACTTGATCTTTTATTTTTTGATACAGAATAAATTAATTTTCATATTAAAAAAATCATGAACCATGTAGTTATGCAAGAATAATTATTATTATTTAATCTAACTCCCACTTCAAAGCTGAAAATAAAAACACACCATTAATCACGGTTATAAATGTTTTTATCTTTCACTAATTGGTAAAATTTCTGAAAAAGAAATGCTATTTTTTACAATTATTTATAAAAATCAAAAATTATTTTGATATAACTAAAATCACAATTCTAAATATAAAGAAAAAATCACTAGTTTTATCAGGATTTAATGCTAATAAGTTGCAGTTGATGTGACACATTTTTGGTGCACAGTGCTTTCTCTAACAAGTTCTATAGAACTAAGTACATTAGAGCATTATTGATTGAAAAGTAAAACATAATGCCATCACCCCATCAAGGAAAGCTAATCTACAACCATATATTGGGTTGTATATGCTTTTATTTTCTTAATTTTGAAGGGGATTCAGAAGAGCAAAGAACAAAATAAGTACAGCCTAAATAATTCACAACACATCTAAATTATTTTACCAGCAAAACAAGTCAAGGGTTTTTGTGTGTTATGGTGAAGAAATGACAATTCGAATATGCTAGAAATTCTAAATAAATTAAACTTACAGTAACTAAATTGTAGACTTAGGCCTAACCTAAAACATATGCCCTCATAAATTATGTAACTGAATAACTTCAATATTGAATTGAATTATTAAATTATTTATTCTAATCATTAATCAAAAATGTACTGAAGAAATGGCAAGGTTAAAATATTACACATACATAAACAATGACATGATCTATTGTATCCAACCAACACACTCCACGGGTCTATTTTCGATTCATATTTTTTAATATATGTAGGCTACAGTAGAACCAAAGTTATCCATCCTCAGATCAAGTGACACCTTGTATTAACCGACTATGTAATTCTTTATTTGAATGTTCCAACAGAAAATGAAATGTTCGAGGCTTTCAACCCCTATTATTTTGTTTATACCAGACGTGTCCAGAAAGTAAGTACCGTTTCAATCCAAGGTCATCCCAGAGGTAAGTCCGCATGAGGGCGACTCTTCATTGTTAATTGGCTTTTCACAGACAGCATTACAGTGAGACCATAGTGAGTTTTCAGTTTCTTTTAATCATGTAAAGTGATTAATTCTATTCAATATAACGCCGATTATGAAATATGAACAGTTATTAGTTATCGGTATTTAAATGCAAGAAATATCAGACTCATGGAAATTCATCAGCAGATTTGTGAAATCTGTGGTAAAAATGCAAAGAGTGATGGAACGGCGAGAAAGTGGGTGGCTTTCTGTCATCTACAATGAATTGGTAAGGCAAATGGATGAGAAAATTCGCCAGGATGGTAATTACCAGATTTCCTTACTTTATAAATGAGTTTTCTCAAATTTCAAAAAGTGTTGTTCTTCATGAAATTGTGACAAGACTGTTTAGGTTATCAGAAAACATGCTCACTGTATGTGCCCAAAATTGTTGTCTGATTGCACAAAATCAAATGAATTGGAAGTGATTTGCAGTTTCTCACCTGATACAATGATGAAGGGCATACTTTTATAAACCTAATAGTGACAAAATTGACAAGACCTAGATGTCACTGAAAAAAATCACATGTTCAAGACCGTAATTCCAACATGAAAAATTATGTGCAATGTATTCTGAGATAAGAAAGGGGTGTTACTGGTTGATTTTTTCCAAGAGGTAAAACAGTAAATATTGAATAGTATGTGAAACTCTCAGAATACTCCACCATACAATTCAAAAGAGAAAGCAGAACATACTTAGCCGTGGAGTTGTTTTGCTTCATGACAACACTCGACCACATGTCGCTCATTCCACATAAAACCTGATCACACAGTTTGGCTGGGCGCACACCCATCTTACAACCTAGACTTGGCATCAAGTGATTACTACTAGCCAGCTAGCGCTATGATGGATGATATAAAAGATGCTGTGCAACAGTGGTTATCATCACAGGTAGGATTATTCATCAAAAAAAGGGGGTACAGAAAAGCTAGTAACCTGATATGACAATTGTCTTAATAATGGTGGAAATTATGTAGACAAATAGTGGAACCCCTTTTCTCTTAAATTTTTTTTTTTAATTGTATAAATATTTTATATCACAACAGTATTTATTTTGGGAACACATCATATATATGACTACTACTACACATATCAGCTGACATGACATTTAAGTTAAATTTTGTGTGTAAACTGAATATTTATACATTTTTTATAAGCCCTAAATATTTTCCCAAATGATTCTATACTAAACAGTTTACACAAATAGTTTTGCATTTAGGTAATATATTTTTAGTTATTAATAAAATGGAATTCATTCCTCTGATTAACAACCTGTTACTGCATTCTGAGATTCTACAGTACATAAGCAAAACCATTTTAGAACACTATTTGAATATTTAAGAAGAGTGACTGAATATTGTTACCTGTATTTGCATTAATTTGAAAACATAACTAAAGAACAATTAGTTGACATAAATTACTTTAGATTTTCTAATTATGACGGAAGCTTATAAAAGATTATGATTATGTAAAATTAACTTAAGAAATGACAAGTTTATACGTTGAATAACATCTGCACCACCTGAATACATTAATTCAGAAAAAAACAATAGATAAATAAACATTTGTAATATAAATGAATTGATGAAAATAGTAAAAAGACAACTTGAACAAAATGTAATATTTTTTAAACCTAACACTGCTTTAACATAAAACCTGTAAGATTAAAATCTTAAAATACATAATAGTACAGTGACATTCGTTAATATGATAGGAACTTGAAAACAAAACAAAAATTAAAAAAACAAAAGAAAAAATCATAAACAAAAATTGAAGCGATTAAAATTTTCTACATAATATTTTCAACCACAACAAATCGAAAATACCTAATACAAACGGGTTACCTCAATGAAAGATGCACGTTTTGATGTCGGTTCCGATGTATGATGAGTCGGTGTTGGCAATGAGGTCACCATGGTTAATTCTTCGCGACTCAGTGACTCTCGACTTTTCGCAGACAATGACTGACGTGAACTATAAATAAATAAAACATCATTAACATATACAAAATAATTTTTAAAAAACATTTTCAAACATGATTATAGAAAGACAAATTCTAAATTTTCATCTACCGTAAAGTGCTGTTTTCATCTACGGCATAGTTTCTGTGTTTCTAAACACGGCATAGTCTCCGTTCAGAAACTATGCCGCGGCCACGCCAGTATAAAGTTCGTATGACATTTGACGAAGAGTCAACCTCAGATAGATTTTATATTGTTTTTTGTGTCGTGTTATCGTGTGTGTTCAGTGTCATTATGTATTTTATTTAAGTGTTAAGCCTACACCTGACGAAGCCGGCTGTGAACAGCGAAACAGAGCTGTAGTGTTTCTACAACCACAAAAAAAGAAAAAAGAATTGCTCTGACTACTAAAAAGGTAACTAATATATATATATATATATATATATATATATATATATATATCAGCAATTCGTAAAAAGCGAATAAACTTTATAGTTTTACATAAGATTATAAGGAATATAACAGTATTGTTAATTTTATATATTAGTAAGCTAAACAAATATTTTACAGAGGACAATTTAATACAGTATGTTGTATGATACAACCCTCAGTTTTAAGAGTCATAATTTAGATGACTTGGAAATGAGCGCATTTATACCAAAAAATATAGCTTATCAATATTTCTATGACCACAATCTTGAAATCAGTTTGAATTAAAGCGCAGTATAATGCATAAGGACAACTTACTGGAGCAAGTAACCTTGGAAACACTATTGATGAGAAATTAACTTGGGAGGATCAGATAATGTGTGTAGTCAACCTGACTCAAATGTTAATCATTCAATTTGTTATAGAAATCCTCTCGCGAACCAAAGGATTCTATTGATTTCCAAACAAGCTGTGTAAGAAGCTCAGTTTGTGATCTTCCCCTTATGAATGTTAGCATATTGTCCATTGACAGTTTTGAGGCTGGCATATTTTGGACTTTCTTTGTGTCATATGAATTATGGAATCACTCAATGAGATAACTCCAACAAGCAGTTGACGCACAGGGTCTTTAGATTGCAGCTGCGAGCTATAACAGTCATGGTTAGTTTGAGCCTCAAAGATTCATACAAAAATTCATTTATAAGTTTGGATATTTTAACCCTACCATGTATGTACATTCTTGAAGTAACTGGAGTAAGATACTAATCTCGTATGTATAGCACTCTCTCAACAGTAATAAAAAATAGATATGCAATTTTGAAGTGTCAGGAAGCTGGAGGAGAAGAAAGAAAAAAATACATAAAATACAGTTTAATAATTTTAAAGTTTCCTTGTTATTGATCTGATTACTATTATATTAAAGACATCTGATTATTACAATATAAAATACGTGATAAAGGACCTGTTTTATTTAATTTCTAGTTTATAAACTCACTAAAACCGGTTAGAGTTGTCACAATTGTACCGTGTTTGGACTCATTTTGCGAGAAATAATATTTAGAGTTCAGTAATTAAAGTAAAAATTAGGTAAAGTTAAAATCTAGAAAAATTTGATTCTGTAGCACAAGGGCTAGGGTGATTCATAGAAGAACCATTAGCGGCAAGTAGGCCGAGCCACGCTTGTCAATGTGTCTGTGCGTTGGGGAGCGAGGGTCGCCCAAATCCTTCAGAGTGCATGGCTGTTTGGACAAACTGTAGATTAAAATCTGTGATTTGGATATGATTAGTCAAAAATGAGTTTTAATAACTTTAAAAAATGTTTATTAATTGAATAGTTTTTGGAATAAGTATTTCATAATAAACTATTCATATAACTTATTTTTGTTGAACTTGATTAATATTAACACTGTCGGCACTCTTCAATAGAAAACAAAAAAGTAAGCTAGTTAGCCGAAATTCTGAGAATTGCAGAAAGTACATTTCTGGAGAATAGGATTTGTTTACTAGTTCCCACGATCCCCTCCCAAATATTAGTCGACTCGGTACGTTAGTCGGCTAACTTTACAAAGAAATAATCAGCTGCTTCTAAGATAATAGTCGACTATTTTTACAATTAATACAAAAAATAACACAAGTTAAATACTGCAGTATTTCTGTTTTTTTAAACCATAAAAAAAATTTATTATTTTTTTAATTCTTTATAATGAAATTTCTATGTAACGAACTTTTTCTTTGGAACCTTCAATTTCGTTATATGGAGGTCCTACTGTATATAGTTTATCTATAATTTTATCATTTTGAAAAAAATATGAATAATTGTTTTATTGGATCCTTTTGCAATAAGTATTTGAAGAAAATACAAATAATTAAATAAAAAAAAGTTTTCAAACAATAATTTGAAAATTATGAAGGCTCTTAAAACGTTAATAAAATATACGAAAAAGAAATATTGTAAACAGAGATCAGCCCAGATGAAAATTTAATATTTGTCTTTCTACAACACTACATGTAAAGTATATTATATTGTTATTAATTTAACAATTAAAATATCAATAATTGAATTTCAACAGATATTGAAATCATAATAACGCATTAACAAATTTTGATTTTTTTTTTTTAAGGTTTAGTTAATAAATGGAAAATAGTTTCAAAAACATTATTCAAATAAATATTTTTCTACAGTATTTTCATATTAAAAAACCAGTGTTTTGTTAATAACGTAATTTTCTATAATTTTTTTAATATAACAGTGAAATTTACAAAATTTTCAGTTTTTAACATTCACTATTTTTTCCTAATATTATAAATTTGCTTTCCCAAAAAAACTAGAAAACATATTATATTATTTATAAAATTACCATAAAAAATGCAACTTTTGTTAAATTCTCACTTTTTCCTACATTATAAATTTTCACTTGCTGCCAGGGCCAAATTATTTAAAAAATTGATATACACTGGTACCTTCCTCAGATTTGTATTAATAATATAATATAGACTTATAATTTCTGCAAAACATTAAAAAAATTGTCTGCCACTACAGAATAATGTATAGTACGTTCCACTTCTATAGGCTCTGTAGGTTTTTTACTGATAACATTTTGTGAGTTAGCAAGTGACCAATATTTTGTACTAAAGTCATTATGTACAAATTTCATAAAAATCACAAAAAAAAATCCCTATTATTAACTGTACGGAAACCACTTCAGTTTCGAAACAATTAATGGTCCCTCCAAATACAAAATTTTTGTAAAAATATCTTTTTAATCACAAAAAGAAGCACAAAAACACAACTACTTTTTACCTTAAAATTTCATTTAGTGAGAAAATAAAATAAATTAATTTTGTAATTTTATTTAAATTCAAACTATTATTATTTATTTAGATTACTCTAAAAACCCTACAGATTTGGACAATAAACAACTTAATATAAAACAAATCAAACATAAAAATGAAATCCTCCACCTCACTTAAACATATAAGATGCAACAAATATAAACAAACAAGACATAATAACAAATATAATTATTTATAAAGTTGAAACAATTACATGCACATTTTTTTTCTCATTAATAAGACAGCTGAAAACAAGATAAAAAAATAATAATAAAAGTATACAATATACAGTATAAAGAACACATTGAAGAATAATAAATAGTACAAACTATCTCTGGGGCGTTGGATGAAACTGTTGAATATTTAATACAAAAATACAACATATATAAACGTTAAACAAATAGTCAAAATCATTTAAATTAACAATACTTTTAACAAACTTAAAAATATTTTTGTAAACAATAAAATCCTGATTAGACAAAATTCATGTTAATGGAAAGAAATGATTCAAAAGTTTACCATAAAATATTACAGAACTATTATTGTTGAGTTATTTTGATTTAAATTACATATAACAAATAGTAAGAAGAGAAAACGTATAAGAAACAATGGAGAGATTTAAATTCTAACATTAAAAAGATTACAGTATCTAAATTCTATAAAAATTATATGGTAGAAACATTCCATACCCTCCCTCGGTAGTTTCAGATCACCAACACGCTCATCAAAAAAACTCATTAAGCGAATAAAAGACAACAATGTGTTATGACGGTTTATGTACAGTTACCACAAAGCGAAACATGAGGACATCGTTTCATAAACAATAAGACTATAAATAAATCAAACCTATCATGAACAGGCTAGGTTTCATATTCTAATGGTTGGTATACTTGTAATAAGCTATTTAAGTTAAATCAGCTTTAATATTGAAGTGGAGTTTATATTTGTAAAATAAAGACTTTTAGTGTAATACTTGAATATAACTGACTACATGATTCAATCTAACCTAACCTGATTGTTAAGTTATAACTAGGTTTGATTCTTATCACATTTATAAAACAACCATTTCTTCTTATTTTACATTAATTGTATGGTAATTTGTTTGTACGCTCAATCATGTTTTCAGAGTCTTGGTGATCAGAAACTGAGTGACACAGAGAAAGTATGAAGAGAAATAGAATGTATGGAATGTTTGCCACAGAAAGAGGGGTTGAAGAGAGAGTATGAAATACTTGTAACACATGTAGTTTCTAGAATTTAAGCACTGTTAATTCCGTCTTCAAGCTTATTTTTAAATATCTGCCCCATTTCTTACGGATCATTGCGTATATGTATATATTCAAGATTTTCCTACCCGGGCTATATCGTGACTCCTATCGGAGTTGGTGAATTGTAAGGCACAACCAAAATTAATAAATAAATTTGATAAAATAACCATCACTTCTTTAACAATATAACAAGTGCTAGTGGTAAAGGAACTTGACTACCAATTGTGCATAAGTTGCTGGTTCGGTAGATTCCAAAAAGGGCAATCACCGCCATCTTTTGGTGCATAATCAAAAAGCCAGTCGAATGTTAGTAATCAAGGAATGTTAGGGATATATTGGAGGCTTGATATGTTTATAATTTACATAACACTTATATCCGATGGAATATAATTGGTTCAAATATTATTATAACACATAAAAATAAAAACTAATTTGTTCACTTTCAAAGGCAAATATATCATTCTTTAAAAACATACAACAAATGTACAAGATAAGATTCGTGGGTGACAAAAGTGGGTGCAAAGCAATTAGAAAAGATGTGCTCATGTGGCATGATTTCTAAATGAAGGAGATTCATTGCTTAGTTTCCTAAAAATGTAATCTTTGTCTTTATTTTAACATGAATTACAAATTATGAATCAGTCATGAATTCTAAATGTTATAAAATTTAAATTATTCAATAAAATGTAAATTACATTATAAATTAAGAATGTAGGTTTTTTTAAGGTTTCCTACTAAAACTGAAGCCCAACGCCACACATCCTATATCTACCCAGAGACCAACGAGTGTGGATTATTTCTCTCACTTCGAGGACAGCTTGGAACATCCAAACTGACACATGCATTAAATTATAGTAAAGGGTGTTGTTTTAAATAAATGTCAAACATCTATTTGCCTATTTCTAAAGTTATACAAACTTATTTTTTTTTATATAAAATTCGTTAACAATTTTACACTGTTCTAATTTTCTTATAATTTTAATAAGTTTAACATTTCTGATACAACACTATTATTAACAACCAAAGAATAAACTTTCCGAATCTTACATTTGCTCAGAAAAGTATATACTGAATTGACTAAAAAAAAAAATTATATAATATCAAATTATCGATTACAATTAGTTTGCATTTTTAATCAATTTTTCCAGAGCTACAATTTTCTTTTTCTTGAGTTACTCATCATTTAGGTTATCAATCTAGTTATTTGTAATATTAATTTTGAAAATTATAGTGCATAATGCAGTGGCTGCAAGGTCATTTTACATTTTTTAAACGAACTATCAGGGAAATACCAAACCATTAAAATTTTATCTAAATTGTTAGAGCAGATTGTTGGTTTAGCTTTACAGTAAGGTATCCAAATTTTGAGTTACAAATATTATTAGAAGTTCAAATTTGATACGAAGGGAGGAACAGAAAACAGATATTTCCTCATAAATATACATCAATTTTGTTCACTAACACAATAAATTCTATACAGATAGCAGGAAACTAAAACACAGAATCTAGAAGAATAATTAAAACTAAATACATATTTCAGCATGCAGTGGACAGTTTTATCAACATTTGTAACAGTTTACAAAATTTAGCTTTATAATGACTCAACCATATCGGAAAAAAATAATAACAGAATAACACAAAGAGACAACCAAAGCACCAACATGTAAAATATTAAATACCATTTTTGGTGATTGGTGCATTCACTTAGTTTATTTAAAACTTCATTTTTTTTATGCTGTGCCCAACAGTGTTTATAGCCGTACAGCAGATTCAACATTAGAAGCTATGCGGAAAAGGGAAATTTAAGTAAATCACAAAACCTTTGTTAAAAATAAACCACTTATAAAGTTCAAGTAGTTAATTTAGGGATTTAAAAAAAAAAGTAAAATAGCTGTATAACACAATGTTAAATAGTACAGTACTGTAGCTTTACATTTAAAATTTTACCATACAAACACAAATCAAACTATAAAGATAACATGATTGTAATAAAGAAATAACGATATTTTCTTTACTTTGCATTGATACATTTTTAATAGATTTTACGTGTTAATAAGAAATCCCAATTTGTAAAATACATTGAAAGAAATATTTTTGAATTTTCTAAATAAATTAACATGTAACACTGAAAGAAAGTGCAGAATGAGCAAAGCTAGTGGTTACAAAACAACAGGACAAGCTACCTTGCTCGTGACGATGATAACTGAGCTGCAGGCGATGATTTCCTTCGAATGCTGCCACATTTACAACAAAATACAGTCAGGTCAATTATAGGTAAAAAACATATTTTGTTATACAATTTAATTAAATTTGATTCAATATTTTCATGTAACAAATAAGATTCCAAGTAATTTTACTTGTTCAATATTTATTATTTTTTTAACAGATCATACTGTTCAGTACTCTTGTTATGATAGATTTGTAAACATAATAAAAATAATTTGTACAATCGTTTTAGCAAAATAATCAATATGATGAAAAACATATTTACAATACTTGATGATAGTGGATTTTGGTTCATTTTATCAGACTTTACACGGCCTTCGTATGTAAAAGCCAATTTGAAAAAAAAAAAGTTTAATCAATCTTTTAAAAATAAATCAATTTAAATTATTTTGTATATATAACATAATAAGTTATGTGCCCTATTAAATTTTAACCCAATATATGTTATAGTTTGAAGTTATTTGTAAATGATGGAAGTTCAATTTTATTATTATACATTCTTCGGACATTTGCCATCATTTGTATATAAAACTAACGGACAATCCTATCAGCCAATCAAGTATAGAAGTAAGGCCATTATGGCTCCCATTATTTAAAAAAGAACTAAAGTTTGATTATAATACCCCTACAACTAAGAAACAAGCTGAAATTTTACCTGTTAAATCGCCACAAGGGGTTGAACCCGCTCTCGGGCTTGGAAGCTTAATACAACTAACAATAGGCCACTCCCCTAATAGTTTGTCACGCCTTCTGGACCACGTCACTTGTTGCTGTATCTTTGATACAACACGTATTTGACGTTAGTTGTGTGTTACCATGATTGTGTTTTTTGACTTCTCAGTTTTAGCTCTGAGATGCATGCTTAGATATTAAGGTTGGTGGTATTCTTATTTAATTTTACTTCTTACATAGGCTTAGTTTCTAGTTTCATGTTTCTTTAGTTTTTAGTCACTTGATAACGGAAATTGATTCTTATTCCCGAAACGTTGTGTTTTGATTTTTAACACACAAATGATGGCAAATGTCTGAAGAATGTATAATAATAAAATATGTTATAGTATTAGCAATTTAAAAAGCTTTCTGGTCAATTTCAAACTAAACCTTTTTTCTCTATAGAGTCGACCCATGTCAATGACAGTGGCCACGTGTCACAATATTAGAAAAGTATAATACAGTGATTGCTGTGTTTTAACTTTTGACTTTGTATAATGTATATTTGTGTTGTGTTTATAATTTCTTAAAGTGAAGACGACCTCTATAGACCAATTTTCTGAGGATGGAATAGAGTTCCGAAACTTGTGAAGAGTAAGTACATAGGAAGTAAATTCAGATAAATGGAATTATACTCGAATGAATAGTTTTTGAGATGTCGTCCAATACTTAAAGTTGAAGGTCAAAGATCAATTTGAATCTAATTTTAGCACTGTTCGTCAAACTAGACCTCAAGAACTATTGATAATAAGACGATTCTGTAATTTTTTCCTTTAAAAAAAATTCTATTTTCAATTGTTAACTATAATCTTCTGTCAAAAAATGCTTGAATAAAATAGTTGTTGAAGAAACTTATAATATCTCAGATTTACAATAAATAGTTTTTTTAATCAAACTAACCTAAACCTAGTTATTTGTAAAAAAAAAACTACTTAAATTCTTTTCAATTTCCTAGAAGATATTAAGTTTTTTGTTTTAACTTTAAAAATTTTCGTTTCAGACATATCTAAAGAACAAAATACATAAAAAACAAAACAAACAAAAACAGTAGATGTGCAACCACATATCTCCTCTACCGCTAAAAAGATGACATTTAAACTAATCATCTTGAGGTTGGTCACATGCCTTGGATGGTCTAATAATCCAATACGAAGCCTTAGAATTAAAATTTTGTTTTTAAAACTGAAAAATATCAAAACATTGGTAAGGCGAATTTTTTTCTATGCCTACTTTTCTCCCATGTGAAATACAAGGGAAAAAATTAAAAATTTTTATGAAACGTTTTATTTTCACGTATCTGAGACTGAAATTAAATAACCTTCCTTCATATTTTTTTATTGTGAAACTCTGCATGTCCCTGATTATTGACAAATTGGGACAAAACTAATTTCTCATTTTTTTTATAGTATTTAATGGAAAATATAGCGACATAATAATTCTTGAATTACACTCATCTTTTTCACAGCTGCTATCCAACCTGGATAAAAACTAGTATTAGTATAAAATGAACCATACTGCACTATAAAGATTTTTAGTTTTTAGTTTTTCTGAATTAGGGTTTGCTAAAATGAATGTTCTAAGTAAACATTTGAAAATAATATAAAATCATCAACTTGACTGATTCAGTTGTTTTATATAAAATAACAAAATTTGTGAAATTCACCGCTTACACTTTAATTTACCTGTGATTTTATTTTATTACTATACTTTGCAATCAATGATATTAATAATATTAATAACCATTATGTTATTTTAAATTTCTTGTTCATCCACATATTTTGTTTTGTTTAATGAAAAGGTTTTATGAGTCAGAAATGAAAAATAAATAGTTCAAGTTGCCAGTCATTTACTTAAAAACTGTTATCAAATTTGAACTCAGCACTTTAATTAAAAAACATTATGAGTTATAAACAAATTTTAAATACAAATTTTCAAACATTTGAGGCCTATGATATTTTCACCCTTAAGCAATTCTGATGAAAATTTAAATATTAACTCTAATAAAGTTTCATTTAGTCTTTCGGACTACCTGTTTTAAAGATAATGTATGATCATCACTTTAACGACAAATGCTTTTATGTTTGGTTAAAAATCTACTTATTCTGTGAAACACTAACACCACATCAAATTTTTATTACGTTTGAGTAAATCAGAACATTTATATAATGCTGAAATTTTGTGGTTAATTCATCACAAGAAGCTTGTGAATATTCACAAGGTCACATGCTAATATGTAATGTTTTTGAGAGAGAAGACAAAAGGTTGTTCACCCCCAATAAAACTATAAACCATAAACTATTTAAGGAATGAACTCTAAGAGTTTAATTGATCAGTATGTGATTTCAGTATATTCCAGTTCAAAATGGTGTTAGCAATTTCTTGTGTAGATGTGTAATTGTGGTAACTTACGATTTTTCCTGATCATATTCATATGGTCTTAGTTATTTTGTCACTCAGGTCTAGTTTTAGCCCTAGGTTCCTCACTAGATTACTAGTTTTAGTTTCGAACACAGTCTTAGGATGCTAGGCTATAATTGGCCCATTTCGTGTTTTTCATGTTCTATGTTTTTTATTTGATAACAAGAATTGACCCATACTCTCGAAACTTGTATTAATTTTTATACACACAAATGATGGTTAATGTCTGAATAAACTAAATCAATAATAGTTCAGCTAGAGATATAGCATACATCACGTCGCTCGTTTCAGAAAATGCCACTTCAGGTGAAACATTTGTGCGCAAGGCCGATCCCTAAATCTGGTCCTGGTTGGTTAAGTTAGGATAGATTGTGATTGTAAATTAATTTGTAAAAATTGTTGGTGCTTGGTAGAATCTTTTAAAAATTAAAAATAAAATAAAAAGAATTATATTTAACTTCAAAATAAATTTTTAATAGAGTGTTTTTCGATTGTATTTAGAATTGAGTTTACTATTATTGGCTAGTATTGTTAGCTAAATGAACGATCCAGAAGAATGAATAGCTATAAGCAGATTATCTGGATGTACTGAATTGTAAAACATAATGTTAAGATAATTAGTAAAGCCTGTAAATGTGAGAGATTTATGTTAATTTTTAACTTTGAAGTTTTAATATTAACAAGTAGAAATATAATGAGTTATTTATTAAGAGGTGTCATTTTGAAATTTCACAATATTTTTTTAATAAAAAACACTTGCAGATGTTATTTATTAAGTAAAAATAAAGCTGTTATAAGTAATAACGAAATAAATATTTTGATACAACTATAAAAATGTTGCAAAGACTATGTAAGCTTCTGAAATAACATCTACTTTATTCGAAAAATAAAATAATAGCAAACAGCCAACAAAACAATAAGTATTATAATTATTATATTCAAGATAAATATATTTTAGTACATTATAATTAACTTCAATTCATATAAGATGAACAAAATTAAATGAATGTAATAAAAACATTGCACACACATTCTCATTCACGAAACCAAATAAAAAACAAACAAAATTAATTGTCACCAAAAATAAAATTTTGTTATTTGTCAATTAAAAAACTGAAAACAAACCATGGATGCCATCATTGAAAAAATATTTACCGTATATATTTAAATAAGTACTACAACGAAAAAACTCTAACTTTTTTAGAGTCAGACTAATTACGCCCCCTATCTTAATTAATACGTAATAGTCTCGAATCCTGAGATTTTTAGCCTACAGGATTCGTTCTCGCGTGACAAAAAGAATAAGTTATCCAATCCACTGGAAGTTTTTGGCTTACTATCTTGCTGGCCTGGATTGAATAACTTCTTCGATAATTTGAGTTGCCCCAGATTACCGGTACCCCCCTTTTTATTTACGACTTCCAGTAACTGTATTTATGATTACCCTATTTCTCAGGGAGAACACGAATTTACTTTATTTTTGAATTTTAATCTCGCAGGTGTGTCCTTAGGAATACCTTTTTGATACAATATATTTTACCCTTTTTTATAATAACGAACCTGAAAATACAACATATAAATGTGTGACCAATTCTAAATAAAACACAGATTTAGAGGAAAAATTAAAAAATTAATTCTTTTAATTAACTGAAATAAAACAACTGAAATAATAAACTTGACACAAGTCAACAAAATAAAATTCAAACAATTTCTCTAATAAAATTAATGGATAATAACTAAATATTTTTCTTTTGAGCAGAAGGCAATTACTTATGAATTTTTTAAAATTGATATATAGAAAACAAAAATTTCTATTATTTCTGAATTTAAATTATTTAATTTATTAAATTTATTTATTGAAAAAGATTTTTATTCACACATGAGATTGACATTATCTATTTAATATATTTATTTAATTACACACAAAAAAAAACTATCTCAGGAAAATCAGTGAGACTCTAAAATCGGGCCAATTTTGCCCTTTAAAAAAGGAAATTTGGATTTTCTCAGACCTTGTCCGCCGTGTTGTCGATCCTGAGTCCTGAGATGCTGATGGTCCTCTGGTGTCTGGTTGGTTGAATTTCGATTAAAGTTGTCTTATATTTTCTCCATGGAGTTTAGAAGGCTGGCTAGTTGTTCGAATCCATTCCCTTCTATCGATCTCGCTGACGCTGTTTTAATACGTTGGCATTGTAACACTTAAACTTCTTCAAACTATTTTTTAAAAGAGACGTTCGGGCATAGTCACCCCTAGCAACTGTTCTAACAAATTTTTTTATGAGAGACCCTTCGGGCATAATCACCCCTAGCAACTGTTCTGCAACTTTTTTACGAGAGAGCCTATGAGATTCGTGCGGCTCTTTTTATAGCCAAAAACTATCGTATATCGATACCAATTTTTTTCCCTCACTGGACCGATACGATATTTCCATTTATGGTTCAATTCAATTCAATTTATTAGTCTGTTTGACAAATTTACATTTGTATTTAGACAAGTCAATAATCATGGATAAGATATGCTAATACAATAGCTATACATAATGAGTTACAAAATCCAACAAACACAATAAATCATTTAAAAGATAGAGACAACATACAGTTTATAATAAATAACATATACATATATATAAAAGAAAAATTATACAGTTTTAAAATTCTCACGTGGCTTTAAGCTTAGGTCAAGAAATTTCAAAGTCAAGTAAACTCTAGTACATAATTATTTCAACTTCAATTTTATATCAATCTGTATTGATCCGTTTTTGATAAATAATATATTTATATGGCACGTCAGCTTATTAAAATCAAATTTTAACATTAGAATTACAAAATTTAAATAAAACTCATATTCTTAAAAATTATGATAACACAAAATACACACACATAAAATTTAAAATCCACAAACTTCTTCTCTTCTATCCATTGTTATGACCTTAGCCAGTACATTTAATTTATACATGGGTACTCATTTTTTATAATAATAGGCTATAATGTGGCATCAAGAAACTCCCCCACAGTGTAGAAAGCATTGAACTTCAGCAACCGCTTTAATTTGTTTTTGAAAACACTGACTTCCATCGTTTCTTTAACCTCTTTAGGGAGTTTGTTCATGAAACGGACTCCAGTCTCAGACGGTAGCTTGTCGAGAGCTTTTAATCTATGCTTTTTGCCACGGAAGTCATTTTTATGACGGGTATTGTATGTATGCACATCAGTGTTTCGAGTCACAGTACTCTTATACTTGTAATGTAAAATTACTTCAAAAATGTACATACAGGGAAAGGTCAAAATACCTAGCTTTTTAAATACTTCCCTGCAAGAATCACGATGGCCCAGACGAGCAATAATTCTTACTGCTTGCTTTTGTAAACTGAAGACCCTTCGGATCATTTGCTTTGATGAATTACCCCACAGAGCAATTCCATAATTTAGGTGAGAAGAGAATAGACCAAAGTATGCTAATTTTAAAATGTGTTCTGAACAGAACTTTGCCAGTGACCTGAGCAGAAAAACTACCGAACTCAGTTTCTTGCACAGCTCACTAATGTGCTCTGCCCAAGACAATTTGCTGTCAAGGATGAGCCCTAGAAACTTTAACGATGATACTGTCTCTACTATTTGCTCATCCAACACTATATGAAGGCCTTCTTCTAAGACCGGCATTAAACCAAAAAGCATGCACTTGGTCTTTAATGTGTTTACTTTAAGATTATGTTCATAAAAATACTGGCAAGCAGTGTTTACTAGGATAAATGCATTTATTTCAGTATCACATAGTCTGTGCCCTTTCAGACTTATAGTGGTATCATCAGCATACTGAATTAGACCACCGCTCCTAACACTGAAGTGTAGATCATTCATGTATATAATAAACAATACTGGACCCAAAATGGATCCCTGTGGAACTCCATAATTGAGGTCAACTGGATCGGATAAAGTATTTCCGACCTGAACCACTTGTTTCCTGTTAGTCATATATGACTTTAACCAATCAAGTGGTACGCCTCTGATCCCATATGCTTCTAATTTATTAAAAAGTAAATGAAAGTCTACACAGTCAAAAGCCTTGGACAGGTCCAGAAATACACTTAGTGTATGTTCCTGCCCATCCATTGCTGTTAAAATATACTCGATTAAATTAATAATAGCATCAATTGTTGTCTTCCCTTTCAAGAATCCAAACTGGCTTTTAACAATAATGTTCATTTTGTTCAAGAAATTTTGAAGACGATTCAGAAAGAGTTTTTCGAAAACTTTACTGATTGCAGGAAGCAAGGATATAGGACGATAATTCGTCATCATTGCCATGTCTCCATTTTTATAGATAGGGATGACTTTAGCTATTTTAAAGTAGTCTGGAAAGATACCTTCCATGAAGGAATTGTTCACCAGAATTGTGAAAGGCTTTATCAGCTCTTGAGAGCACTTTTTCAAAAGCCAGGTAGACACTCCATCCAATCCAGAAGACTGGGAGTTCTTTAGGCCTATGAGTGTTGCTGCCATCTCAGCTTCACACACAGGAAACAATGCCATCGAGGAGGAAGGGGAATATAAAACAGTATTTATATTTTTAGTAGGTTTTGATCCCTCTGGATTACCTATATTAGCGAAAAAGTGATTAAACATATTCGCCACCCTCGATGGATCAGCATAGCGATTCCCCTCCACCTCCAAGGTGATTGCTCCATTTGATTTCTCAGCCTCATTACCATTAATAATCTTCCAGGCGGTTTTAGACAAGTTATCAGTAGCTGCCATTTGTTTGTTAACTTCATATGCCTTAGCCGCACTGATGACTTTTTTGTACACTTTTTTATATTTTACAAAATAGTTCTTGAATGTTTCCTCTCTGGAAATTTTATTTAGTTCAGCTAACAGTTTTAATTTTTGACTTGACACCAAGATACCTTTAGTTATCCAGTAATGTTTTTGATTACCTGTTACTTTGGACTTGCATTTTTTAAAGGGACATGCCAAGTTTACATTATATTCAAAGTTTTTTATAAATTCTGAGACTTGCTCATTTACATTTTTTACTTGCTCAAGAAACAGCCAGCTTTCTCCTCGCAGTAAAAACTTCAACTGGGCAATGTTATGAGCACATGTCTGCCGAGAAAAGTTATATAAAGGCAGTAAATTTTTTTTATAATAATCAAATAAAACAATCTCCTGAGCATAATGGTCAGCGATACCCGATTGGACAATTCCAACCGATAACTGATCTTTGATTATATTAGTGATGGCATTGTCTATAGCTGTAGCTGACGTTGCCGCCACACGGGTAGGAGAGTCAATCAACCACATCAAGTCAAATGTTCTCAACAAGTCCTGTAACCTTCTGCAGAGTACACCATCTTTCAATACATCAACATTGAAGTCACCAATTATTACAAATTTAACTTTACTAACCAATAATTGATTCAAAATAATTTCTAACTGAGATAGAAAAACATCAAAATCACCACTTGGTGCTCTATAAATACCTATTACAACAAGATTGTTTAATGTTAACTTAATACCAGTAACCTCAAAATGTTGTTCTATACTTCTATCTTTACACATTCTTAAAGTGTTTGTTTCAAAGTCACTTCTTACAAATACAGCAACCCCTCCACCTTTCTTTTTTGTTCGGCAATAGGCTGATCCCAGTTTATAATTTAATAAATTAAATTGCTTGATATTATGCTGGTTAAAAGCATGTTCAGTAACGACAAACACATGAGATTTCATAGAATCCAAAAGAATATCTAATTCATCCACTTTATTGGTCGCAAACTGGGCATTCTGATGCAAAATAGAAAAAAAGTCCACATTATCATTGGACACTGCAAACTCAGTTCGGTTTAAATTTTTACATTTACTATTCTTAGACCGTTCCATTGTTACATCAGGCTGGAAGTTTACTGCCCTAAAAAATCACTAACCAACACTCCTGAAGTGGACCTGCCAGTCCGTAGCCACCTTTCCAACGGAGTCATCTTTGGTACACAATGATGTTGTATCTTACTGGAATGCTGCACAGTTGCTTTCGGTTTAGCTATCAACCACTTCTCCAACAATGTAGGTTTTCTTACACATTTCCCTAATACCTTGCTTGAATTTAAAATCAGTTTTGTGAGCCTATCTGTGACTATATTTTTCCCCTTTAGATTTATATGGTCACTATTTGTGAAATGGTTTGAAGAGAGTCTTTCATTCAAAAAGTTAATAGAAATTCTGCTTGGGTTTTTATTTTTTCCTTCATTAATTTTAGAATGTATACAGTTATTAGCTGAGTTCACTAGATATTTTCTCAGTAAAGTATTTTCGGAAGCAGGAATAGTATTTATAATAATATTTGTTCTGTGCGAAATTGGGATAATTTCACCGACTGATTCTTTTATGGCATTACAAAAGTTTCTACCCGGAGAGATGTCATTGGAACCGCCAAATATTATGAGATGGTCTTGTTGCGTTAGATTTGCAGCAACCTGTTTAGCCGATTCGGCTATCTTTTTAATTGGAGCGCCCGGATGTATAATTCCGGTAACCTCATATTCAGTTCCTAAACGATCTGATAGCATTTTTGATATGTTTCTACCATGACTATCACCCAAAACAATAATTTTCTTTTTTACTTTCTCCCCTCCGGTCTTCAAGGACTTGCCTAAGTTTTTATTCGTTTTAAGTGGGCCTAAGCCACTTTTAGGAAGTTTTAGTGGTGTAAATGGTTCAAGATCGGCAAGCGGCGAAAATCTATTTTGAACATCTAACTCTGCTGGAATTGCACAATTTTTTATGGTATTTACTTTACATCGTTTGTTTGGGCAAACCCATCTCAAATTTGAGCTTTTTTTAAGGTCTCTTAAAAGTAATTCATTTTTTTCCTGCTCTTCAAGAACTTTTAGTTTAAGATAAGTGTTTTGTTGTGTAACTGAAACCAACTCTGCACCCATTTTTACCAATACATCATTTACTCTATCAAGTTCAAAACGTAACATATTAACTTGATCCATTAGGGCACTATCTATTTCTGGCTCATCAAACCCTTGAAAACCAGAAGAGTTCATACTACCATTACTGTACATTGTAAAATCAGACAGTGAAATGTTATGAAATTGAACACAAACAAAACAAATTCTTCTTTAAAATGTGTGTTTAGAATAAAAGGCAAACAGTCCACTGAAAGTCTATTCCTTGTCTATCCTATGTCAACATAAATACTGGAAAGCAAATAGAATACCAAGTTAATTACAAATAACCCGTCTTATCTAGATCAAACAAATCCCTACACTAACTCCATCCACTGTTACTTTGCAATTAATAACAGGAAACTGTTTTAATGTTTCTTCACTTTTCTCACTCAATACTTCATCAAACACAATACAAAAACACTGTATATGTAAAGCACTTTTAATAAAAGATTGTCACCAATTTCCACATTAATACAATGCTTATGTCCACATCAAAACCAACACAAATCAGCAGCAACATGAAAAGCAGCCTCAGTTATCAAATATCAAATATATAATGGTGTATTTCTATGCAATTTCTTGATTATTTTTGGTGTAGGGGGTTCAGTTATTTCTTCTTAATTTATTTATTATGTTTACTGTTTTTAAATTGTCCTTTTTAATCACTTTGTTCTAATTAATCCTTTAATTTATTTTTGCTGTAAGTTGGTATCCTAGCTCCGCCTCTAACTACGTCACTTATCCTTGAACATTTAAACCCTGCAACTTGTAACTGGCCGATGAAAAAATCTACATTGTTTTCCTTTTAATTGTCTATAACACTTTTCCTAACAGTTTTTGCGTTTTTTCTTAACCGGTGTATTGTAGCTCTCGACCGCGGCAATTTCCCGCACTTCGAATGACATTTCTCGGACTATTCATTCGCCTTCAATAGCTTACGTAAGAATTTGCGTAATTTACAGTTTTTAATTCTTACACCTTTAAAGTTTTTTCTTTCAAACTTTGTAACTTTGTTTATTTCGTAATTTAAACGCACTAGCCGTGATAACACAATTCTACGACTTCTGGTAGTGATGTAATCCCGTGCATATTTTCACACCTTTGGGTTTGGGGTTTATTTATTAACTGATTTTCCTGAAATTTACACAACTTTTAGCTATTAGGTTTTAACCTCTTTTTGCAAAATTTCCACTTCTTATCTTTTTTCCTTTTCATAATATAGCGTGAAAACCATAACTCTTTTGTTTTACTCACATTTAAATTTTTAATCATTAATTATAGTATAACTTTATTTATTTAATTACTTCTATACAATCCTTTTTTCAAAATTTATTTTTATTTACTTTTATTAGCTTTTATACTTAACCTTTTCTGCTAACTTTTTAAATATCAATTTTTTTCAAATTTTATCAAGAATACTTTTAACTTAAAATTACATTTTATTTTCAAAAATATCAAGGTTTTTTAATTTTTATTAATTTTGAAAAATTTTAAATTCTTCATTTAAATATGCCGTAACGCCTGTTAGTTAATATGAAATAACAGTACTAGATATGTATTGCATACAACTTGTATTACAACTACATATCCTTATACATTATTATTTCATACTTTCAAAATTCATAAAAAATGATTTTTCAATTCAAAATCCGCCGACATAGGAATTTACCGTTAGAACAAGTCGGTAAGATTTGACCTTGGACCATTTCATAGTTCAATCTCACCGACCGGCTATAAGCAGTAAAAAGTTCTACAAAACATCCAAACCTTGCATTGGGATTATTTTTTGATATTTTTCTTTTTTGACCAAAATATAACCCCATACAACGAATTTCCGTTGTAGCTCCCTCCTTATGTCAGCCACGTTGAACTATTTTCAATATTTTATGAGTTATGACATAACATACGATACCCCATATTTAAACTTCAACAACCTTCAAAATTAATCTCACCTTGTTCCCTGTTCTGCCTTTTCTGCTCCTAGATTTCTAACATAATACATGATACATCTTTATATTATACATTAATTCATGACATTTATTTATAATATTATATTGATTGTTTATAATTGTTTTTAATTGTTTTTCTTATAATTATTTAGTTCACTTCACTTTTCACACTATATTGGGACCTAACACTTTCCTGAGATAACTTGACATTATATAATCTACATACCTTAACTTCTGGCTAATTCGATTAATAACAAAGTTCCCCAGTCAAAACGTTTCAATTTTAATTTTAATTTTAATTAATTTACTGTTTTCCCTTAGTCAACTTACCCCTTTATTTTTCTTTAAAATTTCCCCTTTGATTTTTTTATTAGTTATTATTATTAAAGTTTTTTATTTTATTTTATATTATTTACTTTTTCTAAAAAATTTTTTGTTAGGTTTTTTCGTTTGAACTCGCTGAATCCAATGATGTAACACTTAATCTGGTCCTGATTTTAATTACAATTTTTCTCTGTTGTGATTTAGTATAATTGTCGACATTCCATTCCCTTTGTATTTTTTCAACCTTGTAGTTCCGTTAGCAGACTGACAGTAGACATCCTAAGTCAATATTGTCTTCCTTGACCTAGCCAACATAACCTTGCTTCCGTTACTCATTGAATCTAAATATTATGTTTTTAATCTGCTTACGGTTTCATTCATTAGGGCTGGTTTCCCGTTCTGACATCAAACCTGTTTTTAGTATGCCTCTGGATACTTAATTTAGTCTTGCAGCATGTTAAATCCATTAACCTATTATTTTTATTTATTATTCAGCTTGATTATACTATATCTTGAATTTTCTTATAACTACTGTATTAGTCATTTTCCTTTTAAACGTTGTATGCTTATATTTCTTTTTACATTTATACAGGGTTTTCATAATTCATGTCCTATCCTAAACCCTTGTTTATTTTTACTTTATTTTTAGATTTTATGCTCCATAGTAGATTCGTAAATCCTTTATATCATATTTCCCTTTAATTTTATTATTATTTATATTTTTTACAATGAAAGTCTTACTACCTACTTTATTTACACTTTCAAATAGACCTGTATATTATAATTTCTATTATTTTTCCAAATAAATCCTTACAGCTAAACATATTTTTCATCATGTAATATAATTTGTTCCTTCCCAGGTGTCCCTAAGCTTTTTGTATCTCCATTATTAATTCCGTCTCTATTTCTGATGGAATCACTAATTTCCATCGGTTTTTTACATATTTATATAACAATTCATTTTTTTCTCTGTAACTTCTATTATAATTATTTATTATGTTTAATCTTACTACGTTCTAAGTTTTCGTCTTGTTTAAGCCCAAAGTGTTGTATTTAATATTGTAATCTTAAATTTTTTCTTGGCAAAATAACGTTTTCTTCGGTTTCCTGGTAAGGCCGCCATCTTGAAACTTCTGAAATATTTCTTCCAGATGTTGTAAGTGTTCTTCGAAGGTTTCTGACAAACATATCAAGTCATCGACGTAGCTAAGAGTAAATTCTTCCACCTTGTGTCCTAATGTCAAATCAACCGCTCTTACTAAAGCAGCCATTGAATTCTGTAACCCGAATGGAACTACTTTGAAGTTATATACCTTATTCTCAAAAAGGAATCCCGTAAATTGTTTTGACTCTTCTGACAGCGGTATTTGCCAGAAGCTCGAGGTTAGGTCAATTTTACTAATGTATTTTTTACTTCGACCCTTCCGGAGAATATCTTCCATTGGTGGTGCACTTTCATGATCGGGTACTATCAGCTGATTTAACTTTCGGGCATCCATGCACAGACGGATGGACGAGTCTGGCTTTACCACTACGACCATGGGGTTGATATATTGTGTTCGCGACCTTTCAATAATTCCATATTTTAACATGTGATCAATTTCTTCCCTTACTTGCTTTCTATAATTTAATGGAATTGGATAGTTCCTATTTACAAATGTTTTATCAGATCCTAATTTAAGCTCATGTTCATATTTATTGGACAAACCTGGAATTTCTGAAAAAATACTTTGGTATTTATTTATTAAATTTTGTAACTGTATTTCCTCTTGCGCTGTAAGAATAGTATTATGCGAATAATCGACCGAAACATTTATCTTGTTTACAACCCTTCTGTCAAAGTTCGGTTGTTTATTTATCGCTCGACCGTCTACCTTGGACTCTAAACTACTTTCTCTTTTTCTAACAGTATGGGCTGTACAACGTCTTAAATTTGTCTTCAGTTTCACGTGTGTTCTGTGATAATTCGGACTAAATTTAACACTATAATTTTGCTTGTTTTTATGTGAAGTACTCTTATTACTATTATTCAGATTACTTTTATTGTTTCTTCCTTTATTTAATTTAATTTTATTACGCGATTTATTATTACTTATTGAATTTTTAACATGTATGTGGAACTCTTCTTTGTGACGTAAATTTTCTTGTCTGTCCGTCGTGGTGTGTCGTCTTCGGGTTTCGTCAACATCGGTTGTGTCTTTTTCCTTAGAAACAGATAATTCTGGATTACAATTATCTGTTTCGTTTACTTTAGTGGATAGTGTTTTTAGTGATTTTGTGTTACAAGTGTGGTTTTTGGATCTAGTTTTATTTTCACGCGCGTCGATAGACATTCCAGGCAGTACCTTTATCCTACTCTGCATGTCCTTATTATTATATTTTTTATTTAATTGCTTATTCGTCGATTTATTTTTATTTAATTCCTTATTCGTCGATTTATATTTATTTAATTTATTTTTCTTTTCCTCCCCCGATAAGTATCCTATTCCCTTGAATATCTTATCCCCTTCTTCATTAACTAAGACCCTGACCGACTCCTGCATACACTGTTCGGGGTTGTCACGTTCTGGTAGTCTCATCCGGTTTTCTATCCACATTTCATCTCTCTCCCTCCCTCTTATCAAAGTTTGTTGATTTTTATTATTAACCAACACTTTGTTATTTGCTGTATCTTTTAATATGCCTTCGGGTTGAATCCTTTTGTTCACATTTATCCCCTTAACATTATTTTTAAAATATACAGAATCATTTTTAAAATTTTTTTCTTTTAATTGACTTTTTGTTCCTACTAATTTTTCATAATATATTATTACTTCCTCCTTTTCCACATACAGTTTTATATATCGCTCTTCCATATTAATTTTAGCTTTTAATTCGTATAATACATCACATCCTATTATTATTCTGGACCTTAAATTTTTTACAATTAATAATTTTAATTCGATTTCCACTTCTTTTATTTTTATTGATATCATAACTTGTTTATTTACTTTATATGGTTTACTTTTAACTGCAGTTACGATTTCCACCCCAGTTACAGGGAGTTCCAAAATTTCAAGCCCTTCTTTCTTTAACATTAAATATAATTCTTCACTAATTAGTGAAATTTCGGCTCCTGTATCTATTTCTACCATAACTACATTGTTTCCTAGATTTACGGGTATTTTAGGAGTTTCCTCACTCGGTTTTTCTTTTAAGAAATATTTTTTATCTTTTTCTAATAAATCCCCTCGTAAATCTAAATGCAATCCTCCGACACACAGTTTAGATGTTTCCTGCGGACTCGGGATTAGTTTTTCCTCTACAATTTGTTTGGTAGAGACCGAAGCGCCCCTATCTCGCACTCCGTAGTGGAAGCCGCCTTTATCTTTCGTTATTTTCGAATTAAAATTAGAGTTCGTGGGTTGTTTGTAAACTGGTGGTTCAACATTATGACGCAGATTGTCTCCTGACGTTACATAACTCGATTGTTTACATTTATTTTCTGGTTGATTTTCCCTAGAATCACATCTGTTTTTAATTTTTGACTCGAATGTTAACGATTGACATTTATTATTTTGTTTACTCCCCCCTAATCTATTAGTAGAGTCGTAAACGCGATAATTTGGTTTCTTGCTTCCTCCTATCAGATTAGTAGAGTCGTAAACGCGATAATTTGTTTTCTTGCTTCCTCCTATCTTATTATTTTTATTATAATGAATGGTTTGTTTATTTCCTAAATTTTCTTTATTTATTTTTTCATTATTTATTAAATTTCTATTTTTTTTATTGTTTATTATTTTATCCGCAGCCTTAGTGTAATCCGATGGTCTATTAGGTGTCAAAAAGGCCTCTTTTATCCGTTTAAATTCCTAGGCGAGTTAGGATGGTTTCTTGATGGACCAGGTTTTGAAAGGTTTGGAGGTCGAGGTTTATTTTGGGTGTCACCATAGGATCTCTGGTTAGGGTTATTAGGAAAGGTTTTGGTTTGCCTATTATCCCTCTCCGGATTGGAATTCCAGTTTCCCCTACGCGATTCCTCCATCGTATCGACACTAGTTAAAAATGTGAGTGCTTCTTGAATATTTTCCATGGGTTTCCCCATTCTAATATTCTCCCTAAAATGCTGTATGATCGTGAAAATTAAATATTTTTCCGGGATAGGTGGTTCTAAATCGCTTGCTTTATTTATCAGTAAACAAAAATATTCGGCTTTGGTCATATTTCCGTTTTCAAAAAATTTCCCATATTCAATTTTATTTCGAACTATTTTTTGAGATTGCAAGTTCCAATAGTGATCTATAAACAGTTTCTTAAAGTCACTATAACCCATATCCTCGGTTTTCACTACATTCCACCATAACTCCGCATTTGATCTTAAATGTCGTTCGACAACCTTTAACTTTTCCTTATCATCCATTCCCACTTGAATTTCTTCTAATAAATTTTCTATCTGCCTAATAAATTGCATGGGCCTTTCCTTAGGATTACCCCAAAACTCAACTTTTACATTTTCATTATCTATTCTATTTATTATTATATTTCTGCTACTAATTCCTCCTAAATTTATTTCCCCTACTTTTTTATCAATAATTCTAACTTTATTTTCCAACAATTTATTATCTTTTTCCAATTTATCTACTTTAGAATTTACTACTTTACTATTCTCCGCTAATGATTCTACTTTACCATTAACTTCTCTAAACTCCCCCTCCACTTCAGCTTTAAAGACCTCTTGTTGAGCCGCATTATTAGCTACTTCTAATTCTATTCCCTGAACTCTCCCTTCTATTTTATTCCAGAGTGCCCTTCTTTCTTCTCTTTCCTGCTGTCTTTCTCTGCTCTCCTTCTCCCTTTCTCTGCTCTCCTTCTCCCTCCATTCCTTATCTCTCTTGTCCCTTATTTCATTTTCCTTTTCTCTTAACGCCCTTTCTTCTAGTCTCTCTTTTTCTCTTAACGCCCTTTCCTCTTGCCTTTCTTTTTCTCTTAACGCTCTTTCTTCTTGTTTTTCTTTTTCCCTTAACGCTTTTTCATCTTTTTCTCTCTTTTCTAAGTAGGCCATTAACGATTTACCTTCTTGGGTCTTTTCCGCCATTTTGTTTTTATTTATTTATTTATTTAATATAATATTAAGAAATTTATTAATTATTTTTTACTTGTTTCTATCTTTATTTAATTTATTTATTTTAATCTTTCTATTTTTTATACCCGAATTTAATTATTTAATTATTATTATTTTTTATTTATTTCACTCCCTCCCAAATTATACAACCAACACAGATCACCAGAATTTAAGGTATGTAGTATACTTATAAACTATACATCTTATACTAAGCATACACATTTAGGTAAAATATACTGTATCCGTATCCTTTGAAGCCTAGCCTAATTTTCCCAAATAGCAGCTACACTATACAATGCAAACAACCAGTCCGTATTACTTGTCAATAGCACGTACTAATCGCTTACCCTGTACTTTTTATAACTACTAATTTAAAAACAATTATTCGGGCTTCACCGTATGGGCGCCATCTTGTATCTACAACGAAAAAACTCTAACTTTTTTAGAGTCAGACTAATTACGCCCCCTATCTTAATTAATACGTAATAGTCTCGAATCCTGAGATTTTTAGCCTACAGGATTCGTTCTCGCGTGACAAAAAGAATAAGTTATCCAATCCACTGGAAGTTTTTGGCTTACTATCTTGCTGGCCTGGATTGAATAACTTCTTCGATAATTTGAGTTGCCCCAGATTACCGGTACCCCCCTTTTTATTTACGACTTCCAGTAACTGTATTTATGATTACCCTATTTCTCAGGGAGAACACGAATTTACTTTATTTTTGAATTTTAATCTCGCAGGTGTGTCCTTAGGAATACCTTTTTGATACAATATATTTTACCCTTTTTTATAATAACGAACCTGAAAATACAACATATAAATGTGTGACCAATTCTAAATAAAACACAGATTTAGAGGAAAAATTAAAAAATTAATTCTTTTAATTAACTGAAATAAAACAACTGAAATAATAAACTTGACACAAGTCAACAAAATAAAATTCAAACAATTTCTCTAATAAAATTAATGGATAATAACTAAATATTTTTCTTTTGAGCAGAAGGCAATTACTTATGAATTTTTTAAAATTGATATATAGAAAACAAAAATTTCTATTATTTCTGAATTTAAATTATTTAATTTATTAAATTTATTTATTGAAAAAGATTTTTATTCACACATGAGATTGACATTATCTATTTAATATATTTATTTAATTACACACAAAAAAAAACTATCTCAGGAAAATCAGTGAGACTCTAAAATCGGGCCAATTTTGCCCTTTAAAAAAGGAAATTTGGATTTTCTCAGACCTTGTCCGCCGTGTTGTCGATCCTGAGTCCTGAGATGCTGATGGTCCTCTGGTGTCTGGTTGGTTGAATTTCGATTAAAGTTGTCTTATATTTTCTCCATGGAGTTTAGAAGGCTGGCTAGTTGTTCGAATCCATTCCCTTCTATCAATCTCGCTGACGCTGTTTTAATACGTTGGCATTGTAACACTTAAACTTCTTCAAACTATTTTTTAAAAGAGACGTTCGGGCATAGTCACCCCTAGCAACTGTTCTAACAAATTTTTTTATGAGAGACCCTTCGGGCATAATCACCCCTAGCAACTGTTCTGCAACTTTTTTACGAGAGAGCCTATGAGATTCGTGCGGCTCTTTTTATAGCCAAAAACTATCGTATATCGATACCAATTTTTTTCCCTCACTGGACCGATACGATATTTCCATTTATGGTGTATTTCTATGCAATTTCTTGATTATTTTTGGTGTAGGGGGTTCAGTTATTTCTTCTTAATTTATTTATTATGTTTACTGTTTTTAAATTGTCCTTTTTAATCACTTTGTTCTAATTAATCCTTTAATTTATTTTTGCTGTAAGTTGGTATCCTAGCTCCGCCTCTAACTACGTCACTTATCCTTGAACATTTAAACCCTGCAACTTGTAACTGGCCGATGAAAAAATCTACATTGTTTTCCTTTTAATTGTCTATAACACTTTTCCTAACAGTTTTTGCGTTTTTTCTTAACCGGTGTATTGTAGCTCTCGACCGCGGCAATTTCCCGCACTTCGAATGACATTTCTCGGACTATTCATTCGCCTTCAATAGCTTACGTAAGAATTTGCGTAATTTACAGTTTTTAATTCTTACACCTTTAAAGTTTTTTCTTTCAAACTTTGTAACTTTGTTTATTTCGTAATTTAAACGCACTAGCCGTGATAACACAATTCTACGACTTCTGGTAGTGATGTAATCCCGTGCATATTTTCACACCTTTGGGTTTGGGGTTTATTTATTAACTGATTTTCCTGAAATTTACACAACTTTTAGCTATTAGGTTTTAACCTCTTTTTGCAAAATTTCCACTTCTTATCTTTTTTCCTTTTCATAATATAGCGTGAAAACCATAACTCTTTTGTTTTACTCACATTTAAATTTTTAATCATTAATTATAGTATAACTTTATTTATTTAATTACTTCTATACAATCCTTTTTTCAAAATTTATTTTTATTTACTTTTATTAGCTTTTATACTTAACCTTTTCTGCTAACTTTTTAAATATCAATTTTTTTCAAATTTTATCAAGAATACTTTTAACTTAAAATTACATTTTATTTTCAAAAATATCAAGGTTTTTTAATTTTTATTAATTTTGAAAAATTTTAAATTCTTCATTTAAATATGCCGTAACGCCTGTTAGTTAATATGAAATAACAGTACTAGATATGTATTGCATACAACTTGTATTACAACTACATATCCTTATACATTATTATTTCATACTTTCAAAATTCATAAAAAATGATTTTTCAATTCAAAATCCGCCGACATAGGAATTTACCGTTAGAACAAGTCGGTAAGATTTGACCTTGGACCATTTCATAGTTCAATCTCACCGACCGGCTATAAGCAGTAAAAAGTTCTACAAAACATCCAAACCTTGCATTGGGATTATTTTTTGATATTTTTCTTTTTTGACCAAAATATAACCCCATACAACGAATTTCCGTTGTAGTACATAATCTTATTTTGCTTATTCCATAAACACATCCTTAGTGTAAAATATTTTTAATTAAAATCAAGCTTTTAATACCAGTGGTCATGCTTATGATTCAGGCCGTCTTAGTCATTATTTCACTAAAATTTGAGTGAAATTGGTAGATGGTTTTTAAAATATGACAAATTTAATTAGACAGTTTTTTCATAAAATTATTAATAGGAGTAGACAAGAGATACTATCATTTTAAACAAGTTTTGAGTTTTTAATGACAGCAGACATGGTTGATTAAAAAAAAATTTTTTTTTGGACCTTAATAATAATTCTTAAATTCTAATCTACCATTTTGAATTGAGTTATTAAAACAGAAAATTTTCTAGGATATTTAAAATATTAACCCATATGTTTTGTTACCGTCATCTAAATTCGATGAAATTGTTAAAAGTGATTGTGTAACATTTTTAACATACTAGTAGAGGTTAGGGTGATCGCTGAAAATTAATTGAAATTTGGATAACATGCTCGGCAATATGCACAGCGCCGTAACTGTAACACCACCACACCTTAAAACCCTCCTATGAGGGATAACTTAGATTACTTAAACAAAAAATTATTCTTAAAACTAAAAATCTAACTAAGCTAAACTAACACGTCAACCATTCTTAATAATAGAAAACGCAGTTATAGCCTATTTCACAATTAAATAACCTGGCCGAAACGTTTAAATTAACCTACTGTCCCCAAGACCAAAAAAGAGCGCTCCAATATGGGAATTAACAATTAATCATATACTTAGATTAATATACTGGGTTTAAATTAAATTAGTTAGATTTAAACTGTGTTTAAATGTGCAGGATGAAAACTATTTATTTGCTAGGAGCATGCAGTATTTCAATTAATGATAAACCAATATTAAGACGTATCCTGATTCTATACTTATTTTGTCTTGCAGGTCAATATGAATAACAACTAATCTGATAGATAAATGACACCAAAGAAGAAATATATGATGATCCCGTATGAGCCAACCCGTGAGGTGATGGAGGCTGGAGCAGATTTTATTAACAGGAAATGGATCGCTCAAACGGTGAACAGAAGTGAACAAAGGGTCACTGAGAATTGGAAGAAAGGTTATGAAATGAATATTAGGACAATATTAAGACCCTGAAGACTAGAAATGTTATTTCAGGAAAACAAAGATACTATCGCAGCAAACAATGGAAACCGATGGCAGAGTAATTTCTTTGTAGTCAAATAGATGAAACAAAAGAAAGCAAGTGACTCATAAATTCATAAGAAAATATTGATATAGTTTTGGTTTCTAGTTCTTCCATGTCATCCAAAAACCTATGAAGACACCCCTGACTACTTTTAATACTGAAACAATGACGACAAATGAAGAATTTTGCTATCTGGACAGTCTGATGACCAAACCACCAACACCATCATCTATGAGCACTGTTATTGAACGTTACTGAAGCAGATGAACACTAGCAGGAGATGTCAAAGAAACCCAAATGTTTTTTCTTCGTTTCACTGGGAAGAAACTCACATTTTTCATAAAAAACATGATATAAAAATAACAAGTATTCATGGGATAGCGAGTATTTGAGAGAGACTATTTTGAGATCATGTTTTCCCATTCCTAAGAGACTCTGATAATGTGCTCGACCAGCAGAAAGGGTGCTTTCTTCATGACAAAACTCCCTGTTTATATACCAAGCAATGCTATGAGAAAGCGGTGTTGACTTCTTTTGATTTCTTGATTCTCCCGATCTGAATTTGGCTGAACATTTTGGGACAATGCTGAAGAATGATGTGGAAACTTTAATGATTGTGGAAAATGGTGAGGACTGTGTTATTGAAGACATACTTTAGTCGCTCATCTTGAAAAAGTGCTAAAAGATATTTATAATACAACCAATTTGTTTGAAAAAATTGTTGCTGTCATTTCCAAAAAATCTAACCGCAGTGTAGCATGGTCACACTACTAACAAATATCTGTATAATTACAAATACAGTTTTTAAGTTGTTAGATGTGTTACTTTATTTTCGAGATTCTTAGCAAATACATAGTTGCCATCCTATACACACTCCACACTTTATATCCACCAGCTCTGATGGACTGGCTTCTAATAGGGGTGAGAGATTTGACTGCTTGTCGAAACTTTGATCGTAATCTTCTCTGGGTTAATCTTGATCGTGATTGGTAATCAAAAATCCTACAGTACTTTTTATAGTCACCAACGAATGCCACAAACTTTATAAATACAAATTATGTCATGTTTTAGTCTTATGGCAGGTTCCTCCAAATTTTAATATACAATGATTATAATATTTTTACATTATAATCCAAAGCAAAAATCCCTATGTATAAATTTTCCATAAAATTAATCATTTGGTAGGTAAGAAACCAGTTCTAACAGACATCTAGACCTTTTTTTTAAATCAGGGATTATATCCATGAAACATTCAAGATCAATTTGTCTCACCATCGCAAGTATTTATCTTTTTAAATTTACACAAAGCAATAACATAAAAGCAGTATGTAAAAAAATTTATCCACTTACGCTGTTGGTTCTGGACGTCTTCTCACACTAAAGCCGCACAAGGACAAAATCATTTAATCAATTATACAAAAAATTGACCCTTTTAGCCCAAAATAAATGCATTTAAAATATGTTACATCATTATCTTAACTACAGCAATCAAAATGTCACCAAAATGCAAATACAAAATTTTAAAACAAAACATATACAAATTTTAAAATATGGTAATATTAATACAATAATAAGAGTTTGTTTTATGTTTATGTAAGTTGAATGAATTATAAATAAAATACAGTATTATAGTCCTCAAGCAGGTTTTATCTTAATTTTTTATAACACACATACATTTTATAAAATTCTCTTCGGAGAAAGGATGGTTAAAATCCCAATGGAAAATCAACATTGATTTTCTTTTGATCTTACAAATATTTGTATATTAAATCTGAAGATGATTGGTAAAAAATTAACTCAAAATGTTGTCATAATTTGTTACTACATCTGTTTTGTCTTTACCGTTGGCCCTTTCAGGTTTAGATTACAGAATTTAAACTTAATATTAAACAATGAGTCAAAGATCCAAATTTGGATGGACGTTTTATAATAAAATAATTAAAATTATATGATGACAAGGCTACATTTATATATATACTGTCCCACTTCCGATAAAACCTATGAGTTTTAACAACAATGATTTATTTCAACAATTATATCACAAAGACAAAACTACAAATAAAAAGAAAAAAAGATCTGACACTGTCTATCTTTTATAGCCGTTATTTTGATACCAAAATATAATACTGTATCTCATCCATTTTATTTTATAAAAATTAGGAAATACAACAAAATCTGTGGGAAAAAGTTAAAAAATAGTACACAAACAACTACTACAAAAAACATCATATATGGTACTAGTACATGTAAAATTAAAATTTGAATTACTTTTTATTCTTTTAAAAATTATTCTTAAATAGAGGTGTGCGAAGTATTGAAATGTTGAATTATTTTGGATCTAACATTCTCTAGAACTTTACTTTGATTTGAAAATTCAATTCATCAAAGTTTTTGAAATACGTTAATATAAGGGCTGTTTGGAAAGAAAGTTTCATTTCTGTCTGGCGCGCAAAAGAGTGATGATCTTTGGACATCTGGCTTAGCATGAATCAACTAATACTAGTAGGAAGGTCATTATGCCTGTACTCGCACCAATTCTGTTGTTCAAACAACCATTGAAAATCAAGCCGATTTCAAAGTCCATGACGAAGATAGAAGTGGATGACCATCTATTATGACTGATAAACTAGTTGAAAAGGTGAATGAGAAAATCGGTGTTTTAAAATTACAGAATTTACTTTTTCCTTCAAGAATTACAGACAGTTTTGTAAGAAGAGGTACTGACAAGCTAGACTACCACAAGTTTTGTGGATTCTAAGTGATAAAACTTATCATCGATGACCACAAAACCAAGAGGTTAGGTCCGACAAAACTTTGTTTTTGCACTACAACATGGAAGGTGATGATTTCCTCAGTCATATTGTGACAGACGGTGAGACTTGGATATCGTATGTCAACATAGAGACAAAAATCAGTCGATGGAATGGACCTACACTAATTCACCCCGAAAATCTTTAAAATGCCAGCAAACATTTTCTGCAAGAAAACTCATGGTAACTGTCTTTTGGGACAGAAAAAGTGTACTCCTGGTGGTTTTTATAGTACAAGGCATTACGAACATCTCCGAGTTTACTGTCATACTTTAAGTAAGCTGTAAACAAATAGCGTGGCGTGTTGAGTTCTAGTATTATATTTTGTGTGACAACACTCATCCAAATATTGCCGCACACAGACAAAGTCCATGGTAGAGTTTCAAATTGGGAGGTGTTTGACCATCCTCCGTACAGCTGTAGTGTCAACACATTGATTAACTCACTTGCGGTGGAGTTCTAAGATGAGAGTATTAAAAAACTTGTTCACTTATACGACAAGTGTCTTAATTAGCAGGAAATTATGAAGAAAAATAAGTAAGCATTGTAATTTTAATTTGTGTATAATAAAAAATGTCTAATTTTATTAGTGTCTTTTTTATAACAAAACAGAACTTACTTTTCAAACAACCCTCATAGAACAAATTAATGAATCAATCTTCACTTAAAAAATTGCAAAAATATTACAAACATGTAAAAACATACAAGATACTGATATAATGATATTTATTATATTGACTCATGAAACCCTTATGAAAACAGGAACATAATATTCTGGTTTTAAAATGATTTGATAATGATGGTTTGTTCAATACTATTAATGTGGTTTAATCAGACATATGTCATCATTTGTGTATTATAGAAAATTATACACAACATTTTGAGAGTATAAATCAACTCTCATTATCAAGTTGTGGTTACCTTGTGTTGTGGTTTTATCTGATCACATTTGTATTTAATCTTAGCTTAAATTTAGTCTTACACCTCATGTACATTGTTGGGTGTAGGTATGACTAGGTCGGACCTTAGTGTAGAGTCCAGCTCTTCCGCAGGGCGCTTCATCGGGCTGGTAAAATTTAAAAAAAGTTTTTGTGATTCGGGGAATCCTTGTTTTCCTTTATTAGCTTTCACTGCTCAGGCTTGAGTTCTTTTCTAAGATTATAGATTTAGTTTTAGCTTCCAACATGGCCCTAAACTATTACGCTATGTTGGTTTTTTTTTTTTTTTTGTTCTAGTTTCATACTTAATAATGAAAGTTGATTTATACTCTTGAAACATCGTGTATAATTTTTATATACAAATGAGGGCAAATGTTCGATCAAACCATATTAAGATAATAATATAATAATAATATTTGTAGATGAATTAATCTGTGAAAATAGAAATAAATGAAACAAATAATTAATTCCACAAATGAGCTATATATTGAGCGAATTAAGCAATATATGTTTCGCCGTTGTGAATTTTTAAGCTGCTAAATTGAAAACAATACAAGTCTAAGTAATGAAAACTGTAAGTCAAAAGGTGAAAGTAGAGTGGTAGGGGTGTAATAATATATATTACACACACAAATTATTAGCACAACAGGCCATAGTGAGACTTGGCCTGATAGATACTGTTAATCTGGTATTGTGTGAGTTCACTTCGGTGTAATTCAAGCTTTTGTGACCTGAGTCTACTACTAATCGTAACTCCTATGATGCTAAATCAACAGCAAAACTGTATGTTTTCCGGTAATTCACTACCACTGCTAATAAGGTCGGGCCAGGTGGCTATAAATATATTTGTCTTTACAAAATTTGATAGAGGTGTACTCCTCAGACCAGCAATAAACACTATTATTGTTTTGTAATCTAGATGAGAGCCACTTAAAAAATTATCTGCAAATAAAGGTTTGTTCTGTTGGCACTCATGTTTCACACAGGACCAAAGGTCTTAAGTATCACTACGCTGAAAAATCATTTCATGTTTATTGGTACACAATCGCAGATCATAAACTGCACAACCCAACGGAAAAGATCTGCAAAAAATTTTAAGCCACCACAGGAATCAACCTAAGCACACATGGCAAGAGATCTGGCCACTAAACCAAAGAGGCTATTTCAATAACACAAACTAGTAGTAAAATTGTCAACTAAAGCATGCTAATAAAAATAAATAATACATTAAATGAACATAAAACAAAAAAATGAATTTCAAACTTAGATTTAAAATCATATAAAAACCGAAATATCAAGTTTTTTCAATAAACCTAGCAAAATAATTTTGTCTTATTTTCTGATATTATTCCCATGTATTTCGGGGTACAATGGTCTTTCCTTACAAAATTTTTATTAAATTTGTTAAGTTTTTTTATTTGTTCATAGTTAAAAAGAAAAATTCAAGAAATATACTTCTTGTTACAAAACTAGACCCCACAAATTAGTAAAAATTAGGAAGAAATCAGTAAAAATATCCTGATAATTGATTCATCCACTTATCATTTGTAAAAAATACACCCAAACACCCACCCTTCAATATGGATTTGGTCAGAGAGGTCAGAAACGAAGAATTATAGAATTTTTGTTCTACATTTGAAATGTTTATATAGTTAATTTTGCTAAGCACCAAAAAATGAACTTCGCACACCCTTATTATTAAAACAATGAATATTAACTTACATAAACATTTAAACAATCTCTTAGTTCCTTTACAAGGAAAAATAAAACAAATTAGTGCTTCTTTAAAATCTACAAACTTAAAACGTTATCAAACCAAATTATAAAAATCCAATTCAAATGATAAATAATATAAAAGCAGCTATATACAATGACTTCGCTACAATAAGGACTATGTTTCATACCTGGAGAGCCTAGAACGTATTGCTGATCGAGGCGTATCATCAGGTGATGTTGCAGTTGAACTTCCAGCCATACCTAATAGTTCCGTCTTATTACCTGATTCGTCTAATAATAGTAGTTTTGTCAATCGCACAAATTTTCCATGATTCTCCTTACACTGTGAAATAAAAGATGGTTTACATTCTAAATTATATACAATGTAAACAGATAACATGGGTTTCATTTACAAGAGAATATTTTATATCTTTTCCTCTGCTAAAATAATCAATTGGTTGTACTCAAGTTTTGAAGACTGTTTATTAACTCTACACTTTCTACAGTATTTAAAAAAGCCTTTCTGTAATTAATTTATTTTTCTTACTTATTGTTTGCCTTTGACTGGTTAGTAAACACTATGAATGATGGTGAAAGGAGCATGGCAAAGATGTGGTATCACTGTTATTTAAGACAGGCCCACCTGGCATAGGTTATTAGGTTGGCCTCGGACATAAGACCGGGCATGGAGGGTTGATGTCTCTATGTGCCCACAACGTTCCCCTCGCCAACCTTCCACGGGTCTCTTCTTCTAACCCATAGGAGGTATGATGCATACAAAGCTTCTTTAGACATACGTTTTAAAATTTGTTTTATTTTTCTTCTACCCAAAGCTTGTCTCTTCAGGAAATCATACATGCTTTTTTATTATAGTCCACCTTATTGGTTTTCACAATCTGTATACAACTAAAGGACTGTGTACAACCAATAAGGTATTTGTAATATTGTAATTAATAGTTTAGATTATACAGAAATAAAGGAAATGTATTTTGTAATATATTCTATAGTAATTAGTACTTTTACATGAAATGTACTCGTTCTTCATTTTAATAGTAATTTAACTCTTACTCATTTTCAGAGTCTTCTATATCGGTTATGATTGCCTCTTTTAGCTAACTTTTTTGGTATAGTAGATAGATGATTTGAGACCCTAACGTCTTTATGTTATGCCAGTTAGAACACTGAAGATGTGGGGGGGGGATATTTAACATGTGGAAAAACATAACACCATCAACCGAGCTGTAACATTGACTGATCATCAGTTTGAACTACACCAAGATAAGCTTTCGACTAAACCAATTGAGCTACGCTACTCCTCAAAACCTGATTATATAACAAATAAAGTGTGGAAACGCAAAACTGGATTAATGTTAAACTCGTTGAATGATATTGTCAAAGGTTTGAATAACAGTATGAGATTTATAATCTATACAACAAATATTTATCATTTAGGACATGTTAGGCAATATCGCCTTAGTGTTAATTACTTTATCATTTATAATATATATGTTATATTTTAAACGTATGTTTTTACAAGTTTATTTGGAGAGTTACAAAATTTTAGCCTTGTACAGAATTTAGAATACGCTCCCATATATAGGATGAAAGTAATGCAGATTACATTATCACTGTAAGGTATATCTCTGATGGAAAGCATGACTACATGTAGAACTCTGATTTATGATAACTATATGTGAAAGTTAACTTTAATCGAATTATTTATGTCATGTTGTTATAAAATATTTTTAAGAATGATTTTCTTATTTTCACACTTAAAACTTTTCTTTTAACAATTTCAAAAACAAACATATTGGTAAAATAAGGGTCATGTACAACCCAGATTTACTCTGGGTCTATATTATGTTGTATATACGTAGACCAATGTTAGATATGGGTAGACTAGAATTAAACATGTGACCGTCTCCACTTCTTTTGACCAGCTGGAAGCTCCGGCTGGCTGGAGACCACGTACACTTTTTATTTTATTATTTAGAATCCCTTCCCATTACATCCAAATTTATACTTATTATGGTTTTTATTTGGTGGGCTTCTTGGCTGGGCCACATCCACGTAATTTCCAAGGACCCAGTCAGCCCAATAAACTTCAAATTAAACAAAACAAAGCTAAGAAAGGTAGTATTCAGTTTTGTATAAGCATAATATGTATATTGATTACTCTTGTCTAGAATTTAACACAAAATGTATTGAGCTATTAATAAATAAATAATACAATAAAAACAACATACAGTATAACCTCGTTTAACCAGACTAACTGGGACCAGAATCAGTCTGGAAACCAAAAATCTGGACAAACAGGAAAAAAAATGAGAAAACGCAATAAAATATTTTTAAGGTGGCAAAACTTAACGATTATTTCACTGTACATAAACACTAAAACATATTTATACATATATATAATATTTACAACTGTATTTTCATTTGCAACCAATGAATAAATGAAAATGAAATGAAAAATATAACATTTACATAAAACTTCAATTTTGATTCACAAATTATTGATTGTTTTTTTGAGTCACTTTGGTGCAACGTTTAAACGCAGCACAATCGCGTAGTAGTTTCACTATTATAAGTTCAGATGATGTGGTGTCAAACTGTCTCTCCAAATAGGCCAAGATGTTATCCAGCTGCCACATGGCATCTGAATGCGTCATCTCCAGTTGCACACTGTCTATTTCCCCATCCAACCCCCCTCACATCCTTCTTCCTTTGTAGATGTGCATGCCACGATGATCTCATTGTCGGTCATTGCACCACTGCCACCGTTGTTGACGTCATTCAACCAAAGACTGATACCATCGATATCAACATCTGAGCATCCGTTGATTTTGGTGAACATTTGGAACTGTTCTTCAGAAACAATCGTTTCACTTGTTGATGTGTGAGGGATATCTTCAGGCATTATTTCACAAGCAGCAGGTCACAACTTTTTCAAAGTACATTCTGTTACTGCATTAGCAACCATGTAAATGACATCTTTAATATTTATTGCTTTTAATAAATCAATAACAATTTCTTCTCCTTCTACTTCGGTCAATTTACTCAAAACCTCTTTGCGATAAACACGCTTGATATTTTCTTAGGTTAATCCATAGTGTTGATAAACACGCTGATCCGTAGGTTGTAAAAGTGTCGTGACATTTGGATGGACAATTTTAATTTTAATTTCGCCACTTGGGTGACAAGTTCTTGTTTGTCTGGATAAGATGGGGCATTGTCAACAAACTACGAGAAAATAGCTTTTTCTGGCAAATAGTTTTCTTTAAGAAATTTCTGTAACATCCCAGGAACAAAATTGTCATAAAAAGTTGTTTTTTTTAAATAAAGCTGTCTATCTATATACGTTTTTGATTATGGTAGATCACAGGCATGTGAAGCATGATTAACATTTTTAAAAGCACGAGTATTTTTTGATTTCCCAATTATCACATGTGGGAATTTAAGTTTTCATGATGCATTTTTACAAGCCATAGCTCACTAGCTGATCTTTGCTTTTTTTGTAGTCTTTCTGTAAGCTCCTCGGTTAAAACAATTTTTTTTATATGCTCACTAGCTACAGAATCACTAGAGAGACTATCACAGTTAATTGGCATATACCATGGCGATTTTTATTTAGCCATCCCTAGCTAGCTGTAAAATTGGAGGCTGAAAAAGTGTCTGGTACTTTTTATCACGTTTTTATTAGTTTTTATTATTTTCCGTCATAACTGTCTGTCAGTCTGTTCAGGTGGAATTTTGTAATCAAGATTAAACTAACTTCCCGATAAGCTAGAGACCTGAAATTTTGAACATAGGTCAGAATTGGATGACAATACAATATTCAGTTGGTTTCTTGTCTCTACATTTGTTTAAACAAATCAAAATTGGCCAATGAGATGTTTTTCGTATATTGAGTCTCATCAATATATACAAAACCTATTGAAATCTTTCACGCGGACATAAGACTAAAAAATAGAAAATAATAAATCAAATAAAAAATTTTTTTTTAACATACCACGTTTTTAAAACGGACTAAAAAGTATAAAATAATTTTTCATGACCCTTCTCAATTTTGAGGGAGGATTGTTAGTGGCTATGGATATATTTGGAATACTTGGAGAGAAAAACGTGGGGCGCAGGCAATCTATGATAGTTAAGGAGGAGTAAATAAATTAAATTACAGTGAATCTCATTTACGATTCACTGAAATTAGCTGTGAATTCATCCATATTGTATACTTGTATTATTTACTGACTGCACCCCACGTTTTTCTCTCCAAGTATTCCAAATATATCTATAGCCACTAACAATCCGCCCTCAAAATTGTAGAAGGGTCATGAAAAATTATTTTATACTTTTTAGTCGATTTTAAAAACGTGGTAAATTAAATTTTTTTTTTTTTTTGATTTATTATTTATTTAAAGTTTAAGACTTTTAGCTAAAATCGGACCAGAAATCGGAACACTACATTCTCGCTGAGCACTTCAACCACATAAACAACGCATCGTCCAAGGTTTCATTTTTTGTTTTTTAAATTGTTCCACGGCCCTCCAAAATGTCTTTTGTAATCATTTTAAAACAAAAATCCTCAATTTCTTTTCGTTTTCTCTTCTAGTAAAACACCATTGAAGTTCTTACCTCTAGTTCAGCAGCCATTTTGTTTTTTAGTGATTCTCCCTTGTCAATTCTATATAAGGAATTTAACTTTTTGTAAATTATTGTAACAACAATTTTTTCCTTTTGACGCCATTTTCACACAGTAAACTACAATAAAAAACTGCACTCTTGGCAAAATGTAAGAAAACACTGTCTGACCTTGTAGCGACTAACAGTACTAATTAGTACTAACCTCGTTAGTACTAATATAGTATTAACAGACAACTGAGTGACTACTATATGGTACCGACAATGTTACAAATTGACGCAGTGCATAGCGAGCAAAGTCGAGAGGATTAGATAAAGGGAGGGACTACTAGACAAAGGGCCTTCAATTCCCTTCCCCTACATAACCTAAACCTTGTCCATTCAAAGATGTGCATTTCAGTGCTTCTACTGTTAAAATATGCATATCAAATATGTATTTCTTATTTATTAGATTGCAAAGGTAACCAATCAAAGACGGTATATTCGAGTTTTTACTCTACATTGGGTCACACTTCAATCATAACTTTATACATTTAAATCTGTCTGGATAATCCAGATATCCGGTTAAACACGGTTGTACTGAACTCATACATTTTTTAAAATATTATATTATAAATAAACTAATAAAAAATAAACTATAAATCCATCTACCTTAACTTCATTTAAATATTTATTACTAAATTTATACCTGAAAATATTCTTTTCCTTGAACAGTGCCATTGTTTTTTCCTAATGGTTCATCTAGGATCACGCCCACCCACTTTCCAGTAGCAAACAGAGTGGTGCCTATAAATGCTACTGTACCCTGAACTCCAACGCTTTTTATTTCAACCCTACTGCCTATTTGGAGAGTGGCCATTTTTTAGAATCTAGAAAAATCATACAAAAATAATTGAAAACAACACATGAATTGTTAAGATCTTAACAACCTAACCTAACCTAACCTACATGAATTGTTAAGATCTTAGAAAATAGATATTTTGAATTATTTTGAAAGTAGTTTCAAACTTCTCCTGTGTCCATGTTAAAAGTTACTACTACTATGGATGAATTTCTAAATTCACAGTTTCTAAATTCAGTGCAGAATCATGCACATTTAAGCGAAGTCCAGCAAAGTACTTCTTTTTTCAGCGATAGAATTCTGATGAACCAGTGGTGGCATTCCTAAATTCAGTGCTAAAGACAATGGTGTTCCACCCATTTAGGCAGCTTTTTACTTCAATGGATTGCCGTTGGTAGAACGATTGCAGGTCAAAGACAGGAATCAGGATGTTTTGTCTGCTTATAAATATAAGCAGAAGAAGTTATATAGTTGGTCCCCTATAATTTAGCATGACTTTAAAATATTACAAATACTTTTCACAAGTGTATGCTAAGAAGATGTAAATTTGAATGATTAAGGTATTAAAATAAATACAAAAAATCGTCAAGGGTTTATATTATAGTCTAGCAAACTTCATATTATAAATCCATAATTTCACAGTGAAGCTCAAACAGTTTATGCATTACTTCCATGTGAAAAAATATATATAGCCACCACATAAAACAGCTACATAAAAGAAATAAAAAAGTAGCCTTATTAGGGTAAATATATAGAGTAACTGGTACAGATAATTTTAGTTATATTTTTTTATTCCTTTACTTCTTACTTTATTTCCTATAGAATAAATTATTTTTTCAATATGCAATTCATTTTTTCACCAAAAAATCACAACTTTAAAAATACATAATCCATGTATTCGTAGGTTAGAGATAATGGCAATTCTTCACATTCATATCTTGTATGTTAGTACAGAAATTAGAATGTTTATATCTGTGATCACAGTTAACGTGAAATGCTGTCATTCCTCCAAAATATTAATGAATGTAACTAGGTACTGAATTAGTCTAAAAAATGGAGTGTGCCGACTGTGAAATATTGTTACTTGATTTTGCAAAATTTAAAGATTCCGACGTAGAAATATTTTATCAGCATCATAAGATATTAAATGAAGAAACTGTTTGTAAAAAGTGTAGTAATGTAGTGAAAATTAAATCATGGAGTTTTCATTGATTACCCTAGCAAAATTATTGACCTCCTCCAATCTGTCATTATATATATAGCCACCAGCCCAAATCTGTCTTTTGTAAAACATATTTGTGATAGTGATGGTAATGATTTAATTTGCAAGCGTCAAACCATACACAATTCCCGCTCCTGCATCTACATAACCTATCAATAAGTGGATTTCGTAGTTTTTAATTGTGATTTTAAGGTGAAAAAGTGAATTAGCTATTGGAAAAATAATTTATTCTTAAGAAGTATGCTTTGTACTAAAGGAATTTTTTTAAATAACTAAAATTAGCTGTACTAGCTGCTCTATATAATTGCTGCCTATTAGTATTACTACTACAAAATTTAGCAACTCTTGTAAGTAGTCTTTGTTGTTGCTGGTTCCAGCAGTCCATTTCTAAATTCAACACTGAATGGTTTCATTGGTAATTAATCAGTGATGTCATGTTGAAATCTGCTGGATCCAGTGATTTCAGTCACTATTGAATTTAGAAACTTTTCCTATAATAACTATAGATACCATAATGCCTGCATTATAATAATACTTATAAACAGAAATTATTATAGGCCTATCAAATTAAATAGCATTAGAACAAATTAATATAAGAGTGATTAATACCTACCTACTCGACAGCAAGATATTGAACAGCCGATTCAAAGTTAACCTCCAAAGTTAAAATTAATTTTAGATTATTCCTGTAATAAAATATCAACAACACTTCGCTCCAAACGTATATTTTTTAAAAACTATTAATGTATTTTTCTAATTGTTAAATGCAGAGTGCTTAAATACTACGAAATCTATCACTTTCAACTACTCTACCATTATAATTCTACTTTTCAACAAAACTTTGGGATTTATCCTACTTGACAATCTTACAAATATCGACATAACACCATCCGAAACAGCGGAATTATGTATCGATATAAAACTCTAATACGACAATGAATCGATAAAGAATTTATCATATCGAATCAATATACAGTACTGAGTACTGTTACTCTGTTAGTACTAGTTTAAAAACATAGTCTTGTTGATATAGAGCAGAATTAAACAACTTTAGTTTTATACAAGCCTAAAAAGTTGACTGAACCGGATGCATTTTTGGACCTAACTGGAGTCATATGATTTTAAACTGTAATGTAACTAATGACTAATGAGGTTAAAATATAAATAATGGATTTCTGTAAATATTGTATGTTAAGTACTGGTGGGTCACCAGAAACAACATTTTTTGAATGTGAAAAGTGCGGCTCAATTGCACATTTGAAATGTGTGATAGATAAACCTTTATTGCTATGTGATGTATTTTATAATTATACTTGCGAAAAATGTAGTAAAACAAAAAGAATGTTTTTGAAAAGGCATTATCTTACATGGTAAGTCTAATTAAAAAAATAAATGTACTGTTGTTTCTCATTTTTTCATACTTATCTAATAATAAAATAGTAAATGTCCAGATATCCAAATGTTAATTTGCTTATTTAAAACAGAAATATTAGATTTTGATACGTAAAAAGGGTTTTCTTAGCTAAAGGATGATCCAATTGTTTAATAATGAGGTATTTAAACAAGATTTCATGAAATTTCAATATTAAATCTCAAAGTGGTATCAACTGTACATTTACCGATAAAATATAAGGATTAGGTTATTGGCCTAATATAAAATTGTTAATTTTCTAGTTTTGCCAAATTTTAAGGCCAATATTTTTAAAGATATTCCTATTTGAAAACTAGCAAGTTTTAGTTTGTAACAGGCAATTTATAAGTGAATTCAAATAGGCTATCAAATGTTACAATTATTTCTTTCTTAGGTTTGAGCATTATAACCAACCAACATAATCCTTGTGTTTGCTGCGATGGGACTTTTTGGACCTAACTTGAGTTATATTCTTTGATCGAGGTATCATCAAACTGTTTAATCCTGTGTTATTTTTACTAGGTTTTGATCCTGTTTGATCTTACGAGCACAACATATGGACGTTAAGTAAAAAAGATGGTAATTCTGCGCAATTACTTGGTCAACCCCAAACTTTTTCATATTTTACTACGGTCATAAGGATGTTCTCAGAAAGCAAGAAACATATAATTCAAGGCCATCGTACAGGTTGCCGAGCGATAAGAAGGTTCAAAGTCCACGCGATAACAGTGGCTTGCGGGAGACGCAAGGAAGGCCTATAATGACAGGTTTGGCCAGGTAGCTATATATATAGCTACCTGGCCAAACCTGTCATTATATATAATTATATAACGGTACTGTCACAACTGGCCTTCCGCGCGTCTCCCGCAAGCCACTGTTATCGCGTAGACTTTGAACCTTCTTATGGCTCTGTACGATGGTGAGACGCGCGGAAGGCCTATAATGACAGGTTTGGCCAGGTAGCTATATATATAGGCCTATATATATAGCTACCTGGCCAAACCTGTCATTATATATAATTATATAACGGTACTGTCACAACTGGCTTTCCGCGCGTCTCCCGCAAGCCACTGTTATCGCGTGGACTTTGAACCTTCTTATCGCTCGGCAGATGGCCTTGCGGGCCTTAAATTATATGTTTCTTGCTTTCTGAGAACATCCTTATGACCGTAGTAAAATATGAAAAAATTTGGGGTTGACCAAGTAATTGCGCAGAATTACCAAAAAGATGTTTGGGTTAGTAGTTTAATTTTTAAGTGGTAATTATTTGATTGACATTGCCCGTAAATTAACTACTACAATCGTCGAAATCGTTTACTACCTACCTTATTTTCAAAAATAAGATCATATTAGGTGTTGTAAGACACATTTGAAGTACCAAAATACATTAATTTACTAGAAAATAAGACATTAATAAATTATAAAATCCACATCAGGTTATGAATGTTATTGTTAATATGTATAACTACGTTAGTCAAGTTAGTGAATATTCGATTTCTTGTTTTATTAGGTCTGGCTAGGTGATTATATATATGACACATGCACATTACAGCTGAATATTATGATGTAGGATTGGAGGAGAATCATGAGAAATAGGTTTAGTAAAAGACCTAATAAAACAAATTCTTTTTACCATGACAAATATATGTTTTAATACTAAACATTAAGCGATGTACATTCACTTACTTGAATAACGTAATCATAACTATTAACTTAGGTATTTGTCACCAGAGCTGCATTTTCATTCCTAATAGCAAACCTTTATTGGATTTCGTACTTTTTAATTTCTTATTTTGTACTAAACTAATGTATTTTTCTACTTCAAAGTGTCTTGCGATACCTAATATGATCTCGTTTTTTCATAATAAGGTAGTAAATGATTTCATTGATATTCTTAAATCAATTTTAGGGCAAGGTCGATTACATAATTACCTAAAACTTATTTAAATAATATTCTCTATAATACTCCATGGCTCTACAGGAGTTAAGATCAAATGCAATGTAAATTAATTCTTGAATACATACCACTCTGATCAACTTTTTAATACCCTATTAGGGTGTTTTCTGGTATGAAACAATAAAATTTACAAGTATGGACATAAGTATTCACAATAATTGTTTACTCAAATTTAGTCTTCTCTCTTTTGTTAACAGGAATTGTGTTTTGATATTAGTTTTATATAATCTGAAACACAACATGAAGACCCCGTGCGACAGAAAAGGATATTACCATTGGAAAACACATATAGTTAATTTTATTGATAAACATTGGTCTGCTTTTTTTGGCATGTAAGTATTATTCAAACAAAATTTATAATCAATGCAATGGTCATTTTCCTTGATAATTATATATTTATAATTTGTTCCTACTTATTTTTTTCAGAAAGAAAAAACCTCGACTTTGGCAAACACGAATTTCTGCAGCTCTGTGCCATTCTCCAGTACTCTTCAAGTCTGGTAATGAAGAATTAGGAGAACTTGGTTGGTGGCAACTAAACAGCCCTTATTGGCCGCAAAAGATTTTTGATGATTGTGAGTAATTTTATGGAGACATGTAATTTAATTTAGTAAAAACAAATAAGACGTATTACTCTCTTTCTTTATCATAGAAAGAAATTTTTTATTTTTTTTTGTGAAATTCATTTAGTTCATAAAGTACAAACCTTATTTTGAAAAAGAAAAATAATATTTTAAACCGTAGTTCAATTATTCACCATAAAAATTGAAAATTAAAAGTACCAATTACACACACACATACACACACACACACACATCAATATGTGTGTGTGTGTGTGTGTGTGTATGATGTAAAATCTATTGAATTGCTGTTACTGAAATAGTTATAGACGAAGAGCATCTATTGTACCATAAAGTCAGTATGGGCTAGTATTGATTATCGATCAGATTAATTATTGCTCATATATAATACAATATTGGACAAAAATTTTACTTTTTGTGAAACAGAAATACTATGATGGTTGTAATTGGTAAAACATGTTTATTTGATGTGAAATAAATATAAAAGAATTTATCTTGTGTAACTTGGCTTTTTCATCAAGGACAGGTTAGGTAAGGTCCTTTTATATTTATTTGCACCCGTTTTTATGGTACGGTTTGAAGTTCAGAAATTTGATTTTCTAGTGCTGCCATCTGATGGCCCACTTCGGGTAACTTAAAGAACAGCATGCTGTATTACTCCCACACTCCCGCATTCTGAATCTGAACCCATAAAACTACAACAGTTCAACCCACATATTATAGAGCCTTACACTATTGTATCCTTGGAATTTCTTCTTAGATATAAATTAAGGTCAAAAAATTTCTCATTCCACACTTATATAAGTGATCAATGCAATAAGCAAGACGATGTAGTACTGCATTGCATGAAGTCTAGGATTTCCTCAACAACAGTTTCCCAGATCGATTGAACAGGTTCAGCTGCATGGTCACCTTGTTCCACAATTTTGACAATCTTTGATTTTTTGTATAGGATTACATAAAAGATAAAGTGACTGTTTTACCCACCTGGCTGAGCTTATAAATTAAGTTTTTCAAAAACTGTGAATGTCTATCATGTTACCAAAATTACTGTTTTTCTAACTATAATTGTTTTACTATAAAATGACACCTCAACCGATTTTGAATAAATTATGCTTTTAACTCTTTAAACATAATCCATAGAATATTACACTTGCACATACAGTAAACACTCGCTGATCCGGATCTCTGATATCCAGAAACTCCGATATCCGGCCGTCGTATGCCATCATATAAAAAATAATAAAAATACAATTTTCTATACAAAAATAATATTTTCGGCCCAAATAGTAGTGAACGATGTTTTTGAGCTGGGCACTGGGCAGTAGTGCGGTTCGGATTCAACAACAAAAACAAATCATGACTCATTGCGAAGCTTTTCAAGTACTTGAACAGCTGATAGACTACGTGGAAGAACAAGAAGAATCCTCACCGGCCGATCTCCTTCTTTTTCGTAGATGGAGAGATATTACATCTAAGAAGCGTGTTCAACGAGCCAAGCAAGCTACCATTACATCTTTTTTAAATAAAAACTGACTTGAGTACAAATTACTGTAGGCCTACTGTAATGAAAACTAACATTTATCGCACATCCATCAAAATTTCACGTGTACAATCCTGTACGTATTTATTGTACTGTTTTATTTTCTAATCTTCATTTTTAGTTTGATATTTTTAGTTAACACTGTAGACCTAATTAATTGTTGTTTGTGTACTTTATACTGAGCCTCATTCAGCTTAAAATAAATAGAATTTTAAACATAGCTATTGTAATATTTATTTAGTTAACCTACCTTTTGTTGTTTTTGGTACTTTTGTTACCGGTTACCGTACCGACAAACTACGGCAAATTACATAATAGTACAGTTAAAACGTAACGTCTATATATTACAGTAATTTGAAAAACCATAGTGAATTTTTAGAATAGTGTGGTAAAGCTACAATTTATCGTAAGCGCAACACGTTTTAGCGCTAAAAACGTAAATTTGCTACGTTTTGTTCACGTTTAAAACCACTTTAACTATATAAAAATAGCCACCCCGAGATCCGGATTTTTCGATATCCGGATCGGCCGGTGCCACATTAATCCAGTTTAGAGAGTTTTTACTGTATTTAAAACCATAGCAAACAATATAGTTTGTAAATTGGCTGGTAGAGAGTAGCACAATATAGAAATGGTATATAGGTGGAGGACTAGGGACCATTTTGTGAATCTAGTTATAAAACCAATTGGTCAAAATATATTGCCTTGGTAATATGTTGTCTTAGCAATATCTCCCAAATGGTCTGAGCGGAATATTCTGCAGACACACTAGTTCTCACTGACTAACATAAGGGAGTTAACCTATTGTAATTATTCAAAAACTGATGTAAGTTTAAGATCTTATATTTAATTCGTTAAGGAATTTCTGCACCATTCACATACTACAAGAACTGACTATAATGATTGAGATGTCAAATTAAACAATGTTTCCCACAGATGTGCAAAAAACTATTAAATTTCCTTGAAAACACTTATTTTGTAATAAATGTATCGTTTAAATAACATGCCTGTTATGGATAAATAGCATGGTATCAACAAAAATAATTTGAAACAGCTGTTATAAATGTACAAATACATTTTATTTTGTTGATTTGTTTGAAAATTTATAACAGCTATTTTAAATTATTTTTAGTTAACTTATATTATAGTGCTAACATAGTGTAACAGCATGCGCTAAAGGTTAAGTTTGTAATATATTTATTGAAATACCCTTAGTAGTTATTGAAATAGATCTTAGTCATATTTAAAATTTATTTATATAAAACCTGTCTTCAGATAAATTGAAGAAAACTACAAGCGAGGAACTAGCAGCCAGTGGAGGACAAGGTCTAACGGACAGACACGATGCAGGCGATTGTTTAGTAAGTGTAATTACTTGTCATATATTATTTGGTTGTAACTTTTAACATTTAAAAATGTATTTTGTGCAATTCAAACACTTCAATTCAATAAAAAAAAGCCCACCCTTACAATCTGTACCAAACCAACAAGGTTTGTTGATAGTTTCTGGAGTATGGTTGGGATTAGTCATGATATTTCAGAATGGGATCCAGATGTGATTTGGTAAACATATAAATTTTAACTTTAAGTAATGAGACAATGAAAGTCGTATATATTTACTCTTACATATATGTTCTTCCTGCTGGGTTTCCAGTAGCTAATTGCAGATTTCCCGATGTCCCTTATATATTCTGTGTGCTAATTCACAGAGTGATGGATTTGTAGTAATTATCTATACAGATGATTCTCTTCCTCTGTGTGTTCTTTTGAAAGCAGTGTCTCTCTTCACATTATCCACTACAATGTAAAAAGTTATGCACAATGGAATCTTCCTCTTTCTTACAGATGTTACATATGGGGGTTGTTAGGATTGGTTACTCTAACAAATTTGGATTTGCTAAGAAGTTCCTTTTACTGCCTGGGTTCTTTATTTTCAACTATCATCAAATCAGTGGTTCAGTACTCAATTAATCTTTATTAATAATTATTATTAAGAATGAATATCTCCTATCTTATTACAATACTATAATATCCTTATTACTACAATTAATCCAGAATGACTCTAATTGTTGTGACTCACAGATCTGATTCTACGTTATATTTTATAATTACTTGTCTCTAAAATAATTACAAGGTTTATACACGAAGTTTGCTCACCCTGCTTGCCACTCATGGATGCTCATCTGAAGTCTCAATACTCCTAGGTAGCTCGTACATGCCAAGTTCGTCTGGCTATTTTCAAGAATTATACTCCCAGGAAGCTCTTACTCGCCAAGTCCGTCTGGCTATCTTCAAGAATTCCTGCAGCATCTTCCTTGATCAATCTTGGCCCACTGACCAAGTTTTCTCCCACCCAAGAGTTTATATAATGTTTGTAGTGACGTCTGCCTTGATTGCAAGGTAAGCAATTTCATCATTTTTCCAGGTCTGTCACATTAATTGTTGTCATACTGGGTTCTTAAAAAGAACTTTGACTATTTTCCTAACCAAAACTATCCTAATTACCAACAGGGTATTGCTAATATGTTGCATATATGAAATTCACAGAAATGATCGTGATAAGGAAAAAGAAGACAACAATTTCATGTAACCCCTCCTCCCCATTTCCTCTAAAAAAATATTGTTTCACTATGGACCACAATGAAGGAAATGAAGAGTCACACACGCATGCCAAAAAAGAAACTGAATTCTCCTTCATTGGCCCAGAGTTTGTGGAGTATCCTATACCTTAGCATGGAGGTGTGCCTCCAAAATGGGTTATGAAGAAACACCAGAAGCTTTGAAAGGAAACAAAGGGTAATGTACAGTCTAAGAGAATATCCAAGAGTCTGTTAAGACTCCATACAGATGAGGCCCTTTGACCGAACAGCACTAATCTGTAGAGAGTGACTGGATTCCTGACTGGTCATTGGATTTTCTGTACCCATTTACAGAAAATGTGGTTATACACACCAGATTTTTTATGTAAGATAGAAACGACTCAATGCGTGAATGAATCTGTTCACTGCTGAGTTATGGACAAGAAACAATTTGAATCCCTAGTCACTAATAGAGAGGGGGACAAATAGGAAATCAGGACATCATTCGAAGCATGACACGGTTTTCAAAAAATCTGAAACTGGATTGATAAGGAAGATCCTGTGAATGAGGGTGCCCAATAAGCTATACAGCTGAGAGGCGTAGCCAAGACAGTGAATCCTATCAATAAAAATTGCCTATAATCCCCAACAGGGTTTACATCGTTAATGATAGTATTCAAACACAATGAAATGGTGGGGGGTTTAAATGAATTTTAAGAAATTGTGTCTTATTTTAAATTTGTTTATAGGATTGCCCATTAAAATAGGGTCAACTTATTGGCCTCCATTGTACAGACCTTGTTTATTCATTAATCTCTTAAAAATTTTGAACTCTTCGAAGGGGATCATCTTTTTAAATTTTTGAGTTACCCATTCAAAAATCTAATTTTGGAAACTTCTCTAAATGCCAAAAGTTAACTTGTATATTGCTATAAAATTTTCTAATACTTCTTTTCTTATTCACTCATTAATAGCCAGACACTTGATATATATATATATATATATATATATATATATATATATATATATATAATAGTTACATTTCAGCTTATTTTTTTTTTCTGTACAAGTAAGAAAGTTTGTAGATTTATTGTTTTGAAGAATAATATAACTTTTTTTTCAGAGTTTATTAAATACGGACGTATATTACGATACATATTTGAGAAATAATACTTTTGAAACCGACATGAATATAGAATGTTTTAGGTAAGTTAAAGTAATGTTACTTTATTAATTTTTTCAACCTTATATTTTCCATATTTATTTGTTTAAACATAATAATGTGTGATATCGTCATAATAAATAACATTAATTTAGACAAAAATATACAAACAATAAAAAACAAAACCTAGTCTACACAATAAAATAGTTGGTGTAACCAAATGCAGAAACTTTTTTTTACAATTATGTAAACATGTGGATTATTTTCATGAAAATCAACAGTTGTCTGTTTGTCCTATACATGCAGTTGTTTGCTAAGAGCTACTATACACTATAATAAATTATTAAAAAAGGTGCCGCTGATAGTTTTGTCTTAAGTGCACACACTGTCAGTCACAGTAGAATCAAGACAAAAATTCCATCGAGCTCGGCCAACTGCTACCAAAAAGGCTGTTTCAAACTGTCTGACTCCTTAAAAAATACTAAGATACGCCACATTTAGGGAGTTCAAAATCAACTTTCCACATGTATTCCCTTTTGCATCTCAAATATAAAATTTTTAATTGAAGAGGTTGAAAAGGAGGTAACACTTCTCAATAAAAGTTTGAAAGAATATTAATATTAAAAAGCAATTTTTGGACGAGCAACCGTTATATCGGCTTGGAGAATTAAGACGATTTATTTAAAATGTAAAATTTATCTTTTGTTAATCTAAAGCTGTGGATTGGATTTTTTTTCTTGATATTTAAAGGTGAAACACGACTCGATCATCATCACATTATAAAAAGAAAGAAAAGAACATAAAATAAAGACTTCTAGTCCTCGAATACTGTAATAGCATCAAAGTTGAAGAGATCAAGAGTTGGACAAAAGAAACCTTTTAGAAAAGATGAAAGCGAGGGATCTAACCCAAGACTACATGAAAAAGGTGTAGATCCAACTAGGTCTCCTCTGGACACAATAATATTGTCTCCTTATTAAATCAGGATTTCTGAGCTGTACACTACAGTAATAAGTTTTTCAACATTAATTACCGATAATGGAAATAATCATCTCATTATTTCCATTATCATGGAATTCCATCATGTACCGACTGTTGTAACATTAAATTATATTAATTACTGATGTTTCAACCCTATTTCATTGGTCTTTCTTGAGGAGTCCGATACGCTCACAGCAAACACTGAGTAAATCTTGTTTCAGTGGTTAAAGTGAATGTATCAGACTTCTCAAGAAAGCTTAAAAAAGTCCATTGAAATTAGGTTGAAACATGTAAAAACATTACAAAGTAGATCCCAGAAATTCATTTTTAATACTGTGTCCTCCTTCTTTTGTAACCAAATAACAAAAGCACAAACTTCATTGACGGAAGAAGAAAGTTCATTTAAAGAATACTACTTTTGTTTTTGAAACTTTCTTTGGTGTGCGGACTAATGCTGTAAAATTTTCGAGCCCTTGTAGCGTCTTACTGGGTAGCAGGCACTAAGTAAACAGTGTTGAGACTTTTTTTACTGTGAATGTATGGTAGTTCTAATATTTTGTTAAGTCTACTTTATGATATTATTGTTTGTTTATTTCTTGAGTTTTTATTAAATATTAGTTTCAAATACTTTTGTGAAATTTTATCTATACATTTTTTAATCTATTTTAATGTAATATTGAATGTTAATGTTAGAGAAACACTTTCATCTAATGACATTTAGAAAGTAGTGTAATTGTTCGTATATGTCTGGTAAGAAATTTACTGATCTTAATATTGCTCACTTTACTACTACTTTTGTACCTCCGTACTCATATTAAATTATTACAAAAGATAGGCCACCAACATGTGATTATGCACATGCATCCTATTTTTTAAATAAAGTTAATCCCAGGGCATGAATTCTTTGGAATAATGTATTTTAATTAAAAACACAGTCGTGATATCTAAAATGCATATGTTACGAAATAGGATTACTTTAATAGAGCGTACTACAGGTTCATTAAATAATTAAAGATCGGTTGTTCAATTACTTGTACTTGAGTCTAAATTTATTTTATATGTATGTGTTTAATACAATCAGAAAACACTATTACAAACACAATATTTCCGATAATGTTTCTAAACGTATGTAACTTTAGTAACCTCAGAGCAATGATAATGTTGAGATAAAAATCAAATTAAGTCAGTCCTACTTTATGGACTTTAATTCAAGTAAAGAGAACAAATTACCATAACTAGAGCTTGCTCACCAATATCAGTGAGCCTTCCAGATTCCTTCCCTTGTGCAGATAAAATTCCTGGTGACGCCTGACGGTCTCTCTTCTCTCGGGCAGCCTCTGGTTCTAGCTTGGTCCACCTACAGATTGACTGACTTTTTCTTCCAATCTTTGGTTATATATTATATAGTGTTCCACATTATGTGTAGTGGTTGCAAGCTTAGTGGTTTCCTAATGTTTTACATTATTTACTAACTATTGTCGATGTCAATACTCTGTTGCCTACATTATGACTTAGAATAATTCTAACTTACATCTTTACTCTTATCCCTAACACAGATGTATTATTATATTTATGAAAGAAAATATACTTTATACTAACAACATTAGTAGAACAACCTGAAATACATGTACATAAACTTTAAACCAATCAGATAAATGTTATCCATATATTACAACAGTTAACAGAAATTCCCCTAAAGTCAATATATATAGATTTTTTAAATTTTATTATTCTAATTAAGGTCTCTAAATCAAAACTTGAATTCATTTGCAAGAATATAATTTTAATAATGTAAAACTTAGTATGTGCTATAATAAAAACACATTCACTGAATTTATCAATTTCTAAGAACAATTTAACTGCTCCGAATTTAATGTTATTTTTAAATGATTACTGAAACTTAGATATTTTCTTTGAATAATAATGTGCAATTATTTTAAGATTTAAAAATAATCGCCTCCTTACCGTGTGGCAATTTGTCTTAACTTGGACAGACCGTATTGGTTGGAGTTTTTGCGAGAAGTGTTTTTTACCAGCATTTCTCCAAGGTGCTAATTTCCTGCTTTGTCAACTAGCTGATTAGACATGATCTAATGTGGAAGCTTCTTTCAGGTTTTTCCCTAGTCTATTGAACCAATACAAAGGGTTTGATCTGAACAGTCTTATCAGATTTCTTTTCTGTGATTCTGAATACAATTGTATGTAATAATATGGTAGAATTGAGTTACATTTCTTTCGGCCACATATACAACAAATGTTGATGCTTTTGTAGTTAAAAAAAATTATTTTCTTGAATTAAAATTTTTCGTGGTAACGTGTATGGTTCATAAAAGATCTTGTTTTCATTTTTTTTTTTTTTTTTTTTTTTTTTAGATACACCAAATGTTATAAAAACTGCTTTAATACAAAAAGTTTTGGTTTCTTCCTTAGGTTTTGGAGAGTTTTAAGAAATAATTAAAGAAAATCTTTTTCATTGATTTAGTCTTGAAAAACTCAAATTGGCTGTTAAAAACACTTGTCCATTAAGTGATTTCCCTCACAACACTTCTGGAAGACACTGTCTTCTACAGTTAACTCTGAAAACTTTTGTTTGACTAATTATTGAACTACACTAATATTGTTGTTTATGTTAGAAGCTGTTATTAGATTTTGTACTCGTCCCCAAACAAGCTCAATTGGGTTAGTTCTGGGTGAGGTAGTCTGACAACAGAATGACCATGTTTTCCTAAAAAATTATCTTATTCTTATTTTGTTATATTAAATTAGAATGTTTAGTTTTATACATTTCACTATTGCAATTAATATTTTGAATTCTTAACCATTATATGCTTTTGAATATGGACAGGGATTAAATTTTTTGTTATGATGATCCATTGTCTATAACCAAAACCGATCGTGGTCTTAAATGATTTTCAAAACACATCATAATTTTCGTTATTCATGTCATTGTGATAATCACCTTTTCGCTTTAAAAACAAGCAATGCGTTTGGAGCACCTTCACACTCATTCCCTGCATGGACAATGATCAGCCTTTTTCCTTTGGAAACTTTTTTTTTTTATAACCACTTCAGACCATGAAAGACTTTTAACTTGAGTAGTGTGAACGTAAGTTACATCAGAAAAAATTATTAGTCACTCTTCAAGTCTATAGTCTCTCATAATTTTTTGAAATAATTAATTCTTTTCAATCGTATGTCATTTAAAAAAAAAAATAAAAATTCTTCTATTGTCATCAGCTTTTCTCCTTCAAAAATCCATATTTTTAAGAATTTTGCATTAAAGTTTCAGTTGTGAAATTAAATTCAAGTTCTGGGTGTTTGGTTCTTAAAACTTTCATTAGTGATTTCAAACACAGTAGTTTGTTATATTTAGAAATTATGAACGATATTTCATAATATGCTTTTCTGAAAGTTATCAATATTTACTTTTTTAATTAATTGTCTTCTGGTTATAACAAAAGATCACTAACTATGTTGACTCTATAAATACTAAGATCAGGTATTATAACTGCAGTGATATAGAATGATCAGTCAAGCATTTCTCTCTTCCTCTCTTTCTAACTTATACCATTAGACTTGGCCCACTCCTTGTCCTTAACAGTTATGTCAAGTATACACTAACACGTCAACTGTGCATCTCAATATTGCTCAAAGTTAACTTTCTTACTATACAAGGGTTTAATTATTATCTTATCAGAAGTTGATGTAGCCTTGGGGGGATGGTAGCCCTTTTGGCCCGTCGTATCTGGGGAGATGGAGAGGTATATAAGGAGGTTCGGGTGTGTAGTTGAGGTGTTTTGGTGCGGGGAATGGTGAAGTTGGGTTAAGACATGATGTTGACCTTTTTGTTGGCCCTGAAATGGGCCAGTTGGTTTAAGTCTTAGAGCACCACATAAATGGGGCTCTAGGATCGCCGGGGGTGGAGTTAGGGATATGAACAGGATGGGATATAAATATCAGGGTTGGGAAGGACTGCCTCCTGGCCTTATGGCCGGCAAATCACCGCTCTTGATTAGTCTTGGACATCTACAGAGTTGTGTCCACCCACTATCGCCGGCGCCAAAGCACTTAAAATTTCCTTTTCAGGAGGGAGCAAGACGCTGCCGTTGCCCGGATTTCTCCGTTTAATTTCCCTTACGGGAGGCCACGGGGTGACTTCTCGTAGAGGCAGCGATCAGGTAATAAGGTGGCAGGAGTCAGGTGGTAAAGGTGTTCCCACAGGCAGCAAGGTAAGTGTGGTTTTCTAATAGGGTTCTCTGTGTGGTCGTACGATTGAAGTAGTAACTTGCAGGTGACATCCTCCCAGTGGAGGGGACAGGTGAAGTGCAAGTGTAGTGAAGTCCTCCCACCGGAGGGTACAGGTGAAGTGAATTTTTGGTATTTTCCTGCCGGTACTTCAACTTTGTTATACAACTTCAGCTCTGCCAGCTTGAAGCTTAGCTTGCCTAGGACTGGCTGAATCCTAAAAAATGAGCTGTCCATTGTGTAAGTTCAATGTGATGCAAAACAATCAGCGAGATGAGGTAAGTTGTGATTGGTTCGTAATAGTGTTGCAGGGAGCTATTGTTTGTAGACGTGGAATTTTAGGTCCCCTCCCGATCGACGTGAAACTGTCGGCCAATCAGAGACAAGTTGTGAGTATGCGACGTGTAAGGTGATATTGCCCGAAGCAAAGCCATTTAAGGCCAGGGAATTGATGTGTTTGGTTCACATGTGTGTGTGGGAAAACTAGTCGGGTGAACTAGTTCCCGGTTGTGGTGACGTTTTCAAAGTTAATTAAATTCAATTTATTTCTTGTCATGTACGCTAACACTAAGCATAAAAGGCATGTCAGATTTAATATCGGCCATGCACTTAAAGTAAGAAACTACTAATACATAAATGTAATTAAAATCATATATGTACTAACATAGTGGTCAAAATAGTAAACAGGTTAAATAAAATATACCAAATTGGTAATAGTCTAACAGTCAAGGGATTTGCTTTCCAGTCTCCCAATAGTTGTGGAATGTCCATTGTAGATCCAACATTTTATAAAGTTTTCGCATTCCTCTAGGTGTACTGCTTCATTACTGTTATGGGCTTCCTGTATAGTGTGGATTCTTGACATGGTGCTAACTTTAATTTATATAAAGGCGGTCATGGCTAGTTCTATTAACTGAATGTTCCAAATTTTTTTTACTGCTTTTCATAGTCTAATGTTATTTTGACATTTGTTTACTTATTTTAGCAACTGGGACATGCTGTTAACTGACCCATTGACCAACACTTATGACAGTTCTTCTTCTGTTCCAAACTGTTCAGATGCATCATCAACGCCTCCAATCAATTTTCAGGTATTATATAATGATTTTATATATAACATGTGCAAATATAGATTGTTAATGAGAATATACGATTAGATTAACACAAATATTTTTATAAAACAATTCAAACATAATTTTTATTCTGTACTATAATTTTTCAAAACCAAAAATTAAATTGTATTTGGGCAAATCGTAACAAATTCTAGGAGATAATTTTGAATGTGTTGTATATTTTATGAAACTATAATCAAGAGTCAAAATATTCATTTGTCTCTCTGAGAAGTATGGTACAAAATTTGGACTTGAAATTGTAGTCAATTATACACATTATAATCCTAATTTTCCGCGAGTCTTGCGGAAAAAATAAGTAAAGAAATTTTACGGTTCTGTTTACCTGTTTAGTACGGGTAACAACCAGTAAAACTGCGATAACGAAGTTGTGCAGTAGAGCTAAGCTTACTGTCTAGAGTGGTTGGATTGTGTCGCTAATGAGCTGGGATTCGAGCAACTGACGGACCAAGAAATAGCAGACAATGCAGGGGGGGGGGCGAACGAAGAGCAAAGAGTAAGTGAAGAAGAAGAAGGAACGTACATGCATGCGGAATTGACACATGAAGTGGCCTTGCAACAGATCAATGGACTGCTCACTGCTCCAGTATTTAGAGGAACAAGATAATAATACACAGTTGGGTGAAAAACTGATGCTAAGAAAGGTTTAGTCATGAATCAAGAGACGGTGTTTTCTCAGTAAAAAACAAAAAAAAATTAATGTTTGATTTATTTGAAAAACCGTCAGGTAATTAAAATTGCAGTACTGTACTAGTGTAGCATAATGTGTTTCTTGTATTGTTGTTTTGTTTTATTACAAAAATTTCTTGTTTATTACCCTTTTTTATTTCATGTAAAATGTACATTAAAATGTTTTTAATTTATAGGTTTGTACTGTGTATTATGTGTTTTATGTACAGTATATTAAAGCCTTTTTATATATCAAAACTTTTTTTTTATTACGTATCTTCCCTTTATTTTTAGCATTCTTGCATATTATCTGCGATTTCCGTTATCCAAGATGTCTGTGCCACCCAATTTCATGGATAAACGGGAGTACACTATACACTAGAAAATCTTCTAAATTCAACATATGCTGAGATTGCTGAATTTAGCAGATTTCAACTTGACATCACTGCTTGATTAGCAATGGAACTGTTGAGCGTTGAATTTAGAAACACACTGCTGAATTAGCGGCTGTAAAGACTAGCTAAAAATATTAGGTTTGTTTCATTTTTAAACCAATAATACTTGCAGTAGTAATACTAATAATATTTCTATTTCTCGAAAAAAAGTTGTTAATTAAAAAATGTATTTTTATTTTCCACCTGGAAGTAATGCATAAAGTGTAAGATGAGTAATTCTCTCATCTTTACTATGAAATTACCCATGTATCTTATGAAGCCTGTTAGACTACAACATAACCTTTTGACAAATTTTTGCAATAATACCTTAAATATTAAAATGTACATCTTCTTAGCAAATAAAGAAATATATTTTAAATTGTGTTAATTATAGGGACCAAATATATAACCTCTATTGCTTACATTCGTGAGCAGACAAAAAGTTCTGATTCCCTCTCTCTTTCTGCAGTTTCTGAACAGCATTGCCTTCAGTGTCGAATTTAGAAACACTACTGATGTTTCAGCGGTATTCCATCACTGAATAAAGAAATGGTTTCCTGGATATCTGCTATTGGGCAATCCAATGTAGAATTTAAAAAATTTTCTTGGTGTTTAAAGTGAAAAACCTCTTGGTCAAACTTGCCCACATACAAGCTCAGCACTATAGCAGATCCATGTAGTATAACTTGTTTTCAATTTGTTTAAATTATTACATGATTTTAATTGATATAGTTTGTAGTCACTGGTGTTAATTATGACAATTCTTATGTATTCATGTCTACTCTAAGTAAACTTTCAAATTGTGTAGGATAAACTGTCTTCTGGTGATGAGGGAGATAAAAGTGAAGAAGATAGTGACAGTGATAAACAACAAAGACTTGGAAAACGGAGAAGGAAAATGTCAAATTCACATAAACTTTGGCCGTGGGAAACGAAAAGAGATGAAGGACAAGTGGGGTAAGTTTCAGCCTTAAGTTTGGATTAACATCTTGTTTCCAATACAAAAATAAAGTATTAGCTGTGTAAACCCTCTTCATCATTAATCTTAGAAAGCTTGCACAGGAGATTGAATTTAAAATTGGCTATTTTTCATTCGCCAGCAATTGCCTTGTAATTATTTTCTCCATTCAAACCCATCCGTCTAGAAGATGTCTTCCAATCCTTGATATGTTATCAACTTAACAATTTCCTCTTTCATCACATAATTGGGGAGATTATTCTCTCTTCGTTCTTCCAATAAATGACCAATTCAGTATTAACTATCCTTTTTAGCCCCACATTCAGCGTGTCCAAACCATTGCAAAGGCCAAAGTTGCAATCACATCTTGCATGACTAGCCTTTCTATTGAACTCTTGGAAGATCGGAAAAATCTCAGACTTCTTTTGAAATCAACTATTTCATTAACTATTTTAAAATTCTTATGTGACGAAAAATATCCAAACTTGACTGGCCACAATCTGAAATTGTCAGCTTCAAACATAAATATATTTTTATTAAAGATTTTATATATTAGACTTTTTAGTGTCCATAGGTAAAACGTAGGGCCTTTAAAATTATTTTCTTAATATTATACGTATCAAATAAAACTAGTAGCTATTCTAATTAAGAATACAGTATATATGTTTATTTAATTAAAATATTAATATTAGGCCAAATTAACCCCCCCCCCTAACTTTTGAACACAGCGTGAAAAAAGTTATATGGATTTGAAATTAAATTACAGTGTGAAATCATTTATATGATGAATTCAATTTAATTTAATCACATGGTGAGAAGTGTGTAGCATAAGTGTGAGGCAAATAATGCAATATCTATCAGATGATAGATTACATTTTCATTAATTTCTTTTTATTAGGGTCCAAGAACCCTTATAATTTCATATACATGTCTGTTTGTACAACTTAAACTGTCTTGTGGTTTTAAAACATGGTTGAATCTTTTATTAAATTATTAAATAAGATATCAATGTGTTTAAAATTTCAAAGTTACCTAAACAAAAACCCATTAACCCAAAACTATTTTGGTGTGAAACAATTAATACTGTCTATTGGTTAATGTATACAGTTTTGTGTTCCTTTGTTTTTATTACAGAATTACTCTTAAACTAATAAATTTAGAACATAAATTCTCACACAAAAACTATTGGAAAGATTTTTTTGGAAATTTGTGTTTAATTTGATCAGTCTAAGTTATATTTAAACTCTCATGCATCAGGTTCAGCTTCAGTCTTTATTATTACAATATTTTCCCAACAAAATACTCCAAACACCAACTAAACTTTGCATTTTCAGGTCTTTTCCAATGAGTGAATATGAGGAATTGGTGCTATTAAAACAACTTGCACATACTATAAATGAAGCAGATTCAAGTTCCGTGCCTGGGTATATTCGCCGCTTCTATCGCAAGTTGGTTGTACGTAAGGCCAAACGAGAACGAAACTTGCCACTCTTTTCACTCACAAGTCAGCAGTCTAAAGAAACAACATATTGTCCTACTAGAATTCTAGACAGATATCAGGTCAGTTTTTATAATAATCATCAGTTAGATGAAGGTTGAGTTCTGTACCGTAGTTGAAAATACTATATGGGTTACTAAAATAAATTATAAAATGTATATCTCATAATTTGTCACATTTTTTTATTTACTCATTATACAAAAAATAAATATATTAGAAAATATTTCGAGTCATAGTCTTTGTTTTATTGATACATAGGCCTATTATTAAATATTCAGGTCTGGATATTTTTATCAAAAATTCACAATTTTCAGCTAATAATTAAAAAATGATAGTAATATATATGTTAGGGTGTGCGAGATCTCAAAAATCGAGAGTTGTCTTTGCATTGACCTTGGTCTTTGAATTGACCAAGAAAAGTCTGCATTTCAAGTGGGAAATTGAGGGACAAGATGGCGAATTCACTGCTAGTGACGGTTGGCTCGACTGGTGGAAAAAAGATATAGCATTCGTCAACTCTCAATAAGTGGGGAGGCTTTATCTGCCAACAAAGACGTTTTTCCTGAATTTAAAGCACTCCTATTTAAATAACAGAGGATGATATTGTTAAAATGGTGACAAGTAAAGAATTTTTGGAAGAAGAAGAACTGCCCGAGTGCAATGTAAATTTGATCCCACATTCAGAAGGATTTAAAATGCTATACGGAGCACTAGAGTACATTACTCAACAACAAGGAATATCTTCAGCCGACATTATGTTTGAGAAAGTTAAGAGACATCGCGGTAAGAAAACGTGCAGAAACGGTGAAGCAGAAAACAATTAAAGACTTCTTCAAGTTGTAATTGTTAGTTACGTGAATTGAACGTTATTTTTTTAGTTTATTCATACAGTAATAAATTTCTAAGGTTCCTTTCAAACTGTTAAATTTTCATTCCTTAAGTTTTACATACAGTACAATACTTTATAAGTAAATTTCCAACTTGTAGTTTTGTTTTTACATACTGCATTTCTTGTTTTTCTAAGTGTTGGGTAAAATAATGTAGATTCTTACATTTTATTGAAACCGTTCAATAATGTTCACTGACTTATTTTTTCACTCCTGTGTTTTACTTAATTGCAGTCCAGTACTGTATTATGTACATTACAGTAAGAGTACCATTAGTTAATGTGTCAGAGTGTAACAAGTGTCATTGGGTATCGGCACGGGCCGGTAGCGATTGCATGTGCTGCTTATCACCACTCGTATCGGCCCCGTAGCCGACTTATCTCCGACTCCGGGAAATCCGGATTTTTTGGAATTCGGACCGGCGGTCCGCCACAATAGTCTGGATTTATGAGAGTCTACTGTACTACAAAGAGCGACATAACTCCAATAATCAAATTCGTAGGATAACTTAGTGATGAGAAAAAGTACTCATGCAAAATTGCAGTATTTCGTATAAAACACTTACATAAACGTTGTATAAAAATTTGGTAGCAATCAAACAATACGTTTACGAATTATGAATTTTTTAAAGTGTATACTTGTCTAAAAAGTTGGAAAAAACTGGTACTTTTTTGTTATAACCGCAATAAAAATAATATAGCATTAACATAAAAAATCAACTTTGATATCAATCAATGCAGAATTAAACCAAAAAATTATGGTATAATAGGATTTGTTTTAAATCACTAGTTTAATTTTATATTAACGCCCAAACTCAAGTATCCATACTTATGCAACTGACAGTAGGCAACGTTCATACAAAACTATAATGTACAAAGAGGAAATAGTTCAACGATTTCTCAACAGTTGGCACCACAAGTCAATTTTTTGCAAGAAGCCAAGGGCTTTTAAATGAAAAAGGTGACCACATCACACAATTTGAAAATCTTATCGTGTCGTGCATCTATTATTTATTATAAATATATGTAATAATAATTAAATAATTGATTATTTGATAATAATTTTTTTTTTTTAACCTTTTTTTCTTTAAGAATTTACTCGGCAGTCAGCATCTCAATCAGAACTCTTTCTTAGTGGACATTGGAATAAAAAGTGAAACACGATGGAACACTAGTCCTTACACACACAGGTATGAAGGAAACAGAACGTTAATTTTAGTTTTCTTTTAATTATATGTACTGTATTAAATTACATACAATCTCTAATCTTTTAAAATGAGATGGAATTGATTATTTTAGATATTCTACTGGAAAGATTATCCCATTTATAAGATAATTTCTGCTTGGGGAAGAAAAAAAATATAATTCACTCAAGTAATTTAGAGTTAAGAAAAATAACAACAACAAAATATAGTAAAATGTATGATTAATACATTGTTTTTAAAAATCCATTTAATAAAAATCCAGTACTGTAATAATATTACAACATATTATTTGTATGTACTGTATTAAAGATACACTTAATATGTGTATAAGATAAGTACCTGATATAAAGATATAAATATATTTCCTTTCATAAGTTTGATAACAAATTTCAATTACACTTCTAATGATTTTTGAAAAGAGTTGCGAATGACCTTCGCAACTAATTTTTTTTTTTAACCCGATAAAATCTTTGGAATGACTTTAATAATAAGTATTAAATGTATTTACCATTAGTCACTCAAATTGTTTAAATTGACTGGAAATATTGTTTTCCCTTCTCAAAATTTTATTAAGAATGGGTTCGGTTAATTGATGTTCAGATAATAGGCCTAATGTGGTAATAATTGCATTATTTGTTTTGTTAGAGTGCTAAAACCATACATTCGAGTTGACTGTGATACACTTCCTCCTTGGCTACGATTGATGAATGATATCATCTCACATAAAGGTCATCCAGCTTGTCGTCGACATCCTATCACATACAGATATATTGAAGCTCGCCATATTCCATCAGTCAATATGTTGTGTGCATTGTATTTCTGGCCTGGAGTTGATTGTAAGCACTGATTGATACTATAATTACTAGTATTTATTTATTTTGTTCAATCTTTTAGCTTGTTGGAATTAATATTCAAATTGTATAAATACTTGTTGAGACAATTTCACCTCTATATGAAAGTAACTATATGTTCGTAGATAGAACAAACAGTTGAAAGAAACTTCTAACTTATTACAAAAAACCATTCTGGTAGGCCGTCTGTCAGCACTAAAAATGTTGAAAACATATGAAAAAGTTTTTACAAAGTCTAAAAAAATGTGATTAAAAACGTTTTCAAGAACAAGGTCATGGATGAAAGCTGGGCTGGAAATAACCAACAAATGGCAAGGCGATTTGCTGAATACTTGGAAAATATTTTTCAACCAATTCTAGCAGAAAATAATGAAGCACTGCTGGATGTTATTCAACAGGGTATTGTAGGTATACTATTAAAATTAAATTAAACTAATTAAATTAAAATGGAAATCAGAATGAGCATTGGGTTCAAAAAAGTTCCTAGTTTTGATCTTATCACTGGGCAAATTCTGAGAGAAATTCCTAAAAAAAGCTTTGTAAAGCTAACTAATTTGATTAACACATTATTTCATCTGAAATATGTACCCCAATTGTGGAAGGTAGCAGAAGTTGTTATGATTTCTAATCCTGGAAAACCGCCTTATGAAACAACATCCTATCGGCAATATCACTTCTGCCAAGTATATCAAAGTTGTATTATTTTAGAGGTTGTTCATTCTAGACTAAGTGATTATCAATGGATGAAACTTAGTGAAATATTGTATTAATTTAGGTTCAAAACAAAGTTTATTTGTGGCTAAACAGTATGACCTCTCGGAAAACGGATTGCGCCAGCAGTCATGGATTAGACGAGACCTACAAATTTGTTTCTATGAGTTTTTTGTATCTTGATCAGTTATACCTTAGAGTTAGATTTCTTGATTTTAGGTCAATTTTGTACATTTTCCACAAATTATTTAATTGTTCACTTTTAGGACAGTTAGAATCATAAAATGTGCTTGCCAAGTTTGATAATTCTAGATGTCCTGAAAGTCTGTCAAAAAGGTAAATAATGTGTGAAAATTATTAAGTTTTGATCTACAACTTTATTAAATATCAACGCCCCCCTCCCCCTCCGGTTTGTCAAAACCCAGTGGAGTTTGGGGCGAGACTAGAGTAACCAAAGCGAGTACCCTCATCTTGGAGGTTCACTCATAGTGAGTACAGGTGTGACAGACCCAAGTATCTAGCTGGATCTACATGTAGTCTTGAGTTAGATCCCTCTCATCTTTCCTATCAGGTCTCTCTTGACCAACTCTTGTTCTCTTCCAATTCTAATGTTATTAGACTATTCAAAGGCTAGGGGTCTTTATTTTATACTCTTTTCTTCTCCTTTTACATAAGGCAATGATAACCAAAAGGTTTTTCACCTTTAAACAAACAAAACAAAAAAGTAAAAATTTGTATCAAATATGCAGGAGAAACTAAATACAGTAGAACCTCTATTAACCATCCGGCGATGGACTGGGAAAAAAATTTGAATTTGCTTTTAACTGTGCAAGTGTATTAAAATACTTGTATTGTACTATTTTTAAATATGTGAAAAGAGTAAATAAATTACAAAGAGCATGCAGTATAGTTTTACAAAATAATTTTTTTTTTTTGTACTTACAACTTTAAAAGATAAAAATGTATATTTTTGTTGTACTATATAGTCTTTTAATAAACACAAATCACAATCACTCTACAGCTTTGTATGTTTCCTTTTTATAGCATTCATTTTTTTAGGAAATGCACAATTATTACAAAACAATAAGTTATACATAAACTTTGAGAATAATAATATCTTAGAAAATATATCAACCATGAGACATGTTTAACTGTAATATTGTAAATCAGATGTCAAAACAAACAATTTGTGTCGAATATCCAGTGTTGGAGATGAGCATGGGAAACTGCATGCAATGTAAATTACAGTATCGGAGGTAGTCGGCCAGTTAAGAGAGCTTCCACTGTATACATCGATTTTTATCAGATGTCAATATAGAGCGCTGGCAATAGGCTTTTTGGTTCAACCAAGAGCGTTTGGTGATGACTGAGGTACTCTTAATAAAGTCTGGAGTGCCTATGATCTATTTTAAACATAAAGAGTGAAAATTGAAAAAATGAAATTACATTTTTAGGTAGATAATTTGATAATTGGAATAAAGTAGAATTTACCTTGTTTTTTTGTTCTGTGGTTTTCAGTTTATTGTTGTTGATATTATGTTTATGTTTTTACAGTGAGCGAATGTTTGCAGTACCCTGACTTCAGTTGTATTGTAGAATACAAAAGACTAGTCATTGGATTTGCGTTCATGGTTCCAAATGTCTCTCACACTGAAGCTTACGTCAGTTTTATCTTTACTCGACCAGAATGGCGTAACGCTGGAATCGCTACATTTATGTTGTACCATCTAATTCATGTAAGCTATATAATTAAAATTAGGTAATTATGCAATTGTACTTGCCCTAAGGTTTAGTTTAGAAAATCGTTGATCTCGTTTATTACTTTACCTTATTTTGAAAAAATTATATCATATTAAGTATCGCCGGACACTTTCGAAGTAGCTAAATATATTAGTTTATTAAAAAATAATTTTAAAAAAAGTACGAAATCCAGGTTTGGTTAGTTTAAATAAATAAATCACTAGAGCACTGTGGTGATAATATGGAGCTATCGAAATGTACATAAGGTAATATAAACGCAATTATACAGTTTTGTGTAGTTGTGTTATTTTGTGGTTGGGGTTTTTCCTTGTTCATATTTGGTTAGTTTATTGCAAATGGAAATTCAGCTGTGGTCATACAACGTCAAAGTATTAGGCTATAGTATGCATGTGATATATATGTCTGGAATTGGATAGTGATGAATTTTTCAAATATCCAGTAGAACCCCTCTTAACCGGTCTAGTCGGGACTGACACCCGGGCCGGTTGCCCGTTTGGCCGGTTAATCCGAGGTTCCCGTGAAAAATCGGTTTTCGTTCAAAGAAAGGTTGTTTAATTAGGTAGCGCTAAGAATTATGCAATTAAGATGTTATTGCAACTCATTTTATTGTACATAAATGTATCGTATATATTATGTTATGTATATTATACATCAAACATGAAAAAATTAAACACTACAAAGCTTTTTTACAGATTCCCCTCTGTCAAGTCTTTTGACACATTTAACCGCGTCTTAAACGAAACCAACACACGCTTCCGTTTTCGTAACTCGCTCATTTTTATTTATTGTATATACTGTAGTAGATCATAACCAGTCAAAGACAAGAAGAAAACTGAAAAGAAATGTTATATTTTCCATAATGTATACTAAAATGATTCGTGGAAAAAAAGCGGCCCATCAAACGTTTTTGTCTGTGTATGTCTGCTATAACGACGGGTGCCAATGCACGGTATTTTTATGCCGCCAACAATGGGATACCGCTATTGACAAAGTCGTTAGACTTGCCGCTGCTTTGGTGCCGCGGTGTTTTTACGCCGCCAACAATGGGATACCGCTATCGACAAAGTCATTTGACTCGCCGCCGCTTTGGTGTTTCATTTACAATTATTTTTGGAAACTCTCATCCAACCAGTACACTACGATATAGGCCGGTTAATCCGAGGATCGGTTAATCCGAAGACCGGTTAATCCGAGGCCGGTTAACAGAGGTTCTACTGTAGTGATATAGTTTATTCGGATGTTTGTCCTCATTTGTATGTATAAAAACTAGTACTAATAAAAACCTTTATATAAACCACAAATCTAGGATACCCAATGGTTGCTAAGAAAAATATAGAACCATCCTAAATCACTAATTTTTTTTTTTTAACTTACCTTTTGTATAGTTATCTATAGTAAGTGTAAAGAAAGTTGTTTCACGGTAATTTCCGGTAATTAGGCGACACCCATTTTTTATGGTGCGGTACTGCACCACCCACTCCTCTCGGTATCTCTTCATAGCCGTGAACGCAGAAAATATTTTTCCAAATATCTAAAACTATTTCATACATTATACTTTAGACTCATTTATATATTTTATAGTATTTGTCAAAACACTCCACGGCACATAGTCTTGGATTGTCAGGACATGTAGCTCACACAAAAGTTGTGTATTTTATTTTTTACTATTCTTGTAACACTCTACATTTCTTCCTTCTCCTGTCATTTTCTTAAATCTTCAGTCTTGGAATGGGAATGTGACTTCGTGCTGGTGCAAGAGTAAATGTTTGGCTGGGCTAGTGGAGGTAGGAGTACTTCAATGATTTGATGATGAAACTCGTAAAGTGGCATCTTATTTTTATTTGTCTTGTTCATATTGTAAAACAAATGAGATTTAACCACCTACATTTGTAGGATGTAGACAATGATCTTTTTATACCATCTGACTAGCTGTGCGCTCACACAGCTAGGAAGTTAATAACTGATCAGATCTATCCACCTCCTTCATGAAAGCATTTTATATTAATATAGGTAGTGGTTTTTGAAAGACCTATTTAGTTCTATTATTTACAAAGATCACCATTTCATTTTTATATTAAATTGAAATGTACAATACGCTACGCTTTTTCCGCCCCATTCCAACCATAACACTTCGAAGTACTGAACTAAAGTTTACTCTTTACAAGCTTTACAATTTTTACAAGGGCACAAGCTTTCTATCGGCATGTAATGTACCTGTGTAATACATGCCTTTTGATAAAAGTTTGAAGACCTACACTATTGTAAAAATTATCCATGTAAATTGGATGACCGCAGTTTAGTTTACCTAGCATAAGATGAAGAACCACATTTGCAGCATGTCCTTTTCCACCTGAGTCATCAAGTGCTCCACAATAAATATAAATTTCATAATCAGGCCATGAGGTTCTGTCATAGTATAAAATTGTATAGCATATTTGTGCCGCTTGGTTTTGCTGTTTAAAGGGAAACCATCCCCTCCACAGCAACATTCTTTCATCTAGTGAAAGTTCCCTGGTCACATATTAAATATAACTCATTTTATTATTGTAATAAGTAATAAGGGGTCTGACTTTCCAAGCCGATTAATTTCCTCTTGATCTTTAGTTTCAATATTTTTGGCAAAGTGGATACACCTTAGAATGATCAAAAAACTGTCTCGGCTTACATACTCCCTAAATATTGGTAAGTTATATAACCTATTAGCCTTTCAATAATCTTGAAGACAGTTGAGTCGGATGGATCATGCAATAATAAACTCAACAAAATTTTAAGCTCATCCATAGTAAAATCTTTGTACTACATAATACGAAACTGAGGAACAATACAAGGGCACAAATAGGTCTAAGGGATATCTGTTGGTTTATCAGACTATTTTGTCAAGTAAAATCGTCTTCTGAAACTGTTTTTTTTACATAACTAATAAATTTTTATATGTGCGCCATTAGTCACTCGGCAAATGATGATCAAGTTCTGCCCTAATGTCAGTTAACATGTCTTTGGTTAACGGTTGTCCTTGCTTCATTAATCCTGTTCCTTAAGTGATTTAAATCACGAATTTTTTCTCGATAAACAATGTTTTTAATGTACCCCCATAGGAAGAAATCGCAAGGCGTCAGCTCTTGGACTCCTTTTTTTTTTTTTTTTTTTTTTTTTTTTTTTAAAACTGGGCTGTGATAACCTCCATCAGAGGCATCACCGGCGTCGACCTAATGGTCTTTTGCCGCCCCAATTTCCTTCCTACACCCAATCAGTAATACCCGTCATCCTTATGAAGGAACAGATACTACCGATAGGGTTGTCTAGGATGGTTTCCATCTCTTTCCCCGGAGGGCCTAGAGAGTACAGCCTGGCTCGTCCTAGCGCCTCACACTCCAAAAGAATGTGTTCTGCAGACTCTTCAGCCAAACCACATTTCCTGCATGTATTAACTGCAGCAATTCCTATCCTGTGTAGGTGTTTTCTGAGGTGACAGTGGCTCGTTAAGAGACCAACCACCCACCTCAAGTTATCCCTTCTAAGAGAGATGAGTTGTTCCGCATGTTTCTTGCTTGGTCTAATTAACCTTTTAGCAAGTCTACTAGTGGTTGAATTCGTCCAGACCCTGTTCATCCCCTCCCGCATCCACGTATCAACCGCTGCCCTGGCATGTCCATAAGAGATTCCGAGCACCGGTTCCGGGCCAACGAAAGGGGATTCAGAGCCTGACCTGGCTAGTTCATCTGCTCTCTCATTACCATCAATACCTGAGTGGCCAGGAACCCAGCCAACAGTGACCGTGTTCATCTGACCAAGCTTTATCAATGATGAGATGCAGTCCCATACCTGCTTCGACTTTACCTTTGTCGTGTTAAGTGCCTTAATGGCAGCTTGACTATCAGTGAAAATCAGAATGTTCTTACCAATGTATTTCATTCTTTGATTCTCCTTGATGCATTCAGAGATAGCACCTACTTCTGCTTGGAAAACAGTAGCATGCTTACCTAGGCTCAGTACGATGGACCTCTCTGGGTTAAACCCATTAATGCCACCGCCTGTACCCATCTCTGTTTTCGAGCCATCTGTGAACCAGACTATATCTTGCTCGTTGTATAGCTTCCTTCCAGACTCCCATTCTTCCCTAGAGAAGATCTTCGTCTTAAAAGGCTTGTCTAATGAAACCTTAGGTATCATGTGATCAGAGGGCATGTCTAACACTTCCCTGTTGACCACTTGATTTATCCTGCAGTGACCGATTGCAGGCCATCTCTTTCTCCAGCAACCTGTTTGCTGTAGTCTGTATGCACTCATCCTGGCCTGTCCCTGAATATAAACCCCTAGGGGAGGGAGATCCAGAAGTGCATTCAAGGTAACGGTTGGTGTAGACCCCATGGCCCCCGTGATAGCCAAACAGGCCACCCTTTGGAGACCATCCATTCTACTTCCAACCCCACCTTGTAGCGTCTTAGTCCACCAAACCACCGCAGCATAGGAGATTAGTGGTCTAATAATCATGGTGTAAATCCACATAACCACCTTGGGTTGCAGACCCCATTGTTTACCAACAGCCCTCTTACATGCAAACATAAGACACTTGGCTCTGGTTACTACCCGTTCTATCTGTGGGTTCCAGGTGAGCCTTTTATCTAACACAGTACCTAGGTACTTCACCTGGTTCTCCAACGCTACCTCCTGCCCAAAGAGCTTAGGTAGCGACCTCACACCCAGATTCCTTTTTCTTGTGAATGGAATGAGAGTAGTTTTTACAGGATTCACAGATAACTGTTCCTCCTGACACCACCTTTCCACCTGGTTAAAGGCAGCCTGCATAAGGTCACTAACAACACTCATGTCTCTACCTCTAACCACGATGGCCACATCATCAGCGTATCCCTGTGAGTAGAATCCTTGTTCGTTTAAACGCCTAAGGATCTTATCCACTACCAGGTTCCATAACAGGGGGGATAAGACTCCGCCCTGAGCACATCCACGTCTAGCTCTGATCGTGATGCTTTCATCATACAGAGTAGCCTGGATTGACCTGTTGTTCAGCATGGCAGAGACCCATCCTACAACAGTCTTGTTCACTTCACAATCCTCCAAAGCACTGATCATTGATTGTATTGAAGTGTTGCTGAAGGCTCCCTCTATGTCCAGAAACGCCCCCAGAGCTATTTCCTTTGCTTCCAGACTTTCCTCTATTCTACTTACTATATGATGTAGAGCAGCCTCAGTGGACCTGCCTGGTCTATAAGCAAATTGATTATCGTGCAAGCCTGAACTCCTAAGCACGCTATCTCTGATGTTAACATCCAGTATTCTCTCCATAGCCTTTAGCAGGAAAGAGTTTAGGCAAATTGGTCTGTAGGCCTTGGCCTGAGCATATCCCGCTCTTCCAGGCTTTGGAGCGAAGACAACCCTCGCCACAGACCAATTCCTTGGAACATGGCGCAGCGCCAAGCTCGCCCGAAAAGCCCCCGTGATAACCGGCCTGAGCACCTCCAAACCCTCCTTGAGAAGTAAGGGAGTGATCCCGTCCGGCCCCGGGGCCCTGTGCGTCTCGAACGATCTAATGGCCCAGTCCACCTTATCCTCATTAATGAGTCTCCTCGAGCAGTTCCAGTCCGCTCTACGCGGACTTGCCCTAGTGTACAGGGAGGGATCACTTCCTCCCTCTATCTCGCAATCCGGGAAGTGACATCTCAGGAGTACTTCCAGAGTCTCCCTTCCGGACTGCGTATACGAGCCATCTGGTATAGGTCCTTGCCGGCCTATCCATCGATGTCTAAACTTTTCATTCAAAGTGTCTGTAACAAATGCACTAAAGTGCAGGGGTGAAATGAATCTTGTTGGAAAATGAAGTTGTTGAAAGTGGAAATTGGAAAACAATAATTGATTAACATATCGAGATACACAATTCCATTAATTGTCTTTTGAGCATAGAAGAAAGGCCCTATCAGACGATTTTTCATCACACCATACCAAACATTAACTTTAGGCGAGTTGCGTACTTTCTCAAAAATTGTATGTAGGTTTTCAAATTCCCATATGCATGAATTGTGTCTGTTAACAGACCCATTGATATGGAATGTAGTTTCATCTGAAAAAATTATATCTAAAAATGATTGGTTTTCATCAATCTTATTCAACATTTCAACAGCAAAATTAAAACATTTTGCACCACCATCAGGTTTCAATTCCTGCAATAGTTGGATTTTATATGCGTATAATTTCAGTCTTTTGTGTAAAACTTTGTGGATTGTTGTTTTTGGAAAACCTAACTGTAGGCTTCGTCGATGTATTGACTTCTTGGACTTCTGATTGCAGATTATATAATAAGTTCAATTTTTCCGTCTGATAAACTTGGCCTGCCAAATGATTTTTGCTTTTGAACTGAACCAGTTTCTTTGAATTGTTTGAACCAATGTCGTATGTTATTTTCATGTGGTGGGTCTTTTCTGTATTTTCGTTGAAATGCACGTTGCACTGAAATTACAAACTTGAATTCAGCCAGCAACAAAACACACTTTGCTTTTTCTTTATTAGAGAACATAACACACTCCACACAGAACTGGAACATGTCTGAAGAGAAAGGAACCTGATGTATGTCACAAGTCTTGTATTTGGCCAAGAAGCTCTGAATCATGTGTGACAAATTAAATTGTGCGTAGTTATAATGCAGCTTCCTATAGGTCTGATCTTGCTGCATACCTGCCATGCTTTTTTCCCCTTGAATATGTTGAATGTCTCTATTTTAATTACTGCATCTTAATTTCAGAGTCATCTCTTCTCTGTAAATCCATGACAGATCATCAGTGAGGCTTTTCCTCTTAAAACTAAAAAAAAAAAAAGATCACCAGTGATCAGTGTTTAGCAAACCAGGGGAGGGTGTTATGCAGAGTTCGACATGTCCTGCAAAACTTCCATTATCTTGCCTCAAAATAAAATGTACCGAATTTGAGTTTTTGGATGATGCTACAATAATCCTCCAAGAGCAAACTTTGCATTTGATGAATAACTTGTCATTTATTCTTGTTGAAGGCCTACAGAAATATGAATAAATCTCCACCAATGTGTGGCCATTATTGACAAAGTTATTGCAAAACGCTGGTGATCCTCAATAGTTTCTACTTTGATATTACCAAGCTCGATATAGAATTTGTTGCAGTACCATTATTCAAGCCGTTCCCTCATTTCACGGAAAACTAAAATCCCTTGTCCATAAGGCTGACTGCCAAAAATTACTCATGCAATTGAGAGTACCCTCTACCTCCTCATCAGAGGTCACCTCCCATATTCATGTGTTTCATTTATTAAAGGTGGAGTGGAATGAATTTTTATTCATTACAATAAATAAATACTATTTAAAAACTTTAATTGAAATGTTTCAGACTTGCATGGGGAAAGATGTTACGCTGCATGTATCTGCAACCAATCCTGCTCTTATGTTGTATCAGAAGTTTGGATTCAAAGTTGAACAATTTGTTCAAGACTTCTACGACAAATATCTTCCACATAATTCCAAAGAATGTAGACATGCTTTATTTTTACGACTTAGTAGGTAATCTAATGGTATAAATTTAATAAAATTACATATTTTTAGAATTGTATTATAATTACCATACCAAATAATCCTTTCAGTGGCAGACTCCATATTTGAAAATGATGTAACTATCAATATATTTTACGCGTAGAAAGAGGTATAAACCCTGATTAACATCAGAAATCATGGATTACAAAATTTGTATCGATTTTCTGAAAAAATTTGGTTCTGTAAAAGTGAGCATTTTCTTGGATTAAGTAAAGAGACATGGAACTTTAATGTTTTGTCGTGGCTATAACCAAATTACTATAATTAAACTTGACTCAAATAAAATTTGTATTTTAGAAAAATCTTTAAAAACATGTAAAAATAGTTTTACTGTATAAATTTGAAAAATTTTCTCTAACTGAATGGATAAACACAAATTCATGAACAAATTACTCATGAATATAATTTAAAATTTAAGTTTCTCTGCTTGAAGCATGAATCATTAGAAACAAATAAAAACTTGATCACAGAGGAAATGTGAGTAAGAGTGGAGCAGATGCTCTAACTTGGTTGAGTAAAGGGTTGAAGTATAATGAAGAGGTTATTCACATGTAAAAGAACTTCTGGTCAAAAATATTTGACCTTGTTTAATTCATACAGTCCTTGTATATTGCTCTTCATCCTTTATTTTATAAACTAGCTGTTACCTGCAGTCTTGCACTGGAATATTCCAGATTCAACATTGCTTGTTAAATTCATAATTACATAATACATATGGGAATCAAAATTAGCTTAAGACTATTATAATTTCTGATAATCTTTTTTGTTTTACAATTTTATACATATCTATAGTAAAATATTTAATGATACTTCAACGTGGGTAAAATCAAGTTAATTTTTCAAAATGTTACAAAATTGGTCTATGCTAAGCATAGCCTAGCTTTGTGTTAAATTATTAAAGCTGATGAACCTAATCAGCTTTTTTAAGTGTGTTATATTGATTGCTTTGGTAACGAAATTGTATGTAAAACTAAAATTAACACTTTCACTGCTGAGAACGCCAATTGGCGTTTTGCGCCCCTACGTAGTGTGCGGCTGATGCCAATTGGCGTTTAGTGTAAACAACATTTTCTCGCCTTATCTTAGCGAGGTGGGTTAGTATGTGGCGGTCATTAATATTGTTTGGACATGATTAGAGGTTATACTTCGTAACTGTGTTCTTCGTTTCTGTTTCTCGTGTAAATTATTGCTTTTAAAATGAGTTGCAATAAATCGGGTTGTTCTCGTGATACTAAAATGCTGACTGTTAATGAGATTGATAGATACAGGAGTAGTAAAAATGCCATCACTCCAGCATTACTGGCAAACAGACAAATATTTCAAAACATGTTTTGGAGAATACATGCCCAGAGATAGATTTTTACTCATACTTTGTTGTTTGCATTTTTCTAATAACAATTCTAACAGTGATGACCGTTTACATAAGATTAGGCCAGTTGTAGATTATTTTAATAACAAAATGCTTTGTATTTATTTACCTTGCAAAGAACTCTCTCTTGACGAGTCAATGGTGTTATGGAGGGGGCGTCTAGTCTTCAAACAGTTTATAAAGAACAAAAGGCACAAGTATGGTATTAAATTGTACATACTAACAGAACCAAATTTATTAAGACTGGGGAGAGTGTTTTAAAAGCGCCTCCTGCACTGCGACCTAATTAGATCTTTTGTGCCCCACTCTTGTTGGACTCAGGAGAGATCTATGTCTTTGACAAAATTGATCAAACCCCTGATCGGGAGGTTTAGTAATTCTTCTTCCGAAATGAAGATAAATTCTAGAAATTTATGTCTTTTTTGGCATAAGGCCGGGCACTCCATGATGATGTGTTCCACCTCTTCACCACAGCACCTGCAAGTATCATCGTCCACCAGGCCCATCTTACTTAAGTGGTACCTGCAATGGATATGTCCTGTTAGTATACCACAGAGGAGTTTTAGCTCTCTTCTGCTTAGGTTTAGCACTTCCTACCCTCTCTTTTTATTAGGGCTAAAGAATTTCTTGGAATGTATTAGACCCGGCAATGTATTCCAGGTTCTGTTGATTACTTTGTTGGCCCAGTTGGTAATAACCTCCTGGTAATCCCTAGGGCCAAATCCATACATAGGAAATGGCCCTGTAAAGGGTTTAGATGCACCAAGTTTAGCTTGCTGATCTGCTTCCTCGTTGCCTGCTATTCCCTCATGTCCTGGCACCCAGACAAGTTCAACTTTATTCTTGTCCGCCAGCTGGTTTAGGGCCTGATGGCACTCGTGAAGCATCTTTGATCTCAAGTTGTTACTTTGAAGTGCTTTTAATGCCGCTTGACTATCCGACATAATGCTAATTTTCTGTTTGCATTGGTTTTTATTGATCAGATGATTTGCCACCAAATGGATGGCATGTACCTCTGCTTGAAAGATGGGGGCATCAGCACTGAGGGACACATGTCTTTTGAACCTTGGTCCCACCACTCCTGCCCCCACACCACCTTCCATTTTGGATCCGTCTGTGAACCATTTTTGGGAGTCCGCTGGCACACATTCCGTGCGTCCCGTCCAGTGTTCCCTAATGGGGAAGCGAACTTTGTATTTGTGATCAAAGATCATTTTTACTTTCATCTGGTCACTTGCAGCAGCCATATCCTATAAAGGAGTGGCTCTGACAATTTCCAGATGTCCTTTGAGGTTTCCTACTTTGAAAAGGTATTCCTCATGTAGTTTGAGGACCTGCTTCATAGCTTCCTCCTTAATTGCAACCGGTAGGGGATCCAAGCCTAGAAGGATCTCCATCGCGGCAGTGGGTGTTGTTTTCATGGCACCTATGATGCTTAGACATGCTAGTCTTTGCACTTTAGCCAACTTTGCTTGCGCGGTACTTTGGTCTATCTTCCTCCACCAAACTGCTGACTCATAGAGGATAGCGGGTCTAACGACCTGCTTGTAGATCCAGTTATTAGCTCTGGGATTCAGACCCCACGTTTTGCCAACCATTTGGCGGCACGACCATAGTGTTTTAATGGCCTTGTTGGTCGTCTTAGATAGGTGACTCTCCCACGTTAACGTTTGGTCCAGTGTCACCCCAAGGTATTTTACCTCCTTAGAGAGGGGAATGGTGGTTCCACTTAGGTGAAAGCTAGGTAAATTTAATTTCCTTCGTTTAGTAAATGGAACAATAGACAGAACCAAATGGTCTTGTATTGAAGTTCTGTGTGTATGCAGGTGCTCTAGATGCTTTATCAGGAGCTGGACACACAGAAAAAGTTGGTCATATCTACTTTCAGAAAGATTGAATAAAGGACATTCAGTATAATTTGTAGATAGCTTTTACAACAGTGTTACACTATCAAAGTCCCTTCTCGGACAAAAAACGTATATTACTGGCACACTTCGTGTGGATAGAAAGAATAACCCGTCCCCCCCCCCCCGAAGTAGTAGCAAAGAAACTGAAAAGGGGGGAAACCATTGCTCAATACAACGAAGGAACTATGGTTGGTAAATGGAAAATGTAAGGTCTGTTTTGTACATATCCAGCCAATTTGAAAATCAGATGATTACTGTTCTAAACAAAAAAGGCCAAGAAAAAGAAAAAAAGACCAGCTAATGAGTTGTTATCCATCTGAACGAAAATCTATTCGCTGGTATAAAAAACTATTTATTCATATTTTGCAAATGTCAGTGCTGAATGCCTTTTTTATTTACAACAGGTGTCTGCATGGACACATCTTATCAGTGTGAAGCCTGCCTAGAGAATCCGGCTTTGTGCCTCAACGAATGTTTCAAAAAGTACCACAAATAAATATGTAAATAAAACATTGTAAATAGTGTATATTATAGAAATACTTCTGTTAGCTTTGTGAATATACAATTGTGTTACGTGTCTTTTTGTGCTGATTGTGACATGGAAACTAGTTAAAAAAGTAAGTAAACATATAAAAATATCAATGTAGGTTAGTAAAGTATTTATATTGTTAATAAACTCTGGCTAGTTTAGCCAAAACGTAAAAACGCCAATTGGCGTCTCGCGCAAATAGTATAGAATTTGATGCTATGTGCTGATGATGCCAATTGGCGTCATTCAATTTTTATTAGTTTTTAGGCCATACTATTAATTTTAGGAACAGCAGTGAACGTGTTAAGTTGAAAACATTTTCTTAAATGTTTCATACTGAGCTAGGACTAAGCCTAACCTATTTTTTTATTTAATTATTATAATGGATATTTTGTGTTATAAGTCAAATGTTTCATACTGAACACCTAACCTACCTTTGTGTTGAAGTATTAAAGCTGACGGGCCAACAAAAACCGGCCTGTTAAATATCTGCTCAATCTGAAATAACGAAGAAGATTACAAGAACTCGTGATATCTTCAAACTGAATTTTAAATCTAAAATCTACTTTCTTTGGCACATATTAGGTGTATAGCTCGGGCGGCCAGCAGTGCTGGTTACGTAATTTTCCTGACTAGGATGGCATTCATATTGACTGTTCTCTCGCACCAGCTCGGAATTAATTTTAGACCATTCACCACAATTTGTACATAGGATGAAAGAATGACAAACAAAATTTGTATCTCAAGCATATTTTATTTCTACAAAACTATATGGTTTTAATAAATGAACTGAAACATATTTTTGTAGTTTTTATATTTTAAACAAAATATTTAATATACATTCGTTATAAAAGCAAAATTGCATGAACTGTTGCTACAATGTGAATTACAAACTACTTTTTTAATTAATAAAGTTTTTTGCGAGTGATATAATTCAAAGCACATACCAATATGTAGTCCTGGATTGGCAGAACAGGTTTTACAATAAAATTTGCTTCTTTATCTTTGCTGTCCAGGTCTACAATCGCTGCACACTGCACAATATTTGATTTTTCTATCTTCATACCCTCTGGCAGATGTAATTTGCCGTTAAGTCTTTCTTCGTCTACTACATTTGATGGTGTTACTCTTTTCCTAGTATTTCGTATAGTTCCAACTAGTTGCTTCACTAAAACTTTTCTGAATTGTCTTTGACGTAATTGTTTTTAGTTGGTAACCTTCTTGTACAATATAAATGCGTTCACCTTGGCAGTTTCTAGTAGCCAAAAAAAGACTTTTTCCACCATTTGATGGATCTTCTCGTGAAACAATACCTAGATATATATTGATCAGCCACATCCATGCCACCCATGAATTTATTATATTTGCAGACCACCTTTGGGGATTTTTACCTCTTCTTCCTTAGCCCCATATGTTTGTTTACTGCCTACCTTAATTTGAAAGAATTAGGTCATATTTGATGTCGGAAGGCATTTTTGAAGTACCAAAATACATTAGTTTAGTAAAAAATGACAATTCTAAAACAAGAATTCCAGGTGTGTTTATGTTATTACATGTGTACGATGTACGTTCATTCATATTACTACATTTGTCAGGATAATGAATGTATCATTGCTCGATATTTATGTTATGACTACGTTAGTGAATATCTTTTCCCGTCAAGTTTCTGTTATATGCTTTAGGGTACATTATTGTCAAGAATGGTGTGTCCACAATATTACAACATATATTTATTTAATATAATAATTATTAATGTCTATTAGGTCTGGCTAGGTAACTATAGTAGGGAAGGTGTTTACACAGAAGCATTTGAGGTCTATATTTTTTTTAATTGCCCTTGTACAGCTGAAATCATATGCAACAAATGAAGTGTGGGGGCCCCTCTTTTCCTCTCTACCCCAGACACATTCCTACCTTGAGGATACTGTACCTCCATACACTTGATATAAGCTTACCAATAGATTACTCAAAGGCAAGGCCGTGAGTTTTATTGATTTTTATGTCAATAATGAATAATTCGAGAAAGCATTAAAAAAAAAAAAGTATTAAAATTGTAATTTATATAAAATATACTTCATACAATTTAATTTCCACTTATTTTGTTTTGATTTGATTTTGATTTTGATTTTGATTTTAAAAAGGGAATACTTTTGTTTTTATTTTATCATAATATTTTAACAATTATTGGAGTATTAGTTTTTATAATTGTCCCACCTATCTATTTAAAATAATAATAATGACCTAGTTATTTTGTTTGTTTTTTATACGAAAAATAAATAATTTAATTTAGGCTTATGTAAAAGGTTAGATAAATTTAGTACAAAATATAAGATAGGCTTTATTAAAAAATTAAACATGGTTATTGATATTTAATACCAAGCTTAAAAGATCTATTTTGCCATTATTTATTAGTCACCAACAATCCATAAACGTTCTAATAGGATTTGTTTAAAAGAGTTTAATTTTAATAAAACAGTATGAATCATAATTTATAGTTCATTGTCAGTGGACTGGAATGATTGTAAATAATTGTCAACATTCTTTGAATAAAGTATAATGAACTGAACAGGCAGCTGTTCCGTAGAAAGTTAGTTACAAAAAGTTGGAATAGGTAGCGCTGTTGCCACAAATGCAACTTTGTTTACTTCCTCCAGTGAGGGAGAGTGTTGTGTTGCTTTCTAACCGTTGGTAGTGGTCTGTTCCCTATTATATTTACCGCGCAATGTTCACAGACAATTTGTTTTGAGTTTTAAATTAATAATTTCGTGTGTGTTATACAATGTGTGTTGTGTGATTATTTGTTATTGTAAGAGGGCATATTTTATTTCAAGTTTAAAGTTTCCACGCTTGTTGTGTGTGTGGAAACAGGTGTTGTGTTTTTAGTTTGTATTTTGAAAGCATCTAGTAATGGATGAAGATGACACAAGTAGTATTGGTGCAAAATCTCCAATCAAAAGGCTTGGATCGACAAGGAAACTTCTCTTTTTTAATAGTAAGTTTATGCTTAATAAATTAATTGATATTTTTGGTCATATTCTGAAGATACACGTGAAAGTCCGTTTTGTAGGTTAGGATTATAAGAACCGGTTTTTGTTTCCTCACTCAAATGTATCAGTAATTATGTGTTAAGTCCCGTGTTGATAGGCTATACACACAAAGTAAATTGAGTTGTATAATCTGATGCCGGCTATTTTATACAGAATTCTATTCTAAAGATGTTTCTATATGATATTATTTATCCTCGCTTAATTGTCTTAGGTAAGGAAACAACTATAATTACTGTTGTAATTGAATGCATAACTAGGAGAGACAAGAACAATTAAATCACGTAGCCAGAACATTTACATTAAGGGTTGTTGTTTATTTATTTTTCTTGTTGTTTAAAGGCAACCTCTTGGTCATCATCGCCTTATTTGTATATATTATTTAGCATAAAAAAGTATTCCATATCGATCAATACCGATTCGATTTTAGACCAATTGGGCAATGTACAAATGTGTGTCAAATTTACAGATAATGATATTGTTTCATGAACATTGGGATAATAATTGAAAATGTTTCTAAATTTGAGTCCAACACAGGTATTTTCATTCCTCATCCCTTTAGGTTAAACGATTTTGACGAATAATTAATTGTATGGAACACTCACAAAAGTGCAACATTTTGAGACATTCAGACGACCCGGTTTTGCCTATCGGTTTTTTTTTCACCAACGATTGTACGATTTGGTCCAAAATGTCATTCATTCGGACACCTACTTCTAATTAAACTTTTAAACCAATTGGGCCACTTGAGATAAATGCTACACAAATATCGACAACAAACTTTTGGAACCAGTGAAATACTTCCTTGTAATGTAGGCATGTCAGTAGGCTTTATAAATTAAGGGCAATTTAACAACATGCCTAAATTAAATAATTACAGTCAAAAGTGGAATAAAATAAAAATGTATTTCCTGCTACCGTATATAAACACTTTAACAAACGTTTCAATAATAAACGTCAACTTCCGTCATCCATTCCAGCTATACGGCTGAATATTAAATTGAAACAGGAGTCAATAATCGGCGTCTACGTAAAGAAATATTATTGTGTAAATGGGTTTGTTTTAATAGTCCAGTTTATTGGACTTTCGTTTTGAGGTCCTCCAAAGTCCAAATAGGTGGCATTTGGAATCATTTCTGTCTGTTGTCTCTACAACCCAAATGCGTGGACTGATTTTAATATGCCCATTTTGTATGTGGGCATATTTTGACAATATTTCGGGAAGTTTTCCACGTTTCCATAACCCAAAATTTTGATTGCCTCAACATGGACGTTAACAATTTTGATGAAATCTGTTTCAAGTGTAACCTTTTTGGGCACAATGAAAAAACCAATCAGCCGCCATCTTTCAAAAAATGTTTGTTCGTAAGTTAAACGTTAAAAGAAACCCAGTCATGGGCTTTTGATAGGTCTACGTAATTTGTCAAAATCGGCTCTACCGAATTCGTTCAATTTCAGGGAAATAATGTGAAGATTAATTGAGTCAAAACAATGTACAAATAAAAACAAGAAATCAAAAAGTACGAATCATGAATAATCGACAAAAAGGTTGAGACGCCATCTTTAAAAGCTCGATTTTAATCAAATACCATGTTTTGGGCACTAAAGAAGCAAATTTAAATCCTGATAAATATATAATTTTTTTTGGTACTTACGTATTAACGCCACCGCAGCAGAAGTTGCTAATGCGCATGCGCCAATATTTGCTTACTTTGCGATATAAAATTATATATCACGACAGGTTTGGCCAGGTAGCTATATATATATATATATAATCACCTGGCCAAACCTTTCGTAAGTTTATTGAAGTTAATAATTTGAAATTAGATCATGGATAAACATGAGCTTTAAAAGTGAAGTGCCGCCAATCTACGCCTAAAAATTTTGCGATAAATCATAAAATGAAAGTATATGAATCTCAAAGCTGAAAAAAATGGAATTCTGCTTCCCTTAAACCAGTTTGCTCTTTATTGGCGCATGCGCATTAGCGCAACTTCTGCTGCGGTGGCGTTAATACGTAAGTACCTTTCCCCCCCCCCCCCCAAAGACGTCTTCAATGGTTAATTTTCATTTTTTGATTGACAACTATCGAACGAAATTCATGAATAACTCGTCCTTGTGTTCAATAGCCTAGTTGAATAGCACGTTCTTCTTAAATCCTGTATAAAGGATTAACTTAGCAGTTTTAACGGTATACAAAGACTATTTTCCCATCTTACTGTTTGTTTTGTCGAACGAAATAGTTGTGCAGACTTGTTTTTAGATCCCCCCCCCCTTGAAAGATAATGATCTCTAGTTTTGTAGAGAAGGGTGACGCTTGTGTCTAGCAAGGGTGCATAACGGAGTCTATAAATGTGTTTCTTGGTGGGGGACACTCTATTTCTAGATTACATGCAGCTGTATACACTACATATGTTACCTGCGCCCTAGACATCGCAGAAATAAAGCTCTTGGATCTGAATAGATGTTCAGTAAATATTTGGAATAGAGCTTTGAAATAGTAGTTAAGTATCGTTGGAACAAAGAGAGTGAGGTTAAATAAAATTTATGTTTAGAAAAACATTACTCGAAGTGGAGGAGTTGGTTACAATAGAGCATAATTTTGTTTGTGTTTTCTGTTTGTGTTTGTTGGTTTAACAATCTTGGCTCTTACATCGGCAAGGGCGTACCCAGGATCAAAACTGGGGGGGGGGGGGGCAAGCCATGGTCATTCAATATACAATTGATTATTAAAATAGTTATTTCAAGAATAGTATTAAATTCCAGCAACAAAATGTATAATAAACATTAATTTTTTTGCTTCCAGGGGGGGCAGCTGCCCCCCCTGCCCCTCGCTGGGTACGCCCATGAACATCGGTGAAACAAAATGTCTGACAAAGACCTACAGAAAAACGATTTTAAACGGCCGCCATTTTGAAATTTTGACCAACTACTACAGCTCTTACTCCTACTCATTTTTTTGAGGTTGTGTTTTTACTAATTTCTCACATATATGTAGTATAGAAAAAGTTAGACGATGTCAAATCTCTTTTGCGTATGGTACAGGATGATTGAAAGAAGTGTGAACGCCGCGCCGTTGATAAGTACAAGAATTACAAAGAAACTGTAAATTAATGATTTTAAGTTCTTTTTTGCGATTTGGTATAAATATTAGTTTTTTTTATTCGGAAAGGACCTGACAAGGAAAACTGTAAAATCTTTGTTGGAAGCCACTTTGGCAAGACTTTCAGAAGTAAAATCACAGAATTTTATGATTTACAACTAGAGGTATTACCATTTTTATTTAATCCGCCATTTTTTCAGTATGGTGATCAGTTTCTAATTTTCTAATAATCGACATTTTTTATGACGATTTTAGATATAATAAATAATTTTAAGACTTTTTTTATTTTTGGTATTTTTCAATATCTCTAACCGTTTAGAAGCTAAAGGCACTTAAATGTTTCAAAAATTCATAAATTCAAGCATTTTTCTGAGATTTTTCTTATTTTCAAAGTTAAATTCAGGTGAGATTTTAACTAAAGCTAAGGAAAAGGTGGAATAACGCTTATTTTTTTATCGATAGAAAATCATAATTTTCTGGTAATTATCTAAAAGATCTACCACTGTTAATATATTTGTTTCTGCTATAACTTATTCACAAGGTCTAATAATACATCGAGTAGTTAAGAACTTATGTAGGCCAGTAGGTGTTTTAGAAAATTATCAGTATATTATGATTGTAGTTTTCTATCAATAACTCTGTTCTTCAGAATAAATAATGATGACAATAATGTCATTACACATTTTCCTTAGATGTGGTTAATATTTCACCGCGATTTAACTTTGAAAAATAAGCAAAATCGTCTCAAGAAAATGCTTGAATTTGAGAATTTTTGAAACATTTAAGTGCCTGTACCTAGTGAACACTTGGAGATATAGAAAATACTCAAAAAGGTTAAAATAATGCGTTATTATCTAAAATCGCTCTAAAAATGGCGATATTAGAAAATTACGAACTCGTCATTATATAGGAAAAATGGCGGATTATGTAAAAAAATTGGTTATGTTAGGTTATAATAATGATTCGAATTTGCCCCTAACCACAATCACTAGAAACTTTCAAATAAAACACAATTATCTGATTAATTGTTCTTTATTAATTATTTCCACTAAATGCCCTGATGTACATTTCGATAACATGGTTATCATCATCGGAGGGTCTTGCTTATAAACTATATCTAAACTTACATATCTACTAAATGCTTTAGATCTAGTTTATATTATGATATTGTAATAGATCGAATCATTATTGTGAATTTCACCACAGTGCTCAACAAGATTGTAGGTTAGGTTATATTGGGGGAAATGGTGGATTGATTATGTAAAAAAAGTGGTACAGTAGAGTCCCGCAAACTCAGCGTAATGTGGACCGGAAGTGTGCCGAGTTTGTGAAATGCCGGGTTATCGGGAATAAGGGAAAAAATAAATTGTAATCGAAACACCAAAGCGGCGGCGATATCAAACGACTTTGTCGATAGCGGTATTCCATTGTCAGCAGTGTAAAAACACCTCGGCACCAAAGCGGCGGCGATATCAAACGACTTTGTCGATAGCGGTATCCCATTGTCGGCGACGTAAAAACACCGCGGCACCAAAACGGCGGCGATATCAAACGACTTTGTCCATAGCGATATCCCATTGTCGGCGGCATAATAACACCGCGGCATTGGCACCCGTGGATATAGCAGACATACACCTTCAAAAACGTTTGATGGGTCGCTTTTTTTCCACGAATCAATTTAGTATACATTATGGAAAATATAACATTTCTTTTCAGTTTTCTTTGACAGGTACGCACACTATATACAGTAAATAAAAATGATCGAGTTACGAAAACGGAAGCGTGTGTTGGTTTCGTTTGAGACACGGTTAAATGTGTTAAAAAGACTTGACAGAGGGGAATCTGTAAAAAAGCTTTGTGATGAGTTTAACGTGGGAAAAGTACCATCGACGATTTGAGCGATCGAAGTTAATGCCAGATTTGGGATCTGCCGAACTTTTACGAACATCGCTGTTCTTAGAAATATATATTTTTTCCCGTCGGGGTCGCCGAGTAATCCGGACTGCCGGGTTATCGAGTGCCGAGTTTGCGAGACTCTACTGTAATACGTTTAGTTTTTAAAATCCCGGGCGTTACCTTTTAAAGTTTTTTGTAACTTTTGTATATCGAATAAAACAGTGGCCATACTACAGGTAAACAACTTAGGTCTGGGTAGGTCTGCGCAGGTAGGGAGGGGCTGGACGGGGGGCGAAGCACATGTAACGCCAACGCGGCGAGGCAGCGACTACTCCCCTCTGCGCGTCCGACTAACTCCTGTGATGTGGTTCTGCGCAGTCTCTTTTCAAAGTTGTAGACCTATAGTTTCATTCGTTCTGTATACGTTTAGAGGTCCCTCGCATCAAATTTAATACGCATGCGTGAGTTATCAATTAAACACACATAGACTCAGACAAACTGACGGACTGTGATTTCCCTACAATGTAAAAAAATAATTATAACTTTTGGCCTCTTCACTCTTGTTCATAAATTCAACACTCATGCAGAATTGCTGTTAAAATAATCACCAGTCACTATGAAAATCTTTTGCTTGTTGTTATTGGTGTTACTGCCACTGGGTAAAAAAAGATATTTACACTGAAAATTATTACTAGATATTGCATGTAATGGTAACATCACCTCTCTACGATGGCAAATATCGAAGTTATTGTCAAAAATGTAATTTCTTATCCTGACCGCACAAGAAAATGTGATAGAAAAACTATTGAATAAGATCCCTTATCTACCAATACAATTTAACATTTCTTACAAAACCAATGAAATCAACATTTAGGGATTACATTTGAGGATCAGTTTGTATTACATTGTATGATGGGCTGGGTACGCACCGTGATGGCACCAACTCGTTTACAATCTTTGAAAGCAGGAATAGTTACGTTTAGCCTACTTAATCAAACGGGTTTCAACGACAAAGTCGCCATCCTCAGTGATACATGAGCTACAATAGAGTTATAGTTTAGTTATTGTAGCTCATGTATCACTGAGGATGGCGACTTTGTCGTTGAAATGCGTTTGATTAAGTAAACGTAATTCATTGTGAGATCTTGTGTTCGAGTTTTAATCTATCTAATATTATCTCACAAGTCAAGCTCAATATTTATTTACAGGAACATAATGTTGTACATTCTTGACACCTAGAGTTACAATATATATTTGTTCGCCTTGATAAAATGCCTCCAACAGTTGTGTACCCACCAAGGTGACAGTATTCCACACTTCTACCGCAATTTCCTTCTCTTGTCATATCGCTCGTTGGTTGTGGTCTTTCCTGTGGGAGGTTTTCCTCAGAGATCACGGATAGGAAAAACCATATTCTCAAAAAAACGTGTTACGTATTAGGCCGAAAGAATATTGCAAATTGCTGGCCAATTTCCTTATTACGTTTTAAACGAATGCAGAGAATAATATTAAGGGATGTTTAAGGTTTATAGTCACTAAAGCAGACGGTATAAAACGTGGCACAAACTTTCCTATTTACGTGTAATTTCAGTAGTTTTCTATCAAAAAGTGAAACTGGAAGATCTTTAAAAAATAGTTAAAAAAACTTTATAAGCTTGTGTCGTAATCGGGAACGTGTCTATTTGATTAAAATCAAGTTTTTAATGACGAGGTTTATTTTGGTTATTTACCAATTAATTTTTAACGTTAATATTGTTGTACTTGGGATATTATTAATCTTCATCTCTCTCTCTCTCTCTCTCTCTCTCTCTCTCTCTCTCTCTCTCTCTCTCTCCCCTCTCCCTCTCCCTCTCCCTCCCTCCCACTCCCTCCCTCTCTCTCTCCCTCCCTCTCTCCCTCCCTCTTTCTCTCCATCTCTCTCTCTCCCTCTCCCTCCCCCTCTCCCTCCCTTCCACTCCCTCCCTCCCTCTCTCTCCCTCCCTCTCTCCCTCCCTCCCTCTCTCCCTCCCTCCATCTCTCCCTCTCTCTCTCTCCCTCTCTCTCTCCCTCTCTCTCTCTCTCTTTCTCTCTCGCCTTATAAAAAAAGGGAACGTAGAATAGTGGACTATAGTGTGCTCATGTAGAACACTATTGATATTCAGAAAAAACGAATTGAAAATGTATAAATGGCATTGTATAAATTCTGCATGCAATGGTACCAACCCCACATCTCTACGATGACAAATAACGAAGTTATTGTCAAAAATGTAATTTCGAATCCTGATCTCGTAAGTAAATGTTATAGTATAGTTACAGACCCGTCGGGACGAAGACACTGGCACGAGCGAAACGAGTGAGAGTAATTTAATATATTTACATTATTCGACGCCCTATAACAAAGTAGTCCTTCACAATTACAACATTCAGAAAACCTGTGTACCAACTGTTTTAAACAGACTTTCAATTCTGGATCTATCAATACAATTTAACATTTAATGAATCTGTTTCTCTTATATTGTATGATTGGGCCAACATCTATCTACAAGGCAGCAGAGCTAGTTTTGGTCCGCCCCGGGTATTTTATTTCCCCGGTACCCACCATATCTGGTGGGCGTTCCCCATCCGCCACCTGGGGAGGCGCCCGCTAGGAGACTAGCAACTCCAACTTCGCCGTATCATAAACATTCATTGGCCTGAGACCATTACAAACGAGGATTTATGGAGAGAAACAGGTCAAATTCGGGTCAAACTGCAGATTCGAGTGAGGAAGTGGAGGTGGTTAGGGCATACACTGAGGAAGCCAGACGGAACCATTGAGAAAGAGGCCCTAGATTGGAACCCGCAGGGTGTCAGAAGAAGAGGTCGACCTCGAGAAACCTGTAAGAGGACCATTATTAAAGAAGCAAAAGAGGTTAACAAGACTTGGGGAGAATTGAAGGCACTTGCTGGAAACAGGGACAGATGGAGAGCTCTTCTGGACGCCTTATGCTCCAATAGGAAATAAAAGGAAATAAGTCAAAGTAAGTCAAGTATGATTAGGCCGGGTAAGTACCACGATGGAGCGTCCATCGAATTGTTTACTCTTACTCTAATTGTCAGTTACCTTCAAAGACGATTAAAATAAATGTACATATAATCACGGTAGCTATCAGTTGTCTGCCAATGTTTTACATATTGATAAGAACTTGTAGTTGACAGCCAAAGTCGGAAGCTGGTGTCTTATTTAACTTTTACCGGTCTAATTAGGTCTACTTCAGATTGAAAGACATGTGATTAAATAAACATGTTCCAGACTTTGATATTTCTGGTTATAAATCTGTTGGGTCACATCTGTTTTGAAGATTTAGAACAGTTATTGATTACAGTAGGCTCTATCCTCTACTTGACGATTTTAAAGAAACAAAAAGTTGACGAAAATTTCTTGATCATTGTCGTCTTATTTAAAAATAAAATAAAATAATCTAAAAGAAAGATCTCTAGCCTTCGAATTCTCTAATAGCGTCAAGGACGGAAAAAACAAGTTAGGCAAGAGAAGGATCTAATCAGATACACAAAAAGATGTAGATCCTCGGGATTTAGCTCACTGTAAATGAGCTCCTGTGGGTATAAAGTCAACATTTAATTATTTTTATTGTTTGTATTTCAAGGGTGGCTCTTTATTTTATGTTATTCTCTTCCTTTTTTTTTATAAGGTAATTATGACCTAACTGTTTTTCGCCGTTACACAAGAACTAAAAAAATTAAAGTAAAGTTGAACTGTAAATGAAATGTCTTCTTTTTTAATGAAGTGTTTGCTCTGTGAAATTATGTCTCTTATTTCATTCCGTGACTTTCGTCCACATGACGGAGACATGTTATTGACTGTTTTGTACAGTACTTTCAAATTTGTTTTTACTTTCGTGTCTGTGTGATTCACAGAAAGTTTGTGCGTCGTCCTTGGAGGACCTAATAAAAACGTTTCATGGTCAGTAATAAAACAATGTTCAGCTTCTACGTGAGATGTTGGGTAATACACTGAAATGACCACCACACACTCTCGTCCCGTCATAAGCGTCTACCTAATCAACATGTACGGTGTATGAATACATGATGAGTACTATTGTTTTATGGTTATTCGTTTTGAGGTTGTATCTTTAGCGTAATTAGTTACCATACAATATTTATTTAAATGTTTGGAAACCTTAATTAATATTATTTGGCACATATTCATTTAATAACATCACATGTGTATAACGAAATAATAAACAAAAATTTGTATTTAAAAAGCGAAAACGCTCGGAGGTTCACTATGACGCTTTGGAGTCACAGCCATTCTTTTGTTACGGACGTGACAGTTACATGCATTACAACTTGGAAAAAAAGAAAAGTTAATTTTATTTTGTAAATTGTTAAAGCTCAACCGGTAGGTAATTTTTTATACTATTTTTGCACTAAATTTGAAAATGATCATATTATTGGTTTTGATGTATAGTTCAACTAAGTTGGAGTTACGGACGTGACTTGAAAAGCACTCGTCTTCTGACATACTGTTATAATTTTGTTAAAATGACTGTTAATTTCTTGGGAAATTTATGAATTAAATTGTTGTCAGCTTATCTTAAGATAAATACCCTCTTAGAAACATTAGTGTTCAATCTTAAAATCCTGTAATATTTCAATTAAAAAATTGATAAAACGTTACGGACGTGACACTGGTTTGTTACGGACGTGACAATAAACTCAACAGTCTGTTAAAAGTACTTTATTTTACATTAAAAAGTTTTCTGTGCTCTTCTTACATTCTTTTTAGTTAAAGTAAGACTTATTTGATCTATAAAAGAACATAAACAAACTTAATTACATTTTAAATATGTGTTTGAATCAGGAGGAATTATAGTGAAATTGTTAGGCAAATGTATTCATTATTAATGAAACAGTTATCATGTTTGTAAGCCACAATAACTTGTTCATAAAGTTCACTGATATTCTTGGTAATTTACTGACAATTAGTCACTGATAAATATAAGTGACTAGATGTATACCAACTTCAAAGATGAAAATATCCACAAAATAAAGAATTCTGCTACAAGATATTGTTGGTAATATTAGGTGGTATTTTAAGACTTTAATAAACTTTTTACTGAGAAATTCAGAAAATAATTTTTTTAGTGTTAGATGTACGTTTGTAAAGATTGGTTGGTCAGGGATACCGCTTTGAATCCTCTTGGTTGTAATCCAGGTCTGAGAGCAACTTTCGATTCACTATCGTGGTTTCAATACAGCAGCGTGTAGCAAGGACTTGCTGCCAAGTTGTGATTGACAATGCAACATGTAGATTGTTCTTTTGATGAGGGAAAAGGATATGAGGTAAAAGAGTCTAGTAGAGCTCGAGACGACTTGTGTTGAATCATCTGAATTTATCTAATTTTATTTAGTACAGTTTTCTAAATTATGTATGGGTAAGTTTTCTGCAAATGGCGTTCCCAAGATCTCGGGAATATGTCCTACTGCGGTAATTATATATATTTAAATGCTGAGTTATAAATAGGCCTAAACCATACGACAACCCATTTAAGTAAAAGTTGTGTACAGTTACTTTTTTATAATTAAATGTACGTTTAAAACATTTTATTATAATTAATTAACTTATTAAGAACCTATAGTGGTTAGTGATTGATTTTTAACACTCAATGGTGAAATATATTTACATTTTTTGACAGTTTATCCTTCCACCTTTACTAGATGTGACACTAAACACATGCAGCAGCATGTGGTTCATGCTTAGTGGAGCTCTAGTCCATTTCAGTTTAATTGTTCGACACTACCTGAACAAATTTACCAAAGTCGTGGAGGGCCAATATTATAGTGAAGTCACCTGATCTCATTCCCCTCGACTTTTTCCTATGTGACCTTTTAAAGACCCTATACAACCCCCAGTTGATACCGTGGAAGAGCTACGCTTAAGAGTTATGAATGGGATTCAAAGGATTATTCATGAGAAATATTTGAAAAAGTCCAGCAATCAATGAGAAGTCCTCTAGGTGTATTTATTTTGAATGAGAAATACCATTTTGAAGATCTAGTTTCTATCTTAATTATTGTTCTCTATTAGTAAGTTCTTGTTTTCCATTTTTTTTTTTTTTTTTTTTTTTTGTAAAATAAATTTAATTTCAAAACAAAATGATTCATTACTATTTCCTTATCAAATTTTAGTTCTAAATAAAATCTTGGGTGTTGTAGACAATTACCAAGAATTAATGTTTTCACTTTTCCCCCCCCCTCGATAACTCAATTATTTTTAAGTTTTAGAAAGAATAAAAAACTATTTTGTTTGTAGGCCCTAATTAATAAATGAAAATATTTTGTCTCTTGAAAATATTATGAAAAATGAATGATTTTTAAGATATTCGATGTTAAGAAGTTAAATAGCCGCCATTTTGAAATGAGTTAATGAAATCGGTTGATTATTTTTCTCGAATTTGGTTTTTATAACACTAAGGATCATGCTAAATTTTAACTCCATATCATTTACCGTTAAAAAGATAAGATATATTTTTGTTAAAAACACAAAATGGCGGCTAGATAGAAACTAAACATTTTAGAAAATATGTTTTTCTTTGGTTTCGATGTGAGGAATAAGCTCCTGAAGTTTTGCAACGATGATTGAAAACACCCTGTAGATAATGAAAATACAACTGATTCACATACAGGAAATTTGTTCATCCGTTTGGTCTATAGAACACTACAGATATTTTGTATCCGGGAAACAGAAAGTGGAAATTCTCAAATTAACTCAACATTGATTTTTTTATAATCATCACTTAACTTTCTCTATACTACGTATGCGTGAGAAAGGAAACTGAAAAGAAAAGTGACAGTACTTTATAACAACAGTTGTGCAGGAATAAGAAAGTGCAGTTAGAACGCATCGATGTCGGAGAAAGTAGACGACAGGTGTTTGGAGACTTTCTGTACCAGAACAGTGGCGCCTATACAGAACTCGAGCGGAGTGAGTTATCCTTCTATACATCAATGACCTTGTGAGTACGTTTTACAGTTCGTGAAAATAACTCGACGGCTGTTAAGGTCGATTTTCCAAATTATGCTAATGTATATATACAAATAATAGTCCTGAAATATTCTAATAGCGTCGGTATCGGAATAGAACAAGAGTTGGTCAAGAGAGACCTGATGATAAAGATGAAACAGTGGAATCTAACCCAAGACTATCACGTTGAATGACAGTTTACATTTATTTATGTGAAATGAAGTAAAATGGACACACATTAGACTAGTTATGAATCGAACTTTGGAAAATTTTTCAGCCATCTAAATCTAGAGTTAAAAAACAGGAAACATATTTTTCAAAGTTACTCCGATTTTGGTTCAAATATAAAGAATCTTGTTTTTGAATCCCCCCTCGTTGTTTAAAAGGGGAAAAAAACGTATCAGTCAGACTCGCTAAGCTCGTGTCAGTATCTCAGCCCTAGTGGACCTCGAAACTGTAGTATGTGAAGGTGCCTTCACTCGCTAAACTCGTGTCAGTATCTCAGCCCTAGTGGACCTCGAAACTGTAGTATGTGAAGGTGCCTTCACTCGCTAAACTCGTGTCAGTGTCTCAGCCCTAGTGGACCTCGAAACTGTAGTATGTGAAGGTGGCTTCACTCGCTAAGCTAGTGTCAGTATCTCAGCCCTAGTGGACCTCGAAACTGTAGTATGTGAAGGTGCCTTCACTCGCTAAACTCGTGTCAGTATCTCAGCCCTAGTGGACCTCGAAACTGTAGTATGTGAAGGTGCCTTCACTCGCTAAACTCGTGTCAGTGTCTCAGCCCTAGTGGACCTCGAAACTGTAGTATGTGAAGGTGCCTTCACTCGCTAAACTCGTGTCAGTATCTCAGCCCTAGTGGACCTCGAAACTGTAGTATGTGAAGGTGCCTTCACTCGCTAAACTCGTGTCAGTATCTCAGCCCTAGTGGACCTCGAAACTGTAGTATGTGAAGGTGGCTTCACTTGCTAAACTCGTGTCAGTATCTCAGCCCTAGTGGACCTCGAAACTGTAGTATGTGAAGGTGGCTTCACTCGCTAAGCTAGTGTCAGTATCTCAGCCCTAGTGGACCTCGAAACTGTAGTATGTGAAGGTGCCTTCACTCGCTAAACTCGTGTCAGTATCTCAGCCCTAGTGGACCTCGAAACTGTAGTATGTGAAGGTGCCTTCACTCGCTAAACTCGTGTCAGTGTCTCAGCCCTAGTGGACCTCGAAACTGTAGTATGTGAAGGTGGCTTCACTCGCTAAACTCGTGTCAGTGTCTCAGCCCTAGTGGACCTCGAAACTGTAGTATGTGAAGGTGCCTTCACTCGCTAAACTCGTGTCAGTGTCTCAGCCCTAGTGGACCTCGAAACTGTAGTATGTGAAGGTGCCTTCACTCGCTAAACTCGTGTCAGTATCTCAGCCCTAGTGGACCTCGAAACTGTAGTATGTGAAGGTGCCTTCACTCGCTAAGCTAGTGTCAGTATCTCAGCCCTAGTGGACCTCGAAACTGTAGTATGTGAAGGTGCCTTCACTCGCTAAACTCGTGTCAGTATCTCAGCCCTAGTGGACCTCGAAACTGTAGTATGTGAAGGTGCCTTCACTCGCTAAGCTAGTGTCAGTATCTCAGCCCTAGTGGACCTCGAAACTGTAGTATGTGAAGGTGGCTTCACTCGCTAAGCTAGTGTCAGTATCTCAGCCCTAGTGGACCTCGAAACTGTAGTATGTGAAGGTGCCTTCACTCGCTAAACTCGTGTCAGTATCTCAGCCCTAGTGGACCTCGAAACTGTAGTATGTGAAGGTGCCTTCACTCGCTAAACTCGTGTCAGTGTCTCAGCCCTAGTGGACCTCGAAACTGTAGTATGTGAAGGTGGCTTCACTCGCTAAACTCGTGTCAGTGTCTCAGCCCTAGTGGACCTCGAAACTGTAGTATGTGAAGGTGCCTTCACTCGCTAAACTCGTGTCAGTATCTCAGCCCTAGTGGACCTCGAAACTGTAGTATGTGAAGGTGCCTTCACTCGCTAAACTCGTGTCAGTGTCTCAGCCCTAGTGGACCTAGAAACTGTAGTATGTGAAGGTGCCTTCACTCGCTAAACTCGTGTCAGTATCTCAGCCCTAGTGGACCTCGAAACTGTAGTATGTGAAGGTGCCTTCACTCGCTAAACTCGTGTCAGTGTCTCAGCCCTAGTGGACCTAGAAACTGTAGTATGTGAAGGAGCCTTCACTCGCTAAACTCGTGTCAGTATCTCAGCCCTAGTGGACCTCGAAACTGTAGTATGTGAAGGTGCCTTCACTCGCTAAACTCGTGTCAGTGTCTCAGCCCTAGTGGACCTAGAAACTGTAGTATGTGAAGGAGCCTTCACTCGCTAAACTCGTGTCAGTATCTCAGCCCTAGTGGACCTCGAAACTGTAGTATGTGAAGGTGCTTTCACTCGCTAAGCTCGTGTCAGTATCTCAGCGCTAGTGGACCTCGAAACTGTAGTATGTGAAGGTGCCTTCACTCGCTAAACTCGTGTCAGTATCTCAGCCCTAGTGGACCTCGAAACTGTAGTATGTGAAGGTGCCTTCACTCGCTAAGCTCGTGTCAGTATCTCAGCCCTAATGGACCTCGAAGATGTTATGTGAAGGTGCCTTCACTCGTTAAAAACCTTAATCCCCAAGAAAATGTGATATTCGTATAGTTCGAGATCCAGCATAGGCGAGTAACTAACACGAGCTTAAAATTACTTAATTTTTACAATTTTAAATTTGATTTAATAAAATTTCAATAGCTACATGACGCCAAATTTCAATTGTTTTGCAAACATCCAAGCCAAAGGTTGATCTATCTACAACTTTTTTCATTTAGTGTTTGGTTAGATCCCTTTCTTCTTTCGTATTAGGTTTCTCTTAACCAATTTTTGTTCTCTACCGACTCTGACGCTATTAGAGTGTTCGATGGTCTCCATTTTATGTTATCTTTTCTTCCTTGTTTTTATAATGAGACGATGACCAAAACGTTCGCGTTTAAACAAGAAAAACAAAATACATGTGTCTCAGACAGTTGTAAGTCTCTACAGATGTAAACAATAACGCAGAAAGGTCAATAATTCGCTATTAGTTGTTTAGTTAGTATGAATGTAATCTTTAGATCTGACACTAGCGCTGTTGTGTGTCATCTATACAATATTAACATACAATAGGAGACCATATATCGACATATGTTGTGTCTGACACTCCTTGGAAATATTTGAATGTCATTTCACCTTCTTTAGAAACGTTTTGGGACAATCTGTGGGAAACATTCTGATAGTAAGAGTACTTGATACGCTCATGTGGTAGGGGGCGAACGAAGTATGTTGGTCATTAGACAAAGAAATTGATCTGCGTCTGATCTTCAAATTTCACCGCCTCTGAAAAATTATAGTTGTCGTTTGCCGGTAAGTTCAATAGCGGAAACAAAAATTAAGTTAGGAACGTGGTAATGGGTACATATCGTGGTCATGTAGAAAGAACCCTTGTGGAATGCAGAAAAGTTGAATTAAAAATGCGAAATAGTAACCCTTTTAAAACAGTTTTTTTGTTTTTTTCTCGTGTGTTATTCAGTAAATTAGTTATACATTTGACCGCTCTACGATGACAAAATAGCGATGTTGTCAAAAATGTTATTTCGAACTTTAAGAACCCATCAACTTTTTACAATTTTAATTGTTGCGTAGTGAATTTAAAATTGTTATATTTCCAACTACACTTTGCGCCAAGGACATTCGGATTCCTGGAATATTCTCTTAATCTGTGTTGTGTCTGGTTGACACCTTCAGATTAATGAGAGACGAGTTTAAAGTCTTGGGATGAAAGAATTTGTCGGTTTTAATGAGTTTTAGACTTTTATATTTTGTCTGTTGTCTAGAGGGGTGAGGAAGAACTGGTAGTAGTGCATCTGCTCTCCCTTCAAAACCCTCCATCTACAATAAAGCCTTATTGTGTACAAAGAAAGCGCCCCCCCTCACCAACTCTGCCACAGCCGCTTTTAAGCTCTATCTCTGTATTTTTGTGTGTGCATTCCACATCTTTATGTTCCTACATTATTTCGTTCAATAGAAGTCGTGCAATGGATGTTTGACTGTTATCATATGTGAATTATATACAGGGTGGGCCAATCTTTACCATTTTAATTTAATATTAAACATTTATTAAACACAAATTATCGGTTCCATTTTAAGAATTTTAACCGTTTTGAATAACTACATTTGCTTGGAAATTTCATCATATTCAACTTTTTAATTTATATTCAAGCAAACGTTATTTTTTAACACTGTCCTTTTAAAATATTTGATAATAAATTAGTTTGTTATTATTTAAAATTTTATACTTCTTGACTTTATTTATAAAAGGTGATTTTTTCACCTTGACTTTAACGCATTATAATACTGGCAACCGTTTTACTTTGTTGCTGAATCATAGATGGAATTTAACTATTTAACTATCTATTGACTCTTCTTACAAACTTAACATCGTAGATTTAGTCATTCTTTCTCGTCGACCATTTTAAGATCCCGCGTCCTTTGACATTTTTACGTCGATTTTATTCGTATTACGTCTCGTCCTTGCACAGCGTACCACAACTCTAACCACAATTGAACATTTTTCCTTTTAGTCCAATCAGAAGACGGTATTTTCTAATATCATTTTGTATATTTAACACTATTACCCAATTTAAATCTACAACTAAACATATTTATTATTTTGTTTATTAATTCGCCTTAAATTAACTTTTTTTTCAATATTAGTTTTTATATCAAAACTATTTCAACCGATCACGTTGCTCTTAAACATTAGTCGAAATCCATCATGGCCGCTGTTACATGAGTAACCACATTCCCATTTTCTACTTGTTTATTTAATAGTTTTACTATTATTATTCCATTTTAATTCGAGTTTATACAAGTTCAATTAATTATGTACACATATACATACTTCCCGTTATAGGTACTCACAAATAAATTAAGGCGAATTTTTGATTCCTACGTCAGATTTGTTTATATTTTTTAGGCGTATTTTTTTTTTCCATGAGATTTCATATATAAATAGTGAATTTGTGTTTACGATTCTTTAGAGTATTGTTTTTATTTAAATTCAGGGTTCTTTTAATTATTATTTACATTAATATATTGAATTTCCTAACTTAACCTAACCTAACCTATATTTTCAAAGCGTTACAGTACGACCAAAATACGACCACATACCAAATACGCATATGACAGACGGATATCATTAATTAAAAAACACTTTTATAGACTCGAAACCTCATAATATCCGCAAATAACTGGACACCTCTTTTGACCAATCCCAAAACCAAAAACCTAACCTAACTTTCTGTAACTACGTATATGTGAGAAAGGAAAAAGTATGGATTTTCGTTCTTAGTGAGGAATTTTTGTTCTTAGTTACATTAAGGTTTCAATATATTTTAACCAACAAATTTTCCTCAGCGTCTATAATTTGGTGACAACATAGCAATTACCGTGTTCGAATTTCGATTTTTATGTTCTGGGTTACACTAGGGTTTATTTTATACAGTATATTTAAAAGAAGACTTTAAAAGTTGTTAGGCCTTGATGTGTATCAGACATGATTTAAAGTAGCTCTGGGTGTAATTATGTTTTCGTTGGCATGGGTGGAGCAGACACGCAATACTCACTCCTTCACGTGTTTACTGCACATCTATTACACAGCTTCTATGTCCAAAATGAGTTTTATTTATTATATCAAGGACTTTCTTTGTCTGATCCCAGTCAAGTGGATGTTTCCGTCTTTAAGTGTTTCAATATACTCTGTAATGCTGCTTCCGTAATCACTGTTTCTCTGCCAGATGAGTACTTGTGTGTTATACTGACCTCCATCGAACAGGAACTAATTAAAATAAAACCTAACCTATTTGTGGTGATTCTTGTCATCACAAATCTGATCTACATTATTTTTTACTAAAAACTCGATTAGGTTAGGTTAGGTCAGGTTATGAAATTGTTCACTTTTATTCACAACCACGTTTCAAATAAGTTGTATATATTCGAAAAAAAAATTATATGACCAAAAACCAATCAATTTATCAATGTACCAAAAACCAAGACTTCGTTTGGAATGTTTTCAAAATAACTGGTGTTTAAATTTAATGGTTTTTGATATATTTGACATTCAAAATTTTAATTAGGCGCCATTTTGAAAGCGTGCGCAAAAAGTCCTGGTTTTTGGTACATTGGAAAAACTTCACATCAAAAATATATTTACCAAATTTGGACTCGATATCTATTTTATTTCTAAAAATGTAATATTTTTGTAAAAAACACAAAATGGCGGACAAACGGAAAACTAAGCATTTTAGGACATATTTTCATAGAGTATAACAAACACACAGAACACAATTCTCACAAAAAATACGCCCAAGTATCAGAAGCGTTTCAACGACAAGGTCGTCCTCTTCAGTTATAGTTTGATTGGTGTAGCTCGTGTATCACTGAGGAGGGCGACCTTGTCGTTGAAACGCGTCTGATACTTAGGCGTATTTTTTTGTGAGAATTGTGTACTGTGTGTTTGTTATACTGTATAATTGTTCTCATAAGTCAAGCTCAACATTTAATATATTTTCATAGGATTATTTTTACTTATTTTGACTCAAAGAACCATATTCTGAAATTTTGGAACATAGTTTGAAAACATTCTGTATATTTGTTTTTGAAAATCCAAACTTCATTTTCATTTTTTGTCTGACAACTACCGAACTGAGAGTTTTTATTTGGTTTTGGGGATGAGAAGGTTTGTGCATTGTTTTTACATAGATATATAACCAAGGTCAAGGACGAGTACACAACAAAAGAAATTCACTACTTGGCATCTCGTGCACTCGTTGTATAACAGTGCTCCTACGTTTTAAAAACAATTATTAATGATTTCCCTTGGATAATACTTCGCCAACGACAAGTTTTTGTCTCAGTAAAAGGTGGGAAACTCTCATAACCTTGAAAACTACATGCTTCTTGCTTGCCTACACACCTTTTGATTAGGTTCTTTCCTTTGTCAAAGTTTTGCATATATTATAAACCAGCTTTATATACAAGAGTCGAAAATTTGACTGTATAAATACTGAGTGAATAACTCTAGGATGAGGCCATTCGTGAAGAATTGTTTCAGGCCTTGTATTTTAATTGAGTTTTTGTACCACATACACAATACTACCAGTGTAGGTAAACATCGTAGAAATCAGTTCAGTAGATACTACCTAAAATTAAGTTCGATTGTGAAAACATATTTTGTTAAAAGAACGAAGACGGCTGTTACTTAGTAAAACTTCACGCACGCACACTCACAGACAAGCTGCCTAATTGTTGACTCCCCCACTGCAAACTCTTTTGATACAAAGACAACTTTCTTAAGACTTGTTAATTGTTAAGTAATACCTACTGAATTTTAATGTTTATCTAATTTGGTTAAAATCGACTCCAAACAAGGCGTAAGGGAGAAATAATGTGAATTAAAAAAAAGTAGAATAGTAAATAAAGAATGTTGAAATATGTTTGTCACATGATTGATAAAACAGTATTGAATAATTATATAAACGACGAAAATGTTATCTAACATGTCCTAACTTAATATATATATACATAAAAACATAATAATGTACAAACATTGTAAAAAGCAAGGCACTAGAAACTACTGCTTTCTTATAAAGAATCAGTAAAAAACGACATTATGGCCTATTAGCATTGTGATATATTAGAACATAAAAATATAAAATATTTGTATGATTTAGAAAAATAAAGCACAGATATCAATTGATTACAAATAAACGTAAAAATCAAACTGTAATTGGCAACATTTTAGGAGACTTATATAGTTAAAAAAAAAATTAATACTACCAGGAATTTATGAAATAGTTTCGCCATTTAGCCTAGTTAAATTAGAAAATGCAAGATAAATTAGGAAGCGCTTATATAAACTAAAAACAATATATATCTGTAATTAGGTATCACTTTGAAAAATTGCTCTTTGGATTAGAAAATGATGCTTAAAAAAAATTTATTTGGCAATAGTAAAATTTAAGAAATTAAAGACAAAAATAAAATATCTGGTGTGTAAATTTTACAGAGTGATAGAAAACTTTAGAGAAATTATTGCTAAGAGAAGGTATACATGAGATTTTAATTTTGTAGGGAAATAAAATGTTTTTCAATAAGTAAAATGTATTTATACAGCAAAACTCACACTATATTTGTTGAGTTTTCATTTAATACAGTTACTAATACAAGATTTTAACTAATCAGATTGATGACAGCAGTGTAATCATCTACATTGAAGACAAGTAAAGAATAGCGATTGTTTTTTATCATTTTTTGGCCTCACGTTTGCCACAAATATAAGTTCGATTTTAAAAATCGAAAAACCTCTCGGTTAGATTCTTAGCCTCCGAATACACTAATAACGTCAGTGTCTGAAGAGAACAAGAGTTGTTCAAGAGAGACCCGATAGGGAAAATGAAAAAAGCGATATAACTCAAGACTAACAAAAAGTGTAATGAAAGCTACGTATCTCGAGATTGCTAAGGCCGTATTCCTAACACAAATTCATAATTGGTCATTGAGTGGCCAAGAGAGATCAGATAGGAAATGGGGGGGGGTTCTAAAACAAAAATTCGTAAAAAAAGTGTAGATCCAGCTAGGTTTTCTCGGGATTGCCAAGCCCTTATTCCTAACAAAAACGTCATTGGCTCTGTTATTACTAGATACACCTATTATAAAGCCTATAATCACATTGTTATCGACATATGGTCAGACGTTGTAAAAACTATTTAAAAAAAATTCTTTTGTTAAAAGAAATTGTAAAAAAACTATACTTTTAAAACAAACTACCCACCAATTATTTTCAAATTACACGAAGACTTGAGGGTAAATAATTACAAAGTGACAATACGTGTGTGTAATACCCACATCCTGTTCCTTGCAGTCAAGGATAACTAGTGAAGTACTGTTACTAAGGCTTAGTCTACCTTCTACACTTTGTCTGTACAGAGTCAATAACTGTATCGGATTTTAATCCAATACTCATCACGCAGTTGATAGCTTAATTAAGGAGGAACTAATTAAAATTACTTTTTCATGGACGCCATTTTAAAATTTTCTGGTTATTTAATTTCAATAACAATCTACTTATTCGTGTTGATTAGGTTATTGTAAAACATTATTTATTTTCGATTAACTGAAATGCAACTAAAATCCTGTTGCTGTGTATAGGTTATGTTACACTTTGTTACTTAACTATAGCGAGTGGCTTGGCAATCCCAAGGGAGACTAGCTGAATCTACGCTTTTTTTCCATGTAATCTTCATGATTCTTATCAGGTCTCTCTTGACCAACTCTTGTTCTCTTCCGATCTTGACGTTATTGGAGTATTCGAGGCCTAGAAGTTTTTATTTTATATTCTTTTCTTCTTTTTTTTATAAGGTGATGATGACCGAGAGATTTTTCGTTTTTAAACAACAGGGAAAATATACAGGTTATGTTTCTTTTTTTTTTTTAGTTCCTACTCTTTATTAGTGTCCGTATGTAAAGCCAAGGATCCTTATAATTCACACACGTCTCTGTTCTAAGTCGCAACCTGTCTACACAGAGAAAACAATAAATTCTACATTTTTAAACTTTGCATTTATTTTCTTTCTATTGTATCTTTATAAAGGTAACAAAAATATGACCTTGGAGTAGTTAAGAGCAAAAACTATGGAGTTGAAATTTTTTATTTTATAAAAATATAATGTGTGGAGTAGATATCAAATAAAACTAGAAGTTATTCTGATTACGAATATGTACGTTTATTTGTTGAAAAAATTAATATGTTGGTGGTAGGCTGCTTAAAAGACTTCGTCTTTATAAAAATAACTGCCCCTATATATGCCTACGGACTAGGGTGGTTTTAGCACACGCTTGGCCTTTTTATTATTTGCCACCTGTACAAAGTATAGAGAAAGTCATGGGATTGGTGGAAAAATTGGATGGAGAATTATTTTGGGGATATATACTGTATATTTGAGGACCCTTGAGTTCAATATAACATTTTATTGATTGATATCTGAAGTCTGTTAAATATGTGCTTCACATTTAGTATGTGACTATATTTTGGTCAAAATAAGCTGTCAGGACCTAAACTTGTAACTCATTTTTACTTTTTTCTAAATATTAAATTAGTGAACCGTAAAATTTCTTGTATCTTTCAATCTTTCAATTTTACAAACGCTTTTGGGTTATTAATCGTTTCATTACACTAAAATCGGAACTGAATTTTTGAGAAACTGTCTTTTAGCAGCTCAATGGCAGATTTAAAATTTTTAAAAATGTTTAACAATAACTGACGATAGTTAATTGTTGAGTTATAGTTTGATTGGTCTAGCTCGTGTATCACTGAAGAGGACGAACTTGTCGTTGAAACGCGTCTGATACTTAAGTTAGGCGTATTTTTTGTGAGAATTGTGTTCTGTGTGTTTGTTATACTGAATAACTGACGAATTAGCATTTCTTGTAAAATGTTGATCCATATCTTGACCCATATTTTTAATTCTTAGAAGCAACACTTGAGCAAAAATTGATCAAAATCGGTATAGTCTATTTGAATATATCGTAATTCTGTGTTTTTATAGAAGTTTCCAATCGAATCTTGAATTATCAAAAAAAAAAAAAAAAAATTCATCCCGAGATTTATCTAAAATTTTCATATGTACTAAATTTGATTGATATCGCTGTAAAACACTCCACATACGACAAACTGACAGATATACAGCTATCAGATCAAAAAACATTTTGGATTCAGAATACCTCAAAACAGCAAAACCTCAACATCACATAACATATCTGTATTAAGTATATTGAGAAAAAGAGGATAAAGGCTCATAAAGCCCCGACAATGCAACCTTATACAGCCTATTTTATAGCTGAGCCCTAAAGCCTTGTTTACCACTTTGTCTCTTCAAGAAGTTTATTTCTTTTTAGTTCATGTGATTCAAATTCAATTTCTCCCGAGGGACCTTATAGGGTAGAATATACACTTTTGTACGTAGTTTTCGGTTAGATCCCTCTCGTCTTTTCTTATCAGATCTCTTTTGATCAACTCTTGTTCTTTTTTAACCCTGACCGTTGTTGGAACATTCAAGGGCTAGACGTCCTAGCTTCTAATCTTCTTTTTTTTAAGGCAATGATAACTGAAAGGTTTGCCTCTAAACAACAAAGAAAACAAATCAAACTACAACTGATTTTGAAAAACAATTGCTCTTCTGACAAGCCGGAGAGACTTTTTTCATGTAGGCTTGCGTTGGGCCTCTCCCTTTCCTATCAGATCTCTCTTGAGCAACTCTTGTTTTCTTTCTGACACTATTAGAGTAATCGAGAGCTAGTCTTTATTTTGTTCTTTTTTTTAAAGGCAATGATAACCTAAAGGTTTGCCTATAAACAACAAGGAAAACAAATCAAACTACAACTGATTTTGAAAAACAATTGCTCTTCTGACAAGCCGGAGAGACTTTTTTCATGTAGGCTTGCGTTGGACCTCTCTCTTTCCTATCAGATCTCTCTTGAGCAACTCTTGTTTTCTTCCTGACGCTATTAGAGTATCGAGAACTAGTCTTTATTTTGTTCTTTTTTCATAAGGCGATGATGATCAGGAGCTTTCAACCAACAAAGCTCAAAACCTCTTTCCTCTCATAGAGATATGAGTTATTCCTTAACTTTCCATTTTCAGATTCAGTAAGGTACGACTCTAGCAGGTAAAACATTTACCTCATTGCATAAACCTTTTAACCAACATCGATTTATTAACCCATCCCATAACTTTCTCTAGACTACGTTTATGTGAGAGTAATAATGAAAGAAAGTGCAACATTTTACTTTAAACACTTCCATCAAACGAATGAAAACATTAACTGTTATTTGTGGAAAATGTTTTCATTCATTTGGTGATTGAAATGTTTCTCGTTATATAGTTTATGTTAAACAATACCGACGTTTCAGTGACGAAGTCATCATCACACACAAACTTTATCCCATAATACTTGTACATACACTTGTAACGGTGATCGTGTCTGGAATTTAAATTGTTTTAGAACTGTAAAACACGTCATAATCAATGCCACAACGATCACGTTGTTAGTCTGAAGTTCAAGATTACAAACAACATTGATATTTAAGTAAAAGGAAATGCTTCTTGTAATGACATACAATCAGCTGTTGGATTACTTCTTGGTAGAGTGCCGCAGCGGTAAGACAAAGAAATGTCAGAGCGTACGTTCTGTAGAATCAACTGTGAATATAGTGTTTGTTGTTCAACAATTATAAGAAAGAAGCTGATAAGGTCAATGTGGTACTTACCCAGCCCCGTTGTACAGATCCTCTAAATGTAATGCCCAAATGTTAGTTTCTTGTGTCTTGTAGGAAATGTTAAATTGTATTGGTAGATCAATGAGTTTTTAGGTTAATTTAGTTTAAAACAGTTTTTACACAAGTTGTCTGAATCTTGTAACGGGCCTTGCGGATGTCTATATTATATATAAAAAGTCTCCACTCGTTTTGCTTGTATCCGTAGCGGGCTTCAAAGTGAACTTCTGTATTCAAAGCTTCTATGTAGCGGCCTTTTATGAACTATTTCGACTTGCAACATCAATAGATAACATTGTAAGGTGTTCTTTTTTCCCTACAAATATTATAAATATTGTATGTGTAGTTATTGAGATATTGATTTTTTTCCAAAACACGCCATGATCATTGAAAAACTACCGCCGTATACGGGGCAATGCAATAATAATTCCGGCGTTAAAGGTTTGAACGGAACTTTAATCAACTTTTGGGGCTTACATCTCGTAAACAAGTGAGAATAAAAAAATAAAATAAAAAAAAAAAAATTTTTTTTTTTTTAAAATAGCCTACCCAAGAATAAAAATGTTTTAAAATGTCATTTAAAATCGACTGCAACATGAAAATGAGTATTTCTATAAGATATAGTGAAGTTGGTCGCCATATTAGAAAATGGCGGTTGAATTAAAAAAATTAAAATATTTCATTTTAATACAGACGAAAGGTGGTAAAGTCCCTAATTTGAAACTTTGCGTAAATTCTACTATTTCAGAGAACCCAATGGCGGCCCAGTTAAAAAAGACTTTATATTCGTTATTTTTTCAATAAAATTCCTTAAAATTGATAGAACCTCTATGTAGTCAGTGGTGATGTGCAAGTTCGAATTAAAATACTCGGTGAATCCGAGTATCAAAATCCTCGGTTTCGTATTAAAATATTCGGACAAAATCCTCGTAACTAGGAACAAGGAGGAGGTAATGTGCGAGTATGAATTCGAAATAAAATCCTCAGACAACGATATTCGTTAGTGTTGTGTCAATTCCAATAAAATGCTCGGTGTTTCTACTTTGGTTATATTAGTTTCTAAGCTGATTTTTCACTACACATTAATTAAACATTACGATTTTAAGTTAAAATGATTTAGATTGGGTAACAAGTTCAATTTAAAATAACAATAATATTAATTTATTTCCACATTAACAAAAAGTAAATTAAATTATTATTTAATTGTTATTATTTATATTTAAATAAATATTAATAGGTTACCATATTTATAAAAAATATAGGAAATTAACTTATTTTAAATAAGAACTAAATTATTAATGTTGGTAATAATTGTACTAACGTTAAATTACAGAATTTGTGTCGAGGCAGGATAACATTTAATTACGTATTACAAGTGTCAATCACATATTGTTTAAAAAAATAAATATTTGGTGGATCAGTCTAACAGATAGAACGCAAAAGTGTAGGTTTATCTAAAACGATCTGATTGGTAAAGCTGAGTTCGAATCCGATGCGCAAAATCATTCTGCGCAGATACTCGATTTCGAAATAATAATACGAGTATTGAAATAATTTGAAACCGAGTAATTCGATTATCCATTTCACCCGAGTATCAACATCGCTAGTAGTCAGTGAAAGAAGCCAAAAGATCTTCGATGCTGACGATGCTGAGTGGGAGCAAGACTCTTGTCACTCATCTCTGCACACGTTCAAAGCACTCGATGAAATATCCCCGCCATCTGACCACAGCGGTGGGCATTCTATTCCTGTATAGACTGGCCTTGAGAGACGATGAAAAGTTAAATTAATATTGACGTAGCCACTTTCCCGTTTTGTACGTCTAATTATAGGGCGACTGGGTGCCAGAATTTAATAGTCTAAATAGTTGAGCATTCCAACCTAAGAGGGGACTGTCTTTTTGTTTGTTGTCAGGAAGTTTTTTTGCCCTCATGTTAAATATGTCCTTGTAGCAGTAATGCGAGCTGAGCAAACTTAAATAACTATTACCCACTTTAATGAGTACCAACTTGGCAATCCCGAGAGAATCTAGCTGGATCTACTCATTTTCGTGTGGTCTTGGGTTTGATCCTTCACTTTAATATTTCTTATCATGTCTCTCTTGATCATATCTTGTTCTTTTCCGACAGTATTCGAGGTTCAGCGGGCTTTGTTTTAGTATTTTTTTCTTACAAAGCCCTTAAGATGACCTTGAGGTTTTTCACCTTTAATCAACAAGAAAAAAATTACAATTAGGCATGCCTACCAAATTATTAACATTAAAAATAAGAAAACTAAAAATACTCTGTCCTTACAAATCAGAAGAACTGAGGTGTCGGGTAATCTAAGTGATTACAGATCATTTAAAATAATGGTCAAGAGAGACAATGAAACATCGGATGGGTCGCAAGTTGTACCATTATGCTGTAAATAGTCTTGTGCCAGTACAATATCATCAAAGTATTTCATAAATGTCATGATAATCCGCCCATAAACGTCACTTTAAAGAAAATCAGTCCAATAATTCAAATAGTAGTTACAGTTCGCGTATCAAACAAAATCTTTCGAAATGCAGTAGATGTTCATTAGGGTATTCAGTAGCTAGAATTTTGAGATAACCACACCTCTACTGTAAACCATTTTATAGAATGTCCGGCCTCAAGTATTGATTACTCTGTAACCATTGGGCAGTACCGAAGTCTTTTCATTTGTTGCAAGTCATGAACTTTGTACGGACATAATTTTGCTTTGTTGGCAGTTCTTTAACAGATCCGATAAGATTTGTCAGTTTCGTGAATTATCGGTGCAACGACCTCTGAGTGAACGTAATAGACAATTTTGGACGTCTTCAAAAAGTTTACGCCATTTTTTTTTCTCACTAAGGATCTACTTTTCGTTTGATCAATAAAATTGTTGACTTGGAAAGTTCTGAACACCAAACTCGCTTCGTAAAGCTCTGTGGTAGCATCTAATGAATACAGAAGGTGTTTAACAGTAAAATCACGCTGTTAAAGTGTTTGCCAACTAATTACCTGTTCAAATAAGACATCACCATAGCAACGGCAACAATGTCATCTATTATCAGTTGTTTTAAATATCCTAGTTTTCGTTCGTTCTATTCACCGCAAAAACCATTATCCCTTGAATACTCAACATCAGAGTTGGAAGAGAGCAACAATTGGTTAAGAGACACTTAATGAAATTTGTTTAAAATGAGGCCCAATCGTTTGTACTTACTGACGCGTTTGGTTAAAAATTTCACTAATATTTGAACGAAATCGGTTGTGCAGATTTTGAGAAATTACGTATTTTATAACATCTACTCAGCTGAAATTACTAAAAACTAACGAACCGGGATTTTTTGACAGTTGGTGACAAATACTTTTTGTTTGGGTCCTTAAGGCAACACTTAAAAAAAAAATTGATCAAAATCGTTGAGCTGTTTTTTTAGAAAATCATTATTTTGTTTTTGCTAACGGATATTTCACCCAAATTTCGCGTTATCAAAGAAACAAAAGGAAAAAAAATGCACGGACAGTCAGACATCATTCCGATTTTTTGACCCATATTTCGCGTTCTTAAAACCAAAAGTACTTAAACGTTTTAAAATATAAAGAATTGTTTTTGATATGGGTAAGTACCAAGATAAATTTGTTTACTTTTGGAAAAAAACAGTTATAACTGTTGATGAAATAACAGTAGAATTAGCCTTGTTACAGATATCATGTTGCGCAAGCGTATTGGAGTCGTTGTGAAAGGGAAATAATAGAGAAAACTATTTATTGCTTTATTGTGGTCTCCAGACAGCATCATTTTATTGGTGTCTTTATCTAATCAATCGACAAATTAAAAGATTAAGTTTACAGTTTGGTTACGCTATTTTACTATTTTACTTATAGAATGGATTGTCATGACAAAAATGGATTTCTAGATTAATGTCCTCCCTCAATGGTTGTATAATAAATATTGATTTTATTTTTAGAAAAATAAACAAATAATAGTATATAGCCTATAGCCTATATTTATTTTATACATTATTTTACAATTTCAATTTTCTCTGTTTCAGGTAAGTTGGTGTATTTCATTCCAGATCGTAAGTACATATATTATTCCACACCCTGTACTTATTGTTTAAAGACAAAAAAACTCTAGTTCATCATCGCCTTATAAAAACAAAAGGAAGAAAGATAAAATAAAGACAACATTCTCTCTAATAGTAATAGCGTCAGGGTCGGAAGAGAACAAGAATTGGTCAAGAGTGACGGATAGGAAAGACGATGAAAGGTGTATATCCAGCTAGGGTCCCTCGTGATTGCCACGCCCGTACTCACTAACCAACCTAACCTAACCATATTAGTCTGTCCCTGAGTTTATCTCTGTATATTAACATATTCAACTACAAAAATTGTAGTTTTTGAAAACCCCCTACACTTTGTGACAGTTTCTCTTGTCCTAGAAATTTGGCACCATTTTAACCTCTTTGTATAATTTAGTGTTCATAAAATGTTTTGCCAATTTTTGGGAGATAATAGATTAAATGAATAGAAACAAAAAGCACACGAATGTTATATAAACAATGTCCTAAAACTCTTTCTCTTCCGTCTGTCCGCCATTTTTTCTTTTTTCAATTACAAACATATAACTCCAGAACTAATGGAGATATCGAAACTAAATTGTGTATTCTGCAATGTTTTTTACCATTAATTAGTAGTTTTAAAATATATACTTTCACGTAACCGTTTCAAAATGGCGGTCATTTACAATTTTGTGTATTTTACTTATTTGCTAAAATATATCTATTTTTAATTTATAGTACAATTCTTAACCTAAGGGGGCATTCTTTAACAATTCAAGTTAGAAAGATGCATTATATCTGACGCTTTAAATTTGACCTAGTTCCAACATATTGATTTTTTCGTCAAATAAACATACATATTTGTAATACAAAAATTTAACTCGATAGTTTTTGGACCTTAATTACCTTTTTTTGTTACCTTAGATCATTTTTTGTTACCTTTATATTTTCCTATATGTGGGACAATAAAAAGAATATAAATGCAAAGTTTGAAATATATAGGATTTATCGTCTTGTCTGTGTAGACTGGTTGTGACTTACAGAGAGACATACAGTCCACCCGTGAAATTATTAGATTGCTTGGTTTTACCTACTGACCCCAAAACACAATATTTTTGTTACCTATGCTATCAATAAATGGGTGTTATATAAATAAAGTGGTTTAGTTATAGATCAATTTTTGTAATACGTCACTTTCTTTTACAACAGGTTTCCAAAAATGCAGGTATCGGTAAAAAAATCGGCCAAGAGACTGTACAGATATAATGTGAAAATTAACGATCCAAACCCGTGTAAAGTCGCAAGTAAAAAATAGTATGGTTCCAGAATAATTGATAATAAAATATGAACCTTGATCGCCGTCATTAAAAACTCGATTTACGCTTAGGTCAAGGACAAACTTCTGCCAATCCTAGTATTGTCTTATTCTTTATATTTATGAACGCGTATCAGAATTATTCCATCTTCGAGAGCTACTGGATTTAGTACTGTATTCGTCCGTTAAGGTCTCGTATATATATATATACAGCTTTGCCACGCCCCCTACGTTTAATAGCGGACGAATTCAGTACTAAAGTAGGTCTCGAAAATGAGGAATATAAATAAGACAATGCTAGAATTGGCAGAAGTTTGTACTCAATTAATTATGTGGATCCTAACAGATTTGTTATAAAATTTTAAGGTTAGGTCTAGGCTCTCAGCTTCCGTTACTCAACCAAATTGGTATAGGATTCTCTCCATTCCCTTATACGTCCTGTCAAATGTCAACGTGATACACCTGGGATGGGTACCCGGGCACTGTGGGGTCGAGGGTAATGAGAGGGCGGATCTGTCTGCCTTGTGGGACCAAAACCCGCTTGCGGGTTCAGTCATTAAACGGCAAAAAGAGCGGTAAAAAAAAACGGCCAAGGAAGAGCGCATCGAACGATGGAGACAATTTGTTGGCCAGAGATTGGGAAAGCGTCTTCTCTTGGGATTATGTCTTGCGCTGTCGAAGGTGCTGGTTCAGTATAACAGGAAGTCCCTGAGACAAATCGTTACCATGATTACCGGACATGACCATATCCAGAGCTACTTAAATAAGGTGGGACAACTACAAGTCTCACTCTACTGTCGTACCTGAGACCGCAGTAAAACGTCTTGTTTGATTGCGAGGTCCTGGAGGCCAAAAGAAGGATCTCAGCAACCAGACATAAATGTTGATAAGAACACCCTACACAAGATCGTAGAGCTTGTCAGAGGTACTGGGATCGGTGTATGGTGAATTAAAAAAGGGGAGCACAATAGCCTTTACAGCCGAAGTGCCGCAGGCCAACATAGCTTCAACAATACGTCCCCCACAATATTCACGTAACTTTTCGTGATATCAATTTTAGACAGATTTAATTTGATTTAGAGTAGGTATAGACGACCAATGATTTCATACCATTTATCAAAATTTCAAATCTGATATTCTTCTCCAGACTTGTATATCCTCCATTACAATTTGTCTATCTTTGTTGTTTCTAAATCTCAGCGAGTGGAGCTTTCTAATTCAAATTAGCTTCTATAATCTTGAAGTAGCTGTCTATCACCGAAACACGGCCATATGGATATCATTAGTGTCAATAAAAGCCTTTATAAACTAATTAACATAGCACTTGTATATGAAGGGCGGGGGGGGGGACAGATTTCGTCATCCTCTAAGAAGTGGTTGCCTGAGGGACCTGATGGTGTCAATGTGTAAAAATGTGGACAATTGCTTCGTGTTGAATGTGAGTGGAATGTATCAGTGTAACCTTGTTGTTAGAACAAGAAGTGTTATATACAATTTGTCCAACGAACCTTTTGATTTCCTATTAATTACTTATTACTCAACCTATTCTTTTGAAACTTTACATACTCTTTTAAAGTTTCCAAAAATGTTGTGAGAAAATTTCAACACACTGTTGTTTTTAGAAACAAAATGGCCGCAACACAGAATAACTTCTCTGCCTCTATACTTTTATTAGTTTTACTCTTGCAGGTTTAATTATTGAACAGCTGTACGGTTCAAATTAAAAACAGTTGTTGGATTCAAATTTTTGGTAAATCTATTATAAAGTATGTAAAGTTTCAAAAGAATTGGTTGAGGAATAAGCAATCACAGTCGACTCTCGCTAACTCGAAATTCATGGGACTACAATTTTTCTTCGAGTTACGTGTAGTTCGACTTAGGTATAGTTCGAGTTATAGAGGTCATTCTTGACTAAATTCGACTTACAGAGGTAACGAGATATAGAGGTAAACCAAATAAAAATTCGAGTTACAGAGGTAAAGAATAAGGTACTGTACTGTACTTTATTCCCTCTAAAAACTAAGCTTTTAACTGTATCAATAGAAAATAGGTGTATTTAGGTGTATAACATAATAAATTACGTGTTATACAGTAAACACAGTGGTAAACAGTACAGTCCTTATATTAATTTCACTGATTAAAAAAGTCCGTAATCTTCTTCTGATTAAGACTGTTGGCAGCACGTTTGTCAATCATATTTTCGATTGAAACATCGAAGGAAACACACTGTCTGGTGCATCACTGGTTTTTTCTAAAAACATACGTAAAGTACGTACTGGAGCTTTGGCTTCTTTAGGTGTAATGTCTGCTGGCTCGTCTTTCTCGTTTTTTTCGTCAGAAGGAGCATACTCACCGTTGCTCGAGATATAGAGGTAAACTTCGACTTGTGGAGGTAAAGTGCAAATTGAATTCGACTTATCTACTGAACTTCGAGTTATAGAGGTAATTTTTGTGTGTCTTCGACTTATAGAGGTAAAATTATTTCGAGTTATGTATTGTTATTTTTTCGACTTAGACAGGTTTTTCCAAGGGGATTGAAAATAATTCAAGATATCGAAGATTTCGAGTTATCGAGGTTCGAGTTAGCGAGAGTCGACTGTAATAAAAAAATCAAAAGTGTGTACCTCTTCATGGGACACACTGTATAACGTCTGTTGCTTAGTCACTTGGAAATGTGTACCTGCGTACAAATTAGCTTATAATGGTTCTCACCCACTCATTAGGTGTAATTTATCGGGTCTTTCAAAAGTAAGTTAAAATTTTAAATGGTTGTGGTATCGTTATTTGTTGTCTAATCTTATAAAACTTGGTGAAAACTAAATAAATATTCATAAACAGAGCAAGGTTTCTTTTAATTTGATAACCCAGATGCAATATTTAATCAAAAAATGTTTTCTAAAACATTTTTGGCCCTGCAATTTAGTAATGGTCGCTGTATTTTCCCTGGTTTTGGGTGGATAAACAACTTTGGCAAATTTCATCAAAATCGGACTTATAGTTCTGGAGTAAAAATTATAATTGCAACAGACACGCTCGCGATTGTATACGGGTCCTTGGTTTACCTACGGATCTTAAAAAGGAGACCAATAGCTCTTAGGGTTGCTACAAAAGTAAATAACACAAAAATAATAGGGTGTAAGTATTATTACAGTTTTAGATTTACAATAAACTTCGAGTGTTTTCTTGTATTGTACCCAGTTCCTCCCGCGTTGTCGATCTAGTGGGATGTTAACCTATTGAGAAGCCACGCTCGAAGACCCTACCGTATCTTGTCCCTTGCTTAACATTGATTGACTTAGTGACGTCATTATCAAAGAATTACAATACAGGCCAAGTACTTAAGTCTTATCTCAGGTTGTGATAAGGTTTAGTTCTAATTTTTCCACAGTAGTGAGAGTGGTGAAAACAAAAACATGTCTACTACCGTGATCGCCCGTTACCAGGTGCCTGCGGTAGGTGGTTTCTTCTTGAGAAGATTCGATGTGCACACGTCTTGCTGTGGCACGGGAGTGCACGTTCAAACTTCTTCTGTACAGAATAGAGGTAGGATTATAAGATAGTCATCAGATCGTGTCCAATCCGTTTAGATTTAGCTGATAAATTTCAAGGTTCTTTGAGCATCCCTCGGTTATTTTGGTAACGTTTTATTAAATTTTGTTTTCGTCTACGTTATTATGTCTGTTTTTACTATTCTGTGGTGTACCCGAGTATTTAAACTCTATATTTTTTATCTTATAATATTGAAAGTAAAAGTGTATATATAAGTGTACAGGTTGGAAATAAAGTACCTTACCACCCTACTTTTTCCACAGTTTTCGTCATATGGATTTCGGAGTAAGTGAAGTTTGTGTTATAGTACGTTTTGTGATTTGTTACAATTTCCAGCCGCCATATTGGTTTTGAGGTTGTTTTTTTTTAAATAACGTCATGCTATTTTAATACATGATTTAACATCGTTTTTTCAACACTGAGTTCACTATTTATAAATATATTATTGATATCTCCACCTATCTCCAGTTAACTTATTCAAATCATAGGAAATGTATAAAATTTGACTTTTTTCGAGTAATGTAAATTTAATGTTTCAATTGTGTGAGATGTTCTAGAATTGGATTTTAAAAGGTTTGACGGAAATATTTTACAACTTGATTTATAACGAGTGTTTTGGTTTCTTATTTAAATAGCAGTTTAAAATCATTTTGAAGTTGTTTTATGATTTAATGTAAGTTTTTACAATGTTCCATTGATGTGAAAATCAAAGTCTAAGTGCAGTAATATGCGTTTTACAATAAAACATTACGTTTTCAGTATTCGAAAAAAGTGTATGAATACAATATGGTGGATTCAAGATGGCGAAAATTTTAACAAATTATAACATGTGGTAAAGTTGTACTAAATACACAAATTTGATTTAGTACAAAATTGATATGATAAAAATTGCAGGGAGTAAGAGACTTTATTTGCATTCTAGCATTTATTTGTTATGGATTGACTATAATTCGTAAATCAAAATAATATAAAAACGTGGGTGGAATTAATGAACAAAATTAACAAACAAATAATAATTTAAGGCTGAATAATTTAATTTAAATAATAATTAAAATTATCTAATTTTAATAATTTAAGGCTCAAATAATAATATATTTTTGACAAACTATTTATATAAAAAAAATTTTTTTTGGTTGTTTTTCTTTCTTAAGGGGGTGGGGTAGGGGTGGCGTAAATAAATAAGGATTTTCGTAAATAACTGGTGAAAGTGATGAGCTAAAAATAATACGAACACTTTTTAGTAGTTTATAAAACCGCTTTATTTTGGTTTTACGACAATTTAAAAATATTAAATATTACACGTTGAAAATATTCGGTTTCTGGAAAAATTCACGTTTTTTATAATCAACCTTAGAAATATTATTTAGATGAAAAATCAATATTTTCAATCGCGAATAACTTGAAAAATATTGTTTTATCGCAAAAACTTCATAGATGATTTTTTTTGCGTAGAATTCATCCCTCTATGCTGCGGTTATTTTGAGTGTACCAATTTCCACCCCAGAGAAGGGGTGGCATCCAGGGTAAAAACATATAATGACACTATATAACTTTTGTTCCATTTGCCATTCATTACTTACTGTCCAAAGTTTACGTCAATTAATTTTATCCGAAAGAATTTTGACCAAGAAACCGTCAAACACTGGACTTATAGCCATGCAAGGCTGGATAATAAATTCAATTTTCGTCGACCAATTTAAAAAACAAAAACTATGGATTTGTCACAAAATTTATTTAAAAAGTTGATCTTGTAATTTATGTAAAATGACTAGTTTAGAGTTATTTCAATTTAAAAGCTTTGAATGTCCGCCATTTTGAAACAAGTTGTGTCACAACAATGAAACTTAAGATACTAATTGAAACTCACAATAGCAACAACAATGCACCCAAATTTGGTTCAATTCTGTAAAGCTATTTTTTTTAAAAACAATTTTGTTGTAAAACATTTACAGATGGACAATGAAACTAGATAGACTTCTGATTATGTTTAGTTTTAGCTATTTGAACCTGTATTATATTTTCTCCAAAACACGGTTCATTTTCACTCTGCACTAACTTTTTGGTGAAGATTACTTTTGGTTTAATTTTATTTTTCGGGGATGGGTGAAGTAGAAAGTTTGTCAGTGTTTGTACTATTTATTTTTATATAACAAATTTTTTGTTTTTAAATGGCGACTATTTAAACTTTAAATAACTGAATAAAACCCCCGAGAGTATACTCTGCACATCGTATGATATTCTGTTTGGCAAATCTTGGCGTATCGTGATTTAATGAATGCTATTTTTGTCAACACAACCATCTGTCGTTGGCATCATCTGTGTAAGATAGTGATGCAGAAATGTTGTTAGCATAGATACCTATAATTTATTTATGTAATTATTTTTTCTAAATTACCTATCTAAAAACTTATTTTGTCGGTTTTTACATTCTCCGGTAATATTTAATACAAAACTAAATTGATAATGAGTAAAACAATTTTTTAAATAATTGGCGCCATCATAGTACTGATGGGTCCATTTGTCTGTGCGCGCGGCAGGGAAGAGGGGAGTGATTATCGCTCATTTCCAAAAACATGTGGTCCCGCGCGGCGCGCCGGACGTAGATTATTCACCTGTTTTCAATGTAGCTTCGAGTTGTTTGTAAACATCATGTTTCTATATGCACTACAAATCTTGTAAACTGTAATTATGTGTCGCGAAAGGTAGACAAACATAGTTGGGTGAGCGAGCCCTATTTTTACAGAACGGCTAGTAGCGTCGGAGCCGCGCGCACAGACAAATGGTCCCACCAGTACTTACCCCAGCACCTTTACAAGCAGATCCTATAAAAGAAATACCCATTTGTTTCCCGGACCTTGTAGGATATGTTAAATTCTATTAAAAGATCAAGTGATCTTATCCAGTAGTGTAAGGTTGTTTTCTGAAACTCGTAATTGTCTATACAGTATTACTTGACTTCGGGTTTCCATTCGCTTCGCTCGTGTCAGTGTCTCGATCATTGTCGGTTTTGCAGCTGTACATTATGTGAAGTAGCCTCCGCTCGCTACGCTCGTGTCGGTGACGTGGCCTTCTTAACTATACGAATATCATATTTGTTTGGGAGATCATGGTTTTTAATTAATTTTTTTTAACAATAACTTCACTATTTATCATCGTAGAGAGGTGGGGTTGGTACCATTACATGCAGAATTGAAATCTGGTAATGTTTAGTTTAGTAGGTTAGTTTAATCACACACGTAAACATTATAATAGAATAAAACTCGAACACAAGATCTCACAAAAAATTAAGTGTACTTAATGAAACGCGTTTCAACGACAAAGTCGCCATCCTCGGTGATACATGAGCTACAATAACTAAACTATAACTCAAGCGTACTACAGTCCCTTTGTAGTATGCTAAATCATTAATATCGTCCCTATCCGCGAACGTCACGCGTCACGAACAAACATCAACCGTTAGAGTAACTCAGACTTTTACCGCAAGGAGCGTTCAAAGCGGCCCGGAACGTCTAGCGTTTTTTTCCTTCATATCCTAAGATTTATCAGTGTTTATTATTTAAATTTCTATAATGTTTTTTCCTGATAATTACTTCCTCTTCCGGTTGTTTGTTAACTTTTGAAATTCTTTAATGAAATTGTTTGGATTTGTTATAAGATATAAAACTTCTTTCTACCTTTCTTTAAACTTAATCATTTTCAGCAATTTGGCCAAAGGAAATATATATATATATATATATATATATATATTGTAACGTTGAGAAGCCCTAAGTAAAAGCTTTGTCCAATTCAAAATGTTTAAACCTTGTCAGTTAGAAATAAATGTCAAACATAAACGTCACTCCAACACATAATAAATTTTGTTAAAGGATTTCTAAGGAAACAATACTTCGAAACTACAAAATTATTGAAAGGGCGAGGGCAGCGTGACAAATTAAATAGGAAGAGTTGAGTTATGTAATGTGACAACATGGGAAATTAGAAAGTTTGTGTACGCCCAAGTTAACAAAAGAAAAAGAGACAAAAAACTATGCAGAGGTACGTTGAACTCAGCTAAGAAACAAGATTTAACGAACTTTGAAAGACGGTTAGAGTTTGAAAAATCAAATCCAACCAACCAAAAAGAAGCGTCATCCAGAAATAAGCGAAGAAGGGGTAAAACGGGAAAACTCTGCGTAAGAATTCAAAAATCAGAAAAAGCAGTGAAGAACGAGCGTCGCAAGGGAGAGGAACTAGGAACAGGGCGAAGTTCGCCAAATCGTCGTAAAGTTGAAGAAAAGTTTTAAGTCATCGAATTATATTAAAATCATCGTAAAGTTAAAGAAGAGTTTTGATTAATTGACCAAGAATTCAAGCAACAGAGTGAGGTAGTTCAAGCTTCGAGATCGTCAAAGTGCCTATAAATTGGATTAAGTTTCTTGTGATATCTGCCATAAGTTCGAGGGATCATCTCACCTGTAAAACTCCAAGAAGACATCATTCCATGCTACTGAACCACGATAAGTTATCTGATTAGTTATTGTAGTTTTTACTTCAGGTTACCAAAGAAACCACGCCCCACTTTAAATAAAATCTGAGCTAGGCCGAGAGCCATTTAAACTTAAATTTCAAAGAGCAATCAAAGTAACTTCATTATATAATTGGTAAATTATACCTGGCGCCCAACAAATCAATAAAACAATTGAGATATTAAAATATAAAGACTAAATTAAAATTACAATTAATGATACGATTTTGATGCACCTAATAATAATAATAAAATTGCTATGTTCTAGAATTAAGTATTTCATTGTGTTATAAATGTTTATGTCTAGTTTAAGTTGAATGGATGAGATTTAGTGATAAGATGAATAAATTTGAATACTCATATGTGCATCAATTAATTTGAAGATTTAATTAATTCAACTGTTATATATTGGCACCCAACTTTAGGTGCAAATTGTATTTTAAAGAATAAATAATTTAAATATGATAACGTAGTTGTGTTTTAATCAAAGTAATTAATTAAAAATAAATAATAAAGGTTATAATTGGCGTCCAACTCGTGGTTTAATTAAAATTAAAATTTAGTTCACGTGGTGTAACCTGAAGGTAGCATTATAAGATAAGAGACAGAAAGACTATTAGATATAATTAATTTAATGTTAAGACGTAGTAATAGGATAAAAAATTATAAAAAGATGGCAAATAACCAAATAACAATGGGGTTTAATGAGGGTAATAATTCAGGGGAGAGTGAAAATTTAAAGGTGTATGGGACCCCAACGGTAGGATTAAACGAATTAATCGAAATCCTTAATAAAAAATTTGATGAAAGTAATAAAAATGCGGAAATCCTAAAAACAAGCATCGATAAAAAATTTGAAGAAAGTAGTAAAAATGCGGAAGCCCTTAATAAAAAGAATTTCGAAGAAATTAATAAAAATGCGGAAATTCTAAAAGCAAGGCTCGATAAAAAATTCGCAGAACAAAATAAAAAGCTCGAGGAAAATAATAAAAAATTAGAAGAACTTAGTGGCAATGTTAGTCAAAATGCGGAGACAATGGACCGAAAATTTAATGAATTTGCGGAGAGATTCGAGAACAAGCTCGAAGAAATTAAATTAAGATCGGATACCACAGCCGAGACAATTAGGACGGAAATGAATGATAAATTAAATAAAATTGAAGAAAATTTCACCGATAAATTAGGTAATAAGTGCGAAGATTTAAGAGAAGATTTAAAAGAAATTGCAAGTAAAGTCGTGGAAGTAGAAAAGGATGTGCAAGAGAGCATTAAAGAAATCGAAATCACCGTAAACAAAAATTTAACTGAAAATCAAATTAACGTAGACGCTCAGATTGATAAGGTAAAGGAAAGTCAAGCTAGATCTAATAATAAAATTCTAGAAATCGAATCACAATGCCAAGAAAATTCACAAAAAATTAACCAATATCAGAAACAAACGGACGAAATGAAAAATAAAGTGACAGAAGTAGATGAAAGATTAAGTAATTTAAAAACAAGGGATGGTATCATAATAAGGGAACCAGAGATAAGGGATATTAGTTTTACAGGAAAAGAAAGATTCCCAATGCAATTTTTAAGGATCATAAAAGAAGTTAGCGTTAGTTACACACATCAAGGGAACATGTATTGGTTAGATAGATATTTAAAAGATGAAGCATGTGTATGGTGGTTTTTACACCGTAGGGAAGTTAAAAACTTCGAAGATTTTGAAAAAATATTTATGGATAAATATTTTAACGAAATGATACAAGCAAACATCCGAGACAGGTTGGAATTCGGAAAGTTTAAAGGAAAAATTGGGGATGAAGCTATCACATATGTGGAGAACATGATGTTGGAATGTTCAGAGTTAGAACCGCCGATTTTAGAAGCCCAGTTAGTCCAAAAAATCGCTAAGCACTTTCACCCAACTACACTAATTGCTGTTATCACCAGGGGTGTGAAAACAAAGCAGGAATTTGTAAAACTATTGATGGAATTCCGACAGGCAGATGTACGACACATTAATAGTTACGAAGAAAGAAATGGTAATTATAAGGCATCCTATCCACGCGACGAGAGAGAGGGAGAAGTTGTAAACAGGCCTTGGGGACAAATGAATGGGTACAACAGTAGACATTTACCGTTACGTCAGAATAGGGATGTTTACAGAAAACCAGATGTGCGTGCCGACATAAAAAATGGACCAGGGAACCGTTGGGAAGGTCGACAACCTGCAGACAGGGACGGAAGAGGGCAAAAGTGAAAGTTGGAATGGAATGTAGACCTAGCGGATAAGAACAAGGCAACCATAAATACCTTATTCACCGATTTAAAAGATTATTTAGAGGACAATCACGACACAAGCGATATAATTAATGACATTAATAAATGTCCAGAAATTAAGTTAGTTTTTAATGAGTGTGTACAGGTCAGAGCGTTAATCGATACAGGTTGTGAGGTAAATTCGATATCTGAATCTTTCTACAACACAAATAAATTAAATTTAGGAGTTTTTGAAGAATTACCGGTAGCAGGAGTAAAAGTTATTGGAGCATTAGGTCTGCGTTCCAAAAGTGTTAAAAAACAAATTTTCATTAAAGTTAAGTTAGGAACAGAATTAATCGCCGTGCATTTTATAATAGTACCAGAACTAATTCGAGATTGTATACTTGGGTTAGAGTTTTTATCAAGAAATCATGCAATCGTCAATTTTATTAATAATAAGTTAGAAATAGGAAATAAATTAAACTATGGAGTTGGTAGAAAGGAAATTAAATTCGAGGATTCGTCAGAAGTTAATATTGAAAGTTTGAATAATTGCCTACAAATTGAAGAGGATAAATATGAATTTGATATAAACAAAATAAGCAATTTGGAACATGTACCACTTGAGAATAGGCAGCGGTTATACAGCATATTTAATAAATATAAAACAGTTTTCAGCAAAAAACCAGGATTAATTTCAACTTATTACCATAAATTTCAAGTAACTGATAGAACACCATACTGTCAGAGGAGTTGGCCAGTGGCAACTAAGTTTAGAGAAGCCGTTGATGCAGAGATTCAGAGAATGCTAAGTTATGGGATCATCGAGAGAGCAAACAGCGCATACATTAATCCTATAGTACCTGTATGTAAGAAAGATGGGAGCGTAAGGATCTGTTTAGACGCCAGGACTATAAATGCGAGAACCATACCGGATTACGAAGGGATTCGACCAATCCAAGAGTTATTGACAATCGGTAAGAAGATCAGTTGGATGAGTAGTTTAGACCTAACTAGCAGTTTTTGGCAAATCCCGTTGCACGAAGATTGCAAGGATTTCACGGCATTTCTGTACAAAGGATTGTGCTACAGGTACAAAACCGTTCCGTTTGGGTTGAGCACAAGCTTAGCAAGTTTAACGCGAGGTTTGGACTCAATTCTGACGGAAGAAGTTAAAAGGAATTTAATTATGTATGTGGACGACTGTTTATGTATTTCGCAAAACTGGGAAGATCATGTGGACCAATTAGAAAAAATATTAAAGGTATTTCAAGACGCCAACTTAACAGTAAATTTTGAGAAATCTATGTTCTGCAGGAAAGAAATAGATTATCTAGGTTTTGTTATCACCACAGATGGTATCAAACCGCAAGAGCAAAAAATGATGGCAATTCAAAATTTTCCGCGTCCTAAGACACCAAAACAATTAAAAAGCTTTTTAGGATTAACAAATTTCTACCACCGGTTTTCAAAAAATTACGCACAAACAACAGCTCCATTACAAGGACTACTGAAGAAAGGAACAAAATTTAAATGGACAAATAGTATTAACCAGAGTTTTTTAGCTGTAAAGGAGGAATTTATTGAGGCTGTAACGTTAAAGCACCCAAATATGGAAAAGATGTTTTACTTACAGACAGATGCGTCCGATATTGCGTCAGGAGCACAACTGTACCAACTCGATGACCAGAATAACATTGCTGTAGTAGGATTTACAAGCAGAACATTTAAAGGGGCTGAGAGATTTTATAGCACTGCCGAAAAGGAATTGTATAGTGTAGTATTAGGATTAAGGAAATTTAGGAATTATTTATTAGGGAGAAAAATAACCGTTATAACTGACAATAAGGCGATCACTTTCATTAACCAATGCAAACTACTTAACGCTAGAATGACGAGGTGGATCTTATTAATTCAGGAGTATAACATCCAAATTCGACACTGCAAGGGAAAAGAAAATATTGTTGCAGATACATTGAGCAGATTCCCAGAGGATGGAGAATGTTCACAAGAAAATGGGGAGGACCGACTTGTACAAATCCAATTAGTGTTACAGAAGTTTAATCCAGAAGTGGGCGAACAGTTACAAAATATAGAAGTTTTACAGAAGAAGGATACAAAATTTAGGAATATAGTAGGTAAATTAGAAGAAAATGATCCAAAAATTTTAGAATGTTATAAATTGTTTGAAAAAAAATTATTTCGCAAGGAAAGAGGAATGTGGAAATTAATGATTCCAGAAAAATTCATTGAAGTATTAATTAAGGAAATTCATGAAATTTGCGGACATATAGGAATAAGCAAATGTTACCATAATTTTAAGGAAGATTTCACGGGAGACAAAGTCGCTAAAAAGGTCAGGGATATAATAATTAAATGTTTACGATGTCAAAAATGTAAACATGACAACAAAGGTAGAAACGCAGAACTTACGCCTATTATACCAAAAGGTAAGGGTGAACTAGTGTGTGTAGACTATTACGGACCATTGCCTCGGTCAGTCTACGGGTCAAGGTACATCTTAGTAGTGATTGACGCATTTTCTAAATACACAAAATTGTATAAGGTAAAAAACACAACAACCGTAACAACATTAAATCAAATCAGGAAATACATTAAAGAAGTCCAATTACCAAAATACATACTTTCGGATAATGGTACACAATTTACATCCAAAAAATGGACAGAAGGGTTACAAGAACTGGGAATTAGACAAAGAACCGTTGCAATACGAAATCCACAAAGCAACTTGGCGGAGAGAGTAATGCGAAATCTAGGTCAACTTTTCAGGATCCTGTTACCTGACAATCACCAAGAATGGGGAAGGCTACTTGAAACTGTGGAAAGTTTCATGAACGAATCATACCATGATACAATTGAGTCAACACCATTAGAAGTACAATTTAATACACGTCCGACACGAATTTGGAAAAAATATTTAATTAATCCAGGCAACACAGAAACAAACGACATTGACCACGGAGAAATATACTTACGAATTAAAAATAAAAGGGAAAAATTCGCTAAGAAGTTCAATGAACTGCATCCACCAACCGAATATCAGATAAATGATTTAGTACTAGTAAGAGCTTGTATTCCGTCAAGCACAATTGAAAAACGATATCACAAGTTCTGTGAACTATATGAAGGACCATACACCGTAATCTCTAAGATAGGAAAAACTACTTATAAGTTAGCTAGTATTAAAAATAATAAAACTCACATCCGAGGTATATTTAATTGTAGATTATTAAAAAGGTTTCATAATTAATTAGAGAATTAAGTAAACAAAAATAAATGAATTTAACTGTAAAATAAAATGTAAACAAACACATGTCCTACAGTTGAAGAGGGTCAAGGGAACAATGTTAATTGGGGTTTACAAGAAGGGTTTGTTGACGTGGGATTCTAGACAATGCCATTGTTAAGAAAAAAGGTTGACCGCAGTTTAGGTCATAAAGTCATTTAAAGGGACAGTAATTCTAGTGGGTTTTTAAATGAGAGTAAGAGTAGGTCATAAAGTCATTTAAAGGGACAGTAATTCTAATGGGTTTTTAAATGAGAGTAAGAGTAGGTCATAGTCCATGTTACGATATGTATATGTGTATTATTAAAATAAGTTTAGTGTAAAGGTGTATCAAAAGCAAATTTTATCATTAATTATGCAATTAACATAAAATTTCTTGGGACTTATGTAACGTTGAGAAGCCCTAAGTAAAAGCTTTGTCCAATTCAAAATGTTTAAACCTTGTCAGTTAGAAATAAATGTCAAACATAAACGTCACTCCAACACATAATAAATTTTGTTAAAGGATTTCTAAGGAAACAATACTTCGAAACTACAAAATTATTGAAAGGGCGAGGGCAGCGTGACAAATTAAATAGGAAGAGTTGAGTTATGTAATGTGACAACATGGGAAATTAGAAAGTTTGTGTACGCCCAAGTTAACAAAAGAAAAAGAGACAAAAAACTATGCAGAGGTACGTTGAACTCAGCTAAGAAACAAGATTTAACGAACTTTGAAAGACGGTTAGAGTTTGAAAAATCAAATCCAACCAACCAAAAAGAAGCGTCATCCAGAAATAAGCGAAGAAGGGGTAAAACGGGAAAACTCTGCGTAAGAATTCAAAAATCAGAAAAAGCAGTGAAGAACGAGCGTCGCAAGGGAGAGGAACTAGGAACAGGGCGAAGTTCGCCAAATCGTCGTAAAGTTGAAGAAAAGTTTTAAGTCATCGAATTATATTAAAATCATCGTAAAGTTAAAGAAGAGTTTTGATTAATTGACCAAGAATTCAAGCAACAGAGTGAGGTAGTTCAAGCTTCGAGATCGTCAAAGTGCCTATAAATTGGATTAAGTTTCTTGTGATATCTGCCATAAGTTCGAGGGATCATCTCACCTGTAAAACTCCAAGAAGACATCATTCCATGCTACTGAACCACGATAAGTTATCTGATTAGTTATTGTAGTTTTTACTTCAGGTTACCAAAGAAACCACGCCCCACTTTAAATAAAATCTGAGCTAGGCCGAGAGCCATTTAAACTTAAATTTCAAAGAGCAATCAAAGTAACTTCATTATATAATTGGTAAATTATACCTGGCGCCCAACAAATCAATAAAACAATTGAGATATTAAAATATAAAGACTAAATTAAAATTACAATTAATGATACGATTTTGATGCACCTAATAATAATAATAAAATTGCTATGTTCTAGAATTAAGTATTTCATTGTGTTATAAATGTTTATGTCTAGTTTAAGTTGAATGGATGAGATTTAGTGATAAGATGAATAAATTTGAATACTCATATGTGCATCAATTAATTTGAAGATTTAATTAATTCAACTGTTATATATTGGCACCCAACTTTAGGTGCAAATTGTATTTTAAAGAATAAATAATTTAAATATGATAACGTAGTTGTGTTTTAATCAAAGTAATTAATTAAAAATAAATAATAAAGGTTATAATATATATATATATATATATATATATATATTTAGATTCGCCAGAATTAAAACAAGCTTCTTAAGGTTGTCCACGTTTAAAACAGTCCGTTTTCCATTTAAATTGGGGTGCGGCATCACACCCAATACCAAATTTCATGTTTCTATCTTAATTTTAATTACCGCTCTCGTGTTTACGTACAGACGACAACGACGACAGACGGAAGGTATTTCGATAATATTTTTTTATGTTTTCTGGGACCATGAAAAGTGAATATCAGTCAAAAAAGGAGGTTGATTTTTTTTTTAGATTAACAAACTTACCCTATATTCGTATGTAAGGGAAAAAATAGTTAAAATTTTTTTTTATTTAAAAAAAAAAATTTTTTTTTAGGAGGTTTGGGTTTAAAACTACATTAATGAGACATAACTTATATATATTTGTAGCGGTGGGGTACCATTACATGCAGAATTGAAAATTGCATATTTTGATGTTGTGTGTCGTAAGTTGCATAATACAAGAGATATGAATAAAAACTGTTTCAAAATGGCCACCATTTTGTATTTTTAACTTAATTTTTATTACAGTTTTCATGCTTATTTATGACAACGAGGACGGACGGACGGTGTGACGAAAATCAGTTTTTCTGTTTTCTGATGCCACGAAACGAGACGACCCGTCGACAAAACGATGGTCGAAATCTCTTACGATTAGCAAACATGCTCTATACTTCGCATTCTAGGTTAGGTGAAATGAATTTTTTTAAATAAATGTGAGTAAAAACCAAATATTGTTTGATCACGGGTATCCGTAGTGTGCCGTGCTTTAGAAATTCTTTTTTAGGAAAAATATTATTCAATACGTTAAAGTCGGAATTTGAAGATAATTGATCACATGTTAGGTGACCAAACATTTTCAGAAATTATAAATACGCTTCAAGATTTGATCATTGATCAACGCTCGATGAGTTTGACGACTTTCAGACATAATTCTCTCAATGGAAAAATCTCGAAATTAATTTGTTAATCCATAATAATATATAGTTTATTTATTTGTTTACATAGAACAAAATAAAGTACACAAATTCATCTGGAATTAAACGGTATTTAATTAAAAACTTTAAATTAAGCCAAATTCTTACCTGTTAGGGTTATTAAGACAGGTGATCGAAGTGGCCGCCATTATCTTCCCGGAGAAGAAGCTTTTCCTCTATGCTGTGCGCTGAAATTTTTAACGTGTTGACATTTATGTCTGCTACTTTTTGAATAATTGCTTCAAGTCATACGGTTGAAGCTTTTCCTGCTCTCTTGATGTCACCAACGGACCCGGTGGTTCCAAACTTACAAACGAGATTTTTATTCGCGACTACACTGCACTGACTGTCCTTCAAACCGTTTTAAGAAACTTAACCCGGCTGATACTTCGTTCACATAATAACACTGAATCAATGCGATGCGTGTTTGTCTACTAGATTCCTGTATTTGAAATAGTCAACAATGAGAAAACTCGTTGCTATGGCAACAATTAAATAGCAATGAAAATAACAGCTGATGTTTTAATAAATCCCAATTATATCTGCGTATAGTAAAGAGTTTTCTCGGGGATTGGATAACAATGAAACTACGACCATTTAAAGTTTTAAGTTTTGAAAGACCCGGTATCATTCAGATTACTCTACACCTTAATGAGTTTCATTGAAATTGGTTTAGTAGTTTCACAGTAAAGTGTATTTCTGATGGATATACAAACGCCAAGTTTGTAAAGAATGCTGAAGCAGAATTAAATTTTAAAATCCTACTCCAAATATCAAATTATATATTATAATGAATACCAAATGAAATCGAAACAGCCTATCGATGTTGGTAAGCTCTGTTAGAAGCCATTGTTGTCCGATTTGGCTTAGATCCCAAACCTTGACCGTCAGGGATACTTTTGCAATCCCGGTTGACCCTAAAATAGCCATAGTAACTATTATTTAAACATCTGACCCCATTTTGAAGAACTATATTTAACTTTTATATTGACCCTATATAATTGGGTTTGTTACAAGGTTGTTTCTTCTTTTAAATGTAATTATTTTCTTGAAATGGAACCTAATTTAATTGATAACATTCTTGGAATACACTGTACTTGAAGTTTCCCACACAACTCTTACACAAAACTACGTTAAAATCGCGTAAGGGGGGGGGGTCACTTTCCTGTAATATGGAAAACAAAGTCTAATTTCGATTGTTCATTCTAATTGTAGCTTGAAATCTTTTATTTAAAATGATGTATCGTTTATTTTTTTACATCGAGAGTGTAAACATAATTTTCTAGAACTAGTTTTAAAGTTTTAGGACCAAACTGCGCGTAGACTGCAGTGTTCTTTATTGCCTAGCTTTCTACATACAGGAGTAATTACATACAATAAGAACTAGTTTATTTAGTTTTACAATGTTCTATACGTGTTGGGCACAAAAGAATGGGTTGCACACTGAAAATGTAAAAATAAAAAATAAAATTTTTAAAAAAACCGGTGCTACCAGATGAAAATAAAGCTGGGGGGAAACCGACTAACGAACATCGCAATACTGCAGATACAAGAATACTACCAAACGTGCTATATTGATAAACTTGTCTTCTGTCAAGACATGCAAGCTGCAGTCTGGGCTGAGTAAATCCACTTAGCATCATCCAATGAGAGGCAACAGCACGCCATATCCCCAAAGACATGGTGTAAGTTTCACATCGCATAGCGAAAGACGAAAAGTGTCAAGGTGAGCTTCAAAAGAAAATAAGGCAGTCAAAACATAAACTTAAGAGAAAAATTGAAGATAAATAGGAGGAGGAGGAAGGAGATAACCCCTCAATATGGTCCTGGAATGTATTTTAATAAAATTAAAAATATATTTAGAAACCCACTTTTCTAAAAAAATAAATACATAAATACAAAAAAATACTTAGTACAAAGTACTAATTCAAACGTAAATTACAAAGTAAAGTATGGGCGCTTCGAATTTTAAATTACAATTATGAATTTTATGAGCCTACACTAAAATTTTAGGAATTAAAAATACATAAATAAATTTCAAGCGCCTACACTTTACTTTGTAATTTACGTTTGAATTGGTACTTTGTACTAAAGTGTGTTTTTGTTTTTTAAATATTTTTTTTACTTTTTAGTTATATACAAACTTTTTTATTTTTCAATTCGTCGAGCCATCGCTTTGTTCCGACAAATGTCAACGTTGCAACTTGACTGTGGTAGCATCGCTCCGTACAAATAACACAGATTTTGTCACGAACGTGAGTCTTTTCCATGTTGCCTTTGGTTTTTTTCCCCAAGAGTCTCACTTGACCAACTCTTGTTCTATTCCGACCCTGTCGCTATTAGAGTATTCAAGGGCTAAGGGTTGTTATTTTATCTTGGTTTGTTCTTGATGATGACAGAGGTTTTCGCCTTTAAATATCAAGGAAAAACATACGTCGTTGGTGTGGGTGCAAAAACCTATTTTAAAATTTCAAACAATTATTGACAGACGTGTTTTATCTGTATAACCAACAACTATTTACCAAACGGCCGCATCACGAAGTAATAGTTTCTAAAGTGTACATTTCTCCAGGAAGCAGTAGAGTCACGTGACTAGAACAACATGTGTTGAAATCAGAACGGAGGCGTTAGTTTTTGTCTTCTTTACTGATTTGATGCGTATAACAGCGGTAGACTAACATTACCAGATGTGTAACTTTCCCACATGCTGAAGGGGGCCATCTGTAACTTTACTCAAAGTATTTGTCTTGATGAGTGACATGGAAAGGGGTGAACGGTAGGAAATTAATTTGAGAAATTACAGTAATGTTGGACTAAAAAAGTTTTAATATTGGCTGTCCATTCAGGGCCAGTTGTATTCCCGAGGGACCCTTAGATGGAACTACACAATTTTTTTCAAATAGTCTTGGGTTAGATCCCTCTCTTTCTTCTTTCCTATCATATCTCTCTTGACCATCTCTTGTTATTTTCCAATCCTGACGCTATACAGTATTGGAATACTATATTATAGTACTAATATACTATAAATAGTATTAATATATATACAATACTATATTCCAAAGTTCGTTAAAATGCTTTTGTAATGTCTTTAACGTGTTCAGCACCCTAAAAAACATTTAAAATGACACCTCACGTGCCTATAAGCATTGCATTTATTATTTTTCAAAAAGTATCAAAGATGGCGTCCATTTTCCAAAATGGCCGCCCTCACAGACTATCACCCAACTTTTTTTCAATCACTACACTATAACCAACAATATCCAACTGAGTGATTCTCTGGTAAATGAATGACATAGAAGTATTCTGCGCTGTTGTATTATATAGTATTCGAGGGCTAGCGTTTTTATTTTATTTTTTTTCCCTTTGTACTTAGGCTATCCAGTATAGGAAGTTTAGTTGCACAAAATTTCTACCTCAGTTGTTTTAGGTATCTTCACGTTTATTGACGCCAGGAATCTGAAGAAAGTGATTTACGACATTCCGTCCGTCCGTCGTCTGTACGTAAACACGATAGCGGCGAGAAAAATTAAGAAAGGAAGATGTAATTTGATGTAGAGGAGTATAGTGTGTCCATATAGATCTCTATTGAAATTCATAAAAATGGAATTGAAAATCTCATAACTGACCATTTTAAAACAGTTGCCATCGCCCTTTACATTAGAACTAATTTACCCGACTCACTTGAACCCACACTTCTCGGCATTTGGTCACACCAAACGCTGAGAACACTTCCCTGCACTGCTCCCGGACCTCTGTGCCGGAAGCCCTGGGCCAACCAAACATCTACATCTCCCTTATTGTCGAACAGTAAAGGGCAGCTCGCTGATTGGTCCAGACTCAACTCGCGAGCGGCCGCGGACGGTCTCTTACCGAACATAAGACTTCTAACTGTGCGACCCAATCACAGCACGCTACGCCACTTCTGCCTCTAGCCGGCCTGTGATTGGATAGCGTTACAGTGAAAGTCGGACAATGGCTTCTCCATTGTTCGACACTCCGAAAACGTATAAAACCAGACGTTTTCTCAAAAAAGATCATCACTCTTCGGTCTCTCTCATCAGAGACAAGACACTCCAACTCTCTCTCTCTCTCTCTCTCTCTCTCTCTCCCTCCCTCCCTCCCTCCCTCCCTCCCTCCCTCTCTCTCTCTCTCTCTCTCTCTCTCTCTCTCTCTCTCTCTCTCTCTCTCTCCCTCCCTCCCTCCCTCCCTCCCTCCCTCCCTCTCTCAACACACCAGCAGCAGAAGGAAGCCCACGGAAAGGTCTACTTGGATAAAAAGGTACTCCTGAGAGTATTCATTTCACATACCTGAAAATCACCTACTCGCCTCCCGACAGGGAAAAAGCAAAATAGGGGAACCCGGCGAGCTACTGCCTTACCGCCTCCCGACAGGGAAATATAATAGGGTAGTAGTGACCCGGCGGACCCCTGTGCTTCATGCCAGGGAGACGGAGCAACAAGGAGCGACGGGCAGTGCGCCGCCTACAACGGAGGGCCAGCCGAGAGTTGAGAAGAAACATCGCTACCAAGCCTGCCGGTCGTTTTCAGGGCCAAACCCAAAAACTTACTTCCTCACAAATCGACGGCCCTTCTCAGGCCCAAACATCCACATCCTGCCCGTCGTGGCGACCACTCATTCCACTGCCTGATTCACCCCGACCCTATACCTATACCGTCCCCGGACTTCCCCACTTCGACCCCAGAGCTCCCTACTACCTCAGATTTTAAGAAAAGCCTTAAAAGAGCAACACCATTCCCCGTACCAAAAATCCTTCCCCGGCTAAACAGCCGACGTTACCAGAAACCCTATATTACTCTACCCACAGGGCGAGCCGACGTCACAGTTTTTTGTTCATATATCGTGTGTTATTCTATAAATTAGATAAACATTTGCAGATTTCAATTCTGCATCTAGTGGTACCAACCTCAACTCTCTACACGATAACAAATAGCGAAGTTATTGTGAGAAATGTAATTTCGAACCCTGACTGTCCAAAAAAAAAAAAAAAGAAAAAAAATGTGACATTAACTTAGCGAGGAGACGCTCCTTTACATTCGTACATTTTATGTTTGGGTTAGGAAAGTACCACGATGACGATGATGACCAATTGTTTCCCCTGTACAAAACTAAAGAAAAATACCTTTAAAGAAGTTTTATATACGACTGTTCTTTATGTTTTAACCCCCCCCCCACCGATCGACTTTAATGCGAAGAATTATTCTCTAATTTCATACCGATTGAGAAACGCATTTGGCAATAACTACGTGCCATCTTTGAATTTATATTATGTAAAATCAGTAGTAACACACACAAACATACAATGTCAAATGTTTAGTTTAAAACATTGCACCCCTAAGGGCTCACTTTAGTTAGTACGAGCTTTGCAATCCCGAGGGACCTAGCTGGATCTACACTTTGTTTTTGTGTAGTCTTGGGTTAGATCCTTCTCTTTCATCTTTTCTATCAGGTCTCTTTTGACCAACTCTTGTTTTCTTTTGAACCTGACTATATTAGAGTATTTCATTGCTAGGCGTCTTTATTGTATGCTCTTTTCGTCTTCTTTATTTTTAAAGGTGATGAAAACTGGGAGGAAAAAACGGATTTCTACCATTTTTTATCAGAAGTAAACCACAAGGAAAAAATTCCTCCTCTACACAAACCCTCTTAAACAATATATTTATGAAATTACCAAAACTTGTATTTCGGACGTTTCTCTTGAATTATGTATCATGTTGCAACATGACAATCCTGAGGTGCGGCTAGCTGGATGTAGTCTTGTTTTAAATTCCATTCTTTCACCTTCCCTATCAGATCTCTCTCTCTCTCTGTCAACTATTGGTATCTTTCGACTCTGGCGCTACTAGAGTTTCGAGGGCTGGAACGAGGGGGGGGGGGGAGCATCCAAGTTTAACTAAATAATGACTTAAGGCAACGGCAATGGCGGAAATAATGAAAATTCTATCCCAATCACAATGTTTTGCAATTTATGCCCATGGATCTCTCCACATTTAAAACTGTAGCTTATTACCTTAAACCCTGTCCAACCAAACAGCACACAAGGTAAACAGCTTTGATAATTAATTTATAACTTTAATAATAAAGGGTTTTATTAATTAACTTAGCAAATTCATTACATATATCTGAAGCCAGCCCTAAGCCCCGTTACATCATAGATCTACCGTATTACTACAACCTGAGTTACAATGGTTAAATCGATCCACCGCGAACATCCCCGAATCTCACGAACTTCCGTTGTAAATTACTCCGAGAAACTAAAACGGTGCAACGAACTTAAAGTGCGACCATCTTGTTCACAATCCTACCACCAACACTCTTGTGGGTTTCCGCGTCTGCTCCTGTTTGTGGAGGTCTAGGATTTTCGTGTGTTTCCGTGAATCTTTGGAACAGTTTGTGACCGCGATTTCCAGACCGCAGCCGAGATGGCTGTTCCTTTCGATCGCATCACAGTTCGATGAGACTTTAGTTTATGACCTTTTCTCCCTTGCTTATAAGGCAACAGTGACCGAGAAGTTTTATCCTTTAAACAAACAGAAGGAAAAAAATCGTTTCGTTATGGTATTAAAATCCAAGGATAACCTAGATTGCGCCACTGGTCTAGGTTATAAAGTTCACAGCTCCCCCATGTTGTTCATTAATGTGGTGTTAAAAACTAATAAGTCACTTATTAAAAAGCGCTCAGTTAACTTTGAGATCAAGTGGTTGATACAAACTGTTTAAACGGTGACCTTTAGCTCTTTAGTGAAGGTCACTTGTTTAACTATTGACACGGTTCTATTAGATACAGGGTGTAACAAAAGTATGGAGTTGTTTAAATTATAAGAAAAAACCTGATAATTTGGTTATTTGTATCCCGCTTACTGAGGTACATTCTGGTAGAGTCGCCGTTTTCGTTTCTACAGGGTGTTCAGAGTACTTACAGAGCTGGTTTTAGTGTCATTTTGTCGCAAAATACATTGTTTTTTACCTTATAGTTATTTATGTTCAATGTGACTTCCATTGGTCATTTTGTAGGCATCTCATCTGAAGTCGATTTCCTGTCAAATCTGGCGTAACGTCTTCAACTGCGGCGTCGATTCCTGCTCTGAGCTCAGCGAGAGAAGCCGGTAAGGGTGGTTTATAAACCGTATCCTTTATAAATCCCCAGACGTAAAAATTGAGAGGTGTACAAGGTGGCCATGCAATCGATTCACTTCGACCTATATACATTGTTGAGGAAATCTCGGACATTGGTAAAGTAGTGCGGTGGTGCGCCATGTTTCTGCAGCGTTTTTGGTCGTCCTTATCACTCTATGAGATTAAAACATTGTCCAGCATAACTAGGTACACTATTTCGTTGGTGATTTTCTTTTGGAAAAAAAGGACCGTGAACTTTGCTCTTGCTGGGATAAAAGACGTTACTTTTGGGCTGTCACGAACATGTTCCAAGGATTCTCACCCCCCAAATCCGACAGTTGTGTGTGTTGACTTTACCACATAGGCCTACATGGAAAGTCGACTCATTACTAAAGATTATGTTTGCAATGAAATCCCGGTTTTCATTGAATCGATGTAACATTTCCGCACAAAACTCCTTACGAGCAACTCTATCAGTGTCTTTTTATTCTTGAACCATTGTTAATCTGTACAGTTTAATATGCAAACGTTTTCTCAACACACATCAAACAGACGCACTAGAAGCAAGCCGGGTTGATTTTGTAGAACTGTTCAGACACACGAGGACACTCTGAGGATTTCTTATACCTTACTGAACTCTGTTTCAACAAAACACTTTTGCCTACTTGAAGGATCTCTGTCATCTCCTTGAGTTGGTCAAGAGGCACCGGATGAGAAGCGGTGTGCTCCTGATGATTCCATGTCTTGGAACCGTGTATTACTGTTTTTAGTGACCATCGCCGATGTCAGAAAATTAGCGATACTTTAAAAAATAGATCTCCCCATATAAAGTGTTATAATATCATAAATACCAGGTAAAATTAACACCCTTAAATACATGAGCAAGTAATTTATTTTTTATTTCAGTTGCCAAAACTGTTTTATTTTTGGTTAACTTCTAGACCACCTTGATACTATTTCTGTGTGTGGTGTATTACAAATACAGGTAATTACGTCTAAGGTATGTAAACAAGTAATTTGTCCCATTTTAGACAGTCCAATAATTATAACTACAGTTAATCATAAATACCCCTTTCTCGTAGCGTGAAGGAAATACTTTGTGCGAATAAGGAAATGGCAGAATGTAATTCATTTGAGTACAATCTGCAAATCCTAGCATTTTCAGAGAATTTATCTCTGTGAAAGGTACCACACAAGGAAGAACTAAACATTATCTATTTTGTATAACTGAAAATAATCTATATGAAACAGTACATCTACAGGGGGTTCACAATTAATAAAGTCAAAACCCATTGACTGACCACGAAATCTATGGATCTAAAAAGCCTAGAACTATGAATTTTTCAACATAGTTTGGGTGGGTCTGTAGACGCGTACTAAGAAAGGGTTTTGAAAATGTTCAAATCCAAGGGTGTTTTTTTATCCTTAAAACAAATATCATATCTTTCGTATTTATGGATCGATTTTGATCAAAATTGTTGTGTTGCTATATTAGGGGTTGTGCCAAAAAAAAATTTTTTTTTCTTTATAAAACTATCTCAACTATCCCCTAGGTCAAACTGGGGCCATCAGCTAGTATTCATATAATTTAGGCGATGCTATACCTCGATGTAATGTATTAATTTTGAAACGGAATGTTATTATAGATATTACTGTACTTTAAGCGTTTCACAACTAAATAATAAAGGATCACTTTATTGATCATACTTTTTTATAATATGCTATGGTTCTTTGTCACTGTAACAATTATTTTCGTTAATTTTAAAGCAGTAAAATAAACGCAAAAAAGTTTGTTTTAAGCGTTAAATATTCAGATAGTTAGTCATAAGACCTCATGCTCTCAATTATTAAACACAGAAAAAAGATAGATGTACACAAGCGAATTAGAAACTGTATAAGTTATAGACATCTACGAGGCCCGTAGGGTCTAATTGATGTCAAGAAAGTAGTGATACACACAATTACTAGTGTAACAATTGTTTTAAACAAACTTACCCTACTGGATAAGACTCCTTGATCTACCAGTACAATTTAACATCTACAAGGTTAAAGAAACATTGTTTGGACAATCTGCTGGTATTATATGAGCCTGGGTAAATACCGTTTGTAAAAGTGTATATTTTGTTTAAAACATGTTTTCTCAACAATGGATTGCAAATCAATTTATAAATAAATATCAACCATACAATTAATGTGTATTAAAAAAATAAAGTGAAGTGTAATTTTGCATGTATGTCCTTGAAAAATAACTTTGACATTGAGAATGTCTTTAAAATTATTTATAACCTAACCTGTTCTATTGAGGCACACCCTCTTCCTACAACAAAAATACATCGAGTTATGACACATTTCCTATATACTATTGCTTGCTTTAATAACTCACCTTGAAAGACTTATTCCTTACAGTTTATGACAGCTTCCGTGTTTACCAGAAGCGTTGAACGCGTAGGTTGTTGGCTACTGTCAAAGAAAAATGATAAAATACGCATTAATTAATAGTATACTGAAATTGCAAAGTTATAAACATTACATCTTCACTGCCACCCACCAAAAACATAACCCATTTTATAAAACCTCTTACAACACAGAATCTAACGAGATTTTTTAAAAAAAGGAGAAAAAGAAATAGTATGTAATAGAGAGAAAGAACTATCACTTGGGAGGAAAAGGAAGTATCTATGGTGATAAATAGTTATTTGTGCAACTAGTGAGCAAAGTGGCACTTTTTTAAACGAGAGAAAAATGTTGACGCACGAGGCTTGCCGAGTGCCGAGTGCGTCAATTTTATCGAGTTTAAAAAAGACACTTTGCTCACGAATTGCACATTATACTTTGTCTAGAGTTATTTTGTGACAAATAAAAAACATACTTCAGCAGTAACACAATTTAATAAAACATTAATTTAATACAAACGTGTCCAAACAAACAATAAATTACAATTCGATCTTTAATAACCACATTTTTCTTATTTTTCAGATTATTTAAAAATCTGAACTGTCCATATTTTAAAACTAACTACACAAAATATAGCAGTAGTGCTAAACAACACATCAACACTGAGTAGAAGTTCTCACGTCAAAACTGAGGTTATTTATGAATATTACAAATAAGTTAGGTGTATTGTTGAGGAAACGGGATTGCCAACTTCAAAACTCAGCAAACGAAAAATACTCTCCGTGTACATACACTGTCAATCATCTTCATGAATAATTACTTCCTTTTTCAACTTTAAAACGTTGTTTTGTTGTTTATTTATATTATTTTACATGTAAGAATTAAATCTAACCTACATACGGGACATTTCCTGTATATTATAAATCAATTCAAATAAACCTAACCTAAATTTCGTTTTGTTCGGTTGCCATTCGGAGTGAGCAAAGTAGTGTGCAAAGTGAAACTGTTGAGAAATCAGCTGTTTTGCAAACTAATTTAAATGAACAAAATGCCACTTTGTCAACAACTGTAGACAAAATAGGTTTTTGCCAATTCTTTTAAAATCATGACCATATTTTAGACCCAGGAAGATGTATAAGCGTTTTGAATATGAATAAAGTGACAAAAAACAGCTGAATAGTTAATATAAAGAGTGTCTAGATATTACTTCAGGAACTGATTGGGTAGAACAAACCGTACAAGAAATGTCATGGCCCTATCTTGCTTAGTTTTTAGTCTATCCACCATTTTATTTTTTTTACAAAAACCGTTATAACTTTGGTAATAGAAAAGATATTGAGTTCAGATTTGGTATTCGCATTTTTTATTTAAGGTTTTATAACGTAATATACCAAAACAAAGAATCTTTTTCGTGTATTTTCAAAATGGCGGCCGTTTAGAATTTTTAACGTCGAATATTTCGAAAACTGTTATTGTTATAAAAAAAAATTACAAGGGACAAAAAGTTTCCATTTTTAACGACAAACAATATTTTTTTTTGTATTTGTACTGTAGCTTGAAGGATAAATGAGTTGTGGAGAAAAAACTGAAATCGAAATTTCTTGGTAATTGTCTACAACATGCAGAATACCAAGTTTAAGTAATGAAATTAGATGCATGGATTTATTAAAAAATGTCAGATTTCTTTATTAGTTTGTCAGAACGGTTATTAATTTTTTAGGCCTAATTATGGGTGTTTTTAGACAATGACTAAGAAATGATATTTTTTGTTATTGTAGATTTTTTTAGTTATGATAATTGTTGATGATAATAATGATAAAATTAATTACCCGGAAATATATCAAAATACAAAATGTTATCCTTAACCATTTCAAAATGTCGATTTTTTTTATCCATCAATTAACAGTCTCTACTTATACAGAGTGTAAAACAAGTCTTGATACACCGGGCTAAAATTGTAACCTCCACCGTCGTACCTATTGTGATACTTTTCTTGACTTTTTATGGTGGTTAAAAATTATTCCTTTCTTTTTAAAGGAGGATGATGTTGTAGAGTGAGGGAAAGTTTGGTTAACAGTCTTACAAAATCAACCCGACGTGCTTCTAGCGAGCTGGGCGTTCCACGTGCGACTAATGAGATTGCTTTGATAATGTTTCCATCTCAAGCCGTACAGATTAACAATGGTGCAAGAACTTAGACACTGATAAGGGTTGCTCGTAAGGAGTTTTGTGCGGAAATGTGACAACGATTGGATGAAGACTAGGATTTCATTGCAAATATATTTCCATGTAAGTGGTAAAGTGAATACAATACACACAACTGTCGGAATTTGAGTAGTTAAAATCGATGATAATCCTTAGAACGTATTTGTGATAACCCAAAAGTTAGTATTTGTGCCTTAAGCAAGAGCAAATTTCACTATCATTTTTTTTTTTTTCAAGAGAAAACCATCAACTAAACAGTGTACCTAGTTATACTGGGGAAATGTTTAATCTCAGAGTGATGAGGACGGCTAAGAACGCCCCATACACTTCCAGAAAGATGGCACACCACCGCAGTACCTCATCAAGGCCGGGATTTCTTCAATAACCGTTTTCCAGGTACATTGATAGGTCGAAATGGGCCGATGCATGAACACTTCGTTCTCCGGATCGTACACCTCTCAATTTTTACTTCTGAGAATTTATCAAGGATAAAGTTTATAAACCATTCTTACCTGTTTCTCTTGCTGAGCTCAGAGCATGAATCTACACCGCAGTTGAAGGATGGTGTAGGTTTGGCAGGAAATCGACTTCAGATGGAATGACTACAAAAGGACCAATGGAATTCACATTGAACTATAAGTTAAAACAAATTGATGTATTTTGCTACAAAATGACAACAAAACTAGCTCTGTAAGTAGACTGAATAATTTGTTATGAATTACAAAGTTGTAAGAGGTTCGTACCATACTTACATGTGCAGGCGTACATGTTTATCACAAATCAAACTAAAGATGTTTGCAGGCATCATCAGTCTCCGCTGTGGTCTGTGAAGTCCATAATTACGAGGAACAGAACACATCCTACTCGCATTTCTCCGACCACAAAACCTCGGACAGAGTGGTGATGCCCACTAACTGCACACTTATGCCAGTGTTTAGGTTAAATGGTCAGCAATTATCTTAGTAGATATCAGATGCGGATATTTAATGATCACCTCATCAGTGTTCGTTTTGCAATTTTGAAACAAAACTTATTTTTAGTTCAATACCGTCCAGTTGTCTAAAACGAATTAGGAGCGGCGTATCTCCGTTGGATGATCGTGTATTGGGGCTCATTATAGGGAGTACAGGCGTGCAATCCTTAGCTACACTAGCTGGATCTACTCATTTGTTCATGTAGTCTTGTGTTAAGATCCATCTTTTATACAAGGTTTTTCTTGATCTTTTACGACCTTGAGGGTAGGCAATGATGAGCGAGAAATTTTTTCGCCTTTAAACAACAATAAGTAGATCGTAGATCTTGTACTTCTCTCGCTGCAGTTCGGACTAGTTAACCCAAACGTTACGCAGGTTGATGTTTTTCCGGTGTTCATTAGTCTAAACGTCTAAACCACTGGCATATATTAGAAACATTAAACAATAATAAAATAAAACAAATCTATAAAATAATTCAATGAATATCATACTTTCTGAATTCGGTTAGTTTTTAAAACAGCTGAACTGATTTTCATGTGTTTTTCACTAGCCTATTAATTAATGTGTTGTTTAGTTTAATACTCCGAAATCAAGATTTCAATTTGTTCTAAAGAAAGGGTTAATTTTGTAAAGCTATTTTCTCCGTTATTTGTAAAAAATCTGCGAAATTTTAACAGATTTTGATGAAATTCAATTTCTTTAATTTTCGTTCAATATAAAAAAATTAAAATATCGATGATAAAATACGTCTACAAATACACATTTTCAAAAAATCAAAATCGTAGTTATTTTGATAAATTAGAGGTTTGCCATTTTTTATGCATAATTTTCTTTTCTTTAGGTGTTCTAGTTGTAATCTATAGTATTTAAATTGTATCCAATATAGTGTGTTTTAAGTTTAAAAACACCGAGATATGTATAAAAAACTTTTATTAATGGCTTTCATTTTGACATTTTTAATTCGATAGAATAAAACTCGAACACAAGTTTCACAAAAAATACGTTTACTTAATCAAACGCGTTTCAACGACAAAGTCGCCATCCTCAGTCATACATGAGCTACTATAACTAAACTATGTATTTAGCGTATCTCATGTATCACTGAGAATGGCGACTTTGTCGCTGAAACGCGTTTGATTAATTAAACGTAATTTTTTGTGAGAAATTGTGTTCGAGTTTTATTCTATCGAATATTATCTCACAAGTCGAGTTCAATATTTATTTATTTTCAATTCGATTTTTCAGAATTTCAATTGGGCTCTATACGAGAACACTGTAGTTCCAAATTTCACGTTCTTTATCTTAATTTTTGTTTCAGTTATCTTATGACGATGGACGGTATATGAAAAATTAATTTTTTGGTTTCCTGATGCCATAAAGACGCGTAAATCAGTGCAAAAACGGAGGAACATTTTTGAAATTACCAAACTGGTAAACTCTAATTGGGTAAAAAGAATGTTTTTCTTTTAATAAATAAAATGAAACAAACAAAAATGTTACATAGGCCTACGCGTTAAATGTAGCAACTAGGCAATTCTTTCCCTTGTGACCGCCCTCTTAGAGTAAAATTCACCAAATTCTTAACATAACCTCACAAATTTGGAATGTTTTAATTTTTACACGTAATTTTAATGAAAATATGTTTGTCTGTATATTGTTTAATGTGGTAATTACGAATTGGTTATAAATTGTTGAATAGTTAGGTCTAAAATTACCAATATCTTACAATAAATAAAAAAATTTGAAATCAGTTTGTTAACTCTATATTGATTATATGAGAAACTATTTACTACCTTATTCGGTTCCGTGTTGTGATTTCTTTTGTCTTGACGCGTTTCAGAGTCGGAATTCCATCTTCAGTAATCACACGTAACATGACACCAAACTATACACAGATATATTTTTAAAATTTTATTTTTGTTCGAATTTTTTTTATGGTTCCATATTCAAACATCAGATGCCGTGAAGTTTTTATTTTGAACTCCGTTGACAATGAAACAATACAAAAACGTGTTAAGAGAAAGAAACAAAAAAACGTTGACGGGAAAAAGTTATAATTTAAATTGCGAAGTACATATTATAATTTATATTTATTAGACGCTAATCAGAAAGGTATGTGATGTGAGGAATAGAGAATGAAATAACATTATTAGAACAAAGTATATAAGCCTAGAGGACTTTAGGGTAAAGTTTTAGAGAAGATGGGGTGGACTTCTACAGTTTATATTAATATATACCTCGCCAGAGAATAGTCTTCTCCTTTTAGTTTTTCAACAACTCCCCCCCACCCTTCTAGTCTCCTCTTCAACAAAGTACTTGTGTCGGGATAAGAGTTCTTTGTTCCAAATGAATTTTCTATTTCTGGTTTATATTTCTTAAGGGTGTGATTTAACTGTCTTCCGATTCTGTTTTTTTTTCTTCTCCATTTGAACTGTAAATGCAAGAACTATACAATTAATTTATGATCTGAAAAATATTGCACAGATTCTGACATACATCCGCCTCAAAAAATGTCAGTTTTGTGTGTGAAAGAATATTTCAAAATATACCTATTTTTTTATTATATTTGTATGATACGTCCCAAACCTTTGTAGTAAATAAAACTAGTTGATGTGCTCCATCTTGGTACTTACCCAGCTCCATCATGCAATGTAATACAGATCCTCTAAATGTATTACCCAAAAGTTTGGTTTCTTGGTAGGAAATGGTGAATTGTATTGATAGATCAAGGAGTCTTATCCAGTAGGGTATGTTTGTTTGACACAGGTTTTCTGAAGCTCAGGTCCTAACGAATCTGACGAGCCTTGAAGGTGACTCCACTCGCTACGCTCGTGTCGGTGACTTGCCCCTACCGGATCTCGTCACTTTACGTATCATAATTTTTTATAGGTTAGGTTTTGAAATTACATTTTTGACAATAACTTCGCTATTTGTCATCGTAGAGAGGTGGGGGGTTGGCACCATTACAGGATTGAAATCTGCAATTTTTTTATTAATTTACTGTGTTATAAGTTAAACAATACAGTTTATTACAAAAAAAATCCGATATTTTGACATTTTCAATTCGCTCCTTCTAAAATTCATTAAGGTTCTTTCTATATGAGCACCGTATAGTCCCCTATACTAAATTTCATCTTGATGTTTTAATTTTTATGACTGATATCATTGCCTACGTTCAATCAATTAACGTAAGGACGCATGAAAATCGCTTTTTTCGGGATTACGAAACGGAATTAATTTTAAATATTACGTAAATAGCCCCCCCCCCATAAAGTAAACTGTCCACAAACTCTACTTTGAAGACAGTAGACCTAACAGAAACTATTCCCGACAATGATTAACGATGTGTTATTTTAGTTCGTAACATCTCCGCCTCTCTAATACAGCGCCACTCAACAATTCATTATTTATATTGCCTACAATTTATTAAACAGATTACTGCCATACTTGCCAACATAACAGATATGAATTGTTTGGGTCATCTCGTAGTAGACACTGTCTGCCATTTATCTAAATATAAACATCTTCTCGATGTCTACTTTAGTCTATTTATATACCTTGAAGAGATTTTAAAGATGGAAGGGAAACTACCGAGAAATGAGTTTATAATTAGATTAACGAAAGAATCCTTATTATCTAATTTACCAGGACTATCCAAAGAGCGACAATAGTTGGTGTAGACCTACTAAATGTACTAAAAGTCACTTTCTAGTAATCTATTACGCCATATTAAATGTTGAGCTTGACTTATGAGAAAAACTATACAGTGTAACAAACACACAGAACACAATTCTCACAAAAAAAAATACGCCTAAGTATCAGACGCGTTTCAACGATTGTAGTTGTGGTTTGGTTGGTGTAGCTGGTCTATCACTGAAGAGGACGACCTTGTCGTTGAAACGCGTCTGATACTTGGGCGTATTTTTTTTATGAGAATTGTGTTCTGTGTTTGTTATACAGTCTATTACGCCATTTTTTAAAAATAATTTTCTTGTTGTATTGTTACCAGGGGACTTAAATTAAACAAAAGGCGGAACCAAATGGTAACAATGTTTGAAAAATAAAAATAAAAAAAAGACAAAGACAAATTTAGTAATTAACAAGGCTCAAGTTTATTAAACAAAAAAAAAGAAATTTCGACGGTTCAGATTTTATCATTTACAAAGCAAAAACATCCTGAGATAGACTATCATAAGCACAGCTTAAAAATTAACAAGATTATAATTAATCAAAAAGAAGTTATATGCCCTTAATGTAAAATATAATAATTAAAAAAAAGATGAATAGATTCTGAAAATTTATCCCCCCCTTTTTTAGTTTATATAAACAGTTACAAAATTTAACAATAAAAAAAAATTATGAGCACAGCTTAATAATTAACAGGATTATAATTAATCCTAAAAAAAAAAGGTTATACGCCCTTAATGTAAAATTACAATATAAAAAAAATTGATGAAAAGATTCTGATATTTATTCCCCCCCCTTTTTAGTTTATGAGATAATAGTTTTTTAAAACAGTTACAGAATTTAACAATGAAAAGATTCTATAAATGAGGTTGATATTTTAAATTCAAAAAAAAAAAATTTATATTAATTCTAACAAGTTCATTATTAGATTAAATGTTACATAATATGATTTGTTTGTTAAATTTCTTAAATACTAAATTGGCCAATATTCATATATATTTTAAATAAAAGAATTTGTTATAATATGAGAAGTTTATAAAAAAAGAATGAAAATTTTGAATACTGAAGTTTTATAAATTGACGTCAATTTTTATTAATTTAGAAAATAACCTCTTGGAGGCTGTAAGGACCGAAAAGTTTGCATGCAGGCACCACCCAATTATTTTTTATATAATTTATAAATAGCTATACAAGATTACATTTAAATAACAGTTTTAGGAACACATTTTGCTAAACCAGATCAGGTACATTTATTATATATATATATTCAACAAGGTTCTATAAAGTCAGTTTTCAAAAAAAAAGAGTCACTTTGTGCACTTGGAAAATTTCTGCTTTGTTATACAAAACCATGTTTTTCAAAAATAAACAGACAGAAACATGCTATTCACTGTTTTGCTGGAGTATGCAAAGTCAAGCAAGATTTGGTGTGTTTCTCCGACCAGCGTTTTAGCTAAAGCAAAAAACACGTTTACTAGTATCTGTGCAAAATCAGACATGTTGTAGCATTAATGTTCTTTATTAAAAATATCTGGTTATTTGTCAAAATTAGAGAATATTGATTGCATCACAGAAATTCATTAAGCTTATAATTAAATGCTTCTTAGATGATTATAAAGCTATTTATATATACTTGGTTTTGCTTAAAACAAAGCTTGTATAAAACTTGCAAAAATCTGTAAAAATCTGTAAAACGAATATTCTGATCTAGAAGAGATTTCTTTAATAGTTTTATATTTGACATGTTCAATAAGATATTCTGATTGTTTAATGTTTAACACTAGTTTGCACTAATTTCACATAATTGCTCAAAACTTAAAATCTGACTGGTTAAGGTTTTGTAAACTACGTTTCAAGAAATGCAAAAATTTTATAATTATTTAGTTTCTGAAAAACATTGAATATTAAATAAAACATGAAATACATATTTTAATGAATAAATTTTAAAACATTAACAAAATTTATGATATGATAAAATCTGTAAATTTGAATACCTGGAAATCCTGTCGAAGTTTACGTGATCATGTGCAGTGAAATAAAAACTACACAACTATTAATTAGTAAATCAAAAGAACACATCACTGACTTGTAAAGCTAAGATATTAGATTTTCTCTATGAACTGAAATATTATTTTTCATGATGTAACTTTAAAAAAAAAACTAACGGAGCGATGAAGGTTTCTTGTACATGTTGAGAGTCCGGACAGAGTGCAAGACGTGTTTTTATTAAGGCCGGATTCGCTATCGGTTGAACCTTGTTCCCAGACAGAGAGAGAGATAGGTCAGCTGATCGTCTCTGTCATGCAATAGGAACGACGGCGAGTGGACTGTCGATAACAGATGTACAGATTATTTTATTGAATTTAAAAGGACGTTACAGTATAAAGACAAAAACCTCTTGGGGGTCTTTTTTTAGAAGAGCCCCGCCACTTTAAAAAGATTTTCTTCTTTGTTTCGTTTACGCCATTACACAATGATTAAGCTAGGTCGCTATTTCAAGTCTAGACAGGTTTGGTCAGATTGCTATATATATATATATATATATATATATATATATATATATTATATAACCTGGCTAAACCTTTCGTACGTTTTAATGAACTTAATAAGATCACGTAATAGAAGTGGCGGGGCTCTTCTAAAAAAGACCCACCTCTTGTTAGTTATCAAACTAGTTGATGGCACTTTAAATGTAAATTAGTGAAAATGGGGGGGGGGTGAGAAACTTAGTGCAATACCGTGTATTATTTACGGGTACAGCTATTGAGAAGTCTCAAAGCATACGATAATGCGGGATTAGTTACAACATGCACTATATATTTTTAAATTTCGTAGGAGAGGTGGAAAATCTTTAAAAGACAAAGGGAGACATCCGATCTCTTCCCAATAGTGTGAGATTCGCTCTAACTAAAAACCTCCTTCCTTCTTGTTAGTACACCTATCGCGTAAGACTAGGATTCAGGAATGCACCAAGCTGGTAAGCTCTTTCCACGGACAGGGGAAACCTCGCGCCAGATCAAGCAGGATCTCTGGTTAGAGTGTTGTATAGGTGAAGGAGGGGATTACCTTACAAATACGTTGTTAGTTATTTTTATATGTGATTGCCCATCATGTTCTTCTACTGCTTACTTGAACCATGCGAAAGAGACAAGGAGATGCAAGCGATATCTTCTCTTGGACTACTGATTGTCTTGTATCATCCATCTACGTTGCGCCTACCGCTTCGGAAACAGATTAATATGTGATTGCCCTACATGCATCATGTTCTTCTGCTGCCTACTTGAACCATGCGAAAGAGACAAGGAGATGCAAGCGATATCTTTTCTTGGATTACTGATTGTCTTGTATCATCCATCTACGTTGCGCCTACCGCTTCGGAAACAGATTAATATGTGATTGCCCTACATGCATCATGTTCTTCTGCCGCCTACTTGAACCATGCGAAAGGGACAAGGAGATGCAAGCGATATCTTTTCTTGGACTATTGATTGTTTTGTATCATCCATCTACGTTGCGCCTACCGCTTCGGAAACAGATTAATATGTGGTTGCCCTACATGCATCATGTTCTTCTGCTGCCTACTTGAACCATGCGAAAGAGACAAGGAGATGCAAGCGATATCTTCTCTTGGATTACTGATTGTCTTGTATCATCCATCTACGTTGCGCCTACCGCTTCGGAAACAGATTAATATGTGATTGCCCTACATGCATCATGTTCTTCTGCTGCCTACTTGAACCATGCGAAAGAGACAAGGAGATGCAAGCGATATCTTCTCTTGGATTACTGATTGTCTTGTATCATCCATCTACGTTGCGCCTACCGCTTCGGAAACAGATTAATATGTGATTGCCCTACATGCATCATGTTCTTCTGCTGCCTACTTGAACCATGCGAAAGAGACAAGGAGATGCAAGCGATATCTTCTCTTGGATTACTGATTGTCTTGTATCATCCATCTACGTTGCGCCTACCGCTTCGGAAACAGATTAATATGTGATTGCCCTACATGCATCATGTTCTTCTGCTGCCTACTTGAACCATGCGAAAGAGACAAGGAGATGCAAGCGATATCTTCTCTTGGATTACTGATTGTCTTGTATCATCCATCTACGTTGCGCCTACCGCTTCGGAAACAGATTAATATGTGATTGCCCTACATGCATCATGTTCTTCTGCTGCCTACTTGAACCATGCGAAAGAGACAAGGAGATGCAAGCGATATCTTCTCTTGGATTACTGATTGTCTTGTATCATCCATCTACGTTGCGCCTACCGCTTCGGAAACAGATTAATATGTGATTGCCCTACATGCATCATGTTCTTCTGCTGCCTACTTGAACCATGCGAAAGAGACAAGGAGATGCAAGCGATATCTTCTCTTGGATTACTGATTGTCTTGTATCATCCATCTACGTTGCGCCTACCGCTTCGGAAACAGATTAATATGTGATTGCCCTACATGCATCATGTTCTTCTGCTGCCTACTTGAACCATGCGAAAGAGACAAGGAGATGCAAGCGATATCTTCTCTTGGATTACTGATTGTCTTGTATCATCCATCTACGTTGCGCCTACCGCTTCGGAAACAGATTAATATGTGATTGCCCTACATGCATCATGTTCTTCTGCTGCCTACTTGAACCATGCGAAAGAGACAAGGAGATGCAAGCGATATCTTCTCTTGGATTACTGATTGTCTTGTATCATCCATCTACGTTGCGCCTACCGCTTCGGAAACAGATTAATATGTGATTGCCCTACATGCATCATGTTCTTCTGCTGCCTACTTGAACCATGCGAAAGAGACAAGGAGATGCAAGCGATATCTTCTCTTGGATTACTGATTGTCTTGTATCATCCATCTACGTTGCGCCTACCGCTTCGGAAACAGATTAATATGTGATTGCCCTACATGCATCATGTTCTTCTGCTGCCTACTTGAACCATGCGAAAGAGACAAGGAGATGCAAGCGATATCTTCTCTTGGATTACTGATTGTCTTGTATCATCCATCTACGTTGCGCCTACCGCTTCGGAAACAGATTAATATGTGATTGCCCTACATGCATCATGTTCTTCTGCTGCCTACTTGAACCATGCGAAAGAGACAAGGAGATGCAAGCGATATCTTCTCTTGGATTACTGATTGTCTTGTATCATCCATCTACGTTGCGCCTACCGCTTCGGAAACAGATTAATATGTGATTGCCCTACATGCATCATGTTCTTCTGCTGCCTACTTGAACCATGCGAAAGAGACAAGGAGATGCAAGCGATATCTTCTCTTGGATTACTGATTGTCTTGTATCATCCATCTACGTTGCGCCTACCGCTTCGGAAACAGATTAATATGTGATTGCCCTACATGCATCATGTTCTTCTGCTGCCTACTTGAACCATGCGAAAGAGACAAGGAGATGCAAGCGATATCTTCTCTTGGATTACTGATTGTCTTGTATCATCCAACTACGTTGCGCCTACCGCTTCGGAAACAGATTAATATGTGATTGCCCTACATGCATCATGTTCTTCTGCTGCCTACTTGAACCATGCGAAAGAGACAAGGAGATGCAAGCGATATCTTTTCTTGGACTACTGATTGTCTTGTATCATCCATCTACGTTGCGCCTACCGCTTCGGAAACAGATTAATATGTGATTGCCCTACATGCATCATGTTCTTCTGCTGCCTACTTGAACCATGCGAAAGAGACAAGGAGATGCAAGCGATATCTTCTCTTGGATTACTGATTGTCTTGTATCATCCATCTACGTTGCGCCTACCGCTTCGGAAACAGATTAATATGTGATTGCCCTACATGCATCATGTTCTTCTGCTGCCTACTTGAACCATGCGAAAGAGACAAGGAGATGCAAGCGATATCTTCTCTTGGATTACTGATTGTCTTGTATCATCCATCTACGTTGCGCCTACCGCTTCGGAAACAGATTAATATGTGATTGCCCTACATGCATCATGTTCTTCTGCTGCCTACTTGAACCATGCGAAAGAGACAAGGAGATGCAAGCGATATCTTCTCTTGGATTACTGATTGTCTTGTATCATCCATCTACGTTGCGCCTACCGCTTCGGAAACAGATTAATATGTGATTGCCCTACATGCATCATGTTCTTCTGCTGCCTACTTGAACCATGCGAAAGAGACAAGGAGATGCAAGCGATATCTTCTCTTGGATTACTGATTGTCTTGTATCATCCATCTACGTTGCGCCTACCGCTTCGGAAACAGATTAATATGTGATTGCCCTACATGCATCATGTTCTTCTGCTGCCTACTTGAACCATGCGAAAGAGACAAGGAGATGCAAGCGATATCTTCTCTTGGATTACTGATTGTCTTGTATCATCCATCTACGTTGCGCCTACCGCTTCGGAAACAGATTAATATGTGATTGCCCTACATGCATCATGTTCTTCTGCTGCCTACTTGAACCATGCGAAAGAGACAAGGAGATGCAAGCGATATCTTCTCTTGGATTACTGATTGTCTTGTATCATCCATCTACGTTGCGCCTACCGCTTCGGAAACAGATTAATATGTGATTGCCCTACATGCATCATGTTCTTCTGCTGCCTACTTGAACCATGCGAAAGAGACAAGGAGATGCAAGCGATATCTTCTCTTGGATTACTGATTGTCTTGTATCATCCATCTACGTTGCGCCTACCGCTTCGGAAACAGATTAATATGTGATTGCCCTACATGCATCATGTTCTTCTGCTGCCTACTTGAACCATGCGAAAGAGACAAGGAGATGCAAGCGATATCTTCTCTTGGATTACTGATTGTCTTGTATCATCCATCTACGTTGCGCCTACCGCTTCGGAAACAGATTAATATGTGATTGCCCTACATGCATCATGTTCTTCTGCTGCCTACTTGAACCATGCGAAAGAGACAAGGAGATGCAAGCGATATCTTCTCTTGGATTACTGATTGTCTTGTATCATCCATCTACGTTGCGCCTACCGCTTCGGAAACAGATTAATATGTGATTGCCCTACATGCATCATGTTCTTCTGCTGCCTACTTGAACCATGCGAAAGAGACAAGGAGATGCAAGCGATATCTTCTCTTGGATTACTGATTGTCTTGTATCATCCATCTACGTTGCGCCTACCGCTTCGGAAACAGATTAATATGTGATTGCCCTACATGCATCATGTTCTTCTGCTGCCTACTTGAACCATGCGAAAGAGACAAGGAGATGCAAGCGATATCTTCTCTTGGATTACTGATTGTCTTGTATCATCCAACTACGTTGCGCCTACCGCTTCGGAAACAGATTAATATGTGATTGCCCTACATGCATCATGTTCTTCTGCTGCCTACTTGAACCATGCGAAAGAGACAAGGAGATGCAAGCGATATCTTTTCTTGGACTACTGATTGTCTTGTATCATCCATCTACGTTGCGCCTACCGCTTCGGAAACAGATTAATATGTGATTGCCCTACATGCATCATGTTCTTCTGCTGCCTACTTGAACCATGCGAAAGAGACAAGGAGATGCAAGCGATATCTTCTCTTGGATTACTGATTGTCTTGTATCATCCATCTACGTTGCGCCTACCGCTTCGGAAACAGATTAATATGTGATTGCCCTACATGCATCATGTTCTTCTGCTGCCTACTTGAACCATGCGAAAGAGACAAGGAGATGCAAGCGATATCTTCTCTTGGATTACTGATTGTCTTGTATCATCCATCTACGTTGCGCCTACCGCTTCGGAAACAGATTAATATGTGATTGCCCTACATGCATCATGTTCTTCTGCTGCCTACTTGAACCATGCGAAAGAGACAAGGAGATGCAAGCGATATCTTCTCTTGGATTACTGATTGTCTTGTATCATCCATCTACGTTGCGCCTACCGCTTCGGAAACAGAACTGATATGCTCATGCTGTCCTTGGAGTTATCAGAAGTGGGCCGCTAGATTCCAGCACTAGTCTTATAATTTCCGAGCTTCAAATCAAACCATAGCATTGCTTATTATTTCTAAACCCAATAGTTTAACTCATTAGAAACCAATACAATAGTACAAACAACTCTTTCTTTCATAACAGTTGGTTTAATGTTTATTTATCAACAGTCTTGTTAACTGCTGACAGATCCACTCGCTAAACTCATGCACGTGCACATGCGCAGTCTGTTTCAACAATCATCTGTCTCTGTCTGACCCGTTACTGACGTGACTCTTTGTCCTTTATAAACCTTTCACTTACACGCTTTCATTGCTATTTATATCAGCTTAATGCTAAGATGAACACCATCATGGTACTTACCCAACCCGTTCGTACAATGTGATAGAAGGGAATTATCTAAATGTAATGTCTAAAAGTTGGTCTAAAACATTTTCCACTACTAATTTTGTTTTATTATTTTTTGTTGTCATTGTACATGTCAATATTACTGGAAAAATCCGTCATTTTAAACCATCAGATCTTTTTTTTTTTTACAAAAAGTGAACACAAAATATACAGGGTGATTTATATGTATACGTAGAAACGGCTTTATCCTGCTTAACCTGAGAGGTACAGTACTTGAAGGCAAAAACAAATGCAGATCTACATAGTTTAAAAAGTTATACTTTTTGTAGGTTTTACATTTTTATCCGCCATCTTGGATCCGCCTAATCAATTATATTTTTTAAATAGGAAGATGTACGTTTTTTTGTGATACATGATTGTCATGTACATTTTAAAAAGAAAAGGTGTGGTGAAAGCTGTTTCTTCGTTAAATGACTTCGTTTTAAAGTTGTAATCATTCAAAGTTGAAATGACGAAAAATCCCGGGGTAAAATGTACCTTCCAAACTTTTCTATTGTGTTTTTCTTGCAAAACGAACCAGAAAACAATGTTGAACAATTGCAACTTAATTTTACAGGGCAAATAAAGAGTTAGTTAATAAGGTGCATTGTTGTAACGTAATGTAAACAGCTGATGTAAACAAACAGCTGATTTAAACTAGGCCTACTTTTATAAATGGATATTACTTGAGTTTAGCCGCGCACTGCCTATCTGTAGAGGGGAACATTTATTGTAGAATGTTATGCTTTCAAAATTTATTGTATTAGTAATGTGGTTGTATTCATGGGCGTCATCCCCGGGGGGACGGGGGACGCGTCCCCCCCAATATTTGAGATGTAAAAATATTTTTGCTAAAAACGAATGATTTACTTAAAACCTTAAAAGGTAAACATCGGGCTTTGTCTTTACTAGGGTTTTTAACATTACATTTCTGTTACAAACGCATAAATAAATGCATAAAAACAATGTTTTGAGAAGTTTAATTTAAAAACATTTCCATACCCCCAGACCCCCGGCATATGTCCCCCCCAATAATGAACTGGTGATGACGCCCATGGTTGTATTGTTAATTGTTAGTTATTGTTTATTATTACTTTATTAGAACGGTTTAAAGTTCTTTATTGGATGTATTCTACAGCAAAAGTTAACGTTTTAAAGTTTCGACCGTGCATTTTACCCCGTTTTATTGCTAACGCGATTTTTCCGTCATGGCAACTTTGAATGCTTATAACGAATTCATTTGTCGAAAAACTCCTTCACCATCGTTTCCTTGTCAAATTTTACATAAAAATCATGTATCACAAGCCCACTTTCCTATTTTAAAGAAATAATGTTTGATTCAAATCACCCTGTATGAACTAGAATCAGGTTAAGACAAATCAGCAATGTCAAAAAGTTTAAACAGCTGATAAAAGGTACCTTAAAGTAAAACGCTTTGCTTAAAGCAATGACTATTTATGTAGTCATTGCTTAAAGTAAACCTGCAGATTAATAAACTTGTTAAAATTCATTTATGAATACAGTACTTTTTTAGATAGTCTTGTAGTTGAAGAATTAAATGGAAAATACTAGGAAGCATTGTGTGTACAGAGAGTGGAGCGCTCTATCAGTTGTAGTGGCAACTACAATGCCAATACAGTCTCCAGGCAGTGACATTCCTCATTCTATTATCATTTAGTCTGATTGTGGTCGGCACATAATAAAAGCTTTGTATTAACTTTGGGCCGGCATGCGTTATGGCGGTTTTTGTACTGCATATTTAATTAAAACAACAGGGTGTGACACAACAACTGTTAAACATACAAAATACTTTAAATGTGGCAGATGTTTTTCTTTTTTGTGAAAGTTAAAATGATGCTAAATTTCACCAACTTTTATAAAAATGTATAATCAAACACAAATTTTGATTTTTTAAAAAAAATATTAAATATTTTTGAATGTATTTATCGAAAAATTGTAACATTTAAAAGTTTTGAATCAGATTTATTGTTATACAGGGTGATAGAAACAGGTGTGACTCCACTTTTGTGTTTCCACGCTTTGTTTTGGTTGGCCGCCATTTTGTGTTTTTTAAAGAAAAAATTTATATATTGAGGATGATTAAAGATATTTTTTTTGAAATTTGGTACACATTTATCTAACACCGTTATTTACAGTTAAAAAAAATTCAGAATTTTACTTTTAAAAATTTCAAAATGGCGATTATTGTAATTTTTCAATTGTTAATAACTTTTTAATCTTAAGTTTTATCAAATTCCTTTTCTATATTAAAAATGTTTAACACTTTCTTATAAACAAAGTTATACCTTAAATTTCCAAATCCGGTAACAAACATCCAATTTATGCCTAAAATAGTTGGATTTCACCAGACTGGTGTTGTTAGATTTAAACTGGGCCAAAAATCAGGCGGTTGAATGTAACTTTTTCCGTTGTGTTTTTGTAGTGGAATGATTATTATTTTTGTAAAGGAGGAGAAACGTCTTCTTTTTTGTTTATCTTTGTATTTTCTTAATTTCTAATAAGTTTAATGTCAATCTTAATAAGGAAAAGGTAACCGGAAAATTGTCAGCTTTACTATAACATAACAATTTATGTTATATATATTTTTATCTTGCCACACGTTGTGCGACCAAATATAACATAACAGAATGTTTGTTATATAATATTTTTTTATCTAATTTATTTACTTTAAATTTAATTTATTTTAATTCTCTTGAAAACTTTTGAAAAACTATTATGATGGTCTAAGTAAATTATTTCAACAAAACAAGTTTTTATCCTTTAACTAACTTCAGGATTTATTAGCAAAACAATTATTTATAACAACCAATATCAATTCAATTTATCTATTCATTGAAATATCTTAAGGCTACTTCATTCTCTCACACTTGCATTCTTTAAAACTAATTTACTCTAATACACAATATTATTGATTACAAATTTAAAATCTACAATTGATTATTCAATTTACATAAAATCAAAACTCTACAAAATGTTCAACAGATCTTGTCCAAATTGTTCTTATTAACTTTATCAATTTTATAACAAAAAACAAGACAAATTTCTTTAATTAACTGATATTTCCAAATTTACTTTATTTTGCCGGCTAGCTTAATTACTTTACTTTTAAATTAATTATACAAAAAAAAACTTGACTCTTATCTCGGGCATGGGAACTTTTAATGACTCAATTAAAGTGAAATACTAACTCTAATGATTATTTATTCTGAAATTTTGTACTTATCAGCAATTCTCCTCGTCCGCTATAATTTTGGCACTTTTACACAACACAAATCACTAACGATGCACAACAACACAACGTATCTTTAGCCTGGGAAGTCGGATGCTGCTAACACTGGTTCAGTGACTGGTGGTGAATCTCTGGTGATACTCGGCTAACTCTGTGTGGTCTCCTTACTCGTTCTCGACTACTAAGGACTTTGACGCGATGATCTCTCCTCTTCTTTTATGAATTTTATAATCCTTGACTCTATTTAATTTATGATTCTAACAAACTTCAAGATAAATTACTAAATTTTGTGTCGCTCTGCCTTTAAATTAACCAATGACTTAGAATTAAACCCTCAGGTTAATTCTTAACACTTAACACCTCCTACTCTGATTCCTAGCTGTAAGCCAAGACCTACACGCTCTTAACCCCAGTTTTAGACTGACTCTCCTTACTGTTCGATTTCACCTCTCCCGAAATTCAAGTGTAGCGTCCTCTTCGCTTATTGGTTAAAATCTCATTTTTTAAAACTCAGGCCTCTCCTGATTGGACCTCTAACTTTCTAAAAATCGTTGGTTTTTTCTTACACGCGCTGGCTTCACCCTCGGAGATACCGTTAGGAATTCGCTTTCTCATTTTTTCTTGGTTCCCATTTTTTACAACACGCAGCTGCGTTGAGTAGCAAAACTCCGTTATGTTTTCTACTGAATTTTTATTTGTGTCGGCGAACTTTCTTCTCTTAAGTAAAACAGAATGTCTTCTTTCCCTTGTCCTTGTCACGTTTGTCAATTTGTACAGTTATTTTCCAAACTTAACCTTGCAGCTGCTCTTTTGGTAATGTTGCTTGTCCACATGTGTTTTGTTTCAATTTACATAAAAATCACAATTATTTATTAATGTTAACTTTAGATTGATTATTATTATTTTAATATTTGATATTAGGCCTAATTAATTATTTATCCATTGTGATCGTTTGAGATCGTTATATTTACTTTTAAGAAGTGGATTTTTTTTATTGAGCTTTTATTATATAGGACCTTGTTTTCTGAACACCCTGTATATTTCCCTATCTAAAGTAATCGTAGATACAGTAGTGTAAGCAACGATCATAAGTAGCCATTAACGCACTTACCTTCTGGTGCTATCATTATACTATCTTAGGAGAAACTACCATTAAACGATCATTTTGAAAATTACAGACCGATTTTTCTGTCCTTAGTTTGGAATATTTCTATTAGGAAAAGCTTAATATCTAAATTTTGTTAAACAATTTTACTAGCAGAGAATTGTAATGTTGCATACCGAAGTGTTAGGTTAGGTTAGGTCACAGACAAGTACTCCCTTGTTACTCTCAGGGGCTCACACTAAGTGAGTACGGGTGTGGCGGAGCCGAGGACCCTAGCTGGAGCTACACCTTTCTTCATGTAGTCTTGGGTTAGATCTCTATCTTTCATCTTTCCTATCAGCTCTTCACCATATTAACGTCACCACCAAGGGAACTAGTTCACCCAAACTACACGGCAAAACCTGCCAACACTCCCAGGCATCAATTCCCCGGATTTAAACGGCTCTGCTTCGGCCAACCTCACATTACAAGCTCCGTACACGCTACTTGTCTCTGATTGGCCGACAGCTCACGTCGAGCATCTAAAAGTCCGCGGCCATAACAATGGCAATCCGCGACAAAACTCCGAACCAATCTCACACATATCGCACGTCGAGATTGGTTCGCTTCTCGGGAAACTTAACAATGGACGGCTCATTGTCTAGCAGCAAACCAATCCTGAGCTACAAGCTAGCACAGCCAAAATTGTATAAGTACACATTTCACAATGACAAAATCAGTACTTCTCAGTCTGGACACCTGCCAGATTCCGGGGCCTCCGGGAGACCTGCAGTGGACAACTCACAAACACATCTCCAACAACATCATCTCGCCTTCTAGAAGACAACACAACACTTCTCCTGACGCGAGACTCACAGGGACCATCTCTCCCACAGCCTTCTTATGCAAGGCCAAGAGATCCCTCACTCACACACTTCACAGGGACTATCTCTCCCACGGTCTTCTGACGCAAGACCAAGAGACCCCTCACATCACACACTCCACAGGGACCATCTCTCTCACGGTCTTCTGACGCATGACCAAGAGACTCCTCACATCACATACGCTCTTCACATCCTCCACCACACACTTTTGCTGCCACCTGCCACATTCCAACAACTATTCAACCAATACACGTTTTGGATAATTTCATACTCCACCCGACTCCTGCACTTCACTCCTGTACAGTGTCGTGGCCTCTTCAAGACTCACCCCGTGGCCTCCCTTATGGGAAATTAAACGGAGTAATCCGGGCAACGGCAGCACTTGCTTCACCCTAGTCGCCTCCTAAAAAAGAAATAGTAGGTGCAATTGGTGCCGGCGATAGTAGGTGTACATCAATCTCTGAGACCAGATCACGTCCTATCTCTCCTCACCTAACCTAAGGCCGACTGGCCCTTTTCAGGGGCAGCAACGATCTTAGGTTCCGTTATTCCTATCATCATTCATCGCACCAAGCCCTCGAATCCTTCCCGAGTCACAAGTCCTTTCTCTTCCATCATCTACCAGTCGCCTCCCGGATCGACGCGACCTACTTCAGGGCCAACTCCACGTTCCCTGCACCTCTCTTCCTCTCCTACTAACCTGACCCTACGTCAACCAATTGTTCTCATTCGACTCTGACGCTATTAGAGTTTTGGAAGGCTTGGGTGTGTGTTATTTTATACTTTTTTCTTCTTTTATTTGTACGACGATAGGTTTTTGCCTTTAAACAACAAAGAAAAAAAAACTTCCTTGTTTGTGCTCTGGTGTAACAAACGATGTCCTCAACCACACACGGTGACAAACTTTGAAGTGTCGCTTCACGTTCGTCTTTATCAATTTACTCTCTCTACAAAACCACTGCCCTTCTAAACTTTCTACAACTTGAGTTGAAAGAACTTAATATATTTTCTATAGACAGGAAAGTTTGTGTAGGTTATTGTTTCTCAAGTTAGTCCACGTGGTGCCAACTTCTTCGTGATAAAACGTTTGCTCAGAGTTGTCAAAATATTTCCACCTATTAAAATGCTACTTTTAGCGAAGGGGGGGGGGACCTAATAATAACTCTGTTAAATGTACAGTTATAATCAGAATGTTATGCAGATTAATTTTGGCTGATATTTAGATTGGAAATGTCCATTCAGAGGCTTATTTACAATAGAACATGGGGGCTTGGAAATCCAAAGTGACCTTAGCTGGATATAAAGCAGATTAGGATCATTGAATTTTTACATTTTAAATAAACTTTGAACCAAACCGATTTACATAATTTCTACAGCCCCATCACCGATTTTATCGTTATTTTTAAACTCTCGAATCGGTATTTTTGGAGAGATGGCAACCAAGACGTTTTCTATGTGTCGTTAGAAGCTACACTAGAGAAAAATTATATCAAAATAGTTAAAACCGATTTTGAGAAAATCGTAAATTTTGTGTTTTCTTTCTTATAGTGGTTACCCCCAAATTTTGATTAATAAAAATAATTTTAACAAGTTTCTCTGTACAAGATGATTGATATAAGTGTTAGCTGTTTTACTTGAAAAGTGTTTGAATAAAGTCAATTGGCAACTTCCTTGAACCTTTTATGTTCTCTTATTTGTGGCTTTTAAAGTTTAACGCCATTTTTCCAATATGACGGCCAGTTTTAAAATTCCTTGTAGAAATACGTTCTATGATGGTTTTCGATTCAAAACATAATTCTTCTATATATTTTTTTTTTTGATAAATCCACTGTTTATGAGTTACAGAGACTCAAATTAGTTTAAAAAAGTAGATTTTTGGCGTTTTCATTTTTTTTACTTCAAACAGTTGAACTGAGATTGCAGATTGAACAGTTGATAGAGAGAGAGCATAATGCAATAAAAATTAGTAGAAATTTGAAGATCAACAAAATAAATTTTGTTGCGATATTTAGTGAACAATTAATTTTCCTGTTTAACGTTTTATTCTTGTAATTTGCAGTTTTTCAAAAATTCTTACAATTTTTCACTTAATGGTTTCAAAAAATTACTAGTTTTAGTTACTTTAATGTTAACCAAACTGATCTTCGCTTATTTGTACGTCACAGAGTTGTAGAGATAACGGTAATAAAAAAATGTTTTCGTAATTTACTAGAACAAAGGAAGTCAATTTGTAACATTTTATTTAAATTTAATCAATTACAACTTGCTACTTTAAGAGTTTTTAGTTCTTGTTATTTACTTTATACTCTCTCTACGTTCCAATGTTAATCTCAGTTCAATTGTTTTAAAGTACACAAAATGGACGTCTGAGCCTCTGTAGCTCATAAACAGTTGGATGTATAAAAAAAAAATAAAAAGTATGTGTAGATTCGAAAACCATCATAATAAGTAAGTATAAGTAATTTTAAAACTAGCCAGCATATTGGAAAAATGGCTGATGGTTTTAAAATTTTAAAATCCACAAATAAAACAACAAGTTCAGAGGAAATACCTTTTTTTTTCCAAGTACGTGTACAGCTGGCCAACCTATATAAATATCATCCTGTATACAGCCAAAATATACCCAGATACTAAATTTTATTAAAATCAGTTTACACGTTTGCACTGCACATACATTAGATATTATAAAATGAGGAATAATTAAAAAAAAATTTTTTTTTGTGCTCAGGAGTCTACGTATACATGAGATGGTTTTAAAACAGCACAAATTTGTATTTGACCACCAATCTCAACATCTGAATGACCATTCTTCTGTATTTATTCACGTGCAATACACCTAACCTTGCCCTAATGCCATACTACCTCTCACCTAGACCAAGGCGTGGCATGATACGAGTCCTTGCTCCTTCAATTACCCTTTACTGTACACTCGCCTGGGGAAACTGCATTTTATGATATCTACTTCATGCCTCATGTTATGACTAAAGTTCACATTACACATTGTATTTATGATCATTTACAAGTGGATAACTTCTGGTACTTGTGTGTATTTTACAGTCCCGCCTTTTTATATATCAAACAGGAACTGATTAAAATAATAGTGCATTTTATTAGACTATTATTTATATATTTTGGAAATTATTCTGTGGGTCTACAGATAGCCTATCCGTCATTTTGTTTTTTTACAAAAAAACACAACTTTGAAAAAAGAAAAAAAATATGAGTAACGATTTAGTGTATTTTGAATGTTACGTTTTATAGGTGTACCGAAAATAAAGACTTTATTTTGTATATTTTCAAAATGGCAACAGTTTAAAATATTTAATATTCAATATCTCAAAAACCATTAACTTTATAGAAGAAATTCACAAGAAACCAAAACTTTTTTAATGAGAAACAAAACTGTTTTTGTATTTTTGATATTTTTGATATTTTGAAATATTTAAGGGTTTTTTATGCTATTTTTTATTCAATACAGAACAATTGATTTTATTATTATAAGTATTAGAATTCAAAAATATTTTGGTTTTAAATCAATATTAGATGTTGACTAGCCTATCAAGAAAAAAAAATTTCTTGTTTTTTTGCCAATACAGTTATCCTTTAGCGGGGGGGGGGGAAGTTCGAGATATTCAATATTAAATATTTTAAACGGCCGCCATTTTGAAAATATGCGAAATAAAGTATTTATTTTCGGTACACCTATAAAACGTAACGTACAAAATGCGTATACCAAATCTGAACTCAATATTTTTTCTATTTCCAAAGTTATGTTTTTTTTTTTACAAAAACAAAATGGTGAATCTCTGGAAAGTAAGAGTTTTCGGACAAATTTGTATTCTTAATTCTTTTTTATACTAATGCTCTGAATCATTTTTTAAAGTTTGGCAACTTAAGTTTGGGGCTCCTTATGTATATTAACCTAACCAAACCTATTTGTGGTGCTTGCTACCACAAATCTGATATATATATTTGTTTACCAAAACCTCGAATAGGTTAGATTTAGTCATCTTATATATTCAAATAGACTTCTGGAATTGTTCAGTTTAAAACCAACAAAAGGTAATAAATCAGCAAAATACCATCACAAACATTGATTCTGGTAAGAGTGTTGCTGTAGCACTGACCTCTAGACCAGATGAATGGCCGAACTTGATAGGAATACAGTGGGGGGAATGAAAGTTGCAGTTATGTTATTTTTGTTTGTTATGGCAGTCAACAAATAACAGAACCTAAAAATATTCGTAAAAGGATGTTTGGAGTTTTGAACTTATATTAGTTTTGGGGTCCCCTGAGTCGAAAAAAGTGGTTTTTGGAATGGTGTGTTCCTTAACGAATGACTTGTTTAATCAAATTTTGGTACTTGTGTATTATACGGACCCCTCTCTTTTTTTACAATAAACGGGAACTAATTAAAATAATACTGCAATTTCAATATTATATATATATTAACCTAACTTATTTGTAGATATTTTTGTTTCCACAAATCTGATCTCTACATTTTTTTTTTTATTTACTAATAACTCTAATAGGTTACGTGATATATTGAAATAGAGATATGAAATTATTCAGTTTAAAACCAACTGAAGTTAATAAATCAGCAAAATAACACAAAGCGTTATGAAATACAGACAATGATTCTCGTAAGTGTGTTGCAGTAGCTTTGAATTGAAGTGATTGCTGTGGGACGAATGAAGTGGCGTTATGTTATTTTTCTTTGTAGACAGATAACAGAACCTAAAATTGTTCACAAAAGGATGTTTTGAACTTTTAAGAATGTTTCAAAATGTTTCGAGTTTTGAACCTATAAAAAAAGGGTGGTCATCAATCCAAAGTGCCCAACATCTTATTAATAGATTTTATTTGGTGCAATTTTCATAACGGGTGATAATTCGGGAGATGATTATTAAATATGGTTGACTTGTCTACAAGGAAAGTAAATTGATAAGGAGAAAAACTGTTTTGCTTTAACCTTTGTATCTAATAATAAGTATTTAATCAGTCAGGAAGTGTCGACACAAATAATTGATCAAATCACAACGTGTGGTTATCCAAAGTGTTTTTAAGGTTATCACAGGGTACGAGTAAAATGTACTTAGGTTTAGAAACTATTAAGGGAATGCTGCCGTGGTATTTTTTATTACATAGAAAATAGTTGCAATCACATAATTGTTATTTTTTAGACGAAGTATAGGGTTAGTTTGGTAATCGCGTGTAATATCAATCTCAGTTTGTTTGACTCTTACACGTTTCAAAGCACAGGTTTCCATGCAGTCCGTCGTCGTCTGTACGTAAGCACGATAGCGGCCACAAAAATTAAAATAAGAACATGAAATTTGGTGTAGGGGACTATTAGGTGCTTATACAGGGTGTTTAAAAAATGTGGGGCAATAATTTACATAGTGATTCCTTGGGTCAAAATAAGCAAAAAAGTTTATATAGACATATGTCCTATCTCGTTTCGTTTAGCGTCTGTCTGTTCAAGTTTTTTACAAAATAATTCATAACTCCCTAACGGTTTGAGTTACAGCGTTGAAATTCTGCACAAATGTTCATCTTATTGGCCGCTATCTTTGTGCAAAATGTGAATTAAAAAAATCTTTAACCGTTTCAAAATGGAGGCTATTTTTAATATTTGATGGCAAATTTCACGAAAACCGTTAATTTTACAAAAAATTTGCAAGATACATAAAATGTAGTAAGTTTTATGGAGATTCCAACGATATCTTATTAAGCTTATTTTGGACGAAGAATAACAGAGAAATTAATTTCTTCCTTGCTATACCTACAGTTTTCTCCATTTAAACAATGTTAAAACTGTAACAAATATCATAAAATCACAAATTATCAATACGTAATTATTATTTTATTTTCAAACATGTACAAAATGAACACTTTTTAAAAGAAACATAACTTTTTTGATTTCATGATATTTGTTACATTGACAAAAGTTATTGTCAAAAATGATCTATAGTGTTATTCTATAGATCTATAGATATTCGTATAGTTACGAGATCCAGCAAGGCTGAGTCACTGACACGAGCGTAGCGAGTGAAGTCTCCTTCACATCAAAATCTTCAAGGACGAGCGAAGCGAGTGGAAACTTTTTAATATATACACATCTACGAAACATGTGATTAACACTGTTACGATGGTCAAAAACAGCTTTGTAACAATTGTTTTAACAAACTTAACCTACTGGATAAGACCTCTTTTATCTAGCAATATAATTTAACAATTGTGTAGTAGTTACCAGCTGAAGGATAGCTTCCGTTACAGCTTTATGATAAATTCTCTCTGTTGTCTCACGCTTTATCGAGTAGGCTATGACAATTTGTCAAGCTGTCTTAGACTTTTTTTGTCTGGTCTTCTTCCAAAGATATGGCATTCCACTTGTCCGACCAGCGGAGAGGTCGAAAACCTCTTGTTCAGCATCACCTTATGAAGGGGGGGGGGGAATGAAAAGAACATAAAATATAGACCCAAATAAATATTTAGTAGCGTTAAAGTCAGAAGAAAACAAGGGTTGGTCAAGAAAGACCAGTTTGAAAAGATGAAAGAGAGGTATCTAATCAAAGCCTACACGAAAAAAGGTGTAGGGTCTAGCTAGGTCCCTCGGGATTATCACGTGTGTACTTGCTCCTGAGAGTAGTTTAAAATGTGAGGAGTAGTGGGAGTGAAACATCGATAAGAACGTGGGAGGGGAGAGGAGATTAAAGTAGAGAGAGTAAAGAATATTATTCGGAGTGGAACAGCAGCAAGGCTGTAAATTAAATTTGGAAACAAAACTTCAGTGGTGAGACACAATTCATGATGCATTGTCAGTTTAGTTACGAGCAATTGAGGGACTTTGACTTGATTTTTGTTTAACGTCCTTGTTTTGTACAGAAGTTAATGAGTTTAACACACCCATGCCAAAAATAAGCTATACATTTTCCTTTAGAAAATTAAGAAATCGGAAAGTTAAGTGGTGGCCAAATATTTTGCCAGAACGTTATAATCAAGGATTTGTTAAATTTGGTAATTGCAAAAAACTTCGACTTTTGACTGGTCTTCACGTTTCGTGACTTCAGGAAATCGATTAACTGATTTTCGACATGCCGTCCGTTCGTCGACGTTATCAACCTTACGTACAGTAGCATCAGACTATAATCGTGTCTGGTGTAATTTCGACTTTTGACTGGTCTTCACGTTTCGTGGCTTCAGGAAATCGATTAACTGATTTTCGACATGCCGTCCGTTCGTCGACGTTATTAACCTTACGTACAGTAGCATCAGACTAGGATCGTGTCTGGTGTAAGGGGCGTGTCCTCCCTTCTACTTGCTTCCCTAACCTGACTTGACGGTACAACCCATTCTAAGAAAACTAGTTACACAAATGACTGTTTAGCTACATTTAATTCCTAAAGTTACAACTTCGTGGCAGATTTTTGTAAACGTTTTATTCTTATTTACACCGATAAAAGAAACTAAAGTAGGGTACGCGTTTACACAGAAGCATTTAAGGTCTATATTTTTTTTATTGGCGTTGTACCGCTGAAAGTAAACGCAACAAGCATAGTGTGGGGGGCCCCTCTTTTCCTCTCCACCTCAGAAACATTCCTACCTTGAGGATACTGTAACCACGATAACGTGTACAAAGTTTAAGATAGGAACATGAAATTTGTTATAGGGGACAATAGTGTGGTCATATAGATCTTTATTAAAATTGGGAAAAATCAAATTAAAATGGCGGCTATTTTAAATATTTTTTTCAAATAACGCACAACACAGAATTTTGGGCGTTATATTTAGAAGGTCTTTATTAATGTATGAGGGGGCTGGGTGAGTACCACAATGGCACACATAAACTTTTCTTTTTTTCTTTTTTTTAATACGAATTTACAAGACGAATTTCTGAAGATCAGCTGTAACAACTTTAATACAATTTCAACAAAATATGGATTCTAAAAAACAAAATGGCGGATAGATTGAAAACCAAGTAAAAAAGGACATTATATGGTATTTCTTGTATATTTTGTCTTAAGCAATCATTTCCTGAAGTTTGGTCGATTAATTTCTGAACATTCTATATACTGATTTTTGTATCGTTTCATATCGACAAATTATTTTGGTGAGTATTTAGTAAATATAAATCAGAAGATTTGCGTGTGTGAAAGTTTGCACTGTTTCGGGAGAGAGGGGGGCACTTAATATTTAAAGTACGAGTTTGAAAATTATATCAATTTCCTTCTTTAAACCACCCTTCCTTTAATCTACTAAAAACACTTACCAATAATAAAGTAGGCAGTTTTAGAACCCTACAAGATAAACATTCAGACAGGCGTGATTGATATAATAATCGAATAACTGCAAGTGATGTATTATGCATGGACATTAGTAATACAAACTAATTTGTTTAGATTTGTGGGTAGTTGCAACCCCTCCGTGACTAATCAGGATGTGAGAGGGTGTACCATGTCCAATTCCACATTATAGTCGGCTCAGTGTGGATTCCCTCGCAACTACGAAACCGAAATTACAAAGTTATAATTTATCAACAACCAAAAACATTTCATATTTTGTATTTCCATAAAATATAATTTGTGCAACCGGAAGTATCTGTGGTAAAGAAGGAAAAGTTTGGGACAATCTATTCAAAACACCCAAAGAGGCAGCGTCATTCTTTAGAAGAGATTCAGTGTTAATTAAAAATCTGATAATAAAAAAAATCAGCTTAGTAGGTTAGGTTAGGATAAGTTAGTATAATATTCAAGTTTTGGAGAGTGGAATATTAAACTTTGTTTATCCCCAAGGAATTGATTCAACATTATAAATTCACCTTTCATCCAGAGTATATCCAGTGAAATTAACTAACGAAAATTACAACTCTATAAAAATTCATTAAAGACCATAATAACAAACTCAAAACTATGAACGAAATGTTTTTATTAACATAAGCAATATAAATACAATTTGTTTTTTAAAACACAATCCATCATCAATTATGTACCATATTTATCCACTTCCATCATACAGGGTAGGTTTCATTTTCTCCCAGTGACATTCTCTTCGGAAAATGGGAGGGGTGGTTATCCTTACATTATTGTTTCTTGTTGTTTAAAGAACCTCTCGGTCATCATATATATATAATGAAATGAACATAAAATATAGACCCAAATATTTAGTAGCTTTAAAGTCAGAAGAAAACAAGAGTTGGTTAAGAAAGACTAGTTTGAAAAGATGAAAGAGAGGTATCTAACCAAAGCCTAAACGAAAAAAGGTGTAGGGTCCAGCTAGGTCCCTCGGGATTATCACGTGTGTACTTGCTCTTGAGAGTAGTTCAAAGTGTGATGAGTAGTGGGAGTGAAACATCGTAAGAACGTGGGAGGGGAGGGGAGATAAAGTAGAGAGAGTAAAGAATATTATTCAGAGTAGGAGAAATATTGAGAGTGTTGGAAAAATTTCAAGATTGTGAGAGATTAAAAAGATAGACGGCATTTGAGAGATAATTAATTAGTGTCTTATTTTTTGAGTTTGAGGTTAGGACTTTCAAGAGAGATAGAGACAGCGAGAACAGGTTGTGAAAAAAGAAATAAAAATTGGAGGGTATAAGGATATGGACAGAAAGAAGCATCGAGATCAGAAGTAAATAAAGAGAATTTAGATGATGGAAGATGGAGAAAGAGGAAGAATGGCAGATAGAAAGAGAATGAATGACTTTATTCTGTAGTGAAGTTACGACCATCAGGTCAATTAACCTCTTCAAATTAAATTTATAATTTAAAATACAAAAAACAAAACGATTTGTTATACGTAACTGGCTGGTAAGAGAGAGAGAGACAGGAAGAGTTTTGGAAGATGGATTTGGAATTGCTTTTATTAGGGGTGAGAAAAGCAATTAGGACTGCTGGGTCCTCTCTTCCACTTTGTCGTTTGGGTAGAGAAAGTGAGAAGGGAGAGTAATGAGTTTAGGATAAATGTTAGAAAGACCGGTGGGGGCCACTTCGATACGGACGGGAAAAAAAGGTGCGATGGAGAACTTATAAAGAGTGTAAGGATGTTACGGATAGGGGGAGAAAAAGAGAGAAAAGAGGAAGACGGATATCGATAGTGAGGGAGAAACTATAGGGAAAGAAAAGACGCGATAAAATGAAGGGAGATGGAGTGAAGCCGTGGGGAAGGGAGAACGTTATTTAACACCGTTAATTGATGCAATGTCTGATTATGATTTGAATCCTTTCTACTTTGTTTTAATTGCAGAGACGTCTAACTTACCCCAGGGTATTATGTGTCAAGAGATTTATATCCTTCACTAAGACTAAGGGTTTCTGTATTCAAGCTGGAGGGGTGTCCAGTCAACCGTTCAATTGTACAATAGACGATAATTGATTTCATGACGTCACAACATACATCAACCAATTGCATGTCCGAACTTTAGAGATAAGTTGCTTGTTATTAATCCTTTATGGACATAACGGTTTTCCTCGGTGGTGCTGTCTGATTAGTAAACCTCACTTCTTGAATATTTCAATCAATGTTATTTACAATATGAGGAACTAGCACGATATGAAAATAAAACCACGAAGCAAAGTTTAATACAAACACAGTTACTGTACACTTGAACAAAATACCATTCACGGTAGAACAAGTCCTGAATGTTTCTCCTTGAATCGTACTGTATATTTATAATATTTATTCTTTTCAGTTTTTTTAACAATTGCACAAAATTGTTTTCAATATTGCTCATGGTAGATCATTTATCAAAATAAAATTTCTATAGTGTATCAAAATAATGGTATCAATTTATGTTCCGAAGTTTAAATTGATGGCCGCATCTTTATTGTGTAAATATTATTTATTTAAAAAGTAATATTAAATATCTTTGTTAGTGTATGTTTGAACATTTTGGTTTTCTTCTGTTTTAGGTAAGTGAAGTTCAATGTAAGGCATGTTTCTAAGTGGTGTCTTCACTTTACTGGTAAGTATTACGCTTTGTAAGCAATTATAAGCAACTTTGTAAGAGGCTAAACACATAACATTACTGGAATAATCGTTAAACGTGTCAAATATTATTTTAAAACTTACAAATAATACAAAATTGACAGCTTTTTAATCTTATTAACACAGTATTCGAAGTATGGGGTAAGGTATTCACAAAGTAGTCTTGTGTTTTAAATTTCTTTCATCTTTGCAATCAGGTCTCTTTTGACCAACTCTTGTTCTTTTCTGACTCTGACGCTATTAGAGTATTCGAGGGTTAGGGGTTTATTTTATGTTCTTTTTTCTTCCTTTTCGTTACACAGTAGACGAAGTATCTACGGTGATCATACGTCCCAGATTTTTCGGACAGGCCTGTATTCAGGAACTGTGTCTCTGCGTCTTGAAATATTCCTAGAAAGTCTCGTATAATGTAATGAAACTATATATAAAGTGTCTCAAAAGTCCTGGACAGGTTCGATAATTTGAAAGCCAAAGAAAGATATTTTATACATGCCTTTTGTAGATAAAAAAAACTATTTTTTGGCAAATGAGACATTTTTACCTGTCTCCCAAAAATATCGGTTTTGTGGGGTCAACTCAATAATCTTAAACGGAAACCTCCATCGAGTGACCCATTCATATTAAAGGGGTTATTTAGTAAAATACAACTGCGCAGAGTAGAGAGCTCGTTATTTGGCTCCTATCTAAAATGCGGGGTGTTCAAATTGTAAACAACTATTTTACTTTATTTAGAAGGCGAGAATATGGGATCAAAATGTATTAAACACATGTAATGTTGTAATCTTAATTACTATTATTTCAAACAATTGCTCTAGATAAAATCAGGTGAACTAATTTGTTGTCAGTACCATAAAAATTATGTAAAACATGTATTAAAATTACATCAAATAAAATATCACTTTTGTACAGCCTGTAATAGGAATTTATACTAATTTAAATATAAAATAATAGTAATTATGATTACAATCAACGGTCATAAATGTTTAATAAATTTTGATCCCGTATTCCTCATCTAGCTGTGAATGAAATAAAGTAAAATAACTGTTTCAAAATAGTAAACGGCCGCCATTTTAGATAGGAGCAAGATATCGACCTTTAGTTTGTCAAGTTGTATTTTACTAAATAAATCGTTTAACACGAGGGGGGTCACTCGATGGGGGTTTCTATTTAAGATTATTGAATCGCCTCCAAAACCCTCATTTTTGGGGGACATGTAAAAAAAATGTCTCATTTGCACCAAAGTAGTTTTTTATCGCCAGAAGGCAAAGATATAAATTAATGTACTTCAATGTAGCAGACGGTCGTGACATTGCTCAAGTTTACTGCAAATAATATTAAACAGTAAATAGTTTCACATGGAATATAGTGATACGTCAATGCAAGTGTGTTGGTGCAGATTCTTTCTACACACGCTTGCTTCGACTTTAACTCGCCCTTCAAATGACAGAACCGAAGGTCTTACTTTACATTAATGGAAAACCCACCGCGGTACTTTAAAACTTTTTTTAATGACCCGAACGGGGAAATTATGTGGTTTTTACATAACGTTGAAGATGCTTTTTTATAAAAGTGTCAATTAATTGAAGAGGATAAAGGTATTTTCACTTTAACTGGAGAAAAAACTTCTTGTTTTCATCCACTGAAAGTTAAAGAACTTCAAAAAAGATCTCGCAGACAGAACATTATTGTGACTTAGAGTTATTGAAACAGATAGCAACAAGATTTTACGAAAACGGTATTATTTACTTAAACCTGTGGAAAGCTAATATAGAGAGCTTACAAAAACTGTGGGCTAGTTGTAAATAACCCAAGTGGGAAGACTTGGATAAAAGCTGGACATTGTTTGAAAACCTTTTGCCGAACTCTACGTCACACGTTCAATTGAGCTTTGTATAGTGAAATCATACCTTACTGATGATTGCTTTACTGAGTTAAGCTAGATTAACAACAGAGTTGGTCGTCAATTGAGCTTTGTATAGTCAAATCATACCTTACTGATGATTGCTTTACTGAGTTAAGCTAGATTACACAACAGAGTTGGTCGTCAATTGAGCTCTGTATAGTCAAATCATACCTTACTGATGATTGGTTTGCTGAGTTAAGCTAGATTAACAACAGAGTTGGTCGTCAATTGAGCTTTGTATAGTCAAATCATACCTTACTGATGATTGCTTTGCTGAGTTAAGCTAGATTAACAACAGAGTTGGTCGTCAATTGAGCTTTGTATAGTCAAATCATACCTTACTTATGATTGGTTTACTGAGTTAAGCTAGATTAACAACAGAGTTGGTCGTCAATTGAGCTTTGTATAGTGAAATCATACGTTACTGATGATTGCTTTACTGAGTTAAGCTAGATTACACAACAGAGCTGGTCGTCAATTGAGCTTTGTATAGTGAAATCATACCTTACTGATGATTGCTTTACTGAGTTAAGCTAGATTAACAACAGAGTTGGTCGTCAATTGAGCTCTGTATAGTGAAATCATACCTTACTGATGATTGCTTTACTGAGTTAAGCTAGATTACACAACAGAGTTGGTCTTCAATTGAGCTTTGTATAGTGAAATTATACCTTACTGATGATTGCTTTACTGAGTTAAGCTAGATTACACAACAGAGTTGGTCGTCATTTGAGCTCTGTATAGTGAAATTATACCTTACTGATGATTGCTTTGCTGAGTTAAGCTAGATTAACAACAGAGTTGGTCGTCAATTGAGCTTTGTATAGTGAAATCATACCTTACTGATGATTGCTTTACTGAGTTAAGCTAGATTAACAACAGAGTTGGTCGTCAATTGAGCTCTGTATAGTGAAATCATACCTTACTGATGATTGCTTTACTGAGTTAAGCTAGATTACACAACAGAGTTGGTCGTCAATTGAGCTTTGTATAGTGAAATTATACCTTACTGATGATTGCTTTACTGAGTTAAGCTAGATTACACAACAGAGTTGGTCGTCATTTGAGCTCTGTATAGTGAAATTATACCTTACTGATGATTGCTTTACTGAGTTAAGCTAGATTACACAACAGAGTTGGTCGTCAATTGAGCTTTGTATAGTGAAATTATACCTTACTGATGATTGCTTTACTGAGTTAAGCTAGATTACACAACAGAGTTGGTCGTCAATTGAGCTTTGTATAGAGAAATTATACCTTACTGATGATTGCTTTACTGAGTTAAGCTAGATTACACAACAGAGTTGGTCGTCAATTGAGCTTTGTATAGTGAAATCATACCTTACTGATGGTTGCTTTACTGAGTTAAGCTAGATTAACAACACAGTTGGTCGTCAATTGAGCTTTGTATAGTCAAATCATACCTTACTGATGATTGCTTTACTGAGTTAAGCTAGATTAACAACAGAGTTGGTCGTCAATTGAGCTTTGTATAGTCAAATCATACCTTACTGATGATTGCTTTACTGAGCTAAGCTAGATTAACAACAGAGTTGGTCGTCAATTGAGCTTTGTATAGTGAAATCATACGTTACTGATGATTGCTTTACTGAGTTAAGCTAGATTACACAACAGAGCTGGTCGTCAATTGAGCTTTGTATAGTGAAATCATACCTTACTGATGATTGCTTTACTGAGTTAAGCTAGATTACACAACAGAGTTGGTCGTCAATTGAGCTTTGTATAGTGAAATTATACCTTACTGATGATTGCTTTACTGAGTTAAGCTAGATTACACAACAGAGTTGGTCGTCAATTGAGCTTTGTATAGTGAAATCATACCTTACTGATGATTGCTTTACTGAGTTAAGCTAGATTAACAACAGAGTTGGTCGTCAATTGAGCTTTGTATAGTCAAATCATACCTTACTGATGATTGCTTTACTGAGTTAAGCTAGATTAACAACAGAGTTGGTCGTCAATTGAGCTCTGTATAGTGAAATTATACCTTACTGGTGATTGCTTTACTGAGTTAAGCTAGATTAACAACAGAGTTGGTCGTCAATTGAGCTCTGTATAGTGAAATCATACCTTACTGATGATTGCTTTACTGAGTTAAGCTAGATTAACAACAGAGTTGGTCGTCATTTGAGCTTTGTATAGTGAAAAATTATACCTTACTGATGATTGCTTTACTGAGTTAAGCTAGATTACACAACAGAGTTGGTCGTCAATTGAGCTTTGTATAGTGAAATTATACCTTACTGATGATTGCTTTACTGAGTTAAGCTAGATTACACAACAGAGTTGGTCGTCAATTGACCTTTGTATAGTGAAATTATACCTTACTGATGATTGCTTTACTGAGTTAAGCTAGATTACACAACAGAGTTGGTCGTCAATTGAGCTTTGTATAGTGAAATTATACCTTACTGGTGATTGCTTTACTGAGTTAAGCTAGATTACACAACAGAGTTGGTCGTCATTTGAGCTTTGTATAGTGAAATTATACCTTACTGGTGATTGCTTTACTGAGTTAAGCTAGATTACACAACAGAGTTGGTCGTCATTTGAGCTTTGTATAGTGAAATTATACCTTACTGATGATTGCTTTACTGAGTTAAGCTAGATTAACAACAGAGTTGGTCGTCATTTGAGCTTTGTATAGTGAAATTATACCTTACTGATGATTGCTTTACTGAGTTAAGCTAGATTACACAACAGAGTTGGTCGTCATTTGAGCTTTGTATAGTGAAATTATACCTTACTGATGATTGCTTTACTGAGTTAAGCTAGATTACACAACAGAGTTGGTTATCTCTTTTCATGGATTTAAGTAAACAGAGAACTTTAAAAATTCGAAACATAAGAAATGTGCGAGTTCTTACTATCCTTTCCAGGAACCGATGCCTCTGTTGGAAGAGCCTTTTCTATCATCAACAACTGTTCACTTACGGTGAAAGTATCAATGACCCATAGACTGTGTCAAAGCTCTCTTGATAATTTAAATGAATTTTTTAAATTAAAATGCACGAAAAAAATAAAGAAGAACAAATCGCTGATAAATAAGTTATCTTCTGCTGACAATTACAACTGGAGCAAACCATCAACGTCAGCCTCTTTTAAACTGTTTAAACCAATTTTGTCACATATTAATAAGTGTATTTTCTATCTATTAATTTATGTAACAATGTATTTGAAGTTTTACTTAAATGTACTTGTGTTCTATTTAAAGACTTAAAGCCCTGACATGATTATGGCTTGGGGTCCGTTAGTTCCGAATCATAGAAATGTCAAACTATGTGAAAAAACCAACATCAACACCAAAATATTTTTATAACTATATTTACCACTTACATAAATTTTCCATTTATAAAACAAGTCTGGGTATCTGGGGCGCAGAAACGTTAAACGGTTTAGGTTAGGTTAGTTGAACGATAACAAAATTTTTATACCATACGTTGATCGTGAACTGGGTAATTTGACGTACAACAAATTTTTTTTTAAAGAATGTAGTAAATGACTCTTATTTATTGACCAATTTCCCCCGCTTAATCTCTTATAAATGTTGAGATTTACTTTAAAGTTAGAAATTAATTCATAAATAAAACTATAGGTTGTCGTTACGTGATCTATAAACGTTCTCTTTCAGCATTCACTTCCCAAAGATTCGCCGAGTTACGAAGGTTTTGTGGCAGTATCGCAATATTACATAATATAACAAACTGTAACACGCTCAATTAAACAAACAAAACGCACATGTACTAGATCCGTTGAATCTAACGGTAGAGAGTAAAATTTTACCGCCGTAGATATAACCGGGGTCATAGAGGTCGGGAGGCGAAGAACCGAGTAAGGCCGAACATAGCCGAAGTTCAGGGTCGAGGTTGGGGTGGGTGGGACATGGACAGATTTGCAGCATCCTTGGTACGCTCGTGACGCGTGATGCGCGATGCTCTACGCCCGGCTACTTTGCAATGTTTTAGTGTATGTGTTGTGTGTGTGTTTATAAGTTATTAAAATGTTTCAGTGTATAATCCAACAACGAAACGGGTGGAATCGAAATAGCCCCGAATTGAAAGACGTTTATCCAGGTAGATTGTTTACATATGTCTTAGAAAAAAATAATTTTTACCTTATGTTTGTTTTAAGTGAAGTATAATTAATTTAAAATGCATACAAATATGTGCTTTATTTGTTCTTAACTGCTAGGAATTTTTTTTCTCGCAATATTAATATAATTTTCAATTTTAAAAATATTTTGTTTACTTCCGTATGGATGTAAATGTTATAAACAAACAACGTTTATTAAATAAATCCAGACTTATCGTCTGAGATGGTTGGGTTTATTTTTTGATGTTCATTCATTGAGACATTACAGCGCAGGGACAAATACGAGACTTTCCGTTTCGCCCAGTTATGTAAATATTGGAGTTATAATTGATTTTTTTATACGATATTTTTGAACTGTATAAACTATTTCGACGGTTTTGAATATATTATATACGTAGTGTAGATAAAGTTAAGTTATAAAATGGATTTTGAGGTTGTGGAGACAATAAAAATGATTTTTTTGATTGATGTCTGTCGTCTGTTTTTTAAATTTTGTAAGTTGGTAATTTTGATTATATCTGACCCTCAAGGGCTCACACTGTAGTGATACAGGCTTAGCAATCCCGAGTTTCATTGCTGGATTTACAATTTGTGTTTGTTAGATAAATCTCTTTCACCTTTCCTGTCAGCTCCACCTCTTGTTTTTTTTTCTTCTGATTAACGCTTTTAGAATATTTGTGGGTTAGGAGTTAGGTTTTTTTTTTTATACAGGGTGTTTAAAAAAAAGTGTCAGCAATTCAGGAGGGATTTTCTCACATCAAAACTAATGATAAATTTATATAAAAATATTTCCTAAAATGTTAGTTTTCTATACAGCCGCCATTTTGCGTTTTAATACAACAAAAATCACATCTTCTTAACGGTAAATGATATGGAGTTGAAATTTTTTATGCTACTTGGTGTTATAAAGACCCAATTTGAGAAAAATGATCAAACAATTTCCTTTACTCGTTTCAAAATGTTGGTCATATAAACTTATTAACGTCGAATATCTAGAAATCCGGTAATTTTATTAAATAATATTTTACTTTTTTAACTACAAACTAAATGTATATCTAATTATTTTTCTAGCTTAAAGGATAACTGAGTTATCACTTAAGAAAGAAAAAAATCAATTCTTTGCAATTGTCTACAACACCCAAGAGCTAGAACCAAATATTTTGTTTGAATTCTGCAAGACGTTACAACTTTTCAAATTAAAATAATATAAACAAGATTATTTTCGGAAAAAATACTAAGAATAATTGTCCTGAATCCAACGATGACTGTTTAAAGAAATCGAGTGACAAATAACGGAGACATTATAACATGGTTGATACTAATCCGTAAATATTATTGCATTGTTATTACAACAGCTGACTCTATGTTTAAATAATAACAGCTGATTTGATATTTAATTAATAAAGCATTGTTGTAACTGTGAAAAAGCAATGATAAATAAAATAGTCAACTAATTGAACCCGTGCTTAAAGTGTTCTTTAGTTTCATTTCATGTACGTTTATTAGACATATTTTCCTACAATATTGCAGGTAATCATAACTACCAATTAATTTGCTAACTCAGAAATGACTGATATGCACCTAATGTAAAGTTTTGTATATTGCATTAGCTTGGAAGCTATAAACCAGTTGTTTTACGTAGAGGTCGCTATTTTTGAATCAATATATCGGACAAATGGAATACTCTACAAACTTGAAATCTACAGTTATGTTACATAGATATTTAATAGAATTACACTCGAGTTTTTTATTGTCAAACGAAACAAATTATGGTGCAATAATAAAATTCATTGAATGACGTCACAGCGTAGGGACTTTATGTTTTGTCAAGTTATGTAAATATTAAACATGATAATTGATTATTATTTAACCCGGGTAAACAAAGTATAGTGTGAGGTTATTATCACACAAAAATTTGACCTCTGACTTATCATAACCTCAGGAAAATATAACACGATAGCGGCTACAAAAATTAAGATAGGGACGTAACATTTAATGTAGGGGACTGTAGTGTGCTTATTGAAATTCAGAAATATCGAATTGAAACTGTCAAAATGGCGCCCATGTTAAACAGTTTTTTTGGTTCATATCTCGTGTGTTATTCAACGTTTAACACACTAAATTAGATACAAATTGTAGATTCTCCATGTGATGGTACAAACCACACATTATAAAGAGATTGATCATTTGGAATGAATCATTTAACTGGCTAGACCCCTACTTTGTCTGGGCAGTTCATCAACAGCGGAACTTTGAGCGTAACAAACAATTAATTATGTAGGCCTCTGTCAGATACACTTGAGAGCGAAGGAGATACACAAGAGATTGCAGAGGAGAAAGGAGAGAGTAAATAAGAGGAAAGGACAGGCGGATAGTTCTAGGAGAATTACAGAGGTTAAGGAGAAGATCCTGAAGGGATAAAGGTTCGCGAAATTAAGGGCCACTTCGAAGGATGCAATACACAATATTAAAAGCAAATTGCCGATGCAATATATAAAATAAAAAATGAAAAGGGGATAAATAAATGGGGGGGTTGTAATTCCTGTAAAATCGATTTGTGGAATGACAAGGTGAGACCTAGCATTGTTCCAAGCTGTAGAAGAGAAATGTTATCATTGGAAACTAATAAATGTTGAACTTTCATGGATTTTATTTGAGTGATTTGGTATTCATATGATGATGGAATAGAAGTCCTGAAACGCGTCATATTTAAAAACGGTCCAGGAAACCTCTATAACAAATGTTTTAAACAAACTTATCCTACTGGATAAGATTTTGATTTATAAATTTCCTACAACGCTGAAGAAACCAACTTTTGAGCATTACATTTAGAGGATCAGTTTGTATTATAGGATTGGGTAAGTACCACAACGGCGACATCAACGTGTTTAGTTTACTTCTGAACGGTTGTAAATGTTTAAATTGAACGTACGGAACCAAATAATGTGTTTACTAAATAAAGTTTTTATTGGTAGATTTTATAGCAGAGAAGTTCATTCATTGAGACTTCACAGCGTTGGGACAAATACGCACAGAATATGTAAACTTTAAGACTGATGATTGATTTATATTTTATGTAACTTTACAAGATTTTGAATGAATGTTGGGTTTTACCACAAGTTAAATATTTATAGTTTTACCACAAGTTTAACTATAATAATCGCGAAAAATGCATTTATTTGTAACGTGTAGTGTTAAACTGTACAAATTTATTTTTAAAAAAAATATTAATTGGGGCTACATGCTTTTTGGACCAAGATACAAAATTACAATTTCATCATTACGGAATTTAACGATTTAATGTAATTGTTGTTAAATTGTAGTCCGTAAGGACCCAAAGAAAACCTATTGGTCGTTGTTCGCCGTTTTTCAAAAAATTCTGAACCGGAAACTGTAGTGAAACCATGGAAAATGAACTGTGGAATCCATAATAGGTCTAATAGTTGAAAATCACTACAGGCGTTGTCTCTTTTTCCATTTTAGTCTTGCGCATTATACAGGGAGATTCTTTAATCCTGAGCACTTTTGGTATAATCGTAAACTATTAATGTGATGAAAAAACTTTAAATGAGGGACTGTTGTAACTTTTTCATGTAACTTAATTAGTGTTAGATTATTCTTACCTTATGACAACAATCCTTAAATGTCCTAGTGGACTACCGGTTTCGACCGGTCATCTTCAGGTCCTTGACATCACTCTTCTTTTTTATCATTGAATTGTAGATTTCCTCATAAAATTGCACTTTAAAAATGTTTGTTTCTTATTTATACTTACAAATATGTACACAAACACACAACGTTTTTGAATAAATAACACTATACACGCAATACACCTAACATTTGATTAAATCAAAATACTGGAGGGTAACAACACTATGTTCAAATTAAATTGTATATTTCATTACTAGTAACGAAAGGGACATTGTCCGGTGCGCGATCGTCTTGTAGGCTACGGAAATTTGATCAAGAAAACAGAAAAGTACCTCTCGGTACAAGCTACGAACGTTACAATATTCCCCCAATTAAAGTTTTCATCAGAATAATAGTTTACACTATAGGCCTACCAATATACGTCAACGACTAAAGAATCACGTCTTGCCACATTATTATGTATCTTAAATATATTCATTTCATCAAAATCGCTGTTGAATTCACTGTAAATTAGTGTCGATTGCATTGGTTTCGTGTGAGAAAGTTAATACAATAAGTCTTTGAAATCATCAATCCGATATTTTGAATCGTTCAATATATGAATAATGATTCCAACTTTTACACAATTTCAACTTTAAATAACGTGAACATATAAACTTAGAACTTACATATCTGTGGATGAATTATTATTTAATATGACTTTAGGATCAATATCTTGTCTTGTCTTAGTCTTGGCCAGACTCCCGGAAGTAGCAAACATATGTCACTGCGGAAAGGATATGATATTGTCAGGATGCAGTGTTACTGGTGCACTTGCTTCTTAATGCAGATAATCTATGCATTGCGTGGGGTGATTGAACTTTGTTAAATAAAAATAAAGATGTCTACATTTTTCTACTCTCGGTCTTTGTAATTTTCATTATATTTCGTTAACACGTTATCCAGTGAAATCTAATTTATTAATAATAATAAGTAAATAAATTATCTTGACTTGTGAGATTGTACGTTTATTTATTCAAACGCGTTTCAACGGCAAAGTCGCCATCTTCAATGATGCACGAATAACTTACTAAACTATAACATTATTTTATAATGTTTCTTATCATTTGTTTTTTATCAAATACAAATGGTTTAAAAGTAGTTAACAGATATCCAATCTAATGGAACAGTGAATTGGTGCACGATATTTACAAAAAAACTTAACAAAATCATTAATGGTAGGCCTACTGGGAGGATCTTTGCCGTACTCGATACGAAAATTCCGTTGTTGTAGATTTCGATTCTTCAAACCAAAATACGCAGCGAGCGCGCTCTGGACCAGTCATATTTTTAACTGTCGTTAGCGCTTGCGGTGGTGCTATTCGTTACTATTCTTCAACGAAGGTAAAAACGTGATCTGTTTTCCTTCAAAATGACACCAAAACCAGTTCTGTAAGTAGTCTGAATAAATTTATATGAATTTAAAACGTTGTAAAGTTCATTTTGAAGCATTCTGTATTATATTTGCTACCAATGTAATCACAAAGCAAGAAACAAACTACCCTTGAAGCATTTACATCGTATACATTCTCTCAGTCAGTAATGTAGCTGTGGTATTATTTACCGGTCTATGAATATTATTGTGTCACGTGACACTAGGCAGCCATATTGAGTTTAGAACTATTAATTGAATGTATTAAAACTTCCAAGGAGTATTCAATGATATCAGAGAGAGCTCAAGATAGCTTCTCTCCAATGAGCATATTTCTAATACCAACATATTTCATAAACAACGACTCTTGAAACAATTTAGATATCCTAAAGCCCCCTCCCCCCCTCAATCACCCTGTTCCCTACATCTTATCTTACCCCTCGGAACATCGCCGTTATGATGCTAAATTACTTAACAAGACAATTATACCTCCTTTCTTGTGTAGAGAATGAATAATTGTATTTTTATTTGTTTGTATTAACCTTATTACCATGTAAGATGAATTTAACCCCGTATAAAACGAGGGCTTATAGAAAACATAAATTGGAATTCTTTTCTCTCCCCCCCCCACTGGAAACAACACCCTAGACTTTGAAATTTCTATAGATCTTAACACAGAACTGTTAGTAAAAACTCTAGATTAGTCAATAATTAATCTAGTCTAGAGTTTTACTAGACTACAATGAGTCCAATTAAAAACATTGTACTCTCAAATTTTCAAAAACAAATTGATGGATGGCATCATGGTACTTACCCAGCCGATATTACAATGTAATCTAAATGCACAAAAGTCCGTAACTTGGGCCTTGCAAGGAAATGTTAAATTGTGTTGGTAGATCAAGGAGTCTTATCTAGTAGGGGTAAGTTTGTTTTAAACACAGGTTGACTGAACTTTGTAATTGTGTATATCTCTACACTCTTGACGCCTTTAAGTCCCTCGTAGATGTGTATATATTAATAGATTTCCACTCGCTTCGCTCGTTTCAGTGCGTCAGTTCTAGTGGACATAGAAGCTGTATTATGTGAGTAATCGAACATGCTGGATGTCGCATTGTCTTCGGAAAACCACGGTTTAAAGTTACATTTTTGACAATAACTTCGCTAATTGTCGTCGTAGAGAGGTGGGGTTGGTACCATTACATGTAGAATTGAAATCTGCACATTTTGATCAAATTTAGTGTTTTTTAAAGTTGAATAAAAAAACAGTTTATAATGACCGGCATTTTGTAATTTTCAATTTGATTTTCTGAATTTTTAATAGGCGCCTATATGTCCTTTACACAAAATTTCTCGTTCTTATCTTCATTGTTGTGCCCGCTATCGGTGAATACGTATTGGCAACAACAACGTACAGTCATCATTGAAATTTTGAACCTTGGTAATTTTAATTGTAAGCCTGAATATTAATGTAGATACATCGTTAAGGAACTATTTGTTAATATGTATAAAATAATGGAAAAAATGTAATTGGCCAAATGTTTTAGTTTGGTTATTCTATACAGCTTAAGATAGCGCTAAATAGCTGCGTTCCGAGATTATTTTTGAGTTCTAAAGTTTATCAAATGCAACCACGTGATGCCCCTCTCAACTTCCGGTATGACCTCAATAACTTTTATTTCCTACGGAAATCCGCTAAAATGTTAAATTACCCTTTTAAAACCGGATTGTGCTACAGAAATACAGTTACAAACACAAACACAATAACACAGCTGATTATAAACAGTTGATCTAGTAAATTACGTCCGGCATTCCGTATCATTTGTCTTGGTGGATCCATTATTACATGTTTTGTTGATAAACCCCCTGTGGCGTCAAGAAACTCTTTTGGAATTATTGGACCCTCTTTAAATACTAACTGATTGTTTTAACGAAATTCTAGCTATTTATCTGTATCGTTGAAACCGGAGACTATGAAATGTTCACCGATCCTCTTATTTGAATTCCTGTATATACAGGACATGCTACGAAAAAACGAAGAAAAGTTCATATAGACTAATGCCATAAATACAAAATTCAATAAGCCTACAATTTTTTGAAAATCTTATTCACATTTTGAAAAACATTCTTAATAAAGTCAAGAATGAAATTTATTTGTGCCATTAGTTTTGCCTGAAAAATCTCTAATCTGATATGTCACATGACATGGTTCAATTTTTATATTTTATCTGTCCCCTAAAAGTACCACACTTTTGAGGGACAGATAAAATTCAATTCAACGTGGAATACTCCTCTCAGATTAGTCAAGCGAACATTTTAAAAACAGTTTAGTGGTTCGATTTCACATATAGCGATTTTATTATTTAGTAATCTAAAATACATTTTTGTGCTGTAATTTTGGTTAGGGTCAGCCTGAAAAATTTCGTGAACTCTATTATTTATGTCTTTTCATGCCCTTTAATTTGAGATGTCACAGGAAATTAGGGGAAAATTCCAAATTATCATAAAAGTATCTTCAGGTAACATATTTAACAGTTCCAAATTTTTTTCTCTAATTCTGTTCCTACAAAAATTTAGTTGGGGGGGGGAGGACTTTATTAACATATTGTATAATAAATTGACTAATAAACGATCTAAATGTAAAAATCTTGGTCCGATTTTACTTAAATTTTATTTATATACGCCTGGTTTTACAAATCGTTGAATATCTTCATTTTTATAAAATGAATTGGTTGGTTAATTTCAAAATGGCAATCGATTTAAAAATTGTTTTTACATTTTTATGGTATATTGTCCCACAGTAGGACATAGTTTTTAGACTTGTGAACTCCATTACACGTAAGAAAGCAAACCACACAGGAGTTACGTCCTTTCTTGTCTGGGTTTATCCTTCAGGGGGAGTCGTTTTAGCGATAACTTGCTTGTTAATCCTGAGGGGCCTAGCTAGATCCTACACTTTTTGTCATGTAGTCTTAAGTTAGATACCTCTTTCTCATCTTTCCTATCAGGTATCTCTTAACCAACTCTTGTTCTTCTCCGACCCTGATGTTATTGCAGTATTCGAGTGCTAGAGGTCTTCTTTATAATAAAGCTACGATGACAGAGAGGTTTTTGCCTTTAAACGACACTGAAAATATAAAAGAAAAGTTTATCATCCACTAAGATCATTGAAAGACACTTTCACTTATTGACTTCGACCACGTGCTTCGACTAGACAGGAAATAGCGTTACAAGATGTCTCCCATCTTTACATCCTCCGCCGGAGCTCACTGTTGTGAAGACGTGATGGGCATGTGACGAGGTTGGGCGTGACTGCAATGTTCAAGTGGTATGCTACGGCAGGAAGTTGACACTGCATTAACTGAACTGTAACTGTAAATTTTATTACGAGTTATTGAGGGAAATTATAATATAAATGTCGTGTAACTGGAAAGTTGATTTTCTTTTATACATGCAACTGAGTGGGAAACTTTAATAATGAGGGAAGTCGGACTGGAGCTTCGCTAGAAAAGTGTATTTTTGATGCATGTTGAGTGCATCTCTACGCTAATTTTTTAAATATCTCCGTCTCTATTAGTCGTAGAAAAAATACTCGGAAATGAAGGGACTATGGAAATAGTGGGGTGTAGTAAACATTAAGAGTACTTCCTAACCTCAAAAAATTCGAATTTGTGGATACAAGATTTTTTTCATTAATAATGCAACAAATGGGATAGGAATGGTTAGTTTTTCACGAAAATTTGACAAATTGTGTGTCTTTACACTAGAAATCGCTGGTAAAATTTGCAAAATAAAATTCATTTTTACGGCCATAGTTGGGAATTTTTGGAAAAACTTTAAATCATTTTAGTTTAATGAGAAGTGGTTGAAGAGTAAACTTTTTTTTTTAAATTGTCAGTTGTTTACCTATTTCTAGTGAACATATGCAAGAGTTTATTTATCTAGGTAAAGTGCCCATTTTTTAATAAACAAAATTTTCCAGTAAATCGGGGTCGGATATAGACAACGACGTCACTCCTTTATGAAATTTAGTTGAAATTTTATTTATGAAAATTTGTTTATTTCATTGAGAATGACATTTGTTGCATTATTAGTTTAAAAAAAAAATCTTAATTCCAGTAATTAGAATTTTTGAGGCTTAGCCTTACTATACCCTACCATTTCGATAGTCCCTTCATTTGCGAATATTTTAATTTTTCTATGATCCATAGAGCCGGAGGTATTTAAAAAATACTTTAGCGATGCACTTAAGTTGGATACAAAATGCACTTTTCTAGCGAAGCTCCAGTCCGATTTTTCTAATTTTGTCGGTTTCCCACTCCGTTGCACGTACAAAAAGGAAACAAAATTCAACTTCCCAGTTACATCACTTCTCATAAATTTTTTGGACTAATTTTCCTCTCTCTACTATTCCTGCCGATTTTTATAAGTACTCTACACTCGAGGAAAAAGTATTGAAATAGAAAAAGAAAAAAAATATCAATCAATGAGTAGTTAGTTCTTCATTATATCCGTTTTGAAGATCCCCGACTACAAAAAAAAAATTGTTGTAATCTGAATAAATTTATATGAATTTACAACATTGTAAAGTTCATTTTGAAGCATCCTGTATTATATTTGCTATCAATGTAATCATAAAGCAAAAAGCAAACCACCCTTGAACCATTTATACATTGTTTACTGTATTATTTGGTAACACGGCGCACCTTATGCAAAAATGATACAGTAACACTTTTTGCATAAACAACGCCTGGAACTGTCCAAAATTAAGGGTATCTTATAACATAGAAATAATAACTTTGCCTCAGTAATAATGCAGGAGTTTCTTCTAATTATGCGATATACAATCTCATTATAACCTAAGAAACATTATATGACGCTTCCTCATGCATGACTATGGTATTAAAACGTTTCCGCCAGATTTGAATAAAACCAAAATATAAAGTGACTCTTAAAGCTTTGTCAATATAATTAATAATTCTCTCAGTCAGTAATGTACAGTAGCTGTGGTATTATTTACCGGTCTATGAATATTATTGTGTCACGTGACACTAGGCAGCCATATTGAGTTTAGAACTATTAATTGAATGTATTAAAACTTCCAAGGAGTGTTCAATGTTATCAGATAGAGAGCTCAAGATAGCTTCTCTCCAAGGAGCATATTTCTAGTACCAAAATATTTCATCAACAACGACTCTTGAAACAATTTAGATATCCCAAAGCCCCCTCCCCCCCTCAATCACCCTGTTCCCTACATCTTATCTTACCCCCTCGGAACATCCCCGTTATGATGCTAAATTACTTAACAAGACTATTATATCTCCTTTCTTGTGTAGAGAATGAATAATTGTATTTTTATGGGGTTGTATAAACTTTATTAGCATGTCAGATGAATTCATCCCCGTATATAACGGGGGCTTATAGAAAACATGAATTGGAATTATTTTTCCCTCTTGGTAACAGCACCCTAGACTTTGAGATTTCTTGATGACGCATTGTGGTCAAATTAAAAATATTGTGCTTGCTAATTTTCAAAAACAAGTTGAAGGACGCCATCATGGTACTTATCCAGCCCGATCCTACAATGTAATACAAACAGTTCCTCTAAATGTACAAAAGTTGGTACCTCGGGCCTTGCAATGAAATATTAGTTTGTGTTGGTAGATAAAGGAGTCTTATCTAGTAGGGGTAAGTTTGTTTGGAAGACAGGTTTACTGAACTTTGAAATTGTGTATATCTCTATTCTCTTGACGTTGGATACGCCCTAATGTCCCCCGTAGATGTGTATTTTTAATAAATTCCACTCGCTTCGCTCGTGTCAGTATCTCAGCCCTGTCGGATCTTGTAACTGAATATCATATTTTCTTGAGAGGTTAGGTCTTCAAAATTATATTTTTAACAATAACTTCGCTATTAATTTGTCATCGTAGAGAGTGGGGTTGGTAATCTACCATTACACTCAGAATTTAAATCTAGAATTTTTTATCTAATTTAGTGTGTTGAATAACACACACACACACGCGCGCGCACACACATACTTTTTAAAATCCGACCAATTATTTGTGATTAACGCATCTGTAGTTTGTAAAAACCGGTGCGTACTTACCAAATTTGAACAAAATTTAACTATAATTGCGACCTGTATGGTTTATAATTATATGCTAGACATGTTGCCAAATTATTCTAAGGAATAGCATCGGTGAACATTACATAGACTCGGATGTCGACGTTGGAGATTACAATAATTAGAATTTCGTTCAAATTTATCATCCAATTGTAAATGCGCAAAACAATAAAAAAACCTTGAGCGTCGTCATTGGAAACTCGACACCAAACAAGAACGTGATATAAAAATAATAATTGTCTGCATGTTGTAATATACAGGGTGTTCCCAAACTACGTTCCAAAAATTCAGGTAATAGTTTCTTGGGTCAAAATAAGTACAAAAGTTGCTATGAAGATATTTCCTAAAATGCTTAGTTTTTCAGTCTGTCTGCCAATTTGTGTTTTTATAAAAAAAATTAAGAAATAAATTTAATATCGTGTCCAAATTTGGTGTACAGTATATATTTTTTATGTGACCTTTTAGCAATGTACCAAAACCCAAGATTTTGTTTTGTATGATTTGAAAATGGCGACGGTTGAACTTTTTTTTTTTATGTGGAACATATCAGAAAACATAAACTTTACAAAAAAAATAATGAGTCCAAAAAAGTTTTTACATTAAATCTGTTGTTCTTTAAGCTACTGAAAAGTATAAAACTCATTTTGTTTGTCATTACAAATGAAAATCTTTTAGTCTCCTAACATTTTTTTCTAAGTTAATGGTTTTTGATATTTGTAATGAAACATTTTAAATACAGGCATTTTGAAAACACACAAAACAAAAGTCCTGGCTTTTGGTCACACACAAAATATATATATATATATATATATAGCAAATTTTTACAAAATATCTAATTTATTTTTAAATTTTTTTAAACACAAAACGGCAGACAGACGGAAAACGAAGCATTTTGGGACATATGTTCATAGGACCGTTTTTACTTATTTTGATCTAAGGAACCATATGCTACTGTTTTGGAACGTAGTTCGGAAACACCCTGTATATGTATGCATAAGGAAGTTTTGCACAGTATACATTTTGAAATATAGGCCTTCGTAATATCAGAAGATTGAACGCTCTAAAACGAGAGGTCCAACAATCAAAATATGTGGTCCAGACTTGTTAGCTCAGTTGTAACTGTATATTAGACGTGATCAGCTGATAAGTATAGGCTAGGAACGAGATAATTGCTCTTCCGGAAGTCATGATTATTTACCAGCTGGATGATGTAATGATAACAACAATTACATGGTTCCTCCGCTTCCCTTTGTTTTCTATTTTGGATCTCTATTAGAAACGTTATAAGGAATGTCCTTATTATAGACTCATTGTGAAAGTAATAGAAGAAATGACAGAAATATAGATTGACTAGTAAATGTAGAGCATACTATAGTCCTCCCTGTAACGAATTTCATGTTTCTATTTTAATTTTAGTAACAGCTTTCGTGCTTACAACAACTACAAGGGACGGACGGCATGTAGAAAATCACGTTTCGTTTTCCTGAGACCTTGAAAAGTAAAAATCAGTAAAAAAAAACAACAGAAATTGAAATATTATACTGTTGTCAGTGAGTAAGTAGAGGGAATTATTAGTTTGTGAATATTTCAAAGAATGATTCTAGTTACAGAGAAGTTCACCAAAGAAGAAATGTAAGATAAAATCAATCCCGAATAGAAGAAAAGAGAAAGTTTGTAGAAGACAGGAAGAAGGCGACTTCACAGAAACCTATTGGAGTTTTATGTAAATGTATAAAGACTATTGGACTTTCAAAATGCTAATTTTAGAGAAACGAAATTGCGTTTTACTTCCTTTGAAAAGATTTAAGAGGAAATGAAACGAAGTTGTTTCACTTTTTTTATTTGATCTTGGAGAATTCTCTTTGAGGATAACTTTAAATTGATAATTAATATTTAATATTACAGACAGTTATTTGTGTTTTAAGGTTATGAATTGAATTGTAGACTTTTTATTAATAATGTGTAATTTATTTAAATAAATTTTAATAAAGTTAAACAATACACTGACTTGATGATCAGTTAAAGCCAAGCCGTAGGACGCCATCATTGTACTTACCCAGCCCCATCATACAATTAGATACTTTAAATGTAATGTACAAAAGTTGGTTTCTTGAGTCTTGTAGGAAATATTAAATTGTATTGTTAGATCAAGGGGTCTTATCCAGTAGGGTAAGTTTGTTTAAAACAGTTGATACACAGAGATGTTTTATAAAATAATTTGTAATTTATTTAAATAAATAAATATAAGAGGGGAGACTTATCCGTATGTGTTTTACAGTCTAAACGCTTGGACCGATTTTAATCAAATTTTGTCTCACATCTAATCGTCGCCAAAACTGTCTTTTCGGTAGTTTCAATCAGAAAGTGAATGTCATGAACAGAGTATTTTATAAAAATATTTAAATAACAAATAACACCGTAAACTTGCTACCCTCGTATCAAATTCATCCTCAGCCTTAATTTAATTTTATTAAAATTGTGCATCTTATAACGGTAGTTAAAGTTAGGACGTTTTTTTCCAACGCATTTCCACAGTTTACTAATATTTGAGCGAAATCTGTAGAGACGATGTTATAAATAAAAATATTGAGCTGGCCTTTTGAGATGGTATATTTGACAGAATAAAACTTCAACCAAACATTCTCACAAATAGTACGTTTATTTGTTCAAACGCGTTTCAACGATAAAGTCACCATCTTCAGTGATACACTAGCTGCAATAATTAAACGATAACCAAGTTAGTAGCTCTTGCATCACTGAAGATGACGGCTTTGTAGTTGAAACGCGTTTGAATAAATAAACGACCTATTTGTGTTCATGTTTAGCTTTAATTTTGTTCGTTTAACTCTGTTATTTAACATGATTTTATCTCTTCAATTATTCATAATATACAGGGTGTTTCCAATAAAATCATTCCATATCTTCAGGAGCTTATTTCTTACAATAAAACCAATGAAATAGTTTATATAAATATATTTCCTAAAATAGTTATTTTTCTATCTAGCCGCCATTTTGTAGTTTTAAGTTGACGTATTTATCGGTAAATGGTATGATATAGAATTTTGGTACTTAGTGATTTTTTTTTTTTTTTTTTTTTTTTTTTTTTTTTTTTTTTTTTTTTTTTTCCTTTCTTTTTTCTTCCCAGAGACATTGAGACAATAGATAGTTATTACATATTATTGGATAATGTCAATTAATTGTCCTTTAAGCTACAGGAAGATTGTAGATTGAACCAAAAATTTTCATTTTAGGCTATTCTTGGGTGTTGTAAACAATTACCAAGAGATAATGTTTTCAATATCTCATCGTTTAAGTTACAGAAAGAATTAAAAAAAAATATTGTTTGTCTTTAAAGGTTCAATATATTTTATCTCTTGTAAATATTCTCTAAAATTAACGGTTAATTGACGTTACATAATTTAAATAGCCGCCATTTTTTAACGAGTAAAGGAAATCGATTGATTATTATTCTCAAATTGGGTCTTTATAATAGTAAGTAGCATGCAAAATTTCAACTCTATACAATATACCGTTGAAAAGATATTAATGATTTTGTTAAAAACACAAAATGGCGGCAAGATAGACAACTAAGCATTTTAGGAAAACTTTACAATTGGTTTCGATGTAAGGAATAAGTCCCTGAAGTTTTGTAAACACCCTGTATATGTTGTAGAATAAATAATAAATTGTATGTATATTTATGTTACTGTATGAATTGTAAAATATCGTATTTAGGTAATAGATTGATTTAGAGAAAAGTTGTAATTACTGTAATGGTGGTACTTGCTCTGTTGGGAGAGATACCCATGCAAGACTAAAGTACCTTTTAATCTATCTACCTACTGTTTAAATATCCACGCGCACCTTACATGCACCATCCGTCATTGTTAAGAGTTCATGCTAGTGCGATTAATTTTATATTCCCTCCTATATTAAAAGTTTTGTATCCATTGTTGACTTTGTTAGAACAGCTGTGCTTGGTTAGTCAGCTGTTACAATGAGTATAAATTAGAACGCCTCGTAACTATTCAATTGATTACTTAAATGCCAAAAGATGTCTGCTCTTCCAAAGAAAGGAACTTTGTTTTCTAAAGGGAAGGTTTGACCTATAACTGAAAGTTCAAAGTTCACAGTTTCCAAGAACTTTTATTTGTCGGTGATGGAAGTTTTCTCGTGGCCATGAATAATTTAAACGTGTTCTCCACAGGATTGAATTGAAGAGTTTGTTCTTTCAACCTAGAAAATATTCGGTTTATATTAACGTTATTGGAGGATTGTTTAATGAATAAATGACAACACTATAGAATTAATTATATACAGGGTGTCCCAGAACTCTCTGGAACCGCTTTGTAGAATTGTTACTTAGGTAAAATTAAGATAAAAGTTCCAATAAATATAGGTCGGAAAATGTTTCGTTTCCAATTTTATTTTTTTACATATAATCTGTATATGTTTGGAAGTAGGTAAGGTATTGAGTTCAAATTTTGTATACAAATTTGTTATGTAGTATGTAGTCTTTTACCAGTTTGTTCTTTGAACCTAGAAAATATTCGGTTTATATTAACGTTATTGGAGGATTGTTTAATAAATAAATGACAACACTATAGAATTAATTATATACAGGGTGTCCCAGAACTCTCTGGAACCGCTTTGTAGAATTGTTACTTAGGTAAAATTAAGATAAAAGTTCCAATAAATATAGGTCGGAAAATGTTTCGTTTCCAATTTTATTTTTTTACATATAATCTGTATATGTTTGGAAGTAGGTAAGGTATTGAGTTCAAATTTTGTATACAAATTTGTTATGTAGTATGTAGTCTTTTACCAGTTTGTTCTTTGAACCTAGAAAATATTCGGTTTATATTAACGTTATTGGAGGATTGTTTAATAAATAAATGACAACACTATAGAATTAATTATATACAGGGTGTCCCAGAACTCTCTGGAACCGCTTTGTAGAATTGTTACTTAGGTAAAATTAAGATAAAAGTTCTAAAAAATATAGGTCGGAAAATGTTTCGTTTCCAATTTTATTTTTTTACATATAATCTGTATATGTTTGGAAGTAGGTAAGGTATTGAGTTCAAATTTTGTATACAAATTTGTTATGTAGTCTTTTACCAGTTTGTTCTTTCAACCTAGAAAATATTCGGTTTATATTAACGTTATTGGAGGATTGTTTAATAAATAAATGACAACACTATAGAATTAATTATATACAGGGTGTCCCAGAACTCTCTGGAACCGCTTTGTAGAATTGTTACTTAGGTAAAATTAAGATAAAAGTTCTAAAAAATATAGGTATGAAAATGTTTTTTTGCATATAATCTTTATATCTTTGGAAGTAGGTAAGGTATTGAGTTCAAATTTTGTATACAAATTTGTTATGTAGTCTTTTACCAGTGTAAAAAAAAATCAGAACGTTCTCTTGTATATTTTCAAAATGGCGGTCATTTAATGTTTTTAACGTTAAATATCTCTAAAACCGTTAAGTTTACAAACAATTTACAAGTAACAAAAAAGTTTACTTTATTAATGACGCGTTGGTTTTTGTATTTTTTTCTGTACGTCAACTGAATTTTCGTCAAAAAAAACTAAAAACATTTAATTTCTTTGGTAGTTGTTTACAACATCAACAATTGGTCTGTAACCGAAATATTTCTGAATTATAATTAACGTAGTTAATAATAATAATAAATTTTATTATCAGAAGTGTTTTGAAAATGAAAATGTTTATTTTATCCTTTTCTTAAAGTATCGACTGTTTGAAAACTTTAAAATCAAAATACTCAAAAACGGTTAAACATGTTTGTTAGTAACATAAAGGGTAAAATGTCGGTCGTTTGGCAATCTCCACACATGGGGTTACTAGCTCAGCATGAGTAGAAATAAAACAGCAAACGTTTGTTAATACCACACGAAATATTGTTCGTAGGTATGTAGGGACACCAACATTGATTTCTTCGTCAAATAAACATAAGTATTCGTAATCAGAATAACTTAGTTTTTTTGTTGACACCCCACATGTAATATTTCCAAAAAAATATTTTCGAATCGACATTATTGTCCCGTCATTTTTTGTTACTGCTATGTTTCTGTTATATGTGGGACAATAGAAAGATATAAATGTAAGTTTGAAATATATAGTACAGTATTATAGTCTTGTCTGTGTAGACTGCTTGCGTCTTACAGACAGACATGGAGTGAAATTATAAGGGTCCTTGGTTTTACTTTCAGACTCTAAAAATTAAAAGGAACAAAAAATTTTGCTTTCTTCATCTTCAAGTTATTGGCTTGGCATAACCTAACCTAACTTTACACATTTTATTTTATTATTGCTAGATAATGTTGTAGATTTTCTATATTTCGACGTCAATTTCAACGTCTTATCTCCTTCAATAATCTCCAATACATGGTTGTAACTGCCCATTTACCACGCATAATCGCCTTCCCCCTGCTACCTCATCATTGTAAACACCGTTACCCACCTATTTCATTAAACATAAACCCTTTACCCAACAATACTATCAGATTTAACAGTTTACGAAATATAAACGGATCAAATGTTTTTTTGGTAACTATAGTTTTTGTATAGATTTCCACCGGGCTGAATTTAAAGACGTATTGACCTCAAATCGCCAAACAATGGTTAGGTTAGGTTAACGCACAATAAAAAAATATATGGTTTTGTTGATACTAGTCGGAAGCTCATTATTGCTCGTACGGGCGTAACAATCCCGTATGACCCTAGCTGGATTTACATTTTTTTGATTGTCTTAGGGCAGATACTTCTCTTTAATTTTTATTTATGAAGTCTCTTTTGACAATCTTTTGTTTTATTCCGAACATGACGCTATTAGAGTATTTCAAGGGGTCTTTATTTTATGATCTTTTCTTCCTGTTTTTTATAGGGTGATGATGGGCGAGAACAACAAAACTGATAAAACCAAGTATTGTTATTTAAAAATCTCATTATAACTTAAATTGTTTTCGCATTACGACACTTGAACTGGCTTCACAGCGCAGCTTGGTGACTAAATACGGTAACAAGGTGAACTGCCTTAGGTACACACCCACTCAGACGGATTCTCAGATTATATAATTACTTCTTATACTGCAATGGTATTTTCAAACATTTAATGTGATTCCGTATAATTATATGCAGCTTGTTATGTTACCACACGTGGGAGGGTTCGATGGCGCCGTAAAGCTTAACTGAAAACACATAAAGATAAAGCCGAATGTCAATGGAAACAACAACTTGGGTCTAGTAAGGGTCTGTAAATGAAATGGAAGCTCGTTTAAACAATTTGATGTCGTAAAAGATAATCTTTCTCGTGAATTTAACTTTCCCCAAAATACTGCTCTTACGACACGTTTTTGTTAGTTCTCTTAGTTAACTGAGGCGATATTTTACGTGCGCGCAAATACAGTGTCCCAACCTAACCTTACCAAACCTAACCTAACCAAACCTTTCCCCAAAATACTGCTCTTAAGACACATTTTTGTTAGTTCTCGTAGTTAACTGAGGCGATATTTTACGTGCGCACAAATACAGCGTCCCAACCTAACCTAACCAAACCTAACCTAACCAAACCTTTCCCCAAAATACTGCTCTTACGACACGTTTTTGTTTGTTCTCGTAGTTAACTGAGGCGATATTTTCTGTGCGCATAAACACAGCGTCCCAACCTAACCTAACCTAACCTAACTAAACCTAACCTTTTCCCAAAATACTGCTCTTACGACACGTTTTTGTTAGTTCTCGTAGTTAACTGAGGCGATATTTTCTGTGCGCATAAACACAGCGTCCCAACCTAACCTAACCTAACCCAACCTAACCAAACCTAACCTAACTAAACCTAACCTTTTCCCAAAATACTGCTCTTACGACACGTTTTTGTTAGTTCTCGTAGTTAACTGAGGCGATATTTTCCGTGCGCATAAACACAGCGTCCCAACCTAACCTAACCCAACCTAACCTAACTAAACCTAACCTTTTCCCAAAATACTGCTCTTACGACACGTTTTTGTTAGTTCTCGTAGTTAACTGAGGCGATATTTTCCGTGCGCATAAACACAGCGTCCCAACCTAACCTAACCCAACCTAACCTAACCTAACCTTACCTTTCCCCAAAATACTGCTCTTACGACACGTTTTTGTTAGTTCTCGTAGTTAACTGAGACGATATTTTCCGTGCGCATAAACACAGCGTCCCAACCTAACCTAACCCAACCTAACCAAACCTAACCTTACCTTTCCCCAAAATACTGCTCTTACGACACATTTTTTGCGATATTTTACGTACCTACAACCTCGTGTTCTTAATGCAATTATAAATACAGAGTGCTCATAAAGCGTTAAAAGGAATCTTTAAAACAGCCGATTAGAAGTTAGTTTTTAGTATATGTTTATAAGACTACATTTATTTCCAGTTTTGATAGTTTAAACTTTTAGCGGACAATTTGGATCCGCCATTTTGAAATTAGATTAAATTTTTTAAATAGGAATTTGGTCATGTGACACATGTTTTTACATTTTATTTTATTTTTTAATTCTCAGTTTAATGGTGGAATCGATTCTTTTATATCTCATTTCCTTAAAAAGTTATCAACTAATACAACTACAGAACATTTAAAACCATAATTTACAGGACAAATAGGTACCTTTAAACTATCTGATTGATTACATCCTATAGGCTATTTGGATATTTAGTAAGATGTATTTTAACCAACCAGAACACCTAAATGAACTACAATATAGGATACAAATAGAAATTAACTCTATTACTGAACAGACAATTTTTAAAGTAGCTGCTGAATTTTATAACCGTTTAGGAATGTGCTAAATAGCTCTAGGGCAACAATTTGAGATTTCCGAAAATCACAAATTCAATATTACAGAATATACGTGTTTAAAGGTATTGTACCAAACTCATTTGTTCACCTGTAAATTATGGTTTTAAATCTTCTGTCAACCAATTTTTTTTTAAGGATGATCAACCAGGATAACTGGTAATTGCATAAATTTTTTTCCAAAGTCTATACTGAAAATAAACTTTTAATCTTCTTCAAAAAATAATATTAAAAATTAGAAATTCCCAATAATATTTCATTGATATTCAGGAATGACATTTAAACATAAATTTTCACTGTACTTAGCTGGAGTTCAGAATCCCAGGACCAAGTCTGTCTTCAAAACAAGGAATTTTCACACACTTAAGAAACATCACATAAGCAGAGCGAAACCGTAAAACCTAAAACTTTTGTTAACGTTTAGCGGAAAGATAGACTACAAGCGTAGCTACCTGGAAAAAGACTCAATGAAAAACTCTCCCCTTGACTGTGGGTTTAACCTTTACTCCAGCTTAGTACAGTAGCTACAGGCCATTTTTAAACTTTAAATTTTAAGTGTCAGGAACATATTAATTTGATAACTTTTCAAGAAAATGAGATATAAAAGTTTGTAGTATTATTTGTTGGCAGCTACGTTGTTATTATGCTTGTCAAATTAGTGGAAAATATGTTTTTAGTTTTTAACCGATAACACGGTTATGTTTTAAGCTACGGAAAATATACAAAAGAACGTTCTGATAAAAGAGGTAAAGGATTACGTAACACATATGTACACCAAATTCCAGCTTAATATATTTTCTATTTCCAAAGATATTAAGTGTTTAGTAATAAACAAAATGGCGGATAATCCGAAAATTAAGCATTTCCGGACTTATGTTAATTGGAACTTTTATCTTTTATAGAATAGCCTGGTGAAATTTGGGACAATATTTTCTAGACACTGTATATATATATATATATATATATATATATATAACATATCGTGTTGGCCAACAACAATATGAAGCCTATTGTTGCCCAACAGTAGATTCGTGAATTGTCTAAGCCTACTTGCATCAACTGGAAAGGCACGAAGCTATCATTATTTCACGGCCCCTATCATTACTCTTGTACAAATATTGGTAGACTAGACCACCAATTTACAATATCAACAGTACCTTTTACCTTTGCCAAATTACATCTCGACACATCTGTGAGAGTTTTTCGTTTTCATTTAATCTATAATATGGTTTCTTTTGCCTGTTCCTTCATTTGTTTAGATTGCCAGTAAAACATGTTATGCGTTACCTCTAAAGTAGTACAACGTCGAAGCCGTCATTCTCAGTTGGAGTCGTTGAAAACAGTACTATTAAAGTAGATCATTTAAGAAAACGGTGACAAATTGAAGGGATAAATACAGAAAAAAACTAGTGATGACGTCACACAGTTTTCACCTCACATATTCGGCATGTTTCATAAATATTGAGGTTGACTTGTGAGATGTACAAACAAAACAATTCCTTGCAAAAATACTTTGACACACTTTAACTATTATCAAACGGGGAATGTGGCTGAACGAAGGTTCGCATCTCTTTAACGCACGCGCCATCATACACAGGTGCGCAGAGTATTAGGACTGGCCGGTACCTGTCGTGGGCCACCCACATGAGTTACCTAGTGTGCTTCACTTGATCAAACTTTCATTTACTTAATTTAATATTTTAAAATAAAATCTGTAATATATTTGTATTCTGCAGTTCATTAGACCAAACAATGTTTAATTTACTTTAATAGAGTCCAAAATCAGCAATGTTTGATTCAAAATGAATGAAATTATGATGACTAGTACGATATATCTTTATTGAAAAATATGTACTTTTCGATTTTAATGAATCAAAGGAGCACAATATAATAATAATAGTATAAAACATAATTTGAACTTTATTATTTACATTGTGATAAGCTGTGTATGAATAAATATGTATTAAAACGGTAATATTGGCATTTACACAATTTATTTTCTGTAAATTTAACATTTGCTCATCTAAGCAACATACAGAGAATAATGTTGAAAACAGCAAAAAAATTCCTACTAATATTAAAAATGTAACAAATATAAAAAGAATGCAAAAACATATATTTCTATTTATAAACATCATACAATGATTCATTTTGTAGCAAACATATTTGATTTTCAGCTATAATCGAGAAAATTATACGTTGTTTGGTCTCATTTATCTTGTAATTATTTGTAAAATAAAAATATATTATAGATTTTATTTTACAAATATCAAATAAATTATAGTTTTATAAAGCGAAGCCCAGTAGGTGACTCATACGGGTGTCTTTGAGGTAGGTCACAGGACACCCTTATCTGCGCTTGTGTGAGTGAAGCGACCCTTCATTAAGCCGTATTCCCAGTTTGATAATAGTATTATAAGTATGAGAAATAGCAGCAATGCTACAGTAAACATATAAGTTCACACATGAAAAAACGACATTACAAATAACTTACTATTTACAATTGAAGGTAAGATTTTAGTTTGTTTGTAAATTTGTAAATACAAGACACTTCATTAAGATTATCCGGTAACCTGTTGTACAATTTGAAACCACAATACGATACTCTACTCTCTAGAACAGCTTTAACCTGTGGATTGGATATTGAAGCGTTTGCCTTCTCATGGAATATCCCTGCTTGTACTGACTCACACCAATATAAATACTTTTAAAAATAGCAGGACATTTATAATATATACAGATGAGAGAGAGAGAGAGAGAGAGAGAGAGAGAGAGAGAGAGAGAGAGAGAGAGAGAGAGAGAGAGAGAAAGTAATTTTTAAACGAATTTTTACAAGATTGCCGACATTTTAAATTGCAAATTATTCTTATAATTATTGTCTCTCGAATACAAACAATTTTTCAGATTCTACAGAATTTTCCCAAACGACAACACCATATCTGACGTGAGAGGACATTATTTTAATACACGGTTTTACTTGTACCCGGTCTGGAAGTACGTGAAATAGCACGGAGTGTAAAACAAGTTGAATTAAGTTTTTTTTTTAGAGAAAGATAATGTGTGATTTCTCATTTATGCTTTCGTCAATTACCACTGACAAAAATTTTGACAAGTCTCTACTTCATTCTAAGTGAATAACAGTTTGTAATGAAATTGAATTTAATTTTAATTTTATTCAATTTTAAACTATTTGATAAGAACCAATTTTCTACCATAATTAATGGTGAAGTGAGAGATTCTTCAAGGTCAACAATATACTTCCCGAAAACTGTTAAAGTGGTGTAATCAGTAAACAAGACAGATTTCCCAATAGTGTAAGGCAGATCATTAACATAGACAAAAAACAGTTTAAGGGCCCATTATTGATTCCTGAAGAACTCCTCAAGAATTTATTTTCCAAAGTGAGCAGTGCGATCCACAAGAGTCTGTATACATTATTCTTTGTTTTCTACAAGTTGAGTAAGACCTGAACCATTAGAGTTACACACTAAATTATGAATCGGATTCGGTCGGGTAAAAATGCATTTATGCAGATATTGTGGTGCTCAACCCTCAACAAGTGAGAGGTACTAGCCACTAAATACCCGCCCCTCTCTCCCAAGGACATGCACTGGGGAGAGCGGTAGCAGCATCAAATATATTCTTGGATCAGCAACTGAGACTGGAAGATTAACCTCCGAATCCGTACAGAGTTCTGCCTTGTCGCTTGAGAGCGTAGACTACGTCCATAGCGGTGACAGTTTTCCTCTTGGCATGACTGCGTCCCTGATGACGTTCTCGAGGAACACCTTGAGCACGCCGCGAGTCTCTTCCTAGATGAGACCGGAGATTCGCTTTACACCACCTCGGCGAGCGAGACGACGAATTGCTGGTTTGGTGATTCCCTGGATGTTATCACGCAACACTTTCCTGTGCCTCTTGGCTCCACCTTTACTCAGTCCTTTGCCTCCTTTTCCTCGTCCTGTCATCTCGGAAAAACGTTACTGCTACAAGAAGAGTTCGGAAGAGAATATTCACTGGAACTCCCTAATGGCTGCAAACTGGTATAAGGCCTCATGATGTACGTGGTATTAATCCCGTGAATTTATATTTCGGCTAGCAATTAACCGCCAACGACAGACACCTCAAAGTATCGGTGGCCCCAGGGATGGTTAATTAGCCAGCAATAATAGATTTTTATATATACTAAAAAAAAAAAAAACTGTTATATGGGACCGGCCTAACACAATATTATCTTCTCACACCGTGGTTTCTCTGATTAGATGATACCAGTTCTATCAGTGTCTGTGAAACCCTGATTCCGCTTCAGAAACGAAGGAACCCGAACGTTTCCGAGCTCTCAGACTACCCAGTGACGGGTAAGTTCTTTTCATTGGGTTGTACAAAACCTTAATTTAATTCTTAACTGGTTAAAATAACAATCAGACGCCAAAGTTAAATAATGCATGATAGGGAGATTTTAACGATGGGTTATAAGAGATGTTAAACTAAAAAATAAAAATAAAATACAGTACGTTCCAAAATTATTTTCACTGTATTGTTCACGTTTATTGAAATAAAACAAACTTATGTGCAAATTACAAATTCAATAATATGTAAGTAGTATCTTAGCATGAGTTGTTCAATGTCTCGTCTTTCATTTTCAATGCATAGTTTTATCCTTTTTTACTTGTTATTCACATCTTCAAGTCTTCTATGTTTTGAACAGTGTGTAGGTTAATTGCCTCCTTCAGCTCGTTGGTTGTTTGTGGTCGATTCTTGTTATTCGTATTCAGTTAGCTCCTTTCTAGAAAAAAAAAATCGGGCTGTGTCCAATCAGTTGATATTGATAGATTTTTTGTTTATAAAACCTACCATTATTGATATTAAATGTTGAGCTTGACTTATAAGAAAAACTATACAGTATAACAAACACACAGAACACAATTCTCATAAAAAATACGCCTAAGTATCAGACGCGTTTCAACGGCAAGGTCGTCCTCTTCAGTGATACACCAGCTACACCAACCAAAACACAACTGTGTCGTGTGTACTGTGTTGTGGTTTGGTTGGTGTAGCTGGTGTATCACTGAAGAGGACGACCTTGTCGTTGAAATGCGTCTGATACTTAGGCGTATTTTTTATGAGAATTGTGTTCTGTGTGTTTGTTATACTGTCTACTACTATTGTATAAGATTTTGAATTTATTTCGAGAATTTGGAAAGTACTTTAAACCCAAATCTTAAAAGCAATAACGTTTATAATTTTAATTTTTGTTGTTGAAAATTTAGAATACTTATTTCTTAAGCTAATACCTAATAACCGACGTTAAATTTTATAATTAAGCTCTCAATTTTTTTATTTTTACTTGTCCTCATAAACGTTGTATAAAGAAAAGTTTATCGTATTGTTGTTACCAGGGGACTTAAATTTAAGAAAGGCGGAACCAAAATGGTAACAATGTTTAGAAATTTAAAAAAAAAATTAAAAAAGACAAAAACAAATTTAGTGATTAACAAGGCTCAAGTTTATTGAAACAAAAATTTTTAACGTTCCAGATTTTATCATTTACAATTGAGAAAGACATCCTGAGACAAAATTATCATAAACAGCTTATGATTAAAAAAAGATATTATAATTAATAATAGTTATACGCCCTTAATACAAAATATTATAATTTAATCAAAAAAAAAATTTTAATCAATAGATTCTGAAAATTTATCCCCCCTTTTAGTTTATATATTTTATAGTTACAAAATTTAACAAAAACAATGAGCACAGCTTAACAATTATCAGGATTATAATTAATCCAAAAAAAAAAAAATTATACGCCCTTAAATGTAAAAATTACAGAATAAAAAAAAAGATGAAAAGATACTGATTTTTATTTCCCCCCCCCTTTTAACTTTATGAAATGATACCTTTCTAAAACAGTTACATGATATTACTTATTTTATAAATTTCTTAAATACTATATTGGCCAATAAATATATATACATTTTAGATAAGGAATTTATTATAAAAAGAGAAGTTTATTTTAAAAGAAAATTTTGAATAATAAGTTTTATTAATTGACGTCAATTGTTTTAATTTAGAAACTAACCTCTGGGAGGTTGTTAGGACCGAAAGTTTGCATGCAGGCTCCACCCAATAAATATTTTATATATTTTATAATTAATTACACAAGTCTACATCTAAAAGATAGTTTTTTTTTGAAAACATATTCGCTGAAATAGATTTAGGCACATATACAATATGAGTTTAATTAGAGTTCTATAAAGTTAGTTTTTTTTTGTAACATCACTTTTGTGCACGTGAAACTCTGAATCTATGTTGAAACAAAACGTGTTTTGTTAACAGGGCGAAACGTGTTCAGATCTTTAGCCCTGTTTCTTCTACCAGCATATTAGCTATGAGCAAAAAAACATGTTTTTTAGCGTCTGTACAAAATCAGACATGTTGTAGCATTAAAGTTCATTATTAAAGTAAATATCTGGTTATTTGTCAAAATTAAAGAAAATTGATGGTATAACAGAAATTCGTTAAGATGGTACTTAAAAGCTTCTTAGATTATTATAAATCTATTTATATATATTTTAATTTTGTTTGAAACAAAGCTTGTATAAGACTTGCAAGGTCTGCAAAGTCTGTAAAACGAAATTTTCTGATTTAGAACAGATTTCTCCAATTGTTTTATATTTGACATTTTCAATAAGATATTTTAATCATTTAAAATTCAACATTAGTTTGCACTTATTTCACATAATTGTTCAAAACTCAAAATGTGCCTTTACAAGGTTTTGTAAAGTATGTTTTTAAAAGTAAATTTTTATAATCACTCAGTTTCAAAAGAACATTGAATATTAAACAAAACATGAAATACATATTTTAAATAATACATGATAATTAATAAATTATTTTAAAGCATTAACAAAAATTTAAAGTATGATAAGATCTGTAAGGTTCAGTACCTGGAAAATCCTGTCGCAGATCACGTGAGCTTGTGCCGTAAAAAATAATAATTTAACAAACATTATAGACTAAAACGCACAGGAACTGTAGATTAAGCATCGTTGAAGGTTGAAGCAGAATTTTTGAGAATCAAGAAATTTATTATATCTAACGTAACGATGAAGAGTCAGGCATTGTGAGTGATTACCGGTAGACTAGATAACGGGTCTTTAGACAGCTAGGCTGGCCAGCCGTTGTACTCTGCCCTCCGATATCATATGTAGAGAGGGGAGATAAGAGGGACGGCGAGTGGACTGTCGATAACAAAATGCAGATTTATTTTATGAATGCTACATTGTGAAGGATCACAATATCGATGTCAAGTTTTTTATGGATATTCCGTTTTGAGGCTTCCCGAATGATGTCTGTCTGTCTGACGTATGTGCAATTCCAATACGGCAAAAACCCGTGGGCTGATTTTAATCAATCTTAGTTATGTGGACATATTTTGGACATATCCTGGGATGTGATAACTAGAAATTTAGGGGTATTTGCCATAAAAAAACCTCCAAAATTCGAATACCTCAATTTTTTTACGGGGCTGTTCAAAAATAGGAACTTCGCTCGTAGACAATTTGTTGTTGACATAAATATGTCAGACAGGACAGCGTGTATTTAACGCTAGTTTACGAGGAGTAGAAAGACTTTGGAACCAGTTAGATTCCTACTTGTGTGAATTCATCCTTAGAAACAAGGACGAAGCAATGAAGGGTGGTTTGACACCATCTGGAAGGACATCAATTTATATTAAGCTCCAGAACAATAAACTCTGTAATCATATATTATTTATAAAGTTCTTTAGGTTAGGAAACCTTCAGGGAGCCACTGTTTGAGTGGCGGTCGTCTTCTACATTTTATAAAAAAATCAAAACTTTATCTTATATGCGCAGCCAGTAAATAATACAAGTAGACAATCCGAATGAATTCACAGCTAATTTCAGTGAATCGGATATGAGATTCACTGTAATTTAATTTATTTACTCCTCCTCAACTATCATAGATTGCCTGCGCCCCACGTTTTTCTCTCCAAGTATTCCAAATATAACCATAGCCACTAACAATCATCCCTCAAAATTGTAGAAGGGTCATGAAAAATTATTTTATACTTTTTAGTCAGTTTTAAAAACGTGGTATGTTAGAAAAAAATTTGATATATTATTTTAATTCACAGATTAATAAATTCTCGAAAATTACAACATTCCATTTTAGTATAGCGCGCTCTACATTTTAAAGCATTATTCGTTTAAACCGAACCATAATCTGTCTATAAGGTCTGATTTTATTAGCTTAATAGCAAATTGAGTCCAATTCAACCGTTCTGCACGAGCGGCTATGTTTTCGTATTGTATAAAAGATATTCATTACCAGTTCCTCCCTCAGGGAACTGTGTTGTCGACTGAATGAGATGTCGATCTAGCGGGATGTCGATCGGTTGAGTTGCCGCGGTAACCTAACCATGTTATCATATAGTAACGCCTGACCTACGCACAGTATTAGACCTAATATAGATAGAGAACTTCAAATCGACAGCGTTAGGTCGACACGCTTCAACTTAATGATAACATTGTATAAAGTCTAAATTTATTTACAGCTTAGTGACGCTATCGCATTGCCTTGGTTTTATCGATTATTTACATTACTCATTCATTCATAACGGTGAACGCACTGTTAAGAATTGTTTTTAATAGCCTATTGAGAGAGAAAATAATAGAAAACGAATAAAATTGTATTTTATTTTTGACGCAACCGATATGAAGGTAATTATTAAAAGCATTCTGCATGTACAGTGTGTTCGTGAAGCCCCCTGGTAAAAAAAAAAAAAAAAAAAAAAAAAAAAAAAAAAAAAAAAAAAAAAAAAAAAAAAAAAAAAATCTAGACAGATCTGAGAGAATTATTCGACGTTAAACTGAATTTTACCTGTACCCCAAAAGTATGGTACGTTTAAAGTATATAAAAAGAATTAAATATATAAAATTAAAGGGCTTTTTAAGCCAAAATTAATGGCTCCAACAAATGTTATTTCAAAATGTGGATATTATATTTTTTTAAAAAATTATATTGGGTAGTTACTATGATAGTTACATTGCTTTTAAACAATTATTTATTTAAATAATCACGAACAAACCAACTGTGAAAACAAAATGTTGTTATCATACTAACTGTAAAAAATTTTATCCACGTGTTGAAATAATATTTAAAAAAAAAGTTAAATTTAAAATTTGTGATGTCATTAGTTTTGCCTTAATTAGGAATTTAATATTATTTGTCACATGATGTGGTTCTTTTTGCATATTTATAATATGCCGCCCTTAAGTACCGCACTTTTGAGGGACAGGTAAAATTCAGACGTTGAATGGGTTCACTCAGATTAGTCTAGAGAACATTTTAAAAACTGTTTAATGATTTGATTTCACATATTTAGCGATTTTATAATTTTTTGAAATCAAATACATTTTGTGGTGCCATTTTTTAGGGCCCTTCTGGATTATCAAGCCTTTACTCACTATGGTGAGCCTTCGAAGGCGCTAGGTATTGGTAAAGAAATATGTTTGTTTTAAAGATAAGTTACGCTTCAAGATGTGTAACCTGTCCACCTCAGTTGATGAGCCATCCGTCTTATCGTTCCCACAACAGATTACATAACTGAAAGCTTTGCAGAAATAGAACACTGTCCTTGAACATTCCTTGATTAATGTGCAACTCCTCATTAGCTCAACAATTAATTCAATGTCATTTCAATTAATTAAAAACCTTGCCTTAACTAAACTGCTTTTGATAAACTATGACCAGCGCTAACTGTTTTGACAAGGATAATTCAGTTTAGGCAACGTCTGTAAAAGTGATTTTCGCTTTTTTTCAAAAACGGATGATCTAATTTCCATGATTTTCGTTTTGTTTTTAATCCCCCCCCCCCAAGACCTTATAAAAAACGTCAAATTATATCTTTGAAGTTGATCCTTTCTGTAACTTATGAGAAGTAGGCCTACAGGAAGTAAAACCCAGAAATAGAACAATGATATATTTGGCTTACCCAGTGTACAAAGTACACCTAACCTAACCTACGTTATACATAATATATGAATACACACTTTATAGTTCTGGAGCCCAATATAAATTTATGTCCTTCCAGATGGTGTTAAGATCTTCGTCCTTGTTGGGCCATCTACTATGGATTGAGAACGATAGATTTACCAAAAAGAATGAGACAATGGGGGGGGGGTTGAGGAAAGGGTACTCTGAAAGATGTTCAGAGCTGTTGAAGAAAATGGATTGTGGCGAGAGAAAACTCAGATGGTAACTGGAATTAAAATCACATGTTGTAGTGGTTGGGCCATCTAATGAGGTTGAGATTATAGATTCACCAAAAAATTGCCAATGTAAAATTAGAAAGGAAAAGAAAAAGAAGACAATCTTGAAAATAATGGAAAGATGCCATCGTTGAAGATCGATGGAAGATGGTTGTTAGAAATTTAAAAACATGAGCTGAAGATCGAAGGAAATGGTTTCTGTCGTGAGGGAAATCTAGAAGTTTCAAGGACTTTAATGCCTTGGAGTAAGTAAATTAAAGATGAAAATTAGCATCGTGGTATTAAAGTTCATTAACAAAATAAATGGGCAATGAATAAATGCTCTGACATTCTCAGACATCCAAACACAAAATCAAAGGCTTACGGCTCTCCAGACCTAACCACCATCTTGGATTCAATGTTCAATGATAAACTAAGGAACAGATCCTGATTCTAATGATCAAAAATTATGTCATTGTAAATGTTAGAACAGTATGAATGTGGTGTCCTTTTTAGTTAAAAAAAGTCAATAGTTGTTAAATTTAAGAATTTTACAATTTTGTTTTGTTTTAAATATTGAAGATATTGAACATGTAAAACGATCATCATACTTTTAATTTAGATATCTTAACAATGTCACTTGGACTCGGGATCTACTTGAGTAGGGTCCATTTTTGGCTACCCAGACTGTCCTTAGAGGAAACAGCTGACTTGGTAGCTATGTTGAGCAGACCACGCTAGTAAAACTTGGAGAAGGAATTGGTCCCTACCAGCATCTTGCTGTGCGGAGCAATGTTTTTTTTTTTTTTTTTAAACTTTTGGTTTTAATATATATTTTTTCAAATTGTATTATGGGTTACGGAGGCTCATTACCCAATATCGGACGCTATATTGGACAATTAAAATATTACGAATTTGAGAAATGAGTCACACCCAACCTCAGCTCTGTTCTTAATTAGTGGTTTGTGTAGTGTGAGTAAATATTTAGTAATTCTAATTCGGTTATGTTTTATTATATTATGTTATACTCTATAAACCTATGGTGCATGGGCCAGAGCAGACTAGGGGGTTCGTTAACCTTATAGTGAGTTTGGGCGTTAACCAGTATCGCCTCTTAAAATTCTAGAGCCTAGCCCACTTCCAAAAGTGTATCGTTACTGTTGGATTTGGTAGCAGACATTACAAACATTATATTACTGTAGTACCAGAATAGTCGTACCAAAATGGCGAGAAATGTATAGTGGAAGGTTGCTCGCTTGGAATTTGAGTGAGTTCATATTAACGCGATGAAATTTCCATTCGTCCCTGCCGAATCTCAAAGAAGAACTACAAAAAATACAGTTAACAAGTGCAAATTTGAGCGACGGCGGTAGTACTGGATTCTATTGGTTTTTCTCTTCCCCAATATATTCGAAATGTGAGGTTATGTGTAAGATATTCTGCACAAAAAGTACTTGTTAAAATGCTTGTTTAAGGTCTTTTGATTTGCTTCAGTACCTGTTAAAATGCTTGTTCAAGGTCTTTTGACATGCTTTGAAGTAGAGTAGTATCATGGAATTACACATTAAATTGTCAAATTTTATATTTTGAGTGTTAAAATAAAACACAATTTCTGACAAATAATACGTTTAATAACTAAAACGCGGTTCAACAACAATGTCGTCATCTTCATTGAAGAAGGCGACATTGTCGGTGAAACGCGTTTGATGTAAACGTATTATTGGTGAGAAATTTTGCTCAAATTTAATTTTAAAACATCTCACAAGTCAAGTTCAATATCTATTTATGTTATTGTTATAATTATTTAAAAAATGTATTTGTTGTTTCTATTCTCTAAAACAACTGTTTTATCTGTTACAGGTAAGTTATCACTGCACACAACCATTCAAATATTCCGTAAGGTAAGCTTTCCATAATTAAAAGGCCAACTACAGTTGGGACAAGTAAACTTTGTAGGCGTATAAACTAGTTTTACTTTCGTCTTAAACGAGTTCACATGGTTATTAACGTCTGTCTACAGACTACGAGGAATGAGGTTACTATTTATAGTTAAGTTGGAACCTAACCTAACCATTTTGTATCGACAACCGTTACGTTTAGGCTTATACTACTCTATAAATTTTTGTTAACGTACTGTCTAGGCCCAAGTACATTTTGTGGTCTAAAACACTCACTCCTGATTTGAGTATGCACCATTGGGATACCCAGCTTTGAAGATTAATAAAATTAATATTACATTACCTATTAATTACTAATTGAGACGAGATGAAGTTAGTCATTAGTTATTCTCAACTCATCTTGTTTAAATAATGAATTAACGCGTCTGTGTTGGAGATTAGATTTAGTTGTCACAAGATTTAGCGACGCAAAAATGGTGTCAAATTAGTCTCCTGTGGTAGACTTTTCCAATCTCTGTATCAGAGTTTCATATCTAAAATCGTAAAAACAATTTAATCTTAAAATTTGATTATTATCGTTGCGATAAAATGATGCTGTCATATTATTAAAATGGTCTGATGATTGCCATTAGGGATCTTTTAAACAGGACCGCAAATTTAAAAAAAAAACTGATGTGGAAGAGTGTTTTAATATGCGCGTTGATGATCAGTGACAAGCGGTGCCACGGGCGAAGGAAATAATTTGATCCCCAGTCGGAATGGAACATTGATCGCCTCCGCCCTCGCTATCCTCCCCCAGGTTTCATTTGCATTTCCTCGAGAAGCTTTGTAGCATTGTTAACAAGTTCCAACGTCGTTGCATCAGCATTAAAGTCTCCACTCTAATCCTAAATGAATTACGAGGCAAACTAGAGAAGCGTGTGATTTGAATATTTCGCAGAGGTGGATGCAAAATGGGTGGAAAAATAAGCGTTCGCTTATTCACTGCGGATAGTGAATTTTCCATTGTAAAATATGAAATGGAAGTTAGAAACAAACATTTTCCAACATGTTAGCCCACGGATTGGATAATTTTATCAATTATAAAACTAGGTACAATACCTGCTTTTTGTCTTATTCCAATCCAGAAATCACTTGGTAATTACCGCGGTTTCGGGTAACCTACGTACCCATCTTCAGATCACAGAAATTACACAAATCCCATCATTATGTGGTCGTCAAATATGTTATAAGTTACACAAAATAAAAGTCACGAAACACACTTAAACGTTTACCCGTGACTGGTTAGTGTGATTAGGCCTAATCAATATTTCAAACGTTTTTAAAAAGTGTTTTAAATTATACGTTTTAGGATGTGTATGACTTTTGTGAAGATTTTTAACGGCCGCCATTTTCAAACGTATGAACACAATGACCTCGTTAACGAAATAGTTGAAATCTATATGAAAATTTTTAACCGGGAATAGTCAAAACATGTTTCAAATAGTTACAGAGGAACTTATTTAGAAACACCCATTTAACTCAACTTCGTCTATGTTGTCGTAACTTAGTGTAGGAAGAAAGGACCTAATGGTCCTAATTTTGTCATTCCAGAGTAGCTTGAAATCTACACCAGACTCACTTTTCTACCTTCTTTCTAATATATTAAAAACACAAATAAAATCAACATTGTTATATTTTACAAATATTCCTTGAGTCTTCACATTTTATTTTTCTGTCAAGTTCAATTAACTGAAGTATAGCGTGTAAAAGGAAATAGCCAATTATTTCTGCCACTAGCAAATTAAATACTACTTTTAAAAAAACCCCGGGAGGTGTTTTGTTTAACAATCGAGAAAAATGCCGCTTTGCACGTCCTTTGAAAACAAACTGAAAGAGGTTTGTTATGTTATGGATGGTTTCAGAATTCTTGTGTTCGCTTCAGTGGTTAATTGTAGATTCTCTTCCACACAGGCAATGGTTCCAAGAGCGTGGAGAATTTCGTTGTCTCAACCGAAATGTGATACATGCAAATTTAATAAAAAAAATAATCCATCTGTTTAAGCTCTATAGCACAGCACAGACTCAAAGGAGTTATTGAAAACAGCTGGTTTCGATGCAGTATGATGAAATTATATAGTAATTATAATAATTTTTACCAAAAAGTTAAAATAGGTTTCTTTATTCCCCACAATGTGATTCGTCTTTCGCCTTAAAGTAAAGAATGTATATAATAAGATTTTTGTTTACAACTACATTTACTAGTTATTATAGTTTTATAAACAGTCAGTTGAGAAAGCGTTAGGTTGAATATTTTTTTATTTCAGACATTTTTTCCCGTCCCTCATAAAACTTTCTATAGTGCTTATATGGAGGGTGTAAAATTCGAGGAAGTTAGTGCGAAATATTTGTTTACGTTAATAATCAAGGGAATATTAATTTTCTCATTTTTAACATAGAAGAGGGTAATCCAGGAATTAATGATGTATACATGAGTCAAGTCCATTGAGGGAAGAGCCAGTTGACAGCCTGACCTTGAAGAAACCAATAGGAACCGCGCGGGTTTACCAACTCGTTCCTCGCTATGACAAAGCTTGACACCGCGATTCTTCTGCAGTTATGTTCAATGATACCGCATTTCATTTTGTATCAAAGTTAGTTGCAAAGAGGATAATTTAAAGAACAATGAAAATAAACAAAAACAAAATACATCCGTAGTTGATTGCCTTCCTTGTAAATAAATCATTAGAAATTCCCCAACAAATAAATACTTTTCCCACTAAATATAATAGAAATATTTCCTCTTAAATTGGAAGAAACCGCCGACTTAATGTTAGTGTATCAGTTAGACTAAACATGTTTAAATTATAAAAACAACAAACTATTGTTTAACTTAAAAAAACTATGCAATCATAAGTATTGCGAGACGTCGGTAGCTTTGACCAATAAGAGGTGAAACTTTTTGGATTCCAAATTCCTAGGGAACTAACGTTGGGAGAACTAGTTAGTGGTTTTACTCAAACTCGTTAGGGGAACAAATCCGCTAAGCTAGAATGAGGATTCTTTCTTTAGTTCCACAATAGGTCATCGGTCGTGGTGTCAGGGCTGGTTTCTAAAAGGCCCTTTAAACTCCAAATATAATCAATCAATCTGGACGCTGTTTATTTCTACTTAGATACATCTGAAACGAAATATCTACATATTTTTAGTTTAGAAAGAGCAATCATAATTTTATGTAAATGCTACATCTAAAAGCCATGACCCTACTGTTTAAAGTAATATCAGATAAAAGCTAGTAGAAATTTCTCTTTCTCATCGACGCATTCTCACATTTTTCCCGTTCGTAAAATCTTTATATCTTTGAATAAAACAAAATTAGATACACCATAATTTTTTAATTTAACCGTAAAAATATTTTGTTTTTCAAGTAATTTGAACGAAATTGATTTTTTTCGTTTTTTTTTTAGATCTTTGTAAAAATATGTTAATTTATTTTTGGTGATTAGTAGGCGTAAAAATAAAAGCACCGATATTTTTCCAATTTAAAACAATTACCTTCGAGTTCTATGTTTCCTGGCCGCAGTTTTAACCCACACAAAAGGGCGTTTCCAAAGGCGTTTATGAATTATGAAGTCCGTACATTAAACATAATCATAATGAAACACGCTATCAAGCCACGCTGGTTATTGTGTTTAAAATAATAAAATGTTGACTAATCGTAGTGATCCATGCTATTGTAAATTGAATTAGTTTTACTGTCAACAAATGAAAGACGTACAATTTCATTTCCACAACAATCTTACGTTGTATTTGCTGGGCCTCTAGTCAATCAGTTCTGGGAAGTTCTGCTAGATTAATAGTTGGACTGATAAAAATACTGCGATCCTAATTTTTGATTACACCGGCTGATGTCCATCAGTCTTTCGAGTATTGGAGGAAGTTAGACTGAGCTTGTGCGCTAGCTTATCAGTTTTCCCTTCAGTTTTGTCTTTCTTCTTTGATTTAGTGGAACGAGGTTGTTTCCGGTTAGATGGAGATGTGGAACCGTTAGAGAAGTTGAGGAAATATTGAGGGTACGAAACATTGCCTCTGTAGGACAGTAAGGATGCAATATACGAATTTACGTTAGTTAAACTTTTCATTTTTTATGAGAAATAAAAACGGATCCAAAACGTAAGGTGAACAAAATTTGTTTGATCGTTGCTAAAATATTTCAGTTTTAATTATTTTTTCACACTGTCTTTTTGATTTAAGTTTATCGTAAGATTTTCCTATTAGTCTGAGGAAAAACTAACAAAATAAAATGGCCTCACAACTTGGGTTGTAATAGAAATAGAACGATGAAACAAGCTGCGTTTGAAAGATATTTTCCTTTTGTATGTACTGGGTGTGCTAAAACTTTTTTTTAAGTACAGGGTGTTCCAAAAAAATTACAAAACGTATATTTTGACGTTTTTTTTAAATGCCACTATAGGGAACTTTTTACATTTTTAAAAATAGTTTGGGGGCAGTTATTTAGGTTGCATTGAGCGAAGTCAGTACGGCAAAATCCCGAGGTCGTACCTAGATTTACACCTTCTTAACAGGGGTTATGCCCACCTATTTCACCTTTCCTATCAGATTTTCCTTGTTAAACTCTTGTTCTTTTCCGACCCTGACGCTATTACGGTATTTCGAGGGCCAAGGCTCTTTATTTATATGAAGCTTTGATAGCCGAAAGGTTTTTCACCTTAAATAATAAAAAAAAATTGTAAACATTCAGGTCAAATCTATTTGCAGCTGAAACACTGACGTGGCGGGACTTATATCCGACCTTGGTATTAATATATGCAGATTAACAAGCTGAATACCATTAGCTATTATAAGCTTAGGTAAGATAAGAAAGGATCTATTCCACTGCACTACAGTCGTTGAAAACCATGGCCTCTCTCACAACAGTTGCCCGTTCAGCTCTTCGTTTCCAATTTCTTACAATCATCTTCCGTAGATTTTTAATGACGTCATCGATCCATCTTTTTCTAGATTGCCACCTCTGGGCTTGAGTTAGGTCTTCCCTCTCTAGTATATCTTCTAGCTCTGACGCTATTAGAGTATTCAAAAATTGGAGGCCTTTATTTTTATGTTTGAAACTGATAGGATTTTCTCCTTTATCAAAAAATTCGGTTTTCAATAAAAATCTTTTCGACGAGTCTATCGTTCTCCATTATCACCAGATGATCCTACCATTTCAACTTTGAAAATTAATTTTCGTCACCAAATTTAGCGGTCCCTTAGTTCTTAATTTGTTTTCTTCCACCTCTCTAAATATCTTTTCGCAGTATTTTTATTTCCCAAACCTCAACCGTCTCATTTGGCGAAACATTATGTTTTTAGATCCATATAATATTATACGTCACTGTGTAGACTGTAACATGAAATTGATGTACTGTTAGGTGCTGTAGTCACTTTCCTCTTTTACGTTTCAATTTCAATTGTTTCTACCGATACAATTTAACATTCCCATAAGGTGCAAGATACGAACATTTAGCATTATGTTTAGAGGAGATATTTACATTGTATGACGAGGCTGGATGAGCTCACCCAGTTGGTTTTTTGCTTTAACTACAAGGTTATGTTATTAACAATTTCATTTTTCTTGATAAGCCTCATTTTGCCAATAGAAAACATGCTTGTATTTTGGACAAAATGACCTATTTTCCACAATATAATTTGGAATATAAAATTAAAACGGACACTCAAATATATACCAATAAAAATATCGAACATACGATTACATGCAAGTCTTTCTAATTCATACTATCTAAAGTTGACATACTTGTGATGCACGAAGTTTATTTTTTTTTTTTTACATAAGAGTTTTTAACTAAATAGTCATAAGTTAAAAATACCCCATTTCGGAGGGGAGGGGGCAAAACAAGTTTAGCAATATCAAATTTTGGTTTATTTACCCATGTTCGATTTTAAATTTAGGGGAATAAAAGGATTTAATAGGCCAAATTTTGGATTTATGAGGCCTAAAATCATTTGAGCCCAAATTTTGGACTTAAGAAACCAAAGAGGATTTCAGAGGCCCCTAATTTTAGATTTAAGAGGCTCAAAAAGATTTTAGTGCTCCAAATATGGATTTAAGTTGCCAAATATAATTTTAATGAGACCCTATAGGATCTCAGAGGCCAAAGGTTTGGATTTAAGAGGATCAAATGTATCTATTTAGGGCCTAAATGTCAAAATTTTAGATTTTAGGTGCCAAATAGGGTTTAAGAGCCAAATTTTGGTCTTAAGGACATCGGGAAAAGTATTTAAGCGCTCAGGGAAGAATAAAAGATACCAAAGTGATTAATACTTCTGTATGTCTATAAGTAATAAGTCATGTTCATTTGATATAAATTCAATAAATTAATAAGTATACTATACTTAATCCTTAGAGACAGACAGGATATATGATGATTTCAAAGCGAAAAAATGAGCCGAACTGTTTCCATGAGATAAATCGTAATATAGAATATATTATAAATTTAATAAAAACATTAATTATATCAGTTGTGACTTAAATAACAACAACAGTACAAGATCTAAACTGTCTAGAGATTGATCATTTGGAATGAATCATTTAACTGGCTAGACCCTTACTTTGTCGGGGCAATTCATCAACAGCGGAACTTTGAGCGTAGCAATTAATTATGTAGGCCTATGTCAGATACACTTGAGAGCGATAATCATTGGAAACTAATGAGAGTAATAAATGTTGAACTTTCATGGATTTTATTTGAGCGATTCGGTATTCATATGATGATGGAATAGAAGTCCTGAAACGCGTCATATTTAAAAGGAAAAAAAAAGGTCACTTGGCAGATTTCAAAGTTAAGATATTTTGCTGTGTACAATTACAAGGTTCTGGAAACTTCTTTACCGTGGTGGATAAAAACCTGTGGTTTACCAATGCAATTTAACATTTCCTACAACGTTCCAGAAACCATCTTTTAAGTATTACATCTGCTTGTGTTATATTTTATGATGGGGCTAGGTAAGTAGCAAGATTAACTTGTTTCTTTATGGATTTAGTTTTACGGTATGAATAGGTATGGAATCTTTATAAAACTAAAGCTGTTTTGGTGGTCAAGACTCACAATCCAAATAGTGTTTGCAGGAAAACCAAAAGGTAAAAGAAATTTATTGTTGGAAAACTAAATGTAGATGGTGTGGCTTACTTCGTATTAGAAAGTTTAAGGTGAGGGAGTTTGTTCAAGAAGATGACCTCCACTTAAACAGTTTCTTCCAGAAGGTTTCCTAACCTAACATAACCAACTGATGGCCCCAGTTTCACCTGAGGATAGTTGAGATAGTTTTATAAAGAAATGTTTTTAGCACAACCCTAATGGCGGTGCTATGGAAGTAAATTATGCCCAAATACAGCAACACATTAATTTTAATCAAAATCGACCAATAAATAACAACGATATGATACTTGTTTTAGGGGTAAAAAACACCCTTGGAGGTGGAACATTTTCAAAACCCTTTCTAAGTTCCCGTCTACAGACTTACCCCAAACCATGTTAAAAATTCATAGCTCTAGGCCTCTTGGATCCAGAGATATGCTTTAGGGATAAAAAACACCCTTGAAGTAAAACAATTTCAAAACCCTTTCTTAGTACGCGTCTACAGATTTACTACAAATCATGTTTGAAAATTCATAACTCTAGGCTTCTTGGATCCAGAGATATACTTTAGGGGTAAAAAAACACCCTTGGAGAGGAATATTTTCAAAACCCTTTCTTAGTACGCGTCTACAGACTTACCCCAAACCATGTTAAATAATTCATAGCTCTAGGCTTTTTGGATCCATAGATAGCTTTAGGGTCAAAAAACATTCTTGGAGTAAAATATTTCCAAAACCCTTTCTTAGTACGCGTCTACAGAGCTACCCCAAACCATGTTTAAAAATTCACAGCTCTAGGCTTCTTGGATCCAGAGATTTCGTGATCAGTCAGTGGGTTTTGACTTTATATATATATATATATATATATATATATATATATATATATATATATATATTAATATTCTGAAGCCCAATATATCTAGATCATGTTAAACAGATCTTCATCCTTGTTCCTACGGCGTCACATGAATTCACATAATCTATCAAATCTCTACTGAATCCAAATTCTTCCCGTTCCTAGTGAAATACTGTCCTTAATACACGGCAAAAACGTTTCAGCTGTTCTGTCAAGTCAGATTCTGTCTGTTTTATGCCAATAGAAAATTGTTCACGAGTGGCGGTCCTCTTCTTGAACAGACCCGCGTAAGAAAATCTTTTATAGTTGAAGAAAAAAATTAAGGATGTCAAGTTTCGGTTTGAGTTGTAATGCCATTGAAAGTGGAATTTATGAAACGTAATGTTAACAATTTTCCCTCTAAATTTTTCTGGTGTTGGAACAAACTACAAAAAACTGAAATTTCGGAACATACGAATGGCGCATCGAAAAATACCGCCGGGTGTGTGTTGAACTCTTGAATCTCGCAAGGACAGAAATAGAACAGGTTTAGTAGTAAAGGTGCAGAACATTAACCTACGCAGATCAACTGTGGCCAAATCTCACAAGTAATAATTGGTTCTAACCTGTTTCTTAGCCAGGAGGGTAGTCAGTCAACATCAGGTGATAATGCAATTTAAGATCACCTGGACCATTTCGTGATTATATAGGATTTGTATATGTAAATAGATGCATACAATGTTGTCTCTTAAGGTAAATCGTACCACTTTGTCAGCATTGATTGGTGATTTGGAATTAAACAGATGTTTTCTAACCGCCTTTGGCTGAGTAGTTTAAAATCACCTGGTTTGAGTTTTTTTGTTTTTACAGGAAAAAACGATTTAGATTTTTTTTTGTAGCTATTCATTTGTTTTTGAATATAATAGCGAACTCCCACAAGGAGACTGGGCATCTACGTTATAAAATGTGCACAGATCTGCTGTTGGAATATTTTTCTTTGTTGTTTAAAGATACAATAAAATTAAGATCTCTAGCCTTCGAATCCTCTAATGGCGGTTTGGGTCGGAAGAGAAATAAAGTTGGTCAAGAGAGACCTAATAGAGATAGATCTAACTCAAGACTACACGAAGAAAGGTGTAGATCCAGCTGAGGTACTACGGGAATAATGTTTTCAGATATATTCCTTTTGAGGCATATTTTGACCATATCTTAGTAAATGTTTATAATTTCTTCCATTACTCTCAAAATTGCGAGAGGGTAGCTGCTTTAAAAAACCACAAAATTACAATTTCATCAAAATATCTATTCAACTATTTTGATCGTTTAGGACCCAAACAAAACATATTGGTCGCGGTTCTCTCCAAAAAATACCGGTTTTTGTTTTATGTGTAAAAAACAAAAATAAATCGACTATTGAACTGTTATATAATCTGCTCTACCGATTTCGTTCAAATTTTAATAAAATATAAACATTCATAACCTAAACACAATGTTGACATACTTTTTCTGCTTATATACTGTTAATTGATTATTTTTTATATGTTACTGAAGAACGAAGGTTGGTTAATTTCAAAATGGCGACGGTTTTAAATGGTATTTCGGACGTTTCTTCTAATTTCGTCATTATCACATTGATCTTCTTCAAATTTAATTTTACTTGTCAAGTACGCGAAGTATAATTAATTTCATCCTCAGTGGTTTTATTCAAGTAATCTTCACTTTTCAGGAAAACGGAAGAAGTGATTTTCGACGTACCGTCGGGCCGTCGTCACGCCATTGTCGTCTTTACGTAGGCAGTACAAAAATAATGATAAGAACATGAACTTTGGTATATAGTGTGCCCATATAGAATACTGTTGATAGATCTAATTAAAAATGTCAAAATATTCCATTTTAAACGGTGTATTGTACATATCTCAACTTATAAAACTATTTTAGATTTTTAAAAATCGCAAATTTCAATTCTGCACGAAATAGTACCAACCCTTTTATTCGTTGTTAACAAAAAATGAAATTTCGAACCCTGGCTATCCAAATAAATATACATCATGGCTGAGTCAACTATACAAGTGTAGGTAGCGTGACTGTTTATACAAATCTAGCTGATGTCAAGTTAGGTTAGGTTCAGAAATCCTGTGTATCAACTGTTTTAAACAAACTTACCCTACTGGATACGACCTCTTAATCTACCATACAATTTAATATTTACTACAAGACTCAAGAAACCAACTTTTGGACATTACAACTAGAGTATCTAATTGTATTAGATTGTATGATGGGGCTGGGCAAGTACAATGATGGCGACCATCGGCTTGGCTTTAATTGCGTTTCATCAAGTCAGTGTATTGTTTAACTTAATTAAAATCTATTTAAATAAATTACAAATTATTAATAAAAAGTCTACAATTCAATTCATAACCTTAAAACACAAATAACTGTCTGTAATATTAAATATTAATTAATTATCAAATTAAAGTTATCCACAAAGAGAATTCTACAAGATCAAATAAAAAAAGTGAAACAGCTTCGTTTCAATTCCTCTTAAATCTTTTCAAAGCAAGTAAAACGCAATTTCGTTTCACTAAAATTAGCATTTTGAAAGTCCAATAGTCTTTATACATTTACATAAAACTCCAATAGGTTTCTGTGAAGTCGCCCTCTTCCTGTCTCTTCTACAAACTTTCTCTTCGGCATTGGGAAACATCCTAAATCGTATTTTCTTCTATACAATTACTTCTGTAACAGGATATTTTTTTCTAAATGTTCTAAATGGTGCAAAATGAAAATATTAATTTTCACAGACACCCATTGGCATAACCAAATGCTAATATAAAGTAATAATACTTATTTTTTCCAATAATGCTAACCAAATTATTTGTCTCTTAGGCGTAGCCTTCTCTACCCTTTTGATAACGTACTGGTTTGGCCTAAGTCTATTTTGAGGTCAAAAATGTAGGATGGTGGACAAAAATTTCAAACTTACAAAAAAGTACAATTTTTTAAGCTATGTAGATCCCTATTTGTTTATTCTTTCAAGTACCTCTTAAGTTATGCAGTATAAAGCCATACTTAAAAATCACCCTGTATACAGGGTGTTTCATGGGAACCCTGACAAACTTCGGGAAACGGTTTCATGGATCAATACAAGAAAAAAATGTTATATAAAGATAGGTCCAAAACCTATTTGTTTCATATTTACAGCCAAAAATAGAGTTTTTTTCAGTTTTGCTTGTAGTTAAGGCTTTTTTTTACCTCTGGATCAATAATTAGTGATAATATTTTGAAAAGAACCTATATGGTTAGTATAATTATGATTATGTTAAGAATCAGTAAATAGTGTTGTAAAATAAATAGTATTTATTTAAATTTAGAAAAATTCATATTATACAAACAATAATGTATGTTGCATCATACACCAGTTAAAAGGTAATTTGTAATTTGTGTTAGCTTACAGTTTCTTAATACACCAATAAAAGTTACTTGTAAAATTAAACATATCTAACTACAGTAATAACTTTATTGTACATGAAATTCTACAACTTTTGGTAAAGTTGAAGCCATAATGGTCCATCGGATCTCACGTGAAAGCCATTTAAAAATTGAAAATAATTTTTGAGTACTATTTTTTTAGTAAATTTTAATCTTTAAAGTACTGTTGCCGAATAAAAGTCCTCATTTTAGTACTTACAACTGATGATAACTTATATCTGTAGAATTTTCTCCACTAACTAAGCATATAGGTTTTTTCAAAATATTATCACTAATTATTGATCCAGAGGTCAAAAAATGCCGTAACTACAAGCAAAACTGAAAAAATTCTATTTTTGGCTGTAAATATGAAACATAAATTTGGACCTATCTTTATATAACATTTTTTTTCTTGTATTGACCCATGGAACCGTTTCCCGAAGTTTGTCAGGGTTCCCATGAAACACCCTGTATACACACTTAGGGTGATTTCCACTTAGCCGTATGGCCAATGGAAGTCATATTGAACCTAACTAAATAGAAGATAAAAATCTTCATATATTTTGGTACAAAATGACACCAAAAACAGCTCTGTAAGTAATCTGTATAAATGTTTTATGAATTTACAAAATTTGTAGTCATTTTTGAAGCACCTTGTGTATCAACAAAATATCAGTTATTTATCGTATAATATTTAAACCAAATTCCGTTCTTATGTGTAAAGGAAACGATCGTACAAAAATATATCATATCTCATCGGAAACGATTTTTCTGGCAGTGTTTACGTAAACATACACTCGCGCATCCTACAGTAACAACGGTCGGGCGGCATCGCGCTAAAATTAGAAGAGTGACTAAACTGCGCTCATAACAAAGAGTCATCCTCGACCTTTATTACGGGGAGCTACTTCTGTAGTTTGTTTCTTTAAAACAATATTGGTTTCTTTGTACTAAAGTAATTTACGTATTTCATTATACTGTAAAAGCAAAATTAAATACACATATATATTATTATAGTAATTCTCCCCCCCCCCCACCCAACAGAGAGTGAAAATCGAATTATTACTACATAAGTTACATAATACTTTTAAAGTATATTTCTATGACAAAACTATCTTATCTTAACAATCCAAATATTAAAAAATAAATAAATAAACGAGTTGAAAAATAAAGTTGTTGGAGAAGTTACTTATATTGAGTATAAGCTTGGCAATCCCGAGATAACCTAGCCATATATACACATTTCTTCATCTAGTCTTCTATTATTTATACTCTCTTCTATCCATCTCTTGTTCTCTTGCGAAACATATACAGGGTGTGAAACAGTCCGGTGAGACTGTCAGTCACATTCTTCTGGATTGTGAGAGAGCGGAAACTAAGTGAAGAAGTGCCTTTGTGTGCTGGTCTAAAGTAGAAATCCAGAGATCAACTGTAATGGCGGGAATTCAGAGACTTGTCTGTCTTGCTGTAATAGGAGCTGTTTGTAGTGCCCCCTGGAGGATCTTTGGATTATTACAACTCAATTTAACCACACAATGAGAAATTCGTAGCGTATTAGTTTATTTTTTTAACTTATTAACTTATTTTTTTGTTTGATACATCTGTAAAACGAATTTTTTCGTAAATAATTTGTAGATTCAATACAATATGGGTTAGAGACATGTGGCGAACTCTGTTGGATAGGTAAAGATTTGTACTAAAAACAATACAATTTTTCATTTATTTGAACCAAATGTCAGTTTCTGGCATTTACACAAAGTAGGACGCTATATTATCTTTGTACGGTGAGTTGGTGAGTCACGAATTTTAACGACTAAAACACACCAAACTTTACCAATTAATTAAATATTTTTATAACGTTTTATGAACTTTTGATTACATATATATGCATCTACGAAACGTCAGCTTTACAATGGTATAAAATTTATTTCGGTAGGACGATTTTAAGTAACCCTAATGTCGAGTTGCAATATCAGAGTTTTTTTACAGTTGTCTGTCACCCGTCAATGGCGTTATCGGCTCATTTGAGCCGCATGCCAGTACCAGTTAAAAACAGTTTGTATGAAATGCCAGACAAATAATTCAATAGTTATTGAAAGATCGATTGAAAAATAACTGTCACATGACCTTTTTATTATTGATTATATTTAGTATCAGTAAGATTATATATCATTAAATAACAAGATTTACCCCCCAAGACGCGTGCCTTGTTAACATAAGCGTAAATTCGACCTTGCCTTGAGCGAGTCCATTGTTTAGAAACGTTACAACTTCATGAAAGATCGTAGTAAAGCATAATCTTATATCTATCTTTCTTAAAGATATCTGAAAACTCGAGCATAAAATGAAAACGCAAGAAATAAATTTGAGCCGTCTTAAAAGAAGTCATTGGCAAAATCCTCGCGTGGTCGACCCTTATTAATTATGCAAACCAACGTTTCTGCAGCTGCTCCTCCTTTACAAATTAGGCAATCTCAACACATCGCCACAGCTGAGCATTGTCAGCTGTTAGTGATGACCTTGATTACATAATGATGCACAATCTGCTCTGAAAAGAAGATTATTTTCTCATCTCTGAGCTAAGCTGTTTATAATGTGTGGTTGTGATAATGTGCTCACCTTTAGACGACTACTTTGCATGAATACAAAGTACTTTGTGGCTTGTCGACTTCTGTTTGTGAATAGGAAACATGACGCGCGTGTTACGACCGGGAATAATCATTGTAACGATGTTTGAATCTTATAATAATAACATATTTATTGTAGGTTATGTTTAATTGATAAGGTTTTACACTTTCTGATGTAGCCTCTAGAGAATATTTTGTGATGATGCAATAAAATCTGTTTTTAATTGAAATGCCCATTCGAGTTTTCCTGAATCTAGAGTTTTTACTTGCCCAGTACAAGTAGTGTCAAAGGACAATCATTCGTAATATTGATTTTATTTATCAATCTAGCTGGGAGAGAATGAAGTGTGTTGTTCCTCAAGGATCAGTTTTGGGTCATTTGCTCTTTCTCATTTATATTAACGATTTCCCTCCTTATCAACAATTACAGTAGTTGTAAAACTATCCTTTATGTAGGCAATACAACGGCAATTATTAAAGCTGTAATACATGATACACTAGTTCAACTTTCTCATTGGTTTGCTGTGAATGGTCTGAAATTGAACAATCAAAAACCAAAATAATACAGTTTAAACCATTACAAAGTGAAAATAAATTTGAAATATACTGTCATGTGGGTGGTAAGTAAATTGCACAATCACGTGCAACATTTCTAGGAATTTTAATAGAATCTCTTTTGGAGGTCATTCGTACAAAAATTAACAAATCAACTTTACCCCCTTTGTTATCAAATGCTGTTGTCAGTCTTCTAATAAGACAACTTGTTTATTATGCTTTGTTTTTCTCTCTAAAATTCAATACGGTATAAATTCAATATATTGGCGTCACACAATACAGATATTTTTAAACTTTAAAAAAGATATATTCGGCTTATATAACCTTTAGTAAGTTCAAAAGTTCTTGTAAGAATTTATTCTTCGATTTAAAATTGACGACTTCCATTGCCTTTTCATATATATAATCAATTTGTACTTGTATGAAGTGGTTAGGTATACGATAAGTAAACTTGATGAACTGCCCAAGAGACATGAAATTCATAAATACAATACAAGAAATAGAAGGGAAATAAACTTGAGATACTATAGGCTGAAGAAATCATCAAACTGTCATTTTGTCGGTGGGTTTAAAAGTATACAACAAGATTAGTAATAACCTTGATGCTACCCCAAGTAAAAAATGTTTAAGAAGGTATTATGCTTGGCTTGTCGAGAACCCTTTTTATTCATTACAGGAATTTTATACACTTAAGAAGGATATGATACATTTTTAGCCTATTTTTGTTATGTGTAAGTAATAGTGTATGTGTGTAGAGATTTTTAATCTTTAGAAACATGAGGTTAAATTAAAATTTCAATGTTGACTATGTCTATTGTACTAAATGTATCGAATGGCAAATAAATTATTATTATTATTATAGGTGTCTGTTGGGAGTAAAAAAACAAATAAAATATTTCCTTGAAAAGCACAGCTTATTCAACCGGTAAAAAGAACGTTCTTAGTTATTTAAACTACCCAAAACATCGGCTTTCCATCGGTATTAAATTGTATAATAGGTGTAAAAAAATAAATGAAACAGAATTTAACATAAAGAGCGTTTAACTCATTTCAAGAATCACGTACAAAATATGTATGAAATTTGGATTCGGTATCTAATTTATTTCCAAAAATATGATTTTGTAAAAACACAAAATGACGGATAGACGGAAAACTAAGCATTTTAGGACCTATGTTCATAGAAACTCTTTTACTTATTTTGACACAAGGAACATATTGAAGTTTAGGAACGAAGCCGCCATTTTGAAAATAAGGTTAGATTCCTGGTAAAACGCATCATACAAAATTTATATATAAAATTTCCGATTTGAAATCTTATTGATTTCCAAAATTATCATCGTTTAGAAAAAACACAAATTGCTCGACAGTCGATTAGCTTACCTATTTGTATAAGAACATTTTCTTTATTTTGATGCCCTGAATCTTTTCCCGGAGGTAGGACATATATTTCTAAACACCCTGTACATTAATTAATTATAAGATCAAGTGCAATGTTGTAACATGTAAACCTTCTCTCCCCTTCATAAAAGAGCACGCGACCTATGGTGAAAGAGAAGGGAACTACTGGCTCTTTACGAGACTTTTAGAGATACAGTACCATAAACACGCTTATTATGGTAACCACATACTATTATCCAACATTCCGCATTGCCTAAGGTAGAGGGAACGCCAATTTGTCATTATTTACGCATAATTATCCGCTCAACATTTCCACTTCGCAGCTTGTAACAAGCTCTTTTATCTATCGTTAGCAGGCGGTTATTGAATTTCATAGTTGGTTAATAAGGCACTCCGTTTAAACCTCATGTTGTCCATGTAACGAGTAAATGTACAAATATTATGCAAGTTTTCTTTGAAATATTCCTGATGCAGTGAATTTTTCTAGTTTTTGTAATTTCCTTCTGTAAATACAGACATACGAGACTGTGTTTTGTACTATTCTAACTTACAGTATGTAAAACGTACGAGACGGGTCTCACGCACGCACACTCACAGACAAGCTGCCTAATTGTTGACTCTCCCACTGCAAACTCTTTTGATACAAAGACAACTTTCTTAAGACTTGTTAATTGTTAAGCAATACCTACTGAATTTTAATGTTTATCTAATTTGATTGAAAACGACTTTTAACAAGACTTAAGGGAGAAATAATGTAAATAAATTAATAAAGAATCTTGAAATATATTTGTCATATGATTGATAAAAGGTTAGATACTTGTCTTTCATATTTCGTTTCAATCTTTATTGATTTTTCCGACCCTGACGCTATTAGAGTATTCGATGACTAAGAATCTTTCTTTCTTTTTTTTTGTAAGACGATAATCATCGTGAGGTTTTCCCTTTTAACAACAGGGAGGGGGGGTTTGCTCTTCCCAGAACTTAAAACGCTAGTCAGTTTTTAATTTGGTAAGTAATTAAAGCAAAGCAGTTGTTATGATAATGCAACACAACTAATGAAGCCACCTTGCTTTTACTTTCTGTTATCACTCATAATTTTCCAATTTTGAAATAGTTAGGTGGACATTGAAGGTTAATTGGATGTGTATATGCATTATAGATAATATAATGTAATTATAGAGATTAGATATAATATAATAAGAAAAAGTCAAATATATTGAAAAACTAAAATAACAAAAATATCTGTACAATTAAAATTAAAACAATATGTAGGTACTGTAACGATACGGGAATTCCAAAGTTATAAGACCATGCATGCATAACACGAAAATTACCAAATTAAACATATTCATGATCATCAACCAAAAACACAACCTATTTTATCAAAACGTATATCACAGTATATATCATTCATATTTTGTATCTCCATATAATATAATTTGTGAAACATGAACAGTGACAGAATTCACATTGTATGTAACAAGTTTTTTTAAAAAAGAAACATGTAAAAAAGAGAAAGAGCGACAGAGGCTTGAACTAGCGAAAAACAACGTTTTAAAAAGTCCATTTTCTGTACTTAAAACCGTTGAACCGAGATTAAAATTAGAATGTAATAAAAAACTACAAATCTTTTAGAATAGTCTCAATTTAATACAGGTTTTAAAGTAAGATTAATTGTATGACAAAGTACGCCATACTTTGAATATAACTAAGTTATAACATTGAAAGAAAATTCCCCAAAACCACAATAAAACACTAACAACACAAAGACTGTATAGTTATGTTTTCTTTTTCTAATTTTGGTTGAAAGTAGCCTACAACCTACAACAAATGAGAGAGGTAAATAGTGCGCGCGCATTCTTCTTTCAACCAAATTACGAATTTGCACCCTTCTTGCCTCGGGAAAAATATCAGTAAAGATAAGAATGGAGGTAACAAGAAGGGTAGGGGGTGAATGTTTATTAGCCTGTATCGTGCTGAGAGTGAAGTTGTGTCATTTGGGTTAACCCCGCACCACCTCAGCACCGATCTAATGCCACGCGCATTGCTATCTAGGAAGACAACATTGGTGCATGCATCCCTTCCCCAGACCAACAGACAGTTGTATTGATTCTATCCTCCCCCCCCCTCTCCTCCTACTCTACGTTACACACCATTCACTTGGATTCCCATTCTGTAAAACTAACTACAATTATAGTAACTGGTAGTTGTTTAAACTGAATATTTCCCTTCTTGAATGATTTAATTGACTGTTTCTATCTTTATTTTTAAACAAAATTTCCCAATACTGTGAATTATCTTCACACTTTTCCGCCCTTTGTTGTTTAAGGGTGAAAAACCTCTCGGTCATCATCCCCTTGTATAAAGATAACTCGAATACTCTACTATCGTCAGGGTCAAAGGAGAACAAGAGTTGGTCAAGAGAGATCTAAACCCGAGACTACATGAAAAGGGTATAGATCCTATTGATCCCTTTACATTGCCACGCCTCTGCTACTACAATGAGCCCATTAGGACCTCATTTTCACTAAACAAAACCTAACCTAACCTTACAAACTTCAAGGTATTGTTCTTTGAGTAAAAAGAAGCCAAACATTTAATACAAACAGAGGTCTGCCTTGTTCCGTTGTCCGTCTGTCTGTCCGTATGTAACTGCTATACAGAATTGAACCAAATTCCGGTGCATTGTTAATTTCAGTTAGTATGTTGAGTTCCATTTTCTAATCCAGCTCGTTTCAAAATGGCGGACGTAAACTCTATACTCTAAAACTCTATACTATATACTCTAAAAACTCTAACTCCTCTAACTCTAAAACTAGCCATTTTATATTTACAAGAACAACCTTTTTTAGTAAATTTTGTGACAAATAGTTGCTTTTGTTTTGAAAATTGGGTGAAAATAAACGAGAGTTGGAATTTCTTGTCCGGGAGTGCATGGGTGTGTTCTTGTTATACAAAGTGTTTATTTCAAACTGTTGATCGTTGTACTGCAAAAAACAGCTTAACAGTAAGCTTGACAGCTGATCTATTATTTGTAATAATAACACCTGATTTGTTGAATTCCTACTTTCTATAAGTAACTATATCAATTCTCATACTTGATAAATTCATAAAAGATATTTTTCTATAACTACTAATAATTCAGTTAATAAACAGTTACTGTTAATTGATAAACTTCAATTAAAATTTATACTTAAAAAAACAATTTCTTTTATTCATTCCATTGTTATTCCATTAGCCTATTCTGAAGAGGACACCAACATGGCACCACGGTCGGACAAGAAATTCTTAATCTCTTTTATCTTTCACCCAATTTTGAAAACAAAAAGAACTATGGATTTGACATAAAATTTATTAGGAGAATTTTATTCTTGTAAAGTTTTTGTAAATCTTGAATGGCCGCCATTTTGAAACGAGTTAGGTTACAATAATGCAACTCAAATTAGCAACAACCTGAAATTAAAATAGCAACAATGCACCCAAATTTGGTTCAATCTATATTTGGTTCATAAAAACAATTTCGTTGTTGTAAAAAACACATACGGAGAGACTGGCAATGAAACGAGATAGTCCGCGGATTGTATTGTTTTACTCATGGTACAATATCCCGAAGTTTGTAAGGAGAGTTCGGGAACATCCTGTATATTTAAATAAGGACCTAAACTGGCGTCGCTTGTGCTATTAATTCGTGTTCAGAATAAATTATACATTATTAAAACCTGGCTTTCAAAACGGCAGGCAAAGTTCATTACTGTCTGCCAATAAATCCTGAATTGTAATTTTTTGCAATTTCACAAAGGGTTTGGGTCATCTTCACATTTCACTAAAATTGAATGAAATCTGTAGAACCGATTTTGAGAAATTACACGTTTTATATCAACCTCGTGGCAGATCTTTTACCGATAACTCATGATTTTTTGGAGAGATGGCAACCAATACGTTTTGTTCGCGTTTGAACAAAATTTGATGAAAATCGTTTGATCCGTTTTGAAAATACTTTAAAAAAAGATTTTTTTTTTTGTAAAAAAAAACGCAAGAGTGTACAGACAGACAACGAAATGAGAAAGATCTCTGGTGGTATTATGTTTCATTTTCTTTTTTCCCAAGGAAAAATAGCTCGAAGTTTGAAAGGAAAGTTCGCGAAACCCTACATACAAAATGATTGATACAATTAATTGTGCTAGCTGTTTAATGGAAAGTATTTGATATTTATAACAAATCAAATGACAATTCCACTCAACTGTTTATATTGTCTTATTTGGAGGTTACAAAATCTTGATACCATCAGCAATTTTTTCCCAATATGGCGACTAACTTTAAAATTACCTTAAAATACCAATTTTTTACGATGGTTTTAAATTTTACAAATAATTTTAAGACTTTTTTTTATTCTTGTGTAATTTTGTATAGATTTTATGCAGTTTCAGAGGCCCATTTTCTGCAGTTAAAACAGTTGAACTGAGATTAAAGTTGAAACGTGAATAGATAATGTAATAAAAATTACAAGAAAATTGAAAATAAACCAAATAAATTTTGTTACTCACGTTACAGCTATATTTGTTCACTAAATATTTAATGATCAATTAATTTTCACGATTCACGTTTTATACTAACAACTTGTGTTTTTCAAAAAACAATTTTTTACTTGACGGTTTCAAAATGGCCGCTTTATAAAATGACTAGTTTTAATTCCTTTGCTGCTAAGCAAGATGATATTTTAACTTTCAATGTAGAAAATATATCGGTAACAAAATTCTTGGTAATTTACTAGAACACACTAAACTCCATTTTTTAATTTAATACAAGTAAAATAAATCGTTCTTCAGTAATATTATACATTTCTGTAGTGTAAATATAAAAATTTATGTTTCAAAGTTATTTACAACAAATTTTTTTCCGCTCAAATTATGTCATTCTTTTCTTTACATTTATTAACCACCAATATTCGAATGTGGTTTTCTTTTCTTTATGGTCCTGTTCCAAACATCTCCGATCCTCCCGGGTCAATCCTCCACCACCTACGACAGTCTCCATCCCGCTCTCACCACGACAAGGACACACCCTCAGAGACCGAGCTACGTCAAGACCACTTCTAATACATTCGCGTTTTATAATAATTAAATACAAGTCCTCTAAATTAATTCATTATAATTAACTCGTTAACAGCTGGTTGCCTAGAGTGATGCTTGGTTAAACGGGGATAAGTGCTTTTTGTTCTCAGAAAGTAAGGGAACCATGTTTTCTTTGGTTAAGCCTATCATAGGTTATGGTGTACGCCCCCTTCCCCGATATTAAGAGCTGGTTAAATTCACCGCAGATTTTGTAAACCCAATGCGAGTACTCCTTCTTGCTTAACGTCTTATACAAAAATATTCATAGATCAAGAAATAACTGTAAAAATTATTTTACAACTACTGTACACTTGAACACAAACTTTCACATAATTAAATGTTTTATATATCATCTCCATGTAATTGTGATCCATGTATGTGCGAGTGGCCTTTTTTTTTTTTAACGGAAATTAAATGTAGAGAAAAATTGTACCTTCATCGATCGTTCGGGTTAGTTGCAAAGAACCTTATTTTATCTAACTTAATCTAACTCCACCTAACTCAATCTCACATAATCTAACCAAATCTAACCTAAATTTCATGGTAATGAAATACCAAACGGACGAGTTAAAACAACAGCTCTGTTCGATCGTATCTATATTTTGGAACACGCCTTGAAAACCGACACAACCTAACCTCAAATATTTGTTTTAATGTGATCTTCCTCCACTATACTATGACGATAGTTAAATGCACTTTCTTATCTCGCTACATGGTCGTATTAGTCACCCATTGTTAAATCATGTGTTGTTTAACAAACTGACAGAGCATTCACGGTATCAAAGCAATGGCGTGGCGTAAGCAGCCCTATTCACATTCAAATCTGTGTTTAATGCACCATAGTTCCTGTTTGCGACAATGCAGCGCTAGCGTGTTGTTGATTAGTCTCCATGTTTTGGTATAAACGGTTTCGTCTATATATGGAATGAGAAGAAGGGTCTAGAACAATGAAAATATTTAGAAATTTAATTTTTAATCTTTAAAACTTTTATGTCATAAGTAAAATAAGTGTCGGTTTAACTGTTTTTTTTTAAAGCTATTTACGTACTCCTTCGTCCCTCATACGAGTCGTTTTATATATTTTCGTTGAAGTAAGAAAAAAACAAAATTATGATTTTCTCAACATTGACTCCAACAAATGTAGCTTCTAAAGGCTCAAATAAAACGTATTGTTCTCCAAAAACTACCAGTTCGTATTGGTAAACGATAGAATAAACAGCCTTTTAAACTACATGTCTTTTTTTCAAATTCGGATTTACCGATTTCGTTGAAATTTTAGTGATATTTGAAAATTTATAAACCAAACGATTTGTGTAAAATCGCAAGTATTAAAACATCACGGTTCAGGAATAATTGGCAGATAACCTAAATGTACCTTGACAGTCATAATTTAAAAACTCGAGTTTTATGAAATACGATTTAAAATATTCAGAACTGCTTCAATAATATTTCAGCCCCCGTGGAAACCCAGTCGCCACACTTACAACAGGCCATAATACAATTTACGAATAATGATCGGAGTTCTTTTGCTCGCAATCAGACTACAATTTTTTTCTTTTTCTTCCCCCCCCCCGTTCTGGGCTGTGAAAGCCTCTTTCAGAGGCCTTACCGGCGTCGACCTAGAGATCTTTTGCCGCCCCAATTTCCTTCCTACACCCAATCAGTAATACCTGTCATCCTTATGAAGGAACAGATACTACCAATAGGGTTATCTAGGATGGTTTCCATCTCTTTCCCCGGCAGGCCTAGAGAGTATAGCCTGGCTCGTTCTAACGCCTCACACTCTAAAAGAATGTGTTCTGCGGACTCTTCAGCCAAACCACATTTCCTGCAAGTATTGTCTGCAGCAATCCCTTATCCTGTGTAGATGTTTTCTGAGGTGACAGTGGCTCGTTAAGAGCCCAACCACCCACCTCATGTTATCCCTTCTGAGAGAGATGAGTTGTTCAGCATGTTTCTTGCTTGGTCTGAATAACCTTTTTGCAAGTCTACTAGTAGTTGAATTCGTCCAGGCCCTATTCATCCCCTCCCGTATCCACGTATCAACCGCTGCTCTGGCATGTCCATAGGAGATCCCGACTACCGGTTCCGGGCAGACTACAATTACATCCTCCTACAGAGATTGCTAACTACAGTAGAGTGACAGGTTCTACGATTCAATCTGAATCGTTCTGACCGTGATCGTAAGTCCGTCAGGGATCCTGTAAGTAATCCTGCGCAATGAACACTTCAGAATCACGTGATCCTATCATATGATTTTTCTTACCTTAAACAAATAGCGAGTCTCTCTTTGCTAGTAATTGCCTCTCTATAGTTAGTGTCGGTTTTTCTAATATCAACATTGATAATTGACAATACTTCTTCAAACTGATCGGGAGTTAATTTAAAGAAGTTCTGAACCTATCTTCATCCAGCTCCAGATCATGCATCAAGTAATGGTATTCCCCAAACCTCTTCCGTTTTTTATTTATGGGATGTATTCATTTACTTCTTTTTGTTAACGAATATAATAATGCAAAGTCGTCGTCACTATCCCTCGTCAATTCGTTCATCCACGGAACAGAAAACCCGGTCTCACACCAAGGCATTGGCGGAAAAGACATCTTTGCACATGTAACAATTACACTTAATGATAGGTGGCACTTGACTCCTTGACTGATCCTCATGAGCGAATAAGTGGACGTTTGGTACGTTGCTGGGCGGTGTGAAAGGGACGCGTACCGGACGTCCCAAACGTTCCAAACGTCCAGGACGTTCAGTACGCCGGTGTGAAAAGGCCTTAACCGTGATCGTAAGTCCGTCAGGGATCCTGTAAGATCCTACAATTCGTCAAAGTCTACTCTGACTCAGATCGACCAACAAGCTCAACGATTCCTCCGGAATCCCAGTTTCCATCCCTACCATAAACTCTTGACGTGTGATGATGAAACGTACCTCACAACACCTTAAACTGATTCTGATGAAATGAGTGATCATGATATACTGGTGCTGTTGTGTTTTCCAGTAGAAATAAAATATGAAATGATAGTTACAAGTAATGTCTCAGTATGTCTCAATAACATTTCCGAGTTTTCTTTGTGTATTTTTTACCGTTAAAAAGTTGATATTAAAGATTACTATTTTTTAAAGTTTTGACTTTGGTTTCAAATCAACAATTTACAAAACAGACTTCTAGAGCATAATTAGGGTATCAAGGAAGAGATTAATACATCTGATTGTTTAGTTATCTCCTATTATTATTATTCTTTTTTTAAATCGAATTGTTAATCATTGCTCATTTTGAAACAGGGAATATAATATGCTATAAACCTACAACAAACAAAACAACAATATAAGGAAGAAAACCTACCCCCCACCACACCACACTTGACATGCAGAGACAAGTGAGAAACGTACGACAAGGTAACGGGAAGTAATGGGGTAGAGAAACTCCGTCATGCGCACACATTTATTCTTTAGTTTGTTGTAGATGTATAGTATTTTGTCTATATAAAGCCACGTCTAAAAATGCTTGTTAGTTTCTCTTCTAACATTTTTGTTTCCTTCTGTTTTAGGTAAGTGACGTTCAGTGCAAAGAATTTTTTTGTAAGTAGTCTACTCACTGTGCGTGTAAAATAGTCATTTGTTGGAATTTGTTAGGCGATAGAGAAAAAAAAATTGCCCTCTGTAAGTACATAAGTTCTTTTTATGGTATTTGTAATAGGTGAAATAACAAATGCTATCTTTCTGTAAATACATTTCTGTAGGGGAGAAAACCAATTCAACTGATGTAATATTAACATACAGGATGTTTCAAGAGGAAGAAGATAAGAAGTAAAATGTTCTATGTGCACTTTATTAAAAAAGTTTCGTTTTTCCTCGATCTATACGTTTGTGTTTTTTTTCATATTTAATAAATCAAGACTCATTTGATATAGGCACTTTAAACTGGGTAAACAAATATACATAAAATAAAGTTTTTACCTTTGTTTCCGTTAAGTGACCTCTTTTTTGTAATTGTGACGCGTTTCGGGACTTCTATTCCATCTTCAGACCCAGATATATTAATTTAAATTAATATATATAGACATTAAGTCTCTTGATTACCAATTAAGAACAAAATTGATCAAGTACAATAACAAGGTTTTGGTTAAATTTGTTTTTTTGTGGTTTAGAGTAACGTCTGCTAGCAATTCCAACTGAATCGCTTTATTTTTGGGGTTAAGGTAGGGTTCTAGAATTTTAGCGATACTGGTTAACGCCTAAACCCACTATAAGGCCCAAAAAGGTTATTTCAAGTCTGCCCATCCACCCATAGGTCACCCAGCTTTGTAAATATTCACTCACATTACACAAACACCTAATTAAGAGCAGAGCCGAGGTTGGGTGAAATCCATTTTTCAATTAAATTATCAAATATCGTGTCCTATTTAGGGCATTGAGCCTCCGGATAATACCCGACCGCCTTGCCTCAATTAATTAACCAGTCATTCTGGAAGTTAGAAAAAATTATATTTAATTTTAAAGTTTAAAAACTACACTGATATGCACAACACGTCCGGCTGCCTGAATTCTCTGTTTGACTGTGGTCTGCTCAACCTAGCTACACAGTCAGCTGTTTAACAGTCTGGGTTAGGCAGAAACATTCAATTTTTCAATCTTTTGAAGGTTGTAGCTCCTAAATGGTTGAGTTTACTGAATTCATATCAAGAATAAAAAAGGTTTGTAATGTTGAGTAGAATCCGGAAACACCATAAAATGAAGGACGTTCCTTTAGAAATTAAAGTTTTCTGCTATATTGTAAAATGAAGGACGTTCCTTTAGAAATTAAAGTTTTCTGCTATATTGTAAAATGAAGGACGTTTCTTTAGAAATTAAAGTTTTCTGCTATATTGTAAAATGAAGGACGTTTCTTTAGAAATTAAAGTTTTCTGCTATATTGTAAAATGAAGGACGTTCCTTTAGAAATTAAAGTTTTCTGCTATATTGTAAAATGAAGGACGTTTCTTTAGAAATTAAAGTTTTCTGCTATATTGTAAAATGAAGGACGTTTCTTTAGAAATTAAAGTTTTCTGCTATATTGTAAAATGAAGGACGTTCCTTTAGAAATTAAAGTTTTCTGCTATATTGTAAAATGAAGGACGTTCCTTTAAAAATTAAAGTTTTCTGCTATATTGTAAAATGAAGGACGTTTCTTTAGAAATTAAAGTTTTCTACTATATTGTAAAATGAACGACGTTCCTTTAGAAATTAAAGTTTTCTGCTATATTGTAAAATGAAGGACGTTCCTTTAAAAATTAAAGTTTTCTGCTATACTGTAAAATGAAGGACGTTCCTTTAGCAATTTAAGTTTTCTGCTATATTGTAAAATGTAGGACGTTCCTTTAGAAATTAAAGTTTTCTGCCTTATTGTAAAATGAAGGACGAACTTTTCATTAATACTCACTAAACGTAAGTGAAGTCCCATATTTAAAGTTTGCTTCAAATTTTGTAGTTTCATAGCGGGGGTTAAAATGGACACCCGGTATATAATTCGTAATTATCGTTTCACATGTCTCACAAGAGCTTACCTTATGCACTTTTACCAAGCCCAATTTTTTTTTTACCACGAGAGTTATGAATACAAAAATGTTAAACAAAATATTCTCACTTATAACTATCCAGTTTACAAAGTATAGAGTAAATTTGGTTATCGTAAAAAAATCGACCACCGTTTTTGGACTGATCTTCACATTTCATGCCCTCAGAAAACCGATTTTTAAGCAATATTTTGTAAAAAGTAATGGGCCCATAAAAAATCCGCTAACTGGGGAATTAACAAAATCGTTTACGTTTTTAAGTGTATAGATTTAACATCCATTAGGTTTGTTAACAACTGAAAAATTGAGTTTACACATTCCTTCAGATTTTGGTTCTTACAAAACTATAACTAACGTTAAATTTGGGCTGAGTTCACGACTTGTATGATTTAGAGACAACGCATCAAGAAACGCAGTGGGGGGTTAATGAGACGTGACCATCTGGCCCTGTGGAGATGCTGTTTTTGTCCAAAACCACATTCGAATGTTCGTGGTTAATAAATGTAAAGAAAAGAATGACATCATTTGAGCGGAAAATAATTTGTTCTGTATCATTAAGAAACATGTTTTTGTTTCGAGAACTACTTACAGCACGTGTTATCACAAGGTATGGATGGAAGAGTTTTGTTGTGTTGTTTAATTGATAATTATCGCTGAAGGGGTTTTTTTTATAGTGAATAAGGGTGTGACAATCCCGTGGGGGACTTAGCTCGATCTAGCCATCTTCTCTCGCTTAACCAACTATTGTTCTCTCCTGACCCTGACGCTATTATTTGAATGCTAGGGGTTTCTTTTTTTCTGGTGATGATCACCGAGAGTTTTTCCCCTTTATAACAACAAGAGGTGAAACCGGCAAAACAATTGAGCGATCCACTTTACTGTAGGCCTACCTAGAAAATCGTTAGCAAGTATTTCAGATTTTATTTCTGACTACATTGTTTTCATTTTTAGATACATATATCTATCGGAAAATGTCAATGAAAACTAATTTATAATTTGTAGAAATCAGAAAATTAACCGAATCTCAGCTAGAAGAGGTTCCCCCCTCCATCCTAATCACCTACATAGTTAGGTAATATAGACAATTTAAAAATTTTGTTTTCTACAAATAATGACTGTTGTTTATAAACTAATTCCCTCCGCAGTTTATCTTAACATTTCGATAAGAAACTTGCAAGATTGTAAACAGCTGCATCTTAGAGTCATTGTACTTTTTCTTACATAATCATTTTTATTTCAGACCATCCTGTACAATGTAATAAAACAGTATTCTTAACTACAAGTTGTTGGGCACCATCATGGTACTTACCCAGCCCTATCAGATCGTGTAAACGTAATGCAAATTGTTTCTTGGGTTTTGTAGGAAATGTTATAGTGTTGGTGTTTTATCCAGTAGGGTATGTTTGTTTGGACACGTTTCTGAACCTTGTAATTTTAATATATCATTAATTTCTTGTCGTCGGCTACATTCTAACACTCGCTTCGCTCGTATCATTCTCAAAGCTGTATATGAAGGATCCTCTGCTAACTGCGTTCCTGTAGGTGAACCGTCTATTACGGTTCTTGTAACTTTATTTTGAGAGGTTAGGATTCTAAATTACAATTTGAATAACACAAAATATAGAAGAAAAAGTTTGAAAATGCCCGCCATTTTTTAGAGTGGATAATTAGTTAAATATTTTATCAGGACTGTGATAATGAGGAAGTTGAATGAAGATTGGCGTTATGACCAAGTTTTAGAACTCGCTTGAAATTAATATGGAGTTGGAACATCTATGTGTCTGTAAGTCGTTACGAAACAGGTGATTTGGTAAACAAATTGATGGAGCCATCACGGTACTTACCCAGCTTTATCATACAAGCAGATCCTCCAAATGTAATACCCAAAAGTTGGTTTCTTGGACCTTGTAGGGAGAAAAAAGGGGTGTTACCCAGTAGGGTGGTTTGTTTAAAGCAGTTGTTACACAAGTTTACTGAACTTCATGCTTCGTAAATGTCTGCACACCCTTCACTAAAGTCAGTGCCTCAGTTTTATCGGGCTTCGTTGTAAAAGAACATTCACTCGCTACGCTCGTGTCGATGACAACCTTGCCGGATCTGATAGATACGAATATCACATTTTCTTGGGAGGTCAACATTCGAAATTAAATTTTTGACAATAACTTCGCTGTTTGTCTACCTAGAGAGGTGGGGTTGGAACCATTACATGCAGAATTGAAATCTGCACATTTTTACATTCTTTATTTAAACTCGCTACTGTGTTTATTTGTAGCTTAATTTAACTCACTTCGTAGAAAGATGAAATTTTGCTCAATTAAGTAAATCAGGTGACAATACAATATTTCGTTGTTACTTTTATATATCTCGATTATATTTGTTACATTTCGATAAAATTTTAATATATTTCAATTTACTCGTTATATTTTAATGAATTCTAATATACTTTGTTATATTATTGATAAATTTCCGTGTATTTAGAAGAAAAAAAAGAAGATGTTTGTAAAAAAGCACGTTAAACAAACATTATATAAGTTCAATAACACACAATATTTGAATTAAAGAACTGTTTTAAAATGGTTGGAATTTTGACATTTTCAATCGATTGTTCTGATTTTTAATAGGGTGCTACATGAGTACACTGTAGTCTTCGTTACCAAATATCATATTCCTATCTGAAATTTTGTATCCGCTATCATGCTTATATAGACGATGGAAGGACGGCATGGCGAAAATCACTTTGACATCTTCACGAAGTCACGAAACGTTAAGATTAGCTTTAAAACGAAGTCAAATTTTGTATACTTCGTATACTGGGCGAGTGAAAAGTTTATGCTTCTGTCCAGTACCAGTTCCGACTGCCGCAATTTCGGTAAAACTTTCTACTCAACAATTAATCCTCCAGTTCTTTCACAATCACTGAAAATACAATTAATTAGTGAATCCATACAAATCACGGATTGTTGTAAAGGAGGTGATAAAATACAACACGAAAAGGGGGACCGACTGAACATGGGAATTGGAAAACGATGTTGGAGCTAATCCCCCAGCAACGAATCTGAACATACAAGTTTGGAGTCTCGCCAAACGCTGATTTGATTTGATTTAATCTATATTTTATGTACCTCCATAGAATCCTGCGTAATAGCTGAATCTAATCCAGGATTATTGTAAATAGAGTCAATTAGAACAATTTATGGTTATATACAGGGGGTTTCAAAAGGAAAGGAGATATCGTAAGGAGTTAAAAATATATATACAGGGTGTCCCAAGGAAAGGAGATATCGTAAGGAGTTAAAAATATATATACAGGGTGTCCCGTAAGTAAGCTGCCAAACTTTAGAAAATAATTCTGTGTGTCAGGATAAAGAAAAAATTAGGATTTTTTTCCCCGAAAACGCTTAATTTTCCACATATCCGCCATTTTGGTTTAACAATTTTTTTTGAAAATCTAAAATATATTGAGTTTAGAATTGTAAAGGCATTTTGTATGTTACGTTTTATAAGTGTACCGAAAATAAAGACTTTATTTTGTATAATTACAAATGGCGGCCTTTTAAAATATTTAATATCTCGAAAACCATTAAATTAAAAAATTAACACATTACTAAAAAGTTTTTTTTTTTTAATGACAAACAAAACAGTTTTTGTGTTTTTTCTGTGGGTAATTTTTTTCCAAGTCTCAATTTTCGCCCTCTTTTATTTTTAAGGGGATGATGATCACGAGGTTTGTCTTTTGTGACGATGTCAAGAATAAAAAAGTCTTAAACTGTTGTGTTCAATCCGAAAAGACCACAAGAAATTATAAAGTTTGCCGTCATATTGGAAAATGGCTCACGAATTTTGAAATTCCAATTTTATGGTCACTAAAAAAGTGAGTTCCCTATAGTTTCAGAGATCACAATGGCGACACTTGAAATCTTGACCACTTTCTTGGTCGGGTAAAATTCAGTTCAACATCTCGGATTAGTTTAGCGAACATTTTAAAACTGTTTAGTGTTATTGTTTCATATATTTAGGGATTTTATAATGAAAACGTCTCAAATACATTTTGTGACGCCATTTTGTTTAGGCTCATCAAAAATATATTTCGCGAAGTCTATTAATTTTGTCTTTTTTATCCCACTTTAGTTTGACATGTCACAAGATGTGGGTTCCTATTTGATATTTTGCTAACATTTCTCATTTTATTCGTAGAGGAAAAATTCCTTCTATGATGAAAGAAACTTCAGGTGATATAGTTAACAGTCCCAAAAGGGTTTGACTTTATTTAAATTCATATAAAAAGAGGGTCTTTACTAACACACTGTATAAAAACTAATACACGACGTTTTGAAAGTTTAAATCAACGCTCGATATCAAGGGTAAAACGTACATCATAAAAAGAGAAAAACACTTACGTCCCCTTAGGGCCATGATGGAAACTAAAACTAAATCTAAAACCTAAGAAAAGAATTCAACCCTAAAACTAGCCTTGAATAGTCAAAGCTAAGACTAAATTCAAAAGTGATCAGATAATAACCACCACACACAGGCGAACACTACACAAAGTACCGTAAGCAACTTTTCTCTCCCTTGTGCTTTAGGTTAACACTTGATAGCGAAAGTTGATTTGTACTCTCGAAACGTCGTGTAATAGTGTTTTTTTTTATACATAAATGATGTTAAATGTTTGGTTAGTTTTTATTTTGGTTTGTGGATGATCGAGTGTAATAGTAATGTGCAAAAACTCTATGATTTTATGGTTTTATGATTTTATGCTACATTATCAGGCAAACTTCTAAAACGCTTTCAGTTGCAAATCTACATAAACCAATCACTCAAAACGGTAAAACTTCGTTTTCCAGACTTTAAACGATCCCAAATATTTAGCGTGTAATTTAAATAAACTGACAAGAGACAACTTCTAGTATACTGAGCGTTATTTTGAGGTGTTGTTGGAGCTATTGTTTAGTTTTGATGTATTATTCATTTCACCTTAAGAACAAAACGTGACTGTCTGTCCAGGATGTCACGTGACTTGTCTTTTATTGGTTGTTTATGTCTTAAGGATTCAATGCTTCTAAGACTTATTGTTGTTAATTATAAATTACATTGCTCCGTTAACCAGACAATGTGTAAATATTGTATAATATACACAATAGTGGAGGGAAATTAGTTCAAAAAATTGATGAGAGGTAATGTAACTGGGAAGTTGAATTTTTTTTGTACACAACTGAGTGAGAAACCGAAAAAATTAGAAAAATCGGATTGGAGCTTTGCTAGAAAAGTGCAAGTTTATTTTTAATGGATTTTCAGTGCATCCTTACATTATTTTTTAAATATCTTCGGCTTTATGGGTCGTAAAAAAATGGGGGGGGGGGAATTAAAAAAAATTAAAATACTCGGAAACCGAAAAAATTAGAAAAATCGGACTGGAGCTTTGCTAGAAAGGTGCAAGTTTATTTTTAATGAATTTTCAGTGCATCCCTACATTATTTTTAAATATCTCCGGCTTTATGGGTCGTAAAAAAATGGGGGGGGGGATTTAAAAAAAAATTAAAATACTCGGAAACCGAAAAAATTAGAAAAATCGGACTGGAGCTTTGCTAGAAAAGTGCAAGTATATTTTTAATGGATTTTCAGTGCATCCCTACATTATTTTTTAAATATCTCCATCTTTATGGGTCGTAGAAAAATGGAAGAAAAAAAAATTAAAATACTCGGAAATGAATATCGAAATGGTAACATTAAAGTAACTTCCTAACCTCAAAAAATTCGAATTTTTGGATATAAGATTTTTTTTCCCACACTAATAATCCAACAAATGGGGTGAAAATCATCTTATCTTCACAAAAATTATACAAAATATGTAACTTTACACCAAAAAACGGTGGTCATAATTGGAAAAAAAAAAAAAATTGAAAGCATTGTAATTTAATGACAAGTAGTCGTAGAGTAAACTTACTTTCTTTGGGGCTCCACCCCACTAGCATCGTAAGGGGACATCGTGAACGATGGATAGGATGGTTCAAATAATTCGGCTTGATCTCCAGACATAACACCCATGGATGATTACTTTTGGCGAGTTTTAAAAAATATTGTGTATGGTAAAAACACAAAGACGCTGAGACAGCAGATTAAAAATACGTTAATATGATTCCTTTAGCTGGGATATAGTCTGTCGCTCTGTATAACCTTATTTTAACATATATAGGTTTAATAAACAGAACTATGCAAAAGTCATGTATCCTTTTGATAAAATATAATTGTTCAAACTGTGTATACATTTATTTGAGTACATAGAGTGAGCTTCACGTGGTTTCAAATTATTCCCTGGATAGAATCGGTGCACTTTACGGCATCCATCAGCTGTCGGTGTTGTCTAACAGATGATCGCAATAAGCTAGAAATTCGCTATTTGTGTAATATAGACTTTTTGCGTAGGTTAGACATGCGTTCTATCTGATGACCTTGTATGCACTTCGTCAAGGTCAAGCTGTTCTACACGCGTATTTTATTTTTATTCCAACTTCTATAATGAAACAGTTGGTGTGGATATTACAAAATAACCAACAATTACGCTAATTTAACCTATAATCTAAAACTGACTTCTAAGAATAACTTATTACAACGACAAAATTGGTTACTTATTAGCGTCTTAATGGGAAAGTTAAGACCCGATACCATTAAATCGATCCGTGACCTTCAGAACACGTTTTTATTCCGATTCGTATTTGTAGTACCCTCCAACCCCCCCTCTTGTTGTTAACCTCGATGAATTTCTCGGCTATCATCGCTTTATACGAGTAGATGGACGCCATTATGGTATTTACCCAGCCCCATCGCAAAGTAATACAAACAGGTCCTCTAAGTATAATGCCCAAAAGTTGGTCTCTTGACCTTGTAGGAAATGTTAAAATTATATTGGTAGATCAGTCTTATCCAGTAAAGTTTATTTAAAACAGTTGTTACACAAGTGTTCTGATCCTAGTAATTGTGTATATTACTACATTCTTGAAGTCGGCTAGCCTCATACATCTGTATATTTAAAAAAGTTTCCATATAATTGTGTCAATTGTCTTGTCCAGTATCTCTGCCCTGTGTCGACGCTTGTGGGAATTCCTTGTCAGTTTTTTTTTTGGGTGTCAGAAGTTCTCTAATTATATTTGGACAATAACTTCGTTATTTGTCATCGTAGAGTTGGTAACATTGCAAGTCTGGTAACATTTAAATCCGCAAGTCTGGACCTGCGCATCTCGGAAAGTGTTTTAAAACTTTATTTTATTTGTATATACGAATTCAGTTACCATAGCAACTAATATAATAATACTCACTTAAACAGCTGATTAGGTACATCAGCTTTAATAATTCAACACAAAGCTAGGTTAGGCCTAGCCTAGTAACATTTTAAGCGTTTTATCTTGATTTTGGCCTAAGTGTTGGTGTATGAATATATATTTTAATATAAACTTGCTTTAAAAAAGATTCTCAAAAAATATAATTGTCTTGGAGATAATTTCGACTCTCATTATAAAGGCTAATTTAACAATTAATATTGAATCTGATATATTAGCGTGCGAAGCTAGTTTATCAATATATTTATTTGGAGTCTTTTCTATTATACGACCGCATGGCTCAAATTATTTTCTATACTAGTTGTTCTAACCTAACCTAACCTAACCCAGACCTAACCAGAAGTGTAAAGGTCATAAAAACGTTCACATGTAATTAGTTGGTGTTAGTGTGTTTTTCTATTTTGTATATTTGTGTATTTTGTGAAAAACAATAAAACCATTTATTTTATAGATGATTTCATCAATTGAGGTGAGAAAACGTACTTTATTATCATTCTGTTAGTATAGAAAATAATTTGAGCCATGCGGTCGTATAATAGAAAAGACCCTTTATTTGTACTTGATAATAATTTTTTGACGAAAAAGAACAGTTGTACAGTAGAGTATTAAACAAACAGTGAAAAATACACCTCCATTTTACGACAGTACTGTTAAAACGTGCATATTTAATTATTAATTTTTTACCAAAACTGGCAACATTTTATAAGTATTCCTCATAAAATATGAAGAAGGGTGTTTGTTATAGCATACTTCCTGTGATCCTGCCAGGAGTTCTTACAGGGACTCTGGGGAGCGGATGAGCACATTAACCGCGGCTCATTTCCGGCGCCTACATAGCTAAGCACTGACAAGAATAACACCTCATTGTAAAGACCGTTCGGAAAACATTCCACGTGTAGTGGGTTTCGTTGGCGTTTTATGTAGGATGGTTAGTACACACTGCACTGATATAAGTAAGTTTATTTTTAATTTCCTGGACATGGTAAGAACAAAAAAAAAAAATGGTGCAAAAACATTGGACAAACTTACTCACTGGCACATCTTCCAAAACCAAATATTTTGTGGGTGAAGATGAATTTACCTAATAATCTAAAAATCATTTTTGAAATTTTACCTTTCTACCTTTTATAGTTGAAAGTTTTTACTACCGTCCCAGGAATTTTTTTACAACCTGTATATCTAGGTTTTTGTACCTAATTTGTATTTGGTATATCTCAAAATTTTAAGTCGGTTTTAAACTTTATTTTGGGGTAGGCGTGAATTTACCTTATAATGTTCACTAAATGTGAACCTGAACTAAATGTTTTCCACCTTTTCAAGTTTAAAAGTTTTTAACCTTCCCACGATTTTTTTTTCACCCGGTATATATTAACATTTCAAAATGACGTCCGTGTAACTTTTTTGAACCAGTTTTTTAATAAACTATTTTGTATATAGTTTAAATTAACTTTTTCCCTTGTATAAAGGGGAAAAAACTTGTTGATCAACATCGCCTTATTAAAAAAATAAATAAATAAAATAAAAAAGAAGACAAAAAACAACTTAAATATCCCTAGCACTCGAATACTCTTATAGCGTCAGGGTTAGAAAAGAACAAGATTTGGTCAAAACAGACAGGATAGGAAAGATAAAAGAGAGGGATCTAAGACTAAATTTAAAAAATGTGTTGATCCAGCTGGGTATTCGGGATTGCTATAGGCTACCCGTACTCACTATAATTTCTCCTCTGGGGATTTCTGCACCTGTGGTGCATCCTTACAAAAAATTTTAATATACATTGCTAATAATACTAACCCTAGATTATAATTTTTAATTGTTAGAAGTTTTTCTTGAATATTTTGTTTTACATCCCTTAACGTGGGTATAAGTTTGGAAGCACGTGTCTCCCTCTAGCGAAGGAAGTCCGCATCAATCCTTATTTGACTTGGAGCAATATCCTCAGATGTGGGAGGCTTGTTTTCATTTCCTCATATAGAAAGGAAAGGGAGAAAGCTTTTCACAATAGACAACTTGCGTGCAATCAAATCCTGTTTGAATAGAAGTCTGTACAAAGGGAAGGACGAATAAACTGAAAGAGGGAAATGTTTTATTATTATGTTGTAAACTAAAATAGAAGGAATCTATGATTTCGTTTGGAAATTAATGAAAACTTCTGACTATTTACCAACATAAATGTTTATTTTATGTTTTAAAGAAAATTATATGATATGTTAAAAAATATAAGTAGATCTCTATCACGGAAATGTCCATTTTGAGTTGTATTTTGTTTTAAAACAGAAAGATTAGTTTATTGATGGGTAGGCAATTTGCAATACTGACGAGTTGTGCGGAAAGTATCTAAACTTTCTGCAGGCTATATAAAGACACATTGTAGACTGACAACTTCCGCCGTGGATAATGAGAGAGGCAATATGTTTAAATTATAAATACAGATGACTTTCCCGCATACAAAAACCAAAGCAAATAAATATTCTTCATTATGTCCTGGTAGATCCTAGTATAATTGTTCAAATTTAACATTGTTTTTTTCTTCCCTGAAACCTTTAATTTTTTAATTTAGAGACAAACTAAAAGTTGAGAAGAAAAGTAACTGATCAAACTATAATTTTTGGGTTTGTTCAAGTAGAGTACCGGCATTTGTATTTTCTTTTGACATAATAGAACAGACAGAACAGCTGAAACGTTGTTGGCGTGTATCAAGGACAATAAGTGAATGAATTTAACTCAGATTTGGCATGTAAGGTTTTACAATTCTTTCAATACGAATGAAATAATTATTGGCAAAATTTCAAAATGTGTTGTTTAAACAGTTTTACCAGGAACAGAAAAAATGTGGAACCAATAGAGATTTGTTAGATTCCTACTTATGTGGCGCCATAAAAACAAGGATGAATATCTATTTGAAACCATCTGGAAGGACATCAATTAATATTGGGCTTCAGAACAATAAAGTGTGTATTCATATATTATTATGTATAAAATTGGTTAGGTTAGGTTACGTTGGAATGGGAAATCTGGATGCCCCTGTTGGATTGGCGGTATTTTTTTTGAACAACCCTAGTTTTCATTTTATTTATATAGACAGAACCCCCATAGGCTCCACTATATTGGCTACTGGAGTGGCAATCCTGTGGGCCTACATGGATCTACAACTTTTTATCTAGAATATATCAGGATCCAAGAACCCTTTAGTTATGAATTTTTTAACATCTTTTGGAGTAGCTATGTAGACGCGTACTAAGGGTTTTTGAAAATGTTTTACTCCAAGGGTATTTTTACCCCTAAAGCTATCCCCGGATCCACGAAGCCTAGAGTTATGAATTTTTTAACATGGTTTGGAATAGGTTTGTAGACGCGTACTAATAATGGGTTTTGAAAATGTTCCACTCCAAGAGTGTTTTTTTACACTTAAAGCATATCTCTGGATTCAAGAAACCTAGAGCTATGAATATTTTAACATAGTTTGGGGGTAGATCTGTAGACGCGTACTATGAAAGAGTTTTGAAAATGTTCCACTCCAAGGGCGTTTTTACCCCTAAAACAAATATATCTTTGTTATTTGTGGGTCGATTTTGATCAAAATTGGTGTGTTGCTGTATTTGTTGGGCATAATTTATTTCCATAGCACCACCATTAGAGCTATACTAAAAACAATTATTTCTTTGTAAAACTATCTCAACAATCCCCAGGTGAAACTGGGAGCATCAGCTATTATTTCATAAATTTAAAGGAATATTAAATTTTAATCACGACATATACAGCGGGATTTATATATCAACCTAAAATATATTAAAGAGTTCTATCCAATATCCCTCAAAGGCTCATTATAGTGAGTACTAGGGTGGCAATTCCGAAGCAGCCTAGCTAGATCTACGCCGTTTTTGTTCATGCAGTCTTGTTTTAGTTCCCATCTTTCCTATTGTCTCTCTACACTAATGCTATTAGAATATTCGAAAGGTAGATGCAATGGGGTAATATGGGGCAATCTACGGTAACCCTAGTTTAGACACATCATGGTTTCTAAATATGATCCGTAGATTTCTTAACGCTTTAATATACAGGGTGTCCCACGAAGAAGTCGCTTTTGAATTTATCGGACATAAGGAACACTACAAACCTGACACTACAGTTACAGTAGTCTCAGATTAAGAGTTTGTCTGGTATAATAGGCGTGTCCTCCCTTCTATTTGCTTCTCTAACCTGACTTGACGGTACAACCCATTCCAAGAAAACTAGGTACACAAATTACTGCTTAACTACATTTAATTCTTAAAGTTTAATTTTGTAAACTTTTTTTCTCTTATTTACACCGATAAAAGAAACGAAAGTAGGGTAGGCGTTTACACAGAAGCATTCGAGGTCTTTATATTATTATTGGGGTTGTACCGCTGAAAGCAAACGCAACAAAGTGTGGGGACCCCTCTTTTCCTCTCCACCCCCAGAAACATTCCTACCTTGAGGATACTGTATGTCACATAGGTATGTAAAGAAAATATCCGCAATGGTTTTCGATAAGCTTACATACAGACAGAGACATGAGAGAGAGAGAGAGAGAGAGAGAGAGAGAGAGAGAGAGAGAGAGAGAGAGAGAGAGAGAGAGAGAGAGAGAGAGAGAGAGAGAGAGAGAGAGAGAGAGAGAGAGAGAGAGAGAGAGAGAGAGAGAGAGAGAGAGAGAGAGAGAGAGAGAGAGAGAGAGAGAGAGAGAGAGAGAGAGAGAGAGAGAGAGAGAGAGAGAGAGAGAGAGAGAGAGAGAGAGAGAGAGAGAGAGAGGGAAGGAGGGAGGGAGGGAGGGAGGGAGGGAGGGAGGGAGGGAGGGAGAGAGAGAGAGAGAGAGAGAGAGAGAGAGAGAGAGAGAGATGTATAGCTATGCAAATTTAGCTGCTTTACCATAAATAGACAATAATACCACGTAACAAGACCACTTCTGCTCATGCGCCAATATACCTTCTCGATTCCGTCCATACCCCCGTGTAATATTATAAGTTGGATGATTGAAAGTTCAGTCTCGCTTTCCCCCCGTCACACAATGGTGAAATGTCGGCCACTTATAATAAGAAATATTTCACAGCGATACAGAAGCAGTCGAGCGTAAACGTGCAACGTAACTGGGAAATCATTGGAGTGTGGAAACACGTCATGTGTCTCTGACAAGTAGGCGAAATGCTGCAAAAACTTCATCTCATGTTTATAATCAATCTACATTCAATGGTATCTATGTGTGTGACAAAATTACAGAGTTATTGTTAAACTATTTTAACAGCTTTTTTTTAAAAATACAAAGTCTCTTTATTCGTCTGTTTGTTTGCATAACCTCGAGAACTGCTCATCCGATTTTCATGCAGTTTGATTGCCTATTTAGTCGTTTTAGTCTTTGTTGTATTAAAATTAATCCGGTGATTCGCAAATTTATCTGTACAGGTAGGCCTAACACGAAAACCATAATTTTTCGTATAAATTTACTTAAATGTTGAAAAAATATTTTTTCAGTACAAAAATTGTATACGATTTGAACTCTAATGTAATTAAGGGCTCATTATTTAGAGCCTTTGAAAGGTACTTACTAAAAGTGACATAAAAGTGAATCGACTCTACAACCTTTTCAACACGTCTCTCCAAAGCCTTTGTTATTAAACGCTGAACATTATACAGTTTGCACATTCCGCACACATACACACGCCAATAACAATAACCATAAGCCTCGTAAAATTAGCCTGCCCAATGTCCCATTGAGAGTTTCATCACGGCCGCAGGGAATATTCCCTCCCCCTCCCTCGTAAACACCTCGTAAACTTTGAGTTTCATTTAAATTTAAGCGATTTGCTTTTATACATGAAGAAGATTACTTGAATGGGTTGTGGGGAGAAGGGTTAGTTAATGCCATACATTACGCATGCGCCAATGAATGTACTCGACCCTAAATTGTAGCTTTATTATGTTTCCCTAGAGGAAGGTTAATACTCTCATTACGCCCACCCTAATGTACCTGTTTGCTCCTTGTAAAATGATCGTGCCAGTTTGTCAGCACATGACATAGAATGGGATGGAACAAGTTGTGTGCTTAGAATAAATTTAAACCTTGAAGTTCTCGGTGTCATGTAAAAACAACATACTTTTTATTGTAACGACCAACCCTTACCCTCAGTATAGGGTAAGTTTGGTAAAATTCGAACGCTTTTTGACTGATCTTCACCGTTTTGCGGTCTCGAGAAGCTGAGCAAGTGATTTTCGACGTCTTGTTTGTCAGTTGTGGTCCGTGCGTAAGCACGATAGCTGCCACTAAATATACAAGCTATAAAGGAGGAGTAAATAAATTAAATTACAGGGAATCTCATTTCCGATTCACTGAAATTAGCTGTGAATTCATCCGGATTGTCTACTTGTATTATTTGCTTCGCCCCACGTTTTCTCTACAAGTATTCCATATATATCCATAGCCACTAACAATCCTCCCTCAAATTGTAGAAGGGTCATGAAAAATTATTTTATACTTTTTAGTCCGTTTTATAAACGTGGTATGTTAAATATTTTTTTTAAAATTTGATTTATTATTTGTATTTTGATTGTACCCAAACATACTTTTGGGAGACAGGTAAAATTCAGTTCAACGTCGAATGCTTCTCTCAGATTAGTCTAGCGAATATTTCATAAACGTAGAAATTTTTATTTCACATATTTTAAGCCGAAGCAAAGCCGTTTAAGACCGGGAAATTGATCTGTTTGGTCAGCGTGTGTGTGTGTGTGTTGGCAGTTTTTGCTGTGTGAATGGCGGGAAATTAGTCGGGTCAACTAGTTCCTTCCGGTTGTGGTGACATTATCAACTATGATTTTTTTAATTACGAGTTGCAAATAATACCAAAAAACCTAAAAGGATTTGAACTTTTCCAACATATTTACAAAAAACTTTATTGAGTGTTAGGGCGGATATTTAATTTGTAAGGAAAGGATTAGGTTAGGTTACGTTAGGTTAGGTTAGGTTAGCTTGGGTTAGGTTACGTTAGGTTAGGTTAGGTTAGGTTAGGTTAGGTTAGGTTAAGTTAGGTTAGGTTACTGACACCCTCAAAATTGATTTGCAGGTCTGCTCTGCGAGTCTTACTCATTGTGGCTATCTTTGTCACAAAATGTTTCTTCTGGTACTGTTTGTGATATAATTCTTGGCCAATTTTGTCAAAAAAAACTACCACATAGAAACCTGCACTATTCGTTTACCTAATCTTTTTTCTAATTGCAAATAAGATTCGTTTTAAAGAACGACAATCCTATAAGGTTTTGGTCTTTTCCAGAATATTTACTCAAAACTTAAGTGCAAGAACGATATTTGAATAAGGAAAGGATTGGTTTCAATTTAGGTCTAATAATCTGTACCACGTGGAGTTTAGACTCAGTACGTTAACCTGATAATTTTATTTACGATTTTCAAATAACATTTTTGACCAAAGGTCAAAAACATAAAAGGATACCATTTCCCAGCTGATTTCCATTTCATTATTTCTCAGGAAAAAACTCGAATGGATATTTGTTTTGCAACAAGGAAAGGATTAGCCCGCTTTGGTTGCTGACAAAGAATTTCCCCAATATAAACTGTTTGGAGAACGTTTGCAGTGTGTATTATTGTGTCACTCCGAGTTGAAATAGTTTATACGTAACGACACTGACGGAAGACGGGATGTTTACGTAACGTAAGTTGCAAGATACTCCAGACATCACAGGATCAAATACACGTGAGTCTAGATTCGAGTTTTATACAGACTTGTACCTAAGCACGATTTTACTTACAACAATTACGCTAGGAACATACAATTTGGGAATAAAGTGTGCTATTTTATCGGAGGTAATTTTAAAAAGTTTTTTTTTTTTTCATATCTCGTGTGTTATACAATTTATAACAGATAAAATTGGATATAAATTTGCAGATTTCAATTCTATGCTACCATTTCCACCTCTCTATTATGACAAATAGCGAAGTTATTATGCAAAATGTAATTTCTAACCCTGATCTGCCAAAACAAATGATATTCTTATAGTTACAAGATCCTTTAGAGGCGAGCGTAGCGAGTATGGGTTCCTTCACATATCTACAGTTTTGAGGTCACTAAGGCCGAGACACCGACACTTTTTAAAATATAAATCTACGAAACCCGTTAATATTAATCCGACATTAAGAAACTAGTGAACACTATTTTATAAGTTAAATAATTATTTCAAGTGAAAAATATACGACCTAGACTGGGAATTGAACCCAGGAATTTGGCTTTACGTGCCAATGCTCTACCAACTGAGCTAGCCTTGATCGTTTCCCAAGGAAGTAATTAAAAATACTAGCTTGGTAAAAAAGTGTATAAACGTTAAAATCAATACATACTGGGTTTAGAAAACCTGTGTAAACCAACTTACCCTACTGGATAAGACACCTCGATCTACCAACGCAATATAACCTTTCCTTCAAGGCCGATGAAACAAATTTTTGGGCGTTATATTTATAGGATCAGCGTGTTTATTTACTTTGTTTGAAACCTTTGAATTGTTTATTCATATATAATGTATACTAGTATACTATTGTTTACCGTATTTGTTTATAACAAACCTTAAAACAAATTTTCTTTCAAAATAGCTATGAACGTTTCGATTTCAAGAGACATCCTCAGGCTTGCTCATCGTTCACGAACACAAATTAACACATTACACTTATTTAAACACTTAAACACTTTACTTAATATTTTTTGGTTGTATAATGTGTTTAATTAACTGTTATATTTTCGTTACATTGATCCAGCCTGAGGATGTCTCTTGTAGACGAAACGGGCGTATCTACATTGAGAGAAAAATTGTTGAAGGATTGTTACAACACAGGCAAGGCATACAATACTATATATATATATATATATATATATATATATACAGTGTGAGTCAAAAGTATGGATATACCCTGTTAAATTTTAAATGGATAAAGATAGAAAAATGAAACTTAGAACGCCTTTCTAGGAAATAAAAGTGAACGTTTTAGTCACTATTACAACTTTGCTCATTTCCCCAAAATGGGATTTTTGGGGGGCAGCTCAAAATTTTTAAATATAAAGACCCATTAAGTGACACCTCATTTTAAAGAAGAAGAACAGTGGAAACCAGAGCTTTCTATCTCAACCCAGTACAAAATGGCAGCTGATTGAAATTAGGTAAAACTTCATTGAGGCAAAATATGAACATCCACATTCAGGTGGTAAATAACCCCAATAGACAACCAATGAGCTGCCATTTTGTACTGGGTTGAGATAGAAAGCTCTGGTTTCCACTGTCCTTCTTCTTTAATGAAGGACTTTAAAATGAGGTGTCACTTAATGGGTCTTACATTTAAAAATTTTGAGCTGCCCCCCAAAAATCCCATTTTGGGGAAATGAGCAAAGTTGTAATAGTGACTAAAACGTTCACTTTTATTTCCTAGAAAGGTGTCCTGACTTTCATTTTTCTATCTTTATCCATTTAAAATTTAACAGGGTGAATCCATACTTTTGACTCACAGGTGCCTCAATGAAGTTTTACCTAATTTCAATGAGCTGCCATTTTGTACTGGGTTGAGATAGAACGCTCTAGTTTCCACTGTTCTTCTTCTTTAATCAAGGACTTTAAAATGAGGTGTCACATAATGGGTCTTTATATTTAAAAATTTTGAGCTGCCCCCCAAAAATCCCATTTTGGGGAAATGAGCAAAGTTGTAATAGTGACTAAAACGTTCACTTTTATTATCTAGAAAGGTGTCCTGACTTTCATTTTTCTATCTTTATCCATTCAAAATTTTAACAGGGTGTATCCATACTTTTGACTCACAGGTGCCTCAATGAAGTTTTAAGTAATTTCAATGAGCTGCCATTTTGTACTGGGTTGAGATAGAAAGCTCTAGTTTCCACTGTTCTTCTTCTTTAATCAAGGGCTTTAAAATGAGGTGTCACTTAATGGGTCTTTATATTTAAAAATTTTGAGCTGCCCCACAAAAATCCCATTTTGGGGAAATGGGAAAAGTTGCAATAGTGGCTAAAAAGTTCACTTTTATTTCCTAGAAAGGTGTTCTGTGTTTCATTTTTCTATCTTTATCCATTTAAAATTTAACAGGGTGTATCCATACTTTTGACTCACACTGTATATATATATATATATATATATATATATATATATATATATATATATATATATATATATTATAAATCAGCGTGTATGACAGCTCACCACGAAGACCTCTTCAACTTGAATTAGACTGGATAGACAACACTCCCTAATGGTACTAGAGACAAGCGAAGCTTGAAATACTCAGACACTTTAGTCCTACCACATTCTGACGGATACTATTTTGATATTTGGAAACCTTCCAGGTGTTTTTTTTATTGTTCTCAAATTGCCATTGTCTGTCCATATGTAATGACAAGTCATGGATTGGTCCTCAGAGATCCGTGACAAATTGCCCTACTCCTTTTGCTGAACTGTCAAACATTGTAGACTATCCCATGCCACGACTTTGGTGACAAAACTGTTTTCTCAGATACAACTGTGACATCGTCATGGTAAGACTGGCACCATGAAATATGTCAGAGGCGGGATTTCATTTTTTTAATGGCACCAACGTGTTTTGTACTGGATTAGAATTTGTATTAAAAAGTCAACGAAAAAAAGATAATCTTATTACAAAAATGTGTGCTCTAGATTGATATCTTACAGTAAAAGTTTGAAGGCAGTCGCTTATCTTCTTATCAATTCCAAGCCAAAACATTCATTTAAAATTATTAAAAAAGTAGGCCTAGTTAGATATCTAAAAATATCACTCAAATAAATTCTTAAAATATAATAAAAATACAAGGAATTACACTATTAAATATTTTCACAGCCCAATCAGGATGAAAAAATAAAAATAATTTCCAAGGGATATTAAATGTTCCGTGAAAAATATATTAAATATATATTCAAATATATATATTTGAAATCTAATAAAAAAGTTATGAAAAATGATAACAAACTCGACCTAGGTATTAGAACATTTAATACGAACTTTATTAAGAATGGTTTACATTGTGACTGCGACTTTTTATTTAGACAATTTAGAAGGCAAGTTTTAAGCTGTAATGAATACATAAAAATCACGTCAGTTATTAGTCAAAAATTGAAAAGGAACTGTGGGATGTCTGAAAAAAAATATATATATATATATACAGGATGTTTAGTAAATATAGTCGCAAACTTAAGTGGTGGTTAGATTGGCAACAATAATTAAAAAAAGTTTCTAATAATATATGTCAGAAAACGCTTCATTTTCATCTGTTGCCTATTTTAAAAAAAGATAATTATAGCTTATCTTGAAATAGTTTATCAGTATATCAAAATCAAAATTGAATCTTATAAATTGTCAACATGGTGACTTTGAATTTTTTAATGTTGAATACATCTAAAATCTCTAAAAATGTAAACGGCCACCATTTTGAAAATTTATGAGATAAAGTTTTGATTCTTGTTTGTATAAAAAATGTGGATATCAAATTTTTACTCGAAATCTATATATTTCAAAAATTATATGTATATTTTTAACACAAAATGAACTACAGATTTAAAACGAAGTGTTATCAGACATATCTTTATAAGAATTTTTTGATCATGGAGGTAAATAATTTACCACCATTTAAAGTTTGGCACAACATTTTCTGAACATCCTGTATATTTATAGAATTAAATCGGTAAACACTGATTTTGACAACTCTTTTATAACTGTCCTGAAGCCAATTTTGGTTTTATATCCATAACTCAAGAACCAGCAATTTTGGAGAAAGTGGCGACTATTTGCTTCAGTCCTTAGGGGTTACTCTTACAAAATTTGATCAAAATCATTACTCCTGATTTTGAGAAAATCGTATTTTTAAATTTTTATCTTATAGCAGCTACCCCAAGTCTTGAGATATTAAAAAAAAGAAGACTTATTGACAACATAAACAGACATCATTCCCCTAAAACACTTTTTTGGTTCAGGGGTCTAAAAAAATATATCCCAAAAAATCTATACTTTTCTTTTTTGTCTAATCGCAAAACTTTCTCTATACTACGTATATGTGAGAAAGTAACTTTTTAAAAGTTTTTTTAGGAAATTAAACAAACATAAAATGTAATAAAACTGTCGAAAAACAATTCTTGGGAGATTTCTACCCTGATTTTTACTGACATTTTCTAACCATTTGTAAGAAATCACACTGTCACCACAATTACAGCTATTACATATTTGGTATCAATAGAAAATTCGCTACGATCGAACAGTTATTTAACCAACAGATTGTTAGTTCCGGAAAATTTATACGGTAACAATAAACTCAGTAATAGGAAAGTTTAATCACGTGATCAAATTTTAAAAAAAAACATAACAATAACTAATAAAATTTTACAACACACTATAACTATTAATAGGACAACAAATTGTGTTTGCATAATTTAAAATTTATTTTGTTTATATTAATGTTTTCAGAACATATAGTAGTTGTAGAATGATTGCGAATGTTTTCGCATTGTACAGTAGTATGAAAGCTAGTGGTTTATTCGCTCTGCTAACCATATTCACCAAACACAAGCAGTAGTTGATAGTCTTCAGTTGGTTACAGTAGGTTCTGTGTTCTGTTATTTAGTGAAATGTGTTGATTCAAGTTTTAGTTTGGATTATGTTCGGGCTAACTAATTCGGAAGAACGGATGGCATTCAAGGGTAAAGTAACTTTTGTATATTTAGTTGGAACATCTGTTACCTATCAGTCATCTGTTTTGTTTTTTTTAAAAATTGTATCTACATTCCAAGGGCATAGTTTAGTGTACGAGTTTAAATGACAATACATTTGTAATCTGATATTGTACCTCACGACAATGTTTGATTATTTCTTCTAAATATTTAGTTTCCTACACGGAAATGCAATTTTAGGTTAGGAAATATATTTTATTTCTTGGGGACATAATAAGTTACTCAATACGGGAATCGAATTTAGGTTAAGAAATCTACAAATCAAAAAATTCATCCTGTACTGTTTATACAAAGAAAATATCGCAATTTTATTAAGTATTTTTGGACTCATTAACTCTTTTACTTATAAAACCCTTTGTCCGATTTGAAACACTTTTCCCTTTGTTATTTTAAGCGAATTTCGAAAGAAATCATTGACCTATGTGTTTATGGATTGTTTTCAAAACAATTGGTAAGAAGTTATTTTGAAAACTATCATTATAAAACAATATTAGGCCTAGGCTTATTTATATTAATTTGTCAATTTAAAAACTAACAAAAATCAAGGTGAACAATTCTAACCTCAAAAATAAATGACAGTTGTTGATCTTGCTAAAGAGTTTTTATAGAATCTAAATTTCCGATTATGTCTTAATTGGTGAAAAATAATTTTAAAATTTATGAATATTATGGCTACCTCGAATTTTTATCAAAAAATAATTTAGAAAATTATTATATTCAATTAGGGATTGTTATTAGGGGCCTACTTTTTGAAAACTGCCATTATCAATTACTCCGTTAGGTTACAACTGATTTTGTAAACTATCAATACAAACTTAAAGGCCTGTTTATGCTTTGCAAAATTTCATTTGGGCGTTATTGTTTTAAGATCTTCCAAATTTTGCAGATTAATTGCCAGTGTAAATCTGTTGCTCATTTGAAAATTTAAATCTGCTTAATCTACCAAATTACCATGCTACTGTGCCTAGGCCGTAGTTGAAAATCCCGTTACCGTCGTTCCAATCAGAGTTCGCTATTAATTTTTGTAGCTTCCCAATTTTCCTTAGTTTGGTCAACTCTGTAAAGTTTGAGACCTCATGTAGAGATGGAGAGAGACCTCTCGCTCATGAAGTCAGAGTCCATTATAATAGCCAAGGGCTCGTACTAAATTAAGTGTTTTATTTTAATTTAGCCTTTTATCTTATGATCAAAATATGTGGAGTAATTTTAGTCGTCTGTGGATTGGTTTGAGAGTTTGTTCCTTGTTGCTTAAGGGCGTCTTCGCTTTATAAAAACGTAGAAAATAAAATGAAGGACACCTAACCTTCGAATACTATTAGTGTAATGGTCGGAGGAGAACAATAGTTGATGTAGAAAGACCTGATAGGAAAGATAAAAGATATGTATCTAATACAAAAAAGAGTGTAGATCCAGCTAGGTACCTCGGGATTGCCAAGCCCGTACTCACTAGTAAACCTCTGAGAAATTTAAAAAAAATTCGGTGACGAAACTCATTAAAACCACAGAACTCTGCCTAGAGGCTTTCGCTCCTCCTTCCCCCCCCCCTCTACCAATTTTTAACAGTTGTTCTTCATTGAGTTTTCATTTAATCTAATCTGTTTTTAATTTTACTCTAAATTTCACTTGTATAACTTAATTAATTAAAATTTGTATCCATTAACAATTAAAATAATCATGTAATACTTTCGAATTGCACAAAACCACTGTTCGAAGTGTAAAACATTTCTATTAATACAACTTGTAATTAAATTACCATAAATCTTTGAATTGATGTAATTATTAGCAGAAAAAAAGAACGATGGCCTATACAATTTCTAAGTGTCTTTGAAACTGACTGTACCAAACATCAATGATTGTATTTAGTTGTTAGTACAGTCTGTAATGTAACTTTTCTAAGTAATACAGCTGGCTGCAATTGACTCAAAACTTTTTACATTCTATCAAGGGATGTGTTTGTTAAATATATTTTCTACCCAAAAATTATATTAGGATATTACCGGGGGGGGGGAGGAGGTCCCCCATTGTTTAAAAAACACAGAAATCTAAAAAATAACATTGTAAATGGAAAGACTATCATATTTTAAGCCTTGGTAATTTTCATGAAAATGCACGTTTTCCAAGATGTACATTTAAAATTGAGAAATCACTTGATTTAAACCAGTTTACATAACTCAAAATCTATTCTAGTTACATACAAGAAAGTGGCGATTTTACAAAAAAAATTCAAGTAACCTTTTTTTTAGAAGGTGCAAAAAATTTTTGATTCCAATTTTTAGTCCATGTCTTCCAGTTTTATTCATTATAAATTATTATTTTGTTTAAGGATTGTTTAAAAGAACCGATCTAACAATGAGAATAATTTTATTTACTTATTTTGTATCAATTTTAGTTACAAATAATGTAAAAGATTCACATTTTTTAGCAACTTATTTCATAAGTGTTCTGTACAATTTGTATTTCTGTTTAATATTATTTTAAAAATTAAGTTACAATATAATCAATTTCAGAGTCACTCGCCACTGAAGGGCAACATTTCAGATTTGAAACCATTTTAGTTCTGACGGTCCGACGTTCGTTTCTGGGTGTCCAAAAGTAGAAACATTTTCTTTTACTGGTTTTGCAAGAATATCATCATCATCATCTAGTTTATTAGCATCAGAATTTTTGCACGACCTTCCACTCCAATTAACACAGGCATTGCTGCTCTTACAAAACAATTCGGATTTTTATGGAATAACCTAGTTAAACAATCCGGAAAAACGTTCATAAATTATTTAGTTTGAATTAAAATAAACTTATAAAACTAACCTACAATATGTAGCTGTTGAAATATGGTAGAAGTACATAAAAATAATCTTTAAAATAGATTAGATTATACGACTAATACATACATTTCTAATTACCTACGTAATCCATAATGAAATAGGAACTCATAGGCTTCAACACGAGTTTCATCAGAATTGTTTGAAGTAAACTTTGAGGAAGAGGGTACCTATAAAAGGAAGTAGCCTACTTACAAAAATAAACTGTTTCAAAACTTTGAAATTTAATCTTATATTTTGGGTTTATAGACAATTTTTGGAGTGACAGCAACAAATAGTTAATTGTGATCCTTAGGAGTTACACTTTAGAGTTTTAGCTGAATTTAATCAAAATCGTCAGATGATTTTGAGTTTTAATCTTGTGGCAACTATTTTAAAATTTTTAGATATAGAAAAATGAATGTAAATTCCTGAAACTTTGGTCATATTTATATCCACGTACAAAATTTTCAAAGTATTTGTTTGATCTGTAGAGGACCTTTTTTTAAAAACTATTTCGGTAATCTTAAGGTTAACAAAAAAGAGAATAAAATAAAATAAAGCTCTCAAGCCTTCGAATACTTTAATAGCGTCAGTGTCGTAAAAGAACAAGAGTTGGTCAAGAAAGACCTGAAAGGAAAGATTAAAGAGAAAAATTCCAAGGATAGATGAAAAGAGAAAAACCCGAGGGTAGACGAAGAGAGAGAAACTCAAGGCTAGATGAAGGGAGAAAAACTCAAGGATAGACGAAGAGAGAAAAACTCAAGGATAGACGAAGAGAGAGAAACTCAAGGCTAGATGAAGGGAGAAAAACCCGAGGCTAGATGAAGAGAGAAAACTCAAGAATAGACGAAGAGAGAAAAACTCAAGGATAGACGAAGAGAGAAAAACTCAAGGCTAGATGAAGGGAGAAAAACTCAAGGATAGACGAAGAGAGAAAAACCCGAGGCTAGATGAAGAGAGAAAACTCAAGAATAGACGAAGAGAGAAAAACTCAAGGCTAGACGAAGAGAGAAAAGCTCAAGGATAGATAAAGAGAGAAAAACTCAAGGCTAGATGAAGAGAGAAAAACTCAAGGATAGATGAAGAGAGAAAAACTCAAGGCTAGATGAAGAGAGAAAAACCCGACGCTAGACGAAGAGAGAAAAGCTCAAGGCTAGATGAAGAGAGAAAAACTCAAGGCTAGATGAAGAGAGAAAAACCCGACGCTAGACGAAGAGAGAAAAGCTCAAGGCTAGATGAAGAGAGAAAAACTCAAGGCTAGATGAAGAGAGAAAAACCCGACGCTAGACGAAGAGAGAAAAGCTCAAGGCTAGATGAAGAGAGAAAAACTCAAGGATAGATGAAGAGAGAAAAACTCAAGGATAGATGAAGAGAGAAAAACCCGACGCTAGACGAAGAGAGAAAAGCTCAAGGCTAGATGAAGAGACAAAAACTCAAGGCTAGATGAAGAGAGAAAAACTCAAGGCTAGGCCCTAGGTGAAGAGAGAAAAATTCCAAGGATAGATGATGAGAGAAAAGCTCAAGGCTAGATAAAGAGACAACAACTCAAGGCTAGATGAAGAGAGAAAAACTCAAGGCTAGGCCCTAGGTGAAGAGAGAAAAATTCCAAGGATAGATGATGAGAGAAAAGCTCAAGGCTAGATAAAGAGACAACAACTCAAGGCTAGATGAAGAGAGAAAAACTCAAGGCTAGATGAAGAGAGAAAAACCCGTAGAAAAGATAGGTAGTAAAATTATAGATATGTTTAATTAAAAAAACAAACAAAAAAACATGTTTTTGTTCTAGGTGATGGCACGAAAACACTTTTATGTAAATGTAGACTTTGAATTTTTAACTTACCTACACTTCAGCTTTTGAGGTTAGTCTTAACAAAAAATGTATAGAAACAAAACTTTTCCAACTGTGTAAACAATAGGCTTTTATAAAACAATAGGCCTAATAAACGTTTATATAAAATACTGACATAATAAACAAATTAATATCACAATTAAAAGCGCAGTAGGCGTAAGTTTTTCTTTCGAATTACAAAGATCCTTTCTACACCTGCAATGAGTCATAATTTCACCACTCCTTAAAAACGTATCCTGGCATCCTTTTTGTTTTATATCCGGATTACCACATTTCCTAACAGTATGCTTCTGTGTAACGAATTTGTCGCAGTAATGGAATTTGTAATCACATTCACCAGCAAAGCTCAAATCGTTCTTCCATTCCGAAGTTAGACAATCTTGATCACTGTTGTTTCTTGGTTCACATATATAGCATTGAAAAGAATTTGAAGTATTGATGCATATTTTTAACAATAAAAATGCCAATGACGGGATGGTAATTGTTTTGAGTATGACGAATAACCGATCATAGAACATTTTATTAATGTTGTGTAGATTGTTTTGAACTAAGCAATCTCTCAGTGTGTTGTTTTAATAATGAAGAAAACAGCTGACAGATGGTGTTTGTTTGTTGTAAGCTTGTAGGCTGGTATGGTAAAAACTTTGGATCACTAAAATTATTAATGTTCCTAGTCTAGTAATTATTTTGTAAAGCGTATTTTCTCAGTTAAGAATTAGTAATGGTAATAATGTTTTTTTTTTCAAGATAAAATACATAGTCATAAATACGTATTTCTGGCTAAAAAATACCAATTTGTTAAATCCAGTATTTGTTTAGAAAAAGCATATTTCGTTTAGGCCTATCCAAATCAAATCATGTAAAACAATTTTATTATGGTACTTAACCATCATACAATCTAGCTTGCAATACAATGATATATTTCAAATGTAATGTTAAATAATTGTAAAGGGGATTTATCCAGTAGGGTGAGTACATAAGTTAAAAACGGTTTTTACAAGGTTTTCAGAACCTCGTAATTGTGCAGATCACTACATTCTTGATGTCCGCTAGGTCTTAACTGGCTCGTAGATGTGTCTATATTCGCTTCGCTCGTCCTAGTGGGCCTTGAATATGAAGAGACTTCACTCGCTACGCTCGCTTTAGTTCAGCCCTTCTAGATCTCGTCTTTATATGAATATCGCATTTTCTTGGGTGGTCAGATTTCGTAATTACATTTTAGACGATAACTTGGCTATTTATCATCGTAGATAGGTGGGGTTGGTACCCATTTTCAATATTAAAGATTATAAACGCTCTGCCATTTTAAAAATTTCCAAAATAAACTCTTGTTTTCTAGTATACTGGTTTATGTAAATTAGTAAATCAAATCTTCACTCAATACCTTGTATACTTCCATAGATGTTTCTTTTGTGAAACACAAAATGGCCTACAGTAGAAAAACGAATCATTCCGGACCAGTCTTTATATCCCAAAATATTGCTGTGGAATTTTGAACCATTCTATATAAAAAAATATTATTTTGTTTTATTCCATATAATTACGAACTTTACTTTGAAATCTCAATATTAGTAGTTTGTGAGATAAAATATAACCTATATTCTATTTTAGAAATGATATTAGTTCGTTACATTTGGTGGGGGGGGAGGTGTTGTACGCCTAGAGTTTCCCAGACATCAGATGAGATGGTTGGAACATAAGCTGAATAGTTAATTACAGTATAATTATTATAGAGCATTATTTATAATTGACCTGATTACGGCTAAACTATGTTCATTGATAAATAACATAATCTGGTAATTGTGACCTACAGACACTAATTTGTAATGATATAAATGAAAGCTTAACTGTTTAGATACATATTCGAGTCTATCAGTTACCGACTTTATCCTTGTTATCTCTGTTTCTTAGCGATTACTATTGTTTCCTGTCCTTCTCTATTGTTCTCTTTATGTTAATGACAGATTCTCGTTTTTCGCTACGTAACCGATATACAAAGTAAAGAACAAGTTTCACAAAAAAAATGTCGCCTCAGGAAAGAGAAAAAGTGATTTTCGACAATTCCTCGTCTGGAAACACGATAGCGTTCACAAAAAATTAAAATAGAAACATGAAGTTTTGTATAAAGAACTCTAGTGTTCGCTGACATAAAATCCTATTGAATTTAGAAAAATCTATATACAAAAATCGCGGCCATTTTAAACAGTTTTATCTTCAAGTTATAACACGTTGCTCAATTTAGTTAGTACGACCTTGGTAATCCCGAGAGAGCCATGCTGTGTTTACACGTTTTTATGTACAGTAGTATTGGATTAGATCCCTCTCTTTCATCTTTCCGATCCATTCTCTCGACCAATTCTTTTTCTTTTCAGATCCTGACTAGAGTATTTCGAAGGCAATGGGTCGTTATTTTATATATTTTCCGATGATGACCGAGAGGTATTTCGCCTTTAAAATATGTGTTACACGTTAAATTAGATAAAAATGAGCAAATTTCAATTCTGGAATGGTACCATTCCCACCTCTCTACGATGATGACCAGCGAAGGTATTGTCAAAATTGTAATTTTAAACCATAACCTACCGAGAAATTTTGATATTCGATTAGTTACGAAACCCAGAATGTTCCGAGTCACTTACACGAGCGAAGCGAGTGGAATTTTTTTAATTTTATACATCTACAAAGCATTTTAGAGCGTACGTCAAGAAAGTAGTGTTATATACAATTACGAGGTTCAGAAACCCTACTGGTTAAGACCTTAATACAATTTAACATTTCCTGCAAAGCCCAATTTTTGGAGCTTATATTTAGAGGATCTGATTATATTAATTTGTTTGATGGGGCTGGGTAAATTATATGACACACATAACACAATTCTCACAAAAAATACGCCTAAGTATCAGACGCGTTTCAACGACAAGGTCGTCCTCTTCAGTGATACACGAGCTACACCAATCAAACTATAACTTATAGTTTTATATAGTTATAGTTATCAAAGTTATAGTTTGATTGGTGTAGCTCGTGTATCACTGAAGAGGACGACCTTGTCGTTGAAACGCGTCTGATACTTAGGCGTATTTTTTGTGAGAATTGTGTTCTGTGTGTTTGTTATACTGTATAAATTTTCTCATAAGTCAAGCTCAACATTTAAAATATGTACAATTTACAAACAAAATTGTTGATGTAAAATATTTTCCCCAAAAATGATTTACCATATGCAATGCTCATTGCTACAAATGTCGGTAAATTACGGATGGTCGGAGATGCACTATGATGGCTTTGAATTGATTAATTCAGGAGAAGTCCGGATCTCAGTAACCCACGCCGTAATGTTCAATCTGAAGTAATGAGGCTCTGATGGAAATGACCTAGACTATATTGGTAGGACTCATCGCCATTTTTAGCTTGAAATCGCTGTTTAGTCTCCATGGGCGTGTACGTGAGTGTCTCTCTATTATCGGTTTTCTTCATATATCGATTTGTAACAGACGATTGCCAATTATTTTTGTAATATTTTCTTTGAAAGTACAGTAATTTAATGTCGCCTATCGGTGGAGGCTTTGATAATGCTTCGGCTAACAGGAATTTCGAATTTGGAAAGCAACAAATTAAGATGTTATAAAAGATGGTTTTACAATGGAACAGTTATTTGTTGACAATTACAATAACAATTACTAAAAAAGATAAAAAATTAGTTTAAGGTTTTAAAATATTTACGTTGTACAAGATTGTTTTCATGAATTACAATTACTTGGTCTCATGTTTCTAGTCTGTGGGTTCTTTTGATAAATTGATACAATGATGAAAACATAGATGGACGAATTGTTTGATATTTGGAATTGATAGAAGTGGGGAGTTATAAAGGACGTTACCACTCATCAAGGTATCTGTCCATCTTGGATATAAAACTGTCTTGAATGTAATTTTGGAAAGTTGAAGATAGAATAATATTAACTTTTCACTTTTTGAACAAATTGGAGCTTAACGTTTTCTGTTTCTCCTAAATGGAGAAAGGATTAACCAAATCTTGTTTTACAATATTATGAATTATATAGGTTTACTTATGGGTAATGCTGAAATTGGCTTGATTTATAAGTTCATCTTCTTTATCTTGTACATTTCTTTTGAATATTTTCTTGACTAAAACACAAGATTCTGGTTCTTTTTTAGGGGGCTAAGCTAGTCTTTTTTGTCTTGATTCTATTCAGTAGTGCTTGTACCACTTAAAATTTGATTGTAAAGTCAGAAAGTAGAGTTCTTCTTCTTTGCATTTAGTATTTCAAATTATTTGAGGTTTAATTATAGGTGGGTACTTGTCAATACTGTATTTGTAACGGAATAATGCTTTATGGATGTGAATACAATTTGTAAACATGATTACTTTGTGATGATTATGTTATTATTAACAAAACTTATATTTTTTAATTGATGAATGATTGGGGCGTTTATTTATTCCACGATTATTCTCAATTATAAATTTAATGACTTTTTTTTTTTACAAATTTCGTAGGATAAGTGGAAACTCTTCAAAAGACAAAAGGAGACATCCTATCTTCCCAATAGTGTGAGATTCTTACTCGCTAAAAACGACCTTTCTTCCTGTTTAGTACCCCTATCAGTACAAGGAAAAGTCATAAATACATATTCTTAACTATAACCTACACATTTGTTAGATGCAGTATTTGCTTAGAAAAAGTATTACTGGCTACTCGATACTGAATGTAACTGCGTCCTGGTGGCGACAGTGTGGCTCGTGCTACTGCAGTTCACCTTTTGGTCTGAAACAGCTAAAAAGCAAGAAGTTACACTTGAATATGTAAGCCATGTAGATGGCTTTATGGACCCAAATGAGAGATCAAGGTCGGCCATGTGATTAAAGACAGGGGCAGTCTGTGTTTATCAAATGTTGTGTCGTATCTGTGTAATGAAGATATTAGTGTTGATGTTGGGTGTGCGTGGACTCCCTTGTAGAGATTAACTGCTAATCGTTGGATGTGTTGTTTGATTAACGGTACATTTAAGTTTTTATGTAAGGTCCTAACTCTGGTGCATCTTGGTGTTTTAAACTATTTTAAAACCTTGCTTTGGAATATGTGTAGTCTGCGCCTGTGTGTTTCCAGACGAGCAGAGCGTATATTTACCACATTACGGACTGTCCATGATTAACGGCCCCCGTGGTATAGCTTGGAGGCGCTTGGAGGGAGGGCGGTCTGGCTTGGAGTGGAGGTGGTTCGTCAAGAAACGCACTGACGAAAGGACGGCGGGACACTAACTCACTCGCTACCCCCACTACTAAAAAATGACGGAACCTGTTTACCCGATGAATGTCAAGCGCCACTACATACCAAATGACCTCTAGCTAGACGCCACGCTTACTAAATTTATCCCGCCATAATAAATATAACACTACTGAAAAGTTAAATTCATGAAGCGGTTTGGTGGAATCAGTTTGATGACGTCGGAAGGTGAAGGGTGGTGAAATAATAGGAATAATTCCTTCAGCTTGGTGTGATATCCGCGTATCATAGATTGCAATCGTTAGAGCATTATACTCTATTCAATCGGAATCTCAACCGTGATCACGTATGTAACAGTGTTTACTGTTACAGTCGATTTCTTTAAAATAGTAACAGAGTCGCAAGCACGATCAAGGATGGCGTTGACCTTCGCTTTTTATTAAGCTAACACGTTTTTGACCGACTCTCTACGCTTAATTTGTGTTGCCATGGTTACAATAATAAACTTACCTTAAGATCTATTTCCATTTTTAGGGGTGATGCAATATTGCATCATATAGAGAAATTATCCGGGAAGTTGGTAGTCCTGATCGTCTTCCTTATGCAATGAACAAAGTATTGTATAAGAAAGGAAATCCCTCCAGGCAGGCCAAGGTAACGCATTGTTAAAAACAAATAAACACTTTGCTTAATGTCCTCAATGTTATAACAATGTAGTTACTTGATGGCGACGTTTGCTCAAGATAAGGTTTATCGTAGTCGTTTACCAGTCTTATCATAATTCTAGTTGTTATTACTGTATAGTTGTACTTAAACCTTAATTCAATTGTTTCTAGTCTTACTGTGTATATATAGAGAATGTATTGAGTTGATGAATTTTTCGTATTTTTGGTTCCCCGTTAAATCGAAAAAGAGTACAATTCCTCTACGTCAATAATGGTTTATAAGGTAACTTTTACCCGTTAGTTGTTTTTGGATTTGAAATTATCGCACGTACAATAAAATAATCTGTAAGATAAATTGACAAGTTCAATTTTATATTGGCTAAAGAGATTTTTATTTCATTTTCTTCAAATTTAGCTCTCTATATTCTAGACAAAATATACTTGTCATCTAAATGAAGGCAGTAGAGTTATTGATAAAAATCCAATCATTTCGTAAATTTTTCTGTTTTCTGTTTTTTGTAAGTTCACCTTTTTTGTAAGTTCAAAACTTTAACATTCTTTTGCCTATATTTTAAGGTTCTATCAACAAACAAAAATTACATAATTGCGACTTTTGCAGCTGGATCTACACCTTTTGTTATTTATTTTTGGGTGAATTCCTCTCTTTTATCTTTCCTATCAGATCTCTCTTAACCAACTTTTGTTCTTTTCCCAACCTGACGCTATTAGAGTATTCGAGGGGTTATATTTTATATATATGGCGAAGATGACAGAGTGGTTTTTCGCCTTAAAAAAATAAACAAAAAAACAAGCTGGACTTTTGGGCCTTGTAGGAAATATTAAATTGTATTGCTAGATCTAAGTGTCTTGTTCAAAACAGCTGTTTACACTGGTTTATCGACTTTCTGTAAATAACGTTGCTATTGATATGGGGTTGGTACAATTACTTACAGAATTGAAATCTGCGAACTTTTTATCTAATTGAGCGTGTTATAAGTTGAATGGATATAAAACGAGATATGAACAAAAAGCTGTTTAAAATGGCTGCTTTTTTGACATATTTTCTGAACTTCAATAGGGTTCTTGTACCAAATTCGATATTTCATCTTAATTTTTGTGGCCACTATCGTGTTTATGTGAAACAGTGAATTGGATGTCAGAGTTGAGTAACCAACTTGTTATATTCCTTAACGAGTTATATCCTTAGATTTGATATATAGAGGTAATAATACCTTGTTCTTGAACTAGAGTTCCAAATTTCCCCGTTATAAGAAACCAACCAAATATTCGTGACTGCGGTTACAGTTGGTAACATTTGTGGTTAATTGTTGACGCGTACAGTTTGTACACAATCACTGTTGCGGAAATGCTTATCTATGGTTTTATCGCATGGGTGAGTGTTATATGTACAAGTCGACCAAATTTATTTACGTATTGTATGCGTTGCAAAATAAACACAACCTAACCTCTCCTTCCTGGTTTCCTAACAATATAGTAAACGTAGAAAATAAATAAATTTTAAAATATTTCACGTCATAGTCCTTGTGTATTGATTTTAACTATTTCAGTCTGAATTTTTTTTAATGAAAAATTCACAATTTTCAGGGAATAAAACAAAGATAATACGATTTTGTCTATAAAGACGTACATTGAAATGAAGTTCTACATAGTTTTGACGTGTAACATATTTGAATCAATAGGCTCCAGGCTAGTACCACGCAAATATTACGTGGAATCGCTTTAGTAATGCACTGTGATGGAGGCGGCGCGGTGGGAAAGAATGGTCCATCCTCACTTCGCAGAAGTACAGAACGTATAAATGGACAGGTTTCATCTGAGCTGTGGAGTTTGGGTGCGCAGTGGGTCTAGGCGTCAGTGAGGTGGTGGGGGAAGCGGTCGCCTCAGTCTGTGTTGGGTGTTGATACTAACAACGATGTCTGCAAGACCGCTGGATCGTGGACAGTAGTCGGCGACGACTGTTTCCCCTACAATGCCTCTGTCCCCACGCGGTCTCGAACTACAAAATTGTACCTCCCCTCCACGCGCAGCTCACAGCTCAGATGAAACCTGTCCATTTATACTTCAAACTTTTCACAAAATAACGGTCGATCTTATATCGTATTCAGATTGAGTAGAGCTACATACCTCAATTAAATTTTCCCTTGTTATTAATAAAACAAAGTCAAATTGTTTTAAAATAAATATTTCTTATTCTTCTGCTTTTCAATTTTTCAATTGGGAAAATACGCTACTGTCCATATACAAACCCTAAATAATCAAACAAAATTGGTCGTTGTTTCCCCAAAATGGGAATTCAATTATTTTAATTTAAATTTTTTTAATTAGCCGCCATTTTGAAACAAGTTTTTGGAACAAGATGATTATTTTGTTCAATGTAGGATTTGTCATTGATGACTACCGTGTAAAATTTCACCTCTATCGGTTAAGCCGTTTTGGAGATATAAATTATTTAATGTAAAGAGAAAAAAATTGCGGTTAGCTGTTAAAAGAAGCGAGTGGAGACTGTTAATATACACATTTAGCCTAGAGTAGTGATTTACACACTTACGTGGGTCAGAATACTTGTGTAACAACTGTTTTAAACAAACTTACTCTACTGGATAAGACTCCTTGATCTATGAATACAATTTAACATTTCCGACAAAGCCTAATTTTTAGAGGTATGTAGTTGCTGGGTAAACATCATGATATCGGGTAGAAATTTCGTATTACTTGTTGTTAAAACAAATATTTGTTGATGATTTAATCAATCTGCAGTCCCCACTTGATCGCAGTTGTCTGGATGGTGTTATAGAAGGAAATAATTATAATGTCAAGAGCCAAACACTTGCTACGCACAATTGACACTTCCGTTACTTCAATTAATTGAACATCTTTATTTTAAATCTTGTTTAGACAATTTAAACGAACACTTGAGGGATGGAACTACTAATAAAAGACCCTCGTCTCGTCGCGCAAATTATGCATCGCTTATGAGACATGAGAGTGCACTACTGGAAGGATCAAACAATAGAACTCCATCCTACAGTGGTTATGAAGATCTTAATCTTTTAGCCATCCTTTTAAGTAGCAGGCCAATAAATTTAAGTGGATACTTTACGCAAACCATATTACTCGAAAATCTATTGTCTTGAATTTTATTGGCGGTTTATCATTGTTTAATAGACTCGACAGTTAACTGGGGAGTAACATGTGCGTCGATTATCAAACTGTTTATTACAATGTTGATTGTGCATTGGGGTACTTACCCAGCTCCATTTTGCAGTGCAAGCGGATCCTCTAAATGTAATACCCATAAGTGGCTTTGTATTAAATGATAAAATTGAACTGATAGATCAAGGAGTCTTATCCAGTAGGGTAAGTTTGTTTAAAACAGTTGTTACACAGCTTTTCTGAATCTAGTAACCGTGTTTATCACAACTTTCTTGACGTCAACTAAGACCTAAGGGTACCTCAACATTTTATCACAGGAAAACCGGGTAACTTTGCACTGGATGCGGGGCATAAGGGAGTTGATGGAATGAGATGGCAGACAAACTAGCTAAACGAGGCTCTGCATCAGAGTTCGTGGGACCTGAGCTAGCTTTAGGAATATCCGTGTCTGGCCAAGATTAAGGGTTCATGCTTCACCATTAAATATGAGAAAGCCTTAAGGGACACGACATAGTAAATCATTACTTAAGAATATCACTTCAGGTGGTCTTGAAAAGGATAATCATGACCCGAGGTAAGCGTCAACTCGGACAAATTACGGGTAACTGTAGTCTGAGAGTGAATTTGACAGGATAGGACCCTATCCTGACGAAACTGTGTGTAGACTGCGCGGGAAGGATGAGGAGACCTCAGACCACATAATTTACAATTGTGAGGTACTGATCTGTAGGCTAAGAGGTGAATGGTTTTTGGATTCCAAATTCCTGGGGAACTAACGTTGGAAGAACTAGATAGTTGATTACTTTAAACTCGTAAGGGGAACAAATCTGCTAAGCTATAATGACGAGGCTTTAGTTGTACAGTATCCCCGCAATTCACAGAGATCTCACTTTCAATTCTAATTGGGTAATTTTTCTCTTACGTTCGAACGGATACAGTTTAACAGTAGACCAACCCAGTTTCCACAAGTCTATTCAATTAATTACCGATACAATGAGCTCGTGCTCGCGTGAATTCGTCACAGTTCCACTTTCTCTCGATACCATTATTCTATTTAACCGTACAATATAAGTTGACTGTCCTGCAAGATGAAATGACTTTGGTACAATATGATGTCTTGTATAACTTGATTGCTCTATTTAAAAAGAACAATCCTTGGCGTAACACTCTGTTGTGAGTATAGACGTGCTGTTGTGTAATTTGGCGTCACCGTAATTCTAGCTTTCACAACTCGAACTCACTATCAATTTTAACTCCCTATCTTTACCTCACGATAATGATTTTCAGTAAGTCGATGTATGGTCAGCATATCTGGTTTAACCTTGAAGAAATGTAAGCTTTTCTAACTATAATTCGCTACCAACCATAAGTCCCCACCTTTTCTTGACGGTGTATTTTAAAATAGGTTGATTTGTGGTCAGCACATCTAGTTTCCTCCTCGTAATTTTGATTTCCCAACGAGAATTCACTAAATGGTTCCCATAATGTTGGGTCAACACCTCAACGTTTTTCAGCCTACGCGGTAATCAACGCATGCTGATATTCAGTATGTGTTCGTTTGGAGTCTGTTAAAAAAAAAAGACCGCCACTCGTAAACAATTTTCTATTGACATAAATAAAGCAGACAGAACCTAACCTAACAGAACAGCTGAAACGTTGTTGGTATGTATAAAGAACAGTATTTCAACAAGAACAAAAAGAATGTAGAATCAGTAGACATTTGTTAGATTCTTACATATGTGAATACACTTGGCGACGTAAAGAACAAGGGTGGAAGATCTCTTTGACACCTTCTGAAAAGACATCAATTTATATTGGGCGCTAGAACAATAAAGTGTGTTTTCTTATAAAGTTGGTTAGGTTAGGAAACCTTCTAGGTGCCACTGTTTTAGTGGTGGTTCTCTGCTTGAACAGATTCTACGTCTGTGAATTGAGTCATGGCTTAGTTTTAGTTTCGAATATTTGTAGTTATATATATATATATATATATATATATATATATATATAAAACTAAATTGCACCAAATAAGTTTACCGGAACAAAACATATTTCCCCAAAATGCATATTATAAGAGTTATTGCAAAAAAGTTAAAATTCGTGGTCAAACTTTTGGATTTTTCTTTGTAGTTTAAAAGCGATAACCTCTAATAGCGCCAGGGTGAGATGAGAATAAGAGTTAATCAAGAGCGACTTGATAGAAAACAAAAGATGGAGATCTAACCCAAGACTAGATAATGAAAGTGTAGATTCAGCTAGATACCTCGGGATCGCTAGACTCGTACGTACTATAACTAAACCGTAAAGGGGTGCACCCTTAAAAGTCGAAAATAATGACTTTCAATTAAACTTTAGTAAAATGTAAAAAATTAATGAAAATAAATAATGTGTCAAACGCGCTTTTAGGTTCATTTTGATATTATCCAAATTACTGGTAATCAAAAATAAGAACAAATATTGACAAACAGATTTTTCAGCTGTACATTACTTTTTCTATTTGTATTGAGAAAGAAAGTTTAGCAAAGATATCTGGTCTGAACCATCCTTGAAAACCCCATAAGTCAGTCCACCAAATCATTCAGTAGAGCAACAATAATAGCTTTGTATTTCTCGTCAGCGGGAGTTCCTAATTTTCTGTCCCTATTCTCCGTAAAATGTTTCATTTTGTGTCGGCAACATATGTGTATAATGACGACACTTTCCGGTGACGTCATACACGTGGGTAGAGTTGGATTACAGAGTAACAGCTGATATCCATCGCTGCTGGTCAAGAGTTGATAGTCTTAATTAGAAATCATTTTTACTAATTATCAAATTATAGATTGGAGTTTCTTTTAGTTTTTAGCATTATAGATTCCAAATGAATAATTTGTACACGACATAAAAACAATTAAGATTATCTTACAAACTGGAATTAGATGTACAGTATTACCATTCAGACAAGTGAGTAATTTCCCCCCGTTTTTTAAACACAAGAAACTTCTCAGCCATTAACGCCTTATAAAAATTTTAAAAAAAGAAGAAAATAAATACTCTTAGCCTCGACTATATTAGCGTCAAGAGAAATCTGATAGAAAAGATGTTGGAGAGGGATCTAACTCAATACTGCATGAAAAAGTGCAGATCCAGCTAAGGTCTTCGGGTTTGCCACATCTATACTCACTATGAGATTAACTCAGACAGCTGCAGTCATCTATTGAACACTTGTTTACTCCTAGCTAAAATGTGTGTGATAATTTTGTTACCTAAATATGAAGAAAATAACAATAGTATGCACGTCAGGTACTGATTGGGTAGAACAAAATATAGGCTACAGGAAATACTATATTATACATATAGTTCTTTCTTGCTTAGTTTTCAGTCTATCCTCCATTTCTTTTCCTACAAAAAAAGTTTTAACTTTGGATATGGATGGGGTATTGATCAGATTTGGTATACGCATTTTTTATATTTTTACCAAAATCAAAGAAATTTCAGTACGTGTAATCCCTTCCTTTTTTTTAAAGTTAAAAACTCGAAAGATCCTCCTGTGAATATTTTTAGGTTTTGTCATCTGTCTACTGCCATAACAAACAAAAATAACAACTGTAACTGTAATGCTTTAAGTTTCGACCATTCATCCAGTCTAGACCACTCTACTACTCCTCTGTAACACTCCTATGAGAATCATTGTTTGTACTTAATAGCGGTTTCTGTTGTTATTTTTAAATTATGTTGATTTTAAACTGAATATTTATATATATTTAGGCCTAACGAAATATAGGCCTAACCATTTTTTGGTGAACAAAAATGTAGATCAGATTTGTGGCAGCAAGAATCACCACAAATAGGTCAGGTTAGGTTATTATATATAAAGTAAAATTTCAGTATTGTTTTAATTATTTACTGTTTGATGAAGAGGGGTACAGAAGTACCAATTTTTTTCGTATATTTTCAAATGGCCGCCTTTTAAAAATTTTATGCCGAATAACTTGAAAACCGTTAACTTTATAGGCGAGACAAAAAGTTTCTATTTTTAATGACAAACAAAAATTTACTCTTATTTTTGTTAGTATCGATTTTCTTTCAATGTAGGCCTAAAAGCACTACTGTAATTTTACAAATAAAAATTATAAGATAAGAGCAGCTGTTTGGTGAGATATTTATTTACTTCTATTTACTAAGACTAAGTTTATGTAATCTAAATTAGATCCACGGATTTTCTTGTTGTTATTAAAAATTGTCGGAATTCCAAAATTAGGTTTTAGCCTAATCTTGGGTGTTGTAGACACAATTTCCAAGGAATTATGTTTCAGTTTTTCTTGATAACTCAATTATCCTTTAATATACAGTAAAAATACAAAAACTGTTTTGTTTTTTAAAAAGAAAAACATTTTTTCTCTTGTACATTTTTTATAAAATTAACAGTTTTTGAGATAGGCTATTCGACGTTTAAAATTCTAAAGGCCGCCATTTTGAAAATATACCAAATAAATTCTGTTTTGGGTACACGTATAAAACGTTACATACAAAATCCGTATACCAAATAATCTGAACTCAATATCCAAAATATTTCATAGATTATAACTTTGTGAAAAACAAAATTGCGAATAGACGGAAAACTAAGGAATATAGGACTGTGTTTTATGACATATCTCGTATATTTTGTCCTACCCAATTAGTTCCTGTAGTTTGGTCGAATAATTTCTTACACTCTTTATAATAATGGTAATCATTCGTAAAATCTAGTTTTTATCTTAAAATGGATTTTTTGATTATTCTAATGAATCAGCTGTTATTAAGTTTATACAATTTAGTTATAATAAAAAATGTGATAGTTTCAAATTTCAAGAAATAGAGTTGATTTATACGCTTGGTCAACATAACCTCAAATTGATTTTATGGTTATTATAATGAATCGAGTATTATTTAATTTGTAAAATAGGTTATTGTGATAACGAATGATGTAATGCTGTAATTTCGTAAAGGCTTATTGTATTTGAAGGAACTTTTGAATTGGGATCTTAATTATCAAGTTGATGTTCGTCATCATGGTGCTTACCCAGCTCCATCACATAATGTAATAAAAGGTTTTTTGGGCTTTACACAGGGAAGTTTGTTTAAAACATTTGTTGCACAGTTTTTAGGAATTGTGTATTACTACATTTTTTAACGACGGTTAGATCCTAACATAGGCTACGTATAATATTCTTAATGTCTCAAAATCAACACTAACACCTTCATTCAAATTTTATTGAAATGTGAATATTAATGAGCGAAATCTGTGAGCAAAATCTCAACTTAAAAAAAAACAATATGGTTCGTGACCGTCGTCATAAGCTCCAGTTCAATAATGTAAAATGTACTTGGCGTATGTGTTTATAGCACAACCTAAAAAAGTTGAAGCCCTTATTTAAATAGTTTTAAAGACGATGGTCATAGTTTATTTTATCATTTTGATTGCAAATTACTAGATTCTTTTCAGAATTTTCTAAAAGCACAAACTCTTAACAAAGTATGGTGTTATTTAATATAAAATAGTATAATTTGTGTTTATTTCTATTTCTAAGCTTATTCAAACCTGTGATTATGTTATCCTAGTTGTAATATAAACTTAGTTACACTGTTCTTGTTTGTTTTAGGTAAGTGTAAACGATCGCCCAATATGTGATTAGAGATATTTGTAAGTATAAATTATTTATATTTCTTTTGTCGTTTTAAAATATATATTTATACAGTAATATATAAATTAATTTAGTCTTCATATTGCTTAACCCTAGAACTCACATTCGACGAAATTCATCGTTCATAACGGGTAGCTCAGTTAGGAATCGACGAAATTTTTCATTTATAGCTGGTTCCTTTACTTGCAATTCATATTCGCCGTTCATAACTAGTCACTCAACGAGCAATCGTCGAAATTCGTCTTTGATAACGGGTCGTTCAACTGAAATCGACGAAATTCGTTGTTCATAAAGGGCCGCTCAAAAGACATTCATCGAGAAATTCATTGTTCATAACGAGTCGCTCAATACAGGTAACTCAACTAGTTGTCGACGAAGTTTGTCGTCTATAACGAGTCGCTCAATACAGGTAACTCAACTAGTTGTCGACAAAGTTTGTCGTCTATAACGAGTCGCTCAATACAGGTAACTCAACTAGTTGTCGACGAAGTTTGTCGTCTATAACGAGTCGCTCAATACAGGTAACTCAACTAGTTGTCGACGAAGTCTGTCGTACATAACGAGTCGCTCAATACAGGTAACTCAACTAGTTGTCGACGAAGTCTGTCGTCCATAACGAGTTGCTCAATACAGGTAACTCAACTAGTTGTCGACAAAGTCTGTCGTCTATAACGAGTCGATCAATACAGGTAACTCAACTAGTTGTCGACAAAGTCTGTCGTCTATAACGAGTCGCTCAATACAGGTAACTCAACTAGTTGTCTACGAAGTCTGTCGTCCATAACGAGTCGCTCAATACAGGTAACTCAACTAGTTGTCGACGAAGTTTGTCGTCTATAACGAGTCGCTCAATACAGCTAACTCAACTAGTTGTCGACGAAGTTTGTCGTCTATAACGGGTAACTCAACTGGCAATCTACTAAATTTATCGTTCATAATTTTTTTGTTCTCTTGGATAAACTTTGATCGTTTCTGATTGTGTCCGGTGCCATTTCATAAAAAAAAAACAAAGAATATTTTCGTGTGTTCTAGAATGAATACTATATATAATAGTATGATTATATGAATTTTTGCTATGGAATTCAGCTCTTGTTAGTGTTTTGTCTTACTTTTATGCATTACGTTGTGTTATGCTATAAGTGCTTAGTCTGTGGATTGAGACTTCAAATGATGCTCGACTGTGAACACATTTTATTCAAATTTTAGTGAATTGGTTAGATTTATGACTTACACACTTTTGTAAAACCGGAATATTACGGTTAAGGGATGCTATTACTAGATTTTAATCTCTTTGGATTGAAGCTGAGGACATAGGACAAACAAGTAACTAATAATATTCGAAGGTTGAGTGTAAAAGTTTGTACAATGTTTTGTAGTTTAATAATTACACATTTGAATCCCAAAGCTACCAATTTTATACTAATTTCATCGGATGTGTTATTTGAAAAATATCTTCCTTTTTTTTATATGTATTGTACAGTAGAAATTCTTCATCCTATTTCATAATTTTAAACTGAGAAAATCGCATAGATAATTGATGATTTATTGTAACACATGCCTCAGTAAACATCCCGTTTCATTGGCAATAAGCAACGAGTTGCCACGATCTATCTGAGCTGTCATATCCATTTTGTTGTGAAGGGGTGAGTCATTCTTTCAGTCATCGATCTCAACTTAAATCCCACCCCCACCCCTCTCAAGAGGGTGCCAAGACGTACAGCATTCTGGTCAACAACTTTATTTCTTATAATATGGAATTTCCGAAACGATATAGGGGAAACGATATATCTCAAACAACGTTTGTTTGCCTACATTTCATCGTGGGTCCGCACGTGATAAGAGATCCAAATCTGTTTTGGTGTTTCATAAATTCGTAGTATCGTTAGGAATTTTGAGTTCAATTTTAATCACGCCTAAGATTTTTCTTCTTATAAAATGTGTAGATCTTGGAGTAGAATAAAATTAATAATTGGAGAAAAACAATACACAAATTTTTCCTCTCACCCATCCTCAAAATCAAATAAAAACTAACGAAAATCAATATTCACAAAAATTTCAGTTTGGTAGTTTTGTTCAGCATTAAAAATGTAGTTATTCAAAACTGTTAAAATTCTCAATTGGAAACGACTAGTTTTACTTTCTCAGATGTACCTACGTAATATAAAGAAAATGGAGTCTGCACGCAACCGGAATCCCAACCTGGATGAGTCGGTGACTCTTCTTTGGAACTTCGTATCCATATACTACCTTCCACATCAGCAACCTTGGTTCAAGTTCACTTTTTGATCGGTAATTAACGGTTTTTTTAATCAAAATCACTGGCGCCTATTATCTATCATATCCTTAAATCCCATGTCAGATTATCATAAAATCTACTTTCCCAATAATCGATCACACAGGTTACAATAATCATTTTCTCCCACAAATGGGATTTTTTTTTTTTTTTTTTTAATTTGAAAATTAATATTATAAATTACTAAAACATATATTTCTTGTTTAAAGGCGAAAATTTCGGTCATCACCACTTTATTGATCCGACCTGGTAGGAAATTTGAAAGAGAGGGATCTAACCCAAGACTACGTAAAAACTGTGTAGATCTAGTTAGACTCCCTCGTGTTTGCCAAACCCGTAGGGGTTTTAAAAATTATTTATCGAGTGCTCACACATCAAACTGTAATTTGAAAGACCTTGGTAAAGTGTACATCTGCTAAGTCGGGTTTGGCGTATTGCCACTCTGCATTAGTTTTATTTGTACGTCTGAAAGTAGCTATTACGAAACTATATTTGAATATTAAAATGCATATTCATCGTCTAAACATTGCTTTATTGCTTCAAATTAACTTTAATTGCACAAACTTTCTTCATTTGCGCTCAAGAACCATATTGTGAACTTTAAATTATTTCGTCTACACTTATTTTTTAAACAGTATATTTATTAAACAGTTTACAGACATTGTACAAACTTTGTCCCATATTTAAGTACTCTTTTTTACAATCATCAACCTTTCCTGGTAACGTTCAATACAGTGCATTAGGAAATGCCATTTGGTTTTTACTCGAGATGGGGTAATCCTGGGCACCCTGTATAAACATGGGTAGTTCCGGACTCTTACCGCCTAAAACCAACATTTCTGTTTCTACAGTCTTATTTCCGAAAGAATGAAAATATTTTTGAATTTTACAGAAGGTAAGAGCATTAACCAAGGATCCGATTTCATTTAATTGCTGCTTTTACAAGTATAACGTTTTGAAAAAACATTTTAAGTAACTTTTTACCGAGATTTAGATCGCTGTGAGGCCGTTCCATCAGGGACATTCTTTCTAAAATCAGACTATAAATAACATTACTTGCTTCATTTATTAGTTCACTATTTTGTTGCATTATTAGGCTACTATTATGTTATTAACTTGATTCCAGTTCTCTTACATTTTTTCCACCAACTCTGGAAGATCTGACAGCTCCCACCATCTTCCACAACTCCTCATGTTTCAAATCTCCATCTTGAACATTGAAAAAGGGTGTGGTCCACAGTGTAAATATAACGAGAGGAAAGACTATCTCGATGCCGAAACGATGAAGGTACGCTCCGAAATCTCCATGACCAGTAAAAATATGCATCATTAAGGAAGTTCTCCAAAGTTCCAGCTAACTCAAGTACTAATATCAAAGAATTCGCATTTTAGTCCATTAGCCTACATCGCCAAGTATCAGCAACTTTGTCCTGCCAAGAGGTGTTTCTCCTGAGACCTTTTTTAGAGATTTACATTTGATTGTCTTGTTCTTTGAATCGCTCCCCTACCACTATTAGATCCACAGGAGGTACTCCAGCTAACACAATCCAGATAGGCACTGATACTTCTCAACGCCATCTTCCTTTGGACACCAATTACAAGCTTCCTGTAACTTTATTCATAGTCTTCATCCGTACTGGAGCAGTATAGAGGAGACAAGTCTTCAAAACTTGCCTTCTAAATTCTGCATAACTCCTTCTTGTTCCTTAACTAGTCTCATTATCTTGGGTACTCCCTCCCTAACATGACGTGTCAAACAGTAGTCTACTCCCAGATACCTAAATATATTCACTAGCCTCAATGTTCAATTCATTGTTCTTCATACTACCAACAGTCACTTTGGTCTTCCTTGCTCCCAAGTAAACCTTCTAGTTTCAAGCCACGCTCTGATCTTTGATACCGCCACATTTATTTATCTAAAATGATACACGAAATGCTGTCCGTCACGAAATGTAGTTTGCAGTGATGTCTGTCGTCTCTGTAAACCCAACGTGTGAACAGACTTAATCAAATTTTTGTATGTAAAATATTATTTCCATGTGATTTTCCTCCATTTTTTATGACTAAAAACTAGATGTATGTACTCACCATAATTTCGATTTTCTCAAAAAAACTCTAAAAATTTTGACAAAATTTCACTAGAACCTAAAACTCCATCAACTCTAAAACACTTATTCAGAACACACTTTCACCCACACCCACCCAGAAATTCAAATACTTTTACTATCTAAAAATACCGTATCTTTGAAAAGTAAGTTATAACTTTAAATGACTTTATATTTGTTTTAATAAAATGGAACAAAATGAAGTACATAAATTCCTTTGGAATTAAACAGGATTTGATAAAAATCTTAAATTAACCCAATTTCTTATTTGTTAGGTTAATGCCAAGGTTACGCCATATTGTTGTCCAACTAATTACGTTGGTTTTGTGTAATTTTCTTGACGCTACATTCTCCGTATTCAGTGTTATTTGACAAAACATTTCTTTCATTTAAAATTTCAGCAACAGCAATTTCATCTCTTACGATTTGAAGGTCTTCCTGGCCTCTTGATGTCACCAAAGTACCCGGTGGTTTCAAACTTACAAACAAGCTTTTCATACGCGACTACATTGCACGGTCCGTCACTCGAACCTTTGCGAGTACGAAACTTTCTTAACTCGGCTGATAAATTTCGTTCACATTCATAATAACTCTAAATCAATACGATACATGTTTGTAAAGTTAATCTCACGATGGAATAAAAAAATATCAATTAATTGTAAACTACTAAAAAGTTTTACCACTAGGTTCCTGTTTGAAATTAGTCAACAATGAGGAAACTCGTTGCTATGGAAACAAATAAGTCATCAATGAGAAACTCGTTGCTAGGGAAACAAATAAGTCAACAATGAGGAAACTCGTTGCTATGGAAACAAATAAGTCGTCAATGAGAAACTCGTTGCTAGGGAAACAAATAAGTCATCAATGAGAAACTCGTTGCTAGGGAAACAAATAAGTCATCAATGAGAAACTCGTTGCTAGGGAAACAAATAAGTCATCAATGAGAAACTCGTTGCTAGGGAAACAAATAAGTCAACAATGAGGAAACTCGTTGCTAGGGAAACAAATAAGTCAACAATGAGAAACTCGTTGCTTTGGAAACAAATAAGTCATCAATGAGAAACTCGTTGCTAGGGAAACAAATAAGTCGTCAATGAGAAACTCGTTGCTAGGGAAACAAATAAGTCATCAATGAGAAACTCGTTGCTATGGAAACAAATAAGTCATCAATGAGAAACTCGTTGCTAGGGAAACAAATAAGCCAACAATGAGGAAACTCGTTGCTATGGAAACAAATAAGTCAACAATGAGGAAACTCGTTGCTAGGGAAACAAATAAGTCAACAATGAGGAAACTCGTTGCTATGGAAACAAATGTCATCAATGAGAAACTCGTTGTTATGGTTAGAAATAAATAGCAATGAAAATAACATCTGATGTTTTAATAAATCCCAATTAAATCTCTATACAATAAAGAGTTTTTCTCGCGGATTGGATAGCAAAATAACGAAACCACAACCATTTAAGGTTTTAAATTACTTTTGAAAGTCTCGATATTTAAGAAATATATAAATTAAAGTTGATAAATTACTCCACATAGACACATTGCACGTTAGCAGAAACGACTGTAACCACATCTACATATTATTAATATCATTTTGTTTTTTTAACAATAAAATTTAAAGAAAACCAATAGTACCAAAAATTAATTTACAAAACAAAATATATCTAAACAGCGTCACTAGAAATATCGGTTTGATAGTTGTCAGTTATGGGCTATTTCGTGGTTTTTAACAGTAACGGCCTAACCTGCATTTTTAGAGACATGGTGACGAATAAGTTTAGTTTGAACGATATAGGCTACATTTTACAAAAAATGATCAAAATTGTTGGAATCGATTTGAAAAAAGTCGGAATTATTATTTTATTCTTTAAACTGATATAGCTCTATATTTTGATAAATTGGGGGGGGGAATGCTAAAACGCGATACGAATATTTCCGCGAATTGCAAAACATTCAGAAGTTTATTTATTCAATTTCCGAATCAAATCATCCATTCCTTCTGTCTTAGAATACATTACAAATATATTTCCCTCTTTCAGTTTCGCTCTCAGTCCCTTTGTACAGACTTCTATTCAAACAGGATTTGATTGCACGCAAGTTGTCTATTGTGAAAGACATTCTCCCTTTCCTTTCTACATGAGGAAATAAAAACAAGCCTCCCACATCTGAGGATATTGCTCCAAGTCAAATAAGGGTTGATGCTGACTTCCTTCGCTAGAGGGAGACACGTGTTTCAAAATTTGTACCGTGTTATGAGAAGATTTAAAAAAATAGTACTGTAATGAGATACTAGTGACAATGTAGTACAGAAAGATTTTATTAAAAATTATAATCGATGGTTAGTCTTGTTCCCAGACTGTGTTAATTGTAAAATGTGTATTTTGTATGAGTACGCGCAGCAGAAATACACAGTGGGGTTTATTGGGGGTACGAGATGAATCTAAATCTACATAGTTTTAGGTAGTCTTGAGTTAGATTCCTTGCTTTCATCTTTTAGGTCTCTCTTGACGAACTCTTGTTATTTTCCGACCCTGACGTTAAGTAGAGTATTCGAGGTCTAGACTTCTTTATTTTATGTTCTGTAGCGGAAAGTTTACTGAAGAAAAAGGAATGAGCGAATTAACTGGAAGCCCGCGGATTATTATAAACTTAAATATTACAACTTATCACCTTTTACCCCCGTCGAACCATCTAGCACACTTGATTGTTGATTCATAACGTTGACATTAAGGTGACTTGTAAATCAACTAAATTTATCTCAACACATTTTTAACGGCATTTAAGGCTTTTGCACCGTAACATCTTGGGAATAACTAGGACCGGATTTAATATTGGTTAAATGAGCTACAGGTAACATCCCAGAATGTCACCAATCTTGGTAATATAATCCGACGTTTTGATATTTAACTTGTCAAACTGAGAAGGTGGGAACGAAGTTGTTGCACGTCTGGATTGGAGACTCAACTCCCTGAACGATCGGGTTTTGGCGTCTGTTTTCATTGCAGAACATTTACGCCTTTCGTGCGTGTCCACGAAGTTTCGGATCCGGTTGTGACCGCGGTGAGCCACGGCAGCAATCAGAGTTCCTATCGGAACCCAAACCAATTATTATCTGTATACCGTAACTTGGCGTCTGGACCCGGACCGTCCCCCTCGCTCCCTTCACCCAGCTGTTTCCGTGATGAGTCACCTACTAGCGTTAACACTGCACTGTTTAACATTTTAGGAAAATATAAGCAAATTGATACCAAATACGACACAAATGTATGTAAATAGTACGTAAACATGTAAATAATAAGTATGTGATTATGCAAAAAGTAGCTGTGTAAAGAGCTTTCTACTGGCGACTTTTACGAACGGAATAGTGTCGTCGGAATAGTGTCAACAGCTGGGTGAGGAAGGGAGCGAGGGGGTACGGTTCCGACCGCTCGCAGGTAGCCAAGGGTTCAGACTCCAAGTTAGGTATACAGACTATAAGAATCCAACCACGGAGTGATCCCAGGTAGCGATGTTGATACTCGGGTGAAATAGATACTCGCAATACAGTACTCGGCTTCGAAGGATTTCAATACTCGTATTATTAGTTCGACATCGAGTATCTGCGCAGAATGATTATGCGCATTATGTGTGTGTGTGTGTGTTATATTTCAATCTGTTAGACTGATCCACCAAGTATTTATTTTTTTAATCAATATGTGATTGACACTTGTAATACGTAATTAAATGTTATCCTGCCTCGACACAAATTCAGTAATTAAACGTAAGTACAATTATTACTAACATTAATAATTTAGTTATTATTTAAAATAAGTTAATTTACTATATTTTTTATAAAGATGGTAACCTATAAATATTTATTTAAATATAAGTAATAACAATTAAATAATAATTTAATTTACTTTTTGTTAATGTGGAAATAAATGAATACTATTGTTATTTTAAATTGAACTTGTTACCGAATCTAAATCATTATAACTCAAAATCGTAATGTTTAATTAATGTGTAGTGAAAAATCAGCTTAGAAACTAATATAACCAAAGTAGAAACACCGAGTATTTTGTTTGGAATTGACACAACACTAACGAATATCGTTGTCCGAGGATACTCGCACACCGAGGATACTCGCAGTACTCGCACATTACCTCCTCCTTGTTCCTAGTTACGAGGATTTTGTCCGAGTATTTTAATACGAAACCGAGGATTTTAATATTCGGACTCTTCCGAGGATTTTGATACTCGGAATCACCGAGTATTTTAATTCGAACTCACACATCACTAATCCCAGGTCACAACCGAAGTGACTGTGCCTTCGAACGCGTTTCAGTTCTTTTCTTCCTTAGGGGTAGATGACCGAGAGTTTTTTTCCCTTTAAACAATAAGAAAAAGAAAAAAAAACAGTAGAACGTAGCGGCGATTTTAGAAAATTGTCTGCAAATAATTCAGATTTAACTTCTGGCAACATTATTTTCAATCTTAGAGACATGTAACGGGAAATCTAACAAAGAAAACTGAAAATTTTAATTTGTAGAAATCAGAAAGTTAGCTGAATTTCAACTTGAAGAGGTTTAACAATTTAAAAATTATATTTTCTACAAATAATAACTGATGTTTATAAACTAATTCCCTCCGCAGTTTATCTTAACATTTCGATAAGAAACTTGCAAGATTGTAAACAGCTGCATCTTTAGAGTCATTGTATTTTTTCTTACATAATCATCTTTATTTCAGATCATCCTGTACAATGAAATAAAACAGTATTCTCAACAAGTTGTTGGACACCATCATGGTACTTACCCAGCCCTATCAAATCATCCAAAAGTTGATTTCTTGGGCTTCGTAGGAAATGTTTAACAGTTGTTACACAGGAATCTGAACTTCGTAATGTAATATATCACTTTCTTGACATCGGTTAGACGACAACGGGATACGTAGACTTGTATATTGAAGAGTCTCCACTCGCTTCGCTCGTATTAGTTTCTCCGCCTCGTGGATGTACACGCTATGCTCGTATAGCTGTTATTTATGTAATGTATGTGTTAAGTTTAATAAAATTGAACAAAAAACCGATTAAATTGCCACCTATTGACGTTTGCAATTCGATTTTTCTGCATTTCAATGTGTTCTACAAGAACAAACTGTATTCCTCTTAATCAGTTTTTATTTTCCTGTCTTATCTTTTGTTGTTGCGTTTATCCTTACATGATCCTGCGGATGTGTGCGATAAGATAGATAGTAGATATGCGTTTTCGAAACCCTTTTAAAGTCCAACTGACCTGTGAGGAGGAGGATCTTGTATTGGGTAATTCATGGGACCTGGTGCGGTACACCGACGGTTTGAAAACTAAGGGTGGCACTGAAATGTAGTTCAAAAGTGTTTGATATTATCAAACTTACCCTCTTCACATATTGGGTAATATATTTTTTTAAGTGTTATTTATTTTTTTAAGTGTAATTTATTTTGGACAGGTTTTTTTTATAACGTACGTAATAGGACGTGTTTTAGTGGTGAGTGTACGAGAAAATTCATGTTTTTATATATTTATTTTAAGTAACACATATTTCTCACGAGGACAAATGACGCAATTCGCGAATAAGCCAACACTAATACCAACCACACAGTTGCCACTACAGATTAACTACAAGTGACGCCATTTTGAATTGTAGACTAACTCTAAGAATCCAGTAAATACAATTTCGTCTTTACGACTTGACGCCGTTTTCTTATTATGACCCAATTTATGTGACTTGTATTGTTGTGTTTTTTCTCGGAATGTAATTTGTCATTGAAACCGCAGATGAGAAATAGTTACGAAAATTATAAACATTTTGAGGTTACACTATATTTGTAACATTTAACTAAATGAGATTTGCGTTTTACTCCACTGCTATTATGAACTTCCTGTGTACAGGGTGATTCGAAATTGCACGGAAATATTTCAGGAGCTGTCTATATAACCATGGGTCGGGAAACTCTTCTTTCTGTCGACCATTTTGTGTTACAAATCACATTGACAGTTGATAAATAAGATATTAGGTAAAGATTTGGTATTCGCATTATTTATGTAACCTTTTACCAGAAAAGCAAGATTATCTAATATCTCGAAAACCAATAACATTACAAAATTATACTAATTCTTCCCCCCCCCCAAAAAGCATGAAAAGAATTAAATAGGCGCCATTTTGAAATAGTTAAGGGTCATGTTTCAATTTTTTACGAGATTCAGAGCAATGAATTTTAATATTTTTCTTAAAAGTAATAGAATTCAAAAATATTTTGGTTCTAGTTCAATCTTGAGTGTTGTAGACAACTAACAAGAAATTATTAATTTCCCATTTTTCGTTCATTCTTTGTTATCCTTTGATCTACAGAAAAAAAAAATACAAAAACCGTTTTGTTTGTCATTAAAAAAGGAAACTTTTTGTCTCTATTACATTTTTTGAAAATATACAAAATAAGTTTATTTTAGGTACACTTAAAAAACGTAACGTACAAAATGCGTACCGGTACACTAAATCTGAACTCAATATCTTTTTTTATTTTCAAAGTTATAATATTTTGTTGTAAAAAACAAAATGGTGGATATCTGAAAAATTAGGTTTTCGAAAAAAATGTTTACTCTTTCCTCCCCCCCCCTGACTTCCAGAATCATTTCCTATCGTTTGGCATTTTACTTATGGGACACCCTGTATTGTGTGCTATTAAATCCTACTAAAACTTAGAAAAAGTATGGATTAAAAGAGTCTTAATGGTGGTCTTTTTAAACAGTTTTTTACGTGTGTTAAGAGGGTATAAAACACTAAATTGAATAAGAATGTACAGATTTTAATTCTACACGTAATTGTACCAACCCCATCTGTCTATGATGATACATAATGAGGTTGTCAAAATTGTAAATTAATAACGTGAAATATTTAAAATAGCCGACGTTTTGATATTTTCAAAATTTCAATAAGGTGAAATTTTAATAGATTTAATAGCGACGGACGGGCGGCATGTCAATACTTTAACGGTTTCCTGTGGCCATGAAACGTGAAGGATCAGTGGATAAAGGAACTCGATTTTTTTGTGAATATCAAACTTAGAAAATGGAAATAGGTTTAAAAAACACACTTTGCTCACGAATTGCACATTATACTTTGTCTACAGTTGATATTTTGTGACAAATAAAAAACATACTTCAGCAGTAACACAATATGGCGGTGTATTTGACAGGTTTTCATCCTCTGAACTGTCCATATTTTAAAACTAACTACACAAAATATAGCAGTAGTGCTAAACAACACATCAACACTGAGTAGAAATTTTCACGTCAAAACTGAGGTTATTTATGAATATTACAAATAACTTAGGTGTATTGTTGAGGAAACGGGATTACCAACTTCAAAACTCGCAAACGAAAAATACTCTCCGTGTAGATACACTGTCAATAATTTTCATGAATAATTACTTCCTTTTTCAATTTTAAAACGTTGTTTTGTTGTTTATTTATGTTATTTTACATGTAAGAATTAATCTAACCTACATACGGGACATTTCCTGTATATTATAAATCAATTCAAATAATCTTAACCTAAATTTCGTTTTGTTCGGTTGCCATTCGGAGTGAGCAAAGTAGTGGAAAAAGTAGTGGGAAAATCAGCTGTTTTGCAAACTAATTTAAATGAACAAAATGCCACTTTGTCAACAACTGTAGACAATAGTTATTTGTGCAACTAGTGAGCAATGTGGCACTTTTTAAACGAGAGAAAAATGTTGACACACGAGGCTTGCCGAGTGCGTCAATTTTATAGAGTTTAAAAAAGACACTTTGCTCGCGAATTGCACATTATACTTTGTCTACAGTTGTTATTTTGAGACAAATAACAAACATACTTCAGCAGTAACACAATTTAATAAAACATTAATTTAATACAATAGTGTTCAACCTCACGTCAAAACTGAGGTTATTTATGAATATTACAAATAATTTAGGTGTATTGTTGAGGAAACGGGATTGCCAACTTCAAAACTCGGCAAACGAAAAATACTCTCTGTGTACATAAACTGTCAATCATATTCATGAATAATTACTTCCTTTTTCAACTTTAAAACGTTGTTTTGTTGTTTATTTATGTTATTTTACATGTAAGAATTAATCTAACCTACATACGGGACATTTCCTGTATATTATAAATCAATTCAAATAAACCTAACCTAAATTTCGTTTTGTTCGGTTGCCATTCGGAGTGAACAAAGTAGTGGGCAAAGTGAAACTGTTGAGAAATCAGCTGTTTTGCAAACTAATTTAAATGAACAAAATGCCACTTTGTCAACAACTGTAGACAAAGAATATTGTACTTTACGCGCGAAGGAAAACTGCCAAAATAACTGTAGGATGAGTTGGAGGAGGTCGTCATGTACAACGTAATTTGCAGAAACTGTTCTTTTAAATTGCCATCATGCATGAATGTCATCTCACTGTTTGTCTTGTAATTATATTAACGGTAGATAGATAGTGGAGACAGACAGTTCCTGCTTTGTCAATTTACAATTAGTTGTCATTGGACTGATTAGATCAATTCAGGTGATTAATGGGGTGTCATAAATTAAGTTGTGTAGGAAAACTTTACTTTTTCAAAAACTGTCACGAACTTTTGTTACTCGTATTACTGAAGAAAAATAAATAATACATTTAAATTTTACCACTAATAAATAAACCAAGTTTTCGTCATACTGCTTTAAAAACAGCTGTTTTCAATACATACATTGAGTTGCTAAAGTCGTTCTTTTTAGTCCTAGGACCTAAAAACATCAGCTGATGTCGAGGTCATCAGCTGTTACTTCGTTTATACGAATTAATTTTATTAACGATTGTAAAGCATCTATAAAAACAACCGACACTCTCGATTGTAAATAACCGATAAAACAGCTGTTACCATCGATTTGAAGGTAAATATGATATAGATCAGCTGATTGAGTTCATCAGCATCAATAATTAAATTATTCTAATTTATATTAGGTTAGCCCTAGCGTAGACTAATATTATAAATAATTTGGAATTACCATAGCAACCATTTGCGTAAAATAACAAATAAAACAGCTGATTGGGTTCATCAGTATCAGTATTTAAAATTTTCTGATAATTTTAGGTATGGCTAGTAAATGTCTGAACTAATATTATATATAATTTGGAATTACAATAGCAACCATTTGCTTAAAATAACAGATAGAACATCTGATTAGGTTCATTAGCATCAATAATAATTATTAAATTATTCTGATAAGTTTAGGTTAGGCCTATCCTGGACTAATATAAATAATTTGGTAGTATTTGAAACAAAGGTTTGGCCTAAAATATGATTTACTCGTTTCAATAAAGGAATTCAAACCCAAGCCTAGAGGTAGTATGAGTGTATCCTATCTGATACTGAAAAATCAAACAGTTACTGTAATAACAAAGGCAGTTGTTTTGATGAGTGAAACCAAAATTTCTTGAAAATGAAGTAAAAATTATATTGCCGAGATCATATTCGATTTATTTAGATATATAATTGTATTTTGTCATTTATTGTTGTAGTGCATAATATGCTTGTGTAATAACTAGGCCGCGCAAGTAACTAGTGTAATGTAATGCTGTTCCTTTAAATATAATACCCAAAAGTTGGTACTGTACCTTCAGTCTTGTAGGAAATGCTATGTTGTTAGATCAAGGAGGTTAATCTATATTTTTATAATATCTATCGTATTTACGTATAGACAATTTCGACGGACGGCCATGTCAAAAATAACTTATAAAATGTAAAAATCCGTTTACAAACGGAGGTTGAAATTTTTTAATTCCTAAACTTATCATATACTATGTAAGTAAGAACACCTTGTATAGGGAAATATTTTTGTGTTTCTCTCCACATATATCTAAGCAAGAAAGTTAATGCAATACCCCCGTATACACTAAGGGGGAGTATTACACCCACTGAATTATCAAACACGAGCCAGATACTGCCCTAGCTGAGTCATACTATAACCACGCCTATGATTTCTCTCCAACATGAGGGGAAGTTACACATCTTTCCCCCAATAAACACAATCCCTAAATCTTTGTCACTTCCTCAAGGGAAGATCCACTCATCCGGCAATTACTTACAGGGGGTTACGTGAATCATGAAGACAAAATGACGGTAAAATACTCGTCTTGCAGCATTATATGGGTGATACGATGCGGAATTTAGAGAACCGCCATTCAAACAGTGGCTCTCAGAAGGTTACCTAACCTAACCTAACCTTACCTAATCTAACCTAACCTAACCAACTTCATACATAATACATGAATACATACTTTATTGTTAGAAGCCCAATATAAATTGATGTCCTTCCAGATGTCCATCCTTGTTCCTACGGCGCCACATGAATTCACACAAGTAGGAATCTAACAAATCTGTACATTCTTCCTGTTCCTGGTAAAATACTGTCCCTAATACACGCCAACAACTTTTCAGCTGTTCTGTCAAATAGAACACGCTTCCCACGGAAATTCGATCAAGCACTGGAAAAGTACTTTTGGTACGAGTTATGAACAATACTTTTCACCATGACGCAAAAAATACAAAATACGCCTAAGCAAAATGAAACTACTCCATAAAGTAAATGGTTTCAGATCTTTAGATTTATCAAATAAATAAACCAATAAAACTTCATCTCTTACTTGTTTTGGTTTAACAATTTCAACTCTGCAACACTACTTCCTCTTCATATTTATCGTGAGATTTCTCTGGTAGTAGTCTTAATGATATGTCTGAAGCTTTTTGGTGTGTTATTTGCACGAGTCATTTTCAAACAGTGAAATTTAGCTATTTGTTTTGACAATTCTATTTAAAGATCTGCTAATTTCAAACGTACAAATGGATTGGAAAGAAACGTTAGTGTTCCTGGTGGGCAAACAGGAAACTAAATGGGACCAATGGAAAGTCAGCTGATCGGTTATCTCTTGAGATTGGGAAACGATCACTTTCGTACAACTACTTTCGGTGCATTATGATGATGAAAAGTGATTTTTTGTTAAAATGTGTGTTTCCATTTATTTTATAATTGAAGTTTAAATATAGCTCATTACAGTTGACACTAAATTGATAATAATTCACAGGTTGCAATTCAGCATGTAATGGTACCAACCACACAACTCTACGAAATTATTGTCAAACATTTAATTTCGAACTCAATGTTCTGGCGTTGTTCATCATAAATTTTGTGTAACAGTAACATCTGAAAATTTTTCCTAAAAACATAAAACAAAACAATTTTCTCAGTACATGTGTGTTACTCTATAACCCTATATCCACTTTGTGCTTTTAATATTTTGCAATTTAATAATTTATGAGTTATTTTGTAGGGAATTAGATTATTCACCTTTTTATTTCTTGTTATAGTCAGATATACAGAGTGTCTCTTTTAACTGTGCCACCATTGGTACTTCGGAAACGTTAAGTTTTACAGGAAACTTTAAATGGGGGGACTTCACCTTATTTTGTATGCTCATTACAAATATGAATTTAGAATTTTTTATTTGACGCTATTTTCCAATATGGCGGCCAACTTTGAAATTTGTTATAGAGCACTCTGTATTTTTTACATATATGAATAGTATACAATTTTTCAAGACTTTTCTATTCTTGACTATTTTTTAAAACTTGTTTCGGAGCTGGCTGGAGCCTGTAAATTTTAATAGTTTCGACTTCCAAGAACATGGTTACGAGGTTTGGCTGAGTCGAGTTATTGACACGAGCGAAGCGATTGAAAACTTTAATACACATCTACGAGGCCAGTCAGGACCTACCGGGTGTCAAGAAAGTATAGATACACAATTACAAACTTCAGAAAACCTGTGTAAATAAACACCCTACTGGATAAGACTCCTTAGTCTACCAGTAGGTTTTAAAATTTCCTGCAAGGAACAAAAACAATTTTAAATTTAAAGGATCTGTTTCTGAGTAATTTATTATTTCATAAAGGGTTTGGGATTTGTTACTAAAGTAGGAGGGAAGGGTATTATATTCCATTTCAATTCGTCCTTATACAAAACAAAAAAACAAGCATCGCCGACGAATAAGGCTCTCTAGATACCATTCTAAACACAACGCATCGTCAAGTGGCAACTCAAGATATGTCGATAATGGAAGCAGTAATGAGCTAAACTCAAATCCCCTACAGCTGTAACAATAGACCCCTCAATCTGTCTTGCGAAAATATCTTCACGATCAAATCCGATCTAATTAAACCATACTTGGTAGAGTGAACATTTTGCAGTTCTAAATTAGTTTTTAAGTCCTTTACTTTCATAAAAGAGTTGATCAAGATGTCAGGGAGAAGGTTTTTTTAAATCTTTTTTCTTATCATCGACCGAAACGGGGTTCCGTTTTAACTGGATCATTCGTATTTTGTTTGTTCATTACGTACACGTCTTTCATTAGTTATGGAATGTAGGAATTATATTTTCTCAACAACTGCAGTATAGAGCGTTTTAAAATTTTATTTTCCGTTTTAAAATGTTTGACCTATCAGAGGTTCACAGTAAGTACGGTCTTGGCAATCCCATGGGACTCTCTCTGGATTTACACCTTTTTCATGTCGTTTTGAATGAGATCCTTCTCTTTCACCTTTCCTTTCCTAGCAGATCTCTCTTGTTCTCTTCTATATTTGAAGATGCTTCTACACGTTACGCTCAAGTCTGTGGCTGTGTCCTGCAGGATCTTTACTTTGCGGATATCATATTTTCTTGGTAGGTCAGAATTCGAAATTTGTCAATAATTTAGCTATAAACAATCGTGGAGAGGTGGTGTCGGTACTAAATTTGTTTTTAATTTAGTGTGGCTTATAAGTTGAAAAACACGAGATATGAATAATTGTTTAAAATGGCCGCCAGATTTTACAGAAATTCAATAGGGTGTTTATACAAACGCAACACTAATAGTCCCCTACCAAATTTCATGTCGCTATCTTAATATTTCTGTCGCTATCATGCTAACGTAGCCTACAGACTACAACGACGACGGACGGACGCTATATGTCGAAAATAACTTTTTCGCTTTTCCGAGTTATGATACGTAACTGTCCAAAAAACAAAAAAAATTAAAGTAAAATTGCTGTAGAGTTGGAGCACTGTATATTCTACAGTGATGCCAGATAAACGACATTGTAAAATCGACTTTTTGAACTCAGGTAACGGGAAAACAGTTATCTTAAAAACCATACATCGAGTCGTCACATAACTTTATAAATACTAATATGTGAGTAAGTAGCTTAAAAATTAAAAGCAACAACATAAAATTACTTCATAAATAAACATAAATTCCCTTTATAAATAAATATAAGTTCATTTTACAATTAAACCTAAATTCAGTTTATTAATAAACGTAAAATCGCTTTATTAATAAGCGTAAATTCACTTATAAATAAAGAAAATCATTTTATAAGTAAACATAATTTCACTTTATAAATAAACATAAAATCATTTTATAAAGAAATATATATATAGACTTTATAAATAAACATAAAATAATATTATAAATTAACATAATTTTACTTTATAAATAAACATAAATTCTCTTTATAAATAAATATTAAATCTTTCATAATAAACTAAAATTCACTTTATAAATAAATATAAGTTCATTTTACAATTAAACCTAAATTCAGTTTATTAATAAACGTAAAATCGCTTAATAAATAAGCGTAAATTCACTTAAAAATAAACAAAATCATTTTATATGTAAACATAATTTCACTTTATAAATAAACATAAAATCATTTTATAAAGAAAAATATATAGACTTTATAAATAAACAAAATAATATTATAAATTAACATAATTTTACTTTATAAATAAACATAAAATCATTTTATAAAGAAACATAAATAGACTTTATAAATAAACATAAATTCACTTTATAAATAAACATAAATTCTCTTTATAAATAAATATTAAATCTTTCATATAAACTAAAATTCACTTTATAAATCAACATAAGTACATTTTACAATTAAACCTAAATTCAGTTTATTAATAAACATAAAATCGCTTTATAAATAAGCGTAAATTCACTTATAAACAAAATCATTTTATAAATAAACATAAAATCATTTTATAAAGAAAAATATATAGACTTTATAAATAAACATAAAATAATATTATAAATTAACATAAATTCACTTTACAAATAAACAAATTCATTTTACAAATAAACATAAATTCAGTTTATAAATACAAATATAAAATCATTTTATAAAGAAACATAAGTTCACTTCACAAATAAACATATATTAGTTTATAAATAGGCTACATATAAATTCACTTTATAATTTAAACATAAATTCACTTTATAAATAAACATAAATTCACTTTAGAAATAAACATAAATTCACTTTATAATTTGAACATAAAATCATTTTATAAATCAACATAAATTCCTTTATGTTTTAACTTAAAAAAACATCGCCAGAGGTAGTCTCAAAGCTGAAAATGTGTACTAAATTTTATATAATTATATAGTGTTTATATTCAGCATCTTGATCTGGAGTTGATAAAACAAGGGCAATAAATCCGTCTTGGTATAAAAACAGTACCTGAAAGGATCGTTAATGTAGAAAAAAAATACTTGTAATTTCAAACACATAGTCATTAATATAAACATTGCAGATAACTATCTGAGTTATTTTCAATTCAAGATAAATTATTCACAGACTCGAAACAAAATAAAATTTACAACTCTTAACAAAATACCTTAAAGATATCTCATATATCAAATAATATAATAGCAGTTATTAAAATGAATGAAGGACAAGTTTGTGACTTGAGCATATTTGGTCTGATCCCAGGAAGGTCAGTAGGGCAAGGATTGCTACTTGTAATCGATGACCAAATATGACTTGTTAATAAAGTTAACACGCAAATAAAATAGCATTAGGTTAGGTTAGGTTAATCGAGTAACATTAGAACCAAATTTGATTAATTTACCTTTGACAGAATTTCGTTTTTTTGTCTTGCCTTTTAAAGAGGCAAAAATCTCTCCGTCATCATCGCCTTATAAAACAAGTTAATGGGGACCATCGTGGTACCTGCCCAGTCCCATTATACAGTCTAATACAAGCAGAACCTCTAAATGTAATGCTCAGAGTTGTTTTTATGTTAAATTCAATTGGCAGATCAAGGAGTCTTATCCAGTAGGGTAAGTTTGTTTAAAACAGTTCTGTTGTTACACAGGTTTTCTGACCCTCGTAATTGTGTATATCACTACTTTTCCGTCGGATGTTTATATATAAAAAGTTTCCACTTGCTTCGCTCGTGTCAGAATTTCGGCCTCGAAGCTGTATTTATATGAAGGAGCCTCTACTCGCTACGCTCGTGTCAGTAACTTTAGTTAGGAGGTCATCTTCTATTGTCGTGCGGGGTTGGTACCATTACATGCAGAATCTAAATTATTTATGTAATTGAGTGCGTTATAAATTGATTAACATGAGATATATGATCAAAGATGATCAAAGAACTGTTTAAAATGGCCGCCATTGTGACGTTTTTAATTAGATTTTTCTGAATTTCACAGCACACTATAGTCCCATGTTCCTATCCTAATTTTTGTGCCCGTTATCGTACTTACGTACAGACGACAACGCACGAAATGTCGAAAATAATTTAGTCAGTTTCAATTTTCAAAAAACGAAGGTGAATTTTTTGCGAAACCAAACATAACCTATACTTTGTATACTGCATAAGTAAAAAGGAAGAAGAGAACATAGTTTAATTTAGGTTATGTTTTCTTAAAAAACAGACGCTTAAGCGATAAAGTTAGACGGAATTTTGTGTTAAGAATCAATTTTGTTTATTTTGACCTTCTGTTAATTTATAAAATGTTTTTAGTAGCTTACTGTACATATTACGAATTAGGTTTATCATCTTGACATTTAGCTGTGAATGTCGTAATATGATTTAAGTGGCCATGAAAGCGTTTTCTTGTAAGATCAATGTTTAATAGGATAATTGAATTTTTACGAAACGTTGATAGATTTGTAGTGTATAGATAGTTAATATACAGGGTGATTGAAACAGGTGTGGCCGCTGTTTTACAAAATAACTTTAAAAGGTAACTCCAAGATTGTTGAGTTAAAACTAGAGGCACTACCAGATTTTTTGTATTACCCGCCATTTTTCCGTAACTCTTATTTTGTATGACGATTTTTGATAAAACATGTTATTTTAAAACTTTTTTATCAATAGGTATTTTTTGATATCTTTAACCGTTTAGGAGCTATACGCCTTCAAAGTTCTGAAAGTAAAAGGTTTATGAAGAAAGTGTAGATCCAACTTGGATACCTCAGCGTTTTCGAACGTATCAGCAGCCGAGTATTTTAACTTTTACCAATGACTACATAAATACTATAAGACACGACATAGGATAGGGAAATAGTCTACGCTTTACGGGTGCTGTTCGTCACAAGTTTGACACACAGCTATCAGAAAGCGCTAGCAGCAGGTGCTTGACTGTACGCATCCCACTTGGTTGAGACTGTACAACTGTTGACCTCTCTCTCACAAACCTTCTCACTTACTTCCGTCAGCATAGGCAGTGTTGTCAGTTCGTGCGCTGAGATAAGCGATTCTCGACCTTCCCCCGCATCTCTGGTCCCATATGTGGCATCAGTGCGTTTTCTCTTACCCGCCTGAAACATTGTTTGACCGTAGAGCCACCTAGCGCCAGTCACATCAACTTCAGATTCTCTAGTAGAGCGACCTAGCGGGTATTGGACAACTCAAGAATAAGCGTAGAATATTTAACATGGCCATGTCGTGTCTTATAGTATTTATGTAGTCATTGCTTTTACTAAAAAAAAATGTAAGTTTATTTTAATTCTTGAATTATACTTTTGTAGTCTTGTATAAAAACATTGTGTAGCAAGACAACCGGAAGTGCATAAATGCTAGTGATAACCTCAAATTGTAATAGTGATAAGATACTTCCGCTCTGTAAGACTAGTGACCCTACTTTGAGCTGATAGACTTATTGATGTTACTGTATTTATAATTTATAGATATAGGATGTCACTAATTTGTTGTGGCTAGTTTAATGACACTTTTATTATTAATATTAAGTGACAAACCAATTCATTACTAATTCTGTTTACGTACTCTATGGATGGTTTATCTTGTGTTTGACTTGTGTTGAGTTTATTTATGTTGATAATTGGAATTTTGTCAAATTTTATCGCGCTCATAGTTGGTGATTTTTGTTTTTCCTTGTTGTTTAAAGGCGGAACACCTTTCGGTTGTCATCGCTTTGTAAAACAAGTTGATTGGTGCCATCATGGTACTCACCCTGTTATTTAATACAATGTAATACAAAAGTAAGTTTCTTGAGCCTTATATTAACTTGTATTGATAGATCATGGATCGCTTCGCTCGTGTCGTAGCGTGTCTCAAGCTCTACAAAACCTCCACTGGTTGGTGTCGGTGGAGACAGAAATTTTATAACTATAAGGCAAGAAAGATACAGAATGTTCCGAAAAATGTGAACTGGCTATTAATTTTCAGATTATATACAACAAAACGAACAAAAAATGTCATTATTTCCATATTGCCTTCCGAACTACTGATATAACTAATTAGTTAACATACCTTAATGTCAAAAGTAGTTCATTATTCTTAATAGTAGCTACAGCTGTTTCGTAAAATCTGATGATGCCTTATGTTGAGGCGAAACAGCTGTAGCTACTATTAAGAATAATGAACTACTTTTGATATTAAGGTATGTTAACTAATTAAAAAATGTCAAATAACACATAGTAGAATATTTCCGTCTATCCGCCATTTTGTTCTTTTATAAAATAGGTTTATAACTCCAGAAATAGATGAGATATTGAGTTCAGATTTGGTATAAGCATTTTGTATGTTAAGTTTTACAAGTGTACAAAACACAAAGACTTTATTTGTTTAAGTTTCAACTTATAGAAGCACACATGAAAAAGGGAAGACAGGCCAGAAAGGTCTAAGAAACATGAAAGAAGGAACTTCCCGCTTCCGCCACTAGGAGAACCCGGCAGGATAGGTGAACCACTGAGAAGACGTCTAAGGTGGTACCTGCTATGAGTATCTCAGAGCAAGTCACCAATGGAAACCAGGTCAAAAGGATTGGAGCGAAAGAAGTCCCAAAAGAACATATATCTACCATTCATGTGCTGCAATTCTTTCAGGAATTGTGGGTAGAGGGGTTTATCTGGGCCGGAGTACCCCGTGTTATGAGTAGCCCCCAGATGTTTTTATTCTTGGTTATTGTCTGATAAACCAATTCGTTTAGGAGTAATAGGCGCTTAAAGCTTCGAACATTTGACGTTGGAAACATTTTCAAGAGGCGATTTTCAATACTTCCCATTGTTGAATCAAGATACAAATGTAAGTAGGCTTAGTATAGGATGTGTAATTCCTAATGTAGGACAAATCTTACGAAATATTATTTTGTAAGGCTATTTAATTCCTCACTTCTATACTACTACCTAACTTATTTTATACTAGATTCTAGCAGGTTTTTTTTTTGTTGCACAAATTATTTGTTGCCCTACATTAGGAATTACACATCCTATACTAAGCCTACTTACATTTGTATCTTGATTCAACAATGGGAAGTGTTGAAAATCACCTCTTGAAAATGTTTCCAACGTCAAATGTTCGAAGCTTTAAGCGCCTATTACGCCTAAAAGAGTAGATTTATCAGACAATAACCAAGAATAAAAAAGTCTTAAAATTGTGTACTGAAAATACCATATAAATAAGTGTCACCCCCCCCATAAGAAATTAAAATAGTGGCAGCCATATTGGAAAATGTCAGTTTTTTTTTCTCTTTTTTTTCTTTTTTTCTTTTTTTTTTTTCAAAGTTTGCAATATAGATTTTTAAGTGTATATAAAAAACAACAACAGTCCCAAAAGAATCACCCTGTATATTTTTTGTGTAAAGGCACACAGAGTCTCATTATAGTAAGTACGGGCTGGGAAATCCCTACGGACCCTAGCTGGATTTACACTTTTTATCTTGTAATCTTGCTTTAGATCTCTAATTGGTATTTCTTGAACAACTCTTATTCTCTTCCAACCCCGACGCTGTGTTAGTGTTGAAGGGTTAGGGATATTTTTTTCAGACGGTAATCAATGATCTAGAGATTTTTCCCCTTTAAAGAAAAAGAAAAACATTTATGGAAATAGTTGTCTTTTTAGAGGTTATGTTTTTTACCATCTTCTATTTGTAAATATTAGCCTCCTTACGTTTATCTGCATGGTAGTTTAATACATAAAAGTACTATATTTGGTTCAAACTTGATTGTCTTAGTTCCGTTACAAGCTCAAAACGTGTTCAGCGAGTTATCTGTGCTTATTTGATGATTCTATAACTCAACTTCGTAATAAAGCGGCTGCATCGCTGAATTTCCATAGACAATTTACTAATGTTAAAATACAGGTTAGAATGTAATTCCACTACAGCTGTGTTTAGTGTGACTAATAGTGGACATGCTCTATATATTGTGGTCAGCTGACTCATTCAGTGTTAGGATGCGCGCGCATTTACAATTTTAGTTCATTGTTATGTTGAAATAAATGCAGATATTCCGGACATGCCTCAATGTACCATCAGGAAACAAATAGTGACAATGTATTTATATATTCCACTAAAAACAATTTGTATTTTTTTATACAGAAAATATATTTAAGTAAAATATAAAACCAAGGACCTCCATAATTTCACTCGCGTGTCTGTAAGTCGCAACCAGTCTACACAGACAAGACGATAAATCCATATACAGTACTTCAAACTTTGCATTTATATTCTTTGTATTGTCCCACTTATAGGAAAAATATAGCGGCAACAAAAAAATTATCTTGGGGTAGTTGAGGGGCAAAAACTGTTATTTAAAAATAAATTGAAATATGTGTGTTATAAAATAAAATTAGAAATTATTCTGATTACGAATATGTATGTTTTTTGACGAAAAAAAATTTGCATTTGGCCAAATTTAAAATGTGATATATCATGTCCCCTCTGTAACTTAAACACGCCGTGAGTTACAAATCTGAAAAAAATTAATCGGTTTCGAAATTAATTGCAGTGCGAAATCATATAGTTTTTTTTATGACGAATACAACTTAACCACACTATGAGAAATACGTAACCTAGCAGTTTTTGCAAGAGAGACAAACAATTCAATAGCAATTTAAAAGATGGATTGCATTTCCACTGATTCACGTGCGTGTCCTATCTGTCTGTCTGTCTGTACAATTTAAACTGCCGCTTAAAAGACTTCGACTCTATAAAAAACTATCCCTATATGGATAACGAACTCTAAGTCCTGTGGTTTTAGCACACTCTTTATCCTTTTATGTAATACCTTTCTACCCGGTCTCTCCTATTTATTTTATTTTATGAAGACTGGCTGAATAATAGTACACTACCATCTACGATAATAAATTAATATTATTTGCAGTTGAAGTCAAATTTCATTGAAATATCTGGATAATATAGCAATCACACGAGGAAGAATTATATCAATTTCACACACATCTGTAATTTATATAATTGTATATATTTGCCTAAATTGTAAACCCTCTTATAGTCCCAATTGTAGTCAGATTTGATTCAAATATTTCGATAATATAATAATCACATTTCACACAAGTCTGTATTTTATATAATAGTATGTATTTGCCTAAAATATAAACTACTGTAATAATCGCAACTGTAGTTATTTTTCATTGAAATATCTCGCTAATATAGTAGCCCTAATCACACGAGGAAGCACTATATCCATTTTGCAGATATCTGTATTTTATATAATTGCATATAGTTGGTTATATTGTAAACTCCCAAATTTTTTGTCATATTTCATTGAAATATCTGGATAATATAGTAATAACATGAGGAAGCACTATTTTCATTTCACATCTATCTGTATTTTATATAATTGTATATATTTACCGACCAATAATTTTGAGTCCAGGAAACACTATCAATTATCGATCATCAGAAAGATTAGCACTGCAGAAATGATTAAACAGAGCTATTTGGCCATGACTAAATTGGCTGTGCCCAAGTTCAGTGTGAACGACCTCTATCTGAGAAGGGTCGGTGTTTTACTATGTATATCGAGATTAAAAAGGAAACATTAATAAAAGAGAATGAAACTTTGACCGAAGCGTGTGGGCGTTGCAAGATTGGCATTCTCTTCTGTCGTAATTATTGGGATTCATTTCACCGCCCAAATTATTGTTATTGGTGCAAGCACCGCTATGGAGGCATGATAAACTTGTAACAAAGGTATTATAGTGTTTCGTAAAAAACAGATCTGAGTTTGCGATGTCATTTGGAGAGCGAAAGGAAAACTTGAGGCTTAAAATGCGGTATATGAAAAGCGAGCAAAGGAAATGGGGAAACTTTAAATCAGGGCGTCTTCTGCAACTAACCTATTCCACGTTATCATTATAGCAATATACAGTGTTTCATTACATACATTTTAAGTAAAAAGCAAACTCGTTGGAGCATAGCTGAATATACACCTTCTTTGTGATGGGTTAGATCCCTCTCTTTCAGTAGGTCACTTTTAATTCAACTCTTGTTCTCTTTAGTATTTGAGGGATATTAATTTTATGTTCTCTACTTCTTTCTTTTTATAAAGCAATGACTGCGAGATGTTTTTCCGCCTTTAAACGTAAACGAATTTTTAAATAATAATGCGGTAAAGAAACGTTGAACTAATTTTCTCAGAAACCCCAACAATTGACACCATCAGGGTATTAACCCAGCCCCCATTATACGATATAATAAAAGAAAATCTACCATTAAGAACTTTATTTAGTAAACACATTATTTGGTTCCGTACGTTCAATTTAAACATTTACAACCGTACAGAAGTAAACAAAACAAGTTGATGTCGCTGTTGTGGTACTTACCCAATCCTATAATACAAACTGATCCATTAAATGTAATGCTCAAAATTGGTTTTTTTGGGTCTTTTAGGAAATGTTGTATACAATAGAGAAGTTAGTTTAAAACAGATTGTTTCTGAATCTCGTAATTGTGTATATTACTCTCTTGGCGTCGGCTAGGCTTTGTAAATTTGTGTATATTAAAAAAGCTCCACACACTTCGCTCGTGTCGGTGTCTCGGCCCTCACGACCCTACCAGGCCGTTGGTACCATTAGATGCAATTGAAATCTCCAACTGTGTATCTAATTTGCGTTATAAGTTGAATAAAAAGCGAGATATGAACAAAAATCCGTAAAAATAACGGCCATTTTGACATTTTAAATTCAATATTTCTCAATTTCACTAGGGTAGCCTACTATATAAGCACCTACATACAAATATACTAGGTTGCCTACTAAATTTCAGATTTTTATTTTTGTGGCCGCTTACACACAACACGACGGATGGACGGCATCTCGAAAATCATTTCGGTTTCAGGAGACCATAAAACGTGAAAAAGACAAGGGTCATAATTTTTGGAGATTACTAAACTTTTTCTTATACTGTGTTAATGACAAAAAAATACCGATAATAATGAGCATAACCGGGTGGTCTATATTCTAACGTCTTCAACAAATCTCTGAGCTAATTATAACTCCTTCCCTTTACTTCTATATTTAAGTTTGTTTATTTCCATCGGGAGTGCTTTTATGATGTTTTCATTACAAGAAGGGTACTGTTGAAAAGTACTTTTCAACATTGAAAATGGGATTCAACTAGCGTCGATTTCACGTTCACAATTCAGTACGGTTCTTATAAAAGGGTCGTGCTATCACTCAAATCAAAAACATTCGACACTGCCGACACAATGTTTGGGATGCACTTCGTAGGGATCAGTTGTTTTGTTTTTACTTCATTATTTGATTTTAAAATTTTATTTTTTCTTATATCATTAACGATTTAAGGAAGCCTGTGGTTTCGTTGGGTATGGTTGAAATGTTATAAGGAAATTATCCTGTGCGTTAGGCTTATTTAATAACAATTGTTTACACTTATAATGGTAATGAAAAATAATTACCGGTAAGACTATTTAAAATGGCGCCTATTTAATTTCTTTCGTACTGAATATCTCGAAACATGTAACAAAATAAAATAAATACAATTTACATTTGTTTTATTTTTCTAAATGTTTCGAGATATTTAGCACACAAAAATTAAATAGGCGCATTTTGAAATAGTTAGCCTTACATTTGAATGTATTACGCAATTCAGAGCAATGTATTTTATTATTTTTATTAATAGAATTAATATAGAAAAATTGTTTGGTTCCTGGTTAATGTTGTGTGTTGTAGACAACTACCAAATAATTATTAGTTTCCAGTTTTTTGTCAATAATTAGATCCAAAAAAAAAGAAAAATCCATTTTGTTCGTCATTTAAAAAAGGAAACTTTTTGGTCTCTTGTACAATTTTTGTAAAGTTGGTGGTTTTCGAGATATTCAATATTAAATAATATATAGACGACCGCCATTTTGAAAAACAGCACACTTATAAAACGTAGCGTATAAAATGGTCATACTAAATCTGAACTCAATAGATTTTCAATTTCCAAAGTTAGAATTTTTTGTGTACAAAAACAAAATGGCGAATATCTGTAAAACTAAATGTTTTTGGAAAAATTATATTCCCAATTTTTTTCTTTATCCTGATCCACAGAATCATTTCCTAAAGTTTGGCAGTCTACTTACGCCACATCCTGTATAGCAACGAAAATTCCAACTTTTTAAACTTGGGAAATACTTTCTCCTTCTATGAAGAGTGAAAGAGTAAAAGTGTAAATTATACGACGCTAATGCTTTCCCCCGTTCAGTGAATGTGCATTCCACCCCAATGAGTGATTCATCCTTCACCCCTGACTCACCCTCCTTCTCTCCCGGAAATGAATGCTGCTGGTGTTTCTTTACGGAACAATTAATGGGCGAGGGAAATAACAATATTGATTGACAGGATTTCCTCTTTTCGTCGGCTTTCAGCCAATTTCTGACTTTACCAATCAGCGTACTTTTAGGTCATCGAACTTTACTTTGTGTACATAATTAGCTTTCTTTAGTCTATGACATGTTCACCGATCCTGAACATTGATAATTTTCCTAACTATAATTACAATACTAAACGTTTTGTACGTGTTGATCAAATATTAAGGGGACCTAAAACCGTCATAAATAAACACGTAACACGAAATAGCCGCATTTTTGTTACGATTACTTCTGCAGTTAGGTTAGGTTAGGTTAGGTTAGGTTAGGTTAGGTTAGGTATATAATAAACTGGACTACGTGTTGATCAAATATTAAGAGGACTTAAAACCGTCATAAATAACACGTAACACGAAATAGCCGCATTTTTTGTTACGATTACTTCTGCGGTTAGGTTAGGTTAGGTTAGGTTAGGTTAGGTATATAATAAACTGGACTACGTGTTGATCAAATATTAAGAGGACTTAAAACCGTCATAAATAACACGTAACACGAAATAGCCGCATTTTTTGTTACGATTACTTCTGCGGTTAGGTTAGGTTAGGTTAGGTTAGGTTAGGTTAGGTTAGGTTAGGTTAGGTTAGGTCAGGTTAGGTTAGGTATATAATAAACTGGACTACGTGTTGATCAAATATTAAGAGGACTTAAAACCGTCTCATAAAAACACGTAACATTAAATAGCTGCATTGTTTGTTACGATTAGTTCTGCAGTTGGTTGAACTTCTTCTTATTAATGATAGTTTTAGAAATATTCAACTCGTAGATTAATTGCTTCGGCTTTCAGTTATTTGTCTTCTTTGTCTGAACTAATCCTGCATCATACTGAGTCGAGTAGGCGGCTAAATGATTGCATATCCTAGTTGACTGTAATTTATCAAGCTTAAGTCATGCGCGTACTCCATACTAAAACTTTAATTTTGGTGTTGGAAATATAGTTGGTGCATTAGTTATCAATCTGAGATATAGATCTGGTGTACCATACCATAGAAAACAATTTGAAGATCCTTCCCTCAACCAACCGACATTCCATCACGCCCTGCTATGCTATGAGAGGAAGGGGTACAAAGTCGTATTTCTCCATTTGCATATTATCAAAAGAATTCAAGTCGTCATTTGTAGAATATATATTTTTTACGATATAAATTTATTATTTAAAATTGAGAATTTGGTGAACTTTCTGTAGTAGATTTTCGCTAATTTTAGTTAATTGATTTTATTCCAATAATTTATTAGGGGAAATAGCAAGGTTATTCTTGACTCCAGCTATTGTTTGTAAAACGAATGAAAACAGCTGTTACCTGACAAAACCCTCTCACACTCACTCATACTCAACTTTCTTAATAAGTAATACCTACTGAATGTGAATTTAAATCAAATTTGATTGTAAACGACTTTAAACTTGGGTAGAAAATAATGTGAATAAAAGAAAAGTAGAATAGTAAAAGAAGAATGTTGAAATATGATTGATAAAACTGAATTGAATAATTACATAACGACGAAAATCTTATCCAACATGGGTAATTATATAGCAGAGTAGCCTCACTTCAAAATCAATTTTTACGGGTTTTATTCGTCAAATAAATGTTGGAAAAATATTTTATTATCGAAAATAAGTGTCGGAAAGATGATTACTTAATATAATTACACAAGTTGTTTTTTTCGTGAAAAAATTAACTCTGTGTTATTTTTCATACTCATGACATTCACTTCAATAAACGTACGGAAGGTTTGGCCAGGTGGTTATATATATATATATATATATATATATATATATATATATATATATATATATATAGCAACCTGGCCAAACCTTTCGTGACATATAATAATACAGCCCTACATATTTACAGCAAAGAAAACAATATTTATTCTTATGAAGTAAGGTATGTAGTAGAGGATAAAAAAATAAAACAAGTAAAATACGGCGCCACCTTAACCTCCTAAGACCCAGAGGTGAACTAGTTTATAGGCCTAATAGCCTGATGTACTTTTAAAAGTACAAATCAACACAAATCATAGAAACCCAGAATAATTATTTGTCTTTAGTTTTATCGGCCTGATGTCCTTTTAAAAGTACAAGAAAACTTGTATTTTTAATCTCCTTGGAAACTCCGAGTGAAATACATTTAAATTCGATAAATTCCTCTTCTACTGAATTTGCAGCAGAATTTGACTCTGATTAAGATTTTCTTGTGTAATTATATTAATTAATCATCTTTCCAACACTTTTTTTCGATAGTAAAATATTTTTCCAACATTTATTTGACGAATAAAACCTTTAAAAATTGATTTTGAAGTGAGGCTACTCTGCTATATAATTTACCCCAACATGTCCTAACTTAAAATATATACATAAAAACTAAATTATGTACAAACATTGCAAACAACCAAATCACTAAAAACTACTGCTTTTTTTTTAGCTGAAACCTCGTACGAAATAACGATTCAGTTGATACAGTAGCAACAAAAAAAACCCACATTTTGACCTATTAGAATTGTGAGATTTTTAAAAGAACATAAAAATATAAAATATTGTTATGATTTAGAAAAACAACACACAGATATCAATTGATTAGAAATAAACATAATATCATACAAGCTATACATAGTAACTTTAGATTAATAGACCTAAACAGTTAAAAAATTAATTTTAATTTGGAAAACACATAAATTTAGAAACGCATAACAGCAAACGTGTCTGTAATTAGGTGATAGATTTAAAAAAATGCCTTTTACATTTAAAATTGATGTTCTATTATAGGTTATGTTACTCTTGAAAATTTTACTTGCCAATAATAAATGAAACACTTTTAAGACAAGAATAAAATATTTGATATGTGAATTTTACAGGGTGATAGAATATTTTAGAGAAAATATTGCTAAGAGAAGGTATACATGAGATTGTGGAGAAATAAAACGTTTTTGAATAAGTAAAAAGTACTTAATTATACAGTATTTTCACACTAAGAGTTATTACAGTTATTAATACATCAGTTGGACTAATGAGGTTGACGACAACACTGTAATTATCTACTTAGAAGACAAGTAAAGGATACAGGATGTTTGAAATTGGTTGTTATTTGGTATCATTTTTCTTTAAATTTTCATCAGAATGGGGGGGGGAACTTTTACTTGAACGGTAAAAAATAGATTTTTCAATAAGGTGAGTTCATTAGGTGAATCACACCGACCAGCAAGAGCCAGGTTTCCCCTGGTTTGTGTAGTGAAAGCTTCGTGTGTGTTCATGACACGGCCCCTCCGCCAGGCGGTTTCGTTCGGTTTTTTTTACACATTATATTGTAGTTGCACATCTTCACGCGGTTTCACACAATTGAGATCCAGAGAGGAATTTGTCTACTTTGAAGCATCTGCAGTACACCCTATGTTCATGCTTCACTGCTATGGATCCTATGCTTTATTGACTGTGTCCATCATGAGATCTTTATGGATATTTATCACATAGTACGGTTCGCCAACAATATTTCGCAACATCTTATTTTAAAATGTCTTATTTTATTTGGCTTCTTGGCACGTCCCAAAAGTTGCAATACATCCAAACTGGTTTTAAGCTCTACCTATGTTAGAACAATTTGTTTGATAGTATAGTTTAGACTATCAGTGTAGAAGTCAATACATTCTTCTATTTCAGATTTAGTTCTGTTTTCTTCAGTTATGTGCCTTCCGATTCAGTTTTGTGTCTAGGGTCATTCCTAAGTATAAGGCTTCTAATTTAATAAGTTGATTTTTTTTTTATCAAAATATAAAAACATGGGTTAATCAAAAGTGTTTGAAGTTCGTTATCTGAAACAGGTGTGGCCGCTGTTTTATTCACTAAATATAACAGTTTAAAAGGTAACCCCCCCCCCAGGATATTTTGAGTTAACACAACGGTGTTACCTAATTTTTCATATCACCCGTCATTTTTCCAATATGGCGGTCAGCTGTAAATTTTCTTGTAGGAACTCGATTTTTTTGGCAATTTCGGATAAAACTCATCTTATATTTGTGTGTTTTTCGATATCTTTTACTGTTTAGGAGCTACAAACGCTCAAAATACAAGGCGTTTGACATTTTCAGAGGTTTATTTTCCGTACCTAAAAAAGTTGAACTGAATTTTAAAATTGAAACATGAACAGACTGTAATGTATAAAAAATATGAAGGCTTTGAAAAGCAAAATTTTGTTTTGTGTTTTTTACTCACGTGGTAGGGCAAAAACGGCAACATTTTTGATAAATAAATCATTATTTTTCTGGATAAAAATAACGTTGGCAGATCAGTTTTTAAAGAAATCCAATAAAAGGAAATCGGTTAAAATGCCTCATTCAGTTTGACCAATTAAACCAGTTATTATTACTAGATGTATTAGCCCTTGTGAATAAGATATAGCAAAACAAATGTATTAACGGTATTTAACAATACAATTTGTCCTTAATTAACAAGGTGTAATACATTTATTAATAATAAACAGCTGATGTAAGCCAGTGTATGTTCTGAAGAATTACCAGAAAATTTTGATTTTTGTTTTTATCGATAACTCTGTTACTCAGCCTACAGAACAAATAAAAAAAAAAAAACAGTAGTGATATTACACCATTTACCCTAGCTCTACTTTAAATTTAGCTTCAATTTGACCTGAAAAAATGAAAAATTATATCTGGAAATGCTTTATTTTGCGAACTTTTGAAACATTTAAGTAGCAGTAGCTCCTAGACGGTTAAAGATATCGGAAAATATCCAAGAATATAAACTCTTAAAATAATGTGTTTGATTAAAAATCACCATAAAATTTTAAAAGGAACCACCATATTGAAAAAATGGTTGGTGATATGAAAAATTTGTCGAGTATCTCTAGTTTTGCTCAAACAATCTTGAGTTTTTTTTGTATCTTTTGTACTTAAAATAAAACAGCGGTCATCAGTTTCAATCAACCCTGTATAAACAGGTAAATAGTTTACTATGATATAGGTCTACAACAAACAAAAGAACAATATCGGACATTCCCGAAGAAACCTGTTCCTTACCACACGTGACCAATAGAGGTGTTTTCAAGGTCATGTAGGGAAAAGTACAGCGGAGTAATAGGGTGGGGAGTTCGATCATGCTCACAGACTTTTCTTTAGTTTGTTGTAGATCTATAGTAGTCTATTTTCTAAAATATTGGCATTTTTTAAAACTACGTCAATGGTATTGTTCTATTTATTTTATAAAAATACATTATTTTTTATTTCTGACGACGATTCTCTGCAGTTTCAGAGTTTTAAAATTTAACTGAAGTGCGCACAAATTCAAAGATATAGTCTTGTATCTTTAAATATGTCGTACCAGCTTAGCATATCTCGATTGTTATAATTACATAAAAATAGGACTTCCTAATTTACAGTGTAATAAATTGAATTGACTGAGTCAATCGGATAAGAAGGTTTCGAATTGTGAAGTGTGAAGTGGAGCAGATAGATCACATTACAGTAGACCGAGACAGAAAGAAGTATGCAACCTTGTACAGGACATACATGGTCATGTCATGGTATGGTCAAGGTTTCAAACAAGTCTTATTTCAAAACAAAATACATTCGGTAGATTTTGTCTGTTTTAGGACGTGTCTGTTGGTAATTCAAGTGGCAGTTTGGTTTCGGCGAAGAACCTTCCTTTTATTGAGTTATAAAAAAAGACGAAAAGAAGATTAAATAAAAAGTCCTTGCCGCTGGAGTTTTTCAACAGCTTCAGTATCAAAAGAAACCGGATAAGAAAGAAAGGGATATAACCAAAGATTACGTTATAAAAAGGTGTAGGCCCGGTTACATTGAATGTGCGAACGTAGTATGAGCGAACAAACAAAAATCTTAATCTGAATGAACAGGGTTATGACAAACTTGGAGTGAATGAACAATTTACCTGGCTTACCTAACCTAACCTACCCTAACTTAACCCTTAGATACTAGTTTTATAAAATCAATTTAACCCTTAGAGATCCGCTATGTCCGAGAAAGGGTCTCTGAGGTCAAGAAATGATGTATACAATTTCGAAGTTCAATAAACCTGTGTAGCAATTGTTTTAAACGTGGTATTTAAACAATACAATTTAACATTTCGTACAAGATCCAAGTATCCAAATTTTGGGCATTACATTTAGAATATCTGTTTATATGATGGGGCTAGCTAAGTTACATGATGGCGCACATCCGATTGTTTAGATTTGTGTGTGTGGGAGGGGACCTGGTAACTAGTGAAACTTAATTTGAAACAATTCACACAAAAACTGAACAATGTCAGTCTTTCTTTTCTTGTCACAATTCCCTAGATTCAGATTGATTTGCCTTAGTCACGCGTTGCCAACATCTAAACTAGACAATTAGGAAAGAAAAGTAGTGCGAGGAGAAAGTCTGACCATTATTTCTGGTTTTAGAAATTTGGTAGACATGAGTGCGTGTTGAAACTGAAACAGATTTAATGTCGAAGATGAGTAGATTGATTTTCTGCTAGTTGTTTAATACCGCCCAAAAGCCAGACTTGTTAACATGGATAGTACAGGATAACAAACAGAACACAATTCTCATAAAAAAAATACGCCTAAGTATCAGACGCGTTTCAACGACAAGGTCGTCCTCTTCAGTGATACACGAGCTACACCAATCAAACTATAACTGAATCTTATAGTTATAATCTGAGATTCAGTTATAGTTTGATTGGTGTAGCTCGTGTATCACTGAAGAGGACGACCTTGTCGTTGAAACGCGTCTGATACTTAGGTGTATTTTTTGTGAGAATTGTGTTCTGTGTGTTTGTTATACTGTATAATTTTTCTCATAAGTCAAGCTCAACATTTAATATAACATGGATAGTATCAAAATATTGCCTATAAGGGGATTCAGTACGGTTACGATTAGCACTTTTTAAGTTAACCTTTGTCCAGGGGCTAAACCGATGGATTCTAGCTGGGTCAAGGCTTGGGTTAGATCCCTTTCTTTCCTATCAAGTTTTACTTGACCAACTCTAGTTCTTTCGGACACTGACGCTCTACAACATTCGAGAGCTAAAGGGTCTTTAAATTGAATATACAGTGTCTCAATTTTTTTGTAATAACGAATGGTTTCTGGGTTTTTGTTCTGTTTAATGAATTGTAAAACAGAGCCTGCATACCAAAAGTAAGTAGAATCTAAACAAATTGATGTTTTTGTTTGTATAGACTGAACGCTATTTCGTACAAGGTTTCAGTTAAAAAAAAAATGAAGTAGTACTTTTTAGTGCTTGTCTTTTTTTTGCAATGTTTCTACATAATTATGCTTTTTAAGTAGGACATGTTAGATAAAATTTTCGTCGTTTATGTAATTATTTTATACGGTTTTATCAATCATATGACAAATATATTTCAACATTCTTTCTTCACTGTTCTACTTTTCTTTTATTCACTTTATTTCTCCCTTATGTTTTAACATTGCCTTGTTTGGAGTCGTTTTCAAAACAATTTTACCAACGTTCACTTTCAGTAGGTATTAACAATTAAAAAGTCTTAAGAAAGTTGTCTTTGTATCAAAATAGTTTGCAGTGGGGGGGGGGGGGTCACTAATTAGGCAGCTTGTCTGGGTACAGGGGTGTCGTGGGGTTGGCTCGACATATTGGCCGCCCCAGTCAATAGCAATCACTTCCTGGAAATGTGAACGGATCAGGTACAAGTCGGGCGGGTATAGGCAATGACTACATAAATACTATAAGACACGACATAGGATAGGGAAATAGTCTACGCTCTACGGGTGCTGTTCGTCACAAGTTTGACACACAGCTATCAGAAAGCGCTAGCAGCACCTTCTCACTTACTTCCGTCAGCATAGTCAGTGTTGTCAGTTCGTGCGCTGAGATAAGCGATTCTCGACCTTCCCTCGCATCTCTGGTCCCATATGTGGCATCAGTGCGTTTTCTCTTACCCGCCTGAAACATTGTTTGACCGTAGTGCCACCTAGCGCCAGTCACATCAACTTCAGATTGGTCACATCAACGCCACCTAGCGGGTATTGGTCAACTCAAGAATAAGCGTAGAATATTTAACATGGCCATGTCGTGTCTTATAGTATTTATGTAGTCATTGGTATAGGTTAGGTTAGGTTAGGAAATATGGTCATCGCAATCATAAAACCCATCGACAATATGACATATCATCGAATTGGATACAATAAACTTCAACAGTGCCTTATGAGTTCAGAATAGTTATGATTGGTATTGTGCTTTCTGTTAGTTTTAAAGGATACCAGGTTAGCCAAAGACTAGCCAAGACCCGAGAATACTACCCGCGAATAACAAGTCATACTATTCTGACAGACGACGAACCTCGTCACTTGAGTGTCGCTCTTCGGCTGACCGAACAAACAAACACCTTCAATTCCAAGAAGGGTTGCTCATTAAGCAGGAGTTTGAACAGATGACCCTAGTTCCCCAAAGTGTCGAGCCAACCCCACGGTATACTAGTGTCGAGCCAACCCCACGTAATCGGGTACAGGAGGTACTTGAGTGTGCGTGCGTAAGAGAGAGTTTTGCCATGTAACAGGGTCTTCTTCCTTTTCACAAACTATAGTTATTATAAACACACATGATGGCAATGTTGCAATATTATGAACATTCTCTCATCCAATAAATTTAAAATCAGATTTAGTTTCGTTTATCACAATCATACATCTGACATGTAATCATTTTATTGTATTTCTATTAAACTACACAGGTAATCTTTTGTCATTTGATGGATCAAATTTTATTGACAGTCAATTAACTGTAGTATTAGTAAAACCTATGTTTATTTCCAAATTTACTGCCCACTAAATTAGCCACGTGCCTTCTAACCCAGATGTAAATTCGGCGCTGAGTTCATACTATAAACATTATTTAGCCACGGTCATTTAGTTGGTAAAATATGATGAATCAGTGAATGAGTCAGTCAGCTGATGTGTAGAGTAGTGCATGTGGGATATGTTTAGTCAAACGTCGGGTGTTTCATACAACATGCTCTGTTTAGGGTTTGGTTAAACTTTTACCTACCCAATGTACCAAGTATAGGCCAAAAAGTGATATTCGACACGCCGATATCGGCTGTATTGCACGATAGCGACATCAAAACATTTGATATAGAGGACTATAGTGTGCTCATATAGAACTGTATTGAAATTTAGAAAAATCGAATTAAACAAGTCAAAATCGCGGGTATTTTAAATATTTTTTGGTCCATATCTCATGTCTTATTCAACTAATAACGAACTATATGAGATAAACATTTGCAGATTTCAAATCTGCATGCAATGGTACCAACCTCACCTCTCTACGACGACAAATAGCGAAATTATTGTCAAAAATATAAATTCCGTCCTTGAACTTCCCAGAAATTGTGTTATTCGTATAGTTACGAGATCCTGTATGACCGACACTCACTGACATACAGTATACAGTATCCTCACGGTAGGAATGTGTCTAGAGTGGAGAAGGAAAGAGGGGCCTCCACACTTTGTTTGTTGCGTTTGCTTTCAGCGGCACAACCCCAATAAAAAAATATATAGACCTCAAATGAATCTGTGTAAACGCCTACCCAATTTTCGTTTCTTTTATCGGTGTAAATAAGAATAAAACGTTTACAAAATAAAACTTTTAAGAATTAACTTGTACGTACTTAAACTTTAAGAATTAAATGTAGCTAAGCAGTAATTTGTGTACCTAGTTTTCTTGGAAAGGGTTGTACCGTCAAGTCAGGTTACGGAAACAAGTAGAAGGGAGGACACGCCCATTACACCAGACAAACTCTTAATCTGAGACTACTGTAAATATGATCAGTAGATATCTTAACGCATTAATATACAGGGTGTTCCACGAAGAAGTCGCTATTTTTGAATATACCGGACATATGGAACACTCTACAAACCTGACACTATAGGTATGCAAAGAAAATATCTGCAATGGTTTTCGATAAGCTTACATACAGATAGACAGAGACATCGCATTGAGAGAGAGAGAGAGAGAGAGAGAGAGAGAGAGAGAGAGAGAGAGAGAGAGAGAGAGAGAGAGAGAGAGAGAGAGAGAGAGAGAGAGAGAGAGAGAGAGAGAGAGAGAGAGAGAGAGAGAGAGAGAGAGAGAGAGAGAGAGAGAGAGAGAGAGAGAGAGAGAGAGAGAGAGAGATGTATAGCTATGCAAATTTTAGCTGCTTTACCATAAATAGACAATAATACCACGTAACAAGACCACTTCTGCTCATGCGCCAATATACCAACTCGATTCCGTTCATACCCCCGTGTAATATTATAAGTTGGATGATTGAAAGTTCAGTCTCGCTTTCCCCGTCACACAATGGTGAAATGTCGGCCACTTATAATAAGAAATATTTCACAGCGATACAGAAGCAGTCGAGCGTAAACGTGCAACGTAACTGGGAAATCATTGGAGTGTGGAAACACGTCATGTGTCTCTGACAAGTAGGCGAAATGCTGCAAAAACTTCATAATGGTATCTATCTGTGTGACAAAATTACAGAGTTATTGTTAAACTATTTTCTTACGAGATCAGGATTCGAAATTACATTTTTGATAATAACTTCGTTATTTGTCATCGTAGAGATGCACAATTGAAATCTGCAAATTTAGTGAGTTTACAACTCGTATAATTACACGAGATATAAAGAAATAACTGCTTTAAATGGCCGCCATTTTTACATTTCCAATTCGTTTTTTCTGAATATCAATAGTGTTCTACAATATGAGCACACTATAAATAGTCCTCTATTCCACGTTCCTTTTTTTTATAAGGCAATGATGACCGAGAGGTTTTTCGCCGAGAGAGAGAGAGAGAGAGAGAGAGAGAGAGAGAGAGAGAGAGAGAGAGAGAGAGAGAGAGAGAGAGAGAGAGAGAGAGAGAGAGAGAGAGAGAGAGAGAGAGAGAGAGAGAGAGAGAGAGAGAGAGGTTGTATAGCTATACCAAATTTACCATAAGCAGACAATAATACCATGAAACAAAACCTCTTCTGCTCATGCGCCAAGCTTAAACTTTAAGATTTAAATGTAGCTAAGCAGTAGTTTGTGTACCTAGTTTTCTGGAAAGGGTTGTACCGTCAAGTCAGGTTACGGAAACAAGTAGAAGGGAGGACACGCCCATTACACCAGACACCCTCCTAGTCTGAGGGTACTGTAGCTGGAGGTTCCTTCACATGTCTACAGCTACAAGCTCGTCAGGGCTAAGACGAGCGAACTGCGAAGCGAGTGGAGTCGTTTAATAATTACATATCTACAACGCTTGTTATGGCCTAACAGACATCAAGACCGATGTACGGTACACAACTATGAGGTTCATAAAACCTGTGTAACAACTGTTTTAAACAAACCTACCCTTACTGCAAAGGACCTTGATCTACCAATACAATTTAACATTTCTAACTCTTGGCTATTTAGAGGAACTGCTGGTTTAAAATTGTATGATAGGACTGGGTAAGTACCATAATGACGGCTATCAACTTATTATGAACGGGTATATGTTGTTCTGGCAATAAAAAAAGGTAGGAGTTAAATGTCAATAAGCAATAGATTTTACTGTTACTGTACTATTAAAAAACATTATAATTCAAAAATATTTTCGTTTTAGGCTAATTTGGATATTGTAGACAAAGACATTATGTTTTCAGTTTCTTCACAATAAGTCTGTTATCCTTTGAGCTACAGTAAACACGCGCACGCACACACACACACACACACACAAACACACACACACACACACACACACACACACACACACACACACACACACAAGTCTGTTTTAAATTTGTATAAAATTAACGCTTTTCTAGATTCTCTGTTTGAAATTATTTGTTGATGATGGAAGTTCAATTTTATTATTATGCATTTTTCGGTCATTTGCCATCATTTGTGTGTTCAAAATCAAAACACGACGTTTCGGGAATAAGAATCAATTCCCGTTATCAAGTGACTAAAAACTAAAGAAACATGAAACTAGAAACTAAGCCTATGTGAGAAGTAAAATTAAATATGAATACCACCAACCTTAATATCTAAGTATGCATCCCAGAGCTAAAACTGAGAAGTCAAAAAGGCTTAGGCTTAGTTTCTAGTTTCATGTTTCTTTAGTTTTTAGTCACTTGATAACGGGAATTGATTCTTATTCCCGAAACGTCGTGTTTTGATTTTTAACACACAAATGATGGCAAATGTCCGAAAAATGCATAATAATAAAAAAGCTTTTCTAGATATTCTACGTTATAATTTTAAACGGCTGCCATTTTGAAAAAAGTACAAAACAAGATTGTGGTTTTTAGTGCATTGATAAAATATCACATAAAAAAGATTATACCAATTTTGGATTTTATATCTAATTTATTTCCAAAAAAAAGAAATGGTTTTAGTACAAAACACAAATGGCGGACTGACAGACAACCAAGCTTGTTTCAAACCATAGAATGTTTCAACCCCAGAAACAATCCTCTATAGAGTCTACAGTATCTGACAAAAGTTCTGAAACATTCTGTATATAAGTGTTGAAACTATAAAAAAATGTACAAGAACACATTTGTAACGGTACAAAAATATATAGTTTAATCAGAATTGGAATTCAGTTTTACCATAAATTGTCTTCCCAAGACCTGTTGCTGACAGCCTCGTCGTGTAGGCCTATCAGTTTACAATAATTAATTCATGCGGACAACTTCATCTCGTCGATAACAACCTAAGCCAATTATTCGCCTTCGGACAAGATATTGTAATGGCCGTTCACAATTTGTTAGCAAGATAGTGTCTGTTATTTATTATACTTTTAACTGGGAATCAATTCCACCTTGTCTATAATGTATATAGGTTTAGTATTAATCCAACACGCAATCGAAACTATTTCCATTAAGTAAAGTTATACGCATGCGTGATAAGTATGTTGAGACTAATAAATTGAAACAAGATTATATATTCTGTAAAATGACGTTGGTAGTTATTTTGTAATTGAATTTATGTACATAAAAATCGGCGAAAAACTATCTTTCGATTATAGAAAATTTTTGTAAGTATATTTCTAGATGAAAATTAGTTAATAAATAAAGTTTCTATCTACAAACCCCCCCCCGTTCACAGCAGTTTTTATTCTACTGATCTGTACAGCAGTGTTCATGTGTAAATTTACAGTTGAAATAATTGATTTTATATTTTTAAAACAAAATTGTTTAATTGTTAATACTTATTGTAGTGTAGTAGTAAAAAGCTGTGCTGGAGTTTTTCTCCTTGTGTAAACACGAAAAACCTATCGGTCATCCTATTGGCCTTATAAAAAAAAGGAAGAAAAATATAACTTAAAATGAAACCCCTAGCTCTTGAATACTTTAATAGCTTCAGGTCGGAAAAGAACAAGAGTTGGTCAAGAGAAACCTGATAAAAAATATGAAAGAGATAATGTGTTGATTCAGTTAGTACCCTCGAGATTGTCCTCCATCAACATGGTCTTATAATAAAAAAATGAAGAAGAAAAGAACTTAAAATAAAACCTCAATAAGAAACAAGTCTAGGGTTTGTTCAAGAAGAGGACTGCCACTCGTAAACAATTGTTTATAGACATAAATAGAACAGACAGAATCTGACCTGACAGAACAGCTGGAACGTTGTTTAGTGTATAAAGGACAGTATTTTACCAGGAACAGAAAGAATGTGGAATCAGTAGAGATTTGTTAGATTCCTACTTAATGAATTTATGTGGCGCAGGAACAAAGACGAAAATCTGTTTGACACCTTTTGAAAGTTATATTTATATTGGGTTCCAGAACAATAAAGTGTATTCATATATTATATCATTATATATTATAATCAATTTTGTATAGGGGGGTGAAAATATTTAACATACTACCGGTAGATTTTCAAAAGGGGAACAATTTATCCCAGTTTTCTAAATCCGTGAAGTTATGGCTATTTTCAGTGGAAAATATTGAATTAGTTTTGAGGTGATGCAGTGGGAACAAGTTAATATTTCTGGAATATGTCATGTGCTAGTGTGAGAGTAGATTAGGTCTTGTGTATAAGTATGTAAGTGTGAAATTCTGTTCTTGATCCAATTTTTTTTACTTAGTTTTATTGTTAAGGCATCCTTTGAATTTGTATATATCTTCAATGGTAATGGCGCTGTGGTTGATCTCTTTCTTTCCTTTTCCTTTAATAGGTATATCTAGATTTAAATATTATGATGGTAAATCCTACTCAGGCACATGTGCCTAAGGATTACCTATTCTTTACATAATTTAAATTTGAATGTAAGGAAAATCTTTGTTTTGGATATATCAAGTTAAGTGTAATATCAAGAATGTGTTATTTTTTACTTGTATTGTACTTTTATTTTTATTGTTATTGCATTCAAAATTATTATTTATTGTAATTTGATTGTGAAGAAATAAATATTATTATTATTATATAAAGTTGGTTAGGTTAAAAAGCCAAAAGCTGTCCTCTTCTTGAACAGACCCAAATTGAATTAATCTGCTGTAAGAGTAAAACCAAAATTTACTATTAACATTTCTGATCAAATTATCTCACATGTTTTGAGTCACGTTGATCCCAAACGATCTCACTAAAAATGTTTTTTTCGGTGCTTAAAATCAAAAACAAAAATCTTTGAAGTTGATACAAATCCTAATTTATCAATATTGATGGGCATCTAATTATGGCCTAGATTCGCGTATTTATTTCTATTTTAGGTTATGTTAGGTTCACGTTGTGCCGTCTTGTCCTTGAATCGTATCTTTGATAATGATTTGTTGGTCAGTGGATAAACAGGTTTCTTGGTCGAAACCAGATCTCAGATTAGATACAATTATCTGTGCTCATCGTCGCACAATCTGTTACTTGTTCGTTACGTCAATGTCTTCTTTGTTATCATTATTGCCTTCCAACGAGCACACTTTAAAGTACTTATTCCTTTCTTCTACATTAAGCTCACCACTTTTGTATTTTGAGTTTTGTATCGGAGCTTTTTAAGAGTTAAAAACTAGTTTATCTCCCAGAGAAAAAAAAAACATAAATACATCTTTAAGTCTTTTTAAGTATAAATTGCATCCAAATACTTCACTTAATCTTAAAATGGTTGTTAAATAGTCATATATTTACAAAAATAACCACTTTTTTTCTTTTTCACATATTCTTAATATAGAGGAGTTTATTGCACCCTTATCCTTAGTGACTTAATCGCCATTAAACTGCCGCCATTTTTAAAAAAAACATTCAAAACAAAGTACTGGTTTTTGTTACATTGATAATAAAAAGGTCAAACAAAAATATCTGTTTTGTTTTTGTAAAAAACACAATGGCGGACAGACGTCATGGGGCATATTATGTTCAGAGGCACGATTATATTTTGTTTAACTCGAGGAACCATGCACTGAAGTTTTGGAACGAAGTTTGGAAACACCCTGTTTATCTAATTCTGTATATACAGGTTGTTTAAAAAAAGGAATACAGGAGCTTATTCCTCACATCAAAACCAATGAAAAAGTTTATATAAACGCACCCTAAATGGTTAGTTTTTATCTAGCCGCCATTTTATATTTTTAACACAAAAATCCCATATTTTAAACTGTAAATGATATGTAGTTGATTTTGTATGCTACTCATTTAATAAAGACCCAGTTAAAATAATCGACTCATTTCAAAATGGCAGATATTTAAACTTTTTAACGTCCCGTATCTCGTAATATTAGCAAGAGACAAAATATTTTATTTTTTTAATAAAACAAACAAACTGTGTTTTTTAATTCTTTCTGTAGCTTAGAGAATAAATGAGTTAACAAAAAAAAAAAAAACAAAAAAAAAACTGAACTATTGGTAATTACAGTCGACTCTCGCTAACTCGAAATTCATGGGACTACAATTTTTCTTCGAGTTACGTGTAGTTCGACTTAGACATATTTCGAGTTATAGAGGTCAATCTTGACTAAATTCGACTTACAGAGGTAACGAGATATAGAGGTAAACCAAATAAAAATTCGAGTTACAGAGGTAAAGAATAGTGTACTGTACTGTACTTTATTCCTTCTAAAAACTAAGCTTTTAACTGTATCAATAGAAAGTAGGTGTATTTAGTGTATACATAATAAAATACGTGTACATACACGGTAAACAGTACAGTCCTTATATTAATTTCACTGATTAAAAAAGTCCGTAATCTTCTTCTGATTAAGACTGTTGGCAGCACGTTTGTCAATCATATTTTCGATTGAAACAATCAAAGTAAATACACTGTCGGGTGCATCGTTGTTTTTTCTAAAAACATACGTGAAGTACGTACTGCAGCTTTGGCTTCTTTAGGTATAATGTCTGCTGGCTCCTCTTCCTCGTTTTCTTCGTCAGAAGGAGCATCCTCATCGTTGCTCGAGATATAGAGGTAAACTTCGATTTGTGGAGGTAAAGTGCAAATTGAATTCGACTTATCTACTGAACTTCGAGTTATAGAGGTAATTTTTGTGTCTCTTCGACTTATAGAGGTAAAATATAACTGTAAAATTATTTCGAGTTATGTATTGATATTTTTTCGACTTAGACAGGTTTTTTCCAAGGGGATTGGAAATTTTTTCAAGATATCGAAGATTTCGAGTTATCGAGGTTCGAGTTAGCGAGAGTCGACTGTAATTGAATTTTTTACCCAAAATTAACGTACAACCAAAATCCTTATTTTCCTGTAACTTAAAAAGGAAAACTGAGTTATCAACACTAGATAGAAAACTAAAGCATTTTAGGTAGTATGTCTATATAAACTTTGTGAGGAATTAGCTCCTGAATTCCTTAAACACCCTGTATTAACATAAATTGTGGATTTTTAGAAACTCGTAATAAAGGTTTTTAGTTGGTACAATAAATATATAATAAAGTAATATGTTTATTTTAGATATCAGACTTCAGTTAAACGAGCAGCTACGATGTTTGGACGTACGGATGGAAACACAGGTCGCACTGGTCGCGGAACTACAGGACTTCTTCAGAAGACGTGCCGAAGTGGAACTCGACTACAGCAAGAACCTGGATAAACTGGCGAAAAGTCTGCAACTAAGGCACAAAGAACAGAAACAAAAGTAAGTCATGTAGAAATTAATACAGCAACAAATAGTAATGTAGGTTTGGTTAGGTTAGGTTTTTGTCATCTTTTTTTTTTTTACATCAGACCGGGTCTTTCAAAAGTAAGTTAAAATTTAAATTGCGGTTTCGTTATTTGTCGTCCAACCACCGAGAAAAACTCTATTGTATACAGATATAAATGGGATTTATTAAAACATCTGTTATTTTTATTGCCTATTTATTTGTTGCCATAGCAACGTTTTTCATTGTTGAGTAATTTCAAACTCGTGACTTTACTTTTACAAACACACATCGATTCGGTGTTTTTATGAATGTGGACGGAGTTTAACAGCTGGGTTATGTAAGTTTTGTACTCCCAACGTTTTGAGGGAAGGACCGTGCTGTGTAGCCGCTTGTAATAGCGTTTTAGCAAGTTTGAAACCACCGGGTCTCTTGGAGACATCAAGAGGCCAGGAAGACCTTCAATTATAAGTGTAGGTAACTGAAAGAAGCAATTCAAAATGTAGCTGAGATAAATGTCAACACGTTCAGAAATGCTGCACATAGCTTAGAGAAGACTGCTTCTCCAGGAAGAATGGCATGTCGGCCATTTTTGAACAGCTGCCTTTATAACAATAACAAGTAAGAATTTGTTGTTATATGTTAAATACTCGTAGATCTGCATATATTCAAAAATTTCCTTCCGGGTCTCGATGCTGCATGTGGAGGAGCCTCTCCATTCGCTACGCTCGGTCGATGTCTCGACCCTGCCGGTTATATAACTACAGTATACTTTCTTGGTAAGTCAGGGTTTGCAATTACTTTTCTGACAATAATTTCGTTATTTGTTATCGTAGAGAGGTTAGGTTGGTACCATTACATTGAGAACTGAAATCTGTATATTTAAATCTAATTTAGTTTGTTAAGTTGGGAATAACGCACGAGATATGAACAAAAAACTGTGTAAAGTGGTCTCCTACAAGCAATTATAGGTTAGGTTAGTCGTTGTTGGTATCGTACTTACGACCTAACCTAACCTTCTGACAAGGTAGACCTGATGGAAGTAGACATTTTTTGCGATCACCAAACCTCCCTTATACTATGTAGGCCTAAATAAATTTCCAATACCCACATGTTTAGCTTCACAACCATACAATCCTGAAAAATACTCTCATAATAATAATAATTAAAACTTATTAAACTTATATTCAAACTTGCACTTAGTCTGTTGTATAGTATTACACAACTGTTATCTTTGCAAGGTCATCATTACATTTTAACCGGAACAATGACTGACGTATTATTTCCGGTTGTAAACAAATACCAGTACTAATGCACCTTTATATACATGGGTATTGGTTTATTGCGTTACAGCTGTTCTAAACTGGTAAATATTTTCTACAGGGATAACATGTGCAAAGTTAAACATCTTTTAAGTGACGTTAGTATGAATAGATTGTCAATTTATTCATAGCTTGAAGTCAATTTACAATCAAATGAGCGTCATGAATATTACGTAAACTGTACAGGGTGTTGGAAAAGTTAGGTTGTAACTAATTTTATAAAATTGGTAACAGCTGATTCATTAGAGTATTCTTTCATTTTGAGGTTAAACCAACAAGATCCACAAAATAATATTTCCTATATTTTTAGATGACAAAAATATCGCAATATCAGAATGAAAAATATTAGTTTTAAAAATGAATATGCAGTTTTTATATGACAAAGTTCTTAGGTGGAATGTGTATTAAGACTTTTTATAAAGTCGAAGTATTTTAAATGGCCTAGCGTCAACATATTCATTTATTTTTCAAATAAAAATACACATTCGTAATCAAAATAACTTCTAGTTTTATTTGATGCTCCACACATAATATGTCCAAAAATAATTTGTCTACTCGGTAGTATTTGCCCAAAGCTCATTTTTCTTTTACCGCTATATTTTTCCTATGTTTGTGACAATACAAACAATATAATTGCAAAGTTTGACAATTGGTTGTGAGTTACAGACTGATAGCCACGGGCGTGAACCTCTTAGTTTTACCTACAGACCCTAATAAAAGAGATCAATGAAAATGCAATCCATCTTTTAGTGATTATTGAATTGTTTGTCTCATCTCACAAAACTACATTTAAAACTTTATGCTGCGTATTTCTCATTGTGTGGTTAAATTAAGTTGTATTCATCATACAAAAAACTATAATATATGTTTTCGCAATGCAATTTAATTTCAAATCCAAATTTTCCAGATTTGTAGGTCACGCCGTGTTCAAGTTAGTGGGGGGGGGGGCAGATATCTCCTGTTTAAATGTGGCTTAACCCCAACATATTACTTTTTTCGTTTAATAAACATATAAATTCGTAATCAGAATAACTTCGTTTTATTTGATACATAATATTTCAAAAACGAATATTTTTTTCAACTCTTTGCCCCGTAACTACCATCAAGGTTTTTTTTTGTTACTGCTAATTTTTTCACATAAGTGGGACAATACAAAAAATATAAATGCAAATTTTGAAATATATAGGATTTATCGTCTAGTCTAGACTGGTGCAACTTATAGACAGACAGACAATTCGCATGGAATTATAAGGCTCCTTGGACACTAAAAAGTATTAGCACGCGAATTATTGTTTCGTGGTTTTTACTTCCAATTAAAACATAGTTAAGAGAAAGTCATGGAATTGATCAAAACATTTATGGTAAAGTTTTCGTGGTAAATTGATTTCTGGTAATTTACTAGAACACAGGAGCTATTCTTTTCCCTTTAGCAGTCAACTTTTAATATAGTTATTATATTTCTGATGAGTAAATGACCTTGAAAAGGTCTTGTATGTTGTAATAAATTGCAGAAAATTGGTTTTCTTAGATTTTTTTTTTTTTTGTTATCAACATCTTGGCAACCCGTCGACATACAAGATTAATCCTTGTTCATAATTGAAAGGTAAATAATTTATAAAACAAACAATTGTTTAGATATGTGGCATGAAACATTTAGAACGTCATTTTGAAACGGTTAAGTAAAACATTATAAAATTTTGTGATAAAATAACAATTGTTTGTGCCGCATTAAACAAAAACGCATCCGCTTTGTATTTCACCTTCTGGGGCTCACATACAGGGTAATTTTAAAGTCCCTCCCTACCCATATTCTTTGCACATTTCATATAAGATTGTTTTTTAACCAATACCACCTGTTATAATAGTAAAAAAAAAACTTTTTTAGTGTTTTGAGATTTTAGGGGAACACTCTACGTTCAATATGTAGCAGTCAACTTTAACAATATTAATGCGACATATCGTTTAATACATTTTTTCCCTTCTTCTTTTTACTTTTCCCCATAAAAACAGTATTTCAATCAAAACTGATAAAAGTTTTACCGTTTTCCAGATATTAGTAGGTTTAAGATTTAGGAGTTAACTTGAAAGTTGTAATGAGAATGCGGTCACTCGTCATGTCGTTCTAAAAACGGTGGTGGAGTCAAAACTGAAGTAGTTTAGAGATATCCTATCCTAACCTAAGGTTACTGTTATCTCGAAAACGGTAAAATCACTGTTTTTAGAAAGAAAAAAAAGACGTTGTCACAAGATCAGCTTCACATTAACAATTTTGAAGGTAACTTCTACATCTTGGATCTAGAGTGATCCCTCAAACACTTTTAAAGTTAATATTGTTACATTCATCATGTGTGGTATTGGTTAAAAAACAATCTGATATAAAATGTGCATAAATATAGGGGAGGAAGGGACTTCAAAACCCCACCGAGATGGCAATCCCGAGGGCCTAGCTGGATGTACACATTTTTTATGTAGTTTTTGAGTTAAATCCTCTCTCTTTATCTTTCCTCTCAAGTCTCTCTTCACCAATTCTTGATCTTTTCCAATGCTGACACTATTAGAATATTCGAATTCTTTATTTTATGTTCTTTTCTTACTTTTTATTATTTAATTTTAAGATTAGATGACAAAGACTTATTCTCTTTTAAAACAATAAGAACAAAAGCTTCACATCTCTCTCTCTCTCTCTCTCTCTCTCTCTCTCTCTCTCTCTCTCTCTCTCTCTCTCTCTCCGACTGTGCTCTCTGTTTACCATCTCCAGGCAGTACAGTATTGTTGATACGTATGTCAATAAGAAGTATAGAAATAGATAATCACGAAGGCCATGCAGTTTATCAACAGATCTAAATCTTAATATTTACACCATGACTTCCTATGAAATGTTTGTTTATAATTTCGTCTCAACAGTTCAATTATTTCTTGATGAGTGTTTGACTTTCCTACAAAGGGATAGGCCTAAGGAAAACGTCGCCATACTGTCTGTATTTATTTATTTTAGGTTAGGAAGTATTTCACAATTGTTTTATATGTTTATTAAACGCCAGTAAAATCCGTGCATCTGCTGTTTGTACAGGAGTCTTTAAATTAAAGATAAAAAGTACTGTCAAGTCATATATTTAATTAACTTTAGATGAGATTGATTCAGAATTGTACACTTTTATTATCTTCGTACGTAGTAGTAATACAGTATTGATTTGGGCGTGAATCTCTCATCAATACTTTTTACGGAGAACTCCGGTCTACAGAAGCCCTAACTGCTTTAAGAAGTGCAACACATAAAGGGTGTGTATGTTTACTTGGGACTTTTTTCGCTCCAACGCTTTTTCCCCGGTTTTCTCTGGTGTCTTGCCCTGAGATAATGATCACAGGTACTACCTTAAAATTGCCCCACTCAGATCTGTTCTCAGTGGGTCATCTGACTTCCAGGTTGGTACCCGCAGGGTGTCAATTCCTGAGTTGGTTTGTCCACCAGTGAGATTTCGATTAGTACTTCAATTTTTACGATCAAAAAATGATTAAATTTCTGGCATTTTTTTATGGCAAAACGTTTTTGTTTGGTTTTGTTGTCTTTGCGTCTTTTATAGGTTACATTTTAGAATTACAAGGTAATTCGCGATCAACCTTTATAACTTCGGGAGGTCATAAGGAGAAGTTACAAAAAAGATCATTAAAACATTTGCTCAAAAATGCTTAGTTTTCCGTCTGTTCGCTTGGGATTTTTATAAAAAAAAATTATTTCTAAAGAACTGTTTTGAAAGATAGAAGCTGTGAAATTATCTAGGGCTATACACTTTTATCTTAAACACCATATTCATGTAAATTTTAAAAATCGTGTCTATCGGTTTCTGGTGGCCAGTAAACATTTTACAAGCAGTCGTTTTGAAATAATGTATAGGCAATTTAATTCCTTAGCTTATTCTGCACTACTACCTTACTTAGCATATACTAGATTGTAGCAAGTTTTTATTTGTTGCACAAATTATTTATAGTCTTACATTAGTATTTACACATTCTAGACTACTTACATCTTCAAGAAATCTACTTACATCTTGATTCAACAATGAAAAGTATGGAAAATTCTTCAAACGTCAATTATTATTTGAAACTGTAAGCGACTATTACGCCTAAACGAGTAGGGTAATCAAAAATAACCAGGAATAAAATAAACTTATATTTCTGTACAGAATCCGAAATAACCATAAGAAATAGAGGTATCCATAAGTAATTAAAAAGTTGGCAGTCATGTTAGAAAATGGCGGATATTTTTGAGAGGTTGTAAAACAGATTTTTAAAACATATGAAAAAGTAACAACAGTTAAATGTAAAACAGATTTTTAAAACATATGAAAAAGTAACAACAGTTAAATATATTATAAGACTTACCGTCACAATAGTCTAGTTTGTCTGTAGTTATCTCACTACGGCCGTTTCGGCTATTCAGCCATTTTCAAGTGTTATGCGGGTATTACCGTTGTCTTAGTTTAAAATAGAAATTACGAACACACGGGAACACACAAGTTCTTTAAACATTTAAAAACATTTAAAACATGATGTAGTAGGCCCACTGTCACAACGCGTACTGTGGGTACGCGTAATGAGTACGCGTTGTGACAGTGGGCCTACTACATCATGTTTTAAATGTTTAAAGAACTTGTGTGTTTGTTATGTGTCATGTGTTCGTAATTTCTATTTTAAACTAAGACAACGGTAATACCCGCATAACACTTGAAAATGGCTGAATAGCCGAAACGGCCGTAGTGAGATAACTACAGACAAACTAGACTATTGTGACGGTAAGTCTTATAATATATCTAATTATTAATCAGTAGTCGGAATGGCGAAAACAAATATGTATGTAACAACAGTTCTTCATTTAAAGTTTATCATTGGATTAATAGTTTGCGACAGCTGTTTTTGGCCACCATCTTGACAATAAGACTTGAGATTGCTTTGTGCAAAATGTAGATTTTACTTTTACAATATTTACAATACTGCCAAATTTCAAAAGTTCATGAGTTATTTTCCATCTAAATCTATCCAATAGATGGACTATTCACAGTGAAAGCATGTCCGCATTGTAGTCTACATAGATTAGGGCGCTGACATTATTTCACCCCTACCGACCCCTTAGGGGTACTTTTTCTCTAGTCAAAAGTTGTTATTTTCTAGTTTCCCTCCGCCCCGGAAATGGGTTTGGAACTTTGCATTGTTAATACAAATCAGAAAGGCAGTGGATGGAAGGGGAAGTTGGCAAAATCTAAGCATATGCTTTGTAATCTATTCATGAGGTAATTAGAACGTCCCTAAGGTGTATACTTGTGTGAACAGAGATAATGAGATCAATTATATTAGGGTAGGGTGCTTATTAAACCCTAAAACTGGCAACATTAACTCTTTCAACTGCCAAGACTTTTTAGGGTAGCGTGTAAGGTTTTTTTTTAAAATTTATAAAACAAGTTTACTCTACCATAACCATACTTGTTACGTCGTTTTCTTTAGACTGTTGATCAGACTAAATCACTTTTTAAATCTGTGCGAAAATATTGCACAAACTTTCTCATTCAAGCACGCCGAAAAACAAATAAAAAGCAACAAAATACCAAAAATAACAGTTCCGTAGTTGTCAGTCAAAAAGTGAAAATAAACACTGGAAGCCATCTTTAAAAAAAAATGCACGACGTCCATTTTGTATCCCATCATGTTACTTTCTCTGTACTACGTGTATGTAATAAAGTAAAAACTAAATTAAAAATGTACCGTACGTAAGATATATACAAGTATTTTGAAATCAAATCATTGTTATTTAAAAACGGAGAGAAATTAACGTAAACAACGCACATTTCACAGAATAAGCATTTGTGTCACGTAACACAACGCTAGGCGTAAGACAAAGGGAACAAACAATAGCTGACTTTGTAAGCAAAACAATTCAATGATAACCAAATATCCTTCTTTCTGGCATATACGTAATTATTAATCTTTCAGGTTTTCTGTAACGAATGTTTCCGGAATCGACCGGAAACAACCGAAATTTAACCGAGATGATTGCTCCACAAACTTTTAGCATTGATCTTATAGTTCCTAAACGGTTAAAGATATCGAAAAGTATCCAAGAATAAAAAAGTCTTAAAACAATGTGTTTTATCTATAATCGTCACAAAAAGGTAAAAGTAAATTTATAGCTGACTGCTATAATGAAAAAAATGTCGGGTCGTATGAAATATTTAGTAGTACCTCTAGTTTTAACTTTAAAAATCGCGGGGTTACCTTTTAAAGTTTGTTTTTGTAACTTTAGAATTATCAAATAAAACACCGTTCATATGTGTTTTAATCATCCTGTGTTATACTAGGTACTGTATACAGAAAAGAGTTAATTTATTTCTTGTTTACTAAGCATTTCTTTTGGAATATCAGTTGGTATTGAAGGGACCTCTCTTTTATAAATGTGTGTAAATATTTAAATAAAACCTAACATTGCTTCATTTGTGCCCTGCACCAACTCAAATAGTATTTGATTTAATTCGAGTTTTTTTTTATGGCGTGATCACGGTTAGGTTATGGTGTTTTTTCCCAATTATTCCTAAAAGATAATTTTCATTGTCTTTCAATTTAGTACAAAAGTTCGGGGTCATTAGTCTTCATACTTCACCAAAATTTTTTCAAAATCGTTGGAGCTGATTATGTGAAAATGGTAATTTTAAGTTATGCTCTTGTGACGGGTTCCAACTTTGAATCCAACTTTTTAGCTCGTCTCACAAAACATTAACCCCCCCCCCTTGCTGTATTGGTTTACATGGCAGGGCTGGGCAAGTATCTTGACGGCGTTCGATTGACTTCATTCTGATTTCAATTGATTTATCCTCAAAAGGACATTTAAAATATTTTCTAAAGTTTTCATCGTGATGGACTTGCCAATCCCGAGGTCCTAGCTGGATTTACACAGTTTTTCATGTAGTCTTGGGTTAGTTCCCTATCTTGACGAACTCTATTAGAATATTCGAAAGCTAGGAGTCTTTTATATTTTCCCCTTCCTTTTTTTATAAGGCTTATGCTGACCGAAAGGTTTTCATTGTGATCACAAATATTTCGTTACTCGATACGACTTTGTTGTTCGAAAACTAAAAACGTTTTCCTTGTCAGCCAGGATTACATACCTTCCCACAGCCACAACTCCCAAGGATTATAAGGGTTGCGACCACCTTTGTCGTCTTGTCATTGAGTTATGATGCGTGCCCTTGCCTATGCTTCACGGCACCTTTCTTGGTAAATTAGTTTTACAAACGGGATTAAAATAGTGTCTGATCCTAGGCATAACGGTTCTTAGATATCCTTTGGCCTTCACATCTGTTAGCTACGGTTGGTATACGAAGTATTGGGTAATCAATAAAAAGAAATCTAAATCCGTTTTTCGACTTATCTTCACGTTCCATAACCTTAGGAAACAGAAAAATTTCTTTTTCGACAAGCCGTCCGTCTGTCGTTGTTGTCGTCTGTACGTAAGTACGAAAGCAGCCATAAAAATTAAAAATTGGAACGTTCAATATTGTATACGTGATTAGGTGACTATAGTGTGTTCCAATAGAACTGTCTTGAAATTCATGAAAATATAATTATTAATATCAAAATAGCAGCCATTATAAACCTATTTTTTAGATATCTAGTGTTTTATTGAATTTATATAAAAAAAAAATTCGATAAAATCTGCATGCGATGGTACCATTCCCACATGTTTTTGGGATGGGTTAGCTTGTTTTACACCTTTTGTCATGAAGTCCTTAGTTAGACCTCAACCTTTCATCTTCCAGGTCTCTCTTGACCAACTGTTGTTCTCTATCAACGTTGACAGGGCTAGGGTGTCTTCATTTGTTTGTTTATTCCTTTTTATTATAAGACTTTGATGATCGACAAGTTTTCGTCTGTAAGAAACGAGAGCAAACAAATCGACATTTCTACAGTTTGTCGGATCAGTGGGCATATCATGGAGAAGGATAGAAATAATTAATCTTATATTTCAAAAACAAATTATATAAAACTATATTTTCAGAAATCAACTGGCAGTCAGTTAAATTGATAATTCGGTGTATAGTATAGTGCGTGTTGCTAAGTAACGCCCCTTTCTTTCCCCCCTAATTAAGCCTACGATTGCAGTAGGAGTCAAGAATCGTCAATCAAAGCTAGCAAACAATGTGGGCAGCCAAATTGTCAACATTTACCCACAAAGATCATAAAAACAGATACTTTGGAGGAAAAGGATTTCACATTTAATATACAGGATGTTATAAAAGTCACAACGCCTTAACATTACATTTGAGTCTGATTAGAGATTAGAAATTGATGTCTACAGTTTTTAATAATAGAAATGTTTATAATTTCTGCCCGCCATCTTGAATCCAACTTTAATTTTTTAAATAACAAGTTGAAGATACTCATATCATACACAATTCACATGTAAAATGTTACTATACAAACTATGGTGAAACCAGTTTTTTGAAAACTACTTCTATTTTTTAAAATATCAATACCCAAGTTAAATATTGACAATACAATGTCAATAAAAAGGAGAAAATGATCGTTGAACAAATATTTTATATTTAAACTAAAAGTCTAAACTTGGGTCTGTTCAAGAATAGGATCACCACTCAAACAGTGGCACCCAGAAGGAATCCTAACCTAACCTAACCTAACCAATTTTATACAATATATGATTAGGCCCTACACACTATTGTTCTGGAGCCCAATATAAATTGACCTTCCAGATGGTGTCAAACAGATTTCATCCTTGTTCCTACAGCGCCACATGAATTCAAATTAAATGGGAATCTAACAAATCTCTACAGGTTCCACATTCTTTCTGTTCCTGGTAAAATACTCAACAATGTTTTTCTACGGTTGGACGGTTTGAAAATGATAGGCAAGTAAACACAGTTAGGTTAGGAAATTCAATATGTTATGTGTAAATAGGGAAGTAATAGTCAATGTAAATAATAATTTAAAAGAATACTGAAGTTAAATGAACATAATACACTTAAATTTCACCTAAAGATTCGTAAACAGAAATTTACTATTTATATATGAAATTTCACTGAAAATGTAAAAACATTCCTAGTCTAGGAAATTGTAAAGACACCTGAGGTCGGAATAAAAATAAAATAAAAAATCATGGTAATAATTTATTTATGGGGATAAAGATTGGATGTACATGGATAATTGAATAAATATACACTCATATTAAAGTGAAATAAACATTAAAGTAAAACTATTAAATAAACATGTAGGAGATCAAAATGAATTTACTTGTGTAATAGACTATGTGTGAAATTACTATGTGGATTTAGACTGATGTTTATGAACTAGAAATAGACAGAACAACTGAGGGCAATGTGATTGTTTGAAATCATTTTGATATAGAAATTAATGTTTTAAAAATAAATTCAAGGCTAATTATTAAACGAAATAAAATAATAAATAAATATATTATGTGTTTAGTTTTGGATTAAAATCGTGTAAGTTAATAGAGTAAATATAAAAAATGGTAGAGAATTAGAAAATACTGGTTTCTGATTGGATTAAAAAGAAAAAAAAAGGCTGTAGTTACAGTATCATGCCGTGACAAGGACGAAAGGTTACAAAAACCGAAGTATAGCTATAATTTGAAAGGATCTGGGACTGTTAAAATATTTGAGGTTACAAAAACCGAAGTATAGCTATAATTTGAAAGGATCTGGGACTGTTAAAATGGTTAACAAGAGTGAATGATGCTAAATCTGCATTGTTTAAAAAAGTGTTGAAAAGTGGCTATTTAAAATAATGTGTTCCTAAGTAGTCGATAATTTAAATTGTATCGAAGATTCAGCAGAAAAGTAACAGATGGCAGTATTAAAATGTCTTAAAAAGGGAACACAATTTCATCTTACACAAATAAAGCCAAGAAGTGTAAAATTTCAAATAATAAACTAATTTGAACATTAATTAATTAAATTTAAATAATAAGAAATTTGAACAGAAACTTTTAAATCGGTTCCTGAATAGACACGAACATTTAAAACTAACAATGGTAATTCATCTAAACAATGAAGCGTTTACATGAATACCTAATCAAGTTAATGTTCGTAATATACATTTCTTATTGTAAACCTTTGTGTCTTGAGTCATGAGCATTGTTTTTCCATTATTCATTTACATGTTTTTAAAAATTTTCCTTTTGGATTTTAAGGCCAGTGGTAGCCTTTCTCCAATGTGATCTAAAATACATCCTAAGGCTTCTTTGAAAAAATCATAGAGGACAGTTAGAGGATTATAAAACTCCAAACACTTCAAAGGTTCTTTCAAATATGTTATGTCTCTGATAAACAAATATCTAACTCTAGTGTTTCAATATCTTTATTTATTTATTTTTTTTAAGCGAAAAACTAATGTGGCCATCATCACCTTATCATAAGCCGAGAACCGACAATCTAATTCTCCCAGCCTCTTATTTTTACACAGTATTTTGCAGGCTATCTTAAGTAGTGATTATGATTAATGATCAAATGCATTATTGTGTTTCTTTAATTTATTTTGGCTTCAAGTTGTAATTTCAAAAAAAAAAAAAAAAAAAAAAAAAAAAAATAGAAATGTGTTTTATCATGTTGCTGCTGTGTATTTATATGTATGTTTACATTGTATTTATGTGTAAGACTTTATTATAAATTCTCTAAGGGTGTTTATTTTATTACTTTTTATCAGATTTGTCACACTAAAAATTAACCATTATGTTAAGTTTTCATGAAATATGAAGATACACTGGGTTTTCCCTCCACTAATTTTTATGATGTGTTTTCCATTATCATGTTTTTTTATTTTCTCTTCATTATGTATCTTACCTAGTGTTTCTTACTAAATGTTTTGAAATGGTGTTTTGTTCAATCTAAATAACCTAACCTAACCTAATGTAACTAACTACATTTGGTAAGAGGATAAAACGAGTTAAATTAAGTGGAGGGATGATAATGGAAAAGAACATGAACATGATAGTGGACAATTTTGTAAAAGTATGAATGTACTTGGAAAGCAAGTTGATCTATCAGTAACATATATGACAAGTTTACATCCCATTATAAGATCAGTTGCATGACAAGTTTTATTTTGAGTGAATAGGACTAGATTATTTGTCTAAAACTATGTTTAATTTGTTTAGACGAGAGCAGTGGCCTTTGTTCTCAAGTTACTCATGTTGGCAACAGCTAGTAACACAGACCAAAAATTTGAGCAAAGACCATGCAGCCCTTAGCGAAATCTATTCTACGCATCTTGTTAGTCGCCTAGCTCAAGTCATTGAAGATGTTCAGAGGATATACAAAAGGGTAAGATGGTTTCAGTGTATAGAAAGATCATATATTAGCTTTAATGTGGGTTAGAATTTAATTATATAACTAAGAATGAAATTTAAAAGTGATAAATGGAATTCATTTATTATTTTGAGTTTTAAGGTGAAAAAACATTTCGATCATTATTGCCTTTAAGGAATTCATATATAACTATACTGTTTGTAATTTTAATTTTAATTAAATGCTACAAAACACTTTCTCACACACTTGTTCACAAAACCAAAGCCTTAACAAACTAGTAGGTTATTTCATCCTTGTATTTACCAAATTGAGTTATGGACTGAAAGGTGAATATAAGTTATGAAAACCGTCGTAGAAGATTAAATATTTTAAAAGTGGTTTTAACAATTTTATTCAAATTTTGGGGAAATGTCAACGTTTATCTCAAACTAGCCATAAATAAAAATTAGGGTTTCATGTAATTTAAAAGAACAAAATGAACTAAAAATAAATGAATTGACAAAAACTCATTGTTGAAGTTTACAGCATTTTATTCTTAATTGCTGTGGACCTATTTGCATAGATTTTGTTAAGCAATTGAAAAACATTGTTTATCTCTATCTATCTATCTTTTTGACACACCCGGAAATAATAAAATAACATCTTCTGATATCAAAGTTAATTGATAAATGATGGATAGGTCATATTATTAATGAAACGTTTATTACTTTTTATATACACTTATGATGACAGATGTCTGATTAAATCATATTAATAATACAAAAAACCTCATACCATTTTTTTTTTTTTATCAACCAATCTTAATAAAATTATATATGTGTGTCCCTTAGAAGAGGAATGTTAAACTGTGGCAATAACGAGGTATCTAGCCGGATTTACACCTTTCTTCATTTTGTTATAATATCCCTTTCTTTCAGGTCTCAATCAACTAACACTTATTGTCTACAGATTCTGATGCAGTATATTCGAGGGCTAGAGATCTCTTATTTTTCGGTTTTCTCTCTCTTTTAAAGTGATGATGATCATGAGGTTTTTGCCATTGCATTAGAATTTGACTTGGGTTCTTAAACACGTTATCCCTAGTTTAAAAACAAAAAAAAACATTTATATTATATATTCCATCATATACTAAGTTAGATGACATAGCAAGTTTGTTCAAAAACTAAACCTACAAATTTAAACTATTTCTTTGATGTTTAGAAGTTTAATTACAATATAGTAAGAAATTGAAAATATGTCAGTCACATTACTTCTTCATGCATACTTTCTGTTTTAAGTTGTAAAATTTATATTTAAAAAATTACTATACATACAGCATTAAAAAATATTTAATGAGTGACAGGCCTATTGTACATTTTAAGAGGGAAAAAAACCTACAAATAAAACAAACAGATGTTTTTAAGATGTTATGTTCTTGTTGTTTTTATATCTGGAATCCTAAAGTTTGTTACCTTTTTTACCAACACTGTATTGTATAAATAATTAGAGCAAGTATTGTTTTAATGAGCTGCTGGATTGTTAAGATATCTTCCATCTGAAACTCTAAAGTCTTTCCCATGAAGAACAAAGCTGTCTTCTTCCTGAACAACAGGATTTAACGACAGTAAAACTCTTTAATTTCTAAATTTTGTTTCTTTAAAAAAGTCATTACAAGATTTTAATCTTTTCACATTATGGTATTCTTTTGTTATAACGATGTTTAAATCTAGACATCTTTCCACATATGAGAAACAAGATTAGGAATAATTATTAGTTTTTTGCTGAAATTAGGTTGTAGTAAAGTTTTTACAAGAGAATTGCTGTTCCACATTTTAAAGATCTGTACATATTTTTATTTTATGGAACAGTTAACGGAAATACAGTAGTAGCTTTGAGAATTTTATAGGGTATTGTTAAATGTATTGTTTTCATTTGAAGATCTCATGTTTATTATTGAACAATATTTTTATCATTGTTTTCTTCTTCATTATATGAGAATGTTTTGTAATTGTAAATTTAACTGCAAGTATTAATTTATTTTAAATGATACAGTTTTAAAAAAAATTAAAATCATCCTGGACAAAATTTTTAAAAACCGGAGGGTCTGTTCAGTCTTCGTGTAAGGAAAAAAAAATTAGCTAAGAACATGAACTCTAATGTTTTATCAAATTCTTTCAAACAGGAGAGCCACTACATATAAAAAATTACCATTTTTTCTGAATGAGTTAAGTAATAAAGACAGATTTTGATACATCCATTTTCTCAGTAATTAACTTTTTAGTTTTTATTCAATTTGAACACATATAAAAAAAAAAAATGATAATGTTATACCATTTTATTTTAGCATTTAACCCATTTAGGAAGTTATTGATTTAATCACCACAAGGTACAGCAGATGCTACTAAAAAAATGTAAGGGTTTGGTTAAACTGTTATAAGCAATTTATGGAAAACAGTACTGGTATGCAACTAATCTAACCAAACCTTTTTCACAATTAGTTGGGTAGGAATATTTTCATGATGAAAAGGGAAAAAAAAAACACATATTTACTTTCTCACATATGTAGTACAGTATAGAGATCTAAATTAATTTTTTTTTTTTTGTAATGATGTTCATCTGTTGTGTGTCTGTTCATTGCTCTACAACCTCAACGAATGATTATAATCACATTTGGTATGTGGATATAATTTAACCACAACTCAAGACCTTTTTTTTCTTTTTTTTCCCCCCTTCATTTTTTCAATAATTCAATATTTAGAAGTTGCCATAAAAATTAAAAAAAAAAAAAATCAACAATTGTTTTCTAAATATTGGCTTAAACGATTTAGATCAAATTTGTTCAAGTGGAACTAAAGTAAACGTATCGGTTGCCATATCTCTTAAAATGCTGGTTTTCTAGTTATTGGTAAAAAAACAAAAAAAAAAACCTAAAAAAGACAATTTACCCAAATTGGCTGTATTGATTTCATTCAAATTTTAGTGAAATGTGAAGATTAATTACCCAAACATGTGTCAAAAATCACAAGAAAAGTTATGGTTGAGGAATAATTCACAAAAATAAAAATAAACTTTAACAGTTGTCATTAAAATCTTGATTGTAATCAAATATGATTTACACTGATTACGTGTGTATAGCACTGCCAGTTAAACTGCTTTACTTCAGTTTTATGAATCTAATTTTAAGAAAATAATTATTAAGTATACTTTTTATAATTCTTAAAGTAATTAATACACCAAGGATGTAACTTTCTGTTCTTCGTTCAAGTTTGTAACCAAGCAGCAAGTTTCTTTTATACCGTGTAATTAATTAAAGTAAATAATGCAACTGATTGGAATGTGTTTTCTAATTGCATCATGGAATGTTTTAATTACAAGTAATTAATTAATTAATTTACCGAAACTTCTTTCATAATATTGTTTAATTATAACATTACTTTCTGTAAAGTGAAATTGTTGAATGTATAAACAGTTTATATATGTGCATATTTTGTTTGTAATTAATGAAAAACAAGTTAATTGTGGTTTGAAGATTCCATTGGTAATTTAGAAAAGTGTCTGGATTATGTTATTATATAATTATTTTAGTTTTAATATTGAATATTATTGTAATTTACACTATTGCACAAGTACTGAGTGTCTTCTTTTTGAATGTTATGGTGTACACTTAGTTTTAAACAAAACTTTGTATTTTTGTTTGTTGAGATATTTCTAAACAACAATTACATAAAAGACAAGGGCTGTTCAAAAAGTATGTTCAGTTTTTGTCTGGTGTGCGGAGGAGTGGGGTAGTGGTATGATCTTTGCACATCTGTGTGAGCCTAGCTCATAGTGATGGGATAACCGAATAATCGGTCAGTTATTTTCACCATTATTCGGTGATTTTTATTTGAATAAATCACGGAATCATTTTTAGCCATTATTCACTGTGTCAACAAACAACTAATTTGACCAGCTTGAATAACGAATTAAACTTAGTCTATACACAACTAATTAAACTGTTTTAGACTCATCCATTATTTGCAATAATTTTAGGGGTTGAGAAAAAATCCCACGATAAACTCAAAAACTATTTATATGAAACCATAAATACAATAAAAAAATGAATACAAATACATAAAAGTTAGAGTAAATTTAATTGCCAAACCTTTCATTTGCATTTAAAAACACCATTATATCAATGTTTTTTGGGTTCAGTCTGTTACGTCTCACTGTGCATACTTGGCCTGCCTTAGAAAAAAACCCTCTCAGACGGCACCGACATTGGAGGAACCAATAATTTTGATACCAATAATCTCCGCTAGGCATACATAAATAAGCTGCGGTCGTTATTCGAATTATTCAAACATTGTAATACTGAATTGAATTTCATTCATATAAAAAAAATCACCAAATCACCCACGAAAAAATCCCACGATAAACTCAAAAACTATTTATTTGAAACCATAAATACAATAAAAAAATTAATACAAATACATAAAAGTTAGAGTAAATTTAATTGCCAAACCTTTCATTTGCATTTAAAAACACCATTATATCAACGTTTTTTGGGTTCAGCCTGTTACGTCTCACTGTGCATACTTGGCCTGCTTTAGAAAAAAACCCTCTCAGACGGTACCGACGTTGCAGGAACCAATAATTTTGATACCAATAATCTCCGCTAGGCATACATAAATAAGCTGCGGTCGTTATTCGAATTATTCAAACATTGTAATACTGAATTGAATTTCATTCGTATAAAAAAAATCACTGAATCATCCGGATAGACTAACCGAATCAGAATAAAATAACGGAATCAGTCTGTTTGTGAGCAATAACCGATTGATTCAGTTATTTTCATTCGGTGACGCCCACCACTACTAGCTCAGGACGAGGCAGGCAGTGCTAGTGAGAAGGTTGTTCAGGATGCTCTCGAACCAATATGATTGTTCAAAATGGCTGCTACAAAGTACGTGCTGTATTACGTTAGTAAAGAACTTTGTGCAGTGAATGAAAAGAACATTATTAGTGATAGTGCTGTTTGTCCATGATGAAGAAAGAAATGAAAGACCATCCATTGTGACAAAAGAACTTGTGAAAAGGTGAATGAGAAAACCGGTGTCTCGAAATTACACAGTTATTGGAACTTTTCTTCCTTCAGGTGTCATGAACAGTTTTGTACGAAGTGGTAACTAACAAGCCAGGCTACCACAAGTTTTGAGCACAGTGGGCTTAACTGATGACCACAAAACCAAGGGGATGGTTTAATGCATGTTTTAACATACAGGCAGCGGAGTTCTATAGTAAAGTTGTTAAACAAGAGTGTGTTTTTAATGTAATGCATCGTAAGTGTCAATTGATAAAGGAACACATCCTGCTCAACTTGAGAATGACTGAATAGCCAAAACGGCTGTCATTGAATGGTGAAAGAAGAATATTGAAGACTGTAGGTCCCATTAATCATGATTATAATCAATATTCAAAATGGTGACAACAAAATGTTATAAGATATTAAACATCTTGTTCACCAATATGAAAAGAGACTTAATGTAACAAGAAATTACATGGGAAAAATGGTACAAGTAGTAACTTGAATTTGTGTGTAATAAAAACTTCTTAATGATTTGGTTTGGCTGTAACTGCAAAGCAAATACACACACAAACTTAACAGACAAAATGACATATGGTGGAGTTAAAACAAGTTCTAGCATTGAACATTAATTAATGTTCAGACATCCGTTGATGTGCGAGGGATGTTCAGAAAGTAATTGTATTAGTGTCTTTTTATAACAAAACGAAACATACTTTCGAAGTAGCCCTTGGGCATCAATGGATGTCTGAACATCCACTAATTTCTTATACAAAGTTGAACTTGTTTGAATTTGACTATTTGGCATTTTGTTTGTAAATGTGAGTGTGTCTTTGTTACACAGTTACAGCCAAATACAATCATTAAGAAGTTTAGCAGTAAAGTTCTTAGATGATATTAGGCTAGTTCTTTGAGCAGTAATGAGTTTCAATGATATATGTGCAAGGTTTTTTAAATTTTATTTTCTGTTTTAATATTTCAGCTACTCAAAATAGTTTTACACGGTGGAAAGCGTGGATTCAGGTGTCCCATTACAAATATAGAGCTCATTCCCAAGTATTAAATATAATGGGGTGATGAAGTATAACACACAGTCAGTCATATTGTAACCTTTAATTTAAAGGATTTCTCAAACCGTCCTGCAGGAACTATTTGATCAATCTGATCAATAGATTAAGAAAAATCTCTTTGCTTATTACTTTTTTAATGTTTTTTTTTTCTTTAAGTTTCATAAGCTTTTAAAATTAAGAAATAATTCCTCAGGAACTCACTTTTAGTGAGTATCTTTGTGGCAAACCCAAGGACCCTAGCTGGGTCCTTCTCTTTCTTTCCTATCAGGTCTCTCTCGACGAGCTCTTTTTCTCTTACTATTCTGATGCTATTAGAATACTCAAGGGTTAGGAGTCTTTATTTTATGCTTTTTTATAATGATGACTGAGAAGTTTTTCACCTTTAAACAACTAGGAGGAAAAATATACTAGGAACAAGGAACAAATTTTAGATAATAATATATTTAGACTCTTTTGTTCCCTGTGACTTCCTCGAAAACTTGATATAACTTTATATGTATGTATACATGAAGAGTAAACAGTACTCAGATCTTTAACTCATCCAAAGTTGAGAGACGTCTACTGTTCTCAGATCTATTGTCTAACCCTTGGACTCGATCATAGTGAGTGCGGTTATGGCATACCTGAGGACCCTAGCTGGATCTACATGTAGTTTTGGGTTAGGTCTTTCCTATCAGGTCTATCTTGAACAACTCTTGTTATTTTCTGACCTTGATGCTATTAGGGCTAGGGGTCTTAATTTTATGCTCTTTTCTTCTTTTTTTTCTAAGGTGATGATGACCGAAAGGTTTTTTGCCTCTAAATAACTTTTTTTTGAAATGTTGTCTATAGATCAAGCAGCTGACAGATTTTCTTGGCTATTTCAGTAGTCACTTCCATTTGGTAACCTACTTGTATATTACAAAATTAGATTTTTAAATGTTAGCTGTAAAAATGTATTTTTTTTTTGCAAAAAGAGTAATTTTATGTTACAGCAGACCATTGAAAAAATTTTGAGATTTCAATATGTTCTTCCTTTAATAAGCATTTTTTCCAAAAAAAATAACTTGGTAAGAAAAGTGTGTATACTTTGCATCATTTAATATGGTTACTAAGTGTAGTACATTGGTTATAATAATTTGTCAGAACAACATAATTTTTAATTTGCATCCCTCAAAAATTAAAAATCCCCATTCCAGTATTAAATACAAATTATAATTTACTATTAATAGTTCCAGTTGTAGCGAGTTATTATAAAATTGAAGTAAAATAAAAACTGCTCTTGTTTTTAATTTATAATAACTTATGATTTTTTAATTGTGTGTTTTTAGTGTCGAGAGATTGGTTACGAGACACACGAAGAGATCCTTCGAGTACTCCATGAATTACATACAACGATGAAAACCTATCAAGCCTACCAAGCAGAGTGCAGACAAGCAGAAGGAAAGCTTCGTCTGGCAGAGAATCAGAGGCTGAAAATAGAACAAAGTCTACCGAAGGAGAAATTAGATCGGTCCAAGAAATTTAGACTGATTGAAAAAGAAGTTCAGAAAGTGAGTTATGGTTTTATTTTTTAATACTGTTTTTAAATCTACTATTTTCTGTTTTTAATCTGTTAAATGCACCCATAACAATTATAAAAACAATTTTTATAAAGAACCATTAAGTTTATGCTGTAACTTGAAAAGAAAAAGTAATATTTTACTGCTTTGTTCACTTTTTCATTGTGAAAATTGAAAATGAAAAGTACAAAAACTAATAAATAATGTTATCTAGACATTATGATATAAAATTGCAAGTACAACTACACATTCAGCTATGAAATTTGTGTGTTTAACAAAATAATTTATTTAAAATGTAAAATTTTACAATTCAGTTACAAAATTTACAAAATTAATACTAATAATCTCTGTGTTCTAAAGGTCAATTGTCCATAACTTCTGACTTGAATATTTTCACATCACTTTTGGATGAACAAAATAAATAGAGCTTAAAACTATAAAAACTTAATGTAAACAATTTGGATGTTTGATAAGGTGATGTAAGTGGATAAGTGATACGCGATAGTGATTTAAAATTGATGATGGATTGTGTTTGTAAAATGATATTTATATTGCTTATTTTAATAAAAGTTCTTTTGATCAGTTTTCTGGTTTGTTATTATAGCCTTTAATGAATTTTGAGATAATTATAATTTTCTGTTGGTCAATTTGGCTGAAAGAATTTATTCTGAAGGTGAATTCACAATGTTGAATCAATGGCTGAAGTGATAAATGAAATCGTATTTATACTCACCAATAGTTCCGAGCTAGTATATTATATATTACTTAGCTGTTTTTGATCAAAACAAAACCTTTAATCTTCTTCTTGGGACTAAAATCTGATGTTGTGTGTTTGATGCTTTTAATAAAATGCTCAAAACTTTTTTCTTTTTCACCATAGAGACCTCTTTTTCCTCCTAAATGATAGGTCTTCTTTATCTTACTTTACTTAACGATTCTTTTTCTCATTTTTTAGAAAACATAATATTTTGTTGTGGAAATTAATTTCAACCCTAAAACTGCCGTTCAGTCATATTATGTCATGCCGTCAGTCATTAAAGGACCAATGTCTACGCATGTTCTAAGACTACTATTAGTTATATCGTCTTTAACTTCCGATAGATTGAATGCATAGAACTCAATCTTGCAGGTGATATACCATTTTCATTAATTAGATTGCTGTGGAATTAGTTGAAATTGTTAGTTGAAATTATCTAGTATGACTCGTGGCTAATTAAAAGTTAAATTTTTTTTCACCCTATGAATGATTCATATAAGAATTACTTTCTCTCATATTAGAACATAGTCATTAGATGAGCTTATTATAGGGGCGAAGAACAATTGTAAAATTTGTGGTTAGCTCTACAGAACATTTACTCGATACAACCTTTTATAGTGAAAAATGCTTTTTTGAAGATGGTAACTGACATTTTGTGTACATTTATTTAAATAAAATTATATATAATTATAATATATTATTTAATATAATAATATTATGTTCATAATTAATTTCTAGAACTTAATTTTACTGAAGTATACAATGTACACATAAATTGCTTAACAACTTTCAAAATAATAACCATTATAATTCAAATCATATTTCTAAATGTATTTCTAAAAACTACATATACTATGTTACATTTTGTATATTTTGAATTTTAGATGATCATATATTTATAGCTTTTGTAGGATATTCAAACTTTATATTTTTCATTTTTTTACACTTTTCAAATGAAACTAAATAAGTTCTAAATGTCTTAAACAAGTACTTTACTGTTTTTTTATGCATTTTGTTTTTGTACACAGTGATATAACTAATACAACCTTTCAGAAGTAGAATGGTTACTCCAGCTATCTAAATGTTAATTTACATTTTATTATTTTATTCTGAAAATGAAAACTTTAATTCCTAAGTTTTTTAATATTTTAATTGTGTATTTGGAATCAGTATTAACTAAGAAATGTGCTTCGCTCCAATCTATATCATTTGATGATGATGTACTTATTTTAAAATAATAATATTATATTCATAAAATTGCTTTTATACACATTACTACAACTATCATAACCTTTGTTTTCTAATAAAAATGCTCTCTATGATATTTCATTAGATTATATAACTATTATATTTCATTAAATAATAACTTAACAATATTGGATGATATAATGTATTTACTATATCTTATATTACATTTTTGAATTTTCATTTTAAAACTTCACAAAATTTATTTTCATGGCATAATATTATGTTTACTTTTTAAATGGTCTTAAAAGTGAATATATTTAGGGGAACATTCATTAAATTGTCACTTATACTCTGACTTAAGATTTTCTATTCCAACGTCTACATAAATATTATTTACAATTTTCATGGTGAGATGCTAACATAAATACATCAACATTTAGTTCAATGTTGTATCATTCATTTTTCTAACAGTTCATGAAAGTTACTTATAAGGCAAAACAAAAATGAAAAAGCACTTATAATTTCACAAAAAAACAATTTATTGCTACAGCTGTTTCGCCGTTAGGCATCGTCAGACAACTAAGAACTAAAAACTAAAATACAGGTCAACTTAACACTAACATCTAGGAATGAAGGTGGGGATGAAAGCAGAGGTGGGACAATGACCTGGTTTTACCTGAAAGGGACATGGATAAGAGAAAGTATTTAAACAATAGGTTTTAACAAAGGGGATTGGTAAACGACCAATGACCTGTATTTTAGTTTTTAGTTCTTAGTTGTCTGACGATGCCTAACGGCGAAACAGCTGTAGCAATAAATTGTTTTTTTGTGAAATTATAAGTGCTTTTTCATTTTTGTTTTGCCTTATTATGGAATTTCACCGAGTACCGACTGTAGTCACACTCAATATGAAAGTTACTTATATTGAGTTAAAATTAATTGGTTAAATCATATGTACCAAAACAAAATGTAAATGCAAAATAAACATATGGAAGAACTACAGTAAAACAGAGTCAAACTCAAAATACATGAATATGATTTTTGTTGTTTGGCTCGGTCAACTATACTTATAAGTATGATAATCGTATTTTGACAGTTGGACAGTTAACCATTAAAACATTCACATCAAACACAAATCATGTTTTTTTTACAATATTTTACTTTGAATTTTCAACACATATATTTTTATAACTGATAATAAATTGTACAGATGGAATCAATTTAGTAACACAATGAACATATGTTTGTCTCATTAGTGTAGGCCTACTGGTTGACTTCATCTTTGTCTGAGAGTGAGTAGTGGCAGGAAGGGGATGTTGTATGACACCCCTATATAAACAACAGCAGTCATATTTATAACCCTTGCTGAATACCACATGCTGTTTCTGTTGTCATTTAATATTTCCTGATATTAATTGCAGCCCCTATGTTTCTAAAGAAAGCCAACATACAATCACTCTACGAGTTTAAAATTAATTAGATATATGCTCAATTTGTGGATTAGCTATTGTACCGGCACTAAATTAAATACTTTGTGACTTGCTGGTAATATTCTGATCTAATATTTTGCAATTTGTTTATTAAACAAACTCACTCCAGAGTTAACAATCTTTGGTCTACAATGTTGTTTGTTAAGCATGTGGAGACCTTGTGGATTTTTAGATTTGACATTTACAAATATAAGCTAGCTTTGTTTCCTAACACATTCAGCACATTGCATCGACTATTGGGAGAGTTGCATACAATCACCTGGTTGAGTAGCAAGCATTTCAATAAATAATGAAACCTAACTTATGTACCAAAGTCCCTGATTGGTCTTATGACTAATGGTTCACTGAATGTGTAAGAGGTACCAGGTTTTATACCCTCTAGCAGTCATTCTAAAAGTTATGGGTTAGCCCAGCAATGTCTTAACCTTCAATTGGTAGTGAATTCTAAATTGTAGCAAATAATATCATGGAAATAGGAAGTCTATCTGCTAACCATATATTACCTGACTAAAAAGCAATATAGGCCGGTAATAGGCTTTTTAGTGGCTGTTCTATCAAAGAATAATTTTTTTATTTCAACTGTTTAACTTTTGCATAAAATTTAGTTAAAATGTTACTAGTGCTCTGTTATTTACAATTTAATTTTAATTTTGAAGGTACAATTTTTTAGCAAGAACTGTTTTTTAAATTTTACAAAACAAATCTGAAACTTTGATTTAGTAAAGCATTAAGGGATTATTTTAATTACCTGTTTGTTTTTTTCCTATTGCCAAAATGTTTTTTGGCATAAACCTGTAAAAAATAATAATAGATCTTTATAATTCTTTTCATGATACTTCAAGAGAAAGGAGAATCCATAAATTAATATCCATGCAGAATTAATTACCAGATATTCTATAAATCGTAGAGAAAATGTTTTATTGTTATTAGCAATTCATATACAAACCATATCGCATATGAAATAAATAGACAATTTTACTGAATTTATTGTTTATTTAATTTTCTCGAAAACTAAAATTGTATGTTACATATTTTTGTAATATTTTTAATATTAATTTTTATTCTCTATTTGAAATATTATTAAGTAAAAAGTTGTAATAAAATTATTATGTTAGAGTATATTTTAGTTTTACCATATGAATCTTGGTTTCTTTGTTGCCGTCTAAATTACTAAATTAAATTTATCATGCCTTTGCTATCAAGAGAAATTAAAGTTTTTTCTTCTTTTTTATTGTCTACAATTAGTTGCTAACATTGTATTGTATCGATTCCATTATTTCTACAATGAGGCAAGCATCTAATTATATAGAATAAAATTGAAATTTGAACTGAAAGATTGTGGAGGGGTAATTGGTATAGTTTAGGCTGTAAGAGCCTAAGGTTGGGTGTTGAACAATTTGTCAGAAAAGAATGTTGTTTACTTTTTGTAGTTTTGTATAATTTATTTGTTTATTATTAGAAAATTTATATTAGCTAGTTTATCTTCCTATTATTTGTTTTTTATTGTACAGTGGAACCTTGCTAACTCGAATCTCAAGGGAATTGCTAACATTTCGAGTTATCAAATAATTCGAGATAATAAGGTTCAAGTTACCGAGGGCAAAAATCATCGGCTTACGAGTTTATAGACCATCCAAGTTGACTGACCTTTACTCAATTCGGCAGTGTGTTCTGATTATATTTTTATTCTTGTAATAAAGAATAATAAGTAAAAGAAAACACCATAGTATAAGTATTTTGTTTTAATAAACAATTCTTAATTTTATTTGAATACAAAATTCTCCGTTTACATATAAGTGTACACACAGGATGAGCAATAGAGCTGTACCTGAACCCAAATGCGCGAAAAAGCAAGGGTGCAGAAAAGAGAAAAATTCAAGTCAACATAAAAATTTATCATCATTCACAGCACGGCTATCCTAATCTTCGACTTACAAAGATCCACTGACCAAAACCTATACTTATAGAGGTGATTTTATTAAAACTTTGACTTGGAGAAGTTTTCTACCGCCTCCCTTGAGTTATAAAGGTTTACTAACACGTCCAGGAAACCAACAAAATTTGTCTTATCGAAGTTTTTTCTTTAAAATATTTGTTGTTATAGATGGTAAATTACTATTGTGAGGTTATGGGAAGTTGAAGGGGAATGGAAAAAATCTTAAATATCAAGGAATTCGAGCTACCGAGTTTTGAGTTATCGAGGTTCCATAACTTTATCTAATAACTATATAGACATATTTGGTATGATCTGTAACACTCTTTATGGCTTATTAGAGGGAAAATTCTATAACCTACAATAGACTTTTTAAAGTTCGAAGGAGTAAATCATGGATTGCTAATTATACAAAAATAATACATTACAAAGTCTGCTCTTCTGAAAAAGTTTATAAATTGCAAAAAAGTTACAATTACATAATGTAACTTTCAGAGAATATTATATATATTGTGTGGATGATATAGTGACAAGTACAAAAATTTGTCAAATTTTCCTTTTAAGAATACTCTAAAAAATACTAGTATGATGCCGCAAGGCGAAACAATTGTAGCTCATTTATATTGTTAAAATAATTTTGAAACTTTAGCTTTATTGCTTTATTTAATCCTTTAATATGGAGTTTCAACAAGAAATATCTGCTGTTACATTAAATATTAGAAAGTTTTTTTTATGTCTTTTCCTCTAACTTAAGTAACATCCTATTCACAGTAGAACAGCTTTAGGGAATTAAAAAGATGAAAAATCTTCTTGAATTGTGTCTAGTCGGTTCTGCATTAAATCCCCTAAATTATTGTAATTAAAATATGCCACATTTTTACAATCCTTTGTTTCCAACAAAGATTTATAAATTAAGGATAATTAAAACTGAAACTACTTTTAATAGAAAAGATTCTTAATACATAAATCTTTTTCTGTTTCAGAGGAAAAATAAATATTTCGATGCCAAATTGAAAGCCTTAAAAGCTCGCAACGAATATGTTTTAAACTTAGAAGCTTCCAATACAACGTTACACAAATATTTTGTGGATGACCTTTCTGACCTCATCGATTGTATGGACCTTGGTTTTCACGAGTGTATCTCAAGAGCTCTTCTGATGCACATATCTGCAGAGGAAGGAAGACAAACTTCTGTCCAATCAGGTCTAGACATGCTACACACAAACATCACTTCATTAGACTCCCGATTAGATAAACAGAGGTTCCTAGAGTACAATCATACTGCCTTCATGATCCCAAAGAAGTTTGATTTCCAAGGAAGAAATGATGAGGTTATTTAAAATTTAATTTAACACTTTTTATTTGATATTATTATATTATATAATTTATTAATATTTAAATCCACTTTTAAACATTACAGTTTGCAGAGCCAGAACTACAGAAACTATTATGTGCTGAAATGGAAACACGTCTAGTCCAGTTAAAAACTCGTATAACCACGTTAAGGGCAGAATCAGAAGAAGTTTGGAAAACACTTGAGACTGCAGAAAGTACACTACTTGATATGCTTACAGCTAAGGACTATGATTGCAGTGGTTATTTTGGTGAAAATGCAGTTCCAGCGAGCAAACCTCCCGAAACTGTTTCTATTAAGCTACGAGCTGACAGGCATGAGACTGAAGAATTTTACCTCACAGTAAGTTTAATATTGTAATAAAGAAAATATTAATTCAATAAACTGTGTAAAAATATTGCACACATTTTCTCACTTACTTATCTACAAAATTGAATAAAAACGAACCAAAACAAAAAATATCATTTTGATAGTTGTCAATAAAAATTGTAAAAATTAATCATAGACACTGCCTTTGAAAAAGACATTTCTAAATATAAATAAAAGCATAAACTTTCATTGCTTGTGTTATAAATATGTTTTCAGCATAATTTGTATTGGCTTAAAATCGAGCTTTTAATGATGACGGTCTAGGTTAATTTTTTATTTGGTCTTGAACCGCAATATTTTTTTCTTTTGCACATGAGTTAATCTTCACATTTCATTAAATTTTGAACGAAATATGTAGTTAGTTTTGAAAAATTAAAGATTTTATCTGACCAATTTTATCTTTTTTAAACAATAATTCGCTAGCATTTTTGGAGAGATGGGTATCAATACATTTTGTTTGGCACCTTAGAGTCTTGATTGAAATTTGATCTAAATGGTTTAGTAATTACCTCCAAATTTTAATTATAAAAAAGTCGCTAGATAGAACAAAATATGCCCATGCCAAATTAGATTAAAAATTGGTCCGTGCGTTTGGGATGTAGAGCACTACACATAAGACGGACACAAACATTATATTATACCTAAGGAACCTCAATACGGGTATATTCTCAAAAAAGTCTTTGACGTTTCACAATTTCCTAGACTTATATATGGAAAGGTCAAAAGAGAATAAATACGTATTATTTATGCAGTAAATTATTTCTATATCTTCTATAAAATAATTCTCTTTTAAGCAGATTATTTTATACACAATCTTTTTTTATATCTTCTTTTTTTCCCTTTGCAGTAATCTATTCTATGCCTCTCACATATATAAACTGAATATAAATAATAATATAAAATAAATATATAATATTAAACTGAATTTCCAGATACAGTTTGTGTTTATTATATTTAAATTGTTTTTTTATGTTGTTACAGTTATAAAATTTAAACTGATTATTATTTTAATATTTAACTTAGGCCTATTACATTACAGCGGATATAAATATTGTAATGTTTATCTCTGATCTTTTACATTATCGTTTTGATTCTTGAATGTATTTACATTTGTTACTATTGTAACCAACACATACAGTAGAGTACAAGTTGGTTATACAAGCTCACCGCTTGGTACTTTTATTATAATAGATTCAATTTTCTTTAAATAAATATGAGTGAGAATGAAATAGAAAAATGGAATTAAGTAAAATATTGTACATGTGTAAAGCTTCTTTTAGGACTCGAGAAATTAAGCAACTCTGGTATCACCTCATTGCTCATACCTTCCTTATATGCTGTAAAGAAACCTATTATTCCACTTGATGTGTAAATATTTATTACATTTATTTCATCTTGATTATAAAGCACCTTGTCCATTTTGAGAGCGTAATATTCGAGTTTAAAATTGAACTATAAAAGATTTCTTTGTTTTATGATCTTATAATAAACTTATACTAATAATTGTGTTAGTTACACTGCTATATTTTTATAATTGCATCATTTTCTTTGTAATATTAAGGAAAACCTTTAAAACAATTTAATTAATTCTAACCAGGTTCTACAATCCAACAAAATTCAGAAATATGAACTAAAGAGAATGTTGTTTAAATCGATAGATTAATTTACACGTTTGTTTTCAGAAGCTAAGAGAATTCATGATGGGAACTAGTCGAATAGCAAGGTTAGATTCGAAGCACGAACACATCCGACAAACTCTATTAGACATGTCGACAGGTGCGGAAACGATTCAATCTGGAGGTCGATTAGGTTCTATTACTTGTCCTGGTTTATTACTTCACAGTCCTACATCGAAACCGCCTAGACGTAAGAGGATCGGTCGACTGCAGATGAACGGCCAGCCTAAACTGTTTGGTGGAAGTTTAGAGGAATATTTAGAATCATTAAATCAAGATATTCCATTAATCATTAAAAGCTGTATTAGGGTTATTAATTTATATGGTAAGTGTTTGTGCAAGTTTATTGTTTATTATTTATGTATACAAAAATGTATGGAAGTGTGACAAACTTAATCAAAATATTGTAAAAGTAAACCTATACAATAAATTGAGTGAAAATCAGATGTTCTAAAATTATCTTAAAACTTATAAATATGAAATAACTTCAAATCTTATTCTGGATCAGCCCACATTTTATAATTCTAAGAATTCTAACGATTTCAAGAAATAATGAAGATTCCTAGGTTGTCTACATTGACAATAGCAAAGTATTGCTCTAACAAAAATAGTGGTGAATTTATTATTGTTATTTTCTTTCTGACTTTTATTAGTATAGTATTTCTTTCTGAACATATAGTCAATTATGTTTGGATTTTGTATGGATATGAGACATCGGCTTACTTTGGATAGTTGTCCTTGGTATTACAATAGACAGTACAAAGTACACAAGTAGAAAAACACAATAATAAGTAAAGTTATAAAATATTTTTCGTAAATAATGTTCACTTTCTCAATCAGTAGAGAGTATAAAAGAAGATTGGACCAAGGATCATTTTCCAAGATAAGCCTGTGTCTCCTATCCATACAAAATTTAAAGACACATAATATAATCATATATAGAACATACGAGGGTTATCCAGAAAGTAATTCACATTTTGAAATTTTTAAAAACCCAAGCATAATTACAAAATTTTTATTATATACCTTCAGTCTTATATTACTTTTCTACATAGTCATCATTCAAATTGGGGCACTTATTATACCGATGAACAAGTTTACAAATTTCAATTTCATAAAAACTTCCCTTCTGTGATTTCAACCAATCATTCACGCCAACCTAAATTTCCACATTGTCATTAAAGTGCTGAGACACTAGCCAGATCTTCATATGTGGAAACACCTGGAAGTCACTGGGTTCGAGATCGGAGCTATATGGAGGATGTTTGAAAATATCCCTATTAAAGCCCTGTAAGAGTTCCTGGGTGTAACTGTCCGAGTACGGATGGACACTTGTATAACTGACCATACTTCACAAACATCAGGGTTTTCGATTACAGTGTACATTTACAAAATTTAATACAAACAGAGCAGAAGCAAAATGAACCTCAAACTGCTACAGCTGGATGCGTACTGAACGGAAGGAAGCTCTCACAATAAAATGGCAATGCTCACAGCGCTATTAGTGTTGTCACACTGAAACGTGAGTTACTTTCTGGATAGCCCTCGTTTGTATATATATATATATATATATATATATATATACCGGTATATATATATATTTGTCAGGTATATTTTCAAATTGTCTTATTTATTTTTTGGTTTACTATCTATAGTTTTGGGTGATAGTACATCATCAGTAAAAAATACATTTAAATACAAAACATATATCACTCTCGTTTAAAGGTCATAAATAGTTCAACATAAACCGATTTATACACAAACATGGAATTTCATGCAATATACATAATTTTTATAAATATCAATCAGCAATCGGATCTTACAATAGCAATGGTATATTAGATAGTTGATCCTTCTGTTAGAATGTGTACAGTGGTGTTACCTGGTTCTGAATTTCTCATGTATGGCTGTAATTCGTGAGGTGTATAGTACAAATAGACAGAATATCATTGTAAAAATGAACAAATAAAAAAACCAAATTGTTTAATTAAAATTTTTACTTAAGGTTTATAGTAATTTTTATAATAACTTAATTACTGAAATTTGGTAAAGTTGTCATTAAATGCCAGAAATTGTTGTTTGGTATCATACAAATTATGAATGAGAAAAATGGTTTTAGCCTACATTGTAATGGTTTTCCCAAACATGTATTTCAACTCACCTTAATTTGGTAATTTCTATTGATTTTGAATTCTTTTTATCAATTTATTATCAGTAACATAAAACACACACATGATGTACGTGTAACTAGGATTAACATTATTTTTTTCTGTATAGTGGTCTAGAAACTCACCTCATAAAGGCAACTGGGATTTCAAGACTTTTATAGTCTGTTCTTCAGGTTACACAATTGTCAATTCGCTCCATGGAGGTCGTTATAAGGTTCATAAAACATATTTATTATTTGAAATCACAGTTATGATAAAACAAAACTACGTAGTTTATACTTTGGCCAAAGTTTTTTATTACGGTGTGATGTTTTTGCCGATTACATCTACACCAGTCACTGCAGTTGCCTTTACAAGATGAGTTTTTAGACCACTAGTCAGAAAAAAAACCAGGGTTAATCCTTGTTACATAAACATGTAGTCTGTTTTTGTACAAGCTGAAACTCGTAGTAACACAACTGTTTTTCAAGTTGATTTTCCATTATGATTTCAGGTTTGCATCACCAAGGTATCTTTCGAGTGTCTGGGTCTCAAGTAGAAATTAATAACTTCCGAGAAGCATTCGAACGTGGTGAAGATCCTCTAGCAGACATGACAGATGCATCTGACATTAATTCCGTAGCTGGAGTCTTCAAATTGTATCTTCGAGAACTAAGGGAGCCATTGTTTCCAATTATTTATTTTGAACAATTTATGGAACTAGCACGTAAGGAGATTGTATATTATTTTTAGTGTTTACTAAAAGTAGTTATACTGTATTGTTTAATGGTTTACTTTTTATTTTATAGGTTTAACTTAAACCAATGTTAAGACATATTTCATGTTTTAGTCTGTTAACTCTACTAATTTTTCTCTGTGGTGGCAGCCTGTTTTTTAGCATATAGGCCTATTATTTCAAAAATTCATAAAATACTTTGGTTTAAAATAACTGCAACTTGTCATATATGATTTTTTTTATGTACATTTATGTAAAACACTACTGTGGAACTAACAAATTTTTGTTTTGTTTAGAGTTTAATAATAGGGCACATAACTTATTTAATATTTCAGAACTTTAGTATTTTTGTGTGTGTTTTCTTACTTGTGTACTATTAGGTATTAATTATCAAGGACTACTTTCCAAGGTAAGCCTATATCTCCTATCCATACATTTAATAAACTATCTTAGTGAAGAATTCTTTATTTTTATATATAGATGCAGATTATTATATGTATAAAACACAAAATTAAACAAGATAATAGGGACAAAAAAAAACTGTAAATGATCTTTACAGAAATCTTTGCACATAAAACGTAATAACAAAAAAAGTGGCCTATTTGAGAAATTAGCTGGTTTATTTCACCTTACAAGATTTGTGACGTCAGCAGCTGTTTAACAAACATAGAAGTATAAATTTTGGAAGCTCAGATTATAAGTTTTCAAATTGTATCAATTTAGATTCAATTGAAGGGGAAATAGTGGTTGAAAAATTGATTTTATTATGCAATTCCCTAACTGTGTTTTTTCAACACCGCTACTTATGACACAAAATTAACTCTCAACAAATAAGTCCATTAAGGCAGTGTTGCGATTTGAGCTAAGGGAGTAGATTTTTTTCCTTCTTGTTAAGGTGAAAAACCTTTTGGTCATCATAACCTTATAAAAAAAAAAATAATAATAATAAAAATAATACAGATCCCTAGTCCTTGAATACTCTAGTAACATCAGGTAGAAAAAGAACAAAAATTGGTCAAGAGAGTTCAAATAAGAAAGATGATAGAGAGCGATATAACCCAAGGCTACACGTGTAGATCCAGCTAGGGTACTTGGGTCTGTCACACCCGCACTCACTATGACTGAGTCCCTGAGGGTCAAAGCAAGGGGAGGCTGTACTTTAGAATTTGTTCTTTTTCCCTTGTTGTTTAAAGGTAAAAACCTCTCGGTCAACATCAGATTATAAAAAAAAAAATAATAAATAAAATAAAGACCTCTAACCTTTGAATACTCTAATAGGGTCAAGAAAGACCAGATAAAAAAGATGATGGAGAGAAATATAATCTAAGAATACATAAAAAAAGGTGTAGATACAGGTAGGTCCCTTGGGATGGCCAAGCCTGTACTTAATATAAATAAACCCTGAGGATAGATAATATACAGGAATTAAAAGCCTCTACAATTCAAGCTTAGCAAGTACATGAGGTCCATGATAGTTGAGACATCAAGGCATCCTAAGATGATCTTAGAAATCTGAAATTAGAGTCAAAGATTATAATATACAAAGACTCGTCCAAGATAAATCCCTAATAAGAGCCAGGTAAATGGTGACTTTAAATATAAACAACTATGAGTCGTTGATTGGTTAAACATAAATAAAACTTGTAAGGGTCATATTTAAGAATACCTAAAGTTCTAGACCTGAGTACTGCTTGAGGATATGATGTGAAATATCTTTACAACTGGCTGGATCAGTATTATTTATGTATCTATATGAGATTATATAGGATGTTTTGACTGTGTTTTACGCTTATCTTCAAATTTTATTAGTTAAACAAGCTTCAAGATATTAAGCATAAAACAGTATAGAGGAAAGTTTGTTTATTTTCCAATTATAAAATAAAAGACATATTGTGATTGTGCCTAAAATTTTGATATCAAGTTTTTGATGTTTTCAAATCCATAGGATTATGCTATTTTTGGAATTTGAATATTTTATTGATCCTGAAACACTATTTACAGAGTTTAGATCTTGTCAGTATCTTAAACAATACATCTGTAACCTAAAACATAATCAGGATAACACTTAGAAGCAACTAAAAAAACAATATCTTGGATATTACATTAAAAAAAACAAACTCAGAATAAAAGGAGTTATCAGATATCCAGGCATATTTTCTTTTAAAATCTATTGTGGCAAAATCTCCACAAGGGAGCTTATTAATTATAGACATGTCTACACACTGATAGAAAGACTGAATGATGCGGGACTATCTTTTCATTTTCCTGTGTTGATAAAAATAGTGTGGAAGAGAAAAGTATTGTTCACGTGTAATCTCAGTGACTGGACGTCCAATAACTTTAAAGATTTATGTGATGTATATGTTCGTGGAGTAAGATATGTTCGTGCTTTAATTTGATAGGTGTGTGAGTAAAAAATTGGATATTTCACAATAAACAAAAATATTGGTTATAAAAAAAAAACCAATAACGAGAATAATCTTATTCAGCAGATAAGCCTTCTAGGCTATGTCGATTTATGATATTCTGTGGAGTGGTTGTCTTTAACTGCTTTAATCTTTATCTCAGTGGCATCTCGACTTAACAACCCTTCTTGTTATATATTTTCAAGTTTATTCTGTATAATCTTGTTTCAAAATTTTTTTAGCTCTAATATACAATTGATACAAATATCGGGTTTGGACATAAAATTTTGCATTGGTCATGTCATTTTCCCAAGATTTTAAAACCTTCATTTGTTGTAGTCCTTACAAAATAATTGTTTAATTACAACTTAAGATTGAAATTAACGTTTTCAATAGAAAATGTTGATTTTAAAAATACTCTATGCATTACAAATTAAATAAATATAATATATACATTTATATGTTACAGAACTAGAGTCTAAACATGAGTTTGTCGTCCGCATGAAGGATCTTGTACAAAGTTTACCACGCTCTGTAGTTATAGTAATGCGCTACATATTTGCTTTCCTTAATCAGTAAGTAAAATTATATAATTTATTTATGACAAAAACAATACAACAATTGAAAGGAAAAGAAAGTTGTAACAAATTATATAAATAAAGAGGAATATAGACAAGTTTCAGTTTCAACATAGTCAAAGTTAAATACAGGTTATTAATTTAATTAAAATGTAGCCTACCAAGTAATAAAGTTGGAAAAATAAATCAAACAACTTGATTGTAATAAAATATCATATAATATTACTGACAATATTTTATAAAATAAGTAAAGTAGTCTTTGTACTTATTTCATCATATGTTTCAGCTAAAACTTGGATCTACTACAGAAAGTAAAATAACAAAATGATTGGATCTCGTGAAATTCTAAATGTATATTCCCTTTTTTTACAAAATAAAATCCCATTTTAAAATTGCCATTCTCGCCTTGTTGAACTACAATAAATCTTTCTAAATTGAATTTCATTTATCAAAAAATCAAATAAGCTTATTGCAGTCTTAGATATGGTCAGATAGAAACACCACCAGAATAGCAATTTAACACTGGATTTTTTTTTAATAAATACAAAAGAAGAAACTATCTAAGTGAATTATTTGTGTTGTAATACCATCTTTCTTTCTTTTTCTTTTTTGTTAGTCTTATTTGAATTTTGGTTATGTTAATGTTCTTAATAAGAAATGATAGATATTTGACTGATGTAAAAAAAATATAAAAAACTCTTGCTATACATTATTGTATAAATGACACAGCAATTACGATTAATAGAATTGAATTGTGCTATGTGTTACATGTTGTTATGGTTATATGTTTTCTTCTTAATAACTTTTAATTAGATAGTGTTGACTTGTCTTATGTAGTGCAGTGGATTGTCTAATGGACTAAATAAAGAAAAGAAATTAAATGTTTTCTGGAAACATAGTAAATAAATATGGTGGTTTTTAAGAAATTGCACTATCTATCAAAATTTTGTTATATCAGAAATTTTCATACAGATTTGTTTTTAATTTGGTAGTATTTATTTTTCAAATTTGAGGAGCCTAATTATAGTAATGATTACCTGTACAAGTACTGTACATGTGTTGTTCAGTATAAAGCAATGAAAAAACATCAATAATGTAACAACGTTCTTTAGATCAAATGTGGTTTAAATTAATTAAATTGTTATGTTTAGTTTATTGTTGTTGATAAGTTTATGGAAATAAACTAGAATTATCTTTTAGTATATAGGAGAACTGTTCAGAAAGTAACCTCCTTTTTAATGCATCATTATTACGGTGACATACTCAGTAGTTCAATATGCGCCTATCTGCATTAGTGAGAAGGTTGTGCTTCAATTTGTTTGCCCATAATACTTTGTAATAAAAAACCCTGTGCTGTAGTAAGATTTCTGATAGCAAAAATTTCACCAAACAATAATTAGTGCAGGTGTTGTGTGTAAGTGGGTCATCCACATTGATGATGAGGAAATGAGGTCATAGCTTGTGATGAACTCATTCAGAAAATTTATATATCGTCCATGACAACGGTTCAAGATCTCTTAATTTCTTATTAATTCCCACAAATTTCTTGGACTGTTCTGTATGGGGTAGCCACAGTAAAGTTAGGTTACAGGACCGGAAGTTCTGCATTCAATGACTACCATAAATTTTTTCCTGAGAATCACAAAACACATGAAGTCTGCCTTAGACTTTCTTTCATGTTAGAACACAGAAGGAGAAGAATTTCTCAAGATAATTTTGATTACTGATGAGACTTGAGTGTCTTATGTAACAGTGAAACAAAACAACAATCAATGGTTATACTTTTTCACCATCACAAAAAAAAAAAGAAGAAGAAAACCCCAGCAAACTTTATTTGCCCAGAAGATCCTGTTACAGGCTGGCTAAAATCCCAGGCTGCAGGAAAAGATTTCCAAACTGATCCGTCGGTACGATAAATGCCTAAATTTACATGGTGATTATGTAAAAAAAAATAGTGGAATGCTAAGATGTATGTAATGAAGTTTCTGTATCTATGGCTCTACTTTATTTATAGTCAAATGGATGTTACTTTCCAAGCGGCTCTCGTAACAGACCTTTTATACAGTTCATAATACTGTAAATATACCATTTATGTAAATAGTAACTTGCACCAAGAAAAAAGTACGTATGAACAATTTTTATGATAGAGTATTTCACTCATTTGTTTATATGTAAATATATATTTTTTAACCAACACTAAACCAATACATTCTAATCAATACTAAACTAAGATAATTTCTGCATTTAACAGTAATATTTGTTTTGCAGTCTATCCGAATACAGCGATGAAAACATGATGGATCCATACAACCTGGCAATATGTTTTGGTCCTACGTTGGTCCCTGTACCAGAAGACAAAGATCAAGTGCAGTACCAGAATCAGGTCAATGAACTCATCAAGAATATCATCTTGTTCAATGATGAAATATTCCATACACAAGACTTAGGAGGTCCTTTGTATGAGAAATATATATCAAGGGAACCAGATGATAAGTGAGTATCGCCATTATTATTATTAAGTTACAGTATTATTGTATTCGTCCTTGGTTTTAGGATACCACGTGTCCGTAAATGCTATGACAATATGAAATTCCATAAAAATAATATAATTAAAGGATAAAATTTCATCTCACACTAAAATAAAATTGTAAATAATCATATTTCATACTGTTAGATCAATTAATATAAAATCATTTTATATCATACATCATCATAATAATATTTTAAATGTGTAACTATATTGTGACATGTGAAAAAGGTAAGTGACAAAGTGAATAATAATAGTAGAGAAAGTAAGAAATTTGTAAGTGGAAGAAGGAGTAAGAAGGCTGGTTTGGGTGTGTAAACGAGAAGGCCATGAACAACAATAAGAATAAAAAAATATTGAATAGAGGACTGTTTATGAAGAAAGTCGGATCCATAAATCATATCTGAGAATAAAAGGAAATGGATTTGAATTTCAACTGAATAAGAACGGATAAGTATGCTATATCTGCAAAATGAGATAATATACATTATTTGGTGAGTGAGAACAATAAATCAATCTACATTAGCTTAAACCCATAATTATCAGCGTAAAGAGTTTAGCCTAGGTTTATTTTAACTTCAAAAGTTTCGAACTTAATTAACTTATAATTTCAAAATTTCCAAACAAAAAACAATGGTGAACTTCTAATAAACCTTAACCTATTGATTAATTATTTAGAATTTCAACTAGCATCCAAATTATATTCATCTCATTCACCACATTACAAATTAGTCAACCATTTAGTTTATGTATATTGTATTAGTTACATGAAATATGTTATAAGATATTTATTTTTTTTTGTAATATGAAGAATGCCTTGGAATTAAGAAATAAAGAGAAAAATTATTTATACTGTTATAAATTAAATATTTGTTAGTGATTAAGAATGATTTGACTGACGTCCTAATGCTCAACTTTTCTAGAGAAGATTATTTAAGGAATAAACAATAAAACAACTATTAAATTTTACTAAGTAGTTGGCGTCGCACAGTATTATTTTTAAATCCAAATTTGTTGCTTTAAAGTTCACCATTATGAATAATAAAAATAGTGTAGAGTTCCACTTCATTCAAAAATGGAAAGACCAGCTGCCCTCAATTCGCACAATCCGCCATACTTATAACGCAGAGACATGTCAGCCGTATACTCAGCAACGCAGAGTGATTATAAATTTTGTATTATTCAAACTGGTGATCCAAACCAGCTGTTTTATCTGTTATTTTATTCAGTATACTTAACAGCTATGGTAACAAATATAACAATTAGTTTTGTAGGTTTTGGTTATACTTTTTTTTAATAATATTGTCTCGCATTTGCTTAAATTTTTTAGAAAAACTCAACATTGAGCACAAGTTCGTATACCATTAAACAATTTTAAATATACAAAGTATTAATTATATCTTTGTTTGGTGAACATTTGTGGGCATGGACGAATCGAAATTCCATAGTTTCAAGAAAACAATGTAGCATTTGAAAAATGTTCTTCCTTACAATTTTTAACAGTTTTCACAGTTTTATAGGTCAAATCTGCAAAAATATAGAAATTAGTTTTTAGATATATGTTTGAGAAATATTTCAGATAAAAAACCAAGTCAATACCTCAATTAGCGGCTAAGACAACTTTTTAAAGTGAAATTCTGTTTAACACCATTTTAAGCCTTTAGGGGTGGATTTTCGAAAAAATCTTTTCTTAGTGTGTCTACTTTATGGTACATATATAACCTCAAAATTTCACATTTCAAACTGTAGTAGTTTTTTGCTGGGTGTTGATAAGTCAGTCCCAACTAAATTTTGAAAGAGAGAATAAAAAAACACTTTTGAGAATCTTGGTAGGTCTAAAGCAACTAACTTGTTGCAGATAATTGGATCCTTATGAGGCATTTATAATATGAACAATCATCATTATCAAATAACTTTAAAATCAGAAACAAAAAATGTTAAATTATAATACTCTTTGATTTACACATACAGTGTGAGTCAAAAGTATGGATACACCCTGTTAAATTTTAAATGGATAAAGATAGAAAAATGAAACTCAGAACACCTTTCTAGGAAATAAAAGTGAATGTTTTAGCCACTATTACAACTTTGCCCATTTCCCCAAAATGGGATTTTTGGGGGGCAGCTCAAAATTTTTAAATGTAAAGACCCATTAAGTGACACCTCATTTTAAAGTCCTTGATTAAAGAAGAAGAACATTGGAAACCAGAGGTTTCTATCTCAACCCAGTACAAAATCCCAGCTCATTGGTTGTCTGTTGGGGTTATTTACCACCTGAATGTGGATGTTCATATTTTGCCTCAATGAAGTTTTACTTAATTTCAATGAGCTGCCATTTTGCACTGGGTTGAGATAGTAAGCTCTGGTTTTCACTGTTCTTCTTCTTTAATCAAGGACTTTAAAATGAGGTGTCACTTAATGGGTCTTTACATTTAAAAATTTTGAGCTGCCCCCCAAAAATCCCATTTTGGGGAAATGGGCAAAGTTGTAATAGTGACTAAAACGTTCACTTTTATTTCCTAGAAAGGTGTCCTGACTTTCATTTTTCTATCTTTATCCATTTAAAATTTAACAGGGTGTATCCATACTTTTGACTCACACTGTATTTTTAAAGAGTAGAGAACAATTTGGGTGGGTGTTAAAGGTGAAAAACCTCCGATCATCATCGCTTTTAGAAAAGGAAGAATAAATCATATTACATAGCCCTTGAATCCTCTATAGCATTAGAGTCAGAAGATAAATACTCTTTAGTTGGTCACGAGAGATCTGATAGGATCTAACCCAAGACTATATGAAAAAAAATGGTGTTGATCCAGCTTATAGGGTCTAGGGATTGTCACACCTTGCTCACTATACACCAGCCCTTGAGGGGAGGGGGAGTAGAGAAAATCATGCAAACTGAAATAATTGAGATTAAGAATATTGTAATAGTTATAAAAATGAGCCTTTGTCGTACTTGAAGAGTACTTATTTTTATTAAAAAAATATTAAAAAAATGATTTTATTTTTATTATTATTTATAAACTTTTGCCAAGCTTTTTATGGGCGCCAGGAAGCGTTAGCTTACCAATTTAGAAAAGAAAGAAGTTAATTGTTATTATGATTAAAATCTCTCAGGGTCGCAAGTCCTTTTAAAAGTGTACTTCAGTGGTTCTTGATGAAATAAAGAAATCTTAAGTGTTGTGCTGAAACTTAACATGTTTTATTGAAATGCAAATATTAAAACATTTATACAAGGTTATCATCAAATATTATTAAACATTCATATTCAGAAATCATAGCTTAATACATCCTCATATTTCTTTATAAAAAAATCAAATTGAATTTTATTCATGAAATTTATTTTTTAGTTGCAACTCAAAAGAAAAAGTAAAAAGATTTTTTGTTCATTTAATTGAATTAGTGTAATTAGTAATTTAGTTCTGCAAATTAGATAAAGTTTCATTAATTTATCTATTTTAAAAAGAGGATTCTACTTTAGTAATTTCATGTTTTACAATATAAGACATTGTCTCAATATTAAACTCCAGATTTTCAATTAAACTTATAACTAAACATTAAAAAATTATTATCCTATTATAGACAAAAATGATTTTAGAAATAAAGTCTTAACGTGTATACCAGGCACGTTTTTTTTTAGTTAAAATCACAATTCCTTGTTTCCGTCTTGTAGACAATACATCTCGTCTCGTGTCGAGTCGCTGACATGGTCGATTCATTTTGCTGTACGGAATTCATTATTTTATTGTTCAAATAACTCAATGTCTGTTAGTATCATGATTAAAGTTCGAACGAGTGTCACTTAGATCAATTTTAGATTGATCTTAAGGCTACTTTTAACGTATTTAACACATTTTATAAAAATTCTCTACACAAGACAACGTCTGACTAACTTGAACGTTTCACTAGACTGCTAAACGTTTTCACTACATATTACAAAAGTTTATATATATAAAAATACATCTGATCACGCCAGACTCCCTCTTGACTCTTTTATCACATATTCACTACTTTTTGAAAAAGTTTCTTTGAATTGAAAACACGTCTGACTTACTCAACTGTCCCCTTAAGACTCTAAACCACATGTCTCTTTGTCCAGCTTCCCAACCAAGCGTCCTATTTAATCTGCAACGTATGCGAGAATTATTCTCACACCTAGCAACACTGACACGGTTCAAATTATTTTACCTAACAATATAAATATTACCTAAATATTTATTACAACTTATAACTAATTTTTTATACATGACATTATTATTTTGGAAACCTATATTTGATTCTTTTATTACCCTAGTTTTAATAATCTATATTTTTGAGTCATCTTTTTGACTTCTAAAACCCCCTCCCTTATTCAACTTTAACGTTTCCCGGGTTACTTTAAATATTCAAATCTCAATATAACCATTTTTTGGTTATTTAGGTTAAAATTACCATTTTTGGTATTACAATATAAATTGGGGTTCTTGCTGTTAGTGTTATATTGTAATACCAAATTTCATTTTGATTGATATCACTTCTTTTTTTTTTTTATAGTGATGTTGGTGACTCTCCTTCTGATCATGTCCAGGAAGATATGGATTCAGAAGTGTATCCTTCTGAGGATGGTGAGTATCCATTAATACTCCTCTGTTAAAAAGTATATAAAACGGAATTAATTAAAAACAGCTCAACATTCTTTTGAAGTTCAGTGAATACAGTGTAATGAAGTACATTTATGAAAAGATATTCCACTAATATTTATAAAATTTAATTCTTTATTAAAATAACTTTTACATTATCTCTTTGTACGAGAACTTTCTGGTTTAGGCTCCATAAAGCAATACTTTAAACAGCTAATTTGCCTTGAGAGAATTTTCTTTCATAATTCAAATAACAGATTTATTTACTGTGATTGAGACAATCTTACTTTACTTCTTCCCCGGATGTTCTGCTCTTCTGACTCTCGGTGGAAGATGGGGAAAATAATTTTCTTGGGAACTCTAGATCTCTCTATTCTTTCTTAAAAAAGTTAACGAAAAGAATACAAGTTAGTGTTGCATCACAGTTCACGAAATCAGTTTAACATGCATGGTTTCAATATAACAGTAAGGTGATTGCACGGTTGGCATTGTTAACACCCATAGTCGGTACTGCTTAGTTAACAAGACTCTGTCTTAGTTCTATTCTATTTCTTAAAATATAGTCGAGCCGTCCTTTGTTGGTAAAAATATGTAAGTTAGGGTCGGGTTGATACCAAAGATATATCTGGATAGACTGTACCACTGATGAAAGTTTGGCAGCGCTAGATTAGCTATGTTGGTGTGTCATCGCTGCTTTAACATGAGGCTCTATTTTAAAAGAAAAGATACTGGAATTTTTTAATTTTTTATTTAGCAATGTTAGCCTAAACATGTATGGAATATTTATTATTTAACCTTATTTTCCACTCGTTAAAAATTTACCTATTGTACCCTATGTTGTGTTCTTATTTTTGTATAATCAAAGTTTCTTGGAATTCAAAATGACCTCAACCCCAATTAGCTTGAATTATCGGGATTTTACTGTACTAAAAAATATTGATTGAAAGTTTAATAACTACTCCTCTAAAGTAAGTAGTGTATATGATTTACAGCAGAGTTTCTGCTCTGCCCTACCATGTATCAGTCACTAAATGTATAACTAAAATGTTTGATTTAATTTTAAAAAATAATAAAAAATATGAGACTTGTCAGCAACAATTTTGCCTATACAAACAAAGGGAGTGGATGATTGTTTTACTTTTCTACTCCATTTAGCAATTTAGAGAAAACGGTGAACAAGGTCACAATTGGTTCATAAAATATGTTTATTATGAACAAGGTCTACAAAGGTCCTGGATAAGGAGAAATAATGATGAAAAGAGTTTGCTGGACTTATTAGGAAGCAAGATCCAATATGGTGTAAGCCAAAAGTAGTCATTGGAAGAAAAATGATTGTAATGAGGAGGAAAAGAGATTGATTTTGAAATTTTCTTGGATGTAATTATTTTTGTTTATTTGCACTTGTACAAGTGAGGAAATCTGTCTGCTGTTTATCTTCATGTTTGTTTTTTATTGTAACATTTCATTAGAAAATGTAAAGCTACCCTATTATTTTGTTATTTATATACACTGTTATATATGTATGTAATTAAATTTGTATTTTCTTTTAATTTCAAACTATAGAATGTGAAAGCTTGGAGGCGACAGTGCAATTTGACTTTGTAGCGAGATCTGACCGAGAGTTAAGTTTAAGGAAAGGAGAACATGTCACATTATATGCACAAGTATCCAACGACTGGTGGAGAGGAAGCGTTAACTCCAAAGAAGGCCTAATACCTGACAAATACATTCTTATCAAAATGAAGTAAGTATTTTAGTTATGGATTGTTTTTATTGTGAGGAAAAGTATTTTATTAATTATTACTTTTTCATCATAAAAAAGTGTATAGCACAGGACACATCTTTTTAGTTAGCACCAAATGTGGCGCTATCTATGTAACACTAAATAGTTGTCCTACTTATGCTATTGAATGAGTTTGTAAATCAATAAAATGTATAGACAAGAACTTGTCCAAAATTATTGTAAAAAGTACACAACTTTTTTTGGAGAGAAAATTTGTTTAATGTTTCATTTAATAATAACATGTCAGATTAGCTGTGCATTTCTAACTATTTATTTTTTAAAATTATCTTATATCTAATTGCCTAATGAATTTCAGCATCAGCCGCATATTTCTTTACTAAAGGCCCGATTAAGTTGTCCAAATTAACCTGCAGATTTACTGAAAATTATTTATTTCCCTTGAAAACACTAATATTTTGTAATAAATTGATCATTTAAATAACTTGCCTGCTTATGGGTAAATAACATGTTTCACAACAAAAATAATTTTAAACTGCTGTTATAAATTCTCAAATACGTTTTATTTCGTTTTTTGTTGAGAATTTATAACAGCTGTTTTAAATTAATTGTAGGTTAACTTAAATTTATGATTTAAATAACATACCTCTTATTGGTAAATTTTAAGTTTTACACAGTATGCCTACTGCAGAAAGACAGTGTGGAAATCATCGAACACTTACTGGTCGATGAGAAAATCCCAAGGATAGAAATCAAAGCTCACTGAAGTAACTTTTGATACTGAGATAAAAAGACCTCGACATTATTTTAAAATTGAACATTCAATTGATATTAACAATCCATATTTTGATGTAGGTGATATTTCTGATGAATGTAGATATTGCAGTGCTTTGATGTTTCATTGTAAGATTGGCAGAACGTCACTGCGTTGTCACAAAGGGAGCCTAAGGATAGATATTCCCCAAACCCATCCTGACTTACAAGTTTGATACACCAATTTCATGTCATTATCTGAAAAACATCAGGAGTTATAACGCTCTGGCCTTCGCTTCATTTTTGGAGCCAATGTTAAAATGCCTCCTAGTGTGGGCCCTTTACTGTTTCAGAATACATGTTGCCACACAAGTGTAGTTATTCAAAATTGTTAAAGTTTTTAACTGGAAACGACTAGTATATCTAACTTCTTCTTATGTTGATATTGTATTTTTTTATTTTATCTCTAGGTATAAAAAATAACCTCTCTTTTCCCCTATGGGTAAGTGCATTTGCAGGTATTGAGAAAATTCAAAAAACAATACCGGTAAGTATCCTGATGTTGTTTGGTACTATTTTGCATTCACTTAAATGAGTGAAATTATTTTTAATGGTTTTTGTTCTTTTATTTCTTTCTAAAACCTCTTATTTGTACAACAAATATTAATTTATATGAATGTAAACTTAAAAGGGCTTTTTAAAAACTATTTGTTATGGTTTTTGTTAAAACTTCCAATCGTGTACAGAACCTAAACAACTGAAATATTTTCTTGTAATATTTTCTAATAAATACAGTATAAAGTTTTATTGTTTTTCTAATAATATATAATTAAACAAATTAATCATATTTATTTATAAATTTAAACTCCTATTTTATTTGTAGGGATGAAGACAGGGATAAATTAGAACTTTTCAAATCAAGTTCATCTGATGAATCAATGAGGAGACGAGCTTCAAGTTCAAATGATTCAGTTCTCTCTGGAGCTTCGAGTTCACATTCACCTTTACTAGGAGCTAATCCACCTTGGCCACCGTTATTACCACCAGCAGGACCTGCGATAATCTCCACCAACACTCAGGAGGTACTTGAGACTACCGTTTGATGATAGTTTAACACACAGAGGATGAAACTCATTAGCTTGTACAAATATTGTTTGAAAAACAAACATTTATTGAGAACATGTCATTCAATTTTAGCGCAGTAATGACAATAATTAGAATGTATAATCGTTGTAGTGTGAAATATTTTTTTTTAGTTTTAAACTTGAATTTGTTTTGCACATCAGAGTGTAGAACAGTTTTATCCAATCTGTTCAATATGACGTATGTTTGTGTAATTTTATATAAGTGTTTTAAAAGAAGATATAATATTAGTTTGTTTTAAATATATTTAGACGATAAGAATTTTTTGTGACATTAAAAATTGAACATTTATTTTTATAGATAGATCTACAATAACTGAAATGTTTATTAAAATAAAAGAAAAATAATAATGTTTTTTAACTGCATGTACTGTTTAAATACCAAATTAAAAATTTATGTTTAAATTTTATATGGGTAGGAGAAACAGGCTTGCGTTGGAAAGTGGTTATTATGCAGGTAATATATAACCTGTGAATAGCTAACACTACGTAATACCAAGGACCACTTTCCAAAGTAAGGCTGTGTCTCCTATCCTTACAAAATCTAAACATAATAGGCTATGTGCCCCTATTAAACTCTAACCTAAATGTATAATTAAAAAAATTCTAGCTTTCATATTGTTCAAGAAAATATAAACATTCAAGACTAAAATTTCTCACATGACTAATTTGCTTGTATAAATACATCTTAGTTAAAAGTTCTAGAATTTTTCGTATGTTCATTTTTTTAAATTGTTGTCACTTTTATTTAAAAAAATCGGCCAGTAAATTTCAAGATGATTTTTTAATGATAAATTTGTACCACTGGGTTCTACTAAGTTCCTGAATAACTCTTTTTTGCAGTTTTAAAATCTATGTGATGTACCAACCGATATTTTACCCCAAAAAAGGAAATTATGTCTATAAAGAAAAAATGTTTTGTTTATATTCCTTCAATAATTAAACTTGTTTAGTAGGTATAAGCCAAGTATAAGAAACAATGTCAAATTTGAACTTAATACTCCAAAATACATAACGATTTAAATTTTATAAATATCAGACCCTAATAAATGTATTCCTAAAAGTTCATAATGTCGAGATATAGAAATTTTAGCATTTATTAGGTATTAAAAGTTTGTCAACTAGTATGGGACTAAAATAGTATCTTAGCTTTCACCAATAGGCTTAATCATAATATCTACCAGATGTGGCATACCGGTAGATTTATGTGTTCAACGTAAATTAAAATTATTCTGTTTTTTTTTTAGATGTTAAAATTAAAATTTGACGAACAAGTTTTACTTTATGAACTTATGTACAATATTATTAACAATTCAAGTTCAAAGTTAATGATACAAGAAAGGATTAAAAAAGGTTCACAAATAGAAGGAATAATAATTTTTGACTTTATTATAAAGAAACAAAAAAGGATGTAAATGAAAGATAACTACAATAAACAACACTCGAGGTCTTTAGACCATTATTTGAGGGATTGACAGTAATGAAAAATTAAATTAAAAAGGAAAAAACAATATAATGCAAATAAAATTACAGTCGTATTCTTGAATCAAAATAAAATGAGAACTTCTTGCTTCTTTGTAAATCTATAAACGCATTTCCAGATATTGATATTTTAATAGTCTTTTAAATTTTTTACACTTAAAATATTTTGATTTAAACTCTTTTAATGTGGGACACACTGTAAACAAATGAAAAAATTGTCCTCTTCTTCCTTTCTATTGCACAATATTGAAGTAAATAAATAAATTCGCTCTCCCTTGAGTCAAACCATTTTATTAAGGTTTGGGTCGCTATAAGCATTACTAAAACTAATTAGAAGAAATATACTTTAAATTAAAACTAAAATTTATTTTATAATAAACCATTCTAATTCTAATGTTTTAATCTTTTATAATAAAATGATACCAAATCAAAGTAAATTTGTTTACTATTTGATGCAGAGCGTGAAGGAGCCGATATCAGCAACTGATTCATCAACCGAAGGATGTTTAGTGAAAGGCTCTCCACATGTTAGTATGATTTCAGATTGTCATTTATAGTTATTGGTTTTGTTTCTCGTTTGTTTGCAAGTTGCACTTATTACACAAGTAGCTAGCAACCCTTCCTTCCTTGTTTGTAGATTGTTGTCACTTGTGTTGTATTATGTTGCTTGTTTCAATTTCAAAGTAGATCCGTTGTCTGTGTTTTCATTTTGATTGCATCTCATTACGCTTGCCTTTATCATCTTGAGTTTGTTTTTATTTGCATTTGTATTTGTACTCAATCGCTACACACTGAAGGAAAGCCAAAACCTAAATAAAAGAAGAATATTTTTTATGTGCTCTTATTGTTTATAAGTTCAGGTACATTGTTTATTCAGATATTTGCAATCATTTGTATATAAAAACATGATGCTTTGTGAGTATGGATCAACTAAAACATAACCTTAAAACCTGAGCCTATATTAATTAACCACTAAGATTTTTAATGAGTTAAAGACAAAACAACATGCAGGACTAGAAAACCAGGCTTTAGAAATCAAAAACTATTTATATAAAAATCACAAGATTAACACCAAGGGTTGTACAGCCTATAAAATATACAATCAGTAAAAAACTTCTCAAAGAATAGTATACACTATGATAATGTTAAGGCTATCAAAAAGTGACTAACAAAACAGGATAACTAGCTGAATCAGAGTTGAAAATTATCACGACATTATGGTTAATAATCTACTATACCATCTCTTTCATTTTAAGCTATGGATATTTATTTCTTCCCATTGTGACGTAACTAGAATAATTTAATTAAAGAGGAATGATTTTGATTAAAATGTTAAAAATTCATTTCCCAATGATAGGAGCCAGAATAGCCTTAAATCTATGTTAATTTCTCTGAGAGGGTTGTTCGTTATCTTTATATTAAACGTAATTATAGTAAACTCACTGTATCTTTGCCCTTTACCTTTGGCAATCATTGCAATTTTATGAATCGGAGAGTGCTGTTAGCAGGAATCCTGTCTAATGCAAACTAGATAACATTCATTTATTTTCCAGTATTGTGAGTCTATTGTATAACTTTGTATTATTTTACTACACATATTTTCAACAAAAATGTTTCTTTTTGCCATCCATCATATTGGCAGTTAGTATAATGACAGAATATCTTTTTAGCATGAGAAAATGTTTTTGGTTGGGCTAGTAGAGCTGCATCTGAAGCACTGGCCTTTAAAAGTAACAAGTCACCAATTGAGGTATGTCGTGTCAAGTGTACCAATATCTCAAAATAATAAAAATATAAATTACAAATAATTAATCTAAAAATATATAATAATGTTCACAAATATTACACCATGTTTCAGTGTTGGTCATTATCGGGTATTTAATTGAAATTTTTTAAATGCTAACATTTATGAAAATACTATTAGCCTAACAAAGTACAACAAAGAAGAAGGGATTAAAGAAATCTAGAAAATACAAAGATCTACCCTTTTCTCCTCTAACGTTATGTTAAATTATTTTCACATGATTCTCTGTTCTTATTATGTCAACCTAGTAATTTTTATATTTTCTTTCTTTTGTCTCGGTTTATTAATGTTTGTATTTTGTGAATTTTTATTTAGTTGCTTGATGATATATAATGGTAAGATTGTGGAAAAATCAAACTTTAATTTTTATTTTTTTGTCCAAAATTCAAACTTTAAAACATAAAAAAATAAATAATGTAATAAATTAATACAATGATCTTGATAAATATTTTGATTTAAGTATTTTGCCCCCATGCTTACTCTTGTACAAGCTTGAGCTAATGCTCTTCTTATTCACAAGATCCCAAAATCGGAAGTGATCATTGAATAACATTTAACACCATATTAATCTAGTGGAACTGAATTTGTAAGAAAGACAAAGCAAATGGTTTACAGTCATCTTTCCTATGGGACAAAAATATGTTTAATACAGTGTACATGGAACAAGAAGAATTTTGTTTGGTTTATTTTATTACAGTGTAGATATTTTCTTTAAAAAGAAAAGAATTCTATAATTTTCCTGTAAAGGTTGTGTATTTGAAATAATACTAAGGAGCTAAGTTTGATTGTTCTGCACATCTTTGGCAGATCCTAGTGAGGTGTTGAACTACTTCAATGCCCTTTTACATTTCTAATGTTCATTCTTTAAATAATTGTTGTTGATGTTGACAAACATAAAGCAAGGACTAATATATTGCTAGTGAAGCATCTCAAGAAACCGCAATACAACCTCCAGTTTCTAGCTTCTGCATCACCATTTGATTTCTGTTTATGGATTGTTCCTTTGAAATGTATTGGAACTAGTTTATATTTCGTAATAGGCTTGTACAAAATATACACGTTTCACTAAAATCTGTCATTGCTCTAATGATATATATTAAACATCTTGGTGAAAGCCTAAAACTTCATAATAAAATAACATGCGTAGATCATTCAATTAAAAAAAAAGTTGTACTAACAATTTAGAAATGTAAATAAAAAAATGCTAATGCATCTTTACTTCCAGTAGCAATGTTTAAAAACCTAGAAAACTAGTGTAAATTATTTGTTTAACATCTCAATATTCATAGAAAAACACAGTTTTCATGAGGAAAAACTAGCAAGAAAACTAAAATACGTTTCTTATTTCTGAGTATGTATTTTAAGGGTATTCTGTATTTATCAGAGTTTAATAAACAATTGAAATATCACACTTTCTCATTGACAATTATACTATAATAATTGAAAACAGGGAAATAATTACGAATCATTGGTTAGGATTTAAAGATGAGACATTGGAATGACTGACTATTCTGAATTTTTTGTAGATTTGATTTTAAATCTGGAACAATAAGTTATCAAATTTGTTTTTCAACATGATTATTGTTCTCTTGAAACTTTTAAAAGTGGAAAGATAAGGTACGAGCATATTACTGTCAGGGGCGGCTCCACGATTTAATTTTTGGGTAGGCACAGTTTAGGGGTGTCATGACTATGGCGGGGGACCCGGCTAAATACCCCCTAGGATAAGGGGGGACTGCTTATTGAGGATAAAAGCATACACCACACTGTTAATTTTAAAACTATGAAAAATAAAAATATTTTTGTTATTTTATGATATGTAATTTATTTTATTGCCTATAAGTGTCACAAAAGTAGTTGTTGAGAAATAATATTTAAATCAAAGTAAACCATACAGCTCGTTAATACACCTTAAATAGGTAATATGTACATTTAGGCGTGTCACCGGCCGAAAACCAAATAAGTTGGGTAGGCCCGGGCCTACCCACTGGAGCCACCACTGATTACTGTATTAAAGGCTCATCTAAAAAGGTACATATAAAATAATAATATATAAGAGATAATGAAGATCATTCTTTTTTATGCAGTTTCAGTTTACTTTTGTTTAGAGGAAAACTATTTAATCAGTTATCTTTAATAAAAAATTTCATCTGGTAAAATTATTGTAAAGCATGAAGTCTTACAAATATAAATGGTTATTTGTTATAATACCAAATACTTGCATGCACTAAAACAACGTCTTATACCAAGGAGATATGTGAACCGATCTTAACTTACATTAATCTACGCCCATCCTTGTCTTCTTTGCCATTTGATAAATTGTGTTTCCATTAAGTTGGTTTATGTATGGTTTAGTCTATGATAAAAGGATCCTGTGATCTATGTAATATTCTGAGTAGATGTGAGGATGTAAGTACAAAAGTGTTGGTATCATGTCTTCTGTTGTTTCAAAATGCGCGGACCTCTACCTGTTTGTAGTTTTAACAAACGTCCATGATGCAAAGATTGTAGTCTTGGCCTATTAGATGTCTGATTTCCACTATGCTTTCCTCTCTTGGTTTTGAAAGTATTCTCCTTTTCTTGGTATTTTGTTCAAATTGAGTATACATTTTGTTTCTAGTATTATCTTGGATTCGTTCATTACTAGTAAAATTGTTTAAACTGTTTTAAATAGTAAATGTCTTTGACAACCATCTAATCAACTTTAATTAAATTATAGCATAAAGTTAAATTTCTGATCTTGAAGTTTCAAATTTTAAACTTGAATAGTGGTTATGTACAATTCATGAAACAAATACGTGTTAGTAAAGGTTGGTAAAAATGTACAAAATTATGTTGTCATCATGTGGATCCACTTCACTGAGTTTTTAGTTTGGGTTCAATAAGGAAATTTGCTTAACTTATGAGTGCTAAGCATTTTAATGTTGAAATTATTTTATATACATATATACAGTAAAACCTTTGATATCTGAACTACTGTAATCTGGCACTGAATGATCTGGATAATAAAAATTCATATATTAGAAAGTATTGTAAAATACAGCTGAATTGGTACATAAAGTTTTGATATCTCAATATAACACGTTTTGCGGTATTATAGGATGACAATATAAACAAACATTACCTTTTGTGTCAGCAGTTCTTATCATCTATTTTTTGTGCTACTGTATTTTTAAAACACTTCCAATCTGTCACTGTGCCCTTTCCAACTCCTCTTTTAGCTCCTATATTCTTTATCGATTCATCTACATCTAATCACTTTATTTCACAAAGCTTCCATTGTTACAATAATTCATTAGTGTAATTAATTTTTTTTTTAAAAACTAAAAATCACTGCCTCAATAATAATAACTCTCATTCGGTAAGTCATCAACTAGAAGAACACAAATTGTAGCAGTGTCTCGTAACAAAGACAAGACCACGACTGACTAAAGTAGACTATGACAATAAAGCAGGTAGTTGACAACGTGACTCCAATACTTTCCCGCAACCCACTTCACCAGTTCATCTTTGCACTCCTTATGGACATTCAATCACAATAACATAATTTTGCTACTCCCGGGTCAATAAATATTAATTTGTCATGCATATTAAAAAAAAAAACAGATTCTTCTCTGGGATTCAGGCCAGTTATCGGAGGGAGGTTGTGAGAGAAGATTTGAGAAGGCAGGTTGTGAGAGGTTCTACTGTATATAGGTATTAATATTTGGTCATATTTTGTTTAGCTACATACAATTCAAGTCGATAAAATTCTTTTCATAATAACGAAAGTAAATTTCAACATTTATTTAAAAACCGCTATAATGGAAGTACTCAACTTTAAAATGAAATAAATTGAAAATTTATCTGCTTTGGTTGAAGATTAATATGCTGTAATATATTTTATATTGTGGAAAAATTAACAATCAATTTAACCATTTCATAAAAGTATAAATTCTTATTATTAAGACTAGGTCTAAACATATTTGTAACAAAAATTTGATACTAGGAAAAATGTTTTTTAACTAGGAATGAATAATATGATTTTTTTAAATATATGTACTAATAAAGGTTAAACAATTTTTCCTAAAGTAATTTTTCAACATTTTATTAAACTACTATGAAGTGCGATGTTAGATGCTAAAAAGCTGTAATCAGGAAAAATATATATTTTTTTTAAATTGGTTTGTACAAATATAATCACCTGTTGCTTCAAGTTTAACTTCTTTTAAAACAACTAAACTTTTAAATAGTAAAGAAATTGACAAAAACAGTTGTATTCTTCATAATTAATGACTTTTGATTAATAATTCATTATATTTTTTGTTTTTATAATTTATTGATTTCCAAAACATAATTATTACCTGTAAAGAGTAATACAATTAACTCTTTATTATTAATTTGTGTTTAGCTGTTAAAACCATAGCACAACATCCAACACCGAGTTAACGAAAGCATTACATTGACGTAAGGAACAAGTATTTCCAGGTGATTGGATAGCATCAAAACATTGTTATAAACATGATCAGCTGTGTCTTGTGACTATGTTAAATTAATTCGGATTAATAGGTCTTCAATAAAACATTGACTGTTAAAATATAAAATCGTGTTCCTCTTTAAAATTTGTCAGAAAATAATCCACAATGAATTAGTTAAAAATATTCATTTTGATGATGCAAACAAAATTTCAGATTAGTCTAAGTTATTGCAAATGAAATTGAATAAAAGAGTCTTAATCACTCAAATATTTAAACTTTATGCTTACAATGAACTTTTATATCAAAGAAAAATAAAATGTTAAAAGATTTTAATCTGTAGCCTAAACAATAGTGACATATTATTTATTATAATTTTGTCTAGAAATAAATTTTTTATTGTACAAATGAGCTTATATACCTGATTTTTATCATTATGTGTTGAAATTAAATTTTAGGCAAAAGATTTAAAACAATTTTTATCGCCAGTAGTAAAATTGTACCCAGAAATGGAATCATTTATGTCTGATTATTTTCTCAAATATATGGGACTAGTATAATAATTGTGTATAGGACAAAAGTATATAAATTGTTTGATTCAAAGTTTTACAGGTTTGAGTATGTTTTTAATTTGGTAAGACTCGATATGACTAAGTGAATCAAGTACCTTAGCTGTACATTGTTTTATCTTTGTGTGGTATAGACTTTTAAAAAAAGTAATGGAACTTATTTAAAAAATAATAAATATATAGGAATATGCGTCATAGTTGAATAAAAGACTAAGGAGTTTTCATTTCAATTAATAATTTTAACTTTGTTATATAAAGAAGCATGCATTATAAAATGAAATTGTAAAACAATTAGTTTATTTTGTAAAATAGTAAGGAAAACGAGGATTCCCCAAACTACAAAAACAAGAAACAAAACTAAGACTAATAAATTCAGAATGTTTTTTATTATATTATCCTTATGTACATTTTGATGACATAATCATCATCCTCAAAGATTAAGAGCGGGAGGTGCCACTAGTTGGAACTAGGTTTAGGTTTATGTTTAGTTTAGCTAATCCTCTTGATAAAAATAAGAAACATACTGGATTTATTAGTCTTAATCCTAGTTTTACTTATTGTGAATATCGCCACAGTGCTCCTTAGACGTCTGATTTTGTAAAAGAGTGTTTATTTTATATTTATCAACATGAAAGGCTGTTGTTAGCTTAATGAAGTAACTTCATTTTTTTATTATACATCCGTGTAATTTTAACATATCTTATAGCATCCTTTTTACTTTTTTAATATTTACAAATAAAATGAATTACAAACCAAAAACAAAGTTTTTCCATTAATATAATATAAAATACGATATGATGTTTTTAAATTACAAATAATATCATAATTCAATTTGATTGCACATTTTACGTCATTTTGATCAATCAATTAAAAAAAAAAAACAGTATTAAATTTTCAATAATAAAAATTAAGAAATTTAGGAGTTGTTTGCTCTGTATGTGTGGTGCAGTTAATTTTTTTTTTTTTACTTATCAGATTCATGTCACGATTTGTTATTTTTTTTGCAATTAAATTTACAGGAACTATACATTTGAATTACTAGTCATTAGGTTGGCAATTAAGTTTACTTGTTTTAAGGTTCACAATATTATAATCTTTGTTAATTAAACTCAAGGAAAATTTGTTTATCTCATTTGTATATATTTAATGTATTTAACTTGTACAGAAGTGATGCTGGATTCATCTTTTTGTTTGTTTGTTTGTTTTACTACAGCTCTGTTTTATATTTTAATTAGGCTGTCTTTAAACACTGTACTTTTGCATTTCATTTTGCTTGTAGAAACAACGTATTGTTAAAATACAATAACATGATTGCTTTTTTATTTAAGAAAATGTTTTAAATCATTTTCTGTTATGTATTTTTATTCTTGAAACTGGGTTGTTTAGGGACCAATATGAAAAAAAAAACCAATAAAATAGTTTAGGTTTATACAAAAAAGTTTTTTTTTTTTTAATTTGTTGAGTTATTAAAGAGTATATTTTGTATAATTTCCCCATTTTCCATTCAAAAGATATCATGTATGTGTGCTCTATTTCTTTTTAAAGCCAAGGCTTTGTTTTATATTCAAATGAATTTGGTTTTCCAAGTTAGTGTTTTTAAAATACATATAATGCAAATTAAATTTTGTTTGTTGGCTGTATTTTTATTATTTGTATGGACATTTTTAATACACATTTTAAATATTTGCTTTGTACTGTGTTTTGTAGATTTTATTGTTTAATATTATAAACAGATTTAAACTCATTGATGTTTTTTTGTTTTCTTGATTGAAACATTTTCTTTAGTTTTTATGCCATATATATAATCTTTAAATTTGTAAACTTTTTTTTTCTCTTTATCGAACTTGAATGTTTCCATTTTCATTGCACGTTTTCTTGTATGTGTTGCACTAAGCATGTTTAAAAATGTAACCGTAACTTTTTCTACTTCAGTGTAAAAAACGTCGTATTTTTTATTTTTTAAATATTGAACATTGTATGCCTATAACTGAGATAATTTTACTGATAGATTTGGTAAAATTAAAGGAAATAATTACTATATATTACAGTTGTAAATTTGTTGTTAAATACAATTCTGATTATTATAGTTTTCATCTTGATATATGTCATTGAGTTTAAATCACATAATGTAAGTTAGTCATATAAATATTATGTACATAACATGTGTGTAAGATAGTATTTCATTGTGATATCCTAGCGGGACCATCTTGAAATATATGTACATTATTTCTTTCGTTATTGTTGATTTTAATTTTCTGCGGTATATTTTAAAACTGCAAATATAATAGTTGAAATTAAATAGATTTTAAAAATGATGTAATTTTTTTTTAAATGTAGACTTGTATATATTTTGAAATTTTATCATGATAAAGAAATCAATAAATTTTAATAAAAAACTTTTTTTTAAAATTATTGTATCATTTAAATTTATCATACAATTTTTAGGTTGTGGAATTGAGTCTTAGATAAATGTGAGAACTTCATTAATCGTTTTATAATCAAGGATGGAGATAGGTTTTTATAAACCCAGTTGTTGGAGTAGTTGCCAAGCCAATATGTTTAGTCTTTAGGTAGAATGGAATCTGTCATGAAGCTGGTAGATAGAGGCTGAGCAAAAGTGCTTGTCAAGACACTCTGTTGATTCTTTGAGAGGCATGGAATCTAGGTCAGTGTAGATGTAACGGAGGAAAGGAAACTCTGTTCTCTGAGTTTCAACAAGCCATTCTGCGAGTCTTTGAGTTAAAAGATATCTGTGGTGAAGTAGGAAGTGAACAATGCCACTACGTTTTTGGTTGGATGAAATCCGAGAGTAAGCGAACACTGACGGACCCTAAATATGAGAAATTGTAATGCTGAAGTAGTCATAAGCCACTCTGTTTAGCCTTGGGTGAAATGGAATTTGGTATGGGGCAAACATGGTTGGAGTATAGCAATGAGAAGCTATTCTGCTGATTTGAAATAATGTGGAGATTTTAGTAGAAACAAAGTCTTATTGCTAAAAGATGAGACAAGCATAGCTGGAGACATGGCATGAGCAATCAAGTTGTTTAAATGGCCAAATTACTCTTTATTCTTTGTTTTTTTTTGCATTAGATTTTTTAGATGAAGCAAGCCTGGATGGAGATTGACCATAAGCGACTATACTGTGGAGTGGTTGTTAAACCACTGTGTATGGAAAAGAATTTTGGTTAAAGCATTCATTGTTAGACATGGGCTGTGAGGAACCATGTGTTGAAATGTTTATCCAAGTCACTGGATGAAAGATAATTAATTAAAGTCATGACATGAATGAGGAACCATATGCTGAGAACCAAGTCATTTTTTGGAGGGCGAAAAACAATCAGATGTGTAGGATGGATGGTGTCAAGTCATGAGGAATTATGGTTTCGATCAGACTGTTTGCAAAGCCTATTTCATTGGTTATTTGATGATACAGAATAAGAATGAGTGAAGATGGGCCATGGAACCATGTTGCCAGGATTAGTATCCTCTCTATATAGTCTCTTGAGATGATGTAAGCAGGGTGGTGCGAAGCTTTAAGTGACCAAGTCATTCTATATAGTGATGAGTATAAGAAATGTAACATGAAGAAAAAAATAATTAAATATTTTAATTACTATACCTTAATACAGTGGAATTTGAGTTAGGTTTGTTTATACTTCTTTAAATTGTTTTAGAAAGTGCAATATGAGGTTTTTCATAGGTTTTTAGAAGGCTTATATTTGATTTTAAACAATTGCTGATTTGTTAAACAATTGCTGATTCTTGTGTTTTATGACAGAATAACTAATGTTATTCAAATAAAACACATAAATTTTTTTGTAAAATTCTACATTTACTAGGTCTAGCCGACTTTACAGCATTGAAGAGGCTTATATAAATATACAAAGCTTAGTCTTTGTCTCTTCAATGCCGTAACTGGTGAAACCATGGTCGGCTAGACCTAATGTAAAATTTTACAAAAGAATTTGTGTGTTTTTTTTTAATAACATGGAATTCTATCAAGTACCGTCGGCCATCAGTATAATCAATATAACTAATAAATGTTCTTGGTAAAAATTAATTTGTTTATAAAATTAAACATAATACACTGTTACAATAATAATTTGAATTTGCCCCTAACCACAATCACTGGAACTTAATAAAACACAATTATCTGATTGATTGTTCTTTATTAATTATATCCACTTAATGCCCTGATGTACATTTCGATAACATGGTTATCATCATCGGAGGGTCTTGCTTATAAACTAAATCTAACCTTACATATCTATTACTAAAATTAAATTAAACCTAAAACTATGATAACCTGAGTGTAGGCTAAAATCCCTCCCACTCCACCTATCAGTTGACCAGTAAGGGCCAGCCTAAGTCAACTATGACTATGGGGAAAATATTTAGATCCAGTTAGGTTCCATCTGAATTGCCAACCTCTACTCACTAAATTAAACCCCTAAAGGTTATAAGAAACTGCTATTAACATTACTTCTTCTTTCTTACCTACTTTGTAAATCTACTCCATAAAATGAAATACCAGATCTTGATAATTTCAATACAGACATAATCCTCTATAGATTGAAGCTTATTTATAGACAGTATGGATATAGCAATTCCGAGATATTCTACTTGGATTTACACATTTCTTCATCTAGTATTGGGTTAGAGCCCTCTCATCTTTCCTATCAATTATCTCTCGTTCTCTTCGACCCTGATGGTATTAGAGTATTCGAGAGCTAGAAGTCTTTAATTTATGCTGTTTTTCTTTTTATTTTATGGAATTGGGCGCAAGGTTCTTCGCTTTTAAACAGTATGGAAAAAAAAATATAGACTTTGACCTCTTTTCAGCCCATTGTATCTATACATAAACTGTCATATTTTGACTTTTTATCATATTTTTGTATGTGATAGTATCGATTTTACTAATTTAGTTAAGTTTACATAATATTGAAAAACACCCTATAATGTAACATGTCGATGGTTAAAATTTTTCTTTAAAAAAAAAATTGTACCTCATGTCAATAGATTGCAGTTAATAAATGATTATTTAGTTTTAGTACACACGTAAGATACTTTTAGTTTTTAAAACATTTTTAGTTTGGGATATTCTTTCGGTTTAAATATTAAAAGTATATAAAAATTTTGTTTGATTTTTAATTTAATTATTACAGACCTTAAATTTCAGGTCAATTGAGTGGAAAATATGTATTATGTTTTAGATAAAAGCAGCATTGACAGTTCCAGGTGAGTGTTTGAATTTTGATTGGCATGTTTTGTAACCATTTTGTGTAATGCTTGTATTTGGTTAAGTTAGTTTATATTGAACAGTTTAGATTATACTATAAGTATTTTCATTGTATAATTCTATATAACAACTAGTGCATTGTGTTTGTTGCATATTTAGTGAAATTTTTTGTTGTAGGTTATATTTCACGATAGTCTAATCATTAACGTCTATTTATCATGTTAACAGTATATTTAATCTAGAGTATTAATAAGTACAAATTGAAATTATAACAATGATATTCTTTTTTATGAATGAACTAACAATAATCAGATACCATGAAGGTAATATTGTTTACAACACTTAGCTGTAATCATCAATAAGTTTACTGTTTGAAATGAAAATGTAACAAATCATTGACAAAATTTTGATTCTATCAAGTGCTGCCTTCTGCATTGTGTTTTCACCAGACTCTCTAGTCTTTATGAGTTTTTTAACATCTCAACGGTAAATAATAACTATTGAAGTAATGATTCTACCAATTAATTCGTATAAGGCCATCAATGTATATCATGTTTAATTTACCACAACACGCTTTTCTGTATAACTTATTTTTAGGATTCTTAATTCATCTTAAACTCTCAATCTTCTCTCTTTATTTCTTTTCTTTCCTACAATCGCTTTGTACATACATAAAAACAGACAAAAATCAAATCTTTTCAATAACTTTTTACGGCATGAAAAGCTTATTAATATATATTTTTAAAAATTTGTTTAGTTGTATTTATCATAATTATTTTATACATACCTGTAAGTGCTGTTCACAGTTCTATTTTCTCGTCTTATTTATTTTTTTAGTTGATCACTTTTAAACTTCTTACATTGTCAGACAAATTTCTCCTTACATGTAATCAATTTATAAGAAATACATATAATTTCTATTTGTTGGCTGAAATTTGGTAGCTTCAATTCTGAAATGAGCTATCATCACTACAGTTAGTTACGGTTATGCTCAAAATAATTCAAAGAATTATATCAACATTAGGAAATATTTTGTCAAGGTTTCTATCTTTGATGAGGCGGAGAAAGGTTTTTTCTTATGTCATCACAACCACAAGACTGTCTAAATATAAAAATAGGCAAAAGACTCATTTTAGTCACTTTCCTAATCTCAAACAAAACAGATTATCTGTAGTGGAACTTGTATACAAAGTGGAGAAGACGCTGCACTAACTAGCACAGCGCCTGGGTGTGTCTATTATTAAACAGGTGCAACGTATCACAGAACATGGTAATAGAAGTTGCTGATGCATTTCGTTAATAATACAGGCACTTATACAGACACTTTGGTGTACTAGTAGAAAGATGAGATTGAAGTTCTGAAAAAGCGCATCAATTTTTTTTATTTATACAAAACGCGCTCTCAAAAATTTCTTCCCCTCAAATTTTTTAGCCTGCATTTTTTCTTTCAACATTTTTCACCCTAGGCATGTGCCCAAAATGCCTAATGGGGAAATGGTGCACTGATAATAGTTCAATATGGAAAAATTAATACTGTCAGCAACTGCATTATGCAATAGCAGAAAAGTGTTCACTTTTTTAACATGTGCATATCAACAAATATGTTATTCCACATGTCATTGGCATGAAAATATCCAGCTTAAATAAAAGAAGGTGATGAAATAGGACTGAAGTAGTACGAAAATAGTATGTATAATAATGAAACTAGTCCAACGAGGCAGAACAGAAATCGTAACTATTTTAGCTATGACTTTTTTTTTTTTTTAACAACATTAGGTAAATGGACTAACATTATATTATTGCAGTGTCTTAATTTATTTCTGAAATATAACAGACAGTCATATTTTTGTTTAATTTAGTTGTAGGCTTAAAGTTATATAGTAAAAGATGTTTTATTTCTACAGTAAAACAGCTACATATTGGCATTCAAGCAAGCAACAGAGCGAAGTTACAAATCCTACAATGAAAAAAAAATTTAGCTTGTTTGTTTGATAATACGAAAAGTTCCATTTAAATAACTGCAACAAATCAATATATTTTTTTCTGATTTTGAAGTTATTGATACTGATTAATATTCACATTATTGATATGGTTTAATCAGACATTTCCCAAAAGTAAATACAAAATTTAAAAGTAATTGAAGCTTCATTTATGGACAATCGTAATACTAAAAAACCAGTGTAAAAATAGAACATTATGGTTTTCTGTTAATAAAACTGAAATTAAAATAAAATTCCTCTAGTTTATATAAGGGTGAAATGCTTTTGCTTAGATATTCAGTCTGAGTTATGGATAGATCACATACTAAACTTTTGAAATAAGGGTCAAAATGTTGTACACCCTGATTAAATGTTAAGTTATCATTCTGTTGACACCCAACCCCCTTATCAGTGGTTGTTTGCCATTTTTTGGTAGTGTAGTCCTGTGACTTCTGTTTTTTTCTGATCACATTGTATATAGTCTTAGTTATTGATTTCTCAGACCCAACTTTAGGCTCGAGTTCTTTCTTTGGTTTAGTTTTTTAGTTTTATTCCCACATAGGCTATGTTGATGTTTTTTACTTATTTTCATGTTCAGCGTGAATTGATTTTACTTTAAAAATGTTCTGTACTAGTTTTTATGTACACAAATTATGGGAATTCTCCGACTAAAATATATAAAAATTATCATTTGTTGTTTGTTCACCTAATGTATAGTTACTCTTACAATTCATTAAATTAGATATCTGGATAGCCTATAATATATAATATGTAAACCAATATTCATGTGTTCACTGAATTCAAAGGAAGGCTTTTATTTTTTTGATATGTACTATCTAATTAAAAGTTGTTAACCTGTAATATTTTCTAGTTGTGATGAAAATAAATCAAAATGATTATTGGATCTTTATCAAACCCAATTAAAAAAAAAATTAAATCCCTTTTATATGTCATAAAATGATGGTCTCAATAATTGTTTAATTATTTTTAAAAAAGTCTCAAGAGAATTGTGTTTTTAATAATAATTTAACATAATTTATGACAAATGAAATGGATTCGATTTAAAAAAAAAAAAAAGAAGAAAAAATCGTGGTGTTGAAATTTCGAAAATGGTCTTTATTATTTTTATATAATCATTGTAAAATCATCGTCTCATCTAAATTCCACTAAACAATGATTGAATTCATTCATTGATAATAACATAGTTATTACAAGATAAATTAATATACTAATATTTTGTCTACCAAATTTTTAAACTCACTAAAGCTAAATAAAGTAAGAGTGTAACAAACACAGGTGGATTTAGAGAGGGACTGGAAGATGTCTGTGGTTGAGAGTGTGGTGCTCTCACTTCAAATTTTGTGTCATACAAAATAGTAAAATTTTCTTCTAAAGTATGCTTTAGAAATCTTTATCATAATCAACAACAGATTACGTCAAAAAGTTTGTTTTATGAATTAGTCTGTAGTTCCCTCGATAAAAAAAAATTAAATATTAGTCTTTTAGGTTGTGTATTAATTAAAAGATTGGCTAAAAAATGTTTTTAAAGTTGTTTATGATAAAAAACAATAAGGGTTGAATATGCTGAAGAATTAGAATATTAAATTCAATCTTGTTAAATGTTTGGTTAAAATTGCACTTTGCTATTCTTATGCAGAATATAATAACCTCACATTTGGTTGTTTAATTTTCCATTATATCAGAATTTTTTTACTTCTTTTCCAGACGGCTAGTTGCAATAGTTTGGATTCAGGAAAGGACTCGGCTAGTGAAGAGCAGTTGTTACGATCTGAAGAAGAAGAAATATCTACAATACAAACTACTGAAACAGTAACGAAACAACCGGCAACTCAAGAAAGATCTCGAAAAACACATTGGAAAAGTCAAAGTATGGGAGAAGTTATGAATAATGGACAAAATAATGGTGATGGTGATTTAAATTCCCAATCATCGTTTAGTCAAAACAGAGAATTGTGGCAGAGAAGAGCAGCTTCCCAATCTCAGTTACAACCAAGTGGTAGTGTAGGTAAAGATATTTGGGAAATGAGACAGAAACATACTCCAGATCTTGTAATGGATTTGCCGTTAGTTGGTTCTACCGAAACAGCTACTCTAAAAGCCGGTAGTGATAGTCCGACCGGGCCTGAAAGTCCCGATATGACTACCGCTGCTGAACGTTTTGCAAAACAAAATCAATGTACTTTGAAAAAAAACACTAAAAGTGGCGGTACACAATCACGTCAATCATCGAACTCAAGTCAAGATGGTAAAGAAAGTGAAACAAAACCTACAGAAACTCCACCACCGTTACAACCGAAGCCGCAAATCAAAGCTAAACCCCAATTAATGAGAAAACCAGTAATTACAGGACATCACCCTTCTCCTCATCTTATCAGAAAAGACAATACACAAACAAACTAATCTAACTTGTATTATTTGTAACATTGTGATCAATACAATTAGAAAAGACTTCATGCCTTGCCAAAAAAAATATTTTCAACCAAAGTTACACCAAGGAATATACAATTTATTGCTATTTTTGCAACTTCAGCGATAAACGTAAAAGTTTAATACATTAGACTAGTCATTTGATATTTAATACTATATAATTAAGGCTTGAAATACTACATGTAAACTCATTTCTTATGTGATAAATAAAATAGCTTAACGTAGTCATTATGATAGTTTTTGCATTTTATATTTGCGTAATCGTGCCATGGTGCTCATCCACAACTAAATGGTATCTTAGAACCCTTTTTGTAACTTCCTTTTTATGAAGATGTAATGTATGTATATTTAAATGCTATGGGTTGTATTTAGCCATACCTTAGCTGTGATATAATAGTGTCCAGCAATAAACATCCTTATCAAATCTAAAACCAAAGGGGTTCATGCTTTCTTTTCTAATATAGACCATAGAGAACATTTTTAGTTAACAACTTTTGTATGTAATAAAAAGACTGATTATTTTACCCTTAGTCATTTTATATTCTAATGGGACTCAGTCAGTATTTATCTTGTAACCCTTTGTATAACTTTAATTTAGTTTTTCTGTTTTTATATGACAATGTAACTTTGACATTTCTGATATTATATTCAGTCCATATTGTTGTTTGAATAGTTTAGAACTATGCTATTATTAAATGTGAAGAGAACACCAGTGGTAGATCAGTTAAGGGTAGATTTTAAAGGCTTAGTACAGGGTTTTTAATAAGCAAGTATTTTTGATATTTTTCTGTGCTGTAGTTATTTGCTCTTTTACAGATCCATTGATTATTCGTTGTTTAAAATAAATAATAGACTGTGAAATGAAATGAATCAGGTGGAATACCTTTTACTTAATGGTAATAATCTTGAATAAAGCTGGTAAAAGTCGCAAATCTTAAGGAATTGTTCAAAGATAATTTTTTGTCAAACTAGTTGTACATATAACATAAATAACAGTTCTATCAATCGAGTATGACCATCCGTAGTGAGTATTTTGCTAATTATTTATCATTCTGAACTACATTTTAATAAGAATTGGTTTTTATTTTTAATGTGGCTTTGATGTGTAAAGATAACAGTAAAGTCTTCTAAAATGAAAAGAATACGAAGAAGAAAACATGCACTAACATTCTCACACACTCAAACAGAAAACTAAAATATTTATCAAAGAACTGTTTTTTATCACAGTCTCTCCAAAAATGCTTGTTGGAAATAATTAAACAAAAAGTGAAAATTATGGCTGCCAGGGTTTATTTTATTATTTTTAATATTACTTATGAACTGTAGTTTCATTTTGCATGCCAATCGTAATCCTTCTTTATATTATATAAATCTTCATATTCCAGCAACATTCAATCTAAAATATTTTGGCTGATTTAGAGGAATTGATCTTCTAAAATGATGTCCTTGGAACACTTTTTGGTCCAAACTTTCAAATTAGAATTTTTGTGGAGGTGAGCTTTAACACATTTTATTCAGGTCCTCATTGACTACATTAGAGCAAATAATCTTTTACTAATAATTTTATGGAAATTGACATGTCGAAATTTAATCTGAAATTGCTTGAGATGAAATATACCCACATAACAAGTTTGATCAAAATTAATTCAGCTGATAGCAGATTACAGACCAATAGATTTCATTTGGAAAAACAATTTTTTTTTTTCAGAGAATCATAATACGAATAATTTCATGAAAAAACTCAACATTTACTTTTTTTCAATCCATCATAAACATGTATATCTGAGAAAGTAAATTCAATTGTAATTGACTTTTTTCAAATTTGATCAATCATTTCCAGTAGAATATATTTTATAATAACTTAAATATATTTTAAAATAGTTTATGTTTACAATGATATTACTCTTTAGTGAGTACAGTCTTGTCAATCCGAAAGACCAATTGGATCTACAACTTTTCTCATTTAGTTTTCAGTTAGATCCTTCTTTTTTATCTTTCCTACCAAGTCTCTTTGGACCAACACTTGTTCTTTTCTGACTCTGAGACTATTAGAATATTTGAGGACTAGGTGTCTTTATTTTGTGTTCTTTCCTTTCTTTTTTTGTAAGGTAATGATGACCTTTAAGCAACCTGGGGGGGGATAAATGATATTATGAAATTATTACCTTGCTTTATAAAGAGTATTCACCTATTCATTGATCCTGATAACCTCCTAGTACATTCTCTGGAGATATATTTACTATTTAAAAAAAATTAATTTTATTTTTAGAACTTTGAGCTACAATATCTTTGACAAATTTTCATTTTTTTCCAATAACTTTGAAAGAAAACACCACATTTATGTAAAATCTCTGCTCTTCTAAGAATTTCTGGCCAATCAAATTCAACACGGTGTAAAAACAAACACACATAAAATCAAAGTTAATCTGCACAAATTTAATACAAATTAACTTTATTACCATCAATGATCCAAATAAATCCATATATGAATAAATTTGTTGTATTAAAAATAAACAAAAAAAATCACTGAGTGTGATAGATTATGGTGTTTTATTGTTTTTAATGTTGTTACTATCTACTGTAGAATTGAAAATGTATAATCTATCAATGGATCTGTAATATTTGTGAGTATTTTTAATTTTAGAATGATTAAATGGTGCATTACTAATTAAACAAATTATAGATTTAAAGCCATTGTTTGTCTTTGTAGTTCTTATTTTTAAACTAATATAAAAGCTCAATATACGTGACCATATTACTGTTTATTTCAGTACAAATTTTATATTCGTAAAATGTTTTAAAGAAATGATTTCCCTTAAAATGCAGTTCTTACCTTTGTCCAATATAGCACAAGCTACAGCTTAACTTAAAATTAAAATTTGTTGATTTTTGTTCCTGTGTAAAGTTTGTATTAAAGTAGAATAAGTAAAAAAAAAAATAAAAAATAAACAATTACCATTTTAGTTGTTTAAGTTTCACCTTATAATATACTCAAGTATATAAATGTCGAGTGAAAATATTTTTGTCTATCTTTTATACATATCTTGTATTAAAATTCAATTGTATTTTAGTTGGAAGTAAATTACTTTTTTACTTTTAAAAATACATTTTGCTTAATTTTTTTGTGAAAATATTGTTTGGCGATATTATGCATTTTATTTAGTCAACCAGGTAGACAATAAATAAATACTTTAAATAAAACCGAATGTAGGAAAGATTCAAAAATTATATTTCTACCTGCAGATTTATTTCTTTATGTAACTATTGATAATCGAAATACAGGTTATCCAATTTGTATGCCTCATAATATAAATTTTACAAATCAACTTTTTATAATAAAAAAAACTCAATGTTAATACCGTGTATAATTATAATCTATATTATATATATATATTAATATATACAAAATTGTTTTATTCTTTTACCACTAAACCATTCATCGTTTTTTAACATAGTTATATAACTACGAGGGATATCTAGAAAGTATGTTCTGTATATAAATATTGCTACTGCAATGCTGTAGTTGACATTGTGGACATATGCAGATTTAGTTGATTCCTTGGAAAGGTACTGACACCATTTTCATACATTCAAGAAGCATAATTATATGCATTAGTGTGTGTTAGAAAACATAGAAAACTGTATCTTTGCTGACTAAAGATTTGGTGCGTAAAGTAGAGGAGTTTTCAAGAAGATTCTACTCAGAATATCTTGTGCACAGTGTTTGGAACAGTCAAGGAGTTTAGTAGTGAAGTAGTTTGACTTCTTGCGTTAAAGCTTCACAGTCAACATAGGTGTCTAATAAAACACTTAAGAAATTATATTGTGGGTTTCAGAATTAGTGATGTGGTATTCTTATCAAGGGTACTGTTCTAATTCTTGTCAAGACACTGTATTCGCAACACAACACATGCTCATGAATTCTGGCTGGAAACAATTCAAACTTTGTGGCAAGTCGTGTTCCAACAACTAAAATTCTTCTTTACTAACAGTCGGTTACATGAAAATAGTTAAATAAGCCGTTAACAAGTGATTTTCATCACAGGCGGAATCTTTTTATGATGAGTTATAACATTTGGTGATCTGCTAAGACAAGTGCCTAAAAAATGATGGAAATTATATCAGAATATAGTGTAAGGTTGTATATCAAATAACAATAAGAAACAGTTTAAGATTTCAAAGTGATTTTTTCAGGGATTATATTCCTTTCAATTCTGCATCTTTTTATGTACCATTGGTATTAAAAAATGTTTGAATTTTTATTTAAAAATGGCTAAAAGACAAAAATTAATAATAATTTTGAAATTCTAACTGCCAACCTACATTTCAATTTTCATTCTACTAATATTAAGGTAGATAAACGTTCAAAAATCAAACCTATTAATCGGTCTGAAAAAATGTCAAGGGTAACTTCTTACGATTTTGTAAAAGTTAAGAAAATGCATATTTTCTCTAATTAGTTTCTCTGAAACAATAAAAGGTAATTTCATTTTGTAAAAACCACGTTAAAAATTCTACTTTCCTCTTCCTTCATGCAAACTTTGACACCCACTCGGATGAGTAGTTACTGAGCAATCAACGGTTTAAAAAAGGCTTCCAAAGTCACGAAACTTGATATCTTACTGTTTCCTTACAGCAAAGGGCCGAGGTAAGATCTGACTTGACAGAGTCCAGTCATGTAAAACCTCGCGACAGATCATGTAGGAGCCCAGGTTTGGTAGATGTGGCGTGCAAGGTGAAGAATGGGAGTTACCTTACAAATACCTTGTTAGTGAATTTATTGGAGGAGCTGCAAGCTACTTCTTCTTCTGCTGCCTACTCGATACTGAAATAAGCGTGTAAGATTAGACTGCATGCAACTGTGTCCTGGTGGCGACAGTTTGGCTCATGTCGCTGCAGTGCACCCTTTGGTCTGAAACAGAGCTAGAAAGCAAAGAGGTGAAATTTGGGTATGTAGTAGGCTATGCATGGCTTTATAGGCCCAAATGAGAGATCAAGGTCGGTCGTGCGAATAAGGACAGCTGCCATCTGTGTTTGTCAAATGTTGTGTCATATCTACCTAGTGAAGAAATTAGTGTTGATGTTGGGTGTGCGTGGGCCCCCTTGTAGACATTAGCTTGTTAGATGTGTTGTTTGATGAACGGCACATTTAAGTCTTTATGTATGGTCCTAACTCTGGTGCACGTTGGTGCTTTAGTGATTATTCTCAAAACCTTGTTTTGGAATATCTGTAGCCTGCGCATGTGTGAGTCCCCTGACGGGCGCTGCATAGGTGTTGATGCTTCTAAGTACAGATAAATAGATTGTGGTGGCTGTTCTCAATTCAAGAGAACTTGTTTTATCGAGCAATGGATATAGTTGTGACACTGTCATGTTTGCTCTTTTAATTGTGTCGGATATGTGGGCGAACCAAGTCAGTTTCCTATCTAGGATGACCCCGAGGCACTGGACCTGACCATGCCAGTATATGTCTTCGTTGAATAAGTGTAAAGGAGTATTAATGGTGTGTGAGTTTCTTTTAGAGAGCAAAAGCGCCTGGCACTTGGACACATTTACCTTTTACTCCCCAGGCTCTAAGATTTATTAATCAAAAATAAACAAAATTCGAATAATCTAATTAAAACAAAAAACAAGGGGAAAACGATTTTGCAAATTAAAAAATGGTAACTTTAAAAAAAAAGTTCTCAGAATCTATTGAACATATTTACAATTTGAAATAAAAACTATGTGAAAATATCTTCTTCTTCTGGCTCACACCATCATGGATCTTGCCCCCCAATAAAGTCCAGGAAAGTCCCTTCATCCCTGCTTCTCTCCATCCAGATCCCTGCAGATCAGTAGATGATCCTTGTCCATAATATACATGTCTTGTGAACAATTTGTGCACTTGTCAGAGGTTAGTAAAATTCATTTAGTATAAATGCTTGGCAAGACAATCATGACCAGTAGCTAGTCAGAAATTTGCTACAGATATATTGCGTGATAGCATCCTATTTTCTTTAAAAAGCTCAAATGGATCATAAGCTTTGTCCTGAAGTTTATCCTTCATGTCATCAACAAATTTCTGCTGTGAAGTTGTTTTTAAATTTCATATAATTGCTGTAACGTCAGGGCACCAGCTGGTTTTTGGATAATTTTTGTTCCTCTCTTCGCCAAGTCATCTTGCTGCCTCGTTCCCTGTCAAACCCACATGAGGAGGAACCCATTGTATTGCGATGTTGTTAACATTATTTTTTACTATTTTGTAATTATGCCTGATATTTTGTATAACTATGCTTTTTTGATTATCATTATTTGCTATTGCTTGCAGTGATGATTTGGAGTCTACCAAAACAACTATATTTGTGTTTAGCCATGGCCTCACAATCACCTGTTGAAGAGCTTCGTTTATGGCTACCAATTCTGCCTCAAATGTTGTAGAGTTGCTACTTAAAGCAAAGTAGTGTGAGAAGTGGCTACAATATATTCCAGCTCCTGTTTCTCTTTCCATTCTCGATCCATCAGTATATATCCGAGTATATATTTATTCTTATCCAAGAGTCTATAGGGTATTGCTGATTCAAGGTTTTCAAAGCGATTTGAAATATTATCAATGGAGCATCAGACTTCTTTCTTACTGGATCGAGCAGATCCAAGAAAACGTTAAACTCCAATGGGTCCACCATTTGAGGAGGTTGTTCTGCCTTTACTTTGTTCATCTGTTAGAAATGATTAATTGTTTAAAGCTGGTCTGAATTTTTAGTGTTTGCTTTGGCGGAGGCCCTATTATCCATGGGTTATCATATTCTTTTTGCATCAGCTTTTCATACAAAATTTGTGCCCTTATGTTGAAATCATCTTCCAATCGGATGTTATTGGTTTTATGTATGACTTATAGGACTCATTCAGAAAATCTAAAGATCCTCCCCATTTAACTCTGGCCAGACATTTAAGAATATTTGACTTTTATGAAAATTTAGAAGAGATTCTTTCAGCATGAGCCCTGAAAGTAAGTTTGTTATCCAAAGTGATGCCAACATAATAATATGTTGTCTCTGTATTTTTCTGGATATTCCTATGTTGAATTCTTAAGTTGACATCCTTAATCTTGGATTTAAGTGAGAAGAGCTCTGATATACTGATTTTCTTCTTTATTCACAAAAATATTCAAATCATTCCGATTATTACTTGCTGAGCTATAAACGTTTTGAAAAAAAGCTTGCTAGTGACAAAAGTAATTATATAGCAGAGCTGCCTCACTTATAATCATAGTCAACCAAATGTACTGGTAATATACGGAAGTTGACATTCCAACTTACAAACTATATGGATCAGCTTGGCGGCATTTGTGGAAACTACAAATAAGTTGGATGCGGTCCACCAATCAAAACGGAGGATTTTGATATTTATACCAGATGTCAGTACAAGCGCAGTTTACGAATTGGCCGTCAGCTGATTATTTTACACTTCAGCTGGTATGGTGTCATTTGTCAAAACAAAGTTATTTAAAAAGGATACAGTTTGTAAAGTTTAATTGTTATGTAAATTTGTTTAAAATACTAGCAGTATTTAACTAATTCATAATTAAATCTTAAAACAATTAATGTATAATAAATATGGGTGTGTTATAATTGGTAATTGTTTGTTGTATACTTTGGGATATCTCTGATCTATATCAGAAACTATAACCTATAAATGTGAGACTTCGTTATGATTATCCACTTATTTTGAACGTTTTATTTCCTGAGTGTTTAAAAACAAATTCTATATAAATAATTATGGCGAGAAGAGAGTTGGATACTGACATATTAACTTTTGAAGGTAAAACTTTGGCCTAGCTTTAGGCCTCTTTGTTTGTGTTTTATTTTCATAGTGTATTAAGGTAATTGTTGACTTAATTAAATGTTGTTAAAGGTGGCTCCTAATTTTCGTGATTTTTTTTAACGTCTACTACACGTAGGTGTAGTAAAGGTGATTTTTTTTAACCTTACTTCTTAAGAATTAATAATATTTCCAATGCGGAGGTCATTTTTTTCACTGATAAATCACAATTTAAAAACTACCAAATTCAAAGTATTTATAGGTTAAAACCTAATGGTAAGGTAATAGGGTACGGTTTGACCCTTGTGCAGTTCACAATTACTACACTAGATCTCTATTTATGTCATGACAGTTTTGTCCAGGTCTCTCTCTCTCTCTGTCTATATATATATATACATATATAACCACCGGCCCAACGTTTCGTACGTTATTGAATGTACTAATTTGCTTACTTTGCGATATAATTATATATCACGACAGTTTTGGCAAGGTAGCTATATATATATATATATATATATATATACCTGGCTATATACTGTATATATATATACCTGGCTTAACCTTTTGTAGGTTTATTAATAATTTAAAATTAGTTTATTAATATGAAGGATTAACAGCATATATAAAGATTGAAAAATCTTTAGTAATATATGAAACGTAAATATGAACATTTGCCATTATGTCTAACCTATAAATACGTTGATTTGATAGTTTTGAGATTGTGATTTTTCAGTGAAAAGAAGTGACCTCCGCAAGGAAAACATGATTTATTCTTAAGAAGTATGGTATGTAGTAGACAAAAATAAAAAATTCCGAAAATTTGGAGCCACCTTAAATTACTGTATATTAATCATAAACTAATTTTGTATGTTATAAAAATTTTTTTTTATAGTATAGGAGCAAAATGTCAACATGCAAATTAACATGAAATATACAGAGATAAATATAGTACAAATTTAAACATTTATTTAGAGATAAATATCTAACCAAATTTTGAACAGAAAAATAAATGTAAGCCAAGCCAGTAGGCTTTGACCATAATAATTATAATGTGATAATACATACAATAACATAAAGGTCGACTACATAACCCTAAAAATGATAACACTTTTTATAGGTAAAACTGAATACTGATCAGGATAATCAATCTAGAACAATTAAAAAAAAAAAATTCCCTGCTTGTTGGATTTTGTGATAATTGTTTACCGTAACTGCAACCGGTTTTTTTTTAGCAATTGTTTTTAAAGTTTTCACAGCATAGGTAACTTTTTCACCGAAAATTCACGATTTCAAAACTACACAATTCAATGTATTTATCACCAATGTCAAGCAAAATTGAGCACGGTTAGTACTTGGATGGGTGACAGCTTTTTAACTCACAAACAATTTCTTCTTTTTTTTCAAATTTACTCGTAGGTCAGGTAAAGTGGTAATATATATAGGTAAAGATAGGTGTATTCCATTTTAATTTTTTAATGGGGACTTAGCTAAACAGGTATTTTACAGATGCTCAACTACAAATTTTGCTTAGGGCATGATTAATTCTCTTTTAATCCTTCCATAGGAAGATTTACTTCAGAATTGTTTATTTTTGACATTTGAGTTTTTTAATGATAAACCTATTAAAATAATAGGTAGGCCTATAAGAATTCCAAGTTCCCTAAACACATTTTTACATGACTGGAATTTCCTTAGTTCTTCTACATGCGTAATAGCTTTCTTCTGTAGGACAAATATTCTGTGTAAATTCTCAACAGATGAATTCAATTAGAATAGGATTCCATTCCTTAGATCCTCATCATACTATGATCAAATGGTTAACTAAACTGATTTTTAATATTTAGCTGTAACATATGGGTGTTGTGTATTTAAATCAGTTGTAAACCTTGAAGTGGGATATCACTTTTATAAATAATTTTTTATCTTTCCGCACAACTTCTTTTGTTGATTTCACTCTAATAAAAATGGTAGATCTTAGTTAATTCGTTAATGTGCATCCAAAATTGACTTCTGTCTGTCCAGATTTGTATGTGACAAAGAGTGTGCTGTTGGTAAAAACAGTTCTAGTCTCACAAGGTGCATTGTGTCTAATTACAGTAAATTACAATGCTGCTTGTATAGTGTTTAAATTGACTAATATTAGATCAATAATGGCACACAAGAATATTACTGGATTTGACCAGAACAAGTTATGAGCCAGGAGTTAATAAGCCAGGCTATTCTATAGTAGGGGTTGAAATTGATTACTTTGTCTTGTAGGGGTTGAAATTGATTAATTTATCTTTTATTTTTAAAACTGTTTACTGTAGTAAACATATTAAAATTACAGGTAGAATAAATTATATGAAAATATTGTAAGTATAAATTTAAACAAATTCAAATGATACTGATATCTATTGGGACTATCTAATGTTTTTGAAATTGTTCTTTATGTACAGGTCGAAATAAATCTTTAGCAGATAAGGTATTTGGGACAGAGTTCTCGCAAGATTCATTAAATTTTGCCAGAAAGTATCCTGGATCATCTAATACGTAAGATTTTATTATGTCACATTAATTATATTTTAAGTAAGATACATTTTGAAATGCAAGACTAATTTTATATAAATATATATATATATATATATATATATATATATATATATATATATATATTATTTCTCATTAGTTTTTATCAATAATAACATGATAAATTGTAGTAAATTGGTTTGAACTTTTATGTTCCAATAGAGGTCAAATTCCAACAGAAACACTAGAATATATAAATAAAAGAATAATACACGGTTTTATAACTGTTGGATACATCCCAGATGACATCATTGGACTATTAATATAATTTTTTGTAAGTTTGGCGCCAACTGATATTTTTACTCTACCTAAGTAGAGACAGAAATCTAATAATTCCATGATATAACTACCCCTGAATTACAACATTTAGAATCATTCAGACTACCTGTTCTTCAGTTAATGAATAATTATCCAGTTTTATCCTAACTTAATTTCACCGTCAACTCTTAAGCGGTTTTGTTCAAAGTTTAATCATTCCCCAGGATACACACAGCACATCAAACTTCTAAATTTTGAGTTTGATCATTCATATTTGAGATAATGCATGATCAACATTTCTTACACAGACATTCCAAAATGTGTTCTTTGGTGTTGAAAACATATAAACGTGATATGAATTGTTGTGCCATAAAAATATATTTTTTATTTAATTTGAACATAAAAAAATTGCAACAAAAGTGTTATTATATGTAAGGTTATAAAAGATACTTCATTCATACCGATAATATCAAAACTTAAATATAGTAAGATAAAAGATAATAAAACACAATTATTTATTTTGTAATATCCACTTTTAATTAGTCTAATTTTCAGTCTGTAATACAGCCTCGTCAATGCCTTAGCAGGCGAAACCATTGGTCGGCTATATTAATTAAAAGTGGATATTACAAAATAAATAATTGTGTTTTATTATCTTTAAACATGGAATTCCACCAAGAACCATCGGTCTCAACAGTAATGAAAATTAAAAAAAGTAAGATAAAATATTGAATGTCCAGAGAAAGCCATATTATTCAGATAAAATGCAAATATCAATATGAAAGGTAGAAAGTCAAGATGTGAGGATACTATTCAAAGGGATCAAACATAAACAAAATCTTGTTAACATTTTCCCTGAGGCATTCACTATAATGAATAAAGGCTTGGCAATCCTAAAGGCCCTAGTTGGATCGGCACCTTGTGTCATTTAGTTTAGGCTAAGATCCTCTTCCTTTATCTTTTTTATTAGGTCTCCCTTGACCAATTATTGTTCTTTTCTGACTCTCTTGTTATTAGAGTATTTGAGGGCTAGGGGTAATTTTTTCATGTTCTTTTATTCCTTTTATTTAAAAGGCGATGATGACCAACAGGGTTTTTCACCTTTAAGTGACAAGAAAAAAATGGTCACTAGATGTAAGAAACCTCTAAGAATTTTTGAGATCTTTAAGAACATTTTTTTTTATTTTGTAATTTATAAATTGTGTTAACGTATTTTCTTATTTTAATCTTGCAGAATAGACCATGTTGACCGTTGGATACAGGTGAAATTAGGTCGTCAAAGCGGTATTCCATACTCAATACCCAAAACACCAACAGACACAAGACCTGGCCGTCTTGGACCCGATAAGGTTTGTTATTATAGTAGAATTTCAATTATATCTAAAACTAATTTGGTTTGAGGTAAAGATAAAGAGAAAGTAGACTAACAAGGTATTAAAAACATAAATACAATCCTGTGCTTACATTATATTACATGTAAATGCAGTAGTATAAAACACTGTAGTATAACATAAGTAGAATATCTGTAAAAAAATTAACAGAACCAAATTGAAGTTAGAGCTTATAAAATTAAAAGCATGAGGAATAAAGACCTGTTGTACAGTATAAGCAAATTTGATAAATATTCATTGAAAAAACAACATTTTAGTTGGATGTTTCAACTGAATAGCGATAGCTGAATACTGCTACAGTAATTATTGTGTGTTTTAAACGGAAGAGTGTTTTACAAAAGTTATTTTTCTAACCAGTTTTTAACACTTTCACCAGATTTTAAAAAGGGTTATGAATGACTGTCATGGTCTGTTTTTTAATTTTGTTTTTAGCATATTCCAACAATTTATTTGAATAATCCTATAATATATATATATATATATATATATAATTATGTTTCAGATGTGGTTAAAAAGGAGGAACTTCTTTTTACAACAATTTTGTCAATGGTCATTAAAAATATTTTCATTTCTACTTAGAAAATAAAGAAACATTCTTGATTTGGTATTTCATTATATGTTTTAAAAAATAAACAGTGTAACAAAAAAATATTTATACGATCAAGTGTGAGCTAAAACTATACAATTTTGGTCCGTAGGCATATGGGGACAGTTATTTTTATAAATTCGAAGTCTTTTAAGCAGCCTAGCACCAACATATTAAAATAAATATACATATTCGTAATCAAAATAACTTCTAGTTTTGCTTGATTCCGGTACCCCACACATAATATTTCCAAAAATAAAAATTTTCAACTCTAGTTTTTGCCTCTTCACTACCCCAAGGTCATATTTTTTCGTTACCACTATATGTTTCCTACATGTGGTTAAATACAAAGAATATAAATGTAAAGTTTGAAAGATTTATCATCTTGTCTGTCTAAACGGGTTGCGACTTACAGACAGACAGATTAAATGAAATTATAAGGGCTCTTGGTTTCCTATGGACCCTAATAAAGAGAAATTAATGAAAATACAATCCATCTTTTTATGGCTATTGAATTGTTTTGTCTCACATCTCACAAAAACTGCTTTTAAAACTTATACACTACCTACGAATTTCTCATTGTGTGGTTAAATTAAGTTGTATTCATCATATAAAAAACTATAATATATGATTTCATACTACAATATAATTTAAAATTCAAACAATTTTTTCCACAGATTTGTAGGTCACACTGTGTTTCAGTTAGGGGGGGGGGAGGGCATGATATTGAACACTTTAAATTTGGCCTACCACCAACATATTAATTTTTTCGTCAGGTGAACACACATATTTGTAAAACAGAATAACTTCTACTTTTATTTGATACTCACACATAATATTAATTTTTTTTTCAACTTGATGGTTTTTGTCTCAACTACTCCAAGGTAATTTTTTGTTGTTACTTCTATATATTTCCTATGTGTGTGACAATACAAAGCATATAATATATGCAAAGTTTGAAATATACAGGATTTATCATCTTGTCTGTGTAGACTGGTTGTTAGGACAGCCAAGCATGTAAAATTTTAAGGGAACTTGATTTTACCTACGGACCCTAAAAATTTTAAACAACTACTGAACTAACATTTTTGCTAATAATTTGTTTTGTCGATAAAGTTGGTGGAGTGTTTTTACACCATTTATTTTTTACATTCACTAATAGTAATGTAACAAAATAAATTTATTCAGACATTTACCATCATTTGTGTATATAAAAATGAATACACAGTAGTCTCAGAGTAGTCAAGTTCCGTTTTGATGTGATAAGAACGTAAGAGCTAACACAGCCTGGCAGCCTAAGGACAAGTTGGAAACTAAAACTAAAATTTGTTATCTAAGAAAGGATGTTATTGTTATTTGTTATTGGTGTGAAAAGTAGGCTTGAGCGGTCAAAGTTTTACAAATGTTGGCAAATATAATAAACTTTACCAATAACACGAACAATCCATCATTATCTACTATCTTTAAAACCATAGTAGCACAGTATCTATATTCTTGAGTTTAAATAATATATTGTTATTTTCTGTTTAAAGGTAACATTTGATAATTTATCAAGATCAATTGGAGGCTTATTTTCGATGAGTGATGATATGCTACGTTTGAATTCGCAGGCCAATTTTAGCACTATTAGAGCAAATGTTTGTTTTTATTCAGGTATGATAATTGTTGATTAGTTAAATTAGTGTATGTAAGATATTAAGGTTTGAAAAGAGTTGTCACTACAGTATAATAATTTATATGTTTCGAGCGGATCATCGAAACCTGACGATTTTAAAAATGAAATGTTACTATATTTTATAATATTTGATGATATTATTTTAGACACTAAAATAATTAAAATAAACAATCCCCCCCTATTTATTTTGTTAATTATAAAGATTAAGTATGTTTTATTTATAGTTGATTTAAATATATTTATTTATTATATTTTCAACTAAACATTGGGGCTCTAGCATGGGCCTAATACCACAAGTGTCTTCAAAAGTAAATCCTGTACGTTTACTTGCTTCAAATGCCCATTTTCAAACATGTTTGTTGGTTGGAAGAAGGTTAGGATCTTCTTCTGTAGGCCTTGCCGCTCATCATCCAGCAACGAGTCACCAACGTGCTGTCTTCTTCATAGACTCCCAGGCTGCCATAATTGCAATAGCCGACTACTCTCAAACAGACTGTCCAAACGTGTCCCACTGTCGAGAAGCAATCTCCCACCTTCTTCAGAATAACTGGGCAATTAGCCTTCAATGGATCCCGAGTCACGTCGGCATCGTGGGCAATGAAAGAGCAGATGACCTTGCAAAAAATGGGGCACAAATGCAGCAACCAATCGTTGAAACCAGCCTCACCTCTGCCACGCACCTTATTGATGCAACTTTTAGACACCACATCAAACAAAGGAACAAGGAAGCCAGCAGAGAGAAACAGTGGGCATCGCTTGGCAGTCGCGGCCCCCTGCCGTCCTCAACTGACAGGGCAACTGCCGTGGGTGATTTCCGACTCTTGACAGGCCATGATTATCTCCAGGCCCATCTCCATCGTTTTGGCCTTGCAGAATCTGATACATGTCCGCTTTGTCTCGATGGTATCATGGACGGGGACCACATCTCAACCTGCCCCTAGCTGGACGACCAGCTGTCCAGAATTGGTCGTTACTGGGAAGCTCGACGCCGAATGGCCCAACAGCCAAGAGCGGGCATTGGCTAAAGTAAAGTAAGTAAGTTTCTTCTGTAGCCCTAAGATCACAGAGTTCATTGTTTTAATTGATATTAACCTATATCAATATTTACATTTTTTTTCAATTTCAACATTGTAGCCCACGTATTAGTAAAATTATAAATAATTTTGTTTAACCTTTTTCTGGTTCGTCTCACTAATCCAATGTTACTTATGTCAGGATTACTGCAGTTTCAGGCTTCTTGAGGCCATCATCAGATTCATATGAAGGAGTGATATGCAAATAAAACCACTCCGTTTGGAGGTCGTTATTATTTAAACATTATAACATATACACAAAAACATGTTTAGACTGAATACAATTACACAAATACACGGTCAACGAACATGTTAAAGTCAGTGTGTACTCTTCAGCAAATGACTCGAGACTGGCTAGTTGCTTAATAATAGATCATTATCTACTTTATAAGTCTGCGTTTCATTCCTTGTATCAAACACTTTCGTACAAAATATTTGAATGAAAAGACAGTTGTTTGTTTAATATGTGGTCAGGTTCTTGTTTAAAACCCCTCTCTCTTCCAAGGAACTCGTGTAACGTCCTTTATTACATGTGTAAAATTTCCATATTTGTATTGATGTTGGTGTAAGTGTGGCAGTTATTAATAAGATGTTGAGCATAACTTGAATTTTTGGGTTTTCTTTTACTTGTAGGTAAGTGTTCTTTTAAATGTTTCTGGAAAGAGCATCCGGTTTCGCCGACGTAAAAGCTGGGGCAATCAATACATGTTATTTTATAAATGGCTTTTTTATATCTTTTGTCTGTGTTATGGAATTTTAGTTTCAACTCCAGTTTGTTATTAGTTTTAGAAATATAGTATCATTATTTTTTTGCTAATTTTGTTCTTTAATGGGTAGTTCAATTTATTTTAAAATAAAGTTTCTTACCTTTGTTTCCGTCAAGTGAACTCATTTTTGTAATCGTGACTTTTATCCCATCTTCAGACACAGGTATATTTATTTAAAGTTAAAACTATTTAAAAAAGTTTTTTATAGCCCTTGGCAAACATGTACCGCATAGTCAGTTAGTAATTTATACAATATAAATCAAATTGGCTTTAAATTGAAAAAAAAAGAAAGAAATAGTTAAATATAATTAATTAATCAATATAATAAATAAATATGTGGAATTAAAGTGAATATAAATGAGTGTTTAACAATAAATAAAAAGAATTAAACATTCAGTGTTTAATACTATATTAATATCATATTTATTCACCAAACAATGTATGCCTCCCGAAGCCAGGAACTCTAACAGAATAGAACACCTCCTGGAACAGATACAATTTAAATTTTGATGGTTGTTCTTTTATATCAGCTGGTAGCCGGTTAACAATTTCTCCACCCAGTATAGAGGATTGTTACCATTTCTTTTTGAGGAAACTGGAGCCATGTGAAAGTTATTTCTTGACATTTCTCTGGAGCTTATTTTAATTATACTTCGCAGCATGTCTTTATTTTTTTACATACATTCTCTATGTGTGGGTGGCATGTGAGACATTGGTCTCTATTATACCCAGGAATTTAGTTTCATTAATCACTTAATCACCAATACAAATTAGATTTCCTTGAAGAAAAGTTAATGTAATCAATGAGATAGAGCTAAGCTCTGTACAGGCTTTGATTTCTAGATCTTCAGGATCTTTATTTTGAAATACTACTATGGTAAACATAAAAAGTTTCCTATGTTCAACACACGATGACAGATCATTTATATATAGTAGAAACAATACTGGTCTCAAGACAATATAACCCTATCCGTCAAAAATTATTGCAATATCCTGTCCACAGACTAAAGTTTTTTGATCGTGGAATATATTACTCGGGTATTAAATTGTTCAATGCACTACCGGAAAAAATTTAAAAAATGGATTCTATCCAGATTTTCAAGGGTTCACTCAGAGGCTACCTTCTAGAAAATGCATTCTACTCTGTGGAAGAATATCTGGCCAGAAATAAATACTCAAACCAATTCTGCTAATGTCGGGTATGACTTATGAATGAATTGATCCAGTATCTGCCCTGCATTTGTCTCAGTTATAGCCTTACTTGTTAAATATGTATTTATTTGTGTGTATGTAATATATATGTATATATTTGTTATTGTATTGCGTAATTATATGTTTGTAAATATGTGATTGACTAATGCAGGAATGTAAACTGTATTTAAAAATATTTGTGAATTACTTGTAATATAAGTTATTGTAATTATTACAAATTTAATTTAAATTTTTTATGTGACTCTTGCTATGCGAATTATGTTTGTAAACAGCAACAGAAAAAAAAAAAAAAAAATTTTGGATCATCAACACAAATACGAACATTACGAGGCAACTAATGGTGATCCTAAAAAAGTTGAATTTACAGACTGTTTTGAAGAGTGGAAGAGTCTTCGGGATAAATGTATAAGATGTAAAAAGGACTAAGAAGCCATTGTCCTTAGTACAGAGTATATTTGTTAATATTAAATGGCTGAATACATTCCAGACAAACCTCATTTAAAATAAAATTGTTTATTGTGTTTTCACAGGTAAATGGCATTATGAACTACAGTTAGAGACCAAAGGTGTTATGCAGTTGGGTTGGAATATGGGAGATTGTACTAAATTTACTCCTGAAACTGGTGTTGGTAAGTTTTTTTTTTTAGAAAATTTGTTTATCTAATACTATTTATATGTCTAATGGGGTGTTTTGTATTGCACACAAGATATTTAACAGACAAGATAAAAACTTAGTCTACGTTGTTAATTTATAACTACAAAAATTAAAATTAGTAGGCTTAGTTTAATGTTTTGCTATTGAATTGATTTAAAGTTAAAAACTGACTTATTTCTTTTAATCTGGTAGAGGACATAGGGTCACAAGAAACAACTTTGCACCTCATTCGATTCTTGGCCATCTGCTGATTTCCCTCCAGTTCATTCTTTTTACCTTAATTTCTCTCTCGTTCGATCTCCTTGACATTATTTTTGGTTCTCCTTATTTTCTGCTTCACTGGCGGCTCCACTCTAGGGCTTGCTGACTTATATTATTATTAGGCTTTCTAAGAATATGCCCCAACGAACTATACTTCCTTTTCTTAATTATTTTCTCAATTTATTTATCTCTCCTCCATTATTCTTCCTTTGAAATCCACTCTGGCGAATATTATAAATTCTCCTGATTCAGTTATTTACAGACCTTAGAATTAGACTTTGTGACTTTCCATGTTTGACAGCCATATAAAACACACGTTCTAAGTTTAGTTGTTCTTGTGAAAGCCCGGACACCGTCATGAACAAGGACCATCTCTTGGTCTGCAGAAAGCTGGATAAAGAGAAGCAGAGGGAAAAAGACCTCTACTGGGAGCAAGATTAAAGATGGCGTGAGCCAGAGAAAGCCATTGGACAACAACAACAACAACAGTTTAGTTGTTCTTTTTAACTGTTACAATTACCAAATTGGCATAAGTTGCGCAAATACCTCTTTGGTCTTCCTGATCCTTTACGAGACATCTTTGTCTGTTCCACAACTTTTTGATACTATACTACCAAAGTATTTAAACTGTCCTACTTCTTCTAGAGTCCTGTTCTTGACAATTTAACAGTTTTGGTTCCTTGAGTTGAACCTCATTTTTCTTGAGGTTAATTTTACCAACATTTATTTTCAAACCAACTTTCATTTTTTTTCTCTTGGAGTTTTTCTTTCTTATCGCTTATGTTACATGAGGCACAAATTGAAATCATAATCAGTGTCTTTGAGCTTATCCACTAGTCTCCATTGCAAGTGTCTTGGTCTACCAGTTACTTTCATGACTCCATCCAACACCATGAGGAATATTATTGGCGAAAGGCACTCCTACCAACTTGTGTTCTGATTTCGAAAGAACCTGACATTATCCTGTCATGTATCATGTGACATCTGTAGTGCTTGTCAAATAGGTCTAATAAGGTTAACGATTTTTCTTGGTACTCAAAAATCTTTCAAAGCTCCTCACATGGGCTCTTTACTGATTTGAATGCCTTTCGAAGTCCTAAAAGTACAGATACAAAGATGCTTGATATTTTGAGCTCTACTCAATCACAGGAGCAGTCCTTCCTAAATCCTTGTATCAATTAGTATTTTTATCAATTTAAAATAATAACTGTGATAAAAACAAGTTTAATGGGCCATCATGGTACTTAACTAGTTTTGTCTTGTACATAAACTCTTACAGTCATTTACTGAATCTCTCAACTAATCTTACTATAAATACTTTATTGGTTGTCCACAGTTTTTAGTTGTAGGTGTTACTACAGCACTGTTACACCAAACACAGTCGGCTTTGTTAGGCACAGTACTAACTCAAACACTGAATAGTTTAAAATAATTTGATTCAACTAACAGATTGTTGACAACCAATAAGATATTTATAGTACTATTACTAACCAGCCCAAAAGCAAACAATAAGTGAAAATACCTATTCACTTTATGTTATGACAGTGACTCAACCCTGATAGGCTTCATAGCTGTGGATTAAAACACAACTGTATTTAATAAATTAAGCTTCCATTCACTTCACACTCGCTTTACATCAAATATAGAATGTTGTAAAAGCATCAAAACCTTTCATAACATTGACATAAATTTAAAGTGAGGTTTACATACACATTTGTCTTTACATAGGCCAAAAAAGAAACTATAACTTAACCACCTATATAGGGGACATCTACAGGGGAAAGTAAACATTTTTAAACAATACAGTTTTAATAAGTTGTGCGATAAAAAATTATATTATAAAATCAATTTATTCCTAACTTAAAAAAAAAGAAAAGTGAAACAGTTTAGTGGATAGAAGTCTCAAATTGCTTTTAAAAAATATAAAATTTTCAGATCTAGACTGAAACGAAGCTCGTTTCAAATTATTGTAAAGCCAAAAAAGAAAAAAATTGTCTGTAGCCTAGGTAAATTGAATTAGTAGGAAAATTTAAAATAACATTGTTATTTTTGAGATTCAATATCCTTTTAAAAAATAAAATTGTATTAAAATAATGTACTTTAATGTAATAGAAAAAAAAAGCTGCTTTTCACAGCATGGTACATAGACTTATTAGTATACCTTTTTCACCTAATGACTTTTATGATGAACTGAATGTCGTTAAACAAATTGCTGTTAATAATAAGTATGATGTTAGTTTAATAGATAATATTTTAAGAAAAAAGTTAAAGCGAAGAGCTGAAAATTTAGTCTACTCTTCCCATAACGAGAGCATTGAAATAGTTAGATATTGTAAATTATCTTATATTAACAGAACTAGTTATAAAATCAGTAACCTTATTTCAACTAAATGTAATCGTAAAGTTGCCTTTTATTGTACTAAAAATCTAGGGAAAATGTTGGTCAATAATAAAGATAAAAAAGAAATGTTAGAAAATAGTGGAGTTTATAAAATATCTTGTCAAGATTGTGACTCTGAGTACATAGGTCAATCAGGTAGATCTATAAAAGTTAGAATTAAAGAACATGTAAATAGCTGGAAACATGGCTATAGAAACTCTAACTTTGCTAACCACCTTTTGGACTCGGGTCATAGTTTTGATCCAAAATTGATTGTTCAACTCTTACATGTAAAAAATATAAGCAATAGATTAAATAATTTAGAATGTTTAGAAATAAATAGATCTATTTCACTTAGGCCTATTCTCAACTTAAATGACCAAATTGTATTAAATTCGTCACCTCTTCTAAAACCCATCCGTAACATAGTTCATTAACCTTTATCTACCTGCCAGGTCACCCCCCTACCTATCCCGATTTCTCTAATGTATTTCAATTTCCTGTTACTTATGTTTAAATAGTTGTCTATACCTGTAAATTATCAGTTGCCAGATGATGGCGCAAGGCGAAACAATTGTAGCTCATTTATATTATTAAAATATTTGAAACTTTTAGCTTTTGCTTTATTTTATCCTTAAAATAATGTTTTGAATCTATTTACTAAATTAAGAGTAAGTTTATTCTTTCACATATTTGGCTTAGAAACATAGTTTTTAATCTATGATTGAAAAATGTAAATGTTAAAAAAAATTTTAAACAGGGCTAGCAAAAGAAAATTGGCACACTAGTTGAATAATCTGCACTTTTTCTCAGCAGTAAATGAAAACCAAGAAATAAATATAGTAGTAGGTTTATATAGAAAATACTGTATTCACTTTTGAGTATGAATTATCAACTCTTCAAGCTATGATCTTTTTGTGCATGATATTTTTTCAGGCGATACTATAGAATCATATGGTTTTGATGGCAATCGTACGAGAAAGTGGAATTTGTCTACTAATGAATATGGAGAGCCGTGGATAAATGGTGACATCATCGGGTGTGCAATTGATTTGGATATTGGTTCTATATCTTTTTACAGGTATGCACGAAGTATTATTTAAACAAATATTTGAAATTATGTAAACTAGAGTGTTTACATTGAAAGTATTTTTACACTTATCAGGGGACCAACCAAAAACATTTGCTACATCGAAAACTTGAGAAATGCATATTCACAATAAAAATTTAGGTTTTTTCTTTTGAATAACATTATAATATTTATATACAGGGTGCTTCAAAAAGGTCTTTACAACTTTGTAAATTCGTATAAATTTATTCAGACTACTGACAGAACTAGTTTTGGTGTCATTTTGTAGCAAAATATATCAAATTTTGAATTATGTAGTGAATATCACCACTGCAAGCGCTAGCGACAGTTGTAACAAAGATGGCTTTGTTAATTCCCTGCCTTCACTAATACCAACCACTTGCTGCGTGTTTTAGTTTGAAAAATCGAAGTCTATAACAATATGCAACAACATTTTCGTACAGAGTATAGGAAAGATACTCCCAGTAGGCCTACCACTTATGAGTGGCATAAGTGTTTTGTTGAAACCGGGTGTTCAGTGAGCCATTAGAAATCCTCAGGGCATCCCTTGTGTGTCTGACGATGTCATAAAGTGAAGAAAAGGTTTGTATTTTGCTATTAAATCTAACCTGTTTGCTTCTAGCGAGTTGGGTGTTCCACATGCGACTAAAAAAATTTTATCTCAAATTGTACAGATTAACAATGACACAAGAATTAAAAGACACTGATAAGATTGTTCGTAAGTAGAATTGTGTGGAAATGTTATATAGATTGGATAAAGAGCAGGATTTCATTGTAAACATAATCATCACTGATGAGTCGACTTTCCATGTAAGTGGTAACGTAAATACACACAACTGTTGAATTTGGGGCACTGAAATGGACTTCATCTTAAAGTTCTGGATGGAGAAAATTTGTGTTATCAAGGTTTATCATTATTGCTCTGAAATGGTCAAATATTATTGAGTTTTTTAACCATTATAATTTGTGCTATAGAGGATATTTCTATCATTGAGTGTTATGAGATATTCACTGTATAATATTGTTTTTGTATCATTTCAGAAAGTGTAAAGTAGTACACTACTACCTATACAATCTTTTAATATTTATACAATTTTTTTGAGTTCAGTAGAACTTCATTAATCCGAACCCTACTAATCCGACATTTCAGATAATCCAAAACAAAATGAAACTATTGTACAGTAAAAATATAATATTTGATAATGTTTAATTATTTCTTTAAACAGATCATAATAACATCTGTGTAATTTCGTTCCAAATCATAAAATAATCGTTCCAGCTATAATGTTTTACATTTTGCATTTATCATTTTCAAAGTATAAAAGAAATCATCTGATAATTGCCAATTGTGATGTCAGTAACCTGTAGTTAATTCCGGTTGTGATTGAGAAATTGTAACGGTTCATCTGCGGTTACATCGGTTTATCGGCGAAATATTGTACTTTGGAAATCACATAATTATTTCTACAAAAAAAGCTCAGATACATATGTCTAATTATATGAACATTTTAGGTTTAAGAGCTTAAATATAAAATGAATAATAGGGTGAATCTGACAACCCTGTTAGTTCGAATCATAGAAAACATATCTGACAAAACTGTTTGGATCAAATCCTTTGTATTGCTTTTGTCAACTAAAGTAAAAACCTTCTAGAATCTTCCAAATCAAAATGTTATCATGCCTGGTCAGATAGTTGGTAAAAAAAAGTAGAAAATTCGGGCTTAGGAGAAAGGCTGGGGTAAAAGACACTTCTCGAGAAAGTTCTAACCGATATAATCTGTCTTAGAGACAGATTTTCGTGTGGTTGGGAGATGATTATTTTAAAATCTTAGAATAATAGCACAAGTTATTATTCTTAAAGAATATCCAAGATCAGTATTCAAACTAAAATACCCTTAATTCGGAGCCGTTAAATTGCATAAGAAGTGATAAATTCAGTGAATGTGTGTTTTGTATAGTACACTTTAAGTTTTACAATTAACTATGTGTTCTTCCAAATGAATGTTTTTTGGTCGATTAAACTTTAGGAGTATTTTATAAACATGTGTTTCAGTTTGGATTAATGTTGTTACTATAAGTATCTTTTCTTTCTAAATCTGAGAATAAATGTATGCATTTTAGATATCACAACTGTTTTTTAAGTACCTTCTTCCAAAGAATTTGTGCACCTGGATTAAGTTGATAAAAAAAAAGAGTATATGTTCTCAATCACATGTTGGCACTCTATTTTTAAATTGAGATAGTATGAGTACGGAGATACTATAGTAGAGTAAATAATGTTACATTAGTAAATTCGTTACTGGAGTACAGAGAAAGATTACACAACTTAGCTCTATATCCTTAGTAAGGTACAAAACATTATTCGCTAGATAAACTGCATTTCCTGTAGTAAGAGATGAGACAAAAATTTGTAGTATTTTGCTCCAGTGCTTCATACTTTAGGAGTTTATTTATATTTTCCACAAGACCTGCATTCTAAACCACTATGGATTAAATGTTTCTTGAATGCTTCGTATCTAGTGACAAAGCTCAAAACTTTGCTCAGATTATATCTGCTATGAATTTAGAGAATTGTTAGTGTTGGGACGGAACCCATAGAGTTTATCTCTTGAAACTCCCTACCAACAGTTAAGTGTCTTTCTCTTTTTCCATCTTCTTAAGGTAGTTTTTGCTTCAGATTTACTATCCCACAACCAGGTTCTAGAAATGCCACTGGTGAAGTCTGAGTCCTTTTCTTGCCAGTTCATTACCATATGCCTTTTCATTACCCTTAAGTCATATGACGAGGCACCCAATGCACCTCCATTTAGCTGAGAATTTTATCAAGGTTTGCTAATAATGCAATGGCACCTTGATAACTCAAACCTCGATAGCTTGAATTCCTTGATATCTCAAATGTTTACCGTTCTCTTTTAACTTCCCTTAACCTCCAATGGAAATTTTCTTTCTATAAGTGAAATATTTTAAAGGAAGAACCTTAATAAGACTAATTTTGTAGATTTCCTGGACGCATCAGTAAACCTCTATAACTCGAAACTTAGGCACTTGAAAACGACTAAAAGTCGAAGTTTTAATAAAATCATCTCTATAATTGGAGGTGTGGTCAGTGGCCCATTGTAAGTCGAAGTTTAGAGTAGCCGTACTGTGTGAGATGACAAAATTTTCATGTTAAGACATGAAATTTCCCTCTCCTGTGTACTTACATTTTCCTGTATTTGGGCTCAGTAGAGGTCTATTATTTACTCCACGTGTATGTATGTCCCTATCGTTGTGTATTTTATTAAAGTTTTGCTTTTTATTAAAGTGATTGTGAATTATTTGGTATCATAAAATACTTAATACAGTTTAAAATTGTATATAATCAACATCATTGTGTAATCCACAATCTTCTATGTTTTCTTTTTTATGCACTTTTACAACGCCTAATTTGAACTTCTTATTAGTTCTTGTTCTTCCACTTAATGGCCATTTATTCAAAAGTTTTACTCCAAGAGATTTATAACTCTGCTGAGATTTGCTTAGCCTAACATAGTCTGCTATGTTATTAAGGCTGCTATGTTATGTCTGCTAGAAATTAATCCATTATTTCTCGTACCATAATTATGAACATTACTTCTTTTACTATAAGTAAACAAATTTTCTATTACATGTAATAGTCAGTACAAGATAAACAAAAAGGGCACAGTGATAATCAAAAAAATCTTATCAAAGTGTGGTCTGGAAGATTGACGATCAGTGATCCCTTTAATACATCGATGTGGTAACACTCCCACATGAGTAAAGATGAGAATCGTTGTCAACTCACAACCTTAATGGCATCCTGACTGTCTGATTTGACTAGTATATGTTCGTTGACACATAAATCTTTTTGACAGACTTCGTATTGAAACTTCTGTTGTATGAATTGCCATGGTTATACTAAATTCAACCTTAAGTGATTTACTCTATATTCTCACTTCATTGATGATTGTGTGGCCCATCTATGTACAATTCTATACAGCTTGCAGTTACTACTTGGAAAACTTTAGTCTACCATACTAAATATGCATATTGTAGCTGTGGTTTAACAATCATGTCATAACTACAGACTGAGTTTTGTTAGCTTACTATTTGGTTTTGTGTAGGGGTCTAGAAAACCTAGAAGAGAGTGTTAACATTTAAAATTTAATCTATTCCCATGTTTCAGAAATGGGAGAGCAATGGGTGAAGCATTTTCAAATATTCAGATGGGACCAGGATGTGCATATTTCCCAACCGTCAGTTTAGCCTTAAATGAAGCTGTAGTGGCTAATTTTGGAGGAACACCTTTAAAATATCCCATTGAAGGGTTTGCTCCACTTCAGCTGCCGCCTACAGATACAATTATTCGAGTTTCACTTATCTTTACCTGGTTTCACAAGTTACTTGATTTCTCTGAAGATAAACGTTATAATCTTGGTGTTAGTAGTTATTAACATACAATTTTAGTTTTTTAATAAATAGAAATAAACTTGTTGTGATTTTTTTTGTATGAAAATATAAATATTTGTGTGTATATTGTCTGTAAAACAAGAGTTTTAAAGAAACTTTGTGATGAGTTTGATAATTAATATTTTTTGCTTTGCGTAAACTTCTAAAACTTTGAGTTTTGATCATTTTAATGAATAATAATGGTTTAAGATTTTTAACAATATTTACTTTGACTTTGTAATTATCCAAGTTCGCCAAGGTGCAAATGGTGAAAATATGTTCATTAGCCAAAACAAATAGGAAAATCAGTAATTATTTTTGACTCTGTTAGAATTATTACCAAATAGGGTAACATTAAATTTTAGAAGAGCTTAAATAATATAGTTACAAAAACAAAAAACAAAAAATTATAAAGTCAGAAGTGATTTTTTTAACCAATTTTTTACGATTAAAAAAAAAATTCTGCCAACGATTGTCAAATTTACTAGTTTGTGTTAATATAATACATTATTTTTAGGCTTTTAATAGTGGAAGCTACAGACAGCCAATTAAAACTCTAATCCAATTTTTACTTTTTCACATATATGTTAGTACTGTATAGAGAACATTAAGTGATGGTCGTTGAGACTAAAAAAAGTGCTTTTTGGAATGATATCTGTTTGTTTGTCTGTGCAGTACTCAATATTTCAAGTTTAAATTTGGTATACACATTTTGAATGCTATTTTGAACTAGCATACCAAGAATCATAACTTCATTATGTAAATTTTCAATGTGGCTTGCGTTTAAAATTATTAATGTTAAATTTCATAACAATCGTTCGTTTTACGAAAAATGTAGAAAAGACAATTTATTTTACTCTTAACAACAAACTAAATAAGGATAAAATAAAACAAAAGCTTAAAGTTTCAAATATTTTAATAATATAAATGAGCTACAATTGTTTCGCCTTGCGGCATTATCGGGCAACTCTTTTTATATTATATCGGACAACAAATTGTAGTTCATTTATATTATTAAAATATTTGAAACTTTAAGCTTTTGCTTTATTTTATCCTTGAATATGGAGTTTCAACAAGAAATATCTGCTATTACATTAAAGTTACAAACTAAATAGTTTTAACAATTGTTGTGTAAGTTAAAGGTTAACCGAGTTATTGACAAAAACTTAAAACATAATTCCTTGTTAATTGTCTGCAATACCCAAATTTAACCAAACACCAAGACATTTTTGAATTTTATCATTATTATTTTTGGAAATCACACTTTTTTTTTTAGGTTTGACATGAAATAACATCACTAATTTGCCAATAAGTATTTATAACTAAATTTGTAGAGAATTTAATTCTGAGAATAAAGTTTATTAAAAATAATTACAGTTTTCAAAAATGAACCTTTCTTGTATTATTGGCGTACTGGTAAAAAAAAATGTGTATACCAAATTTAAATTAAAATCTTAATAATTTCTGAAGGTATCATTTTTCGAATAAACACAAAATGATTGGCAGACGGAAAATGAAGCGTTTCCTGACCTATTTTTATGTGAAGTTTTTTTCCTTAGCTCTAGAATCTCTTTACGAAGTATCTACCATTCCTCTTAAAACAGCATGTGTATATTTTTCAAAAACACATTCACATAAAAAGTTGATAAGGGGTAACCTTTCTGTATCTACTTACAACCCAAATAAATGCAAGGGAGGAAACTTAGTAATATGCAGAAAATGTTTGTAAATTTGTTACTTCTCCAGTATATCCTCTTAAGTAACGACAGCATGACATATGTTAAATTAATATTCCAAATAAGTCGCAAGACAATATGGAAATACATTTTATTGCTGTTATCAATTGATCAACATTTTCTTCAAAACCCAAATACTAAGTTGTAAATAAAATATTTTTATTCCTTATCTATCACAGGCATAAAGTTAACATCTTTATACAGTAATTACTGTCCTCCATTATAGTTTGTTTAAAATGCAATATTTGTAACAAAATTAGAATCAAATTAATATGCATCATGATAACCGAGTGATATAACACGTGTGGGACCCTCAGATCAATGTTTTGGTTAACTCCATATTTCTTACACCCTGTTATCATTGTTTTTCTTAAGTCTTTGAGTATAAAGTATTGATTGTAAAGAAAGAAATTAATATATATAATATGTATTTATTTCAGAAAGTAGACAGAAAGGAGTTGGATAATGTGTTGGAAGAAACTTCAGTACTAGTTTTTGCTCGAATACTAATGCGTCAATTGGTACCATTACTAACCAATCCTTACATAATAGAAGCATGTTTAATACCGTTCCTGAATACTTTAGCAAATGTTACATATATTGTTGAAAAGAAAGGGATTCCTACTACAGATTTTAAAATGAAAGCTTTTTGTGAAATACTTATGATTTTCTTACAGGTAAGAAGTTGAATTATGTTACTATCAAATTTTGTTTTCTATTTCTAAAGTCACATGGCAGTCTTTAATATGCCAAGTACGAGTGACAATAAAGTATCAATTATTGATATTTAAGTGAAATTGACTGTGAGTTTGGTATTGGTGTGAACAATGTAAGTGAAAATGTGTTTTCAGGGATAAGTAAGCTTAGTGATGTAGAATGAAGTTGAACGTGATAATAGTTTGGTAGATAGTGGGCGTAGGACTAATTTTGAATCATCAACTCATTCGCTCATTTGGAGTGAACGTATAGACTGTGTTGAAAAAAATACATTTGAATTATGTTATAGTATAAAGCATGATTTATCAGTTGGTTCACAAGAAATAGTATATTTTTATTTACTATTAAAGAGGAAGATCTTTGTGATTTACTGACCAAATTTATAAATATGATTAATATAAAACAGTAGACAACATGGTTGCTGTTGAAATTTTTTAACTTTTTTAAATTAAGTATTCAGAATATTTTAATGACATATAATAGATATAGAAACGAAAAATTTTTAATATGTTTTCCTACGTCGGTGTCCGAAGTGTTTATTTATAACCTAAAAACAGGTTCCAATAATACCCTTTGTGGAAAATAATGTATTGCATTTAAATTAACATTGATTAAATGTGATTCTTTATCGCATGCTGAATGAATCAGCTGTTTTAGGTTATTGTCACATCCCCTGCTCACTGAACAATAAACAGACTCAGCTAACCTCAAACGCATTTACGGGCCTAGTTGTTCAATGCTGTGTTGGAACATGATTTTGAAATACATATAACATAAATATAACTAACAGTAAATAAGAATGCCACTATTGTTCTGTATGCAATATTAGAAAATTACATTAGTATTGATAGACAAATTTTGTATGCAATTCGAGTGTAAAGTCTGATATCACTTTGATGCGATAATTACTTACTTTAAGCTCTTAATACATGAATGACTACTGTAAAATAAATCAGCCATTCAAACTGTTGGAATGAATGAACAAATAAATTAATGTGTTGTTATTCAATGTTTAAAAAAAATAATAAATAAATTATAGAGTTTGTAGCTAAAAATATTCTATTTACATACATATATAATAGTTACATAGAATAGTTTAACATAGAAGTTTATAAAAAAGTATGGTAAGTGTCGTAAGAATACTGCAAAAGTACTGTGAAATAGGGTCCAATTGAAATTTAATTAATTTTTCTCTAAAACCAAACTGATTATTACTAAAATAGTTATTTTTATTAAGAAAGTTTACTAATCTACATTTTTCAACCTTTTCTAATATTTTTGAAAATATTGAAAGTAAGGATATGGGCCTATAATTTCTGGGATCCCTCTTGTCATCTTTTTTGAAAAGTGGTTTAACAATAGCTTTTTTTAAAACTTCCGGAAATTCCCCTTCAGCCAAACTGTAATTGATTAAGTAAACAAGGACATCTATAATATTATTAGCAATCATTTTAATTATTACTGGAGTTATAGTATCAAACCCAGGAGCTTTTCTAATGTCTAATGAATTTATAATTGCCTGTAATTCAAATTTTGTTGTTGGATAAAAATACACAGACTTAGTACTAGTGCTTTGCCGAAATATTTGGTCAAATCGATTTGTACCCATTGACATTCGTCTCTTTTCCAGCTAATATTAACTCGAAGATCAGAAGTCACTGCACAAAAAAATGAATTAAAAGTATCAACAACCTCTGTAGGATCAGAAACGTCCTGGTCGTTTGTATCTTTTAGTGAGATATTTTCACTATTGTTTTTTCCCTCTCCAATTAAGAACTTTATTGTCTTCCATTGCTGCCTCGGATTCAGTTTATAGCGCTTGAGAAGATCTGTATTATACTTATTTTTTGTTTCGCGATTAACATTTATTAATTGGTTTTTAAAAAAAGTATAATTACACCGTAAAACAGTATTATTAGGATACTTTAGGCATAATTTGTACGAATTATTTTTTTACTTATCAGCGTTAAGAGTGTTTTATTCATCCAAGGCTTTAACTTTTTATACGACCTACTTTCACCCTTAATACATCTATAAGAATTTAAAATAACAGTCTGTATTGAGGTAAGAAATATTTCAAAAGCAGCCTAGACGGACTGAGCTTGATAAACTGAAACCCAATTTATTTCTTTTGCAAGTACTACCAATTTATCATAATCGAGCATCTGTCTAAAACGTACACGTTCCGTCCTATCTACGCTCCTATCACACTTAACACACACTACAGTCATTCTGTGGTCACTCACACCTGATTCAATCAAACAACTCTCATACTTTATATTTACACTACTTCTAACAAAAACATGATCTATGCATGAACTCAAGTCGGCTGTTATTCTAGTTGGACTGTTGATCAGCGAAGTCAACCTGCCACTAGCCATTCCAATACAATAACTGTCCACATATCGTAAGGTTTGAGTTTTTAATAAATCAATATTTATGTCACAGCTTATAATGAGATTAATATTAGTTATTGTATGTATAAATGACATTAATTCGTCAATAAAATGTTCAGCATTAAAAGCATGTAGTCTGTAAATAGCGATAAGATTTATTTGAACGTCAAATAAGGTTATTTGTATATGCACGATATCAGCTGTTGTAAAGTCAACCTTTAGATTTGTGTACACAATATGTTCGGACACATAAACTATTACACCTCCAGCTCGGTAATTATTATTGCATTTTGCTACCTGATTAAAATTTGGAATTGTGTACAAGGCTAGTTCACTATCATCAATCCATATCTCGCTTAAAACAATAATATCTGGTAATATTTCTAATGAATACAAATTGAGTAAAAATGAATCAAAATTCCTTCCTATACTTCTAATATTTTGTTGAGTAATTATAAAATCATTCTCAAAATCATTAAAACATTTATTTTCAAAACAATTCATTCTAAAAATTTACGTGAAACCCAATACTTCCTTGTAAAGAAAAATTTCTACAGAAAAATGAGGTGAAACCCCACAAAAAATTAAATTCAACTTAAATTTAAACAAAACTTCTATAAAAAAAAAGAAGAAAATTAAACACTAGGAACAAAAACGAACAATATTTACACAGTTTGAGTGATTGATGGCAGTTTATCCAAGTCAGCTACCTGGTTCATGGTTGTAATGGTTAAGACCTTCTCGTCTTCCTGGGGATGCAGGAGTATTCTTCCATTTCACACCCACAGAAATTTAAAACCTTTTTCCCTCTTCACGGCTCGAGCGGCGTTGAACACTCGACGTCTTGCTGGACACAGACTCTCGTTTATGTAAACAATTGTAACAATCTGTAAATAAATGAACTTTAAGAGTTCATATATTTATGTTACTTTAATAAAAAAAAAAAGAAAGAATTTAAGTTTATTATTTAATCCAAAAGTTTGCTCAGCATTTACGGGCGCCAGGAAGCTTTCGCTTACCAATTTTGAAAATGATTTTAAATTAGAAATCTTATCTCGGGAGTAAGTTTTTTCAAAAGTGTACTCTCAGTGATCTGGTAGAATGAATAACACTGGAACTGAAATTTTAACATAAACATTTATTAAGCCAATCAAATATTAACATGAACATTCATCAAAAAGAAACATATCATGAACATCATTTATGATTAACATCCTACTAAAATTTATATTTTATTGCCTTTGAGAAAGGTCTATTTTTATTGTCAAGAATTGACTTTAATTGATAATTGAATTTACTGATAATGAAACTTGCAAGTATTGAATTACTTTAATGAAGTTAAAATTTTGAAATGATAATTTTACTCATTTGCCTGAGTACGAAAATATATAAAAAAAATTACTTTTGTCCATTATCTGACTGATATTTGGACTAATAAACTTTTTTAAATGAAATTAATTAAATTTAGATATATAAAATACAATGAAAAACATAGAACATATTATAAAAAATTTACATATTTGAATCATAACATGTTATGCACATGGTTTTACCAAATTGTAGAAACTCATTGTCTTTTAGGACCATTGTTCCTCAGCCTGTGTTTTTTAGCGTTGAATTCCTGTTGAATACGCCTGCGATTCGAATAGTGTTCGTATTGTAATGCTTGAAACAAAGTTCATACAACGTATCAAACACAACAGTTCATTGTTAGTTTTTTTGAAGCACATGTTCGAAGTTGCACAATATAGTTCTTTTTTCTACTTTTAAACACATACGATCTTAAAAACATGGAACATTGTCTTTGATACTCTTACGAATGTTAGTACACCATGAATTAGACATAATTATTACTTCCGAACATATTTTCTACCTTTTAACAGAAAACTCATAACACAACCTGACATAGGTCTTTGTGCAACAAGCCCCAATCTTCGACTGCTTTCTAACACGTTTTCCTCGCTATTCCGAGCCTGTTCATCCCGGTTAAAACTGCGCGTCTCTTTTTATGTTAGATCCAATAGTCCATCATACCCCCCCAAAAGTGTCCAGTCATGATTTCACATAACACACAATTATTAAACATTTTATTTCAAAAATTTATCTTAAATTTATCAATAGTTATTTATTTTGTTTATTTGGAAATCTATTTTACCTTTAAATTTATTTTGTTTGGTACAAAATATCATCTAACTAAGTTATCCCAACTACTTTGCCCGCTATTTTTAAATATTTGATCAAACCAACATTTTTCCAGTATTACACAATTTCCCTGGGCCTGTCCATAAAACCTATGTCCTGTATATATATGGTTACCTAACCAGACCTAGTAAAGGAACTACAGGTCTGGGAAGGTCACTATGTATAGTTACCTTGTAACTATTATAAAATATGAGTAAGGGAAATACTCTACTTTGTACATTAAAAGAGCCACACGTTGTGTGACCAATTGTAACTATTATAAAATATGACCTTATGGTTCATACGTTAAAGTTACTTTAGAAACAAATAAAATGAATTTAATTTTACTATTAAATTTAAAAGTTTGCTCAGCATTTTAGGGCGCCAGACGAGTTCTCGTCAATTTTGAGAAGTTATCTATTTTATTCTATGAATTTAAATTGAATTTAATCTCAGGGTGTGAATTCTATCAAAAAGTGTACTCTCAGTGATTTCTGGTTAGAATGAAGAACACTGGAACTGAAATTTTAACATAGATATTTATTAGACATGAAAAACATAGTAAATACATTATCATTTATCATGAACAATTAATTGTGTCATGAAAATCACTTATTACTAACATCCTATCTGAATTTTGCTTGGCTTTTTTCCAAAGTCTAATTTCATTTTTAAATTGTTAAAATTTATCTTTTTAACTTGCAAGTGTAATTTTCTCTTATGAATTTAAAAAATATATCAAAATTATTGTTTACTTTAATTATCTGAATGCAAATAAAAAAAATATTAATTATGTCAGTTACCTATTTGGTATTCTGACAAAAAAAAATTTACTTAATTAAAAATGATTAACTTTATATCTATCACAATAAAGAACATAATAAATTTTACATAAAAATACAAATTTGAATATAGCGTATTATATAACACGGGTTACCAAACTGTTGAAAAGTCTTTGTCCACAATGCCCTCTAATTGAAGTCCTGTGTCCCGCATGGTTTTCTAGCGTTGAAATTATTTTAACTGCACTGCCGATTTAAAATTGATAAAATTTGATTCTTTCAAAGTTTATATTGCGATTTTTTACCACCATTGTTCGTATAACATGTGAAATACAATAGTCTTTTGTCCTTAGTTTCACATCACATGTTCAATACCAAAAAATCTAACTCTTTCCGTTATTTATAAATTAATACTGTTTCAATATGTAAAAATATAGTTCTTTGAACTTATTAAAGTGTCTATCCACTATGTCCTTCACCAAATAACTGTTTCTTACACATTTTACATTTTTAACCATAACTTGGTGAGCCACACTTAAATAGATCTTACTCACTCAACCTCTATACAAAGACTGGGAAAACACATGGCTGTGTTCAATTCATAAAAATATAGTTCTTTGAACTTATTAAAGTGTCTATCCACTATGTCCTTCACAAAATAACAGTTTCTTACACATTTTACATTTTTGAATAAAAAACTCGGTGAGCTACATTTCACAACCTCACTACTCTAAGCTTCTTACTAGACTGGGAAAATCACATGGCTTTAGTCGAATATCCGGTATTCCGGCTAACGCTGTGCATGCAATATACCTAACTAACGTTATATTCAAATAACAACTCACTGCCTTAAAGTGTTCGATCACATCATTATACAAAACATACAATTAATAAACACTTTATTGGAAAATTATCTTAAAACTATACATCATTATTTATTTACGTTTGGAAATCTATTTTAATTATGAATTTACTCTGTTTAATATTGAAAATCATTAGATACGCATTTGACTCATGCCATCTCAGCTATAATTACCCGCGATTTTAAATATTTAATTAAACTAACCTCTTCTAGGTATTACAACCTTACCAGACCTTAAGTTCATTTACTTGATCTGGTTAGGTCAATATATACCTAGTGACCTGCCAAGACCGGGTTTGCATGAACTCATAGAGGGTAGTGATATTTAACCTGTTAAAAGACATGTAATGCGTATGTGTACAATGATACGCTATTATCAGAACCTCACACAGCCAGGAATTTGCCATGACAAATAATATTTATAATATTAATAATAATATAAATAATAACATATAATAATATTTAGATGATATGTTTTAATGATAAACATTGAGTGATGACATTTGACGAGAGCACTCATTAATGTTAACATAGGCTTTCGTTATCAGAGCTGTATTTAACATAACAATAGCTGGATTCCCTTGTTTTCAACATGTTATTTGACAGTGAAAAAATGAATTTTGTTACTTGAAGTGTCTTCCGACAACAAATGTGATCTTATTGTTTAAATACAGGGTAAATAGTTAATGATTTCATAATTTTTCATAGCAAAATTCTATTACATATTATTATACAATCCATAATTACCAAAAATAGTAATACATTTATATGTTTTCAGGAAAGCGAATTAACCTTCATAATGAAATTAATAACAAGAGAATTGATTTCAAAATTTAGACAAGTATCAAGTAATGTGGATTATGTTAATCAGAAACGAGCTTTAACACTTCTTGTATCATTGACTCACAACTCTAAGATAAAAGACTGGCTGCTGAGAAAGATTTATTTTGCTATGACTAGGTAAGTAAGTGGAATGATTTAATATACATTATGTAAAGGTTCAACTAAAGCCCAAAGCCTACCTATAATTATGTACAACTGACCAAATCCTTATCAATAAGAATGTACTTACCAGTTATAACATAACAAAACACAAACAAACAGAGCTTGCCATTTGCAAATGAAAATAGAAGCTTAACCTTGCAAAGTAGACCTACCATCTGAAACAATTCTAAATCATATTATGAAATCCACAAAAATAACAAACACATAGGAAGTAAGGTATAAAGGTAACATAATGTAAATGAACCTAGTGAACAATGTATTAAGTAAAAATCACTATTAGCATGATAGCCAAAAAAGTTAGCCTAAAAATTATACTAATACAGTGTCAACCTATATTTTACACCTCACTTTTAGACAACATATTTACTTTGTTAAGAAAACAGTAGAATTCACTATTAGAACATTCATCAAGTCCTTTTTCAAGTATATGTTTTGAATATTATTTTCATTCTGTTACATACAATAAATGTAAAAATATCTATACAAAAATATAAATTACCAAAATAAACCTATATAAAATAACGAATGAAGAATAAGAATCAGTGTGTGAAGTTATACAACTAGTGTGTTTTTATATGTGTGATCAGAAATCAAAAGTGACAGTATAACAAGTCAATGATCCAAGGCTAGATTTTAAAACAAAATTGTATTGGAGGGAAAAAGCTCAGACCATTAACTACGTCCCCTTAAAGGTTATATTCATATAAAAACATATTTTGTGGAATTAACAGAGATCGTTCCTTAATTTAAGGGAAAGGAAGGGTCTTTTATGAAGCTGTCGGTAGGGTTATTTCCAGCCCAGTAGTGTAAGTTTTGTCACACGGAATATTGAAGCATTACCGTAAAACTCTTCTTTATCTTGATCACAGAACATTTATTTTTTAAAATATGCTTTCATGGTAAAACTTCAATGTTCTCCGGTCCACACTATGTTGACTACTGAAATGGGGTTACCGACTGATCAATTCACAGGCACCTCCATTTCGCCACCATTGCCGAGCACTGACCCCTCCAAACCGCTTAGTCTGATTCGCCCTACCCTGTATTATAAAAGATCTACAGGGTAGGTCTTTTTTAAAATTAGTTCTACCTTTTTTGCTCAAGTTTTAGTGAAATGTGAAGATTAATGTACTCAACATTTTTGCTCTATTTTATTTTTGAAATTTGGTCAAATTGAAGAAGTTAGTTGGTAAAATTAATAAAATTTTTCAGCTAAAAAATTTGATAAACTCTTTGTAAGTTATTAATGGTAAAAATCATCTATTTGTTGTAAAACTTAAAGTTGCACTTATGGAGCTATACTTTAACATGAAATTTAAATCAACTTCCTACATTTTAAAATATCAAAGAATGTTTTACAGAGTCCTTGGAGATGGGAATATTTTTTATAATAATCCTCGTTGCATAGATTTGTTAATTTATTAATTGGACCATTAACCTTTTCTATATAGATTGAGTCAGTGATTTTTAATTAGTTATTTGTTTTCTCCAATATTAGGTTACCTGAATTTATGGACACAAAGCCCATAGACGAGTCTGCATTAAATAGAATAATCCCTGTAACATGGTGGGAATCTACAGACAGTAGTAAAGTAATGGACAAAGCAGAAGAACAAAGGAAAAGAAGTTATCTTACCAGTTGTAAGAAGATTCATTTGGGCGTTAAAGGTGAGATAAAGATGTACAATAATATAGTAGGATATAGTTGGAGTTTGGCCAACAAGAGTACGATGTAATACTGTGGTTTGGGTATTAAAAAATTTATTTAGAATTCTTACCAAATTAATGCCAAATAACTTTAGAGAAATTTTGTTTTTGTAGAACTTTTTGTGCTCTTTAAAATGATATACAGGGTTATCATAAAAGAATGGTGGGGTTTTGAACATGATTTAAATGAAAACAGAATTACTTACAGCTGATGTTGTTTATTTATCTAAATCATTGCCTAAAACAGTTTTTTTTTACATTACTAATAAATTTTGATATGTGCATCATCAGTCGCTCGGCAAATGTCCAATCGATAGTCAAGTTCTGCCCAAAAGTTAGTCAACATGTCTTTGTGATTTGGGTGATGAATTTTTTCACGATAAACAATGTTTTTGATATATTCCCACAAGAAAAAAGAAATTGCAAAGTGTCAGGTCTGGACTCCTTGGAGGCTAGTGTATAGGTTCTTGCCGGCTTATCCATCGTGGTTGAAACTTTCAAAGTAGCTGTGACAAATGTACTAAAGTGCGAGAGTGCGTCATATTTTTGGAATACCTAACTCTAGGCTTCGTCGAGTGTGATAATGTAAAAATGTTGGTTTGACTAAATATTTGAATACAGCGGGTACAATAGTGGGGATAACCGGATTAAGTAATATTTCGTACTAAAAAAAGTAAATTTTAAGATGAGAATAGATTTCCAAATCAACAAAATAAATAACCATGTAAAAATTTAAGATAAATTGTTGAAATAAAGTGTTTATGAAATTTGTGTTATGTATAATGCTGATTGGATATAATTATCGGGGAGTGTGTTGGACTAGATGAATTGCACGGTTTTTTCCGGAATAAACAGGTTTGGGATGGCAAGACGTTGGAAGCCAGTCTCAGAGAGTAACTTGTAGGTGATGGTTGTGTTATGAGTTTTCTGTAAAAAGGTAGAAAATATGTTCGGAAGAAATAAATTTGCTTAATTCATGATGAAGAACATTCGTAAGAGTTACAAAGACAATATTGTGTGTTTTAGAATCATATATGTCTAAAATTTTGGAAAAAGAACTATGTTGTACAATCTCATGCACGTGCTTTCAAAAGACGAACAATGAACTTTTGTGTTAACTCGTTATGTGAATTGAATTTCAAGTATTATAACACGGACATTATTTGAAATACAGGTGTATTTAACTGTAATTCAACGCTACAAATACGGTTTGAGGATCAATGGTCCTTAAAAGACAATGGATTTCGACAGTTTGGTAAAATCATGTACCACATGTTATATTTCAATTATGTAAATTTTTTATAATATGTTATATGTTTTTTCTTTGTATTTAGTATGAGTAAATTTGATCAATTTCATTAAAAAGCTTTACTGGTCCAAATATCACTTAGATAAAGGACAAGATTAATTTTTTATTTTTATATATTTTTTGTTCTCAAGCAAAAAGAGTAAAGTTTTCACATTTAAGTTTTTAACTTCAGTAAAGTAATTTAATACTTGCAAGTTTCATTTTTTATCAATACAATTTTCAACTAAATTTAATTTTTGACAAAAAAGATAGACCTTCTTCAAAGGCATTAAAATTCATAGTTTACTAGGATGTTAATAGTAATTGATATTCATGATATTTTATTTTTGATGTATGTTCATATTGACAATGAATGTGTTTAATAAATTTTTATGTCAAAATTTCTGTTCAAGTGTCATTCATTAATAACCAAGAGTCACTGTAGAGTACACAGATAAAAGAACTTGCAACCCTGAGATTAAATTCATTTAAATTAAATTTTTTTAAATTTGACGAAAGTCTGGCGCTAATAAAATGCTGAGCAAATTTCTAGATTAAATAATTAATATTAAATTCATTTTTTTATTTAAGTAACATAAACTTAAGAACTCATCTAGTTCTCCATCTCATCTTTTTTTTTGAATTGTTACACGAGGTATTGACTTCTTAGCACATCTGATTGCAGATTGTTTAATAAGTTCAACTTTTTCGCCTGATACACTTGGCCTGCCAGATGATTTCCGCTTTCCGCTTTTGAACTGATCCAGTTTTTTCGAATTGTTTGAACCAACGTCTTATGTTATTTTCATGTGGAGAATATTTTCTGTTTTCACATCGAAATACATGTTGCACTGAAATTACAGTCTTGAATTCAGCCAGCAACAAAACAGACTTTGCTTTTTCTTTATTAGAGAACATAATAACACACTCCACAAAGAATACTCCAGAAAACACAAAACACACTACCACAACAATGCAAGAACTAATTTTGAGGTTACAACTGCTGAACATACTTTTGGGTTAAAGGCTATCAGCGATACTAATACAACACCACAAATTTTCTCTACTGTCTTTGTATGAATTAAAGGCTTTGTAATACATTTCACATATGCATTTGTTATTTTTACATGATTTTTATACTTAATTTTTGAGAAAATTGTAATAAAAACATATATACACACCATTGTTGTATATTGCAACATTATAATATCACTGTATAATCAGTTATGGAAATTTTTGTGTGTAGTACTGAAACCAAACAGGAACACAGAGAACAACACTATAATCTTTTCAATGAGACCTCTTTTCCTTCCTGACTCTTTTCCCACTTTCTAGTTTTCCTTCATCAGAACATACTTTATGTGGAGGAATTTTTTTTGTGGAGGGAAATTTTTGAGTTTGACTCGAGCACCTTTCATATACAAACTAACTAACTCAAGCTTCAATTGAGGATACACCTCAATGTATTAATATTGGTTCTAATATAAACTTTCATTTTCTGACATGGTTTCATGGTTTACTAAGCAGGTCTATCATTCCATTATCCATGTCAAAGATCTGATCTTGTGTGCTCATTGCCTTTATAACTCTTTCTTTCCAAAATTCATTTTGTTATTTAGTATCCAAGTAAGTCGAGCGACCCCTGACTATATACTAAGCAAATGTCTAATTGAAGGACCGAATTAACAGTTAAAAGTACTAAGCAAATGTCCAACCAAAGGCTAGAATTCACAGATAATAAGGTCCCTGATTACACTAAATTGAGAACAACTCAAGAGCTGTTGCCTTTAAAAACTAGACACGGCCAGTTATCAACCGTAAGCCTTTATCAAGAAAACCAAAACTGTTGAATCTGCGAGGAGGCAATGGAGCCTACAAAACACATTATGTGTGGTGCAATGTTGCAGAAGGCTCTTTGGAATCCAGCAATCAATTGATGAAGATGTCGATATACTGTCTGACAATTATAAGAATGAATGCAACATATGAGGGGTGAAGAGGGAACTGCACATGCGCTGATCGCATTTAGACTTCTATACTAGTATAGTCCCTTAATAACTACTGTACTAATCGGTTAGAAAATATCGGGTTGGGATTTCCACAGTTGTGAGTGGTTAAGCGTAACCATAGGCTATGTATGATTTCAGTGTAATTTATGATTGCTTGACTGCTAAATAAAGGCATTCCTTGTGACATGAACTTTCATAAGTGCACACTCTATGAACTTATGACCTTATTAGTAAACACAAGCCAAAACAAATCTCTTATAAAATTAATTTAATTTTAGAACAAAACGGTCACAAAGTGAATGATTATTGGGAGAATTAGCATTACATTTTCTAAATAAAGTCACACAGGCTTTTAATATTAGACTAAAAATACTGAAGCTGGACAAATTTTGATTGACTATATAGTATTTTCATTAGTTATTATTTTTATATAAGATTAATTATATTTTCCTCCCTTTTTTATCATATTATCATTGACTATTGAAGAAGTATCAAAAATAATAAAATATGTTTAAATATTGTTTGTAAAGTGGTACTTAATAATATTAAATAATCTCATTCATAAATTGACCATGGTTGTGTAAATCTTGTATAAGAAAAGCATTCAAATTAGCAGTTGTAACTCGTTTCGGAGTATTCATTGCGTCAAACCATTGAGTCAATGTTATTAATTAGAGTAGTAGTGAGATGTTCAGTATCAACTAAAATATTTGCTTATCCTCTGCATTCCTTGCACGTTCATTCTTATCGCAGCAGTACTGTAGGTAGGAAAATCCTTACCTCATAAGAGGGTAAGAGGTTTTTGACCGACCAATACAAGCCAACAAAGGATGCACAATAAACCTATAGTTGGCGTGCAAGAGACTTCCACATGAAGAGACTCGCCCCAAATACAATCTAAATCTAGTAGCAAAGTCACTCTAGAATAACAATAAAGTTACCTAGTTTTTTCTCCTTCATTTGACTTTCTTTACTGCTTCTTGGAGTTTTAGAGTTTTTACTCTATCTGAGGTCATTAATAGAATAATATAAATAATAAATATAACACTTAACACATATTAAAAAAAAAAAAAAAATCATAAGATATGACTGACCAAGGACAACTGCTTTCTCATGTTTGTACAATCATAGAACAATGCATATCATGGATTCCCTTATCACTGATATTAATAGCTATATCATAATAGTATATTCGAGGAAAAATTAAATTGTGCGTTCAGTAACAGATGTTTAATTGTTTTTAAATACTTGTTTATTAATTGACAAGCATAATTTGATTTATTTTCTTCGATATTTCTCTTCAGCAGATGTTCTTTAAATTTTTGATAGAATGCCCTTCTTGTTTAGCCTATATAAAATTAATCGCCACTTAATTGATGAAAACTACGGCTACACAAAATCCCAATTTTAATGCAAGGAAGGAAGCTATATCTGATCCGCTGAGGAGTTTTAAATATACAAAGCATTTAAAAACAATAACATCTGTTCATTAATTTATATTACTTTAATTTGATCTGTCAACTTTCTGTCTTTGTCTTGTTCACGAAAGCTGTTTTGGTTATTATTCAGCCATGGTATGGTCACATGGTTTGTGAATTAACTAATTAAAAGCTTCCCGTATAGTGAACAACAAATTGAAATAATAAAATCTGTTACTTAATGAACTTATTTAGTAGATATAGACATACAGTACTTTATTAGCACAATACATTATATTTCAATATTTCAACATTTAAAAAAATTTATGTATCAGAACAGGTGCCTTGTCTTAATCATACAAATAAAACGAAACAAGATTACATATAATCAGTCATTACCTTAAATATAATTAATAATAATAATCTTTTTTTTTTATAAACTCCATATATCAATTATTCTATAGGGCTTTCCAAAAAATTACTAACTGAAATACTAGGCTTTATCAATGATTCTATCTTTTATTCTTACACTAAACTGATTTACATTTAATTTCTTGTAGTTATTGGGGGTAGCCTATGTAATAATTCAAAAAGTAGAACTTGAAGAGTTCATGAGTTTACGTTATTTTAATTGAAAAAATGAATTTAATATTAATTATTTAATCTAGAAATTTTCTTAACATTTTATGGGCGCCAGACTTTCGTCAAATTTAAACAAAAAAAAAGAATTTAAATGAATTTTATTTCAGGGTCGCAAGTTCTTTTATATGTGTACTTTACAGCGACACTGGTTATTAATGAATACACTTGAACTGAAATTTTACATAGAAATTTATTAGACATATTTATGATCAATGTGAACATACATCAAGAATAAAATATCAACATACATCAATTACAAATAAATAGTATAAGCATCAATTACTATTAACATCCTATTAATTTATGTTCTTTAGAGTCTTTGAAAAAGATCTCCCATTTCTTTAGTCCAAAAATTAACTTTTATTTGAAATTTGTATTAATAAAATGAAACTTGCAAGTGTTAAGTTACTTTACTGAAATTAAGAACTTAGATGTGACAACTTTACTCTTTCTTCTTGAGTACAAAAAATATATAAAATAAAAAATTAACTTTGTCCTTCATCTAAATGATACCTGGACTAATATAGATTTTTTACTGAAATTGTTCAAATTTACTCATACTAAATACTAAAAAAAATACATATAACATATTACAAAAATTTATATAAAAGAATAAAACATGTGGTACATGTTTTTACCAGACTGTCGAAACCATTGTCTTTTTAGGAGGATCATTCCTGAATCGTAGTTGTAGCGTTGAGGTACAGTTGAATACATCTGTATTCTTTAATAATGTCCGTGTCATAATACTTAAAATGCATTTCACCTAACTAGTTAATACAACTGTTCATTGTTCATCATTTGAAACCACGTGCATGAGATTGCACAACATAGTTCGAATTAACACATTTTCTCGTTTTTTATTAAAAGTTTATATATAGAAAACACTACTGATCACTTTAAATCGTCTATCTTGATTGTTTTTTACTATTTGCCTCATTTTTTAGAAAAGTTTAACTACATTCTAAACACATCTTACTGCATCGGATCTCTGTTTCAGACTGGCTCCTTCCACGCCTTTCCGCTATTCTCCAAACCTGTCTGTTCCGGTTAAAACTGCATGTTTTTTTTACAAGGTTAGATCTAATAGTCCAACATACCCCCGTCAAGGTCCACTCAAAACCATACATAACACAAATTTAATAAACACCTTATTTAAATAATTCATTTTAAAATTATACAGTATTAATTATTTTGTTGATTTGAAAATTTTTTTTTTTATGTTAGAATTTACTTTGTTTTATACGAAATATTACTTAATCCGGTTACCCTATCCATTACACCCGCGTTATTCAAACATTCAATCAAACCTTAATTTTTACATTATCACACCTATTATACAATTTGAAACCCGAATATTGGGGACTTTTTTTCAAACTAAGACCAATGGTGTTTAGGAAGTCTAAAATCATTAATATTTCTTATTATAGCTGTGAACAAATTTGGCAGATACTGGTAGTTCATCTTTAATGATATAAACCCAGCTCAAGATTTCATATAAGTATAGTCCAGCAATAATTTGAATTTTAATACTCTAAAAAGATTTCTACATCAACTTCATGGCCTAGAATTTGCTGTAGTTCTAATTATTCTCTTTTACATTATAATGACTGCATCGACACCTGAAGCAATTCCTTAGGGCATTATACTATATCGTAAGATAGATTCCGCATACCAATAATTCTCTATCTTACAAGGATTAAATGAAACCCTATCTTTCAAGTGTAGAATTGCAAATGAAATTGATTTTAATTTCAGCTGAATAAAGTTCAGATGAGCTTGCCAGTTCAGCCTTTCATCCAATAAAACCCTCAAAAATGTATTGGTCTTAACTAAATTTGAAACTTCAAATGTTTTATGGTTAAGATTTCGTACAGAAAATTTTATTATTTGGGTTTTATCAACATTTAATTTTAGCCCATTTTGATTAAACCAAAATTCCATTTCATCTAGAGTAAGAGGTGCAGATAATTCATTAGTTGTTTTAGTTTTTAGAATTGCTTTTGTATTGTCAGCAAATAAGATGAAGACTTTGTTAATTGATTTAGTTAAATCATTAACATAAAGCTAAAAGAATAGGGCCCCTAGTACAGACCCCTGTGGTATCCCAAACATGACGCCATGTCAAACGTAGCCTAGAGTCAACTTGGAAACTTAAACTAAAACTAGTAATATAAGAATAAATCCAGGCCTGATGCTAAGTCTGAACAGTCAAATTAACTAAAACTAGCTACAATTCACTGAAATACACTATACAAGGAAAGGCATACTCCATGTTGAAATGCACGGGTTAACTAACAAACAGAGGTTATATCCCAATGGAGTGGTTTATCAGGGTGAATAAACTTTTGTCCTTCTTTCAAAAGTTTATGATGTGACTTAGTGTAGTCATCACTCTTTGTCAAGATTGAACAAATTTTAGAAATTTTTATTTTCAATTTTTAATCAAGTTTGTTAACAAAAGCTTTAATGGCCTTAATTCTACATGGGTTTGTCCCATTAGCTTTATATAAGAGACCTTAATTTTTGTTGTATATAAGTTTTTCCTGGTTTTTCCTATCTTTGTCTCATCCCAATTGAATTTATGATTTTCGACCAAATATGTTGGGGTATTTTTGATTTACCATATTTGGCCTAATCATGTTTTCTTTTTGGTGCTAAAAAAATGTCTAATTCAGGTAATTTTTACCCCGGAACCGGTTTGAGTATTACTTTTGCTTAGTGGACACACTCTATCTGATATTAGGCCATGAGAACTTAAGACATAGTTCTTTACCCATCTATCACCCTCTTTTTGCAACAAGATGGACTTCAAGAATTTAGTCCCTGCCTGCCAGCAGGCTTCATTCTTCAATATTTCATTAATAAGCTCAACCAAGTCCGCTGTGAACATTTACTTTCTTTTCAGATCTTTAATATCCAGCTGCCATCAGGGATAGCCGAAGAATGTCTGGTTTCCCACAATACTTGCAGTTAGGGCTCTCTTTAAGTTTGAACCTATAGAGGTTGGGTCAATAATGTCCATGTCTGATGACTGCTTGAGGGAAGTAATAATCCAACTCTTCGAACTTTCTAGTTGCTCATATTCTTATATCAGGTATTATTTCCTTAGTCCAGTCCTCTGTGCCGTTATTTATATTCCATCTATGCAGTATGGAGTATGCAGTGCTCATTAGAACCCTCTCAAGTGCCTTCATTACACCTTCTGACTCCCCAACTATCTTCCTCTTTCATTTTTATGTCCTCATCAATGAAAACTTCTTACCATTGTAGTGCCGGTCAGTATGTTTCAGTAATGAGTTATTTATGTATAGTAATTATTAGACGTTGACACATTTTACGTTAGGCTTGTTGTGTTTATGTTTATTTCTTTTTCACTGAATCAGTATATCTACCAGCAATAGTTTAAAGTAAGTAATATTCTCTTTTTTCATTAAATATTAAGGATACAACCTCTCTCTCTCTCTCTCTCTCCCCCTCTCTCTCTCTCCCTTTCCCTCTCCCTCTCTCTCTCCCCCCCTCTCTCTCTCTCTCTCTCTCTCTCTCTCTCTCTCCCCCTCCCCCTCCCTCCCCTCCCTCCCTCTCTCTCCTACAAACATGTGTTTTATTTACAAAAGTACTTTTAAAAATTGCTTTATTATTTTAATATTTTATGTAAAACATTTTTATATAAAAACATAATAGATGAGTAAAGTTATAAGATATCTGAGTGTGTTTTATTCTTGTAATCATCATTACAAACAACAATGTATTTATTGGTTATTAAATGGACTCCCTCAAGTTGAGAACACATTTTTGCTACATTTTTGAACTTCATGTTATAGTTTTGTTTGTATTAAAATAATGTGATTACAGAACAATAATTTTTGTCTGTTAAATATGCAATTATTTCTAAATCTTTGCCTAGAAATTGAGTTGTTACAAGTTGACTTCTTAGAGAAATTAATGGATAATAAAGAAGAGAATGTTATGAAACCATCGGCAAGAAAAATCTTTCTTAACATGTTTCGATACTTCTTAAGGGATAATAGCCTGCCGTCTAGGGTAAGTGTATTTCTGGTAAGTGAACTTTAAAAGTATATTATATTTTTATAATGTATTCAAAGTTGATATCTTGATGAGCATTTGTTAAAATACTTAAAGCTTCTAATATACATGGTCTGTTCAGAAAGTATCCAGCCATTTTCAATATAACGAACTCGTTTGTCCATGTTTGATGTAACTTTGCAGGTAATTAGACAGGACCTTTCTGTACATGTGTTGTACAACAGTTACAATCCTATTGGTCTACTAAATTGGTTGTTAGACACTGTTTAGTAAGCATGTTGGACTGTTGTATTCACAATAATAGAGTGAAGTTGATCAGAGAAATACACAATGTTGCTTAAAATTTGAAATTTGTATTTCAAAGATTTCAGGTATGGTTTAATGAGTGAAGCCTCGATAAAATTGGTTGCCAAGGTGGCTAGAAATTTGTTGAAACCGATCCATGTTTTGGAAGTCCTTGAACAGGGAATATATGAGAATGTTGATAGCAGTTTACAAAAATTGGCGACAGTGCGATATTTAGAAGATAATGTGGGATTCCAAAAACAACTGTGAGATTTCAGTGGAGGATCTTTGTATGAAATAGATGGGAGCAAAATTACTTCCATGGTTTTATTACAAGAGGAGAAGGAGTTCCATGTTGCAGTTTCTAAGCATTTATTTCAAAATGGTAATTATAACCTATACATCCACAAACAGTTAAATTTGGACATGAATCATGGGTGTATGGGTTTGAACTTCAAACAAAAACCTAGTCTTCCCAATAGAAGTCACCTAGTTCTTCATAGATGAAGAAGCAATATCAAGGCCATATTGGCAATATTTTACTTACCAAATGTATGAGGTAATAAGGTTTGGTATGATAATTGTCAAAAAATATTTACCTCTGTTTTTTGATTGATCTTAACATGTCACGGCTTCAGGAAACTGAAAAAGCGATTGTTGACATGCCAACCATCCATCGCCAATGTCATTGCCGTTGTCATCTGTATGTAAGCATGATAGCAGCTACAAAAATTCAAATAGGAACATGAAATTTGGTATAGGGGACTAGTGTATTCATACAGAACCCTGTTGAAATTTAGAAAAAAATTAATGAAAATGACAAAATGGCAGCTATTTTAAACAGTTTTTTGTTTATATCTCGTGTGTTATTCAACTTATAACAGAATAAATTAGATAAAAATGTGCAGATTTCAATTCTGGCATGTACCAACCCCACTTGTCTATGATGACAAGTTAATGTTAAAAATATAATTTAAAATTCTGATCTTCCCAAAAATGTAATATTTGCATAGTTATGAGATCTGGCTGGGGTGAGTCACGGACAAGAACATAGCTCATGAGTGGTGTTGAGGATCCTTTACATCTTTGAGGTCTGATACACTGACACGAGCGAGTGGAGACTTATACAAATCTATGAAGCCTGTTAGGACCTAGCTGACATTAAGAGAGAGTAGTGATATACACAATTAATTATGAGGTTTAGAAAACATGTATAACAACTGTTTAAATCAAATTTACCCTACTGGATAAGATGTCTTGATGTACTAATACAATTTAACATTTCTACAAGGTCCAAGAAATCATTATTTCATTTAGAAAGGCTTATTACATTGTATGATCAGGCTAGGGAATTACCAAGATGCGGGCCATCAAATTGTTTTGATTGTGTAGGAGTATAGAAAAATATTCTTCTCTGGGTTAGAGATGCAGTAATCAGAAAACAGCCACAGTGTTGGATGAGTTTCATCTGACATTGTGACTGCTTCACATTTCATTTTATTATTCAGAGACCATATTCATGGTATAGATGTGGCCCAGCCAAGGAGCCCACTAAACAAAAACTATAATAAGTATAAATTAGGATGTAAAGGGATTCTAAATAATAAAATATGAATTGGCATTTGCGATTTTGTTGAGCAGTGCAAGATCACGTAGAAGGGGGGGGAGAGACGAGGAGTGGAGGGCTTGAACCAGCGAGCCGAGAAAGAGTCTGTTTCGAGAGCCGCGAGAAGGAAGTTGAACGACAGTCTGCTATGGGAAGAGGTTAGTCCATTTTCGGCCACGTGCTATATAATTAATCGGTATGCTTTTCGGCCACTATTAAGGCTTTATCTAGCCGTTATGTCTTTTTTATAAATTATAATTATTCCTGTAATCTTCTAATTCGGCGCTCAAATAAAAGAGAACATTTAATTTAACTTGCGTTGCGTGCATTCATTAGCGTAGTAACCCGACTCCTTGGCTCATCCTGACAAGATTCGGCTAAAGTGTACACGGTCTCCAGCCAGCCGGAGCTTCCAGTTGGTCAAAAGAAGTGGAGACGGTCACATAGAATTAGTCAAATACATTATTAGAATTGTATTTATAATTGAAATAATAATATATGCAAATTAGAATAAAGAGACTACATATACATTTTGTGATGCAGGATTTTTTAGCAAAACATAGAATCGTCCAGGTGCCTCAGCTCCCCTATAATCACAATTGGTTCCTTGAGACTTTTGGTTTTTTCCAAAGCTAAAATTGCTTTGGAAGTGAAGAGATTTCAGACAGGCAATGTAATTTAGGAGAACTAAATGATTTAGGCAGCTGATGAAGATTCCTAAAGTGGACTTCTCAACATTTTAAAAGTGATGCTAGGATGAGTATGCATGGTCCTAAGGGATTACTTAAAGGGGACTAAGGTGTATAAACACACACACACACACACACACACATATATATATATATATATATATATATATATATATATATATATATATATATATATATATTAATGGCTGGACACACTCCAAACAGATATTGGGTAATTCTTTTTTTTATAGTTTAAATATTAGTTCTAACAAACTAATTGGTGTGGCTGTAGAAGTTAGTAATAACAATTAACATTTGTTTTAGTTTAAACTATTCACATTTAGCATATCCTGTATTAATGTATTTACAGTATAACCTTTTTTATAACTTCTATAACCTGTTGGGGTAAGTGTAATGATCCCAAAAGAGTGCACCCGGTAATTGCTGTTTAAGTTCCTTAACGAGTACGCATGACATTTGCCGGTTTTGACATTACTCTAAACCTATTTTATTTTGCCATTGCCCTGACATCTAGCAGCAGTATTTTGAACTAAATAGACTTCCTTAATATTTATTTATCGCAACACATCTTCTGCTATCAATACCATATTATAGTATGTAAAACAATTACTTGTTTTACCACCTTTATCACACATGTTTTTAATGTTTGGCGTGCTTTATTAGTTGTTAGCTGTGAGAAGAGTAGTTTACATTGGTGCTTATTTGTGATTGTTTAGAAGTGTTTTATAAAGTGTGTAGACTTTTTACTTCGGAGTAGACTTTTTACTCCCTGTGTATATATATCCTTGTTTTCAATAATATCACTCGTTAAAACTATTCTAAAAGTAAATAATTTTTTAAATTTAAATTATGTTTTTAAGTTATTTTGAGTTAAAATAAATAAGTTTTCATGTTAAAAAAATACTTACTCCTTTGTGGTTTGTTTTTGGTGTAGTCCATACTCTCTTGTAGCATGGATCAAAGCACGGCAAATGCTTTGCGCACTCGCCAACAGATTAATAAAGCCTTCTAAATAACTTTATGTTGGGAAGATCTTAATCGTTTCATTTTTAAGGAGTTCTTTTAAAAAAGATATTGTTACTTAAGGACTAAGTATCCATAAGGAAGTTTAACAATATCTTAAATAGAGTTTTTTGGACTTACAATTAATATATATATATATATAGTAAATTGGTTAGATTTTGTATGGACAAGAGACAGGCTTACCTTGGAAAATGGTCCTTGGTTTACCTAATAGTACATAAGTAAGAAAACACACAAAAACTATGTTTATTAGTATATATTTATGTTTAAACTATATTTTATAAAATATATGGTCATGTACTATTAGGTAAACCAAGGACCATTTTCCAAGGTAAGCCTGTCTCCTGTCCATATAAAATCTAACCAATCTAATTGGCTATGTGCCCTGTTAAATTCTAACATATATATATATATATATATATATATATATATATATATATATATATATATATATAGTATTGTTAAAAGTTAAATTACATACATCAGTTAAAATGTCAAATTATTTAGAAAGAATTTAAAATTTGTATATTCACTCTACATTAATATATATATATATATATATATATATATATATATTAAATGCAATTATCGAAGTAATATATATATATATATATATATATATATTTAAATAATAATAATTTTTATTTGTATACAGGTCTAGGGCTCGTTTTTAAGAATATTGTGTAAAACTTCTTTAAGAGACACTTAAATGTTCCTTTACACTAAAGCATCCCCTAACCGACTTCACATTTTAAGAACCCTCATTAACATTTTCTTTCCTTTACTCATTTATTCTTTAGGAGCGATTAAAGTTACTATGTCATCAATAAGAACCAATTAGAGTTCAGTTATTACTACAGCTGATTGTTTGTTAGTTGCTAAACAGCTGTTATCTGTCATTTGACGATGAATTCACAATCTCAAGAAGAAAGATAGGAACTTCTAATTTCATTAATTTAGTTCTTCCATGCTCAGAGTCACAATCTTGAGAAGATATTTTCAATATAATAATAAAGATAAAAAAGAAATGTTAGAAAATAGTGGAGTTTATAAAATATCTTGTCAAGATTGTGACTCTGAGTACATAGGTCAAACAGGTAGATCTATAAAAGTTAGAATTAAAGAACATGTAAATAGCTGGAAACATGGCTATAGAAACTCTAACTTTGCTAACCACCTTTTGGACTCGGGTCATAGTTTTGATCCGAAATTGAATGTTAAACTCTTACATATATAAAATAAAAGCAATAGATTAAATAATTTAGAATGTTTAGAAATAAATAGATCTATTTCACTTAGGCCTATTCTCAACTTAAATGACCAAATTGTATTAAATTCGTCACCTCTTCTAAAACCCATCCGTAACATAGTTCATTAACCTTTATCTACCTGCTAGGTCATCCCCCTACCTTTCCCGATTTCTCTATTGTATTTCAGTTTCCTGTACTTATGTTTAAATAGTTGTCTATACCTGTAAATTATCAGTTGCCCGACGATGCCGCAAGGCGAAACAATTGTAGCTCATTTATACTATTAAATATTTGAAACTTTAAGCTTTTGCTTTATTTTATCCTCGAAAAATTTATTAACCTATAACATATACATTTGACCTCCATCCATAAAAATCAAATGTTTTTTCAGCATCCCTCAGTTATATTGTCATTACTAGTGGTTAGACCACATACATAAATAATTCTATAAAATCGTCTTATTTCTTCATCATAGTCACAATATTTAATAACAAACTGTGCCTACTGTTCAAGATTGAGACATTAACAGGTAACCTCTCCTATACCTATTATGATACTTTTCTTCACTTTTTATGGTGGTTAAAAATTGTGCCCACTTTTTACAGGGGGGTTGAGGGGGCAACTTAATTTTTTAAATGCTAATCGTCGTGAGATGTCATTGGAAAGAAAAAACATAATGACACCTAGTAAAAGTCTCTAAAACATCCTCAACCAAAATTACAGTCCACTGCACACTTTGATATTGGATTAATATGGTTTGGAAACTTATTATTAAATACGTTTACAGCCTCACTATATTATGATTTCGTACAATCATAACCTTTCATCTTCAAAACTGTTATCCTTTCAATCTCAGAAACTTCTATGATAAAAGAAAGATAACATTTGAAGCAAAACTTTAAAATGGCAGCCTAAATGAATAACAGTTAACATTCAATTGATTGGGATATAAGGGAAGGTCCAACGTTGATATTTTATAATCAGGTTAAATCACTGATAAGATAACAATGAATTAAGAAAGTCATTAAAGATTCCCCTTTTTCCATTGTTCTTAAAAAGAACAGGTTAAAAAATATAGGAAGCAGATATTTTTAGACATTTCAATATTAAGTTTTTCTCTGGCTCCTTCTCCCTCATACCAACCGAACTCTTAGATAAGTTCTGAGGATATTACAAAACAATGTACAAGTTTTGGCATTTCAGTTATAATTTTGGTCAGGGATGTCTTATAGACTGTTTCTAGGTGTCATTGTGTTTCTTTAAATAGTCCTTTCCAATGATATGTCACATTATAAGGTTTAAAAAATAAAGTTACCTCCTCAACCCTCTTTACAAAGTGAGGAACAATTTTTAACCACTATAAAAAGTCAACAAAATTATCAAAATATGTATGGTGTAGGTTCCCAGTAATGTCTCAAGGGGTTTACATTGAACTGTTAACATTTAGACAGATTGTCATACTCATCTTGAAATATACACAAACCACATGCAGATGTGCTTACACACCCCCACACACGCACACCACACGTACATACTAGCACGCACACACACACACACATATACATGCGCACATACACATACAATAAAGTAATACATTCAATAAAGGAATATAAATAATATTATGCTATATTTAAAGATTACCCAACATTCTTAGATTTACATTATAGTCATTTAAATATGTATGTTATATTTATTATTAACAATACATGCAATCAAAGAAGATGTTGTTATCTTGTTCTAATATTATTTATCTCTTTAAATTTTTACAAAGGTGCTCCAATTTTCTCAAATGACACCTCTACCGATTTCACTCTGCTACTTTCATAGATTGCTATCATTATTGCGTAGACTATGGGAAAGCGAATTACCCCATGAGACACCACATGTTCCTGTTTCTAAGTTTTATGATACATCAATTCAGTACTTCAATCTTGACAGGTTTGGCGGTGCTTGGACTCATTTAGTCAAAACACACAGAGAGTCTTTGATGAGAAGGTTAGGTGCAGATCATCAACTGATGAAAACAACTGAACAATCCATACAGACAGGTAATACATATTGGGTTCTTTTCCGTTATCCTGCCACACGGTTTAGCTCATTAGTGTTATTCTCTCACCAAATGTAATTTAGGTTAGGTTAGGTTAGGTTAGATTATAGTAAACACCATTTCATGATGTAACAGTAACATTTAATTTAAAAAAACAAGGTAAAATATACCACGAAGAAAAAATAGTAAAAAGATTGATTGTTTATACTGAATTAGTAAGATAGGCCAAAAGCTTGCAATATTCTGAAGTATAGCTTGGAAAGGGTGTTTTGTTGTTCTTTCTTCACATGAATTCTGATAGATAACGGATTAGTACATTTCTTTCAGCACCATAATTACATTGCATCTGGTTTTTAGATGTTTGCATCTGAGATTCTGAAAAATGATCCATGACATAATTTGAATGACAGTACAATGAACACAGTTTTCGTTTAAATTATGAATACCATTTTAGGAACTCATGAAAATGAGTAACTGGAAGATAATGGAAAAGAACAACTATTGTTTAGTTAATGGTTTAGCGAACAGTAAATAGGAATTTAAAATTGTACATATGATTTTTCTGTTTTGCATGTCCAACTGAGCAGGTAACAGCAATTTAGATATGAAAAGTTTTGTGTAATGTCCATCTCTTGACCACCAACTTGGAATGACTTATCAGTTAGTACAGTTGGACCTCCATATAACAAAATTGAAGGTTCCAAAGAAAAAGTTCGTGACAGAAATTTCATTATAAAAAAATTGTATTAAAAAAAAAAACTTTTTAAATATTTTTTTTTTACAGTTTAAAAAAACATAGAAATACTGCAGTATTTACCTTGTGTTATTTTTTGTATTAATTGTAAAAATAGTCGACTATCTTAGAAGCACCTGATTATTTCTTTGTAAAGTTTGCCGACTAACTACCGAATCGACTAATATTAGGGAGGGGATCGTGGGAACTAGTAAAAAAATCCTATTCTCCGGAAATGTACTTTCTGCAATTCTTGGAACTAGCTTACTTTTTTGTTTTCTATTGAAGAGTGCCTACAGACACACTCACACGTGCGGCTCGGCCTACCTGCCGCTAATGGTTCTTCTATGAATCACCAACTAGCCCTTGTGCTATAAAATCAAATTTTTCTAGATTTTAACTTTACCTAATTTTTCCTCTAATTACTGAACTCTAAATATTATTTCTCGCAAAATGAGTCCAAACACGGTACAATTGTGACAACTCTAACCGGTTTTAGTAAGTTTTAAAACTATAAAATAAATAAAACGGGTCCTTTATCAGTACACTAACTCGCTGATAGATACGGGTTCTTCTATATCGCCTCTCCTTGTCACCATTACATAAATTTTAATAATAAAAATTACTTTTTGGACATTTTAATTCGTTATATGGAAGATTTCCTTCGTTATATGGAAACATTTTTAAATGGAATTTCATTTGTCTTTTAAAAAAAATTCGTTACAGAGAAAATTCGTTATATAGAAGTTTGTTACATAGAGGTTCTACTGTACTTGCTCATAAATTGGTTTATGATCACTCTCAGTGAATTAATCTTATCTATACATCATCCATTCTTGAAACCAGCTTGTTCCTTCTTCAGTTTCCTCTCAACATCACAAATAAGGTAAAGAAAGGCACAGCATTGCAGGAGAGAAAAACACCTCTTAACATAGAAACAATTAAAAGACTGGTGAAAAACAAAACACAGGAATAATTTGCTGTAGAATCCAGCCTTGTATCTATCAGTAAACAGTTGAAAGACATCAGAGACACCTGGAACATAAACAAAAATAAATCTAAATCAAGCAGTAGCAAATTACAAACATTATCGGAACGTTTGTCTCACTGCACATCTCTACCATATCAAGACTTACAAATCTCACCACTGCAATCGTTGCGACTGGACGTAGTGTAATGAACAGAGATCATTTCCTTGTCTGCAAGCAATTAGACCATATTCACCAGGAGTTGGGGACCTTATCAAGGCTCTACGGGGATGCCAGAGGATGAATGGAATGAACCAGAAAAGACGACATATTTAAATTGATTTAGAATAATTGTTTGTGTCATGAGCTTATTAACAACAGATAACAAACTGTTGACTCTCCATTGTTATAGTTCTTCAAATCTTGCTTCTTTGGTTAACATACCATATCACCATTCTTTTTGCATGATTTTGTTTTGCCAAGCTTTTGTAAAAAAGTTGTATACAATATCAGTAGGTCAAAATTTATTTTGAACATCTTAGAAACAAAGAATTAAACTCCAGGTACTTTATTCCCCCCTTGTTTCTTGGGATGAAGATCACTCCTTCTCTCAGGGCTCACCTATAGTTAGTACAAGAAGTATGGTAATCATGAGGATTATTAGCTGGATCTACACCTCCCTCCATGTAATCTTGGGTTAAATACCTCTCTTTTTTATCTTTTAAGGTTTCTATTTTATGCTCTTTTCATCTTTTTTAAGGTAATGATGACTACGAGAGTTTTCACTGTAAAAAAAGAAGAAATTCTATACATCCTAAGTTTTTTGAGTATTCTCACATTCGAATACTTCATTAAAAGAACTAGAAACCTCTGTGAAATTTTCTCTTCACCTTGTCAATATATTCTCTTCATTTGTCATCTTTTCTTTTATAGGCCTATTTGCCATGAACTTTAGCATTTGTACAATTTTCTCTTTAGCATTTAAGGCATAAAAAATATATGCCATTGTCTCAAGGAAAACAAAATTGAGAATTTTTACAACATTGTAGAGCGAGTTGTCATTTATAAATGGCAGACATGAAAACTATCAAATTTTGTAACTACTAAGTTGCAGTTTTTTGTAAATAGATGACTTAGAAGAATTTTGAATATACAATAGCTTGATATTATAACAAACAAATGTTGGCACAAGTGAAGGAAGAAATAAATTCAAATAAGAAGAGGAAAGTGGAAATAGCTTGGAACATTTTGAGGCAGAACACAGAAGCTGTGTAGAGGAATGTGCTTAACTGGAAGTTACCGGGTTTGCGGAGGTCTGAAAACCTAGAATGATATAAAGAAAAACAGTAGAGAGGTCCTGGTGACTAATAAGGTCAGGTTTTGCTGCTTTGTAGCGTCCCTCTCCTCCGTTGTTGGAGTTATAAGGAAATACAATAGGATTTTAATGAAATTTATCTTTTAAATATCAAGTTAATTAGGTTATGTTTGTGAAGGCTTTATATTTGGGGGCTTATAGCATGTGAGTAATATTTTAGTAATGAATAGGTGTCATTTGAAATTCGCAATAGATCGGAAGTGTAATATTGACATATGGACAAATATTAATTGGCTATAGTTATTTCTGAAAATTGTTTATAGACGTGAGATTCTCAATATGGTGTAGTTACTTTCTTGGAAATTGTAAGAAGTAGTTACTTGTAGTTTGTTCATTGAAATTTAGTTCATTACTTACGTTTTCTATGATCTGTAACAAAAAGGTTGTTGCTTAAAAAAATACGCTTGTATATTTTCTGTCAGAGGATTTTAGTGTGATCATAAAGTATTTCCGCAGTGCTGGAGAATTTCAGATCATTCATTGTACACTTCCACTCCCGATCGAAATGTCTCTCGTTAGTAGTTTGTGTCTACATATGAGTGAATGTTAACGGCTATTAACTAAACTTGATAATTAGTAATTTAAATCTTATTTACATTACAAAAAGTATTCAAAATTTCCTCTTTTTTTGTCAATATACAAAGTTATTCTTCTTGTTTTATTTGCAAAAACACTTGTTAATATATCTTGTCATAAAGAAGCAGTTATTGTGTTTTGAGGTTTATAGTTTTAGGATGGTTTTGGTACACAACTCCTTTTGCTGCTCCCCAAAAGTAATAATCATGTGGTGTAAGGTGTACGGAGTGTTGTGGCCAAAGACTCTTTGAAATTATTAAGTCTCCAAAAATTTCATCCAAAAAAATAGCGCCGTTGATGATCGAGCTGTACAGTTACGCCATCTTGAAAATATCTATTAAGAACCTTGTTTTCATTAAGCTGGGCAATGAATGGGTACACTATTTCAGAGCTGTATTGTTTTAAAACGATTGTTTAAAAAAAATTGGACCATTAATTTGTTTTTGTTATTACTATCCAAAATCCAATTTTAAGTAGTGTTTCATGAACTGGATGCGGGTTATCTGTCGACCATAAACATATATTTTGCTTGTTTATGTAACCAGACAAGTGAAACCAAGCTTTGTTGATGAAAATGTTTCATCCGTCCGAAACACGTGTTCTATCCTCAGTTGTTAACATTGTAACAGAAGTAAGTTACACACAACACACAACCTCACCCATAGACTACTGATAACATTGTAAACGTATCAAATATATGTGGGAAAGAGTAAGATGAATGACCTGCAGTTCTCCAGTCAACCGTGAGAGACTTTACGATCATACTGCACAATTTTCTCTTCGAAAATTTGGTAACTTCTAAGCCTAATGTTGAATTTAAAGTTATTGTACTACTAACATTATTTTTGTTTAGATTCACGAACAGTACGAGTCTCAGCCAGGCAGAGGTTAAATGATGAAACTCCAACCAATGATGCCTCTAGTAATCCAATGGTAACAACATTTAGAATTGTTGGCATGAATGGAGTTCCTTTTAATATTGTTAATAGTTATACAATGCGTCCTATGGAATACAAAGCTGCATCTGCAGGACCAATTAAGAGTTCCGATTCATTGATGGAACTTATGGATGGATTGATAATGTTTTATCATATTGCGGCTCATAAACAATTACAAAACGTAAGGCATTTTAAATTGTGCAATTTGGTGATTATTTTCAAGGAATGTGAATGTAGAATCCAACGTGTGTTTCATTTCTCTCTCTCTCTCTCTCTCTCTCTCTCTCTCTCTCCTCATATGTGTTGTGTGTGTTGGGAAAGTACTGTGATGTTGAAATTTTTGTTTTTAAAATAATTAAGTTTGTAAATAATGAATTATTTTTAAATATATAACTCAAAGTCTATAAAATTGTCCAAAGTTTAGAAAGGTCTCTCCCCTCTCTCTTTCTTCGCTGTTGGTGTCAAGAGCAGAGTGCCGTCCCCAAAGCAGCCAAGATTCTACGTACTTTGAATGGTGGGTCATTCAACTTAAGAAAAAGTAGTGAAGAGACAGTTTTTGAATAAAGATACTCCACCATCAGTAATGATTAAATTCATTTGGGAAAACCCTCTTTCACATTCACTGGAATTGTCTTGTTTGCAGTTGTCAATGGAAGCAATTTTTCGGGATACTTTGTTTTATTTTCACAATTTCCACCAAAGCTCTCACAATTATCAAAAACATAGTCACAACATGCTTTAAATATGTCCCGTTTGTTTAAATGAGGACTAACAGCCAGCGACTCAACATCTTTTTTCCCAAACGTATTGTCTTTAATGTCTTTGGACCAAATGCTGGTGTCAACTATACGGGCTAAGTTCCATCTCTCCCACTAAGGATTCTCTTTTCAATCGATGTACAACAACGTTGTCATAAAACACAACAGAATGAGGTCACTTTAGTTTTTCATAAATTTTGATTCCCATAAATCTTTTGTTGTTGACAGATGTCACAGCCTGCTCATAAAAAGTTCCCATCTTCCGACCAACAAATGTGTTAGCCAAAATCTGAAGTTTTCTTGTTAGCCCAAAATAACTATTATATCTCGGTTTTGCAATTCTTCACTAACTTCTGTAAGTTCTTGAAGGGCATCACACATCAACGCCAAATTTAAAACGAAGCACGTAGATGTAGGTTTCCTGTGTAGGCTTTCATACTTGCATCTGTCCGAAGTATTACGAGTTTGATCTTTTTTAGCTGCTACAAAATGTTTTGCTAAAACCTTGTAGTTCTCCCCAACTGCTGTAACTGTACGAAAACTGGATGCTACCCATCTTGTTTCCAACACCAAGTTCGACTGCACACAAATGGAATTTTCGGCTGTTCTTGATTTGAGGCGTGGTATAAAACATAAAGTTTATCAATGAATTCTTTAATACAATTGATATTTGACATTTTCTTTAAAACACCACTTACACAAAGCTGAAGCCTGTAATTAAAGCAATGGCAAACAATAATAGATGGAAACTTGTCTTTTAAAAGAGCCCCAACTCCAAATTTGTGTCCAAGCATCACTGCTGCTCCGTTACATGCCACAGCAATTAATCTATTGTTTAGAACATTATCATCAAATTTGTGGCCTTCAAGGCATTGAATGACAGCATCAAAAATTCCAAGAGATGTCACTTTCGAGTTCAACAAGGTCCAAAAATAAATTTACAGGGCTAACCATATTTATTTTCCTTAGGCAAACTTTAATATACAAAATCAGAGTTTCAAAACACAAATGGATCTTTTTAACAAAATATTTAAGTATTTCTTTTATGATGATTATTATACAAGAAATCAAAGTCAATATCTCTAACCTATTATAAATTAAATAGTAGTACTAAACATAATAATATTAATTCTTCAACAAATTTTTATTTTAGTGTAAACCTAACTCTTTTTTACATACCTTACATGTCCGGTAGAATAAGGTTATATTTTGTAAAAGTGTTTATTTCATTTTTTGTTCCTAATAAAGCACTATTATTATTATTAATTTACATTATAACTTCTTAATTCTAGATTAGTGGAGTGAGAGACAACATGGAGAAATATATTACATCTTTGACTCAAACACAAGTAAAACTAAAGGACGCTAAGATGAGTCATCCGAGTTCTGTTGTTCACTTGAAGTATTCTCTACAGGTATAAACTTTACTGTTTAGAGAGTTCAGTTTTGTTGTTGAAATTATTAGGATTAAAAAGTAGTTTAAATTTATATTATTCAATACAACGTGTTCATAAAGTCATGGTGGGTTTTGGATAAATATATTTACAAAATTATACATTTATAAACATGAAACATGAATTAAATGAAAGAATAGTTTTTCTAGTTTACCCAAGTTCTATGTGGACCCCTTGGGTAGCTCTTGTAATCATTCAAATTCTTCCCCTTTACCTAGAACATCTGGAATTATTTTATTAGAGCTTTGTCTACTGTAATTAAATAATAGTTTATATGAACATTAATTAATTTATAAAACATTACATGCGCACATTTAAAACATTACTTTCAAGTAGCAAACAATTACAGACCACATCTACAAGATCATTAGATAAATAAATTTACAATGAACATTAAATGATAACTATAGATATTGCCTTGTTTCCGTCGTGTGATTTTGATCATATTTTTCATCGTCAGATACATAAAACATTACAATTAATTGTTCACATCATAACATACAACACACAATACACATTACATAACTTAATCAACTTTATTGTTTACATTGATGACCGACGGTACTTGATAGAATTCCATTTTAACAAATAAAACACAATTTTTCTTTTGTAAAATTGTATAATTTATTTGGTCTAGCCGACCATGGTTTCGCCAGTCTTGTAAGAGCATCGTCAATGCCGTAACTGGCGAAACCATGGTCGGCTAGACCAAATAAATTATAGAATTTTATAAAAGAAAAATTGTGTTTTATTTGGTAATCAACTTTATATTATACATGTAGTTGACTGAGTTTATCTAAAATCGAATGTAGGTTTCCTTTATCCGAAATCGTTATCACTGAATCATTTAGTGTGTTAGACTGGAACTCTAATTGGGCATTTAACAATTCGTTTTTGGTGTTTTTGAAAGCCTTATAAATCTTAAACTCTTCTAGAATCTTAATATATTTGCCTTTATAACAAATATGGATTGGTTTGAAATTTGCATTGAAATCGGTAAATTTACGGTTTCTGTTTAATAAATGAAGCATGTAATTTAATTTATTGCCGTTTATGTTTTTCTCCGGCAGATGTTGCTTAAATCATTTTAGAAACGGTCTTCCAGTTTGACCTATATAGAAGCTATTAAAATCATTAGCTATTGTTTTGCGTCATTAGCTTTTGCTTGTAAAGTCTGGGAACTTTTTTTTTTGTATGCTGTTGTTGGTGTTGAAGGCTATGATTACATTTATTTTTCGGAAGGTATTGCTTAGGATTTTAGGAAGAATATTTTAATCTGAGGATATATAAAATGTGTTTCTCCCTTTTTTTTTACAATGTTTGTTAGTTTTATGTTTTTTTAACTAGCTTGTCGATCACGGAACTTCTATAACCATTGGTTTGATGTTATTTAATTCTTACTGAAAATTGTTTGATTCAAGAGGTATTGTGACGGAAACAAGGTAATAGCGAATGTTATTGTCACTTGTGACTTGATATTATACAATGAGTTTAAAATTAAATGATAATGTTGAAGTTGCTGGTTTTGTATTGATTAACACTGTACGTAGGATTCACAATAAACCATTTAAGCAGTTTAAACTCAAAGGTCTTAAGCGATATTTCTGTTAACTTTAATGGCAGGTTGTTAAAAATCCATGATATATTTGTTTTGGGGTCTCTGAGTTGAAAATTGTGATATTGGACTAATGTCTCTCTGTCAACTTGCATCTGTCATTTGCTTTATATGTAGTGTTCTACAGACTAAATGGTTGGACCGATTTAAATCATCTATAGGCAAATTTTTAACATAACTCAGGATTTTTTTTGATAACTCAAAATTTGGAGGAAGCTACCATTAGAAAAAAGTACAAAATTATAATTTGATCAAAATTGACTTTTTGATCTAGTGTGGTTTCTAAGAACCGAAATAAAACATATTGATCACCGTAAAATAGCCATGGCGCTGTTATAAAAGATGTAATTCTTCGAAATCAGCTTTACCGATTTCGTTAAAATTTTAGGAAAATGTGAAGATTAATGACCAGTACCCATATGCAAAATTACAAATAAAAAATATTATGGTTCAGGAATAATTGTGAAAAACGAAATTTAAACTTGACCGCCTTCATTAATTAAAAGCTTGATTTACGGTGAGGATATTTTTATGACACATTCTATTTCCACTTTCACTTTTTGATCGACAACTACCAAACTGATGTTTTTGGTGATGATTAGATTAAATTAGTTTTAGGGAAGAGTGAACGAGAAAATTTGTGCAACGCTTTTGCACTATTTATTTGAGTTTTAAAAGTGAGATTCTGAATTAAATTATCAAACATTAAAAAAATGACAAATAATATTAATTTTTCATTAACTATGATCGTTATTTGACACAGAAAAAGTTTATTCCATTTGAGTCTTTGTTTTTATAGATTTTTCAAAAGAAAATAGAAGATCTCGCAAGGTATATGGCATGGATAAGAGCTGCCGTTTATACATCTACAAAACAAGCTGATCTTATTTGGTTGCTTCGAGCAATATTAACAACACTCCGCAAAGCTTCTAGAGAGGGTGAATTTTTCACCTTTGTCCCAGACTTTTATATTGATTCATTGGTTGAAGTCTCTACTGCTCTCAGAACTTATTTTGATCCCAATATACCTTTGGTGGAGCATGATGGTAAGCATTTGATTTATTTGATCTAAAAATTTGATTATTGTAAAGTATTTTAACATAAAAGAAGTTCTTCGGTTCAAAAGAAACATTTTGTCTTATGTAATTTAGTACCTATGGTAAGTTTGTGTAATCGTGTCTAATTTTTCAGGAAGCCTAATAACCTGACATCTTTTGACACATGTCAGCATCATTTAGAAATGTAAGCTTTCCACTATTTTCTGCCAGCCTTCTGTCTTTCTGTTCTTTGAATATAGAGTGCACTTGTTCCTATGATCTTGTGCAATGTTTTCATGACACAAAAAGTGTTAATGATAGGTCTAGAAATCGCCAGATTTCAGTCAATATGCTGATTTTACAGTGGGTTTTTAACGATTCTCCTGTGTTTTCCTGGTAAATCACTTTAATGTTCATCTAAACAGCATGTTACTCATGAGGCCTGGTTTTATTTAAATGGATATGTCAACAACACTTACATTTGGGCTGCTAATCCTCACACCATGCACGAGGTTCCATTTCACCTGGTGAAAATTGAAGTTTGGTGTGTCATACCCAGAAAGAGAATTGCTGGAGTGATTTTCTTAGATAACACGGTTAATTCCATTGTTTATACAAAATTCATACAACAATTTATAACTATGCTTCAAGCTAATAAATATTAATGTTGGTTTAAACAAGACGGAGTGACCTGTCACACTTCTAATGAAATAATGATGACGCTTCATGAGTTCTTTGTCGATCGATTAAGCTAAAAACATCTAAATCACAGTTGCTGGATCTGTCTCCCCCAAATTTTTTTCTGTGGGGTATCTTATGGACTCAATATATCGCAAAAAAACTTAGAACGCTGTAAAATTTATAAAACAACATAACCGTTGGTGTAAGGGGGATCCCATCCAATGTACTGAATCCCGTATTTCCAAACATGTACCATCGAGTAGATGTGTGCTTGTTACATTATTATTATTTTTCATTTAGAGTCCTGATATTAAGAATCGCTCTGTATAAAAGGGGAAACAAAAAAACCTTAAAATATAACAACTAGTGAATATAATATGAAGAAAATATGATTGAGGCTAAATAAAAAAAATTACATAAATTAAAAAATAATCCAACACTCATATGTAAAGCTACCAGACAATCCTATCAGCCTATTCAGTGTAGAAATAAAACCATTAGTTTCCGTTAATAAAAAACTTAATTGAAGTTTCGAAATAAAATTTCCTTTACTTTACGTATGGTTGAAAATTTTCCAGTTAAATCTCGGCAAGGAATGATCAAAAGATCATGTGTGACACTTTTGAAAGAGAGGACATAAAGGTGTTCGTCCCAATAAACCGTAGGTAACCACCTACGTAGGTATTATTTAGTTAACCATTGCGAGTTCTCTTTTTAACATTATGTTTGCCGTTCCTTATGTTATGAAACTTATGGTTTTCCTGATCTCGTTTGGCTTTATTCTTGGGTTCTTTTCTTAGATTAGTAGTTTTAGTTTTAGAGTTTCTGACATGGCCCTTTGCTACTAGGCTATGTTGGTGTTTGTTACTTTTCTTATGTTCTAGGTTTATCACTTGATAATGATGGTTGACTCATTAACTTGAAATGTTGTTTATCAGTTGTGTTTATACAAAAATAATGAACTGTATTAATAAAAAGAATCTATATTGCAGCGATTAATAATGATTTTAAACTGCAGTAATTTTGTTTTATTCAGCTCATGCAGAACTTATGATACAAGTGGCTGACTTCTTAGCGGTGCATTTTGCAGATCCTAGAATTGTAAACCCGGCAGCCAAAGACACTTTGGTTCAAGCTTTAGCTGGATTTGTAACAACATCTGGCACTCTTAAATGTCTTGAAAGTATAGGACAAGCAAGGTAAGCCTTTTGTTGGAAATGTTGTTGTTGTAGCAACAATATTAATCCAATTAAATCATTCAACTTATTCTATACCATTTTAATCTATGGTTACAAATCAAGTTTTCAACCTTTTAGAGAAATGTTTTAATAAAATTGATCACCCTTCTTGGTCTGTTTCCATTTATATATTTGTGTACTGCGGGTTCCATAGTTTCCCGAATAAAAGGCTAGTCGTACAGTCTTTTCTGAAACTTTCAATTGTGGTTCCTGTAAGTTCCAGTGTGCATTCAGGACCAAACTAATGCGGTTGAGTTTACAAGCAGTGAACATTAGTATCATTTCCACCCAAAATGATTCTTTAAGAGCATTTTGGGAAGGGTCCAATGACACTGGGATAGTTTATATATATGTTCCATGGGAATTTTGGAATCATTAAGTTTGAAAATTTGAAACTTAGGTCAAAATGTGGTCTACCGCATTTCACAATGATGATGTTATCCTTCTCTTATTTGTGTGAACCTCATTTGTGATTTTAAGTTTAAGATAGTGGCTGTGTTCGGAGTTACATGGTAAGAAATAGATGTCCCCACATCTGGATAAGCCTGCACCTTTATTTAAGTCAAATTTAGGTTAGTTAATACTATTCAACCCAAATAATTAACTGTCTTCCTACTCAATAAATACCACAGCAAGTATTACAATCAGGATGTTGGCAATTATAACTGTTAGTAACTGTCTATTTCTTTCTGTGACGGAACCCACGCTGTTGGGCCGGCGATCCTGTGTCCGGCTCCTTCGCTTGGGCGTCCGATCTTTGTCAGGATGGTTTGGTGGCGGATGGGTGCTTCAAAGATGCAACAGGTAGTTGTAGTTCAAGGTGTTTATTGAACAAAATATCTCTGCTGGCTATCCTAAAACTATATACTACGGCAAGGCAAAAGTTAGTCTAACATTCCCCCCTTTTATGAGTCTCACACCGGACGCTGTTACTTCCAGACTGCCAGTTTCCCGGCTTGCATCCAGCGTCCCCCCCTCGTACTCCAGACCTCCTGCGTCAGCAATCTATGAACCATGCATCTCTTACCAATTTAGTTCTATTAGGTTATTATTTATTATTATTAATTATTATTTATTACAAGGTGGAGGATACTTGCCACATTTCTAAACCTAAACTGATGGCTTGACTAGACCTAGGCATAGACAAGACAATAGACCTTTTGACTTTAGACAAAGACAGAACAGACAGACTCAACAAAGCCTAGTTGTAACTATTCAAATTGATTTCTCAATGAATCAATACAAATTTACAACATTATTTGTTAAGTTATTTTGATAGGAATTTTTGGTATTTTACTTATCATCATTGATTGGGAGTCATGCAGTGTGCAATAATCCTAACTTTTGAAATTTATTGAGAATAAGTTTAAACAAATTATATATATATGTACACACACAAAACATTGAAGTGTATAGATATTTCCATTGTCACAATTTTTGTCACTTTTTATTATAAGCTAATTCTGTACTCGGATTAAATTCTTTGTTAAACCTGATTTGTATTTTTTCACAGGTAGGTAGTATAGGAAAAGTTATAGTAAAAAAAATATATTGTTTGATGGTTTTATGAAAATATCTGTTTTGAAGTTCTCGATGCCCCAAAAAGGATTTTTGGAATAATATCTTTCCCTGTTCAGATAGAAGCTCAAACGAATGCTTCAATTGTGATCACATTTTATATGTGTTATAAGTTTCTATATCATTATGTTTTTTAATCTATAATTCAAAATTAGAGGTTAGCTGGCATAAGATACAAAATTGAAATTTTGATTTTGTAAAACTAGTTTTAATTATTTTGCTGTAATGCAAGATCTAAGGACTTAAGGAAAATTTATTGGTGATAATCTCTCTAAAAATCCTGGTTCGTGAGTTATTGGACAACAAAAATCGTACATGAGTAATTTTTCAAAATTGGTCTTACTAATTTTATTTTATTAGAATATTGGTTAAGTGTAAAGATTAATGCTGCAAATCAGTGTGCTAAATTATAAGTAAAAAATCACATAAGTGAACCTTCAGTCTCGTCACTAAAAACTTGAATATGAACAAATGCAATTTACACTTTGGTCGAGTTTATGCCACAAACAATACAAGCTGAGGCTCTATTAATATTAAAATTTAATTCCTTGGTGCAACAGCTTGTGAAGAGCCTAGGCCTGCTATATCGCTTTTCAGTCGGGTAGTGTGTGGTTAGCATATTGAAATTCCCATCACCATTATTCTAGTCTTTTCAACCAGAGGTTGCTACTAATTGTAGCTTTCCATTTTGAGTCTCAAAAAGTATATTTTACAAAATGTCTGCCTGCATAATTGTCTTTAAGAGTCCAAAAAGTAAAACCATTTTTTTTAAAGTTGGTATATGATTAAAGTTTGTGTATGTACAAAAGTCAAGGTTCATTTGATATTTACTAAAACAGCTCTCGAGGGCTCACTTATAGAGTACAGGATTGTCAATTCTGAGGGACTCTAGCTGGATCTACATCTAGTTTCATGTGGTTTTGAGATAGATTTCTCTCTTTCATCTTTCACATCAGATCTTTCTTGACCAACTCTTGTTCTCTTCTAACCCTGAGAATACTGTTAAAGTATTCAAAGGCTAGGGATTATATTTTTTAAAGAAGGTGATGATAATTAAGAGGTTTATCGCTTTTAAACAAGGAAAAAAAATCCTAAAACATTTTTGTAGCATTGGCCAGTGCTGCAGCTTTATTTTATAATATGGTAAAATATTTATAATTGCAAAGAGTATTTAAATTACTTAAGTTAGATTTTTATATGATATGTATAATTTATATTGTGACTTATCAGTAATAAATTTGATACAATATATTTCTTATTAATTTTAGAATTTATACTTTCTTAGTCCATTACAAATAAAACTCTACTTTTCTACATAATCAACACATCGATTCAGACATTTATTATATCGAGTACAAAGTTTTTCAACTCCTTCATTAAAAAAAGTACACCCCACTTCTGACAACCATGCTCTTACTGTATTTTTTACATCGTTCACTATCATTTCTGAATCGTTGTTTGGTAAGAGCTTCGTTCATTGGACTGAACTTGTTGAAATCACAAGGAGCAAGATCTGGACTATACAGTGGATGTCCCACTTTCCGATTTGAACTTCTGTCTTATGAGGCCACTTGTGACATGAGCAGAATGAAGAGTTGCATTGAGAAGCACAACACCTTTTGACAGTTTTTCTTGGTGGCGGTCTTTAATTGCCTTTCTTAGTCTGTTCAAGATTTCACAGTAAGCTGCTGCATTAATCGTTGTTTCCCTTCGCGTGAACTCAGTACGGACTATACCGTAATTGTCAAAAAAAGAGTCAACATCACTTTCCCTGCTGATTAAACCTGTCGAAATTTTTATGGAGGGGGAGGTTGAGCATGTCTCTATCCGTATGAACTTAGCTTTGATTCAGAAGTGAAAAGATGGACCCAGTCACAATTCTGTCCAAAAATTCATTGCCTTCACTGTCGCAACGAAGCAAGATATGCAGTGTCGATTGAAAACTCTTCTCTTTGTGTTCTGCAGTGAGTAAGCGAGGCACTCAGTGAGTGCACACTTTACAAAATTGCAGATGCTCAAAGACGATACTATTCACACGTCCATGAGAGATATTCATCTCAGTTGCGATTTCGTCCTCCGTGATTCTTCTGTTTGCAAGAATTAATTGTCGAACACATTGAACATTGCCATCCGTGACCAAAGTCGATAGCCTTCCTTACCTACACTCATCCTCAATTTCACTATGGCCATTTTCAAAAAACTCGCACCGTTTTGCAATGGCCTGGCTAGAAATTTTTTTTACCGAAAACATCACTTTTACCAAAACTACCAATGAATTTCAGCAGGTCTACACTTTTTATTTAGTCCATAGAAAATTAGTAACAGCACAGATTTCCAATTTGAATGCAACTTCCAAGTGACACGATATTATTATTCGTATTTGTCTACAATGGAATTATAAAAAAATTACAGCTGATTTTTCAAAAGTTTAAAAAATGTTACCAACAACTGTGATTAAAATATAGCTTTAACGAAGAGCAATACAGATATATGCAACATACTTTTTGACTGCCCCTCGTATTTATTGTAAAATAAATGTAGTTTTAGGCTAAACAACAATGAATACTAAATTAATATTTATGTTTCAGTCAAGTTAAAATGGTTAATGATCTATTAAGACCTTACGACAACCGACCATGGGGACAAAGTAACTGGATATTATTAAGAATGTGGCAAGGCTGTGGCTTTGCATTCCGTTATCAAAAGTCACCTCATTACAGCAATCAGTTGGGGCCGAAGCTGCTCTATGACTATTCTCTTCTTATTCAACAAACATTCAGTAAGGCAATGATTACTGTTATAGTAAATCAAAGGTAGTGTAATTCTAATTCAACGGATATCCAGATAATATATTCTGTTTCTATATATTTATTGAACACAATCACACGATTGTAAAATTATATCAATACAATTTTTATAGATTGATTGTAGATTTTTTTATACAATTTTCAACATCACTTCTTTACGAAGTCAACTTAACCGATTCAAAATATTAAAAACAAGTCTATATTATAATAGTATAACAATATACAAAGTGGTTTTAAAGTCTCTTCCCTCCCCTATTTTTTTGCAAAAGTTATATATCAGATTGTTTTTTAACCAATACCATCTCTACCACTAACTTTTTAAGTGTTTTGAAATTTTATGAGATCACTCTGTTTTCAAGGTGTAGGAGTCAGTTTCAAAAAACTTAATGCAAAGGTGATCATGTGACATAGTGTTGTTGGATCAAAACTGAAAAAGGGTTTTACTGTTTTCAAGATATCAGTAGGTTTAGGTTAGGTTTGATTAGGATATCTCAAAAATGCTAAAACCTTTTTCAGTTTTGCTGTAACACTCTTTCTAGAAAAATAAGGTGTAAACAAATGTCGGATGACTGCCTTCTCACCATAACTTTTAAGTTGACTCTTAAATATTAAATCTACTGAAATCTCGAAAATAGTAAAACCTTTTCCAGTTTTGATTCAACCACTGTTTTCAGGAAAAACAGTTATAAAACATATATAATAAATACAAAATAAAGGAAATGCAAAAATGAAGCAACACTTGGAAGAGGTCTATGTTCATTGCTATCGGACAATTTTTACCTAAAGCACTGAAATAGTCAAACTCAGGAGGCTTTTCAAAAATAATTGATACGTCTAAAAATAAAATAAATTCAAAAATAAAGTTTATAAACGTAATATAAAGTGTTCAATATTCTCCTGTAAAAAGAGCCAGTTTTTTAAAGATTCTAGAAAAATTCATCAATTTTCCTTTCTGTTTTATATTTAGGTTATAAATTGAATATTCTGCGGCTGTGAAAAGGTAATGTTTGTAAAAAGTATTGAAAAGTTTCGGTACTGTAACATCCTCTGTATTACACAGTTCTGTTCTGTAGATCACATATGCAGTTCTTTTCCCACTTTGAATAACAAATAATTTTTAAACTTTTAACACAAACAGTATATCTAAGAGGTAAAATTTTTAATTTCAGGAAAAGTGGTTTTGTGTGTTCAAATTGTTTTAAAATTTTTCATTGTAGAATCTAAATTGATTTTCATGTATTCCAACATTTGAAATACTTTTTTGCTCACCAGTGGTTCCACAAAGACAATGAGGTTAAACAAGCTGTAAAAAATTATTATTATAATCTGTATTTAATCTAGAACATACATAATTAATTTGAATACATTCTTCTGTCACTCTTATCATTGTCTTAAAGTTTGCTGATGTGTTTGGGATGAATTCTATTTTCAAAAACAGTTTATGCATGACTTCATCACGTAAAAGAGTTGTTGTTGTCCAATGGCTTTCTCTGGCTCACGCCATCTTTAATCTTGCTTCCCAGTAGAGACCAGGGAGGTCTTTTTCCCTCTGCTTCTCTTTATCCAGCTTTCTGCAGACCAAGAGATGGTCCTTGTTCATGCCGGTGTCCGGGCTTTCACACAATCTGCAGTTGTCATAATCCAAAATCTTCATCCTCTTCAGGTGTTCATTCAGGCAGTCGTGTCCAGTTGTAAGTCGAAAAATTGTGACAGATGTCCTCTTCTGCAAGTCCTTGACTTTCTCATACAAGTCGAATACATCTTCATAGGACTTGTTCCTTATGTCCTCTTTGACCTTATTGGTGAACTCAAAATGAGATGCTCGTTTCAGTTCGCCAATCCTTGCTTCCAAGGTGTGTACTCTTCTTGGTTTCTGTATTATGCGAGTTCCTCGCTTGGCCAGCTCATCTGCTTGCTCATTGCCTTGTATGCCTACATGTGATGGGATCCACTGCAGAACTATTTTCTTGGTAATATGCTTGACTATTTTATACTTCTTTTGGATTGATTCAGTCAAGGAACTTGTTGGTGTATTTCCAGCAATTGCTTGCACCGCTGACTTAGAATCAACCAAAATCACAGTGTTGTAAAAGAGTAGTAAAGAAACTCTAAACGATTCTAGGATGGTATGTTTAGCAGTCTCTTCAGATCACTATTGATAATTATCTATTAAAACTCTATAATCCGGAGTGTTAGCAGATGTTTCCTGAAGTGACCATGTCCAGTGAGTAGTGCCATAACTTGTTTAAGCCCTTAGAGTACTTAATGTTGCCTCTAACTAACAGCAAACAAGAAAGAAATTATTCTATATATCAAATGGTGGAAAACAATAGTGAAAGTAAAGAGATAATAAGTCAATAGTGCAAGAAATGTCATAGAAAGTGGTAAAGATTGTAGGAATTTTGGCTGAAATAAGTGTGTTAGGTCTAAAGAGAATTACTTTGAAGGAGACTATGGTACCGTTGTTCTAATGACAGATAATATTTAACAGCTGCATATTTTCCAGATAGGCCTTGTATAACAATTTATGATATTTGTTTAGCTTATTGGACTAGTTTAAATATTAAATTACCTTGTTATTCTGATCACAGTCCATTTGATTGTTGCTTATTATCCTGTTCATTTTAACTAGAATAAGTCTGTGTGCACACATGTAACTATGAGTATTTATTCATATATTTTATAACTTTGATTTGTGTTTTAATGTAATTCAGTAAGTCAACACACACTATAGTGCTAAAATTTAGTACCTGTTTGAAAATACCTGAAGTGAAATAGACGAAATGGCCATCGCATGCAAATAAGCAATAATAAAAACGTACTTTGAGCAGAATATCAAGGTGTTTTTAACAATTTTATCTTGAATTTTATTAGTCTTATCATATTTCTCAAAAAATATTTCTATCGATTTTTACTAAATATAAGTAAAATAAGATGGTTAATGACCATAAATTTAAAGAAACTGGTAGGTAACAAAGAACCATTTGTTGATTGCATTAATTTTTAAAGTCTTAAAATGTTGGTTTGGATCCATTAGTTAACTCAAATACTTATACTCAACCTAACTAAACTTACATTAATTTGGAGGCCGATAAGTTACAATGGATTTCAATATCTCATCGAATTAAATGGAATCTTTAGGTATATTTTTCCTCCACATAAATTTGCACAAATAACTGTCTTAATAGATTTGATTGAGTGCCAAAGTTATGCCTGTTTGTTGTTTTAGCATTTCTCTAAAATAACAATTCATTGGAATAAATTGACCACCATCAGTTGTGGTTCATATAAGATATTTGTAACAAGGTAAACATATTTGTATACATTTGACTACAATATAACCAATTTACAATGCAATAAATCAAATTTTTTGTTGTTTGTAATAACTCAAGATTAGCTCACACCAATCTATATCTCAATAGAAACTTTGCAGTTCCTTTCTATTTTGTTTTCTTGTTAGATTTTTTACACACCAGGAGATGGTCATGTATACATTATTCAACGTAATAACATTTCAATATTGTTGTCAACTAATGGATCCTGACTTAAAAGGTTTGTTACATATTTATAAATTTTAAACTAGCAGTAACTAGAACTACTTTGCTACTAAATGTGTTCTGTTTTAGAGCCTTGTCCATCGGAAATCTATCAAAACCTTGTGGGAAAAATCCTGTTAAATGATGAACAGATTTCCTCAGCCTTCATAAATTCTGTGCTAAACCAACTGAACTGGTCTTTTTCAGAGGTTATTGGCATGTTGCAAGAGGTTTGTATATTGTATTAATATATTTTTTTTCAATAATGTTTTTTAGTTTCCTGTATTAATCAATATAGAGATGATTACAAAGAAAATTAAGAATTTGTATTCACTTTATAAATTATAAAGAAAAATGTAAGTTAATTTTGCGCCACTCTTCAGTTCACAATATTTGTATTATGCTCAACAAAGTTTGGTTTGAATGTACAGTAAGAAGCATAATATATGCAAAGTCGTTCTATTAAAGCAGCGGTCACCAAACAAGTTATTAAGGACACATTTTTAAAAACAAGTTTACGAGTGCCATCTTAGTTTTTACCTAGCTTTGTCAAGCAGACCAAACTTTACACAGGTTTAGTGAATCTTGTAATTGCACTAACACAACCCAGGTTGAGGCAACTAATCCCTGACAGGCCTTATATATATATATATATATATATATATATATATATATATATATATATATATATATATATATATATATATATATATATATGTGTGTGTGTGTTTGTGTGTGTGTTTAATATATACAGTATAGAACTCCAATTATCCGGATTCCAATTATCCGGATCGCCAATTATCCGGATCAGATTGAGAAAAATTTAAAAATCGGGTTTTTAAAGGCACATCGCCCTGCGAGCAATGAATATGCAGGATTCGTGCGCAGTAGTTGACTGCGAACATAGTATAGCGATAGCCGAGGGCATGGGGGGGAGGGAGAGTGATGACTCACACTGCCTCGCCACCCTGCTACTATCACTCACTACAGTCTATTAATAGTCAGTCGGCCAGTGCTTCTTCAACCTGCCGGGTGAATTGATATGTTGACTTTTTCGTTTTCCTTACTGTTTTGATTAACGTGTGCAGTACTACGATGAGTTCTAAGAGGAAATGTGTGGTGTTATCGTTGACCGATAAAATCTAAATTATCGATTAGTTGGACAAAGGTGTCTCAGGTAAACATTTAGCCGAGGTGTACAAAGTGGAAACATCAACAATATCGGACATTAAAAAAAAAAATTGTTTTTTCATAATAAATACCGTAAATGTTCTCTATTGTGTTTTGTTTACATTTTTTCCCTAAAAACAGCATTTTTTGGAGAAAAATCCAATTACTGTATCCGGATTTTTGATTATCCGGATCGGGTCTGGTCCCAATTAATCCGGATAATTAGAGTTCTACTGTATATATTAAACAACTCTCTTTACTTATATTGGTGTTCATGGTAAATCAACTTGCTATTTACACCAATGTTTAAACTAGGTTTGAATGTAATACAATTCAAATGAAAAATCATTTGCTCTATCTAGTTGGTTCTGCTGAGCCTCAAAACTCTACACATTTAAAAATGTCTATTCACTACTCTTGAGTTTGTAAATTGGTCTCATCTGATGATAGCTAGGTTAGGTTTTCTGTTTAATACTTTTTTCGCTCTAAAAAACGCTCAGAAAACGCTCTAAACCTCTTCCATTAAATATAATTTCTGATTCTAATTATCGTACACAATTATACATTAATCTATGAATTGAACTTTCTCTATTTATAACAGCACTTCTGAATTTTAATGATTTATTTTTCAAATATGCTTATTTTCATTCATACAGATTCAAAACTTATCATCTCGTCCAGAACGAGTATTTATTGAAGCACATCAGTTGAAAGTGTGTGCCACTTGTTTTGATTTTACCCTGGGACTCCTTCGAGTTCTTGAAATGGTTGTTTGTGTCTGCAAGCCAGTATTCACTGATTTCACCCGGCTAAATTCAGAAAACCTCTTAGATAGGTTATGTCAGGTAAGTAATATGCATTTTACTTAAATGCTGATTTTGAGATATTTGAATATTTACGATGCTGAACTTTTCATTTTACTTTTTTAAAGCAGGGACACTTCAAAGGTAAACATTTTTTGAGAGATGGTGAATAATATTTTCCCCCAATATTTTATAAAAATTGTTTGAAACAATTATGAGAAAATTCTGAATTGATTTTTGGTCTTAACAAAGGAGAACCCCTTCTTAATAAAACTTTGTAGTAAGAAAATAAATCATTAATTTAGATTTTGGAAAGATTTTATTTTGACACATTTTTTAGGCACTTGGCATCTGTCCATCTCTCTGCTGTTTATTTTTTTAAACTATTGAACCTATTTTACTGAAACTTAACATTTATTCCTAAGGTCAATGACACAAGACACAACTCAATTAATTTGAAAGTTAAAAAAAAAAATTCCTTCAATCTGTATCAAAATGATCACTGCTTAAAATGTTTTTGAATTTTTTTTTTTACTGTAGATCTTGCGAATAGTTGATTTATTGTCATTGTTATTGTTATGTCCAATATTTTGTTATATCATCTATAAAATAAGTTATTGAGATTTCACTAATAAGACCATATAACCTATTAATTAGACAAAAATAATTAGTAAATTTTTAATATTCATTGCTTTTAGTCCTTCATTTCGAAAAAAGGTCAGTTGTGTCATAATTTTATAGGAATGTTATATTTGTCATCAAATCCTCTTTCAAATATGGTTATGTCAAATTTTATTGAATCCTAACTTTAAAATACACTAAAAAAAAACTACACTGAACTTCTAGTAGAAAAATTGATCTCTTTGGGTGCAGAATAATGCCAATTTTATACTGCTACATTGTAGTAGTGCTTAAAAATATAAATTTCAATAACACGTATAATATAAATGGATTTATTTGGAGTAACTATTCAGTTTAATTCTTTTGTATTCTGTTTCAGTTACTTTGCCAAATTTTGTTACGTGTATCTTCAGTAACAGGATGTTTCTATCATGTGGTTTCTTTAGAAGTACCTGATTTGGAAACAATCGATCCTTTCCCCATCCTTGCTGCTGTATTGGGTATTTTGTTAGCACTTATGGAAGGAGACAAGTCTCTGGAAGCTACAAGTAAGAGTTTCATAATTTGTCTACAATAGTAGGACATTTCATGGATTATAGAGATCGTGTTGTAAGTTTTAGAAAGAATAATATCTTTTTGGTTACTTAACATTCATACTTTATGCCAAAGACAAATAAATATGACAAATAATTGTTAATTCTAATTTGTAATGAGTCTTTTTAGATAAACCAAATACGTGGAGTATATTTAGATAAACAGGAATTTGTATGCTCTGCTCTTTTAAAGGTAACCTTGACTCATTGGACAAACAAGTAGATGTATGAACTAGTCATAAGTTGTGCCAGTTTCTCTTTAAATCATTCCTGTAAGTTGGAATGACAAGAGGTATACAGTGGTGTTTCACAGTGAATTATTAGATTTTTGACAAATGAAGCTGTCATTCCGGATATATTCGAGACTTAATATTCAGTTTGGAGATATCCACTCTCTAGACGACTGGAGTCCGGCAAGGAGATTCTATGTCTAGAGTGTTATTTAATTTGGTACTTCATGTAGTAATGAAAGAACTGAATTAAAAGGGACGATAGTAAACAAAACAGCAGAGATAAATTATGTACATGAAAATAACAACGTTTTAAGATACATGAAGAATATGAGACTTCATAGTTTGCAAACATCCATAAGCTTGGAAGCCAGTTTGAACACGAATAAACAAGCATTCAGATGTCGTCTTGCTCTCTTTGAACAAACCTATTCAGATCTACATGTGGAGGAGAGCCCAGTTGTTAATTGTGTGTCACCATGGTTATTGAAGCCTCCCGGCATAATTACAGACTTGGGACAAATAACAAAACAAAACCATCCCTCTACTTTGCGACAGGTGGCTCTGGAAATGATTCGTACACAATACGCACAGTTTCTACATGTTTATACTGAGAGCTCCCTAAACCAGGACAACTAAGACTCAGAGTCTGGCACATGTATTCTGGAGTTGGGCATGAAGCTACACACATCCTCTATGGCTTCATCCAGCACTGAAACTGAATTGCTAGTACTGAATTGCTGAATTCTTAGCCTTACAGCACTGTAAATAACTTAACACAGGTAGGATATGGATATTCATGAATTCGAAATCAGAGCTTCATGCAATAGAAAAATATAAACTATCATCATATTTTGGTGTCATCAAGATAATACAAAAACTGCAAATAACACCTAACACCAATATTATGCAATGGGTACCAGGTTACTGTGGTCTACCAGGGAAGGAGAGATGTGATAGAGTTGCAAAAGAAGCAGCAAGACTTCAAGCCAAGCCTAGTCTTCATTTTACCACTGCCTTCCTAACGTTGAAAACCAAGAGCAGATGCAATGGGAAATGGCTGAGGGCGTGGAAGAACAGCCATACAAAGATACTGAATACCTTCAGAATTTATGTTGGGCTCAGCAGAGAACAACAAACTTTTGCTGTGCAAGTGAGAATTAGTCATATATTTACAGAGGACTATCTACATTGCTACAACCTCTCAGACTCCCAGATGTATATAGATCCTGTAAGTGAGAAGTAAAGACTCTACAACACATCCTACTCTACTGTAATGAGGGAGACAAAAATTTAAGAACAAGCCTGAAGACCAAGATTAGAGACTTACAAACACACCATCAGGCATTCCAGACAATCACATGAAACAAAACTTTGCTTTGTGCTGCAGCTAGATTGTATAGATGCATTGTGTTATTGGGATCATTTGAGGCTGGTGTCACGTAACAAGACGTAAGAAATATGATAGTACATTAATCCAAATATGGATATGCCTATGATGATGACATCATATTGGTTGCACAAAACATAGATTCCTTGAAAGGAATTGTCAAGACCTTTGAAGAGAAGAGTTAAATGATGAGGGTTAAAATAAATGGGGAAAAACTACATGAAGATATCAGCATTGGAATTCAGGAGATATGATGAAAGTATAAATATTGGGGGAAAACCTTTGGGTACGTGAGGTGATTCAGTTACCTGTGTGTAGTCTTCTGAACTGTGAGAACACGGTCACAGTAGAAATTAATGAAAGGATCATGGCTGAGAACACAGCTTATTTTAACTATTCTATAGAAATTTGAAAGTAAAACTGTAGAGGACCTTTATTCGACCAGTTGTGGCTTATGAATTGGAAACATAGATCATGACAGTTGCTGATGAGAATAGTTTACATATATTTTGGATAAAAATTCTGAGAAGGATGTTTGGCCTTTTAAAAGGTGAAGAAAGATGGAGAGTAAGAACAAACAATGAAACTGAAGATATATTCTAGGGGAAGTCGTAATGAGGTTTGTAAAGTCCCGGCAAATTAAAAATCAGAGAATTTTCATCACAGAAATCACTGAGAAACTTGAAGTATAAATGGACAGGTTACATCTGAGCTGTGAGCTGCGCGTGGAGGGGAGGTACAAGTTTTAGTTCAAGGCCACGTGGGGACAGAGGAATTGTGGGGAAACAGTCAGCGCCGGCTACTGTCCACGATCCAGCTGTCTTGCAGACATCGCTGTTAGTACCAACACCCGATACAGACTGAGGTGGCCGCTTCCACCACCACCTCACTGCCGCCTAGACCACGTTTAGACCCAATGCGCACCCAAACTCCACAGCTCAGATGAAACCTGTCCATTTGTAAGTATTGGTATTGTGGAAACATTAGTTAAAGATCATCGTAAATTTTGTCAGGTGGATTCCCTACCTTTTAAAGTCGAACACAAAGAAAAGTGATGGATTCCAATTACACAATTTCTGCAGTGTTATGGAAAGGATGGAGACAAGATTTTAAAATCTATAGCTACTTGTGATGAAATATTTGTACACTAATTAACTCCGGAGTCAAAATGAATAAGCGTGCAATGGCAACACAGCTCACCTCCATTATGAAAAGCCTAAACTCTGTTTTCATTTGGAAAAATCATGGACACTTTCTTTTGACATCCAGAAGAAATTCTATACCTCGATTTCCCCACAGAATAGAACTATCACTGTTCAGTACTTTTGTATAAAAGAGAAAGTGAAGTCAGCAATTCGTCCCATGAGGAGCGTTTCATAATATTCAGTTTGTTTCCTCTCACACTGCCGTTTTGATAATGAAAACATTCTGGAGGCTCAATTGTCGACTGTCCAATCTCCTTATAGTCCAGATTTATCACTTTCAGATTTTTAACTTTTCGGCCCACTTAAAGAATTTTTAGAAATAAATAAATTCATCTCTAATGAGGAGATTAATGGTGTGGAAGAATGGGTCAACATGCAGTCTCAAGACTTCTATTTTACTGAAATTAAGAAACTTCTTAAGTGCTGGAATAAGTATATTGCAGGGGACTATATAGATAAATAGTGTGTAAGTCCGTATATAATTTAATAATACAAATGTTATTGTATTTCATAAATAAAGTTTAGTTGATAAATTCTTGTTTATATGTGAATTCCCCTGGTTTAAAACAAATAAATGGGTAGATATTTATAGTGTCTATAACCATAAAGTCATTTATAAAAGTTATAATAAATGACTTTATGGGTTTGGATTAATTTAGTGAAATATATCATTATTTTGCACTCTTTGAGTAGCAAGAATGCTGAAAATAACAGTATGTCACTAGAAAAATTAAATAAAGACAGAATGATTTATTAAATAGTCTTGAAGTTATTACTTCAAAAATAAAAATGTTAGAAAAAATCTAGCGTTAAATTCAGCTTGAAAATGGTAAATAATTTACGCCTAAATAGTGTAAATATTAAATTAATTATCAATTTTGTGTGTTTTACACAGATAAGAACGAGTTGTCTCCAGTTGTAAAAGCTCTGCTGTCTGAACCAGCGTTTCAGATCAAATCCTTAGAATATGTCTTGGGAGAAGATGACATGGCAGCCAAGAATTTAAAAGGAAAAAAACAGTTTTCATTTTCTCTGTGTAAGTTTATAGGGGATATTCATGGAAAATTTTTTAAATTCCACTATAATTTTCCAACATAGGTTCATAGGTAAACAGAAAACAAAATTATGTTTTCTGCAAGACATTATTTGTGTTTGTTACTTTTGAAAATTAATTTTCTTGTACACATACATGGTTTCCTAAATTGGCTTAGATCATTAAACTTATAATTAAAACAAGTTTAAAATCAACTATTGTTTTTTATATATTACTCTTGATTTTTAAAATTACATATTTGTTCAAAAAATTTAAATAATATTTAATCAAAATATATCAAGCTAATTGTAAACATGTTTTATTATTTATCAGGTATTTAGAGTTATTAAAGATTATTTTAAATGTCAATAACATTTAAGAGCATGCATTTCTTCTAATTTTTGATAATTATGACTCTCAAGACTGTAAAATACTGTTTATTTTTTTTATAAAGTAAATATTGTTTACTGTTTAAAAATATGTACGAGAGGTTTTTTAGAAAGTAAAGAACGGTTTAGCATAATTAACTCTTCCCACGCAGCAAACGGGTATAGCCGCAATGGTAGACTTTGACCCAAACGCGGATGACGATTAAAGTCGCAATAATATATTTTAGCCTATGGTTAGTTAATTAGTTCAGCAAAGTTCCGGTAGAATGCAGAGGCATGTCCGCTGTCTATTCAGGAATAGAAAAACGTTTTGTTGAAAGTTCTACGCCTCGAGGCAGTGGAGGGGGACGCTATTTTGTCTAGAATTGCCCGGCGGCGCACGGATTCTATAGCTTCTGCAGAGCTGATAACGTCTATACTCGCAGTCTCATTAGTCTGATAGGCGACGACCTCCGTGTTTGCATTTGAGCATTGTTTTGAAGAAGTATTGTTTTTTTAACATTTTTTTGTTATTTTTGTAAATTGGAACTATTATTTCACAATATAACTGTTCCAATTTACAAAAATTAATAAAAACTAATTTTTTTTGCAATTTTTTACTATTTTGTTGTATGTCATAAAAAAATGTTAAATGCAGCCGTAAACCAATGATGACATTTTTTTAAAATTAACCTTTCACATACAAAACGAAAACAAAAATAACTTTGAAAAAAAAAACAACAAAAGATTTTTAAAGTTATTTCAGCGTTGAGATGAAATAAGGCAAATTTTATTCAGCGTGCGAAGGGTTAAATGAAAACGAAAGATATCAACACAAAACTATATTTACAAAGTTACAGTACCTTACTCTATTTTTCAACGTAATCACCATTGCTGTCAAGGTACTTATTGTAACGTGGTAACAGTTTTTCAATGGCAATGTTATACTTTTCTACCGCCAAAGATCTGAGCCAGGATGTCTCTCCTTCTCTGAGGTCTTTATTTTGCGATCTGTTTTTCACCAAAAATTCTTTTAATTTAATAAATAAATGGAAATTACTTGGTGACAGGTCAGGGCTGTAAGGAGGATGTCCAAAAATTTCCCACTTAAGACGTTGAAGTTCTTGCTGTGTTTGTGCAGTTGCATGAGGCTAAGCGTTATTGTGATACAAATATCTTTTCAAATCATATTCCATGTCTTTTGTTTTGGATAGCATGTTAGAGTTGTTAAAGAGTTTCATTTCCCACTTAAGACGTTGAAGTTCTTGCTGTGTTTGTGCAGTTGCATGAGGCTAAGCGTTATTGTGATACAAATACCTTTTCAAATCACATTCCATGTCTTTTGTTTTGGATAGCATGTCAGAGTTGTTAAAGAGTTTCATAATAGGCCGTTGAGTTTATTATTTCTCATTTTGGCATAAACTCCATGTGGATTAAACCCTTTCGGTCCCAAAAAAAAAACTGTTGTCATCAATTTTTGTGTTGAGTTTTGGTTTTTCTTTTCTGGGTTTTTAGAGTGAGTTTATGTGGTGCCACTCCATAGATTGACGCTTGGATTATGGTGTTTTGTCAAACACCCATGTTTCATCTCTCACTACAATGCAGTCGAGAACTTCATCACCATTATTGTTATATTGGGTCGAAAATTCAAGGACTGCTACTATCCGTTTCATTTTGTGAACCTTAGTCAAAACTTTTGGTACCAACCGAGCACACATTTTTTTATTCCGAAGGTGCTCTGTCACATGCTATTTCATGTAGGAGAGATCTTGAAATTTGTGAGAAAGATTCATATAAGGTGTTCAAAGTGAAACGATGGTTTTCTTGAAAATTTTCTTTAACTTCTAGATTACACTACGCATTTCACATTTGGTGCGATTTTTGATTGGTACTGTCATTTTAAAAGGTTACAGGAGAAATAGGCATGACCACACAACAATGAAACTCGGCTAACATTGAGGCGAGGGAGGAGCTAATTTGAATGCATGGTGGTGGGGGTAGAAAACCGAACGTGATGAGCAATCGTTCTTTACTTTCCTGATGACCCACGTACATTTGCTGTTTTGTTGAAAGGAAACCAACAACCACCTCCTCTTTTTGAAACTTTTCTAGAGGTAAAGATAGGAAAATGTTATTGTGGTACATTATTGATAAAAATAAACCACTTTTTTTTATGAGACTCAGTTTTACCACCCATAACAGTGCTCCCAAAGTTGTAAATTAAATTTTACTTAACTAGTATACTAAGTATAGGATAAGGCCTAATGAATGTCATGTGATTTTTGACGTGCCGTCTGCTGTTGTTGTCATTTGTATAGAAGCATGGTAGCGGCCACTTAAATTAAGATGTGAACATGAAATTTGGTATAGAAGACTATAGTGTACTTTATACCATACGATATAGTGTACTATACTATATTTGTATATATAGTTTAGACTTTTTTATATGGATGACGACTCAGATAATTGATTAATATGAGATAACTTGTATACTGATGGTATAGTAGATTTGTCTGTGCGCGCGGCTCTGACGCTACTAGCCGTTCTGTAAAAGTAGGGCTCGCTCACCCAACTATGTTTGTCTACCTTTCGCGACACATAATTACAGTTTACAAGATTTGTAGTGCATATAGAAACATGATGTTTACAAACAACTCGAAGCTACATTGAAGACAGGTGAATAATCTACGTCCGGCGCACCGCGCGGCACCACATGTTTTTGGAAATGAGTGGTAACCACTCCCCTCTTCCCCACCACGCCATAGCAAGCCGCGCGTACAGACAAATGGACCCATCAGTACGTGGTTCACTGTGTCTTAATTTGTTTGTATTTTATAAAATTTCTATCTTGTGTATTTGTTGTATTGTTTATTGTATATTTGTATTGTGTGTTGTGAGTGATGGTTGTATATGTATTTAAGGTATGACAACTCAAATGTATACCGCAGCACTGCTGTACTATATATGCCATAAATGATGTAAATAAATAATAATAATTAAGTGTTGATATTTCATATGCATTAGAGCCTGTAATAATAACATTTTTAGCAATGAATCACTGTTTACCTAAATCATTTAATTTTGAACCCGACTATTAACAGTATTTATACAGAACCCTATTGCAAGTCGAAACAAAAATTAATGTCAAAATGGTAGTCATTTTTAACAGTTTGTTGTTCATATATCATTTGTTATTGAACTTATAAAATACTAAATTTGATAAAAAATTTGATTTTGCATGTAATGATGTAATGACCCCACCTCTCTATGATGACAGGTTACAAAGTTATTGTGAAACATATATTTCGAATTTTCTCAAGAAAATGTTTTTATTCATATAGTTATGATATCCAAGGCCAAGTAATGAAACAAGCATAATTGAATGGAAGCTTATCTTCATATATACAGTTTTTGAGGCCCACTAGGGCCGAGATACTGACACGGGCGTAACAAGTTATGACTGTTTAATATATACACATCTACGAGGTCTAGTCGATGTCAAGAAATTAGTAATATACACAATTACGAGATTCAGAAAATGTGTGTCAACTCTTAAAAACAAATTTGCCCTATATCATGAATGCTGGATAAAATTCCTTGATCTTCCAATATATTTTTTTCCTACAAGGTCCAAGAAACCAATTTTTGGGGATTATATTTAGAGGATTTGCTTGTATTATATTCTATTGTATGGGTTTGGGTAGTATCCATGATGGCCCCATCAACATGTCTTGGGAGTGTTTAAATGCAAACTGCAAACTAAATGTGATACAGATATAGTTTTAATCGTGGATAATACCAATTAGTCTTCAAATGACTATTATAATGGAAGTTCGTAATGTTTGTGTATTTCCTATTTAGATCCTGATGCAGTAACTAAAGCTGAGATTAACAAAGTAAGAGAAATGATCAACATATTGAATAACTGTTTGCCAAAAATGATCAGCGGAGTTAAAGAAACACCTGATGAAGAGTTGTGCTTGATTTGTTGTGCTATGCCGATGTCAGCTATTTTCATACCATGCCTCCATAAATCATGCAAGTAAGTATCATAATTTAGGTTTTGTATGAATAGGAGACATAGGATAGTATTACCTAGTAGTATAAAAATAGGAAAACACTAAAATACTCGAGTTTTGAAATATTTCGTAAACACTGTTCACTTTTTCAATCCGTGAACAGTGTTTACAAAATATTTAGAACTTTACTGTTTTATTGTGTATTTTCTTACTTATTTACTACTAGGTAATACCAAAGTAAGCCTGTGTCTCCTATCCATACAAAATCTAAACTAATGTCTCCTATTAAACTCTAACTTAAGTATTATATATAATTGTAATTAAGTATTAACATTGAATCTCTTGCTTGTACAAGTTTGTACAGTGTGTTATTTTTTAATAGATAGATCTAAGGATTATACAATATACATAGAAAACTAAACAACATTGCTGTGTTTGCTCAGGGATATACTGTTAGTGTGTTGATATATGTTGGCAAGTTTGTACCAACTGTCTCTGAGCTGTTTAAGAAAATGCCCAGAACAGTAGAAGATTGAGAAGAGCAGGTTGAGTGGTCACCAGCTCTTAGTTTGATTAGAAGATTGAAGTTAGAAGGTCTTGGACAGCTAACTCTCTGGTGCATTGGAATAAAATTAAGTAGTAGTCCAGTGATTAGTGGCAAGACTAGTCGAAATATGAGACTGCGGGTTTTACAGTTTACTTCAATAATACTTATGGTATAGTTTTGGAGTGTTGTCTTAACGTTATACTGTTAGATTTGTTCATCAAGACAGTTGCTAGGAAAATGTAATTACATACAATGTATGAGACAATGGTCGTGTGAAACACTCCAGAATAGCTATGGTCTTGAGGGACTCTAGATTGAAAATGATCTCTGAACAGTATATTTACAAAACTATTCACAGTGGTAATATCTGACCATCAGGAGTGGCTACGAGAGTAGAAGCCACTGCAAGCAAGCTAAAGTGGTTTACAGATATCTCCCAACTCAAAGTGGAACAGGTACTAGATTTGTGTAAAAGGACATAGGCATGAGGATTTCCTGGTGATGGGGTTGTAACTAATGATGTTCCAGTAAAAAATTACAGTTTTAATGCAATGTGTCTGTGAAAATCTAAGACTAGGATACAAGAATAATGGATGTATTTACACAGAAGATCAGGTAGTTTTCAAAGCACCGCATTCAAATATATTTTGGTCTTGGGAAAAACTAGATCATAGCTAGGGGGTTTAAAATCACCTGACCACATCTGTGATATATATCCTTGTCCTTGTATCCAAGTCTTAAGAGATCTGTGACATTCCATTTTGACTACAATTTCTGACTGAAACACTGTTGGGTACATTCCTATCAGCAATAAATATTATTGCTCATGTCTGCTTCTTCGGATTCCAACCCCTGTTCTACACCTTGGTTTAGAGCTGTCTTTGAATTACTCCAGGTCATGTTTGGGTAAAGGTATACAGATTCCTCTATGTTAAGTATTACCACTGTATATGGTTTAGAGAAGTAATATTGAATCGTCATATGGTCAGAGATCATTTTCAATGTGTAATCTCTCATGATCATAGATATTAGTCTGGAGAGTTAGGAACGATCAGCCCTCAACACTCTAGGAATGGATGCTCTTTCTTCATGAGAGAGAGGTCGCAGTTTCAGTCCCTGTGGGACTCAAAGATTTAGGGTGTTGACACAGCCAGCTATGTGAGGATAATTTGGGACGTTAAAATTGGTAGTGAACTCTACTTAAGAAATCAAGAACAGCAAAACGTGAATTTCGATGTATTGACCACATACTGAAAGCTGTCTAGCAAAACTAGATACTTCACAGGCTTTGTGCTGTGAGGTTTAGTTTAGTTTTATTACTAGATTATCCTATGTACATTTCTATAATCCCTCATATTATAAGTGATATGTGCTTTTCCTTGGCACCGTCTTTATGAACAGATCCAGTGAAAGGATGTTGAGCCAACAATCCAAGGTTGCATCAGAATTGATATTAATCCAACTGTAAGACATGCTAGTTGTTGAGTTCCTCCCAATCTTGGTGTTGATTCATCGTCTACTATTTTTGGCTACCATACAGTGGTATCATAATATGTTTTTGTCATGAAGGTATAAACCCAAACCATGAGTGACCCTCCGAGGGGTACAGCCTTCTTGTGGCTATCGATTTGCAAGTGACATTTTACAATACTGTGCCTTTATTCTATTGATTGTCTGGCAACCACAAATTCTTGTTTCTAATGTGAATTAAATGTTAAATAAAGTTTACATGTTCCGCAGATCCTGCATTTCTCACTTTTTGCTGATGAACACGATGAAGAGTTGTTTTTTCTGTAAGGCACCAATCACAAGTGTAACAGATTTTTCAGGGGTACTTCTCTACAATGTTATCAGTGGAGAAAACACAATCGATATGGAAGAATCTCCTTTATGAGTTGCATGTTTTTGGTTTTGGTTTTCAAATCTTACTAACTTGATATTTTGTAACTTGATGTAATATTGTAATACCAACTTTAAATGTTTAAGAGGATATGTTCTCATAATAATATTAACATCTTAAAATTGTTGGAGTTTGTAATGATTTATAATTTAATTTTAAATTAAATTTCTATTTCATTATTAAAATAAATCGTATTAATTTTAAAAAAAATGTTATTTTGCCAGACTTTGATTTAAAAATTCAAAGTTGTTATTATTAATATTGTTTTAAAATGTTATCGCTACTTTGATAGTACGGAATGATATTTTATTTCCAACAAGGTTTTGTTTCACAATTTAATATGTGATTGTAAAGATTGGTGAATTAAACTGCTGTAGTCAAATTAAGAGCACCGACGAATCTCTAGTCAGTAATAATATATTTATTTGAATTTTATCACATATTTTTGTAATAAAAATTGATTGTTTCTGTTCATTGTTGTTATTATAGTTCATTATTTCTTTAGAACATTTATTATTTGTGTTGTCTATAAGATTTTTTTCTTAGTCGTAAGTGAACAATAATTTTTCATATGACGCTCATCTGGGTAGTTGTAATAATACTGTGACACGACAGCCACTAAAAGGCATAGCTGTATACTCTTCCTTAAGTGATCTATAGATCACCCTATACTTAAAAAAAAACTTATTATTTTATAAAGCAAATTGTATACATTTGTGAAAACATTAAATTGAGAAGCAATGTCACCTTTAAATTGGATATGAATACTATTGTTTAGAGCACTTTGTGTAGGGCACAAAAAGTATCCTTGCTGAATCGCTACAGCATATGACTAGTCATGTTCGAAAATTTGTTATAGAGCGACTAATATACATGCTATCTCAGGAGAATTTCTGGTTCTCTAATAGATGGTGAAACTTGGAGGTAGTGGATCTACGTTGAAGTAATGCTCATTTATAGAGATCCAGTGTGGGTAGAGTGTCAAACGATGAGATTCTCAAGAAAATGTATGGGAAATGAACAATTGCTAGACCAAGGTTGTGATGGATAAGTAGAGTGTAGCTCATGTTTGATCCATTTTTGACATTCATAATTGGACAGCAGGTGTGCAGAATAGAGAAAACTGGTGTTGGAAGTAGAGAATGATAAGTCAAGCTTTGTATGTATGCTACAAGGATGAAGTTTTGCACCCTCATTTCTGTTCTTAGTAAAGTAGAAAGCATGCCAATAAGATAGCTTAATTATACTCTCGCTTTTTAAATAATTGTGACCCTCAGGAGTCCACTATGGTGTGTACGTGCATGACAATACTGAGAGATTCTAACAGGATCAGATCTACACAGTTTTTCATGTAGTCTATAGGTCTAGATCCCTCTCTTCCTATCAGATTTCTCTTGACCATTTTTTGTTCTCTTTCTACTCTGAAGCTATTAAAGTATTCAAGGACGAGGGGTCTTTATTTTATTTATTTTTAATAGTGAATGTAAATATAGTTAAATAAATAAAAAAGCTGCTAATTTTAGTGAAGATTTCATTTTAACAGTTATGTATATTGATTTTTTAATTATTTGATATTTCCGCTTATACGTTTTTACTAGCAAGTATTGAATTTACAATAATATTTCAAGTGAAAAATATACGACCTAGACCGGGAATCGAACCCAGGACCTTTGGCTTTACGCGCCAATGCTCTACCATTGCAGAAATTAAACGTAAAGTCAAGTGAGAAGTCTGCGCCCTGTACTGGGAAGCGACTAGGATAGCTCAGTTGGTAGAGCATTGGCGCGTAAAACCAAAGATCCTGGGTTCGATTTCTGGTCTAGGTCGTATATTTTTCACTTGAAATATTATTGTAAAGTTATGTATATTTTTTGTTTTAAAATCCACGAGTCATTATTGGGACTTATAAATGGTTACATGGAGTAAATTTTGGTTTGTAAATTGAATTATAGTTTTTGTTACTAATTGTACCTTCAAATTTTGTGTTACAATGTTGGGTCTACAACATAACTCTCTGAACCTATACAGATATTAAACTTATAAACTTCCAAACAAGCAAGTGAGCTAGCCATTCAACCAATCCGAAGCCCTTGTATTTGGATATATAGCTTATATAATCTAAAAAAAAATTACTACAAAGGTTCTATTAAGTTATACTCGGTTACCTATTTTTAATTTTAATCCCTAAACTATAATCAATAATAACATATTATATATTTATCGTACTTATCCCAATCTATCTTCCTGAGGTTACTATAAAAAGCTGCTGCTCAATCAATTATGATATAAAAAAGAATAGATTCTCTCTTTTTCGTAGGCTTCTAATTACTGTATAAGAAAACATTAATCTTCTATAGTCGTGTTTATGAAAAGAGTGTCCTATGAAATACAGTTTGTTACTTAGCTCTATAACATCTATTTATTGTTTAAGATATATTTGAAGAGATGTTCGTCTTAGAGTGGTGTCGTTCGATTCATAGATATTTAAGCTTTGCAAGGGTGTGTTTATTTTCCCCATATATTATAATTTTACATTGAGTTGTCACAGATTATAAACCTACAATTTTCTATTAATATTTTGTTATTAATTTTATTATAACTAACTGTAAATTCACAAAGTTATTATCTTTTAAACATAAAATTAAAAATAATATTACATGGGGGAATATAATGGTGCTTTTTCTGTCTGATTATATTATTAAATGTATGGGATTAATTCAATAACACTTAAACAAATCAAACAAGATTTGTATTTAAAAATATACAATCACAAAAAATTAACTATTAATTTTTGTGGCAAAACTACAAAATTTAAAGAGGCCCTGGACGACTGCCAACAATTTTGAACAATATGACTTCTGTAGAATGTATTTAAAAAATGTATTTAACAAGCCTTAGTAACAGGAGTGGTGGTTTTTACCTTAGTATTTGGGTCTAATGAATGTTGCATGAAAGTTGTACTTATAGTGACTACAGGTGTAGCATCCTGGGTATCTATCTGAATCTACACCTTTCTTCATGTAGTCTTGGGTGGGATCCCTTTCTTTCATATTTTCCATTAAGTCTCTTTGGTTCGGTTTCTATCCTGAGGCTACTAGAGTATTCCAAAACATGGAGTCTCTATTTTATGCTCTTTCGCCTTTTATTTGTCTTTAAAAAAACAAACAATAAACAATATGTATGTCGTGTATTGTTAATCAGACATTTGTTTTGATTAGATTAAATAAAAATATACTTTTCTTACAAGTTGATCATTTAAAGAATAAAGTTTTTGATATTTTGTCAGTCTTTATTTTGTTAAAAATGACTCATTAAATTTTGATGAAATTAAAGTTATTCTGTTTCTTGCCATTCAAGAACAATTTAGTAACATAATACAAAGTGTTTATAAAAAAAATATTTAAAGTATTCAGAAACTTATTCATCACATCAAATCCAATGAAAAAATTTATATAAACATATTTCTTAAAATGCTTAATTTTCTATCTAACCAACATTTTGTGTTTTAAACATTAAAAAATCATACCTTCTTAACGGTAAATGATATGGAGTTGAAATTTTACATGGTACTTAGTGTAATAAAGACCCAATTTGAGAAATATAATTAACCGATTTCCTCTACTCATTTTAAAATGGCGATAATTTAAACTTTTTAATGTCAAACTTTTCAAAATCCATTAATTTTACAAAATATTTAGAATACAAAACAAAATATTTTTCAATTTTTAACAACAATAAAAATTTTTTAAAAAATTCTTTTTTAGCTTAAATGATAACCGAGTTATCGACAAAAAACTGAAAATATTGGTAATTAATTCGCTACAACACCCAAGATTAGTGCAACGAAAGTTTTTTGAGTTCTGCAAATGTTTATCTTCAAATTTTCTTGTAACTTAAAGGACAACTGACTTATTACTAAATAATAATATGTAGACCCTAATAACTAATACAGTATCATAAACTTCTGTGTTTTGTAGTAATGCGTAGGTAATGCATGTATTTAAAATGAGGGCTGCTACTTTAAGAGCTCCCCAGCTTTATCATACAGATCTTGTTTTCCATTATTTTTTTTGTAAAAATTTCCACTGTAAACAAAATGATTAATTATTTTTTCCTGCTCAAATTTTATTCTAAGCTAACTTGGGTGTTGTAGACCAAGAATTAATGTTTTTATTATTTTTTATATAACTTAATTATCCTTTAATCTACAGAAAGAACAAAATATCCATTTTGATTGCTGTTAAAAAAGGAAAATATTTTGCCTCTCATTAATAGATTGTAAACTTAACGGTTTTTAAATTAGATGTTAAAAAGTTTAAATAGCTGCCATTTTGAAATGAGTAAAAGAAATTGGTTGATTATTGTTCCCAAATTTGGTCTTTATAACACTAAATAGCATAACAAAATTTCAACTTTATATCATATACCGTTAAAAACATCTTATTTTTTTATTTATTTATTTTTTTTTTGTTAAAGATACAAAATGTCGGCTAGATAGAAAACTAAGCATTTTAGGAAATATATTCACAGAGAAGTTTCAATTGGTTTTGATGTGTGGAATAAGCTCCTGAATTCCTTAACTTTTTTTGAACATCATGCTATTTTTGTTTAGGAGGGTCAAGGAGGCTACAAATAGCCTTCTCTCACATTGTGACTCCAAATGAATCTATTGTGAAAAGGATGTCCTTAGGAACTGAACCTAACTTGTCACTTGTTACTCTTACCAAACTGGATGCTTCTTATAATGTTATATAATCTATCAAAATATGAGTTGAAATATTATTTATTTTCTGCAACCCTCAGGTGCTGACTTTAGTGAGTACGAGTCTTGGCAATCCCATGGATCCAGCTTGATCTACACCTTTTTACATACACTCATTGGTTAGATCTTTCTCTTTTGGCTTTCCTATTAGGTCTTTCTTGACCAACTCATGTTCTGTTTGCCCTGACATAGAGTATTCGAAGGCTAGGGGTCTTTATTTTCTGCATTTCTTTCATAAGGTGATTATGATCAAAAGTTTCTTTGTCTTTAAACAAGGAGAAAAAAAATTCATAAATATTTATCAGCATTAATTGATGAAGGATAAAATGGAAGTTTATAAATAAAATACCAACACAAAATATCAAAAAAACAATTTTAGATCTAAGAAAAAGAATATAATTTCTTTTAAATTGTAACAAATTATATTTGCCCAAAATACAAATATTAACATAACTTATGGAATGCTGTTAGTTGTAACAATGTATTGTCCGCCTTCATTACTTTAACTTTGGGAGAAAACTGTCTTAATATTTGCCTAGTATGTAAATTAAATTTCAAAGTATGTATTGTTCATTACTACTCATAACATGCACTTATCATTTGTGGGTGTATGTTTAAATGTAAATTTAAAATGTATTATTTAAAGTAATACAAAAAGACAAATTTAGAAATTTATACTAGAAAATATATATATATTTTTTAAATGACAATACTTAGTGAAAAGGAATATTTAATATATAAGCATTAAGATTTTTTTTAAATATATAAACTATATCAATTAAACAGTAATTTAATATTTATTTGAAAAGTGTAACTTCCATTATCCAATGTTTAATTACCCCAATATTATTACATCCACAAACTTAAAATTGTTCTTATAAAAGATTAATTCGTTTTCCATAATTATAAAATATTTAAATATTACTTTCATATTATAAAATAAATTTTACTATACATCAAAATGTATTTGGAACAAGCTCCTAAATTTAATAATAAAAAAAAACAATGAAATTTATTCAGACCATTAATATGCAAACAATTTTAAATCATGTATGAGACAAAGAAGTCATGTAAAAATTATTCATTTATTTTATTCGTTAATATAGTTTGTATCAATGGAAGAAGAAATAAACCTAGGAAAATTTAAGTTTGTCAACTCTTGAAATAAGATATATATATAATATAAAGTTCACTGTTATTGTAATTTTATTGAAAAAAAATTAACGTTTACGCCGTCCTAATCCAGTCCACAATAGAGATGGATCGTAGTGATTTGTTCCTCTTAACGTTGCTGGTTCAGGTGATTCAACAAAGTTACGGATCTTGTATGAAGGTCGTTGGTTGCGGAGAGCATGCAGATAAGCAGCAGTGGCAGCTGGCCGGAAATACTGGTCCTTCTCTACAACAGAATCACTCTCTAGTTAACCATAACCAACTAAAAATATTTTAAGAAAGTACATAAGTTACAATACATTAAAAATTAGAACTAGAGTGATTAAAAACATTTTCCTGTCTAAACAGTTGTTACAAGACATAAACATCAGGTAGGCCTACTTTGGATGATGTGTACAAGTGAATTACAGGTAAAAAAATCGATGTTGAGTTTTTTCAGATATTTCTCGTTATCTGTTTTGTAGTCCAAAAAAGCTGTGTTTTGGTGACAGAATGATGTCTGTTTGTTATTGTCTTATGTTTAGTGCTTTACAGCGCAACAAGTTGACCAATTTTAATCAAATTGGGTATGAGGAAAAAATTTAGTCATATCTCTGGACTTTGTTCCATTTTTTCTATAACTCAAACTCTGGGGACCTGTCATAAGATAAAAACACAATATTCCAGTTTTCTCAAAATCAGCTTTAAAATTGTGATAAGATTTTGTTAAATAATAGCTCCCTACCCAAACAAAATGTATTCTCAAAAATTGCCAGTTTGTGAGTTTTCAATAAAAATTATAAACAAATTATATGGAGCTGTACAAAAGACATAATTTTTCGAAATCAAATTTACAGATTTAATATAAATTTTGTAAAATGTGAAGATTAATGATGCACACAAGTGTACGAAATTGCAAGTAAAATAAAATAATTGTTCAGTAATAATTAACAAAAATAAATAGGAACCTTAACAGTCGTCATTTAAACTTGATAATAAATATAAAATTAAATTTTTATATTAAATTAAATTTATTTCTCCAGTATTGTTTTAATACCGTCATTTTTATGAAGGTATTTCAATGTTTGAGTTGTCGTGGGACAGTTTGGTCAGATTTTGGTAAAATTTTTTCATGAATGTTATAATTATGGGGTCTGTTCAAGAAGAGGACTACCACTCAAACATTGGTACCCAGAAGGTTTCATAATCTAACCTACTTTGTAATATATGAATACACACTTTATTGTTCTGGACTCCAATATAAACTGATGTCCTTCCAGACGGTGTCAAACAGATCTTCATCCTTGTTCCTAAGGTGCTACATGAATTCACATAATTAGGAATCTATTAAATCTTTACTGGTTTCACTTTATTTCTGTTCCTGGTAAAATACTGTCCTTAATACATGCCAACAAATTTTCAGCTGTTCTGTCAGTAAGTCATGGGTGGATTCAATAGACACCTACAGTAACGAATACTAAATTTAAGGAACTGGATGATGGTATGTCGTAATCGTGGTGATTGGAGAAGAAACAGAAAATCGATGTTCTTCATGTCTGCTTTGATTTGGGACAAGACATTTTTATTTATAACTCCTTGTTATCTTTTTTCCTATGTTTTCTTGTATATTACCGTTCAAAAAGCTTATATTGGTTGAGGTGGGACCAAGAAACTAAATCTCCATCAAAACAACGGGGAACGAGGAAGAAGTGCTATCTGTTGAATCTAAAATATCACACTAAAAAAGGAATATTAATGTAAGAAAATGAAACGGAAGTGTTTGAGTGTTTCTTAACTTTTAGGTTATTTTGTTTTAATATTCTTGATGCTTTTTAAACAAAATAAAATATTAATTGTAATCCAAAAATACAATAACCTAATGTAAAGTGTTTAACACAATATCTCAATGTATAAAGTTTCATAATGATTGATTTTATCCAACATAAATTGTATGTGATTGAAACTTTTTATCAGGTTACATTAAAATATTGATCTAGTACTTTTGATTGATTAAGTATTCACATTGTTTGTGCTAAATAAGATGGATTCTATGAACTTATTAAACAATCAGTAATTTACTTAAGTGCTGCCAATATTGAAGAATGGAAATTACTTTTTTGCTTTCTTAAAAAAGAAGAGCTTTCAGTTCAAATAACAAAGTAATTGAATTGTAAAGTTGAAGATTGCCAAACAAAACAGTCGATGTAGCTGTAGGCTAAGATAATTTTATTATTTGAAGGATTATATTGTGTAAGGTTGGCAACATTGAAAATTTAGTTTACTTGTTTTATTTTGAACTTTAAGTTTAAAGAAATCTTGTTACGACAGAGTAGAGTATGGCGAACTATTTTCAAATTTAACAAAATCGTTTACAACGATAATTTTATATTAATTAAACAACCAATAATAGTTCATTTTGTATACAACTTTAACCTACTTCTGCTAATGCTTAAGCACATTTTCTACAATAAAAAACAATATAAGTAAAGGCAAAACCGTGAAAAATTTAACCCTAAAATTTGGGGGGAACAGTAATAATAGCTCTAGAAGCTAGAATTTAAGTAAAACTACATTCAAATTTAATGTACAAATTAGATTTGAGTAATCGTTGAATAAGATAGAAAAATGGTTGGACAATTTGAAAATGGTGGCCTAAAACTGTTTCTTCGACTTTTGGTTATTATCTTTAACAGTCTATATAAATAAATAAGTCAGTTACATACTTCTGTAGGTTGTTTACAAATCGTTCGGCAAGTTTGTTAACCAGAAAAATTGGTTAATACATTAATAGATTTCAAAATGGTGTTCCGATTTTCAAAATTAAAAAATGATTATGAAGGTTAACTGTTAGACCTGTATGTCCAGCAAATGTGTCGCCTGTTTAATATTTTCAGTGAAATAAGGATACAAGTATTGCTATTAGTGCTATTCAAGATTTACTGAAAGCTCAGGAAACGATATATCATCTTATCTAGTGTAATTATTGATGTCACGGTTATCGCAATTTCATCATTTGATATTAGTTTAATGAATTCTATTCCAGTAGACTGACTTGTTAAATGGTGTATGTTCTCACGGCATATGATGACTTGTAGTGTGTGTGGTATTTAAGCGTAATCTATCATGGATGTACCATGGGACCTAATTATCTTGAGGGTCATGACCTGTCAATAGCTTTTGCTTACTGGTGCTATATTACCTACCTGTTTCACTTCACACATATTTTGACTCTGAGCGCAGAAAAGATGTCTTATGCTTATCTATAGACATGTCTATGTCGCTTTTTGTGTATTAACTTGCAATTAATAAAAAAGAAAAAGTGCACATACTTTCTGACATATCCATTTTAAATAGGGGAGGGGTGGGGGAGCCTTAAGGCCAAAACTCAAAATTGATTAACGATTCCTGTCATTCATCTTTCTTATCAGATCTCTTATCTTGACCAAATCTTATTCTCTTCTAACCCTGACAGAATTGGAGTACTCGAGGGTAAAGGGAAAAGGGTTTTTATTTTATGTTCTTTTCTTACTTTTCTTACTTTTTTTTTTTTTTTTTATAAGGCGATTATGACAAGAGTTTTTTCACCTTTAAGTATCAAGGAGAAGAAGGGCCTAGGCGCTATCATACAGACAAACTAGGCGACCATCTAGAGCGCCAAAGTAGGGAGCGGCACACCGCCAAAACTATAAATATTGCAAGTAGTTATTTTGATTAACTCTTCACTTTTAAAATATCACCATCGCTAACCTTTAACATATTAAAGTTTAACAATTTATTTTTGTTCTCTCCCTCTCCCTTTCTTGTCCACCAGTTACCAAAAAGTTGTTTTATATCAAATAGGCTGTGTGGAAAGTCACGGCCAGCGGGTATTGCAAACGGGGCGAAATAGAAATTTTCAGTTGTATTAAATTGCGCTTCTGAATTGGTTACGGTCGAAAGTTTTAGAAGTTTTGTTCTAGTAGAATCCGCTGGTTGCACTGAAGACACCAAAGATATGGGGGGGGGGATGAACTATTAAATTGTCTATGCATTTTTAATGCAATAATTGTATGAAAAATTAATTTATGTAAAAATGAAATTTATAATTTTTTTTAAGAGGTATAAATAAGTTTTTTTTTTAAATATTTTAATTTTGGGTATACACGTCTAAAAAAACACATTATTTTCAATAAATCAAATTTTGCTTATTTTCGAAATTTCCTGCAATAAATACTATTAATCATTTAGAAAATAAAGAACAGTTAATATTGTAAAAAAAATAATAATAAGAAAAAATTTCTATTTTACTTTATTTTTACAATTATTTTTTCAACAATTTATGAATACTATATTAAATATAGTATTCACAAATTTTGATCTTAATTTTTTACTTTTATTCAAGGCTTTTTTAAAATTTATGTGTTATTTTGCTGATTTATTAGCTTGTGTCATTTGTTTTAAACTGAATAATTTCATGTCTCATTGATTATATAACATAACTTGGCCAACCTAACTTCTAATCTAACCTAACTTAACGTAACCAGACTTAAAATAACCTATTTGATTTTTTTGTAAAACAAAAATGTAGATCAGATATATGTGGTACAAATAATCACCACAAATAGGCTAGGTTAGGTATATAAAATTGCGGCATTATTTTAATTAGTTAGTGTTTGATGTACAAAAAATAGAGGGGTCCTTATGATGCACAAGTAGCGGAGAATGATTTAAAATAAAACTATAGGCTACTTATGAAAAGGACCTAGGCCTAGTGTAGTTAAAACTAAGAAATAACCACCAACACAAAACTACACTACACGTAGAATGTCAAACAACTGACTGTTAAAATGAAGTCACATCTAGCCTGTAAATTTAATTACTGTCGTTTTGTATGTCGCATTGAATTTAATTAACGCTCTACTCACTTTGAGGCAACAGCACGTCCGAAACTCGACTATGCAAACTTCCTACATGAACAAATATTAGCTCCGGTGGGAGTAAATTAAGCATCACTTTTGACTCATCGTGTGCAGAATATGTTTTAATGAGGCTCTAATGGTCGTCATTAATTAACAGATTTTACTGGAATTTAGTGTAACAGACTTAGTTTTTGAATATTTGGACAAGTTACTAACGTCTCTCTTGAACAACTCGTGATATCTTCCGATCCTGACGCTATTAGGGTACTCGCGGGCTAGGGGTCTTTATTTTACGTTTTTGTTTTCCATTTTTTGTTAGGCAGTAAGTTGGTAATCGTAATAATCGGCCACCTTTTTTTTGACTGATTTTTATTTTGGCCTCAGGAAAGAGAAAATTGATTTTTAACTTCTCCTTACCTCTTAGGATGATGAATAGTGAAGTTATTGTCAAGAATTTAATTTCGAATCTTGACCTTCCAAGAAAAAAAACGTATTATTCGTATAGTTATGAGATCCGGTAGGACCATCCACCGACACGAGCGTAGCGAGTGGAGGCTCTTTCACATATGTATAGCTTCAAGGCCCAATAGAAACTGTTACGAGAGTATATATATCTTACTGAATAAAGCCCCTTGATCTGCCAATATAATTTAACATTTACTACAAGGGCAAAAAAAAAACAACTCATGTGAATTACATTTGGAGAAACTGCTTGTATTATATTTTATAATCGGGCTGGGCAGTACCACGATGGTCAATCAACTAAATGTTTATAAAGCGATGATGACCGAGAGGATTTTCGCCTTCAAACAATAAGGTTGAAAAAACTGTCTATTACGGGTTGCTCGATGTTTTTAGGACGCTTAATAGCGTAGCAACATACCATTGATTATACTGCGCCAACTAAACTTGAAACGTACTATAGGCATCAACCACCGTCACGCATTGAATCAGCTAAATTACTAATATACATTTTTAATATCTCTAAAGGTCATTTGAATCGACACCAATACCCTACGCGTCCTATACTAGGCTATTACGAAATGTGTAATAAAACCATTCCAGAAAATGTTCATGAATCATTGTCCTGTGGGAAACAGGAAGTCCACGATCACTTGTCATGATAGGGTTTACACGTGAGCATCGTATTAATTATATTGATATCATCAACGTAAAATAGTTATTTAAACATAGAATGTAAATACATTTTAGTTCAGGCGCCAATGGACGTCACGCCTGTTGGTCTAATCAATGCGTTTTCTATATTTATTATCCTTATATAAATAATTTTAGTATTCTCACTTCCTCTCTTTACGCCGCTGTTTCCTTCTTTTTGTCAGACACATCGAGAGAAGAGTACCTATTGATTTTACACTCAAAATCGATAAACCTTGGTAGAATTTTAAGCTTCGAACTTGAACCTCTAGTCCTGCCACCTAACGGCCCACTTTAAAGTAACTTCATTGACAGTATGCCGTATGGCAAGCTCTTTGCTTTCTTGCTCTGATTCAGACCAAAGGCATGCGGCATGAGCCAAGCTGTCGCCACCAGGACGCAGTTGCATGCAGTCTAATCTTGCACGCTTATTTCAGTATCGAGTAGGCAGCAGAAGAAGATGTAGCTTGTAGCTCCTCCAATAAATTCACTAACAAGGTATTTGTAAGGTAACTCCCATCCTTCACCTTGCACGCCACATCTACCAAACCTGGGCTCCTGCATAATCTGCCGCGAGGTTTTACCTGACTGGACTCTGTCAAGTCAGGTCTTTACCTCGCCCTTCGCGCGGATACATAACGTTCTGCTTTCTTCCACTTTTCGATACGCCCATGGAAAGAGCTTCTCAGCTTGGTACATGGAAAACCTTTCCTGTTTCCTTGTTCCACGCGATAGGGGTACTAACAGGAAGGAAGGAGGTTTTTAGTGAGTAAGAATCTCACACTATTGGGAAGATCGGATTCCTCCCTTTGCCTTTTGAAGATTTTCCACATATCCTGCGAAATTTAAGAAAAAAAGCTCCAGCTTCTCCGTCATTAGCGCATTCTGAACTGGACCTACAAAACTACAATCGTCCCCCATCATAGGCTCACTTGTAGTGTGACCCGGGGCAATCCCGCTGTACACTAACTGGGTCTACACCTTCTTTATATAATATTGGGTTAGATATCTCTATCTCCCTCTTTCTTATCAGGTCTCTCTTGATCAACTCTTGTTTTCTTCAGATCCTGATGGTATTAGAGTATTCAAGGATTATATTAGATTATGTTAAGTTAGGTTAAGTTTGGTAATCGCCTACCGTTCACCCGTCGTCTTTGTCGTCTATATGTTAGCATGATAGCAGCCATAAAAATTAAGATAGGAACATGAAATTTGTTATTGGGGATTGTAGTAGACTACGTTACGTTTCTTGATTAATTTTCAGAAAAAAGAAGAAATGATTTCAACATGGCGTCCATTCGTCGTCGTTATTGTGTGAACGTAAGCACAATAGCGGCCACAAAAAATTTTGGAACATGAAATTTAAAAAAAAGGGAACTATCCTCATGTAGTAATTCAGAAAATGTCAAAATGGCGGCCATTAAAAAGATTTTTGTTCATATTTCATGTATTATTAAACTTATAACACGCTAAATTACATAAAAATTTACAGATTTTAATTTCGCATGTAATGGTACCTACCCCCACCTCTCTACGACACATAAGAGTCCGTTAGGACCTAGCTGCCGTCAAGAAAATATCACACACAATTACGAAGTTTAGACAATCCGAGCGATAACTGTTTAAAATGAACTTATCTTACTATACAATTTTACATTTCCTACAAGGCCCCATGATGCTTTTATTACATTGTATGATTGGGCTGGGTAAGTATTATGATGGCGTCTATCAACTTGTTTTAATTTTACTTAAACCGAATTCAATTCATTACACCACAACATAAATTTTGCATTTTATATAAATAGCGTTTAGTTTTTAATGATATTTTGTTCAAATGTTTAAAACACATTTAAAATAAAATGAAAAAATTCCAAAGGAAACGTATTATACGTAATTTTTTCTAAAATACGCTTGAGAGAATTCGGATAAAAATAAACTTATGGGTTGACAACGCTTTAGTAGTAAAAAATATCTCAAATGTTCCTCTGTCTAATGTTGGTTTAACCTGGACATAAAATTACAGTACATAAGTAAATAGGTTAATTTCAAAACGAACCCTGGTAGACGTGATAACGGTTGGATTTGTAAATCTTTAAATTCAGTTAAAAATTTGTCAAAATCGTTTTTGCCGTCTAAGATATATATCACTTTCATTTTTTATTTTGACTGAAAACTCTTGAACCTGTATTTTTTGGTAATAATTTTGTTTGTTGTTTAGTTTTATTTTGAGAAAGTTCAAGCAATGTTTTTGCACAGTTTTCTTTATTCATTGTGATAATATATAAAAGTAGAGTGTACAATTATAATGTGTGTGAATCATTTCAATACGAAACTTCTAGACTATTTCGATGGAAACATCTGTTTAATAGCCCTTCGAATGCACAGTTGGTTATAAAAGACAGTGACAATATCTGATTGATAAGGCCACGGTCGTGTTTCAAATATTTACCACCAATCACTACAATGAAGCACCTGGATGAAAGGCTGGCTACACTTTGGCCCAGACTTGTCCAATGTTCATTGGTAAATATTTGCTTCAAATACTCTCTAAGGCATTCCTTTTCAATTATTTTACAGTAGGGATCCAGCTTTGATCAATTCGTGTTAAATCAGAATTTTAGATCTTGCAAAATTTGGATTGAAAGAGATTTGAATTGAAAGTTGGAAATTTGTAAATTGGATTTAATTAACTAAATTTCTAAATAAGAAAATAATTGAATTTCTAATTAAGAAATTATTTGAATTTATATAAATCGAAGATTGAATTAATAATAGACTATCTGAACTGTCTATTAGTAAGGCCTCGGCTCTATCAATACAGCGACAATATTTAGTAGGCCTACTTCTACAAAACTTTACCAGTTCGGACTTGCAGGCTGTATTGCGTAATACTATTCAGACTCTGTTGTGTTTAAAAGTGTTTTGTGAAAACTTATTATTGATGTTTTTTTAGTGTATTAGTGTTTTTGAGGTTGTGTTAGTGTTTTGTCTTAGTGTTTAGTACATGTGGTTACTTGTAACTTCTTATGGAGATGACGGCTTAGAATAAAATAACCTACAGGTCATTATGGATTTAAGGTTAGTCATTTAATAAAAGTAGTACAGTATAGGCTTTTTTAACTTGAATCCAGTAATCACTAAGAATTTGTTGTAATTGTCTTTACTCTACAGGGTTTAAAACCTTATAATAGGTTATTACCTTTTTGAGGCTATCAAGTTTTAAGTTTTACAGTTTCTTTAGGCCATTCCAATTTATGCATTGAAGCTTCCCCCAGATTTTAGTTGCTAAAAATCATGGAAACTTAAACTATTTATTATTTTTTGTTATTAATTATTAGATATTTTTTAATAACGCGAAACAATTTTTAAATCTCAAAATCCATAATATTGAAGAAACTGACACCTTTTGACACAAGGAATTAACGGTTATTTGGGTTATTACGAACGTGTACAATAACAACGTGAGTCAAGTTTGTGACTGCATTACAAGTCTATGTTTACAAAAGTCTGGGAAGATATATATATATATATAGTTACCTTCCCAGATCTGTGTCCTTTGATTTACACACCATGATTTACACTAATGCAACGTACAGCTCATAACATAAACATAGACTGGTAATGTAGTCACAAACTTGACTCCCGTTGTCATTGTACACATTCATCACAAATCAAATAAGCCTAAATTTCAAGCGTCTAAAATTGTAACTCTCTTCAATATTAATGGATTTTGAGACTTAAAAACTGTTTGGTAATGTTAAAAAATATCTGATTAATGACAAACAAGTTAAATAGTTTAAAGTTTGCATGATTTGCAGCAACTAAAATCTGGGGGAAGCTTCAATGCATAATTAAAGGCCAATTGTAGCGTTTTCTTCTTTATCGTTGTAGAAATCTGCTTTAACTGCAGTTTTTTGGCTTAAAATGTAGTTTGAGAGTTTCCAAAAACAATGCTAACTGCCCTTTTTTTAAATAATGTTTGCCAATTCACAGATAGAATATCATAGAAAGATAATAATTAAAACTTGGTAAATGTATAGATTACTACATATGTAGTTACTGAATTTAAAACAAAGCTCTAATACTTTTCTAGTTTTTGTTAGGCGTAGTTTTGATCATTTATATTAAAAGTTACAGCTGGCAATGAAATGAGCATGCCATTTCCTCATACATCACAATGTGATGAAGCTTAAATGTTAATTTCTAATGAAATCTGACTACAACTGCCACTTTACAATTCAATTTTTGTATACTTTTTAAGTTATGCAATTAAAATTGAGGTTATTTGCAATAACTTCCATTTTTTTTATTATAGTAGGCTAGATTATAACTATTGATAACATTAGAAGGCAGAATGTCAAACTGTAGCAGGCCTTTCTGAGTAAAGTTATTACAAAACCATTTTATTAGGTATCGTTTTTACGGTAAAAGTTGATTTTATCCGAGACCACCGGTCATTACGGTTGAACTAAGTTTGCACACGGTTGGCTCATTTATATAGTATGTCCAGTAAGTAGGATGCCAAATTTTATTTGGCGATTCTAAATAGAATAAGTACAAATAAACTTATTGCAAACATTTTTTTTGTTTCCCTTCTGTCTCTATTTTTATTAAAAAAAAAAAAGTGAGAAAGATATTAACTCTAGAATGGGTTGAGATATGGATTCTAAATTTTATATTAAAAGTAGGAATTGTAGGCTATTTTCATACAAATATAGCCTAAGCCTATTCAATCAAATTTGTAAGATGAAATCTTAGAATTTTTCATTTACCCGTTTATATATGGAACTCGCTTAAAATGTTGAAGTCAAATGTCTCGAAAACTGTTGGTTCTATAAAATAGTTAAAAGAGACTAAATAATTAGCATTTTTAATGCTGAGCAAGATGATATATTGGTAAATGTACACTATACATCCAGTAACGATTTAGTATTGAAATTTAATGAAAACGTGTTGTATATACCTCGTTTTGAAGATTTGGATCAACCTTTAGCTGGGAAGACCCTTTCCAAGTATCAAAATCTTACATTTCTGCTAAAAATAAGCAATTTCCAAGTGTGGATTCGATGTTCAGAATACACAATGAGCCTATACGTATAGTTCAGCATAATTTCTTAAGCTCAGCATAGGCAAATAGAATAGAGTGTCCTTAGATGTATGCTCATTAACTGTCTTTTAACAGGTAAATATTATTGCGCTGTATGATTTTAGAATCATGTGAACTAGGTCTCGGCAGGTCATTGTGTAGCCAGACCTAGTAAAGAAACTAAAGGTTTGATAAGGTAACTAACTAATATATATTTTGACTTTCCTAGACCTGTAGTTCCTTTACTAGGTCTGGTTAGAAACTTATATACAATTACCTAACTAATTCTATTTTTTAAATTATTACTTAATGATGGAATATTTGTAATAATATTATTGTTTGTTCGGACATTTGCCATGATTTGTGTTAAGAAACAATACACAACGTTTCGAGAGTATAAATCAAGTGCCTAACTTACAAACTAAAACATGCAGACAGAACACATGCCTAGAGATGTCTAGGCCTATGTTCCTTTGGTTGTTCTGTGACTGTGGTTGTGAACAGACCTATTTTGGTTGGTATTTGTCAGCTGCTGTGTACTCCGTTCATGATCTCTTTTGACTTGTGGTTTCCTAGTCACATATGAGTTTCTTTTTAGTTTTTGACCGCTCATGGTTTGTCCTGGGTGTTTTTTCATTAGTTTCTGAACATATACCTAAACATCTAGACGTGTGTTCCGTCTGCATGTTTTAGTTTGTAAGTTGCACTTCATAACGTGAGTTGATTTATACTCTCGAAACGTCGTGTATTGTTTCTTATATACAAATGATGGCAAATGTCCGAACAAACAATAATATTAATACCTAACTAAGTTAGATATATAATAACTTAACCAGTCTTATTTGTGTGGATGAACGTAAACATCGAGCGATGAGAGACTCACCAGTCAACATTGTTGCCATACGCATTAGCCTACGCAGACAGATTTCCTAACATCCGAAGCCTAGGATTTCGTACTCTTAAATTATATTAAATGTTGAGCTTGACTTATGAGAAAAAATATACAGTATAACAAACACACAGAACACAATTCTCACAAAAAATACGCCTAAGTATCAGACGCGTTTCAACGACAAGGTCGTCCTGGGAATAGTTTCTCAGTTATAGTTTGATTGGTGTAGCTCGTGTATCACTGAAGAGGACGATCTTGTCGTTGAAACGCGTCTGATACTTAGGCGTATTTTTTGTGAGAATTGTGTTCTGTGTGTTTGTTATACTGTACTCTTAAATTGCTTATTTTAGACAAAAATAATGGATTTTAATATTTCAAAAGGGCCGTCCCAGCTAAAGGATGATCCCATTGTTTAAAAATAATGTGTTATAATAGTAATTCCGACTTCTTAATAATTATATTCGTGAAATGTAAACTGATATTTACAGAAACTAAAACGAGTGTTTATATCTTTTTTTTTTTTTTTTTTTTTTTTTTTTTTTTTTTTTTTTTTTTTTTTTTGAAGTCGACGCCATGATTGTTCAAGCGATGAGCTATTATACCGAATACTCTATGACACGATTCTTTGAAATTTGTCTTGTTTTCTCTTACTACTATACTTGCGAAAATACAGTTTGGTATTTTTCACGATATATTTTAGGTATAAATGCTAAATAGCGCGTAGTCCTATTTTTTGACAGTAGAAAAGTTCAAACGGTCAATTATGAAAAAAGGTACCTCGAAAGGTGTACTCATTAAATAGAATGCAACGAGAAGAAGGGGGGTTTGTCATTAACTTTTGTTTCTTCAGCAATTACATCGTTGAATCAATCGTGGCGTCGACTTCAAAAAAAACAAAAAAAAAACAAGATATAAACACTCGTTTTAGTTTCTGTAAATATCAGATTACATTTCACGAATATAATTATTACGAAGTCGGAATTACTATTATAACACATTATTATTTAATACTTTTTAGTTACATGTTATATTTTTGAAAATTATATTTATTACACATTAATGTTGAATATATAAATATATATATATATTTTATTTTGTTTTTTTTTTGTTAAAAAATTATTTATTTTGTCACTTTTAGTGCTTTTATTAAGTAGCTTTCAATTTATTTTGAAATAATATTTTTGTTCGACAATATGACTGAAAATGAGAAACAGAAATTTTTTAATCAATTCTCGTCCAGCTCATGCTTGTATGATATTCGATGTTCTTTCCTGTTCAAGTCCTATTTAAACGTGCACGCTAGTGCTTAGCTGCATACACTTCCCCACAAGTTTACTGGCCCAGTACTAACAAAAATGTCATATAAGTACTGGCTAGTTAACATAAACGATATACCATTTTCAATATTATTCAATATTATCAATATTAAACAATAATATTTCCAACTAGTCGTGTCAACCAGGCGTCATTTTGGCATTGTTTTGCAAATACTGGCTCAATCAAGTCAGAAATGAAATGGGACCATCTCGGGACCATACCCTATCAAATGAAACCACCCCCAATGAAATCGCTCGAGCCGTTCCGGAAATATGCGCGAACACACATAAAAAAAAAAAAAAACAGATCGAATACAGAAACTCCTCCTTTTTTGAAGTCGGTAAAAATGAGGTATGTACAACAGATTTCATTAAATCGCTACGGGATGTACAATCCACATTTACCGGAATGTTTATATATAGCGAGAGTTCAAAAATAGATGAGATATCGGTAAAAAAATAAACTGTACAGTATGATTACAAATTGCAATATGTACAAGAGTAAACAGATATCCTTTTGTAACGGAAAAATAATTTTTAGATCAAAGGATAACCAAGTTATCTACAATTAACAAAACATAAGTTTTTGGTAATTGTCAACAACATCCAAGATGAGCCTAAATCAATATATTAAAATCGTGATAAGTGTTAATTCATGTAATTCATTGTTTTAGAAATGTACAATAAATGTTTAACTTATTTTGTGCTTTAATGCTTTTTGAAATATTCGAGATTAATAATTTTAATCATCCGCCATTTTGAAAATTTACAGAGTAAAGTCTAGGTTTTCCAGTTTACTGGTAGAAGGTTGCCGCGTATACCAAATCTTCATTATCTTACCTATATCCAAAGATGGATTGGTTTGTTGTAAAAACACTAACCAACACTGTAGTTGCCTACAGACGATAACGAACCATTTTCAGGGCTATGTTTATGTATACATTTTTTTTTATTTCTAGCTCTAAAAGAATCAGCTCCGAAAATGTTGCCGTGCAATTTTGAATCACTTTGAATTTAATAAAAACCAATTCTTGGTAATATACTAGAAGACGTGCTTGTATATTGGGCACTGTTTGTAAACGATTCTAGATTTTATAGTCAGATTTTTGCTCAAATTTGTAATGTAGGCTCGTGTTTTTTTTTTTTTTTTTTTTTTTTTTTTTTTTTTTTTTTTTTTTTATAGAATTTTCGTTAATACGAACATCAATTTGGTAAATTCGAAAATGTCAAACGCTTAAAAGAAAACGTTTTTTAGTGTAAATATTATCCGAGGGCCGCGCAACATCATGGAAAATCTCAATTTATAGAGCTTTAAAAGTCTGAATATTGTAGGGGAAAAAAAAAAATTAAAAATGGTTTTCTTAAAAAAAGTAAAAATGTTCAACTAAAAAGTAAAAAATATTTTGAAGATAATCTGACAATAATGTACTAGGTACTAGTTTTCTTTCACTTATGAAAAGTAAATATAATATTATTTTCTTTTCAATACTACTACTTTTAAGTCCATATATGCCTAAAAAAAACATGGAGCGTACTCTTACAAACTTTCGTTACTGCGTCCCAGACCTAAGGTTTACACAACAGCTTTACACGGTTGGGTTTTTTCGAGGTTTTGAGGGCGATCCCACACTATCTCGGAGGTACAGCCGTGGTTAGTATTTAGTTTTGTTTTCGTGGTGGAAAATTTGTGCAATCAAATATTTGACCGATTTAGATAAAAATAAATTTGTCCAAATTGAAACTTTGAAGAAATATGTAACACTTATTCCCACTCTTTTATTTAATGAAAGACAAATTTATCACTAGTTACAAGATGTACAACTAAGTGTACAATGTTTTGATTTTACTCGTCATGAGTTTCACATTTCAGGTGCCGGGTGAGAACAGAACCTTCCTAGAGAGGTAATTAGTGACTATAATGAGCTCTCCCTCACGCTTCGAGAAACTTGCAACTTCTTAACAACTTTTAATGTCAGAAAACATAACAATTGCAAAAATACTTAAAACAGATTTAAAATAAGCTTCGACTCTTTTGTTAAAGGTTAAAGATACGTATCCAACCATAACATATAAATCAAATATTTTTCACAGATTTACCGAATATTGTAATTGTGCACAACATATTCTTTCGACGAGTCTAATGTGTACGTACGAATGAATTTTTTTTTATACAGAAATTCTAGCTTTTGCGATTTGGAAACGACGACATCAAAAACCATAAAGTGTGCAAATATCCTACCCGTTGGAGTAATTGACCACGAATGTTGGCATACAAACATGTAGAAAACGTTTAGAGGTCTTATTTGTATGTAGGTCAAACTACTTGAAAAGTTGATTGAGCAGAAACATTGATTAGTAAAGTTTAAAATAGGGGTTGATTTTCTATTTTTGTAAAACCCGTTTTTTTAAGGATAACGTTTCAATCGTACAACATTCCAAAAAAAAAGTTGATAATACTCACCCAGCCCGATAGTACAAGCGATCCTCTAAATGGGAAATGTTAAATTGTATTGGTAGATCAAGTGGTCTTAACCAGTAGGGTGAGTTTGTTTAAAACAGTTAAGTTTTTTGAACCTAGTAATTTTTCATATCACTACTTTTTTGACGTCGGAAAGTGATTCAAAACGCTTGAAAAGCTGACCAAAAGACGGAAAATGAAAGAGGAAAATGTAATCGTTAGTACCCCGGAATTCGATATAGGGGGCACTGAAGTATGTATTTCCGAAGGGCAAAGCATACCTTCTCTATCGGTACATTATGTCGAAGTAAGGTGAATTATTGTGTCACATGCAGCGAAACCATTGTGGACGTTTTAAAAAAAGTGTATAACATTCAAATTAATGTGAAACGGAATGTGTTGAATGATGGAAGTTGTTCTTGCAGGTATGTTTAACATTTTATTTAACTGGAAGTTGTTAATTTTATGTTATAAATTGGATCCAAAACAACTTGGATCGTTGGAAATAAATAAATGTTGAGCTTGACTTGTGAGATAGTTTTAGATAGAATAAAAATCGAACACAAGATCCAATATAACTCTAAATGTATAAGACATTTAGTTTAGTTATTGTAGCTCATGTATCACTGAGAATGGCGACATTGTCGTTCAACCGCGTTTGTGAGAACTTGTGTTCGAGTTTTATTCTATCTGATCGTTGGAAAAACAAAAAGTTTTGTTAAATAAACAAAATAGTTTTTGTCTCAAGCTGTCACCGAGTTTTTTTCCACTAAAATCCTACACAAAAATGATTTCTTAATCGAATAGTTAAACATAAATTTGTCTATATTTGAGTTATGTTAGTTTTATCATGTAAAGCGTACATCTCTTGACACACAAATCTAAAATGAAAGTTTTCGTCATACTGCATCGAAACAGCTGAGAGTAACAAAAGTGAAAAAAGGGAAACACGATTAGCCTACTTTCCATTGGTCTAATTGATATTAGTGTTTGCCCACCAGGAGCAGTAATGTTTCTTTCCAATGCATTTGTGCGTTTGAAATTAGCTGATCTCAAATAATTGTCAAAATAGCCAAAATTTACCGCTGTATTTACGTGTTTGAAAATAACTGCTGCAAATGTTTCTAACATACCAGATAAGACATGTCACTAAACCTAACAGAGAAATTTTGCAATAGATATGAAGAGGAATATAGTAAGTTTTCTGAGTTGTGCAGAGTTGAAAATGTTAAACCAAAACAAGCAAGAGACGAAGTTTTTATTGGTTTATTTGTTTGATAAATCTAGAGACTTGAAACTATCTACATTACAGGGAATTCGGAAAAAACCAACTCTAAATGAAGGAATCAATAATCAAAATTGTAACATAAATATCACTCTGAACTTTTAAATTGTAGGTTTTCTTATCTTGTTTAACTCTGTAACTCATTTATGTTTGTTGAGATAAATATACAACATTGTTAATTAAAAGTTTATATTAAGAGAAATGTACTAGTTTTTATTTTGCTTAGGCTTATTGAGTGTTTTTTTTTTTCTATCATGATGAACAATTTCGTTCATAACTCGTACCGGAAGTACTTTTCCGGTGTTTCATTGAATTTCTTTGCTCGGTTTTGCCTCGCGCACCGGATAAGTTCACTTTCGGTGCTAGTAATGAAATACTGATGGGTCCATTTGTCTGTGCGCGCGGCTAGATATGGCGCGGCGGGGGGGAGAGGGGAGTGGTTATCGCTCATTTCCAAAAACATGTGGTCCCGCGCGGCGCGCCGGACGTAGATTATTCACCTGTCTTCAATGTAGCTTCGAGAGCATCAAGTCATTAGCAGAGGAAAAATTCAACCTCATTGGTGCAAACGAATGGGAGAACAAGTGCGAGTATGTAAAAACTATTGAAAATAATTACGCTTCAGCTGAGCAGCGGATCGACGACCTCGTGGAATCAATGATCATATCAGTAGGAAACAGCGACAGCAGTGAGGAGGACGATGACAACGATGATTTGAGCAGCATTTAAGAGCTGGATTAAAATGTATGTAGACATTCAATAAATTTAATATTGTAAATCAACTTTTAGTATCACATTTTTTAGTTTTTACCTTTGCTAGTACTGATATTTTAAAGGACGTAAAACAATAAAATTTGTTTGTAAACATCATGTTTCTATGTGCACTACAAATCTTGTAAACTGTAATTATGTCTCGCGAAAGGTAGACAAACATTGTTGGGTGAGCGAGTCCTAATTTTACAGAACGGCTAGTAGCGTCAGAGCCGCGCGCACAGACAAATGGTCCCATCAGTATAATAGTACTCTATTATTATTCACCTTAGTTTTCCATGCTTACAGAGATGGAATCAGAAGTGTTGTTAATCAATTAAAAACAATCTGTTTTAATTTAGTCTCGCCATGAGGCCATATGACAAAAGTGTCGTCCACATACCTCAACCATCTTTTGGTTTAAACTCTGAAGAATCAATAACTTTCACACGTAAAGATATTGGATAAAATTGAACCCATACTGTCTTACTGGCGAAATATCTACTAGACTATATTTGTGTCTTTTCTCTTTTATGTTCCAGTTTTACACTTGATAACGAGAGTGGATTTATAATCTTGAAACGTCGTTTATATACACTAATGATGACAAATGTCCGATTAAATCATATTAATAATTTTAAATCATAATAAATCATATGAATTACAACAAAGTTGTGTCAGATTCAAAATTAGACTAATTTTTTTATATTTAAATTACAATTATTAAAACAAATCTAAATTTTGAAAACTAAACTATTAAAATTAAATTAGTAAATTATTATTATTAATAATGAATTTCCCTCAAAAGTTATTATTAAATATGGGAATGAAAATATATTGTGTACTTACTTCGACCGGTAGCTGCAAAATTAAAATCAAAATATTACATTTTGTTTTGGAAACAATTTTTTTGTGAATTATTTCTATCTAGAAATGTATCCAATTTTATTTAAAGCTATATGAATATACTACACATACATTTAGTATAAACTATAAACTAGTTTAAATGTTAAGGGGAGAGATTAAAAATTTACTATTTTGTTTTGTCGTTTTTTATCACTCTTCCTATGATACAGTCATATTAAATTATGATGTTGCTTTGTTTAAAATTCTGGTAATTTTTTTTTTTTTTTTTTTTTTTGTACTTCCCAGCTCTATAATTCAATGTAATACTAGCGGAACTTCTAAATTTAATGCCCAGATGTTTATTAATTGGGCCTTTGTAGGAAATGTTAAATTGTATTTTGGTAGAGTGAGGGAGGGGTAAGTTTGTTAAAAACAGTTGTTACACAGGTTTTCTGAACCTCGTAATTGTCTGTATTACTACTTACTTTGACGTTGGTTAATATGACGCTTTGTTGATGTGTATATATTAAAACGATTCCATTAGCTTCGCTTGTGTCAGTGTTTGACGTACTAGGTAACAGAAACTTTACATATTCGTAGAGAAGGGGGATTGGTACTATAATTAAATAGAAAAAATGTTCGATTTGTCATTTTAAAGATCTTAATCTGTGCTATTTACAGGGCGGTGCAAAATTTGGTTGGGTAGCCTATACAGAATTAGTAGAATATACAGGGTGTTCGAAAAATTAACAAAACCTGATACTTCTCAACTTTTTTAAATGTAACACTATTATTATTTTTACATATTCAAATAGGGAAATTTGAGATACTCAAAAGACATTTTAATTTTTTAAATTTATCTTTAATAATACAGTAGAACCCCTCTTAACCGGTCTAGTCGGGACTGACACCCGGGCCGGTTACCCGTTTGACCGGTTAATCCGAGGCTCCCGTGAAAAATCGGTTTTCGTCCAAAGAAAGCTTATTTAATTAGGTAACACTAAAAATTATGCAATAAAGATGTTATTGCAACTCATTTTATTGTACATAAATGTATCGTATATATTATGTTATGTATATTATACATCAAACATGAAAAAATTAAACACTACAAAGCTTTTTTACAGATTCCCCCCTGTCAAGTCTTTTGACACATTTAACCGCGTCTCAAACGAAACCAACACAAGCTTCCAAGAAAAAGAAATGTTATATTTTCCATAATGTAGGCTATACTAAATTGATTCGTGGAAAAAAAGCGGCCCATCAAACGTTTTTGTCTGTGTATGTCTGCTATACCGACGGGTGCCAATGCCGCGGTGTTTTTATGCCGCCGACAATGGGATACGCTATCGCCAAAGTCGTTTGACTCGCCGCTGCTTTGGTGCCGCCGACAATGCGATACCGATATCGACAAAGTCGTTTGACTCGCCGCTGCTTTTGTGCCGCGGTGTTTTTGCGTCGCCGACAATGGGATACCGCTATCGACAAAGTCGTTTGATATCGCCGCCACTTTGGTACCTCGGTGTTTTTACGCTGCCAACATTGGGATACCGCTACCGACAAAGTCGTTTGATATCGCCGCCGCTTTGGTGTTTCAATTACAATTTATTTTCGGAAACTCTCATCCAACCAGTACACTACGATATAGGTCGGTTAATCCGAGGACCGGTTAATCCGAGGCTGGTTAACAGAGGTTCTACTGTAACAGAGTTATGGGGTTTTAAAATTCGCAATTTTGTAAACACTATTGAACGTTCTCTCCAAATCTGAATCAATTATTATTCGGTTTTTGTGATGTAAAATAAGCCAAAATGTATTTAAAATTACGTATATTATACAGGGTGTTCTAAAACGTTTTACAGCATAAATCCATATAATAGCAAAGTTATTTAACTTTAAGGCACTCTAACTTAGTTAGTTTTAAAGATAAGATAAAAACTAAACATTCAGAAGAAGTGGGTTGAAAGTAGGTTACCTACCACAGTTAGTAAAAAACAAATAATACAGTTCTATTTGAAAATTACGTAAAACATCACATTTAGTTAATTATTGGAACAACTTGTATATGGAACTACACTTTTATTACAATTTATTAATTCATATCCTAAGTTTCAATTGATATGTTAGTAAAATTATTGATATTCTAATAATTTGTGAATTGTAATTTAAAATATCTAGGCTTACTTTTTGAACACCCTTTACCTGATACGTAATTTTCAATCAATGTTAGCTTAGTGTCCATCACAATAACCAAATAATAAATCACTATTCACTCAGTCTTGCAGGGAATGTTTAATATTGTGTTTACAAGATTACGAATTTAAAAAACGCCATCAACTTGGTTGTTATTAAAGTTAAATTTAAAATTACTTTTAATCATTTTAAAATAACCAATTAGAAGATTTTAAAAAGTTGAATAAAATCACGTTTTGTTAAATTTTTGGAACACCCTGTATATCGTACTAAATTTGTGTACCACCCTGTAGATAGCCCAGGTTAAGAGCTTTAATATGAGTGGTATAATATTGTTTATTTAAAATGGTTTTTGAAATATTAAGCCGTTTCCATATACTGTGTTTTTACAATAATATACTTTAGATCAAAATTGGTTAGACGTAGGTTAGGTTGATTTTGAGATAATATTCACTAATTTAGGACTATGTTAAACTTTTAACTTTCGACCGGTTAACACAATACGGGATTTATATTTTGTGAGGAATACTTTATGTATGGATTTGTAAGAATTGTGGTACAAGATTTGTGCATAATTAAAAATTTATTTTCTAACACCACAAAAAACAAAAAGGAATGTTTTATATAATGCACTAAATTCTAGTTCAGAATTTGTTTATTTTTTTAAATAATATTACTTTTCTTAATATGATTTTTTCGTTGGCGTTTAAAGGCGAAAAACCTTTCGGTCATCATCGTCCTCATGGAATAAAGAAGAAAAAAACTTAAAATGAAGACTCATAACCATTGTAATAGCGTCAGAATCGGTAATGAACGTGAGGTGCTTAAGAGATATCTAAAAGGAAAGATGAAGGAGAGGGATCTAACACAAGACAACGCGAAAAGGTGTAAATCCAGCTAGGCTCCCTGGGATTGCCACCCCCGTGCTCAGGATAGTGAGCCCCTGAGAGTGCTAATACAATTCTGTTGTTGGAATCTTCTTATTTCGCCTGCGAGTTGTTTGAGACAATTCCGCATTACATTGTACCTATATTGCATACATCACGCCTTAATATGTGTATTTACATGGCAAAGTGTTACAGTTTTTTATAATGGTAGAAGAGGTTATTTTAAGATCGAATTACATGAACAAATTTTAAAAGTTTCTGGACTTTCGGAAGTGTCCGAATAGCTAAACCGATTATCGATTATAATTTCTTTTCACTAATATTTTCTTTGAAATTAAGTAAAAAAAAAATTAACAAATGTATTATAATAAATTACGTTAGGCCTATATTTGATTTATTGTTAGTAAAAAATAGTTAATGGGTGGTCAAAACATTCCAATTACTCTGTCAACTAATTCAAACTCGGCTTCTAAAAAAAAAAGAATATTGTAATTTTCACGAAAATCAAATGAAGAAATATTACAGATCTGTTTATTTGCTGGGATTTTTTTTTTTAAAGGCAATTAATGAAATTTTTACATCAAACATTTTGCGCTCCTATTTTTTACGTTTCTTATCCTACATTGTTGTGTTGCGGTTTGCATACTACATGTCTCCCCATGTCTCTATTTTTATATTTTCTTTGATTGACAACTGCTGAACTGACATTTTTGGTGACGATAAGTTCTGTTGGTTTTTATTTGATTGTTGTGATGGGCGAGTAGAAAGTTTGTGCAATGTTTTGAAACCATTTAATAATGAATCTACAGATAAATATTTTCCTTGTGTTTTATGAAACACTTAAATAGGAAATTTAATATTTTGTATTCACTTTTTTAGGTTATTTTTGCATCATTGCTGTCCTCAGGGGCTCAATATAGTGAGTACGAGCGTGGAAATCCTGAGAGTCCTAGATGGTTATACATATTTTAAAGTAGTCTTTAGTTAGATTTCTTTTTTTAAATCTTTTTATTTGGTTTCTCTTGACTAATTCTTATTCCCTTCCGACCCTGATCCTATTAGAGTGTTCGAGGACTGTGGTCTTTATTTTATATTCTTCTCTTCCTTTTTTTCCCAAATAGAAAAAGTATCCGAAAATATTTTAAGCAGATGTATACTTTATTACGAAACATGTATACTTTAATAAACCTATTAAAAGTAGCTAGGTTAGTTTGGGTTAGGTTATCTTAGGGACTGGGGGTACAGATACTATGATATTCCTTTTGTCAGATCCAAAATGGTATATGGGACAGAAGTCTGGAATAAACAAGCTAAAGCGCATTCAGAATCCATCTTTAAGAATCTGCCTATGCTGTCCAAAAACTACCGCAGCACATAGAGTTGAACATCGAACCTATAGATATTCATTTTGTCAGAATGGTTTGAGAAGCATTTGAAAAACCTACCGTTTCCCCAGCAAGTTTCTACCGTTGAACTCGAAGAACAGGAACCGGTCCTTTCGTCACTGCACATAATATCCTCCTTCATCGAAATTCTACTTGAAAAAATTTCGACAGTAAACCTTGGACTTTCCGTCCTCCTAATTAGACTGAACCTACCAAAAAATGTCTCAAAGAAAGATCTTCCTGAAATTTATGCAAAGAGCAGCTGCGTTGGAAGCTATAGACAACCAATATATACCATGTGTCCAAAAAGTCCCTCCTCCCTTCTTATTTTTTTTATTAATGGAAATAGACAGATTTGCTTTAGGGAAAGTTTAGATAACCAAAGGAGGAGTTTTTCGAAGTATCAACATTTTCAACCCTTACCTCCAAAATGGGGTAGTTTGGGGGTAAGTCAATAATTTTAAATAGCAACCCCTATTGAGTGATACCTCATTTTAAAGGTCTTTTCAAAATAAGAGTAATGGCGCAAAAAGTAAATGGTAGCCATTTCAAGAACTTAATATGAGCTAAAAAAACAAGGTAAGGCTCTTACCACCATTTTACCAACATAGAGCAGTTTGTAATGTAATAGAAACAACCGGAGTTTGTAGTTTAACATTCACAATTCGATTGGTTGCTATGTTGAGTAAGATGAACTTAGAGACCTCTGGTTTGCGCCATTATTCTTATTTTGAAAAGACCTTTAAAATGAGGTATAACTCAATAAGGGTTGCTATTTAAAATTCTTGTATTACCCCCAAACATTTTGGCGGTAGAGGTTGAAAGTTTTGATATTTCAAAAACTCCTCCTTTGGTTATCTAAACTTTCCCCAAAGGAAATCTGTCTATTTCCATTAATAAAAAAAATAAGAGGGGGTGGGACTTTATCGACAACCAATATATGAACATTTTCAGACATGGCTCACTAAATCCACTCAACTCAAAATCTGGAGCAGGATATTTCGTAGGTGATTTTACATAAAACACAGAAGTAGAATTACTAGCCATTATTGCAGCTGTAGCTCACAGTGTGAAAATAGCATTTTCAATGAGTGCAATGCAACTTTTGAAACTGTACAAACCATCAAACTGCTATTATAGAGTAAAATATTGGATATTGGAAAAGATAAAAAATAGAAAGATTATGTTTCAATGGGTTTCTGGATATTATGGTCTACGAGGTATGTAGACAGAATAGCTGCTGACCTGGGCTCGATTACATCGAGAAGTCTATTGTTCTTTGTAACAGAGTTTACAAACGCTTAAAACATGTCCTGATCCAGAAAATACTGCCAGAGGGATTTTGAAACCCAGACTTAAACAAGAATGCACTCTTTAAAGTGCTGACGGACAACAAATTTTGGATGCTGGCTGCTTTTCTTTATGAGAGACACCGCGTGTCTAGGAAGTAAAGTCTTCCTTGCTTCATATAAGGAGATTATGGCCAATTGGTTTTTTCGCTTTAAACAACATTTAAAAAAATAATTAACCTTTAAAACTGATGCGCAGAATGTATGCGCAGACTATCTTTGAGTACTACAATATGTTTTGATGATAAAATTTGATGTACTTATTTTAATGATGTTCTTCATTTTGTTGTAGTGTTTACGACTCTAAACTGCCGTGTTTTGTTATAAAATCTCTCAGTAATGTGCAATAAATCGTGCCACCGTATTGTTCTCATCATAAAATAATAAATATAGATATAAAATCTTGCAAACTATTTATGTCTTACCAAACAATGTACAGGGTGATTCAAGAGATGTGTTCTACTGTTACAAACAAGTTAGTTAGTGTCATCATGGTAGCCCCATCATACAATATAATATAGGCAGATCCTCTAAATGCAATTAAGCAAAACTTGATTTGTCTCAGCATTTAAAAATATGCAACGCTATTATTTTTACATAGGTTAATTTAAGATACTTTAGGAATTTTTAATTTATCTTTAATAACACCGAGTTATGTCGCTTTAAAATTCGCAATTTTGTAAACACAATATTAAACGTTCTCTGCAGGGCTGAGTGAATAATGATTTATTATTTGGCTATTGTGATGTAAAGTAAGCTGAGATGTATTGAAAATTACGTATCCGGTACAGGGTGTTCTAAAAAGTAAGCCTACGTATTTCTTAATTACAGTACAAAAATTATTATAACATCAATTGAAAGTCTAAAAGTGTAACTTCATGTATAGGATAAATTAATAAAGTGTAACTTTACATACAAGATAAATTAATAAAAGTGTAACTTCACATTCAAGATAAATTAATAAAGCGTAACTTCATATACAGGATAAATTAATAAAGTGTAACTTCATAAATACGATAAATTAATAAAGTGTAACTTCATATACAAGATAAATTAATAAAGTGTAACTTCATATACAAGATAAATTAATAAAGTGTAACTTCATATACAAGATAAATTAATAAAGTGTAACTTTATATACAGGATAAATTAATAAAGTGTAACTTCATATACAAGATAAATTAATAAAGTGTAACTTCATATATAAGATGTTCCTAAAATTAACAAAAAGTGATTCTTCACGGAATTTTTAAATAGATTAATTGATTTTTCTGTTAGATTTTTCAATCCACTTCTTTTGAATGTTTAATTTAAATTTTATCTTTAAAATTAACTTAAAGTTCAAGAATTAAGCTATTAGATTGATTTATGCTGTAAAAAGGTTTTGAAAAGTCGCCTGTTTGAAAAAAAATTATCTTGTCATATTTTATCTATGTATATCCTACTAAACTTTTGTACCACCCTGTAGGTAGCTCAGGTTATGAGCTTTGAAATGAACGGTGGAACATTTTTCTATATATAGCAGTTCTTGAAATATTAAGCCGTTTACATATTTTTTTGCACGCATTGTGTACAGTCTGTTAGTAAAGTCCTTCACCCACACGTTAATTTTTGTACGAATTTAAATAGAAGCAAACCCTTTTGGGACTGTTACCTAGGTCACCAGATATTTCTATTAAGGGGGGGGGGATTTTGCATCTCCCCTTAAAAGCGGAATATTACGGTACTCAGAATATTCAAATAGGAACCTGCATTTTGTGACATGTCAAATTATAGAACGTAAAAAGAGAAAATTAATTGCGCTCAAGAAATATTTTTTGGATGACCAAAATAGCGGTACAAAATGTATTTGAGATTTTAAAATTATAAAATCTCTAAATATGTTAAATCAGACACTAAACAGTTAAAAAATGTTTGTTAGACTATTTTTTTTTTTACATTTCGTATTCGCAGTTGGTTTGTTTTGATTATTTAGATTAATTGTTGAAACTAATTATAACCATCAAACTAACTGTAAAAATACAACACAATTTTTGAAAATATCATATACATTTAGAAATAACATTTTTATAAAGTTATAACTGAAATTTGTTGGTGCCAATAGTTTTGCTTTAAAAAGTAATTTAATTTGATATGTCACATGACGAGGTTCTTTTTTGTATTTTGGGCCCAAAAGTACCAAACTTTAAAGGGGACAGCTAAAATTCACTTAATCGTTGAATACTTCTCTCAGATTAGTCTAGTGGAACAGTTTAAAAATTGTTTAGTGTTCTCACATTTAGCGATTTTATAGTTAAATACAAATACATTTGGTGACACAATTTCGGTTAGGGACACCCAAAACATATTTCATGAGCGTAAATAATTTTGTCTTTTTATGCCCTTCAATTTAACATATCGCAAGATGCGGATTCCCAGGGGGAGGTGCAAAATTCCAAATTATTATAAAAGAAACTCCAGGTGACCTAGTTACAGCCCCAAAAAGGGGTTGTCTCTACTTAAGTTCACTCAAAAGTTAAGGTGTGTGAGTTAATGAAATTGTCTCCAAATTGCAATAATGGGATAATCAGCGGGTATTACACAATCTCTGGTGGCGTTATTTCCATAATGAAGCTCGCAATATTAGAATTTCAATTTTATAAAGTCGGTAATGTTTTTGTGTTTCTACTATTTGAAATGATGCTGGAATTTATGTTGATTTATTCAAAAATGTACAGCATTTAAATATACATTTTTAAAGATGATATTCTTAAGAATTTTGTTGAAATTTAAGTGTAAATTGTGTTTTACATAGTGTAATATGAACTTCATTCAATGCTGCTGTGTTTGGTTTATTAATTAAAGAAAAAGTCTGAAAGATGGAGCGTTAAAAAATATACCTGTCTGTTGATGATATTTGTCATAGTTGAATAAATAATTTAGTTGAAAATTGTTTTTTTTTTTTATTCGTTTATTTTTTGGGTAGTCTCAACGAGTTTGTGCGTTCAATATTTTTTATATTTAGAAGTATTGCAAGCTCATGCCAATATTCTCTTTATATAGGAGAAAGTTAGGTGCGTTAGTTAGTTAGTTTGACATATGAGTTGGTGATCTCATCGCTCAGAGTTCACCCACTGCAGCCTCTTCACACTTTTCATGTTTTTTTTTTAGGTCTTTTCTGTTATCTCTCGTCCTTGTGTATCTTTCTTGATCTGTTCTGTCAGCCCTTTTTTTTATCATAACTCTCTCTTACTGTATTCACCCCATTTTCTTTTATATTCAGAATAACCTTGAAGTGTAAAGCGATGGGTACGGAGCCTGTGTATTACCTCTCACGGTGTTTAGCATTACCAGACCAAGCAGGTCTCTGACCGGGTGGCCCATCTTGGAGAGAGAAATAAAATAATTTAAAAAACTTCCGCGGGATATCACCGTTACTGAACATGTTGGTAAAATAAACGCGCACAACGCAAAGATAAATAACCTAGCAGAGAAAGATCAAACAGGTCATTCAGGAGGAATCACACTCCTTATTGAAGGAAGCAACAGCAAAGAGAGTAAGACATTCTGCCCTCTACGTGGGATATTTCTTCCGCCTAACATTGACCACATTAATGTCCTGCGCCTCCTAAAGAGCTTGAGGGTCTCTGATTGGGTGGACCATTTCTTGTAGGAAACAAACTCGTGGAGAGAGAAGTGCGGGATACCAACGTAACTCAATATGCTGGTAAAATGGAACGTGTTCTTCGTGATGATTTCAACATGACGAGCCCACCGCTTCGTGATTTGCTCGTCAATGCTTAGATAAACGTAGTATAGAAAGATGAAACAGGTCACTCATGATAGAAGAAGCACCAGCAAAGACAGGAGGACCTCCAACCCTTTTCGTTAAAGGCTTCTTCCGCCTACCCTTGGCCACCTTCATGTCCTGTACTTCCTAAAAAGTTGGAGTGATTTCTAGTGACGGGAGATCCCAGAACTAACGATGTCCCACAATCTTTGACTGAACATTATCGAATTTTTTGTGTGAGTAATTAAATAATTGGAGACTTTAATTAAAACAGAAATGAGTTTTTAAATAAAGTTTAATTCAATATTAAACTCTAAATTTATTTAGTTACGTATAAGTCAAAATCACAGTTGCATTACGTTTTGTTAGGCTTCTGTCTTTTGGGTAATTTTAACATTGAAATAGTTGAATTGAGTCTTGACAGTCCACTGCCACAGTGATATCACTTTAAATGAACATCAAAGATAATGTCTATCCAGTCAGGAAATACTTTGGATAGTTCCAAACACATTAAAGTGTAATTCTATCTCTAACCACTGCAATTTGTAATTCCGTCACGCTTATACTTCATGGAAATATTCGTATTAAAGACAATGTTTTAAATATCGTTCTTTCTGCTTGAGCGAAACTTGTGGAAATTTCAAGACAAACGTTTTATTTGTACAACATGTAGTTTCTAACCTTAGTAAAATATTCTTCATTAACAAAATAAATGTTGTTGTGGAGGGAGTAGGAAAATACAAGACACAAAAGGAGCCAATTTAAATTGTCTTTGTAACGTGGAGTACAGTTCTATGATGAAATAGATAAACGGCAGAAATATTTGACCTTTTTCCTTTCTATTACCAGGAGTAAATTTCCAGCTATGCTTATGTTGAGATAAGGAAATTGAAATGTCACTTGAATTTCACAATCTCCAGCTAAGTAAATAGAAATCGGCTTAACCTTTACCGAAAACAAAAACACACGTTGACAAACAAGTGAACAATCCTACTAAAATAATTGCACAAACTTTCTCAACTATCCCCCAAAATGAAATAAAAACGATTTAAAACTAATTATCAACAATAAAAGGGTTATATGCGCGCTAAAACCACACAACTTAGGCATATAGAGATAGTTATTTTTATAAGGTTGAAGTCTTTTAAATGGTCTAGGGCCGCATTTTAATATCTTAGTTAAATAAACATACATATTCGTAATCAGGATAACTTCTAGTTTTATTTGATACCCCACATATAATATATATTTTCAACTGTATAGTTTTTGCCTCCTAAACCTACCTCAAGGTGTTTCTTTTGGTTACCGCTCTATCTTTCCTATATGTGGGACAATACAAAGAATATAAATGCAAAGTTTAAAATATATAGGATTTATCGTCTTGTCTGTATCGACTGGTTCGACTTCCAGACACGCGCGTGTAATTATAAGGATGCTTAGTTTTACCTACGGCATGGGCGTCATCACCAGTTCATTATTGGGTGGGGGGACATATGCCGGGGGTCTGGTGGTATGGAATTTTTTTAAACTTCTCAAAACATCGTTTTTATGCATTTATTTATGCGTTTGTAACAGAAAAGTAATGTTAAAAACCCTATTAAAGACAAAGCCCGATCTTTACCTTTTAAGGTTTTAAGTAAATCATTCGTTTTTAGCAAAAATATTTTTACATCTCAAATATTGGGGGGGGGGACGCGTCCCCCCGGCGATGACGCCCATGACCTACGGTCCCTAAAAAAGTGAAATCAATGAAAATTCAATCCATTTTTTAATGGCAATTGAACTGTTTCTCTCACATCTCACAAAAAAACTGCTATTAGGTCTTACACGCCACGCATTTCTCATTGTTGATTAAATTAAGCTGTATTCGTCATACAAAAAACTATAATATACGATTTTGCACTGAAAATTAATTTAAAATACAAATTTTTTTTAAGATTTGTAGGTCACCCCGTGTTCAAGTTAGGGGAGAGGGATATGATATCTGACATTTTAAATTTGGCATACCACAAACATATTATTTTTTCGACAAATAAACATACATATTCGTAATTAGAATAACTTTTATGCGATACCGCACACATAATATTTCAAAAATAAATTTTCTGTTCGATTTTTTAAGCCTTTAACTTCACCAAGTTATTTTTATTTTTTTTGTTACTACAATATTTTTCCAATATGTAGGACAATACAGAGAATATAAATGCAAAGTTTGAAATGTACAGGATTTATCGTTTTTTCTGTGTAGACTGGTTGCAGACAGACGCGTTTAAAATTATAAGGGGTTTACCTACAGATTATAAAAACAAAAACATCGACCAAAGTGCTGTTAGAAAAGACGTAATCTCTAAAAATCGTGTATGCCGATTTCGTTCAAACTTTAGTGAAGATAGAGCATCGTTGACACAAATACGAAAAAAAGTTAAAAATATTTCGGTTTAAGAATAATTGGTAATATATATATGAATGTTGACTGCCGTCATTAGAAGCTCAATTTTAATCAATTACGACTTACATTGAGTTTTGGCGAAGTGAAGCAAGTTTTAGATTTTATCCAAATTAATATTTTTTTAAACATGGTTCATTTTCACATTTTTCGACTGAAAACTACGGAACTGGTATTTTGTTTTGTTGAGGAATGGTGAGTGAGAAAGTTTGTGCAATGTTTTTGTACCGCACATTCTAATTAAATTCAAATTTAACGCTCATGCAAATACACCCATAACTTATACCTATAATACTGCTATGGATATTCATCAAGCGATGGATTTGCCCATTTATTTCTTGCCTAAAAACAATACGCAAACCATGAATTATTGATGATGACGGATGTTGATGTATGAAGTAGAAACCACAGCCTACACACTCTATCCAATCTCAAGTTTGTTCTTGTCAGGTTGGTACAACGCAGTTTTGTTAGATGAGTTGGTAACAATTGCGTTACTACCGACATTATTCTATCACGGGATATTGGATGATATTGTGATTTTATGATTTACTATATTTATTTCTGGAGTATTTTTCTTGAAATATTAAAATTTTTTAATTAAAACGAAAAAAATATTTTTATTTGTATATTTGACAATAAAAGGGTCGAGCGTGTGCTAAAACAACAGGAAAACCTTATTATTATCACAACTCAACTTTTAATGGAGATATCGAAAAAACTCAACGTTAATCCTTCTTCAAAAATACTATAAAGTTGCGAAATTTCATTAAGATCGGTCCAGTAGATGCTGTGCTTACCGTGAACAAAGATTGACCTTTACGGTTGTCATTTCTTTATGAGAAAAATACATAGGAAAACCTTATTACTATCACAACTCAACTTTTAATGGAGATATCGAAAAAACTCAACGTTAATCCTTCTTCAAAAATACTATAAAGTTGCGAAATTTCATTGAGATCGGTCCAGTAGATGCTGTGATTACCGTAAACAAAGATTGACCTTTACGGTTGTCATTTCCTTATGAGAAAAATACATAGGAAAACCTTATTATTATCACAACTCAACTTTTAATGGAGATATCGAAAAAACTCAACGTTAATCTTTCATCAAAAATACTATAAAGTTGGGAAATTTCATTAAGATCGGTCCAGTAGATTCTGTAATTACCGTGAACAAAGATTGACCTTTACGGTTGTCATTTCTTTATGAGAAAAATACATAGGAAAACCTTATTATCACTATGATGTTACGAATTCTCACTAATATAGGTTCAAATAGTTTTTAAGATTAGAGAGGACAAAAATATACCCTCCATATATATTTTTAAACTGTTCTACTCTTAAGGGCGTTTCAGTTGCTTACACTTGTAAGCTAGTTTTCATTATAAACGTACTGTCACTGACACGCTTGAAAGACGATATTATTAGTTTATTAACGTCAGAGCTGAATATTAATTAGCTCATAAAAACTAAAATGTGTTAACTTTAAGTTGAAAATAAGTTTTGTTTATATTTCTTCTTTCTTTGTACTCCTTTTATTTTATCAGTTATACTATGTAATTGGTCGAAATTTCGAATCGTAGTTTTTTGTGGATGTTTTCGTTTTAAGGTAACCTGAGTCTAAAAAAGCGGTTGGAATGATGTCTATCTGTCTGGGGTTGTTGAATCTGTAGTGCCGTCTAAACGAGGCGACTGATTTTAATCAAATTTATTACGGGGGGATATTTTGCCACATTTCAGGATTTTATTTGTTATTAAGATAATTTAAAATTTAGGGGGTAGGTGACATAAACAAAACCACAAAATTAAGATTTTTCTCGAAACCAGCTCTAATGATTTTGATAAATTTAGCCTCTCAGATCACAAAATGTATTGTCGCCAGCTTTGCTAAAATGGCGATTTATGAATTGGTGTACAGAATTATCGCTATACCGATTTCTGTGAAATGTGAAGATTAATGACCCTACGTGTACAACATCGAAATATTACGCTGCAAGAATAATTGGTAAAAACGAAAATGAACATTGTCAGCTCTCATTAAAGCTGGCTTCTAATGAAATACGATTTACATAAACATTTATACAGTATAACAAACTCACAGAACACAATTCTCACAAAAAATACGCCTAAGTATCAGACGCGTTTCAACGACAAGGTCGTCCTCTTCAGTGATACACGAGCTACACCAATCAAACTATAACTGAATCTAACGTTGCGCCGAACCCCATATTTATACAAACTGAAGGGATAAATATAACTTATACAAATTATTACTGATCATATTTATTACCTTCAGTTTGTATAAATATGGGGTTCGGCGCAACGTTAGATTCAGTTATAGTTTGATCGGTGTAGCTCGTGTATCACTGAAGAGGACGACCTCGTCGTTGAAACGCGAAAATTGTTTTACATCCGTTATTGGATGTATTCTGCAGGAAAAACCAGAATAGAAAAGTTTCGTAAGCCCATTTCCCCCCCTTTTTATTGCTAACCCAAATTGTTTCGTCATTGCAACTTTGAATGCTTATTACTTAAAAAGGAAGCATTTATCGGAATACTGTTTCCAGCATCGTTTTTCTTGTCAAAATTTACATACAAATCATGTATCACATTTCCAATTTCCTATTTTAAGAAATGAAGTTTGATTTAATATGGTGGATCGAAGATGTCGGATAAAAATTTCAAACGTACAAAAAAGTATATTTTTTAAACTATGTAGATCCACATTTATTTGTAACTGACTTCAAGTACCTCACAGTTATTCAGTATAAAGCTGTTTCTATACTTAAAAATCACCCTGTAGTATAGAGAAAGTTATGTGTTGGGTTAAGAAAACAATGTAGTCTTTGTCAAAAAATGTGGTTTTTAGAATGATGACCGTCTGTCCAATGTGCAATGCTCTACACCCCAAATGCGTGGACTTACATTATTGAAATAAAATTTAGCCATATTTTGGCATATCTCAGGAGTTTTATTTTTTCGTTTAAAAAAACTGATATGGGACTATTATAAAAGACGTAATTTTTCAAAATTGATTCTACCGATTTTGTTTAAATTTTAGTTACGCGTTTACAGTACAAGCGAAACCAGCGAACACTGTATATTACTAAAAACTCCTTCCATTGTTCTTTTTTATTGACAACTTCCGAACTAATAGTTTCGCTGACGAATAATTTTGATTGGATTTTTTGGTTTTGGGGATGGTGTGAGTGCAGTATAATATCTGTGCACTGTTTACTTATATTATAATGGCTGATTATTCAAATAATTTAAACAGAAGCCGAATTATGTGCTTAGATTGAAACATTTCTGCCAACCTTACTTTTAATTTTAGATAAATTGAACAAATTTTAAAGTAAAATCCAATTTATAATTTGTAAAAATTATATAATCATTAATAATATTGGGCGATTTAAACTAGTTCATATATAAAATACAATAATAACCAAAAACATCTTCAGTGTATTTATTGTACAATTATGTGTCCGGCTATATTTATAAATAAATATAAGTAAAATAAACAATGCAAAAGTAACGTACACACTAACTCACGCGCCCATCCAAAAAACAAAACAAAAAAATCAAGCAAGTCATCGCTAAAACTATCGGTTCAGTGAAAATATCACTAAAAACTAAAAATTAGCGATGAACGCCATTTTTAGACAAATGTTTATGTTAAATGTTGAGCTTGACTTATGAGAAAAATTATACAGTATAACAAACACACAGAACACAATTCTCACAAAAAATACGTCTAAGTATCAGACGCGTTTCAACGACAAGGTCGTCCTCTTCAGTGATACACTAGCTACACCAATCAAACTATAAGTCATAGTTATAGTTATAGTATAAGTTATAGTTTGATTGGTGTAGCTCGTGTATCACTGAAGAGGACGACCTTGTCGTTGAAACGCGTCTGATACTTGGGCGTATTTTTTGTGATAATTGTGTTTCTGTGTGTTTGTTATACTGTATAATTTTTCTCATAAGTCAAGCTCAATATTTAATATAAAATGGTATGCTTTGAAAATTTACTGTATTAGTAATGTATGATCGAAAACATTTATTTAAATTTTATAATTAAATATTGTAATATTTAAAGTGAATAATAATAGTAGACATTTAATTTGTAGTTGTGTTGTTAATTATAAGTTAATGTTTATTATTATTTTATTAGAACTGTTTAAAATTCGTTATTGGATGTGTCTACAGCAAAATTATAGAAAAATTTCTCCCTTGCATTTTACCCTGTTTTATTGTTAACACGATTATTCCGTTATTGCAACTTTGAAAGCTTATAACTTGAAAACGAAGCGATTTATCGAAAAAACTGGTTTAATCATTGTTTTCCTTGTCAAAGTTTACATGAAAATCATGTATCACATGTTCACTTTTCTATTAAAAAAAGAAGAAGAATTTTTATTCAATATGGCGGATCCAAAATGGTGGAGAAAAATTCAAACCTACAAAAAAGTATATATTTTTTTAAACTACGTAGATCCGAATTTGTTTCTGCCTTCAAGTACCTCTCAGTTTTACAGTATAAAGCCGTTTCTATAGTTAAAAATCACCCTGTTAAGTCAAAAATAAAAAATCACTACCACTATATTACATGTCAATCATTAAACGAATATCTGTGGAAGCGTGAATAATAACTGTCTGTGGCTTTGGTTTCTGTTATTATCAAATACAATAAGTTGTCTGTCATATCGCGAAGCACGTTCTGGATAAGCTTCGAATCCAAAGCTTAACATCGGAATCTGCTTTACGATTAGCTGTATTATGACGTAGGTTTATTGACTTTCAAGTTATTTATTGATATCGTGAGGCAGCGTTGGAGGAAACAACGATTGTTTTAGTGTAATCTAATAATCGATTATGTTGATTCAAAGCGTTCGATCCTTGGAAAGAGTCGTTGATTTTGAAACTGTGCCAAGTCGATTCTATTAAGTTTATAAAATATACTGTTTTGAAAATAGGGTTATGTACAGTTATCTACTGTGGATAATTTCTGATACAATTTGTAGAGAATTCGCTCACGACTTCAGGGGTAATGAGAATTTAATTCTGATAAAAGTGATGTGAATGAAGTCAAATAGAAAATAAATGCAAGTTAGAATAATTTAGTTTTTTTATGAAGAAAAGAATAGTTTCGTTTAAAACTGTCACGTGCTTCGGCCACGTTTTATTTTTTAATAAAAATCCAATTTTCTCAAGTTATATTTTATTTTAATTGTTGTGAAGCTTTAGAACTACATTTTATTTACAATTACATTTACACAAATATCTTTCTTAGTTAATTGTAATTTTTGTAAACGATATTTTTATGCTGCTACATGTTTCACTGCCACAAGGTGCATCATCAGGTTAATTATGTGTTATTTGAAATTTTACGTTGTGTATCACTATATAAGTGGTCTTATAATTTATCTGGACTGAAGTGAAACATGTAGCCACGTAATATAAAAATATCATTTACTATTTAAATAATTAACTAAGAAATGTATTTATTTTTATTGACTTTATTTATTAGGGTAAATAATAACTCACATGTAAAATTTCTTTCTTAATTTAGGTCCAAAGGACCAGAAATTTGGGTGAAATATTTTTCAAACCGTACCCTAATTCGAAAAAGAAGCTTTTTTTTTTTTTTTTGATATATGTACATATATGAAGGTTGTTTCTTATACCTCGAAAATTAGTTCCCGAAATATTGCCGTCCAATTTTAAATCAATTTGTATATATGAATACAAATAAGGAAACTCGTTTTTTACGGGATATCGTATGGAAACGACCCTCAAGGTTTATTTTATGTTTTTTTTTTTTTTTATATGGCCTCCGATAAGTTTATCGCCTTTAAACAACAATAAAAACTGGTTACAATTTGGTATTCTTTGCTCTGGTCTTATTTTCTCAAAGAGGCATGAGCCGATTTGTAACGTCGAGTTAATATAAAATATTAGTTTGTACTCTATAAAGTTAACGAAATGGGGTAATTCGGTCAAAATCCATTAAAAGGGAGAAGTAAAATTAGGCTTAAAAATTGAAGAAATAGATTTTTATCAAAAGTAAACTATTTTAGACCGGTGAGTTTGAAAACTACATTAATTTGCCCACACTTAGTACCTCTAAACAAAGAGAGCAAAAAAATTAAATTTGATTTACTCTTATGTAACTTAATATTTAGTTTTAATGTGCTTAGTTTAAAATCATCAAGGTTGTTGTCGGTAAGTCACATGTTGTTAACAGTAGCTATTTGTAGAATGGTCTGCTAAATCTGAAGAAATCTTTCTTTTGAATATTGCTTATACTTTGATTTACATTTATATTGGCTTAATTATTTTTTGAAGGGTTGAACTCTTTCATAAGCCTCTACATTACGTAATAGTAATAATTAATTTCTTCCCCTTTTACTTTGAGAATGTCGAAAGTTGAGTCTCGTCTGAGAGGTGATTAAAATATCTCCGAACAAAATTGCAACTGGTCAACAATTTGTATTCAATTGAAATTTAGATTAAGGACATTGATGGAATTATTTGAATAGCACGTGCAAGAAGGGAGAATGATTGAAATAAAATGTAAATGGCGAGGGGGAGGGGTAGACGAACAACTTAAATTGTAGGTTGATACGAGGGTAGAGTAACTCAAATGGTAGATAGAAGAGTTGATATGACATAAACAAGAGATGGAAGCGAGAAAATAAATAAAATAAGTGAAAGCGTGGATCTGACCTAAATAAAGATGGAGGGGAGAGGGAATTTGATTAAAAAATAGATGGAACCGTGGAAATAATGAAAATTACAGATGGAATCAGGGATTTAAAAAAAACAGACGGAGGTAGGGAGTAAAACAATTCAAATGACAGACAAAAGTGAGGAAATAATTAAAATGACAGGTGGGAGCGGTGATATATCTAAATGAAAAATGGAAATAATAACAATGACAGATGAAAGTTGAGATATGACTCTAATGACAAATAAAACCAAGGAAACAATTAAAATAACCGATGAGTGTGAAGAAATAATTAAAATGGCAGATGTAAATGGAGAATTAGATTGAAATAACAAATAGAAACGGAACGGAGATATGACTCAAATAGCAAATAGAAGTAAAGAAATAATTTAAGTGACAAATGGAAAAGGAGATTTGATTTATATGAAAGATGGGAGGTGAGATAATAATTAAAATAACAGATGAAAGTGAGGAAATAATTAAAATGCTAGGTGGAAGCGAGGAATTAATTCAAGTGACAGATGGAAATGAGAAAATGATTAAAATAAAAGATGTAGGTGGGAATTTTATACATATGTCAGATAGATGCATAAGACTGAAATGACACATGGAAATTGGGAAACATTTCAAATTACCATAAGAGAAAGGAGATATAAATCAAATGGCAGACGGAATGTGGAAATTGGTTGAAATGATAAATTGAAACGGGAAACGAATTAAAATGACAGCTGTAACCGAGAGAATAATTAAAATGACAGATTGAAATGGGAAAATAATTAGTACGACAGATGGAAACGAGGAAATAATTCAAATGTAAGATGCCAACGAGGATATTAAAATGACTGAGGGAAACGGGCATTAATAATTGACAGATGGAAAAGAAGAAATAATTAAAATGACAGATGGAAAAGAAGAAATAATTAAAATGACAGATGAAAAAGAAGAAATAATTTAAATAACGGGTAGAAGTGGGATAATCATTAAGATCATAGATTCAAACGAGGAAATAAATAAATGACAGATGGAAGTGAGGAATTAAAATAACTGATAGAAAAGGGGGAATGATTAAAACGAATAATGGAAACGTGAAAGTAAAATGACAGCTGAAAACGTAGAAGAAATTAAAATGATAAGTGAAACATGGAAATAATTTAAATGACCGATAGAAATTGGAATAATTATGATAACTGATGGAAACGGTAAAATTGACATGACTGAGGGAAATGGAAAGCATTATTTACAGTATTAAAACGGGGGAATAATAAAAATAGCAGATAAGAGGTAAGATGTGTTATATAATAACTCAACTAACGTCTTGAGGATTTTCTAGAAAAACTAAAACTAAGAACATGTATAATGTTATCTACTGAAAACGGAGTAAATATAAAAATAATGAGCAAACATTTTGTAATTTTAGCAGTGGACAGCAAACGCACAACAACTCTGTAAATAATACACGTACACTCTTAAGTATTACTTGTATTACCTTGCTGTACTGGTGATTTCCCCATCAAAGCATCTCTCTCCTCAGGTGGCAAAGAATCCAGACTGTCCAAATTGGTCCTTAAGTTGTCAAAGAACTGCTGCATGTCGCTTAGAACACCTGTGGACAGACCTATTATCACTCAATAAACCAAACTATCTACTTAGAAATATTAATTTACTTATTGTTATTAGAGAATACAATTTAAGTTCTATTTATTTTGATCATCCTTATGTAAACGCAGACATGAAATGTCAACTGATACTACCTTCAGGGGGTTTATAGCAAGTAAAGGCGTGTCAATCCCGAGGGCTCTAGCTGTCTCTACACTTTTTGCATGTAGTCTTGAGTTGATCAACTGTTCTTGTCTTCCTACCATGACCATGGAGTATTCGACGACTAAGAGTATTTATTTTATTTCTCTTTCTTTGAAGTGATGATGACTAAGAGGTTTCTACTTTCACTTCTCACTGAAGTACTTTGACAATTAATGCTCTAATGTGTTATTTAGCTTCGGTTTTACAAAACAATGAAGATTTTGTAAAAAAAGTCGTTCGGTAAATTTCAAAATGACATTCAATAAAAAAAAATTGAGAATAACTTTTACACGAATGTTGTACAACAGTAGATTTTAAAATCTTCTTTTAATTTTGTTGTTGTGTAAAGGCCAAATAATTTGTCATCATCGTCCTATAAAGTCTAGAGACTTTTAGCTCTAGAATACTCCAACAGAACAAATCGGAAAAGAACTGTATTGTCAAGAGAGAGTTGATCGGAAAGATGAAAGCGGGGGATCTCACTACATACCACATGAGAAAAAGGTGTAGTTCCAACTAGAATACCTCCAGATTTCCACGTTGGTACTATAAGCTACCCCCGAGGGCGTTTAAAAGTTTCATCTAATGAAGTCCAAAAATGGTTTATTCGATTAAAAATAAAATAAATTTATCTAAACTAAATTAATGTTTTAATAGTAATAGGATCTTTAGTCCTATATTAGTCAAATGTATCTTTTAAATTAGAATTTCCCATTAATTGAATATGTTCGTCCTTAAGATCTACATGAGTTTGTAAGAACGTAATCTGTGCAACTGACGACTTGTATATATTAGTGGCAAGATCAACTCTCAGAGGTTTCTTTTTAATGAATACGAAATTGGCAATGCTGAGGCTTCTTATCTGGATTTACACTTTTTCATTTATTCTTGGTTTATATCCCTCTCTTTCATCTTTCCTATCATGTCTCTCTTGACCAACTCTTGTACTTTTCCTACCCTGAAGCTATTAGAATACTCGAGGGTATGGGGAGTTTATTATATACTTCTCTCTCTCTCTCTCTCTCTCTCGCCCTCTCTCTCTCTCTCTCTGTCTCTCTCTCTCTCTCTCTCTCTCTCTCTCTCTCTCTCTCTCTCTCTCTCTCTCTCTCTCTCTCTCTCTCTCTCTCTCTCTCTCTCTCTCTCTCTCTCTCTCTCTCTCTCTCTCTCTCTCTCTCTCTCTCTCTCTCTCTCTCTCTCTCTCTCTCTCTCTCTCTCTCTCTCTCTCTCTCTTTCTAGTGTAATAGTGTAAGTAGTAGATTACACTAGAAACAGCAAAAGAAATTAGGTTAGGTTAGGTTAGGTTGGGTTATGAAGGTTAGGTTAGGTTAAGTTAATGTTGCGTAGGTTATCAATTCAACAGCTGGATATGGAGTATTTCATATTTTAATTTTGAGCGTATTTATTTTATAATGAAAATCAAAGTATAATATGTAACCAACTAAAATTCACAACTCGGTTATACGTTATAAAATATGTGTGTCGGAAAGGGAGATAGGCAGAAATGAAATGGAAAGAGAGAATCAGAGAGACTGAAAGGAAATGCGACACAATTTGTTTCCACGTTTATGTACAAAAGGAACGAAACATGTCGTGGGTTTTTGCATATAATGGAAGATAATTTAAAGTCGAGAAATGCTTTTATAACTTTCAGTTTCCCTAGTATACGATTATCAAACGGATTTCATTTGCAATTACACAATCATTACATGACAGCTTGAAGTGTATGTCCCATCTAGGAATTGTAAAACACTAGATTTAACTCGTGAATTTGTTTCACTGATATTCAGAACGTAGATATTTAAGAATATTATGTTTTCTGTTATTTGTTGAAACAATTTGAAATAGATTTTGACAGTTTCTAGCAGAAGACTTTTTTAGGGGCTCACTTTAGTGAGTACGAGCGTGGGAAGTCCCGAGAGATCCTAGCTGGATCTACACCTTTTTAAAGTAGCCTTGGGTTAGATACCTCCCTTTTATTTTTCTTACCACGTTTCTCTTGAAGTTTTTTTACCTTTAATTGTGTATAAAAAAGAACAGTCTATTACCATATTTTTTAAAAAATTAGTTTTTGACGTATAAACGAGTTCAATGATAAAGTTTAAACAATCGGATATGTAAATATTAATTCCTGAAACCATGTAGGAGCAGAGTTGCCAACATACTCGTCCTTTGGACGTTTTTATAGTAAATAATTGAATTTATTATCTCTATAATGTGGGCCATGAATCAAGTCCGTTGGGAAATAGCCAATAGGAGAACAAGAGGAGCGCGCGATTGTCAATTCGAACAGCTCTCTCCATGAGGCTAACCTCCGAGCGAGGCTATCGACGTCTTGCAATGCTAATAGAGTGCGTATATAAGTAGTTTTATTATGTCCGCGTAGTTTTTTAAAGACATCAAAGTTGCAATATTTTAGCCTTTGTGAAGATGAATGCACCGTGATCATCGCTCTTTGACAGTACCTAGTGGTAGTTAATAGTTTTTTGTTTTAATAAATTTAAACATGTTTATTTTAATTGATACATTAACATTATATCAGCGGTACTGGCATTTATTCTTTCGCCATTTTTTGCTTTAATGGTAATTATTATTTCCCCTGTAATAATAGAAATAACCCAGTACAAATATAAATTTAGTTTTTAATTTAATTTTTTTTTTTCAATTTATGAGGAAATTATTTCTATTTCATTTATTTATTTAATCGGAAAAATATTATTTTCATTGAGAAATTTTTGATAATTTGTTTAAAAGAAAGGAAAGCAGCTACAGATGTATTGTTCAAATCTTCAAGGTCAGTATGCCTACTGGCTCCTACCTTAACGGACTTGGCTTTGGCGGTTTTCATGAGAAAATGTTCCAAAACACATGGTCATGTGAAGTTTCAATATATGAACCGACCAGTTGTAGCATAGACAAGAGGGCATATCAAATGACATACCAAAACTTATGTGGTATATTTTGTTTACAGAAAAAGTCAAGAGAAGTTGCGGAAGTGCCTCGTTTACAACGTTGCCACATTGTACTAATTGTGTGAGAGTGGAGTGTGAATAGGTTGAACTTTGTTGGGCAATACGAGACCCGTCCCACTGCCGTTACCTGTGATACTGTTTTAGTTATAACATCAATAATCAAGGTTAGTAATATACTTTAAATTATAGGTTAAAATAGTTCCTATATATAATCAGAATACCTATATCGAAATTATTGTTCCTACTTTTATTTATATGAGCGCTACTGTGCTTTTACAGACAATAATGACGGCAACGATGGACGAACAGATTGTTGAAAATCACTCTTACTGCTCAAGTAAAATATCGAATAAAAAAACACGGTCGTCAATAGTTAAATATCAACGTATTTATAGTAATTGTGTTTCATAAAGTCACTGCCACTGAGATGCGCAGTCGTCTCTGGGCCGGTTTGTATGGTGGGGGAAACACTCAGCTCAGTTTTGCAGTGAGTTTATTCTGTGCGTTTCGTAGTTGTACGTGCATTGGTTTGTTGTGTTGTAATGAAAGGTGAAAAGATTTATGGTAGTAAAAACAGCATATTCTTTAATCTTATTATTAAACTGCTATATCAAAAGTCCCAGACCGGTTCATTTACTTGAAAACTCAAAAAGATATTTTTAATGTGCTTTCTGGTGATTAAAAACTACTTTTTGGCAAATGAAACATTTTTACCTGTCCCCCAAAAATGGGGGTTTTGGTAGGCAACTCAATAATCTTAAATGGAACCCCCCCCCATCGAGTGACCCCTCATGTTAAAGGGCTTATTTAGTGAAATACAACTGTGCAAACTAGAGATCGATATTTGACTTTATTGATTTCATTCACAATTAGATGACAAATAAATATAGGATTAAAATGTATTAAAAATGTTTTGGTCCTTTGGTTATAATTGTAATTTTATATTTAAAATAGTATGAATTCCTATTACAGGGTGTACAAAAGTGATATATTAGTTGTAGTAATTTTAATTTTGCAAAGCGGATTTTCCCAGTTGTTTAACATATCAAGAAATGCAACAGTAGATTTCCAGAAGTGTATTTTTTAGTGGGCTTTCCACTTTAACAAAGAAAGTAGTTAAAGGTCCTTTAAAAAAAATAAATTCTAATCTCGGCACTTTATTGGAAATTATCAGCTTTAACTTGCTCTAAACCATAATGTATTGGTATTTAATGCAATCAATCATTCAAAGTTCTTTAGACATCTTGTACTGGAAATCTGTACAGATGTTGAATTTTTTTCAAAATTCAATAATTTATCATTAAAACATTGCATTTTAAAAATTACATTTTGATCCAATTGTCTCGGCTTCTAATTAATTGTGAATGAAAAAATAAAGTAAAGTAACTGTTTCTAATATTTAAACGGCCGCCATTTTAGATAGAAGCAAGATATCGACCTCAAGTTTGTAGATCTGTATTTTAATAAATAAGGCCTTTAACATGAGGTGTCAATCGATGGAGGCTTCCAGTTAAGATTATTAAGTTTCCCCCCCTCCAAATCCCCATTTCGGGGGAATAAGTAAAAATGACTCATTTTCCAAAAAAGTACTTTTCTATCACCAGAAATCACATATAAATTATATTTTTCCTTTTTTTATTTTTTGGTTTTCAAGTTATTGAACCGGTTCGGTACTTTTAGGAGACACTGTATAAACACGAACATAATCACAACACAACACGATTGTTTTTTTCATGATTTGTCTGAGAATTTTCTCTCAATTCAAAGAACCAATCATAAAGACGAGATATGAGGTTGACCTTGGTTTTCTTCATAATCCGGAAACACAATATAGGATCTTTATATAATAGAATAGGAACACTCAACTTTAATAAGATGATCTGAGTGGAATGACGTTCATACAATATAGAACGAACATAACTTGGAGTACGCTGTCTGTCTCGACAATATTTATGGTACGTCAAATGGTTTTATAGAGCTGGGAGGGAAAAAGTAAGTAATTGAACGCACACGAGCGTGTGTTTTAACTGCGTTATGAAACATGTCTTAGCGGATTACTTAGTTATTATGACATGCTTCATAGAAATCTGTATCGGAGATCATTCAATGTCAGGGCTGTATTATTCAATATGTATGAAAGTTATTTAAAAAACCTTAAAAGGTAACTAACCAGGTTTTTTGAATTAAAACTAGAGGTATTATCAAATTTTTCATCACACACCATTTTTCTAATATGGTGGTCATCTCTAAATTTTCTTTAAATTATTCGGTTACAAATTTTATCCTTTATAGTTTTTAAAATTAAATAAGAAATGGTTATTCCGTATTAAATCAACTTTAAACGTGATGGAACTGTAATGAAAGACTGTTGTGTTACAAATCAAAATAAATTAATATGCAGGCGTTATGTAGGCAATATAGGTACATTAATGTAATGCGGAAATGTAATACAATCCCTAAAGGAAAATGATCAAAAATAGAGTTCACATTAAATCGCCCCTCACTGGTGTTGGAGGGAAATTAGAATATAAAAGTGATGAAAACTGGGTAGTTGATTTGTTTTTATTTTTTTAAATTTTTATACAGGGAAATGAGTGGGAAACCAAAAAAATGAACAAAGTTGGACTGGAGTTTCGCTAGAAAAGCGCATTATTTGTGCATCGGTACTATATTTTTTAAATATCTCCGGTTCTATGGGTCGTATAAAAAATACTCGGAAATGAAAGGAATATCGAAATGGTGGAGTATAGTAACTAAGTACTCCCTAACCTCGAAAAATTCAAATTTCTAGATTTAAGATTTTTTCACTAATAATGGGATAAAAATCATCAGATCTTCACGAAAATTGAACAAAATACATATATTTACACTAGAAATCGGTGGTAAAATTTGCAAAAAAACATTAATTTTTACGGTTGCTAATTTTAAAATTATTTAAAAAAATGTATAATTCTAGTCTTTACGATACTATCTCACAAAACACAACTTTTATATTCATATATGTGAGTATCACTACGTGAAATGTGTTTTTAATATACCTCGAACACCTGACGACGACCAATGGTAACGAAACATGTAGTCAAGAATTAATAAATATCAGGAAGGCGGTATATTGAAAATAATGTATATATTTTAGACGGTTTAGGTGGTAAACGAATATGATTTACACAGTTGGTTTTCCTACTGAAATGAAAACGAACCTATCGATTTGTAAAACACGGACATAGTCAGTAACTGTTGCTACAAGTTAATAATCGATTATTCCCCAATAACAATAAGCTGTCATGATTATAAAAAAAGTTTAGCTATAAATATACTGTAGTCTTTCAATTCCGACCACGAGATTGGAAAACGGTTTTCATCTCCGGGGAGATCCTATCTAATATCCTTTGAAACTTTGTCTGTTTTAACGCACTAACGATTGCAAAATGTAAACAAATTTACTTCCCGCAGTTGACGGTCGTAAATCTATTACCTTGTGTAGTTTAAGTACCTCTTACATGAGAATACAAATTGTCTTATTTTGTTTCACTGGAGCGACAAAAGGGGGAAAAAATCTGCGTTTATAGTTGGATTTAAAAAAATAAGATGTACCATTTTGTTGTTGGTTAAACCTCCGGGATGTTAAAAGTGACATACAGAGTGTCCCGAAACGATGAACTAGCTAATTGTTTTCGGATTATACACGTCAAAACAACAAAAAATGTTTACAAATAGTCGAATTCCGCTTCACTATCCGCCATTTTGTTCTTTTACAAACAAGCATTATAACTCCAGAAATAGATAAGATATAGAGTTTAGATTCGGTACAAGCATTTTGTATACAATGTTTTACAAGTGTACCAAACACAAAGACTTTATTTTTATAATTTTCAAAATGGCGGCCGTTTAAAATATTTTAAAGTTAACGGTTTTGGAGATAGTCGACGTTAACAGTTTTATATGACCGCCATTTTCAAAATTTTAAAGATAAAGTCTTTGTGTTTGGTACACTTGTAAAACGTAACCTACAAAATGCTAATACCAAATCTGAACTCAAAATATTACTGTATCTATTTATTTAGTTATAACTTTTTTTGTAAAGGAACAAAATGGGGGTTTCACGGATATTGAAACTGAATTCGACTATATAATATTTGACTTTTTTTGAGTATTTTGATGTATATAATCCGAAAACAAATATCCAGTTGACCTTTTACGGGACACCCTGTATACATTTTATAAATATCTTTTCAGACGTCTAATTCTAAACGTTTAGTTAAGCAAAGCCATAGAGAGTGCGCGGATCTCATTTTAAACGTGAGAGTGGTTTTCACCATAAAACATATTTTTGTTTTTATGTTAAATGTGTTAAGACTGTTTAATATGTTCTGGTTAAAATCATTTATATGTTAACGTGAAAAAACTGAAGATGTCTGTGTATAGAAGAAACAACCGTAACATACGTCCAACCAAAAGACTTCTTAAAAATACATTTATACCATATCTATCTTTTAGTGTGTCCTAGTTTTTTTTCCTAGAACGTAATAATGGTTTCTATTGAAGTTTAAGATTTAATTTTTTTTTTGGAATTTCAAATAAGCTCGTAATTTTTTACCTTAAAAAAAAAAATTCAGCTTACACTTGGGCCTGTTATGTGAAGTTGACGGGGATGGAATTTGTAACAAGTATATATTCCATTTGAAGTGTTTGAAATATTAGTTGAAAACACCAATTCTAATGTTGTACTTTATCGACCGTATTTTATATTTATTCTTGGCCCTCTAACTTCACGTAGATGGATAGTAGGGACCCAAATATGTTGCATAAAAGTTTTCCTTACGCTATTAAAAATTTGATCACAGTTTAATTAGCTCCATTTTGAAACGGTTAGTTGTAGGATATAGCTCATCATATAAATCTGGTTAACGAGTTAGTGCTACCAATTGTAACGAAAAGCAACGACAATTGCCGAATTAAAGGGAAGCCGATCTTAATAGCCACGATTTGCAATATAGGCCCGTGAAACTCTCTACACTTAGATCAATAGCTTATCACCTTAAGCCCTGTCCAACCATCCAAAGAGCCAGCTTTGATATTTAATTTAAAGCTTATAAATAATGTGACTTATGAATTAATTTACCATATTCACTGCAAACACCTGAAGTTGGTTGTACGGGAAATTAAGTCTATGCGCCGTTACGTCATAGATCTAGGAGATAACTGCAGTTCATATTGGTTAATCGACTACCGGGAACATTCCCGAACGCTTTCAACCTCTGGTAAATTACTCCGACATTTTGATATTTTGACACCAGAAACTAAAACGGTAAACGTCATTGAAAGTACGTTCATCTCGATCACTGACTCCTTACGTCTTAGGTTACCGCATCTTCTTCTGTTTGACGAACATCTATCATCTTTGGAACAGCGGCGGCATGAACCCCGGCGGTAACCAAGGTTCCTATCGGAACACAAACTGCAACCTAAAACCTAACCACGATGATCTCAGGTCAAATCCAAGGTGATCGTTCCTTGGAACGCGTTACTAAAAACATGAAATTTATTTTATCACTTAAATCAAAAACTAACCAAGAAATATAATTTTAATATTTGAATCAAAGCAAAGAGAAAAATACGCTAAAGAATTTTGGAATTGATTAAGTTAATGTTACCAGTAAAAGAATAGATACAGATTATTATATTCACATCAAACTGAATATAATTTGCATATTTTTTTTGATATTTCGACTAATGTAGGCCTTAGGAGTTGTAAGATAACTGGGGGGATTTTATTGAAAAGAAAGGAATACATTTGGAAGAAATATATTTTAGAAGCAATTCAATTTAAATAATAACGCAAGAAGTAAAGGAAGACTTTTTAGAGTTTTATATAATACTAATACACCCACTTGTTACATCAAAGTTGTAAACTGCCAAAACACTTTTATCTTATTTAAAAAACAAAATTAAAACGTATTTTCTTTACTTACAAATTTTATGCCATTGATCCACAAAAACTTTGGAACGTAACAGAAATTTTTCAGTACGTTGAAATCTAATTAGATTCAATTAATATTAAAATTAAAATGTGTATATTTCAATTCTACGTTTATGACACAATAGTAAATAGGGATTTTTTGTCAAAATTATAATTTCGATCCCTAAATTTTCAAGAAAATATATAGTTACGAAATGCAGGGTCACGAGTGTAGTAGTGGAGGCTCCTTCACATTTGTACAGCTCGTGCAGAGATACTAACATGTGCTAGTAGACTTTTTAATATACACATCTACGATTCCTACTTATATAGACAATAATTCAGAGATTCAGAAAACGTGTTTTAAACAAACTCGTCCTACTGGGTAAGATTCCTTGATCTACCATTATTTAACATTTCCTACAAGGCTCATGAAAACCAACTTTTGGACATTAATTTATAGTATCTGTTTGTATTAGATTATATAAAATGGGACTGGGTAAGTACAATGTTAGGTTTATTTTTATTTTTGTAGATGGGTGCTCAAGAAAGTTAATTTAAATATATAATCCTTTCTGTCTTTTTAAATAAGAATGAGAAAATATATTCAATGTTTGTTCTAGATTAATTTTATAAAAATGATCCAGTGTCTATCCCTTAGGGATCCTTCATTAATTAAATTTATTTATTTGAAAATGGAATGAACAAGATTATTACATTTAAATGATAGATTATTAAACTAAATCATTATCAAACAAGAAATACTGCAGTCGTTTATTATTTCAATACAAGATATATTCCTTATTAATTAATTCTCTTTTATTTTAATTTAAAACCGAACAGAACTTGTTTTTCAACTTTGCAAATAAATCATTACATAACAAAAAATATTTAATACTGTAGCAGTTAAATCTGTACAAGTAGGTCAATTGTATGCAATTATGACGTGTAGGTTTTTCTCGTTAAATTAAATTAAATTGTCCATTTGATATTATTTACTTAAAATGGAGGTAGGAAAAACTGGTGTTTTACCTGAACCCGTGGGACCCACTTCCCAATTATTAATGCAGTAGGACCAACCAACCTGAGATTGTAAAACTAAGAGATGGGGGTGGAACATACCAACATTAGTAGAATTGTGCACAAACGTCTTTCAGGAGAGCAATAGCACAAACTGAGAAGAGAAGTGGCAGTGGCATAGGGAGTTCAAATAAAACCCTGAAGTAGTAGGGGTACTTGAGTGTCTATCCAGGACAGCCTGGGTCTGGAGACAACAACGGGAAAGATAGGACAATCTCATAGTAAGTTACTACAGAGAGAGGTTCCTACAGGTGGACTTAGAGGGATAGTATTGATCTTGGGCAGAGACTAACTTAGGCGAATCACGGTGCATTGTGGTTAAAGTGTACTTGCGTGGAACATACCACTGGGAAACAGTGTGTAGACTATGTGGGTTAGAAGATGAAACTGCAGGGTACATAAACTATGATTGTGAGCCTCTTGCCAGTAAGAGACACAAGGTGTTAAGTTTTCAAACTCCTAGTACGCTTCGCTAGACGAGATATTAAGTGAACTGGGGAGGGGACTAATCTATTGACTTAGTTGGACGATAGGACAGTGATAGCAGTGCCAGAGGCCGTTTAACCATTTAACCTCCAATTTCAATTTAATCTACGTTACTTAAAATAGAAAATTTCCAGCAAGAGATCATTAATTTAACAATAATGGGTTAATATTATTTGGTATATAGGATTAAATAAAGCAATAAAGTTAAAGTTTCAAAATTTTTTAATAATATAAATGAGCTACAATTGTTTCGCCTTGCGGCATTTTCGGGTAACTCATTTATATTAATATTTTTTTTTTGAAACTTTAGCTTTATTGCTTTATTTAATCCTATAATACGGAGTTTCAAAAAGAAATATCTCCTGTTACATTAAATATGTTTTTTTTTTTAATATATAAAATTTGGTATAATTTAGATTTTTTAAATTTTTACAAAGGGTTGAAAATTTCAAAAATCGAAAATCCGCTATAGTTCTTGTAACAAAATATTTTGGATTTTTTTTTTATCTGATCACTACTAAACTTCAGATATAATTGAATATTTACAAAAGAGAAACTTTTGAGAATTTGAGACGATTGTAACGAATATCTCAACTTTAAAGCGCTGAAAATTGCGGAATAAAATCTCAAATTTGGACGGCGATAAAACCTGTTTCCAAAATATCAATATGCGATCAAATATGTACATCATATCCTCCACCATTTTATGAAGAGACGCTATATTTTCATTTCGGAAAAATAACGAGTACATATTTTATTAGCGTAGTAAACACTTTATGAAATAAACCATTATTTTCAACTGTAAAAATGAGGGGTTTTCTGACGGTACAGTTTGCCACTTAAGCCGTTATAACTTTAGTAATTCAAATGAAAGTTGATGTAAAACATTTCTAGTATAGAAAAATTTGATGGATTTAAAATAGTTTATCAGCAATTTTTACAACAGATTCAAATGATTTTAAATTGAAAATCCGCCATAGTTTTTGTCACAAAACATTTATCCCGAAAATTTCTTTTTATCTCCGATTACTATCAAACTTCAGATGGAATATCTCAACTTCGAGAAAATTGCAAATAAAGTCTCTAATCTGGTTGGTGATAAACATTTCCAATAGAGAAAGTCTTGTTAGATAAAAAATTGTTTATGTGTAATTCTTACAAGGGATTGAAATGTTCAAATATCGATAATCCACCATAACAAAAATTATTGCCACCAAAATCTTTCTTCTTCGATTACTATCAAATTTATTTGAATATTTACAAAAGCGATAGTTCCGTGAGAATTGGTGACATTTTTGACAAATATCTGGACAAAATTCGCCATAGTTTGTAGCAAATAGCCTCCAAATACTTTTTTCTCCGAATAGCGATTAATATTTCAAATACATCGTCAGTTAAAGCATCGTTAATTTGCAATTCTTACAAGGGATTGAAATATTGAAATATCGATAATCCGCTATAACAAAAATCGATTGTTAAAAAATTTGTAGCCAGTTAAATCTTTTTCCTTCGATTAGTATAAAACTTATTTGAATAATTTACAAAAGAGATACTTTTGTGAGAATTGGCGTTATTTTTGACAAATATTTAGACAAAATTCGCCGTAGTTTGTAGCAAATAAACACCAAAAAGTATTTTTTTCTCCGATTAGCGATACATATTTCAAATAGAGAGAACTTTGTTAGATAAAAAAATCGTCTATCTGCAATTTTTACAAGGGATTGAAATGTTCAAATATCGTTAGGCTGTCGTAGCAAAATAGAACGTTGCAAACATTTTTGACCCCCCTCTAAAAAAAAAAAAAGTTTTCTTCGATCATTATCAAACTACAGATATCTTTGAACATCAAACATTGAACGGTTAGAATGAGCTCCACTCCTTAGGAGTTGGTTCTAAGTCCACGGAAATCACAACAGCCCTCCAAGTATCACAATTAAAGGAACTTCTGAACCTTCTTCTAGATTAGTTTAACTCTTGACAGGAGGTGGAATTCCCCACTAAAACCATACACGTCCACCAGTAAACATTTCACTGAGCAACTAAAGGACACAATTATTATTTACTCGATTAATATCCCGGATGATTTCGGTAATTTGATATTATCATCACTTAGGTCCAGAGGGTACGATGTACCAGCAAATATTGATTTCAAACTTCTTGAATCAACTTAAATCTACGAACTATTGTATTGGCTTTGGTCGCCCAGAGCGTTAATTATCGACAGGAGATGGTTTAGAGGAAGGTTGTGTTTTCCGCAAGTAAAAAATAATTGATTTGGCCTTCGGCAGTCGGTGTAGTTACGAATTTCAAAAGGTTACATGAACGGCTTCAATGGAAATATCTTTCTTCTTACAATCTTGGATGAATGTTTATGCTTTTTATATAAAGACTTTTTTATATTACGCAGGGGTATTTTTGGCAATTTAAATTAGAGAAGTTTGAGTTGTACAGAGAAAGTTTCTAATGGGTAAACAAAAATTGATGTTGGGTCGTTAGATATATATACGATTTCTATTTTTGAACACTGTAGACGTTATTAAAAATTTAGAAATATTTAGTTTCACACCTATCTAAAAAAAAAACCACGTAAAAAGAAGGATAAGGTTAAGTGGTTCGTCTCTAACAGATTACATTAATATTTTTTATACTTTTCTCAAATTTCTTACTGTAGTTGTGAAATGCGAATCTAGAATTTGGTTAAACAAATTTAATAAACGGTGTAAGAATATTGCACAAACTTTCTCACTCTTCTATCCATAAAACCAAATAAGGCTGTTCAGTGTAAATAGTATTTTATTAAAACCGAATTTTTAAAGTCAGCTTTCAAGGTTTATTTTTGTTTTTGTCTATTATTTCTGAAATATTTTAAAATTTTAAGAAATTACGCATGTTGTATGAGTTCCATAGTAGATATTATTTAAGAAGCGGGTATTTTTGAGAAATGACCTTTATGTTTAATTTGGGCCTTCAGACGATTAAAATTTGATGAAAATCGGTAGAGACGAGTATGAAAATTATAATTATGTGTTTATTTGTTTTGGTAACTACTGTCAAATTTTGAGTTCCATAAAAGTCCAGATATGTAGCAAAAATATGCATACAAAGCAAATTTTAATAAAATTATTTGTCCCGACAGACAGTCATAATTCCAAAAACTCTTCTTTTTTGGAGTCAGGCGTTCTCAAAACTGACTAAAAACTCGAAATAGATTTGTCGACTTATCACTTAACTTGCTTTATTACTACACAGATATGGGACAGTAAAAATTGTCTATTTAAATATGTTCCGGCTAATTGTTGAACGCTCTGTCTGAATCCTCATAAACTGTCCTTAGGAATGGAACCGTAAAGAAAAGCAAAACTGAAGAGTAACAGACTAATTTTGTTAAAAAAAAAAAAAAAAAAAAAAAATCCCAACCACCATTGACGTATAAAAAGGTTTAATATACATTTAAACCTTCATCGCTACCGAGAGATCGTAATCGATTGTATCTTCATTAAAAAAAAATAAATGTCATTTCAAAGTCACAAGTCAACAAAAATTTAATAATTTTATATTGGAATTTTGTGTGTAACAAATATTTCGTAAAATTGTATCTTTAATATATACGTTTGATAAAACTTTTTTTTTAATATTGAGATTTTAAATTATGAGGTTATCAATCGCGGAGTAAATATATTTTTTCTCGTGATAATGTTTTTTGTTTCATAGAGCTCTAACGTCTGGAGTAACCTAAATTCTTTTCGAAAATTATTATTTTGTTGTTTTTATCGCGTATTATGAGACTATATAATGGAACTATGTACAAGGTAAACAAGATTCCCCGAGCTCTAAAAACAGGACATAATTTATAATATAACTAGATTTGTTTCCTGTTTTTGTGATTCGGTGAATCCTTGTCTTTATTATTGTGAATATAGCTACAGTCCTCCTGGGATATATATATTAGAATTTTATACTTATACTTAATTTCGCTTTGTGACTTATCCTTTTTTTTTCCCTCAAAGACGTGTTTCGAACATTATTATTCATCATCAGGTGTATCCTTCGTGAGGAAACATTTTTATATATTTAAATAAGTTTAACGTGCTTCTCTTGTGCCATAAACACGTAAATCGTATTTTAATCAAATATTTTAACGATGGCGATCAAAGTTCAGTTATGTTTCTACTAAACGTGATTTACTTGCGATTTTGTGCACGGCTTTCTGTCATCAAAATTAGATTAAATATTATAGAATTCAATACCAATCAGATCTCTCTACGATGACAAATAGCGATGTTATCGTCAAACGTATAATTTCGAAACCCGATTTCCCAAGAAAATGTGATATTTAGATAAATATGAGATTTGGCGGGGCTGAGCGGAGCTCAGCGCGTAATGCGTACAGCATCGAGGCCCGCTTATATGAACGAAGCGAATGAAAAGTTGAAAGAAAGAAACTTTATTTCTCCAATGAAATGTTAACATAACTACAATACAATATGCAATAATACCTGCAATAATATTAACAATATATATTGATACAGAAACATAAGCCAATTGTATTCGAGTACAGCCCTTTTTATCTTTTATACATGTACTTGGACTGCTAGACCTAACCTAACCTAACCTTCCCTAACCTAACCTAACCTAACCTAACCTAACCTTTTATACATGTACGAGGACTGCTAGGACCTAACCGACGCCAAGAAAGGAGTGACGTGCAGAACTACAAGGATTTAAAAACCGATATAACAACTGTTTTAAACAAACTACCATTTAAAACGTTTCGTACACCCAGGAAACCAACTTTTGGGTATTACTCTTAGAGTATCCGCTTGTATTACATTGTATGATCGGGCTGGTTAAGTAACACGTTTTTAGAGGTAATTGACAACTTTTTTTTTAGAAGTGAGAGTATAAACCACAAAAGAAATGGAAGATAATGAAAATAATCATAAAGGAAGCTATTTCATATTCCAAGCACTAATGAAATGTCGTGTCGATTTCCCAAGACTATTTGCAATGAGAAGTCGAACTCATTCCATTCGATATTGTCAGATGTTTGCATGGACTTTAGATTGATTCAAGGTTAAGATGTCTGAAAAATCGGATAGTGGGAAATTACTGGCCTAGTTAAGTGTTAAAAATCACTATGTCTTTCATGTATTTCAATAATTTTTCTTTTGTTTTTTTTTAAAGAGGGGGAAACCTCTGGGTTTTTATTCGTTTATAAAAAGAAGTTGCAATAAAGATTCCTAGACGTTGAATAATCTAAAATGGTCATGAGAGGCCTGATAGGAAAGATGAAAGAGAGGGATCTAACTCAAGACTATATGTAGATCCAACTAGGACCCCCCGGGATTGCCACTTGGTACAGTGATCTTCTGAGAGGAGTAATTGTTTTTTTAAACATTCTTTGAATCGCAATAATAGATTTGTTTCTAAGAAAACATTTCTACTGCAAACTGACTTACGAGCTAAGTAAATAAATAAAGGTAGGCTCTAATGTTGTTTATTAATTATTTATCACCATAGAAACAAAGTCTTGTCTCTTATCAAGACACTTATTTTGTCATTCCGTTACCTTTAAGACATCTATGTGAAGTATTGAAGCATGAATATTGTATTGCAGACGTTATTATGGAAAATTTTATAATTATTTTTAATGGATGAGCAGGGAACATTTTAAAGTGTTATTCCCCCCCCCCCCAAGTCTTGAGTTACATTTGAGGCTACAGAGTATGCCTAAGCCAGAGTCGCGTTTGAAACTGTTTTAGTGTTTTTCTTAACTGAACGAAATTCTTTGTCAAACTACAGTACTTAAATTTGTGACGATTTCGGCGGTACGGTCACGTGGTTTGCGACCTGGTTTGAGTCTTTGGATGCGGTTTGGGTTCCGAGAGGAACCTCGGCTGCAGCTGAGGTTCAACACGGTCCCAACCGAATTCGAGGCACCTCGGTATCCTGGAGGCAGTGGAGATCTCTATTGTCTTTGGCAGATGAAAGTGCCTCTGTAGGAGTATGTTTGAAGATGATGTATTTGTGGGTGATTCTCCGAACATAATTGGGTTAATTTATTTACTGTGATTTTTAAAAATATAATGTCGTGCTCATACAGGGGTTATGGCGTTAGTGAGATTTTCGGGAATACTGTAATAATGAATTATAATATCTATTACAATTGACTTTTGACATACTAATTGCTCATGTTTATTATATGCTTTGAAGATAAAAATTGGAGACTCCAGTTCTGTTGTGTTACGGCTCACTTCTGGTAGCTTTGAGGCGGTAGTTTTAAAAAACTTACTCGAAGCTTTCGGCTGGCCTAGTGGTTACCACTCTGACTTCACGAGTGAAATGTTTCTGGTTTAATTCTTATTTATTTTTATAATTAGAAAGTAAGTCCTCCAGATTAAGTTATTATAACTAACTCATTCAGAGCCGGTTATCTAGAGTGGTGTTTGGTCAGACGGGGCTAAGTGAATTTCGACGTCTTAGCTTATGGACAACCTTATTTTCTTTTGATTAAACTCCGTGGAGTATCAAACATTCACGAACTTCACCCAGCTTCATGAGTAAAATTGGAAAGCTAAAATAGGTAGCGTACTCTGGTTGAGAAGAATAGAACAACAGGGACGTGAATTCAATGTGCTAACCATACATTACTCGATTTAAAAGTCTTCAAGAACTATTGCGCCTCGGAGTTTGGTTGTTTAATAACTATACTCACTCTCCCACAACCAACCAGTGCCAACGAACACTTACTTACTACTTTTGTTCTATATCTCTTCAAATCTCCTTGAAACGCGTTTATATGAACAGTCACTCCGACTCATCATGGTTGGCATTCTGATTGCATACAGATTAATTTTTCTGTCGTGCCTTGAGTACAACTAGGATGTAGGGGTAACCACGATCACTAACCGGATTGCCAACATCATGACACCGTGGATAGAGTGTAGAGTGAAGTACCCGGACAGCTGGGCGAAATTCGCGTCGAGTTTCCCTAATTTATTTACATTATTTAATTTACTGCAGTTTTATAAATTATTATGTCGTGTTAAATTTCGGAAAATGGCGTTCGAGATTCTATGTAAGGCCTAAATAATATGTCGTGGGACCACGGTAGTTTTCTGAGTTACAAATAAGACTACATTTTTCGACCACACCTTACAACTTAGAGTTACTTTTTAGAGAAAGGTCTCGGTTACTCTAATAACGTCAGGGTTGAAGAAGACAAAGAGTTGGTCAAGAAAGACCTGATACGAAAGATGAAAGAAAGCTATCAAATCTAAGACTAGTGTAGATCTAGCTAGGTACTTTCGGGATTGCCAAACCTGTATTCACTATAAATGACTTCTTTTGAGGGGTACTTGCTTTGAATGACAGTTGCTCGATTGATCAGTAGTTGTTTTGGTACTACAAATGAAACAGTCGCGGTAAACGAGTGCACGTATCCTGTCACACTAGCGCAATCTGAACTAAACCCACTAACTACTACGATTTAACCCACCTATTGTAAGCTTGACATTACCGTAATGGAACTGCTTTCTACTCGTTAAATTGACGTGGTTCTAACCGTATGAACAGGTTAACATAATATAATCATATGTAAATTTAAGATGACATTTTTTTTTCTTTTTTCAAAAATGTATTATGCAGTTCGTAATTGAAGTGTGACGGATGAAATTGTGATTGACAACCCACTCTGGCGGATGCAATCTGGTACTTAGAATTGCAAATTACTTTCCTATCGTACAACTTATAAAATCACAACCCATTTTAGATAGTTGTAACACTTGCATTGTCTCCAAATTCAACGAAAAATAACGTGTTCTACATACATTATTTGTCTATTTGTTATTACAGGCAACATGACATAACATCATTGTAAAAACACGAAACAACGTATAGCAAAATTTTAGAATTTTCAGTAAAGAAGTTCCTTTCTATATTTGTAAGAGGGTAATACAATGATAAAAAAGAAAAAAAGGCTTTTGGTTTATAAAATAAATACCACAACTTACCTATTTTCTCACCTTCAATTATACACAGTTCTCTGTTACAGTTATAAATTTGTACGTTAGCGGAACTTTCACTTAGGTCAAAAACAACGTGATCATAGTTGTCTTTAAAAAAAAGAAAGAAGAGATTTAATAGCGTCCGGGTCGGATGAGAACAAGAGTTGTTCAAGAGAGATCTGCTAGATAAGATGCAATAGAGGGATCTAAACCAATACTACATAAAAATAAGCGTTGATCTAGGTAAGGCCCCTTGGGATTGCTACCCCGTTGACACCTGAGTCTAATAACTGTACAAGATACGTCATTAGATACATATTAAATTGGAGTTACATGTTGGGTAATACAAAGGAAATCGAGTTTTTCTATAAAATAACAGTTTTTAGGTCTTCTTGGCCCAACAGTTTTTTTTTTTTTTTTTTTTTTTTTTTTTTTTTTTTTTTTTTTTTTTTTTTTTTTTTTTTTTTTTTTTTTTACAGTTGTGTCTGTCTGCCTCCAAACTATTGGCCAAAAATATGAAACATCTTAATTTTTTTTTTTCAAAATTAAAAATTTGGGGATATCATTTATAAGATTCAGACTCATGACTCCGATTTTTTTTTTCAAATTGTACTTAAGTATAGTCTTTAGGGACACGAACCAAAACGTAGTTGTTTTAATTATTTTCTAAATCTCCAAAAATATAATCAGGAATTACCAAAAAATCATGAATATTTGGTTTAAAATATAGGTCAAAACTCAGTTCCAATCAGCTGTGACTTATGCTATGGACAAATTTAGAACTAACAAATTGGTAGAAGTGATACCAACTTAGGTTTATTTAAAAAAAGTACATCTTTCAAAATAAAAGATAAGCATACAATTTGATTATTTAATAAGAACGCTAGAATCGGGAATAGAATGTGTGATGAATTGAGCTCACTCCTATTACTTAGGTTTCTTATGCTACATTGGTGCGTTGCGGGTTGCCTACCTAGCCCACATGTTTCACTGCAAGCAAGATCTGCAAATTTCCAAGCTGTGCCAACGTCCGGTATAGTCGCAGTATGTTGTGAACAACAGGAGAGATAAATTGTGTTTTATCTTTGTTTCTTTGTAGAAAATGGTCAGCTGAACTCGTTTTGATTGGTCGTAAATTGTTAACTAAAATCTGCCACGGTGTGATTCGTATGTGTTGACGACCATTATCAAAGCTGGCTAATGTGGTTTAAAAGATAAGTCATTGAGATAATTGCTGGCATTTTGGGCGAACGGTATATATAGCATTAATCTATGCACACTTTCAATTTATAATTAGTTCCAAATTTTATTAACTCCTAATAATATTTAACTCCTTAAGCCTACAAATATCTTTGGAACTGACACCTGTGGATCTTTGACAAAAGGACAACCCCTCAAGACAACCTTGTCAGTTAGATTTTAGCTGTAGCTTACTGGATTGCTGGGTGGGAAAGTTTCTCCAATGATTTTGCACCATTTATTTGTGATAATTTGAAGCAGCAAGTTAAAAACTCTAAGTTATAATTTTCTAAAATCGGCTCAAACGATTTTTAACAAATTTTTAAATAGAACAAAAATTAACCTACAACTTTGTTAGTTTCCAATTTACTCACGAATCTTATTTTTTCACTTGAAGGTTAACACAAAACTGTAAATTTTACCAAAGGATATTTCCATGAAATTTCATACCAAAGGATATTTCTATACGTCGATTTCTGAGCCATTAAATTACATTCTCTTATAAGGTACTATGCGTCAAAGTAAAACGTGTAATGAACAATAAATTTAAATTAGTATTTATTTATACAACTATACAAAGAGTAGAAGACTTTTTCATTATCTATATAAGTAATAATATTAATTTATTTTTCAGTAAGTTGACTGCTCAGCTTCATACAATTTGTCATAATTTTCCCTCTTTTACTCGAGGAAAAATAATATATCAATTTAATAAGGACAATTTCTGACATTTTATGCTTATAATGAAAATATTAAACATCTATTTTTGTCTTGATTTGACACGTAAAGCAATAATAATCAGTCAAAATTTCATTCTCTGAAACATTCCAACAGGCCTTATTTATAAAATGTTTTGTACAAACATTGCAAACTTATAGAGTCACACATAAATTTATATATATATATAGGTAGTTAGTAAAGTTTTTTTAAAGTTTTAAATTACATTATTATATTTAAAAAAAATCAAAACTGTTTAGAATAAACTTATATTTATTATATTATATTTGGTCGAATGTTATTTTTTACGTACAACATAAACACAAGTTAAACTTGAGCTTGTATCGAAAAGCTTCACTTTTGGTCCTAGTGGTAAATATATACTATTAATAATTAGTTTCTGTACAAAGTCTAATAATTTTAATTTTCCAATCACGCTAAAAAAAACTTAATACTGCCAAAAGTTAGAAAACTAAGTAGCAGAAAAACAAACAAAAGCGTTGAAAGAAGCTTTTAGACCAACGAAATTGCTTTTATCTAGCCATTTACATAAATTCTCAAAAAGTTGGCACTGAGAATCCACAAGCGATGGGCTTTAGCAGCTGTTTGTTTTTGATTTTGATAGATCAAGAGGTCTACTCTCCCCTCACAGATTATAAAAAGTTGTTGAATCTGTATTGTATATATTACTACTTCCACGGCGTCGAAAATGTGAATATATTAAAGGTTTCCACTCGCTTCGCTTGTGCCAGAGTCTCGTCTCTGACGGAGCCTCCACTCGTGTCGGATGTCCTAACTATACAAATATGATATTTTATATTGCGAGATTAGGCTGACAATAACTTTGCTACTTTTCATCGTAGAGAAGTGACTTTGGTAGCATTTCATGCAGAATTAAAATCTACAAATTTGTATTTCATGTAGTGTGTTATAAGTTGACTTTTTTTAAATTCGATTTTTGTGAATTTCAATAGGGTTCTTTATGGTCACAATATAGTCTCCTAATCCAAATTGCAAGCGCCTATCTTATTTTTTGTTGCTATCACTGTGCTTACGTACAAACGACCACGACGATGGATGGACGGTATGTCACTTGTTCGGTTTCCTGAGACCATGAAACCTAAAGGTCAGTCAAAAAACCGTGGTAGAAACTTTTGACGATAACGAAAGTTACCCTAGTGGGAAGGGAATATCATGGACCCCTTCATACACTGGATGAATGTATACTTAACATATGATTTACGATTCTCCAAATTACACTTTACGAAAAATTTAAACTTCGGTTAAACCGCATTTTTGAAAAAAATAATCTAATGAACCGTAGATATGATTTGATTTGTTTAACCAACGGTTTGGTTTCGACACAGATCTGTCAGAGAGTGAAATGAAACTTGGCAGCAATTCTCTGGAGATCGTGCAACTAAATTAGTTCTCTGGAGTTAGTCTCTGCGGAGTTGCAAATTAGTTATAATGATTATACCTTAACTTAAAACTCCCATCTTAAGTTTATTGGAATCGTTTTCAAAACTTTGATGAAACATTGTTTGCATTTACTTCAAATTGAGTGAGTTTAGATTAAAGATATTACGATCTGCCGTGTGGAAACCCTGACATGGAATGTGCATCGATCTTATCCATTGACATTAGTTAGAATAATTTTTGATTCAAACGATGTGCAGATTCATAGAAAAGGGTGTTCATGATATTGAGGTAGAATACTAAGAGATACAGAAATAAATAAGTTTTTATATTATTTAGTTGGTTTCATTATGAGAACCCACCGCCCCCACTGGTCGACAAACATCTACGTGATATCATTTGTTAGGTTGTTCTAACCTTAAAGATTTGAAATTTCATGATTAAAGGATGTCAGGGTCGAAGATGACCAACTAACGGTCGAAACCGGTAGTCCACTAGAACATTTAAGGATTGTTGGCATAAGGTTTGGAATAACCTAACAATTGATTACATTCACAATCCTGGAGGATAACAGCACTATGATTTACATGATAGTTGATTTCTCCCAAGTACTCTTAATCATACCATAACGCTGCAGTCATTCTATATTTTATAATGGAGGTGATTTTCTATAACTCTAGAAGAAAAAAAATACATCAGCTTCTTTTCGGTTGGCACAAAACAGGATCATTTTCTTAAATTCCAACAGCCAGAAAACATGTCACTGAGAACTCGTACATTGAGACTATAATTGCCTGAAAAAAGACACATAGTCCCTTTTCTCTTTCTATGTCATCAGTGTTAGATCATGTCCAATGAGTAACATTTGTAATAGTTTTCTCAGATAACAAGTACAGACTCAGACTGGATGACACATTAATCTCAGATGAATCACAAACATACTGAACAATATCATTAAGTTGTTGATCCTTAAATTCTATAATTGTGGTAGTTGGAAAGTTGCTCCAATACAGAAACAAATTTGGTTTAATTAACTTTCATAATTACTTCCTGTATTCAACAATCCCACAGATAATTCAACTTGTTTAGGGCGAAACAATATCAAAGTTTATCTAACACATTTCGAACAGTTGTTTCAGAAATTCCAAATTCCAAAGTTTGTCGAGGGAGGGAGTTTTCAGGGTTAGGCAAGAATGACTTCTCCAATGTTCCACATTATTGTCCGATTTGCCCGATCGGTTTGGGGATTTCTTGATATCCATATTTACAGTTTGTTTAAATTGATTAAACCAACGGTTTGACTGTAGGTGGATCTTGTTTGTAAGTACGCTGAAAATTTCATTTGTACTGTAACCACTGATGTAAATTTATCAATCATAAAACCCGATTGTTCCACAGTCGCTTTACAAATGCGACTACTACCGGGCTGAGTGACGTAATAGCATCTGCGCATTCGAATTCAAGGTTATTACAACGACGAATAACAAAACTCCCAATGTTTATGAAAAGTCTGTCCGTTGGAATCAAGAAGATTGGTTGATTATTGGTCCCCGTTTAAAATCGAAATCACTGTCACATTTTAAAATAAATATAGTTTATTTAAAAACATTGACAAACGTAGGAGCAGATTAGTTACATAAAAATAAAGATAACAGTTCCTATGTACACTTTGTTTTAAAACTTTTCTTTTCCCCAATCAAGATACATCGGTTCCATTACAAAGATTAAATGAAGTTTGAGCGCTGCTGTAAGGTTATAGTTCCGGTATATTATTGATTATTATACCAAAGATACAGAAAGTTTTTGATATTATCTAGTACGTTTCAATATGAGTACTCACTGTTTAAAGGTAAACATTTTGTGGATGTCGATTATTGTCCAGGTAAGCTCATCATATCTATAGTAACACTCCCTAGGACGTGAGTAATTCTTAATTTTTTTTTTTTTTTTTAATATCACCCCACATGAAAAAGTCCATTGAGGGTTCTTCGTGACTACAAAACAGGACCATTACTTCCATCCAACAGCCAGGAAACTCGTCATTGAGAGTTTCTCCTACATTGAGTCCGTAATGAGGTAGCGCTCAAGCTTGATGAAAAGTTACACTTACCACCTTTTCTCTTTTTATTTGTGGGTAAAGATAAGGTTTGAGCATGTCCAAGTTTTACTGTAAATGTTTTCTCAGCAAACATGAACGGGTCCACGAGTATTTCCACACGTTCATCATAGGAGAATCACAAACATATTCAAACATTTTATTTGTTTCCTGGGCTTCCAGATTCTACAGTTGTTAATACAACCATTTATGTGAAACGTTACCCTCAGGGGTTCACTTTAGTGAGTACGGGCTTGGTAATCCCGAGGTGATCTATCTGGATCTACACTGTAGTCTTGAGCTAGATCCCTTCCTATCCGGTATTTCTTGATCAAATCTTGTGGTTTTCCGAACCTGAGTAATAGAGCCCAAGGGGGTTTGCATAATTTACTTTTTTTATAAGGCGATGAAGACCGAGAGGTTTTAAACAGCAAAGGAGAAATATTTGAAAAGTTCCTTCATCGTTGAAACAAATTCCGTTAAAATAGTTTTACCTCCATTGCCACAAACAGCAAGGGAGAAATATTTGAAAAGTTCCTTCATCGTTGAAACAAATTCCGTTAAAATAGTTTTCACCTCCATTGCCACAAACAGCAAATTGAGAAATATTTGAAAAGTTCCTTCATCATTGAAACAAATTCTGTTAAAATAGTTTTCACCTCCATTGCCACAAACAGCAAATTGAGAAATATTTGAAAAGTTCTTTCATCATTGAAACAAATTCTGTTAAAATAGTTTTCACCTCCATTGCCACAAACAGCAAGGGAGAAATATTTGAAAAGTTCCTTCATCGTTGAAACAAATTCCGTTAAAATAGTTTTCACCTCCATTGCCACAAACAGCAAGGGAGAAATATTTGAAAAGTTCCTTCATCGTTGAAACAAATTCCGTTAAAATAGTTTTCACCTCCATTGCCACAAACAGCAAGGGAGAAATATTTGAAAAGTTCCTTCATCGTTGAAACAAATTCCGTTAAAATAGTTTTCACCTCCATTGCCACAAACAGCAAATTGAGAAATATTTGAAAAGTTCCTTCATCATTGAAACAAATTCTGTTAAAATAGTTTTCACCTCCATTGCCACAAACAGCAAGGGAGAAATATTTGAAAAGTTCCTTCATCGTTGAAACAAATTCCGTTAAAATAGTTTTCACCTCCATTGCCACAAACAGCAAGGGAGAAATATTTGAAAAGTTCCTTCATCGTTGAAAAAAATTCCGTTAAAATAGTTTTCACCTCCATTGCCACAAACAGCAAGGGAGAAATATTTGAAAAGTTCCTTCATCGTTGAAACAAATTCCGTTAAAATAGTTTTCACCTCCATTGCCACAAACAGCAAATTGAGAAATATTTGAAAAGTTCCTTCATCATTGAAACAAATTCTGTTAAAATAGTTTTCACCTCCATTGCCACAAACAGCAAATTGAGAAATATTTGAAAAGTTCTTTCATCATTGAAACAAATTCTGTTAAAATAGTTTTCACCTCCATTGCCACAAACAGCAAGGGAGAAATATTTGAAAAGTTCCTTCATCGTTGAAACAAATTCCGTTAAAATAGTTTTCACCTCCATTGCCACAAACAGCAAGGGAGAAATATTTGAAAAGTTCCTTCATCGTTGAAACAAATTCCGTTAAAATAGTTTTCACCTCCATTGCCACAAACAGCAAATTGAGAAATATTTGAAAAGTTCCTTCATCGTTGAAACAAATTCCGTTAAAATAGTTTTCACCTCCATTGCCACAAACAGCAAGGGAGAAATATTTGAAAAGTTCCTTCATCGTTGAAACAAATTCCGTTAAAATAGTTTTCACCTCCATTGCCACAAACAGCAAATTGAGAAATATTTGAAAAGTTCCTTCATCGTTGAAACAAATTCCGTTAAAATAGTTTTCACCTCCATTGCCACAAACAGCAAGGGAGAAATATTTGAAAAGTTCCTTCATCGTTGAAACAAATTCCGTTAAAATAGTTTTCACCTCCATTGCCACAAACAGCAAATTGAGAAATATTTGAAAAGTTCCTTCATCATTGAAACAAATTCTGTTAAAATAGTTTTCACCTCCATTGCCACAAACAGCAAGGGAGAAATATTTGAAAAGTTCCTTCATCATTGAAACAAATTCAGTTAAAATAGTTTTCACCTCCATTGCCACAAACAGCAAATTGAGAAATATTTGAAAAGTTCTTTCATCATTGAAACAAATTCTGTTAAAATAGTTTTCACCTCCATTGCCACAAACAGCAAGGGAGAAATATTTGAAAAGTTCCTTCATCATTGAAACAAATTCCGTTAAAATAGTTTTCACCTCCATTGCCACAGCAAATTTAATTCACGAACTGTTGAATCATTTCATATTCAACCTGATTTTTCTTAGCGTACAACTTTATGAAACATATTCTAAACTGTTGTTTTCAAAATGGCAAGTTCTAAACTACGTCGAGAGATAAAGGTTATAAGGGTTATACAAACATATTGTCCAATCGGCTTGGAGATTTCTTGATGTCAACATTTCCAATTTCTTTAAACTGAAGACAGAGTGGTATAACTTGTGCGTACGTAAAAATACTTGTTCAACAACGTTTCTTTTACAAATCCAAATGCATTAGTTACAATATCCCCAAGTGAGAAAATGAAGTTTGAATGAGCGATGTCTTAAACGTTCCATTATAATAACATTAGAACATGAAAACTCGATTGAATTTGGTGAAACGTACCAAAGTTTCGAATACCTTATTCTAGTCTCAATTAGACATTAGGTTGTTTTACAAAAGCTCACTGCAACTCCAGAAATAGATAAGATATAGAGTTCAAATTTGGTATAAGCATTTTATATGTTACGGTTTACAAACCCAAAGATTTTATTTTTTTAATTTTCAAAATGGCGGCCGTTTAATGTTTTTTTTAAGTTAACAGTTTTGGAGATATTTGACGTTAAAAGTTTTCAAGGAATGCGATTTTGAAAATTATAAAAATAAAGTTTGTGTTAGTACACTTGTAAAAAAATAACATACAAAATATTTATTCCAAATTTGAACTCAATATATTGTCTATTTCTGGAGTTACAGTGAGTTTTGTAAACAAAAAATGGCGAATTGTGACTAAATTAAGACGAATTCGAAAAAAGTTACTGAGCATTTTTTTTTATATTTAGATATGAAGAATACTACCCTCCATAGCGCGCTAAGGGTTTTGTGACCCTCTTTTACATTAATTTTCTATAGAAGAAGTTGGTTTTGTTCAACAGTATATATTTTGTAATTCCGATCTGGATTTCAATAACCAATTCCCAAACCAAATCCAACAAGTATTAAAATCTATTCATATACAGCTCAAATATACAGGGTGTTCAAGATGACAATTGTTAGTACCTCTAACTATTAAATACGGAACCTTCCTTACATTTTTACACTATTCATTGTACACGATAGAGAATAGACAGATTTATTTTTTCAATTAATAAAACGCAAAAAACTCAGTAAAAAAGTATATTACATTTTTTATCTCTCACGTGTTAGTACCATGTTAGAAAGTTTGTGCAATGTTTTCTACCATTTATTACAATTATCTTAATTGAAGTTCACAACACAGAAATATTAACAACAATACAAAACATGTCTGACGTTGTAATATTGAAATATTGTTATACGATAATTAAATTAATTCAGAGTTTCTGATTGTTCAATACGTTACCCCAATAATAGATATTAAGCCCATTCAAAATTTATGTATGTATCATTCAAAGAGTAATTAAATAACAATTTATATTTGCTTTCAATTAATGACTGTAGTGGGTACATAATTAAATCTTTTGTTCAATATTTCCACATTATTCATAATTAAATCAGGGTCACTAAAACAATGCCAAAGTACAATAATATTTGCATGCTGGATTGAAGTTTTATTGCCCAATAAAAGTATTTTACTGGTTATTTTATACGTAATATATACGGTGGTTAATTCAAGATGGTGACAATTAGATTATAAGAGATACTAGAGAGACTTCCATTTGGTTTTAAAGGTTATAAAAATATAGTATACACATTTTGAAGAGTAAACGCTGTTTTCCAAAATGACGGCCAACTTCAATTTTTAAACCCAATGTTTTTGGATAAAACGTATATTTACAAGACATCTTATTCTTGGGGTTTTTTTTGATATCGCAACCGTTTAGAATTTAAATCGCGTATGAAAGATTCTAAATTTATTATTTGCTTAATTTTTAGAGAATCCATTTAATTGTTTTTTTTATCTTCAATTTGTGGTAAAAATATAATTTCCTACAGAATATAAGGGAGAAACGCTATTTGAAGAGAAGTATATTTTATTAAATTATTTTACTTCTAGGGCCTGTCTTAAAACAGGACCTGTCCATTACACATGGTATGCACTCAACTAAAATTAACAGTAGTTTTAATAAGATCAATAGAACTGTTTCAAATGATTCAATAAAATACACTTACACAAATTCAAGTGTCTGTTTTACTTCAATTGAAGGTAACAAAATAATGAAAACCACTCACTAAAAGTCGAGCAAATAAAAAAGTCCAGCTTAGATTTTAACCGGTTTGGTTTAGAAAAAAACAAAACAAAAAAACAGGAATAAAAAAAATTCTTAAAATTACATGTTCTTTTCAAAAACGCCTTATAACATAGTCTACTGTATTACTTAAAAAAAAAAAGAATTTGGTCACGCCATAAAATAGAAAATGGCTTGGACTTCAAAATTTGGATAGCATATTTTTAAATCGCATAATAAAATAATGTTTCCCATCTAAACTGTTTTGTTGTCTTATAATTTTAGAAATCCTTAAGGGAATACAGCTTATCACATCCTTATTATTTAGGTTTCTTATCCTACATTGGTGTATTGTCGATTGCATACCTTGCCCCCATGTCTAATAGGTAGAAAAGTCTGCCAATTCGTCACAGAATTTAACCCGGCCATTAAAGGAATAGAACTTGCATTCGATTTTTGTTTTTATATTTTTGTTTACATAATTTATCTTGAGATCGTGACAAAATCACATAATGTAATTCCAAAAAAATTGAAATAGGTGCAGTAACTTTCAATTTTGTTGAGCTATGTGAGGTCTTGTTCCAACTTGATTATTTAATATTTCGTGTGTATGCTTGCTCGTTTGTTCACTGGTACGGTTAAACATTATGATTTTAGGAATAATGAACTTATTATTAAGTCAACTATATATTTTAAAGATTCTTCAGGTGGGTCATTGAGTTGGAATGTTATTTATTTTTCAGCAATCCTCGGGGGCTCAATTTAGTACGGGTTTGGCGATCCCGAGCAACACTAGCTGGATCTACACCTTCTTTTATCTAGTCTTTGGTTCAATCCTTCTCCTTCATATCATGTCTTTCTTAATCAAATCTTGTTCTCTTCCAATCCTCTGACGCTAGTGTATATTGACTGATTGTTGAACAATTTTTGTTGTATTGTTTGTGTAATATTTGAAATTTACTATGGCTATGCTGGCCATTAAAATAAATATTTAACCTTTGTTTCAACCAACACAAAGTCGTTACACAATTACTGCACTTCTCAGAGTAGACGTAACCACTTGATTTAACGTCAATTATCTGGAGTTTCCTCTTGACAGCATTCTGACAGAAATGCATAAAGACCGTCTCTGTCAGTCTGTCTGCTTCACCTTTCATACGATAAATTAAAAATCTTTACTCTTTCATTATCTGTATACGATGAATATGCAAATGCATGGTAATGAAATGGAGGTGTCAAAGAGAACCTAATCAAACAACGTGTAAACTACGCCATCAACATAAAATCACAGAGTGTAATTTTATAGTACTATGTTACAGTTCGATATTATAGAAAAGTCAATTTAACCTGGACTGGTCTATCTAATAAAACATCGCTTACTCCAAAACTATTTTGAACAAGCATTTGTTCAATGATTTTTCGTAATCTAATGATTTTGTGGAATTCAAATTGACAATTGCTAGCTCCACTTATTGTTGAGGAAATGTGATTTTCTATAAGTTTGAATCATTACTATTATAAATAATTATATTGCGTGTTCTGAAAATCTCGTTCCGAACTTTAAGTGGTGTTTATATGGGTAAAAAAAAGAAAAACATATCTTTGAAACATTTCGAAAGTACTTCGTTTTTTGTATGTTGGACATTTTGTTATTTTTTAAATAATAATTTTTGAAATTATTAATATTTCGATACAAAATTTGGTATACATATTTTGAATGTAACGGTTTATCAGTATACCAAGTATCAAAACCTTATTTCATAAATTTTCAAAATGGCGGTAGTTTACATTTTTGTAAAGTTAATAATGTTGAAGATATTCAATATTAAAAATTTCAAACACACCATTTAGAAAATTTATAAAATAAAGTTTTGATTGTTGATTTACTGATAAAAATATAGAATGAATAATGTTTATACCGAATATTGACACGAAATCTAATAAATTAAAAAAAAAAACACACAAAATGGCCAACACATTGAAAACAATCCACCATTTAAGTTTGGCACGGATTTTTCTGAACACTCGTTAAGTAACAAATACGAGAACATTACAAGGGTCAACTGAACAAGGGGGTGGTGCCAACAGGTTTAATCCCTAACGGTTTTTTAATGGTAAATGAGATATTATTCTCTCCCTCGATAATTTACCGAATGACCTTATAATCACTCGTTGCGAAGGTTTAACCAAAAAAAATAATTTCAATTTCACTTAGAGAAATGTAAATTTTATTTTAAAATTTTAAATCAGTCTTTATTAAGGAAACCTGTATGGTTTTACTTATTTGTACATTGTTTTGGCTGATAATTTTAGATTTAGGTCCTTTCTTAAATTAATAGTTTGTAATTGTAGTGTTAGTTTAACAAATACAGGAAACTCAAATTGAGAATTGAAAATCACTAGCTCCTCTTATGTATGAGAAAATGTGGTATTTACAGGTTTAAATTATTGTAGTTAAAAATAGTATATAGAGAAATTAATATGGTAGCAAAACCGAGGATATATAGAGGTCACCTTAACAAGGGGTGTGTGCCTAGGGGTCTGCTACCCAACGGTTTCTCAGCAGTAAACAAACTGTTATCCCCTCACGAAATCAGATCGAGAACTTTCATTCACTCCTTTCGGAGAGTTTGCCGGAAAATTGTCAACCTTACTGAAAAAAAAATGGAATTTTTAAATTGAGATTTTATTAAGGGAAGTCATAAGCCCTTATTTTCCCTTCAATAAATTAGGTTAGGGCGTGTTGGCGAGTGAAATTAGGGAGAGACCTAGTACTCAATCCTTGTGGAGAATTAACTGGAAAATTGTCAGCTTACATAAAGAAATAGATTTTTTAAATAGAGTTTTTATTAAGGAAAACCAATAAGGCTTCATTTATACACTGTTTTGCCTGATAGGTTTAGTCCGGTGTCCTTTCTTAAGTTTATGGTTTTTTTTTTAGTTTTAGGATTATCATTTGATAATGACAGTTGATCCACAGGCTCGAAACGTCGTGTTATGTATTATGCAAAACAAATGATGGAAAATATCCGAATATAATTTTCAGTAATAAATAAGTCATTAAACAAAAAATATAATTGAAGTAAAATTAGACAGAAATTCTTTTACTTCCAAATTATGAAATCTTGAAGTTGTGTTTGCTTGCTTCTTAGTTTACAATATATTATAGACAGATGGAAAGAATTTGCATTCTAATATTGTTTCATTAAATCCTTTTTCATCTTTTATGTTGCAAAAAAAGTTCTAATAATTCTCTTATAAAAATAGCAATGTATTTATTCTCAGTAAAAAGTTTTGGTAGTTTTATTTAGTGTAACAGTTTTTAAGAGATTGCCATTTCAAAATGGTTCTGTTTTAAAATAATATTCTTTGTCGGGTTTATTAAGCAACACAGTTCAAACTATAATACAAACTGTAGACGAAAAAAATTTAAATAAGGAAAAGACGAACAGGGATAGAGAAACCAAACAATACGTTTCAGGGCAAATATTCTTAGAAACTTTTTAAAATTTAAACCACCAGAACATACCTCCCAATTACGGTCACATGCTCCGGAGCCACTTCTATATAGAGGTATATTTAAAAGCAAAGTTTATAAAATTGTTCATTAAGTCTAACATCATTGTACTATTTTTCTACGAAGATGATTATTTTGATCCAAAGCTAATTTAATATCATTTACGTTAATGTAAGTAAACGGACTTAAGAAATATCGGCTAGAATGGAAACAAAATAAGAATAAAATTCTATATATTTTTAGCTACATATATAAAGCATAAATACAGAAGTGTCCCACAAAAAAACTTTCAGTATTAATTCAATTAGTTTAAATAAAAAACATTGTTCATATGAACCTAATCCCTAAATGGTTAGTTGAAAATATATCCGGAATTTTATGTTTTGAAGAAAAATATCTTATGAACGGAAAATTGTACAGAATATAAATGTGCATGCTACTTAGTAAAGTCCCACTTTGAGAAAAAAATATCAACCAGGTTACTTTACTCGTTTAAAAATGGCGGCCATTAAAAAATTTTAAGATTGAATATATTCAAAACCGTTATTTAAAAAAATGTACAAGAGTCAAAACAGTTTTCTCTCTTAACGAATTCTGTACGTTAACGGATAATCGAGTAATTGAAAAAAAAAACCTTAACATAATTTCTTGGTAGTTGTCTATATACCTAAGTAGCCTAGAACAAATATTTTCTGTTGAGTAGTGCAATTATTTATCTAACTCTGAATAGAATGATGTAAACTCTATAAAAAATTAATACTATTGGAAAATTAACGGTTTTCGAGACATTCGAAAACATTTTAGAAGGGCGCCATTTTAAAAAGAGTACAAGAAATCGGTTGATAATCTTTCTCAAAATAAGTTTTTATAGCACTAAGTATCGTGTAAAATATCGACTCTATCTTTTTCCGTTCAAAGATTAAGAATTTTGTTGTTCAAATATACCATGGCGGCTATATAGGCAACCATCTTAGAGCGTATGTTCACATGAACTTTTTTCTTTATTTTCTCCAGTAGAATACGTCCTGAAAGTTGGACACCCTGTATGTACAGACGTATGTATGTATACTTTACTTTTAAATGGTGGACGTGACCGTTTACATTTCAAGAATATACTCACGTAAACCAATTTTGTAATAAATTTAAATTTGGGAACATTCGGTCTGAAATTATTTTCTCTGGGGGAATTTTACAAAAGTTTGAGTATAAATTGTTATTTCAGCTAAATCAAATATTAGTTGTCTACATCGGTTCTTCTTCTTTCCTTTTTTCCAATTTCCTCGGCCCCTTTAGTCTGTCTATAGTTTTCAATCCCTCTATATTCTATACTTTATTATAATTTCCATAGAACACGAACGCCATATACTTCGATTTTCTGAAGGTTTAATTACTTTTTTCCTATTTTATTTTACTAACATGACCACTTTAATTAGACTTCTCATAATCTCTCAATTACAAGTTTCAGGTCAAATAGTTTCCTATTTTTAAAATTAATTCTTCATCTTCTCTGCAGTTATTCTTAAATTCTTCATTTCTATTAGAGTTATCTTATTTTTAATTTGTTTGGTCATAGCTTTCAACTTTATAAATAACAATAGTAATGTAAATCATTTTATATATTTTTATTTTGGAATATTTCTTTCTTCCCTATTGCGGTATTAATTATCTAGTAAGTCACATTGACTCGGATTTATCATTCGGTTTTGTATGTCCTGATTTACTTTTTCATCCTGATAAATTGAACTTACCTACCTACCTTACCCCAATTCTTTTAACATCTGTTTCTCTCTCTTATTTAAAATAATTCCTGACAACAATTTTGAACAAAAGTTATGTTAATACCTATTAAAAATTCTATCAAATGAGATTTCTCTACGCCTTATTTCCTATTAAATAATTACCTTTTTGATGTAAAGGTTTGCATTTCAACCTGTCGTCTACACAAAATAGAGTGATTGTATTTTATTATCACAACATTAAATGTTTGTGTTTACACTTTATAACAAACAAAAGGAAATCATCACACTGGACTTCAAAGAGTAAACACTTTATTGTAAATTATCTGGAGTTTCCTGGTGACTGCATTCTGACAGAGATGCATAAAGACTGTCTTTGTCAGTCTGTCTGGATGACGATAAATTAAACAAAAACCCGTTATCGTTTCATTATATTTGTACGATCAATATGCAAAAACGTGTGAATAAATTGATGGTGTCAAAGAGAACTTAATCAAACAATATGCAAAATATAACATTTGACATTATTTCTATATATATTTTAAGCGAACTGAAGGATAGTAACCTAGATAAAAGATTGGAGTTAACTCGGTGTAGGATTATAAGGAGAATATTCCGTGTGAAGATATAGGTTAGGATGAAAAATTAAAAGACATTAAGGATACTGAAAACGCATCTTTCAAAGTGGAAGTGAGTTAGCTGTGTGGCCAGAATGAAAGGCCAGCGCTGGGTCAAAATGTGTAAAGAATTAATGGCACAACTGAGGAAAAAAGGAAGACCCGCTCTCAAGAAGAAGATTGAAATACTGAAGTCCAGAAAGAAACTAGTTGCAGGCAAGAAAAAAGTAATATGGTTAGGAGTTTAAAAAGACTTTAATGCGTTTGATGGTTTTTAAATGTGTAATTTCAGAGATGGTGTTTTTGTAATTTTTTTTTAATTGAAGTATAAATTTGCTTTAGAAACTCTATTCATCTGAAACGGAGAGGCTTTTGGAGCATGTCAAGAAAACTACATTCTTATTATACAGGATGTTTCAAAAGTTTAAAAAAAAATCCACGAACTCTTATTTGAAAAGAAACAATTTCTTTATATTAAGTATATCAGACTATCAAAAATCAAATTGTTACAATAAAGCAAATTTTGATAGTAAAAGGATAAACTCTTGATTTCCAGAAGTTGCTGAAAGGGTCCACCATTTTGTTCAATAACAAATTCACATGATGACGCATGTTTGTAGTAATTTTTTGCAAAGTGTTCCCAGGAGTTTCATGCACAGATGTTGTGATACTATCCTGCAATTCTTGTAGAGTATTAGGTTTGTTTCGTTACGCTCTGTCCTTTAGATAGCCTCAGAGAAAAACATCTAATGACGTCAAATCAGACCGCAACCGATTGATAGACATCAACTTGTCTTCAAAAACTCTCTGGGCGTCTTCATTGTTTGGCAAGTAACGTGAAACCAACAGTGACGGCGACTTCCTCAAGCATCGCTACGAACTGTTGAATGATATCAGAAGTTAGTTTTATTGAACACTATAGGACTAAAAAATTTGTTTTGTATAAATTGTACTCCAACATTGTTCAATCTATAAGGATTATTTACGGTTCAGATACGTGTGTTAAGACTATTTATGTATTCAATAATGAAACCCAGCCTCGTCGCTATGATTTAGTCTGTATTTCACGATGTTATGTGTGAATGTCAACCATTGACAGTTGACAATGCGCTTGTTCAAGCCGAGAAGAGTTTTGCACTACACGAACCCTGTATGCTCACAGCTTGCGGAATTTTGTAGCCATTTGACACTCTGAGTAGCTTTGATTTACCTCTGAGTGAAACATCTATTGTCAAGACGGTTTATCGGTACCTCTGAGTGAAACATCAAGTGGTTTATCGGTAACACGATCCGTTTCACGAAACCTTTCCACTAAATCACAAACGTCTTTCCTTATCCATTGTATATATCCATTTTATTTTACCCTAAGAGGTTTACTATTGTGATTACGAGGGGACCTAATTGGATCTACAACTTTTTCATGTAAGCTTGGTTATTCTTTCATCTTTCCATACGGGTTTCACTATTGTTCTCTTCCATATCTGATGTTAATCTTTATTTAAAAGCTAGAGAACTTTATTTTATTCCTTTTTTTAGAAGGTCATAATGACCTTGACGTTTAAACTTCAACGACTAATAGAAGGATGTTATTCAAAATGGCTACTATACGAAGGCATTACACACAGACGTCAAGACATCCTACGTTTATTTTGTTGATTTCTTGTGCATATGTCTGATTATCATCTACAAAATTTTGAAAAGCTGGCCACAAGTTGTAGCATTTTACTTCGTAAAAACAAAATCTATACAATCCAAGACGACACAAGTTTCCGAAAGTAAAATAACCGATATGTAAAATCTTGTTTTCTTTTGTTATCTCAACATTCAAGAACTTCCATTCGTATTCCCAATACTGCATCGAATGTTGAGATGTAAGATTGAAATTTACATATCGCTAGTTGTGTCATTTCTTTCTTGTAAGGAAATACAAACATCTGTCTTGACTAAAGTTTAGTTTGATGGCCTTTTTGTTTCTGGTAAGTTGAAGAATTCTGTCCACTCTTTTCAATCTTTCCAAACGGATCTCTCTTGACCAACACTTGTTTTCGTCTGACCCTGACAGTAGTAGAATATTTGAGGGCTAAGGGGTCTACATTTTATATTCGTTTCTTCCTTTTTTATATAAGGTGAAAGATTTTATCCAACAAGAAAAAATTATTTTACTTTTCAAATTTATTCGGGAAATATTATGATTTTTACATATATTTAACGCCAACCTTTTACCTTCCTCTAATAAATCGCCAACCTCAAAATTATGAAAATCCCATCATACGATTTTACCCCATTTAGCTTCAAATAAAGATTTCGGGATTTAACAACTTGAAAATAGGATCTTTAGATGTATTTTGCCCGATAATAAAACGCATTAGACTTTCCTTATAAATAAGATGCCAATTACGTTGAATCCGCAGTCAATAATGTCAAAACGAATTTTAAGATGGTTCCGCCCGCCAATCATTCGAGTCATAAAAGTTTTCATCTTTCATCACTTATCAGGCAATCTAACGTAATCAGCTGTAGATTGGAATATCATCCTTGATGGGATACAACAACAAAAGATTTAGATTTGCTTACGTCACGTTTCCTACCTTCGTCTCTAACAAACTTTAAATGGGAGGTAGATTAAATTTAGAGAGCTGATATTATATTTTGGATTGGCAGTTTTTATTATATTTTGGATTATTTTCTGTGTTTTCTTTATAAATAAAAATTAATAATAATAGTTTATTTCTTACCATCATAGATACAGTCTGTATTTCATACATCATACATCATATTCATACATCATAGATACGAGATATTGGTATAAAACGGACAGATGTAATTTTAAAGAAAGGAAAAAATGACCGGGTTAATAATGGTGAAAGATATTTAAAATTCGAATTTATCATGTTTTAAAAATGTTTAAAACATAAAGTTTGATCTCTTATGTACTTGATATTAACAAATTATTTTGTTTTTGGCTTTGGTCATGTATTGACTGCAGTTTCAACCTACATGAGGGCTATTTTCAAAGGTTTTGAAACAAGAAATCATATTACCCCGCAACACATCATTATAACATAATCACACTATGGTAGTTTTTAAGATATATAATACCCGTGTATATTTACTACTGTGATGACATACTGAATCATACTGAACCTAACCTAACCTAACCTAACCTAACCTATGGTGGTTTTTAAGATATATAATACCCGTGTATATTTACTACTGTGATGACATACTGAATCATACTGAACCTAACCTAACCTAACCTAACCTAACCTATGGTGGTTTTTAAGATATATAATACACGTGTATATTTACAACTGTGATGACATACTGAATCATACTGAACCTAACCTAACCTAACCTAACCTAACCTAACCTAACCTAACCTATCATCTTTACTACGAAATTGACTGAGTTATGTCGGTAGGGGTTGGTGATCACCACTGCAAACATCCTCCTCAGATCCCACTCTTCATGTTGTTCGTGATCTTTCCTGTAGCCTGTACTACTTCCAACTCTCGTGTATCTTTCTAATCTAATCTGTCAGCGCTTTTTATCTTAACTCACCTTTACTTTGTATTTATCGTTTTTTTAAATTCTATTTTCAGCCCAACCTTAAAGTGTAAAGCGACCCGTCATAACATGGGTAATGGCACCAGGTAAAAGGTGTCTCACACGGACCTCTCACAGTATATCTTACCCGACTAAGAGGGATTAGTTTTTGATGAGTTGGAAGTTAATTTAATGTAGCTCCGAAGGTCTAGGAGACCCGGCGCAACACCAGACTCCCAGAAAATAGGTACAAAAGCTTTATTTACCACTAGCACGTCACTCCCACCACGTAACCTTTATCACCGCATTCACCAGAAGCTGAAACCTTTAGACAGGCTGAACATGCTCCCATGGTACTTATGTCGGCAAGGTTCCCCAGGCCACATTTGATGACACAGGCAGGTTTGCCATCCTTTCCTTAGCTGTTTGTGGGGGAAAACGCGGAGAAATGTAAAATAAAAAGCAAGTGCGGGATGTCACTGCAACTCAACGTGATAAAATGTAATTTATCCTCTAGGGAAGTCCTCCGCTTTGTCGAGATTTCTTCGATAACGTTGAGGTAATAAACCTAATAGAAAAGGTCAAATAGGCCATTCAGGAGGAATATTATTGAAGAACCACCCAACAAAAAGGGTACCACTGACCAGAAAGGTCTCAGAAACATGACTAAGGAAAAAGAAGAGACCGTAAGAATCAACTTATGGAAAGAATACCAGGACTATGACAGGTTTAATATCCTTAGAGGTTACCTTTTAAAGTATTTTTTGTAACGATTGTAGTTATCATATAAAACAGCGGTCACACCTGTTTCACTGACACTTTATAGTTGTTTGTTGAAGTGGTTTGTACGAGTTACTCACCAACGTCGTGGAGCAGTTTACATCTTCATCATCCGTCTAGTTGTGATATGTTATTAGTTTTCCTTAAGTGTACAAAGGATGACCTAAATATGAACTCATGGAGGACTTCCATTCTGACCTTGACAAAGCGTGTGAAATAGAATACTACCCTTTGTCCATATCTGTCATCCTCAACTAATTTTCATCAAATTTATAACATTTCACTTCAATAAACTTTCCACACGATGCAAATTAAATTTAAAACTAATATTATATTTAAAATTAACAGTTTAATTAGAAATTTCCTTTGTTAAAACTGTGTTATATCAATAACAAGTGTACTAAACATAGTATTTTGTTTTAATTACAACAATTCCGCTAGGGATTCTATTTGTAAAGTATGGGGATGTAGCAAGCCCGAAATACCCTAGCTGGAACTATACCTTTATTCTTGTAGTCTTGATAAGGAAAACAAAGATTCCCTAAACCACAAAAAAAAACAAGAAACAAAACTAAGATTATAATAAATCTTGTATATTTTTACAGTCGCCTTATGTACATTTCGATGACTTAGTCATTATTTGTAACAGCTAAACTAAACAACCTGAGCTAAGTACCTTGTAGTGCCCCTCCAGCTCTTAAAAGACAATTCAGAAAGACGCACGTTTCGCCTCAGGCAACTGATTCGAATTTGAAAGAGTAAGTGCTCTGGATAACCTTAGGAACTACCTGGTACAATAAACTAATAAAAAAACCAATAAGTGAGTACACTTTATCTAAAAACATAATTTACTTAGCTTGTTTATGTTTAGTGTAGCTTTACCTGATGGTGACGACTATATCATCGAAATGTACATAAGGGTTATATAATAAACACACTGAATTTATTACAGTTAAGTTTTGGTTCTTCTTTTTGTGGTTCGGGAATCCTTGTTTTCCTTATAGTGAATAACGCTACAGTGAATCCTAGGATATTTGTAATCTTGAGTTAGGATCCCTCTCTTTCAACGTTCCGGACGGATCAATGTAAATTCGAGTTAAATATTGTAGTTTGATTGTTTACTTTTGTCTGATTAGATCACCAGCCATCGAAGCCCATCAATGGTGGGAATAAAGATTTGTTTGTTTTTTTCAGTTAAAGCGGCCAGCTATACACGATATATGCATGCCGATGACCACTGTGTGGTAAATGAATAAGAAATCACAGTCAAAATGCAAATAGCGAGATACTCATAAAGTATTTATTTTTTGTTTTTATTTCTCTGTCGTGCAATAGTTATTGTATTTTTAAAATTATTACTTGTTGGTCTATGTGTTACGTCGCGTGGTAATCACGTTTAGTTTACAAGAACAATTAAATGAACAGTTCAACTGTTCGCTGTATTATTTTGAAATAATTTGGGGAATTTGGGAACATTTTTACTCAGAGCTCCAAACTAGGAAAATAATAAATTTATTACAATAAAGCTTGTGCAAGTATATAAGCTTTCTTCTTCTTCTCATTGATAGAATAAAATTTGAACACATATTATCACAGTTGGTTCATTTATTCGAACGCGTTTCAACGATAAAGTAACCATCTTCAGCGAGCAAGAGCATCACTAAATTATAACTAACTTAATTAAAAAACAAAACAAAAAACATTACTTTAAAACTCTGTGTTGAAAAATTTTACTAAATACAATAGATGCTTTTTAAACTTTTTATATTAAAAATACCGAAATGTAATTGCAAATAATGAATTAGGACCTATACAATGTTTTATATTAATGTAAAATACAAACTGTATTAATAGATAAAGTTAGTTCTGTAATATTGTAGGCCTATTGGTTATATTTTAACGTTAGGTTATTTAGAATGATGCGAGGTTATTTATTTGTTAACGCCTTACTGTTGGTTTAGGTCACGTCCCATTTAGTTCTGTATAATTACTGGCTTTGACACAGTACTAGTTATTGAAGTTCGTGTATCACTGAAGATGGCGATTTTGTCATAGAAACGCGTTTGAGTAAATCAACGTACTATTTGTGAGAATTTGTGTTCAAGTTTTATTCGATCATGTATCCCACAAGACAAGCTCTGTATTTATTTACTTCTTCTCATTGTTTGATTTTACATTAAAAAAATAATATAACAAAATAAAAATTATGTTTTAATCCCCAGCAAAATCAGTTCAATTTGATAAAATGTAATTTTAGGCCTCTTTATTATTAAACAATAACATATTGTGTTCCCAGTTAAACATACTTATTGATTAAACATAAAAATTAGCTGTTATTATTTAAACAAAGAATCAGCTGTTGTAGACAATTATCAAGAATTAATGTTTTCCGTTATTTTTTTTCGATAACTCAGTTTTTGGAATAGAGCAGTCATTCCAAAACAAACACCGTAAAGTGTCTTTAAAAACACTAGGTATACGTTTTACAGAACATTTGTGTTTTGTTTTCCTGTTTTTTCTGAACTAAATTAAGTTTAAACTTAACTTGAAAATAAATCTTGACGGTTAAACACGCATCCTGTCTTAAATTGGCTTCAGTTTTTGCTTAGACCTTGTGATATTTTTAAAAATAATTATTCTTCAGTACAAAATAATTGACTCCCATTTGTGTAATCACTTATCATTAATCTCCCTTACTCAAGTTTATAGTCCCAGTAAAGAAAAAGTACGTAGGAGGATGGTATCTTTAAAGTCGACGCTGTAAAAACAGATTTTTGGAAGTCTGGATTTTATTACTTCAAAAATACAAATAAAACAGTTAAATGTTACAAGATAAACTTTCAGTAAAAAGGATTAATTATGTAGGGTTGTGACTAAAAAAAACGTTTGTCAACTTTTCAGGAGAAAGACCATTTTTTTTTAGAGAGTGGGGGGGATAGAGATATTGAGATGTTCCAACGTTGCCAGATTTAGTTCACCTACTACGATAACTTTACCTACCTAAATTTAATCTAGTGTGCCACTAAACATGACATGAACATATGTAAAACGTAACCTCTTCTTTCTATCTTAATATCAGTCTATCTGTGTGTAATCTCTTATAACTCAAGAATTGATGTTCTAATATTCATGCTATTCTCTTCCCTTATTTTGGGAAAGTTTTGGTATATGTTTTATTGAAAGGGGTTCAGCAGTTCCCAAGTTATGAAAATGCAAGAGTAATACGAAAACAAAAGTTTTACATGTATTAATTTTCTTTTAATTTTGAAATATAAGATATATTTTATCAGAGATAGATATAATTTTTGAATTTTGATTCGAATTGTGATGTATTAAAATCCACCGCCCGTTATTTCCGTCTGAAAACATAAATAAACGGCTTGTTTTGAAGAAGTACTGCTCATGAGCAGAGCTTGTCTGGACACTGAAAAGCAGTGTGCCTAACTTGAGTGTAATACGTGGGACTTAAAAGAGCAGTTGTGTGTTTCTGTATTTTGTGTTTTTTTACCTTTCGGTGTTTCTCCCCAAAATGGTGGGCTAACTTCGTTTTAGAATGGTTTAGTTGCTTCGAGGTGTTTCATTAAAAAACACTCCCACGATTTTGCCGAAATAATGACTTTATTGCGTAAATAGGTCAACCCGTTTGACCTCCATTTGCTCCTGAAAGTATAACGTGCAACGGTGTATTGGTATTTTGTATTGATGTTTATCATTTAGGCTAATGTTGAGACAACAGTTGAGAGTGACTATTTGGGTAAATGGTTCGAACTCTAGTTGTAGTTACATATATAAGTACGCTTCCAAATTATAGGTCCTATAAGTTGTTCCGGTTACAGAATTGAAAACTTTCTGCTGTTCAAATATTGAAAATGCACATTATTCCACATTTCCTTAATTGTCATCGACAAAATATCTTAATTTTTTTCCCCAACCGCCAACGAATAGTTATTTTGATTTTAATCTTACAGGAGAAATCAATCATTGAACATTGAAGGATTTTTTTGGCCTAGGAAAATCATGAATTAGAGTAGAAGTTCATAAATATAAGAATAAAATAATATCAAATATAAATTTATGATCGTGAGAATATTCTTGAAGGTGATAAGTAAGAAGAAATGAACTTAGGAGTTTTAAAACTCTGCTACCAATGTAATTGTAATTGTTAAAATTGGGTACGAATTAGTTTTATTTATATGTTTTACAAAGTTATGCTTATTACATCCATTACTTTGTTTATTTGGTCGTACAAAGTGAAATTTAAGGTTTATTATCAATTGTATCTGGGCTTATACGGGCAGATAGAGGTCGCTATTTTTGAATTAATATGCCCAACATATAGAAAACTCTACAAACTTGACACTTTACAGTTATGTTATATAGATATTTTAAAAAAGTACTTTCGTTTTTCATTTTTTATTGTCAATGGTTTATAGTTTGCTCTCGTAGAACGCTAAGAAATTAAGAAATATCGAATTAAAATTTCTAAATGGCGCCACAATTTATCTCTTGTGTTATTCAATTTATAACAAAATTTAAAGATTTCAATTATGCATAGAATAGTACCAAACTTACCACTCTACGATGACAAATAGGGAAGTTATTGTCAAAAATGTAATTTCTAACTTTGATCTCACAAAAAATGTAGTAGTTGTACTGTTACAAGGCCGCATCACCGACTTGCTACGCTCGTTTAGTCTCCTTCATTTATGTACAGCTTCGAGGCCCGTCAGGGCCATCACACCGACACGAGCGAACTGAGTGGACATCTTAACATACGCGCATCTATGAGGCGCATAAAAGTCTAACCGATGTCAAGAATGGAGTGACATACACACTTACATCGTCTGTAAAACTGTTTCAAACCTATTTACCCGAATAAGACCCCTTGATCCACCAATACATTTCTTTCAAGACTCAAGATATCAACTTTTAAGGTTAGATTTAGAGAATCCACTTGTATGCCTCTGGGTAAGTACCATGAAGTGACAAATATATTTTTATTAAAAAAATCTTTACCCCCTAAGGTGAATCCTTCATAAAAACTCTTCTAATAAAAGGAATCAAAACAAACCATCAAAACTTTGTAAAACGAGTTTAATCCAATTAATGAAGACAAGTTCAGAAATAACTCTCAAGTTACCTAACTTGAATTCAATCCTGATCAAGTATTTTATATTATATTTTACTTAATTATCGAATAACATAAATAAATAAACTAAGTACTTAACAGTGTTTACATAATACTTATATTTTATAAGAAGATATTCACCTAGAATGAGCAACATGTATGAAAAATTGAATCGCCAATGAAAATCACAACAAACACTTTATTTTCAACAAGTCAATGTTTTCTTGACCAAGTCAATAAATATTTCACAAAAATAAAATATTTATTATTGTTGTTATATTATATCAAATTTGTTATGTTATTAGTTGCATTTTAATAGGATTGTCTACATTGCGAAAGCGTTGGACACGGAAGTGTGGCTTATTATAAGAGGGGTTGGCCTAGTTTTTTTTTTTAGTTCAGTTGTATAAAGTTTGTGTATTAAAACATGATGTCATTGTTATTGAAACTCTGTCTTGTTGAAAATAAAATGATTGTTGTGGAAAAATATGTTTCTTTTACAGAGGGAACAAACAACTAGTCTATAGTAATGACAAGGGAAGGTCAGAAAACAAGTGCAAGTAATCTAAATACGTAAGCTAGAACTACACATTTTTATAAGCGTTAAAAGCAATTAGATTTTTATTTTATTTTTTAAAGAACGGGAAAAAGAAAGCTAAATAATGTGCAATAGCATTTGTGGGGAGGGGAGAATTCGAGATAGAACTAGTCAATAAGAATAGACAAATCGATGAGTGCAAGGGTAACGAACTACGGTTTGCAAAAATTTAAGCTAAAGTGCGTGAGGAACCACAGAGTGTGAATGAAAAGCAAAGAGCGTTTTAGTAGAGTTATATTTTAGTTATATGAAACAAATTTCAGCCGTTTTTAAACCACACAGTATCCTAATAAATCATATACACTGCTAAACAATGATACAATTTAAATCTACGAAGTAAACTGTGATATTTTGGAACACCGTTATTGTGTCGTTATTTTAAAGCACCGTTATTATGTCGTTATTTTAAAACATAGTTGTTGTGTTAAATTTTAAATCACCATTATTGTGTTGTCATTTTAAAGCATTGTTATTCTGTCGTTACTTTTAAAACCTCGTTATCGTGTTTATTTTAAAACATTGTTATTTTGTCGTTATTTTTAAAACATCGTTGTTGTATTTTTTTTAAATCACCGTTATTGTGTCAAATATCAAAGTTATTTTAAAGCATCATTATGGTGTAGTTATTTTAAGAGCATCATTATGGTGTAGTTATTTTAAAGCATCATTATGGCGTAGTTAGTTTAAAAGCATAGTTATTTTGTTATTATTTTAAAAGCATCATTATGGTGTACTTATTTTAAGACCATTGTTATTGAGCCTTTTTAATTTGATTTACCTAATATTTTGGAGAAATGTGTTAATGACTCTAATAATGTGCAAAATCTAAAGTAAAAAATTATCTATCAATAATAATTGGCTGGTAATGTATCTTGACCGTTGTCATTGAAAGCTCAATTTCATGTAAAGCGCTCAGGTTGTAGCTTAGAAAGTTTAGTTAATTTTTAGATAGATATATATCTTATCAATTCTTAAGGGAGGTATTTATCTTACAACTAATGGGGAAAAACTTAGTTTTAAATAAAATGAATTTTTTCTTTGCTACATGTAAGTGTTTTGATAAATATCTGATGAAATGGCGGAAATATTATTTTTGGTTTTGTGAATGAAAGCGTGAAAAAGTTAGTGCAATGTTTATACGTCGTTCATTGATGTTAAAGGCTTTATTATCTCATGATGACATTTAGCACATATTCTGGAAACAACGTTTAACTCATGGAAAATGTCCGAAATGGTAGGCTGTATCCAATAACTCGTGAAATATCCAACTAAGGGTTGTTATTCGAAAACGCTCTCTGCCGAACTTTCAACTCTTTAGGGAGATAAAGTGCGTGGTGCGTTTTACTCGCGGAATGTACGCACCTACGCTTACATAAGGTGTGAAGCGCGGTTGACGCTTACCAAGCCCCAACCACTGGACATCCGCCGCTGTTCCTTCATCATCTCTCCTTCTTCTGACCTCCACGTAGTCTTCGTCTCCGTTGCTAATGTCGAACTCTCGTAGCATCGTTGATCTTCCTTCTGAAACATAAACAATTAATTAACTAACGCCTGTGTACTTGTATTAAATCTGTATATACAATGGTTAGTTTATATACTTTATAAATTAAGCTACATCTGTGGTAATAAATTGAACTCGACTAACTCGATTGCTTTTCTGGGTGTATCCTATACTATATTTACTTGTTACTAAATTTTATCCGTTTACCGAGCTGTAGTAATTAAATAATGTCACTAATAAAAACTAAACAAATCTTAAAACATTTTACGAATATGGTAATAATGATCTGTTATTATATTGACATTTAAACTAATTCTATTGACAATTATATTTAACAAAATCATGTTATTACACTCTAAATCTCATGGTGTAGTTTATGGTTGCAGGTTAGGCGCGAGTTCTTGCCAAAATTAAGTTCCTAGGTATATTTTATGAACAAACAATTCATATTGTGGCGTAACGAAATACAATTGATTAAATCTAGGAATTGAGACTTATATTTTCATCGACGAACATGTCTCTTCTCCGTGGGAGAACATTAATTAAAGTCTAAATCGTAAAATAGAAACAAGATTGCATTGTAAATCAAAAACAAAAAAAACAGACCAAATCTGTTTTAAATAAAAGTCATTTTGAATTGTCTTTTAAAATTATACGTTTGATTGTTATAGTTGTCGTACGTAAAGAAGAGACGGACGGACTACGTCAGAAATAGATTTCGTATTTAACAGATCATTTAACGTAAACGAAATTCAAATAAACTATGTGCAAATATTGCACTAACTCTGTCACTTATAAAACCTAATACCAATCAATCTCAAAATTTACAATACAAGTGGGAAAGACTTAGTATGCTTTTCATAATAAATACGAAGTATAAAATAAGTTTGGAACTCGTCAAAAAAATCGCACTCCTTTTTGACATATATTCGTGTTTTATTTTCGCAGAAAACCGAAATGATTTTCGACATATATTCGTCTGTAAGTAAATATGATAGTGGCCTCAAATATTAAGAAAGGAGCACGAAATTCGGTACTATAGAACCCTATTAAATTCAGAAATCAAATTTATAATATCAAAATGGCGGAAAATGTAAATAGTTTTTGTTCATATCTCGAGTTTTATTCAACTTATAACACACTATATAATGGTGTGGTTTTTATAAAATGGAATTTCGAAAACTAGACCTCCCAAAAAATACAATAGTTGTATAGTTACGAAGGCCATGTCACAAACACGAGCGTAGCGAGGTAGACTCCTTCAAATATGTACAACTTTGTGGGCCGAGACATTGATACAAGTGAAGCTAATGGAGATGAACACGCTTATTTACGAGGGGGAAGCCGATATCAAGAAAATAGTGACACACACACTTACATGATTTAGAAAACCTGTTTAACAATGGTTTTAAATAAACCTACCCTACTGGATAAGATCCTTTAATTCCAATACAATTTAACATTTCATACAAGCTTTTAAGAAACCAAATTATTGGCATTACAATGAGAGCATGTGTATGATCCATCAAATTGTTTGAAATATCCTATTACATGGAACACATGGTTTATTCGGAATCGAAGCACTTGTAGTGATGTCTCGAAATCTTACAGTGCCTGTTTTCAGTAGTCTAAATTTTAAAATGGAAAAAAAATAATTTTAAAAACTTTATAAAACTATGTTCGGTCTACTTGTAAAGAATCTTGGTTCTAATGACTGGTATTTGATCTTAACTGCTTAACAAACGAAATGTCATGTATGTTGAAACAATATCTCGCTCGGTTAGTTCTACGTTAAACGGTTAAGACGCTTGTTTCGATAAGTTTCAAGATCATACAGATTTCAAAGATTTATTGTTTGCAATAACAAAAAAAAACAAACAAGAAATTCAGTTTTACGGTAAACCTAGACGCATTGGGTTGGATAAGAATAAGGTAGATCATAGTCGTAAAAATACGTCATAAAATCACTCCTTCTCTATAAAACATATTGTAACACGTTTACATACATGAATTTCATTCACAAGAAGAATAATATTATTTATTATTACACCGCAGAGAAAGTTAACCCTCCAATTGTCATTCGACAACACTTTCACGAAGTGAAGTAGTTTTGAAGAGAACATAGATTCTTACTTTCAATATTCACCCATTAAAATAACCATACCGCGATAAATTGTAAAGGTAATGTTCCAAACTTAGATAAATCATTTAACCAAAAGTCCATAAAACGTAACAAACAATGTGTAATTGTTGGAGTTTGTTAGTTTGTGAAAGAGGATAAAGGTATCTGTCAAGTATCAGGACTTCCAGAATATGCTTATTTAGTAGGAGTGACGTGGTAGTAATTCAGAAGGAAAATTCGTCCCAGGGAGATCAGCAGAGCGCTCAGAGGTTGGAACTTACGTCCTGGAGGGATCAAACTTCAGACAACGAACGCGGATGCCCGTGCTATCGGAATCAGCCGACAGAACACAGCGAACGCTCGTCCTTACTGATAGACGCCCCGTCCTTACTGCCGGGATCTGCAGACAGACCACGGAAAGATATACCACGGAAAGAATTTAGTAACGTAGGAAACGAGAGAGAGAGAGAGAGAGAGAGAGAGAGAGAGAGAGAGAGAGAGAGAGAGAGAGAGAGAGAGAGAGAGAGAGAGAGAGAGAGAGAGAGAGAGAGAGAGAGAGAGAAAGATGGGGGAGAGAGAGAGGGAGAGAGAGAGAAAGAGAGGGAGAGAGAGGGAGGGAGAGAGGGAGGGAGAGAGGGAGGGAGAGAGGGAGGGAGAGGGGGAGAGGGAGAGGGAGAGAGAGAGAGAGACGACACATCCAGGCCGGTATTTATAGGACGTTTGGAGCGGCGCGGCGTGCGCCACTCTGCACAGCCCTCTCCCCTCTCTGTGGTCTCCCTCCCGCTGTGTGTTATTAATTTACAACGAGTATAGACTACAAAACAATTTACTATATCTATATCTGTACACCAATTTAATTTAGCGATAACGATGACAAAGGGTCTACAGTAATAAATCGCTAAAGTTAGTGCGTCTCGCCGCTAGCGCATATACGTCATTTTTCGAAGCAGACTGCAAAATACTTGTCTTTTGTCTATTTTTCTCAACTTCACATTTCTAATCTACCAACTCAACATTGAGATTATCTGAAAGTGTTTTTCGTTCAATGCCTTCCAAATTATCGTCACGCTTATAGTTTTGTCGTATACAGACCATTACAGCGACGAAACTCAAAGTGGCGCTTAGACAAAATTTTGTCGATAACGAGAGGTCAAATATCGATTAGTAATATCGAGATTGGAATTGTGAGAATTCAAAAACAAAAAAGAATGTAACTCTCTTATAAAGCATTAAAAAATTACACAATTTTTGTGTCTGTTATTAGTCACGCAATATACGAAGTATAGGGTGAGTTTGGTAGGTGTCAAAAATGTCGACCTCTATTTCTAAACTCATCTTTAGGTTTCATGTCCTCAGGAAACAGGAAAGTGATTTATAACATGCCGTCCGTTCGTCGACGTTGTCGTATATACATAAACACGATGGTCACAAAAATTAAGTTATAATCGTGAAATTTTGTTTAGGGGATTATATTGTACTTATTAAAAACGCAATGAAATCTCAGATCAAAATATGCAGATGGGTGAGGTGGGTAATGACCAAACAACACCACCTCTCAACGATGACAAATTGGGAAGTTATAGTCAAAAATGTAATTTGAATCCTGATCTTCAAAGAAATAGTTATTTGTGCAACTAGTGAGAAAAGTGGCACTTTTTTAAACGAGAGAAAAATGTTGACGCACGAGGCTTGCCGAGTGCGTCAATTTTATCGAGTTATCTACAGTTGTTATTTTGTTACCATTGTTTTTCTTTAGCCATGACAAAAACCGTTCATACTGGCGGTCGTACTTTTCCCTTGATTTGACAGGAAGGAGATTTTAGTACAACGTTGTTAGCTTTTTCCGCTAATTTAGGCGGGGTATTTTACAGGTTTTCATCCTCTGAACTGTCCATATTTTAAAACTAACTACACAAAATATAGCAGTAGTGCTAAACAACACATCAACACTGAGTAGAAGTTCTCACGTCAAAACTGAGGTTATTTATGAATATTACAAATAACTTAGGTGTATTGTTGAGGAAACGGGATTGCCAACTTCAAAACTCGGCAAACGAAAAATACTCTCCGTGTACATACACTGTCAATCATCTTCATGAATAATTACTTCCTTTTTCAACTTTAAAACGTTTTTTTGTTGTTTATTTATGCTATTTTACATGTAAGAATTAATCTAACATACATACGGGACATTTCCTGTATATTATAAATCAATTCAAATAAACTTAACCTAAATTTCGTTTTGTTCGGTTGCCATTCGGAGTGAGCAAAGTAGTGTGCAAAGTAGTGGGCAAAGTGAAACTGTTGAGAAATCAGCTGTTTTTCTTTTCCGTTCTGGGCTGTGAAAGCCTCCTTCAGAGGCCTCACCGGCGTCGACCTACAGATCTTTTGCCGCTAATCAGCTGTTTTGCAAACTAATTTAAATAAACAAAATGCCACTTTGTCAACAACTGTAGACAAAAGTAATCGACACTAGTCAACGACACTAGTGTAGCCTCATTCACATATATTTAGTTTCGAGGCCCGTTAGAACAGAGCGGAGAATTTTTAATATATACATATCTACCAGGACTGTTATGGCCAACCCGACGTAAATATAAACTAGTGATAAAGACAACTACAATGGTCAGAAAACCTGTGTATCAACTGTTTTAAACAAACTTATCCTACTGGATAAGACCTCTTGATCTAACATACAATTTAAGATATCTCGCAAAACCCAAGGAATTAAGCTTTAGAGGATCTATTTGTATTTCATTGTATGATGGGATTGGTTAAGAACCGCAATGATCCCTTTAACTTGTTTTTTATAATAACAGAATTTTTAAAAAGTCATGTTTTAAAGAGACGGTTTTATATGAAGTATATTTTTTAAACGAGTATCCGTACAAAAAAGTTGAAAATTGTTCTGCATTTTGCGGATCACTTCTTTCATATTGTTACTAACCAAAAGGCTCAATTGTGGAAAATAAAAGCTCTCGACATTTTCTTGACAAAGAAGTCAACTATAAAGTAATAAATATTACTCGATACTGCTTCCAGCATAACACCACTGAATGAATTGCATATTACACAAATTAAAGTTTAAAACTAGCAATTTCTCTACAGTTTTCACACCCCCTGTAGATACAAACATAAATTGAGAGTATATCTTGGTGTGAAATGAATACAAATTATGTACGGTACTTCGTCTTAATATAAAGAGCTAAAAGGTTTTATGGACTGCAATAATGGGTAATGCATATTTATATTTACACAACAACATGGAGGTTTTGTATGGAAACTGCTGAGTTATGTTGAAGTGCATTTGTAGCAAAAATGTTTAATTATAAGACTGCGATTTTATAAAAATAACTGTCCCTGTCTTTTTATAAAAATAGAGATTTCTAAGTCGTGAGGTTTTAGCAAAAGGTTGGCTCTTTTAATTAACCTTATTTCTTAAAAAAAGGATAAGTTGTATATGAAAAAAAACATAGTTTAATGCACCTCCAAAAAAGTGGTACCAAAAAATTACATCACACCTAAAGTAATCCAAATTAAGATATTATTAGGCTAACTATTGCAAATGTGTTTTGTACCTCAATCCGCAGGGGTGAATTTTGGTACTAAAGTATTAATTTTTTGATTCTTTGGGATATAACGTTTTAATTTTAAAACGTTCACATTTTTTGTTCTCATTGTTTAACAAAAAAATATTTGTCATCGTCACCTTAAAAACAAAAGAAGAAAAGAGCATAAAATACTCCTAGCCCTCAAATACTCCTATCCCTCATGATCGGAAAATATCTAGAGTTGATCAAGAGAGATGTGGTATAAAAGGGTGAGAAGAAAAAGTAAACAAAAAACTGATATTTTATCTGTGGGACTCTTAAAGGTGTCCAGTGAGAACCACTTATAAGTTAATGGTTACACTCAGTAACTCACCATCAGCCACCATTTAGAAAGGGTAGCTCACTCTGGTTTTATCTGAAATTAAAGGTCATCACAAAAGAAACACTGTTGTAAATCTGACAACATATTTTGAAGACATCACAAAATCCGTGTTTTGAAACATAAAACCTAATGTGTGGACTGACCTATCAGAGTCCCTTCCACTTTCTTTATAATATCCTGTATAGTAAAGATTAAGGGTTAGTTCAACCTATTCAGGGTTATGCATTAAAAGGGGTAGCTTTTTATACTTTAGCTTCATACAGACCATAAATTTTATAATACTATTAGGATGATGATGAAGAAGGACATCTAGGATATTTTTTTCACTTTCTGGCCCTGTACGAACTCGATATGTTTGTTGATTCGTTGTTTATAAAGAAAAGCAGTTAAAATCTTCTCTAGGTTTACTGAACATTGAGGGGGGTATTTCTTTAAGTGGCGGAAAACAATTCAACGTAAACAATATTTTATTTAGAAAAAACTGAAACTTCGTTGTAGTGATATCAGATTTTAAACGTTAAGTTGAAATAAACAAGGTTTGATTATAATTTTTATCCATATTGTTTTTATTGATATTGTTTTCTATCAGCTGTTTAAAACAAAATAAATGTATTCCAATATGAGATTTGGGAAAATGCAGTATAATTTGAATAATTTTACATTTCACATTTTGGGGAACTTGTGATTTATAAACTATTCTCTGTGGATTCCCAAAATACAAACATAATTAGTTAATTTTTTGTATGACCAAGACATTTTATAGAATACTAGCTGATTATCAGGCGTTGCCAAACTTGTTAAAAAAATGAATTCTATCTATAGTATAAAATCGAAGTAATTAAAGTTAGGCTTAAATATCATCGGGACTGTCACTAATCCGTTTTACAACTCAGAAAACTATGGATAGACAGTTTAAATAATATCGATAGTTTAAGACGTTTTAATTTCCACCTCTTCTCACCCCCAATACCGATGAGTTTGAACTTGGACTTAAACAGTATCTATAGTGTCGCTATTAATCTCAGCGACACTGAAAACTATGGATTCGACAAAAGGAGCGCGCACGTCAATATACAGTTTGTTAGTAAAGTCTCTCTTCCACACCTGAACTTTTGTATGAACTGAAATAGAGCCAAAACCTTTTAACTAGGTCAGATGCAGTTTCTTTTATGAAAATTCTGCACCTCCACTTAAACAGGTAATTTGAGGGGTATTCAACATTTTGATATAGAAATCTACATCTTATAACATGTCAAATTGAAGGGTACAAAAAGACAAAATTATTGGCGCTCACGAAATATTTTCTGCACGATCATAGAATGCCGGCACTAAATGTATTTAAGATTTTTAAATATGTGAAATCAGAACACTAAACAGTTTTAAAAATATTCGCTAGACTAATCTGAGAGAAGCATTCAACGTTGAACTGAATTTTACCTGTCCCTAACAAATGTGGTACATTTGGGCACATTCAAAATACAAAAAAAAGAACCACATCATGTGACATATCAAATTAAATTGGTTTTAAGTCAAAACTAATGGTACAAACTATATTCATTTTTAACTTTATTAAAAATGTTGTTACAAAATGTGGTATTTTCTCACTTTAAAGGTCTTTTCTAATAAAAATAACTACACACACTGTAAGCTTATTAAAAATATAATGTTTTGTTACACCAAAAAAACATTTCTAAACCTCAAACTTTCTAACTTTTCTAGTTTAAAAGTTATCTAACAGTCATGGGACTATTTTAACACTCTGTATAATAGTACATATCATTTAAATTTATTTTATTATTTACATCTGACAAAACATAATGGCTTAACAGGCTGCCCGAAATAGATTACTTATTTTAACTAGCGCATTGTAATGGTCCAGACATTACAAGACAATATTGTGCCAGCTTTTCGTCCTTAAACTGTATTCAAATAACAATCCGATATACCATAAAGTTTTGATGGTTATCCTATATCAAAGTCCGACTTACAGATTCGTTTCAAGCATTTTATTATTCCACACCTCATCATCATTTACGTAAAATCTGTTCAGGTTTCATATCTTTTCATTGTTTCCCCAGGTCAGTCTCATTGATCCATTACTCTAGCGGTCTGTAGGAGATTTGTTTAGGGATTCTGTTTGGTGATATCCACTACTAATAGGAGCGCTATTAGTTTTCTTTGTAAATGTATTTGATTGGGCAGTTATAATCCTGAACGTTAAAAAATAAGCCTTGAAGGATTTAAATAAAAAAGACAAAGAGGCAAGTTTAGTTGTTAATGAGGAGAAGATAGAAGTGTCGGTGGTGGGAGAGATGAGGGTTCATCCTGATCACTTTGATTTCAGTAATTGAAAGCTTGAGAGTTTCTTTGAGTATTTTGGTTAGGTTAGGTTAGGTTAGGTAGTTTGAGAGAGTTTCTTTGATTATTTTCGTTCTATGGAAACAACATAGCAGATGATACAGAGGACGTTTCGGTCAGAATGGTAGCAACGTTATCAGGAAGAAACCAAAGCCAGTATTTTACAAAACGGTCAGTAGAGGTTAGGTTAGGTTAGGTTAGGTAGTTTGAGAGAGTTTCTTTGATTATTTTCGTTCTATGGAAACAACATAGCAGATGATACAGAAGACGTTACGGTCAGAATGGTAGCATCGTAATCAGGAAGAAACCAAAGCTAGTATTTTACAAAACGGTCATTAAATCTATGGATCCAGCTAGGGTACTTCGGGATTACCACGCCCGTACTCCTATAAAGCTAGTGGAGACTTTTTAATATATGAACTCCAACGCGGCACGTTAAAGTCTAGCTAACCTGAAGAAAGTAGTGATATACAGTACATAATAGTGTTTACAAAACCTGTATAACAACAGTTTCTGACCCTATAGTATCTATAGACCCCTTGATCTACCAACACAATTTAACATTTCCTAAGAAACCAAATTTTGGGCAATACATATTGAGGATATGATTGTATTATATTGAATGATTGGGCTGGGTAAGTACCACGATGGCGCCCATTTTTATGACTATGCACCGAGTACTTCAAGTAACTTTGGTTACATAATCAATAGACCACTTTGAAATTCCAACTTCCTCCTTTTTAAAACTGACATTTTCGAGACTTTCTACCGTCTTTGTCTTCAAAAATAATTATTGGTATAGAAAATTACACTTAATTATTCTGGAAATACATACCTTGATGAGTTTCTGCTCAACAATTCTCCTCCGAGCCTCTTTATTATTCGCAAGTCTACTCTAGACACCGATCACAGACATCTGTTACGTAGTTTCATTCGATGTGTCCTTGCAAACTTTTCCTCAGAGTTTTTATGAATCACACAGTATCCTTTACTTATTAAAAATACCGGGTATTTCAAAAAAATAAGTTGTGGTTTCGGTATTTCTTGTTCAATCCCCGAGAAAAACTCTTTATTGTACGCAGATTTAATATGGATTTATTAAAACATCAGCTGTTATTTTAATAGCGTGAAGAGAAAAAGAGTTGGTTAAGAGAGAACTGATTGGAAAGAGAGGGTTGTAATTTAAAACTTCATGAAAGAAGATTTAACTCCAGTGAGCTCCTGAAGGTCTTGATTAATAATGTTTAATTCCTCATTTCAAAGAGACAAGTTGCTTGAAGAGTCAATAATTCCCACAGTTTACCCAGAATAGACTAGAAATAACAAGATAATTGAATATATTTCTGTATGCTTTGCGTTTAATGTAGATATTCTATCAACTAACCAACGCAAATACAATACACGGCTTTGTCTTTACTGGCATTAATAAACTATTCGGTACAAATATGTTCATGTAAAGTTCACCGCTCTGTGTTCGTCGAAGTAAGGCATTTATTATTGGTGATGTTAAAATCTATCGTGCGTTGTGTATTGAGAAGTTTAAAAATAAGTTGATATGCTCATCATTGTACTTACCCAGCCCAATCAAACAATGTAATACAGGCATAACCTCAAAATGTAATATTCAAAAGTTGGTTTCGTCATTATAGTTACATTGTATTGGTGGATCAAGTAGGGTTAGTTTTTAAAACCTACTCTGTTTCTTAACCTTGTACTTGTTATATGACTACTTTATTGATGTAGATCTGTACATATTAAAATGTTTTCACTCGCTACGCTTGTTTCTGTGATTCGCCCCTGACAGATCTCGTAACTATACGAATATCAAATTTTTCTGCGAGTTCGTGTTTCAAAAATAGATTTTGCATGGATCACTTTCGAGATCCAAAAGTCTACAATGATGGTTTTGGAATCATAACCTACTTTAAAGTATAGCCTAAACGGGTGAAATGTTATCAAATTAGACTTTTTTTTCTTTTTTTTTATAACAGTCTTCTACTCATAAATCATAAGTTTGATTGGTAATAATTTTTGTTTATAAGTGTGAGAAAATATTCATGCGTTGGTATTTTTAATTGATTAAAATAAAAATCTTTGAACTTCGTGCCACCCCTAATAAAAGAAAATTTGTTTCAACCCCACAAAGTGTTAATGAATGGAAAAAAAACTGTAATTATATGTTACATTTTGTAAATATTTTGATTAAAATATTAAACATACTATTTTGGGTTCTATATTATTTTATGTAAGTATATATGTATATATATTTTATATTTCGGATTTATTTTGTAATCAAATCAAATTTGTTTAGAATTACGAAATGGAGGATTTTTGTTTATTTTTGAGTAATTAGTAATACAATATTTTACATTTTGGTATTTTAAAGACATAATTAAGACTATAATTAAAAGGAGAGAGCGATATTATTTTCATTTTAAGGGTGTGTAACTTGATCTAAAGACCGAGAAAGTATGAAGCGGTAAATTGTTTTATTTGGTATGGTAATATATTTAAGGGGTGAATATATTTCACAAAAATAATTTGGTTTATTCACATTCTTTTACTCTACTCAGTGTAAATTAAATAAATGAATTAAAAACTTCTGTTTTGCTGTATTAGATATTTTAAAATCTCCAACAAAGTAGAACAATATGATAATTATAAAGAGGTGAACCAAAGCCATAATATATTTTAAACATATATTATTGGAAAGAAATATAGAAAGAAAAGTAAAAAGAAAGAAAGAAAGAACAAAAACAAAAAAGAAAGAAAAAAATTAAAGAATGAAAATATCACTGTAAATAATTAAATTTTGTAAAAATAATGAGTATAAATATTATTTTTTTAAATTAATTCTTTGAAGTGAGTGATGATGGACTAACATATAATCAATTTCAACTTTGAAAACATTTTGGCTATTATATTCTTCATTAAAAAAAAGGTTTTGAATTTTTATATTTCGTTGCATGCAGAGAAAATGCCTGACTTAATTTTGATGAATAACATCAAAACGGTGCCATGTCATTCTTACACGCAAAATATTACTTATTACATCATTATCTTCTGTATCACAAACGTTACAGTTTAGTTGATAAATTAAGTTATTTTATCATACATATTAATATTATATTACATATAATATATTAATATTACAATATATTATTATACTTTATATATATATATATATATATATATATATATATATATATATATATATATATATATATATATATATAATATTTTGTTTTATACCAGTCAATTTCATTTTAACCAACTTATGTACAATTAGTAATATTAATCAGATACACCTTTTATCGACTACCAATGTTATGAAACCATATGCTAGTTTTTAAAGCGATTTATCGATTATTTTGTATTACAAATGTTGACTTTTTGTAGGATAGCTCATGAAAGAGTAGTTACAGATCTTGAGCACTGTTTATAACGACTGTTATAGGCAGCTTAGTTATTTAAAATGGTGGATACGAATTGTTAGACGAGGTTAGGATTGTCAGAAACTCTCGTGACCTAACCTCAATATAAAGCGACATAATATAAAGGTTACAAATAGTACAAATAAAAAAGAAGAAACATAGAGAAAAGAAAGAGGAAAATATATAGAGAGAAAGAGGGAGGGTGAGAAAAACAAAAGGAGAGTAAAAGAGATACAATAAGAAGAAGAAAAAGAAGAGACAAAGAGAAAGGAAAAAGAAAGCAAAGGAGAGACATGATAAAAGAAAAAGTAGAAGAGAAAAGGAAAGAGATAAAACGAGAAAAGGAAGGGGAAAGAGAACAAAAGAAAGAAAGACGAAGGAGAATAAGAGAGCAAGTGAAATGAGAGTGAAAGGGAGAGAGAAGAGAACAAAACAGAGATTGAAGAAGTGAGATAGAAAGAAAAAAGAAGGAGATAGCAAAAGATCTGTTTCACAGGTTTTCTGAACCTCTAATTTGCTTATATCAGTACATTATTGAGGTCGGCTAAGTCCTAACGGGCCTCATAGATGTATATTAATCGTTATAGTTATAACGCAATCACCAGCCGGATTGTCAATACTGCAATTGTGATGAAAGTGAACAGCTGTGCTTAGAGCTTACCGAGAAAAGACTAAGACGTGATGTGGGAGTAGGATGGAGTGTCCTTCAATTCAACATGACTGCAATCGAGTCGTCCAAATTTTTTCGTTAAATTTATTTGTAGCGAAGCTCCGTAAATTAAAATGTCGGACAGAGTTTCGGTGACTGGAGTTCTGGAGATTCTCGGGAAGCCCGGTATTACACATTAGGGCTGAGTGTAAGGTGTGTCCGAACAGCATGAAAGATCTATGTTAGACCATATTGTGTTTTCTATTGTGTGCACTTAGTTTTATAATTAATGTACCTCCTCCAAGTTAGTTCATTAACTGATTAAGAGCTGGTCACTTAGAGTGGTGTTTGGTCAGATGGGGTTGAGTGAATGGACAACCAAGTTTTTCTTCAATTAAGCCTAACATAGGTTATTATTATTAAATTATTTAATTTTGCCTTCAAAAACCTAACGTGTTGCAGTTTTAGAGTAAATATCTCAAATAAATAAATAGTTTACACAATTTCTCACGTGAATATTCCGATTTTGCAATATTCGCCGTTAAGTCATGTACCATTTTTCATTCTTAAACCGTTATTTTCAGAAAAGCTTCTAATAAATGTTTGCCTCTTTAGCTACGGAATTATACAATACTGAGTCTTCCAATAAATAAAAAGAAGAAGATAAAATCACTCTCACATGGATACTTCCGCAAAAAATATCAATTTATTTTCACTATCAAAATACACTACATATACAAATAAAATCCCCATTGCTAATTCCACATAATTGTTATATTGAATACTTTTATCTCACTAAATGAGTACCAATTCATTATATAAAGTGCAACTCAAAGTAAACTATACAGAACAGCTGACTGATTAATCCAAGTTGTGATATATCTATAAACAATTACACACACTGTATCACAACACAAATCCCACTTTGGTTTCCGCTAAGTAATTGAATTCAACACATTCACTCATCGCGTTATCTTGTTTATCCAAACAACGCAAAGTACATGCTCTACGTTCAGTTCTTTTATTTTAAAGCTAAATGTGGATAATACGATACTGTTAAATCATAATAATTGTTTAATTGCATTCGGTTAATTTAATACAGTTTAAATATTTTAAAATTTTACTTGTATGCAAGAGGGGGGAGAGTTTCAATTGGTTTTTGTGTGCCAAACTTCAGAAAAATCGTGGTTATCGTATTATTATTATTGATATTGTGGAAGCAAATATTTGCCATAATTTGTGTATATAAACGCTAATAGACGACATTTCTAGAGTATAAATCAGCGAACGTTATCAAGTGATAAACTTAAAACATGACTACAGTGGAAAACACCAATATATAGCCTTCAAAACTAAATTGCCACGACGAGTCATGACTGGATCATGCATTAAAATTTTTAAAAGAAGGGACAAGAGGTTGTTAACTCTAGATAAACTGTTAGGTTACCACTCCATTGGTAAACAATCCCCTATTTAGTTAGTTGACAAACCTCCCCCCTCCCCAATTTTCGTGATTTCGAAATTCGAAACATCTTTTTGCGAGTGTTTTTAGATAACCGTTATAACGAACAAAATAACATAACTGCGACTATCGTTTGCCCCACTGCAATCCTTTCAAGTTCGGCCATTCATACGTGGTCAGTTCTACTGCAACACTCTTACGAGAATCATTGTTCGTATTTAATAGTGGTTTGTGTTGTTATTTCGCCGATTCAATAACTAGCGTCGGTTTTTTAAATTTATAATTTCATAAGTCTATTTGAATGTAACGTAACCTGGCCTAACCTAACCTAACCTATTCGAGTTTTTGATAAACAAAACTGTAAATCAGATTTGTAGTAGCAAGAATAACCACAAATAGGTTAGGTTAGATTATACCATGTGTCCATAAAGTCCCACCCCCTCTTATTTTTTTATTAATGGAAATAGACAGATTTGCTTTGGGGAAAGTTTAGATAACCAAAGGTGGAGTTTTTTGAAGTATCAAAATTTTCAACCCTTACCCCCAAAATGGGGTAGTTTGGGGGTAAGTCAAGAATTTTAAATAGCAACCCCTATTGAGTGATACCTCATTTTGAAGGTTTTTTTCAAAATAAGAATAATGGCGCAAACCAGAGGTCTCTAAGTTAATCCTACCCAAAATAGCATCCAATCGAATTGTGAATTTTAAGTTAATAATTAGACCGGAAATGTTACAAAATGTACAACAAGCTTTTGAGTCCAGGATCTATTGTTGCCAAAAAGTAAATGGTAGCCATTTCAAGAACTTAATATGAGCTAAAAAAACAAGGTAAGGCTCTTACCATCATTTTACCAACATAGAGCAGTTTGTAACGTAATAAAAACAACCGGAGTTGTTTGTAGGTTAACCTTCACAATTCGATTGGTTGCTATGTTGGGTAAGATGAACTTAGAGACCTCTGGTTTGCGCTATTATTCTTATTTTGAAAAGACCTTTAAAATGAGGTATCACTTAATAGGGGTTGCTATTTAAAAATCTTGACTTCTTACTCCGAAACTCCCCATTTTTGGGGTTAGGGTCGAAAATTTTGATACTTCAAAAAACTCCTCCTTTGGTTATCTAAACTTTTCCCAAAGCAAATCTGTCTATTTCCATTAATAAAAAACATAAGAGGGGGTGGGACTTTTTGGACACATGGTATATATACTAAAATTGCAATAATATTTTAATTAGTTACCGTTTGATGTACAAAAGAAGTGGGTCCGTATAATACCCAAGCACCCATTTTTAATTAGATTTAGTTTTTTGACTGCTCGTACTTAGCTTTAGTTTTATTTTCAGCCCTATGCTATGTTGAAGAATTTAATCAATTTTGGCAAATGGGCATATTTTAGCCGTGGACGATTTTAAAATAATGCAAATAGGGGCAACTTCCATGAGTTAAGACCCACTTAATTACGATTTTCTCAAAATCTGCTTTAACTATTTTGATTAAAGTTTGACCAAGTATAGCTTTTAAGAATCCAAATGAAAAATATGTCGCCTTGTTAGAAATCTTTACCTATCTTGTTCAGATTTTAGTAAAATATGAATATTAATAATTTAAACCCGTGTAGGAATAATTAAAGAACAATTCTATACATGTCTTTTTGCCCGTGTTACATAGTGAACTGACGGTCAAAGCTATCCTATGTACCGCCGGCACGGAGACATGTGTTGAATGATAAACGTTATTAATTGTGTACGAGTGCTATGAATACTGTTATATTGCTTATTTTTTTCATGTTGAATGTTTTTAATTGAGTATTTTTAATCACCTGCCGATTGGACGAATAACGTCCGTAACACGTGTTATTTCTAGGTCTAGTAGGCACGAACATGAGCGAAGTGAGTGTAGATTTTTTAATATACACACATTTCTATAGTCAAGCTCACGTGAAGATAGTGATATACCCAAATACAAGGTTCGGAAAACTTGTTTAACAACGGTTTTAAACAAACTTACCCTACTGGATAAGACTCTTTGATTTGTCAACACAATTTAACTGTTCCAGCAAGATCCAGGAAACCACCTTTTGGGCGTTAAATTTAGATAATTGGGTTGTATTAAAAAGGACTTCATCAACCATTTCCCCTTTTTGGAAGATTAAAGATTACAACCGACAAAATTAGCCGATTTTATAAACTTGTAATTTTATTTTACTCTATAATACTCCAGAGCTTTCATAAAATAATTTTACATTTTAAATGTATATATTATAAAGTTAAATTTTGTAAAAAAAAAAAATAATAATAAATAAAATCATAAGCGTTGGAAATCTTTAACTTTTGATTTTCAATCTACTTTCTCTAGTATAAATCTTACAGTCAAGGAAATAATCTAACTATTATATATAATTTCTTCAAGGTGATTAATGAGGCTATATTTATCACTTCATGCAGCCACTACACATACTATATTATTGAAGTCAGTGAATGTGATAATATCCAGTTTATCAGCTGTTATGTATAAAATGTTTGAAGGGAAACGGAATGATTTGGCATTATGTTTAATATCTTAACAATTCAAATATATTCAAACAAAGTTTGTATTACCTTATTATGTTCAACACATTCCTAACCCAACCTAACTCATGTTAGTTATTATTCATAATGTTTAGTCAAGCTGATTAATATTTGTAGATAATTATTACTTTACCCGAATAGCACTAGCCATTATCAATAATGACTGGTTAGGGTAAGTAATTAATCATTTTAGCTAGCGAAAGTAGTCATTATATATATACAGATATTATACATAATAACTGATTAATCAAAATGACTAACATAAATAATAATGTAAAATCAATGTTTTACCGTCACTGAAAAGTAAAAGTTCAATTCCAGTAATGTACCTGACAGGTGTAACACTAAGACAAGGTTTATCCTCATATATACATTAATAATTGGCAGGAAAATAGGTTTACTGGTTATGTGAATTACTCCGAGAGAAAACATACCCACCTTGATTCAGTAAGTAATTGGATTCTTCATTTTATTATCTACCTAACCTAATTTAGAAGATTCGTAAATTTTCCACCCTACATTTACTAGTGACGAACAATAGACTTGAATCATTGGAAGTTTTAATACAAGTAATAAAACCACACAAACACTACATGACACACAGGAATAACAAATAATACAACAGCTAATGTACACACAAACAAAACACCTCTTAATGGGAGAAGTTCTAAAAAAACTAAATACTTTATGATTTTTTTTTGTTCCGTTCTGAATACAATTTACTATTTCTTGGGATCGGAGTTGTAGTAAATATTTATTATTTTTGTTTAATTGTAAAAAACCTGTAGGTCATCATTTTATATTAAAAGAACCTTTCGAATACTCAGGGTTGAAAGAAAACAAAAGTTGATCAAGTTCACCTGATAGGAAAGATGAACGAGAGAAATATAACCCAAGACTACGTGAAAAAAATGTGTAGGTATAGCTAGGATCTCTCGGGATACTCACTATAGTAAGCTCCTGAGGAGGGCAGTAAATATTACTCTGTATATATCTCGGAGTGCTGACTGTCTTAATTCTAAAATTCTACCACTACTAGTGGGCCTCGTTGGTCTAATTTATTAGGAACGTAAACAATTCGAGTAATATTCATATTTTATTCTAGTTCACATTGGCGAATAAAATATACAAGTTACATGAACGTTTTGAAGGAAATCACAGACAATAAACTGTTATTCATTCAACATTTATTTGAAAGTTTTTGTAGGTGTCTCGAAAAAAAGCGACCAATGAAATAATCGGCCAAAAAGAGGGAATACTTCCGTTGACTCATTGGGTGGAGGGTTTTGACTTGAACTTTTACCAACGTGGATGTATGTTAGGTTAGGTTAGGTTAGTTTGGTTGGTTGGTTAAGTTAATTTGCTTAAGTTAAGGTTATGTTAGCTTGGTTCAGGTTAAGTTAAATTGGTTAAGGTTAGGTTAGTTTAGGTTAGGATAGGTTGGTTTAGTTTAAGTTAGTACACTTCACTTCTTCCAATATTGCGTCCAATTTAAAGAAAATACAGAATAAATTTCAAACGTTGAAACAGAATAAGTTTCAAACGTTTAAACCCAATAAAAGAAAAAAGTTGAAATAATAAGTTTGCAAAGTTTGAAATATATTTGAGTTATCGTCTTGTCTGTGCAGACTGGTTGTGACTTACAGGCAGACATGTACGTGAAATTATAAGGTTCGATCCTAAACAGTATGTTGTTTTGGAGTAATAGTAATGTATAAATGTTTTTTCATAGCAATAATCAGTTGTTTGTTTAACAAAATACACAGAGTGCCAACTAATCAGACGATCTTTGACCATTAACATTGTTAGTATTTTGTAAGTTTAGAGAAAACTGACTTTTTTCTTCTTATTTTGGTTTCTGTTAGTAAATTTCGTGCCAACTTGTTATTATTATTACACTTTGGCTCCCTCATAGCACTCGGCTAATCTTTTAATAATAATAATTATCAATTTAATTTTTTTTTATATAAAAGTGTTTTGTTTTAATCTCTTTTATAAATATGATAAGGTAATCACACCCTATGGAAATGATTGTTGTTATCTTTTAAAGTGATTAGGTTGTGTATAATTAAAAAAGCGAAAACCATTTAGTGTATACTTTAGGTGTACCTAATAATTTAATCGGCCAAGGATGCCAACGTGATGAAGCTTGGCACGCGGTGGGATTTAATTTTAAAATTAGCCCACCATCCAAACATTCGAGTTTATACAATTTTGATTAATCGGCTGTGAAAGGGCGCGAATTCGTTTAGCGGTTTTGTCCATACGCTTGATTACCGACTTTGATTTTTGTCTTAATATACAGAGTGTCCCGGAACTTTCTTTAACTTCTTTGGAACTTTTATTTTATTTTACCTAAGGAACATTTCTACAAAGCGTTTACAGAGAGTTCCGGTACATTCTGTATAGAGGATGATTGAAACAGGTAGCTTTTTATTAAGTACAAAAGTTACAAAAAAAAAAAAAAAAAACTGTAAATGGTAACCCCAGAATTGATTTTAGTTAAAACTAGAGGTATTACCAAAATTTTCATATCAGTCACCACTTTTCCAATATGAGGGTCAGCTCTGACGTTTCTTATAGGAACTCCTATTTTGAATGGCGATTTTGAATAAAAAACATAATTTTAAGATTTTTTTATTATTGGGTATTTTTCGATATTTTTAACACTTTAAGCGCTCAAGTTGTAAAAATACAAAGTTTAATTGAGAGGTCCATGCTCCCTACCTAATAGAGTTGAACTGAATTTAAAATTAAAACATGAATGGATTGTAATGTATAAAAAATTATGAAAAGTTTGAAAAGCAACATTAAAAAAAAATTACATACTTATATACATAGGCCTACCTACATACGTATATATAGTGGATTGTGAAAGGACAATCGAGCATAATACGTTACGGTTTTTTGTGACGATGACGCGTGACGCGGTACGGATTTTGCCAAATCGGAGTTTTTCCCATACAAAATGCCCCATACTGTATAGTGCCAAAAGAAGTATTCATTTTAAAGATATGTGTAATATTTTTTATAACTCATTTTGATTGAAAATAATGTATTAAAATGAAAAAAAAAAAAAAGGTAAAACATGTTAAACAGTTTAACCCCCTGATAAAACTACATTTATGTATTTCTATCATGTCTCTCCTCCAGACATCCCTTAGAGTTTGGGTGGAACGCTATCCTCTACCGCTAAAACGTTCCGTTGGGCATTCCACGCCACATGCAACTCCACGCCCATACAAGTTAAGCAGATCTAGTTAATTAATTTACAATATTAAATCTTATCACCTAACGACACCAATCTTTTTTTAAAATTACTTTATTTGTTATTTATCAATATATAAAATTTACATAAATGCAGTTATAATTCCAACCTACACTCAGGGCTTGCTTATATTGAATACGGGGAATGACAATCCCGAGGTATACAAACTGGATTTACACTTTTTCGTGTAGGATCCCTCTGAGATCCATTTGGGTCGCAGTGACAAGAGGTTGATTAGTCTCGAACCCCTAAATCACTAACTAACTAGGATCCACCTCTTTCGTCTTACCTATCAGATCATTTGACCACCTCTTATTCTCCATTAAAGTATTCAAGACCTTGTGGTTTTTATTTTGTTTTTTTCTTCCTTTTTTATGAGGCGATGATGACCGCGTTAAAATATATATCATGAATGTATTCATAAATTCATTCCCTTAAATATACTCGTTACTGCAAACGGTTTTTTTAATCAGTGCACCTCTTATCAGTTACGGTTTCTTTAAGTGATATTTTAAATTAACAGAGTATCACAAACGTTCCTGTGGGCTTGATGATTAATTGATTTTTTCTCTTTTTTAAAGGCGAAAAACATCTTGGTAATAAACCTTATTAAAATAATTCGATCATGGTACTCCCCCCCCCCCCCAACAATATAATACAGATCCTGTGAATATAATCCCCAAAATTTGGTTTCGTAGGCCTTGTATGTTAATATTATGTGACTTTAGTAATCTTCACATTTCACCAAAATCGGTTGAACCGTTTTGAGAAATTACATATTTTATCATATCCCTAAGGAAGATTGTTTTCCAACGAGAACTCACGCACCGGAATTTTTGGGTCCATAGAGGCTTTACTGGAGTAAAATTTGTTAACAATATTTAGAGTCTATTTTGACAAAATCGTAGTTTTGTTATCGTAAAAATGGGGGGGAGTCCAGAGATATTATCAAAATATGTCTATAATCCAAATTTGATTAAAATCTGTCCACACGTTTGGGCTGTAGAGCGCTGCACCCTTGACAGACAGACAATCAAACGCCAAATAAACGTACAGATATCATTAAAAAACATTTTTTTGAACTCGTGAACACAAAACGGATATATCAGAAAAAACCTAACTATCGATTTTTTACCCATCACATATCTTTCTCTACACTAGGTGTAATAAGTCAAAAACGTCGCCAAATGACTCCTATGGGTAGGATTTGATAAACACCACGCGTGTCCGGAACGAGATCTCAATTAATACTTCAAGATTAGTCAAATTTTGATTAAGTTAACTTTGACCGAAACATGGGTAAACTGTAATAGAGCACCCTACGCACCCTACGCACCCTTACACCCTTTACATACATAAACATGGTCTTTAATTAACTGACCTTTGACAAACTCTAAAAGGTCATTTGCAATTCCGTAATCAACCGATTTAATAAGCAGTGAAATTTTTAATTTGATAAAGTAGCCTAATACTTTATCTTTAGTAAATTTAAAAAAGGTTGTCCCGCGAAGATGTAGCTTTTTTTGAATTAATATGATGGACGTATACAAACTTGACACTTCACAGTTGTTACATAGATATGTAAAAAAGGTACCCTAAAGTTTCATTTTTTTTATGGTTAATCAAAACAAAATTGCGGAATAACAAAACAATGGTACGTTTTCACCAAAAGGATTTTTTTGCAGTGTAAACCTTAATAAAGATAAGTACACAAAATAACAGTAATAAATTATGAACAATCCATATTTAATTTTACCTACATTTGAATTGACATCCATCATTAGTTATGTACTAATAGCAACGTAACAACAAAAATCATAAACGCTTTTGAAATATTACTGAGGTATCGAGAATAATTCAGTGAGTCTCATTAATTCATCATCTGTTTCTCTAAGGTGAAAACAAACTTCTACACTCAAAACGCCCTTAAATAGCAAACAATCAAATCTGGGGATCTTTGAGGCCAGTTCATGAAATTGCTGTCACGATCCACCCAACGTTGGGAAGATCTAGATCTAAAGCTGCATTGAACAAATTAGCATAATGAGGAGGAGCTCCATCCTGTTGGGGGGAAAAAAACATCTCTCATATCCGGCTGAGTAAGATGAGGAACTATGTGACGAGTTAATATTGATGTGTAACTGTCTCCAGTCATTGTCTGCTGGGATATGTCATACGATAAAACACCATCCTTGGTGACGGCAGCCCAAACAGTTATACCTTTTGATTTCAAGTGTTCTTCAAGCAAGACATGTGGATTTTGTGTGTTTTAATAATTACAATTATGTCTGTTTACAGATCTTGTTCTGTAAAATGTAGCTTCATCTGAGAATATAATTCCTTCATACTACTTGGCATCTTCGTAAAGCTTTTAAATTGCCTTGGAACAAAATTCCACTCTTCTGTCTGAGTCTTCATCCTTCACTTCGTGAACTAAATGTGATTTATAGAAATTTATTTTGTTTTTCTTGACATACATTTGAACTGACGACTTTGGTATTTCCAGTAGCGGATGTAACTGAAAAGCGGAAGTAAATTAGGCCTATTTCAGTAGAGGAACTATTTCTTTCTGTTAGAAAATCTACACCATTTCTTTGAAACCGATCCAGTTTCTAGTAGCATAGTTTTCCATTTATGAATTGATTTTCTTGATGAAGAAACCGCATTTCAGTAGGTTCTATAAAAAAGCCTTATCGCTTCATGTTCATTCTCAAATGTAATATCCCTAGAACAACAATTCACTCGCTCTTTATTCAATTGAAACATTCATTGTTTCGAGGTTAGATATCACCATTAACTGATTGATTCATTGTTGTGTGTAAACAAAACAACAGCTGATCGAGATTCAACATAATATGGCAATGCTCATTTTAATTACATTGCATTGTGGGAAGAATTTGTTTCTGTCCAGAAGATTAATGTTCTTTTTGTTACTCCGCCATTTTGTTTTGATTGATCATTTAAAAAAATGGAACTCTAGGGTAGTTTTTGTTTGTAGATTGTTCCATATGTCTAGCATGTTAATTCAAAAATAGCTACCTTTTCTCGGACTTTCTGTATTTGTGAAATGCAAAATTCACAATTTTAAATTTAAATATATAGTACAATCACTATTCATGGTTTATAGATCTACTAATATTACAAGCTTATAAGTTGCCAAAATTATGTTTTGTAAAACTGAAGAAAATTCTGTTATATAAAGGAAAACTACTTATAAAATGACATCAACTAATACATATTACTTATCCAGTATGCCAGTTTAACCGAAAAATACCCAATTTATCTAATTTGGTTTGGTTAAGTGGTGTTATCTCTGTGACAAGGGGTTACAATTATTAACATTTATTCTACCATTGTTATAAAATTTAGAAAACATTATTAAAAATAATAACTGAAGTGTCCACCTTGCTCGCAGTTGATGGAAACATATATTTTGTGTTTTTAATTTTAAATTGAAGTAAAACAATTCCTTAACCTAACGATTAAAATGTATTTACAAAGAAGCAATTGTGTAAGTTTTACTTTTGTCCGGTGCTTTGTAGAAAACCATGGTTAATCTGCTTCAACAAAAAACGTTACAATTAATTTCCGTATTTAATAATTTACAAACGATGACATTTATATTATTAAGGTTAAGGTCATTAAAAGTAGCTATTTGTTAATTAGTTGCAGTAGTAAAGGATTTATGTGGTGATGACAGAAATCCCCTGGGTAATATAATTTAATTAAACACTACAATCCCACATAAATTTCCTTTAATTTGCACTCAATTGAAATTTTTTTAAATTAGAATCTTCGACTTTTGTAAACTTATATATTACAGCATTTTATAAAACCTGCTGGAAGGTTGAAAACAACTCTTTTTTGGTTGTTTTACTGAAAGTAATTCCACATTATAAATATATATCTAGCTTGTGAGGTGGTATAATTGATAATAAACTAGAACACAAATAGTACGTTTATTTATTCAAAATTTAGTTAAGGGGGGCGTGGTCTAATCCTACTTTACTGCAGTAAGGCGTTAACAAGTCCCTTGAGTCATTCTAAACTAAAGTTAACATTTAACTAACACAATATTACTGACCTAATCTCATATGTAATAATACAATTTGTATTTTACATTAATATAGTACTTTGTATAGGTTCGTGCTAGCTGCGTTTATTTTACAAGAACAATTTATTTAACTTATTAAAACATCTAATGTTGACTGTTCTAAGAGTCCTTCAAGAGTCAATATGATTGAAGCCATTAAACTGAACAGGGCAAACGGAAAGTGATTGGATTGTTGACTAGATACAGGTTGTTACTCAGTGATCTACACATAATTTGCTGAAGACACAACATTGAGTTTCTAAGCAGACTCAGTTCAAAATTTAGAGCATAAGACTACAAGTCAAACAATTCAATACTTTGCTGAAAATAATTTGATCATAAATTCAATAAGACAAAAGTACATGTTTTTAAACTTCAAATATAGCTTATAACAGACACCAAGTGTCATGCTGGATGAGAGTTTACTTGAAGAGGTCAACAGTGCAAAGTTTTTAAAGTTTTGTATTGACAACAAGTTGACATGGGTTGATCACATATCAAATATTTGTGCTATAAGGGAATATATGCACTTAAAAAATTGAGTTTGTATTAAAATCATGCGATTCTACTAACAACTTACCATGGTCTTGTACATCCGCATCTGAAAAGTGGAATCTTTCTTTGGGGAGATTTGTCAGTTCTGAATATGCAAAGAGTTTTTTTGTTGAAAAAAAAAAGTTATAAGGAAAGTCAAATAAGGTTTAAGCAGGTATTAAAAGAGTCATGTAGGGTTGTGTTTAAAGAGTTTGGAGTTCTTACACTCCCAAGTGTATATATATACACTTGAGGAGATATTCTACTACAGGTTCAAATGGAGCATATCTAAAATAAAGATATGCACAGTTGTAGCACCAGACCAACTAGTAATTATCGTGTTGCTGGACAAGACAGATTGAATTCATATAGCAAACTTCCTTCCCAGATTAGTGCTAGACTGATGAAGTCGCTACAACAAGGGCGTACAAAGCCTAAGACAGCTACTATTGTAAGATCCTTTTACTCAGTGGAGGAGTTTGTTCACTCTATGCCGGGGCCTTGACATGATAGATGTGGTATCTTTCTCTCTTTTGTACATAAATTTATATATATATATATATATATATATATATATGACTGATTATACTATTGTAATTATAATTAAATGTGTCTACCGTTAATTTACTTTTGTCAGTTAGTTTTTTTTTTTTGGTTAATTGTTTATGGGAGTTATTTTGTGTTTTTATATTGTCTAGTGTGTATTGACTGAATATTGAACAATTTTTGTTGTTTTTTTTGTTGTATTGTTTATGCAATATTTGAAATTGACTATGGCTATGCAATTTTTTTGTCTACGGCCATAAAAAATAAATAAATAATGGTGTTTCATGTACAGATCTTCTGTGTAGAAAATGTGGCAAACCTGAGGAGAGAGTTCAGCACATGATAGTTGTCTGCTCAGCTTTGTGCAGGAAACATAATTTGTTTTTATGTGTTCTGTAAAATGTAGGACAAATAATCCCAAAACTCTGATATTACATTGAAAACCTGTGAATGAGAGTGGACAATAAGCTTTATAGCTGAGAAACAAAATCAGGGCAGGAATCCTTGCGATAAAGAAAAAAAAGGAAGAAAAACAAAACATATCATCCATGAGGCGTTATAAGACACTCATTTTCAATAGTGTTTGCATACGTTTTAGTTTTACTGACAGTATGGATTATTTTCACTGAAAATAAGTTGAAATGTCCTAATTTTGTTTTAGTTTCGAATTTTTTAACTTGATTGCAAAGTTTCAAACCGATCGAAGTTAACGTCGAACTACGACCACTAGTAAGCCGAATTTTATTGCAAACACGTGGCAAAGAACCCCGCTCTCCGAGAGAGGTTATTAATTTGTTGGACTTTCGGATGCTTGATTATTTAAGTTAACTTATAATGTGTTCCTTTACATCGAATTTAAACTTAAATCTCAAATTTATCTCTTAAAGTCTAACTTCTTAATAAAATTAATTAACTATCATTAATGGATGAGGGTGAATATTTAATGGGGTGGATAATTGGAATGAGGGGATGAGGGAGAGGGTTTAAAAAGTTTAAACAACAGTTCATGTTAGATGTATTGAGTATACTAAATATTTAAAAAACTGAAGGTAGTAATGGCCAGTAAATGAATTTGCAATATTTAAAAATGAAAAAAAAAAACTCTTGATAACATCATGGTACGTACCCAGCCCTATCATACAATATAATACAAACAGATTCTCTATATGTAATGACGAAAAGTTGATCCTTGTAGGAAGGATTGGTTGATCAAGGAGTAAGTTTGTTTAAAACAGTTGTTAGACAGGTTTTCTGAACATCGTAATTGTGTAAATCATTACCTTTTACCGTATTAGATAGGTATATATTAAAAAGTCTCCACTCACTTCGCTCGTGTCCGTATCTCGGTCCTGGTGAGCTTAGATATGAAGGAACCTCCACTCGCTACGCTCGTGTCAGTGATTCGGCGTTACTATACGAATATCGCATTATGTTGGGATTTCATGGTTCGAAATTACATTTTTGACAATAACTTCACTGTTTGTGAGGTCATTAACTTGGATGAGTGAGGTCGGGACTTTATACACTTTCTTTGTGCATCAATTTTGAATTGTAGAGAGGAGTTTCCTCATGGAAGTAATACGGTAAAAGAAATTCTTCCTCTATTTGAGATAATATAACACAGTCATGAGGGAGGGCCTCTTTTGTGAATATTAACTGCAGATATGGGCAAGGGATGTGTAGAAAGGTTTATGGTACCTCTAGTCGATGTGGTACTAAGGAGTCGAAGTGTCGAGGTGCTGCTAGAAGTCAACGTGCCGACCCACGATGGATATTAAAGGACGTGATGAGAAGTTTGTACAAAACCTTCTATGCATCGGGTATGGTGCATTGGAGACGAGCGAAGTGGTTTGATTAACGATCTTACGCCTGCAAAAAGAGTTTGATAGAAAGCAGGTGCGTGTCTATCATGAACCCTAAGTAGACGAAACCTCCATTCGGCAGAACAGTTGATTTATTTGATTTCTAGGCCCTATAAGAGATCCTGTCGATCCCGTTTCATATTAGGGTGCCTACAGTGTCGATAGTACAATCGATATATGACAGGACTACAGATGCAAATCGTTGAAAAGTTGTAGGAGCGAAAGCTTGGCCAGTAGGGAGGCGGGTGTAGCTATATTTTTTGCCCATATTCCTAGGAAACTTTACAGCTTTAGTGGATAAAAACTGGTTTTAAGATCCTTGAATCCTTGGAGTTTATCTCAAGTCTTTCTGCAGTTGATAAGGGAGAGAATTTTCAGTTCGATTTAAATCAAATTATGTCTGTAATACTGATGAAAACCATAAACGGGAAAACAGCCCCATTTCAGAACACGCTAATTTTGATGTAATTACATAATTTAACAATTTACAGTTGAAACCAAACCATACTAATGCGGTAATAACAGGCTTGTTCCAAATCTTGGCATTATCCGCGTTAATATCTGTTTGATTAATCAGCTCTACATTGATTGGCTAATAATGAGCAAGGTATTATATACTGTGTTAACGGGGCCTTAATACCGTGGAAATAGATGCATCAGGGTATTTGTGAGGAGCATGTTTAAGCCTACACTACACTATATTGGGACAAAATATGTGGTGTTTTTGTGAACAACAATTCTATTGTGTGTGGCTTCAAATGTAAGATAAATTTCATGAAAATTAGTTCAGTAGATTAGTAGGAAATTGATACGCCCATTTAAGCTAAATCATCTCATAGACGTTTGGGGATTGACATCACCGCTATGTGAAAAATTTACCTCGCATTTTAAATCGTGACAGTGGATTTTTAGTAGCTTAAAGGAAATGTGAAAGACTTACTTTGGCTGTACCAAACCTTATTGTGACTTTAATTTAAATTACGTCGAGGTACCAATTTCACGGATTACGTGTTATCGTATAAACTTTAGATAAACTTTCCGAGATTTTGAGATTTCAATGAATATTTAGACATATTTCAATGGATAGACACAGGGTTTTTAAGTATTTTCTATTTCCTTACAGGGTGGCATTTTTGTACAATTTTACAAAACGTTTATTGGATGCACATAGGGTTTTCAAGTATAATATATATTTTTTACAGGGATGATTTTCTGGATTTTTTGTAATATTAGGTTTACACAAACTTTATTGGAAAAATACAGGGTTTTTAAGTATTTTCAATTTTTGTTGCAAGGATTATTTGACATATTTTTAACGATTTCCAACGAAGTTGACGTGAATGGAGACATGCTCAAGCTCCCCCAAAACGTTTCAACAGGTTCCATCAGCAGGAAATGTGATGTTTTCGATAATCAAGAATGTATTGCATACTGAGTTCATGTTCATGTTAACAGCAGTTAACACAGCAGCTTACTGTGATCCTTGAACAGTCTAGGATGGCAATTAATTATCGCTTCCCTGGAAAACTGTCAAACGGTGTACTCCTCCAATACATGCCATCCCTCATTCTACTCGTGTCACAAAAGGTCTCAGACAATAGTTCAAATGCAAAGAGTAGGAATATCCTTCATACAGTCCAGCCCTGCCTTGTGATTTCCACGTGTTCGATCCAATGAAAGAAGTTTTTGTCAAACAGCAATTCGAAAATGATGAAGTGAAAAATACAGTAAGAGGTTGTAAGAAGTTGGACGTAATTTTTTAAATGGAGAATTTGATCACAGCGTAGTTGGTTTAAACTTCTACGGACCCGTCACTTTTTTTGGGGACGAACACAACTTGTCACTCGATATGATAAATGTCTGAATCGATATGGTGGTTATGTAGAAAAGTAGAGTTTTATTTCAGAATATATAAAGAAATTTTCCTAAATTTTTTTGAGGCTGTGGAATTTAATTTTTGACTGCCCCTCGTATATTCAACAAGCATTTGATAAAAACAATAATCTATTTAATAAACATAATTGTTTCTTATCAGTTTAAACACAGTTTAAACACAGGTTACTGGAACAGGAATAAATTATCTTCTAATAACTTGTTGGTAAGTAAAGTGTATGAATTTATTGTCTAAATAATGTAAATTAAATTGTCTGTCAATGAAAACTTTACTATTTGCATTATTCATTAATTTGCCTTATTAGAATTAATTACTTTCCACTGGTCTGAAGTTCTTTCTAAAACAAATTCAATTGGGGGTGAAAAAAGGGGGAAGGATTTGTATATTTTCTCTTGTTGCTTTCACCAGTTACGTAGAAATCAAGTGTTACATTTGATATCGTTCTTCAGTCTAGGAAAATTAGATCTAAAAGTTACTGTAGTTGAAAGTACATCACAAGCTATTTAACCTGCCAGTATCCAAAGTATAGGGCAAGTTTGATAATTCAACCTTCGTTTTTTGACTGAACTTCACGTTTTATGGCCTCAGGAAACCTGTCCGTCTGTCGTCGTGACGTTTGTACGATAACAGATACAGAAATTAAGATAGAACATGAATTTTAATACATGGAGATAAACTGATCTTATACAAAATCATATTGAAATTCCGAAAAATCGAGTTTAAATGTCAAAATGTCGGCCATTTAAAATTTCTTTTTATCTTTATATCTTTTTTATTCAACACACTAAATTAGATAAAAAATTGTCGATTTTAATTCTGCATGTAATTTACCCATTCCACATTCTTACGATGACAAAAAAGTTATTTTAAAAAATGTAACGTAACGTAACCTAACCTAAACTAACCTAACCTAACCTCGACCTTCATAGAAAATGTGATATTCGTATAGTTACGAGATACGACAGGACCGAGTCACCTACACGAGCGAAGCGAGTGGAATTTTTTAAAATATATACACATCTATGAAACCCGAGGCTAGATATACACATCTAGCCTACGTGAATAAAGTAGTAATATTGCGAAGTCCAGAAATTCTGTGTAACAACTGTTTAAAAGCTTACCACCCCTGGATCCTTGATCTACCAATACAATTTAACATATCCTACAAGTGCCTAGAAATTAACTTTTGAGCATTATATTTAGAGGTTATGTTTATGTTACATTGATAATGGGAGAGATTGGTATCATTATTGCGTCAATCAACTTATTATTTTTATGAAACACAAGTTTCAAACGTCATTGCGAGTTAAATTATCTAAAAACTCCACATCCAAAACTTTGCTTTCATTCATTGTGGAAAATCATTGAATTCGCACTTTATAAATAATTATTAATAATAAGAAATCAATAATATGACTTATCTCATATCTTATCTCATATTTACACTTTAAGTGTAAATATGTAATAACATTTTATTGCGATGTGTATTGTAGCTTCCAAACAAGGGTGTTGTTACCAATATAAAAGGTTTTATTGTAAAAAATGGTCTATTTAAAATTATTTTAAACTGAAACAAATATATTTATGAATTGATTTTTATCTCAGTTATCGAATGCAACAAAAGAAATAATTATTAGTTTTTTTTTAGTAAAAATAATATAACCAAGTTTGTAATATACTTGTAAGCAGTATGCAGTTTGTCCAACAAAGAGGTAGAAGCATTTGATTTTCTATTAATTGCTTATTCCTCAACCGATTCTTTTGAAACTTTACATACTTTTTAATAAAGTTTTCAACAATCTTGGGTGAAAATATTAACAACCTAGTGTTTATAGTAACAAAATGGCGGCAACACAATTAAACAGCTGTTGAAAGCCGTATTTGCTTTTGTTACGTTTGAAATAAAACTTTTATTCCTACAAACGTAATTTGATACAAAGACAATTTTCTTTTAAAACAAACTAAAAAATAATTAATTAATTTAAACTGAAATCCATCCACAGCGTCACACTGATAGCAACGCCTGACAAATGACTCGTCCATCTTTATAAAGTAATTATGTGGGATCAGAAGAAGTTCCTCTTAAATCCCCTTAATTGTTGAAACTATGGGTGTACTTCTTTAAATAGTCCCATAAGAAAAATTCACACAACTGTGACAATAGTCCAAAATCGTCTAATTGATTCTGTTATTAAAAAAACAACGACCCACTCACAACACTTTACTTTTTGGTCTAATGTTAAAACCATTTTGCAACCACAAAAGACAATAATGTTGTACTCAAAATAATTAGCTTATAAATTTCTTTTTAATGCAATTGTTGTTTATTTTGAATCGAACAGCTGTTCAATAATTTAACCTGCAAGAGATTTTTTTGCCGTCATTTTATTACTATAAAAACAAGTGTGTTGCATTTTTCACACAACAGTTAAAGTAACTTGTTTAAAAAAGTACGTAACGTTTCAAAAGAATAAGTTAGGAAAAAGCAATTAATAGAAAGTCAAAAGCATGTATTTATAAAAAAAAAAGAAAAGCGGAAGATTCATTAAAAAAAAAAAGAAAAGAATTTTGCCTTTTATTTCATCCAAGACTGTAGAAAAATAACCTATTTCCAAACTGTCCTAACTATGCGCACTGAATACGCAAAGTAATCGTATTTCTTACACGCCAGTGTTGACAGACAAAAACATTCCCACAGAGGTCCGTTTCACAATCACTTGTGACAATCAATTATTAGTAACAACTTTGTAATTTTATATCTCGAGTGATGTAATATTATTGGATGTTCAATATGTAATAGTTATTATTTTTTAATAAGTATTCTTTACTTTTAATGTGCGCAAATTTAGCTTTATTTTGTAGGGATATTTGTTTTTATAATGACCAAACTCTCTTCAACTTTTAAATCGCAACTGTTGCCATAACAACCTGGATAACAATCAATATTATCCAAACATAACCTCAACTATCGTTTCCGTATTTACAAACTAAAGGGAAAAAATAAATAAAACACGAACCTACACAAAAATGGAATCAGACGACATTGATTATGAATTTTCAAATAATGCATCGTCAGAATTAAGTGACATTGCCGAGGAAGTTACATTAATCTCCATCAACAAAAGTCAAAGGGAAAATATGAAGAGCAGTGTGCAATATGATGTTTTTTACTTTGTTCAGGTGTAGGAAAAATATTATGTGTAATTCCAGTACAAAGTGCCATTGTTGTATTCGATAGATTACCACACTCCACTCTACGTCGTGCAGTAACTTTTTCTCTCAATCCAACAATAACTAACTTCACACACTTGTTACACAAATAGCTATTTTCTCCATACAACTTTCTTTTCCCATAACTTATTCAGATTATTTAAAAAATATTTGGGACTAACAATTTTCGTTTCATGTGGAAATATTTTAGTATAATAAATTTTGAATATTAGTATTAGCTTTAAAATTCTCTCATAAAATAAAAAACGAAAAATTTCAAAAACTGTAGGAAGTTGTTTTAAAATACTTTCGTTTTAAGAAATCTACGAGAACCGAGTGTAGCTTTTTAAGGGGAGGGTTTCAAAGGGTTGAAAATATGTTTTATTATTATCACTTGAATTTCCCTTCAATTCGTTTGTTTACTCGTTTCCTTGAAGTAGGGTCGAATTTTTCCCTTGAAAGGTGTAAACCTTTCAGTTATTATCAAAAAAGAAGGAAATAACATAAAAAAAGACCACCCGCATTACTCTAATATTGTCAGTGTTGAAAGAAAACAAGAGTTGGTCAAGAATAGGAAATATGAAAGGGATCTAACCAAACACTACTTGAAATAGATGTAGATCCAGCTAGGACACTCGGGATTGCTAAACTTACTAAAGCCTCCGAGGGGGTGGCGTTGAAACTACCCTAAATAGTCGCAAACACGATTTATAAGTACATAATTGGTTACATCCTGAAAACCATATGTCTTATCGAAAATTCTTAAAATACGAATTTTAGATAATTGGGTTTTTATTTTGTTAGATTTATTTGTTGCTCTCTAATGATAAATTGACAAAGTTTTATTTAAAAAATCACAAACGCCTGTAAAACCAAAAGTAAAAAAACGATTTTTCATTTATGAATAAAACAATATTATTTGGTCCAAATAACAATTGGACAATAATTTGTCATTATTATTCAATACAATTTATGTTTCTTGTTATTTTGTATTGGATAAATGTCAATATGTTTTTTAAATACAGAAAAATCGGTATTGTTGTTGCATTTATTTGTATTCAAAAATTACGAAATCTATTCGCAATAATGCAGTGAGATTATTTATTTTACAAATTCCTTAAGTAAGTCCGTCTTAAAATAGTTTGTCTGTAACAAATTGTATATTTATAGATACATTCCAAAATTGGGACTTTTGACTTTACTATATCCTCATTGGTTAAATTACACGAATTCATTATAAATTAGAGATGTGAAAAACAAAGATTCTCCAAATCACAAAAACAAGAAACAAAACAAAGACTGTAATCAATCGAGTTATATACATTACCTAGTCATCATCCTTTAGAAGTTTAGAGCTAAACTGATATCTGTAATGCAGTAATGTTATGTTTTTTTAGATTAGGGGAATTTGTTGACTTATTGTAAACATCACCTTGGACATTTGATTTACTAAATATCTAGTATTTGTTCTGTAGACGAAAAATGTGGAATACTTATTGTAAAAAAACTTTCAATAAGATCTTTTGTAGATGATTTAATACATTTTTCAGAACTGAAAAATGTAGGCCTATGTTTTTATTTGAATATTTCTAATCCTTCTCCTTGTTGGTAGAAGAAGTACGTCTAAAGGTGATGTGTTGGTTAAATCTCTTGCCTTTTTCTGAATATATTAATAATATAAATATATGTTTTACAAACTCGTTACCTAGATTGTAATATTTATTCAGTTTACTAAATGAATCGTAACCAAATTTAATTCTTTAAACTTGTTGATTATTTAGAACTCCCCTTAATCGATTTAAATAGTTTAAAAAAGGTTAAGTAGTGTTGAAATGAAAACTGAATTTTTCTTTACATTTCATAATTGTATTTCCCATAAAATAAGATTGGAATTTTCCTATTTTAAATTATTTTGTATCTGTGTCAGTTTCAGAGATATTTTAACAGCTGATAATGACAGTTTAAAAAAAATACAGTGTTACAAAAAATCATTCCATAACTTCAGGAATCCACACATAAAAACCAATGAAAATGTTTATATAAGCTTATTTCTAAACAATGCTTAGTTCTATCTAGCCGCTATTTTGTATTTTTAACAAAACATTCATATCTTTTTAAAGGTGAATGGTAATAGAGTTGAATATTTACAAGAGATAAAATATGTTGATCAATAACACAATTTTTTAACTCAATACACAATTTTTTCTATAGTGTAAATATATGGGAAATTTAAAAAAAGTCACTCAAAGCAATTTGAAGATTAGTTTAAAACCGTGGCCGTCAAAAAAAAAACAAGAAAAGATCACAAAAGCAAAAAGTAACATATTGAAATTATTTATCACACAAATCCTCAAACAGATGTTTTATTGTTCACTTCAGGTTCATATCAAACTTTACGCTTAGGTTTAAAACTTTGTTTTTAATTTCCAAAGAAAAGCAATTAAAGTTTAAAGAAATACGATTACTTTAATTAAACTTACATTGAAGCAACTATTTAAACACATTGTAACAAATAACATTACACCGAGATACGATTATTGTGTTTTCAAGCAGAATATCAGCATATTACTGTACTTTAACTAATTACAGGCAGGAAGTAAATCCTTTCCGAAGGATTTAAAGGGAGCAGACCATGATCGTCTGGGGGTTTGAATGATACTTAGGATTGTTTCCATTGTCTATCTCAAAATGTTAATCAATACATTTCATAAATAAAGATAATAATCATTCAATTTCTCACATTTTTTTAGTAAAGAAAAATTATGGTTATATCAAAAAGGCTATTTTAGGGAATTTTGGTTTTTCCGGATTTAAAAAATGTTATATTTATGTAATCTATGGAGCTTAAATGTATGAGGAAGCTCTTTATCTATTTTATTAGCAAATTATTTTATCTCCAGACTATTTTAAGCAAAACATAATTTTAAATTTACACTCATTAAGTCCAGGTTTATTTGTTGACTTCTTTTTTATTATAATTTAATTTGTCAACAGTCGGTGGTTGATGGAATTCCATATTAATTGAAATAATTATTTAATTCCACAAAAAGCTTTATTGAGCGACATATGTTTCGCCGTTAAGCATTTTCAAGCTACTAAATTGAAAACAAAACAAGTCTAAATTTTTGTTCAAAACTTTTAGTAGTATTTAAAACCCCTTCTCCATTTTTTATAAGTTCAAACTTTTAATATCATTTTGTGAATATATTTATGTTCTATCATCTGTCTACTGCATAACAAAATGAAATAACTGCGACTTTCGTTCCCACCACTCCAATTATTTCAAGATCGACCGTTCATCCGGTCTAACAGCACCACTACAAGCTCAGTACTCCTGCAACACTCTTACGAGAATCATTGTTTATATTTAATATCAGTTTGTGTTGTTATTTTGCTGATTTGTTAACTTATTTTTATTTTTAAACTGAATAATTTCATGTCTATTTCAGGTCTAATAGTGGAACCTAATGCTCGTGAAAATATCAGACAACTGGTCTGCGGACAAAGGATTAACCAAAAGGTATGAAACAATTTATTTATATAAATTTATATCTTGGTGATGGATGTCGATTTCATGTTTACGTTCGTTAGTATAATTGACTCCTTATAAAGTAATTGTTAAAATTGTCTTTATTAACTGGTCCACCGACATAACATGTTTTTCACAGTTATTAATTTGTTCCTCCTAAACCGGATTATATTATTCATTATTCGTAATGAATATTTGTTATGAGAAAGTTTTTGAGGTAGTTTTGTCTGAATGTATAATTTGATTTTTCGTGTTGGTTAAAGAAACCAGCCCCCTGGAGGTTGTCATGGAAACGAATGTTGAAATGGTTTAGACTTTAAAGAAATAGATATTGTAAATTCCTATAAGCGTAGTGATTTTGCATAGATACGATTTTGAGAAATTACTTATTTTATAACAAACCCATGACCGATTTTTGAATTTTACAGATAACTCACAAAACGATATTTTAAGAAAAATGGCGGTCAATACGTTTTTGTAGGTCCTTAGAAGCTAAAATTGAGCAAAATTTAATCATAATCGTTAGTGTTTATTTTGAGATAATCATAATTTTATGTAAGATACCTCGTAAATTTTGAGTTATCAAAAAGAATCAAAAATGTCCCGAGATTTGGCTAAAATATGCCCACTTACGAAATTCCATTAAAATCAGTTTACATGTTTGGGCTGTAGAGCACTGCACACATCAGACAACCGCCAGACAGACATCAATCCATAAACAAAGTTTTCGAACTAGAAAAACCAATCGATGTTTTGAGACGGCGATGATCACTTAAATCGTTTTCGAAATACAACTTTTGTTACATTTCTAACAAAGGAGTTGTAACAAAAATAATTACCAACAGCTGATTTTATGTAACAGCTGACGTAACAATTAAAATTAATGTTAGGTTATCCATTGCTGTTGTTTTGAAGGGTAGTATTATCAAGTTTTACAGTGCAAATATTGAAGGAAAACATCTAGGGCCAAGTCCAACTATTGCATAATTTAACATTTTTTAATTAGTTAATTAATTTCAAAATAAAAAACCTTGTTTTTCGCTAACCTAATATTAATTAATTACTGTATATTAATAAAGAAACTAATCAATTATAACACGCACATCGATTTATTGGTCATCCTTTGACCTATTCAGAATTTGATTTTGCTATAATCATCATTGAATTCATTCTTTTAGAAGTTTATAAAAAGTTATGCAATGGGTCCGAAAATCGATGTCGGGTATATTCGTTTTGAATAAAACATAAGTAATTTTTGGAAACTGTATTAAAGTGCTCTACAACGCAAACGCGTGGACCGATTTTAATCAAATTGATTTGTGAGGCTGTATGGCCATATCTATCGTCTTGTTCCTTCATTTATTTTATAACTCACAATTTTGGGGTATTTACCAAAGCAGCTTTTTGTCTGTATAAGCTGTGTGTCTACAGCGAAAATCGATTAAATTTTGCATATTTAAAAAATTTTATCATTTGGTTTTTCCCTTTCATTTTTTAATAATTCGTAATTCGGGGTGATTTCCTTAAGATGAAAACTTAAATTTACAATTTGCTTAGTGTGTAAGAAAACTAGTGTAATATTTTTGCATAATTTACATGTACTTTTCCCTTGAAACTTATGTATTTGTCTAGGGATATCAACGTTGATAACTAAAAATTAACTCAAATTTGGCAACACTGCTCAGAAATTACTCGCATACATTTTATTGCAATGACCTCAAAGTGATTAACTCGTAGCGTAATTCTGTTTTAAACGTAATCAGCTGTTTTAAATAACAATTCTATATAACACTGCAATTCAGACAGATTTATTCTCCGATAATATTATTTTCCTCGTTGCCATGGTTATACCCACGTATTTTTTTTTTTAACAATTATTTATTAACGTAAATAGGAGAAGAATTCCTTATGTCAACCAATTTTATGATCTGTGATGAATAGGTGTTCCGAATTACAATAAAATTATTTTCATGGTACTGCAGCATGGTATTTTTGACTGATCATGAACTTCGTGAATTTCTTTGGAATTTCGAATCCAAAATAAGTGGCGTATTTAGGAAGTTTATTACATAAGTTGATCGCGCCATCATGGTACTTACCCAGCCTATCATGCAATGTAATACAAATCCACTAAATGTAATTCCCAAAAGGTGATTTCTTGAGTTTTGTAGGAAATGTTAAATTGTATTTACAGTAGAGTCAGTTTGTTTAAAACAGTTTTTACACAAATTTTATGAGTGTAACGACACACTGCCCTTTCGTATCGTTACGCTAAATTGTTGTGCATATATAAATATTATTATATTCAATTGTAACATCTAATATTGTAAATAAATGATGCAGAGCAGAGAGAGATTGAGAAACACTGAACTACCCAATAATGTGCAGAGTGTGAAGACATGCGCACGCAACCTCAGGCGACCTCTAAGTGCGAGTCACATCGGCTTCAAAATCATTCTGCTTAAAACAGAGTCACCTACAACACACACACTCTCTCTCTCTCTCTCTCTCTCTCTCTCTCTCTCTCTCGCTGCTCTTGTTACCTAAATTTACTTGTTTTCTTTATTGTAACCTAACCAAATCTAATCAACCTAATCTCTCCGTCTATCCTTCCGTGGTCTGTCGACTGATCCCGGTAGCATGGATTTCCCCCTTCGTTCTTTGAAGGCTGATCCCTCTAAGATGAACATTCCAAACCTCCGAGTGGTCTGTCGACTAATACCGGTATCATGGATTTCCCCTTTCGTGGTCTGAAGGCTGATCCCTCCAAGATGAACGTTCCAAACCTCCGAGTGGTCTGTCTGCTGATCCCGACCCACTCTACTTCATTCGTTGTCTGAGTGTTGATCCCCTCAGTTCGAACTCCTACCTCGTCATTTCCTACTGAACAAGCATATTGTCGAATCTCATCTGATATCTAAACGATAGTACCTCTAATCCTTGTTCTAAACCCGTACCAGCTCCGATACTGAACCTCTTAATTGTGTATGTTACTATTTTCTTGACGTCGGATATGGACTAACGGACGTCGGAAATGTGTATACATTACAACGTTTTCATTCGCTTCGCTCGTGTCAGTGTCTCGGTTATAAAGGACCTGGAAGTTGTATTTATGTGAAGGACCTTCCACTCGTTACTTTCGAATCGCTGACGGTAACTATACGAATATGGATTTCCTTTTCAAGTCAGGGTCCCAAATTACATATATAACAAAAATATCACCATTTGTTATCATAGAGAGTTGCCGTTGATATCATTACTTGCAGAATTTAAAGTTGTCTATTTTTAATTAATTTATTGCTACAAGTTGAATAACACAGGAAATATAAACGAAAAACACTATTAGTCCTCTACACCAAATTTCATATTCCCCTTTTATTTTAATGGCGCCTATATTTATTTTCGTAGCCGCTGTCGTGCTTACGTACAGAAGACTACGTAAGTTTAGGTGAATGACAAAGTTAGCACAATGCTTTTGTAACGTTGTTTGTGCGATACTTCAAACTGGACTGATTTTTAATTTATTATTAACAGTCCATTTTAACTGTCTTCTCTTCCAAACTTGATGTTTTTAAAGTATTAAGGACCATGGAGTCTTCATCTCATGTTCTTTTCTTTTTTGTTTTTTTTTTATAAGGCTGTGATGACCGAAATGTTTTTCGACTTTACACGATAAGGAGAAATAAAAGAAAAATTAACAATAATTTTCTTTCTTTGCCTGGTTACAATGTTTGACTATGCCGCATGTCATCATATTGCCTATACAACGCCTTACCTAGTAGATTGTCATAGCTTGTCTGATAATACAATATTCCATCAGTGTACCTACATTGCCTACTCTGCGCCTAATTTGCAGAGCAAAATGTTAGCTCATTGTATTGTATTGACGCTATTTAAAGATAATAAAAGACATTTAAAAGTTCAACAAATCATAAATTAATTCTTCCTATTATTCGTTTCCTTAGGTTGTTTAGCAGTGTACAAAACTCGATTTTTCCTTTTTCTTTTAAATTTCCAAATATATAAAAGAAAATACGTGGGGAAAATTAAAAAATGGAATGGAATAAAAACTATGCTATATATATTTATAAAATTTGTTTATTTACACTCTGAAATTCGGCACTATCTTTTTCGATTTCTCTTTTACCAATACAACCATACCAGTATTTCTTGAAATTAATTCCTGTACATTTACTTTCGGTTTCGCTTAATTAATACTGTCTGTAGGCCTACATGTTTTAAAAATATATATATTTTATTAATTTTCCGTTCTACAAAAAGCTTAGACTTAGCCTAACAATAACTCAACTCTTGCTTGGGGGAAATAAATAATGTTTCTTACATGTAAAATAACATGTTATGGCTTGACCATAACAGTCCTGGTAGATATGTATATATTAAAAAGTCTCCGCTCTGTTCTAACGGGTCTCGAAACTAAATATATGTGAATGAGGCTACACTAGTGTCGATTACTTTGTCTACAGTTGTTGACAAAGTGGCATTTTGTTCATTTAAATTAGTTTGCAAAACAGCTAATTAGCGGCAAAAGATCTGTAGGTCGACGCCGGTGAGGCCTCTGAAGGAGGCTTTCACAGCCCAGAACGGAAAAGAAAAACAGCTGATTTCTCAACAGTTTCACTTTGCCCACTACTTTGCACACTACTTTGCTCACTCCGAATGGCAACCGAACAAAACGAAATTTAGGTTAAGTTTATTTGGATTGATTTATAATATACAGGATATGTCCCGTATGTAGGTTAGATTAATTCTTATATGTAAAATAACATAAATAAACAACAAAACAACGTTTTAAAGTTGAAAAGGGAAGTAATTATTCGTGAAGATGATTGACAGTGTATGTACACGGAGAGTATTTTTCGTTTGCCGAGTTTTGAAGTTGACAATCCCGTTTCCTCAACAATACACCTAAGTTATTTGTAATATTCATAAATAACCTCAGTTCTGACGTGAGAACTTCTACTCAGTGTTGATGTGTTGTTTAGCACTACTGCTATATTTTGTGTAATTAGTTTTAAAATATGGATAGTTCAGAGGATGAAAACCTGTCAAATACCCCGCCATATTGTGTTACTGCTGAAGTATGTTTTTTATTTGTCACAAAATAACAACTGTAGACAAAGTATAATGTGCAATTCGTGAGCAAAGTGTCTTTTTTAAACTCGATAAAATTGCTCACTAGTTGCACAATCGCAACAGTATTGAATCTTATTGCGAAGAAATAGAACTGTTTTTATTATAAAATTCTCCAACAATCCTGTTGTATTAGAGTACTGAGTAAACAAAACAAAAATTGTACTTTCTACTAGGCTTAACGGTCTGTTGACGTTATCCACTATGTTTTTCTTTAGGTTAACTCCCCCCCCCTCTTTCTATTTTCCATATACAAAATGAGATTCCCTACTTTTCTTCGAAATTCATTTCTCGTTTTTTATTTTCTCTATAGAAATCTCTCTATTTATATAAAAGCACACGGAGCGAGTTTTACGTGATTGCAACTTTTATACGATTTTCTCCAGTATACTTTCCCATTATACTACTGGTGTGTTTGGTAAAGTACACCAATTGTGACCTCCCATTTGTTTACTTATTTTTGCGTTTTATAATCTCAGTAAACCCAAAAAGTCATCTGTACGTAAGCGGTTACAAAATATAAGATAGGAATATGAAATTTTGTGTAAAGGACTACAGGGTGTCCATAATGAAATTCAGAAAAATCCAATTAAAATTTAAAAATGGGAGCCGTTTTAAACAGTTTTCTATTCATATGTAGCGTGTTATTCATCTCGTATAACATACTCAATCGGATAAAAAGTGGCAAGTTTTAATTCTGCATTTAAAGGTACCAACCACACATCTCTACGAAGAAAAACAGCAAAGTTACTATCAAAAATGTAATTTAGAACACTGATCTAACAAAAATTAGATATTCCTCTAGTTACGAGAAGCACGAGCGTAGCGAGTGGAAGCTCTTATGTGGAACTTCGCTACTAGTTACGGTCGAGATACTGGCACGAGCGAAGTGAGTGAAAATGCTTTAATACATCTACGAGGTCCCAAGGGCTTAGCAGACATAAAAAAAGTAGTAATATACACAGTATCAATCTTCAATAAACCTGTGTGACAACTATTTTAAACAAACTCACCTTTCTGGTAAAGGACCGAATCTAACATAACCCTACCAATATAATTTAATATTTCCAACAAGAATCAAGAAACCAACTTTTGAGTATTACATTTACAAGATGTGCTCGTATTATGGGCTGGGTAAGTACCATGATGCGGCCAATCAATTTGTTTTGTTACGAATAGTCAAAAACACGCCACATATGTATAAATTAGTTCAGTTGATTTTAAGGTTTTGATATAATGGCTGATATTTTAAAACTGATATAATAATTTAAGTACCAAACGATGTTATGATATTTTTCACGGCGATTCTTACAACAATGATACTAACAGTTATAAGTTTTTAATTTTGAAATATAAAAACAGAGAATATGTTTTAAGCTCAATTGAACAAGGAATCAAATGATTTGTAACAGTTTATGATAAACGTTTAAATTTGATTTACAAGATGACAGATCAAAACAATTTATAACCTTAATATAGAGTGTGATTTAAAATTGTATAGCAATATTCTCAGTTAAAAATGATTATATAAACATAGGTTTGGAAACTCTTCGGTTTTAGTCAGTCTGCCATTTTATATTTTTCAAAAATTATAGTTTTAAGATAACTATAAATTATAATAAATTTTAAGTAACTACTAAATTATAGTAGATAAGAAATTAAGTGAGAATTTGGTACACGCATTTTTTATGTAACATTTTATAACAGAAAAAACAAGACTTGCTATTGTAAATTTTCAAAATGGTGGACGTTTTTTATGATGTATATAGTCTAATATCTCGAAAAAATTACAAATTATTTAGGGCCTACAAGAAACAAAAAATATTCTTCTCTTTTTACGAAAAGCAAAACGCTTCTCCATTTTTTTCTAAAAATAACCGAGTTACCGAAAAAACTATAAAATATTGAAATTGGTATTAAAACACCAGTATAATTTTGAAATTGTAAAGGAAAAAAAATTCTTTTGTTTTACGAAAACTCGGTTATCGGTTTGTCTTTAAGACAATATCATTTTATTGTTTGTTAAAAGATGAAAATATTTGTCTCTTGTAAATATTTCGTAATATTAATGGTTTTCGAGTTATTCGACATTAATCATTTTAAACGTCCGCCATTTTGAAAATATCAAAAATAAAGTCTTGGTTTTCTAGTATACTGTTTAAAAGGTTACACAAATAAAGCGCATATCAAATCTTCACTCATTATCGTAATATTAAAAAAAAAAAAAAAAAAATACATCGGATATTTTTTGTCGAAACACAAAATGGCCGTTAGACGAAAGCGTTTCGTTATCTACGTTTACATAATGTAGTTTATATTTAGCTCTAAAAACAGCTGTAGGAAACTTATACGTAATTTATACTGTACGCAATTATTTAGTAACACGTATGCAAAGAGTTCGAGGAAAGTATTGGATCACATTTCATGATCCCGGGTTCTGGATCTTCCCGTACGGATGTAAAGGTTTATTTCCTATAAAAACAGTCTAGTAAAAAAAATTCTTATTTTGTTTAAAACAATGACAGAATACAATTCTTTTGTTATACGGTACATTCATGTCTGTTATTATTTCATTTGAATAAAATCATACAATCTTTATTTTCCTTTAGACAATCACTCCATACACATTGCATTTGACAAGCAGTGCTATATTTATACCTGAGTTTCTTTTAAACACGTAAAACTCCCTTTTAACAACAATGAGACAATGGAAACAAAATTATCCCATCTATTATGGTTAGGTAGTATTTATTACTTGTGAAAACATTGTATTTTCGTGGTAGTTCCAAAATAAACATATAGAGTCTTTGTGACGTAGTACTTGTGAAACATGATTTATTTTTATAGAAATTTTATCCACGATGTTTCCAATTTTGTTATTTGTAATATCTCGCATAGATTGATTAATCAGCAAGATTGATTTAACCGTCTAAAAATGGTGGGCGTTTTAGTTTTTTTGCAAAATATGTTCACCTCCATATTTTTGACTGATCTTCACGTTTCATGGCCTCTTGACTTATTTCATTTTATCTCCTATTGGAACATAGGGCGTCCAGAAGAGCTCTCCATCTGTCCCTGTCTCCAGCAAGTGCCTTCACTCCTCCCCAAGTCTTGTTAACCTCTTTTGCTTCTTTAATAATGGTCCTCTTCCAGGTTTCTCGGGGTCGACCTCTTCATCTGACACCTTGCGGGTTCCAATCTAGGGCCTCTTTCTCAATTTCATGGCCTCTCAAAACAGGAAAAGGTTATTTTCGACAGACCGTCCGTCCGTCGTTGTTGTTGTCTGTACGTAAGCACGATATCTGCTACAAAAAGATTAGAATATGGAATTTGTTGTAGGGGACTATTGAAAAAAAAAATTTAATGATTGAAAATGTCAAAATGTCGGCCATTATAAAACTTTGTTTTTCATACTTCGTGTGTTATTTAAGTTATAGCGTATTAAATTATATAAAAATTTGCAAATTTTAATTCTGCATGTAATAGTACCAAGCACAAAACCATACGATAACAAGTAATGGTATACGATAACAAATAGTGAAGTTATTGTCAAAAATAAAATTTCGAACATTTCCAAGAAAATGTGATATTCGTATAGTTGCCGGCAGGGTTGGTCATGATGACGAGTGTAGAAAAATGTGATAAACAGTTTCAAGGTTCAATAAACCTGAGTAATAACTGTTTTTTAAAGGGGTTTTTGTACCAAAAAAAGATGGCGATATTTAAGGACGAAGAAGGAAATGTATAAGGAACCGTATATTATTTCATGCATTAAAAACGGGAGGTTTGATTTGGTTGGGACATGTCCTACGGAAAACTGTGGATAGAAAGTGAAGGTAGAGAGAGAGAGGCCTGTTGCTCAGGATGACGTATGTGAATAACTAATTTAGGGAGCCACACGTTCTTCATAGACCATAACGCCAAGAGGTAATAGAATAATAAAATTTAATTGTTAGATCTAGAAGAAATATTTTTCTTACAAGCACCTGAAAAACTTAATGATATTATTAATTCGAAATGAATTTATATTTAATTATACTACGCGTATTTATAAATTAATTAACAATTTGACCTTTACTCTTTCTTTCATTTATCTGTATAGAGTTTCATTCCTGTTTTTGCTATTTAAACCTTTAATTAAAATAAATTGATTTCTTCATCGAAAAGACAAAGCTTTTGTTAGATATCTTTGTTTTGTACTGTAATTATAATATTAAAAGTCTCTGAAAGAATTTGAGTAGAATTTTTTCACAGGAAGGAAAAACTGTAAAACTTCTTCATAAGGTCTACAGGTGCTTCTAGAATGTTTTAGTGTTTAATAAATAAATAGAAACAGGAAGAAAGTCTGATGGTGTTTTAATATTGCATCAATTAATTCGTCGCCCAAGAATCTAACTTTTATTGAAATACTGCAATACTGAATATTTAACTTTTCTCAAAGTAAACTTCCAAAAATAAGTAATCAAGAGTGAAATCTCACACTAATAGAGGAACAAATGTTGTCGGTGAATTGAAAAATTCGACTTGTTGCAAAGGACGCAATAATTTTCTTATAAGCCTGGGAAATTGGAAAATTATTAAACAATTTTCTAATCAGTCTAAAAATAATTTGCTATTACCATACTTACCCTATACCGGGAGAGTGAGTTAATAGGTTGGATAGTGATGAAATGGCAGGCGTTTCAATAATTTTTCCTTTTACAAATTCGCTTTCTGTGTGGACGCGCTGACTGATATACAAATGTTTAATTTGTTACAACCGATTAAAATCTAAACCCAATTAATTGAAAGGCATTATAATTGAAAGGAAAAGGCATTATTAATTCCAATTAATTGAAAGGAAAAATTTATAAAATTGGGAATTAATACTTATATTTTATTATAAATATTTTAATTTATATAATTTCATTGATTTAGAATAATACATTCTATAAATATAAGTAAAAAGAGAGAGTAATGTACAACATTATTGTCTCATAAGTATATTGCTTTCCTTAAGTTACAATTTATTTTATTTATACACATATTTATGGCCTTATTTATTTCCTTAATTATTTCCACAATATAAAAAAAAAATTCCCTCTTCCCCAGATAATATATACAGAGTGTTTCGGAACTCTTGTCGGACATTTTAGGGGATTTTTCCTGGGATTAAAGTAAAGACAGAGCGAGAATTCATTTGTTTGAAGGAAGCTTAGTTGTCTGTCTGTCCGCCGTTTTGTATTTTATACAAAAAACATTGTTTTTGGAAATAATGTAGATATATAGTCCAAATTTAGTAGACATTTTTTTTATCAATGTGACTTTTTATAAATGTACCAAAAACCATGACTTAGTTTTGTTTTTTTTAAAATGGCGACAGTTTAAATTTTTTAACGATGCATATTTATCTTGAAAACTCTACTTTATAAAAAAATTACAAGAAACCAAAAAGTTTTCCAATTGAATGACAAACAAGTTTTTTAACATTCTTTATTGTAGCTTGAACGATAACGGAGTTATAGTCAAAAAACATACTTTAAACTGAAAACATAATATCTTGAAAATTATCTACAATACCCAAAATTAGCCGAAAACCCAAAATGTTTATATTTAATAGTAATAAAAGCCATTGCTTAGTTTTATTGTCTTTGCTCTTTGTATCATTCACCTTGTAGTTTGCTTGCATTGTAATTTATTATTAATTATCAGTAGTTTCTCGAATGAACATTATTGATTTTATTATTACAGTTGAAAAACATCATAATTCAAAAATATATTGGTTTTAAGCTATTTTTTTTTTGGTATTGTAAACACTAGCCTAGAGATTATGTTTTCCGTTTTTGACAATATCTCAGTTATTCTTCAAGATACAATACAAATTCAAACAACATTTTGTTTGTCTTTCTTAAGTGAAACAATGTTGCCTCTAGTTTATAAAGTTAACAGTTTTCAGCCGCCATTTAAAAAAATACTAGCAAAATCGTTAAAAGGTCATGTAAAAAATAGTTATACCAAATTTGGATTAACTAATTCCGACAAGAGTTCCTAAATACTCTGTATACAGGCAGACATAGGCAAAATAATATTCTTTCTTATAATCTATTATTTTATACAACTTGCTGATTCGCTCATTTTATAACCCCAGGGCTTGATAGTAACTGAATCTACGCTTTTTTTCTTGTAATCTTAGGTTAGATCCCTCTCTTTCATATTCACTATCAGGTCTCTCTTGACCAACTCTTCCGACCCTGACACTTTTAAAGCACTCGTGAACTAGGGTTTATTTTATTATATATATATATATATATATATATATATATATTCGACTAATTGTGAGGTTATGTTTGAACTGTAGGTGTTATTGTAAATCTTAATCTAAACTTGAATAATATCTACAAAGCTTCGTGTTAAACTCAGTAATTGCATAACATCTGCAATAGATCTATGAACAAGGAAACTCCATTTAAACAATCTCAAGACAAAAGCACACTTTGTCCTTGCAACTTTTAACTAAGCATCACGTTATTAAATTTAAGTTATCACCCTATGTTAACTTTTGTAGACACTCATTTTTGTGTTTCTTTTTGAAAGCTGAATTTTCAATTTTATAACTTATTCTCAGTATAAATGAAAAAAAAAAAAAAAACGGTTGAGAGCCATCATATAAAATAATACTAGTAGATCCTATAATTGTATTTCCCAAAAGTTGGTTTCTTATGCCTTGTAAAGAAATGTGAAATTGTATTGGTAGATCAAGAGGTCTTATCCAGTTGGGTAAGATTATTTAAAACAGTTGTTGCACAGGTTTTCTGAACTACATAATTGTGTGCATCACATTTTCTTAGAAGGTGATATGGCTATTTGTCATCGTAGAAATATGAAGTTGATTATATGTAGAATTCAAATCTGCACATTTTTATCTATTTTAGTATATTATAAATTAGTGTGTCCCACCAAAAGGTTATTCCTCAACCGATTCTTTTGAAACTTTAGATGCTTTTTAATAAAGTTACCAAAACTGTTGTGTGAAAATTTCAACACACTGGTGTGTATAGAAACAAAATGGCGCCAACACAAAAAACAGCAGTTCAAATAAAGTACCGCTTTTGTTACTTTTGGAAGAAAACTTTTATTGTTACAAATGTAATTTGATACAAACACAATTTTCTTTTAAAACAAACTAAAAAGTAATTTTTTTTTTAAAAAAAGCAATGAATATAAGATTTTTAAAATGTATTAATTTAGTCAAACTGAAACCCATCCACTGTGCAATGCCTAACAAATGACTAGTACGCCTTTGTAAAGTGATTATGTGGGATCCGAAGTTCCTCTTCGATAACGCTCTTCAAATCCTAATCATTGTTGAAACTATGGGTGTACACTTGATCCTTTAAATAGCCCCATAAGAGAAAGTCACACTTAGTTGGGTGGTCAGTCTAAACACTGATTTCCTTGACCAATCCAACGTTCTTGAATATTGTTATTTAGTAATTGTTTGGCTGAATTCGCATAGTGGACCAAAACACCATCTTGTTGAAAAATAGCTTAGCAGATTTCCGGAATTATAAAATGGGGCAGAACTTGCTGATTGTTCATACCTATTTCCATTTATGGTGCTGTTTGAAGTATCATAAGATTTCGCGTCATTAGCAGTCACAGCCGCTCAGACAGTAATTGTTTTTGATTTAAGAAGTTTCTGATCAACAACGTGAGGGTTTTTGGTGTTGTAATAATTAGAGTTATGTCTATTTACAACACCATTTCGGTAGAAAGTTGACTCGTCTGATAAAACAATACGAGTATGCCAATCAGGATCAGTCTCATCAAACTCAATGATGGGTGAAAGAACTCCACTCTTCTGTCCGGATCATCTTCAAGTAGGTTATGTACTAAGTTGGTTGTGTCAGTTTTTTTTTTTACGATTCTCTGCACTGAAGATTTGAGCATTCCAGTTTCAAGTTCTACTTTTCAAAGTGATTTTTGTTTACCGGGAGAACAGAGCACACTTAATAAAGGACGCTGGCACGAGCGTAGTAAGTGGAATCTCCTTTTCTTCACGTACTATTCGAAAATGTATGTGATAGGTCAAAAGCTCTATCAAGTTTGTTTTACAAATATAACCGTTTGAGGCGCCCTGAGTGGGAAAAATGGTTTTTGAAATGAAATCTGTTTTTCTGCCATGTCTGCTCCACTATAAACTCGTAGAATGGTTTTAATAAAATTTGGCGTGCGGGCATGTTTTTCCCAAATCTTGAGTTGTTATTTTGTCTATAACTCAAAATTTTCGGGTAGCTGCCATAAATAAACATAAAATTAAGATTTTCTCAAAATCCGCTGCAACGATTTTCATTACATTTTTCTCAAGTGTGGCCTCTAAGGACCCAAACAAAACGTTTTAGTCGCTATCTCTCCAAAATGTTGGGTTTGTTAAAATCGGAACATAAACAAAAACAAATTGGCCATACAGCTTGTTACGTAATAGTGTTTAAGGTCAAATCGACAATTCTCGTTTTCTAAATTGGGTTACATGCCACAGCAACTTTCACTTTATACCTGTACAATTTTGGTCATTCTCATTCTATCTCTAGTAGGAGTCAGGTGCATTGTCTGCTCCCTAAGCCAATTTTTCATGGACTTAAGTTCCGGCTACCTCAAATTCAATATTATACATTTTCTTTCTCTTTTCAAACATTTTTAATTATTGTAAAGTGTCAAGTGCGGTCGGTGTGAAGTGATTGCAAGAAGAAGTACTGGACAGTTACTACACATCAAGTGGAACCGTTCGTTGGCACAATATACGACAACCTCAAGGAAGGTAAACTCTTATGACTCTGGTCCTCCGGTACTCAAACTTAGTAAGTAATAAACTCATACATTAACACTCAAAAAATTAACGAACACAGCTGTTATAAAGTAATTAATTACTCAAAATCAGTTCCTGTATAAAATTATAAGTACAAAAGTATTACAGTTTTTAGGAATAATTGGGAAAAAAACAAAAAATATCCTCGATCACTATCATTAAAAGCTCAAATTTACTTACATACTATTTATGCTAAGAACTTTTCTATAAACACAAACCAAGCAGTTTAACCCTTATTTAAATATCGTTTCAAAGATAGCGCCCATGGTTTGTTTTTACTGTTTGATTTAAAAACGCCCAAACTAACATTTTTTGATGACGATTTTGATTCATTTTTATTTCGTTAGTAGACAGTTTGTGCAATGTTTCTGCAACGATAATGTGTGAATAGGGTATCTACGTGAGAGATACGGCGTCTGTGCCTTCACATGACAACTGAGTCACAGAAATGTCGACTTGTAATTTTATAGTACAAATAATGTGTTTATTTTAGTAAAGTGTATTTTCTTTCATTTAATGCTTGGAGTTCCTCATTTACAGTTCTCTTAAAAGGTTAGCAGACGTGCTTCTGTCAATATTGTTACTGCACTACTGCACAAGTTTATACAGACAGATGATTAAACCTGACTTTTGTATTTTAAACTGTCAAAATAAATGCAGATGTATCCTTCATTTTCTTACCCAGTATAGGCTAACTTTAGTAATCATAAAAAATTTGAATGTCTATTTTTTTGACTGATTTTCACGCCTCAGAGAAGCCTAAAAACTATTTTCGACAAGCTGCCCGTTCGTTGTCGTCTTAGCGACCACAAAACATAAGATATGAAGATTCAATTTGATGAAAATGACTATATTGTAGAAATTCAGAAACATTGAATGAAAAATGTCAAAATGGCGGATATTTTAAACAGTTTTTTGTATTTAATAGTTATCTCGTGTGTTATTCAACTTATAACACATTAAATTATATACAAATTTGCAGATTTAAAGTTCTGCATGTAGCGAATGTATTGTAAAAAATATAATTTCGAATCTTCACCTACCAAGGAAATTTGATATTCGTATTGCCACTAGATCCACAAGATCCACGTCTTCGACACGAGCGTAGCGAGTGAAAGCTCTTCAGATATTTAGAGGTTGGAGGCAGTAAGGAGAATCATACACTAGCGAAGCGAGTTAAAACTTTTTAGACATAGTTACACAGTGACAAGGTTCAGAATACCTGTGTACAATTAATTGTTTTAAACAAACTTACCCTACTGGATTCCTTAATCTACCAATACTATTTAACATAATTACAAGAAACCAGCTTTTAGGCATTATATTTACAGAGTTTGCTTGCATTAGATTGTATTGTGGAGTTGGGCCAATACCGTGATGACATCCATTAACTAGTTTATATTTATTTAAAGTTCTTAGCAATACAAAAGTAATTTAATTTTGGTAATCATGACTTATTTTTTAATTTGAAATGCCTTTTTTCTTGGTATTTATAGATATTCTATAAATGTTTGTGTTGCCATTTTATATTTTTTATTATTTAAATTTGTCAGTTTTTAGGGTGCATTTCAAATACTTTTTTTTATATAGAAGGATTACTTTGAATGAAATATTTTGGCTATATCTCGGTATGTTATTCTTTCAAAAATTTTGGGGATGACTGGCATAAGAAAAAAAACGAATTTCTTAAAATTGGATTTATCGATTTTGATAAAATTTAATAAAAATATGTTTTATAATTAAAATAAGTGTACCCTCTAAGGATCCAAACGAAACATATTGGTTAACATTACTCCAAAAATTTTGGGTCTTAAGTAATTGGAAAAATAATAAACGAAAAATCAGCCAGAGGGTTGTTATAAAATAATTACTCAATATCGACTAACGTGAAGATTAATTACTCACCCTGTTTACAAAATCTAAAGTAAATAATAATCATATTTCAGAAATAAACGGTTGACAGTTGTCATTAAAACATTTATTTTAATCTAATACGATTTACGAGTTAGTAAATAAGCTGTTTTGCCACGGTTTATTTGTTTTAAGATCTTTTGTTTTGTTCATCAGTTACAAGGTTATTTCCAAAGATTTAAAGAAATTCTCCATATAGTTTTGATAACTATGTTTTAAAAACTTTTTAATGTATTATTTTCCGTAGTATTACTTATTTTTACAATATTTCCCTTTCTCTATCGTTTAATAAGTTTTTTTTTCTATTTTGTCTTCCGATTTCCTTATTTAATATTTTTTTGTAGATTTATTTTTATTATTAAAAAAAAAAAAATCATTAGTTTTTTCATTACGTTTTACAACACATATACTATTTTTGATAACGATAAGTTGTCGGTAGTTTTAATTTAATTCTAGCTATTGGTTAGATTATAAAGTTTGTGCAATAATTTTTTCCACTAGAAAGAAACACCATAAATGGTATACAAGTATTTTATTGGCATCGTACCGCTTAGATAAGTATCGATATAGAAAATTATACGAGTTATCCATTTATTTAAATATCACATACGCTCCTACGATACATGGTTATAAAACATGCTTTTATTGCATGTCATGAAGAGCAGCATATAAATAGATAAAGGATGTTATTTCAACTACTATATTAACATTGCATCAACGATATTTCCATGTAAAGTTCGAATATGATATGAACTTAATATTTTTCCAATATGGGTTGCGTATCTTCTACGATAGCTGTAAGCAGCGTTTTGAAATAAAAATATAAGATATAATTAATCCAAACTTTACAAATCTATTTACATATTATTATCGTGGTTTAATCGAACATTTAGTATCATTTGTGTAGATACAAACTAATAGATAACGTTTCTATTGCATAAATCAATTCCCGTGATCAAGTGATAAATCTAGAACATGATAAAAGTGAAAAACACCAAGGTGGCCTAGAAATCTAAGAAAGGAACACAGAACTAAAGATAGCAGTCAGGCTTGAGCAATCGAAATAACTAAGACTGCTATTAAAAATAAATATGTGAATAAACGTGATTTAAAAACACAAGTTATAGAACTATACTAAACAAAAAAACTGCAAACTAACTGATAGGGAGTTAAGTGTCAACTGAATGGTAACTTAAAGGTTTATCGGTTTGGTTAGTTAGAGAACCCATCGCTCAGTAGACAGCCACTGCTAACAGCCTCCTCGGATCTCTACTCTTCATTTTGTTCTGAGGGTTTTCCTGTGTCCTGCGCCATTTTCCACCCCCTGAAAAAGTGTATATTTCTTCATCTATTCTATCAGCACTTTCACACCTTAACTCCACCTTATTTTTCCTACACCCCCCCCTCTTTTCTTTTCAGCCTAACATGTTGTCAATCCAAAGTGTAAATGTTAGAGTTCGGATGGTGTTCTCTTTCAAATTTTGTTGATGTTTTAAGAGTTTCAAAATGGTGTCGAAAACAGTAATGTTAAGAGAAGAACGTTATTTGAACATGTTAAACGATAAGATCCGTAATAACGTGATATTTATGCTCGGTGGAGTACCTGCACACATTTACAACCCAAGGTTATCTCCAATAAAAGGTTATTTATCGGAAATCTTTGGAAATCGTGTGATAGGTAGGCATCGTCCTGTATCCTGGCCTCAAGGTCTCCAAGATGGATTTCTGACTGTGGGGCTTATAAAGGATCGAATGTATTGTATAAAACTAGCAACTGTTGAAGAATTGAAAGAAGCAATTCAAAACGTAGCTGAGATAAATGTCAACACGTTAATAAATGCTGCTGAAAGCATAACGTGACTACTGCTTCTCCAGGAAGAGAATGACGGCCACTTTGAACACCTGTCTTAATAACCATAACAAGAATTTGGCTTAATTTTAGGTTTTTAAAAATTAAATCCCGTTTAATTCCAAAGGAATTTATGTACTTTATTTTGTTCTTTGTTAACAAACAAACTACAAAGTTTTACTTACATTTGAAATACCAGGTACATTTTTGTTTTCATTTGAGGAACTTCAAACCAACTATTTATCGGAACAAAAAACGTCATTTAAGCCTCATCATAGTGCTTATTTGATAATATCAGTCAAAAATATAAATTAAGCTATAAAATAAAAAATTGTTAATATACAAAACGCAACTAACTCGGCAGTATAAACATGAAATTTAAATCAGCTGATTGTCAAAACTTATAAAATGGTGCAGTAAAACTACAGATGGAAGCACATCTGCTAACCTCTCAAAGTTTATTATGACGAAGCACCAATAACGTTATAAATATATTAAAACATAATGTGTTTGGCAAGATGGATTGTAAATAGAAAATGTATTTTACTTGTTTTCTAGTGTAGATGGAAAAGAAACATTTGTGTTTGAAGAATTACTGATGTGCTCTTGGAAAAATATTAATTTTCTTTAAGTTTCTAAGTTAAGGTTTACTTAAGTTTCATAAAAATCGGTTCAATAAAAATGTTAAATTTTATCGAGACGCCGAATATTGGTTATTTTTGAAACGTCAATTTAGGCTACTCCATAGATTACATTATTTGTTGGTGACTTATTTTAACTCTTTTGATTCATTCTGTTTATATATATATATATATATATATATATATATATATATATATATATATTTATATAAACTTTTGCCTTGACCTTCAATTTGTAATATACTTCATGGGATTTGAACTCTAAATATAGGAGGACATTTTCACAGTTAACGATGAGAGATTAACAAAATATACAGGGTGTTTCTTCACATCAATGCAAAATTTTATATAAACATATTTTTGGTAATTAAATACATTAGCAGGCATAGCTAATTTTGGTTAACCCTTTACCATATACCTTATTTCTTCAGTGCAGAATTCATTTTTTCACTGAACAATCACAAATTGAAAACAACGAAATCCATCTATTTATAGTTATGCATAATAGCAATTTTTCACATTCGGGTCTCGTACGTTACTAAAGAAATTAAGAAATGTTTATATCTGTGATTACAGATAACGTGAAATAATGTCATGCCACCATATATTAATGTAATAACCAGTACTGAATTAGTGTCATAGGTAGCTGGGAAATTACAACGTCCTACGTATTAAGGTAAGCACAAATTATTGACATCATCAAACCTACGACCAGTTTTAGCAAGGAAATAGATATCTGGCCAAACCTGTCGTTCGTCAAACGCATTTGTGATAATAATGATGTAATGCGCATGCGTCAAACCATACGCGATTTCCAATTCCCATTAGAGACGCGGATGTATAGGATTGCTATTATGTCTGACCTATAAAAAGATGGATTTCGTATTGTGATTTTTCGGTTAAAAAGGAATTCCAAATTGAAGAAATAAATTATTCTTAATAAATAAGGTATTAGTATAGGATTAGGACAAAACAATAACAAAAATTATCTGTACCCGCTAATCCATATAATAGCATACTTTCTAAAATGGTTGGTTTTCTATCTAGCCGATTTTTTGTGTTTTTAAAACAAAATTCATATTTTTTAACGATAAATAATATAAGTTGAAATCTTGTATGTTACTTAGTGTTATAAAAACCCAACTTGACAAACATAATCAACTAACTGATTTCCTTTACTCGTTTCAAAATGGCGATTATTTAAATTTTTTAACGTCGAATATCTCAAAAACTGTTAATTTTAACAAATTATTTACAAGAGACAAAATATTTTCCTTTTTTAGTGACTAACGATTTTTTTTTTTTTTTTATTCTTTCTGTACCTTAAATATGATAACTGAGTTCTCTAACTTAGTAATCTCTAACACACCTAAGATTAGCCTAAAACAAAAAATTGAACCCGCCATTTTGAAATGAGTAATTAAAATCGATTGATTGTGTTTGTCGAATTTTGGTTTTGTAAAACAATTTTATTCTTCTTCCCTCGGGGTTTCCACTATACAATATCGCAAAGTCCTTTCTTTATATATTATTTCCACATGTTCCAACCAACTTGGACATGTTTTTATTTTCGTTACATCTAGATCATTGTATTGTTCTAGATTGTTCTTGATTTGTTCTCTCTAATGTCATTTCCTTCCTGTATCACTACATAAGGACCTTTACTCAGGTTAGTGTCTGATTAAAAGTTTTCTCCTTAACTTAAATGAAAATTTGATTGGTCGCTGATCGGGCTCTTTACGAATGTTCACGGTACAATATTTTTCTCATCTGATTTTCTGTGTCAAAAAGCTCCTTTTTAAAACTTCACTCTTCTATGTTACCGGGAAGTATATTAAACACTTCTAGAAGGAACCTCTAACATTTTTGTTTCATTTTATTTAAAGACGGAAAACCTCTCAGTCATCATCGTTTGAGTAAAAAATAAAGAATATAAAATAGAGGTCCCTAACCGTCGATACTCTAATAGCATCAGGCTCGTTAGTGAACAAACGTGGGTCAACACACCTTCGATATGAAACATGAAAGAGAGAGATCAAAACAAGATAATATGAAGAAAAGTATAGGTCCAACTAGGGTTCTTTGAGATTTCCACACTCGAACTCATCATAAGTACATGAGGGGAGACACAGAACAGACAAGCCTTATTAGGAATTTTAAAATCATATAAGAAAAATAAGACCCTGGACCTGCTAGATGGCTTTTTAGTTTGATAATCTGTGGTCAATACATTGAACTATAGTCGCTATAATTATAGCTTTCACCACCAGATTTGCTACTAATTGAAGCTCCCAATTACTCGATGCTGGGTTAATACCGTAACTTTTTGAGCACCTTGGAATTAAACCTCTCACTTCTCACACACCAAACACGAACACTATCCACTAGACAATTGGAATCAATTTAAGGTATCTATGATTAATTTTAATTTCAGAATATAATTAATTTCAAACGCAATTGTTTAGCAATGTTACCAATATAAATTTAACAAATTCTAATTAAAGATTCTCTGGTAAATTCAAAATAGTTGTAGTTTCGTATAAACCAATATATGAATTTGTATTAAATTAACTGCATTAAGATTCATACGTTTCATCTTTAGACATCATCAGGTTATTGAAATGAAAACTTATTGAACTTCTAATATATGAGTTACACCATCATATAATATAGGGAGAATAACATTGGAAATTGAATTTTAGAGAAGAAGATAAAGTGAGGCTTCAACGTGTGGGTCGAACAGTTGTAGTTATGTGGGTTTAGTTCAGAATACGCTAGTGCAGTAGGTGTTTGGCATGTTGTCCTTGAAGTTACCAGAAGGTGACTGTTAGGTTTCAGGAGACTTTAATAATTTTGTAAAATCAATGCATTGACTCAAGTCAATTATTAATCATTATTGATGGGGCTGGGTAAGCACAATAATGGCGCCTATCAACTTGTTTATTTATCACGTGTAAATAGTTTAGATAAATGTTTGGTAGATTTGAAGAATTTTTTATTTTTTTTGTCGATGAGTGGAAGTTTTTTCACAGTTTTTTTACAATCGGCACTTGTTTCCAAATTACAATTCAAACTGCATAAAATCTGAAATGAAAATATAAAATGTTGTTGGTTAAAACGATAAACTTTTAATACGTTATAAGGAAGTGAAAATAAAATTCCAACAACAAACAAGATTAAAAGAGGAATGAAAAATAAATAACCTTCTAAAATTAATTACTTATTTTCCTCTTCTAGTCACGTGCACATGACGTCACATAATCTCTTTCTACTTGCAAGTTACACTTTGTGGTAAAACTCCATATTGACAGAGGGCAGAAGGTACCATGTGACCAAGGACATAACAAGTTAAATCTGTAATAGAATATATGAGATGGAATTGAATGAACTCAATTCCAGCATCCCGTACTTCACACGAACCTCTCGAGATATATTGAAAACTTTCGGAGAGGATAATTTGATTTTTAAATTGCAAAGATATTACGTTACTCAAAAGTTATTCCAATATGTAAATAAATTTGAAGATGAGCGTATAGTGTAACATATTAAACAAGCTAACGGGCATCATCATTGTATTAAAAGTTACCCATGCTTATTATACGTACATACGTCGGTTTATAGTCCTCATACAATAAAAGTTAAGGTTAGGTTAGGTTAGGGGTAGTTAAGGGTAGGTTGTCCAGTAGGCTAAGTTTGTTTAAAACAGTTGTTATACTGATTTCTATTACTATTTCTTTGATATCGTCTAGGCTTTTTTAATAAAAACTAACAGCATTTATTTCTATAAAATTTTAATTAGAATAGATATTCAAAATGTTTATCATCAGTATAACATAGATGAGCTTTTTTTTTTTAAACATCTCTTTATAGAAGGTACGACCTAGAAGTGAAATAATTTAATAAAATACACATTCAAATTATCTAACTTAGTAGTAGGGAATTATATTTTTACTCTAAATTGAAGATAAAAAATAATTAAAAGCACTCACTGAAAATCGAGTAAATATAAATTTTTTAATGTTTTACATGCAGATTCTGAATGGTTAAAGTTTATTAAAAACTACTCAAGAACAAAAAAAAGTCTTAAAATTACATGTTCTATGAACAAATAACATAAAACTTTGCCCGATGATGCCGCAAGGCGAAACAATTGTAGCTCATTTATATTATTAAAATAATTTTGAAACTTTAGCTTTATTGCTTTATTTAATCCTTGAACATAAAAAAGTATTGTTTATATTTTAAAACGTTGCCAGTGTTAAGAATAGTTGTTAGGTGAAATTATAAAAAAACTATTAAATATAATTTTGATTCTAAGTTCCGAGACAATACACAGAAGACAGCCTATTATTGTGAAATACATCAAAAAACGTCGCAATAGCTGATTCTTGACAAAATACTTAGTTCACTAACCTGGCAAGGTATATAAACACACCATGACCTAAAAACAAGGTCACTTATAATTGAACGTCGACTGTGCAAGGGTATTGGTCTGTCATTATTGAAGAGACCAACAGTGACAGTCGAAGGCTCTGATCGTCGGTTGACCTTGAGAATTGGTTGGAACTATCAATTATTAGCTTTGGGGACATTACAGTCAAAAACACGGTAGTTGATACTTGCAGAAATAGTAGTGAGAAAACCGACGGTCTTAAATGAAAGAGATAAAAGAAAGTAGACTCATTAATTTTTATGAATATTTGACAATAATATTCAGTTTGCTCTATCTTGGGACTGAAAGGGGGTTAGATATTAATAATGAATTTCTTAGAATTGTAAATAATCTGAACCACTGATTGTATGCATTTTATTTAACCAATAATCGCTTTTACCTGAAGTAAATAACTTTCATTTATAATAAATGGTCTTAGATAAAAATAAATCTCAACACCCACCATATTGTAAAATGGCTGCAATTTTTTAAAATTTAGATATTAATTTTTAAATCCCATAGAAAAGTAGAAAATATTATTTATTTAAAATTTCTTTATTCTTTTAAAGGTAAACTGGGTTTAAATATAGTTGAACTTTACACAAAAAGTGGATTTATTAATTTACGATTACGAACGCTAATTTTAATTTTATTCTAAGAATACATAATTTCTCTTATTAAAGAGATTCGTTCTTTTCAAATTTACCTTACATTATAAATTTGTTTTGACTATTATAGAAATAAAAAGGGAGAGTATTATACGAAATTCAGAACGCATTGTTACGTGCCACACCGTGCTGCTAATAGTCACGCCCACTTGTAAATTGATTTACTTTTCTTTGCCAAATTTTGTATTTATACATACATAATAAATTTAACCAAACGTTCCTGAAATTAACCCCATGGGCGTTTTGTTGTCAATTTCCCTATTTTAACCTATAAATTGGTACACTTGTAAAACTTAACCTACAAAATGCTTATAAAAATATAAACTCAATATTTTTATCTATTTTCCAAAGTTATAATGTTTTATGAAACACAATATTTTGTAAATTTTTACAGTTTTCGTATTTTCATTACATTGTCTCTCCAGCATTTACGAGGCAGTTTAAATTTGTAAGCTATTTACACAGAGTAAAAATATTTAAAAAGCAAATAATTTATAGATATTTTGGACTGTTACTTATACAAAATACATTTTAGGTAGAATATTGAATTGTGTACCTATGGTTACAGGGCCTAGGCAAACGTGTTCATGTGATCATAGTTTATCTCAACATTGAAATTATGTTTTGTACGATATGATTATTAAAGGTCCTGAAACACTTTAACAACCTAGGATCAGTCATCGTATGTAAGTAACTACTTGTGGCAAGACGTGTCACTTTGTGATTGGCCTGTTAAGAATGGGAGGGGGGCGCTACTTGGCACTTAGTTTTAAGTATTTCTTTAGTCTATATCAGTTTAGTTGTAACTCCCTGAGGATGACTATGTTATCGAAATGTACACTAGGGTAATGTATAAATACAATTAGGGCACAGTCTTAGTTTTTTCCCAGTTTTTGTGAATTGTAGAATTCTGATTTTCCTTATTCTAAAAATATGTATAATTTCTTTTTAATTATATTTTTCCTTAGTTTCTGATTAGCTCCCTCGTAACTGGTGAAAGCGTTGACAAGACTCAATAAATTGTAGAATTTACAAAATATTGTGTTTACATTTAATTTAACATGCAGTTCTTCGGTCAGAAAAAAAAATCGTATTTTCTTTTTGTAAAAAAACAGAACAAAATGACATATAGACGGGAACCTAACCTGTTTCTAATATATGATAACAACCTTTTCTGTATTTTGGCCCAAGGAATCACGCCTGAAGTTTGAGAACATAATTAATGTATCATTCGGTCTACTTGCAAAGACTGTCATTTCTAAATTTCATTACGATCGGTAATAACTGTGTTACGTAAAAAAGATACAAACGGAAACTCAAAATTGTCTTTGTTGTTTAAAGTTAGAAAATCGCTTGGTCATCACCGCCTTAAAAGAAGGACGAAAAGAACATAAAATAAAACCTTCGGATACTAATAGCGTCAGGGTTTGAAGAAACTAAGAGTTATTCTTGGAAGACTTGTACGCCTTTTAGACCATAAATCATTCATTCAAATATTCTCGCTCGTTAAAAAAAAGATTTCAACTAATCAAAAATCCTGATGATGGGATTACGATACCGAAACATGTAAACAGAAAGAATAATCTAAAAAATTTCACAGGGGGGAAATGTGTAATAGAATAATTAGGATGAAAAATAATACAATGTTCCAACTAAAAGGGATTATCATTGGAAGGGGCAATACGCACGTTCGAAAAGAAGCTCCATTTATTTCTCAAATTACAATCTCTCCCTGATATTAATCAGGTATGGCATACACCCATCACCCCTTCCCGATTCCCGTTACAACTTTGAAGGCTTCCTTTCACACAATAATGTAATGGCGTGGATTACTCCGTATAGAGGAAAGGAGAGACGTAGCGCCTATTATATTTAAAAGAAAGTCTACAATCTTGTACTAAATTCAACTTGATCTCATAAGTTGTGTTACAGTCTTAATTCTCGCCCCGTACTGACGTGAATCAAAACTCAGGATGATGTAAACATAAATTTGAGGTTTCATAAAAATCAGTCAATATTAAAAATAAACTGTAAGAAAACCTACACAAACTTTCTCACACATTCATCCACAAAACCAATAATAATTACACACACCACCCTCGAAAAACCTCTCCAGAGTGTCCCAAATAAAACCGAACCCATTTGTTATATTATGTCTGTAGACGAGAATGTTATTTAACTCGTTTTATTATTAAATATTTGACAATATACAGAATGTTTCTGTAATACGCGGAGATAATTCAGAGGGTGGTTATATTTGTCGAATTAAAGAAAAAAGTTCTTATAAAAATGTGTCCGAAAACTATTCTTTTACCAGCTAACCGCCATTTTGTTTATTTTACTAAATAATTTATATCTCTACAACGGCATAACAAATTGCGTTGAAATTTTGCACTATACTCACAAATGTAAAAACCTATTTTGAAAAAAATAATAAACTTGTTCCAATAAACCGTTTCAATATGGCGGTCATTTAAATATTTAAAATTAAATCAACTTTCATTTAAATGATCACCATTTAGAAACAGATATTTGGAACAAGTGGCAAAGTTTTTAGGGACTTTAAGAAATAATAATATCGACATTTTATTACAATTTACTATTTTTTCTTTAACCTTAAACAAAATGTGTCACCCTTGGTTTTTAACATGAATAGAACAAATACAGATATGTTTTTCATTATGAACAAAGTTAAATCATGTTTCAATTCAAAGCCTTTTAGATACTAACAAAAACACATATTCGTTCTTTTACAACGTGTATCTTGGGGTTTTAGAACCTATATTATATATATAATTAGAAATGTGTAGCCTAATTGCTCAAGTCAAATGTAATTGGATTGTTTTCCCTTTGTTGTTTTCACTGTGAAAAACCTCGTGGTTACTTGTAAAAGAATAAAAAGGGATTAAATTAGAGACTTTTAATGCTAGGCTATTATTCTTCACATGTGACTTGAATTTAATCGAAATCTATAGAGTCAATTTTGAGAATTTAAGTAGTGCAATAACAGCTTTTTACTGATGTTTCAAAACCACAATTTTTGGAGAGATGGCTATTTGGAAGTTTTGTTTGAATTTTTAGAGGCTTCACTTCAGTAAATTGTTTGTGAAAAATTGTAATTTTGTTTTTGTTTTTATGGCAGCTATCCTTAAATTTTAAGCTATCTCGAGATATCGCCTAATATCCTTACTTAAAAAATTTCATTGAAATCAGTCCACCCGTTTTAGAGAAATGCAACAGACGATAGGCATATTCCTAAAACCACTTTTTAGAATAGCAAAAAACACGAAATCTATTTTTTACACATCATATAATTTCATCTATATTACTTAAAGAAAGGTTGTAGATTACAAACGCTGCTTTAAATATTGATTAAAAGCAAATAAATATAAACATAAAGTATACAATATAATCGATTTGTGATTTTAATCAAATAAAATAAAAACTGATTTTATTTTAAAACATTTTAAGAAAGAAAAAGAACTTATGTGAAAGTAAATAAATCTAAATAATTAGCAGGATTTCTAATCGTCATTTTTTTAATATTTATTATTATTATTTAAAAACAATATACAGGGTGAGAGAAAGTCAGTGCAATATTTTCGTGAGTGTGTGAAAGTATTTACATACATATATACATTGCCCTGCATACACACGGAGATATAGTGTAGCGTGACTGGACAAGCGAGCTTGATGCGTTACGGATTTTTGTGATGACGGCGCGTGACGGGACAATCGAGAGTAATGCGCTACGGATTTTGAGTCGCCAAATCGAAGTTTTTTCTCTACACAAAATGTATAGTACTATAACGTGTCAATGAAGTTTTCACTTCAAAAATCACTTTATTTGTGTAACATAATTACAAGACAACGTTTCAACGACTAAATCGTATTCCTCAGCTGCTACATGCACAGTGGATGTACCAAAGCCTCACTCTTATTAACTAGCTTAGCTGCTTCTTCTTGTAGATGATATGAGATGCAAGAGGGATGCAAGGGTGGATTATTAGTTACACCCCCTTTTTCTATTAATCACACCAGTATACCGAACCTTTCCTAAAGGTTAATGAAATTGCGATCAACGGTCTTTAGATAGCGGTACTCTTCTGGGTTCTCCAGGATCATTGACATCAGCAGACAGTTCCTTCTTGAACTTGGCATAAGTCAAGTAGTCTAATAGAACACCATGTCAGTCCTCCTTTCACGCACTACCTCAATTTCAATGAGGCCAAAGTAATTCACTTTCTAGTTGAAGAACCATACCCCGTGAGGAAGCAAAGATCGGATCAACGATTCACACTTATGAAAACAAAGTCTTCATCGAGATCCAGTTGGCTGTATTCTTTCTCGGATTCCGCCAACGGGGCGGTGTTGCCAAATAGCTGCAACGTTGCGTCGTGAGTATTGTGACGGATTAGATTTAACCTTTCCTAGCTTGGTACCCAATCATGGATCATGTTAAGTCTTATATCATAAGGTTTCTTGGCTAAATAGAGGAAACCAGCTATCATTATTTTTAGATCTGAATTCGGAGACCTGCAGAGAAATTTTGACTACCACAAATTAAAGAAATTAATTACTACTAAATTAAACTACTCTGTGCATGCTTTACCCCCTCCTCTCTTCCCCTACCCTACCTCTGTGTTTCTTTCATAATTAATGATATTTACCCAGCACAATGAATACAGCCAGATCCTCTTAATGTAATACCAAATAGTTGGTCTCTTGGGCCTTGTAGGAATAGTTAAATTGTATTGGTATATCAAGGACTCTTACTCAGTGGGCTAAGTTTGTAAGCTCGTTATTCTGTATGCCACGACATTTTTGACGTCGGTTAAACGCTAACACGTAATGTAGGAAACTGGTACAATAGTTTTATTTTAAAGAACTAAACACAAGAGAACTAAAAATATGAAGGAAATAATCCACAAACCACAAATAAAACACAACACACAATTAATGTTAGAAAGTTTAATAATCCCTTATGTACGTTTCGGTAACATAGCTTAGAGGGATATAAACCAATACTCATAACGTTAATTGTGTTACAGTATTATTTGTGGTTTGGGATTACTTCTTTCTAATTATTATTAACCACAAAGTTCATTGAATGTTGTATTTATCAGGGGAACTAAAATGTAAAAAAACTTTTTAAAATGTTGAAAAACACAAAACGACTTCTTAATGTAGTTTCAAAGTTAAAAGTCTTCAACGTCCTGAAGTAGAACTTCTGTTTCAGCTTGTTAAATATGACTAGTTTTCCATTGGCTATTTCCTTATAACTTCTTTCAATTTAGCGAAAATTGGAAAAGTTTGAACGTAGAGTAAGTAAACAGTTTGAAGAAATAAACTGTATTAAATGTGTCATTACAACATATTTATAGACATTTTTTTAAGTATAGAGCTCATGTCTTTATTCAGCTGAAATCTGCCGCTGTGACGTCATTGAAGTACATGCACTATATTGCGTTTCACGTTTAGGTGGCAACATAGAAAATGTGTAAATCAAATAATTTCAGGGTTACTAATCACAGTGAAAACATTCTATTGGTTTGCAAATTCAAGTATTTTTTTAAAGAAGGAAAGGTAACTGTTTCTTCCCCACGTATTTAGTTATAATAGAGGAAGTTAAGTTACGTGTCAAAACAATCGATGTCAAGTTTTTGCAGATTTCTCCATTTTTAGATTCTTTGAATTCAAAAAGTGGTTTTTTGGAACTATGCCTATCTGTTCTTCTGTACAAACCCGTGAACCGATTTTAAAACAACTTGGTATATGGGCATGTTTTGACCACATGTTGGTATTTTTTGTTCTATTTTTATAACTAAAATTCTGGTAACTGCCGTAAGAAAAACACAAAATTACAATTTTATCAAAATCGGCTCTAACGATTTTGTTAAACTTTTACTCAATTTTAAGGACCCAGACAAAAATTTAGTAAATTAAGGAATAAAAATAATTCCATTTATTACTGTGATGTTCTTTGTACTTGCTATTTTGTACGCGGATTTAGGTTATGAATCTTCATAGATCACTTAAATTTGATCAAAATCGGTATTGTCGATTTTGAGAAATTAGGAATTTTATAAACAGCTCCCTTGACATATTTTATGTTTTTTGATTTTTTTTTACCTAACTCAAAAATTGCAATTTTTAGATAGATGACAATCAAAACGTTTTGTTTGGACCCTTAGAGGCTACACTTGACCAAAATTTAATCAAATAACTAGTTTTATAAATATCGGTCCACGTCAGAGTCACTACGCTAGACAGACAGCATTCCAAAAACCAATTTCTTGGACGAAACGAATATATCGATTTTTTTTACCCATATTATAACTTTTTACTAAATATACGGAGTGAAAATATGGTAGAAACGTTGGAATGTTCCCTTTCTCCTTAAAATACGACGTGAATTTCCAGAACAGCCCAATGTTTTCAATATGAATAGTAGCATTGAAACTTTCATTTATCTTATTAGCAGTACAGGTATATGATCCACAATTTCATACGATTAAATCCGTCTACTATTATAGTTCTGCGTATTAACTGCGAATCGTCTTTAACTCTCTCTATCAAATTGATCGTAACTAAAAACATCAGTCTACACAGTTTAAAACCAACTCAAATATTTCGATTTACAACAATATAAAAAGACGAAGAGTAACGAGCAATTATTACGAAGAAAGTTTTCAGCTTGAATTGTTACAAAGCGTTCCCTATGAAACGTTTCATTGCACATTTGTAACGATGTTGTGAATATTAAGAATTATATCGGATGTTTATGGGATCTTTGAAGTGATACTCACTCTTAGGTCAATTTTATGTCGCACTATTTAGTCGGTTGGTAACACTGTTCCCATTGTTGATATTATTATTTGAAATGGTTATATTTAAGTAATGACTAACAATGATTGTCGACTAAATAAACGCAACGACGCAGTGAAAATCATTTAAACTCTGCACAAACTTTCTCACTCACCCATTTCTAAAAACCAACCATAATTATTTGTCAATTGTACTATCAGTTGAGTAATTGTTTATCGAAAAGTTAAAATAAACTTTGAACGTAGATGCAACGTTGTAATTTTTCTCTAAGGTACAGTGGTTGGTTAGGTTAGGTTAGGTTAGGTTAGGTTAGGTTAGGTTAGGTTAGGTTAGGTTAGGTTAGGTTAGGTTGGTTAGGTTAGGTTAGGTTAGGTTAGGTTAGGTTAGGTTAGGTTAGGTTAGGTTAGAGAGAGGTTGGACACCTCACAAATTCATCGAACTGTTGCGCGCACCTACAGTTTCCAAGAACGCAAATATTCCAGCAGAAGAGGAACATTTTGATTCTTTAATCTATAATGACAAAGTCCGAATACTTAATTAATGGTTTGAACCGGTCAGCTAATAACAGGCAGCGTTGAATTGATTGCCGTGGTAGTTGCATATGTCCTTGTAAATGAAAGAATGAAGAGACTTTTGATTCTTACTCAGATAAATATTTTCAATGATAAGGTTTAATAACGTTAATTAAATGAACACTCGATGAATGATTGGAAAAAATAAACGAAAGAATAAAACATGTTGGTTATGTTTATTTGTGCTTAAATTTGTTGTACATAATTTTGCTTTTTATAGAATCTTTTAGAAACCGAAAGCAACCATTTTTAAGTGTCATATTATGTATAGCTTTGAACTATTGGTGTAATAATACACTTATACTTAGTTCGGCTTTTTTATGATTAGGTTACTTATTATAAGATAGATATATACTTATAATAATGTTTTGAATTTCCTATTACATCTACGGTATAGTCACTGAATGTAAAATCTAGGAAATTCTAACGTATTTAATGTTTAATAATGACAAAAAACTAAAATAATCTTTAATAATACTATATTAAACATTTATTAGAGCGTAGTTATATATATATATATATATATATATATACCATTGGTGTGCTTAAATAATTTGTTCTTGTGAAGAATGTAAGCCATACCCAGTCTATAAATTGCTTATATTAGTATAGACTTTTTGATAAATTAATTGTGAATTTATTATTTTTTATTTAACTATTATTTTGGAATTGGAATGAATAGTGTGTTTGATTAGATTTGCGTTTTATTTTCATACACTGCTCGTGATGAGCTACATGAAAAAAATCAGTTTAAAATATCCATTACACACCAGAACATATTATACAGTCAAAACAAAACATAGTCCTACATAATAAATAAGATAAAACATAACATAATATATAATAAATCACAGCGACAAAGACATTACGATAATGTAAAAAAATACGTATAAATAGATAATAGAATATGTCAATAAATAGAACACAATCAAATACATATAATAAACAGTGAACCAACCCAAAAGCACAAAAAAAAAATTAAATTTATCAATACAAACTCAAGCGCAAGTCAACCTTGATATAAATCCCTGACATGAATAGTATGCATCATCAATTAAAAGTTCTTTTAAGGTAGTTTATTTTATTATTCAAACGTTTAATTTGATCATTAACAAGTTAAATAATTGTGTTCCTATATACGAGGACTTTTTCTTAAATAATTTAAACTTGTGCGATTCTAAATGAAAATCATACTTACTACGTATTTCATAGGAAATGTCCAAAATTTTGTAGTTTTATTCTATTTGCCACAACGTGTAACATATGTTCATAAATAAACATGCTGGGTAATGTCATGATTTTTAATGACTGAAATGCATTACAGTTATAAAAATGTGGATAAAAATTTGAATGTCTAACATTCTAATTTGTGTATGTTTTTGAAGTTATAATATCTTTTGACAAATCCACAAAATAGGTTATGTTTATTATTAAATTAATAATTTACTTTATTACTTTTGTAAATTTGAATTTTGTAAAGTATCTTTTCCAAAGGAAAATTTTGGGATAGTTGTTTAAGATATTTGAAACATTATGTTGGGAAGTTATTATTAGAAAACAATTTTGTTGTCATCCATTGCAGATATTGGTGAACAGTGGTCAAGGTCGAATAGTGTCAGACAACTATTAAAAAGGAACACTGGAGTTATCTGGACTCCCGGCGGGGAATCCACTCTTCAAGTAAGGAATGTTAGAGTCTACTGTTCCCAAGGTTCCAAATTAACTTTTCATTTGATAGCGAGTCTTTCAAAGGAATTGTGTTTCTTTTGCCAAAACAACTACTGCCCTTAGGCTACCCTTGGACACAGTCTAAGAACTTTTGTTTGAACATAAATTAAGGATTTTTGTGTGAAAAGATAAATGTATAATGTATATTTGTTGTTAGTAGGATACTTGTATAACATGTTCGGTACAGCAGGTGGCCACCGTACTTATATTTTAGGGGTAGTTTTCTCTTAAATTTCACGCGCTTGTCTGTCCGTCTGTAACATAGACAAGACTATAAATCCTGTACATTTTAAACTATACGTATTGTCCTACGTATAGGAAAAATATAGAAATCAAAATGACCTTGGGGTAGTTAACGGTCAAAAACTATCGATTTAAAAATATTATCTTTGGGGTACTATACTAAACGCTACCAATTATGTCCGTTGGGTAAAAGCAATAGTGCTCACGGTTGTTAATTAGCTAACCTCCGAGCAGGGCTAATTAGCTAACATCTTGAAATGAATGCTAATAGACTTGCGTAAATAAGTTGGTTTATTGTGTTTGTGTAGTTGTTTTATGAGTTAAACTATAAACTATAAACTATTTGTTTTTGTTTTAATAATTTAAACATTTTAAATCTAAGTTATACATTAACATTGTCAGCGGTGCTGACATATTTATTTTTTTATATTTTACGATAATTATTATTTTCCCTGTATACCTTGCAATATAAGGGGGAAATATTTCCACTCCATTTATTTCTGATAATTTGTTTACAAGGAAGGAAAGCAGCTACGGTATTTTTTTAAATTGTCCGTTAAATTGACCTCTTTGTAACTGTGATGCTAAATTAAGTGCCGTATTTATATTTTTTTAGTACTCTTAAAATGAACCTGCAGAAGAATCGCTGTGTCAAGTGCTGTCACAGTGGGGAGACTACTCAGTAAACCCGCAAGGTCTCTATTGGTTTCTTCAAGGTCAGGGCTGTCCTCCTTCAACAGACTTCATTCGTGGCGGCTTGTGTAGAGATTATTCTAATTACGAATATGTATGTTTATTTGATGAGGAAATTAATATGTTGGCGCTAGGTCTTTTAAAATACTTTAACTTTATAAAAATAACTGTCCTTATATCCCTTAGTCGTGTGTTTTAGCACAAGCTTAACCCTTTTTTAAGAACAAAGTCTTACAGACTATATTTGATGAATCTGTAGACGATGGAGTTGAGAGTGATTTAATCCAACTGTTTAATATTAGGTTGCTTAAAAGGGGAAAAACCTTTTTGAGCAAATTTGTTTATCCATGGTTGCCACCAAACATTTCATACGAAAAACTAACAGAGTCGTAGCAGACATGAGTAATGCGAGGGGAGGCTTTACAGAAATGTGAAAACTACGATATCTGTCCGAATCGATTATTTAACGTCTCGGTAATATTTACAAGTAAATTGAAATGTATTAGCATTATTGACTGTTGTGTAATTACTTTAACTTACCTATTAAGTGAGTAATTGAAACAATTCCGCTTTACATCGGTGTAACCATATTGCCTACATAGCGCCTTAAATATATGAATTTACATTTGATTTTTAGATGCGGCTTAAATTTTAGTAAGATAATTTAAAATTTTGACAAAGATAATACATTTTCTTTTCAGACCTATCGAAGATAAAAACCTTACAAACACCGCACAAACTTTCTAACTCGTCCAATCAAATAAAAACACCAAGATTAATTATCAGGAAAATGTAGTTGGTAGTTATCGAAAGGTGAAATATAACCTTCGTCGTCATTTTTGAAAACATATTTATATTACTATGCTTCGCTAGTGTATAAACCCGAACTCACAGTAAGTCGTTTTGATTAACAGCGGTCATGATTCATTTTTTGTTTTTTTTTAAAATTATTCTTGAACCATAATATTTTTTTGACTTGGAATTTTGCAAACATGTTTGACCCATTACTTTTTATATGTCAATAATATTTGAAAAAAGTTGATTTTTGGGAATTTACAGTTTTTATAACAGCTTCGTTGCCGATTTTAATATTTTTTTACCGATAACTCACGTACAGCAATTTTTGGAGAGATCGTAATGATTGCGTTTTATTTGGGTTCTTAGACTCTACACTTGAGCGAAAATTGATTAAAATCGTTGGAGTGGATTTTGAGAAAATCTTAATTTTGTGTTTGTTTTTCTTATGGCAACTAACGACAAATTTTAAATTAAAGAAAATGTGGGAAACGACCCGAGATGTGGAAAAAACACCCACATCCTAAATTTAATTAATTATTTTAAGTATTTGGGCTGAAGAACACTTCACATAGGACAGGTACCCAGGCAACGAAGTAAACATTGTTCCATAAACCACTTTTTTGTACTCAACATGAATTTATCTAAAATCAATTTTTGATCCATTACATAACCTTCTACTACTTATAGATGAAAAGTACAAAAAATTAACTAAATATCTTTTCAATCTGCTCAAAAATATCAATCTTAAGAGAAAATATATCGCATATGGTGAAGTTTTGTTTTAAAAAGGTGGAAAAACAATGGTCAAACAATGGAGGTGTATGAGTTGTAATTCTTTTCTTACTTCACAGAGAACTGTGTTTACTACAGCTTCCCTAAAACTTTTCCAATCTCCACTAAATTTCAGTTTAGAAGTAATAATGAACGGACTAATTTATATTTCACATCGATACAAAACTTTTAACTTAAAAAATATATCAGGAAGTTTATTAATTTGCGACATTTGTATTTCTGTGTTTTAATTGGTTTTATTGATTATGGAGTATTGGGAAAAAAATTAGAATACATAAATTTATACTTTTTATAACACATATATTATAAAAAAATTCTGTTGCGTTCATCGAACAAATTGGTTTTTTTTTTTTTTTTTATATATTAAAAATGACATTATATTTAAAACCTAACTAAATTCAAAACGAATATTTTCATTCAAGTTTTACATATATTTTGTGTGGTGGTATATATTATTAGGCAAAATTATGTGATATGTGGAATTTATATGTGTTTTTAAAGTCCCACGAATCCAAAAAGTAATTTTTGTAATATGTTTGACTATCGTCTGTCTGCATGTCGTGTGTATAATGTATCGACCTACAACCCAAACGTGTGAACAGATTTTAATTAAATTTGTACGTACGTTTTTTATGACAATTAATCCAAAATTTTTAGTTAACCAAAAAAAATGTTTAAACGAGATATGACTTACACAACCAAAATATTTCCACGTACAAAATTTGATTAAATCAAACCCTCGTTTGAACTTTGGAGTATTGGTAATACGACAGACAGAAATCATTCCAAAAACATGTTTTTGACCCAAGAGACCTAAAACGTCTACACCGATGTTTTGACGCAACACAACTATATCTATGCTATATATAGCCTATGTGAGAAAGTAAAAGTAAGATGCATTTATGGAATTAAAAAGACAACAGACAATCAAAGGAAATATAAGGCTTATAGGATCAAGAAGAAAGGATTTCAGGCTGATAGTAGATATAGTAAAACATCGTACTTAAAAGAAATTATTGTATAATAACAAAACTCAGGTTCTGGATTTTGATTTATGTTTACATTTTAAAGATTTCAAAATGCATACTGACTAATTTTATTAATTTTCCGAAAGTATTACCTACCTTGTATATGAACGTAATAGAGGAGGTGGATCCTGTAATTTTTAGGTTTAGTTATTGATAATAGACTAACTTGGAGATGTCATGAGGAAGTGTTGTTTATAAAATATTTTCAACGATATTCGTTTTAAGAAATCTTAGGAGGTATTGTAGCCTACACACATGAGATGTAGCATCGCAACCGATTAAAACGAAATTAGGGCGTGTTTAAACTTTGGTGAAATTTTAAAGTATTATTTAAATTGAGGCTCTTAAAATGTTTTCATAAGAAATACATAGACGGTTTAATTTCCAATTAAAATTGATGAACTATGTTATTAAGTATGGCTAGCAAATATTCATTCAATAAGGAACGAATTAGTAAGAAAGGTCAGTTAGTTTCTTTATCCATGTGTTCAATTCGCACAAAACTTTCGTGTGTTTAAATTTAAAGCTGAGACTAAATTAGGTTTAAAAATAACTCTAGTTTATTATTTAGTTGAGTCAATATACAGATAACAGACAGATTGTCTCCGCTCCAATATCTTACTTTTTAATTGGAAAAATAAATTTATAATTGACGGTGCTCCTCAAGGTTCTGTTCTGACTCTACTATTTTCAATTCGTTTGTAACGAATGTTCGGCGAAACAAGGGAGTTCACTGATTGTGAGTGTGTGAAAATTCCGAGGTATCTTAGCTGGATCTAACTTTCTTCAGGTAGTTTTGGGTTAGAACCATCGCTTTCATCCTTTTCCTTAAGTATTTCTTAATAAACTCTTGTTCTCTTCCGACCCTGACATAAGGAATCAAGTTTTAGGGGTCTCTATTTTATGCTCTTTTTAGGGCGATAATAACATCAAGATTTTTCACCATCAAACAAAAAAGTAAAAAACCGGCAAAACAGATGTATCAGTCTACAACTGACATTCAATAATGAGCCACGATTGGTGATTTCCATGGAAGTTGTTTGTGAAAAATTCCGTTTGTGTCAGGCTTATATGTTTTTATTATGTTGTGTATATCTGAATTTTTAAAATGAAGCAATTGTACTATCTGATGGTGACAATTTTAATTGTCAAAACAGATTTACGAATAGAGAAATTTCAAATAAGGATTTTGATGGACAGGGTGGAGCTTCTTTTCATTATACTAATGTGGTCAAAGCAGTTTTAGATGGAGATCTTCCTAACCGCGGCAACTTCATGGACTGGCCTCTAAGATCCCCAAACTTGACTGTTTGCGATTTTTTTCCTATGGGGATTTTTGAAAGAAAAGAGTTATTCTTAGCCTATAGCAACAAAATTATAAATGAATGAGGTTAATTGAAGAGGAATTACTGTTGATACATAGGTAATTTTTTTAATGCGCTTATGAATTTTTTGTTTCGTTTCTATAAGTGCATAGCTATTGATGGACGTCAATTCAAATAAAAGTCAAATTCGGATTATTAATAATTTATTACTGTTATTTTTCTATATTAAGTTTTACATGTTTTTATGTTATCTGCAAATCAACAGTTTATAATGGTTCTGAAAATAAAATCATTTTGGTGAAAACGTACCATTACTTTGTTATTTCGCCATTTTATTTTTATTGGCCATAAAAAATGAAACTCGATGGCATTTTTTTTTTACTTATTTATGTAACATAACTGTAAAGTATCAAGTTTGTATAATCTTCCATATGTCCGGCACATTAATTCAAAAATAGAGGGCGACTTCTTGTGTGGGACACCCCGTACTACCAAGAATAATTAAAACATATAATGAATATTAAGATTATTTATTCAAATACTAATTAAAACTATAATAAATTTACTATAATATATATTACTTTGTACACATCATATTTGTAATAAAAACATACATCAGTGAGTGACATTTGTAGATAGAAGAGTCAGTATTTGTGAGACAAAATGTACGAGCTCGGCTATTTACTACGACTCTAAACAAAGACTAATGATTTTCCATCAGCATTTATAATTTGTTTTAATCAACAATAACGAACATCACTACATACGTCGTGCAATCTCGACGGACTAATCTAACTATATTAAACATTATTTAGATATTCTATATACAGAGTGTCCCACAAAGAGGTCGCTATTTTTGAATTAATATCCTGGACATTATGAAACACTCTACAAACTTGACACTTTACAGTTATGTTACACAGATGTGTAAGAAATTACCCTCAAGTTAAATATTTTATGGTCAATCAATTCAAAATAACAGAATAAAAAAATAATGGCACTTTTTTACCGAAATGATTTTATTTGCATAACCATTACAAATTGTTGATTTCCAGTAACAATGAAAATGTGTAAATCTTAATAAAGAAAAGTAAAGAAAAATAACAGTAATACATTGTTAATGATTCAAATTCGAATTGATGTCTATTAATAGCTATGCACTTATAGCAATGAAATTTAAAAAAACGTCATAAGGACTATTCAAAAATTGCCTTATCTTGGAGGCACAACTCATCCAACAGTAGGGAAGATCTCGATCTAAAACTGCTTTGGCCAAATTCTGTTAGAAAAAAGAGTCCCTCATCTTCGACTGAGATTTCAATTTAATTTTTAACAAATTGGTATAAGATAAGGTGAAAAGTAATCAAATACAAACGAAAAATATTCTTTTTTGTTTTGATCAAAACATATCAAAGTGTAATGAAACTAAACATCTATTATCTGATATTTATGTGCTTGGTAAATTAAATCACCAAATGTTATAATAAAATTTCAACAAAAAAAATGTCCTTCTACTTCAATACATTTGTTTGCACGCTTGTGGATCGCACATGTTCCTCTTCGAAGTTGTGCGAGACTGGCCTTAAGTTGCGCAGCGATATCTATAATACGGGCTATTATTTCTTCACAGGTATGTATTTTAGTCTTATAAACAATAATTTCATCCATCACCAACTAAAAAATCGACTGGTGTTAAACCTGGCGAGCTGAGAAATGCCGATTCAAGTGGGATCGCACACTTATTGAGAAGTTGGGAGGTGCCCTTTCATTCTGATAATAGTTTTTCTCATAAAGTACTGGAGAAACCGTCCAGAAACTTATTTTTTACAGTTTTGCAGGTCAAATTTCATATAAAATCACTAAATTTCCCCCTTTATTTTGGGTCCCAGGGACTTAATTTTACCGGAGGACAGAAATCAGGACGAAATCTTTCGCTAGCCGTAACTAGCTACCAAAGCGTTTTAGGACATATGTTTATATGCAGTTTTTTTCTTTCTTTTAACCTGTAGAATGAGCACAGGAAGCGCCGGTAAAACTTTGAGAATCACCCTATATATTCACTCAACTAACATTCAACTAGAACTCGGAACAAACTAATTTAGTTAAGTGTCAAACTTGTACAGTGTTACTTGTATTCACTTCCATCGCTTGGCGTAAAAACCGCCACTCCGCTTGCTGACGCGTCTGTCGGCGTGAACAATTCGGTTCGTATAGTTTAGACCATAAGTTAACTACGAAGACAATGCCTACGCTTTTCTGCCGCCGACATTCGGTCGCGTTTTTTCTGCCCGTATAGTATGGCCCTTAGTGTCGCTAGGGATGCATTTTTTTTCAATTTCAAAGTCGGTTTTAAAACATAATCTGCTTTTTAGAGTCTTCGTTCACTTTTCTTCTGACATAAATTCAATTTAGACTTAAATATTCAAGTTGAAATAACAGTAACGTATATGGCTCCGTTTCAACAAATCCCGATCGCTGAGTCTAATGTTGTTAATACAACTAATGAACATGTCGTAAGATGTCAAAATGTCCCGACGGCGTTTAATGTCCACAAAACAATTAAAGGATGTTCAGACATTTATATGTGACGTAGATAACCGCCGAAAGGCACAACCCATGTTCATACTGCTTCGACTAATCTTTACCTTTGGTGATATAAATCTGCACTACAAAGATCGAAGTTGAAACTTTTTGTTTTAATCAGCAGAAAACAACGTAAATTTTATTGTTAAATTCTTTAAAAAGTTGATACGGAGTGAACCAGTCCTTGTCTACTAAAAAGTCGAAGTATGGGGTAAGTGTAGTAATCGCAAAAAATCGACACAGCTTTTTAACATATTTTCACGTTTTATAGCTTCAGAAAACCAAAAAGTCTATGTACCAGCTGTTAGTGCGTCGGCACGATAATGGCACAAAAATTAGGATAGTAACATACAATTTAGAATAGAGGACTCATATATAACCCTATTGAAATTCAGAAAAAAATCAATTTAAAAGTCTAATTTGTTGATTTCCATTATGATTTCTACAAACCCAACCTTTCTACGATGACAAATAGCCGAAGTTATTTTGAAAAATGTAATTTCAAACCTTACAAGATAAATGTAATATTCTTATAAGTTACGCGGCTAATTAGGGCTTAACTGATGTTATGTAAGTAGTGGTATACAAAATTACGAGGTTCAGAAATCTTGCATAACAACTATTTAAACAAACTTACTCTACTGGGTATGGGGGGGGTTTGGCAATCCCATCGCCCGGTAGACAATCCACCGTAATCCGCCTATCGGTTTCCTAGCATGAAGCAACTGATAAGGCTTCAAGCCGAGAATGCATATATAAAGAGCTGGATGAGATGGAACAGAGAGAGGTTCCACTTATCTCGGAAGAAGAGGACGAACCTTTGAAGAATCCAGAAACACCAACCTTTACTGATTCATTTGACGATGCTACTAACTAACTCAGTTGGTAGATTAAAGGTAAAGCGAACTAATCTCACCACTCCCCAACAGAAGAGAGGCCGTTAAAACTAAACTCCAGGGAAGTGGTGTTCAATTGGACCCTAACAAGTGACAGGGGTAGGAAGAAATAGAAGTTACAGTCTGGAATGACCTTAGGCATCGATGGGTGTGATTAAACGCTCTAGATCCGATTCGGCCACTCTGTCTTCTGCTGATTGCAAGTAAAAGGAAATATATAATTTATAAATAATTGACAAAAAGAAATGAACTGATCCTTATCCCTCAGATATTTACATTACGGGGTTTAGCATTCCCGATGTAGCTTAGCTGGATATAAATCTTTTTGGTGTAGTCCTAGATTTAGACCAAAAAAAATTTAGGAATAATTGTAAAAAATAAATAAACTGATTTTTATCCCTCAGAGGTTCACTTTACGGACTTGGCAATCCCAATGGAGTTTAGCTGGATCTACATCTTTTTCTTGTAGTCTTGGATTTAGTCTCACTTTCATGTTTCCTAGCAGGACTTCTTGGATCAAATTTTTTATTCTTCCTACACTGACATTATTAGACTATTCGCTGGCTACAAAATTTTAGATTTTTTTCTTACTTTTTATATAAGGCAATGTATGACCCTTTTAAACAATAATGAAATCAAATTGTAACTCGCTCTGAATCCACGCATTTATACAAAAACATCGAATCTTTTCTTTTTAGTCGGTTATATTATCTGTTATCCACCTGAAGGCGTAATGCTTTGGCTTTCAATTGTTAACGTTTTCCCATTGTTCCGTACCTAACCAGGATGCGCATATGCCATCCTGATAACAATGTGAAGTGCAACTGTTAAACTTACAAAACGCCTTTTGCTTGTCAGAGTATTGTTAAAATAATGGTTCTTGACTTGTCTACGTCTGTTATTCTTGGTTTTTGTTAAACTAATGAACCAACTAATGTCTTTCGGGAAGACGTTTTGTACACTGGAAGTGAGGAGTTATTTGTTACGGTTGTTCGTTTATTCAGAAACCAAAAAAAAAAGTTGACGACGAGAGAGTGTTATTTGCTGTACTTGGTAATCCTTTTTACGAGACAAAATCTCCTCCTTTAACGACAAATAAAATATTGCTGTAGCTTAAAAGAGGGAAAACTCAGTTATCGACAAAAACTGAAAACGTTAATTCTTGGTAATTGTTTACAATAACCAAGATTAGCCTAGAACCAAAATTATTGTTTGGATTCTGTAAATCTTTATCTCTAAATTTTCCTGTAACTTTTAAGATAACTCGGTTATCGATACACACAATAATAATATTTGTTGTCTCTTATAAAAATACAATATTAATAAAATATTTAACCTGATACACATCATTAAATAACAACTGCAAACAAATAAAGTAACGAAACAAAATAAATGCTCCCTACCCTCAAATACTTTAGCGTTAGGTTCGGAAGGAACGAGAATTTATCAAGACATGGTAGGAAATATTAAAGAGAGGGATCTAACCCAAGACTACATGAAGAATGGAGTAGATAATACGGCTGTTTCTAAGGTTTGTCTCGTCCGTACATACTATTTGTGAGCACCCGAGAGAAAACTAAATGTAACAGATTTTAAACTGTTGTTATTTCTAGATACAAAAAAGATGGAAAACATTGTACAAACTTTCTCTCTCACTTATCCTCAAACTAAATAAAAACGAACCAAAAAGGACAGTTGGATAGTTTTCAATTAAGTGTAAATTAGGCATATGGGGACAGTTATTTTTATAAAGTCGAAGTCCTTTAAGCGACAGTTTAAATTCTACAGACAGACACGTGCGTAAAATAATACGGGTTCTTGGTTTTAGGCTATTGAATTGCTTGTTTTACGTTTCACAAAAACATATACGATGAGTATTTCTTATTTTGTCGTTAAATTAAGTTAAGTTAGTCATACAAAAACTATAATATATGATTTCGGACTCCAATTCAATTATAAATCCAAATATTTTTTTTTTCCAGATCTGTAGGGCATGCAGTGTTCAAGTTATTGGGGGGGGGGAATATTTGAAACTTTAAATTTGACTTATTGTAACATATACATTATTTCGTCAAATAAACATACATATTCCTAATCAGAAAAACTTCTAGTTTTATTTGATACCTTCAGCATCAAAATTTTCAACTAGATAGTTTTTCCTCCTAGGTTGGTTTTCTTGTTACCGCTATATATTTCCTACATGTGAGACAATACAAAGAATATAAATGCAAAGTTTGAAATATATAGGATTTATCGTCTTGTCTGTGTAGACTGGTTGCGACTTATGAACAGACACGCACGTGAAGTTATAAAGTCCTACGTTTTAACTACAGATCCTAAAATGTATCTAAACTTGCTTCCCTTAATCACCTCCACAGAGTAAATTATACTTGATTTAAAATCGCGTTTTTATTGAAGACCGTTAAGGTTCGTTTTTTTCCCGATTAATCCTCATCCGTGGTATTTTTTAATTTGCGATTTTGAAAACTTTTTGGGTTATTAAACTTCACATTTTAATAAAACGTGAACGAAATCAGTAAATCAAATTTTGAGAATTTACGTATTTTATAAAAACCCCGTGGCCGATTTTTTTGTTTCTTTATTTTAGGCAAAGTGTATGACTTTAGTCTATGCTGTAGTTGAGATTTATTTCACAAAATGATTGTTATAAGATTAGAAAATGTAAAAAAAGGGGGGGGGAAAAAACACTGAAGTCTACCAAATGCGACAATTACACCAAGCGTTATATAAAATACACCAAGTGTACGAAACTGTACCATCACTTAAAAAAAGTGTACTTGGTTAATAAACTGATTTTATATTGTTAACAACTGTATTACTAACAGCCCCATTCAATCATCATTTTTCATTTGGTTGAGAGTAATGTTCCACCGCACTGTTTGATAAATTAGTCGATTGCCATAAAACCTCTGTTTTCACAGGGAGAGAGAATCAATCTGTAAATTGATAACACAATTTTCCTTCGTCCCTTTTTAAAATAATTGTATTTAATAAATTGTATATTCAGTTAAATGATATATATACAGTATGTAGATGATTTACATATGGTTAAAATAAATGGTGTAACAAATTCTATCTGTTAAAAAAAAAAAAAAAAATTAAATGACAGTTCCGTAGTTGTCAATTAAAAAGTGAAAATGAACCATGGGTACTATCTATGAAAACAAGTCTAAACTCGCTTCGCTTGTGCCAAAAATATCCTTAACGTAAATCGTATTTAATGGAAAACGTAATTTTACGTTCAAAGCTCATTTTTACTAATTCTTCTGAATTATATTCTAATCTGGTATGGGAATGCTGGGAGAACCCCAAAGCTTATCGCAGGAAACCGGCTAACTTTACACTGGGTGCCGGGGCATAAGGGAGTTGAGGATAACGAGAAGACAGACAATCTAGCTAAACTAGGCTCTGCATCAGAGTTTGTAGGACCGAAGTCAGGTGTGTCTGACCAAGATGGCCATAAACAGGTGGGTTCATGAAAACACCAGTAGAGATGGGAAAGCATTAAGGGGCACTACCATTGTAAATAATTTTTTAAGAACATCCCTTCAGGTAGTCTTAAAAGGACAATAATGACCCGAGGTAGGGGACAACTCAGACAAATTACGGGGCACTGTGGTCTGAGAGTGAATTTGAACAGGATAGGAGCCTATCGTGGCGAAACTGTGTATAGACTGTGCTGGAAGGATGAGGAGACTGCAGACCACATAATTTTCAATTGTGAGGCCCTGACCAATGAGCGACGAACGGTTTTTGGACTATTAAATTCCTGAAAATGGCAGTGGAATAAACTATGGACAAGCTTGTTAGTGAACTACTCAAACTCTTAAAGGGAACAAATCTGCTAAGTTAGAATTAAGAGGCTTTAGTTGCACAATAGACCTAAGGTCGCGGTGACAGGGCTGGTTTTAAAAAAAGCCCTTTAAACTCTAAATATAATTAATCATACTATAAAAACAATAAAGAGTCTAACTCGCTTCGCTTGAACCATAAACACATCTTTAAAGTACTGTAAATCGTGTTTTATTAAAACGTCATTTTGGCGCTTAAAGCTCATGTTTACCATTTCTTCTGAACAATATTGTTTTAGTTAAGATATTGCACACGGGCAATCATTTTTACTTTAATTGAAATATTATTTTTTTAATAATTTTTTTTTTAATTAATTTTTATTCTCTCAAATTTAATTGAAATCAATAAAGTCGATTTTGAGAAGGTAAGAATTTTATAAAATCCCCGTTTGGAAGATTTCCTTATAATTTATAAACCGACATTTTTGGACGGATGGCAACCAATACGTTTTGTTTAGGTCCTTATAGACCACATTTGAGTAAAATTTTGAATAAAACGAAATGACTTAAATGAGAAAATTGCAATTCTGTATGGTTTATTATGGGAGCAACTCCCCCTCCCCCACTAATTTTGTGTTATCAAAATATTTAAAAAAAAGTCTTGTAGAGCATTTAGATTAGGTTTTTCTTGTCTGACAAAGATGTTTAAAATAAGGTATCAAATGCCTATACGTGTCATTTGAAATTTTTTAGCAACCCTTATCAATTTCCAAACACAATTGAAATAACCTAATAACCTAAACCTCTGGTTTTTTAGGTTGGCGCTCTCGCCTAAAGAATTTGCCGTAGCAGAATGTAAATATCTCAAATATTTTTAAAAAATAAAAGGAGTGGTAAGTTTCTTCTCAGGCACCCTTAAAATTCCATTTCGTTTAGTGAAAATTAAAAATACCACGTACATTGTGAAATTGACTCAACTGGCTATCTCTCAATCTAGTTTTGAGTACCTATTTCTGCGAGCTTCCTAAAGAGATTCAACATAGATTTGCCTATAATTCCATTAGAGCCCCCTCCCCGCCCCCATGCATACACAACGTTATTTCACTGTAAGTCACAACCCCCCAACAGGATTTCATTGTTAATGATTTATCACTAATTAAACTGTCTCCGGCTTTGTAATCAAACTCCTTTCAAGCTAATTAAAAAATATACAGGTTGTTTTACAAATTTCTCCCGGAACTCTCAAACCTCATTATTTAAGTTACAACAAAACAAATTCATAAAACATATCTCCGGAAACGTTATATACTTTTTTTGCTGTTTTAGAGAATTACCGAGAAATTAAGTTTTTAGTTTGTTTCTCGATAACTGTTATCTTTTGAGGGAAAGAAAAAATTAAGGTTCATGTATACTATACGAATCCCCCTCCCTTTTTGTAAGTTCAAAGCTGGAAATATCCTTTTGCGAATATTTTTAGATTATGTTAACTGTCTACTGTAATAATAAACATAAATAACATAACTGCGACTTTCTAGACCGCGTCACTACGAAACCAGTGCTACTTCAACACTCTTACGAGAATCATTGTTCCTGTTTAATAGTGGTTTGTGTTGTCTTGCTGATTAACTTCGTTTTAAACTGAATAATATCATGTCTATTTAAATGTATAACCTAACCTAACCTTACCTATTCGAGTTTTTGGTGAACAAAACTGTAGATCAGATCTGTGGTGCCAAGAATCACCGCAAATAGGTTAAGTACACACAAGTACCAATATTCAAAATAATTTTGTTCGTAAGCAAAATACAATAGTATATTTCAACACTAGGACTAAAAGTGAAGTGATCAATTTAATACTTAAAGTGAATAATTGAAATTTTCAATATAAGCTCACGTTTAACGGCGGAGGCAGAGCTGAGGCCGGAAAATGAGCGAGGATTGAAAAGCTTATTTTGGTCGAAGTGATGAACTTTATTTTTTGTTACACTGCAAATAATATAAAAAAAAAATTTCACAAAAACTAAAATGTGACATCACCTATTTACCTTCAAATCGATGGTAACAGCTGTTTTAACGGTTATTTACAATCGAGAGTATCGGTTGTTTTTATAGATGCTTTACAATCGTTAATTAATTGGTATAGACAAAGTAACAGCTGAATACCTAGACCTCAGCTGATGTATTTAGGTCCTAGGTCTAAAAATAACAACTTTAGAATCTCAATGCTTGTACTGAAAACAGCTGTTTTTGAAGCAGTTTGACAAAAAATAATTTATCTCTTGTAAATTTTTAACGGTTTTCGAGATATGTCGTTCGAAATTTTTTATTTGAAAATAATTGAAATATAGTCTTTGTTTTCGGTACATATTATGCAAATGCGTAGTTAGATCCTCGAAACTGGTTAAATTTCAAACTTTGAACTCAGAAGACAGTGTTCCTTAAAATATATAACGTATTTTCCTTCCTTTTTAGAATATAAGCTTATCAACGTTCCCCTCTCGAGTTACTCCTAGAAATTCCCTTTATTTTGGTGAAAACAGAATCTTTTTTATTTTACTCAGGTATGATGAATTAAATTTCACAGTCTTATTTCATTTACTCGGCCATAACGCAAAACATTTATGTGACAACTCTTTGGAAACTTGTTTTAAGTTTGCTATCTGATGATGTAGCTAATTTTTTTTTTCTCCACACAAATATTTTGTAAAGAAATTTGTTGTGTTTACAAATAAAAACATGGATTAACTAACTTAATTTAACCACACAATGAGAAATACGTAACGTATAAGTTTAAAAAGCAATTTTGGTGAGATGCCAGACAAACAATATAATTACCATTAAAAGATGGATTGTATTTTCATTGATTTTCTCTTTATTAGATTTCGTAGGTAAAACTGAGAAACCTTGTAATTTTTGTCTGTCTGTCTGTCTGTCTGTACAATTTAAATTCCCGCTTAAAAGACTTCTACTTTAAACTGCATGTCGTGTAGTTTTAGCACAAGCTTGACCTTTCAAAATCACTCAAGAAACAAGCTGATAAAATATCGTACAAAATTTATTATACACACTTTGTATTCAATAAACCATAAATATCCAATAACCTTGTGGATTAGATCTGTAGCTATTTCATAGTTGTAGTTAAATATTTTGGAAAATCTAGAATACAGGGTATTTCAATAAGGACATTATTACTTTAAGCAGTCCTACCCTAATAGAAAACTTTTAAAAGTAAAGTTTTGTTAAATGATTAAAAGGAATCTGCAACAAGTTTACTTTCCTCGAACCTGTTGCTTCCAGACTTACTTATTCAGGATATAACTCACAATACAAATCCAGACTTATGTTGTTTTATATTCAGAAACATATTGTTTGACTACATTACAGTAATATATTTAGACGAATATGTCAGTATCAGTGTAGACTGGATTCTATAAATCATTGGATTTGGAAAATATGTAAAACATAAGGACAGGAATGCGCGTGATTGATATGAAAATCTATTTATTTCTCCATGAAATACAGTTGTGACACGTTTAAACGATTTGTATGGTTTTCGAATAAATACATTATTGTTTAGTAAGGTAACATTAGGAAAGACTTATTTCTATTTGAATGGTGTAATAACGCCGCACAAACTTTCTAAATTATTATATTTTTCTTATCACATAACTTTCTCACATTTTGTATGTTTGAACTTTTCAATTACGACCGTAAAATACTCCGCTAATCAAAAGCGGAACGGAATTTGTAGTACAGATTTCATGCGGATCTAGGAATGATGGTTAATTAAAATTTATATGAATTCACAGTTTATATGAATGGAGAATCTCGTGTGGCATTCAACTTAATGCGCTAAGTTACGTAAACATTTGCAGATATCAATTCTGCACATCCCTACGATCGCCAAGTTATTGTGTGAACGTGTAGTTTCGAACATTGATTTATCAGTGAACATGGTATAGTTACGAGATGCGGCAAGATATGAGCGTAGCGAGTGGAAGGACAAGTATGCTGACAGTCAGTTTAATAAAGTACTTGTATGATGGGACTGGATATCAATTTGTATTTTTTTCTCTAACAATTAAGCACAGATGAATGTAAATTAAGATAAAACCAACAGTGTTTCTATAATTTAAGAAACAAATTTAACAATATTTAAAAAATATATATATGTATAAATTTATATCTTTGAAAAATAAGACACCCTTTACATATATTATACATTAATATAGAAATCATTTTCACAAAGACCTTATAGGACCAGTTCCGCTTAAAAGCACGCAGAAAATTTTGTGTAATATGTATCATCAATTTCCTATAATATTGAGTGATCAGCTTAAAAGTAATTATTATATTAAATTTTTTATCCACGGGGCCTCGTTTTTATCTGATTACTCTGTAATATGTTCTGTACAGTACTTTAATTTTTTTTTTTTTTTTTTTTTTTTTTTTTTTTACATAACACCCAATCAAATAAACATGATTGTACCGACTTGGATCTACATAAATCTTCAAAGATCTCAAAAGGTTAAAAAAGAACAATTATTCTATTTATATATAGATTTCATAACTTGCTCAATCTCCATTCTTCAATCTTGTTACAACCCTTCTTTAAACTTGTCTAGTCGATTATGAGTGTTTTATTTTGTAATAAAAGATGGAGCTAAATATTTTTAAATAATAATAGCAACTAATTCGAATATTATTGAATCCTTTATAAACAATCTTAGTTAACTTTGACGTTTTAAAAATAATAATTTTAAAATCTTAGAGCAACATGTAAATATTTATTTTAAAGTCAAATTATATGATTTTTTTTCGTTGAAAAAATTTAATAAACATAAAAACAGTACAGTTTGCAATTACAATTTATTATAAAATATACTGTAAATGAGTTTTATTTAGCTATAATTTTCGTAAATTCTTTTGCTTTGTTGTTCAGTTTTGATAACACGTCATTTCTATATATTCATTTGCCTTGCTTTGTAGAAAATTAAATGAGCATTTAAACAGTACAGTCTGCAAATACAATTTATTACGGAATATAATAGCATTTAATTTCGTTGTAAATTCGGAAAAAAAATTCTTTGTTGTTCAGTTTTGTTAAAACGTCGTTTTTAGACATTCTTTTGCCTTGCTTTGTAGAAAATTAAACAAACTTTAAGCAGTACAGTTTGTAAATACAATTTATTACGGAGTATAATAGCATTTAATTTTACTGCAATTATTTTCATTTGTTTTCAGTTTTGCTAAAATGTCATTTTTATGTATTCTTTTGCTTTGCTTTGCAAAACATTTAACGTAAAATCAATACATATTTCAAACGCAATTTATTATCGAATATAAAATAATTTAATTTTGCTCTAATTTTTAAAAAATCTTTTTTTTTTTCAGTATTGATACAACGTCAATTTTATAAACTCTTTTACCTTTATTTTGCAGAAAATTAAATAAATATAAACTCAGCACAGTTTTCACATACAATAGATTATATAAGAATTTAATTTCGCTGTAATTTTTGTAAAATTATTCTTCTATTTTTTTCAGTTTTGCTAAAACTTCAATTTTACACAGTTTTTTTAGTGTGAGTTTAAATAATAGTTTTTATTCAATATCGTAGTTTATTGATAGATTTTATGAAATAATTCAATCGAAATTTTAAAGGGCGTAACGTTTTTTTCTGAATAATTTATTTGTACTGCATATTGTGTTTTTTAGATTTATATTAGAATTGTCGAATTAACAAATATTGAACTTGAATTTAATTACAATAAAGGATCTCCACACTGCGATGAAATTTGCATATTATTTTAAAACTAAATAAAAATTATAAATAGTTCTAATCATAGGCTATTGTATAACCATCATTTTATTTAACATTTTGTTGTCATTTAAGTAAAAGTGGAAGAAGATTAAAACATTTTTTATTTTAATGTGTAGACAATTTTTTACATCATTCGATGTTAAATTTTATATACAGTCTGTTTCAAAAAATATCTGACTTTGGGAAGTATCTAAATAAAGAATAAAGTTCCTACAAACATATGTCTGAAAACGCCTCGTGAGACGTCTAATTTTGTGTTTAAAAAAATAATAACTATAAAAATTTGTCGAAATTTGGTATACTCATTTTAAAATTTATGTTTTATTAGTATACCAAGAATCAAAACTTTATCTTAAAAATTGTTTAGTTGCTTTTGACATTTTTAATATTAAATATCTCTAAAAAATTAACTTTACAAGAAATGTAAATGATTAAGTTTTGAAACTTTATAAGTTTGATTTTCGCTATGCTGGTAAAACGTAGCATAAAATATGTGTACAACAAATCTCGACTAGAAATCTTAATAATTTTATAAAACTATCATTATTTTAATAAATCTGGCAATGTTTTTGAAAAAAAAATCTTTATTTTGATGCCACAAATCACTTCCCAAAGTTGGACACATATTATTGAAACACTGTATAATTAGAAACATTTAATTGGAAATATACTCTGTCCAAATTCACTTATTTAAATTAAACACAGGTATTCATAAAAAATTCCTATTTTAGTTCTGTTTAATTCCTTCTAGTGATTGTAACAGAGGGTTATTTAATTTATTAATTGTTGAGAAACAAAATGAAAAATAAACTTTATGTTTTTTATAATATAACTAAAAAAAATTAAAACTCTAGTAGTCCTATTGTTAACGGGTTTTTATTGCTAGAAGATTTAAAATACTATTTATATTTACAAGTAAATAATTTATTTTCTACTAAATTTGAAGCAGTTAATTTAAAAGTTTAATATTTACTGATGAAAATATTTTTAAAGATTATAACACATAAATTAAATAATTACTTTGAGCGTCATTTTCAACGTTAAACGTGAAAATTGTTCAAAACGTAATTTATAGAAACCTAGAATAAATGAACCTGGAGTTAAACTTGCATATTTTATAAACACATGTTGAAATATATTTATTATTGAAACAATAAATAAAAGTAAATTTAAATTTATTAAAATTATTTTAGTTAAATTTGAATTCTTTATAAATATCAAAAAGGATGCGTATTGAACAAATAAGACAAAAGATAAGAAAATGAAACAAGAATTTATTTTATTTTTCGGTTTATTCAAATTTGTAAAGTTAGATATTTTATTGATCAAAATTTTTTTATTTTATCTTTAGTTGGAAACGGATGCAAAGGTTTGTTTTTAAATTAAAAATAATAATTAGTGATTAATATTTAATTTGAATGAAAAAGTATTTCTTACAAATTTATTTTATTTGCAAATAAAATTTTATTTTCGGTATATTAACTTATATTTAATTAGACTACAAATAATCGAAATTACTGATTTTTTTTTTAATTATAAATACTGAATAAAATTTTTAAATTAGAAAGATTTATCTCTACAATGTTGTGGAAATATTTATAAGAAGAACGAAATTTTCTTCCGCAGTTTATAATCTTTTTTTGAATTTCTTTTAACATTAAATAATTTCACTCTTTTAAATAAATACTATGTCAGTAATTTTCTTTACAAAAAAAAAAGTTAAACTTCTTAAACACACAACATAGAGACGATAATTGTTTTACAAAATTAAAACAAATATTAAAGTTTTATTTCATCCTTACCTGCAGCGTAGATAAAAGAAGAAAGCCCCAAAAGTAACAGAACGCTCTTGGCTAAGTTTGTATGGAACATGATCAAGAGAATGAGGATCACTCTACCGAAAGAAAAAAAAATAAATTACCGAAATAAAAATATTATTCGATTAAGGGTTTTAGTTCGTAAATAGTATGAGTGGTTTTAAACGTGTAGCATTCCTTGTGAACGCCGGCAAGTCAAAGTCTATTTTGAAGTACGGTTGAACGTCGCGTTGTACTTTGTACCACCCGCGTTCCTCCCACTCCTTACCCTTGAACATGCGCGCTTTACCCTCCACCATCAGGGAGTAATGTTAACCCATTCATGGTACACACGTGGGATGGGAGGGAGAAACCATCAACACATAATAAATTGGCAGGCTTTCTATGGAGCTTCATATCAGTGTGGGACCGTCTTTACTGAGAAATTTCGTCTGACACCTTTAGTTGACATCATGAAATAAATGACGTTGTGGGAAGATATGATCTGATTACGAAATCTTTCCCAATTAGAGGACAAAAATCCGTTTAAATTTGTTGAAATATTAAATGGAAGAGAAAATTTATTTTTATTTTTATTTTTGAAACGACTCTTTTAAGAGCGTGAACGTGGGTGTATTTTTTTAAATTTTACGTAGTGTAGAAACGTGTTGGGGAAACATCGATTTTTCATAGAAACAAGTTTGAGTGAAACCAAAAAAGTTATTTTCGAATGTTGTGGTTTTTTTCGTTTTGTTTAAACACAACTATTAAACTCTCTATCATTATCGCCTTAAAAGGAAGATAAAAGAGAATAAAGTAAAGAAAACTCTAGACTTCGAATACTGTAAAAGCATCTGGGTCGGAAAAGAACAAGAGTTTGTCAAGAGAAATTTAATAGGAAAGATAAAAGAGAGGTTTCTAACCTAAGAGAAGTGTAAATCTAGCTGAGATACTTCGAAGTTATTACAGCTGACTACAAATGAGTGCATTTCTGGCTGTACTTCATACCTACAAAACGTAGGAGCACTTTTATATTTTATATGGTATATGGGCATATTTTGATTATATCTTTTTTATGTTTTAATAATGACGAAAATTGTCCATACTAGAAAATTCGGTTTTTATTAAATTATACTTAAATGTAGTTCATACAAAAAATCCCTAAAAATGGCGGTTCATTTAAAAACAAACAAAATCGTCCAACAAGTCGCTATAATTAATTTTATTTCTTAAAATCATTTTTTAGGTTAAATGTAGAAATAGAAACGAGTGTGGTTTACAAGATCTTACCATTACTACCGAAAAAACTAAACAAATCACATCTGGAATCATTATTTGTTTTGTTTTTGTCCTTGTTGATTAAAGTAAAGAACATAAAATAAATACCCCTAGCTCTCGAATACTCTAATAGCCTCAGGGTCGGAAAAGAACAAGAATGGGTTAAGAGAAACCTGATATGAAAAATGAAATAAAGGCATCTAACCCAAGAATACATGAAAAAAGGGATATATTCAGGAAGGGTTCGTCCCACCCGTACTCGCTATAGTAAGCTCCTGAGGGAGGCACAATTAAAAACTCGATTTCAATCAAATGCTGTACGATTTATACTTAGGACTAGTTTATGACACGAGCGGAATAAGCTTAGGCTAAATATTTATTCAGTGTTTTTGTAAATTTAAAACGACGGAAATAGATAGTTTTCAATTTGAGACTGACAATATCGAACTGACATTTTTTGAAAGATACAAAGCAACTTTTTTGTTTTTTTAATTAATATTTGGTTTTGGATTTTTATGTTTGTACATTATTTTTACACTTTTTTTCGGGTTGGGGAAGCAATTACTGCGTTAAAGAGGTCCTTTCGTTGTCAGGGACAATCTGAGGTACATCTACTCGCCCTGTGAGTTACAGAAGTCACTGACCAAGCAAGGGATCAGCTTCTCTATTACTTCTTGTCTAAGTTACCGCTATCGATAACAATTTGTTTCTTTACTGTTTAGAATTGTCTCAGTCGATGGTCCTTAGACTTCTTAATTTCCTCTTTTCCTTGCACTCTAGTATAGTAGAGATTGTGTTTCTTAGCTTATCTCTGTTACGATTTCCTCAAGGACATCTTGGCCCGGTTTCTCTCGCAAAAGAAGAGCATCCTCCTCCTCACCTCTAGAGTTGATACACGAACCGTTCCTTAGAATTTATGGAAACACCATTTAAAGCATCCATGTCCTGTAGGGGTCTGCGTTCATCTCCCCTTGTCCTCTATGCATCCACCTTTCAAAATTCGTATCAATTTGTGCGTCCATCTTCCGGATTGAATGTTTCCTCACCTATTTTCCTACTGTTGAAAGAGATTCGTTCTCGCTTATATTTTTAATCTATGGTTTTATTCCTTGAAAAACCAAGGAATATAGTATTTATATTGAGTAAATACTAGTACTGTGTCTCCAGTGTTTTCCGACAAATGTTTTCAACTTTCGAGAAAAACTTCATCTGATTTGTAAATTTCTAGGCATATTTTATTTAATGTAACAGCAGATATTCCTTGTTGAAACTCCATATTCTAGGATACATAAAGCAATAAAGCGCCGCAAGGCGAAACAATTGAAGCTCATTTATATTATTAAAACCATTTTGAAACTTTAGATTTGTTGCTTTATTTATCCTTTAGTATATCTAATATTTTTGATCGATTCTTCTACTTTGAGTAAGGACATTGTCGTATTCTAATTATTTAAAAAAAAACCGCTTGCTCAAATCTACTAGATATAACATTAGTTAAATTTCTATTTCTACTCTCTCCCAAGAGAGTTCTCCTCGAATAAAGTAACATAAATGGAGGGTTAATGGGGTTATTATAACATAAAATGGGGTTAATTTGTAAAATGTTTGAATTTAATAATTCGTTGTAATTTTATTTTACTCCCTATTTAGTATATTTATTTGGGGTATAGAACTTCACCAACATTTAGTCGAATCCTTCTTAAGACTGTTGGTGATATCGAATAAATAATTATACTGACCTTTGAAGGTTATAACGTTTTAGTTTTTTTTTTTTATTGTTTTCTTATATTGTTTGTTACAGTATAAGGAAAAATATAGTTCATCACTTGGACCAAAAGAAGCTTTTCGATCCTCGCTAATTTTCCATGAGTTAAACTTGAGATTGTATTGAAAAGCTTTTTGGTCCAAGTGATGAAATATAATTTTACTCATCACATAATTCTCCCTATATGTGTGAAAGTTAAATTATAAATGAAACCACAGAAGTTTAATATTACGTAGATTTCATGTCTGCCAAAACACTGAGCATGTAACCTTTTACTTAAAGAAAAGCATTTAAAACCTTAATTCATAAAAATTGGAGTGAGAAGGAAATCTTTATAAATCGTCCTCCCCTCTACCACCCCTTGTATAGAGCAGTGCCAAACTGCACAATATCTCCAATAGATATCCGTAATATCGTATTATCTCTCGGTTTCTTAATGGAGTCAAAGCTCCTACATGAACTTACGAGATTAGACATTTTATTAAGGTGAATGTTCGCCATTATGGCACAACCATTTAACGAAATACAAGCAAATTCTCTAAATGTAATAAACAAAATTTTGTTTTGGTACATGTAGGAAAGGTTAAATTGTATTTTTATTTGAAAGGTCTTTTATCCAGGAGGGTGAGTTGATTTAAAACAGTTGTTTCACAAGTTTTCTAATCTCGCAATGCTTTCTCGACGTCAACTAGTTCCTAACGTACTTCGTAGATATATATATATATATATATATATATATATATATATATATATATATATATTATAAAGTCCCCACGTAACTTAACCTAGAGGGTCTCAAAGCTATGTGAAGGAGCCTCCACTCGCTACGCTAGTGTCGGTGTTTGACCTTGCTGGATCTCATAACTACACGAATATCACGTTTTGGGGAAATCAGGGTTTTAAATTGACAATAACTTCGCTATTTGTTATTGTAGGTGTGAGATTGATATTATTACAAGCAGAATTGGAAAGTGCAAGATTTTATTTTATTTAATGTGATACAAGTTGAATAACACTAGAGATATGCACAACAAACCGATTAAAACGACAGCCATTTTTCTATTTTCTATTATTTTTTTCTAAATTTCTATATGGTTCTTTTGAGTTCTCTATACCAAATTTAATTGTACATCGTAATTTTTGTGTCTGCTATCGTCTTTACATGGATGACAATGACGACGGACGGACGGGACGTCTAAAATTAACCGCATGGAATGTGAAGATCAGTTAAAAAATGGAGATAGAATACTTTTTTATTATTATTTTTTATTTATTATCTTAATTTTTTTGTTTCTTACTTCTATTTACAGTAACAATATTTACAGAAATATAATGACAATTTATAAAGTTGATACAGTTTATAATTTAAACTTCATTTACAGATAATTTTTGAATTGTAAAAATAAAATTAATGGATATGTCTCAATTTTATTGCATCACAACTAGTACATTTAATTAAAACACTTTTGTAAATTTGTATATACAAGAAATTTATTTAAAAAAATAATTTGGGTATAAATTTTGGCTAATAAATTAAAATCGGGGTGGATTTTAGAACGCTACCTGAACACTGTTGTAGTAAATATAAATATTTAGGAATTTCCTTGAGCAAAAAAAAAAAAAAATCTATTTAATTAAAAACCTATCAATGATACATGAGCTTTCACAATTATCCATCCATACTAAATCAATTTTTGAGACATATCCTACATAAATTGTCTTCGATAAAAATAACAATAATTTTCAGACAAAATATAAAATTTTTATGATTACTAAACCTACCCTATACTGTACTTAGTATACTGGTTAGGTAGAAGATTGTTTCTAGGCCTGTCTTATAGAGTAAATCACCACCATAAAATCAAGCCTTGTCTAGTTTACGATGGCCTATGTCGGGTCAACAAAATTATATTTAGTATTTAATTTTTATTACAGTATTGCGGTCTCATAAGACTAATTTTTTTTTCTTTTTTTAATGATAAGCTTATCACCTGTCGTCCGTGAAGTGCTCTGCAGTCCAAACGAGTGGATCAAAGATAAAATGGGTTTTAGTTTGAAAGCTGACCTGTGAAGCTACTCGCGATATTAAACTACACTACATGAGATGTAGCCTGAGCTACTGAGTCTATTGGATTGGTGAGGGATTCTGTTTTTTGACCGAGCTTATCGATCAGAAAATATATTGTAAAAAAGGAAAAAAATTGTTTGCAAATAATGTAAGACATCTATTAATAAAAGATGTTTCTTTTACGATTTTAAGTGGGTTAATTTTTTTTTTGAATGACTAAAAGTTTGGGTCAATAATTTTTTTTTTCAAAGTATGTTGTTAATAACCTCCTAAGGACCTAAAGGAAACGTATTTGTCGCTTTCCTTCAACATGTTCAGAGTTAAAATGAGAATTGAACTATGGACGCTGTTTTTAATAGGTTAAATATTTCAAAATCAGGCAATTCAAATTTTGAGCAAATTTTTGTTGAATGTGAAAGTTTACGATATAAACCAAGGTTCCAAAAGGTTTTTTTTTGTTTGAAAACGTATAACCTAAAAGTCACCGTTGCTTATGAAATGTAAGAAAGGACCATCAGCGTAGGAAGAGAAAAATAGTTCGTTGAGACTTTATAACTAAGCTGAATCTAATCCAAGCAATACTACATAAAGAAAAGTGTAGATACAGCAAGAGTACTTCGGGTTTGCTACACTCGAACTCACTATAAATAACCCCGGAGATGGAGGGGGGGACAAAAACTTAATTAACACAAGTATGTTTTCTTCTCTGATGTCCTTTAAAATGGTGTTTGGAACTAGGTTCTCGTATATCTTCACATTTCGTTAAAATATGTTCGAAATAGTTTGAGATAATTTTGAGATAAGTCACGTTCTATAATTGGCAGCATGATTGTTTTTAACAGACAATTACTAAAGAGATTTTTTGACGTAGTAAAAAATTAATAAATTTTATTTGTTTGTTATTTTTTGTGTGTAAGCTTGTGAGAGAAAGTTTGTGTAAAATGAGATAAAGGGGAAATGACTTCTATATTAAATGTTGAACTTGACTTATGAGAAAAATTATACAGTATAACAAACACACAGAACACAATTCTCACAAAAAATACGCCTAAGTATCAGACGCGTTTCAACGACAAGGTCGTCCTCTTCAGTGATACACGAGCTACACCAATCAAACTATAACTGAATCTAACGTTGCGCCGAACCCCATATTTATACAAACTGAAGGGGGCGTGGCTTATTATTTTGCACTGCCAAGGCGATAGTATGCGCCACGATTCAATTTAACTTCTTACTTAAGATTTAACATATAGCTAATACAAGATAATCGAACTAACCCTACATTTAACACTATACATTACATTTTACATTAATATAGAATTTTGTATAGGGAAATGACTTGGTTCGCATTAAAACATTTACATCAAACGTGGAAGGTTACTTTAGATTTATAACCTCAAAAAATTAAGACATCATATGTGGAAGATATGGCTCTTAAGTTTTTAACAAAATGTCAAATGAATTTTAAATTGGGTATTTTGTATAAAGGAAGACAGAGAAAATGTATCACGTACTGAGATTTGTTGAATACAAGAATAATTAATTTTCACTTGATATCAAATCTTTTACTATTGACGAGAAGTACTGAGTTTGAAGGTAATTAAGTTTTATATCTATGTGAAAGGCTATAAATGTATACAAAAATTGTAAATATTCACAAAAGAAAGAAAAAAACATTTTAATATCAATTAGCTAACTTTGTCTCAATTGTGAATGACAAGAAGTCTTGTGACAAAAAAGTTTTTCACAAAAATGTCAGATTGAAGTCTCCATAATTTATAGTTATTTGTGCAACTAGTGAGCAAAGTGGCACTTTTTTAGACGAGAGAAAACTGTTGACGCACGAGGCTTGCCGAGTGCGTCAATTTTATCGAGTTTAAAAAAGACACTTTGCTCACGAATTGCACATTATACTTTGTCTACAGTTGTTATTTTGTGACAAATAAAAAAACATACTTCAGCAGTAACACAATTTAATAAAACATTAATTTAATACAATAGTGTTCAACCTCACGTCGAAACTGAGGTTATTTATGAATATTACAAAATAACTTAGGTGTATTGTTGAGGAAACGGGATTTCCAACTTCAAAACTCCGCAAACGAAAAATACTCTCCGTGTACATACACCGTCAATCATCTTTATGAATAATTACTTCCTTTTTCAACTTTAAAACGTTGTTTTGTTGTTTATTTATGTTATTTTACATGTAAGAATTAATCTAACCTACATACGGGATATTTCCTGTATATTATAAATCAATTCAAATAAACTTAACCTAAATTTCGTTTTGTTCAGTTGCCATTCGGAGTGAGCAAAGTAGTGGGCAAAGTGAAACTGTTGAGAAATCAGCTGTTTTGCAAACTAATTTAAATGAACAAAATGCCACTTTGTCAACAACTGTAGACGAAATATATTTTTAACAATGACATTCTTTGTCATAGGACGTCTGTGGTCGGCGTAGTGGGAAGACCGGCGTTAAAAAAAAAAGTTCATCAAATTTGTTATGTAGGATATTTTAAATGCTGATAAATTATTTCAATGTTTGATGGAAAATTGCATAGTGTCTGATTTTGACTTTCCCTCGAAAGCTGCCACTATTAGTTGAATTTCTTTATTAAATATTCACTTAGCGCATGGTATTATAATATTCTCTCAGGGAACCCATAAATCACTTGAGTCACCTTGTTTTTTTCAGTTATGAAGCTTAATAAGTGCAGATCTAAACTGCGGTAATATAAACTATAGCAGTAAATCCACCCCTGCACTGTCACGAGCATTACGGGGTGGTTCTGGAAAAAATGAGAATAATATTTTAAGAATTACCCACACAATTATAGAACATTAACTGAAGTATATGGAATGGTGTGTTCATATACAGTGTGTTTATAAATTCCTTGCCCCCATAAATTGTGATTTTTCATACGGGGTTGGATTATTAATATTTACATTTCATTAAAATTTTATCGAAATCAGTAGAGCCGATTTTGAGAAACTACGCTTTTCATAACGATTTTTGTTTTTTTTACTGATAAATCACCATAACTTCTTTGTCTCGTTTCGTTTCTTATCTTACGTTATTCATTATGAGATACATGAAAACTGTCAACTAGATTTTGTCAATGTTGTTTAAAGGTGAATAACCTTTCGGTCATTATTCGCTTTAAGAATGGAAGAAAAAAACATAAAATAAAGATCTCTACCGTGGAATATTGTCAAGGAAGGAAAGAACCCGGTGTTGATCAAGAAACCTGAATAAAAATGAAAAAAGGGATCTAACTCAAGGCTACATGACGAAAACTGAAGTTTAAAATTTTAATTATTGTGAAGATTAATGATCCAAACCCGTGCAAAAAATGACACCGTACAAAAACAATAGGCGAAAATAAAAATGCGTCATTACAAGATTGATGTGAATTAAAAAGGATTACCTTGAGAACAGGTTTAAGGTTCAAGGGAGGCAAACCTTACAGTACTCAAATTAACAAAGTGTCCCGTAAGTAAACTGTCAAACTTTATGAAATGATTCTGTGGTTCAGGAAAAAAAAAAAAACGCTTACGAAAACGCTTAATTTTGTAGATATCCGCTATATTGTTTTTCTACAAAAAAATATATAACTTTGGACATAGAAAAGATATTGAGGTTCAAATTTGGTAAACCCATTTTGCATGTCACGTTTTATAAGTGTCAAGATAATGAAGGCTTTTTTGTAAATTTTCAAAATGGCGGCCGTTTAAAATATTGAATAACTGGAAAACTTTACAAAAAATTCACAAGAGACAAATAATATAAATTACAAAATAAATCATTGTAAATTGTATTTATTGAACAAATTGCAAACGTAGAATAATTTTTGAGGTGTCATTAATTTGTTTAATTTGCAATTAAACGTATTTTATTCTTGTATATATTTCCAGATATTTAGCTTTAAAAAAATTAAATTGACGCCATTTTGAAATAATTAAGGACCACATTTGAATTTTTTTATCAGTTCAGAGCAATAGATTTTAAAAGTTTCATTGAAAGTATTAGTTAATTCAAAAATATTTTGGTTTAGAGTGTTGTAGATAACTACAAAGAAATTATTAGTTTCGTGTTTTTTGACAATAACTCTGTTATCCATTGACTTACAGAATAAATACAAAAATTGTTTCGTTTGTCATTAAAAAATAATACTTTTTTGTCTCTTGTGAATTATTTGTAAAGTTAATGCTTTTCGAGATATTCAATATTAAATATTTTAATCGACCGCCATTTTTAAAATATGCAAATAATAAGTCTTTATTTTGGTACAATTATAAAAAGTAAAGTACAAAATGGTTATAGTAAATCCGAACTCAATATCTTTTCTATTTTCAAAGGTAAAATTTGTTTTTAACTAACCATACCCACAGAATCATTTCCTAAAGTTTGTCAGCTCACTTACAGGACACTCTGTATATATTTTAAAGACAGCATCCATTTTAATTTCCACAATTTAATGGACAACTACCGAACGAACATTTTGGGTGACAATTAGTTTTTCTTTGATATATCGTTACGTGAATGAGAAAGTGTGTGCATAACTTTCCACCCTTTATGTCTCTTAATTTTGTCAACGTTCCATCACGTGTAATACAATGTACAAGACCTTTCAGTCTACCTATTAGGAGACTTTCCAGTGTCCTACGTCATCGTAACGACGTTGCCTCCTGTATCACGTTGAAGTATCAGTAACATCATACTCTAGTCAGCTGTTACGCCATGACGTCATAACCAAAGATTCAACGACACGATAGGATAATTAAATCAGCTAAGTACCTAGTGGTTATTATTTGTAGAATAGAGTTAATTTTTAGATGATTAAGAAAAAATGAACAGATTTTGCGATTATTTCTTTAAATTCTATCACCTTTTAGTTTCATCAAATTTGAATTTACAATTAATCTCTTCAAATTACATAGAATTTATTTATCTTTCTGTAGGGTAACTTTCATGTTGATTTTTTTGTGTAGGGAACTTGATTTTGGTGATTTTATACTTAATAATTTTCATCAATAATTCATTTGACTTTAGATATTTTATGCTGTAATATTGTTTAAATATAAAATCCAAATTAACTAAGAGAGGTTAGGTTATGTTAAGTTAAATTAGGTTAGGTTAGGTAAGGTTAGGTTAGGTTAGGTTAAGAATGGTTAGGGCATACAATTATTGTAGATTGAGTATAAATAATAATAGATTTTTGTGTTTGGCATAACTAGGTTAGGTTAAATTAGGAGTAACTAGGTTAGGGCAGTTAAATTAGAAATAGTTAGGTTAGTCTGGGATACGTTAAGTTAGGAATGGTTAGGTTGGGTTAGATTAGATTAGGTTAGGATAAGTTAAGAATGGTTAAGACCATGAAACTGTACGTTGAGTATAAATAATAATAATTTTTTGGGATAACTGCTTTACGTTAGTTTAGGTTAAGTTAGGAGTGACTAGGTTAGGGGAGTTAAGTTAGAAATAGTTAGATTAATCTGGGGTAAGTTAAGTTAGGCATAGTTAGGGCCATAAAATTGTATATTGAGATTAAATAATAATAGTTTTTGATTGTTTTTTTGGCATAACTGGTTTACGTTAGGTTATGTTAAGTTAGGAGTTACTAGGTTAAGGTAGTCGAGTTAGAAATAGTTAGGATACGTTATGTTAGTAATGGTTAAATTAGGTTAGGTTAGGTCAAAAAAATCAAAATCAAAAAGTTTAACCTTTAACTTCACCATAAAGTAAGTGTCTACTGCATCACCAGTAACGTTTGTAATTACCCTCCTGTATAATTGTAACATTTACCGCTAAATTTAAATTTAAACTCAGTTTGACGAGGTTTTCAACCCTGTTGAACTGTAATCCGTGAAACTTCAAATAAAGCATTGCTGAACTGTTAACCATTCTATCAGTCCTGCATAATTCTAAATTATCATAGAATTACTGCACAAGTTGAATGGACGGCAGATAATGAAGCACCAGTTTGTAATGTTGTATAGTTACAAAGTTAAACCTTTTGGTTTTACAGCTGTATGTAGATTGTATATTGCTAATTACAATGTTGGGTTGGGATTTATTTTCATATAAATTCAAAACAAATGTGAAGATCGATTTTTGTAAACTGGGCGAGTAACAAATAAAATAAAATACAAAATGGTCGTAAGGCCAAACGTTATTTTTCTTTAAAATTCTTGTGTTTAAAAAATGTAGAAGGTGAGCGCAGGAATTTTTAGCCACCTTGTGTACATTTAATTTAGGTTTTTCAAGTGCCCTAGATATTCATTATGAAGTTCTGCAATGAGATTAAAGTGTATTATTTATAGTTCGTTATCAAGAGAAATTAACTTATTTTTTGCTTCCCAATATCAAAGTATGTTTACCCCATTGAAAAGTAAAAAAATTAATTATTGATTGCTATCACCTGTGTGTTATTACCCAGCCGACAAACAGACCTTATCTAATCTGAAACTTATACATATATTTGTCACTTTTTTAATTTAGTCCAAAGTAAAGCCGATCCCACGCTATTGCCTATATTCGTACCGAATGTTTGCCGAATCTATGTTCGTCGTCATTTGTGAAATTGAACTAATAAAAATATTCGCCTCGTGAAGCCGTACACTTATGAAATTTACGCATTAAAGCCATCTGAATCGAAAAAAGTCGTTTTTGTAATGTCCGTAGTATGAGCAGTGCTTCTACAGCCCAAACGTGTCGACAGATTATAATGAAATTTAGTTTATGAACATATTTTGGCCATACCTCAGAAGTTTGTTTCATTTTTTAAATAACTCACAATTTGATGGTAGTTGACATCTGATTAAAATACACAATTGAAAAATTGCTTTATAAAATGGCGGTTCCCATTAGAAAATTAGGATCTTGCCACCATATTGGAAAAATGGAGGATAACATGAAAAATTTGTTAATACCTCTAGTTTTAACTCAAAAACTCAAGGGGGGTTAATTTTGAAAGTTTTTTTTTTATAACTTATGTACTTATCGAATAAAACAGCGGTCACATCTGTTTCAATCAAACCTGTATATTTAAGTAATTTCTCAAAATCTACTCTACCGATTTCACTCAAATTTTAGTGAAAGTGAAAATATTGTCCCAAACCCGTGTACAAAATCGCAAGGATGCAAATACTCTACAGGGATAATTGGCAAAATTAACCTTGACTGTTGTCTTTAAAACTTGATTTTAATAATACGATTTAAGCATAGGAAGGGTTTTATGTTGTAAAGGAAACATGTTGAAGAGTTTGACAACTATTTGATATCGAGTAGTTTAGGTTTGTTTTTATTTGTTTTTAACAGACGAGTGAGTGAGAAGGTTTCTGCAATGTTGGCACCATTTCTTTACTTTATAATAAGTTAGATACAATGTGTCAGAAGTTAAGTCAAGTCAATATCGCTTTAAGAAAGCAATAAATTACGCCAACAAGGTAATTCTAATAGCAGGGAGTATATATCATAGCGTGATACACAATTAGTACTCTATTTCTATGGCATGGGTTACTCTAGATATGGCGTCTTCATTACAGAGGAGTAACTTTTACATTTAGGATTGTTTCCAAGTATTGTGAGCTTTGAAAAAGAAAATCATAAACATAGATTAGCTCCGACTCAATGTCTTCCCTGCAGTTGGAGTGTTCAGAACTTTTCTACATTGCTTCGACTCCACTAACATTACTCGTGTTTATTGTAAAGAACGTACTACAAACTTTAACATGTTGTAGGATACCATCAAGGTACTCACCCAGTTCTGTCAAAGAACCCCTTTCGTAACTTTGCTCGTCTCTACTCTAGTGACACCGACCAACCCTCAGTAGCTTGTGAGTACGAGTGGAAATATCGAGGACTCACATCTTTTTCATGTAGTCTTTGGTATAAATCCCTTTCTTTCATGTTGACTATCAATCTCACTTAACCAACTCTTGTTCTCTTCCGAATCTCAGGCTATTAGAGTATTCTGTTCTTTCAATTTTTTTTATATGGAGATGATGACTGGGCGGTTTTTCGTCTTTAAATATCAAGCAAAATATGAGGGATATCCGACGAAATTGCTAACCATCTAAGCGTTTACGTACATCTTCTGAATCAAAAAGTTGCCAAATTATTTTAATGGTGGGATCGGTGAACGATAAATAGTTTGAATTGTCGTCGATTGAGGGAGTTGTTCATATATTTGAAGTTTTGGAATTTAAAGCATATTATAATAATTATCAATCTTGTTTGAAAGAGAATTTGGACGCCCCTGTTCCGTTGAAAATCATTCCAATAGATGAATTACTGCATCTGTTGGTGAAGTCAATAGCACCGCCTGAATATAATCACATAATGCCGTCTCCGTCACACCTGTTGGCTTCTAATGAGTATTAGGTAAACGGAAAACATTCTTTGGCATGATGATATGAAATGTTCAGAATCTTATTATCTTAAACATTTCTGTAGAAGGTTTTCAAACTGTCTGAATTATAGAGGGTAAATTCTAGACCATAACTAATATTCAAACTTCAAATTTTTACATGTTTATTGAAGTAGAATTAGCTTTTACTTTTTTCACTTTTGAATTTTTAACCGACATATTGAAAATGTTCAACATTTAAAAGAAGTAATGACACGCACAATTTTATGAAGTTGAGAAAACCTATGTAACAACTGTCTTAAACTCTGGTTAAGACTCCTTGATCTACCAAAACAATTTAACATTTCCTACAAGCCCCAAGAAATCAACTTTTTTGGTTATTACATTTAGAGGTTCTACTTGTCTTATACTGTTTGTTGGGGCTGGGTAAGTACTATGATGAGCACATTAACTTGTTTGCATAAGTCCTAGAGACATAATGTTTCATCCAAAAGTTGTAGAGCGTAAAACTTCTTTCAGAAATCATCTGTTCCAAAATTTCCATTTTTCTATAGATGAAATAAAGTTGTGTGGAGGTAAAATTCGTTTTTCGGAACGTTATCGCAATATTGTGGGAAGATGTCATTGTAAATCTGACTCTATCTGTTGATAATATTTGTACTGTACAGTGATCCAAAGAAAGTAAAAATTCGGAAACCCTCCATTATACATTAAAATTTAAAATTAATCATACAACTTTATTCATTTTACTTTTATTTTATTTTTGTTTTTAATTACTATAAAAAATATTCCTTATGATATTTTTCCACACTCTAACAAAGTTTTCAAATTAGTTTCTTTTATTTATATGTTCAAACTGCACGCGTTCAGAATATAAGAAATAACGGCCATTAAATTATACAAAAAATATTTGAAATACTCTTTAATTGTAATATTTTAAATAAATAAAAATAATAGTCTAGTAAAATGTTATGTTATGAATAAAAACAAAACCAAAATGCAACTTTTAATGTTCAATTTATTTTCTACGTGAAAAGTTGTCACAAGGACATTCTGCGTTACTTTAAAATTCTATCATGGAAATTGTGAAGGTAAGATTTTAACAAAAATGATAAATTTTCACTCCTAAGCAGTTTTAGCACAGGTTTAATTTTGGTAGAAATATTTTTATTCTCCGAAGAAAAAAACTTTATTTCTTTAAAATGTTTTACTCTACACTTGTTTAGAAACATTTATGATTTCTTCTTAAGTTGATCGAGCTAAATTTTTTTTCTGAATGCGCAAAACACGTACGTGAAAAAAAACATAATAAAATATGATTCTGTCAGTTACTCCACATTCGAATGATAAATCGTTTTAGAACTGTAATTACTAATTAAAGGTTATTACAAAATACGTAATAAATCCACCAATCTGTCTGTCAGTCTGGAAAAGAAATTAACAATTAATTTCGTCGCGGCGATGGTTTAATACCGTTTGACAGCGCGTATTAATACTATGGGACAAGAAAGACGGACAGATGTCCAATATTGTGTGAATTGTTGTCTACAATGGAAATGTGTAATTAATTTTTACGATATATTATACTTTAGTGAAATAATTAATATGCAAAATTTAAAAAAAAAAAAACATTGGTTGTGTAGCTGAACGCTTGTCCTTCATTCCATAGGACAACTTTCAGAGTGTATTGTAATGCAGGGGTCTCTTGCTCAATAACTGCATAAACTTTGCGTTATATTCATCCACAACACCAGAAATTATATTCCACGCTGCTTCCCCAAAAAACTTTTCTATTCTATTGGAAAAGATAAAAAACAAATGTTTTTATTTTTTTCATTTAATTTTGTTAAGTAATTTTTATAGGAGTTATGAAAGGTCCTTCAATTTGTAAAACATTTATAAAGTGAAATAGAGTCTTAGCTTGTGTTATAACCACGTCCTGTCAATATTTCAATGGCTGCAGTCAAGGTTCGTTTTTGATTTTTTTGTAAGTCATTCTTGAACCGTTGTTATGTTTCAATTGTGTTCAAGAACACTGTTCTAATACAGTAATGATTTAATTTCACGAAAATTTGAACAAAATGAGTAGAGGAGACCTTGAGAAATTAAATCTTCATAACTTGTGATTTGTTTTTTTTTTGTTTTTTTACAAAAATTTCTGAACCCGTATTTTAGTGAAGATAGCAACCAACACCATTTCAGTCATTAAAGTACGTTCCAAATTTGAGTAGTATAATTTTTAATTTTTTCCCTTTAGGACACCTATCCCTAAACTTTAATTTATCGAAAATGGGGGAGGGGAACCTCTCTATAAATGAACACAAAATATCCGTATACACTATATCACAATACAAATTTGAAGCAAAATCAGTAGTAATATTTATATTTGACGGTTTTCAAGAAGTTAAAAAATCAGCTGTATAAACATAATATATAAAGCATAAACAAATATTGAGCTTGAATTGTGAGATAATATTAGATAGAATAAAACTCGAACAGATAATCTCGAAATATGTAAATTTAAACGACATAGCATTGTCAGCCAAGAATAATCGTTGCAAAATTTTGAGAAATCCAAAATATAAATACAACATCAAGATAAATGAGGAATTTATTTTATAAATTGTGAAATATTTCCGAAGAAATATATAGGCCAAACAAAACGAAATGTTAGGATAAAAGCAACAGAACACTTTGCCCACTTCAAATATAAATAGGGCTGATAAATCAGCCATGGCTAAACATTGTTTAGAGGAAAAACTATTTAAAAATAGAAAACTTTGTGTTGTTGAAAAATGTTACAAATTAAACGCAATAAATGCGTGGGAAAATTTTTATATTAACAAATACCGTAATATAACTGTTACTAATGAATTCGGCCCGATACAAAGTTCTGTATTAAATGTAAAATATAAAATGTAATGTTAGATTAGTTCAGAATATTGTATTAGTTAGATTTTAGCTTTAAGTTATTTAGAATGAAGCCAGGCACTTGTTAACGCCTTCATATTAGAAAGTAGGTTTAAGCCACCCCCCTTTAGTTTGTATAAATACTGGGGTTGGCGCAGTGCTAGGTTAGTTATAGTTTAGTTATTGTAGCTCATGTATCACTGAGGATGGCTACTTTGTCGTTGATACGCGTTTGATTAAGTAAACGTATTTTGTGAGATCTTGTGTTCGAGTTTTATTCTATCTATAAATAAAGCAGGGCAGTCAACTGATATAACATCTTTCTATATCAATATAATTTCAAAATTTAAGGGTCGTTTACAAGTAGATCGAACAGTTTATATTTGACAGCCTGGATGACTGCTCCAAGGTGAAGGTCAACAAACACTATAAACCAAAATTGCAATCTTATTCGTATCAGCTGAGTGGCGTGTTTTATCCTGTGACGTCATCACATATTAAATTATCAAAATATGTAGGATTTATTTTTTCATCCAAACCATTTGTTCTTGACAATGGATGTATTTGTGACAATACCCAGTAGCGTTGCTAAATACAAAGAGTGTGTACCCCCTCCCCCCAGCCTCAGATATCAATATCGTCTTTTGACAGACATGTTCCATTCACATTTGAGAAATTACAACGCAAACTAAAGCCACGGGGACTAAAACATACATCTACATTATTCTTAATTTTGTTTGAAAGAAACGAAATTGTTTCATGCATTTCATATTACACCGATTAATAATCAAATCAAAGCTTATCACAAGACTACTTCATTTCCTGTAAGCACAACTTGCGAACAATCAATTAGTACAAATGTTCAGAATGATCTGAGGATATTGTTAAACAAAACTGGTTAATACGTTTCAAAATGGCGGGTATTTTTAATTCGTTTACGGTGGACAACTTTAATTCCACGCAAAAGTTACTCAATATCCTATTATTTAAAAATAACCTAAAAATCCAGACGAAAAATCTTTTGTTAGGCGATCATTTCGTAACCCTCAGTCTTGAGTGAGATCTTCAATTTGTTAAACTGTTGACTTGTAATCTGAGCTCAATAGTCACGTGATTATGTGGTATTTTATCTCTTCGAGAAGAAACTCAATTTAAATTATTTTCACATGAGAAGACGGTTACAAACAGGCATTCTGAGTGACTACAAGCTTTACTGTGCAGAGGTACTGAAAGTTTTATTATTCTGGCAGATTAAAGGGTGTATGTCTAAATACAAATTATCTTTCAAAAATATGAAATTCATTGTTTAAGATTTTTTTTTTAAATTTTGAAACTGTATTTAGCGATTTTTAGGTTTTAACCGATTAATATTTTATGAATTCTCTTATTTACAACGGTATATAACACTTAACAATAGAATCTCGTTTGCAGTGCGGTTGGAATGTAGGAGTTTCAATCGTAATGCAAACAGCTGATTTAAACTAGGCCTACTTTCATAAACGAATATTACTTGGGGTTAGTGCACTGTCAATCTGTAGAAGGGAAGCAGTTTGAACATTTATTGTAAAATGATATACTTTCAAAATGTATTGTAATAGTAATCTATGATTGAAAATATTTATTTCAATTTTAAAATTGAATATTGTAATATTTAAAATGAATAATAACAGTTTACATTTAATTTGTGGTTGTGTTGTTAAGTATTAGTTATTGTTTGTTTATTATTACTTTATTGGAACTGTTTAAAGTTCGTTATTGGATGTATTCTCAAGGAAAAATATAATAGAAAAGTTTCGACCGTGCATTTTACCCCGTTTTATTACTAACGCGGTTTTTCCGTCTCTACAACTACTTTGAATGCTTATAATTCAAAAACTAAGCTATTTAACAAAAATTCTGCTTTCACCATCGTTTGTCTTGTCCAATTTTACATGAAAAACATTTATGTCCATTTTCGTATTTAAGAAAATAAAGTTTGATTCATAATGGCGGATCTAAGATAACTTTAATGTAATAGCAGATATTTCTTGTTGAAACTCCATATTCAAGAATAAAATAAAGCAAATGCTTAAAGTTTCAAAATATTTTAATAATATATAAAATATATTATTAAAATATTTTGAAACTTTAAGCTTTTGCTTTATTTTATCCTTGTATATATATATATATATATATTCTGGATCCAAGTAGCCTAGAGAAATGAATTTTTTAACATGGTTTGGGGTAGGTCAGTAGACGCGTACTAAGAAAGGGTTTAGAAAATGTTCCAATCCACGGATGTTTATTACCCCTAAAGCATATCTCTTGATCCAAGAAGCCTAGAGCTGTGCATTTTTTAACATGGTTTGAGGTAGATCTGTAGACGCGTACTAAGAAAGGGTTTAGAAACTGTTCCAATCCACGGATATGTTTTACCCCTAAAGCATATCTCTGGATCCAAGAAGCCTAGAGCTATGGATTTTTTAACATGGTTTGAGGTAGATCTGTAGACGCGTACTAAGAAAGGGTTTAGAAACTGTTCCAATCCACGGATATGTTTTACCCCTAAAGCATATCTCTGGATCCAAGAAGCCTAGAGCTATGGATTTTTTAACATGGTTTGAGGTAGATCTGTAGACGCGTACTAAGAAAGGGTTTAGAAAATGTTCCACTCTAATACTTTTTAGACCTAAAACAACCATCATATCTTTGTTATTTATTGGTCGATTTTGATCAAAATTGATGTGTTGCTACATTTTTGGCATAGTGATGCTACATGTTGGCATAATTTATTTCCATAGCACCACCATTAGGGTTGTGCTAAAAAATTGTTTCTTTATGAAACTATTAGCAGAGTACCCGTCCTTCGTACAGGGTTGACGTATATTTTGTATTGAGTGTTAAGGGAGTTTTCAAGGCCAGGGAGTGGCCTCATAGAATTTCTAAATAAAAACAGGCCTATGTGTTAACCAGGGACCCTAAGAATGTCCATGTACAATTTCAACTCGATGGGTCCAGTAGTTTTTACGTGATTGAGTAACACACACACACACACAGAGAGAGAGAGAGAGCGAGAGAAAAGAGAGAGAGAGAGAGAGAGAGAGAGAGAGAGAGAGAGAGAGAGAGAGAGAGAGAGAGAGAGAGAGAGAGAGAGAGAGAGGGGGGAGAAGGGGGGGGGGAGGGAGGGAGGGAGGGAGGGAGGGAGGGAGGAGAGAGAGAGAGAGAGAGAGAGAGAGAGAGAGAGAGAGAGAGAGAGAGAGAGAGAGAGAGAGAGAGAGGGAGGGAGGGAGAGAGACAAAACCATTATTGATTAACACACACACACACACACACACACACACACACAGACAGAACCATTAGATTTTTATATAATAGTATAGATCTCAACTATCCCCAAGTGAGAATGGAACCATCAGCTAGTGCATTATAAAGCAGTTTCCTTACTTACAAAATCAACCTGTATATTCCACAGTTTTAAATTAAAAAGATCGAAATATTAAAACTATCTCCTTCATTGTGAAAGTAAGTGATGTTTCATTATTCAGAGTGCATTCAGTGTGGAACAGTTGACAGAACTCCAGGAAGTTCTCTTAATGTAGACGTAATTGTTTTCCTCTTTCATAAAACACATCCCAGACAGGTTTCCTTTAAATACAGCGATATGTATAGGAAATTAATAGATTAAGCTTTATCTGTTTAATAAGGAAACATTTTGTAATAGAAGAATCCTTGAAGTCACTGCGAAAGGAAATGAATTGATTATTTTGTCTTACATGTAATGCACGCTTCTGTTGAATAATTAGATGCTAAATATAACCTGTAAGATTGGCGTTGAATTAGCTAATTATTTGTTCTGTGAGTAGCAGACCTTGCTTTTTGGAACCTCGCTTAGGTTAGGTTAGGTTTTAACTAGAAATTAGCTGTCATTGTTGCACCTACAGTTTTTTCCATTACTTTCGCCCGCTCACTGAACAATAAACGGACTAACTTAACCTCGAATTCTGTAACATATCAACCTATATTTTGTACAATATCTAAAAATATTAGAAAATGTAATGTATACTGCAGATGTGGGTGTAAAGTGTCTTCTTTATCGCCTTCAAGAATTTGCCCCAATCATCTACGTATCGTGCTGTAAATTTTTCTCTTCGTGCGATAAAAACCTCTTTTACGCAGTTAATACCAACATATAACTTATCTAACTATGAGCAGGAAGTGTTAATTACATAATTACTTAAGCGTACAGAAAAGTTGAAGATTTTTTTTTTAAAAAAGATTGAAACTGTTTTTTTTTTTTTTGTTTTTTTTTTTGAGGAAAGTTATTACTCTGTTGTTCCTTCGAGATTGATTGTATACTATCTCAGTACGATGTATTTTATTTCATGTTTCTTATTATTTGCTGCTTATTTATGTGTTCGTTAATGTTGTCTTTTATTGTTATTTGCCTATGGTTTTATCTAAACTGTTGACAATTGAGACACCTTTATAATAAACCCTGTTTGATATTAATTAACTTTTATAGATCATCAAGTTTCGATGTTTTATACGATAAAGTTCCTTAAAAAAGAGCACAACACTAGGTCCCCAAAATAAAGGGGAGGGTTATTTTTCCGTAGAGGCTGAAACTGTCAAAACACGTAATAGAGCTTGGCTGAGTTCTTTTTCTCGGCTATGCACATACAAATGTCTGTCCGAACACTTTAGCGGAATTCCAACACAATACTTTAAGCACTACCCCTTCAATTCGACCATAGCGGCACGCACTGCATTGCCGCGTCAGGAGGGTTTCGTTTCGGTAATTGAAGGCAACTGTGTTATTTTCAGAATTGATCACGCTCTGTTGCCAAATGTTGCAACATAACTTTCTCTATACTACGTATGTATGTGAAAGCAAATACAGTGAAAAACTATGTTGCCAGATAACCTTCTTTACTAGAAAAATGTAAATTTTCTAATAGATTAATTTTTGACGAAGTTTTACGCTTTTTAGATGAAATCTCTAAAACTTAAGTAACAAGTTAATGTGGGCCATCGTGGTACTCACCCAGCCTCATCATACAGTTCACCACAAGTAGAATCTCTAAATGTAATGTCCAAAAAAAGTTGGTTTCTTGGGGCTTGTAGGAAATGTTAAATTGTTTCGGTAGATCAATTGCCTTAACCAAAGTTTAAGACAGTTGTTACACAGGTTTTCTGAACCTCGTAATTGTGCGTATCGTTACTTTCTTATGTGTTGCCGCATAACCTCCCTTCTTAAAACGTGCAAAAGGTAAAAGCTACTTCTACTTCAATAAACATGTCAAAATTTGAACTTTAATGTAATAGCAGATATTTCTTGTTGAAACTCCATATTCAAGGATAAAATAAAGCAAAAGCTTAAAGTTTCAAATATTTTAATAATATAAATGAGCTACAATTGTTTCGCCTTATATTTATATTTATATTATTAAAATATTCGAAACTTTGAGCTTTTGCTTTATTTTATCCTTCAAAATTTGAAGTTTGAATATTAGTTGTGGTCCAGAATTAACCATCTATAATTTAGACGTGTAGTTTTTTGAAAAACGTATACCGAAATGTTTTGTATAATAGGATTACTGCACATTTCATAGCATGATGGAAAATTATGTTTTCAGTTTTCCTAGTACACGTTAGAAGCCAAGAGGTGTGATGGTTTCAAAACCTCTTTGTCGACATCAAACAAGATTGATAATTATTATAATATGTATTAAATTCCAAAATTTCAAATATAGAAACAACTCCCTCAAACGACGAAAACTCAAACTATTTATCGTTCATCGATCCTTCCATTAAAATAATTTGGCAACATTTTTGATTCACTAAATATGTTCGTAAACGCTTAGAGGATTCGAAATTTTAGTCAGATATTACCCATTGTTTTACTTGTTATTTAAAAAATGAACACATCTCACTTACTATCTCCTTATGAATAAATGAAAGAAAGAATATAAAATAAAGCCCTTAAATGCTGTAATAGCATCAGGGTCGGTAGAGAACACGAATTGGCCAAGAGAGACTGCTACCAATTTGTAACGTGAACGTTAAATTGAGGCCTAGCCTAGGCTATACATTTTGTATAAAGATATTGCTTTAGTTCTATGTCCAATTAGATCAAAATCGTTCACTCCAGTCTGCCCATGCACCATAGTGTACCCAGTTTTAAAGAGATTAACCTAGTTTAATAATGCATTATTTAATTATAGGTAATTAATAAATAAGGATAAATAAAGCAAAGCTTAAAGTTCCAAATATTTTAATAGTATGAATGAGCTACAATTGTTTCGCCTTGCGGCATCTAAGGGCAACTGATAATTTACAAGTATAGACAACTATATAAACATGAGTAACAGGAAACTGAAATACAATAAGAAATCGGGAAAGGTAGGGGATGACCTAGCAGGTAGGTAAAGGTTAATAACCTATGTTACGGATGGGTTTTAGAAGAGGTGACGAATTTAATACAATTTGGTCATTTAAGTTGAGAATAGGCCTATGTTTATATGTTTATATATACATGTTTATATAGTTGTCTATACTTGTAAATTATCAGTTGCCCGTAGATGCCGCAAGGCGAAACAATTGTAGCTCATGCATACTATTAAAATATTTGAAACTATAAGCTTTGCTTTATTTATCCTTGAATATGGAGTTTCAACAAGAAATATCTGCTATTACATTAAAGTTAATTAATAAATATTAACACTAGTTAAGAAGGGAGTTGAACTTAGGGGTTATCTATTCTTTACTCTCCCGTTTTAAACACGAAAATTACGCGTCCGCTTATAGATTGGATGACTACAATAACCTTGATTAATTAAACAACCATGGTGTAATTTTGAATAAAGTATCAAACTAAAATTAACACAAGACAGACACTACACACCACGACTGGTTCCGATAACAAACGGCCCACTTCTCCCGGTTCTAGCGTGGTCTGCTTACGGTCCAGCCACAAACACACTTCTATACAAACCAATAAAAGGTGCATGAAATGTAATTTAAAATCTAATCAGCCTGAGGAAAGGTAATTTACTTCCAATGAGCTTTACATAAGGATGGGTGGATCTCCTGAGGAAAACGTGAACTGCGCTACAACGTCAAAACGCTCGTTTAAATGTGGAGTTATTTCAAAACCTTGTATAAAGGAGAATACGAAAGGAATTGAGTGTTTTTTTTAAAAAGAAAATCGCCTCTTAAGAAAAAAAAAATCTGAACCACAAGTGTCAATGCAATAAGAATAAACGTAAAAGAAAAGCTGTTGTTAAATTTGCCTCAATCACTAAACACATCTGCTTTGCACTTTGAATTAAATAAAGATTTTCGACCTTTTTTCAAGCGCAAAACTCAACACTGAACTAAAATAAATTGACAAAACTTTATCTTGACGCCAATCAAAAAATGGGTTGATTCTTGTGTGCTTTACTATTTATTGGGAAACAACACGTCTAGTATACGAAGTCTGACAGCTGTACGTAAGGTTAGGTTAATACGAAGTCTGCACGTAAGGTAAGGTTAGGTTAGGTTAGGTTAGGTTAGGTTAGGTTAGGTTAGGTTAAACAAGAACCAGAGCACTGTGGTGACAATAAAGACTAAATTAAAAAGTTTTTGCAAAAAAGGTGTTTGAACTGTCAACCCTATTGTTGATAGGTCAATGCACCAGAGGAGTGGGGTAGGGAAACTGGTCACTTTAGTTGTAAATGGTTTTAATTTAGTCTTTGTTAAGATTCCCTCTGAAGATGACAACTTTGTTGTTGTAATAGCTATAAGGGTCTAATAGGAATAAACATTTTACTTTTGACAAAAAGTTTGTTTTTTTGTTTATTCCCAAGTGTGGTAAGGGGCTTTTGATAGTGTACCTAGGTTAGGTTAGGTTAGGTAGGTTAGGTTAGGTTAGGTTAGGTTAGGTTAGGTTAGGTTAGGTTAGGTTAGGTTAGGTTAGGTTAGGTTAGGTTAGGTTAGGTTAGGTTAGGTTAGGTTATAGCGGCATCAAACATTAAGGTAATAACATGAAATGTGATGTATAATGTGCTCATTTAGAACCCTATTGAAATTATTTTAATGGAAATAAAAATTGAGGCTATTTTAAACAATCTATAAATAATAAATTAATTTGGAGATTTCAATTCTGCATGTACGCAACCCCACTTCTCTACGATGAGAATTTATTGTCAAAAAGTTTTTTTTAATTTTTTTTATTTATTATTATTCTTTATACTACAACTAAATAATAAAACTTATCTAGTAGCTTATATATAATATACAGTTCACTATAATCAATGACTACATAAATACTTTAAGACACGACATAGGATAGGGAAATAGTCTACGCTTTACGGGTGCTGTTCGTCACAAGCTTGACACACAGCTATCAGAAAGCGCTAGCAGCAGGTGCTTGACTGTACGCATCCCACTTGGTTGAGACTGTACAACTGTTGACACAGCATAGTCAGTGTTGTCAGTTCGTGCGCTGAGATAAGCGATTCTCGACCTTCCCTCGCATCTCTGGTCCCATATGTGGCATCAGTGCGCAACTGAAACATTGTTTGACCGTAGAGCCACCTAGCGCCAGTCACATCAACTTCTAGCAGAGCGACAGTTCCACACCCTAGCGGGTATTGGTCAACTCAAGAATAAGCGTGGAATATTTAACATGGCCATGTCGTGTCTTATAGTATTTATGTAGTCATTGCTATAATATACAGTTCACTATTAGGCGGAAATTAGCCCACTGATTAAATTCACCGGATATCCACAGTATAACTGCAGGAAATAAGTATCATAACTGCACTAAATCTTCAGGCTTGGTTCTCTTAAGTCTCCTTATTACACTGTTGGTATTCAAGATCTGGAGCACAACTGGATTTTCATGATTATTGAGCTTCTTTGAATGCCTGATTGCCATGATTTTAATCTCCTCATTTACCGTGTTCATCTTTAAATCACTGTGGATGTCACCATTCCTAATATACCAAGAGGCGTTAACAATTCCTCGTAGCACCTTGTTTTTTTTAAAGTGTAATACAAACTCTAATCGCTGAAGGAAATGTTATATTCGTTTACAAGTTCCGGGAGAGCTGAGTCACGGACATGAGCGTAGCGAGTGGAGGATCTTGTACGTAAGGACATCTTCAAGGTCTGCCAGGACGTGATACTGACACGAACGAAGCGAGTGGAGACTGTTTAATACAGGATGTACATATCTATAAGGCCCGTTAGGTTGATGGAGTCAAGAAAGTATCGATCTACCCTTTTACATATTTCAGAAAATCAGTGTAATAAACAAACTTGCCCTACTGGATAAGACGTAGCAATGCAATTTACATAACCTAAAAGAGCCAAAAAAACCAACTTTTGTTCATTACATTTAGAAGATCTGCTTGTATCACATTGTATGGTAGAGTTGGGTAAATACCATGATGTCACAACTTGTTTATTAATTTCACATAAAAATATTGTCATCTTTTCTGAAGCCAAAGTACATATAAATTTGCTGCAAATTTTGTTGCGTAGTTTTTAAAGACATAAACCCAATATATGATAATAAGTTTATCAATATCATTTAATGCTGATGTACCTAAAATGTTTTTCATGTTTATCTAAGGAAGAGTTTTTACAACACAAGACCTTTACAAGTGATAAAAGAAGGAAAGTACTTTTAGATTAAACATATATACAGAGACTTTTCCAATTATATGTCACAGGATAGGTTAGGTTAGGTTAGGTTAGGTTAGGTTAGGTTAGGTTAGGTTAGGTTAGGTTAGGTTAGGTTAGGTTAGGTTAGGTTAGGTTAGGTTAGGTTAGGTTAGGTTAGGTTAGGTTAGGTTAGTTTAGGTTAGGTTAGGTAAGTTAGGCTAGATTAAACAACATATATACAGAGACTTTTCCAATTATATGTCACAGGATAGGTTAGGTTAGGTTAGGTTAGGTTAGGTTAGGTTAGATTAAACAACATATATACAGAGACTTTTCCAATTATATGTCACAGGATAGGTTAGGTTAGGTTAGGTTATGTTAGGTTAGGTTAGGTTAGGTTAGGTTAGGTTAGGTTAGGTTAGGTTAGGTTAGGTTAGGCTAGATTAAACAACATATATACAGAGACTTTTCCAATTATATGTCACAGGATAGGTTAGGTTAGGTTAGGTTAGATTAAACAACATATATACAGAGACTTTTCCAATTATATGTCACAGGATAGAGGTCGCCCATTAAAAATATAAAGCTGCCCCTCCCCTTTAAAAAGAGGAGTAAGATTTTTAACCCCCATTATAAGTATTATAATAGGGGGAGGGGGAGGTCTCCTCAAACTGTTTAAATTTGTGTCACAAGTATCAGGAATTCTGTTACACATCGTATTAATTAAAACATCAAAAATATAGTAAGCAGTGAATGAAGACGCTGTTTCTACTCCTATAAAACTTTTATAGTATCATAAAGGCATTTGTTAAGATACAATACTACCAAAGTGTTCCATAGGGCAAACCTTATGCCGTTACAATGCTCAAAGATATTTATCCATTAGTTAATTAATAAGGAAATATCCCATAGGCCAGAATTATGATGAACTGAATGCTATACATCAAGAAGCTAGTTGTAGTGAGACATCATAGGAAGTACTAATTAGTTCAAGTTAGTGTACAGAGTGTTGTACAACTCTAAAATATTTAAATATTTATTCAGACGAGTTTTCGTTCTTGTTCTTTAAAACCGAAAAACCTCTCTACAATCATCGCCTTATCAAAAAACAAAATAAAAACTTTACAACCTATATATTATAAAACTACTAAGCTGTTTGGTTATACGTCACTATTCAAATATTGTGAAAAAAAAGTAATTATTCCTAAGTGTTCTGGTAGCTCAGCTGTTAAACGCGTCACTTCTTTGATCAAGAGTGGTACCTGAGATCGTGGGTTCGAATCCCAGCCAGGTCACAACATTTATTCTGTGGAATTTGTTTTTTTTTCCAAACTGTGTTAAGAGGGGGGGGGAGGGCCCACTATCAATAAACTGTGGTTCGCTTGAGTAGAAGTTGACGGGGTTAGTTTCCAACTTGACAGAAAACACCAATTTTGCAAATTTTATTTTTCTAATTTTACTAACTAAACTATTCATCTAGATTGAACCAACTCTTGTTCTTTTCCGACTTTGGCACTATTAGAGTAGGCCTATTCGATGCTTTACTTTTGTGTTAAGATGATGAAGACAGAGAGGTTTTTTGTCGTTAAACTAGGAAACAAAATTGATTAATAAAGCAATAAGACTTTAGCGTATTTTACTTCATTTCACGACGAAAGTATCGTAATGTTTGATGTGTTTCAGAACTAGTGTTATTAAATTAGAATGCTTGAACTATATGAGTATTTGGTTAAATTATATAAAATATATTCTAGACATTAGTGATTTTAATGTAAAAATATTTTGATAACTAACATTTAACAATGATCATAGATTATACTATACAGTTAAATTCCAAAACCTTGGCGGGTAAGTTGTTGTTTGCTCTGTTGGTTGCACGTTAGGCACAAATATCTTCGTCTTTCTCGGGTTCTGACCACGGTATCTTGGAGGATTTCGAGGATCATACTGAGGTGGATCGTCCCAAATGCTAAAATTAAAAAATCTTCTATGTCCATTGACGTCGATTAAAGTTTCAAAACCTGTAAGATTACATAAAAGAATTAGTGTTCTTCAACTACAGTCAATGTGTATTACAAACAGTTACATAAACAGTCAATGTGTATTACAAACAGTTACATAAACAGTCAATGTGTATTACAAACATTTATACGAACAGTCGGTGTGTATTACAAACATTTATACGAACAGTCGGTGTGTATTACAAACAGTTATAAAACAGTCGGTGTTTATTACAAACAGTTATAAGCTACGAACAATTAGTGTATATTACAAACAGTTGTACATAGAGTAAGTGTGTTTTAAAAAGAGTTATACATTCATTGAGTGTGTATTACAAACAGTTACATAAACCGTCAGTGTGTATTACATACAGTTATACAAACAGTCAGTGTGTATTACAACCAGTTATACAAACCGTCAACGTGTATTACTAACATTTATACGAACAGTCGGTGTGTATTACAAACAGTTATAAAACAGTCGGTGTGTATTACAAACAGTTATACAAACCGTCAATGTGTATTACAAACATTTATACGAACAGTCGGTGTGTATTACAAACATTTATACGAACAGTCGGTGTGTATTACAAACAGTTATCAAACAGTCGGTGTGTATTACAAACATTTTTATGAACAGTTAGTGTATATTACAAACAGTTGTACATACAGTAAGTGTGTTTTAAAAAGAGTTATACATTCATTGAGTGTGTATTACAAACAGTTACATAAACCGTCAGTGTGTATTACATACAGTTATACAAACAGTCGGTGTGTATTACAAACAGTTATACAAACCGTCAATTTGTATTACAAACATTTATACGAACAGTCGGTGTGTATTACATACAGTTATACAAACAGTCGGTGTGTATTACAAACAGTTATACAAACCGTCAATTTGTATTACAAACAGTTATACGAACAGTCGGTGTGTATTACAAACAGTTATAAGCTACGAACAATTAGTGTGTATTACAAACAGTTATAAAACAGTCGGTGTGTATTACAAACAGTTATACGAACAGTCGGTGTGTATTACAAACAGTTATAAGCTACGAACAATTAGTGTGTATTACAAACAGTTATAAAACAGTCGGTGTGTATTACAAACAGTTATACGAACAGTCGGTGTGTATTACAAACAGTTATAAGCTACGAACAATTAGTGTGTATTACAAACAGTTATAAAACAGTCGGTGTGTATTACAAACAGTTATACGAACAGTCGGTGTGTATTACAAACAGTTATAAGCTACGAACAATTAGTGTGTATTACAAACAGTTATAAAACAGTCGGTGTGTATTACAAACATTTATATGAATAGTTAGTGTATATTACAAACAGTTATACAAACCGTCAGTGTGTATTATATACAGTTATATAAACATTCAGTGTGTATTACAAACAGTTATACAAACCGTCCGTGTGTATTACATACAGTTATACAAACATTCAGTGTGTATTACAAACAGTTATACAAACATTCAGTGTGTATTACATACAGTTATACAAACCGTCAGTGTGTATTACATACAGTTATACAAACATTCAGTGTGTATTACATACAGTTATACAAACATTCAGTGTGTATTACAAACAGTTATATAAACCGTCAGTGTGTATTACATACAGTTATACAAACATTCAGTGTGTATTACATACAGTTATACAAACATTCAGTGTGTATTACATACAGTTATACAAACCGTCAGTGTGTATTACAAACAGTTATACAAACCGTCAGTGTGTATTACATACAGTTATACAAACATTCAGTGTGTATTACATACAGTTATATAAACCGTCAGTGTGTATAACATACAGTTATACAAACATTCAGTGTATATTAGAAACAGTTATACAAACATTCAGTGTGTATTACATACAGTTATATAAACCGTCAGTGTGTATTACATACAGTTATATAAACATTCAGTGTGTATTACAAACAGTTATACAAACCGTCAGTGTGTACTACATACAGTTATATAAACATTCAGTGTATATTAGAAACAGTTATACAAACATTCAGTGTGTATTACATACAGTTATATAAACCGTCAGTGTGTATAACATACAGTTATACAAACATTCAGTGTATAATAGAAACAGTTATACAAACATTCAGTGTGTATTACATACAGTTATATAAACAGTTTGTGTATATTACAAACAGTTATATAAACCGTCAGTGTGTATTACAAACAGTTATACAAACATTCAGTGTGTATTACATACAGTTATATAAACCGTCAGTGTGTATTACATACGTGTTATATAAACATTGAGTGTATATTAGAAACAGTTATACAAACATTCAGTGTGTATTACATACAGTTATATAAACCGTCAGTGTGTATTACATACAGTTATATAAACATTGAGTGTATATTACAAACAGTTATACAAACATTCAGTGTGTATTACAAACAGTTATATAAACCGTCAGTGTGTATTACATACAGTTATACAAACATTCAGTGTGTATTACATACAGTTATACAAACATTCAGTGTGTATTACATACAGTTATACAAACCGTCAGTGTGTATTACAAACAGTTATACAAACCGTCAGTGTGTATTACATACAGTTATACAAACATTCAGTGTGTATTACATACAGTTATATAAACCGTCAGTGTGTATAACATACAGTTATACAAACATTCAGTGTATATTAGAAACAGTTATACAAACATTCAGTGTGTATTACATACAGTTATATAAACCGTCAGTGTGTATTACATACAGTTATATAAACATTGAGTGTATATTACAAACAGTTATACAAACATTCAGTGTGTATTACAAACAGTTATATAAACAGTTTGTGTATATTACAAACAGTTATATAAACCGTCAGTGTGTATTACAAACAGTTATAGAAACATTCAGTGTGTATTACAAACAGTTATACAAATAGTCTGTGTATTACATACAGTTATATAAACAGTCAATTTGTATTACATACAGTTATACAAACAGTCAATGTGTATTACATACAGTTATACAAATAGTCTGTGTATTACATACAGTTATATAAACAGTCAATGTGTATTACAAACAGTTATACAAACAGTCTGTGTATTACATACAGTTATACAAACAGTCTGTGTATTACATACAGTTATACAAATAGTCTGTGTATTACATACAGTTATACATATAGTCTGTGTATTACATACAGTTATACAAATAGTCTGTGTATTACATACAGTTATACAAATAGTCTGTGTATTACATACAGTTATATAAACAGTCAATGTGTGTTACAAACAGTTATACAAACAGTCTGTGTATTACATACAGTTATTGAAACAGTCAATGTGTGTTACAAACAGTTATATAAACAGTCTGTGTGTATTGCAAACAGTTATACAAACAGTCAATGTGTGTTACAAACAGTTACACAAACAGTCAGTGTGTATTACAAACAGTTATACAAACAGTCTGTGTATTACATACAGTTATATAAACAGTCAGTGTGTATTACATACAGTTATACAAACATTCAGTGTGTATTACATACAGTTATACAAACATTCAGTGTGTATTACATACAGTTATACAAACATTCAGTGTATATTACAAACAGTTATACAAACAGTCATTGTCTTTGCAAGATTTATTAAAAAATTTAAAAATCCTCAATTTGAAACGTCGTATAAGTCAGAAAGCACGAACTGATAAATACCATATATAGTCCAAAAGAAATAATCCTTTTATTTGTTTTAAATTATTTTGTTTTATTTCATTAACAGCTGATATTATTTGATTGGTGTAGTTTAAATTTTTTATTTACTTTAAGAACAAATTCTTAAATCTCATAAACGAGAAAATCTCGTAAAAAGTTTCATTCCTTCTACTTTTCCACCCATGTGATTCATCTTTTTAAAATTAGGGCGGAAACAACTCCAGGCTGAGCCATATCCAACAACACCTAAATCGTCAAGATCTGTAAAAAACTGATGGAGGGTTCTACTCACAAAAACACCCTAGCCTAATAAATAAGAATAGCACTGTTTTATGATAGCATGTTTTAATCACATCTAGAGAATTTTTTACTTTTTTTTTATACCTAAAAATGTTGTGGTTGCTGTTGTAAATAATTACAAAAATTTCAATTTTCCATAAATCAGCTCTTACGATTTCAATCAAAGTTTGTTTCAAGTGTAGCCTCTAAAGCCCCAAAATATGTATTGGTCGCCATCTATCCAAAAAATTCAGGTTTCGGAGTTATAGAATTATCTGTATAATGTATATAAACCATACGCTTTGTTTGAGTTCTATTATTTTATATTTCAATTTCAACCTGTTTTGAACTTTAAAAAAAAAATACCTCAAGATGTGGGAAAAAAGCTCGAATACCAAATTTTGTCGAAATTGGTTTAATAGTTTGTGCTGTAGAAAGTAGAACGCTGCAAAAAAGACAGGAAGAGAGAGGAAAACAGAAAAATACACAATTTTAAAGTTACCTTCGCACAACTTTGTTTTAAATTCATTACATAAATTTCTCTAAGTCATACAAAGCCTGTTTTAATATATATCAAGAACAGCTGATTAGGTATTCTGTAAAACATGTCATTCCTTCCATTAATTTTAAGTAAATGTTATTTTTAAGATAAAATTAAATTCATCGTACGAAATTTCTATCAGACATAAATACAACAACGAGAGTTTTTACTTAATTGTTGTACTAAACAACTACCAAGTAAAACTTAATTAATTTCTTAAACTTGTGAAGTCAAACAGACAGACAAACCTATTCTTTAATTATCCACATTTTATTACTGTTATTCCCATTTGGTACTTTAAAACTTAATTTTAATAAAAATTAACTTATTCTATGTACATTACCGACAATAAAACACAGAAACAACCCTATGAGAGTAAACTTCATACTGTAGACCTATATTACAAACTGTTCTATTTCTTGCTTTTAAATACAGAATAAGATTATGGTATCAATAAAATAGTTGTAAATAACATTAGTCTTGTGTTTATTTTGGCCTTGAATGTGTACTAATAGTGTTATCAGTTTTCAGAATAAAAAATGTCGGGAAAAAATGAAGTAAAAACCAAATGCCGTCATTATATTAATTAAACAACGCAAAACCTTTCTCATTTACCTAACATAAGGTAAAACCAAATGTAAGCGTACTTTTACTTGCGATTTTGTAGACGTGTTTGCCTCAATTAATTTAAAAATTTGAATGAAATCGGTAGAGCAGATTTTGAGAAATTAACTATTTTATAACAAGCCGATTTTTTTAGTTTTTTTAACGTTAACTCAAGAACCAGAATTTTTGGAGAGATAGGAATCACAAATTTTGTTTAGGGCCTTAAAGGTTACATTTGAACTTAATTGAATTAAAATCATAACAGTCCATATTGATAAAATTGTAGTTTTTTCTCATGACCCCTACAATTTGAGTTATAAAATGAAATAAATGGAAAAAAAAGTCACGATATAAAGTAACATTAAGCCTGCAAACCGAAATTTGATTAAAGTACACGGTGTTTGGGTTTCTAGAAGGTATAAATGGACAGAATTTGATCAGAGTCGTTAGATCTAAATTAGAGAAAATCGTAATTTTCTGTTGTTTTTTTTTTTTGGTACTTGTGTATTATGCGGACTCCTATTTTGTACATCGAACAAGAAGTAATTAAAATAATACTGCAATTTCAGTATCACACACACCTAACCTAACCTACCTAGTAACTTATTTGTAGTGATTCTTGCTACCACAAATCTAATCTACATTTTAGTAAACCAAAAACTCGAATAGGTTAGGTTAGGTCACGTTATATATTCAAATAAACTTATGAAATCTTGAGAAAAATGATAATTATGAATGTGTCCAAAATTTAAATACATTGTCAATTTAAAGCGTTGGTCAGTTTTGAAGGGGTTTTCGAAAAATGCCGGAAAATATACATTTTTTTCGAAAAGTCATAATGGAGTCTTTTATTTTGATTTTACCTCTTATTGATTTTGTTTCCACTTTTTTCCTTTTTCACATTTTAACTTTTTCAAATACTACATCTCGTAAAATACACCTTTGATTTGATTTTGTTATAATGACTAAAACTCCAAAGTAAGTTCCAACCGCAATGCACACTTTAACGAAAAAGCTTTGATACAACAAAAGGTTTTTCTTATTAGGTGTTATTTACCGATGTAAATAACATAATCTATTAGAATATAAATCGGTTAAAAAATAAAAATATATACATTCTTACGTTTGTTAGATTGCCCTTTATATAGTTTCAGAGTTCTAATAGGTTGCACCCTCTTATCTGTCAGAATAATAAACTTTCAGTTCCTCTGCACACAGTAAAGCCTTGTCAGTTATATCAATCAGAATGACTGTTTGTAACATGAGTTAATAATATAATAACCTAATCACAAATAACCTAATTCTAACTACATTTTAGTTGACAAAAAACTCGAATATGTTAGGTTACGTTATACAGATAGACTTTTGAAATCATGAGCCAAATTATACTATGAATATGTCCAGATTTTACATTTGTTTTGACGTTGGTGAGTTTCGATGGGAATACGGGACAAACTAACCTAACCTCATTACACAAAACGTACACAAAACAATCACTAATCAAGCTCAAATTTAGGGAGAAACAGACAAAAGATCAGATTTTTTTCCAACGATTGACTTAAACATTTTGCTAAAAATGACAGCTCTTGAATACCAATTTTAAAAGTAGGTAAGTATGGAGTCAGGGAATCACAAACTGATGCATCGATCTCCCCCCCCCCCTCACCACCACAATACTATCTCTTATAGGGCTAAAGGTGCAGCACTTAACCTGATTGGACAACTTTAGGGGAGATGACTTTGGATTTATCCGGCGTAAATTTTGGGAATAGGGTGGAAGTTCGTCGAGGAACATGCAAACCCAATATGTCACCCAACATATCCGTTGAAACTTTAGACAGAATACAATGAGAAATAACAACTAACTCCACTATTGTTTATAATATTGTTTATCTTGTTGCCTATTGGTTCAGGTATAAATAAGAAAACTAAACCTAACAACCGCCACTAACACGTCAATTATAATCAATTCAATTTACACTTAAGTTGAGGTTATGGTACAAACTGAGCAGTTTAAACCTTTATTTAGATAGAATAAAACTCGAACACAAGTTCTCATAAAAGTTACGTTTACTGCATCAAACGCGTTTCAACGACAAAGTCGCCATCTTCAGTGATACAATAACTAAACCAGCACTGCGCCAAACCCTGCATTTATACAAAACTAAAGGGGCGTGGCCTAAAACTACTTTTTAATATTGGCCATTAATATTAGAAATAGACATATTTTTGTAATCTTATATCTAATAGTACAATTTATATTTTAGGCTACATTAATATAGAACTTTTCATAAGTCCTAATTAATTATTTACAGCTAAATTACGTTATTTGTTAATATATAAAAGTTTTGTAATACGGTGTTTGGCACAGTGCTAGGTTAGTTGTTTAGCTAGTATAGCCTATAGGCTAGCTCATCTATCACTGAGGATGGCGACTTTGTCGTTGAAACGCGTTTCATTTAAGTAAACATAATTTTTGTAAGATCTTGTGTTCGAGTTTTATTCTATCTAATACTATCTCACAAGTCAAGCTCAACATTTATTTATTCTTCATTTAGATATAAATATTGTTTCATTTTTATAATTATTACTTAATGATGGAATATTTGTATTAATATTATTGTTTGTTCGGACATTTCCCATCATTTGTGTATAAGAAACAATACACGACGTTTCGAGAGTATAAATCAACTCCCGTTATCAAGTGCCTAACTTACGAACTAAAACATGCTGACAGCACTATTAACGCTGATTAACGTTAATAAATAATTTATTAACGAAAAAGTTTGTGCAATGTTTTTGCACTAGAAATTCTTTAATAAATCTCATAATTGCGTCATATATTTCTTGTCACGTACGAAACACATTTTCTCTTCCTTCGTTTATACAAATTTCAAATGTTACAAGACATTTCTGTCGCAGGATGTAAAGACACCTTTCAAGTTTGATATAATTGTTTTAGTGCGTCCGAAGTCTTTTTTTCTTCTTCATTTCATCTTTTTCGTAAGTTTTTCAATGCGAAAATAAACGAACATTTTTCTCTTACAAGTAAAAATAATATAATTTTCAAAATTCTTCTTTTTTTTTCAACAATATTATGGAATTCTATATGATTTTTTAATTTGTAAGTAAGATACTGATCAATACAATAATTATAATAATTCTAGTTGGTAATATTTTTGAAGTTAAAACTTCGATTTGGCGTTATCAAAATTCGTACAGCATCACGTTTGTTTGTCCCGTCACGCGCCGTCATCACACAAATCCGTAATGCATCACGCTCGATTGTCCAGTCACGCTCCACTATGCATATTATAATGATACAATAGTTCAAGTTATAAAATAAACCATCATCTCAGGGTAACTTACCATAAATCACAAGACCCTGACCACCACTAAAACAGTCATGTTCAACAAACCTTCTCATTACATAGCCCATTTCCATTCATGGACCATAACATACACATTAAAAATAATTGTTCATTCACCAGATAGTTACCCATATAAACAGTGAACATAATTTATTTTTTAAAGTGCAGTGCTATTCATATCAAAAGTGAGGTAAAAGAAATAGAGAAAAGAGGTTTCATCAGAGGAGAAGGAAGATATGAGGATTCTTGCTGAGACCATCAATTATTGGACAGTTCATTTAAATTTACACAGAAAATATTCAGTGATATATTTATAAATAATTATACAAGAAGACACAAACAATAATCAGATATAACTAAAACATTAAGAACTTCAAATTTTATTTTTTTAAACTTACCTGGTAATTATAGTTTATAAATAACTAGGCTACAAATTGATGAGTGACTAAAATTTCATTTAATCTTCACAAGACTCACAACAGTTAAATCATCTTTAATTGTGTTTATAAATCCTTATACTTGAACCAACAACAAAAAACCATTTATTTAATTATTAATAATGATTTTCAAATCAATCATCCATCATATAAATTCACCCCAAACCATCACCCATATAGATTATAAGCATAACCTAACTATTTTGTTTAATCTTAAGTTTTCTTTAAGTTTTAATTGAAACAATTGTTAATCCCTTTCTTTTTTAAATATTATATGTACAAGTAAAAGCTAAATTCTATATCCAGTTACAACACATGAGATTCAAACATTTAGACTAACTATTGTATTTAATTCATAACTAAAAAAAATAAATAACTTGTAGATTTACAATTTTTAATAAATCACTTTTCACGATTTTACTCTCATCTTTCTTTGTATCACCTCAGAGTTTATATTTAATTATAGTATGTATATATGTATGTAAATACTTACACTCATAAAAACATTGCATTAGCTTTCTCTCACCCATACATACAAAATATTTTGAAAAGAAGAAAAAAAATTACGTAAACTATCAATAAATATTTTTTATCTTTGTGGCAATAGGTAGGTCTATATTTTTTTACTAATATTTAATAAAGAAAATAAATTTTTCTGTAATTATTGTTTATACAGAATTCACATGATCTTAAATTTATATTATAAATACACGTGGAGTATGAACTCTCCAGTTATTGCCTCTTTCTTACATGGTTTTTAACTTTTTTTTTTTTTTTTTGAAGGAAAAATGGAAAAATCTTTGACTTTGTCCGGAGACTGAAGGTGGTGGGCGGCCTCCCTACTCCGGTAAAACCAAAACCTTCCATCCTCTTTTTCCTCCTCTGCGGGACCATCTTGCGATATTACTTCGCAGAGAAGAATTAACTACCCCACAGGATCATCCACCATCCCATCGACCGGTTGGTCGAACATCGAAACTGGAGCTCTATCTCAGCTCACCTTAGCTGTTTTCCTCGTTTGCCCATAATTCTAATAATGAAACTCTCTATTGCCTTCCATTTTTTCTCATCCTCTATCATAATTTCTATCATATTAGTCGGGGAAATAGGTGAACAAAGCTGTGTTGATAGCTCTGCCCTCTCCTGACTCCCCCCACTGCAGTAAAAGATCGCATGTGATGGTTTTTAACTTAAATATATATTATTATTTTTTTTAAATGAACCAATACATATAATTAATATTTTTATTACATTTATTGAAAGTTTAAAATTTTATTAATTTATTATTAATTTCAAAAATTGATAAAGTTTTTACTTCTGTCTACCGTCCCATGACTAACATTTTTTTATTTTTATGAATCATTATATTCTAAATTAAACATTAAGGGTAACAATTAAGCAAATTTCAAATTAAATCATTTAACCCGAATAGAAAGTATCACAATATTTTTATAATGTCCTTAATACGAATACCTCATTTGTTTTAATGACTTGACACACTCCCCAAACTTAATAAACTTATCGGAAAGGCGAATTTAATAACTTTATAATGGGAACATGTGAGAAATAAATAGGTTAGGTTAGGTTCAACCATTTCAAATAGTCAATTAAAACAACCCACAAATTAGACAGGTGATACGTTTTTAGAAATGTTTTTGTGTGTGTTCAACGAAAATTGACAAGATTGTAAAAGGGATATCATTTTTTGACTATAAAATTATATTAGGGCCTACAACTAATTTCTAATTTTAGTTATTGAGGTTTGTTTTTTTGTTTTTCACCATAAAATGGAACAGTTATTTTCATTTCTTGGGATTTGTTACATTATTTGGAATTTTAAAATTCATACCTCCCCCTCCCCCTCAGGTTTTATAGAAATCTATTTGTCTTTTAATATTAGAATGATAGGTGTAGGATCAGTATTATTATAAAACTGGAATTTGATGTTTTTGTTCAAACTATTTTGAACAATTTAAACTAATTTGATGTTTTTTTCAAAACTAATCTCGTAGTTTGAGATATGATGTGGCCTAATAAAAGACTAACACATACACCTTTACTGCGTTTATTACATGCAAAGACAGTAGAATTGTTTGCTAAAAGATAAGCTTATCTTGGCATTCTAGGATGTGTCATGACTAATAATACATTATTCTGAAAACTGATAACACATTTAGTGCACAAAAACACATTTGAGGCCAAAATAAATGTAAGATTAATTTTATTTACAACTCTATTATTTATGCCCTAGTCTTATTCTCTATTTAAGAGCAACAACTAGAACAGTTTGTTACAAAATACAGTATGAAGTTCACACTGATAGCGTTGTTTCTGTCTTTCATTGTCGGTAATGTAGATATAGAATAAGTTAATTTGATTTAAATTAGGTTAAAGTATGAAATAAGGATAATAGTAGTAAACTGTGGTGTATAATATTTTTTTTTAAAAGGTCCGTCTGTTTAAGAAATGATCGTATTTAGTTGTAGTCTAATAATTCTGTTCAAATCTTCCTCGTTTGAATATTTTATTTGAAAGATTCATAACGTTCCAAATTATTTATTGTTATAAAAATGACGTAAACTTAAAATACTTAGAATCATAGACGAATAAATTTTACAGATTTCCGAATTAGTTGTTCTAAGCCTAAATTAAAATGCTTTTATAATTCCCGTACATTAATAAGAGTTATGTGATAGGTAGATGAATCAAAGTAGGTTTGGAATTGGTTTTTCTTTTATAAATCAAAATTTATAATTTGTTCAATATCGTTTAAACCATTTTTTATGATATTATTATATAAGCCTAATGTAACTTACAAGACCCAATCAAAATCTATAGCTCGCCATATTTCCAAAAATTTCGGTTATGGATGTTATAGAGAGTAATTAATATTTTTATGGGGGGGGGGTTTTATGAAGTTAAAACAAAAATAAAACGCCTCGTTTTGTGTCTATCGCGGTTTTTTCTAACAAATTTATAATTTTGGAAATTGATAAAATATTGATCCCAGACTTGCTACATACATTTATATACTGAGTGGTTGATATAACCAAATCTTTTACTTAGTTAAGTTTTGATGTATTAAAAAAAGTCAAACAGCTACTCCACTGAACTTATGTTTTTTAAATTATAATACCATCATCCATTTTCGAATATGGCAACCAACTTTAAAATTTTGTACAGAAATTTTTTTTTTTTTTTTGTAGTGATTTTAGATTCTACACATACGGTAATTTTAAGATTTTTTAAATCTTATTTTGTTATACATTCAACTGTTTGGGAGGTTCAGAGACTCAAAATAGTGAAAAACAAGATTTTAGGCGTTTTTCTGTTCTTAAAACAGTTGAACCGAGATTAAAATTGAAATATAGATAGAGTATAATGTAATAAAAATTTCTAGAAATTTGAAAATCAACTATTTTCTAGATATTTCTATAAAAAAAAAAATTAAAGTTAACCGCCATATTGGAATAATGGATGATGGTCTCAACTTTTTAAAACCCACATATAAGACAATATAAAAAGTTGCTATTTTACTTTGTTTTAATAAATCAAATACTTTCCAAATAAAACAGCTGGCACACTTATATCAATCACCCTGTATTGGCTTTTACCAGCATACCAAAAATCAATACTTTTATTTTGTTCACTTTCAAAATGGTGACCATTTAATTTTAATCATGTGGAATATTTCGAACACCCATTGATTTTTCAAAAATATTACAAGAGACAAAAGTTATTGCATTTTATTATGAACATGGCGAAATCATTATTTGTATTATAGGTTAAATAATAACTTAGTTTTTGAAACAACTTATTTCTTGGTAATTGATTACAACAACCAGAACGTTATTGAATAATATTCCATGCTAATTGTACTGAACCATGATTGTTCAAAATACAAGAGTAGCAACCTACCAAGATTTTATTTTTTTTTTGAGATTTTTTCTTAGAATACCGGTACAGTGTTTCTATACCGGTATTCATAAGGTGCCCCATGTAAATTACCAAATAAAAATAATAATGATTCACTGTTATATTGAACTTTTGACAATTGTAGACAATTACCAAGAAATATTCCTTTATCTATAAACTTTGTTATCCATTGACGTATTATAAAAGTAATGATACCATTATGTTAATAATTAAAAAAGGAATAATTTTTATCTCTAGTATTTTGTTTGTAAAATTAACAGTTTTTAATATATTCGACGTTACAAATTTTTAAACAACCGCCATTTTGAAAATGTACAAAAAATATTTTTGATTTTTAGATTATTGGTAAAACATTACATACAAAAACTCATACCAAATTAAATCTGGATTCAATATCACATTAATTTCCAAAATTTTAAATTTATAAAAAAATAAATTCAAACAGACAACAGATGAAAAACGTTTAGACATCTTTTTATATATTTTAGTACCTTTAATACCATTACTAAAGTATTGCAAAGACATTGTATCACACTGTACATGCAATCCATCAAAAATAGTTCTTAGTTAAACCATGATGTAGGTTGTTGTCCATTCCTCAGGAAGATACAGAATAACTAAAGTTTCGCTGATAGTTTATTTTAATATTTCAAAATAACTCTATACTGTATATTTATTTGTAAAACATTAATTGATTTATGTAATTCCAGGTCTTGAAACACTAAATTATGTAAATGGAAACTATCGTAACAGGACTCAACCTAAGCCATATGGCAGACCGCCAAGGCCACCACCCGGATGGAATGTAGGAGGAAGATACGAGAGACCAGGGAGAAATTTTACTTATCCGGGAACATGGAACAGAACGCAACCAGGAAATTGGAACAGAACCCAACCAGGAAACTGGAATTCAAGTCGATTTGATGGTCGAAGAAATATAAATGGTAGATTTGGATGGCGTGTATGAACATTGTTGATTTTGTATCGACAATAATGCTTTCAGTAAATTAAAAACACTGATCGTTCTACCTAATAATTGTCTAAAGTTTAAAAAAAATTATTTTAAGTTTAGCAAAAGTTTTATATTGAAGTGTACAGATACTCATTAAAACAGCAAAAACCTATTACATAAACTCACCCATCCTTAAAACCAAATAAAAACAAACCAAAATTAGTAGTCATAAAATATTTTAGTTCGATAGTCGTCAATCAAAAAATGAAAATTAGCTAAAGATGCAATATTTGCAAAAAAAAGTTATATTTAAATAATGACCTGCACTTGCTTCCCATAACAAACACATTCACACTGTAAATCAAATTTGATTAAAGGAGCCTGGAAGTCCTAAATTGAAAAAATGATTTTTTTTTTGTTGCTTTTTTAAAAATATTATTTTCCTGAATATTTTGATGTACGATAAATTAGAAGTTATGTTAGGCCTAAAACTACCTTTTAACACTTATGAGATAGTTTCTACACATTTTGAGTTTGTCATTTTTATGACAACAAATATTTTGAAACATGGCTAAATATTTGTTACAATTTCATCAAAATCTGTTGAGTAGTTTAGAAAATAATTGCAGTTTATTTAGCAATTGAATACAGTGAGAAAATACAAATTATTGTTATATCAAGCGGACATCTACCATGTAGTGAATGTCAAGCGTTAGGCTACACACTCAGTATTATTGTTTTGCATATTAATTAATATGTTTTATTTACTTAATCCGTGTAGACTTGGGGTGTTTTTGGAATGTCGTTATGAGTTGTAAGAAATACTGGCAGTACTATATGGAAGGAAAAGAGCTTCTGTTAGGAAAATATACCATTGAATTAAATTTGAATATTTAACAGAATACACTAGTTTTAAAAACAATATATATTTATATATATATATATATATATATATATATATATATATATACAGTGTGAGTCAAAAGTATGGATACACCCTGTTAAATTTTAAATGGATAAAGATAGAAAAATGAAACTCAGAACACCTTTCTAGGAAATAAAAGTGAACTTTTTAGTCACTATTACAACTTTGCCCATTTCCCCAAAATGGGATTTTTGGGGGGCAGCTCAAAATTTTTAAATGTAAAGACCCATTAAGTGACACCTCATTTTAAAGTCCTTGATTAAAGAAGAAGAACAGTGGAAACCAGAGCTTTCTATCTCAACCCAGTACAAAATGGCAGCTCATTGAAATTAAGTAAAACTTCATTGAGGCAAAATATGAACATCCACATTCAGGTGGTAAATAACCCCAATAGACAACCAATGAGCTGCCATTTTGTACTGGGTTGAGATAGAAAGCTCTGGTTTCCACTGTCCTTCTTCTTTAATTAAGGACTTTAAAATGAGGTGTCATTTAATGGGTCTTTACATTTAAAAATTTTGAGCTGCCCCCCAAAAATCCCATTTTGGGGAAATGGGCAAAGCTGTAATAGTGACTAAAAAGTTCACTTTTATTGCCTAGAAAGGTGTCCTGAATTTCATTTTTCTATCTTTATCCGTTTAAAATTTAACAGGGCGTATCCATACTTTTGACTCACAGGTGCCTCAATGAAGTTTTAGTTAATTTCAATGAGCTGCCATTTTGCACTGGGTTGAGATAGAAAGCTCTGGTTTCCACGGTTCTTCTTCTTTAATCAAGGACTTTAAAATGAAGTGTCACTTAATGGGTCTTTGCATTTAAAAATTTTGAGCTGCCCCCCAAAAATCCCATTTTGGGGAAATGGGCAAAGTTGTAATAGTGACTAAAAAGTTCACTTTTATTTCCTAGAAAGGTGTTCTGAGTTTCATTTTTCTATCTTTATCCATTTAAAATTTAACAGGGTGTATCCATACTTATGACTCACACTGTATATATATATATATATATGATCTAAACTTGCTTCCTTTGTTCCATAAACACGTCCTCAGCTTAAGATTTATTTCAAACTTTTAATGCAGACGGTATAGGCTTGTTTTTTGTCAATTATTCCCGAACCGTAATAGTTTTAAACAATAACAATAAAGCCTCTTAGATTTCCAAACTAATATATGATTCACATAAAAGAAAATTAGTCATTATTGTTGCAAATCTTCTTTTCTGTGGAAAATTGTTCGTCACTTTTCATTTAGTGATAGAAGTTCCCACAATTGTTGCTTATTTCAAGTAAATAATAAATAAGGATAAAATAAAAACACATTTCTGTAATTCATTAACAACTCTACTTCTTATTTAATTAACAAATAAATAATCTTTTTTTAATTTGTAAACGGTTTTATTGTAATAGAAAATATACATTAACAAATTGTAATTATATTTACATGAATACATTCTGATATGTACATGTCAACATTTCTAATGTCAATACACTACTTTATAGCCATTGTATAAAATAAATCTAAACCACTATATAGTGATTACTTATATGAATAACAGAGTAATGCCACCTTACAGGGAAATATTACTTTACTTTAGTTTTAGATTATGTAAAAAGCTGGTTAGGCAACATTGTTTCTGTCGACAGCTGATAATTATGTTTTTAATGGTTTAATATGTTTGTTGATGTTTTTGACTCATTTCAATTAAATTTGTAGGTTTCAATATATGTATAAATGAGGACTTAAGGGGTACACATTACAGAAGAAAAAAATAATTAACCTGGATCCTGGGTTCGATTCCCAGTCTAGGTCATATATTTTTCACTTGAAATAATATTAAATTTAATTTATTTAAAACAAAATTAAATGTTATATAGTATATCTGTTTCTTAGACCCATAGAAATTTAAGGTGTAAAAGTGCCTAACAAATCCTCCACCGATAGATTTGACAAGTTTCATGAGACGGAGTCTGTTGGAGATGCACCAAAGAGTCGTCGACTGAGAATCTTAACACATGAAAAGTTGATTGATGTGCAAGCTGTATATTCGGGAGTTTCAAAAATTTTGTGTGATGCCTTTTCATTCAGTCCAGATTACCGTATGGAAGCGCTAACACGGCATTGCACAAATGTTTCAAAATCCACTCATACATAGTCTGCATCGCTCAGAAGTTGTTCATTGGAGACAGATACAAATGTAAAGCCTACTGTCAGTGGTTTATAACATCTGTAACACCAGATGAAGAAGAACTACCTAATTCTAACCCAACCAACCCCTTTGAAAGAAATATGCAATTTACAATATACCTATACAATAACGATGGATTATTCTTATTATTGATAGGATTTAATTGGATATTCGCCATCCTTGTTACTATTTGTCACTTGTGTAATGAAGTAGTACAGTCCTGCGACTTGTGGAATTTTAAAATCAAGTTTGTATTTAGTTTTACTCTAAAGGGCTTATTTATAGTGAGTACAGACATGCCAAAATCCTAAGGGATCCTAGCTAGACCTACACCTTTTTCCATATAATTTTGGTATAGCTCCTTCTCTTTCATCTTTCCTATAATTCTCAATCATAACTAATTCTTGTACTCTTCCGACCCTGACGTTATTAGAGTCTTCAAAAACTAAAAACCCTTTATTGTATCTTATATTTTTTCTTTTTTTTACAAGGTGATGATGACTGAGAAGTTTTTCCACTTTAAACAACAAGAAAAACAATGTCTTAAGTTAATTGATTGTTTAGCTAGCTTTAGGGCTGGGTTTAATTCTTTGGTTAGTAGTTTTTTTAAGTTTGTTTTCAACACGGCTCTAGGCTATTAGGCTATTTTTAACTTTTATTTCATATTTTAGGTTTATCACTTGATAACAGGAGTTAATTTATACTCTCAAAAGGTTGTGTATTAGTTTTTATATATACAAATGTCCGACTAAACAGTATCAATAAACTTACACATTATAGTCTATGAAATTGCAAAACTAAAAGTAGGATTTATATTGAATTCATTCACTCTCAACTAAATGAATAAAAACACTTGTAAAAAACTAAAACTAAATTGACAATATCAAAATATTAATTTTATTCTAAAGGAGATCCTTACTTCTATATCTTATGAGTAAATTGTACTTTGACAATATGTATTTTCAACTTTGATTGCTTTCAATTATATTCATATACAAAAAAAAAATAATAAAAAAAAAAAATTGTTAAAAAGGATAAAATAAAACAAATATGCATCTCTCTTAAATCTAAATGAGCATTAAAGAACGAGATCATGAATTAAATACATAATTTAACAGGTGATTCGGAATCTTTGATCAGGCGTTCACCTGTTTGGACTAGAACTACACCTAAAATAAAAGCACCAGATGACATAAATATAACAGCTCCAAGAACGGACCAGCGTGCTCGGGATGTTATTAAAGTAGGATCTCTATGTATGTTTACTTGCAACAAGCAAATTCCTGTAAATGAAATAAAAATTAATTAAATGTAACACAAAGCTGATTTAAGGTTGAAACATAATCTTAAATATAACCAACCAAATTTACAGTGAATTCTGTTAATAGTAGTCCTAACAAATGATCAAATCCTACAAAGAAAGCTCATTTCCCCTCGCCCTGACAAAGATTACACCATAAATACCATCTAATATTATATTTTTTAAATACAAATTCCTGGATTATAGTGTATGTTCAAATTATGCATACGCACAACAGTTCTAATTATATCTAGCCAAAATAAATGTTCGCTTTTAATTATTCAGTACATTTTTTTCATCATACAAATTTCGATCTTTGTATGGATTCAGGAAACCAAAGTGATTTTAGTCATGCTGTCTATCTATCGTTGTAGTTGTCGTTATCTATACAATGGGGAATTTATGTTACAGAGGACTATAGTGTGCTCATATAGAACTTTATTGGAATTCAAAAAATCAAATTAAAAATGTCAAAATGGTGACCATTTTAAACATTTGTTGCAATATCTCGTATGTTTTTCAACTTAAAATACACTAAATTTGCAAATTTTAATGCTGCATGTAATGATAATAACGTGACTTCTCGATTATGAAAAATAGTAAAGTAATTGTAAAAAATGTAAGTTTGAATTCTGACCTCCCAAGAATATTTAACACTCGTTTAGTTATAAGATCCGATAGAGTCAAGTGACAGATATGAGAGTACCCCCTCCTTCACACATGTACAATTTTGAGGCCCAAGTACTGATACGAGAGAAGGGAATGGAGACCTGTTTAATATATACACATCTATAAGGCCTGTTATGACCTAGCCAATGTTAAGACTGCCAAGACAATTTAACATTTCCTACAAGGCCCAATAAATCAACTTTTAGGGATTATAATTATAGGACCTGGAATTTTATTTTAATTATAAACAAATTTTTTACTTATGCTACATTTTATTATATGATATTCTAGAGTAACCGGGTATGCTTTAATAACTGTAGTTATTTTTGACTTACCGCCAGCAATCCTTGGATAATTCTATTTGGTTTATATTGTCATATATTTATTTCTCGTGCGTGAATGTTATGTGTTACTTGTATATTTTTTTGTGTTGAATATTTTAACTAAGAGTTATCACCCGACGATGGACGATAATGTCCGAAACACGTGTAGTGAATAAATATATGACAATATAAACCAAATAGAATTGTCCAAGGATTGCTGGCGGTAAGTCAAAAATAACTACATTTTATTATTAACATAGTTGAATACTAATTTGTTTAAACAATTTTAAGAATGGAGACCATGTATTTCCGAAACGGCAAACAAGCGAACACAAAAAACAACAAAATTTGACGGAAATGTAGTTGCCACTATCAGAGAAAACTGTAATAAGCTGTTATTTTTATAAAATTAATTTGGTAAAAATAATTTTCTCTGATACAAGACCTAAGTAAAATATTTTCAGATGAGACAAAGAATGACTGAATAAAACATTGAAAAATTCTTAGTAGTAATAAAAAGACAACTTACTAACCAGGTAATATAAAAATAAATACTGCAGCCAGACTACCTAGAGCGTCTATAACAACGCCAATATCAGGGCTGATCACAGCGAGCATAATTGTCAACACGAACCAAATAGATGCTATAGAAATCCTCCGTTTCTTTTCACCAGTTGCTAAATCCCCATCATGTGAGAGACCACACCAAACGTTATTTACAGCCTCTCTAAAAATAAAAATACATTCTAAAAAAGATTCTGCAGCATTTTAACTGCATCATATATAATAATGTAGAAAGTATAATATATAATAAAGATATATTAAATAATGAAAATGACAATATTAGGACTAAAGAAGAATGATTATTAAACATTTGCTTAAAACTAATTAACAATGTTTTAAGAGTACAAGGAAACACTCATTATTAAGTGGCAAAATATATAAAAAAAAAAAAAAAATTAAGGGTATAGAAGCCTAGACCTTAAAGTAAGTCCACAGCTAAGGAATTGAATTGTATTTTATTTCTCCAATATCGCTTTACACCAAAAATATAAAACACTCAGAAAATAATAAAAATAAACGATAAACGTTTTGAAATCTACACTATGTGCGGCATTCTTAAACCAATCTAAAACATTACTTCATAAAGGTAGGTTGAAGGAAGAGATACTTTCTTAAATTTGTAAATCGTAATCATAAATCTTTGTTTTTCCTTCTTTTAGGGAGTGGACTCTTTAAATACACAATGAAAAAAATAATAATGTTTTTATTTAAGGAGAGGTTAGGGCTATCAAGCCCTCTCGACACAACCCTTCAAAACCGTTTCAAAAACTGGACAAGGCTGTCAATTGATTTAGGTTTTTCTAGGAGGGTACCTATTCCATAACCGGCAAGCGGATACAGTAAAAGAATTGTTGTTCGGTATGTCAGTATAGCAAGCATAGTAGAGTCTTTTCTACTGCTTTTGGCACTTTTATTGGCTGTATATACAAATTTTCCTGCTAGATAGGATGTCACACCAGTCTGTAAAACTGCATATAGCACAATCAAAATATGGAAATGATGAAATTCTTTAAGTTTCAATATGTTAAGTAATCTATAACACGGCATAATATGAACATTACATTTCAAATAAAAAATAAAATGTATACAGTAATTCAGTGCTCGCTCAATTTATTAGCCAGTATCACAGATATATCACTGACTACAGTGTCACAGTAAGCAAAGTATGGAAATATCAAGGATTTTATTACGAGCACTCTAATATGGAACGGTAAAAAATCTTGGATTTTCTTTAAGGAATGCATCCCAGCAAAAACCCTGTTACAAGTGTCAGTCACATAAGTATTACAAATCATTTTATTATCAATTGTCAGTCCTACGTTCCTCACTCTATCACAGTAGTCCAATATGTCACTTTCAAGCTGAAGTCGAGACAAAGTATTCTTATCATATTTATTCAATAATCGAGAGTAACCTAGTATAATTGGTTGAGTTTTAGTACTATTTGTTTGCAAACCATACTTCTTAGCCCACAGAGCAATATTTTTTATGTCATAATTTATACTATTGACTTCACTATGACAATCATATATTATTTTAAATCACTACGTGCAGATATATTTGTAAATCATCAGCATACAAATGGTATTTACAATATTTAAGCTCAAGATATATATCATATATATACTGAATAGCAAAGGCCCCAATACAGAACCTTGTGGGCCCCAATATGAACATCATTCCAAGAAGACCTTTCATCACCAAAACAGAAAAACTGAGTTCGAGAAGAAAGAGATGCACAAAGGTGCTACACCTATATTTTTTAGTTTTGTTAGCAATAAAGAATGATTAACAGAGTCAAATGCCTTTGAAAAATAAAATAGCGTGAGAATAGTTAGCTCTCCACAATCCATGGCCATCCCTTACCTTGTATGTGATCGTTAGATTAAACCTAATTTTTTTTAATACCTCGCCATAAGACACTTAATGATTTACCTCTATTAAACATAATATATCTAATAAATCCCATTTTTAAGTTTCTAATTTGTTGCTTAACTTTGTTTCTCAAAAAATGATACTGATTTGTATCAAAGGAATGGTATCTGAAAAAACAAAAAAAAAAGGTTCAAACATTTCAATGTAAATAAAAATTTTACAAACATATTTTAGTTAGGACTGAAATTGTTTTTGAGTACAAAATTACAATTTTTAATATTTCAATAAAGTATTAATAACATGTTTAGAAATATGATTAATATACTGGAGTATTTTTTAGTTAGGTTGGTAGTTGCAGTTTTGTTACTATCACCTTTTAAATTGCTCATTCAGGTACAACTATTATTGTTGTAATTTAATTTAGTTGTGTTATTGAATTTAGTGTAGCTGTACTGTTTTACTAAAACTTTGGGGAAAACATATTCATAAAGATTTTCCGAAGAAGAGAAAAACTTTCCTTTCTTATTAATAAACAAATATAAAGGGAAGGTTGAATGCAACAAAACTAATAGTGTTTTTCCCTTTTTTCAAACAAAATCATGACGGATATATCTAATAAATTCAACTTGGAACCCACAAACAAAGGTAAGCAATTTCAAATAGTTTAAAATAAGTATGTATTTAAAAATAATAAATTAACGTTAGTTATAATGAAAATTATTATGCCTAGGTTTAATAAAAATGATAGACGGATTTTTGCTTCCCATTTTGCTACTCTGACTGATAAATCCAGATAGGCCTAGTATGTTAATAACAGATAGTTTTTATATTATTTAAAAATTAGCTTAAATTATTATGTTGATGAACTGGCATTCTTTTTGAAATTTTACAGAGGTCAACATTTCAAATTCAAAAAACTTTGGGAAAAAACATCAAAGAAGCAGCAGCATTAGAGAGAATAGAAGAAAAGAGGAAAACAAAGATGACCAAGGAAGAGCAGTATTGATTTTAAAGAGGATCTGAGAACTATGGATGGTTATGGGAGAGGTCAAAATAGAAAGGGATGGAGAACAGGCATTGTAAGAAAAGTCAAAGCCTACCCCAAGCTGTATCGACAAGGAAGCTTATTGAAGTTTATTGTATATTGAACAATACTAAAAAACTCATTAGAAAGTGGGCTTGTAAGGTACTTACAAACAGATATGATTTATTAAGGATTACAAAAATTTAATTTAAGCAATCAATTGTTGTATATATTCTACAGAATAATAATTACCTTCCACAGTATAACAAAATGGGATAAGTTGTGATTGTCTTGATTGCAATAGCCAGGATTCCAATTAATACTGTAAGTTCTGCGCCTCCGTAAGACTGAAGGATGTCACTGGAAACTTTAGAACCAAATGTTAGATATCCATAACAGCCTGTTAAAGTATAAGCTGTTGTACACACTGCTAGAGCGATCGTAACAACTGTAGTGAATGAGCTGAGTGAACGATCCCACATACATGAGTAGATGGGTATTGCACTCACATGGCACTGTACAAAATACTCAAAGTTAATATACAAGATGGCAGTAAACTGTTTCTTACATACAAGTACATGGTATAGTGTTCTTCAATATACTAATTTTTGCAGAAAAATATTTGTTTTGAATTCCTCCTAGTCTAAAGAAAAGATGTTTTTGGAATGATGTATATCAGTGGTATTCAGAACCAAGGGGAGGATAGATTTTGATCAAATCTGTTATGTAGGCACAACATTTTGGCTGGAGTATAGTTAAAAACTGAAAATTACAACAAAAAAAAATGTTTAAAACAAGCAAGAGATTTGTTATAAAATTAAAGTTGAATGTTCATGGATCCATTATTGGTTTATAATTGAGAACATTAAATATACTAATTTAATAAATCTAAAATTTGGAGACATCTTGAAAAACACAAAAATTTAATTTGTTAAAAATCAGCTATAAAGAATTTAATAAAGGTTTCTCAAATGTACCACAAATCTCCCTAAATGTATCAGTTTCAGGAGTAATGGGGAAAAAACAAAAACTGTTCATGGGACTAATAAAAAAAGGTCAAATATATGAATCAAATTTTGGCAAAATATAAAATAAATTATCTCCCAATGTGCCAAATTGCAAATACAAGAAAATTACAATTCGGGAGTAACTGGTAAAAAACTGATTTGAATCTACTATAAATGAGGTATATTTACAAATAGTTATGGCACTAGTGAAGCAAGCGGAACCTCTATTTACATAAGTACTACGAGATTCAATAAGGCAGAATTGTTAAGACAAACAAAGTGATAAAGGTTTCATAATACCGTCCTACCATGCATTATACTAATTTTGATTTAAACAGGAACATCTATGAGGCCCCCTTTTATAAATTAATGCAGCAAATGAATTACTTTTCATAAACATAATAAATATTAAAAAAAAAAAAAACTAATAAATAATAACATTGAATTGTATCATTTTAATTAAACTGGTGTAGGTGTCAAATATAAAAAGTACTTACAAAATTTATTTATTTATATATAGTTTTTAATTGATTTTTTTTTGCATGTATGAGAATTCTGATTTGATATGGTCGAGAAAGTTTATGCACCATTTAATTATTATTAACCTACTGAACACCAAAAACATATATTGGTCGTCTTGGAAAATCTTTTCTGTAAGCACTAATGCCGGGTAGCATCCGCCCGCCTATTTTGTGATTATTTTACATTATCTGAGCAGTTTATATGGAGTCACAGATAAACTTTAATCTGTGATGGAACATACAAGATAGATTTCTTCTATCAAGTCACTATTGACAATCCAGGAATATCAGTTTGTTTACTACGTGATACGCAGAGTAGTCTTGCGATTTCGATAAGTTATTTGTAACTTCTGATAAGTACAGTGCGTTTATTAATCATACTTTGAATGGCAGCAAAAGTGAAACAAGTGGTGATAACAAAGATTTGCATTGAAAGAAAATTATGAGAGTAGTGATGAAAGCAACCCCCTAGGCCTAACCTACAAACCATAGTAGATAATAGTAGATACACTAATTTTTTTATTATTTATTTCTGGTAATTCTGGAATCTGATTGTTTCAAAGCAGCTACATCCAAATTGTAGTGAGCTGAATGCTTCAACAAATTTCGGGGTGAAGCATTTTGGAATCAAGTTACTAATAAAAGCAGTAAATATGCTCAAGAAATCATAAAGTGCATTACATTGCATGCTTTTCCCTAGTATAATTTAATGTTAAAATGAGGGAATAATTTGGTACTGATGGTAGAGTAGGCTACATGAATAAAGTCTGTGATCTATAGGTTAAACTGTGAAGTACACACAATAGCTCATGATTAATTTTCAAATAATGTTAATTTTATCAATTGTTGTAAACCATTATTAACATTTTATCTATAAATTTGATACAATTTAGAAGTAATTGTTAACAGCAAAAGGCCGACAAATAAATAAAACTAAAAATAAATAAAGTTTGACTTATTCTAACTATCCCAAGTCCTGTCTCTCTGCTTTATATTTGGATAAACAGTATCGGCTGCCATTTTAAATAAGGGTAACCATAAGGACAACGAGTTTGTCCATTTTTTCTGTCCTCTTCATTCTCTTGGGTGTTAAACACAAATGAATTATATTCTCAAAGTTTTAAGTTGCTTTCTTGCCCCTCTGAGTTGGTTACCACTCTTGTTTGATAAGAAAGATGAGTTGGGTTCAATTCAAGTGGAAGTTAAAGAACGTAAAATAGACACCTTTGGGTTTGCAGTGGAGAGAGATTACTTGTGGCTATAAAAAGTGTTTTATTGAATTCACTCATTAAAAGTCTAGAAAGGTGATAAACTATATATGTAGAGATAATATTAATAATGCCATACTTATTAGTTTTACAAAATCCTAGGTACTTGTGTATTATACGAACTCCCCCCCCTCCTTTTTTGTATACCAAACAGGAATTAATTAAAATAACATTGAAATTTTGTTATATATTTTAACCTAACCTAACCTATTTGTGGTGATTCTTGCTACCACAAAAAATGTGATCTACAGTGTTTTTTTATCAAAAACTAGAATTAGTTTGGTTAGGCCGGGTTAATTTATATTTTCAAATAGATTATGAAATTGGTCAATTTAAAACCAACATAAGTTAATAAATCGGCAAAATAACAACAAAAGCTGCTATTAAATACAAACACTGATTCTCGCAAGTGTTGCAGTAGCATGACCTCATAATGATGTGGTTTAGACCGTATGAATAGCCGAACTTGATAGAATTGCAGTGCGATGAATGAAAATTATAGTTATGTTATTTTTGTTTGTTATGGAAGTAGCCAGATGACAAAAAAACTATATATATATTCACAAAAGAATGTTTCGAATTTTGAACTTACAAAAAAGGGGTGGGTCCGTATAGTGCACAAGTACTAAATTCTGTAACCTGCTTACCTGATATCCAAAGCAAATGACTGGTACAACATAGAATAAGTCAGTCCAATGATTAGGTTGTGTTTTAATTGGTCCAGGAATAAAATTACCAGTATAATATTGATATACGACGAGTCCAACGACATACAATACTGCAACTACTCCAAGAGAGCTGTACATACAAAGAAATAGTCTTGTAACAGAGACAGATTTAGAATTAAATTAAGACTTTATCATTAATTTTTAATTATATACTGGACTGGTTTTGTTAATAACTTTTTGGATGTAATCCAAGAAGTGAACATAAGTAAATCATATATAATAAATAAATATATTTTATACAACGGAACAACCAAGTGATAATCATAGACATTGATGGTTTAGCTAACTATGTCGCTATAAATTGTCATATGCTGAGTCAGTGGCAATAACTTTATTAGTCAATAGTGACATAAAATGTTATTTTAATCATTGATAAAGTAGACTTTGGTTTCAGATAAATTAAAACATATTTGTTTTAATTTTTTTTTTAATAACAAAGACTCGATATACCAAATAGTGGTTGTCTTACCTTACATATTTTAAAAAATCTATTCTCTTGGAGTAACATAGAGGCAATATGAGAAGAACTGCAGATGCAGTTATGGTGAAGCGTCGATTCATGTACCACGTATGACAGAAATCAGATCCCACCAAAGACATCAAAACTAAAAATTAAACAATAATACATTTTTACAATCTTTCATCAATTACATAAAACTAAATGATTTCAAAAATAGCACATAAATTTACTTTAAATTTTAATTCAGCATATGTAATATACCAAACCGACTTTGGCTATATTTTAAATGTCACAAGATTGAAGCAATAAGATTTGTGGAGCTGAAACAAGACTTTTGAGGAGATGCTAAAATGTGAGGAAGAGTGTGACACTCAATATTTATTTAAACATTACTGTTAACAAATTTTCTTTGTATAGCAAACAATTGAAAAATACAATAAATAAACAATACACAAAAATACAATTACAAATAACATAAAAACATAATTTTATAAAATGTAATATATGAACAAGACAAGATTATCACTGAATTGAGCAGCTGCCCCAAAATTTAACATAACAAATTATTTGTGGATGTCCCACGAAGAGGTCGCTATTTTTTCATTAAAATGCCGGATTATACAAAAACTCAACAAACTTGAGACTTTACAGATTTGTTACATACATAATATATAAAAAATTATCCAAGTTATATTTTTTATGGTCAATCTAAACAAAATGGCAGAATATCAAAATAACAATATATTTTCACCAAAATGATTTTATTTGCATAACCATTACAAATTGTTGATTTGTAGATAACATGAAAATTAAATCACATGTTTGGAGATTTTAGTAAAGCAGCACATGCAAGCTTTTCATTTTCTGTGTTAGAAAATCTATGGTATTTCTTTGAAACCAAATCAGTTTCTAGTAGCATGGTTTTCTATTTATGAATTGCTTTTCTTGATGGAATAACCACATTTGGGTAGGTTCTTTGAAAACACCTTATAGATTAATATTCATTTTTTATTTTTAATATCCCAAGAATAATATTTCACTTTTTGTTCTATTGAAAAATTCATTGTTTCGAGGTTAGATATCATACATAAACTGATTGAACACCAAACTACCAAATTGTTTCGTTGTTGTCTGTTAACGAAACAACAGCTGATTGAGATTTAACATATGGCAATGCATATTTTAATTGCATTGCATTATGGGAGGATTTAGTTCTATCCAGAAGATTAATATTCTTTTTGTTATTCGGTCATTTTGTTTTTATTGCCCATAACAAAATGAAACTCGAGGGTTTTTTTTTTATATCTATGTAACATAACTGTAAGTGTAAATGATTTATGTAACCTTAGTGTAAAGTGTAACTGATCTATGTAACATAATTGTAAAGTTCATAGAGTGTTCCATATATACAGCATATTATTTGAAAATAGCACCTCTTTGTGGGGCATCCAGTATAATACTTTACAAGATTCTATTTTTTGCACATTTTGAAATGACAAATCTTCTCCCCACAGTATACTAATATATCAGTGCTACGTATATATACTATGTACAGTATAATGATTTCAGGGTAGTATATTTTTATGATGTAACCCTAGTGGAACAGTTCACCAAAAATGGCCAAATAGAATTACATTACAGTAGAACCCCTCTAATCCGCCCTCGGGTGGTCCGTTACTCCGGTTAATCCGACCGTGCTCGAGCTCACGGTATTGTGCCGACTCGCCGACTTGTCGATGACTCACAGCCCATCCGGCGCCATTCTTTCCGGTTTGTTATCGCATTCCCGCTTCAGTGCTGTGTCATCCCGCTTCAGTGCTGTGTCATCTCTTGTGAAAAATTAAACACTACAAAGCTTTTTTACAGATTCCCTTCTGTCAAATCTTTTGACACATTTAACCGCGTCTGAAACGAAACCAACACACGCTTCCGTATTCCCGTTTTCGTAACTCGCTCATTTTTATTTACTGTATATACTGTACGTAGATCATAACCAGTCAAAGACAAGAAGAAAACTGAAAAGAAATGTTATATTTTCCATAATGTATACTAAATTGATTCGTGGGGAAAAAGCGGCCCATCAAACGTTTTTGCATTTGTATGGCTGCTATACCGATGGGTGCCAATGCCGCGGTGTTTTTATGCCGCCGACAATGAGATACCGCTATCGACAAAGTCATTTGACTCGCCGCTGCTTTGGTGCCATAGAGTTTTTACGCCGCCGACAATGGGATACCGCTATCGACAAAATCGTTTCACTCGCCGCCGCTTTGGTGTTTCAATTACAATTTATTTTCGGAAACTCTCATCCAACCAGTACACTACGATATAGGCCGGTTAACAGAAGTTCTACTGTACTTGCAAAGTTTATATATAGACTTTATTATATAGACTTTTAAAAGTTTATATATCACTTATTTCACTTTAAAAAAATCTGTTTACTGTATATAATATGTAATAAATATTGACTTTTCTTAGATAATCCGACCTTTTTTGCGTTCCGACCATGCCCCCAGTCCCGAAGGTGACGGATTAGAGGGGTTCTACTGTATTTTATATGTCTGTATAATTGTGTTTAGGTTAGTTTAGTATCTTGTCAAAAGCTGGTTGGAGTGATTTAAAATGACACTGTGGAATTGTAGTTAGCTAGATCACAGAAAAGCCTACCTTCTGTTTCGGATCTAACTCATATTTCCTTTCCAGTTAGTGTTAGCCAACCACATTTCTATATATAATGATAAATCTAATAATTAGTCCTACCACTAAAAACACTTACCCTGGGATTCCAGAACCTGATTTCCAGAGCTCAAGTTTGCCATAAACACTTATACATTTCTAAACTAGGAAACTATAAAGACATTGTTAAATAAAAAAATAGAAATATACAAACCCCTGTCAAATTGGTCACCAATAATTATAAGGAATGTAATGCAAGTTCCAAAACAATAGATAGCAACTAAAATAGAACATATTATAGATGTAGCAGAACCACAGACGCCTTGAAGTGTATCTTGTAATGTAACTGCTTTTACTTGGAAAGACGAGTGTGCCAATATTAACAATCCACATCCTATACATACTAATAAGACCTGGAACGGACAAAGTTTTGAATTAAAAGTTGAATTTCTTTGCATATACACTGAAAGAAATAAACATTGAAACAAATTAAGAAAACTTCAATAATACATGTTTTAACATCATGGAAAATATTCATACAACATAAGCTACTCATTTTTATTATTAATACGATTTAATCTGACATTTGCAATCATTTGTGTATATGAAAAACTAACACATGATGTTTTGAACTCTTGTTAAATAAACAATAAACTCAAGGCTAAAACTAAGCCTAAGACTAAGTATTTGTACTTAGTGATCAGATAAAAACACAGCACACACTGCACAAAAGACGGCATACAACTGATTGTAGGGATCAGTTGTATGCCATCCTTTGTGGAGTGTAGGCCTTTGTATTATGGTTTTATCTTATCACATTTATATTTAGTCTTTAGGCTAAAGTTCTTTTCATAGATTATAGATTTAGTTTCTAACATGGCCCTAAGCTATCAGACTATGTTGATGTTTTTCTCTTTTATGTTCTAGTTTTACACAGATAACAAGAGTTCCTTTATACTCTCGAAACGTTGTGTACTAGTTTTTCATATACACAAATGATGGCAAATGTTCGATTAAACCATATTATAATATGAACAACCGAAAATTAGTATTCTGGTTTTAAAGTTATTTGATAATGGTGGATTGTTCGGTTTTATTCGGACATTTGCCATCATTTGTGATTTATAATCTTGAAAACATTGTGTATTAGTTTTTATATACAGAAATGAAGGCAAATGTCCAAATAAACTATATTAATAACATACTAATAACAAATTTTATTTTAAAAAATATTAAAATCCTTAAAGAATAAAGTTTTAAATCAATAGTTTCAGTTTAAAAATAGAGTATGTAAGTCTATTATTATTTGTTTAATGTCCCAATTTTATTATTTTTATTCTAGAAAAAGCTTTTTTCTCTTATAAATTTTAATTATTTGTAAAATGGTTTTAAGACACAAGTACAATAAAAAGCATATATAATTTAAGTTAATGTCACATAGAAGCATTGTATGAATTTGATCTGAGACAAGATACAGAAATGTGTTTTTAAATTAGTGACAAAAACCAAGAAATTATGTTTTTTTTTTTTTAATTCTAAATTTTTGTACACAATCTAAAAGAACACATAAAACCTAGAATTTAAAAACAAAATTACTGTTCTACAATGTTTTGCACAAAACCAATCAGAAAATAACATTTTTTAGAAACATGAACTTTTTTTGTATTTTAAAACCAAATTTAGTACACTTATTTATGACAATTAAAAGTATATTTTTTTAAATTTTATATAAAAATATTGTAACGAAAAGGTGCTGGCTAGGGTCAGTGAACGGCAAGTCATCAATTTGACAAGAAATAAAAGAGTTGACAGCTCAAGGACAAGCCCATACTTCAAAGAAAAACAAAAAAACTGATGGGTTTAAGGGCAAGGAGCTCATTTAGATGTTAGAGTAAGGAGAGGTCAACGGACAAAGTTTAAATTAACCAATAGGGATGAAAGCGTCACTTTCTAAATTTCAGTAAACTTTGAATCCCACCAATGGAAAATAAAGCCATGATGTGACTGTTGAAAACGAGGACTGAGGGAAAACTTCGCCCCTAAATAAAGACAATTCATTCTTTCTCTCTATCTCTCTCTCCATCCCCCCTCTCCCTCCATCCCCCCCCCCTCTCTCTCTCTCTCTCTCTCTCTCTCTCTCTCTCTCTCTCTCTCTCTCTCTCTCTCTCTCTCTCTCTCTCTCTCTCTCTCTCTCTCTCTCTCTCTCTCTCTCTCTCTCTCTCTCTCTCTCTCTCTCTCTCTCTCTCTCTCTCTCTCTCTCTCTTTTTAATTTAGCAACTAGGATATTTTAACTTAGCTAAAGTAAACAGATCAGTAAACAATCATTAATAAACAATAGAGGTTAATACTTACAGCTTGAACAGATATAGCAGTCACAATTCCTCCCGCTTGATCAAATGCTTGAGGGAAATTTAGTAAACCAGCTCCTAAGGCAGCATTAATAACAAGAAAAATTGCTGACAGCTTGCTCGAGCCACCTGTATAACAATTAGCCAAACTGTAGATATTTTTAGTTTAATATGAAGTTCGGATTTTTTTTTTTTTTTTAACTAACAGGACTTTCTTTGAAAGTCATTCGTGTACAGATTATTTTGAATTAACTTTAAATTAAATTTTAAAATATAGAATAACGTTTTACCTTTATTTTATGTCAAATCGTCTTAAATTCTTACAAAGTACCTCTTTTATCCATAAAATAACTCTGTCATTAATAAAACTGCTTTTGAAATACTGGAGTTCTTTTATAAACATCATGTATAATGTTTTCATACAAACTCCTTTTCCCTCTCCAGACATCACTGATTGAATGACTAAATCATTACAATTCACAGCCTAAACAAGTCACTCCTACTATAAAATTGCTTTACAAGCTAAGCAGAAAATATCAGAAATTATAAATTTTACATTAACGGTTACAGAAATGTAATTAGATAACTATTATAGATGAAGCTGTAGTTTTTTGTCATATAAATAAAATATCGAGAAGGTGTAATTTGTTCAATGAATTATTTAATCATGGGATAAGTTTTATCAATTTTAACAAACAATAATATGGTTTCAATTCAAGTTTTCCCCATATATTTCTTAAGAGAGAAAGAAAAGAAGTTATAAAATTTGTTGAACATTTTTTAATAACTTTTTGAGGCTTAAAAAATAAAAAATTGATAACTGAAGCTTCATAGAATAGAATTTAACTACACCACCCGGGGAAGAGATTATGAATGGCAATAATTGACTTTTTTCTTTTTTTTTTTTTTTTTTTTAATAGATTGGATAAACGTGAAATAAAAAGTTGTTACATTTTTAAATTTGTTATTATCTTAATATAACATTTTAAATATTGTCTAAAAAATTTGTAAAGTGAGAACAAAAGTCAACTTCAACTAACAGATTACGCCAACTGCATATCTCTGTGCGAGCTAATGCTTGAACAGATATCCTTCCCAAACAAACTTTCGTCATCTTAGTAAAGCTGTAAATAAGAATAACTACTGGGCTGAAAATAACTCCTGACTCCATTCCCCTAAATAACTGTGTGGTGTGCAGTTACAAAATTCAGAGTGCGATTGGTCTGTACTTTTTCAGGAGGAAAGCGTAACCGTCACTGTCAATCCTAACTGTTATGTCTCAATGTTGGAAATTTTTCTGCAGTCCAAATTGGAAGAGATTGCTGAAGAAGAGGACTTGCGAGACCTGTGGTTCCAACAGGATGGGGCACGATGCTAAATTCTCTCGATATTTTAAGAACAATATTTTTCTCAAGTTACCAGGCATGGACCCAAATTTAAGCATTTGTCATTTTTTCTTTGGTCCTACTCAAAGGAAAGTGTTCAAACATCACACTCACCCTAGAAGAGCTAAAGGAGTGGATTATTGAAGAAGTGAATGCCATATCCCTTGATATGTGGCAAAGAGCTGCAGATAACTTTAGATAACATCTTGAACAGTGTGTTGCTGTTAACTGCCATCATATTGAAATATTTTAAAATCTTAATGTAAAACAAATGGTATTTATTACCTACTGAATTCAAAAATAAAACCCATTCAAAACCACTTAATCCATTTTCGCCACAGTATTTAGCCTTACTGATTCTGCAATAGACGTATACACAAGATATATTCGTAAACTGTACAAAAAATAAATTTTAAAAAAGCTGAGGCTAGTGATAAAATAAAATGATTTTTTTTGTCTGAAACATCTTAAAAAGTTGGAACATTTATTTTGCCCTATACTATCAATATATAAAAGGTCTTAAACTTTTAAAAGCATCATGTTACTTATCATATACAAAATGATATGATTCATGTCAGATAACCATTAAACAAGACAATCTCTCCGAGAGAACAAACAAAAATGTGTTTATTCTATCTCTTTGAACTTTAAACTAGGTTTAATCTATATAGAATATATGAGGTTAATGTATTTGAATACATTTATTGGAAACTATAGTCATCCGATAAGACAGATCTTCTATAGCCCATTTATTTATTTTTCTAAGCTAATATGATAATGGTAAAAATTACCCTCAATTTATTAATAAACTTGTTTTCCAAATTGTTAAAAAATGTTTAAAATTAATAAATTTGGATATTAGTGGGAAAATCTATTCTCCACACCCTTTTTAATTGGTACAGCCTATTGTTATTATTGTCGACTGAACCTACAGTTGTATTGTACAAAAGAATAGTTGTAGAAACTTCAATCAATGATCTAAAAAATAGATTCATAATAGAAACTTTTTTCACCTATTGTAACTTTTTTCACCTATGACGAAATAAATTGGAACAATAAAAAAATTTTGTATTGCGAATTAATGTGCAGTGTTTTTGTTCTTTTTGTCTATTACGTATAGCCTGTATATTTTTGTTACCTACAGGGTTTCAGGATAAAGATATAATTAAGAATAAAGTTTTTTCCGAAAAGTTTAGTTTCCAGATATCCATCATTTTGTTTCTTTACAAATAAACATAACTTTGGAAATACAAAAGATATTAAATTCAGATTTTGTATGTTATATTAAAGATATTAAATGTCCCATTTTGTAACTTATGCAACTTAGATGATACTAATTGTGAAGTCGATTTCAATATTTAAATACGGTATTCCTATTTTCTAATAAACTAATGCATTTTCTGACTTTATGTGTTTTATAAAATTAAAAATAATCTGATCGTTTTAAAATAAGGAAGTCATAACACATACAGTACACTAACTTCACTAACATAGTCATACATATTAACATCGGCTTTCGTTATTAGACTTTAACCTAACAGCTGTACCGGTATTCCCTTGTTTTCTATGTCTTATTTAACAGTGAAGAAATACATTTTAGGACTTGAAATATTTATTGCTACACATAAATGATCTGATCCTTTGAATAGAAGGTAAATACTTTGTTTTCATAATTTTTTATAGAAAAATCCAAGGACGATGTACAACTGATATTTACCTACTTTTTAAAGATGTTCGTAACCAGAACTGGATTTGCATTCATAGTAAACTAACCAAACCTGGATTTCGTACTTTTATTTTCTTATTTTCGACTAAACTAATGTATTTTGGTACTTCAAAAGTGTCTACCGACAACAAATATGATTTAATTTTTTCAAAATAAGGTAGATAGTAAACGATTTCAACAATTTCCTGAACTAAATTCCAGGGCAGACTAGAATGCACAATTACCTTTTTATTATTTTCACTTTTACTCATTTATAACATTGTTTGAAATTTAGACAAAAAGTTATTGAAAAATCGAATTACAATGTGACTTATCTTTCATTTTTATACAAGATTTATTTCTAACAGCAATTGTTTATTTTAATAAATTATTCAAATTTTCCACAAAACTTCCTGCTACTTGAAAAAATGAGGGAGGAAAATTGCTATTGTATAATACTATATAGCTGACATTATTTCACTAACCTGTTATGGTTACTACGCTCTCATCATTCCCTAAATTATCATCATCTTCAGTTTCCAGAATTTCATTGGCTATATTCTCACACAAGTTTTCTATTTCATGGTAATCATTGGGCCTGTCTATCATCTTACAAACCGAAAGTATAAACCCATAATAAACTCAAAACTTTATTTAACTACGAAGTTGCATAACAAGGAAATGTCTAGGTCACAAAGAAATAAGTATTTACCAATTTCGCACGTTGAAAATTTGATACTAACTCCTCTCCCTAGTATAATTCAATCCCTCCTACTGAGTAGGTGAGTACAAAGTAGTGACAGTGACAGTGAGTGAGTGAGTACTGTCAGGGTTAACAGCTGTTTATCAGAATACATACACAGATAAAATAACAAATAAAAACTTTGAGCCGACAAGCAACATTACAGAGCAGAAAGCACATAATTTGCATTGGGTACCCTTTGCTGGTCAGATTCCACTTAAACCGATATAAATTTTTTAAATGAGCAAAAGGGATGTTTATTCTAAAATATCCATTGTATAATGTTATTTGGAAACAGTTTTCTTTTAACTTCTAAATCTGAAAACTTCTGGTTTTGCAGCAAATTGTGATGTGCTAGTACTAGTACACTAGACTCTATAATAAATCGTATTGGTGGTTTTTTTTTTCGTGTGTGGTATGTAGTTGTAGTACCTATGTAGGGTGTAGGGATGTAACATGTAACTATGTAGATGTATGTACTAGTTAAGTTATAGTTAGCAATCAGAGTGGTTGTGGGTTGTGAGTGTATGTAAGTCAAAATCAGATGATAATATTGAAGGATACAGTAACCTAAATTAAACATTTTAACAATCTGTTTAGTAACGTAAATTGTACTAGTAACATGTATAAATAAATAATTTATTAAATTATATCTTTGAGACGTGTACGGTGTACTTAGGCATTGGGATAGGTTATCCACGATTTAGACTAGAAATTGCTTAGCCCCAGAATCCAGTTACATTTCTCTAAATTTCAGGCAGTTTTGGGCGTTTCGTAAATTTAAATTAAATGAAAACTATTACAGTAAACTTTTACTGAAAATTATAAAGTGTTGAAGTATATAGTTTTAATATGAAATGGCTGAAAAACAATTTTTTGGTAAACCCAGATTTATTTATTGTAGCCTGACTGACTGGCATAATTATTATGGTTTGTACCTCTCTGCACATTTTAGTCACTAAAAATCATGCAAACTGCTAGTTTTAGGATTTTTTTTATCTACTACATAAGAATAAATAATGTTTTCATTGCGGAGGTCACTTTTAAACTGAAAAATTACAATTTACAATTGACGGGTTTATAGGTTATACATAATGGCTAATGTTCACATTCACATCTCATACATTACTGAAATTTCAATGCTGTCAATCTTTCATATTAATGACATTAACTTCAATAAACATACGAAAGATTTGGCCAGGTGGTTATATACCTGGGCAAACCTTTCGTGACAATTAATATCTCCCTATGTATTAAGGTAAGCAAATTAATAACTTAAATAAACCTACAAAATGTTTGGCCAGGTGATTATATCTGACCAAACCTGTTGTGATATAATTTGCGATTTGATGTAGTCATTATTATAATGTGCATGCGTCAAACCCTACGCTATTCTCATTGCTATTATGTCTTAGTTTTTAAATTATGAAAAAGGTGACTTCCACATTGAAAACATTATTAATTCTTAAGAAGTAAACTATTTAGTCCTAAACTAATTTTTTTTTAATCCCGAAAATTATCAATCAGGCTACAGTAAATAAATACCCAATTTTTTAACTTATGGTGGAAAATATTGTTTTTGAAAAAATTGTTAGTTTGACAATAATACAGCTTCCACAGATATTATCCAAATTCAGTTTTGTTATAGTATATTATACTAAAGATCCAATAATTTTATTTTAAATAAAATATAGGTTTTACAAATTGTATTTACAAAATTAAATATCTATTGCACGCTTATCTATTGTGTATTATTATTAAATAGTACTTAACCAAAAGATGGAACTGCCATGTTATTTTTGATATTTTGATTTTTCTAACGACATTATAATTACGACATTACTTCAACACAACGTGTTTGCCATATTATAGGGTATTTCTAAAAAGACATATTTTCTAAAAATCTTGTTAAAATATTTTTTCGTAAATCTGAATGTAACACCTGTACTCACATATGCCTTAGAATATTGTTGAAATATATATATATATATATATATATTTGTTTTAATTTCTGATGCCTTTAGGTAATAATACATCCAACAGAAGAAACAATTGTAAACATCTTTAAAAATTAACTGCATTTTTACTGATGTATTTTGTCATATGCTAGCCATCATCGCGTACTTTCAGTATTTCATTACTCTATGCAGTGTTACAGTATTTTGTAATGTTATAAAAGATTACTTTGTGTCTTAATAATGATATGATGATGTTTTCATTATGAATTACGATTAAACACATTATGCTATAATCTATTGCAATTGTTACTTTAAAAAAGAGATAATTTATCATATTGCAAATTAAATTACAATCAAGAAATACAGTACCAAACTAATTATAAATGTGTTTATCTTTTAGTGCATCAACTTACTGTAAAATTACAAAAACAAATTTAGAACAAAGATTAGTTTTTAAAATGCATTTATCTTTTAATTCCATCTGTTGATAATTAAATTACAACCAATAAGGTACCATTCGAAATAAAAATGCGTTTATTTTTGTTTTGTTCTTCAGTTGACTAAAAATCTAGATATAAATAAAATTTAAACCAGGATTTATTAACTTATGTTATAATGGAAAATAATTTCCCAAAACCACAATAAAACACTTACAACACAAACTATATAGTTATATTTATTCTACCTTTTATGTACATTTTAATAGCACTGCTATCATCTTCAGAGGTAGAATACACACTGCTGTGGATCATGTAACTTATGTTGGTTCTAAACTGAATAATTTCATGAGTCTATTTGAATATGAAACATTTACCTAGCCAAACCTAACCTATTCGACTAGTTTTTGGTAATCAAAATGTAAATTAGATTTGTAGTGATATGAAAAATCACCACAAATAGGTTATGTTAGGTTATTATATTAAATATAGCCTATATATTTTTAAAATAGAATTTTCCAAAAGCACGAATAAGGGAGTGTAAGATCAGAATAATAAGAACTACTTATGATAAGATAGTTAGGTACTTACGTATTAACGCCACCGCAGCAGAAGTTGCTAATGCGCATGCGCCAATATTTGCTTACTTTGCGATATAATTATATATCACGACAGGTTTGGCCAGGTAGCTATATATATATATATATATATATATATATATATATATATATATATATAAACACCTGGCCAAACCTTATATATGCTGAAAAAATGGAATTCTGCTTCCCTTAAACCAGTTTGCTCTTTATTGGCGCATGCGCATTAGCGCAACTTCTGCTGCGGTGGCGTTAATACGTAAGTACCGAAAGTACTACTACTATTTCCTACTATTCCACAGGAAATTCAGTAATCCCCAAAATTTAGTTCTTGCTTTGTGCAAAATGAACACATTCCGCAGTTACCTACAAATGAAGTGGCAGATCTCTGGCATAATAAAATTGTTTCAAATCTGTCAGTTTTCTCTGGTGTACACCTCACCTGGTGTACAGTAACAAGATTTTCATCATCAACAAATTAAGATACCAATATACCAATTTATGCAATACTGACTTTGGATAAGTTTCTCCACAATGATGCTTTGCTGTTAAAAACCAGAAACTTTACAGGAATGATGGATTGTTGAGCAATTTTTAGTTTGTTCATTATTTATTATCTTCAGATACTTGATAGAACACATGCAAATATACTTTGTATGTTGCAAGATTTTTTTTATTAAACGAAAAAGATTTAAATGTATGTAGGTAGCAGAAAATTAATTACGCTACATTTATTTAGTAAAATCTTTATTACTTATGTTTGTAACCTTAAGTATTTAAAAAGGATGACAAATTTAAAACATTGTGGAAGGTCTGATAAAAATCTTTAAAAAAAACAGCATGTCTTCAGACGAACAAAGTATACCAGTTTTTATACTATCAAACCGGTTTGATTATTGTATTTTGTTTAAATGCTTTCTGGTAGTTTATTTTATAAAAAAATCATGTTTTGGGCACAGGTACATTGTTAAACTGTGTTGACAGATCTAAAAAATAGCTGGCTTAATATTAGCTTACATAGGCTAAGTCATTTAAAAAAATGTATATCAATGACAAATATAATTATGTTGGACAGTACACTAAATTAGCCATTCTGTTCCTATTCATCCACTATTTGAAAATGAACTCTCATAATTAAGCAGGTATCTCTGCCACACTTTGTATAAATGAAATGCTTTATATTTCAGCTTCAACATAGTTCTTCAGGTTTTTGGAAACACCACAATATGACAACTGAGTGGTTGATTGACAGGCTCTCTGCACTACTACAATTTCCTGTGCCTTTGGATATGACTGAGTAAGTACCACTACCTACAATAATTTGTAACTTTAAGATTGTTTAACATTACATCCTTATCAAATGAGAAATTTTCATTTACTGATTTGGTCAGTATTAGGTATTTTTTCACTAACAATGTTTTATTATGAATGTAACTCGTTTTTCATAAAAGAAAAAGAATGTGATGGCTTTTTATATACGATGCAGACTCCTCTAGCCAGTTTGAACTGGGGCAAAGTTTTCTTTTTACTTTTAGAACCTTAAGAACAAACACATAGTGTTCATTTATTAAATATATACAAAGCATCATCAATAGTATTATTAAATTATAAGAACTTTGAAAAACTTTAAATGGGAAATCTTCTCTACTTTTTTGAAAGTATTAAAACTATGTCATTGTCTTTATGACGAATTTATAAATATAGCGTATTTCCATTCTTGAGTATTTTTTCTTAAACTCAATCCTTAAAAACTCCAGCCGATCAAAAATTTGTAAAATTTATTATTTAGAAAATGTAGGAAAGGCAATTTTATTTGTTTCCTGGTTTAAAGCAAGATGAAATTACACTTTACCTCAAAGTATGCACTGGGGAAAGACATTAAATAGTTTTATACAAAATTATTTGATTAAAATCATTTGTCAAAATCTTAATAATATAAATGTCTGTATTAAAATTGTTTATAAAAAAAAATGTCTAAATTTGTGATTTAGGCTAATTATCTTTTGGACTAACAGATTTTTGTTTTCAAATTTGATAAAACCTAATAATATTTTTAAAAAACTTTCAATAAAAACACAAAATTGTAACTGCTAGTCAAATAAAAATGACTGCCACTTTGATAGATTTTGCTGGATTGCAACTTCTTAAAGATAGGTACTGAAAACATAAATCTGTATTCCAATTTCATCAAAAATCTTATTAAAAAATTATCGCTTGGATGAACATGCATAAACTTTGTTGCACAAGTCAGATTTCCAAAAAAAAATTATTGTCATAATCTCAGATCCAAAATACTATTATATTTATTTTCAGATATATCTGTTCCATTGGTAATGATAGAGATTTAGAAGATTATTTAAAAACTCTCCTCAATTTTAATGATGTCCATCATAGAAAATTTCTGCATGAATTAATACAACGAAGAAAAGGTAAGTCTAATTATATCTACTTTAATTTTAAGTTACCAACTACAGAACAACAGGTTTATTCAAAAAGAAATAGACACTTTTTAATTAACATAGTAAGATGCTTTTAACCAATAGACAAAAATAAATAGTAGCATTACAAAGACGACATTTCAAATTTTTTTGTACAGTGTTATAGATGTTCTTTATGAGCCCCACAGATTATACAGCAGATATCAATTCGATAGTCAAGTTCTGACCTGACTCTGTTAAGGGTATCGACGTCAACACTTGTTGTAGCTTTTTCTGTATATCGCAGTCCATACTTGATTCGATGCAACTTCTTTCTGTGCGGTTATGTTAAAGATCAAGTTTTTATTCCCCCATTACTTCTGAGCCTCTTGGAATTAAGGCAGCACATTAACAAGAGCTATAGAGAGTGTTGACGTTGATACCCTTAACAGAGTCTGGTAAGAACATCTATAACACTGTACAAAAAATTTGAATTGTCCTCTTTGTAATGCTACTATTTATTTTTTTCTGTTGATTAAAACCATTTTACTATGTCAATTAAAAAGTTTCTATATCTTTTTGAATAATCCTGATTATAATAAATAATTATATAAAAGGCAATTTGTACTTCCACAATATTTTTTAATGAGCTGTGCCAACCAAGGTTTCGCCAACTACGGCATTGTCAAAAGCAGCTTACAGACTGGTTTTAATAATGGAATTTCACCAAGTACCTACGGTCGGTAGTATAAGTTACTGATTATTATATTATGTAATTTTGAAATGTTTGGTTCTCTAACATAAAAATATCGAATTATAATTCTCTTTGACATCCTAACTCATTAAGAATATCGTTAATTTAAGAATGAGAATGTGAACATATCCCTTATGGTATTAACTCTCGTGGCACAGCCGCTTTGTGTCTCAATTATTTTGGCTAAAATTTTCTTTGGGAATTCCAGATTCAGGGTGTTTTAGAACTTTTTTTAGATATAAACATGCTTTATTATAATAGTTTGTGTTAATAAATTATAAAATATCAGAACAAATTTTTAAAACAAATTATAACATATTTGTTTTAAATGCTAATTTTTTTAGTCCTATGATGTCCTACAATAACCTATCGCGTGCAACTAGAAAATATGTTTTATAATGGGTGTTTTGTACTTTAAAAATCAACAGAGTTATCACCAACAAATCTTAATTTGTCATTGCATTAACTAATTTTTTTTGTTTTTAATAATCTTTCTAATAACGTAAGTTTTAATCAAATTTCAGTAAATTATTTTTATGTAGGTTAGGTTATAATATTTTCTTTATAACATTTTTTTTACTTTAAAATAAAGGTTTTCAAAATGGTGACTTGTTTGTAACTTTTTTTTTCCTTTTTTCTTTTTACTAGTAGATCCTACGTTTTGGTTTGATAGTCTTTGTTGAACTTTTTGTTTAATACTAAGTTCGAAATTGTCAATAATTATTAAACAAAATTCAAGTCCTATCACCAGGTTTGCGTGTGCCAAGTTTTTATTTTTAATTTGGATTTCTTCATTTTTTTAGGTAAAGTAGTGCAAGAGGGTTACAAGAAATCAGAATTGGATGTTAATTACATTTCTCCAAAACAGGTGGAAAAAAAGAAGAAAGGAAAGAATCAAACAGAAGAACACCAAGTGCAAGAATCTCCGGTAAGTTGGAATTGGTTCTTTGCTTATTATGTAATAAAATTAAAGCACTTTAAATCTATTGACCTTTGTTATAGTTTGGGCTCAGTATGTTGTTAATAAGTCATTAGTTGGTTTTATGAATCATGCTCTTACTTTGTGTACAAGAGATTCCGGGTTGGATGACTCAAAAAATATACAATGTTGATGAAGTATCATGAGCTAAAAGTGGGGAACTGCTTATAACTAAAAATATTTTTATTTCATATCAATAAAGGTTTAAAAACAAATATGTCTTATTTGTTGGCTCACATTTAGTATGGAGGGATTTTACAAATGCACTGTAAAATTGAAGAAGCATTCTTGGTAAATTTTCATTACTGTTGAGACCGATGGTTCTTGGTGGAATTCCATGTTTAAAGATAATAAAACACAATTTTTTATTTTGTACTATCCACTTTTTATTAGTCTAGCCGACCAATGGTTTCGCCTGCTAAGGCATTGACGAGGCTGTATTACAGACTACTGTTTGTAATACAGCCTCGTCAATGCCTTAGCAGGTCGGCTAGACTAATAAAAAGTGGATAGTACAAAATAAAAAATTGTGTTTTATTATCTTTATTCTTGGTAAACCTTGGATTTTATATATTTAATAAATTTTCCATCTCCATAGTATGAGTTGTAGTTAGAAAATTAAAAGCTATAGTGCTACCATCTAATGGCCTGCTTCTGGTAACTCAGAACAAATTGCTGTATTGGTTTGTCCAACTTTTCCCACTCTAGGACATTTTGAACCTGAACCTACAAAACTACAACTATTCAATCCACATATTGAGCCTCATGTTACAGATCATTGTAATATTAAATTGTATTTGTATGTATTTACTTCTTAGCTCTTGTATTATGTTTCTGGTATCAAATGATACCAACCACACAGTGTCTCTCATAAACAAGGGGGGGGGGCTAGTTTCTAAAAGGTGTTATCCATCAGTACTTTGTCAAGGGAGCATTCTTGTTTAAGTTTGACGTCCAACATCTCTCTGGCCATATTTAATGGACCAGGACACTGCAGAAGAACATGTTGGAGAGTCTCTTCTTGTTCTTGGCAAACCAAACAGATAAGCGAATCAGCAAGTTCAAAAAAGAAAGTGTATGGCTGTGTAAAAATATGCCCGGTTTTTACTCTAGTTGTAAAAGTGGAAACAAATCGAGCAATTCCTTTGTAAATTATCAATTTCTTAGGGATTATGACCATTCTTCCCACTATTCCATTGCTCAACCCATTTTGTTTGTAGAGCTCTGTTACAAAGAGCAAGACTTTCACTCAGCGATAGATTTCTTGATGGAATCAGGCCTAGGTCAGCAGCTACCTTCGCAGACCACAATATCCACGAACCCATTGCATCCAGATGTTTCTATTTTTTAACTTTTCGAGCTAAACATGAATATTGTTTTTTCTAGTATAGTAGTTTGATGGTCTGTACGGTTTTAGTACTATAAAAGTTGAAGTGTACTCGTAGTCATTAAAAATACAAACATCCTGCCTTTCCACACTGGCAATGTGAGCTATAGCTGGATCAATGGCTAGTAATTCTATGTCTATGTTTGATGCAGAATGTATGTGCATATAGATCTCATTGGCAACATCTACGAAATATCCTACTCAGATTTTGAGCAAGTCATTTTAGTGAGCCATCTGTGAATATTTTGTAATAATCTTCATAGTGGTTGTCGATAGTTTCCAATGTAGCTACTCTTTCTTTGAGACATTGTTAGGTAGCTACAGTCTAGTTTTAGGTGAACAAGTGTCCAAGGAGTTCTCTAGTTTACCATCAGGATTTTTTCAGGTAGAATTTTGATGATGGAGGATATGTGGTGACGAAAGGAGCACTTATACTGGAGTTTCTGTTCTTCGGGTTCAACGGCAGAAACTTGTTAAGGAAGCGATTGAATTTTCAAATGCTTGTGTCAGACTATTCTGTTAAGATGAATTTTATGGTTTCAATGTTCAACTATATCTCCATTGTATGTGCAGAGGTAGTTTTTGGACAGCTAAGCAGATTCTTAAAGGTGAATTCTGAATGTGCTCTAGCTTGTTTAAATGTATTTCATCTGCAGGATTCCAGACTTCTGCACCATATACCATTTTGAATATGACAAAAGTTGTATACAGGTTTCATAACATCATAGTTTCAGCACCCCAGTCTTTGCTAGCTACTGCTTTTAATAAGTTTAATATGCTTAAACATTTTTTGGATCATTTTTCTATGTAGGTTCGCCAAAGTAATATAGGATTCAGTGTGATTCCCAGAAGTGTTAAGTTCGTATTCAACAGGATAAGTGTTTCTTCTAGCTTTAGTTGTGATTAACATTGTTGATTAAAAAACTGTACATTATTTTGATATAGATACAACCAAAATATCCAGTTGTTTAATATATGTCGTAAATTTTTTTCAAAATATTTTCTCTTCTAATATTTGTTTAAATATTATTTTATTATTTAAAAAATTGTTTGTTTTAGGAGAATACAGAATCTTCATCGCAAGATAAAACAAAGAAAAAATCCAAATTTGTTAATTTATATTCTCAAGAAGGACAGGCCAGAGATGTTATATTATTGAAAGGTTGGTGTTCTTATTGTGTAACAGATTTGTTATATTAAAAGAGTTTTTAAAATATTTTTTTAGAATATTGAAAAATTTCAATAATAACTTTCAGGTCGTCACAAGTGTGATTGTCAAGCCAGCAAGCATAACCTGGTTAATAACTGTCTTAAATGTGGCCGCATTGTTTGTGAACAAGAGGGATCCGGTCCATGTATGTTCTGCGGAAATTTGGTATGTTGTTTCTTTAAATTGTTATGTTAAAAGTACATATTTAAAAAAAATTAATTATGAATTGCCCATTAGATAATCGATTTTGCCAGTGATTTTATTTATGTTCCTACTATTTATGACCTAACTTTACATTCCATTCAAATTTTGATTTTATTACTTACCATAAATGTAACAAAACCTGCATATCCTTTGATGTACAACCCTGAATCGTGATATGTGCAGTAATTATAGTCTCTGAGACATTTTGACAGGTCGTTTATTATACAAAGTGTTCCTATAACTTTAAAAGCATGTAGAAATTTATTCAGATGACTTATAAAATCGGCTGAGGTGTTATTTTATGCCAAAAAACAAACAAAAAGTTTTATTCATGTAGTGCTACAGTAGATTCAAATTTAGTCACCAGAATTGCCATCACCATAGCAGTTAGAAATGGCTACTTTTTTCACTGGTACGAAACATGCTATGTTTTTTGGTTTGATGACATGAATTCCATGATTACAGTTCAACACAATTTTCGTACCCAGTATGGTAGGGATCCTCCAAGTAGGCTTACAATTTACTCAATTTTAATGTAACAGCAGATATTTCTTGTTGAAACTCCATATTCAAGGATTAAATAAAGCAATAAAGCTAAAGTTTCAAAATTATTTTAATAATATAAATGAGCTATAATTATTTCACCTTGCGGCATCATCGGGCAACTGGTGCCCGTCAGTTGCTCGATGATGCTGCAAGGTGAAACAATTGTAGCTCATTTTTATTATTAAAATAATTTTGAAAGTTTAGCTTTATTGCTTTATTTAATCCTTACAATTTACTATTGGCACCAAAATTTTGTTAAGATTGATTGTTCTATAACATGAGAAATCAGTTGGTTGCCATGATTTTCTGTTGATGTTGTGGTGCAAGCCAGCCAGAGTTTTGCCCGTAGCCCTAATAAATCACTGTTGCAGTTAAAAATGGCTACTTTCACTAGTATTGAACATTTTTGCTGTGTTTTTGTTGGTTTCACAAAATGAATTGTGCGACTACAGTCAACATAATTTTTGTATCCAGTGTGATAGGTAATCTCCAAGTAGGTCTAAAATTCTTGGTACCAAGATTGATTGTTCTGTATAACATTACAAATTACCTAGTCACTTGTGTTTTCCTTTTCGTGCTATCAAACAAGTTAGGGGAAGCTTTGCCGAGAAATCAACGCTTCGTGCAACTCATGTGACTGAAATAATACCACCGACTGATTAGCGCATACAGCATCAATATTTGCACTTCAAACCATACAAACATTCCATGGTACTGATGGAAATAAAGTTGCTTGTCAGGACTCCTGTGCAGAAGTGTTAGATTGAATAGGAAACCAAAACCTCCTTGGAGAACATAATTCTTAGTGATGAGTCAAATTTCACATCAGTCGTAAAGTTAATTCCCACAACTGCAGAATCTGGTGTAGCAACAGTCAATATATATGTATGTTTGTAGCATGGATGTAATATTCCAAAAGTGAATGATTTTGCTTCCTCAGTCTCATTCTTTTTCGTAATAATAGCATTCTTTTTTCCTATTGACAGTACCATTTATCTGGATATTGTTAAAAATTTTCTCATTCCTAAATTAAATGAAAATGATCAAGAAGAGCATCTTCACTACCAGCAAGATAGGGATCCACATCACTTTCCCAAAGAAATCCAGGAATTTCTTAATAAGCTATTCTCAGGTTGGTAGATTGTTCATGCAGGAACAATCTCACTCACCATATAGAGTTTGGTTAAAGATCGAGTATATGTTCCACCTTTACCTGCCATACTTCCTGAACTGAGAAATTTAATTATCCATTGCAGTAGTGACACCTGATGTATCGAGTTTGACAAGGATGGACTTCAAGTGTGATTTGTCTACTTATCACAAATGTTAGTCACATCGAGCATAAATTACTGTTTAATGAAAAACTTGTTGTGTTTTGCATTGCAATGACACCTCAACCAATTCTATATTTTAATAAATTTCTAGTTACTTTTAAAGTTGTTGAAACATCCTATATTTCTTGAATAAGTTCATTGATTATAAAATTTAAATTATTGTATTCTGCCGATTAACTCCCCTACGGTCATATTTTCCATCCAGTTTTCATTAAATGTGGTATCATTGTATTCTACAGTAGCTCAGACAAGTTTAACAGTTATTAAAATTAAGAAATTGATTTTTAGTGGCTTCAGAGATTGAAATTTTACATTAGCTGAAACAAGAGTCTTAGTTCTACAATCAAGAGTTATTTTTTTTAACTTGAGTAGTTTTTTATCTACAGGTATTTTTGTTTTCAGGTATGTTCCAGAGAAGAGCAGGATTTTATAAATTCAGGTACCAAACAATCAACTCAATTGCTTCAGAAACTCATGGATCAGAAACCTTCAGGATGGGATGAAGCTATAGAACAAAGAAATCGTCTTTTAGAATATGACCGTACCAGGTATAACTTTTGACTTTAAATATTTCTGAAATTATTATTATTTAGAAATCCTTATTTAGTATGGTTTTACTTTAATCAAATTTGCAAATAATTCCACGCTTTTTTTGTTAAACTAATGATATTCATTTACTTGAGAAGATTTGACTTTATTTTATCGACACAGAATATTAGGATTCCACTAACATGAATATTTTTGCATTTTTTTTTCTCACCCATACGAAGTAGAGAGAAAGTTATGTTATTGTCTTGTTTTCTGGTATGGAACTAAGACATCTCTCCTTAGATGAAATGAATCTCGCCGTGGAATGATTGAAGCAGGAATGTGTCAAGTTCAGGTTGTTGAGGCTTACAACGGCAGTTAGAGTATTGTCACCATCTAACTCATTGGATTTGTCTAATGTGCTATTCACAGATGAATCTATATTTAGATTTCACCCTCATAGTCTTCTAATAAGAATGAGGAGGTGATATGGGAACAGAGAGAGGCTCAGAGCCCCTCAGGAAGTTCACCTATATAGAGACTATTATGGTGTGGGCGGGCGTCAGCGTCGGTAGAAAAACAAACTTCATTTTCCCGGACTGAATGTAGGATTGTACTGAGAAACCATTTATCAACCCATAGTTGAACATTATGCTGATGCAATCCTGTCCTCATTTCCATCTTATGCATGACAACGCTACTCCACACATTACTAGTCCGGATGTCAACTGCTTGATAGAAAGGGAATTGAAGTTTTGCTCTGACTAGCATAGTCTCCAGACCTAAATCCTATTGAACATGTGTCAATACTTCATACTTCAAAGAAGTGTCACTCCTTGTATGCGATGAGTTCACAATGCTGCTGACTTCCGCGAGTTTCTCCGCAACATCGGATTGACTACATCCAAAGCATGTGGAGAAGGAGAAGTATAACATCAACAGTAGCGGGTGACCTAATTTGAACTGAAGTACCCTCTACTTGTCCAATTTATTTATTTATTTTTTAAATATTTTTTCTTTATAAACATTGTTGCTTAATCAAGTCACATTATTTCAATGCCTAAATAAGTGTGTGAATGGAAAATAAGTATTTTAATTTGGGTCAATTTTATAAAACTTTTATTTTTATAAATGTCCCTAGAGTTATTGGATGTGTATTATATGTAACATGTCATGATAAGGAGAGTTAAACTTGTTAAATTCAACAGTCTCACTGTTGAAAATAATTTAGTAATTTAATAAAATAAGAAAAACCTCAAGTCATCAAAGATTTATTTGCATTTCTTGTTTTGAATATTTTTGTAAAATTTATACAAAAATGTTAGTTACAATTTTAAATAAATATTGAAACTGTTTTAAATTAGTAATAAATAAACAAAAAAATTAATTTTACATACCTTTACAGTGAAAAACGAACTAGAGTTATTGATGATGAGAGTGATTATTTTTCATCAAGTTCTGTTTGGTTGTCTCCATCTGAAAGAGAGCATATTACACAGAAGGAGGAAGAAATAAGGGCTCGTCGATATGGATCACGAAAAGATAGACAAATAACATTTGATATCATGGGTAAGTGTGTTTATATAATAATTCTTTGTAAACACCACTTTAGATATTTGAGGGACTGGAAATGGAAAACGATAAAAGTGCCAAAAAATTTTTAATTTATTTTATCCCTTTAAAAAATGTATGCACCATACTCTACGACCTGGTAAATACTAAAAATACCAGAATAAACTAGTTTAGTTATAAAATTGAAGGCTTCTCTGATGATGGAAGTCACAGCAGAGTGACTTGGGAAACGATGAATGTGCCAAAGTCATCCCTCCGCCATTACAGCTCTGGTTTAGTTTAGTCTGTTTACAAAGCACACACACAGTACATTGTTTTCACATCTGTTGTGTTGTGTTTTAATTTCGGTTTGTTGTATTCTTCATTATATTGTTAATTATGTTGAACTGTTCATAAATTACAGCGTTTTCAAAATTGCTCATTAATTTCTGAATAAGGTACTTTGTTGTGTCGATAGTAGTGAGAAGTTGAAGTAACGAAATTATTAACCTGTTTTGACTCCAGGTTAAAAGTAAATTGCATTCCTTAAAGAGTCAAAAATAGTGTCCGCTCTAGGCAAAAGAAATCTATCTGGTTTCACATTATCATTCAGCTTCCTCTAATCCACGACCATTCGCCACTGGTCACCTGACTTCTTCATTTAGAAAGCTGGTCAAGTAAGAGCACTTTGCAAATCCTAGACAACTCCTGGTATCTTTAGCTGTTCTACCTGTTGATCCAACTCTGTCCTATCCACTAAACTCAAACGATATGGTGGCACAGCTGGCATGTCTACACAGCTTTTTTTAAAAAGAAGGCTCCCTTTTTCAACACTATTGTAATTTATTTTTTATCAAACCAAATAAAATTACTCAAGGCACTATGGGATAGCCCATTGTACTAAAAATATGAGGGAAAAAAATCAATAATTGTCCAATTAATTATAGAAGTAATAATAAAATATAAATATAAAATAATAGTTCGATGACGTAACAGAATAAACGCATGAAGTTATCTTTAATGGAAAATATCGCCGTTTTGTTTTAAATTTTTTAATTTGTGATATTTTTATGGTAGGTATATATTTTCATAAATCTCATGCATAATTTCAGACAGCTTAGTTGGTAAATCTCATGCTTACAACAAATTAAAATTATAACTTTTTTGTAGAACAACTGAATATTATACATTATTATATTTTGTGAGTATTCTTCTAAATGGGTGGTTTAATTTTTAGTTAGTAAACTTGGGTTGGACAATATTGTTTCAATAATCTTTACTAAGGTAATAAACAATTGAGAAATATAAATATTATCTGTCATAACAAGACTTCGGAGCAAAAACATATGCATTGTATATTTTTGGAATAGTAGCTTCTGAATGGATGAGATGCACATGCGTATAGCCATTACAGCTCACAATCTCTTGGGTTGCTGTGATGTATGCTCACCTCAAGATATCCTGCACTATGAGTAAACCATCTTCATTCCTTCCCTCTTGTCAATATCCTGCTGGATATCGTAACACTAGTAATATCACGTTTTATTGGAAGAAGAATATAATTCGAAATTATATTTTTGACAATAACTTTACAATTTGTGTATCATAATAAGATGGTGTTGGAATTGAAATTGGAAATTTTAATATAATTTAGTGTGTTATAAGTTGAATAACACACAAGATATAGGGGTGTAAGAAACCCTGTTTATTGGCCACCATTTTAACATTTTTAATTTGATTTTTCTGAATTTCCATTGCATTTTATGTAAGCACACTATAGTCCCTTTCACCATATATCTTAACCTTAATTTTTGTGGCTGCTAACATACATAAGTACAAACCACAATGATAACAGATGAGTAATATGTCGTAAATCCTTTTTGGTTTCCTTATGCCACGAACTGTGAAGATCAGTTTAAAGAATCAGAGGTCAATTTTTTTTGTGATTATCAAATTTGCCCTATACATAGTAACATAGTACATAGTAATATTGATGAAGTAATAAATGTAAATATTAACCCTTTGTGATCGGAAGGCCAGTAGGAGTGGCCACAACGCAGTCAGCAGCCACTCGGAATTCTTTCCGCATAAATTGGTTCCAGCGGTCGGACGGCCAGCTGTACTGGCCATGCTCCACTCCGCGTCAACTCGGCATTCATAATGTCGGCTTCTTCCAACCAGGCCGGAATTATTTTTATCACAGACTGCAATTTTTACAAAGGGTTTTTTTTTTTTTTAAACAAAAACCAATTCCATTTTAACAATTATTTTCTTAATATACACAGACAAACAAGATACTGAACTAAACAAATTTGTATGTTTCAAGTTAAAAGGGAAAATAATGCCTAATTTACTAATTATACAAATATCACAATATATATTTCAAAGTTACGCAAACACCTTGTCAGTTTTTATTTTAACACAAACAAACAATTTAAAAAAATTTATTAGTAGGTATACACGAACAAAAAAAATACTGAACTAAACAAAATCATATGTTTCAAGTTAAAAAGAACAATAATGCCTAATTTACTAATTATACAAAACTAACACATATTTTTTAAAACTGACGAGACACCTTACAGTTTTTTTTTTTTTTTTTTTTTTTTTTAACAAACAAACAATTTTTTATATTTTATTAATATAGATATACAAACAAACAAGATAATGAACTAAACAAAATTATGTTTCAATTTAAAAGGGAAAATAATGCCTAATTTACTAATTATACAAAAATCACATATATTTAAAACTGACGAGAACACCTTACTGTTTATTTATTTTAAAACAAACAAACAATATTTTATATTTTAATAATATAGATACACAAACAAACAAAATAATGAACTAAACAAAAACATATGTTTCAAGTTAAAAAAGAAAATTATGCCTAATTTACCAATTATACAAAAATCACAAGACACTGTGTGTACATTCTCAATGTTGTAAGAAAAGAGCACGTGTTGATTTTGGCATTCCCGGTGATACTTTTCAACGATAAAGCTGCCAGAACTGCTGGTCATTTAGTTAAATAGTTTCTCTATAGGTTACAGCACTCTACACACATCACAACATAAAAATATATTGTTAAAATTCAACAAATGTTTCTTGGCCAGTGCTGCTGGCCTTCCGAGCGTTCGACGGTTTTTATCTTGGCCAGTACCACTGGCCATCCGAGCGGCAGGAACAACTGATGTAGAATTAAATCCGAGTTGTTGAGCAAATGTCCGCGGCCAGTACAGCTGGCCATCCGACAGATCAGGACAACCTATAAATATTCTGTCCGATCGCAAAGAGTTAACATTTGTTTTTATTTTTATTTCTTCATCTCAATCATAACTTAAATTGTGACGTGAGTAGCTACTATAATGAACCCTTCAACGGACCGGTTTTTAATTACTCAATCCTCCTGTAATAGAGATTAGTAGATGACATGGTATTACATTGTACAAAACCTATCTACAGCTTTATGTTTGAGAAATAAACAATGTAATCTCTTTTCACAATAATAATACATTTTTCCCAACTAACTTTATGGGCCATTTTTTTATTTATTTATTTATTTTTTAATGTAACAGCAGTTATTTCTTGTTGAAACTCCATGTTCAAGGATTAAATAAAGCAATAAAGCTAAAGTTTCAAAATATTTTAATAATATAAATGAGCTACAATTGTTTCGCCTTGCGGCATCATCGCCCGGATCAGTTGCCCGATGTTGCCGCAAGGCAAAACAATTGTAGCTCATTTATATTATTAATATAATTTTGAAACTTTAGCGTTATTGCTTTATTTAATCCTTGTTTATGGGCCATTTTGTATAAAATAATGTATAAATATCTTCATAGGATAAATGTGTTGTATTTCATTAAAAAATGTGGGACAGATTGTAATACATTTTGTAGGTACACTGTTGTTACAAGAGTAAGGCTAGGATCTTCATCTAGATGAGAGTACTGTAACCGCACCTATAATAACGAACAAAACTGCTGGTACCCCCACTATTAATAATTTACTTCTACCTTTCTGCACAGATTGTTTTTTTGTGTTAAATATATCCGGTCCTAAATGCATTGTTACTATTGGTTTTGCTTTTTTTGAAACGTTTGTTTTTATTTTGGGATTAGGAGTATCTACCTTCTTTTTTCCTTCCTCTACAATTTTTGTTTTACTCTGTAGCTTCTCCTTGGGTAGTTGATTAGTTCCTGTTTTCTTCTGATCAACACCCAATTTTTTGTCAGTGCCTGTTTTGTTCTGATCAGAAACCAATTTTTTGTCAGTGCCTGTTTTTTTCTGATCAGTACTTGCTTTTGTCTGTCCAACTCCTGGGCACTCTATTGAAATTGTATCACAAGTTTTATCTTTTCCTGTTTTTGCTTCCTTAGATGGTGTTGGTGTTTTCGCTTCCTTGGATGATGATAGTGTTTTCACTTCCTTAGGTGATGTTGATGTTTTTGCTTCCTTAGAAGATGTTGGTGTTTTTGCTTCCTTAGATGATATTGGTGTTTTTGGTTTAGCTGGTTGATTTTCTTTAGATGGTGCAGAAGCATCTTTCTTGGATACTTTTTTAACTTTCTCTATGTTTTGGAGTACATCTAGTTTAATAAATTTTGGACATGTATCCACCACATGATTAGATTTTTTCTTACTACTTTCGTTCACATCAGACATGCTTGGAAGACAGATTTTACATGATTCACATTTGTCATTTGTTGCTCCATTGAAATATCGGATTTCACCATTTAACAAACTTCTCATTTGTAGTGTACTGATTAACAGTGTGTCATTACAAGAAGGCAAATTGGTAGCTCTTTTTGATGCTACTCTGAATAATACCTAAGCAAACAAAAATTCAATAAGGGTTAAAGGCATGAATGAATTATTCTTGTATCATATAAAAGTATGAGGTTTGTTTTAAAAGTACAGACCTAAATTTTTCTTGGAAAATTTCTTTTTTAATTTCAGAGTTTTTGATGTGGTATTTGATGCCATTTTATGTTCTTACATTTTACATGAAAAATCTAAGTTTAAAAATCCTCTCTTATCTCTATTAATTTTGTTCAAATTTCTGTTAAATATGAAAATTAATTATCCAAACCCGTGTGCATAATTACAAGTAAAAAAATAATTTAGGATTGAAAAAAAATGAAAATGTACCTTCATTGACATTTAAAAACTATTTCAATTTGCTCTTGTAGTGAATCATGTTGATAGTATCCAAGTCACTTACTTATATAATAATTAAATTACCTTTGGTTTCCGCCAGGTGACTTCTTTTTATATACACTTACGCGTTTCGAAGCGTACGCTCCATCTTCAGAGTTCTATTATCTTTTTCACTCGATTGAGGTCGTTATACATTAAAATAACACATAAAAAACACACGGACACTACATATATATGTTTATAAATTAATACATCGCTTATGATAACGCGACACTTGCGATGCGTATCACATCAATGTCCATGGGTTAGTTGTCCTAGGACATTGATGTGATACGCATCGCAAGTGTCGCGTTATCATAAGCGATGTATTAATTTATAAACATATATATGTAGTGTCCGTGTGTTTTTTATGTGTTATTTTAATGTATAATGACCTCAATCGAGTGAAAAAGATAATAGAACTCTGAAGATGGAGCGTACGCTTCGAAACGCGTAAGTGTGTATAAAAAGAAGTCACCTGGCGGAAACCAAAGGCAATTTAATTATTATCTTGTAGTGAGTTTATGGGACAAAGTAAACGTAGATTCTGTATAATGAAGTAATATCTCATTTTATTTTGAAAACAGTTCAAGGTACCTTTCCATACCAACTTATTTTCAGTTAGTAATATAACTGTAATAATTTCCAGTATGAATAAAAACTAAGTATTGTAATAAAAAATAAAAAAAAGTCAAAAATATTTTATTTCTTTTATGTAATAAACTAGTGAATTTCGATTAGACATCAGTATTTATATAACTTAATGATGATAAATGATAAGTCACCAATTATTTTAGTATTATTATTTACCTAATTATTAGCAGCAGGTAAGCTAACCTAACCTCACCTTAAGCCGTATCTGCTTTAAAACTGTACTAAAGACCATTTATTTCTCCCTAAACCTTTCCAGACCCTTGTAAATTAGACAATTTCAGAGGTGTTAATGATTTATATATCTTTATCCTAAACCTCTAAACACCTTCCAGAGAGTGTGTTCTTAATCAGGACACTCCTTCGAAATATAATTAAATAATTTAAACTATATATATTGGCACAAGGGTTGCCATCCTTCATAATGCAGCGGCGACTTGTCCATAGGGCCTTTCGAGCGCAGCCCTCCCCAATACAACAACAAATAATATTTAGTTATTAATTTGATAGTAGTTTTCACCAAAATCATGTTTAAAAAGATCCTTTAAGCATCAATACAATCACACAATCGAAAAACATTTGATGTTTGAAGTTTCGACTTCACCCTCGTTGTCCAGAGCGTCTCGAGCTATTGCATGCAGCATAAATGCAATATACAGCAAACAGTTGAAACAATCTGTTGACGTCAATCATTGTCAACAATGATTGTTGACGTTCTTATGGCGCTCTGGTACTCCACCCTCGATCCCTCATGGATTTGCAAATCATTTAAGCCACTGGCTAGCAAAGTTGTTCCTAACATAATTTGCACTCCTTGTTCATGAAATGCTATTACACTAGACCAGTCAGTGTTGGTGCACCTGCATTACACCAACTGTCGAACAATAACGAACCATCTTCCTAACCACAAAATATTTAAATTGCTCTGCCAGTATTTGTGACTGTGATTGTTGTAGAGTGTGAAATATGTTGTTATTTAGACTTAAGTTTATGAATGGTAATTATAAATTGTTGTGTGGAAGAGTTACTGTGTTTAGTGTATTGTCATTGTTGTGCGACATAATAAATAACACGGATTCTATGTTTGTAAATACGAATGGTGTAAGAAAAATTATTAACCATGAGATAAAGAACTTGTAACACAGGGTTGAAATAACATATGTTCAGTATATAGAGTGGGAAAAAGTCTTGCAACCCCTAGGTAGTTTCTGAACCAGTAGAGAGATAAAAATTTCTAACCTTCACCAAACCTCATTTTGTAAATCCTTTTACTTTGTATGCGCTAAACAAGTGTTTGCCCCTCTTTTTGAGGAAAGTTAAAAAAAAAACGGACAAAAACTTTTTTCAAATAGCAACCCCCATTATGTGACATATCATTTTGAAGGGCATAAAAAAAAAGTTACTTCCTTGAAAAAGTGTCTATGATATCTCTAACAGGATAACTTTGATATCTGTAACTTGTTAAATTGTGTAGAGCAGGGTAATCTAATTATGTTTGCTGATGTCATCGCTGTTTGTTGGACAATGAAAGCCCAGTTGATCTATAGATTAAGGGCTACACAGAACTTAGCTGTGTCTTGCATCGGGTTTCCTCCTGGTAGAAGTTTTAACCCTTAAAGCGCTATGTAAAAATACTATAGTATGCTCATTTACTGTAAAAAAATAAAAATAATATTTTCTTAATTTTTTTTTAGATTTAGGTAGTTTTAGTCAAGTAGACAACAGAAATGTTATAAATTTTCATTTAAATAATATGGTAGGCCCACCATAGGCCTACCAATAACCATAGGCCTACGTCTTGGAACTAACTCTACTTCTTGATTTTCTTCATTTTTACTAGAACTATCAACTTCACTTTCATTAATATTGTGTAAAATTACACTTTCAGCCTCTTCTTGTTCTAGGTTATGAAAGTCAACCGCACTAGAAAACTATGCGTTTATAAGTCCATTTACAAATTCGTCAAAATCAGGATCGTCTGGATGAACCATTACAGTGTATATCAAATATACACAGTCGATAAGAAAAAGACAAAACTAACAAAATATTTATATTTATTTACTGCCAAAACTCGACGTAAATAAACACACAACACTCAACACACTCAACAGACGTCAACAACAAATGCAAGCGAGAGTGAAAACAGCTGACCGTAGTAGCCCGCGTTTATAGGCGCAAAAAGCAGTACGGGAGGGAACGAATACTAGTCTTTTTTGCTAGGCAACCAATAACGATAACAAAATATTTGTAAATATTGGTTTAGAGGGTCCAAATAGACAAAAGCGACATTACTATGCACTCTATCGGATATTTTACGATCTACAGTGCAGTAATGGCAGACGATTGAGCGATCACGCTTATAGGCGCTAGCTGCGTAGTGGCAGTGGGCAGTGCCGCGTCTGTAGGCGCTAGCCGCGCGGTAAGGGTTAAGCATCCTTATTCAGTTTATATGGGACATGAAGCAATTGTAGAAACTTACTCTACCAAGTTCTTGGGTTTAGTGGTTGACCAATATTTCAATTGGCGACCACATATTGACCATATTTGTAGAAAACTAAACACGGGTCTTTTCATGTTAAGAATATTAAGTAAAATTTGTTCAAAAGATAGATAGATGTATTATGGTCTACTTACTACTCACATTTTTATTCCTATCTCAGATATGAAGTAGGTGTGTGGGAGAGACAAACTGGTGCTTCTGACAGGATTTGTAAACTCCAGATAAAGCAATAAGAATTGGTTTCAATCTGAAACATACTTATTCATGTGGAGTGAATAGTTTCCATCAATTTACTTAATTACTTTTTTCAGATAATTTTGTTTCTCAACAAAACAAAGAAATTCATAGCTACAATACAAGGTCAAGAAATGACTTTTATATAGCCCCAGTTCATCGTAAAATAGTTACAAAACAATCTGTTATACGCTCCTGGAATATTTTTTAATAATATGCCGGACCACATTAAACAGGAAACTTTAAACCTTTTAAAAAAAAAATTGGAGGATATGTAAGATTCTATTCTGTCTTGGAGTTTCTGACAGATATGTGAGGCACACTTGGACTGTTGTTTGTTTTATTTGTAAGTCTAATTATTATTGAATATTGTGAACGTTGTGTATTTCTAAGAGTTGAACTGTATTTTTATAATTGTTGTTCAGATTTGTCACTTGTATAAATATCCTGATTATTGTAATTCATAAGTTTTTTGTATATGACAGGCTTCAACTTCACTTGTGAGATCAATGAAGAAGATTTAAATAAATAAATAAATTATGAGAGCTAGAACTTAAATTTTAATAATTTTATATTTGTCATGGATATTAATTCAGGAAAAAAAAATACCGAATAATTTTTTTAATAGCGGATTTATTTAATTAAATGAACACACTTTTATGTATCTTTCCTATTTTAATAGTCATTTTTCCCCCTATTATTTTAAAGAAAATTGTCAGAGAATATTGTTGACGTATAGAATAAGTCTCCATGATTATTTTGGTTGACATAATGTACTAACCCAACAAGAAAGAAAGCACAGGTAAGACCAAAATTAAAACTAATTCATTTCAAGAAATTGTATAGACTTATTCTATACGTCATTAGTTTTCTCTACTCGTTCAGATATCACCTAGGGGTTTTAAACTTTTCTTCCCCTCTTTATATGATAAGTAGATTGATTTTGGCAATTATATGTAAAAAATACAAACAAGGGAGTAGATGAATGAATGTGTTTGTGTGTGTGTGTGTGTGCACGCTTGTGTGTGGTGTGTGTGGGTGTGTGTATGTATGTGTGGTGTGTGTGTGTGTGTGTGTGTGTGTGTTTGTGTAGAGAGAGATAGAAAGAGCCCCTCAAACTACTAGCTGCCATTGTTTTAATGGCATGTCTGTTTAAAAGACAGAGTGCATTGTTATCACACTGAATACGATTCTAAGGTTTTATCTGTTCAACTTGATGGGTACTTTTCCTCTAATATCAGTAGCTCTCCTCACTAGTCCAACCTAACTGTGGTTCCATGTATACTATTCTCTTTTCTCATTTTCTTCTACACCAGTGGCACAACGTTTCATACTAGACTCATCCTTTTCTTCTTAATCCTAGAACTGGCATAGATTGCAAATGCTATTCAATTTGTTCTTTCTGAATGGGAAACAACACAAATGTGGCGATTTAAATAGGCCTTGACTAATAAAATATTGTCCAATCATAGAGTTCATGGTACCAATTTATAGCTGACATTTTAATCTTTTATACAGTATCTAATAACGACTGGAGGTTTTGTGAACATTAACAGCTGTCGTTAATCAATTGATTATAACCTAGCTTTTGTAACTTGGGAGCATATTAGTTGTTTCGATCTAGTTGTGTTTTAGGGTATAATTTGATGAATTGTGTATTTTTTTTTTTTTAGAAAATGATTTATAATGGATAACGAAGTTTATAGGTCTAGTGATATATTATAAATTCCTTGTGAGCCATAAACAAAGTTGAAAAAACTAAAAACAGGAAAAAAACTTTAATAATATTTTTCATAAAAACTCAATTAAAAAAAGCCAATGAAGTTATTTTCAATACTATAATAATGTTCTGTGGCGTTCTACGAGTAAAATGATAGAGCAATAATAATAAGTATATAAGTATATAGAGTATAATAAGATTGTTATGAATATTTAGTATTTTTTATGCATGTTTCAATTTATGTATCCAAAATACATGAACTTCCTAATAAGAAATATTGGCATTCAAAATAATTTTGTGTTATGTGGTATAATTTTTTTGTAAAATTCGGAACTTATAAATGATTCTTTTGCATATTTTAGAATATGAAGTTTATAAAAATCTATGTGTGTTATTATGTACCGTAGTCATATATTGTTAAACAAAATGCTAAATTTGTAGAAAAACTATTTAAAAATTCAAGAAAATTGTTTTCACTATTATAAGAAAGTCTCAGACATGTAATACGGGCTATTAAAGTGAATTAGGGCTATTGAGATGTCTTTATATGGACACAACACCCCCTCACTAGCTGGCTATTCACTTTCCCTCTTGAGCCATAAAAATATGAAGTATTCCCTTGCTTTTACCTAGATCCTACTCTGAATATTGTGTAATATATTTTGAAGACAGATCTCTTGCACCAATATGTACAGAATAAAATTTGTTATACATCCTGCTTGACTAGAGACTGATACAAAGTTGTGATAATTTGTTGTATTGAAATAAATACTGCTTAGATATGTTGGTTTCCCAAGAGACTGTGACCTCCACAGGATAAAGGGGCGTAGCTGCTACCTTCAATTGAAAGTTATAATGTTGATTCTCTTGAAGTATGAAAATCATCAAATCTCAACTATGATGTTGAAACTTGTTTATTGGATATTTTCTTTTTTTCATTCTCCTTCACAAATATAACAGTGCTGCTTTTCTACTGTTATAATAAATAGCGTGCTAATGCTTCTCTAAGTATAATGTTCTACGGAATTTTAAGAGGAAAATGATTTATAAAAAGATGTGAATACTTATTATTTTTGTAAAAGTTATCACTTTATCCATGTAAAATACGCCTGCCATTTAAGAAAAAAAGACCACCAGTTTCAGTGTTAACCGTCTGTTCAGGCCACCTCGGTATTCCTGTACAAACGAACCTTAGCTTACATTATAGCTTTCAAGGCCATTATATTACTATTAATATTAGGCATAATATTATTTCTTAAGCTAAACCAAGACGAATAATAAGATTTTATTAAAATCGTGTTCATATTTGATAGTAGTTTACATTTAAATCATTTACATACCAGCATTTTTAATGTTTATTGTGCTTATGTGAATATTATACTAAAAATTTGTATTATTTTGTAATTAATTCATTTGTAAAAAAAGGTGTAATATTTGGTTTCCATGGTTACATTACAACCAATAATTAAATTATGTATTATATTTTTATATGGCTAAAATCAAAAGACAATTGGCACAAATTATGTCACAACAATTCAATACTGTCCATAAGAAAGTCAATATGGCTGCTACTACCTGTTTGACTCGACGCCACTACATTGCTGTCTCAACATGACTTCTGAAGGCTTTATTTTCCATACTTGACAGTACATTGTTTGACATCAGTTTAACACATTTATCCCGAGGATGAATTATTATAATCATAATGTAAATATTCGTAGAATGAAAAATATTTATTATACTTTGTGCCCTCAAATAGTAAGAAATTCTTTAATTTCAGAAGGATGTCATAAACCTCTTTCATTTAATGCAACAGAAGGTCAATTAATTTTTTTAAATATGTCGATGAGAGATATTAATTAAATATGTTACATGGCCTATTTGATATTTCTAAATAATTAATAACTTAAAGGTCTACAGATAACAATTTTTTTCTTTAAGCAATATTAGACCTTTATTTAAAACTACACTAAATACTTAAATTACAATGAATAAATTATGTTTATTTAATTTTTAATTTATTTTGTATATTTTTATTTCTTTGGAAGCTTGTTTTGTCAGGCTCAATATACTGCAACGCTTATATTGTACAAATATATAGTACCGGTACAAAGCTTATAGGTCAAATTCGACATAAACGCTACGTTAAATGTTGCCAGAAAGCATGACAGCGGTGTGCCACAGTCACCACCTGATTGTGTTAATACTATTGTTTGTTCGGACATTTGCCATCATTTGTGTATAAGAAACAATACACAACGTTTTAAGAGTATAAATCAACTCCCGTAAATCAACTTCCTGATCACATGGAGTTTATTTTTAGTTTTGACCACTCAGGGTTTGTCCTGGGTGTTTTTACAATAGGTTTAGTTTCTGAACATAGGCCTAGACAAGTAAGCGTGTGTTCTGTCTGCATGTTTTTGTTTGTAAGTTAGGCACTTGATAACGGGAGTTGATTTATACTCACGAAACGTCGTGTATTGTTTCTTATACACAAATGATGGCAAATATCCGAACAAACAATAATATTAATACAAATATTCCATCATTAAGTAATAAAATAGAACTGATTATTCACTTCAAGAGCACTATCCAATTCAAGATTACTTTTTAGATCAAGTCTTGTACATTTTGAGAATCAAATCACTTTCATTTCTTATTCCTAATTCCTTTTCACTTTCATAATCAACCTTCATTATATTATATGACCTTCAAACTTAAATGTACCCATGCTCATCTCAATTCCACACTTTATTGGGGTAATCGAAACATATTTACACACTTCCAAGAATCAAAGACCAAAGAAAATATAACCAATTTTTCTATCTGCTATATTTCCGATTCTCTTTAGGTATGATTGAGTTGTGCCATTTTTGAGGATTCACCTTTATTCTATTGCATACTCTTAACATATCCCAGTATCGGAATTATTTTTTTTTTTTTTTTACTAGAGCACAAATTTTATCTTACTTATTATTTTTATAATAGTAATTAGGATTTTTTGTAATGAAACTAGTTTTTGATTAGATTTTAATTATAATTTATTTATCAAGCAAATTAAAATTTTGTTTAGTTATTAGCCATTCTCAACTTTTTATTGCTTACACATTTACAGTTAAATTTAATATTTTTAATTCAATTTTATTCAGGTAACAACTTCTGATTTTGTTACAAATCTTGTAAAAACTGGTATACTTCTTAACCAGCATTTTTAATTTATCTGCAATAACATAAACCTAACTTACTTGAATTCACGATGTCAGTCAAATTTTAGTATTTTCTATTTGATGGGGGTAATTTACAAATAATATTACCAAAAAACAGGATTTTTTTTTTTTTTTTTAATAAATTGTTTAGCTCTTATGAGTAAAACAATATACGAGCACACTCTTTTAAAAATATAACTCGAAACTTCTGTGACACTTTTTTTCTTTTTTTTTTTAAATAATTTTTTTTTTTTTTTTCGTGTACCATTGGTAAGCTGAAGAAGTACCTTGTAAATACTTATTTTGTAATAAATTTATCATTTAAGTAACATACCTATAAAAAGCATGTTTCAAAACAAAAATAATTTGAAACATGTAAATATACTTAACGAAAGATATAGTAAATTTTGATACGATAACTTTGCCCTCACGTTGGAGTGCCTAATTGTAATATACTTGTTTTTTTCGTTTTTTTTTTTTTTTTTTTTTTTTTTCGATTACCCTTTGGTTTAGATGTTTCGATATTCTCGGAATTTTCATAATCATCTGGCTTATTTATGGGATGAGGTGTTAATTAAATCAGATGTAGCATTTCATGGGCTAAATTTTGAGATATTTCCCATCTCTCTACATTACTTGGTTCCGTAGTAATCTTAAATTCAATATGATAACATCATGGCAATTCTCTCATTTTCGCATGGTCGGCCGATTTTAAATCATTATTTCATGGTTTTCCCGATTAAGTTTTATGTGGAACATGGTATCGTTGGATAGGAAAATTATTGGAGATTATCGTGGTATAGGTTGTTTATAAATTATTTCTTGTAATAAAAAGTACTCCGTGCATTTTTGGTGAGTCGTAATCAATTTCTATCATTAGCTTTAGGCCTAGTTGGTAGTTGCAGTTTTCCGATAATAGAGTTCGCCGAGTGTCTGTTTATAAGATTCCAGCAGTATTTGAACCCTACTTACATGTTCAAATTGTCTATTCTTTGGTTATGCCTATTTTAAATAATAAATTGGTATGATTGTGAGATGAAATATTACAAACAGCTGTTATAAATTCTCAAATATGTTTTATTTTGTTGTTTTGCTCAGAAATGTATAACAGCTTTTTAAAATTATTTTAAGATTAATTTAATTAGCACTTATTTTATTTACATGGATTCACGATGTATTGTGATTCATGCTTACATTTTGGAAAATTAAATAATTAAATATGTTTCATTTTGTTCGAGAATTTATAACAGCTATTTTTAATTATTTTTATGTGAACTTATATAGTGCATACTTTATTAATTTGTAGGGATTCACGTTGTGTTGTGATTGACTGCTTACATTTCACAAACCTAAATAGTTTATATGGTTTATTGTTAAAGTGTGACAGTTGGGTCTGAATTTTGAACCTTGCAAAAGTTAACTACTTAACTGTACACACTGTATAGCGCTTACTTTATTTGTTGTTTTATTGCTTGCATCTCACAAAAGTTAATGGTTTATATAGCTTATTTTTAATGTGTGACAATTGAGTGAATGCTTAGATATTCCAAGTTTTACACAGTATAAAAAAAGCCGGCCATAGGAAGACTGGATGGAAACCGTCAAACACTTACTGGTTGATGAGAAAATACCATTGACAATAATCAAAGGACTCTGAATCATGAATTAACCATATATTTCTTCCTGTGAGTGGTAATTTGTTCAAGTGTAACATTAGCTTCTTCTTGGTGTATGAATATTACCTTGTCACTTCGTGCACTAGGCATATTTTATATACAAAACAGTAAATCATCTCCACAGTATGGTTCTACGCTCATAAATGACATGTTTTAGTAATGCTATCCAACAGTAACCTCCCACACTAGTCCATTTTGAACTAAACTTACAAACTATAACTAACTGTTCAGCAAACATATTAAAGCCTCACATTATCAATTTACTATAGGACTTCTTTTCTTAAATATAAATTCAATATTAAAAATTATTATTATTATTATTATTATATCTGCTAGGATCTACATAATTAATTTGAGTGCAAACTTGAGATTTTTTCTGAAGAAATCCGAAGTGATTCGTGGTCTGGGTGTGTTGTTGGACAGTGAAGTTTTCAACCTCACATTGAACAAGTATGTGATAGGTTTACACAAATGCTGGGGTTCATCAAGCGACAGTCATTGGATATCAAAGAACAAGATGCACTATTGATTTTGTATTATGCTTATGTAAGGAGTGTATTAGAAATTAGGGACATAATTTAGAGTTAGGAAAATAGTCTAAGTTCTTTTAAAGAAGTTAGAATGATAACAATTATTGTGACAGAGCTAGAAAGCTGATGAAATTCCACCTCTTTTAAGTGAGGTGGAAGTCACAAGTTGATAAGTGTATATAAACCCTAGGGTGGGAAGAAACGTGGTCAATCATTCAAGAGGGGACCAATGGGAGATTTAGAAGATAGCCACATGGACTTGGCGTGCGCGAGAGAGAGAGAGAGAGAGAGCTTTCGGGAGATTTAGACCAGACAGTGGAAATACACGAAGACATAGTAAAGGTGAGCAATTCTTTGATGTAAAGGAACTTGTAATTACTTAAAAGTAAATATAGAGTCAGGATTGTCTAGAATCACAATAGTTGGGACCATTCTGGATTTTGAATAATTACAAGTTCCTTTACATCAAGCTTGTTCACCTTCTCTCTCTCTCTCTCTCTCTCTCTCTCTCTCTCTCTCTCTCTCTCTCTCTCTCTCTCTCTCTCTCTCTCTCTCTCTCTCTCTCTCTCTCTCTCTCTCCCACTTTTTCTTTTACTCTTTATAAAAATCATTAAAAAAATTTGCTTAAAAAATTTACATTTATCAAAACGTTTTAATTTTTAAATATCTTTTGGTAAGTCAATTACACTTTTGTCAACCATTTAAATTTTAACATTAAAATTAGTAGTACAGTAGTATGTAACATTATGCTAGACAAAATAAACAAATGAATTGTACATAACTCAGTTTTATTTTGAAATGTTTTGGTTTTTATTAAGATAGGTATGGTGTTTTGTTTTTAGGTATGTCTGGTGAGGGACATTTGTCCACCATTTAAATTTTAACATTAAAAATTGTAGTACAATTTACAAATTGTATTAACAGTATGCTAGACAAAATAAACAAATGAATTGTACATAACTCAGTTTTATTTTGAAATGTTTTGGTTTTTATTAAGATGCTGGTGGGGGCGGAGGAGGTGGAGCATATTGATAAAGCAATCCCAAAATAGCCAATATTACTGCAGGTATTCCTAAAATTTTAAGTATACTTCCATCTTTTTTCTGATCGTGTGTATCTGCTCTTCTAGCAGTACAGCCTCTTGGCTTAGCAGAAGTGTCACAAGGATTTATTGTTCGAACATTTTGTTTCTGTAGGTTTACCAGTGACTTACACTTTGATTTGGTTGAGACTTGTTTAGGTTTTGTACTAGGACAAGTTTCCTTCTGTTTATGCTTACAAACAGGTTTGCTCTCTTTCATTTTCTTTCCTAATGCACATTCTATAGTTTTTGGTTTATCTGACACTGGTGTTGCATCGGCGCATGATTGTATCTCTCCAGCTTTTCTCTCGTTCAGACGTTTAGCACAATAAAGTGCTGTCGATTTAGATCCACTACACTCCTCAGCCTTTGTTTTTATTTTAGGTGTACTTCTAGACTTCTTTGACTGACAACAATCTTCTAGTTTTGCCTGTGATTTTGAGCCACTTTGTGAAGTTTTCTTTTTACTTTCCTCATGTTTTACTTTTTCTCTTTGGTTACATATGTGTGCTTGCTTTAGTTTACTACAGTCCGGTTGATAGCTTTTCTTTTGAGCTTTAACACAGTCTCTTTGTTTTGGAGCACTCTCTGCTTCAACTTCCTGTTCACATGGTTCACATGCACATTCATCTCTATGTTCCGTTTCTTCAGTGTATTCTGTTTCCTTTTGTTTTGTTCCTTTTTTGCATGCTTCTGGTGAAGGTGGTTGGCGGCACTCTTCTTCTTCCTTGGGACGAGATTTTCCTTGCTTGGGTTTATCATGATCTCCCCTCTCTGATGTTTTTGATACCTTTTCTTTTTCCTTTCTTTTTGATGATTTCGTCTTCGGCAGACGAGAACAACCACAATCTTCTGGTTTCTGTGGTATGTCTTTACTTGTTATTTTTTTAGGATCTTTGACATAGTATCTTTTGATGTGATTAGAAAGCAGAGAAGCAAAAGCTTTTGATGTTCTCTCTTGGTGGCAGCATAACATTATATTTCTAGTCAACCCGAGAAGTGCCTAAAAAAGATATGTAAAATTTAATAAATATTGGTTTTAAGGCTAAGCTAACATAGATTTTCTATAACAAATTTATTTAATTTTACTTTCTCACATATACACATAGTATAATTTGAAGAAAATTATGTGATGAGTCAAAATATCTGTATGAGTTTTTCATGGATATATCGGTTTTGTTTTCTCCTCCTATGTCGTTTTGAATAGTTTTTGGAATAATGTCTGTCGTCTGTGCAGAATTTTATAGTCCAAGAGATTTGATTTTTGTTAAATTTAGTGCTTGAGTATATATTCAACTATTCTCAAGATTTTTTTTTTTTTTTTTTTTTTTTTTTTTTTTTTTTTTTTTTTTTTTTTTTTTTTTTTTTTTTTTTTTTTTTTTTTCAGTAACTCAATATTTTGGAATAGCTCCCTTAAGAAAAACACTAAAAATTATAGTTTTATCAATTAGCATTAGCAATTTTGATAAAAATTAACTCAAAGATATCCCCCCCCCCCCCCCCCAAATGATGTCTTGGGAGTTAATGGCAAAAAACAAAAATTGGCCATAGTTTAACAAATTAACTCTTCTCATTTTATTCGTAATTTTATGAAATGTGAGGCTCAATGCTTTAAACCAGTATGCCAAATCTCAAGGAAAAGAAAATTATAATTAGAAATATGACAAAAAATTTAAATGAATCTTGATCTTCGCCATTAAAGACTCGATTTCAAAGAAATACATTTTATAGCACAACTTTGGAACAGTTTATAGCACAACTCTCTCTAAGCTTCTAAGGATGTTTTGCTGTCATCTTATCTCCATAAGAAGTACATGGGTAAAACATCATCAATAGAGAATTTTGGAGGGGAGAGTTTATGGATATGGATAGGTGTGTGAGAAAGTTAGTGCAATGTTTATCATTGTTGATAGTATAAATTATTCATTATATGAATATGTAAAAATTATAAAAGCCTGATGTCACTTTTTTACAGATATCTTAGTGTATACCTACAAATTTAAGTGAAAAAGGTGTCTTAAAATGTTATTCACAATTCCCAGTATTGCCAGTAGATAACAGCAATGTTTGTGAAAGGAGCTGAAGTCTTGACTTCGATGTTTTTTATTATTTAAACAAGCTGTTTTAACAATGACTGTTTATCCCAACATTCAGTTTGACCTCTCCAATAAAATTACGCTGTTATCCTAAAGGTAACTTAATCTTATAAACCTCATTAATTTAATACTGTATCACTGTTTTATCTCGTTCTGATTATTTTGTAAGTATCACGACTCATATGGGATTTTTACTCATATTTTATTTTTTAGGCTATACAGAGACCAGATACATACAATCTTACAATACATTTAAAGTCATCATAGCAAACAAAATCTTAACAAAATCGGACAAAATTTTATTATTTAATTGAAAATGTAACATTAATTCTTATTTTTACATAATTGAAAAATATAACTGAAATGTAAAAGGCTAGTTCGTCTACAGCACTCGATTTGAATAATAGTGATCTTTTAAATTATTTCAAATTATATAGAGTTTTAATATGTTGATTTGTGTGTTTATGAGTGTTCATTTTAAAATTCAACCCAAGTTTGAAGTTTTATAAATGAAATTTACAATGATTTAGTACTTGAAGGTCAGTAGGCTAGCTTTATATAACAGAATAGTTATCAGCTGATTGCATGTTGATGTGTTTTTGTTTTACTTTGCTTTATTTAATTATAATTAATAGAATTTATTTATTCATGACAATGGTTTTCCACAAAGAAGAAAAAGCTATTATTTTGAACAAGAGTACCATAGGAAGTTTTGACATAAAAATGTTCCTAACAAGACATCACTATTGCCAATTTAATAATCAAATTTGACTCCGAATACTCGTCAACATGTTCGAAGATAGATATTTATAAATGATGAACTCATAGAAGACATAACGGTGAGTTTACTACAGTTCTTCAAAAAAATCTTTAAGAAAATTGTCACAACAAAAGGGAATGTTCTTTGGTAATGCTTTTAAAGTCGCTCTGATACTTAGTCTAAAACAATGCAAAATCCATGTGTCACACAAGTTAATTCTGAGTGATTATGTTACCAAACTGTACTATTGTCATTAATTTCAAGTTTTGTTCGAGAAATCATAACAGTCTTGGACTTAGATGGTTCCAGTGGTTTTTTTAAAAATGTAACACTGCATCTCATTCATTGAAGAGTCTCCCCAAAAAAATTCCATATTTTAAATGAGGATAAATAAAGTCCGTAGTAGAACGTAATGAGTGTTTGATTCTATATTTTTAAGGTTTTTTAGAACAAAAACAGAGCTAATCATCTATATGGTACCGCCCATGCAAGATTACTGTCTATTGCCAGCCCTATGATTTTGATGCTTTCACTCCTTGTATAACATCATCCCCCATCATAATAGTGGGGGTCAACTAATGTTATTTATTCTTCAAAACTGTGTTAAATATAGCAACGGTTTTGATTATTTTAATACATGGTTTAAGGACATATACGAGAGAGAGCTTTCAAGTTTTAAATATAAAGATGTGAACAAGACATAATGAGCCTTGAACAAGAACTTAAAATAAAAATTACATTTTAACTACGGTATTTTCTAAAACTGTTTTATGGTAAGTTTATAATTAACTAAAAAATATTTAAAACTCTGATGTTTTCGTTTATATTAATTTCGACCTTATCAAGATTTATAGAGTTATTGAATAAATTATTAACAGTTATATTTTATTAAATTTTTTCATTGATTTTTGTTTTTGGTAATATTAAGCACATTTTCTTTATCTCAAAATTTCACCAAAAAACAAAAAATCTCCAAAATATGCGTTTACAATTTTGAATGAAAAAGGTATTATATAAACACTATTTTATTGTGACATGTAATTTAGAGTTACATAATTTTTATGAATATTTTACAAGATTTTAAAAATATACCTGCAGTGTCCACCAAAAATTCCTAACGATTTAGGAAAAATTATGAACTTAGTGATTAGGGTTAAAATAAAACTCCTTTTTGAAAAAAATCATAATGGGAGACAGAAACTTTTTCCTTAGCAATGACAAATTCAAAAATATGAAAATGTTCAGATAGTACAATATAAATAAAAATAACAACAACAAAACTCTTAAAAATGTAGCTCTGCTGAACGTACTAGTGCTATAAATGATTTCTAAACCAAACCACCAAAATAAATAGTTTAGAGTATCAATTTTCCATTAAGAATATAAACATTAAAATCAAAACAAGACTACGAATAAAATTATTTATTTTTACATGAAGAGTGTTAACCCTTAATGACTACAAGCCGTATCACAGACCACAAGGGATTTTTTCCCACATAAGTATTTTGTTACACAACCTGGAAATCTGGCAGTCCCATTACCTTCAAGTTATCGATCGATCAGTAAGCTGTGACAGTTTGACGTCCAAAGTTAGCACATGCCATAAGTTGTTGCATTCTCTTTGACTTACTATAGTAATTGTGTTACATTTTCCGCAGTCACACAGGCCAACTATAATACTTATGTGACTTCGTGGTGAATCAAAATTGTAACTTTTTCATCCTACAAGTTATATGTCGAAAAAATCTTCTCAACAAGGCTCTCGTTCTGACTGTATGCTACAATCACAACAATCAGAATTTGACGCTTGTCTAGAAAAATTTGTAAACTATGATTTCGATAACAGTGAAGCCAATCTCGATTATAAAGAAGAAAGTGATCATCAGATGGACTTTGAACAAAATGCTGTTGAATAAGCTGTGGCTATGGGTCAATGTTCAATAAGACGGAGCAGAGAGGATTAAAACCGGCAGATGCTAAGCAAGTTATTAATTTAACAGAATAACTAAAGAAAACATTTTTTTATTTCCAGCGTTTAGGTGGGAAAAAGAAAGTAATCAAAATGTGAGGACTTAGCAGAATATTGTGACTCAGTCACCTGGACTTGAAGCTAAAGCTATGAATTTAGTAGACAACCCTAAAATTGAAGATATATTGAATTTACTTTTCATGGAAGATATAGTAAATGAAATTATACAATGGACAATTTTCAAAATTGATACCATCATGAAACGTTACAAACGCACCAGTGTAGCTTTTGTGGACCACTTAGATGTGATTGAACTGAAAAGCTTTATAGAGTTGCTGATATATACATTAGTGTGTACAAGTCTAACCATGAATCCGTGCTGGAATTGTCAATAAATTGTCTATAACGTAACTTTAAGATTAAAAAATAAGGTAGAAGAATAATTTATGCAAGTGTTTATCGTATCAGTATAATTTTGGAAGTCCAAACGACAATATTAAACATATAAACATTTAGATAAATTTAAAAAAATAAAATAAATAAAAATAGGATTCAATTAAGCACTGAAGCTAAAGTTTTAAGAAATTTAATACAATAAATTCGGTACAATTGTTTCACCTTTTTTAATTTCTTGAAACTTTAGCTTCAGTGCTGTATTGAATCCTATACCTTGTAGTTTCAACAAGAAATGACTCCTTTTACATTAAGTATACATAAAACATGTGTTGCACTTTTGAAAGCATTTTTTCCAAAAATATAAACAAATAATTAAAAAAGGAAAAAATATTAGTGTATCAACAAACATATTAAATATTATTAGTTAATCGTCAACCAATATATCAGACTCTATCTATAAGACTATTGTAGTTAGTAAAATGTTTCACTATAGTAACTAAGGGTTAAGTGTCTAAAATAAACTATCAGTTTCCAGTTTGTTTTGGGTCATATAAAATAGACGATTCCCAGTTTGAGGGTTAATATGTGAAACATATACTCACCTACAAATACATTTAGGGAGGTATAATTTTAGAAAAGACTAAAATATAGTCCTCATCTATGCAGACGATACAACCCTCATTCTATCTGATCGACCAAAACACTTTAGAAATAAAATCTTTCATTGCTCTAAATCAAGGTATAGAGTATTTTGACAAACTCATTTAATGCTAAACTTAGGTAAAACAAATAGCAGTGCAATAGATGTCTTTGCAGATAGTTTTCAACTAATTGAAGTAGAAAGTACAAAATTTCTAGATTTGACAATGAACTCGCAATTAAAATAAAATAACCATATAAATGCATTATCCACAAAATTAAATTTTTCTATTTACATTAATATATATATATATATATATATATATATATATATTATTCCACTTTACCAGTATTAATAATGGTATGCTGTCTATATGTATGTATTATATGAATGTATGTATTATAGTCTATTTTACTGTCATGTCCAATATGGTGCTGCTATATGGGGAAATGCTTCAAAGGGGTCAATTATTAAAATTTTCAAAATTCAAAAGTATGCAGTTTGATCTATGTTTGGTAAGAAGTCTAGAAACACTTGCCGTTCTCTTTGCAAAAACTGGATATTTTAACTTTAAATTCAATTTATATTTTGAGTGTCATTATGTATTCTAAGTTTCACACAGAATCAAACTAGTCATACTTAGATATGACAGAAGAAAAACACAATCTAATTATACCAAAATATAGGCTTGCTCAAACTGCAAAATCACCAGCAATTTCTGGAACCATCCTTCACAACTGTCTTCCATATAAAATCACAATAATATCAGAAGCAAAGTCCTTCAAAAAAGAAATACTACAATATTTAAGAAAAAGAATTTTTTATTCTATAGATGAATACATGAGACAGTCATATATTAAATGACAAAGGGGTTTTGGGATACGTATAATATTTTTGTTGTTTGTCTACATTTTGTTTAACATAGTAAAATTTGAAAAGATCTTGACGAGGCTAATGTACAAAATTTGTCTCCTAGCTGCTAAATAAACAAATATTAAGTTTCATTAACTGTACCCTCAGCCCTCAGAAACAGGAACAAAAAGTTCTCATCCAATAAAAAAAAAAAAAACATTTGTTGTGACACCTAAAAACTAAAAAATAAGCATTTTCCGATTATAACTAATGCCAAAATATTTACCATAGTGTAAATGTTCTGTTTATGTTGTGTAAGTATTTATTTACTGATAATTTTATGTGTCCCAAACCATGTTTAATATTAGATAGTCCTGTTGTTTCCATGGTAATGAAAAGAGGCATTGTTTAAAATATTATTTATTAACATTAAAACTATAAAGTTAGACCTTATATTTTATACTTTGTATGTGGAAGGGACTTGTCAGAAGAAGAGGTTTTCATCTATATAGTAGACTCACGACTATTTAACTGTGGTATAAATAATATTAATTTGGATTGACGAATTTAGTCTGTGAAACAGTTATTTTTGAATACTTTTCTATTGTAGCACCTTATCAAATATACATCTATATCCACAGTACAACACATTTATGCATTTTTTAAATCTCCGATAATTACAGGTGCTTGCCTTCGGAAATACTTTATTAACTAAAATATCATAGTAGCTGGATGAGCGATGGACGCAACAAGAAAATTACAGCTCTATTATTTCACAACACTTAGCAGAAGATATCTAACACAATCGGTTGTTTACAAGGATTAAATTTTTATTAGTACATCCTATATTTTGTGGTTAGAAATTCACTTTTATTGATCCACGTTGTGCGACAAAATTCTAAAGAAAATTCAAAAATCGCATGTTCAATTTATCAACCTTAGTGGTGAAAAATCAAATTAAATAAACAAATCAACATTCAAATGATAATAACTTAAGATCATTATTTGAAATTTTTTACTGCTTGGCTTTAATTATATCAGATGAAAGTTTGTCCGACCTTGACTTTTTAACACATTTCAATATTGGAAATTCTTACAGTTCTACTTGATCTTTGATGAAATTCAAGTATTATCAACTCATATTTTTAATCTTTAGTATGTTTACATTATTTATTTTAAGAACAACAAAAACACTTTTTTAACACACCTGTTTTTAATATTGCAGATTTAGTGTCATTCTTCTTCGTCGGTTATTTTAAGAGAGTTCGTTGTCATTCCAAGTTGCTGATCTAAAATAAAGCTTGTTTGTTCAAGTATATGCATTTAAAAAATAATTGATATAAGGATGGCTTACATTTTACAATTGTACTTGTCTATTAAATTAATTACACTATTGTATAATATATTTAATTGTAATAAACTTGTGTATTATGATTAGTGTATTTCTAATACGCCCCACCTAACCTTTTTTAAATGCGCCCCACCTAAATTTTAACTCTTGGAAATGCAGACACATGAGATTATAAAATGTCCACTGGAGTAATAAAATGTCTGCACATTGGTGTAATTTTACACCATTTTCAACTCACTTTATTTATTATCCTTGTTGTTTCAAAACGATAAAAGTGAGTTAATGTAATTCTAATTCTCAAATTACTGACTAATGTTATCTTACTGTATTATACAATAGAATATTTTATTATTGACAGTTTTGAAAATATCACATTACTTGTATGGTTTTGTTCCCTTTAGATGGCAGAGCAGTGGAATCAGTTCCTGCGATTGATGATTTCTACGACAGTAATGACAGAGCTCTCCAAGACATTAGCAACAGCTTGAAGTCCTCCTCGACTAGATTAGTACAAGATGATAGTAACATCGATCCTACGATGACAGATATGTTACCAAAGGTAATAAGTTGTATTGTGGTTTGCTGGTTAAAATTATATATATATATATATATATATATATATATATATATATATATATATATTGTTTTATGGTGAAATCGGCACAGTAATTGTTGTCTTCAAAAAAGAACCTCCTACCCTTCGAAAACTCTAATAGCATCAGGGTCAGAAGAGAACAAGAGCTAGTCAAGTGAGACCTGTTTGTAAAAAAAATATGAAAGAGAGGGAACAAGCCCAAAGATTACATGACGAAAGGTGTAGATCCAGTCTTCAATATACTGCTTTTACTGGTCAACGACAGCCATTTTGCCCACTTTTTTTTGCCACATTACATTAAAATGACATTTTACATACTCGCACACAAATAATTAAATTAACATTAAAAAACAGTTTATTGTACATTTCAGTAACTGAAAAGTTGGCACACTGTCACTATACAACACTTCGTTACTAACTGTTGAGAAGAGTTGTTATGGCTTCTTTAGAATCAAAGTTAAGTTTTTCATTTAATAATGTATTGTCGTCTAGTTTATAATTCCTGTAATTTTAAATTGTTCCAACACATTCATGAACCATCGTTTTTTTTTTTACAGCAGTGTATTATTTTTAAGGGAATCCTTGATGCTGGACTATTTATGGTTGCAGAATTGAAGTCTGTAAATTTTTGTCTAATTTAGTTGTGTTTTATGATATGTGGGCGATCCAGAAAATAACAGACGTTTTGTCCTAGCGTTGCAGTGGGCGGGGCTAGCGCCGTCATTTTGGCGTCAGAATGTTTCTACACTCAGTACGCAACCAGCCGTGGTAGCTAGAGCATCGTTCCTATTGTATTTTTTTATACAGTGGAGTTTTAAAATGAGCGCTGTGATTGAAAATCCCGCCAGTTGTGAAGTGCGTGGTGTGATAAGGTTTTTGTTGGTAAAAAATTACAAACCAATTGCAATTTATCGCCAGATTTGTGACGTGTATGGCAAAGGAATAATGAGTGAAAGCCGAGTGAGTTAGTGGTGCATTTATTTTAAGAATGGCCGAACCAATGTTCACATGAGGATTGCAGTGGTAGGCCTAGTCTTGTGACTGATGAATTGGTGGTGAAAATCAATAAAAAAAATCCGTGAAAATCGTCGTTTCACGATTACGGAATTCTCAGAACATTTTCCGCAAATTTCACAGAGTTTAATTCATGAAATCATGGTTGGTAAACTTGGATACCACAAATTTTGTACCAGGTGGGTTCTGAAAATCCTAACGGAAAACCACAAAAAAACAAAGACTTGCTGCAGCACTGACATTTCTGGAAGAGTACGACAAAAGTGGAAACCATGTTATCGATCGTATCGTGACTGGTGACGAGACTTGGGTAAAGCACGTCAACTGTGAAACAAAACGGCAATCGATGGAATGGGGTCACACGCATTCGCCCAAGAAACCGAGAAAGTGTCTGCAGAAGTTATCAGCAAGAAAAATCATGGCTACGTGTTTTGGGACGCTCAGGGAGTGATTTTCGTTGCCTTTCTTGAATGTGGTCAAACAATCAATTCAGAGAGGTAGTGTGAAACACTCCAAAAATTAAGACGTGTGATACAAAACAAGCGTCGGAGTAAACTTAGCGGGAAAGTTTTGTTTTCCCACGACAACGCCCGTCCACACACGGCCAAGTGTACCCAAGAGCTCTTGGACGGTTTTGAATGGGAAGTTTTCAATCATCCGCCGTACAGCCGGGATTTGATGCCGAGCGATTATAATCTGTTCTCAGTGATGAAGACATGGCTTGCTACGCAACGCTTTGACACTGACGCTGAACTCCATGCCAGTGTAAACCAGTGGTTGAACTCGCAGGCGGCTGATTTCTACAAAGAGGGCATTTAAAAGCTTGTACCACATTATGATAAATGCATTGATTTATATGGCGATTATGTAGAAAAATAGCTTAAGAGTTTACCTTCAAAATGTATATAATAAAAATTGGGTTTTTTTTTTACTTTGTTTATATTTTATTTCAAAACGTTTGTTACTTTCTGGGTAGCCCTGGTATTAACAAAAAACTGTTTAAAATGCCAACATTTTCAATTAAATTTTTCTGATTTTCAATAGGGTTCTGTATGAACCTATACCAAATTTCATATTTCTATCTTAATTTGTTTGGTCATTAATCTTGCTTAGGTAAAAACGACAAAGTCACCGACAACAGACTGATGGCATGTTAAAAATCACTTTTATGAATTCCTGTGGCCATGAAAAGTGAAAATCCTGAAAAAACAGAAGTTAAAAAGTTATGCAATTATCAAACTTATTGTATACTTTGTATATTCAATAAGTAAAACACAATTTAAAATTTGGTTCCTTTAAAATAATTTTGTCGCTAAATATAGACTTTTTGTCAAATTTTTTTTTTCCAAATTGAGCTTTTAAAGTCTAAAAATAAAATAAAAAGTTTCCTCAAGAAAAAATAATATTCTGAAGTGATCAAAAACTTTTAAAATTACCATCAGTAAAAATAGTTTTATCTTAAAATCGGCTCTACCAATGAGATTGACAAACTTTATTTCTTAAAGATCCAATATGGAAACATTTTTTTAAAAATCAATTACTTATATTTTTTATTAAATAGAGTATATTGTTTGTGGTACAAAATTATTTATCTTACAATTTGATTTATGTTTAGTTTGAAGAAGGTGTTGTGAAGCGTCAAGAAAATCGACAAAAAAATAAAGGAAATAAATCATTGCAACCTAGAGTTCAGGATAAAGAGTTTTTGGAAATGGTTGATGAAGGACTTTGCCTCAGCATGCACCAGCCTTGGGCCTCGTTACTAACTGCAGGAATTAAACAGTAAGACATTTATTTTTTGTAATTAACTCTGTAGGCTTCATAAAACTATGCATGGTCATATCGTGATGGGCACTAGGATTTTTTAATACACTCTAAAATTATATTAAAGAACTCTAGCACTAGAAATTTAATCCTGTAAGTCCCCACTAAAAATCATCTTATCGCAATAATCTAAGTACCATTGTAAAGCTAATGATCTGTACTTACAAATTTTTATAACCAAAAGTTTCTAAACCTTAATAAAAATAGTTTAATAAATTATTAAAGGTACTGTATTTTGTCACTAGCGATAAACACGATAACAGTTGTTGCAACAGAAGACAAAAATTATGTCATATTTTACTATTTGTCTATTTGACACAAGTCCACATTTCTGTCAAAATTACTCCAACACTATTTTATAGTGTTATTTTTTTCCCCTCTTTCGAATGATGCCTTCCAAATTATTGTCGTTCTCATAGTAAGGTATAGATATTTTAAAATAACAAAATTAATCAAGCCAATGCCGTTTGCAAGAATCAGACTTTATGTCAAATATCGATTACCGGTACTAATGTTTCGATTTTTCTGACGATTTATATATCGTTGGAAAGACCAATGTTAGAGCTGTCATTTGGTATATTGGACATCTGTGTAGTGTAAATATTTGTTTGAATTATACCTGTCGGGCTTCCCAGACAGAATCTTGTTTGTTTTGTCATTGTCTTAGACACCCATTTTGTGCGCTACAAATGCTGACTCTGAGCTAAGTTAATTGTGTTTTAGGTTTTGTTTTGTGAATCAATTAATTTTTCTATTTATAGTAATTTAATATGTTTCGTTGATACAGATTTATTGTCACAACTATATTCTACAACTAATGTTAGTGTTTGAATAGTCTAAAAAAAATTTCCTTTATTTTATAGAACTGTGTTGGTGATATTTTTGTTAAAATATTTGTGACATAAAGACAATTTTTCTCATTTTCTATTACCTGATTCTAAAATATCTAATTATAGAAAATTTATAAATTCACAGTTCAATGCTATGTACTTTTGTATAAATAATTTTATATTACAAATTGGGTTTTGAATAAAATTATTAATTTTGGTGAATTTTTAAATTGGCCTAACTTTTGAGATATTTTTGAATTTTTTTCAATGAAAATGTGTTTTTTTAATTTAATTTTTGTTATCAACTTTTACTCACAAATCAAAAAAAAATTTGAATACTTTTTTTTTTAATTTTTGCATCGGTTACTCCACATTTTTTATTTCTGACATACTAATTCCAACATTTTTTTTTTTCATTACATTGGTGAATTTTATAATCCCTTCTGAGAAAAATGATATTATAACAAGTTTGGTTTGGAATCGATTTAAGGGTAAATCATCAGATTTAAGGGCATTTGTAAAAGACCAATTTACCCTCTAAAAATCTTGAGGTTCTTTATGACTGGTGTTATTTTTGAGATTTTACCTATATTAGACTAATAGGCCTACAATGTGAAATAAGTTTCACAGATCAACCGAAAATTTTGTACAGCTAACAAAAAAGTGACAAAACGCTAACCAACACATCCTTTGGAGGTTTACAATTCCAGAAAAGTTACTAAATTAGGTATATTAGATTTACTAAAAATGGTCTTTAATAAAATTCCTTATTTCTTTACATAAGAAGTCAGTAATGTTTCAGGCATGAAGGTCGCAGCTGGTACACAGCTCATAGGGGGAGATTGTGGATTGCTTCTACCGCTAGACAACCAACTAGTGAGGAAATCCAGGAACATGAAAGTATTTACAAACTTCTTAAAGGCGGTAAGTTATAAAAGTGATATTTTCCTCTCAATGATACTGTAGTAAAATAAAAATAAATAAATTTTCTAAATAAAAAAATATAACTCAATCAACTCAGCAGTACCGACACATAATAATTTTTTATATACAAGGGTTTTTTTCTAAATTTTTGTTTTCATATTATAGATAATTCAAAATTTGGGACCACAACACAAAAACCTAAAATTTCACACAATTTTGAATAAATTTTGCTTGAATATCGCCTTTTAAGATTTTAACAAAACTTAATTGTCATTTCTCTCCAAAAATTCAATTTTCTGTTTTTAAAGGTGAAAAACCTTTAAGTTATCATCAACTTATAAAAATATGGAAGAAAGATACTTAAAATAAAGTTTCCTTCCCCTCGCAACCTCTAATAACGTCAGAATCGAGAAAAACATGAATTTTGCAAGAGAGCTGGTAGTGAATATGAAAGAGAGGAGTCTAACCCTCGAAAGGAGGATCTCTACATGGAAAAAGGTGTGATCCAGTTAGGGTCCTTCGGAATTGCCAAACCTATACTTACTTCCTGAGGGATAAACAAACATGTTGGTTAAAAATTGAAAATTAAGCATGAATGCAGTCTTTAAAGTTTCAGTATCTCAATATCAGCATAAGTTATTTCTATAAAACCTTGGGGTCTGTTCAACCCCACGCAAACAATGGCACCCAGAAGGTTTCCTAACCCAACCAACTTTATACATAATATATAAATACACACTTTATCGTTCTGGAGCCAAAAATAAATTGATGTCCTTCCAGATGGTGTCAAACAGATCTTCATCCTTATTCCTACTCCGCCACATGAATTCACATAAGTATGAATTTAACATATCTCTACTGGTTCCACATACTTTCTGTTCCTGGTAAAATACTGTCTTAATTACACACCAACAACGTTTCAGCTGTTCTGTCATGTCAAGTTTTGTCTGTTCTATTTTTGTCAATAGAAAAATTTTTACAAATGGCGGTCTTCTTCTTGAACAGACCCAAATTTTAGTTTAATATGAAGATTTTTATTCCACATGAATTTGTTAAACCACAAATAAAACAAAATTATGATTCACAAATAATTAAAAAAATTCAGTAAAAATACTGTCCAGAGCAGTTTTATAGATCACGTCCAAATAAACAATTTGAGGAAATGAATTAAGTGTTTGTGAGTAAATAAGAAAATAACAAAATGTGAACCCTGTCTGCCGTCAAGTTTTTTTTTTTTAAGGTTTTTTTTTGTTATATAAGATGGTTTGATCAGCTCATCATATTTATAAACATATACTTTTTTTTTTTTTTTTTTTTTTACAGAAATAACCCGAATAGATTTGATTTTAATTCAATTAACATGTTAATTGCCATGGGGGGGCCGTTCGGTACGACAGCAAGCTCATAGTTAAAGTGGCGTATCGGCCGATCGGTTCGACACTGCCATTAATGCAAGGTTTTATTTTAAAGTGTTTTACCAGTAAGTGTTGCAACCTAGCGGAAAACACATACACTAAGTGAAATGTAGAAGATTGTAGCTAATAGCTGTAGATATTTCATTTTATTATCTTTAAATAGTGTTGCGTAGCAACCAAATAAAATACCTCATCAATATGTTAATTTCGTCGTACCGATCGGTATAGCAGCGAAATTTGCAGTTGGAATTATGGATTAATGCATTAAAACAAGTAATATACAGTTTGAACATTCTACAGTTGTTATATTTTTTTTTATATAAACGTATAAAAGTTAATATTACGGTAATCAAACAATAAATTTTGCATATTTTTGTATAAAACATTGAACAATTAGAAAATTGGAAAGCAATTTTTTAAAACTGTTTAACAATGTTATTTATTTAATTAAGTTTTTAAAAATCATTTATTTATATTATTACTGTCTAAACTGTAAGATGAAAGCATTTTGAAAGCAAAATGAAAGCATTTAAAATCTGTTATTGACAAGTATTGGTGTTGCGGTCGTGGTCCTACATTGCTTTTGTAAGCGAGCCAAGCATTTACAATGCAGGTGCCAAATAAATAGTAAATGTTCTGCAACTTTATGGTAGCATCTTAGTGTCTTTCGTACTGCTGAGTTGTACGACAACATTTAATTAGCAACATCGATGCCAGATTTTTGCTCATTGTACTCTGCTATTGCAAGAGGCTTGAAAATGACATTTCCTCTTCGATCCCGCTTTCCAGTTTGAACCATGTCGACTTGATGTTTACGTGCACTTACTCAACGCGTTTCCCACCACTGAGTCATGTGTTACCAACATCACAGACCAAAATTATCCTAGTTAATCAATCAACATCCTTTTGTGCATTACATTTAGTGGATCTGCTTGTACCACATTGTGTGATGGGACCAAGTACTACTATGGTATCCATCAAATTGTTTAAAAATGTGAAATTTATTCATTTGTTTATACCTAAAACAAATGGTACGAGGCCTAACATTTGAGTTTAGAATCTAAAATTGTGTGATATAATAATATAAATTAGAAAGATGTCTAAGTTATACCTCTTGTTATATTGTCAAATTATGAAGTTCATAAAATGTATTTATGACATGTTTTTGTTACTGTCTAGATGAGTTAACGTGTCCCGACAAGTATCCATTGAAATGTTTGTTGGGCTGTGTTACGGTAACAAACTGTCTTCCTCAAGAAGAATACAGACAGAAGTTTCCTGATGGAGAGAGTGACAGTCCTTTTGTATTTATATGTGAAGATCCTCAAGAACTTCCGATAAGATTTCCCATTCAAGGAAAACATAAGATTTGTAAGTAAATACAATATGAATAATAGCTGGAACTTAGCTCATTTGCTAATATGATACGTTGTGAATTCCTCTGTGTTTTGTGTATCCACTTGTTTGTCGTCTTAAACTTCCGATTAATATATACAGATTACCAATTGCACAAAATGGGCAATATAGAGATTCATTTAGATATTAGATAAAAAGCAACTTAACTACCAAAAAAAAATTTAAAAAAATTTTTTTAATAAAAAAAACAACCATTATTTAAAAAATGTCAACCACTTTGAAAAAGGAAAAAATTAAGTGTCCAAAAATTATTGAAAGCTTATACTTCAATTGATGAGTCCTGAATTCTCTAGAGTCATTTTTAAGTGGGAGAGGGTGAAAGGGTTGAAAATCTTTTTCTTTTGGAATTATGTATTTTATGAAAAAATGTTAGACAATTATTGAAAGCTTATACTTCATACAGACTAGCTGCATCTACTAAGAAGGGGTTGGCGTCCCTGGTGGTTCAAACACCCACTACACAAACTATCATATATGTAATTATTTACATTCAGTTCATCTACATTACACATTTACCTACACTTTCACCTTCTCTTAGGATTCCTAATTTGTGCTGTACATCTCTTCTTAGGTAACATTTCCTCATTTGGCAATTAAGTGATCCAATTCTGCCATTCTTTCCAGTAATTTTGGGTATAACAAAGAAAGAATCCTGTGCTTGTGTGCTATGTCTTAGAGTGGTGATGCACATTCTGATTGCTTTGGAAAAATCAAGTGTGTGGATCTTAATGTGTGTTTTGCACTGCCGAGGATCTGTTCAAGTTCAGAAATCGGCTACTTAGCTTTGCTTGGCAAGCAAGTGGACTGAGTTAGTGGGGGTCGGAACCTATAACTGATACAGTCAGACTGAGTCGATAATTTTTCATGGGTGGCAGGTTAGTAGTAACCTAGTATAAGAAACTGTAACACCATATCCGAACTTGCCTCTATGTTTTAAAGGGGGGGGTGTATTTTAAGGACCATGTATTTTGATTTTCCTTTAATTTGGCACTTGGTTTTGACTACTGATTATGGTAGGCATGCTTGATTATCAACTGTACGATTCTTCAGTGCTGGGCAAACTTAACATGGATAACCCAACTACAATTGCCTAATCTGTAATGAAATCTACTGTAAAACAAAATCGTTCAGTTTCATCTGTCGACAAATGTGAACCATTGGAGAGACAATGGACCACTTGAGTTGCTGCTCCTAAATTTCTTATGTTTAGTAATTCGGAGGAAGGGAAAGATCTATTGAAAGTTTCACCTTTTTTTAATTAATAAAACAATAACTGACAGAGTAGGTTCTGTAACTTCCATAAGGAAACTGTAGAATGGAATTCTTAGTAGAGATGAGTAGAAAGAAGTAAACCTTGTCGCTACTAAAAATAAGTTACTTTTTTGATTAGGTTAAAATATCACTGGAACTGCACCAATCTTTAACTACTCTAAGGGAATTTTTACATGTAGAGATATCTGCTACAGATTATACTCTGAAGGAGATTAAAGCTGAATTAACGGAAAAATCGGTAATTTATGTTCCTCAGATTTTGCAAACAAGATTAGAAAAAAACGTACTAACTGGTTTGTTAGTTATTACTTTTGGCAGACCTACTGTATTACAACATATTTATACTGGTTACCAACGTCAATAATTGGACGTTATGTTCCAAACTCACGAATGTCAGGGTTATGGTCATGTGAATACTAATTGCACAAAACCGGAGGTATGCAGCCATCGTGATTTAACCCTGGAATTGGCATTAACTTTTGCCGTAACATGGTGCCGCCTTTCGCGAAACTGCCGAACTACGAGAAATATTTCTGTCTTTTCTGTTCTCTCTATGAAATTCAGGTTAGGAAGCTTTGAAAGATTGAAACACGAGCTTTTCAATGGTGTATAATTCATTTCTCTACGACTCCATTTACTAGGCTAAAGGTTGAGTTGAAAAAAACAAAACTTTTTTTGTTGAATACATCTTCTGTAAAATGAGTTTTTTTCGTAACTAATTTATAGATTAAATACTATAAAAGTTATAGACATGTGGCGAACTCTGTTGGATAGGTAAAGATTTGTACTAAAAACAGTACAATTGCACATTTATTTGAAATAATTTACAGTTCCTGACCTTTACACAAAGTAGGACGCTTATATTGTAATGTGAGTTGGCAAGGTGCCATTTTTACGAGTAAAACACACCAAACTTTACCAATTAATTAAATATTTTTATAGCGTTTTATGAACTTTTGATTACATGTATATGCATCTACGAAACGTCAGCTTTACAATGGTATAACATTTATTTCGGTAGGATGATTTTAAGTAACCCTAATGTCCAGGCACGTAGCCAAAATTTTACTTCGGAGGGGGCTAAATTAGTGATTATATATATATTTATATATATATATATAACATGTTATATATAGTAGCTAAGCAGAAGGCTAATGTTATATATTTTATATATAGAAGCTAGAATATGTTATATATAGTGGCTAGGTAGAATAAAGTATTTTTCACATTAATTACCAGACATTTTATTTTATTCATTTATAAGTACAATTAACAAATCATAAATCTAATTTCACAATTTCACAAACATGAAAATTATAGATACATCAAATTATTTTTGAGACCAGACAGTAAAAACACTTTTTTAATATTATAAATGTAATTGAAATGTTTAATACAAAAGTTAGTTCACAATTATCATTCACTTGTTAACTGTCAGTTTACAGCAGCAATCTTCTTATTTTCTTTCTTGCCAAAACATCAATGACTTCATCTGGTTGAGGAGCTAAGTCCCAATGGATAGAGAGAATGGCTAGCGTGCTCAGTCTATCATCTCTCATCAAATTTCGGGTCACACTTTTAACTCTTTTCATTGTAGAGAACGACCGTTCTACACTACAAGTTGTAACAGGCAGCGTGGCTAGCACCGTTAGGAGATAATTTATAGTGTGGTAATAGGTTTTATCGCATGACTCCAACACTTTTAAGACTTCAGTCTCAACTGGAATTGAAGAAAGCTTGTTGCACCACAAAATATACTCTGATTTTACGGATTCTAATGATGCCTTGTCATCGAAATATGGAGACAATTTTTCCACAGCATTGACGTTTTCTGGAGAAGCGAATCCGGGAAGAAGTACTTGAAAACTTGGCATGATGTCTTCATTCGAAATAAATCTGGAGGTCAAATTAAGAATGAGTGAATCAACGCAAGGAATGAATATTGCCACTCTGAAATACTGTTCTAAAGATGAAGTATTTGGGTTTGCTCTATGAGTTTGTCTCGATGTAATCCTCGGAGCTTTCAGCTGACTTTTGAAGACGTCTGTAGATAGCTGAGAAGCAGAATTGAATATTTCTTTGAACGCCTTTTCTGCATTACTTCTCAGTTGCTGAAATGTTGTTAACACATTTTTAGTGTGGTTTAGTGCTGATGCCAAATCCAGACTTTATTCTTGCAAAGAAATTGAGAGAGGTAAGGTGATACTAAATAATTTGTTGCATACAAAAAGACTAATGAGGAAATCACTTTTTTCCAGGGCTGCCAATAATGTTGAGACTGTGGGGGAAATTGTTGATGCGTTTTCTGTGATCTCTTCCAAACTTACAATGACACATTTAAACAGTTCAACAAATGTTAGGAGACTGTCATGACGCTCAACAAATCTTGTTTCGCACAGTTTTAGGAGTCTTCTTTTCTTGCTCTCTGGAAAATGTATTGAAATGTTTCCTTGCAGGATTTAATTTGCTCTTGAATTGTTGTGAAAGAGGTTTGTAACTTCACTCACAACTCCAAGACAGTTTCGTACGGTAGGATTTGTCATAGCATTAGACAGTGCAAGGTTTAGGCGGTGGCTTGCACAGTGAACATATCTAGCATTCGGGTATTGTTTCTGATCCTACTCTGAACCCCAGCAAGGTGGCCAGCCATGTTGGCTGCACCATCGTATCCTTGTCCAACGCACTTACTCATATCGATGCCCAAACTTTCACACTTTGGTCAAATTTTCTGATGTTTGATCATATAAATGTCTGCCTTGTTTATATGCATACATGGATTATATTTTTGAATAGGTCATTTAGACTGATTTTGAGAAGAAGCAAACTTTATTAATATTAAAAACTAGTTTGAAAAAGAGCGATTCATTCATATTTTTTGCACAAATATGATTTTAATTTTCTAAAGTACTTAATTTAAACAAAAAATAATTTCGGAGGGGGCTCAAGCCCCTCCCCTGGCTACGTGCCTGCTAATGTCGAGTTACAATATCAGAGTTTTTTACAGTTGTCTGTCAACCGTTAATGCCTTCTACGGCTCAAATGAGCCGTGTGCCAAAACTAAGGTTAAAAGGGTGTAACAGTGAAGGCTAACAGTGCAAATTGATGGCAAATGTTCAAATCATCCTCCATGTTCCTTCAACTGTTATAACATTTTTTAACACAAAATGACAAGTCTACAGTTGTCCAACCATCTGTAGAAACTGCTAAATGAGTTGGTGAACCGTCATTGAGCAGAATCAAATCCCAATTGGATCGAATCCTCTTGAACGGTTCCCTCGGGAGCTGCAGGTGTTTAATCCCCATCCATTAAAATCTCCCACCAAAATAAATAGAGCAGGAAATTGTCTGATAAGGTCAATCTGTTCCACAACAAGAAACATGTAATAAGGTGGCAAGTACACACAGTAAACTGTCATTTTGTATCTAAGTTATGACGGATTATCGCATGGTTGGGAGATGATTATTTTTAAATCTTAAAATAATAACAAAAGTTGATATTCTAAGAGAATATACAAGTACAGTATTCAAACTAAAATAACATTAAATTCGGAGCAGTTAAATTGCATTAGAAGTAATAAATTCAGTGAATGTGTGTTTGTTATAGCACATGCTGTTTAACAATTCTATTCTTGCAAATGATTGATTTACAAACATTAATAGAAATTATTAAAGATATAATTGGGATATATTGACTTTACGAAATTTGTGGTACCTGTTTAAAAATAAAAAAGGACATAAAAGTTTATTTGATTCAATTAAATTTTAGGATTATTTTATGAACATTTTGATTTGGTTTTATTTTATGAACATGTGCTACGGGTTGGATTAATGTTGTTAATATCAAGTATTTTGTTCTAAATCTGATAATAAATGTATGCATTTCAGATATCACGACTTTGTTGTAATTTAAGCACGTTTTCCAAAGAATTCATGCCCCAGGATTAACTTTATGTTTAAAAAAGAGTACATATGATCAATCACGTATTGGTGCCCTATATTTTGAATTTGATGTACAAAAGTAAAATAGGTTAAATTATCTTAAATCGGTAAATTCGTTAACCGGGATAGAGAGAAAGATTACAGTATGTAGAGCACTGAATGTCAGGTAAACATATATCATTCCAAAAATGTTTTTCGACTGAAGTGATTTTAAAACTGAAACAATAATTAGGGTATGTAACTACAAAATTTCCAAAAACTGTAATCACAAATGTACAAATTAATTTGTTTATATTATTTTATTATTAATAATGATGCTTAAGATCCTAACTTATTTGATTTCAGATCATTTGGATCCTAAAATACATCAAGCAGCACAAAAAACTTTGCAACGAATTGCCAAACTTAGGGCTGAGCAATCATCTCAAAAATGAAGCGGCGATTAAAATTATACAATACATATTTATACACAAATATTTATTTATTTACAAGTATATAAATCTATTTAATAAAATATTGAACTATGTTAAAAAATAAAGTTTTTTTTTCTTATGTTGCTGTTCAGCTGAATACTAAGTCATATCATGCAGCCCCTTTCAATTTCAGTAGTGTTTAAATTTGTGTGCTTGATTAATATTATTGCTCTAAACTTATTGTTGATTTCACATTTCTTATCTTGGCTTTAATTAGATATCTCAGCTTCATTCTACCTAAATGTCTAATCCTTATAATTACACATTATGTGGTTATCAATCTTAATGTGTCTTGTTTCTTGTTAGTCACACAACAAGAACTGTAAAATAGGAATGACCCCTCCCCCCCTACAAAAAAAAGAAATAAAACAATTGACCAGATAAGATTTAACCCTTTAAGGACCAGACTTATTTTTAGGAATTTTAGGTGCATTATGTTTTCCGCCATATTGGTTCTAATTTATACTATGTAAAAAAGACCATGCCTAAAATACCGTTTTTGTAGACGTTTAGAAAAAAATCTTAGAATCATTTAGAAACAAGATATTAAAATAATTTTGGTGTCATTTTCTTAGTATTTAATTGCTCTAATTGACTAAAACACAAAATATTTATTTAAAAGCAAATGAAAAGTATTATTATTGTAAACACGTTAAAATAATAAAAACAAAAGCGGACGATAGATCGTCCGCTCGGTCTTTTTCGCATATTTACGTGCGGTCGATGGATCGTCCGCTCGGTCTTTTTCGCATCGTATGTGCGGACGATAGATCGTCCGCACGGTCCCTAAAGGGTTAAGGAAGGTTGGAATTTGAAATGCAGTATTCTTGCTCAAGACCCCAAATGAAAGTAGTATTCAGGCATAGCACCTCTCCCGAAAAGGTTGGGTAGAATGTTTCACATTTTTGAGCTTATCGTTTTCAAAGTCCAAGTCAAAGTATAGTAGAATACGTTTGATAATTACTGATTGTGATGTCGGTAACCAGTAGATAATCCTACTTGCAATCGAGAAATATTAGCGGTTCATCTGCCGTTATATCAGCTTGTCTGCAAAATATTGAACTTTGGAGTGATGACTTAATACAGAACAAGATGTTGTGATATTCAAAGCAAGATATTTAAATCACATAATAGATTATTTCTATATAAAATGGTAACGAATATTATATTATTATTGTAACTAAACAAGTGAAATAGACAGAGAATATGGATACAAAGTCAGATTTATTATCTACAGGGAACTAATTACTGGGTTCACAATAGATTAAAAGCAATCATTAATATACAGAAATTAAAATTAATGATTGATATTCTTAATTACTAAATGGATGATTGGGTGAGTGAAAATCTGAAAAGATTTTTATGATCTAAGGAATATTCACATCTACCATTGACCTTTCTTTTTTTTTTGTTTTTAGTTCGAAAATATTGTTCATTTAAAATTTAGAAGAAGGTTTATTGTATATAGAATGTATTAATGTTCACAAGGGAATTTATAAAGTTTGTTATAGTTATCAAATGACTAAATATTTGCTTTCTGTATTTTAATTAATTTTTTGATCGATACATGTGAATATCAATACCATTAGAGGAATCTGTGTCTAATAATAAGAACATTTTAGCTTTAAGCTCTTAAATTTATTTGTTTATTTATTGCAAAAATACCATAAGATACTTAGCAACATCATTACAACTTAGTCTTAGCGCACTGGATGCAACCAATTCAATCAGATATAAAAACAAATAAAAAGGAAAAAAATTATTATAAATATACAATTATTGCAATAGGTGTCATTAAATGCAAATAAATAATAATACAAATTTCAAACAATTACAAATAATCAACAATTGACATAAATGCAACAATAGCAGATTTGATAACTAAAAATTAATCTTACAACAATAAAAATCTAAAACAATAATAAAAATAGTAAAAGTAAACAAGACAAAGACATGCACAACATGACTAAATTCAATAGTTTAAAACACACAAAAGTAAACAAAAAGACATGTGATATGTATATATAATTCACTCACTTCTACAATTCAAAGATTATTTTCTTTTTGCCCAGATCTATCCTTTACTAATTTTTATTTTATTTAATAATTTGTATGCAAATTTTAACAATGATGCCATTTACCAAAATGTATGATTCAATTAGTTGCATTGAGGCTTTTGAATCGGTGCATATTAAGATACTTTTGTGCCCTATCATGTTTGAGTGTTCTATCACACTATAGATTGTATACAGTTTAGCAGTTAAACTACTGGTAAATTTGTTTAGTGTAAATTTCACACCTATATGAGATGAAGGGCATTAAGCAACTCCTGTCCCACTAGGGCTTTTTAAACTATCTGTAAATATTTTTAAATAGTCTTGAGTAATTGCCATTTAATATTTGTAAAAATTCTTGTTGAAGGTGTGTGGCATTTGTTGAGAGCTTTTTGGTATTAATAATGGGTAAATTGGGGTTGTTAATTCAGTTAAAAGCCAAGAACAGAAAGAAATCTACGGATTTGTCAATCACAATTGGAATAGAGGGATATGTATCGAGAATATTTACATGGAATAAATAAGTAATAATAATAATATTTTTTATTTCTCATATGAAAGATTATACAATATAACAAATACAAAATTCACAATAAAACATACCACAACAAATAAAAATATAATACAATACCCTAAATAGCTTATTTAAAAAAATAAATAAAATTTAAAAAAATTGACACAAACAAAATTGCACAAGAGAAATGTAGGAGGTCCTAAGGAAAAAGCCTATATTGGACCCCCTCCATCATAATAGAAAATATTTAACAAGCAGAAATTGAAGATATCCTTATACTAAAAACAAATATTCTTAAAAGTAATTGTGATTGGTTATCACACAAATAAAACAACATCAAAAAAATTATACATAAACTAACTTCACAGTCTGAAGCAACAAAAAGCAAAACAACATGATTATAACTTTGTAAGTCACAGTATACTAAACTTCATCTACTACATTCACACACACATCACAATATACATATGCTAAAACCAATTATCTAATTTATCTATAAATAAAAATCTCTTCAACAGTTTTAAAAACATTTTTAATGACTATGTGTTTCCAGTGCTTTCTTATTTTTCCAATACTTGGGATGTGATGTATGAGTTTGAATTAAAATACTCTGTGAGTGAGTATCAAAATCCTCGGATTCAAAATAAAATATTCGTAACTAGGAACAAGGAGATGCAAAATTTCATGTTTGTGCAAAAATTGTTGTAATTAAGCCCCTTTGCTTTTGATGGACTGAACATTCCATTGCATGATACTAAGCCCGTTAAGGTTTGTAACCATAATTTAAAATAACTGATAATGGTAATAGACGAATTTGTTACAAATTTTGAGAGCACAGTGACATAAGTGATAAGTATAATTTTGGTTAAGTTAATTAATAGAATTTTAAACAAGAATGTATTGAGTTTTGTTTTTCTAGCCATTATGTAAAGTGTTTTGACTGTTTAATTACAGTTAGGCCTGCCATTAGTAATATTTTTAGTTTCCCCTTTTAAGAATTTAGTGAAGTCACAATTACTTACAAGTAGAACTCCAATTATCCGGACTCCAATTATCGGGATCACCAATTATCCGGATCAGATTGAGAAATATTTTTAAATCGGGTTTTTAAAGGCACATCGTCCTGCGATCAATGAATATGCAGGAATCGCGCGCAGTAGTTGACCCTTCTAACTGAGAGATAGCGGAGGGCATGGGGAGGAGGGGGAGCCTTTATTCACACTGCTTCACCACCCTGCTGCTGTCACTCACTACAGTCTATTAATAGTCAGTCGGCCAGTGCTTCTTCAACCTGCCGAGTGAATTGATATATTGACTCTTTCGGGTTCCTAAGTGTTTTGATTACTAAGAGGAAATGTGTGGTGTTATCGTTGGCCAATAAAATTCAAATTATCAAACAGTTGGACAAAGGTGTCTCTGGTAAACATTTAGCCGAGATGTACAAAGTGGGAATATCAACAATATCGGACATTAAAAAAAAAAAAAAAAAAAAAAATCCTCCTTTGTAACCGTCCTTGATAATGAAGATGGAAGTTCATTAAGGAAGTCTATGAAAATAGCAGTTAATAAAGAACTGGATGAAGCAGTGTTTAAGTGGTTCTTGCAGCAGCGAACATTGGGGAACCCTCTTTCAGGCCCAACGAAGATGAAACGGGACTAAATTGGAAAGCCTTGCCAAAAACAATGTTGGCTTCCAAAAGAGAATCAAGTGCTCCTGGTCACAAAGTTAGCAAAGATCATGTGACTACCCTTAATTGTGCTAATTCGACGGGAAATCACAGATTACCCCTACTCATAATAGGAAAATCCAAAAATCCCAGGGCGTTCAAAAATGTAAAAAAACTTCCCGTGATCTACAAAAACCAAAAAACCGGTCTTGGATGACTGCTGCTTTATTTACGGAGTGGTTTGATGAAATGTTCATACCTGAAGTTAAAAGACATTAGGAAAAGAAGGCAGCAAGGTGCTGTTACTTCTTGATAATGCATGCACCCACCTGCTAGAAAGAGAAGATGGATGATTTTGAGCAATGTTTTTGCCACCAAAATGTAACGAATTTGTTGCAACCAATGGACCAGTCGGATATCGAAACAATGAAGCGTCATTACAGGAGGTAATTGATTAGAAAACTGTTGATAGAAAATAAAGATGAAGGCATTATGGCTCATCACAAAAAATTAATTTAAAAGAGTGTTCGTATATGATGGCGGAGGCATCATCATAAATATTCCCGGATGTTCCGAGTGCAGTGTAGAGGATGTAGGCGAGTGGATGTTATTTGATTCGACGGATCCCGGATTCCAGATTCTCAATGATGATGAACTCGTCCAAAGTGTTGTGACAGCAGGAAGTGATGACCTGGAACCGGAAGACGAGGATTTCACTACCAAGCCAGATGAGGGGCCGACTGCGAGTGAGGCATTCGCAGTCCTTGACACCGCGCTTAAAATGGATGGAGCGGCAACCAGAGTGTGATCACCTGCCACTACTCACCAGCATACGGATGCGAGACTTGGCGGCTTGGAATTGATTTAAGGCAGCAAAACAGCTGACTTTGCCTGATATGTTAAAAAAATATGGTCCAAGTGTAACCACTTCAGAAATAGAACGATATTCCATCACAGGTTATGGATGATATTATCATTTTATTTAATGAAAGTGTTGGACAGTTACAACTTCTTAACAACCGCCTAAACAAAATCTTTATCCGTATCTTAAGATCACTTTAGAATTACGAAACAACGATACCATAAATTTTTTAGATTTTACAATTTTTAAGCTAAATAACCAACTAACTTTCGCCATATATAGAAAACCCACGACCACTAATCTGACAATACTTGCGTCATCCCACCACCCAGATTCCCAAAAAATAGCAGCGTATATCAGTTTTGTACACTGACTTTTAACAATTTCTATGCAACAACATGAATATAACCAAGAACTGAACATAATTAACACATTGCTGTACTTAACAGGTTCAATTGTTGACAGACTTATAATGAAACACAAAAACAACTTCAGGGTACTGTTCCTTTGATAAAAAGAAGAAAAAACATAATATAACCAGGGATCTATCTCGGTTCATTATGTGTCTGTCAGTCTTTTATAAACATCTACCTAATCTAACCAAATTTGGGCGCATTGGTGCTATTGTTTCAGTTAGTATGTTAACTTTCATTATTATAGCCCAACTCATTTCAAAATGGTGGATATTCAAAACTTTTAAATTGAAAACAAACTAGCCATTTTACAAAAAATGCAAAAACAACTTTTAAATACATTTTTGACAAATACATAGTTGCTTTTAATTGTAAAATTTGGTTAAAATTAAACTAAATTTGGAATATCTTGTTTGACCATGTTCTCTCCTCTTCAGAATAGGCCAATGGAATAAATGAAGTTGGTTTTTATGTATAAATTTTAATTGGAGTTTTATTTACATTTATGTATTAACAGTAACAGTTTATTAACTGAAAATTCTAAAAAAATGTTATTTATTCAACAAATCAGCTGTTATTTTTTATATAGATCAGGTGCCGAGTCTGCTGTTAATGTATCAACAATTAAACCAACTTTTTTTCTTTATTTTTTTTTGCAGTACAACAATCAACCTTTTGAAATAAACACAGCATGACGAGAACTGCTCATCTACTGCCGGACAAGAAATTTCAAATCTCGTTTATTTTTAATCCATAAAAAAACAAAAAAATAAACTATGGATTGGCATAAAATTTAATTTATTAACAAAAATTATTCTTATGTTTTTTGTAAAATGTCCAATTTTACATAATTTATTTCAATTTAAAAGCTTTGAAAGCCGCCATTTAAAACTAGTTGTTTTAAACAAGTTTTAAAACTAGTTATTTAAAACTTGGTTTCTTAACTTAAACTGTTATAGAAGGAATGTGCCCAAATTTGGTGCAATTCTGTAGGCTGTAGGCTGTAAAACAAAGTTTTTCTCATAAAACATTCAGAACAACATATGGACGATGAACTCCTGGTTCTGTTATGTTTTTGGCTTCTTTTTACCCAAGGAGAGTTTGGAAACACCCTGTATTTTGTGTTTTCATGTGATTTTAAACTTTTGTACAAACTTATCTATCTCCATATGGAGTAAGCTTTATTAAACTGATTGTTTGTGGACCTGATGATGGCCGCAAGAAGCCTGACTCTGCAGTAATCCTTTTATGGCAAACTGTTAGATTAGTTAATATACCAAAAAGTTAATTGAGTTTATTTCTGTAAATATCACTAATCCCTGGGCTAAAATGTTAATTTTTTTTAAATTAAAAAATCGCCCTCCTTTTTTAAAATAACCAACGGATTTATCGGATTAAAAAAAATTACCTATTTGATTGATTAATAGTACTTTTTTTTAAAGATTTGAACTGAAGTTATAATATTTTTATCAAAGTTGAAGAAAATCGTGACCAATAAATAGTTTACTAACACACAAATATATACAAGAGTTAAAATGGTGCCAAATTACCCCTTTTGTAGGGTTGATGGAGATTTCATGGTCTTATGTATCTACATATCCATCAATGTGTTTACATAGCTAGAATTTATACAACATCCCAAATAGCCAACAGTGGGTGTGTCAATTTATCATAACAAACAATATTTTTATCTACAATGTTTTGTTAAATAACCTATAATTTATTCGTAGATTAAAGTTTTACCAATATACAAGTACTAAAATTGCAGTGCTTACACAATCTGTGATAAGCTACATCCATGATTTACTGCTGATTATCAGTTAGATTTCATTTGGAAAGTGACCAAAAACCAGCACAATGTAACTTTCTGGATAATCAGCTTTCACTATCCTTGACGCTTGACCTGCGTAGCCTGTCTGTGATATTGCTTTGGATCATTGTAGGCCTAAAAATTTAATTCATTTTATTATCCACTTGCTATAGGCTACTAGGCTATGTATGCTGTTAGATTGAATTCAGTTACTGCGAATTCTCAAGATGTTTAGTAAGTACCGTATTGATAATTTTTATTTCAATTAAAAAGTAAATTAATTTAATAATGGATCCATTTTAAGATAATTTGATAAGCTAACGTAAAAGGAAAAGGGTGTGAATTTCGTTTGTTGTTTGTGAAAGAGAGACATCTAACTCAAGATTACATAAACTAAAGTGTAGATGCAGCTTTTCTACCTCGTGATTACTTTAAGTAAATCCCTGAGGGTTACAAATTTTGAGGTTATGTTAGTAAACAAAATGTCCTACCTTTAATTTTCTATTTGTAAACACTTTCAGATTCAGATTTTTAATTTGCTCATATCAGCTATAGTGTGATCTACGCCTGCCAACAGAAAAATGTTCCGAAAAACTCGTTTTACAAACTTGAAAATCTGTTGCAATGTTAAATTTTACCGAATTATATTTTTCTAACTATCAAACTTGTCCCACGAAACGTAAAGCCGACTCCACATGCTAAATTTTATTTAAAATTTGACTAGATTGTAACAATGTTTATGCCAAAACATCAGGTATTCTTCAGAAGTAATTTTAAATTTGAAAATGTCAATTTTTTTTATGCATATAAAAAATAGTTTTTTTGAATCATTTATTTTCTACAATAAATAGTTAATTTTGTACAGTGTTTAAATCTGTTGCTAATTAGGCTCAAACGCCTTTTTTTACAACAAAATATAAGATAGTTATTATTAAATTCAAATTTGCCAAAAACAACTTCAAAATTTCAATAAAAGCAGGAATTTCAGGTAGTTTTTTGTGATATTTCGCAAGTAAGCTAGGTGAATATTATTGTTACACAAAACAAATAATTGTACAGTTTCAACAGATACTTATCTTCTAAGGCTTATACGAGCTTAACTTCATATAGTATAGATTGGTTTAAGGGTTACCAATTAATTATACTTTGATAAAATGTGAACTATTATAATACCTATAAATCAATCGTTATTTCTCTGTGGCGCGCACCAAAATAAGGGTTTGCTGGTAAAGATTATAGTCCGTAAATTAGTATAGTGTTGACTTTCATGCGTTACGGTAGGGGAGTTACATTAAGGTGGAAAAGTTATGTCAACTACTACCGCTGCTGCTGATAAAGACATCGTCACAGCTCCATTCCGTTGTTAAACGTTTTCCATCTCGTCTTATCTTCTGTTTGTCGTCTTTATTTTGTTACAAACAATAATTGGAAAAATTTTCTAACCAGAAAAATTGTTATATAAATGCGAAAATTCTTGCCTATTTTCGAAAAAAAAAAGTTATTATTACTATATAATTTATTATAATAGGCTCAAATTTACAAAGTTACACAAACTTGCTAACCAGAAAAATTATTATATAAATTTCAAAATAACAGCAAAATTTGATAAAACGTTTAGTTTAAAAAAAACTAGTAGTTAAGTTCGATTTGGATTTGGTATAATGCCCATATACTTCCTTTAATTTTTTAATTTAAAACATTAAATAAGGAGTTTAAAGTGGACTGTTCACTTTCCGTTATGTGAAATTCGTTTACTGTCCTTTTCACTACACATAGATCGAAGTCATCAAGTTCGTTATTTTTTTCTTCCCTATTTTTTTATTAGGTGTATTAAATTCCGTAGACGTACCTTCCTGCCAACATTCCTTTTCTTTCTTTAAAATGCGTTTTATGGAACCCACAGAAACACCAGTTGATTTTGCTACGCGGGTTTGAACTTTCGTAAATTAATAGCTCCTCCGCGACTGGTATCTCAAGGACAGAGATCAGGTTAAACCTTACGAACTGTATATTGTAAGAATTGTTCTCTAATATGTAATTAAACTTGTTTCAAAGCTATAGAATAGTAAAAAATAGTTTTAAATGTACAAACTTTCTAAACGCACAACGTATTAAAATGGAATTTTTAATAACGGCGGTCAACGTACTTTTTTTTACCAACTAATCCTGAACGATAATATTTGGGACATTAATCTTCACATTTTACTAGAATTTTAACGAAATCTGTACAGATGATTTTGAGAAATTACATCTTTTATAACACCCCCATAGCCTACATTTTATTTGAGTCATTAGACACTACATTTGATTAAAATCATTATTGCTGATTTTGAAACAGTCGCAAGTCCTTCCTTCCTATGTCAGGCTAGATAGTCAAGACCAGCTATTCATCTGGTCTAGACCGCGTTACGTCGAGGTCAGTGCTCCTGCAACACTCTTGCGAGAATCTATGTTTGTATTTAATAGCTGTTTGTGTAGTTATTTTCCTCGTTTAATAACTTATGATCTTATGTTGGTTTTAAACTTAATAATGTCATTAGTCAATTTGAATATATAATATAACTTAACCTAACCTAAACTATTCCAGTTTTTGGTACACTACTATGTATTTTAGATTTGTGATAACAAGAATCAACACGAATAGGTTAGGTTATATATAAATATGCGTGCGCGCGCGCGTTTGTGTGCTCGTGTGTGTCATCATATACACAATTATGTGCAATTAATTTTTATATTTCAGTGACAATATTCTTGTTTCAACAACAAAGTTATTACAAATTGAAAAGGTTATTTAAAATTATGAAAATCGGTGCAAAGTTAAGGATGGTTTTAACTAAAAATATTTGATAAATGTATATTATTGAATGGGATACCAACATTTGTTATAATACTTCCTATTCTTATAATTTTTTACCTATAACTTAGTGATCCTACCACTAACATTAAAACTGAAAAGCAAAATATGTAGTAATTATAATATTTTTATTTAGTTGAATGATTTTGAGATCAAATATTTCAATTGGACGCCATTTTGAAATTGTTTAGTATAAGTTTTAAATGTTTTGAAGACAGTAAAATATATTGTCAATGCTCTTTTGCCAGTAGTTGGACATATCTAAATTATACAATTTACACTATTGACCGAAGGTATTTGGTAGAACTCCATTTTAATGAAAAAACAAACACAATATTTAGTAAATTCTACAATTTTATTGAGTCTTGCTGACCATGGTTTCGCCAGCAAAGACATTTACAAAGCAGCTTAACTCAGACATAGTCTGTGCCTATGTCTGTGCTAAGCTGCCTTGTAAATGCCGTTGCTGGCGAAATCATGGTCGGCAAGACTCAATAAAATTGTAGAATTTACTAAATATTGTGTTTGTTTTTTCAAATCTAAATTACTTAATCTTACACTGTCATTTTTGGAATATACTTAAATAGATGGTGCGCTCTAGTAACCAACGGTGGAAGTAAATTATATAAAAATATTATACAACACATGTGGTGAGCTCTTGTGACTAAGGATGAAACTATAAATTATGTAAAAATATTGTTCACTATATTATAAACACAGGTAAACACTCTAGTAACCAAAGGTAAAACTATAGGTTATATATATAAAAAAAAAATCCTATACACAGGTGTTGTGCTATAATAGACAACGTTGAAATTATAAGTAACATAGCATAATTATACACTAAATTAAATTCTTCCAAAAAATTTTATAGAAGCAATAAGGAAAAACCTCAAAATTAGGTACATTTTTCATATCATCGGCTCTAACAATTTTGACAAAACTCTGGCAAGTGTTATCTCTAAGGATCCAAATAATGTATCAGTTGGCTCTCCAAATAATGTCTCTCCAAAAATGTGGGCTTGTGAAACATTTGTAAAAAATCTAAAAATTTGTCACGAGGGTGTTATACTTCATTTCTCATAATTGTCTCTACAGATTTTGTTAAAAAAAGTGAAAGGTGAATATTATGGTCGAAACACGGGTGGAAAATCGCATGTAAACATATATAGCAGATCCTTCCAATAATAGGTAAAAAACAACAATAATGAATCTTGACAGCTCATTAAAAACTTGATTTTAATCAATTGTAGTGGCAGCTCATGAGTACACTACAGAGGGTTCACAATTAATAGTTTGCAATTTTTGAGATACACTTGTGTGTTGTTCCCAATATTTATATAATTTAGGTGCTGCTATACCTTGATGTAATGCATTAATTTTGAAACGAAATGTTATTATAGATATTACTGTACTTTAACTGTTTCACAACTTAATAAGAAAATATTACTTTATTGGTCAGACTTGTTTTAATATCCTCATTGTCCTTTTCCAATGGAGCAATTATTTTCATATAATATTTGAAGTAGTAAAATAAACACAAAACAGAAAGCTTGTTTTAAGTGTTAAATATTTAGATAGTTAAACATAAGGCCTCATGCTCTCAATTATTAGATTATTAAACACACAGAAAAAAGTAACTATTGGGGAATAGATTAGCTTTGGAGTGGCAAAAAAACAATAATCTGTCCTTACCATAAGTAAAGTCACAGTAGAATGCTGTGACTATTGGGGAATAGATTAGTTTTGAAGAGGCACTAAACCATAAGCAGTGTATCACAGTAGAATGCTGTAACTATTGGGGAATAGATTTGTTTTGAAGCGGCACTAAACTATGATCTTTGAAATCTATTAGGAGTGTGACACAGAACAATGCTATAACTATTGGGGAATAGATGTCTTAAAGCAGTACAAAACCATGATCTATCAAATCCATAGGAAGTGTGACACAGTAGAATGCTGTAAATATTGGGGAATAGATTTGTTTTGAGACGCAATAAAACCATAATATGTCCAACCCATAAGAAGTGCTGCTCAGTAGAATGCTGTAACTATTAGAGAATAGATTTTTTGCAGCAGCACAAAACCATGATAAATCAAATCTATAAGAAGTGTGACACAGTAGAATGGTGTAACTATTGGTGCATAGATTTGCTTTGAGGCGCAACAAAACCATAATATGTCCAATCCATAAGAACTGTGACACTTTACAATCCTGTAACAATAGGGGGGTAGATTTGCTTTGAAGGGGCACAAAATCATGATCTATCAAAACCAAATATTATGAAATGAGCTTAGCTGACTATTTTTAGCGGTAACAGCAAAGATAAAAAACACATACTATTAAACCACACAACTCCTCTCATTCCACACTATTCTGTTCTTGTGCGCACTAGCTGAAATTTAAAAAGAAAGGGAACATATAAGCGTTTCGAAACTTAAAAGTTTAGAATAATCCCGGCACTGGGAATGAAAAGTGGAAAGTTCTGCAGTTCACGACACATGATCTCTCCAATCCATAAGAAAGGTGTCATACTAGAATCCTATAATAATTGTAGAATATATTTGCTTTCACACTGAAATTACATAATTAATGTTTCTCCATAAAACGGCGAGTACATATTACCGAACCCCTCTAATTAGGATTAGCCACTCATTATAAAACAATAAACACAATTAGGAACTAAACAACACACGCTATGTGACACATCTTCTATTGATGAGGTTCTTTTCCATACTGCTCATATCTGCACGCTAGTTCAAAAAGCAAAAAATTATCTACAATCCATACTTAATAAAATAAAATTTTGTAATTAGTGCGTGTGTAACGAATTGATAGGGGAGGGGTGAATTAGAGAATTCCCTACAATTTTAATTTTAATATAAACTCTAGGGCCAAATGACCGACACGAGTGAATACTTTCCGAATGTTTCTGAGTATAACTATGAGTAAGAAAGTTTGCGTAGTCTTTATTCAAAATTATTTATACAATGTGTGTGTTTGTTTTGTAGGTAAGACACTCGTAACACTGATTTTGCTTCTGGCTTTATTAGTACACACAGGTCACAGTAAGTATTAAATTTCTTTATTTTTTAAAACTTATTGGATAATGATAGATTGTTCAATTTATTTTGATTTCATTATATATGTGTGTATTTAAAATAGAATATCCATTTCTATTTGATAGATCTAATAATATTGTATAAAGATGAGAACTATATCATTTTCCCCCTTGTTATTTAAATACGAAAAAACTTACAGTTTACTGGCTTTTGCAGCAATCCAGGAGTAGGGCAAGGACCAACCAGCTCACCCCCCAAGTAGTCATCAATAAAAATCATTTCTTCATTCTTGACTAAAACACCCATAAATTTCTCAGTGCTCCTAATTTGGGTAATACAGAAAGTGGAGTTTCTGTGAGGTTTTTGATATATAATCCGAAACGATAGGATCATTGGTGAAGTATGGGTGTTTTTAAAAACAATAACTCAGTTATGTTATAATGTATATATTCTGAAATCTGTTCTAATAATCTCTGATATGTAGATTTGAAAATTTAGTGAACAAATTTAGGCTGGACAAAGCCTTTTTGTAGATTAATTGATGTCACCTTTATCACCTTTATAGTTGAATGATATTGTGAACAAATTTAGGTTAAGCAGTCTTTGTACAGCCTAAGATTTTCTTTTTCATGGGTAATCAATTCTGAAACTACTCGTTTAATCTGTGATAATTATCAGCTAATTTGTGCTAATTTCTCAACTTTTTGAAAAAGAAAAACAATTAATCTAATCTAAGTAGGCCTACATGTAGCACAGGTCATTTACAGGGAAAAAAGGCCTTTTGATGACAAAATTAATAGTAAAACAAAACTAACACCAATGTATTCTAGGGATAAAATAAAACTAATTGGCATAAAATTCAACATTTTTTATTGATGCATTTTTTTAAACAACAAAAAGTCCAAATAATCACTAAAAATTAAGTTAACAAATTTCATAAACAAAGCGATAAAAAAAAGGGAAAATTGAAACATGACAAGATTATGAGAAACCTTACATCAAAACTAATATGACAGTTGATTTTAGCTAAATGAGTTACCCCAGTTTAAAAAAATCTAAGTCGCTCCAATAGTTGCTGAGGTAATTGATATTTTTTAGTGTTCATTGGCTTTGAAGTTGGTCAATGAATTTTGGAGCGCACAACTTTCGTCTCTCTTCAACATTCCCACTTCTTTGCCAAAATAGCTCTGCCGCTCGGTGTTGTTTATAAATATCATCTTTGTGACTAAAAATCACATGGAATAAAATTGTCTACTTTTTAGCAGCAAAAAATGGTTCTAACTCATGAACAACTGCACCGATTTCTAAAATGTTACCAGTTCCAATTATCATTTAAATCATGTATCGTCTTTGTTACTGAACAAAATATTTGTTAAAACTGAAAATCTAAAGAGAATTAATCAAATATGTCCACAAATCAGAATGTTCTACTTTTTAGCAGCAAAAAAATGGTTCTAACCCATGAACAACTGCACCGATGTCTAAAAAGTTACCTCTTCCAATTATCTTTAAAATCATATATCTTTGCCACCAAACAAAATATATGTTATATCTGAAAATTTTAAACTGAATGGATTTCTGAAAAGTTACCTCTTATTATGACTTATATCATATACCATCTTTTCAACTGAACAAATTATACCTTGTCGCTGAAAATTTTAGAAAAATGTGTGATATTTTTGCTATTTATTCCTGAACCGTAAATTTAGTAATTTGATATTTCGCCCTTGAATTTGGATCATTCAACTTCACATACATTTTAATGAGGACAGTTTGAACCGATTTTAAGAAATTATGAAGAGTCTCTTGACAGATTTTAAAATTTTAATGATAACTCGTAAATCGGAATTTTTCGGAGGGATGGCGATCAATACGTTTTGGAAATAGCGGTTTTTGAGTTAAAAGTCTATAGACGGACATACATAGAAACATTGCATTTTATATAATTTAGTAGAGAAGAAATTATGTATTAATTCAATAGGAAGCTTTTGATAACATTCTTAATCAATTTTTCCATCTACTGAAAGTAAACAACAACAAAATAAATCAGTGATAGCACTTGTGGCATATTACACCGTAGAGTATTTGATAAAACCTAAACCAGATGTTGAATATGCAATGTGTGACATGCAGCTGTAGAGGCGTTTCTTTGTAAATCACACTAATAAGGAGTTGCATATAGGTTACAATGTAACTGATACTTTTTAAACAGCATTTTCCAAAAATTTGATTTAAAGTACCATCTATACAATCCACATTAAACTCGTGCTTAATTGCACAAACTTTCTTACTCTCACATCCCAAACCAAATAAAAACGAACCAAAATGTTTATTCGGTAGTTGTCAATAAAAAGTAAAATGAGCCATGGACCCCGTCTTTGAAAAAAAATACGTATAAATTTAAATACCTTGCTACGCTTCTGTTGTCATCTTATCGTAAAATTTTAAGTTATCTTGTGTAGTCTATGCAAATATTTTTAGGTTCAGTTATCCGTCTACTGTCATAAACAAAAATAATATAACTGTGACTTCGTTTGCCCCACTGGAATTCTTTCAAGTTCGCCAATCCATCTGGTCTAGACTTCGTCATTACTAGGTCAGTGCTCCTGCATCACTCTTACTAGAATCATTATGTATATTTAATAGTGTTTTGTGTTGTTATATTACTGATTTATTAACATATGTTAATTTTAAACTGAATCATTATCATAAGTCTATTGGAATATATAACATAATAGACCTAACCTAACCTATTAGAATTTTTGTAAACAAAAATGTAGATCAGATTTGTAGTAGCAAGAATCACCATAAATAGGTTACGTAAGGTTACTATATATATAATACTAATAAAATTGCAGTATTATTTTAATTAGATTCTGTTCGATGTACAAAAAAAGGGGGGTCCATATAATAGAATAGTATCTTAAAATCAACACAAGATATGGGGCCAAAATTGCCCAATTACCAAATTTGATCAAAATCATTCGACTAGTAGTGGTTGTAGAGTTCTGCACAAATAATTATTAGAAACTATTTGAGCTTGGTCCTCAAAAAGGATATTTCTACTATTTCGATTTTTGGAGTCATTACGTAACTTTTAAATTCAAATTAACATGGAGTCTAATTGAAGAACTTCAAATGAGGGGTGTGTGGAGACTCCATGTTTCGGACAACACGTTTGTATCAAATACGTTAAATTAGTACACTATTAAAATATAAGGTATATTTATGGGCATCTGAAATTGTTAATTTATTATGAAAATGTATTAATATATATATATATATATATATATATATATATATATATATATATATATATATATATTTATACCTGGCATGTTATTTTAATATCTTAATGTTTTATGTGTTGCCCTGCTGTTATAATTGATTTATTGTTTCCTTTATTTATATAAAGGACTTGATGCAATTTAAACGATTTAATTATGTTTTGGTAAATTTTAAACGGCTGCCATTTAGAAAATTATAAAAATAAAATTTTTGTGTTTGGCACACTTGTGAAACGTATCATACAAAATGCTTATATCAAATCTGAACTTAATATCTTATCTATTTTTGGAGTTACAATGTTGTTTTTTTTTTACAAAATGGCAGAGAGACGTGTAATGATATGGAATTCAGAGAACAGATGCAGCTTACTATAAAACTAGAGTGGTATATTTTGTGACAGTCTTGGATTTTTAAATTTTATAATAATTGATTTATTGTAAAAATTGTTTTGTTTGAATATCTCTCTTTGTGTAAAAAGTCAATTTTAAGTTGATGGTTGATTGATGTATATGGTTGTGCTGATTGAATTTGGTTGTGTTTTTTTTATATGACCCTTACTTATGTATGATGTTTGTCAATGCTAGGTGAGGGTGAATGAACTCTATCTCTGAGGATGAATAGTCATTACTATCTTTGTAACTTAATTTTGCTTTGTTATAATAATATGTTAATTTCTAAATAACCTTTATTGTAAAGTACTATATAATATTATGTTTTGACGTTTGTTATACAATTGTAAATTGTCTACAACAAATAAAATATTTGAGTGATTGATTGATTGATTGAGGGTCCATACCTACTTTTTCCTCAGTAATAAAAATGGTGTATTAGAAATTTTTAATTTTATTGACATTTTCCAATATGGCAACCAACTTTAAAATTTCTTATAAAAACCATAAAGACTCTGAGGGGCTTTTCTGACCAAAAGATTACTATTTCTATAATGTATTATCGGTTAGAGAAGATTCGGTCACAGAAAATCGCACCAAAGTGTGTGCAATATTTTTGCACCAATTATTATTATCATTTTTCTTCTCACACAAAAAAAAAAAAAAAAAATTATACAAAGAATAATAAACACAAATAATTTAACACAACTTTTAAATTAAAATTAATTTGACATATACTTTATGCACTAAAACTTAATCTCAACAAATTTTATTTTTCAGTTGATGGAGCTAATCCATGTAATATTAGAAGCTACAATAATGGCAGCATTGTGTGTGTCTGCAATGCCACCTACTGTGACACAATTGATAAAGTGACACCACTTTCATCTGGGGAATATTTGCTTTATTTATCCTCGAAAGAAGGTTTACGTTTCAATAAGACTTCTGGTATACTTACAACAAAAATGACTACAAACAATGTTGAATGCAAAGGTTTGTCTTAAACATATTTTTCATGTCTGATTATATTTGGAAACGTTAGTTTTATTTTTGTAATTAGTGGAAACAACTTATGTGTTAACATTCTTTGTATGTATCTAAAGGAGTACAGAAATTATATTTTAGACATGTATTATCATGGTTTAAGCTTTATTGACAAAACTAACCAAATAATTTTTATGATTTAACATGTTCTGTTTGTCTCTCCGATAAAACTACTACTTACTTATTACTTTGAAGTCGGCTTCCAGGGGCAAGTAATTCCGATAGCCTGATGTCTATAGTACACTGCCGCCGCAAATATCCAGTGATGCTTGTTTTTCAGTATGTTGTTCAGGCTACCATCTTTGCAAACCAATAAGTCCTTGGTTGGATTAAGGGAAGAAGATTTCAAGAAAATGTGCTCTAAATTTCTGGCAGACCTTGTATGTTAAAGAGCCACGCAAATTGAACCAGTGCTTGTAGTTGTTGGTGACTATATGGGATATTCTGACTCTTGCTATGAGGTGGGTGTGGCTCTTGCCACTCTATGATAAAAGGACGAGTTAATGTGTTTTTTGTAGGTGGAAAAAAGCTCTTCTTGTTTTTGTCACTTTCCAATCTCCTGTCCATTCATTCTTCTGCAGTTCTTCTACACTCCACCAGTGAATACTGAGACAATTGAACTGGTACTATAACAGAAATCTCCTTAGCTATTTTGTCTGGTCTTTCATTTCCTTCAACCCCACAATAAGCTGGTGTCCATTAGAATGAATTATATTTCCTCTTATCTTTAAGACAATACAGTGTCCTCAAATTCTGAGATGCGAAAGAAATAGTATTTGCACTTATCAAAGATTCCATGATTCCTTTCAAATCTGTGAGTATCCATATTTCCTCCTTTTGTTGGTCCAAGCTGCTTACAAAGAGTGCTTTTTTATAATCAACAATTCAGTTCCCATGCTGAAAGGTGCATTTGATGGAATATTGAACTGTCTTTTCATTAAATAATTCAGCTCTTGACCTATTTTCGGCACAGATCCGTCTGTGAATATTTATGCATAGTTGTACTGAAAGCTAGGTATGTTCAGGGTTCTCTTTCATAAGACTTTTGGTGAGTCCACTTTGGTCCTCTCTGAAGGAATTTTGACTCTTGTTTCCACATCCAGTATGTCCTAAGGATGTTCAGTATATAAGCGGTCACTAGCCCTGAAGGTTCAGATGGGAATATCCAGAGACAGTGAATGCACTCTTTTGCTGAAGGACTGTGAGATGTCTATTATGGAGTGGATGGATGTGTAAGAGGTTTCGCATAAGAGCATTTGTTTCTTAAATACTTTTTCTGGATTTACTTTTTAGTATATAGATATATGGGTGCAATATTAATATACATTTCCATAGCTGAGATAGGAGTGGTGTTATGGGATCAAAGACATGTTCTCAAGGCTGATGATTGAATAAGTTAGAGTTTGCTGATATGGGTGGCTTAGCTGAGCCTCATACCTTGCTACAGTATGTCAACTTATATTTGATGAATGAAATGTAGAATGCTCATAGAGTAATTGTGTCTCCTTCCCAGAAACTACTACTGGAGCAACTAACTTCCTACCTAAACTGCAATAGGAAGTCTCCTTCAATAAAGTCCCCATTCAGATTTGTACATCGTCTCTCTCTCTCTCTCTCTCTCTCTCTCTCTCTCCCTCTCTCTCTCCCTCTCTCCCTCCCTCCCTCTCTCTCTCTCTCTCTCTCTCTCTCTCTCTCTCTCTCTCTCTCTCTCTCTCTCTCTCTCTCTCTCTCTCTCTCTCTCTCTCTCTCTCTCTCTCTCTCTCTCTCTCTCTCTCTCTCTCTCTCTCTCTCTCTCTCTCTCTCTCTCTCTCTCTCTCTCTCTCTCTCTCTCTCTCTCTCTCTCTCTCTCTCTCTCTCTCTCTCTCTCCAGAGCGTATATACAATTCTTGCTTAATGACGTCTCTTCTTTACATCACATTTTCAAGTCTGTCACAATAATTTTGTTACTGTGGCTTTTTGATAAGAACTAAGACAATTATTCCTATATCTATACTTTAATTCCTAAAGGGGCATGAACTTTCAAAAATTGTAATGTGGTGCATTTTGGGGAGGCAATTTTCTGTACTTTTCATTGTTGAATAGTTAAAATTTAATTAGGTATTGTAATAGTTATAAAAATGAGCCTTTGTCGTACTTGAAGAGTACTTATTTTTATTAAAAAAATATTAAAAAAATGATTTTATTTTTATTATTATTTATAAACTTTTGCCAAGCTTTTTATGGGCGCCAGGAAGCGTTAGCTTACCAATTTAGAAAAGAAAGAAGTTAATTGTTATTATGATTAAAATCTCTCAGGGTCGCAAGTCCTTTTAAAAGTGTACTTCAGTGGTTCTTGATGAAATAAAGAAATCTTAAGTGTTGTGCTGAAACTTAACATGTTTTATTGAAATGCAAATATTAAAACATTTATACAAGGTTATCATCAAATATTATTAAACATTCATATTCAGAAATCATAGCTTAATACATCCTCATATTTCTTTATAAAAAAATCAAATTGAATTTTATTCATGAAATTTATTTTTTAGTTGCAACTCAAAAGAAAAAGTAAAAAGATTTTTTGTTCATTTAATTGAATTAGTGTAATTAGTAATTTAGTTCTGCAAATTAGATAAAGTTTCATTAATTTATCTATTTTAAAAAGAGGATTCTACTTTAGTAATTTCATGTTTTACAATATAAGACATTGTCTCAATATTAAACTCCAGATTTTCAATTAAACTTATAACTAAACATTAAAAAATTATTATCCTATTATAGACAAAAATGATTTTAGAAATAAAGTCTTAACGTGTATACCAGGCACGTTTTTTTTAGTTAAAATCACAATTCCTTGTTTCAGTCTTGTAGACAATACATCTCGTCTCGTGTCGAGTCGCTGACATGGTCGATTCATTTTGCTGTACGGAATTCATTATTTTATTGTTCAAATAACTCAATGTCTGTTAGTATCATGATTAAAGTTCGAACGAGTGTCACTTAGATCAATTTTAGATTGATCTTAAGGCTACTTTTAACGTATTTAACACATTTTATAAAAATTCTCTACACAAGACAACGTCTGACTAACTTGAACGTTTCACTAGACTGCTAAACGTTTTCACTACATATTACAAAAGTTTATATATATAAAAATACATCTGATCACGCCAGACTCCCTCTTAAGACTCTTTTATCACATATTCACTACTTTTTGAAAAAGTTTCTTTGAATTGAAAACACGTCTGACTTACTCAACTGTCCCCTTAAGACTCTAAACCACATGTCTCTTTGTCCAGCTTCCCAACCAAGCGTCCTATTTAATCTGCAACGTATGCGAGAATTATTCTCACACCTAGCAACACTGACACGGTTCAAATTATTTTACCTAACAATATAAATATTACCTAAATATTTATTACAACTTATAACTAATTTTTTATACATGACATTATTATTTTGGAAACCTATATTTAATTTTTTATTACCCTAGTTTTAATAATCTATATATTTGAGTCATCTTTTTGACTTCTAAAACCCCCTCCCTTATTCAACTTTAACGTTTCCCGGGTTACTTTAAATATTCAAATCTCAATATAACCATTTTTTGGTTATTTAGGTTAAAATTACCATTTTTGGTATTACAAATACCCCATCAAAGCTGTGATTCAATATATAATATTGAAACACAGATTTCTCTTTTATTTAACAAAAAAATTTTAACTTCAAAAAAAAAACTTTCAAATTCGGTCCCTATAGATTTCCAAAATTAAAAAAGTTTCAGCAAACTAAGAATATTCATATTCCTTTTTTAAAAAAAACAAAACTTTAAAATAAGAAATATTCTCTCTTTAATTACATTAAACATCTTATAATCTATTGATTCACTAAATCTACCTAGTTGCATATTCTAATCAATCAAACCACTTATACCCAAGTCTTATCCATCATCAAAAAACCTTCATCAACTTCTTATCATTGAGCTGTCCATCACTCAACTTTTATCTTGCGACGTCAGAGTGTCTACTCCTGATTGCTAAAAAAAAATATCTCTATCTCTTTGCCAAGATTCTAACTATTCATCTAAATATTTCTTTCATTTCAATACAATCCAAAATTAAAACTTCTCATTTTTAATTAACATTATTACAAAATTATTTACTTATTATTCAAAATTACTTCAATTCACCTTAAAACTTTTCAATTATCATCTTATATTATTATTCATTTTAGTTTAAATCCAATAACTATTTATTCTTACTTAAAATCTCCATTCTCCTTTGTCTTGCTGGGATAACATGTTAACTACTGATTCTACAATTACCAAAAACTCTTTTCTTCAACTAAAATTCAAAAATATAATATCATTATCATCAAAAAAATAAAATTACTTACAAAACTCATCTATTTATTTCAAAATTACCTCTTTACAATTGTTTTGTCTCTCAGTATCCTATCTTAAAATTATTTCCATCTTATCCTTCATATTTTAATAATTAAAGTTGCATTAATCCCCAAACAAATTCTTCATAATAAAAAACTCCTTATTATTTACCTATATTATTTCATAAATAATCTCCTTATTTCAACGTAGCTTCCTTTAAAAATCATAATAATCGCCGTATTTCGTAGAATTCCTCAAATCTCCCTTTATTTCATTAAAATCGTCGCATATTTCCTTTATTTCATTAAAATCGTCGCATATTTCCTTTATTTCATTAAAGTCGTCGTATATTTCCTTTATTTCATCGCAGTACTCAAAAAACCTCTTAAAAACTAAAATTTACCATTAATGCAACCTAATTACTCTTTTTATAAAAGCTTATTAACAGAACAACTTCATTTTAAATACCACTTTACTCAACAATTCTGTAAACTCATCATCTTCATATAAAGCTCAAAAATTCTTTCATTTAAATTACTTCATTAAAATCTCCCTTGTCATCAACCACTTAAATACAAAAACTTCAAAAAAAAATGAAATTTACATTGTTTCCCAGCTAACACCGTATTTCATCAAAAAATTTTTTAGACATCTTTATCAAATAACTTCTCACAATCATCTATTGTTTTAAATTCAAACATTATTTATTAAAAATCGTTGATTATTTATTTCCTTTATAAATTTCATCAAAATCTCTTCATATTATATTATTTATTACTCCTTCCTTTAAAAAACAAAAACTTAACCTCCTTTACTCCTTTTTTAACATCAAAAAACTTAAAAAACTTAATTATTATCTGTCTTGGCAAAACTCACATAAATTCTCAAACTTTAAACAACTATTCTTCATATTCACAAACCACAAATCACTTAAAACTAACTATTTTTCATCTTATCATCTAATCAATAATCCTTAATATTTATAACATCAAAACATACAACTTATCGTTTTATATTTTAACATCTAATTACCTATTCTAATCAGATAATCAACATTTTTACAATTTTATAAAACTTTTCGTTTTATTTCATAAAAATTCCCTTCCTGTCACGTCCGGTTTAATCTTGTATATACAGATTGATCAGTTCTGTATACACTACACTTTATCTTTCTTCAATCATCTGTCTAAAGTATCATTACATGGAAATTCTATGTAATATTATATCAAATTATTATTGTCTTAACCGTTGTTACAAAATCTCCATCATCTTATCAAAAATACTTTCAATTTTACTTAAAACATTTTAATTTCAAAACTTTTACAAATTTTAACTCATCATTTTCCAAAATTTACTTTTTTATCCAAATTTTAATTATTTAGTAGTCTCTTGTATTTTCTCCTATTATCTCCAATATCCGCGACACTTCTTGTCGACTTAATTACACTTTGTATCCTTCTGATTACAACTTTAGACACTTACATTGAAGTCTGCATTATGATCTTCAGATGTGAGAAGGTTGAAATGCAAAATTCCTACTCAGTTCAGAATAAAGCCCACCTCACAACCTTACAACCACAATACACCTTTAATGCTGTCTACATGCCTTATTTCTAAGAATAAGACATGTTTTCGACTACCGTTACCCTGCCTTCCTCCCAATTGTTCATGTACTCCTTAAATGCATCTACACGAAGAAAATTTTAAAATTCATAAAAAATTTCATCCAAATCGTATCATCCGAAGTTGAAATAATGTTTATTTTACCAATCTTATTACTAGCATCGTCGATTTTCTGTTTATGTAATCCTTTCTAGATGTTATTATTCAAATTCAAAACGAAAATTTTATTTTTAAAGTTTATTCTAAATTCTTTACTCAGAAATTTACTTTTAATTCTATTAAAGTTATTTAAGTAACCTACTTTTGTTCTTATTTACTTTATTTAAAACCAATTATCCTTTATTTAAGTAGTTTTTCATTTGAAAACGCAAGTTAATTTTCGATTATACGTCAAAAGTTTTTCATTTTCAGAACAATAATTCTGTCACACGCTGTATCTCGTCTTAATGTCATGCAAAGAACTTATACCTGACTAAGGAATAAACAATTTCCCCTTTGTGTATAGAGACGCAATTCTTTATCTGTTTACTACTGATAAGAAGTGAACCTTTTAGCTCCAACTAGATTCTATTTCTCTCGTCATTATTGAATATTTTATTGAATCCACCTACTTAATATTGAATACTATTTCTTCAACGTTACTCTGAATCCTCGCTTCGAACTAACTATCTTATCTATGTCACGTTTCATAATTATTTATATTGGAATAAACAACAATTCAGAGTTATCTACTGATATAAACCTAGCGTCTTTCACTTAGCAAATACCTAAACGTTTTCTAAAACTAAACTCTTAATCATACTAGCTTGGCTTATATTATTATTTATTAATACTCATACTATTGTTATTTCAAACTATAGACTATACATTATTCAAATTTAAAACTACTTATTAACAGAATCTTAACTACCTTTTATTAATTATTTTTCAAAATCAAGTCCGTTTATTTATAAAAATGTCTTTACATTATTATTTATTCCTTCCAAATTTCAATTGATTACAACTCAATTATAAATTATACATTTTTTACGATGGTTCCCAGATTGGTGAAAAATTTTAAAGTACATGATTTGATTTTTGTAAATATCTCTAGCGTTAAATACCTCTGTCCACATGGACAGTTTGTCTTGCCTAGTCATCACAACAGACCCTTTCCTAACAAAAGATCTCCCTTTGTTATTGTCTCGGAGTGTTGACAAAATACCTTTCTCTTTCTCCCTCTCAGGCATACCATCACCCCTCCTTCTCTCAAACATCTTAGAATCTACTGACCTATTTCTGTCATCTGTCAGCTTAGCATTCCTAACCTTATCATACTCCTTTGCTTTTACAAAAATCTCTTTCACACACCCATTTTTATATTCACATTCAACATTATACTGTTCACTAAAACTTTTAATTTTTTTCTCTTGAATTTTAAAAATACTTGTAAATTTCAACATTACGTAGTTTTCAAAGCTTACAATGCTACAAAAGTTTTGCCTTCTTACACAAACAGCTGACTCTTTTATTATTACATCATTTATCTTACTCACACATTCATTTACTTTAATTTTACCCTTGTTATTTAAATCACTTACAATCTCTCTAACCCCATCAAAATTGGTAACCCCATCATTTTTCTTAATTTCAACATTACCTGTTAACTGTTTTAAATCATTGTTTTCAAAAGATTCATTCTGACATATCTTAGGCCTATTCATTATTTTAATTTTTAATTTTTCTATCTCAAATTTACTGTTCATACTTTGCCCAAACTTTTCTATTTCCCCCAACATCTTGGACTTAATCTGACTTAAACCATCATTCACAACACACTCATTCTTACTCATATTAGGCTTAACCATTGTCTCAATTTTTAATTTTTTTTGTCTTGATTCTAAATTTTCTTGTTTTGATTCCTGATTAAAGTTATCCAATTTATTCATCATCTTTTCTGATTCTTTCAAAAGTAATTCTAACATTTTGATAATTTCTTTACCCTGATCATTATTTATTACACCCTTATCTACTTTACCCTGTTCAATTACTCTAACCTGTTCAGCCCTTAGATTATCATTATTATTATTAGTACCCTCCATTTTCTTTAAATTTTGATCTTCTTTTACCAAATTACTATTATTATTTACTGAATCACTTAAAACTTTATTTATTCCATCAAAATCACTAACCCCACCATTTTTCTTAACTTTTAAATTTTCATCATTATCTACCTCATTGTTTACTTTATTATTATTACTAAAAAACTCATTCTTTATATTATCAAATTTACAATAATAATCATCTTTTTCTGCTTTATTGGTTATCACTCTTACAGCTACCATAGTTACGGGAGGTGCTTCTTCTAATAGCCTATCCTTCATTTTTTTATAACTTTCATTTCTCGCTTCAAACCCAGCTAATATCATGTTTTTTATTTCTTTTTTAAATTCAGATTCCCTTTCTATTAAATTTTGTCCTAACCTTACATGCCATTGTTTTTCTAATTCTTCCCTACTCATTGTTATCCACCATAGGTTACAAACTCTCCCATCACTACTCTTTGCTGCTAAATTTACACTACACTCTTTATTTACGTTTAAAAAATACTTTTCAACTTCCCGTTTTATTGCTTCACCTTCTGCATTAATCCTCTCTACATTAGTTATTAACTTATTATTATTATCTCCCTCCATTTTAATTATTATTATTATTTGAACTTTAAATTTAGAATTGGTTATTTTAAAATTACTTATCTACTTATTATTAAAAAATTTTTTAGAGAGAACATTCTTATTCTTATGTTGACTATGAATATTCTTACCTTTTTGATAAGAATTTCTAATCCACCAAGAAACCACTGTTTTTTCGACTTATATTCTTATATTTTTCAATATAAGAATACAGCCCCGAGTTGAGCGACACTTGTAATAGTTATAAAATTGAGCCTTTGTCGTACTTGAAGAGTACTTATTTTTATTAAAAAAATATTAAAAAAATGATTTTATTTTTATTATTATTTATAAACTTTTGCCAAGCTTTTTATGGGCGCCAGGAAGCGTTAGCTTACCAATTTAGAAAAGAAAGAAGTTAATTGTTATTATGATTAAAATCTCTCAGGGTCGCAAGTCCTTTTAAAAGTGTACTTCAGTGGTTCTTGATGAAATAAAGAAATCTTAAGTGTTGTGCTGAAACTTAACATGTTTTATTGAAATGCAAATATTAAAACATTTATACAAGGTTATCATCAAATATTATTAAACATTCATATTCAGAAATCATAGCTTAATACATCCTCATATTTCTTTATAAAAAAATCAAATTGAATTTTATTCATGAAATTTATTTTTTAGTTGCAACTCAAAAGAAAAAGTAAAAAGATTTTTTGTTCATTTAATTGAATTAGTGTAATTAGTAATTTAGTTCTGCAAATTAGATAAAGTTTCATTAATTTATCTATTTTAAAAAGAGGATTCTACTTTAGTAATTTCATGTTTTACAATATAAGACATTGTCTCAATATTAAACTCCAGATTTTCAATTAAACTTATAACTAAACATTAAAAAATTATTATCCTATTATAGACAAAAATGATTTTAGAAATAAAGTCTTAACGTGTATACCAGGCACGTTTTTTTTAGTTAAAATCACAATTCCTTGTTTCAGTCTTGTAGACAATACATCTCGTCTCGTGTCGAGTCGCTGACATGGTCGATTCATTTTGCTGTACGGAATTCATTATTTTATTGTTCAAATAACTCAATGTCTGTTAGTATCATGATTAAAGTTCGAACGAGTGTCACTTAGATCAATTTTAGATTGATCTTAAGGCTACTTTTAACGTATTTAACACATTTTATAAAAATTCTCTACACAAGACAACGTCTGACTAACTTGAACGTTTCACTAGACTGCTAAACGTTTTCACTACATATTACAAAAGTTTATATATATAAAAATACATCTGATCACGCCAGACTCCCTCTTAAGACTCTTTTATCACATATTCACTACTTTTTGAAAAAGTTTCTTTGAATTGAAAACACGTCTGACTTACTCAACTGTCCCCTTAAGACTCTAAACCACATGTCTCTTTGTCCAGCTTCCCAACCAAGCGTCCTATTTAATCTGCAACGTATGCGAGAATTATTCTCACACCTAGCAACACTGACACGGTTCAAATTATTTTACCTAACAATATAAATATTACCTAAATATTTATTACAACTTATAACTAATTTTTTATACATGACATTATTATTTTGGAAACCTATATTTAATTTTTTATTACCCTAGTTTTAATAATCTATATATTTGAGTCATCTTTTTGACTTCTAAAACCCCCTCCCTTATTCAACTTTAACGTTTCCCGGGTTACTTTAAATATTCAAATCTCAATATAACCATTTTTTGGTTATTTAGGTTAAAATTACCATTTTTGGTATTACAGTATTGTCTAGGAAGTGTAAATGCCAGTGCAAAACTTAAATTAAAGTAATAAATTAGTGGAACCGGTTTATAATTACAGTAGATTTGAGCTAATTTTTATCTCTTCCACAAAATATTTATTTAAATTTTAGTCCTGCATTGGTATTTACACTTCCAAAACTAAGCCTAATTAAATGTTTACCTGGATATATTAAAGAAAAGTACGGAAAAATCACCTTTCAAAAATACACCAAACTTCAGATTTTCAAAAGTTTAAGCTCTTTTAATTTCTAATAGTAAAGGGTGTATAATAAATATACCTCAAAATAAAAAAGTAAAAATGTTATGTAAAACCCCAAAAAACCATACAAATATGGGTTACTTGTAAGGGATTTAAAGTTAGTTGCAATATTGGAAAATGGTGGTGACTTTTAAAAATTTGGACAACATATTTTTAAATCCCATAACAAGCTGTAACAAAAGTCCCCCATTTAAAGTTTTTCATAGGATCAATACGAGATACCAATAGTGCCTATGATAAAATGATCACCCTGTGTAGCATTCAGATTATTTTTTAATGTTTATCTAGAGTCTTTTGAGAATAATTGTAATTCAATAGAATTAAATATGTTGGCAGGAACAAGGTTTAAAGTAAACACATCTAAAACATACCAGAAAATAAAAGGTTTTGGAGGTGCATTTACAGATGCAGCGGGTATAAATATTTTATCACTGAGCAAAGCTGCACAAGATAGCTTACTAAGGTACGTTTGATTTTAATGTTTGTATATACGACAGGATGAGCCATAATGGGAGTAAATATTTCAGGGCGTTAAAATTGAAAAACAGATTTTATAAACTTACTCGTATGTCTAAAAATCCCTTGTTTTCTGTCATTCAATTTGTGTTTTTCTAAACAAATTTGCAATTTTGAAAATGGATGAGTTATTGAGCCTAGATTTGATTTAAGGTAGCCTAATTATTTACTGTGTAATAACAATAATCAAGATTATGCTGTATTTTTCAAGTTAAAAATTTTTAGTATCAAACATCTTAAAAATCATTGGTTTTACAAAAAATTACAATGTATTTTATTTTTACGCTAATGATTAACAACACATCATTATTTTTATTATATGTGAAAGAAGAACCAAGTTATTGATAGGTAATTGACTAGAACACCTAGAAGTTTGTAATATTTTTGGGGGAATTATTAAGTGGTACACCTTATAAATAAAGGAAAGGTTGTAGGGTGAATATTGTTTAGCAGAAGTTTCATACTAATCTTCATTTCACACATAACTGAACTTACAATTTAGTAACCTTTGGTGTATGATAAAAAAATAATGATTTCAAAATTAGAAAGGAAACTAGACTATTTTGTTTCATGTATTATTTTGGTAAAATCAACAGTTTTTGAAATATTCAACAATTAAAATTTTAAACCACCATCATTATGTAATCTACACATTATAAAGTTTTGGTTTTTGGAATAAGATGTATTGGTAAAAAGTTTCATAAAAATTGTGTATACCAATCTGGACTCAGTAACCCATTTCTAACACTATAAATTTGTCTATAAAAACACAACAATACATAGGAAATGAAATATTTTTGGACAAATGATTATATAAATTTTCTTTTTTCTTTTAGGGTCAATATTGCACGCTCAAACTAATTAACAATGTACTGTCCTAATAACTCCATAAAACCCGTGCGGTGTTATACTAAGACTGTAAGATTAATAGCGAGTGGAAAATCTGGGTAAAAAATTTTTTTTAAACTAGTTTTTATTAATACAGTATCTACTACAATTAATTGACAGGAATAAAAACATTTTCCTTTAAATAATAAAAGTTTACCTGTATTGTCAATGGAAATTTAATAAAATTATTAATTGTGAGAATAATAATTTTAGTCAGATTTTACGGAATACTTCAAATCAACATATTAATAAGTCGTGTGGCGAGACATGTGTCTCCTGGTGTGTAAGACTCGCGATCCAATTTACCTACTAAACTCTAACATCCTTTTATTCAGGTACAAATCCACTACAGAACTTTATTTTTGCAATACTTCAAAAAGGTGCCACTTGCTGTGCTTGTTCAAGTTACACTATTTTTGTCCTCTACTTCACAGTAAAAGTAATATAAAACAAAAATATTACCTAATATATTCGTTAGTGACTTATTATCAATTCCTCTTGTTACTTCATTGACACATTTCGGGATGGCATCCCATCCATCAGAAATCACAAATATATTTGTCAATATTTAAATTAAAACAACACAAACTGGCTTTGTCGTCAGATCATTCCCAGGCTGTACCAGCCCTCTCTTCTGTTTTCTTTCTATGTAGTATTTTCTCTACATAGCTAGACACTTCGTCCCAATGTTCCTTGATATCAGTGATATTGTTGGCTGTTCTTTGACTTATGCTACTCTCAAGCAGCTGCCTCTCTTTATTCCATCTGCTACAGATGAAGAAGGTGTGGTTCACATCTTCAAAAATTGCTCCACAGAGTATGCAATTTGAACTCTTAACTTTCCCATTTTGTACAGATATCCTTTAAACAGCCTGTGGTCAAAGATTGTGTCAGGAAATAGTTGACTTTTTACACCATTTATTATTCAAGTTTAAGTACTCAAATTTGTTTACAAACGAAAGTATATAAAGAGATCCTGGCAAATTAGAGCACCTAAAACGGTAGGCCAACATTATAGGTAAAAATTAAGCTAATAACATGTACTAACCAACAATAGCTAAATGACTATCTGTTACTGTTTTTTTTTTTTTTTTTTTTTAATAAGAAATATTTAAGCCCGCCTAAAATGATAATATGATATGGCACAAGGCTAATTATAGTCCATTAGTTAGTGGACTTCATGCATCATGGCAGCCATCTGAAAAGTGTTAATTAATGTTAAGAAAATGATATACCAAATTATTTGACTATTAAAATGATGATAGTTCATTATTTAATTATTGTTAAAAAAAAAAAGAAAGAACCAATTCAACAAAATGTAAAACATGTTAGTTAGCATATCAAGCCAATCAAAGTTATGTTGTTTTTTTTGTAGAAAACGCTAGATTGATATGATAATTTTCTTATTATTAGCAAACAAAGTTCTAATGTAAAACTATTAATATGAGGCATTGTTATAAAGTAAAGGTATTAAATAATAATGACAATCCGGTTTAAAACAATTTAATTATTAAAAAAGAGCCATAACTTAAATTAATTTGGAAATATTAAGACATTTGTCATAGCATGAAACCAATTTTTGAATACTCTATTTATAGTATTCCATTGTGAAACAGTTCTTTTGACATCATCATTTTGTGTAGGAACAAATCCAATTATGTACTCCAGCCTTTCTGGTTACCTAATTGAATAAATGAATTTCAGAAACAACATAAGTCAACAATCCCTAACTTTTGAAAAATTAAGGAAACTGAATAAACCATTAACCTTGTAAGACAAAAATCTGGGAAAAAACACATTATACTTTAATCTTCCATGTATTGGACAAATTTTGATGGTTAGTGGAAAAATTAAATTTTTATTGATATTACGGTCTTTCAAAAGTGGTTGACTTACATTGTTTCTGAAATAGGCATGTTTAAAATAGATTTTATTTGTTTTTTATTAGGAATTTTTTCAAAATAAAATTTGTGTTGATTACAAAATACCTGATTTATTCTATTTAATTGAAAATTACAAAAATTAACTTCCTAAAACTAACTTGTACAACATATTCATCTTCCGTCTCGGTAGGTTCTTTGTAACATCTCGGCCAAAATTGTAATATAAAACTCTTTGATTTTTTTCTTTGTGAGGATAATACTCTTTGAACTTAAGAATGTCTTTGATTTTATATGTCCGAACTTTCAAATATGCCGGAGTTTTTGACAGAGCGGAAAGAGCAGTGTGAATAGTAAAACCATTATTTAAGAAAATGAAGAGTATGTAGTGGCTCTGATAGAATATAGAAATACCCCGTTATCAGAAATTGTACTATCACATGCACAGATGATATTTAATAGAGGATTAAGCACTAAATTACCAATTACAAGGAAACTTTTAAATTGTGAATTATTTCAACATGTTTTGGAACATTTGGCAAAGGAAACAAAAGTACTATTATGACAGAAATGCCAGAGTTTTTCCAAAATTAGAAAAACATTAATGTTATAATAAGAAATTTTGAGGGCAAAACTTGGGAACCTGGCAAAGTAATTAATAAACATCAAAATCTGAGATCTTATAAGGTACAAAATGAAAAAGAGCAGATGTTTATACATAATAGAAGACATTTAATAAAGCTTCATAACTTTAACAGACATATATTTGATAACATAAATAAGGATGATGTAAATAAAAATGTTGTAACAAACTAAGATAATTTGGAGTCTAATAAAAGGCAGAAACAACAAGAGATGATACTTAGAATGGGGATTGCCCTAAAAACCAGAGCTGCAAGAACTAGTGTTTGAGAGATTATAAAACTGACTTTTAAGGGGAGTGTTGTTAAATGTTTGTTTATGATTTGTTATGTGTACTATTATAATTAAGTTATATATTCGTTCAAAATATTTATCTGGCTTAATACTAACATATGTACATATGTTATATTGGTACATTTTAGATAAGATATTAAACGGAAAAAAAAAGATAGAGAACCAGAGAGACATAATAATCTTTAACTACATAATCACTAATATGTAACACTGAAAAATTATTAAATTCACAATTACGAGTTAGCTTTTTAAATTTATCAATAAAAACACTTTTTTAATCATCCTTGTATTACTTTGTGAAAACTAAATCGTTCTGCAATTTTATGGGTACTGCTGGGCACTAAATGATTTATAAGATTCTTTTTAAATTCAATGTAGGCTATTACACTAGGCAGTTTAGGCCTTATCAAATCTTTTAGTACACAATAACCTTCTCTCATTAAATTTCATGCTAAAGATATTTTCATATCGTCTTCAACAGCATTTACACAAATAATTCTTCTAACGTTTTGAAAGAGACTCGGATATCTGTCGTGGGTTGTTATTCAAATTGGTTCTATATTTCCCAGAATACAATATTTCCCATTCATTTTATCCTCATCGTCATTATAAATTATTGGAGAGTCAGCGATAACACACGTTAATTAACTAGTTGTAAATAATATTTCATATTTTAAAACAAGTTTATTCCATGAGTTAAGTAAAGTGAACATACAAAATAACCAACAAAACAGTTCAAGATCTGTAACAATAATCAAAAATGAATATCTGTTAATATATGATTGTTTGTGTATAATTAATATTATAGTCTAGTACATGACGATCCCATGGAAATAAATCAACAAACAAAACTACTTTTCTGTTCTAAGAAACGTATGCATAATCTTCCCGTAAAAATTGTTTGTTTAATTTCTGCTTTTATGCCTCCAGACTGTTATTTTGATTCTGCGTATGTGAGATACCCATCTCTTGTCAATAGTGACAATATGGCTTTAAAAAAATCATCATCTTCTCTATATCATGTGGAAAAAAGTGAGAGCACTGGCAAATCGCTTGTTTTGTATTCTGCTGTAAAATTTTTTGACACACAGTTTAAGCATAACTTCAAATATTTTATTTGATGCGGTATTATGTCACGTAGAAAACTTCTTCAATTTTGTGAAAATTTATGAAAAGTGATGGTCAAACGTCTGTTTTCACAAGTTTACAAGCTGCATTAAATCATCATCAATGACAATTTGTTCCCTGCTCTTGCCATTCCATAATTCATTGCCTTTTAACCACAAAGTTGAACAATCTGGCAATGAATATTTGATAGTTACAGATTTCTCGCATTCAAATATCAATAATAATGTATAGTTTACAATCTGTGTGAGTTTTAGTTGTCTTAAAAATATTTTAATCATATAAAATTAACCATAAACAATAACTGTGTCTCTCATAATAGCATCTCTAAGCAAGTAATATTAAGGAAATTAACATACGCTCAAACAACCAAAGCTTTAAACTACCAAAGCAATCTAGTGGCCACATTTAAAAATGGTACTTACTTTCTGAACATGTCTTGTCTCATATATATCTGAATAAATGCACATAACACAGTTGATGACATGTAAAATAAATTTATATTGAAGAGTTTATCGTAATTTGTTAAATAACAATTTAATTGTCTGCTAAATTTTAGACTAAAAATGTGGTTAATATGGATGTCAGTAAACATTCTAATGACTCTAAACATTTCTATCTGTCCAGATCTTATTACTCCAAAGATGGAATTGAATATAACTTAGGAAGAGTTCCCATTGCTGGTACAGATTTCTCGACATATCCATATACATATGATGATGATGGAGGCCCAGATCAAGTTCTCACTAATTTCAATCTAACTAAAGAAGACATTAATTTAAAGGTAATGGCAACTTCTCTCTATTTCCTTAACCCATAAACTCCAATAATTTTTTTGGAATTTTTTATTTCAATTTCATTACTTATTTATTAACCCAATTTGTTTAGACCATGAAAAAATATTATAAAAAATATTCACTAATTCTAGATTGTTTAATGAATTTTCTTTACTGGTACCGTATGGTACCACTCAGTGCTCACGTGCAGGCGTTATCACCAATATACATTATATGGTAGAACCAGACAAAATTAATTTATTCTATATAAATGAAAGTTTTTTTGAAACAATATTTTTTATATGTACATAAATACAATATACATTTTAATATCTAATTTTTTTAAATTAGTGTCACTCAAACATTTCCAGAATTTTTTATGCAATGTGATATGATAAGAAACAATTTATGCATAACCCTACACTATATTTTTTTCACATTGAAAGGCATCTGGACGTGTAGTTTTCTCCAGAACATCTCCTACGGGATCTATCAATATAATGTAATGTCCTATATTATCGTACCTAATAGTAACCAAAGGTTTTTTACATGGACCTGGCTTGGACATCGGGGTTTAGTATCGCTTGAGATAAGTTTGGACTTCCATGCGTCGGAATTGCAAATTGTGTACAACTTCTATTCGCTTTTTTGAACAAAAACTATGTGTTCTGTACAGCCGTATCCACCACCCAAGTAAATACAGGCCACCACCATTTCTTTCCTCTAATTCTGATTAAAAAACGGTTTATATTTCATTTGATAAGTCTGTTTTGCCCATATGTTTATTGTATTCACTTATTGCAGCTGGGCGAGCTACTGAAACAATTTTTTTTTGAACTTGATTATAGCTCTTTACGGGTTTTGTTGGCTGAACTCTATAAGCTGTCAATGCGATGGCAATTAAGCCATTATCTAACCATCTTATGTATTTGATACCATTTGCTCTGTCTAGTTTTGCCTCATAAGTACTGTGGGTGTTACTTTTCTTAAATGTTTTTTTATCTGTCAAAATAGATTTGTCTGGTAACGGTTTTCTCTCATAATTCCTGTTCCATGGAATCCAATTTCTTTTAAGAATACCAACAAATTTTTGCTTTTAAAAAATTGTCAAAATAACAATTATATTTTTTATTTCTTTTATTAACTGATAATTCAGACAGAAGTTTTATAAATGGAGTAGTGCTTTTTCCGAAACAGTTCTCATACTTTGCTTCAATGGTTTTTGTTTTCCTTTGATAAAAAAAGTTGATCATATAACTGGCAGATATGTTACCACACTTTGTACCCAAACCGTATGGGCTTCTCTTTTCTGAACTGTTTGCAAAGGTGGCGGCCAAAATATTCCATGCTCTCATCGTAATTAATATTACATTCTGGAATATAATTTTCTATAATTTTTTGTTTAATTTTATTCATGCCTGTACAAACTTTGAAATATCGATCTGCACCATCAATTTTACTGTTGTTACCGCAATGAAAACAATGAAAATAATGAAATTTCCAGGAAACGATCTCTTCTCATTGAGTTTCAAACCAAGATATTAGCCATGTCATCTTCTACTTCCCAATAGAATCTTTTCCCAGGTTTTACATCATGTCCTGACAGTAATAAAATAGCTAAGCAACATCTCATTTCCTTTTTCGTGATACGTAAGTCAGTTCCTGTTTAAAAAAAAAAACATAACGACTTATTTCTTTGCATAAAATGAAATAATGTCTTCATTAACAAACAATTTGAAGACCTCTACTTCATTTAGTCCTTATACTTAGCGTAATCTGGTTCCGGACATTCAAAATTGGTAAACTCTAAATTACCTTCAATAAAATCATTTTGTTTTACATCTGGAATGGGAAAGAAATTCGTGTTACCGAAATCTTCATTTAAATTATCACCATTTTCATTGTTTTACACATTATCTAGATGTGCGTCACGCATGACTTCATCTATATTATGATCATTGTCATCAAGTATGTTCGCAACATTATTTTAATCATCAAAATTAATGGAACCAAATAATGTAACTGAAGCTGGTTTCTGGTTTTGGATGGATCAAATAAACACAGGCTGTCACTGTACGCAGTTTACTAATGTGGAACAAGTAGTTAGCACGGGAGATTACTACACAGGTTGGCCACTATACCAAGTCAAAAGTATCAAACTTATGGTACCATATGGTACCACTAGGTGTTGATGGGTTAACTTAATTTCTATGATTTCCTTCTGCGTCAAATACAATGATCACATTAAATTTTTTAGGTTCTCATTTAGATTCTTGAATTACGATTTTATTGTATCTATAATCAAACTATCTCTATATTTATTGGGAGTCTGTTCAATTTGGGGGGGGGGAGTGTATCACCACCACTGCTATCAACTTTTTGACTCATTTCTTATATGTCTAATATTCTCAACTGAACGTTCTTTTAGATTTTGTATCTTTTGGAAAAAGATCAAGAAGTTTATACTGTTATGAGCCTAAAACAAATTAATTTTTTTATTTCCATGGTCATATGTTTTATTTTTCCTTTCCTTCATCTCTGGTAAATTCGGCCTACTTGTTCCAGGTTCTGATTCAACAAAGTTAAGTAACATTTTTTAAATCAATTTTGTTGATAAAACAAAATAAAAGTCTGAACTGTTGACATTGTAATTTACATTTCCGAGATCCATTCAATTGATATCATTTATAAACCATAATTTAAAAAAACAAAATAAAGACAATACGAACATAAACATATTCACAATTCTTAACAGTTCACTTGACTTATACAATTAAGTTATAAACCAGGAAAACTATGCATTGTAATTTGGAATTGATTACTTCTTTGTTGACTAATGAGCATGAAGTATTGGATTGGGAATAAATTTTCAAAATTAACTACAGATACTGACAGATGAGTATGACCTGTATGTTTCTCAGAAATGTTTTTTCTGCTTATCTTCATTGGCTAGTTCATTTTATACTCTATAACTTCTCATCTAGCTGCTGTATTGAAGTGTAAGATATAAACCAAACATTTGAATAATACAAAAAAAAAAAATAAATAAATAAAAAATAAATAGATGAAGAAATAAATCATTATCAAATTAATTAAAAACAAATGTTTAGTTAACTAATAAATGTATTTCTAATTGTTTCCCCCAGTTCTTTTTATTATTATGGTCCTGTGTATGGGGGCCTTCAAGGACCAGAGACCTACCCACTCTAAGAGATCTATAATGCCCTACTGCTCTCTTCTATAACTGCTCCTGAGTTTGAGTTTTTTTTCCCCCTCTTCTTTCTTCTTTTTCATAATAAACTCCATAGTTCTAAAACTAAGCGTGATAAAAACGTCATTAAAATGTTATTAGTAATGTATTTTGATTGTATATTTTACATCTACATCACCTTCGTATGTTATTATTTATATTGATAAAACTATATAATAGTTGTTTATTATATACAGATTCCAATCATTATTCGAGCACAACAAATGAGTGAAAAAGAAATACAGCTGGTCGGATCTGCTTGGTCGGCTCCCATATATATGAAGACTAACAAGAAAATTACTGGTTTAGGATTTCTTGACAAAAAATACTACAGTGCTTGGGCAGACTATCATATCAAGTAAGTTGATGAGGGTTTATCCATAAACAAACAATTTTTTTATCTGTAATTTTTTTTGCATGCACTTGAAATGAGCAAAATATTTCTACCACCAAAGAAAATAGAGACAATTTTCCACATAAACACTAATTTGTTCAAGATGATGTTTCAATAACTAAATTATCATCCTCAGTTGTGCTATATCTACCCAAAATCCTTTTTGATGAACTACAACTGCCAATTGTAGTTTTTGAGATTTAGCTGTCCAACTTTAGGAAACACCATATAACTACAATCATGTTGTTTTAATTATTATTCAACCTAGTAATCAAAGCTATATAAAGTAACTTACAATAAATACTTATTATATTACAATAAATTAATTGACCATATAGTATAAATTTCTTTATAACCTAATGTTAAAATATGTTATGTGTTTGTTTATTTATGTTTGTTAACTAGTTTTAGTGTGATGTTGTTTAAATTTTATAAATTATTTTAAGTTTTATCCACTTTTTAATTTGGAGCATTTTGAATGATCATTGTTATGAAAAGGGGATAATGACCAGAATGGTTTTTTGCCTAAAAATCACACACAAAATCTATTCAAACTTTACTTAAAATTCCTCCATATTACTTAATAACAAATTGAACTTTGACTTAAACTACATATTTATAACAATCACCAAATTAATCAAGAGATCTAAAGATTGCTTGACTAAAGTAGGCTGAACTATCAATACAGTACTACTGCGGTAAGAATGAATGCGCAAGGAATGCAGAGGATTAGCAAATGTTGTAGTTGATACTGAAAATCTCACTACTAGTCTAATTAATAACATTGACTAAATGGTTTGACATGATAAATATTCCGAAATGAGTTACAACTGCTCTGATTTGAATGCTTTTCTTCAACAAGGGTTACACAACCATGGCCAATTTATGAATGAGATTTTAAATATTATTAAGTACCACTTTACAAATACAGTCAACTCTCGATTAACCGTAATCGGATCAACCGCGTTGCGGCTTAACCGCGATACCGCGATGACTGATTATTTTCAGAAACAGTAAAGTTAGACTAAGCCTATTCGAAATATGTTTTTTTTACTTTTGCAGTACAGTAATTTAAATATTTTCCCGTGAAGTAGTTTTAAAAAAAAGTGTGTTTATTTTGTGTGTGTAAATAATTTGTTTAATTTTTGTGTATGATAATAATAATAATGCTCGTTTTACTGCAGTTTATGAGGTATGTATGTTAATAAAACTCATTTAACCTGTTTATTTTAAAATTTACTATTGTTTTTACCGTTTTGCGGGTTAACCGCGATTTTACTTATCCGGGAAGCCTTAACCCTATATTATCCCGGATAATCGAGAGTTGAGTGTAGTATTTAAACATATTTTATTATTTTTTGATACTTCTTCAATAGTCAATGATAATATGATAAAAAGGGAGGAAAATATAATTAATCTTATATAAAAACATTAACAATTAATGAAAATATTATAGTATTTACTGGGAGTTTTGTTTATCTCTACATTGTGATATGGAGCATTGTAGAGAACCAAAACAGAAGCTAAAGTCAAATTAGGCAAAACTTTATCTTTTCACAATTTTTTCCATTCATCTGCCCATGATAATCGCCTGTGATGTACCTGCCCTAAAAATCAATTTGGCCTCATTTCAAAGACCATTTTGGCTTCCAACGTGAACAATAACAGCTAATCTAATGGAAATAATGAGATGATTATTTATTCCACAAAACAGCTTTAATTGCGACATATGTTTCGCCGTTAGGCATTTTCAAGCAACCTAAAGGTTAGATCATTGACCTTTCTTTTGTCATTTCTCAACCCCTTTACTCTTCTAACCTTTCCTTTTGTCTCACTTTTTTAGTTTATACTTGTTTTGTTTTCAATTTAGTTGCTTGAAAATGCCTAACGGCGAAACATATGTCGCGATTAAAGCTGTTTTGTGGAATTAAATAATCATCTCATTATTCCACTATCATGGAATTCCATCATGTACCGACTGTTGTAACATTAAAAAAAAAAAAAACTAATCTGTTCGTTCCACGATTAGTAACTGTAATATCGTTCACAAAATATTCATTTTGCCAACACATCTTAAAAACATTTCCTTCAAAACTTTAAGAAGACTGTCCCGCTTCCAAGGAAAATTAATAAATAATTATCTACACTGAAATCATACATAGCCTACGCTTATGTTTAACCCCTCACAGCTGTGGAAAATTCCAACCTGATATTTTCTAACCGATTAGTACTATAGTTGTTAAAGGGACTTTACTAGTCTAGTAGTCTAAATGCGATCAGCGCAAGCGCAGTTCCCTCTTCACCGCTCGTATGTTGTGTTCATTCTTGTGATCGTCAGACAGTACCTCTGCCAACCTTGGAAAAAGAAGATGGGTTTTATAATTTAAATGTTGACACATGCACCACTGCATTCAATTATTTATTTTGTGTATTGTGTTTTTGTAATTCAGTGTATTGTGCGGACAATTTGTAGTTTATATATGTTTCAATGTTCTAATGTGCCCGGCCCGTAGATGTCAACTTGTTGACGAAACAGCTGTAACCCTATTCGATATAACTGACTTGTTCTTGATGCCAATAAGGTATTTATATACCAGTACATATATGTATTTAAAGTTTGATTGGGATGCTTGATGAAGTCTGACTAATTTCATTCACACTGCTATATTTGTATTACTTCAATATAATCATATGACCCTTCCTCCGCAGGTACTAGGCCTCTTCTTAAGTTGGATTTCATTATTGATTAATAACATATGTTTTGATTGTTTTCAATTTCAATTTATTATTACAGTTTATAATTTTATTTTTAGTGAAAAATTATATACAAGTTAAATAATTATATAAATAAAATGTTTAAAAAACCGTTATTTCACAATGGTGCTACCTTATGCCGTACAACTTCTTCTCTATGTATTGCAGGCTCTATTTGTTTGATAATTTTTTTTATCAGTTCTTCAACGTGTTATTCTAATTATGTTTAACAAATGATGACAAAACAATTTATTCCACTTCCATGATGTAATGCAGAATTGTTTCTTAATTAAACTTTAAATTAACCAACATAAATTCAGTTTAATAATAAAATTTCAACAATTCTTTACAGATTTTTAGATGAATACAAAAAGTACAACATTTCTTTCTGGGCATTGACAACAGGTAATGAACCTATAAATGGAATCATTCCACTTGCCACTTTCAATTCAATGGGGTGGACTTCCTGGACTCACAGAGAGTGGATTGGTCAAAACTTGGGACCCAAACTACGAGATTCACAGCACAATAAAACGATAATCATAGGATTTGATGATCAATTAATTATGTTACCTTGGTGGATGAAATTGGTAATTATTAAGTTTTTAGTACCGGTATAAGCAAAGAGTAAAACACACAAGACAAGTTAGTATTGCTTTGTATTATTATACCAAGGTTTGCTCTCATATTTAAATTGAAACAAAATACTGTAGTTGTTTGTCTGCTATTAATGTGTAAAACCCTATTAGGTGCTTTCAAACTACCGTCCCTCATAGTAACTTTGACAGTGTATGCATAGGGTGATCAAAAAGTCTGTGCACTTGATGAATACAGTGAGGAAAACAAAACAAAATCGTTTAAAACACATACTATGTTAACACAGTTACTAGCAATGTCTTCAGAAATTTTTTGACATGTTGAAATGTATTCCCAAAGATTGTGTTCAGTTATAGCATGGTCTAAATGCCAAATGTATTCTTTGATAGCTTCAAATATTAATTGTGTGAATATTGTTTAAATAATCTTACTTCAACATAATAATTTCAATACAATAAAGAAATATTAAGTTTTATCACTTAATATTATTTATATAAATTAAAACAAAAGAATTATTTATTGGTTTACTATAAAGTTTTGTTTATGTATTTGCTTTAAGTCGAGGATTTCTTTGGCTGGGTTATATGAGCATTGGACCGATAGGATTAAGGATTGTTTTTGTTTTGTAATAACATTTGAAGAATATTATCGGCATTCAAGCGGAGAAACGGATATATTACATCTATTTAATGTTTTAATTTAACATTATCATGTGATTACAGGTTTTTCAAGATACTAAAGCAGCCAGTTATGTAAGTGGAATTGGTATACATTGGTATATGGATTTCTTTACACCAGTTTCTGTTCTTCAAAGCACACACAATGAGTTCCCTGATAAATTCCTTGTATACACTGAATCATGTACAGGTAAATATAATCTCCTTGGTCCGAGGTATGTTATTTAATTAACTGTGGTGGAGAGTACTAGAACATGCGAACCCTAGCATAAATACAAAATTTTGTTTATCCCTGAAGTAAATGCATAACTCTGCAACTTCAAGCAAATGGGCAGAATATTGTCTCTACACTAGAATGATATATTTAGTTCGGATGATGTGATATAAAGAGGATATGGCATTTCACCTGGCAGCTGTGGTTAAGTTTAGACCTGACGTGAACACAAGTTACTCATACCGGAGCACTTGTAGTTCTGAATATGGCTGTTGGTAAAATGAAAGCTTGGGAAGTAAAAGATCTACAGTTTTCCAGTTTCTCGCTTGTAATAATTAAAATTTATTATTTTGTAGTTAGATTGGTTAGATTTTATATGAACAGGAGACAGGCTTACCTTGGAAAATGGTCCTTGGTAATTACCTAATAGTACATAAGTAAGAAAACACACTAAAGTTTTGAAATATTTCGTATTTAGTGTTTTGTGTGTGTGTTTTCTTACTTATATAATGTAAGCCTGTCTCCTGTCCATACAAAATCTAACCAATCTAAATAGGCTATGTGCCCTATTAAATTCTAACCTTATTTTGTAGTTATTATTTTAAATGAAGTTGGGCGCCATTTTGTAATATTTATTACAAAAAATAGAATAAAATTTATGACAAAGAAATACTCTGGAAGAGAGCATAAAACATTTCTCGTAGGTCGCAAGTTCTTTGGAGAATTTCAAATAAAATACAGAATCCAATTTTCTGAAATGTACATTAGTAAACATTTATAATAGATTACATATAACATTAGAATAGTTCCTGAAAAGACAAAGATACATAAATCTTCACATATTTTATAATAACCTAAAATTATAATTCATTGATATTTCATTTATGATTAATCTTATGGTTGCAACCTAATTTCAAAAATAAAATCTCTCATAATTCAAATGGCAATATTTTTAGATTACACAATCACTTTTACTAAATGCATATTTTTTATTTTTTAAAACATCTAATCTAACAAATCAACCAATGAATATTTTTTATTATTAAAGATTTTTAATCATTATCCTCAAATAAAATATTTTTCTTTGTTAAAAACCACGTGATAATTCTACAAACATACTATCCAAGTTTCATTAATGAACAGCAAGTTCTAGTTATTTTTATGTTTAATTTTTTATAAAACAAAATTGAAGCATGTTGTTATACCAAGCATGCAAATATACACTGAAGTTAAATTGTACATATTACTTAAAACTTTCAATTTATTCGAACTACTTCCTCGTTCGAACCACATGGCTTCTTTCAAAAACATATCCCATCTCTCTTTAAAAATATAAATTATTCAGTTTTACATTTCACTTCCTAAATAATCACAATTGTTTACTTTCTCTTTTACTCAAAACAAACTTATTAATTCACATAGTTTTTCCTTAAATAGAAATGCTTGTCCTTTCGAAAACGTTTTCCTTCTTCCGTGGTACGGCTTTGTCTACTTTTTCATTTTTGAAACCATGCCTTCTCTCTCTGAAAATTTATTTCTCACTTATTCAAAACTAAATTATTAAGTCACATAATAGACTAATGATTTTAATAGAAACTCTAGTCCTTTTGACAACATTTTCTTTCTTCTACAGTACGGCTTTGTCTGATTTGTCATACTTGAAACGACATCCTAACTCTCCAAAAGTATAATTCTCACTGAGCTGGTCTTGGTTGGTAACAGTCTCCCCACTTTTACACACAACGCTGATGTCACATTTTTCTTATAACTAACATTACATGTGTTTTTATTATTAACATACTTTTAACAAATTTCTCTGATCATTTAGTACTATTTACTTTCTTTATTTATTTATTTCTTTATTTATTTATTCAAAATCAGAACACATTTCCTGTTCATTGCCTCGAGTCAAACTTATTTTCTATTCAAACCAAGATTACAAAACTGAAAATGTACAATATTACACGATTGAGAAGAACTAGAAAACAAAATGGTCGACCAAACACCTCAGCTCAGTATTGTACATATAACAAAATTTAAAAAGAGAAATTTTAAATAGAATTTAGGGTTGGTATTTATGATAATCACCCATGGATGTGAAGCCACAAGTAGATCGTACTATTTTTGAAGTGTGATTTAGCTCAATTAACCCAAATAATGGAAAAGCAAAATCTTGTTTTCTATTCATACTTTCTTTTTGAATATTTTATTTATATTTGTAATTCATTAACAGTCAAAATACAAAATCAAAACACAATTTCAAATAACTAAAACAACAATTAAAAAAAAAAAAAAAAACAGTTTCAACAATGTTTTGATGACGTAAACCAACGACATGAACAACATTTCCATGATATAAGGCAGAACAATATAAATTTAAAACGAGGTTAGGAACAACGTTTATGAAAAATCAAACAAAATATAGGTGCGGAATTAAGAGAACAGCTCAACAAGAGAACCAGGATATAATACAACAGTGTGAAGGTGTGAAGGCAAATCTAAAAAAACATCAAGGACAAGGATTGGATACAACACCTCTGTGAGCTTCAATTTTAATGACTTTGTAAGCCTCCACTGTAAATTGATACAATAAGTAATATTACAAATTTAACATTGTAGCCAACGGATTAGTAAATTTATGAATAAGTAAATGAATTACCTTATCGGTACATCAACTAATCCTTCCGTTGATTTCCCAGTCGCGATCGATTCGCCAGGGAATACATACCGACCGATATATAATTATTTTCATTTTGTGATCGTATGAACATTAAATGTGTGTAATAGTGTCATGTCATGTTTTGTGTTATTATGTATGTACTGTGTATATTCTATTGACAAGCTCCATATGGAACAATTTAATATAAACTAAATACTTTATACGATCTGAAGATGGACTCACGAAGCCCGAATCTGCAGTAACCTGTAAATCAATGGAAGGATTAGTTGACGTACCGATAAGGTAATTCATTTACTTATTCAAGTAATATTACTGTAAAATGATAAATAGTTGAAATATCTAAGATAAATTTTATAAATATGGGTAACTGTTTTCTTATTTACTTCAGGATTTTTGCCCTGGAGTAGAGGAGTCTCACTTGGTTCTTGGGAGCGTGGTGAAGAGTATATGCATAGCATTATATCAGTAAGTGATCAAAATAAAAATACTGTTAAGGGAAAATTTGAATCTCTTAAGTTTTAATATAATATTTCTAAGCAAAATAGATCAATTTTGGGTTGCAATGTACTGTGGCTTAAATTCTAATTATGTTACTTGATATGTTCTATAATTTCTTGTTATAGAAAACACCAACCCTATCATAAATAATTAGTTTTAAATTATGTTTAGATATTGATGGATGCGAGACACAGTCTTACCTTGGAAAGTGGTCCTTGGTAGTTAAAATACCTAGTAGTACACAAATAGAAAACACAATAAAATGCTAAAGTTCTGAAATATTTTGTAAAGACTTTCTCAATCAGTAGAGAGTATAAATAAAAAGAAAACTAAATTGTTGTAACTTGGTTGCAGAGGATGAATCAGTGTTGAGTGTTGAAGCACAGACAAATGTTTCATAATTATTTTTGTTATTATTCCATATTTTATATTAATTATAAATTGCTTATGAATTAAGTTTACTTAAAATTAATATAATTAATTTTAAAAATGGATTAATAATAATAATAATAAAACATTTGTCTGTGGTTCAACACTCAACACAGATCCACTCTCTGCAACCAAATTATAACAATTTAGTTTTCTTTTTATTCTCTCCATTGATTGAGAAAGGGTTTACAAAATATTTCAGAACTTTAGTGTTTTATTGTGTATTTTTCTATTTCTGCACTACTATGTATCAAAAACCACTTTTCAAGGTAAGCCTGTTTATCCCTATCTCTACAAAATCTAAAACATAATAGGCTTATCTACACTATTAAACTCTATTACTATTAAAGGAACAAAAATGATGTATGATTTAGATAAATGATCATAAAATTCACTCAGTAACTAAGCAACTTTACCATATCTGATCTTACCCCCTACAGCCCAGATTGCATCAAGTAATTTCATTGTATTAAAAAAAATTGTTGTTTGCTAATTCCACTAAGACCATGAGGTAAAATCAACATGTAGTTTGCAATGCATGCGACATCTTTCTACGATGTAATGTAAACATCTCTTGTCCTCCTACGATAAGTGGTTCAAATTATAAATGTTTATTTGTTATAATACTTACATTCCTATTTTGTTCTTTTTTCAGACAATAAATCACTGGGTAACAAGTTGGATTGATTGGAACATTGCATTAAATTTACAAGGAGGTCCTAACTGGGTCGAGAACTTTGTGGACAGTCCAATAATAGTGAATAATTTAACAGATGAGTTTTACAAACAGCCTTTGTTCTATGCTTTAGGACATTTTTCTAAATTTATTAAACAGGGCGCATTGAGAATTGATATACAACCACAACAATCAGTGAATGTTGAAGTATTGGCTGTTCAAAACCCTGATAAAGAAATAGTTATTGTTTTTCATAATATGTAAGTTTTATAATAGAATAAGTCTACTTAAATTAAATATAGGTCATTCAAAAACAAGAATATTTATCTTTCCTCTTTATAAAACTTCTATTAATGAATAAAAATAAATTTTGCATTGTTTTTTAATTAAGTATTTTTTTTAAATTACATTTTCCTAATAATTTTTATTTTATTGTTTCAGGAAAAACCAAAGAGAAAATGTGGTTCTTGAAGATCTGAATAATAACACTTGTATTGAAATTGAACTTCCAGGAAAATCTTTTGCCACTCTTATTTATTGGCCATGATTTAAATCTGTGTTAATGGACTGAAATATGTATTAGGGGTATGATATTGTTATTATTACATTATTCAGTGTAATATATTCTATATCATGTTCTTGTAGATATGCTAGCATTAATATATCAATAATGACTTTATTTTATGAACAGAAACATTCATGATTAGTAAATCTCTTTAAATAAATTTAAAATAAGTAAAATAATAAAAGGTGAAAAACATCAATTCTTTCTTATACATCCATTCACAGTGAAAATACTAACCAAACAAAACTATTCATCACCAATGTGAATATCAATCGTGTACACTGTCTTGTGTATCTTGTACCGGGTCTCTCACGAACATGGTACTATTTTATAATTAATATGCCGGACATATGGAACACTCTATAAACTTGACATTTACAGTTATATTACATACAAATGTTAAAAAAAGTACCCTCAAGTTTAGTTTTTTATGGTCAATCAAAACAAAATGGCGGAATAACAAAATAATCGGATCTTTTTTCCAAAATGATTTAAATTACATAACCATTACAAATTGCTGATTTTCAGATAACATGAAAATGAGTAAAACTTAATTACAGAAAAGTAAAGAAAAATAACAGTAATGAATTATTTATGATCTAATAATTTGTCATTGATGTTTATCAATAGCTATCCAATGATAGCAAGGAAACAAAAAAGAATCAAGCGTATTTGAAAAATAATTGCCGAGGTATCAACAATCTTCCTCTTTAATCAGCCTCATTAATTCATCATATGTTGCTATAGGGTCAGAATAAACTTTTTCTTTCAAAAATCCCCATATGAAAAAATGACAAACTGTCAAGTCTTGGAGGCCAGTCCATGAAATTGCTGCCACAACTTATCCAAAGGTTGGGAAGATCTCGATTTAAAACTGCTTTGGCCACACTAGCATAATGAAGAAGAACTATATCCTGTTGAAAAAAAAAAAACAAAAAAAAAATGTATCTCATCTCCGGCTGAGTAAGATGTGGAATTATGTGATCAGTTAATATTAATTCGTATCTGTCTCCAGTCATTGTCTGATGGGATATGTCATACGATAAAAATATCATCCTTGGTGTCGGCAGCCCAAACAATTATACCATTTGATTTCAAGCCCTCTTTGTGTAAGATATGTGGATGTTTTGTATTTTAATAATTACAATTATGTCTGTTTACAGATCCTGTTTCATTGATAAAATTGTTTCATTATTGTGTATTAATTTACTTATTTCATTTTTCATATTCATTGAACACACAAATGAGTGTTAAGTTAGATTCAAATGTGTTAAGTAGTTTCACATCTATATCAATAGTTTTGTTCCTTGTTGTTGAGGAAAAACAAAGATCAACAACGTGTTCTAGTACTTTAACACGTTAGCTGGCATAACTAAGGTGAATGTACATGCAGCGTTTCGGCACGATCGGACCGATAAAGACACTGACGTAATGTTTTGTTTTGTGGCTCACAGTTCGATAGTGCAACAACCTATCAGCATATTTTGGTATTCTCTGGATTGGGTAAAGACGTGTGTTAGACGTAGTATATTGTATGCTTTAATAACCGTTACCATGGTTACTCAATATAATAATAAAATCAGTGGATATTTTCACTTTTTTGTCGGCACGATTGGACCGATTAAAAATTTTACAAAAACATTTTGGTTTAGTAATGAATAATTCACAAAGAATACAGTTGTAAAATGAATATATGTATTTATAAAATAAATATTAGACAAATAAAATAGTGAGCTTGCCAACATAAAGAAATGAAATAGCCCGTTTAGATTTTTTTTTTTACACGAAAATTACCTCGGTCCGATCGGACCTAAACGTTATACTACGATTAAAATTAAAGCCGAAAAATTGCATTTCGGTCCGATCGGTCTCGAAACTATATATGCATAAATGTAAATAAAATTAGTAAATACTATTGCCTTATATTATTTAACATAGGTAGATGCAAAAATAATAATGGAAAAATAATTTGGTAATCGTGGCACTCCAGGCAAGAGTATCGTATTAGGCCTTGGCAGCTGACGTGTTAATAACATCATGCTTAGAAGAATTGGTCAAGAGGGACTTGATAGAAAAGATGAAAGATAGGAATCTAACCCAAGATTACATGAAAAAAGGATTATATCCAGCTAAGTTCTGTCAGGATTACTACGCCCGTACTTAATATAAGTCAGCCTCTGAGGGCTGTACTACAAGAACTAAATGTATAGATAAGTATTACGAAGGTCCTTTGTACAATAATCTCTCCCTTGCCTCTTCATCTGTTTATAAGTCGCAACCTGTCTACATAGATAAGACAATAAAAATCCTATTTATTTCAGACTTTGCATTTATATTCTCTGTGTTGTCCCACATATAGGACAAATATAGTGGTAAAAAAAATGGAAATAATTAAAGGAAAAAACTATAGACTTGAAATATTTTATATTTGTTTTGAAAATATTATGTGTGGAGTATCAATTAAAACTAAAATTTATCTGGTTACAAATATGTATGTTTATTTCACGAAGAAATTAATATGTTGGTATTAGGCCTCGTAAAAGTCTGCAACTTTATAAAATACCGTAACTACCCTGATATGTCAAGTTCTGTGGTACCCTTTTATTACTTTTTGATATACAATCACTGAAATAGCATCTGTTATAAAAGGTAACATGTCTTACATAAGTCAGTGAATCAACAATGGTGTTTTCAGAAAGAACAAAGAACAAACTGTTTATTAGAAATGATTATTTTTCAATGTTTTCAGTACTTTCAAATGTGAAAGTGTACATTATTTAGATTATTTTGTTACATTCGTAAACAATTGGTTCAACTCAGCATTTGCTTTTTGCTCAAGGCTTTTTTCTGTTTGTTCATTTTGATCTGAAATGATGACTTGATGTGATTGCATAGCTATCTTATTCATTTTTGCCACCATGTCAAAGAATATTTTTGGATCATAGTCTGGTGGAACAATACCATCAGAGAAATTACAACGATTCTGTCCTTCATTATTAGGTTTACACATTAACCTATAATCACTGCAACAATCGTCATCAGTAGAACACTAAAACAGAGACATACAAGAAAGATAAATCAAGTACAAGTTTAGTTATATTACCAACAACACACTATCACAGGATGCTGAGGAGCTGTTTTATGGCTAGAAAATCAGGAGTAAGCATGTAAGACCCTATATTTAATTATACATTATGTACTCAAAGCCAAATGTTGGAGAAAATTTCAATTTGTAAACCATAGTAAATATGCAACCATGTATGTGGTACTGGAACTCTTCTGAGGACATTACCCCATGTTTCAAAATTACTATAAACAAATTAATTCATTATCTTGCATTTTTGAATTTATTTAAATAATTTCTTCTATTCACCAATGATCTCTCCAATCAAGAAATCCAATATTTCTATCTTCAATATTTAAATATTATATATAAAAATAATGTATGATTGCAGTCTTTTTAATAGGAGTTCCAATAAAGTAATATAATTTAATAGTGACCTTATACTCCATCAAAAGATTGTTTCTGGATATAAGATTATAAATTTTAGAGCCGGTATGTACAACCAAAGTTACCAAACTTTAACACATTAGCTGCCACGCCGACCCTATCGGGTCGGCACAGCTCGTCTTGTTAGAAACATTGGCTGACCCGATCGGGTCGGCTGCGGGATTTTATAGGGCTTAAGTAAATCGATCCATGACGTTTATCAGTGGTCTTTGGGAACTTTTTAAAGAGTTATAATATGAGAACACAATACTAAAAATGTTATTGAATGTTAATTTCATCAACACATTTTTTTAATTTCAGTTATATATCATCTGCTAATAAACGATATTTTGCCGACCGATCGGGTCGGCACATTTTATTTTAAAGTTTTACATTATTTTTAGTGCTGAAATATGAATAAAACTTGAATCTATCTGTAATTTTTTTGTTAGGAATGTAATAAATATAAAACCGTATTTGTCAGAATATTTTTTTAATTTGGCAACACGTTATATGCCTATGATAAATTATACTTTCAAATGAAATGAAGTTATTTATGGACAGTTAACATTACATTATTTGCTACAAAAGCAGTAATAGGTGTTTTGTCAATAAAATGCGTGTATACAAACATGAGTACTACACATCTTAAATATAAAAGAAAATTTCAAGTCGCATTGGAGAAAATAAAGCAAAAAATGTGAAAAAATACAACCTTACAGAAAAACTACCAGAGTTCACAAGGATCTTGCCTATTTATGTAAGTTCTTAAAACAATCTTTGCAAAGAAATGGTTTTCCAGGACACGTTTCACAAAATGTAGTGATCTTTTTGAGGTTCTTAGTTGTTTTTCGGTCTCCAGTTCGTGAAGCTCTTGCATAGCACACTTTACAGTTCTTTTGTTTTTTACCCTCGCCTAAAAATCAGTGGCGGCGATAAGAACCGACGGGCCCCCCCGCAAGTTTGTTCATCGGGCCCCCCTCTCCCTTAGAACGCACGCAATAAACCGACCGTACCGTTCCGAAATTCTACTACAACAAAGGAGTCACCAATATGAAAGTTTATTTGTTGACCTGATACCTGATGCTATTTTAAAATTTTAATCTTCCCCTTCCAGACCGGAGTTTATCTTATCGCCATTCGGCGCCGGTGAGTCACCGCGATGCGCGACATAGCGATAGCTGCATTACTTATCAGCCAACGGTAAACAATACACATACTTCGTATCATGACATTAAATAATAAATACTGCTCTCTAAAATATAATGGTTATTGCCGTTTTGGATGCACAATGCACAATCTTGTCTGAAGACATTTTACCTTATTTTAGTAATTTCTTGACAATACTCATAAAAATATTGTTATGATAGGGGGGGCGTGTGGCAGGGCCCGTCGCTGGTCCGGGTCCCGGTATAATTTCCCGAAAACTCCCGGTCAAGGCTCGCGGGCTCTTTCGCACCGCGGGCCCTGCGGGCTCGCTATCGCCGCCACTGCTAAAAATACCGCCGTTTCAGACAAGCGGTGATGTCCAACATGTTTTACTGGCTCGATTTGTCCGTTTTGCAACCTTAGTAGTGTGTACACAATCTTTTCCCTGAAGGTCGTAATAGAGTAGAGATGCTTATTCTTACTTTGAGTGTTGACCCCAACCTCTAAAACGAAATATACGCCAGTATGAACGTGCGACCAATCGAGTCGGCAAGTTTTTTTGTCAATCAATATTCGGTGAAAAAATCGCGGCCGACCCGATAGGTAACAAATTTTTAAACAATTTATTTTAACAGTTTAAAGTATATCTTGTTGTATTAGTGTATTATAAACACAATTAAAGTACAAATATCAAAAAATAATTAACAGTAAAAGTTGGCATTACGCCGAACATTCGAAAATAGGCCGGTGGCAGCTAACGTGTTAATGTAGCTGGTTGAAGCAAATAAATTCTTAAAAAACTTAACGTGTTAACTATCATGGAGACATGCTTTCATGACTAAAAGGTATTTATATCTAATAAATTAATTTTAATATTATCACTTTCTATTATTTTACCGGAATAATGTTAGTGATACAGATGCAATTCAATACAAATGCACACATAACATTAATGGATACTGAAGTTACTTTATTTCCATACAAGAAAAATAAACCTCTATCGTCTTTCACGCTTAAATCAAGTTTATGACACAAGTGAACAAGTTTAGAGATTATTTAAATACATAAATATTGTTTAAAATAATCCTACAAAATCTTAGGAGACGTCTATGATTGATTTTTATTTGTTACTGACAACAACTACTTGGCTATCAATAGTTTTATCTGGTTAGTATTTTTTTATTGTAAATGGATATCTGATAAAGTCAGTGCAATCCATATTAATGTACTGTATCCTAAACATAATGTAAATGTTACTTTAGTTTTCCATACATACCCTCCCCTGATAACGTGCACACTGAATGATCATGTAGAAAGATGAGATGGGCACCACAAGAGCTAACAGGAAACAGTAGAAGCTAAACATTGTTTCAAATTTGTCAAGTGACTAAACACAAAAAGCTAACTTCAGAGAATATATAACCATTTACAACAAAGAAATCTATTGAATTCTTTGAATCGAAACAAATGAATTATCCATGGATAAACATTATTTGCAGTAATATCTTTTATTTGTAAAAACAATGGAATTATAAAAGAAAGCCTTTATAATTTTGTCACGAGGCGTATCCTAAGGCAGAAATTACATAGTTACTGTTTTCTCCATAAAACCGCAAGTACCAATATAGTATAATATCGGCAGGGTCACCGGACCCCCGTAAAGTTGGATTGGCCACTCATTACGAAACAAGCACAATTAGAAAATAAACAACACATCTCGTATTAATAAGTTATTGTTTGACACTGCTTGTACCTGCATGAATAATCCACATACCCGCTCTTAATAAAGAAAAGTTCATAATTAGTGCTAAAATTCTTTTTATTAAATTTAATTAAACTGTCAATAACTTTCCTACACAGCATTCAACAATAACAAAAAATGCTAAGTATTACAAAAATCTTTACCATCATCCTAGAAATGTCATTACCTTTATTACTGAGGTTTTACTTATACATTTCATATGGGAGATAACAGTTTTTTTTTTAAATTATTGGTATAAACTTTTGTATAAGTATATTGAACAAATATTTACATATTTAAAAAATAGGTTAATCTAACTCTGCTTATGCCATAAAACGCATCCTAAAATGTTTTTAAATTGAATTGATATATTAATGATCTTGACCATTACTGTTTTGCCAATTATGCTTCAACCGTATCAATTGTCCCTTACTTGTAATTTTATCTAACTGGTTTGGCTCATTAACTCTCACATATCACAAACATTAGTAGGACTGAATTTGAGACATTGGATCTTTTATAACAGCTCCATGGATGATTTATGGTTTTTTTTTTTTAACAATTACTCACAACTATTGAACCTTTTTTAAGAGTTAACGGTTCTTATCCATTATCCTCTCTCGAATATTTTCATGTCCAAATAAATGAACACTGTTAAGTAACTTTTTCAAATTCCCCTTAATTTAGTCGCAATCCAACTTTTTTTTCTTTTTACAAAAACTTGCTAACTCCAAAAATAGATTAGATATTGAGTTCAAATTTGGTATAAGCATTTTGTATGTTACCATTTACAAGTGTACAAAAAAAATATGAATTAAATAAACGGTCGCCATTTTGAAAATTATACAAATATAGTATTGATTTTTGGTACACTTCTAAATCGTAACATATAAAATACTTATACCAAATTTGAACTCCTAATCTTATCTATTTCTATGGTTACAGTGAGTTGTAAAAAAATAAAATGCTGAATTACGACTAAACTAAAGAGAATTCGAATAAAAGTTACTGAACATTTTTCATTTATTTGGATATGTAGAATCTGATCCTGTACAACCCACTACGGTATTTTGTGACATTCTGTATATATAAAACGACCCAATTTATTTGTGCTGATTCCGCGAATAGGTTCAGTTAAGCCAGGTACCAAAACCTCCTCAAATAGGTAGGCCAGGTTATGTTATTATATTCAGACTCTCGAAATTATTGAGTTAAAAAAACCCACGAGTTTCTGCACATCATAGAGTTCGAATATATTATTGTAAAATTCCCATGATTTGCCACACAAACACTATCAAGATCAGTGGGTAACTGACCAGCACTACACGGTTTATCTATTCAAGCAATAATACGGCTTCTTAATCAATAAGATAATATGAAAAGTAGCCAGTATTAAATTATTTGGTCTCTAACTACCAAATCTAATTTAAACATATTCTTTTGGAGCAAGGATATGGGGGAAAAGAACCAAAATGCCAATCAAATACATGTAGTTTAATTTCTTACAGGCTACAATTAAAAAAAAAACTATTATATGTTTGTTTTTTTTAATCCTAGGTGTTTTCGTCTTATGACAGTTATTTTCAAATCGGGTTATTGAAAAATTCTTTCTTCTTGAGATATGACCAAATTATTAAAACACATCTAATTAGATAGATACTGTATTAATATTTGATTAAAGTTTGGAATTTAAAGTGAAGCTATTGAATAAAAAGAATAATAAATATGTTTCCGTACTTGTATTTGGATAAATAACTTTGAACTTTTGATATCAAATGAACAATAATTTGACGTTAGTTATTATAAATTTTATATGTAAAAAATGATAGTATTAGAAAGGTACTTTATTGAACCCAGACTTACCCCCAGAAAAAGAGTCATATCTTAAATAAATTTCTGTTCATAAATTTTGAATTTATTAATCATAATTATATTAAGAATAACTAATATCTTTATATTTCGTACATTTAAATACTCATATTTTTATATTCATGCTTTTTTAATGCTCCACCCACTTTTCATCATTTCTCGTAACATGTTTGTTAGTTTGAAAAACAAGGTAAAAAAATAAGTACAAGACAGAAAGAACTTCTTTCAACTCTACTTCAAATGTAAAAATATAACCAGGATTAATAATAGAAAAAACAATATAAATAAAATTATATATTTATTACCCATTGTTTTCTTTACATTCAGTATAAAATTTCATATACAGAAAATTATATATAATCTACTATATAATAACTATTATTACCAACTATACAATATTAATATTGGGAGCCTTTATCTTCTTTTAAAAGAAAATATATTGTTATTTCACCTCTAGAAGTGTATACTACTTCCGAGTGTTTGACAAGTCCTATAGCAGCTATTCCATACAGTAATGTTGGTATTCCTGGAACATTAGTAATACAATGAATGTCTATATATTATACTTAACATAAAGATTATATAATTGATAAATATTATTTTTAAAGTATTAACATTATTTTAAACACTGCCATCGAACGTGTTCTATTAGCAAAATACACAATTTTTTTAATAAAATTTGACATAATTGCTAATATTTTGTTTCTAAAAAGTGTAGAGAGAAGATTTTTAGGGCTATAATAAATATTTACTTCTGTGATGATACAAAATTCCACAGTTATAAATAAAAGGATAAAACCTCATCTCACACAAAAATAAAATTGTAAATAATCATATTTTATACCCTATGATCCATAAACATAAAATCATTCATAACATATCTCATCATAATAATTAATTTGTAAATATATAATGTAACATTTGATAAAAGGAAACTGAATAAAAGCAACAAAAAAAGTAAAAAATTCTAAATGGAAGAAGAACAAGAAGGCTTGGTTTGTGTGTTGGCAACTAAAAGGCAGGACAACAAGAAATGTTTTAAAAGTATTGAATGAAGAACTGTATTTTAATCCTTACAACTCTCATGTCGGCTGTCAGCCGAAATCTTAGTTTTCCTGATCCGATCGGCCAACGGCAGACAATGAACAATTCAATATTTTAACGCTAATTTTCGATAGTTTACGATATTTGTTTATACACATTGTTCTTTTATTGTGTAACAATAGTAAAATTAAGAAGTATTAAGTATTAATTAAATTTTAAGTATTAGTTCTATTTCAGCTAAACAATTCAATATTTTAACATGGTTCTTACGTATTAACACCACCGCAGCAGAAGTTGCTAATGCGCATGCGCCAATATTTGCTTGATTTGCGATATAATTATATATCGCGGCAGGTTTGGCCAGGTAGCTATATACATAAACACCTGGCCAAACCTTATATATATATATATATATATATATATATAATCACTTGGCCAAACCTTTCGTAGTTTTGACCATGCATAGCTTTAGCGCATCTGGGAGTGTTTGCCAGACCAAAGCATGACAATCTTTGAATTTGGTAAGCTGATGTGAGCTTGGTCTGCTGAAGACGTATGTGCGTTTTCTGTTCAGTAGCCAGCCACTTTGGTCCTTGGTCAGGAAGTGTTAGCGATGGGGGAGGTGTCGGATCTTCCCTCTCCAGTTGCGGGTCTGGATTGATGCCCATCCAGTCTGGTTAAAGAGGATCTCTGGGCCCCAGAGTTCTGGAGTTTGGAAGTGATCTACTAAGGTTACCCGTTCCCAGAGTCTCATCTGCAACTGCTTAACGTTATGCACTGGTTAACTTATGCATGGCATCTACTAAAAATAACGTCATCCCGGGTTGTGATAAGAAACAACTATCGGCATCGCCCGAAGAGTCTGTTTGCAAAGCTAAGAAGAGATTTTAGGATTCAGGGACCTGCTCCCAGATATCTTATTGTTTGAAACAGTGTTGAGGGGTCAGATCTATCAAACTCCCCCTTTGTAATTGATAAAGCTGTCGCTGGTGCTGCAGGTAATGTTTGTTCAATTCGAAAACTCCAAAATAGTACTTTATTGATACAGACTGACTCTGATAAACAGTCACTCATGTGTTGGAAATGAAGTCCCTTTTCGATGTATTTATTCAGAAAATAATCTCGGTAGGTTAATCATGGGCTATCTCTGAGTAGTCAGACTTCAGTGTTGGACACACTAAGCAATTGGGAGCCACCTCACTAGATTCCTGAAGGTAAGGTATTTCAGGTTAACCAAACAGAAAAATAAATGTGTACCCTACTTTACTTCTGTTTTGCTCGGAAACCACTCTTTCCACATCTCACTTTCCTGTTTTTTTTATTTTTGGAGGTTTCGAGCTCATTGTCCCTAATCTACAACTGGGCACTCAGACCCCTTTCTCCTTCTTATAAACAAACATTTAGGAAATAAAATAATTGACATTTAATATTACTCTTACAAAAAATTAAATAATAGCCACTAAAACTAAAGGCATGGTGTTATTTTATTGTTTAAGAAACCTACCTAAATTAATAACTTTTATAGCTCCCATTAAATAATTTTCAAAAGACAGATCTTGATATTGCCTTTTAGTGCAGTGATACTTTATAAATGGATAACATCCTGTACGTAAAATATGATAATTACTATTTCCTACTTGCCAATTGAAATGAGACTGACCTATTTGATCATTTTTTACATTTTTATACTTTACAAAGTAAGATGTCCATAGTGGTTCATTGCACTGTTTTAAATAACATGTTAATACCTCTGATGCTGCTGGTTTTCCCAATTTCAACATCAAGAGTTCTGCAACAGATGTAACAAGTTCTATTAATTCATAATGTTACCTAGATCACTAGAGACCAACAATTAGCTGGAAACAGTTCAAAACGTATGAATAGGCTGTACTTTATAGAATAATACAAATATGAGCACACTGTGGCGAACTTAAAGATTGAAGCCACTCCCAATACCACAATTGGCATTGGATAATTGGTATTGGGTTTGATTTCAATCTGTACTTTAAAAGAGTTAAAGACTGAGAAGTTGTTTTAAAATATAGCCGAACTTGAATAATTCGAAGTTGAAGGGATAAATTCGAATTATCCAATATTTCAAATTAGATAAGTTTTGTTTTACAAACCTTCCTTAGTTATAAATGACTACTTACACAAGATAGTCCATTGTCATCACTATGATTAATATTGTTTTTTGGGATATAACAGAGATTTACATAGCACAGTAAATAAAACAGACAAAGCAATTTGGTACAGTAAAGGGTCGATTACACGTGGCGAGTTTACTAGCTACTAGCAGACTAGTTAAGAAGCCGGAGAGTCGGCGAGTGCGCTAGTTGACGATTACACGTAGCTTTCCACTCGCTCACTATCCAACTAGTTGCTGTACAGAAACCACTTGTTGTGTTCGTTTGCTTTTTAAAAGTAAATCATCGAAAATCTGTGTTGTGTTTGTGGTTTATTAAAATGAAGTGGAACGGAAATGATATTGCTGTGTTTCTTGAAATTTACCGGCAATAACCTTTGTTGTGGAACATCATGGACAAAGACTATAATAACAAAACATTGAAGGAGGACAGTTTTAAACGTCTAATGTGTGATATTGATGAACATAACTTGCCGCTTTTTAACTAGCAATTCCCTTTACACACGGCTAGTTTACTTGCTAGTTCGCCCAGATGCCGGCGAGTAGCGAGTAAAGTAGGCCGGTCTTCAACTTTTTCACTAGCCGGCCAGTGCGCTAGTATATGATTACACGGAGCTAGTTTACTATCAACTAGCTAACTAGCCGGCTAGTAGCTAGTAAACTCACCACGTGTAATCGACCCTTAACAAGCACTTGCCGCTTGCTGGTCTACACTCCCACTTTCTCCAGAAACAGCTTAAAAAAAAAATTATCCACTTTTTAAGTCCATCAATCCAGCCGGTGATTGCCTTAAATTTGTCTTTCCTTAAACTGGCAACGAATTCTTCAGCTTTAGCTGTAATAAGAGGTCCGCTAAGAGGATTCTTTTTTCTAGCGCCTGCTTGAACCATTTCAAAACACAGTCATCAACATCTGGGTTTTCCGGTCCCTTAGCTCTTTTCCTATGTTTATCACTGTTTGCTACGTAACTCAAGATTTTATCCTTATTTTTAAGATAGGTAGACAAAGTGTTTGAAGGAATCTCTGATTTCTTTTTTAATCCTTTCTCCACCTCACGAATGATTGCTGCCTTCTCAGCAAAAGTTAAAGTTTTGTATGTCACCCTGGACAGTTTGGACAAAGACATTGTCAATAAACAAAAATGACTAAATGTCACAGAAGATAAAACACTACATAAATGAATCACAGAATTTCACAGAAGAAGAGTCCCACAGTTTAAAACACTACGTACACCAAAATAATCATACAATTTCAGAGAAGAGGTGAACAGTTTAAAACACTACGTACAGTAAAAGAATCATACTGTACAATTTCACAGAAGAAGACACACAGTTAAAACACAAACACAATCATATGCTTATCAACTGAACTTATGAGTCCGGAGGGGGACCGGCCACCAATGTCGAGGGGGGGGGGGAATATGATGACCTACTTGGCTGAATACCGGTGTCTTCTTGGCGTGTGAACAATGAAAAGGTCTTGGTGATTGTTTTTATGTCTCTACCCTTATAATGAAGCCTGTAGACATTTAGAAATGTATGTACAAGTGTGTATATTTGTCGTTACAATGTGAAAAATTCATTTATTTCACTTCGAATTATCCAAATAAAATTCGAATTATGTAGCATTTTTTTTTACATTGTGTTTAATAGGAATGTCAAGAGACCGGCAGAAACATTCGAATTATCCACAATTTCGAATTAAAAATGTCCGAATTAGTCAAGTTCGACTGTACTTATTTTTTTAAGAACTCAATGCGTCACTAACTTTTCAGAGTCTATTTTTAAGGGAAAGGGTGAAAGGGGAAAATAATAAGTTTTGCAAGATTATCTCGATAGTATAAATTTGACGTAAAAAATGTTGCTTAGAATTTTTAAAGACAATCAAATTGCCTATAGTTTGGTTTTTACTAGTTGATATGTATGATGGAACTTGATAACCAGCCACATTACAAATACATGATAAATATTTATTGGATATTAAGAATTGTTTCCATCCAAACTTCTGTTGAATGTATTTACCTTTAGACATTGTAGATTAAAAAAAAACAAACAATTTTTCTTTATTTCTGACAAAACATTTTTTTATAAAATCTTCTTAAAATAATATTTTTTAAATCTAGGATGTCTAAAAGTAACATATTCAACAGACATAATTTGCAGAAATAATTCAAAAATAAAAATAAATTAATTTTTTAAATTACTACCTATTTTGTAATATGCCAGCCGCCATCGTCTATGTTAAATAATTCAGGAGATGTAATCCTCTGTGCAGTATTACAGTATTTTGTCATGTTCTGAAAAATCAATTTGTGTCATATTTTGCTATGACATTGTTTTCATTATGGACGATGCGAATGGATTTTCCTTCTAAATCATTTTAAGAGTTTGAATATATAACATACAATTTTAAGAGTTAGCAAGATTGAACTTGATGGGCAGGTTACATCTAAAATACATGGTAAAAGGTAAATTTTATTTAAATGGTTAGAACTGTTTCCACCAATTATCTCTATGTTATGTATTACTTTTAGACATAGTACATTTCAAACAAAAATTTTGTTCAACAAGATTCTATAGAAAGTGTGTCTTTTCAGAAATACCATAACTTAATAGGCCATTGATAATATATTTTTAATGATAAAACCCAATTAATCAATCCTTTAGACAAACGGTAAAAGGAAATTATAGTTAATAAATTTTATAAAAAATACCAAAATAAATTCAAACTACTTGACATTAAAACATTATTTTGCTACATTCCAAATGACTTATAAGTGATAATTTGTATTACTTAATCACTGAAGGCATTTCACCAACATTCTATTGAATTGAAATTGTTGTATCATTCTTTAAAGTTATGCCAGAAATTTATTTAAGTGTAAAATAATAAATTTGTATTCACTGTTAGAAGATAACCACCAATACTATTTAAGAAGAACTAGGTTGGATTGCGAATTCTTAAAACAGTAATCGAGTATTTCCTGCATTCCAAATAATTTTCCTACTGTTATAAATCTTATTTACAAAAAAGATATTACTGGAATTGCAATTATGAGTAAACCATAGATAAATATTAAAATAACACATCAAGGTTGGTGATATACAATCTACACTCTTGATGTCAATTCAAAACGAATTTTAACAAACAAGAAAGAAAATCACGTATTTGTTTGTTAGATTTAAGTTTTTAACTGATTGCAAAATTTCTGTTTAGCGATAGTTGTACAATATACATTTATTTTAAACTATAACCAACAACCTAGTCTATAAATTATATTACAATATACAAGGCCCTCCCTAGAGGTTGAGGCTCCTGGGTTAAAACAGCTATGTAACAAAACCTAAATTATTAGCTATACCTAAACCTTTCAAATTACGACCAGTTTGAATAATAACAGATGTATAGAAAGGTAACATACCAAAGTTGAATCTAGGCCTAACCTAGAACACACAATGGTAGTAAAAATTTGTCAAAACATTCAAGGAATGAATGTAAAAATATCTTCAGAGCATTTAAAAAAAAACAACTATTAGATAATCTAACACAAATAGTCAAAACAACTCGTAATAAATTTAAACTGACCAGTTAAATATAAAAACTTTGATTAACCTTAAAATCTAGATTACATCATACTAGTAGATGTATGTAAGTCGTAAACGTTGTACTTCAATAAAAAAAAAAGGTACAAATCCAGTCAAACGATATGATACATTGTAATATTTAGCAAACACAACCTCTTTATTTGTAATATAAATTCAATTATTAAACTTTAGTATAAGAACATAACATGAAATGTTACTAGGATCAGCTGATTCTTCTAATCAAGCTTATCAAGCAATAAGCTGTTATTTATAGAAGAAGTGAACATGAATCAAGATAGCTACCGATTTACATTCGGTGTTACTAACTTTTAATTCCTAGAGGTGGGGCATATTAAGACTATTTTTGACGCTAACCCGATGTACATCCGGGTCCGAGAATGAATACTAACGGGTGAATATTTGAAATTTCAAAATATAAAACAAATCAGAATAGATTGTAAAATAATAATCCATGTATATATGATACTAATTAAATTATTGAAAATATTGAAATGAGTTTTGAAGCTTGTGGCTTACGTTAACCCTATAAGTAGAGATAGGGCTATGACGCTGATCACGATTGGCCAACGTTGACATAAATCAACATATCAACCAATGCAAAGACTGCAATTATTTAAAATAGGAATTTGACTCAAATTATGAAGAAGCCGCGTCTTTCAAGTCACACTATCTGGAGATAAGAAACCGACACCATGGGAGACAGATCACAAATGGTCTTTCAGTGCAGTGCCCTTAAAGTGTTTAGTAGTGTAAACAATGAGATTTGAGTGTTAAAGAGCATGAAAAATAATACTATCCACAATATCCTGAAATTGTTTATTAAAACAAACTTTAAGACATACAAGTATGTATCATACAAATTATATATTTAGGTTATTTTAAATGATAAGGTTTGTATTGTATGAAGCTAGTTGAAAGAAGACTATAGGTACTAAAACTATATTAAGGAAAATTTGAAAAATAACAAATTTGATTTGAATGTAGTTTTTACATTAAACTATAAATAAGTGAAATATAACATAGCCCTACCTTTACAATCTACTAATGAAAAAAAGACTGTTTAGGTTAAGTCCTTTATTTCTCATTAAATAGGGTTTCTACATGTTTTTGATTTGGTGAATCAGTCTCTACATTTTCTATGGAGATAATTGCAAGGGAACTTACCATTCTTGTGTCATGTCAGTTTTAACTTACTGAAGCTTCATTCACAGCAACTGGTGTGATTATAAGTATAACACATCCAGAGATAGGATAAGATATCTTTTCGGTTGGTTTTCTTAATAATTTGTGGAGCTTTCAGTAGAGACATCCGTTTGTCTTTTGATTCCTCATTTGTTACGTTCTGGCAGATTAGTCAGGTCAAACAAAAATTCTTACTTTGATTTATGGTTTGAAAATTGATCCATCTTGCCTTGAAAGGACACTAGAATTGTGTCAATAAGTGGAAACAACAAATCCCTTTAAATAAATCTTCAGGGCTCAAATTGTACTTATCCTTAGTTTCATAGAACAACAGTTTTATCTTCAATGTCAATTTCAGTAGACATCTCTTCGGTTTTCAAGATTGAATCCTTCAATCCACTATCCCTGAATTTCGCAATGAAATCAACATATTTTTTTTAGTTGATTAAACGGCAAAGAAATGTCAGGAGACTGACTTTGAAGAAATTTGCTACCAAAGTTAATCTCAAAGGGTACATCTTGCCACATTGAGAATGAATGAATGATCTTCCATATTCATTGGAATGAATTTACTTCTGGTGAGATGGGTTGAATCAGTCGGTGTTTTACTCAGTCCAAGTGCCCTTACACCATTACAATATTGGCGTAGGACAGCGGATACGGAATTTATCCTTCCTTCTCAAACTTATATCAGAGGTAAAACCTGAATGTGATCATTCACAATACACCATCGCTTTGGCGATACTGTGAAAATTGTATTTAAATGAACTGTAACAATAGATAACCAGACTGCTAAACAATTCAGACTGACAGAGGGGGGTACGTATGTTGGTGGTTGTCTAGGGCGCAGAAGGTAGCGTACTGGTGAGTCATCCACTAAGAGATGACAACACTACATTCAATGAACTGTTAACATTTATTTGTATTTTTATTATAAGTACTTTTAGACAATTGTGTTTAAGTAGGGTGCTAAGAATAAGACAAATTTAGATTGGGAACTGTCTTGTGTAAAAGATGATTAATTATATTGATATTTTTCAGTTTCAGAATTTAACTTAAATCTATCGGTTTTGATACTTCAAGAGAGGCATCCTCCTCCTCCCCCAAGGATGGCCCTGTGAATATAGTCAACATAATGGATTTATTTGTTCAATAAAGTTATACTTCTTCAACTCGTTCAAGGAAGATGATACAGGTAAAAATAAACTAGAAGGGCAAATATAAGTCTATAAAAAAACAATTTGAACGAATTGGCTTGTATCCCACAAAATATTAGTGTTATATATGGAATTATAAACAATATCTAGAATAAACCAAATAATTTAACGATATATTCCTTGTAAACTAAAATCATTATAGCACTATTACACAGTGTTCAAAACAATATTACAAAATCATCAAGAAATTTTAAATTAATTTTATTTGGAGTTTTTGAGTAAAAAAAATACAATTACAATTTTTATGTTTAATATTATTTATTTGGACGTTCAGAAATTTTTTAAACTGAAATTTGGAGAAAGACTTTGGCACTAGGAGCCAAAAATTAGGTAGCTACACCACCTATTTTACAAAATATTCATGGAATTAACATATAATTTAACTTTTACATCCCTTTCTTTTTAAATAGATGATCAGGTAGACTACTGTTCCCTTTTTGATTTATTTACCCAGTCATTTTCTTGGATCAGTAAAAACTGTGTAAAATTAAAAAGAAACCATCACTAGAGATACTCTAAATGTATGATTTATTAAATTAAGATATTTCTTATTAAAGTGAAAATTTACTACGTGAGGTTTTACAAATCTCTAATAATTAAACAAAAAAATTAGGGCAGCAATTTGGGTAAAATTACCAAAACAGTTTGATTAGTTATGGGAAATGTTATAAAACTATTAAACATGAGATCTATTTTGATTCAAAAAGTAAACCTGTGCGACCATGCCCGCATATGTAATGCAACAGTAAGTGGCAAAATACAATTATTATGATTTTAAAATATAATGTTAATTATATATCTAATTAAATCGTCTATGATAAAGGCAATTAAATTTTGTCTACATTTTCAGGAGAACCTTTGTAGTCTGGTTTTGGTCAGCAACAACTGCATTTGTTATTAATTAATATCAGATAGGATTCACATGTCATGCTACCTTTAAGTTTGGGCTGATTTTTTCATTGAATCAAATAAATCATATTTTAGGCCAAACCTTTGTTTCAAATATTCCCAAATTATTCATGTAAGTACAGGTTAGGGCTAACCTAAAATTGCCTTGAATTACTTGGTTCCTACAGTAATAAATATAAAAACTGATACAAGTCAGCATCTGTAATCTCCTAGATTAACATTTTTAAAACTCATTTTCAACATGATATAACTTAATTTTGTTAGAATATCTCGACTTTGTGCTCAACTTCGTATAATATTAAAGATGTTTCAATATAAAAATAGTCAATGATTTTTGCTTTCTTTCTGAAACGGAACTCACAATTAATTGAGTAATAATAGATTAAACAACATTATGGATGTTCATCAGCTGTAAAAACTCATCTGTGATATACAAAAATTAATATTTGGTAATTTAAAGTTGGGAAAAATTTGAATTTTAAGGGCGATTTCTGGTCTTTGTTGAATATCTATCAAAATAATGAAGAATTTCAGCAAACTCTTAGACATTTATATAGACACTTCAAGCATAAAAATCAGTTCAGTACTTTCCAAGAACTCCAGGTTAGGTTATAAAAACTATCTTGTGTATACAGATAAGAAAAAATAAGTCATCTGGTGGCAAGACTGTGAAATAACAAATTGAATGTACAGTAGAACCCCTCTTAACCGGTCTAGTCGGGACTGACACCCGGACCGGTTGCCCGTTTAATCCGAGGTTCCCGTGAAAAATCGGTTTTCGTTCAAAGAAAGCTCATTTAATCAGGTAGCACTAAGAATTATGCATTTAAGATGTTATTGCAACTCATTTTATTGTACATAAATGTATCGTATATATTATGTTATGTATATTATACATCAAACATGAAAGAATTAAACACTACAAAGCTTTTTTACAGATTCCCCTCTGTCAAGTCTTTTGACACATTTAACCGCGTCTCAAATGAAACCAACACACGCTTCCGAAAACTGAAAAGAAATGTTATATTTTCCATAATGTATACTAAAATGATTCGTGGAAAAAAAGCGGCCCATCAAACGTTTTTGTGGGTATATGTCTGCTATACCAACGGGTGCCAATGCCGCGGTGTTTTTATGCCGCCGACAATGGGATACCGCTATCGACAAAGTCGTTTGATATCGCCGCCGCTTTGGTGTTTCAATTACAATTTATTTTCGGAAACTCTCATCCAACCAGTACACTACGATATAGGCCGGTTAATCCGAGGACCGGTTAATCCGAGGCCGGTTAACAGAGGTTCTACTGTATATGAGAAATTTAATATATTATATAAGTTTTAATTTGCAATATGTATAAGCAATAAAGTTAAATATTGGCGAAATTAGTATTTAGATTAAAGTTGTGTAAGAAACATTTAGAAAGTAATGAAAATAAAATTTATTCACATATTTTAGCTTGGCGAGTAGTGTAGCTAATTGCCTTATTGAATAAAGTAGCTACAGTTTTTAGGCATTGAAAATCAATTATATACCAGTAATTATTTTGAACATTCCTATAGTTAGATAAAATGGAATTTATAAAATTGAACAAATTTATAAACAAACTTACCCTATACAAGGGAAGAGAACCCTTGATCTAACAATATAACATTTCCTACAAGGCCCAGGAAACCAAAATTTGAGAACTACACTTAGAGGATTTGCTTTATATTGCACTGTGTACTATGGGGTTGAATGTATTCACTTTTTTTAGAGTTTTGCCTCATGTATTTATTAAAAAAGAAAATCCACATATTCTAGTTTGGCGAGTAGTTGACCTCCTTAAATACTAATTGCTTTATTGGACAGAGTAGCTACAGTTTTTAGGCATTGAAAACAGATGATTTACTAGTAATTATTTTGAACATTACTGTTGTTAGATAAAATGGAATTTATAAAATTTAATTTAGGTACAGTTTTTGTTGTTTAAAGTAAAACCGGTGGTCTATAATATAATAAGTAGAGTAAAATATGGACTACACATAAACTTGCATTTAATCTAATAGGGTAACAGAAATAATACAAAATAGATTGATTTAATTCAATCTATATTATTACGGTGTCAAATAATATTCAAGTTTCAGTAGATGCATATAATTTATTATCATTAACAAACATGATGCAACACTTAAATTATATTACTGCTGTTTTTAAGCCTGTTTGTTTAGACTATACATTTTTTGGGGATTAATAAAAAAAAGCAAAGATAACATTATGCATACATATACATTTTATAGGTTACAATAATTTTCATAATATATTATTTAGATTCTTTATTTTGTGATTTATACCTTATTCATACTGATAGGCTTAGACAATTGATGAAATTGAAGCTAATGAGAATTTCCTATATAAACCAAATTATGTTTAGTGATGAGACCACTTTCCATACTTCAGGAAGCTCATTGATCGACATATTACTGGTGTGCAACTGTCGTGTGTGTTATGACAAATTTGAACAAAAGAAATCCCTCATGGCTTCATTGAACATGAGTGTGACAGCCCAAAAGTCAATGTTTGCTGCTCTCTTGCTCGGGATTGCATTATAGCCCCCCCCCCTAAATTGATGGGATAAAAACTTAATTTTTAAATGATCGTGCACAGTCTTTTTATACCAATTTTATTTGTAATTTACTTAATGAGAAATTTACTCAATGTTGGATTGGACAGGTAGAGGCTGCCAAGCTTACCAGACTTTATTACAACCATGAATTTATTTACTGGAGTATGTTAAACAAAACGTCTACAGTGAAAGGATTTGGAATATTGAAAATTTAAGACAACGAATTTAAGAAGCATTGGCATCGATAATTCCAGATGATCAGGTTGTATTTGTAAAGAGTTGGAATATCGCTTTGTTATTTATCCCCACAAAACCCACATACAATTCAGATAAACAAGAAAAAATGTTTTGATCTACTCTTTCACTTTATTAATGTTTCTAAATGTATACTTTTGTAAATATATGTAATCAAAAACCCACCATGACTTTATGGACACACTGTCATGCTATAGAATAAGAGTTTTTATATGTTATAAATTAACAAACTGTCTAGTCTGGACACATTTCACTTTCTGAATGTTCATTACTCTGATCAGAAACTATATCTTCATTTTCTAAATTATTCTCACACTGTTCTAAAAAAACTTTAATAACAACACATTTTGTGTAATAACAATTACACGGACTAGGATGTAGTTCCTTCTCAGGATCTAACATCGTTAAACGAATATCATATCTCCTAGATATAGTACTGTTTCTCTGTAATTCTAATTCCCAGGCTATAGGTTCATCTTCTTCTACTTCTAACTCTACTGGTAATACGATCACCGTTTGTTTCCAATGTGTGTCCGGATGGGCTGGAGATGTAGAGAGAACTACAGGTGCGACATCATCATGATGAGGAAATATGACGTCAAACCAGAGACAAATTCCTTGATATTTACCATTTCTTATACAAGGTACAACATACTTCCCAGAGATTTGATTAAGATCTATAGATTCAACCTTATTTAAATTAAGTCTACACACTTCACGTTCTTTACTTATTAAATCTAACTTGTCTATCTTAGTAACTTCTGGTTTTCCTTGATAATTACTACGCAACTTTGTAGCAAACGATTTCATTTTAACACCGCAAACGTTGTTCCACTTTTCGAAATAATCATCAAGTTGACAAGCCGCTACGTACAAAATACACTCTTCAGGAAACATTTTCCCACCATTTTGAAGGAAATTATCTCGAGCAAATAAAACACTATCAAGCATTCCTTCGTGTACCAAATAGAATCCCATCCATTCAGAAACTATTATGTCTACTTTGCATGGTAGGTTTACATCTTCTATACGGCTTTCAATAACCTAAAATCAATTACAAAATTGTAATAAATTATCTCTCTCGAAAACAATATAAAAAAAGCACACATATATACAACTTTCACCAAAAACTAGATGAACTGTAAAACATAAAATCTGACCAGAAAAGAAAACCAGTGTATGGTTAACATCAGAAATTTGGGATCTTTTCAGTTAATTCACTACTACTATGTTTTTTGGTTATAAATATGTTAGTTCTTTATTTACTGTGGAGTCACAAACTGAGAAATACATAACAACATTTGTTCAAATAGATATACAGGTCCATAAAGTTTACGCCACATATATTCTGTTAGGTTGCTGTTGAGCAGCATAGGACGTAAAGTACGCTATTGCCTTTTGTTATGAGATTTTAATGTGCATCAAGTACGTACACAATCCCCATGTATGCAAAAATCGCACAGCCCGATTTTGCTATCACATTCATTAGCAATACTAACCATATTCATTGTTTTAATGTAACAGCAGATATTTCTTGTTGAAACTCCATATTCAAAGATAAAATAAGCTTAAAGTTTCAAAATAAATGAGCTACAATTGTTTTGCCTTGCGGCATCGCCGGGCAACAGTTGAATCGTTAGATTACTGTAGAATATTTGTGTGTGAACTCTACAAATCTTTACTTCCGTTACCTTCCTGTAGGTTAGAGGACAATTGAGTTATGGATATACCCAATAGGGAGAAACAGGTAACACTCTATTAGGAAAGCTTTTAGCTTTATGACAGTTGCAATGCACAATGAAATGCATGTCTATCATTTCTGAGTTCGAAAATACAAGATTATTATTTTCTGCCATCTAGTGCGCACACATTAGTATGAAAAATACTATTTTTTACAACATTTAAATTTCACTTATTCTCTGTGAATAATAGCAATAGACTAACTGGTAATAAGTTTTTATTTAATATATTCACAACAATACTTTCTTAATAATCAGCTGTTGTGTAATATTAATAGGCTTTTTTTTTCTTTTTTTTTTTTTTACCAGTGTATTTCAATTAAATGTGACGTTCATCAATGTTTTGGGTGTATTAAACAGCTGTGTCTTTAACATTGTTGTCTGCTATATACTGAAGGCCTACAGTCTTATTACACAACACAAATTTTTTGATATTAGTTATTACATTTATTATTGGGTTTGTTGATAACTTAGTTGTTATTTAAGCTACAGGAAGATTTGGAGATACACATTTGCAGAATTAAAAAAAAATTGGTTTTAGAGTAATCTTAAATGTTTTAAACGAATAGCAAGAATTATTGTTTTCTGTTATTTGTCGATAACTCAATTATTATCGTTTAAGCTATAGAAAGAATAAAAAAGAATTGTTTGCATTTAAAAAAGGAAAATATATTTTTTTAATTATTGGTTTTTCAGATATTCAACGTTAAAAAGTTTAAATAGCCACCATTTTGAAATGAATGAAGGAAATTTTTCTCTAATTGGGTCTTTATAACACTAGCATACACAGTTTCAACTACAAATAAAAAAAAAAGATATGAATTTTTTGTTAAAAACACAAAATGGCAGCTGCATAGAAAACTAAGAAGTTTAGGAAATATTATCTTTATATACACATTTTTTATTGGTTTTGATGTGAGGAATAAGCTCCTGAAGTTTAGGAATGATATTTGGAAACACCCTATATATATCTAAAAAGCGCCATCATCCAGAAAAGAAAGAGAGATAGAGGGGGAGGGAAAAAGAATTTAAGCAAGGGTTTTTAAGGATGATTTTTTCACCCGAACATTATCCCACAACAGTTAATTTTGTCCATATTTAAAATCTACAACCAATCACAGTTTTTATACGAGAGTTATATTGAAAAAAACAATTAAAGAGAAACTTAAATATTAAAAAAATCTACAAAAATAGCTCTGCTAATTATTTTAGCATGTAAACTTTTTTTGAATATGATTGAAAAAAAAAATGATAGGAAAAATTCAAAATTATGATTGATCGTAATGGTTTTTCGCTAGCACATTCTTATCAGAAATTCTGTAATTTAAAACCAGTATTACTACGGAGTAAATAGGTATTACAACTGATATTACAAGTACTTTTATATTACAATATAAGCCTACCTCAATTATTTCATCAAAATGATTCTCTTTAATTATTTCTTTTGCAAGTTTTGCAACATCACTGGCTTCAACAGCATACACCTTTTGTGCTCCAGCTTGAGCACAAAATATGGATAATATACCTGTTGAAAATAATAAATGTTATTTCAAATTTAATCCTATAGTGATGAAAGATGGGCACTGCCCATCCTCGAGATCATGTGTATTAAAGTCTAAAAATGGGCTATGCGTGTCCTCTATTTTTACCATGGAAGGCCATCGACTACGGCCATAGATAGCAAAGTTCAATAATTGATTCTTTCAAACAAAAGATCACGAAGGACCAAATCACAAGTGAGATGAATATTTCTCATGGAAGTATACACAGTATCATCTCTGAGCATCTGCACTGTCGAATATTGTGCACTCGTTGGGTGGCTCACATACTCATTGCAGAATACAAAGAGAATCGTTTTCAATCAGATCTATAGTTCTTGTTTTGTTATGACAGGGGAGGCAATGCATTTTGGCACAGAATTGACACTGGAGATGAAAGATGGGTCCATCAATCCACTTCTGAAACAAAACAAAATTCATGCAAATGGAGACATACACAATCTTCCCCTCCAAAAGAGGTTCAATAGGTTTCATCAGAAGGGAAAGTGATGTTGACTCTTTTTCAACAATCAAGGTGCAGTGGATACTAAGTTCATACCAAGGGGAACAACAATTAATGCATCAGTTTACTGTGAATCCTTGATCAGACTAAGCAAGGTGTTGTGCTTCTCCATGACAATGCAAACCCACGTTCTGCTCGTGTCTCAAGAAGCCTTGTGTCTTGTGATTTCTATGTATTTGTTCCAATGAAAGAAGGTCTTGCCAATCAACGATTCGGAAATGATGAAGAAGTGAAAAATATAATAAGAGAATGGTTGTCAGAAGTTGGATGCAATTTTTTTAATAAAGGGATTGAGAAACTTGTCACTCGATATAATAAATGTCTGAATCGATATGGTGATTATGTAGAAAAGTAGAGTTTTATTTGTAGTTTCAGAATAAATACATTAAACAATTTTTTACAACTTTTTTAGGCAAGTGTAATTTACTTTTTGACTGCCCTTCTTACATATAAATAAAAAAGAAACACATAATATGCTCTAGTTTATTAAAATGATTTAACCTTTAGAGAAACTATTTTCTTGAGCACATGTTATTCCATATGTTACATAAAATTTTGAATATAGAAAGGATTACCTGTTCCAGCTCCAACATCTAATACAACTTTATCTTTAAACAGTGCTTCGTTTGAAAAGATTGCATTTTTGTAAGTTTCAGTTCGAACTTGATCATTCAACATTAGTTTATGAACCTGAACAAATATAAAATAAACAAAGTTATAATGTAGTAATATATATTTTTAATGAAATAAATCAAAATCCCTTGGAGTGACACTATTATGCAAGCTCGCTAGAGAGCTTATATATATATAAATATTCTATCTCTTTATTCAAACAAAAACTTCCAATTAATAAACTATAAAAACAGTCTTTTAATCTTAATTTGTGCAACACCCTGGATTTGTTATAAGGGATTGCGTGTGCCGTTATAACGACTGTTACCCGAACGGCAAGTGGCGGAGGTTTTTACAATAAAGGCACGTAAAAAATCTCACTTTCCACTCAACTTTTCGACTCATTAAAAATCGTCTAATCGCAATAAATTAGGCATCAATGGAAAGCTAAGGATCTGAATTTGCGTTGATCATAAATGAATTGAATTCTGTATTTCGAAATCGTGATTTTTCGGTGAAAAAGTCAGCTTCGCATTGAAAACTTATTTTATTATTAATAAATATGCTATGATTTTTTTAAAAAATCACCAAAAAGACCGGTTACAGTCACAGTAAACAATTATCTGAACTATGACATAAAAAGTGTAAGGTGTGTCATAAGATATGTGAAATTGACATTAATTGTTGATTAAAATGTAGACAAAGTCTCATCAACACTGTCCTGTAATTTGATGTTTGAATATTAGGCTATGGTTACTAGACAAGCTTGTAATTATTGTGCTAGACAGCAATGGTTAAATGTGTACAGTAAACTTCATTCACAAATAGGTGCTAAATTGTTGAAACTAAGCATAAAAAGTTTGCAAAATTATATATATATATATATATATATATATATATATATATATATATATATATTATAAACAGCCTTAGACAACTATTGTTGTCTGGATCTTTTTACTCTGTGGAGGAGTTTCTACACCGATTCTCTGATTTGTAGATGGGTGTGATTTCCTGCTGAGTACCCTTGTCATTTATGTAATTTTTATTATAGTATTTATTTCGAAATGTATTGTAAAATTATATTTAATCACTACTGTTTTTATAATGTTTGGATTGTTTTAGATATTTTATTGTTCATATTTAAAAGTAGAAAAAGGATTTGAGACACTTTATTAATTAATGTAAAATTACTTTGTACCTATACATGTTATATTGTTTTTGTAATTGGATTTAAAAAAATAAAATAAAATCTATTGATTATTTACAATCTCTTGTGTAATTTTATTTTTATGACTTGTCTTTGCAATTTCAGGAGGACAAAATGAAATGATATTTTTTAATTAGTTTTGTGGAAATTTTACAATTAAAATATAGAATTTTTTTAAATAGGCGTGAATATATATACATGTACATAATTTAGTACATTTACTTTTCAATTTTTCCAATGAATTCCGCTCAAAAGTTTACTTTAACTTTGTGACATTAAATAAAATTATATGCGAAATTCATTTCATACCTCATATTAAAATGAAAAATAAAATTGTTTTAGCGTAGGGCCTACTTTAGATTTTTACTGTAAAAATGGAAAATAAAAATACTAAATTCATGTATATTCACATAGGTTATATATATAGCATTGGGAATTTGGAAGTTTCACATTCACTTTTAAAAGAAACTAATTTCCACTGTGAAATGTCGACTAATTTTTAACTAATATATTAAAATGTCTAATTATAAAAGGATGTTAACCGAGACTTACTACATTTTAACCTTCGAAGTAAACAACATTGATAAGAACACACAACTAACATCAAGATCCATGTGGATTAAAGATATGAGTCATAACAGTTTCTATTGAAATAGTCGATTTTGAAATAAAAATATAGGCCTAGTATATTGCAGTAAATAATAGTTGAATTATATTAATATAACAAATCCTTGCCTAACCTAACCTGTCTTTGTTGGAAAAAGACAAGTCAAGTAATATTTTATATTTATTTCATAAGATTACTATTTCATGTCAAAGTAATATTATTATTGCCAAAAGTTATATTACGTACGCGTATTTAGTCTGATGAATATAACATCAAAAGATTAAATTGTCGGCTGCATGTAGGTTAATTTAGGTTAAAGCACATTTTATTAGGTACCATTAAAAAAAAAATTAGACTTACTTCTAGATCTTGATAGCTGGAATAATATTCAGATCCATCATTTAAACTTGGTTCTAAATAATTACAGACTATATCGGTAGTCATAATATTTTTTATAATGTACAACACACAAACAGGAATTATATAACAGTTTTATACCATTAAAACGAGTTTTACTTTGGAATTTAATTAACATAAATATATACTATATAGTATCAAATCTTCAAAAGAACTCTCTCTAACCAAGGGAAAAGTGAACTACATGAACCGGATGTAATGTTTTAACTAGCTTGAATGATGTGTAAAATGACCAGATATCAGCTCTGATCAGCTGAGATTGCTTAAAGTCTTAAACGTCATTTCTCAAACAAAGTGAGATAGGAGTGATATTGTGCTGATGTGGTAAATTAATTTCATATTACCGGTGAAATGACTGTCAATAAAAGAAGACTATGCATATAAATGGGATTTAATTTAAAATCTTTGGGTGATATACAAAAATGGATAATACAACGAACGTTTTAATCAAAGTTTAGGTTTGTAAACAAATTTTTAGTTTTAGGTTAAGTTTTAAGTTTGTGTTCAATTTATCTAGGACAACTTATTTATTAAATTTAACTGTATTGAATGCAAGTAACATCTATAAATAATCGCGTATTTCAAAGGATTTCACTGCTGTTAGGCTATTTATTCTTGTTTGGGTCAATTAATAATTATAGTAGGCCTAAGCCTACAGTTTTATTAAGAAAATAGCTCACTTGGGGTGAAATTGATCTATAAATGCAAGAATTAAAGATTTACATATGTAATTTGGCAATAATTGTGTATTGTACTTTGCCATGAGATTTAGTTAAGAAATTTGTGAAAATCAATTACTACATAGGCCTACCTTATTTTGACACAATTAGATCATATTTGATGTTGAAAGAACCTTTTGATAAATCAAATTACATTAGTTATGTAGAAAATAAGAAATATAGAAGTAGGAACTCGACTTGAAAGTAACAAATCAACCTATGCCTATGGTTTGTGTAATAGGATGAAAATCTTGTATGGTATGGCGGCATGGGAAGTAAATGTCATCTGACAGCTTAGTATTATAACTGTTTATAATTGAAGAATCATGAGAAATAGGTTTGGGAAGGTCACTGCATATAAAAAAGGTGGTAAATATGGATTAACAGAAGTTGTCCGATCGATTTAAGAGCGAAATCTCAGTAATTCTGCTTCAAAATAGTATTTTTTCAATGAAGTAGTTACTCATTTACAACAACGATTTACAACACTTGTGAGAGACACAAGTGGTTTTTTATCTCTCAAATTCATTATTTACTTAACAATGTATGAAATTGACAAATTTGTAACATATTCAATCGTATAGCCATATTGAATTCACTCGTGGAGTGCATGCACACTTCATTAATTTCCACAGGTTGATATTACTACGTTTCCATGATACAAGATGCAAGATGAAACCCAGCTATATATATATATATATATATATATATATATATATATATATATATATATATATAATATATATAATGACCTTACTTGACTTGTAGTTCTTTATCTAGGTGTGGTTAGGTAACACACCTAACCATGACATCATTGACATTTGTATTTTTACAGTTCTTAATAGTATGACAGTTCTTAAAATAGAACTATTTGCATGGAATAAAAAAAATCATCTAGCCTATAGATTTTGCTTAAAATTGTGAAATATTCGAAATTTTAAACGCATCATTTAAAATTTACTCAATCCTAAATAAAGTGGAAAATAAAGCATGTAAACAGTTTTTTACATGAATGAGAGTTAGCTTACCTTTTTGGTGATGTTGCCATAATTAAAATAATGGTAAGTGATATGTTTGGTAAAGCCTGCATATCACTGTGACACTGATGAAATGACTGTTGATGTAGTTAAAAACTGCAATATGCTCAAAACTATAGTACGATTTATTTTTGATTTAAAGTACGATGATCACTTTAGACCATATTATAATAATATATTAATGCTGGTGATGTTTTACAAGTGTATAGTAAATAGGATTAATCATACATATAAGGCCTTACAACAATTCCAACAGCCTTCAAAATATATCGATCACACAGTACATAAAATTGCAATTAGTACCGGTACATCAAATTCATTAATATATAAATAAATATTACATAAACAAATAATATCAATCAAATAGTTTAATATTTTAATCAAATATTGTAAGCAATTATTTCTTTAAAAACTTAATGATATCAGATCTTTTCTATTTTTAATTATGGACATATAATAAACTGGATGCCCCATTTACCTTTGGAAATAATTTTCTTTTTACCTTAAATAAAGTTATGTATAATACATTTTTTACTGCATCTCCAGTTTATGGAACTCGTTGACAGATTCTCTTAACCATCGATAGGTGTGGAAAATTTCAAAATCTCTTGCATTATACGTATGGCATGGACGTGGACTCTGGGGTGTATAAAAAGGATTTTTATAACATATAGGCTAGAGTGTATGATGTATGAATGTTAGTAATTTTTGTATATCAATTTCAATTCTTAATTTGGTTATAATTTTATTTTAAAATTATTTTGAAATCAAAATTTGTTAATTTATAATTATATCTTGTTGTTTTGTTTTTTCCTTCTGATTTTTATGTTATTTTTTCTTTAGGTTAAGTGTATTTTAAATTACTTATTTATTTTGAAGAGGTTAAGTAGAAGAAATGACCTGGTTGCGCTAACTTCAACCTTAAATAAAATCGTTATTCAAGGCTTATATAAAATACATCATCATTTATATACTAAATCATTAAAGTTACATGATTGTTTTCAGATTACCACTTGGAGATGTTTCGAATAGAGTCTTACATTACATCAATTATACTCAGTTATGTTGATCGTTACATCAAAAACTTTCGACGACAGGATGCTCAGGTAATGTAAATAGTAGGCTCTTGAAAATCATGCTTTTATATTCAGGGAAGTGGCAAGGGCACATTTAGCTTGCAATTAGGATTTGTCACTACTAAGGTACCAAATCCGTTGAAGATGTTGCACTTTCCATGTGATATACTGCTCTCCTGTCTTCATTAGCCCAACAGGCATAAATTACGTTCAGGCACAAAAAAAGTTATAGTAGATGTTTTAAAATTATGTTATAATATACTGTGGAGCACAGATAAATTCATTTTTATAATCTAGTATAGGCTACATATATATTTTTAATTATTTAAAAACAAAATAATTACCTGTTTGTACTTTTAAAAAAGAAACTAGCTGTTTCCAGTAAAGAATTTTAACAGTTTTGAATAACTACATTTGTGGTTATTTATTGGCCTCATTAGTATCCATTATGTAAAAATGACCGAAGGCTGGCAGAACACCGGGACGCTCTTCTAAGTTACTTATTTTGTGGTAGAGAGCACTGTGTATTCGAAAACAGTAACGGTCCACACTAGAAGGCATTTCAACATCGGCTCCAAAAAAGTGAAGCCCAGTGCGTTGTAGTAACTCCTGAGACTCCAGTGATGTTTCTAGATTTTGGATTCTCTTTTTTGTTTTAAAATGTATTTAGACTAAACTCTCTGAAAATTGAAATTTTTGTTACAGTTATACATTCAGTTTAATACTAAACTATTGATGAAGTCTCATTTCAATTTTTTAAATACCACATTTGAGACGTTGACTGTTAATTGTTGACCACCTTATTGGTTCTGCTATTTAAAAAGATATTAAAATAATTCAAAGTTTTGTGATACATGAATTTGCCTTGGATTATTACACTTGAAATAATTATTCAATATTTTACTTGGTTTTTGATAAATGGTTAAATGGTTGGATTTTGAGACTTGTCAAAGGATCTGTTGTGAAATAGGATTACTTCAATAGTCTGTGCTAAAGGTTCATTAATATAAGTGTTTCAATTATACGAGTCTAAATTTAATATACATGTAATATATAGGATATGCATGTTTATAATACAATCAGAAAACACAAAATTTCCGATAATGTCTCTTAACATATGCAACTATATTAATCTCATAGCAATGACAATGTTGAGATAAAAATCAAATTAGGTCAATTCTTTATATGTACTTTATTTCAATAAAGAGAACAAATTATCATAACTAGAGCTTGCTCGCCAATATCAGTTGAACTTACTGGATATCGTGACTCCTCCAGATTCCTTCTCTTGTGCAAATGGAATTCCTGCGACGCCTGATGGTCTCTCTTTTCTCGGGCAGTCTCTAGTCCTAGTTTGGTCCACTCACATATTGACTGATCCCCTTTTCTTTCCAGTCTTTCCTTATATATTCTCTAGTGTTCCACATTACATTTAGTGGCTGTAAATACAGTGATTTCCTAACATTTACATTATTTCCCAACTATTCTCGATGCTCTGCTGCCTACATTACGACTTAGATTAATTCTAACTTAAATCTAATTTCTTATCCCTAACAGATCACAAGTTAAATGTGAAAAATTCTTTTGTAAACTGTTAATTTTATTGTTAAGAAGATGACGGACAAAACCTTCAGTAATTATGGTAAATTTTCTGCGTTAAAAAAAATAGTATCTTCATCTGTATTTTTTATTTCCATTCATGTTAATAAAAAGTTGTATATAATCTAGATTAAAAATAATGTGTTCATTAAAACCATAGCGAATTAACGTGATTACTTTTTGTTTTCCACCAGCAATCTGAGTCAATAAGAATTTGTGAAAGAGAAAGATAGACCTGAGTGGTGACATGGGTATGACATCTGCACAAACAATAGGGGTTGGTGTGTGGGTGAAGACAGTATTGGCTGAGCTGTGGAATTACTAATTTATAGTGCTAGAGTTAACATTGGCTGCGGTAAAATTATATGGAATGTCGAATGACCGGGGGGGTCGAACTATCGAGGTTTTACTGTACTAACATGCGTGGATTTGTATCTGATGAGATTCAGATTAAACCTATATTTGGCTCTGGACCGTATCATGCAGTGAGTTTACCTGATAGTCATTGGAGTCAGGTAGACTAACTTAGGAAGGGAATAACTAGAAATTTGCAAATACAAATCTACATTTCTTATTACTGTGCATGGAATCAAAAATTATATTTTAATAGGGCAATCTTAACACTTTTTGAAATTAGGAAATGGTTCAGGAGATACAAACTCTCAAAGTGCTTAAAAAATTATAGAAATTTTAACTTTAATGCTGAAACTAAGATAGGCAAAATAATAAATCTTTAAAATTGGTAGGTAAATAAAAAAAATTAGAAGATTGTAAAATTATTGTTTTTGGTGTACTAATCCATTAATCACAGCTCCATAACACCGATTTAGATATACAATATTACCATAGTATGATATAGTTTTTTTTTCCATAATTTTCGTTAAAAAAAGACGATAAATATATATATATATATTTTTTACAGAAAATTGATTAAATATTTAGTAAACATTACTAGAATTTGAGGCTCTATATAGTAATTCATCAGAGAAAAATTAATTATTTAAAAAATAAAAAATTGGCCTCTAATTGCAAATGTATAGACAGTACAGAAAAACTAATATGCAGAGAAATGGTTTAAAGACAAGTAATTGTGTTTAGGTTTCCATATGGGAAGGCGATGGCTCATTTCAAAACTTAAATTTAGATTTGGAAGTGTTGGAGCAAGAATTAAACCTTCCACTCAGTTTTGTGTCAGGTCACATACATGAGTTACGCATCCATGTACCATGGACTCGACTTGCTTCAGAGCCTGTACAAATCACTATAAATACTATAGGTAAGATTATTTTAAATATTAAAATACGTTCCAAGTTATATTGGTGATTGATAAAATAGACAAGTTATGAATATTAAATTAGTTTTTAATTAAAAATTATTAACAATTTTAAATAATTTTATTCAATTGTGGTTATATGTTTGTGATTGTGTTTTTAATGTGATAATTTGTGTTATGACAAGTAATGAATTGATTTATATTTGTGGTGTAGGTTACGCGGTATGCTCATCTGGAGAAGGGGTTAACTCCGAAACTTATAGAATACTATTATTAACCTAACAGTATTACCCTATGAGTATGATTCTTAGTCTGTGCAACAACAGATTGTTACCCCCTTCTGTTAACAGCTCTCTGTCTCCACCTTCTTATTCCCACACCCTTCAGAGCCTCCCGAACAACATCCGTCTCTTCTTAGGCCTTCCTTCCAGTAACTGTCCAAATGACTTTTTATAGATTTTTTAGTCACTTCTCAATGCTCTAGCATCCTTACGACAGCAAGTATGTCCGGTTCAAGGTTTTAATCCTAAAATTATTGATTTGTTTTTACCTTTCTTTCTCAGCGGACTGTACATTTCCTTCATTATTTTCCACCCTAAGTGCATACTCAGCTCTCCTTGTTCTTTGTTAAAACACAGGTCTCCTAGCCAAACAAACAATTTGTCTTTAACTAGTTTTATATATGACTACTTTAAAAGAGGAATAAGTGAGGATTAACAGAAGATAACATTTATTTATAGCTTGATTCAAATGGAGAAATGTTTGTAAAATAAATATGAACTTAAAAAATTAATTAACTTTGAATTGCCATGTAGGCATTTTCTTATACCCTAACATATAGTGCTAGGTTTGAAACCACCCATATCAAAGTTATCGCTAAATATTTGGTAATGCTGAGAGACCTTCTTCCCCCCCCTTTTTTTTATAAGGCGGTGATGACTGAGAGGTTTTTTATCTTTAAACAACAAAGAAAAAATATATTTCTAGTAAATGGATTGAACTAGAAAGTTCCTACTAATTTTACTGCACTAATTTCTACATGAAAAATTATATATTTTGTTTTTGTAATTGGTGATTTCAAATTGCAATTTTTGGAAGTAATAGTCTGATATCAACTTTTTTTAATGCGCATAGGAGTATAGTTATTGTGTTATTGAAAAAAAGAAACAACTTAATATTTGCTAATTTAAAAAATTCGAAGACTTATGCTTATGATTTAATGTTACAACAGTCGGTACATGATGGAATTCCATGATAATGGAAATAATGAGATGATTATTTAATTCTACAAAACAGCTTTAATTGCGACATATGTTTTCTAAGCAACTTGAAAAAACGGCGAAACATATGTCGCAATTAAAGCTGTTTTGTGGAATTAAATAATCATCTCATTATTTCCAGACTCTTATGCAGTTAATTTCCCTTTGCTTATGAAACATTAAACTCTAATTTATTAACAGTTTTTGCTACTTTACTTTTTATTTGTTTGTGTATTGCATCTTTACTTTATGTCTGTTAGACTATTGAATACAGAGAAAAGCATAAGACAAGGAAAACACAATATCAGCAACCATACTTGAACCTGTAAAGCCTTTTACAGTTCACAAGTTTGAACTACACTGAGATAAATGATAAAAAGTGTGTCACATCGTATTGGGAATTTGTGAGTTCAAAAATGACTTCTTGAAAGTTAACTTTAAAAGCCTATTTTATAAGAAAGTTATTATTTAACCATAAACATAACAATAAAAAAGAATATAATTTTGAAAATTAGAATACTGTGTTACAATACTATAGGCTTTGGACTACATTTTAAACACTGACAGACAAATATTACCTAATATCAAGATACATGTATGATATGATGGATGCACATTTTGTGTATTACTGGACTACATTAAATACATAGATGGTGGAAATCCTCCTCCCCCTCTTAGCAGAATATGCAGGTCCTATCATCTTCTAAAGTGTTCCCTGAGTACAATTCCCCAATAGAAACTCTGTCACAATTTTCTGTTTATCTCTCCTTAGCCTGATACATATTGTCGACTTTTTGTTATAATTCTCCTGGAGTTATTTAGGTCTCTTTTTAGCCCTGGTATTCTTTCCCATAAGTTGGCTCTTACGGCCTCCTATTTTTTCCTTAGTACACTCCTCCCCCACTCTGCCCTCTTTCAGTAGGTCATTTATCCTACCAGTTGTCCTAGTTATTGGAGCAGGATGTTCTGTTTCTGAGGCTGTGTCTTCCCGTCTTTGTTAGGCACTTCTTCTATCAGATGTGCAATTCCTTCTGAGTGGTCTGTTTTACCTTACTCTAGGTTTATTATCTCCATGTTGTCGAAGAAATCTCATCGAAGCAGAGGACTCCTCATCATCATGCTCTTTTACCACCACGTTCAGTTACGGGACATTTCTCTCTCATGTATTCCCCATGAGCAACTAGGAAAAGGATGCTTTACAGAGCCTGAGTTCCACTTTGGTCAGGTAAGGCTAAAATACCGTAGGAGTTTACCAAGTATTCTACATGCTCTGTATGCATTACCTTTTGTCATTCACTCCATCAGCACAGGTAGCTTTACACTTTAAGGTTGGGCTGAAAACAAGAAAAGGGAGAGGGACAAAGTCTTAGTAGGGGGAGTTAACTGATAGTAAATCAAGAAAGATACACCTGCATGGGAGTAGAAAGTAGTGTAGGTCACAGCAAAGACCACAGAACAACATGAAGAGTTGGAATCGGAGGAGGTTATATACAGTGGATGCCCACTGGGTGGTGGGTTCGTCAACCCCTAAAGTTGAATGTGGAAACTCTGGCATACAACTTAAGAGCCAATAACTGTTAGATAACAGCAAGTAAAAAATTAATGATGATTAATCAAAAATTGATTGTATTATAAAATCAAATTCAGAAGTGTATGTGTGTACATTTACATTTTTAGATCTTTAGATATGAAATTTATAAATATATATTGGAAAATATACTTTAATGTGGTGTTTATGTTCACAGAATGTGTGATGAAATTGAAGCCTCCTGGAAGTCAACCAACATTTCCTCATGTAGACATCAAATCTCCCAGGTAACATTTTATTGTAAATAAGTAAATAATTAAATTAAAAAATTATTGGTTTGACAATCCCTAAATATGGTGTAATGCATCCCTATACTAAACGTATTTTTTTATTATTCACATATCTATAAAATACTTTAAATAAAGTCAGTGAATTTTTCTCCGAAGGAGAAAATTTGTTATGCACCATCAGAGTGCACCGTTATTGCTTGATCCTGATTTCCAGCATGTGGAACTCTCATCTACTAGAAAACTTCCTCTCTTCAGATATCACTCCACCGCCGATCAGTATACCCTTAAGATGCACATCTTATTTTGCCTTTTAAGAAGCTCTGTCTTCTTTTAATTTATTTCGATTCTAGAGAATAACAGATTACATTTTTCTCTTCTTACTTGGAGAATTTGCTCCACAAAGTCAAAGTCTATAAGTTTTAAGATATTATGTTCGAGCATCTTTCCAATAATACTGTCATATGTTGTCCACTTTCTTCTTCTGCCTCTGTTTTCCACAGCCTATCTTCTCCACTGGAAGAATATATCATCCTGATCAGTATCCCCATAATGGCAGGTTGAGCTCTCTATTTTACCTATTTTATTCAGGAACTAGTGAGCGCCTGAGTTATGAAGTATAATTCCTTCAGGTCCACTAGCTATAGTTACTGACTAGATTTTTCATCCATCTACTTTTGGTTTCATTGTTCCATCAGTCCTGCCAGCTGTGCATTGTATTCACCCTAACTTCTTTCCACACTGCTGCTATACCCATGATTGCTTTCTGCTGCAACACCTTCTAGAACCAAATTGGGTGATTTTTGCAACAATCAAGACTGCTGGCTCCAAAAAAGATAATAAATAGATTATTCATTTTTTCTTCTTAGACTGTATTATATTCATATTCATAAAAGTATAAAATGGAGTTGTCTTGGATTTTGGCTCTTCCACCCATTAATACTGTTTATTGGTATAGTAGCTAATATGTTGCTTCATTTCAAATCACTCCAAATAGGTGAATTCTCTCCAAATGTTCCATCAAAACAAAATTTAAAAATGAAGAACTAATCTGCTGATCAAGTATTCTTTAGGTATGTAGTATGAGCCTTGTCGATAAAGAAAAAATAGTTTTGTTGTTCATAGAAATAATAGCAAAAACTTACAGGCAAAATAGCTAATAGTATAAGAAAATAATGATGAGTATTTTAATATATAATTTTAAAATTACTCAATAGTTATCAAAATATGAAAAAATTATTATTTTTTTTCATCAATGCCTCAGTAAAATTAACGACAATTACAAGGGGGGTTCGTAGAGTAACAAATGTTTTCATCCAGTGCGAGAATGGGGGTCACGAGACTGCTCCTTTGGCGAGATGTTCATAACTCAGTACATACTCAGCTGCATTAGTGGGAAGGTTATCCTACAGTTCATTTGCCCATAATAGTCTTAACTGCACTGTCATAAATAGGGCACTGCAATAGAAAACCCTGTGGAATGGGAAGCTCACACTGTGATAAGATTTCTGATGATAAAAAAATTGTTTGTAGCAGACATCCATCATGAACTGTGTGCTGTATACGACTGAATAATTATGATGAAGGTGTTGTTCATCAGTGGGTTCGTTTGTTAAATGATCAATGAGGAAAGGAGAGGCAGGGCATCTGTAGTCAGTGATGAACTCATTAAAAAATTAATGGAAAGATCCGTGAAAATCGGTAGGTCGTCATCTTTGAATTTTCTGAACAATTCCAACAAATATCTCGGACTGATTTTTATGAAGTAGTCACAGAAAAGTAAGGCTACCAGAAGTTCTGTTTTCAGTGGGTATCAAAAATTATTTCCGTGAATCACAAAATAAAATTGATGGGTTCTGCCTTAGATTTTCTCTCACGTTACAATGTTAAGGAGAAGGGTTTAGCAACACAATTAATTGTGACTGGTATGAGACGTAGGAGTCTTACGCAAATACTGAGACAGAACAACAGTAGATTGGTATGAGGTCATACTGCTTCACCAAGTAAACCAAAAAAGGCTTGGCAAACTTTGTATGCGAGGAAGGTTATGGTAATCTTGTTTTGGGATGCAAAATGAGTATTGCTTGTGGAATTTATAGAACATGGAATGACTATCAATTCTAATGTACATTGTGAGATTTAAAATGTGAATCCGAGAAAGGCCATCCAGAACAAACGTTGAGGTTTGCTGACTTCTGGTTTCCTGTTTTTACATGACAACGCTTCCTCTCACATCGTTTGGCAACCACAGGATCTGTTGTATCAATTCAAATATGACTTTTTGATCATCCAAAGTGTATAGCCCAAAATTGGGTTCCAGTAATATTTATCTATTCATGGACGTGAAGAAGTGGCTTGGGCCTCAACACTTTGATGATGATGATGTGACAGGCTGACTAAAATCTGAGGTGGCAGAATTTATGAAGAAAGGATATCCAAACTAGATTGTTACAATAAATTCAAATGGTTATTATATAGTCAAAGTAGAAAGCTGAAGTGTAACGTAAAGTATATAATAAAGTTACTTTATCTAAACCTCTGTTTTATTTATAGTCAAATGAAGGTTACTTTCCGAACAGACCTTGTATTTGATTCATATGTAACATTTAACATTTTTAGCTCATAATATGACTTTACAAAATTTTACATCTATGTAAATAATTAATTTTGTTATATTTTTAGATTAAATCCAGAAGAGGCACCACCTTCATACATATCATCTCTTGTGAACAAAATCATTTTCAATTTATCAATTACATGCAACAATTTAATTTTAAAATATGTGGAAGAAGATATTGTCCTTTCAATGAATATAAAAACATTGAGTCTTGGTACTGTCAATGCTGACTGGAATCCCGAATTCTCAGGTAAATACTGTATATGAATAATTGTATTTAATTATCATGAATCAAATCATAATTTAGTTCGAAACATGTCTCATGTCAAAACAAAAGAATCTTAGTTATGATTGATGTTAATTCAAACTTGATTATAAATTATAGCTGTCAAATAAATAATAAAATACTAAATGTGCTCTCATTCATTATGTACATAATATACCGGGTATCTCACAAAGAAGTCACTATTTTTCAATTAATATGCTGGACATATGGAACACTCTTCAAACCTAACATTTACCAATGTTTTTATATTACATAGATGTGTAAAAAAAAGTACCCTCGAGTTTCATTTTTTGTATGGTCAATCAAAACAAAATGGCGGAATAACAAAAAAACATTAATCAACATACCTTATTTGAAGTCGATAGTAGTTATTAATATTCATTGTTTTGCCCTAGAACTACTTTAATTAATTAACATACCTTATTTGAAGTCAATAGTAGTTATTTATATTATATTAATTGCTTATGTTATATTAATTGCTATAATTATATTATAGCATATATATTATATAAACTATATTATATTATATTAATAAGGTATGTTAATTAATTAAATAGTTCTAAGGCAAAACAATGAATATAAACATCAATCTTCTCGATAGCACCACTTCCTCCAACAATGGAATGCAATTAAAATGTGCATTGCCATCTGTTAAATCCTGACCAGCTTTTGTTTTGTTAAAATATAAGATACAACAATGAAACAATTTGTTAGTTATGTTCAATTAGTTTATCTGTGATATCTAACCTCGAAATAACAAATTTTTCAATTGAACAAAAAGTGAAATGTTTTTCTTGGGCTATTGTTTTTGAAAATGAGTATGAAGTGATAAAGTGTTTTCAAAGAACCAACACAAATGTGCTTCCTCCATCAATAAAATCAATTTATAAATAAATAAAAAAGTATTCTAGTAGAAACTGGACCAGTTTCAAAGAAATACAATAGATTTTCTAATACAGAAAATGAAGAGCTTGGCTATGCTACTTTACTGAAGTCTCCAAACAGACTTAATTCACTTAGAAAAGTTTCATCTGTTACTGGTATAATACTAGTCGTTAGTTCAAAGGTTTGCAAAGAAAAACAAAATAAATTTTTATAAAACACATTTAGTTCACAGACTGCTGGAAGATGACCCAGACAGACGAGTGGAATTTTGTTCGAAGTTAATTGAAAACCTTGATGAAGATGCTGAGTGGTATGAAAGGTATTGTATTCTCAGATGAAGCTACTGAACAAGATCTGTAAACATACATAATTAGTATGACACAAAAAAATCCGCATATTTTACTTGAAGAGAGCTTGAAACCAAATGGTATAACAGTTTGGGCTAAATCACCAGAGATGGAGTTTTATTGTATGACATAATGTGTCCTGAAGACAGGTACACATCAATGTTAACTGGTTACATAGTTCCTTGTCCTACCTGGAGATGAGGAATGTTTTCTTCCAACAGGACGGAGCTTCTCTTCATTATGCTAATGTGGCCAAAGCAGTTGTAGATCTAGATCTTCCAACCGTTTGATAGGTCGTGGCAGCAATTTCATGGACTGGCCTCCAAGATCGCCAGACTTGACTGTTTGCGAATTTTTCCTATGGGGATTTTTGAAAGAAAAGTTTATTCTTACTTTATAGCAACAGATGATAAATTAATGAGGCTGATTGAAGAGGAATTACTGTTGATACCTCGGCAATTTTTCGAAGTTTTGTTGTTATAAGCTCATAGCTATTGATAAACAGTAATTTGAATAAAGGTCAAATTTGGATCATTAATAATGTATTACTGTTATTTTTCTTTTCTTTTCTTCATTAAGTTTTACACATTTTTACTTTATCTGCAAATCAACGATTTGTAATCATTATGCAAATAAAATCATTTTGGTGAAACATACCATTATTTTGTTATTCCGTCTTTTTTTTTCTTTTTTTTTTTTTTTTCGATTGACCACAAAACAATGAAAGAAAATTTGCCAAAACCACAATAAAAACACTAACAGTCTTTGTGTTGTTAGTGTTTTTATTGTGGTTTTGGGGAATTTTCTTTCATTGTATATTCACCTCAGTTAAGCATATTCTCCAGCGATTCATATGATCATAAAACAGTTTAACTCAAGAGCACTTTTTATATATCTATGTAACATAACTGTAAAGTTTCAAATTTGTTGAGTGTTCCATATGTCCACAGTATTAATTAAAATATAGCTTCCTTTTCATGGGACACACCATAGTATGGCTAATATGATTGGGATTTTGTTTTTAGTTTCTTCCATACATATAGTATAGAGAGAGTTATGCAGGTAAAAAAAAATACATTGAATGTTTTGATGATATATATTATTGTTAGGTCCCCCCCCCACCCTCGAGGTAATGTTGCAAAGAATTTAAAAAACTTTTATGTTTTAAACATTAATGAAGTATATTTGACCTTGTATAGAGTTAAGTCCGAGCCAACTTGTACTCCGGAAGTTAATCTCACTTGCAGACGTGACAGTATGCTTGGATAAAAGGAATGCTTCAGGCAGAATAGAATCATACTTGGTATGTAGGTTATGTTAGGATTTATGCTTATATTAGATTAGATAGTTAAGTTTCATTTTTATTCTAAGCCCCAAAATAGTTACCAAAGCATAAACAATAGTTGAGACAAGATCCAGAAAGTAGTGTAACTGCTGAGTTGTGATTACTAAATGTACCATGAAAGAGTCAAGAGTAAATGAACTGGGGCTTGGATATAATCCGGGGTCAATGACCAACCAAGGGATAAGTGATCGGCAGAGAGACAGATAGATAGATGGATAGACAGACAGACAGACAGACAGACAGACAGACAGAGAGAGAGAGAGAGAGAGAGATCATTGGAAATATAAAAAAAAAAAAATTATCACAATATAAATGATGTTTATTTTATCTCTAATCCAAGTCAATTCTTCATAATACAAAAAAAGTAAAAAATCTTATAAAAAATTTTGTACAACTAATACAATTAACACATCTAAACTAAATGGATGATTAATTTGTGAATGTGGCGATTATGAGATGAATACAATTTGGATGTTTTTTTTGAAATTCTGTATTATAAATTCACTAATGTTTTTTGTTGTTATTTTACCTAAATTGTTATATATCACTTTTAGAGGAAGATGTAAAGAATACCCCCGTGTAATAGAAATATTTTTAAATAATAATAATTTAAAGTCAGTATGTTAAACAACAACAAAAATTCTGTTTCCTGAACCTAAAAGTCACAATTTACACATTTATAAAAAATAAATAAACATTTGCGATAAATCTAAGATATACAAAAGTTTATAGAATTTTATTTTGAAGAAAAAAGTGAAACAACATATGAATATTTTGAAAATATTCTTTAGACAAAAATTATATTCATGAATTTCGTGGGAATTAGCGGAAAATAACACCTAATGTAAAAAATAACCAAACCTAAATAATTTACCTAAATTGCTTAGAGGAACATGTATAGTGTGCTACGGTGAAATGAAAAAATATAGTCAGAACACTAAGAAACAAAATAAATTTGTACATTCTTCTGTAAAGCAGTGAACTGTTAGTACTTTATAGATTTAAATAATATATTATATCATGTAAAAATAAATATTTTATACATGAATATTGGAGGACAGAATCTGAAATTTATGATGATACTAAAATTATTACAATTTGAATACTTTTAGTGGATGTACTATTAGTTTTAAAATGCATGTGTTAGATTATAAGCAAAACTATTGCAATTAATGTGGAGTGAAATGGGTGGGTTAAGCAAACTTAATAAGAGCTGTAAGGGTTAAAAAATAACAGTTACAGTATCCTCATGATAGGAATGTGTCTAGGGTGGAAAGGAAAAGAGGGGCCCCCACACTTTGTTGAGTTTACTTTCAGCGCTACAACCCCAATAAAAAAATATAGCCCTCAATGCCTCTGTGTAAACACGGACCCTACTTTCGTTTCTTTTATCAGTGTAAATAAGAATAAAATGTTTACAAAAGTCTGTTACGAAGTTGTAATTTTAGGAATTAAATGTAGCTAAGCAGTCATTTGTGTCTCTAGTTTTCTTGGAATGGGTTGTACCATCAAGTCAGGCTACGGAAACAAGTAGAAGGGAGGACACACCCCTTACACCAGACACAATCCTAGTCCGAGGCTACTGTATTAGAACAATTCTATTTTCCTGTCGCATAACTCTTTGCTTTTTGTTTTGAAAATATGAAAAATGCACAAACCTGCCTAATTCGAACTTATGTAATTCGAAATCTCAGATAATTCGTACTTTTCACCATGGTCCCTTGACATTCCTATTTGTTTAATGTAAAAAAACATATTTATAAATCAAACATTTGTTGGATAATTAGAAGTGAAAACCAACAAAATTTGTTGAAAAAATGATTAAAATCAGTCCATAATATAGCCAGAGTAACATTGTTAAACAACCAGTTCTACTTTAAATTGTCTCTATTATGGGATGGACTGCCTGGCAATGGACAGATATGGAAAATACGAGGGCATCCATTGCATCCTCTCCCCTCCACAGTTATCTGCAGTCGACAAGTGCTGCGGTGCTGTAGGCATGTGTGCATCTAAGATGTACTGTTTGTCGAGTCGCTTTATCTCTTGCAGGGTCCTGTCAGTTGGTTTGTTACACTGTTACTGAAAGTTGTATCTCTTTTTATAAGTTAATATTGTGAGTCAGTGTTTCAGTTTTTGTTCAACTGTCTTTTCTGCTATGTTTATTTATATCTAATATAAAAGCATCTAACTTTTTAAATTAAAATTCCTTAAAATTCTAATTAAACAAGCTTCGAATTAAACAAGTTTCCCTGTATATTTAATTTATCACAATATAAATTATGTTTCTTTTTATCTCTAGTTCAAGTCAATTCTTCATATTACAAAAAAATGAAAGAATCTTATAACAAATTCCTTACAACTAACACAAGTAACATACCTGAACTAAATGGATGAATAATTTGTGAATGTGTGATTATGAGATGAATACAATTTGGATGCCTTTTTGAGATTTTTTATTGTAAGTTCACTATTGGTTTTTTGTTTGGAAATTTTGAAATTAAAGTTACCCAAATTTAAGTTATATTTGACTTTTGAAGTTAAAATAGTCTGAACGCCTTATGCTGATAAATATGGGTTTAATGTAGATTGATTTATTTCTTGTAACTCATCAAATGATGTATATTAACACGTTTTGTAGATATATCACACTTATCAGTTCTTATTCAGTTGAAATTAAAATCTTTTCCTTTTGTTCTCAGATATTAATGGATCCAAATTTTTAAAACAGTCCTCCATTCATTAAACAAAATTCTTATTATTGTTTATGTCTTTATTTTTTCAATACTCAACCCAGCTTTCTTTTTACTCCTTTAGAAATTTTTGCTGTTATTATTCACTTTCCTTTTATCACATGTCACACTATATACAGTATTTACAAATTAAAATTATTACGATGATGTATGATTTTATGTTAATAAAAATGAAATATGATTATTTACAATTTTATTTTTGGGTGAGATGAAGTTTTATCCTTTTATTTATAATTTTATAACTGTACAAATTCGTATTGTCACATCTTATTGTAATATAATTTATCATTATTATAGGTGATTATTAATAATTTGTAATGTCATTAAAACAATTTTTAATTTATTATTGGAAAATGGCCAATTAAACTGTGATGAACCTACTATTGAGAAACATTACTTTTTCAGGAACCATTGTTGTACAGATGTTTTATGACTGTGAGGCTGAGCCGAACCTATCCTTCAGTGAATGCTCTTAGAGCTACTACAACACACCTCGATATATTTTGTGAAAAAATGGCTTTCACACTAAGTGAACCTCAAGTGCCGATGATTATGCGCTTAATTGCACTTGCTTTAGCTTTGAACAGAAAACAATTCACATCACAAGTCAGTGTCGCTCCTACTTCAGACAACATTCCAGGCAATCCTGATGCGGACACAATGGGTGAGTTTATATCTATAGAATTCTGATATATTATAATAAAAAAGCATTACTATTAAAAACAAGTTAATGGAGCATTCTGGTATGTACCTAGTCTTGTCATACAATCTGATTCTCTAAATGTAATGCCCAAAACTGGTTTCTTGAGCTTTGTAGTAAAGTAAATGTTAAATTGTATTGGTAGATTAGGTAGTGTATATTTTTGTTTAAAATAATTGTTACGTAGGGTTTATAAAATTTCACAATTGTGTATATCATTACTTTCTTGACATCAGCTATGGTCATGATGTGTATGTATTAAAAAATTGGAGTTTAGAGGTGAATATGTCACAATGACTGTTTAATATAATTTACTTGTGTATTTGATGCTTTGTAGTTTGTTGTACTTGTTTAGTGTTAGTTTATTTATATGTAATGTTATTATTTCTATGTTGTTGACAATTCTTATGTCATCATGGATTAAGAAAACAAACAAACAATTTACCAGTGAAAAGTTAATGTGAAGTTAGTCAGAAAGAAATATTTAAAAGATAGGTAAAACTAACTGATGCCGATGCATTGTTGATGTAACAATCTATATATAATTTATATTCAGTGATCACAGATCTTTTTCAATTAAAATGAACTATTAAGAACAATCAAATAATAATAATATTGAACAATTCCAAGAACATTTGGTATAATTTAAAGTTAAATTGTATAGTAATCAATAATTGAATCACGTTCATTTTATGTTTGTCTATATGTTTAAAGTCAGGATTAGTTGTAAAGTAAATATAGTGAAAAATATTCAAATTCTAAACAAGACTGAGTTCGAAAACCGAGAGAGAGAGAGAGAGAGAGAGAGAGAGAGAGAGAGAGAGAGAGAGAGAGAGAGAGAGAGAGAGAGAGAGAGAGAGAGATTTAATTAATGTTAACGATTTGTTTAGAATATTTTATCAATACAGTGTGTACATATTACATACAATATTTCAACAAATGTGTAGACCTATATGTATGCTATTTTTAAGTTTTTGTTAAAGTTATATGTTAAATAAATTAATAATTTGTTATTGTATTTTTGTGTACTATCATTTCAATTGAGTGTAAAGAGTTACTGGACAAGATAGACTAAAGTAAATCGAGCCAAGAGAACTGTTAGCCAGTCTTGGTAACAATAATAATAATAATTCATAATAATTTAAAATTTTGATCTAAAGAGCTGGGAGTTTTTTTTTCCTCTTCATAATTTTGGGCTCTTTTTTCATTAAAGTTAATTTTTTTCTTTTCTAAATTTGACACTGAAATGTGGAGCTTTTTCTTAAAGATATTTAGTTAGAAAATTTGGCTCTCTTAAATCATATTTATAACAATGTCTTGTTATTGCCTGCCATAGTTTGACTGTTATAATACACTAGACTATTTATTTGTTATCATAGCAACAGAAAACAGTGTAGCCGATGAATCTTGGTCAAGTTGGGCTATGAGTTGGGTGCCTTCAATATATCCGTTAGTTGGAGAAGAGAACGAATACTCAAGTACAGAAAATATTTCCTCACCATATAAAAATACATTCCATTTTGGATTTTACGTAAATACTTTCTCCTTGGCTTTAAAAGTAAGTATGTTAAAATGATTATTACATTAGTAGTCTCGTAGTTGAAATTGATTTCTTTTGTTAAAATCTGTGCTTCTAACAAAACAATTCTGAATTCAATTTAAATTTGGAATCCAAATATAAATCATTCTTCTAAGTTTGGAGTACAATAATGCATACATGATAAAAGCTAGAAACTGATTTTTGAGGTTACTTTCTTACTAATGTCGGATCAGATATCTTGATTGGAGAAATATAGTCAGTCAGTTTTGATCAGAGTTTGATTGTGTTGTAGAATAAATATATACTTGGTATAGTTTAATTGGACATTTACCATCATTTGTGTATATAGATGCAAGTTCTGAGAGTATGAGATTTCAGTATCAAGTGATAAACCTACAACATGAAATATAACATTATAGTCTGGCAGGGTGTATATACAAAGTATAAGGTTAGGTTAGGTTAGGTTTGTTAAGTTTAGTAATCAACAAAAATTTCAACCTTCGTTTTTTGGCTGATCTTTGCGTTTCATAGTCTCAGTTTCATTTCGGAAGAAGAATTACTTAACCTCCCGACCAGGGGTTTGATCAATTTTGTCAAAGACATAGATCTCTCCTGAGTCCAACAAGAGGGGGGGCACAAAGATCTAATTAGGTCGCAGTGCAGGAGGCGCTTTTTAAAACACTCTCCCCAGTCTTAATAATAATAATAATTAAAAAAAAATAATAATAATAATTCATGGTCTCAGGAAACTGAAAAAGTGATTTTCACCATGCTGTCTGTTTGTCGTCATTGTTGTGCTTAGTTAAGTACAATAGTGGGCACAAAAATTACAATAGAAACATAAAATTTGTAATAGGGACTATTGTGCGCTCATATAGAATCCTATTAATATTCAGAAAAATCGAAGTCAAAATATCATAATACCAGCTATTTGAAACAGGTTTTTTTGTTCATATCTCGTATGATATTCAACTTACGTCATACTAAATTATATTAAAATTTGCAGATTTAAATTCTGCATATAATGGTACCAACGAGTGGAGGCTTCATTACATATGTACAGTTTCGAGATCTATTAGAGGCGAGATAGTGATGCAATTAAAGTGAGGTAAGATTTTAATATATCTACGAGAACTGTTAGAGCCTAACGACTTTCAAAAAATATAAATATACATAATTACAAGGTTCAGAAAACATGTTTAACAACGGTTTCCATGTAAAACTTCTTGATCTACAAATATAATTTAACATTTCCTACAAGACACGAGAGACCAACTTTTGGGCATTATATTTGGAATCTCTGCTTGTAATACATTGTATGATGGGGTTGGGTCAGCACAATGATGGTGCCCATTCACTTTTTTATATACACAAATGATGGCTAATGTCCATTAAACTATAACAATCCCCATTATCCAATAATTTGACAATTTCCTGATCTCCAATCATCTTACTTGGTGATATGAAATAAATTCGCATCAATTTTGATTGTTGTTTATGCAGCTGGCCTCTTATTCCAGACACGATGTTGTGTTACATCTTGTTCTAAGATGTTATTAATTCTTTTATTATTATATTTATTGTTATGTTTACAATTATTATATTACCCGTTAGTTCAGACTGCTGCTAAATCAGCAAATATTCAAACCAATTTGGATTTATAGTGTGCAACTCTGGGGTTGTACGAAGAAAACAAATGTAAACATCATACAGCAGTTTCAAATAAAGTACTTCGAAGCATTGTAAATGCTCCGTGATAAATAAGGAATGATGATTTGCACAGAGATTGAAAGGTGGATTTTGTCAACGAAGTAATAAAACATAACACAACAAAGCATGCCTAGAGAGACCAGAAGTACGCCAATACAGAAATGAGAAGAATGTTGGACAATTTAAATATAACAAGGAGATTGCAGAGAACAAAGCCATTTGACTTAGTGATGTGTGCATTAGCGATGTTGATACTCGGGTGAAATAGATACTCGCAATACTCGGCTTCGAATGATTTCAATACTCGTATTATTAATTCGACATCGAGTATCTGCGCAGAATGATTATGCGCATTATGTGTGTGTTATATTTCTATCTGTTAGACTGATCCACCAAGTATTTATTTTTTTAAACAATATGTGATTGACACTTGTAATACATAATTAAATGTTATCCTGCCTCGACACAAATTCAGTAATTAAACGTAAGTACTGTAATACCAAAAATGGTAATTTTAACCAAAATAACCAAAAAATGGTTATATTGAGATTTGAATATTTAAAGTAAACCGGGAAACGTTAAAGTTGAATAAGGGAGGGGGTTTTAGAAGTCAAAAAGATGACTCAAATATATAGATTATTAAAACTAGGGTAATAAAAGAATTAAATATAGGTTTCCAAAATAATAATGTCATGTATAAAAAATTAGTTATAAGTTGTAATAAATATTTAGGTAGTATTTGTATTGTGTTAGGTAAAATAATTTGAACCGTGTCAGTGTTGCTAGGTGTGAGAAAATTTCTAGCAGACATTGCATATTAATAGGACGCTTGGTTTGGAAGCTGGACAAAGACACATGTGGTTTAGAGTCTTAAGGGGACAGTTGAGTAAGTCAGACGTGTTTTCAATTCAAAGAAACTTTTTCAAAAAGTAGTGAATATGTGAAAAAAAGAGTCTTAAGATGGAGTCTGGCGTGATCAGATGTATTTTTATATATATAAACTTTTGTAATATGTAGTGAAAACGTTTAGCAGTCTAGTGAAACGTTCAAGTTAGTCAGACGTTGTCTTGTGTAGAGAACTTTTATAAAATGTGGTAAATACGTTAAAAGTAGCCTTAAGATCAATCTAAAATTGATCTAAGTGACACTCGTTCGAACTTTAATCATGATACTAACAGACATTGAGTTATTTGAACAATAAAATAATGAATTCCGTACAGCAAAAAGAATCGACCATGTCAGCGACTCGACACGAGACGAGATGCATTGTCTACAAGACGGAAACAAGGAATTGTGATTTTAACTAAAAAAAACGTGCCTGGTATACACGTTAAGACTTTATTTCTAAAATCATTTTTGTCTATAATATGATAATAATTTTTTAATGTTTAGTTATAAGTTTAATTGAAAATCTGGAGTTTAATATTGAGACAATGTCTTATATTGTAAAACATGAAATTACTAAAGTAGAATCCTCCTTTTAAAATAAATAAATTAATGAAACTTTATCTAATTTGCAGAACTAAATTACTAATTACACTAATTCAATTAAATGAACAAAAAATCTTTTTACTTTTTCTTTTGAGTTGCAACTAAAAAATAAATTTCATGAATAAAATTCAATTTGATTTTTTTATAAAGAAATATGAGGATGTATTAAGCTATGATTTCTGAATATGAATGTTTAATAATATTTGATGATAACCTTGTATAAATGTTTAAATATTTGCATTTCAATAAAACATGTTAAGTTTCAGCACAACACTTAAGATTTCTTTATTTCACCAAGAACCACTGAAGTACACTTTTAAAAGGATTTGCGACCCTGAGAGATTTTAATAATAATAATTAACTTCCTTTTTTCAAAATTGGTATGCTAACGCAACCTGGCGCCCATAAAAAGCTTGGCATAGTTTTATAAATAATAATAAAACTTAAAATCATTTTTATATCTTCTTTTTAATAAAAATAAGTACTCTTCAAGTACGACAAGTGCAGATTTTATATTTATTACATTTGGCGATCCAACGATTGGGGCTGTATTCTTATATTGAAAAATATAAGAATATAAGTCGAAAAAACAGTGGTTTCTTGGTGGATTAGAAATTCTTATCAAAAAGGTAAGAATATTCATAGTCAACATAAGAATAAGAATGTTCTCTCTAAAAAATTTTTTTTTAATAATAAGTAGATAAGTAATTTTAAAATAACTAATTCTAAATTTAAAGTTTAAATAATAATAATAATTAAAAATGGAGGGTACAATTAATAATAATCTAATAAGTGAGAAAGACAGAGTAATGGTAGAATTTAAAATTATGAAAAAAGAAGCTGATAAGTATTTTGGTAAAGTTAGTAAATGTTTTAGGAAGGAAGATTTGAAATTGGATGATTTGGGTAATAGAACTGAACTATGGTGTATAGAAATAAGTAGGGATGATTTAAATGAATATTGGTATAAAGAATTAGGAAGGGGTGGAATAAATAAAGAATTAGAGTTAAAGGAAATAATTAAAATGTTACATGCTGTTCTCAAAGTAAGAAATGAAGTTTATGATAAGATGTTGAATAGATTAGCTGTAAAGGAAAAAATTAACTTCCAATTAAAAGTTTTTATTAAAAATGATCAAACTGAAATAATAGAGAATATTTGTATGAATGATTATGTTTTTGAACAAGTAAACAATGGATTAAGTAACAATGAGATGAAATTAGAACTTAAGAAAGATGAAATGTGTCAGGATGAGCCTATGGAGAACAATGAGTTAAAACAGTTAACAGGTAATGTTGAAATTAAGAAAAATGATGGGGTTACCAATTTTGATGGGGTTAGAGAGATTGTAAGTGATTTAAATAACAAGGGTAAAATTAAAGTAAATGAATGTGTGAGTAAGATAAATGATGTAATAATAAAAGAGTCAGCTGTTTGTGTAAGAAGGCAAAACTTTTGTAGCACTGTAAGCTTTGAAAACTACGTAATGTTGAAATTTACAAGTATTTTTAAAATTCAAGAGAAAAAAATTAAAAGTTTTAGTGAACAGTATAATGTTGAATGTGAATATAAAAATGGGTGTGTGAAAGAGAATTTTGTAAAAGCAAAGGAGTATGATAAGGTTAGGAATGCTAAGCTGACAGATGACAGAAGTAGGTCATTGTGTCTTGATATGTCTATGAGGGGAGAAAACGAGGAAATGTTTGAGATAAGAGATGGAGACAATAACAAAGTAAGATCTTTTGTTAGGAAAGGGTCTGTTGTAAAGACTAGCCTAGAAAAACTATCTAAGCTAGAAGTAGTATTTAACATTGAAAGTGTGTTAAAAAATTCAATCATGTACTTTAAAATCTTTCACCAATCGGGAAATCATCGCAAAAAATAGATAGTTTATAATTGTTGTAATAGATTGGATTTGGAACGACTGATATAAATGTAAAGACATTTGTATAATAACACATGGACTTGGTTTTGAAAAATAATTAATAGAATAAGAGTTTTGTTAATAAATAAGTTTGTTTGATAATAAATAATTAAGAGTTATGAATATTAATAATTTGTGTGTACTAATAAATTTTGTAAGCTAAGACAGAAATATAGAAAATAATTATAAGCCAAGCGTAAAATATTAAGAGTTTAGTTTTAGAAAACGTTCAGATATTTGTTAGAGTTAAGACGGAAAGTTTTATCAGTTGATAAACGTGAGTGTTTGTATATCCACATATCAACATTTACATTACGTGCCTACGATAATCTATTGGTTTGAAAAGGAATCATACGACTAATATGGACAGAGTTAATATTGAATATTGAGAACGTCAATATTGAATATTCAATAAGATGACGAGAGATTGAATCTAATTGGAACTAAAAGGTTTTCACTTCTTATCAGTAGACAGATATATTGCATCATACAGCTAGGGGAGATTGTTTATTCCTTAGTCAGGTATAAGTTCTTTGCATGACATTGAGACGAGATACAGCGTGTTACAAAATTGCTGTTCTGAAAATAAAAAACTTTTGACTTATAATCGGAAATTAACTTGCGTTTTCAAATAAAAATTACTTAAATAAAGGATAATTGGTTTTAAATAAAGTAAATAAGAATAAAAGTAGATTACTTAAATAACTTTAATAGAATTAAAAGTAAATTTCTAAGTAAAGAACTTAGAATAAATTTTAAAAATAAAATTTTCTTTTTGAATTTGAATAATAACATCTAGAAAGGATTACAAAACAGAAAATCGACGATGCTAGTAATAAGATTAAAAAAAAAAAAAATAAACATTATTTCAACTTCGGATGATACGATTTGAATGAAATTTTTTATGAATTTTAAATTTTCTTAGTATAAGTTCATTTAGGTAATTTAATAAAATATGGGAGGATGGCAGGGTAACGGTAGTCGAAAACATGTTTTATTCTTAGGAATAAAGCATGTAGACAGCTTTGAAGGTGTGTTATGGTTGAAAGGTGTGATTGGGGCTTTATTCTGAATTGAGTAGGAATTTTGCATTTCAACCTTCTCACATCTGAAAAATCATAATGCAGACTTCAATGTAAGTGTCTAAAGTTGTAATCAGAAGGATACAAAGTGTAATTAAGTCGACAAGAAGTGTCGTGGATATTGGAGATAATAGGAGAATATACAAGAGACTACTAAATAATTAAAATTTGGATAAAAAAGTAAATTTTGGAAAATGATGAGTTAAAATTTGTAAAAGTTTTGAAATTAAAATGTTTTAAGTAAAATTGAAAGTATTTTTTTTTGATAAGATGATGGAGATTTTGTAACAACGGTTAAGACAATAATAATTTGATATAATATTATATAGAATTTCCATGTAATGAAACTTTAGACAGATGATAGAAGAAAGATAAAGTGTAGTGTATACAGAACTGATCAATCTGTATATACAAAATAAAACCGGACGAGTCAGAATTGGAGTACTTTAGTAAGAAAGATAGTAATTTTTTAAATGTAAATAATAGATTAAGAGTAATAATGCTTGGCTTATATGTAAAAAGTATTTGATATTTGTTTACAAAAGTTAAGAATAATAAAATAAGTAATTATATGCAAAATATTGTTAGATTTAAATAATTTGAGATTTGACAGGTGACTTGTAAAGGAATTGAGTGGTTTTCAAGAGGCATTGCTAAGATGATAATAATATTGAAGTTTTTTTTGTTTTTTAATAATGAAATGGTAATAAAATGAATAATGGAGTTAAAAATATTAAAGTTTTTGTTTTTAAAGAAGGAGATATAATTAATAAATAATATAATATGAAGAGAATTTATGTGAGTTTTGCCAAGACAGATAATAATTAAGTTTTTAAGTTTTTGATGTTAAATAATGAATAAAGGAGGTTAAGTTTTTGTTTTTTAAAGGAAGGAGTAATAAATTAATAATGATAAGAGAGATTTTGATGAAATTGATAAAGGAAATAAATAATTAACGATTTTTAATAAATAATGTTTGAATTTAAAACAATAGATGATTGTGAGAAGTTATTTGATAAAGGTGTCTAAAGATTTTGATGAAATACGGTGTTAGCTGGGAAACAATGTAAATTTTATTTTTTGAAGTTTTTGTATACAAGTTATAGATGATTAAGGAGATTTTGATGAAGTAATTTAAATGAGAGAATTTTTGAGTTTTTTATATGAAGATGATGACTTTACAGAATTGTTGAGTAAAGTGGTATTTAAAATGAAGTTGTTCTGTTAAGAAACTTTTATAAAAGGAGTAGTTAAGTTGCATTGATGGTTAATTTTAGTTTTTAAGAGGTTTTTTGAGTACTACGAGGATATAAAGAGGAATACGGCGATTTTAATGAAACAAGAGGAGATTTAAGGAGTTCTGCGAATAAACGACGATTATTATGATTTTTTAAAGGAAGCTACGTTGAAATAAGGAGATTATTTATGAAATAATATATGGGTAAATAATAAGGAGTTTTTTTATTATGAAGAATTTTGTTTGGGGATTAATGCAACTTTAATTATTAAAACATGAAGGATTTAAGATGGAAATAATTTTAAGATAAGGTACTAAAAGATGATACAATTGTAAAGAGGTAATTTTGAAATAGATAAGATGAGTTTATAAGTGATTTTTTTTTTGGTAATAATGATGTTATATTTTGAATACTAGTAGAGATAAAGAGTTTTTGGTAATTGTAAAATCAGTAGTTAACATTTTATCCCAGCAAGACAAAGGAGAATTGAGATTTTAAGTAAGAATAAATAATTATTGGATTTAAACTAAAATAATATAAGATGATAATTGAAAAGTTTTAAAGTAAATTGAAGTAATTTTGAGTAATAAGTAAATAATTTTGTAATGATATTAAATAAGAATGAGAAGTTTTAATTTTGGATTGTATTAAAGTGAAAGAAATATTCAGATGAATAGTTAGGATCTTGGCAAAGAGATAGAGATATTTTTTTCTTTTTAGCAATCAGGAGTAGACACTCTGACGTCGCAAGATAAAAGTTGAGTGATGGACAGCTTAATGATAAGAAGTTGATGAAGGTTTTTTGATGATGGATAAGACTTGGGTATAAGTGGTTTGATTGATTAGAATATGCAACTAGGTAGATTTAGTGAATCAATAGATTATAAGATGTTTAATGTAATTAAAGAGAGAATATTTCTTATTTTAAAGTTTTGTTTTTTTTAAAAAGGAATATGAATATTCTTAGTTTGCTGAAACTTTTTTAATTTTGGAAATCTATAGGGACCGGATTTGAAAGTTTTTTTTTTTTGAAGTTAAAATTTTTTTTTGTTAAATAAAAGAGAAATCTGTGTTTCAATATATATATATTGAATCACAGCTTTGATGGGGTATTTGTAATACCAAAAATGGTAATTTTAACCAAAATAACCAAAAAATGGTTATATTGAGATTTGAATATTTAAAGTAACCCGGGAAACGTTAAAGTTGAATAAGGGAGGGGGTTTTAGAAGTCAAAAAGATGACTCAAATATATAGATTATTAAAACTAGGGTAATAAAAGAATTAAATATAGGTTTCCAAAATAATAATGTCATGTATAAAAAATTAGTTATAAGTTGTAATAAATATTTAGGTAGTATTTGTATTGTGTTAGGTAAAATAATTTGAACCGTGTCAGTGTTGCTAGGTGTGAGAAAATTTCTAGCAGACATTGCATATTAATAGGACGCTTGGTTTGGAAGCTGGACAAAGACACATGTGGTTTAGAGTCTTAAGGGGACAGTTGAGTAAGTCAGACGTGTTTTCAATTCAAAGAAACTTTTTCAAAAAGTAGTGAATATGTGAAAAAAAGAGTCTTAAGATGGAGTCTGGCGTGATCAGATGTATTTTTATATATATAAACTTTTGTAATATGTAGTGAAAACGTTTAGCAGTCTAGTGAAACGTTCAAGTTAGTCAGACGTTGTCTTGTGTAGAGAACTTTTATAAAATGTGGTAAATACGTTAAAAGTAGCCTTAAGATCAATCTAAAATTGATCTAAGTGACACTCGTTCGAACTTTAATCATGATACTAACAGACATTGAGTTATTTGAACAATAAAATAATGAATTCCGTACAGCAAAAAGAATCGACCATGTCAGCGACTCGACACGAGACGAGATGCATTGTCTACAAGACGGAAACAAGGAATTGTGATTTTAACTAAAAAAAACGTGCCTGGTATACACGTTAAGACTTTATTTCTAAAATCATTTTTGTCTATAATATGATAATAATTTTTTAATGTTTAGTTATAAGTTTAATTGAAAATCTGGAGTTTAATATTGAGACAATGTCTTATATTGTAAAACATGAAATTACTAAAGTAGAATCCTCCTTTTAAAATAAATAAATTAATGAAACTTTATCTAATTTGCAGAACTAAATTACTAATTACACTAATTCAATTAAATGAACAAAAAATCTTTTTACTTTTTCTTTTGAGTTGCAACTAAAAAATAAATTTCATGAATAAAATTCAATTTGATTTTTTTATAAAGAAATATGAGGATGTATTAAGCTATGATTTCTGAATATGAATGTTTAATAATATTTGATGATAACCTTGTATAAATGTTTAAATATTTGCATTTCAATAAAACATGTTAAGTTTCAGCACAACACTTAAGATTTCTTTATTTCACCAAGAACCACTGAAGTACACTTTTAAAAGGATTTGCGACCCTTAGAGATTTTAATAATAATAATTAACTTCCTTTTTTCAAAATTGGTATGCTAACGCAACCTGGCGCCCATAAAAAGCTTGGCATAGTTTTATAAATAATAATAAAACTTAAAATCATTTTTATATCTTCTTTTTAATAAAAATAAGTACTCTTCAAGTACGACAAGTGCAGATTTTATATTTATTACAGTACAATTATTACCAACATTAATAATTTAGTTATTATTTAAAATAAGTTAATTTACTATATTTTTTATAAAGATGGTAACCTATAAATATTTATTTAAATATAAGTAATTACAATTAAATAATAATTTAATTTACTTTTTGTTATTGTGGAAATAAATGAATATTATTGTTACTTTAAATTGAACTTGTTACCGAATCTAAATCATTATAACTCAAAATCGTAATGTTTAATTAATGTGTAGTGAAAAATCAGCTTAGAAACAAATGTAACAAAGTAGAAACACCGAGTATTTTGTTTGGAATTGACACAACACTAACGAATATCGTTGTCCGAGGATACTCGCTATGACTCGCACATTACCTCCTTGTTCCTAGTTACGAGGATTTTGACCGAGTATTTTAATTCGAAACCGAGGATTTTAATACTCGGACTCTGCCGAGGATTTTGATACTCGGAATCACCGAGTATTTTAATTCGAACTCGCACATCACTAGTGTGCATCATGAGTGTGTTTTGTTGGGAGTAACCAAGAACTGTACATATCATATTATTTATACAAGTTAAGGTAGATAAGTTACTAAATGATGTAAATAATTAAAAATATATATATATATTAATGAAATGGTTTTTGCCTTTAAAATTATCATAATTCTATTTGAATTTAGTTATACATGTTTATTTATTTTGTATTCAATTCTAGTTGTGTGAACCAGAAGTAGCTGGCAGTGGTAAATATCAATGCAATGCTTTCCTACATGTTTTGCTGCATGGTTGTCGTTCTGATTTGACATCACATGATACAAACTGGACTAATGTGCAGATGGGAATCAGCCAAGCTACGATACAACCTGCAGGAGACTGTTGTTGTGGAACATCTGAGGCTAACGAAACTCAGGTACTTACTATTGATTTAGGACTAGTTGGAATTTATACATATTGTGTTACATAAAATACTGAGACTTAAATTATGTCATAGCAACTATAGGTATTTCATAAAACTGCAATATTTTTTTTATTTTGTCACCACATGTACTTGTTATAGAAAAAGATATGCGATGAGTCAAAAATCATTCTCGATTTACTCTGGATATGTCTATTTTTAGAACCACTGAGTCCAAAACAGTGGTTTTTTGAATGATGTCTGCTGGTCGTATGTGCAGCCCAAACAAGTTGACTAATTTTAATAAAATTTTCTATGTGTGCTGTAACTCTACTGAAACTCCAAAGTTATAAAATTATATATGCATAACATAAAAATCACCCAATTAAACATACTTACTATCACCAACCAAAAATGGCTCATTAGAATACTCAATACAATAACATTTAACCAAAACATAAAAGAATTAACACTACACTTGCACAAAATGAAGATCTAACCTCTACAAACACTATATACAAAATTTTTCAACAAAACTTGAACTTACACTCCCTTGAAAACAGTATTTATTCAAATAGACTGCTAAACAACACACGAAGTACAACTTATCAACCTTGTAAGAGAATGTCGAAACATCACTGACCTACCAGGCCTAAACAACAAATACATACACCACATTTAACTTAACACTACATTCCATACATAATAAAAAATTATTCTATTCCAATTTAGTATATGACTGTGGTGGATTAGAAAATCGCAGAGATGGAGTCTTTATCCAAAATAGGAAGATGCCTCAAGACATATTGCATCAGCAACAAAAGACCTGGGTAGACCTCATACCAGTGGTTAATGAGTGCCTAAATACAAGTACATCACAAGGTGTGCCACAGGCCACACTTTCTTAAGAACTACACCTAAATACCACATCTACATGATTCTGTCACAAATACTTCTCACAACTCACTGTCACAAACATAGACCTCCAATTAAAATTACAGACTGCACACGAGTACAGGAGTCATAATCAAGAGATTAACGAAAGAAAACACACAAGCTGCATGAATTCGAAGAAAGCGACTTGGTGGTTAATGAAGGTAAAAAAGTTTTGAACCAACTGACGGGAGTGACCGCCAAATTTTATCACTTTTATGACAGTTTCTATATAATTAACAAAAGTAACGAACTTACTCATTAAAAAGCACAAACAACAAGCCAAAGGATGCCATCTACCACACAACATTAAAAGCTTACAAAGCACTAAACACTTAGACATTTATACAAATGGATTACTTGTATTCATTTCTTAAAAGAGAGCAATTAATATTTTGGATAAGCTAAATTTGGAATTTCAATATCTTAATTTTGATTCCAAAACAACTAAGAGTTTTCTGAAATTGTAGATTGTAGAAATGTAGATTGAGGAAGACTGAGTCTAGTAAAGATATTTACAGAAATCTTGGATTTCTTATACTTCCTAGTCTCTATATTTTAGAAACTATTTGTTTTGGTAGACAAAAAGTAATTTAATTTTTAACAGAGACTTGCATTTACATGATACTTATAATGAAGATAACTTTCATATGAATAAACACCGTTTGAAAGTGTTTCAAAGATCTCCAACACAGTCTGCCATTAGACTTCTCAATATGCTTCCTGACCACATAAAGAATATAACAGTGCATTGCTAATTTAATAAAAACTTGCTGTGTTTTTTGGTCACAACTGCTTGGTATTTGGTGGAAGAGTTTGAAGCTGTCAGGTCGTGATAGTCGGGACATTTAATTGGAGCTGTAGTGTAACTGAATATTTAACCCTTAGCACGCTGAATAACAATTTAGGCTATTTACTCATAACGTGCTATTAGGGAAAAAAAATTGTAATTGTTTAAAGTTCTATTTGATTTTGGGTTCTTACAGATATATTTGGTAAAAAAAAATGTAGATTGGCTTTAAAATTTTTTTACAGATTAAATCAAGAAAAAATACTAATTTCACATATTTGACCGCCCCATGAAACAGATTATTAATTTTTTTAATATTTACAAATAAATCATATTAATTTTTTTATATATAAGTAGGCCTACTATTTAATTCAAAATAACCTGAATTTCATCAAACAAATAAATTTTACTAAAAAAAGATTTTGATAAAAATCAACATACCGTATCAAAAATATCTTTCTACTCCTCATAATAATTACCTACATTCAGGACATCAAAAAAATTACTGATATAGACTAAATATACATATAAACACACAAACATTATTTGCCGATAATACTGTGTCCATAGAAACTGTCTATATTTCAAAATGTATTCTGTAGTTGAAAAAGATGCATTCATTATTTCATCGATAAATTGATCAAATCCAAGGTAGTCAGGATTTGCCATTTTTATAACTAGCCTATTTTACGCAAAATAAAAATGTATACTGTAACCTAAAATATAAATAATACTGCCTAAACAAATCAACAATGAACAGCTATAGCAGTGATAACGCTGACAAAACATTTCACAACTGACAGTCGTAGCTTACTAGAACGAGAAATCACGGTATACGCGCTGGGGCAGAGCACAAAATGGCGCCATGTTGCTATAACAACCAAATAAAGTCCAACGACAGGTGATTGAGAACAAAGACCGTAGTGGGAGTGTCACTTTACACCAATAGGACATTTCCCTGCACTCTATTGGATTTTAAACGAATTAAAAATACCTGCAGAAGTCAAATAGTGTTGATTCGAGATATCCAGTCATACACGTTACCAGTCAAGATTAAGATTTTTAAGTTTAAATATAGACTATATACTAAATTATTTATACATTTTACATTTTTAAGGGTGATTTTCTTACTTAAGGGGGTTAATTTCTTGTCATTGTTGTTTATTTGTTAAACGCCTTTCACTTGTACATTTATATATTCTTATACAAAGAAAATTTGTCTAAAGGACTAATGAAATTGAATTGAAATCAAAAGGGAGGATTGTAACGATACCGAAATTTCAAAGGTTTATAAGATTATACATACATAATATGAAAATCACCTAAGTAATCATCTTGCTATCAACAACCACAAACACAACCCATTTCATCAAAACTTCATACCACAGTAAATATAAATATTATTCATGCATTATAATATAATTTGTGCAACAGGAATAGTGATAGAATTCTAATTATATGTCACGAGTTAAGAAAAAAAAAAACACAGAAAGAAGAACTATAAATTGGGGGGAAACAGGAAAAGAAGGTTTTGAGATGTCCTAAAACATTTAAAGAGCAGCATCATTTTTTTTAGATCCATTAAGAAGATTTAGTGTAAAATAAAAGACTAGTGATCAAAAAATCTGATATGTAGCTTATGATAATAATATGCTAGCATAGAAACATTGGTGAATGGAATATATAATTGAAACAACATTGTAAATTTACCTTTCAGGACCAATTCATCCATATTACATCCAACCAAAATTGAACAATGAAATCTGCAAGTCTCTCAAAATTCATTGATAAAAAATTTAAAACTGTGAACAAAAGAACTTTAATTAAAATAAGCAATAAAATGCAACTTTTTTAAAACAGAATCCATCTTCAATTTTGATTTCACCAATCACCTATCCACTTTAGTGGTTGTGATGTAATGACTAACGAGATGAGTCTACTGTGACAGTACAGTAGCCAGATGTTGGACGACCCTGGGAAAAGTAGAAGTGTGCTTCTAATAATTCAAATTTTATGAAACACTGATCATTGGATTGCATTTTGTCGGAAACCTGTTAGTTGTGTAGAGTGACTTTTTAGATTACTAAACACAAACATCTTATTAGGATACCAAGACAAGTTAGGTGTAATTAGGCTATGTTTTATTTTAAAATGAATTTTAAATGTAGATAACTTGTGTAAAGACTTTAAAAAGAGATGTTTTAAACAAAAACATAAAAGAGAAACTTTAACAAAAGACTGATTGAACTTAGTAAAGAAGTGTTGAAAAAATCCAAGGTCATTTGAGTTTGATTTAAGTTAGTTTCTATGACAAAGTGTGACCATATTCTTAACTAAATGAATCCTTAACTCTGTGTAGTGTTGTTTTTTAGCTAGTTGGATACATTTGTAGAGAAAGCATACTATGTATGTAGAAATACATAGTTAAGAAAGCTCTTGACCGGATATGATGTTGACATTTTGGGCTGACGATGTTCATCTGGTCCAAATGTGAAAGTCAGTTTTGTGTTTTGTAGAGAGAGCTGAACCTGAAAGACATGTTTTGGAGATAGTCGATTATACTAGATGAAAATCAGTAGTGTGTTTGTTATTCACAAGATAGTAAAGTGTAAATTTACAAAAATTACTATATATAAAAAGAGGAAAGTAATTTGTGTTCCGACTAAATGAGAAACAGTTGTGAAATTTAAAAAATGAAAGTAACTACAATTGAAAGATAAAATCTTTTATGTTTTGGACCATGACTTCTAAAATGAGACTTATAATAAACAAATCTTATTTTTTAAAGGATAATGTATATTTAATGATAATAATTTTATTTTTGTCAGGTGAGATTAAATTTGCCTTGTGACGATAGAAAAAATATTAGAATTTCAATTTTAAAAGATAATCCTTTTAACTTGGTGTTCCATAAAGTTCCTAATGAGAAGATATGAACCTTTTAGATCTTTAAATATTAAAAAAAGATGAAAAGAATTAAAGATTGAGCAACTTGAGAGAGATCAAAAAAGGGGATTTTCAGATTTAGAAAGGCGATGTCATAGCCAGTGACATCATTTGTTATGACGCTCAATTTTAGTTCCAGTCAATAAAATAAGAATATGGACATTAAATACAGAATGTGAACCAAATAGACATGCACTTCACTATACATCAGGATTGAATAAAATGGTGTTTAAAATTATTTGATTTTAATTAATATTTTTAAATCTATGTGTTATTTTTCAGTTACCATATTTGTCTTGTGGCAAAGTCCAAGAATCATTCCTGTTGGGTTCTTTGTTTAGCAACAATCAGTATCCTGTACCCACAGAGGCTACATGTACTTGGGATTATCATTTGGCTGTTGTAACAGGTAAAGTTTGTAACATATACAAAAGAAAGTTTTATTGTACAAATTTCTAGCCTTTGTATGTTTTTAGAGCATCTTTTCTTTGGATGAAGTTAGGCTAAATGGAATGGCAACTTGGAGTTCAATGACTTTAAAAACTTAGATGAGTTAATTAGTATGGGGTTTGGTGGAGAATCTAGCCAAGAGTGCATAGATAGAGCTGGATGAGATGGAACAGGGAGAGGTTCTATTTATGTAGGAAGGAGAAAATGAACTTCGGAAAAATCCAGGAATACCAGGCTTCACTGGTTTATTCGAAGATTGTATTAGGCAACTGAGTAGACTAAAAGCGAAGAGAACTAATTTCAATACTGCCCAATGAAAGGAGGCTGTCAAAGCCAAACTCCAGGAAAATTGTGAGCAATTGAACCCTAACAAACAGTGGAGGGACAGGAAAAAAGAAGAGGAAGTCAGAGTCAGAAATCACTTTAGATACCGATAGGATTTCTAAGGTGGGAATGGGTGCTCAAGCGCTCAAGAGGTGATTTGTCCATTCTGCTCTCAAAGAAGGCCAGAGGTGAAACTCAAGATTCTGACAACAAAAACTCAGTGTTGTTTGGAGCTATCTGGTAAGGAAATTCACACTTACAGGGACTTCCTCGCCAGCAAAATGGCTTTTGTTTTCAATGCCTATCTTGAGACTAAACTTACCGATAAGAAAGGTGAAGACATCGAGGACATACTAATGTATAAGTTTGAACTCATAGAGAATGGAACTTTTCCTTCATTCTCAGGAAGTTAGATCGAAAAAGGAGCTGTCGTTCTTTTCTGCCTCATCGATGCAACAAAGCATTGGCTGAAGATAATGATTGCTACCTTTAAGCCGTTAAGGTGATAAAAACAGATTGATCACCAGATTAAGGAAGGACATTCCGAAAACTACAAGGACGTTTCTTAGGGCGCATCCTAAGCTTCTGAAGCGGTCCTCATATCAAGTCTAGGAGATGTTTGTCCAGCGTAACCCTACTCTTGAGGTAGTACTCTTGACAAAGGAATGGCATTACTCATGGACAAAGCCACTTCAGGAAACATATACAAACACTCCAAATAGTGATTTCATTTGTAGGCTAAGTAAATAGTCTCAAGAGACTGCTAAATATATCATCCTAGAATGTGAAAGGCTATCAAAAAGAAGAAAGCAAAATGATTATAAAAAGTTTTTGAAAGTTCAGTTGCATGAATATTATCTTGAATATAACCAGAGTCATTACATTATGAAGTTAAAATATGTAACTCATTATATATTATTTGTTATTGAAGATGAAACAAATTTGTTTTAACTATTAGATACTTTTGTATGAGTACTATCTTAAAATAATTATATAAATTATATTTTATTGGTTTTTCTGAATATTCTGTATAATAGACTACAATTTCATCATGCTCTATTAATAGGTAAGTGTATTCCAATGCAGTAGAAGCTCATACAATAAAATATATACAATACTTTTGCTGAATCTTATATACTCTACTAAAGAATTTCTATATTTGATTTTACATATTTATAATTGTATGAATGTGGAGTTTAATTCCTTTCATGTATGTCTTGAATAGAAACCATGCTGTTGGAGAAAACACCTGCATTTGCAATAGACTACTTATTTTGTTCAGTCACTCCGGAACTGTATGATAACGATGACGAAGAAATTGAAAGGTCTGTACCTCTTTATCTCAGCAAACTTTTAAAGTGAAGTTAATAATATTAAGAATGTGTTTTCATAATATAATATACAGTAAAAACTCTCTAATCTGGATTAATGTGGCGCCGCCCGATCCGGATCTCAGGGTGGCTATTTTTATATAGTTAAAAGTGGTTTTAAACGTGAACAAAACGTAGCAAATTTACATTTTTAGCGCTAAAACGCGTCACGCTTATGATAAATTGTAGCTGTACCACAGTATTCTAAAAATTAACTATGGTTTTTCAAATTACTGTAATATATAGACGTTATGTTTTAACTGTACTATTATGTAATTTGTCGTAGATGCCGGTACGGTAACCGGTAACAAAAGTACCAAAAGTACCAAAAACAACAAAAGGTAGGTTAATTAAATAAATATTACAATAGCTATGTTTAAAATTCTATTTATTTTAAGCTGAATGAGGCTCAGCATAAAGTACACAAACAACAATTAATTAGGTCTTCAGTGTTAACTAAAAAATATCAAACGAAAAATGAAGATTAGAAAGACTGAAAACAAGTCTTAAGACAAAGCGAAAGGACGGCCGAAGTTACGCTACACGCAAACACAACAGAACTGACTCCACGACAGACAATGCACCTGCCGTCTGACCTTGTTTACGCACACTCCTACCGCTTTCTTCGACTTTCTTAGAATCAGAACTACTGCCCAGTGCCCAGCTCAAAAACATCGTTCACTACTATTCGGCCCGAAAATATTTTTGTATAGAAAATTGTATTTTTATTATTTTTTTAAACAATGGCATATGACGGCCGGATATCGGAGTTTCCGGATATCAGAGATCCGGATCAGAGAGTGTTTACTGTATATATTTTACAACAAAAATAAAATTCATTTTTATTTATTTTCAATTGATTTTAAAAGAAAAGTATATTTGATAAATAGTATATTAGTCAAAAATCCACACTATCATGACACACTCTGTCTCTCTGTACACAGCAATTGTAGATGAACTATTAAATGTAAAAGTTTTAGGTGAAGCGTACATGTACTTTTAATGTTTAATAGTAAAGTTTTTTTAATTTGTACACCCTTACAAATTTAGACATGTATGTGTCTAATTTATCTAAAATCAATGACATGATGCATCTTGTATATTTGAGCATCCAACATTACTAGTTTTTGGTTTACAAAATATGGTCATTATCTCATTGTCTATGTTCAGGTTTAGCTTGAAAAGATGTTATTCAGCTTGATTTTGGTAAAAATATGTACATCGGAACAATATAACTCCATAGTTTCATTTCAGTTTTATACAGAAGAAACGTCTTGTAGAGAAGTGTTTCAGTCAGATTGAATCTGCAGGTTCATGCTGTTATTATACTGGTTGTCCCACGAAGAGCTCGCTTTTTTGAATTAATAAGGCAGACATATGGAACACACTACAAACTTGGTACTTTACAGTTATGTTACATAGATATATAAAACAATACTCTCAAGTTTCATTTTTTATGGCCACTTCCTTCCACAATGTAATTCAATTAAAATGTGTATTGCCATCTGTTGAATCTTGATCAGCTGTTGTTTTGTTAACACACAACAATGAAACAATTTGGTAGTTGTGTTAGTTTACGTATGATATCTAATCTTGAAACAATGAATTTTTCAATTTAAAAAAAAAAGGTAAATGTTCTTCTTGTGCTATTGATTTTGAAAATGAATATAAAGCAGTAAGGTGTTTGATGAGGATGCCGAGTGATATGAAGAAATTGTATTCTCAGAAGGAAAAAAAAAATACCGAACAGGATCTGTAAATAGAGATAATTGTAATTATTATAACACTAAAAATCCACATATTTTACACGAAGGAGGCTTGAAATCAAAAGGTATAACTGTTTAGGCTGCTGTCACCAAGGATGGTGTTTTATCATATGACATATCCCATCAGACTATGGCTTGAGACAGATAAACATTAATATTAACTGATCACATAGTTACTCATCTTACTCAGCTCGAGATTGTTAGTTAAGTCTTTTTAGCTTTAAGAGCTTTAAAACAAAATTTGAGTTACTTACCTAGTTGTAAGTCTGCGTTCTTACAATTCTACAATTAACTTTACCATTTTTATTTACCTGAAGGGTAGGGTTGCAAACTCATTCGTACTTACAGTTATTTCTACAACGTGGCACATGGTTAACACAATGATCTAGCCAGACATTTTATGTATAACAAGAATTCTCCTTTTTATTATCAAATTTAAAATAACTAAACATAACATCTCTCTCACACGAGAGTTAAATAGAGAATAAGATATAACATTGCAAGTTATTGTTCTTGTGTTCAATAAGTTCAAAGAGAAAAGTAAAAGTTTTATAATTGTTTCGTCGTGATTGCTAAGTTTAATTTATTCACTTTACTCACGATTACCATGTTTTTAAATGGTACCAAATTGTTCCCAAACTAATTGTCCAAGCTTCTTTGTTTGGTTCATCATCCCAAACCCTAGAAGTCCGCCATTGTCGTGCTGAATTTGAGTCTCCGCAGTCGTCCCATAACGTGACTGCTCGAAGCTGGCTCCTTACAAAGACTGACTCAAGCCACGCTTCCTTCTTCCTTGGAAAGACGCTCTCGCTGAGGCTCATGGGAAATATTTCCGTTTCATAGTGTCCGAAAAGGGGTTCGGCTTTCGAATTGCTTTTCGCTTAATCTGCATTTCTCTAGAGGGTTATTGTCCATTGCATTTACGCGCACCTTTTGAAATTCAAACTTTGTATTGTTTCACATTATTTTAGCAATCATATAAATATTGTTTAGGAACACTTTACACTTTCTTATCTCTATATAATGTTTATTCTGTATTATCACTCCATTGACATTACTTGTATATTATTTAAGCTTAATATTTATTGTTTTATTATTTATTATTGGTTGGAAGATGTCCCATGCTTACAAGATAAGAGACTTTTTTTCGCAATAGGATGGATCTCCTCCTCCTCATTATGCTAAGTAGCCAAAACATTTTTAGATTGAGATCTTCCCAACTGTTGGATAGGTTAGCAACTTAATGGACTGGCCTCCAAGATCTCCAGACTTGACTGTTTGCCATTTTTCCTTTTGGGTTTTTCGTAACAAAAAGTTTATTCTCACCCTTTAGCAATAGATGGTGAATTACTGAGGCTATTTAAGAGGTATTACTGTTGATATTTTGGCAATTTTTTCAAAAGCGCTCACAAATCTTTTTTGCTTTGTTACTGTCAATATATAGCTATTGATGGACATCAATTCAAATATAGATTAAATTTCAATCATTAGTAATTTAATACTGTTATTTTTCATTCCTTTTTTAAATTAAGTTTTACGCATTTTCATGTTATCTACAAATCAACAATTTATAATGGTTATGCAAATAAAATCATTTTGGTGAAAACATCGATATTTTGTTATTCTCTCATTTTGTTTTGATTAACATACAAAAATGAAACTCGAGGGTAGTTTCTTACATATCTATATAACTTAACTATAAAGTGTCAAGTTTATAAAGTGTTCCATATGTCCAGCATATTAATTAAAAAATAACATCCTCTTCGTGGGACACCCTGTATGTCTTGTTTTAGTTCTGGAGATGAATGTCTATTTGTACATTTCTATTTTTATTGTGCACATTCTAGAAATATAAAAATCAATATACAATTTATGAATTGAATTAAAAAAAAAAACAAATAAGGTTTTAAAAATTGATAGTTTATTATAGAGTACAACTACACCACTAATTTTGCAGTTATACTATATCTTGAGACTGCTAAATGTTGTTCCCCTCTTTTTTGTTTATGTTCACCTTTAAAATTTTGAGCACACTAATACTCACATTATACACAAGGGTGATAATTTTCTCTTAGTCACCATTGGTATCTCGTAAACTATTGATTTGTTGAAAAACTGAAAATGGGTACTTTTCATGGTATTTAAAAATTTGTTTTACAAACTTAAACAACATTAACCAATGTGGTGGCCAACTTTAAAATTTTTTTATAGAACTTCTTATATTTTATGGTATTTTCCAATTTTAGACAATATTATAAAACTTTTATTCTTTGTGATTGTTTCATAAATCCACCCATTTACAAGTTATAAGTTGCTTAAAAGTTTAGAAAATTTGATGTTTGGATGCATTTCAGTAAGCAATTCTTTGCACTTCCCATTGTTGAATTAAGTTAAAAATAAATTGTTATAAATTGGCATAATGTACAATGTTTGTTTACCTCTTAACCATCTTCTGTATTAATTACTGTTAACTATTAACTGATCTAATCAATTTCAAAATGTCTCTATTCACTTGTTAATTCATTAAAGTAAACAATCAATCAATCACTTACAATCAGTCATTTCCAGTCTTTTGTGTAATGTAGGCCTGAGTGTGATTTAATCTGATGACGTTTGTAAATATAGTCTTAGCTTAGATCTAGTCTTGCAACTTGTGCACATTTCTGAGCCTAGGTATGGGTAAGTTGGACATTAGTGTAAGTTCCAGCTTTACCACAGGGCTCTTCATTGTACTGGTATAATTTAAATAAGTTTTCGTGGTTCGGGAAATCCTTGTTAGCTTGGATAGCTTCGGCCTAGTTATAGGATTGAGTACTTTTCTTAGATTGTAAATTTAGTGTTCTAGTTTTACACTTGATAACGAGATTTGATTTATACTCTCGAAACGTCGTGTAATAATTTTCCATACACAAATGATGTCAAATGTCCGAATAACCATACTAATAATATGAACGATCCATCATTATCAAATAACTTTAAAACCAGAATAATCACGTAGATGTGTTTTGACGTAAAACAAAGATTGTTAAAAAAGACTAGTAACAGGTATGGATATTAAGTATATTAATTTTTTATCAACAAATGACGGAAGTCCTATTAAACCATATTAATAATATTGAATGTTGTTTACATTGACATAATTTAAAAACAGTGCTAAGGCTCAAAATGAATCATCTAATGAATATGTATCATTGTTTGCATAAGGCAATGATTATTATAAACACTTTTATATATTTTTTCCATACAGATTGCCTCCAAAAGAAAGAGTACTGGTCCGGTATGTGGCAGGACCAATGGTGGTGCGAGTGTGTTCTGGCCTAATACATAGAATTCAAATGGTTATGAAGGCTGCAGCAACTTATGATTATAGTCCTTATGGTTCTGCAGCACAACTGCCTGTTGTTGGTTAGTTTTTAATAATTTCAATAAATTACTGCTAATGAGGGTGTTAATTATAGAGATGTGAATATGTTTACTTCGCTGAATGCAAACCTTTATTATTTGTAATATTATTTTTTTAGGTTAACATTCTGAATTGCAAAGTAATTAGTTATAATCCATATTTTAATTATTATTGGCTCATGTTTAATTATGTATTATATTATCTATTGTGTACAGCATAAATTTTTACATTTTAAATGAGATTTCTTCATCTGATGAAGCTGTCTATATACAGTAAAACAGCTCTGGTGTACTTTTAAAAACTAAGAAATTGGAGTTGCACTGTTTTAATAAACAAGGTCTCTAACTGATTATTTCTACATTAAATCTATGTTACGACTGTAGATGTACCAGACAAACGACATCTTAAGACATATACTCTGTCATTTTTTACTGTGGCACCCCAATTTTGATCATTTCTTTTTCCCGTTATTTTGTACTTCATAAGATTAGTAACATTTTATTTATTTTTTTTTTTTTGTGAGCAAAAATGTTTTTCACGGAAAAAAAACAACAATAATTTAAAGTTTTTTTGGTTAAGGTCCCATTAAGTGAATTTACATATTAAAATAGGTTTGTATGTGAATTGTTTTTAACTTAAAAATTCAAATTAATGTGTATATATACATATAAAGCCATCTTACTAATAAATAAACCTATATAAACTCTAAGCATTACACCTGTAACACTTATTTTCTTTTTACAATATTGTGACGAACATAAAAGTCTTGAATTTGTAATTAGTTGAAATTACTGAGATTGAACAAACGTAATTCACACATCTCACACTCCATGTTGACTGTTCAATGGGTTGAACAACACTAATCCCAACTGAAATTTTGCATGTGGTGTTCACAAGCGGTCACCCATCCAAATAATAACCACGCTCAATATTGCTTGACTTCAGTGATCAGTCGAAACATTGTGTTTGCCATATATAGTTAACCTATAAATATGTCATTAAAGTGTGTCAATTTCGAAGGGATAAACATTTTTGCTCACAAAAAAATGTTACTGTTCTTATGAAGACAAGTATGTAGTAGTAAAATAACTAAGTCAAAATTGGAGCCCTACAGTATACAATTGCCCATACACTCTAATGAATAAAATACATGAAATTACATAGAATACACAGGAATTGAGTTTAGTTATTTTCTTTCCAAAAATTATGAAGGATGCAAATTTATATCTTAACTTTTATTTATTTATATTTTATTTCTTATCAATTTGTTTCTAATTTTTAGTAATCCATGTTTTTTGTTCTTTGTTCAATAAAACAGTACCTTTAATGTATTTTAACTGCTCAAAGAATGTGGAATGAATAAAAATTTTCAACTGTATGGTTTTAAGCAGGCAGATATTTTTGAAAATGTACAACACAAGATAGTTGTTCAGCGATTGCTCAGTTTTCATAAAAACACAAATTGTTCCTTTGCCAACTTTGTGTACGATCTGTTACTCAAACGAGTGATAGTTATTCATGCAACCAAACTCTATAACTAAATATTGTAAAAGGCCTAATAGTCAGTGTTAGGCCAATATAGTATATATTACTTTTAAGCTTTAATCACTAGGTTAGGTGAACATTCTACTAGGGAAATTTGTCATAAGTTGTCTGCAATATCAAAGGGTCTCTCATTTAAGGTTGTGTACTAAATTCCATTGTTGAGTCCCCATAATATAGTGAAAAGTTTTTTACCTATTATTTTTCTGTGCTAGGGTGAATATTCACTTGTTTTAGGATAAACCACTGATATAGTTTAAAAAATTAATTTTTTTATTATGTTTAGATTTTGTATAGATAGGAGACACAGGTTTAACTTGGAAAGTGGTTCTCGATATTACATATTAGTACGTCAATAAAAAAAAACAGTATAACACTAAAGTTCTGAAATATCTTGTAAACACTGTTCATTTTCTCACTTAGTAGAGAGTATAAAAAGAAGAAAAAGTTATCAGTGTTTACAAAATATTTCAGAACTAGTGTGTTTCTATTGTCTACTACTAGGTAATACTAAGAAGCACTTTCCAAGATGAGCCTGTCTCTCCTATCCATACAAAAAGTCTCTCCTATCCTATCTAAAATTTTAATTTACAATTATTTTATTGGCGATACCTAGAATACTTGTGTCAAGATGATAGGTAAGTTAAATTCAAATTTAATACAATTGATATATTTTGCAAACAGTTTGAAATAGCCATGATGACAATAGTCCAAATAGCCTTTTTTTTTATGTGGAATATTAAAATACTTTTTCGTGACCTTGTTCATATTTAATCTTTTAATGAGGCTGAACTCTTTATTCATATTTATTTGAAAATACCAAAAATAAAAGTTAAGTTTCGATATAATACCATTTTATTTCTATTTCATTGAAATTAACCCTTTCAGTGCCAGGCATTTTTTTGTATGCACTACCCAAAAGTGCCAGGCATTTTCTCTCATAGTGTATCCAAAAGTGCCGACCTGTTTTTAACGAATTTGTAAGGATTTTTTTAAACAGCTGTATTTTTGTTATTTAAAAAGATATCATCATGATTTTTGTTTTGTTTTTCTTCTAATAGATCTATAAATAATATCTACTACTCTAAACACATTTATAATATACCAAAAAATTTAGAAAAAATAAAATTGCTTACGTTAACAAAAAATTTTGATAAAATTTCCAGTTTTTATGAAGAAAACAGATGGAGAAAAAATATATTACTTAAAAACTTGCACATCACTTTAAGACACATTTTGTTCTATACTTGTGTTCAAAATGTTGGGCCAATATCTTGCTAAATAAAAAAGTTATGCTACTTTTTCGAAATAAGAACGTTTTAATGTTTTCTCGGAAACGCTAGCATAAGTAGTAAATAACTTTAAAAATAACTTATATTTCAAAAATATTTAGCACATCAAACAAAAATAACAAACTAGTAAAAGAATAATTATGAATTAAACCACTTAAGCACTATTTAAACTAAAATATTTATAATTGAGTTGTAAAATAAAATGTTAATTTAGCACTTATGTTCGGTAATACATTTGTCACTATCACTACCACAGAAATATCAGACACAAAATTATCCTCAAGATATTCTTCCTCCACTAGGTTTCTCACTCAAGGGCGATCTTGATCGATCCATTATTACATATATTTACACAATTTACATAAATACAAAACAATCAAACATAACCTACGTACAGAATTTGAAACAAAACAAAACAACCATTGCGTCAAGACTTAAGCGCAAAGAATAATTGTGAAGCAGCTGAGTTGACAATGCACAGCCAACTCGATTGAATTATCACTCTCATTATCGATCTTTGCATTGATTTTGTATACTATACCGTATGTGAAACAAAGAACTATTCTTTCTAAGCAGATTGATATAAAATATTAACAAAAAATATCATTTTTCAATTTTTTATGATTTGTTTAACTAACGTCCGGCACAATCGGACATTGGCATTTCTCGCATATTTTGAAACATCCGGTTAAACAGGACTTTGGCACTGAAAGGGTTAATATTATTAATAATCGTGTGTTACAGATAAAAATGTTTTAAACCTATCAGAACATTTGGCAGAGGGACATTTTGATTGGGAAGAAGAATTGATCAGTTGCTATTTCCCATCTCATGTGTCTCAATTTACAGCATTCAACACCACTATTGAGTTTTATCCAGCCAATCACCTGCCAGTTCATCAGGCTGTTTTAGGAAGGGTATGTAACCTTCAAGTGCTTTTGACATTTATTTAATACTGATTGGTAGGTACCGTACAAAACAAGTTATATATTTAATAATACAAATGATAACTTTAAACACATTAAGTGCCAAGTCTGATGCCTCCATGTTTATCTCACATTGCCAACTTAAATGAACAATTTTAATGTTATAACCTCCATGTAATGTGGTATACAACATTCAAAAAATGATCAAAAAGTGAATTTGATAAGTCAGTTTACAATACCAAAATTTGTTTGTAATTTGACGTGTCGGGTGATTGTCCTATTACATTTTCCATTGTTTTCTGTTGGTTTCGTAATATAATTTTGGTGTGTGATGTTGTTAGAATATATGTTATTTGGCACTGCATTGTATACGTAAGTTTACAAAAGTAATGTAGGACCATGACCGCAACACCAATACTTGTCAATAAGAGATTTTAAAGAAAAATTGGGTATGGATATAATGATAATGTCTTACAAGAAACCAGTTCCTACATGAAACAGACAGGGCACCAATATCTAAAAGTGTCACACTATCTTTTTGGGACAAATAAAAAACAAACAACGATTGAGAAGTGTGAGGAATTTGCTATAAGGAAATTGCCTTGTAACAGGAAAGAAGAAAAAGCTAAAAACATGACAAGAGTGACTAAATGTTGTGATAGTTGTCTAAGGCAGCCGTATCTCTGCTGAAAGTGCTTTGAGGCTATCCATAAATAAATAATTTTGTAAACAGTAAAATGTTCTCAATTTACAGTTTATAAAAGTTAATATAAATAAATGATCTTTTTAAACATAATAATTGTAAATTACTAATTTTGTTAAATATAGTTTAACAAATTTCATTCTAATGTTTTTCCAAAATATATGCAATTTTAATTGTTTGTTTACAGTAATGAGTCAACTATTAAAAGTTATTTTAATAAAATAAATATAATAACTTTAGAATGTTCAAACTGAATGTTTTTAATGAATTAATTCATAATTCCACCTGAAAATATTGCTGCCATGCCAATCGGTATAGTGAAATTTACTTAATACTGAGCTATTTTATTTGGTTGCTACGCAACACTATTTAAAGATAAAGAAATGAAATTCGTATGGCTATTAGCCACAATCTTTGATAGATCATATAATGTATGTGTTTTCCACTAGGTTGCACGACTTACTGGTTATCAACTCTAAAATAAAACCTTGCAACAGTGGCAGTGTTGTACTGATCGGCCGACACACCACTTTAACTATGCCCTTGCTGTCGTACTGATCGATCCCCCATGGCACTTAAAGTGTTATATATATGATATATCAGTTGTTATCCAATATCAGCTGTTATTATTTATCTTTGTTAAGTTAGTTGTTAAAAAGTTTCTTCATTTAATAATTTGTTTTATTAATTTTTTACTCATTTAGTACGTATCACGACAGTGGGTCTAACTGTTCGGGTACAAATGACTGAACTGTTATAGTAAATTTTTGTTGTTTAGTGTGTGTCGCGTGTATAAAGTGTTGTTTTAGTATATAATATTATAAATGGATAAATATTGGTGAAACAAGGAAATTTGTTTTGTACAAATACTATTTATATTATTAATACTCTTGTAATTTTTTGTTAAAAATAACTATTTTTGTTAGTAGAAGTTATCACGGCCACAAAAAAGAGCACAGAACTCGATGCCAACACCATCGTCGCCTCCTCCTTGCGTAACATTAGAGTGGAAGTGCGTATATGCTACACTTACAAGGCCTTACAATCCTGACAAATGGCTGCAGATGGCTAACTGCTTTGAATCTGGTAAAATACCTGATGAAATCATAGTTACAGCGCAGACGAGACTGGCATTTAAGGTTTGTTGTCTTTTACACTTAATTCCCTAGTTTTTTTCTAACTTTAAATCAAAATATTCCAATAATCAGAGTTGCAATAACAGATATGAAGTTTAAACTTAATAAAGATTTACTTCGACCTTTCAAAGAAGCTTTTGTGAAATGTTATTTGTGTGTGCACGAAAATTTTTTAAATATAATTCCTGTTTTTAAGGGAAAAAAAAAAAAATTCAAAACAGAATTTCTAAAATAGTTTTCATTTTCCATTGGATATTTTGAGTGATTGTGTGATGTAATGAATATTTTTGTGTTTGATATCAACTACATTATTATAGTTAGAATTCAATAAAGCTCATAGCCTATTAGTTTAGATTTAAACTAACTTGGGATGTTAGTTCACCCCAAGCTTCCGGATCCCAACACACCTAAACAACCTAACCTTCCCCACAGATTTTGTCCATGCAGTAGGCTAAATTTAAAAATAACATGTCCAAATTGGGGATTGGACCTCCGGTAAACCCTGAATGCCATATCTCAATTATTTAAACAGCTATTATTATGTCCAACGTATAATTCAGTACATAGTTTATAAAACGAAAATTAATGTGAGACAGTCACTCAAACATGACAGACTGCTGAGTACTCCCCATTTGATTAGCGTGGTCTCTTTAACATAGCTACAGTTCCGGTCAGCTGTTTGCTACTAAGTGACACCCGAGCCAAGTGTCATCATAAGTCTGTTCTTAGGGGCATTTTAATGTAAAAAATATGTCCCTTATTGGTATTAATAATATTGGTATTAATAATATTATGCAAAAATCTATATCTATATTTTATAAATAAAAAAAGTTCTATTTTGTGTAATTTTAAAATGTCCCTAAAAACCAATTTAAGCGTTGAATTCAAACCTTTAGTCCAAAAGTGTTTTGTTTTATTTTACTGGACTAATATTCCTACAACCTACACTGATTTTAGGTAGCCTGGTCTGAGTGTCAAATATTTTTTTAAAAAACAAACTGGTCTGTTCCCAAGTTCCATGGAAAGGATTAAATTATAAATCAGCTTGTTCCTGTTGGACTGAGGAAGGAAATTTCAGATCTATGGAATGTGATCAGGATAATTTCAGATGATGGTTACAACTTGATTCGAACTATTCTAATGTGATCTCCCCTTGGACGCTGTTAGTGTCCATATGCATGATGACATTCTCATTCGATCAATAATTCCTCTTGTACTGTTATGGTTTCTTAGAAGAATGACAATTAACTTAACTTTCAACTTTGATTAACTTTCTAACTCTGGATCAACTGTGTCAGTACTGATAGTATAGATATCTGAATTTCGTGAAAGGTGTTAAAGAACAACATTGATTGTTTTGAACATAGAAGTGAGTTTATAAAGTTTAGAGTAAATATAGATGAGAGCTACACTTTATCTATAAAAAAGATGTAAAGACTTCCATTTTCACTTGGCACATTGCGTAGTAAATGTCTAGTTTTGTGGTAACCAACTCACTTTCAATAAATCTGAAAAGTTCTAGTAGTTAAAAAATATTAAATGAAAATAATGTGTGTCTTACATGATATATAACGGTGCGCACTGACCCATTCAAACTTATGTTTGTATGTGTATTGTGAAGCGTTTGTGTCTTTTTGTTAGAGTTTTTAATGTTTTTGTGAGTTTTAATTGACAACCTCAAACGAATGAACATTTAAAGTTTAACTGATGATGGGATTGCGGCCCTGAAACACGTCTTAAAGCAGTTTTGTTTTAAACAAAGTCATACGACAATAATATATTATTTTTTATCTAATAGGACGTTTCATATACTTTATGTGTTAAGACTAATTGATGAACATTTTGATTTGCTTGAAATTTTTGAACTATGTTATGAACATTTGGATTTGATTAAATTTTAAGACTAATTGATGAACATTTCTATTAAAATTTATTTTGTAATTTAAGTATATTAAAATGATTTGTCCATATCTAGGTGGTAGGAGTTATCAGCAGTTTAAATATTCCTCATGGTCAGCCAATGAAAGTTCTAGAAATGAGTAGTCTTGCGTGCGATCAAACTTCTCATTATATGCTTCAAAGACTAGACAGAGATATTAATTCTGATTTGAGAGCACAAATAGGTAAGTTGGCATGTAGGTAATTTAAAATACCTTAAGTTTGGCAATTTTAATCATTTCGAAATTAGTAAAACAACAAAATGTAGGGAATTTCATAAACTTAAGTTTAAAACCCTTTTTCGTAAATTTTATATTTGAAAAATTAATCTTGATATTTTTTTTTATTGCTTTCACTGTATCACCTTAAAAATTGTAATGTTTTACATTTTTGCGCTCATCGTTTTCAAAGTGTAGTAGAAATCATCTGATAATTACTGAATGTGACATTAGTAACCAGTAGATAATCTCGGTTGCGACAGAAATGTTAGCGGTTCATTTGGCATTACATTGGTGAAATGTTGGATTTTAGATTGATGACTTAGTAAGGAACAAGATGTGAGATATTCAAAGCGAGATATATTAATCATATAATAGATTATTTCTATATAAAATTGTCAGGAACATATAAGAGCATTTTAGAGTTTAAGAGCTTAAGTAATAAAACAAATAATATGGACCATCTGACAACCCTGTTATTTCGAATCATAGAAAAGAGATCTGATAACACTCTTCAGACCAAACCCATTGTTTCTATCAACTCAGGTAAAAAGCTTCTAGCATATTTCAAATCCAAATAGCACCATTGTTGAAGAAAAATAAGAAATTCACACCTTGAAGAAAGGCAACGCAAAAGAGACTTTTTGAGAAAACTCCAACTGATGCGATCTGTCTGAATTCAGACAGGTCATTGCATGGTTGAGAGACGATTATTTTGGAATCTTAGGATAGTTATTATTCTAAGAGAACATCCATGTGTAGTGTATTTAACTTAAAATAACCTCAGACTCGAGCATTAAACTGTAATTAAAGTGATAAATTCAGTGAATATGTGTTTTATCACATGCTGAGTTACAATTAATTATATTTTTGCAAATGAAAAGTTTATTAGAGGACAATTTAATTCAAGTTTAAAGTTAATTTAAAGAGTTATAGGAATTATTAAAAATATTGACTTTGGAAGATTTTGTTAGCTATTTAAAAGTAAAAAGGGTCATAAGCGTTTATTTGAGTTGAATTAAGTGTTAAGACTAATTGATGAGCATTTCAATTTGGTTTTATTTTATAATATATGTGTTTCAGGTTGGATTTATTTTAAGATTAAGTATTTTTATACTAAATGTATGCATTTTAGAAATCACGGCTGTGTTTTATTTAAGTACATTCTTTCAAAGAATTCACGCCCCAGGATTAATTTTATTTTAAAAAAAGTGCATGTACTCAACCACATGCTGGCATCCTTTATTTGAATTTATAATATGAGTATGGATGTACAATAGTAAAGTAAATAATAATCTTAAAATCAGTAAGTCTCATGACCGGAAAGTAGAGAAGAATTACAAAATTGACTTTTCAGAGAACTCGGGACTTGTTAATTTAAAAAGGAAGTGTTTTAAAACACTTTCATTTTTCTTTTTGTGAGAAATTTTGACCTATTTTTATTGTATATGTTTAATTATTACTGAAAAAATAATGTCACTAAATATATTTTTGGTTTTGCTTTGCAGAAAGTATTACGGTGACTTCTTCCAAAGCAAAATTGTTATTGTTGACTGAGATTGTGAGTTCTTTGTTTGCTACGAACAACAAGTTAAAACATCAAGTTTGCTACAATTTAATTTATAATTCCTCACTTATTAAAGATGCAACTAAAATTACTGGTGAGTTTTTAAACATGACTTATGTTAGGTAGATCTACACCTTTTTCATGTAGTCTTAGGTCAGATCCATTTTTTGCATCCTTCCTATTAGGTCTCCTTCCACTAAATTTTGTTCTATTCCAACTCTGATGCTATTAGAGTATTCAAGGTCTTTATTTTATACTCATTTCACCTTTCTTTTTATGGTGATGAAGATGGTGAGAGATTTTTCGTCTTTGAACAACAAGAGAGGAAAATATGATTTCGTTAAACATATTAATTTGTCTCATCAATTTATTTAATAAAGTATAATCCAGTAATCTAATCTCAACACTCTTAATATTAAAAACAAACTCATTCTAGATGGATAAGTGCGTTTCAAAATGTTATTAAGTTTTATCTCTTGAGAGTTTATTTTCCCTGGGGTTGCAACATCTCAGGTAGTCTTTCTCCACAGAAACCTAAAATACATCAATTATGAAATATATCTATTATTATTGCAGCTAATAGCTAGCTCAGATTTGAGTCCTAGAGTTTTAACACGGAATATAGCCTATTATGTTTAGATTTTTTCATATATAAGGCATCAAAATTCTATATGCTTTCAACCATACCAAGAATCTTCTCACAGACCTCCCAGAATCTTGTTTAAATACCCACAAATATAAAACACATGTTAGTTCACTCTAAGCTTCCGGATCCCAACACACCTAAACAACTTAATCTCCTCCACGGTTCATTGAAATAGGTCAAGATGGAAAATACACCTTTCTTTCAACAATTTCAATAGTTTCTCCATTAAAACATCATTTAAAATTAAGGGTCATCAGACATGCACCACAAAAAATGTAATCTACCAACTATAGTGCGGGTTTTGCTCAGCTCAGTATATAGACTTAACCACAGACAACCTAAGTACCAGGATAAATGGCCATAGACATGAGGTAAAAATCATGGATATAGAGAAACCAATTGCATAACATTCAGCAACCCACAACATTACATTACCACTTTTAATGATTGATCACGACAAAACTATAACATTACTCCTTCCAGAATGCAGCCTCTCAAAAATTAAGAAGATGGGTCTCATCAATGGGTTACAAAATCTGATATCAGCTAACCTTAATCTTCATTCCTCTCTCAACAAGTATACTTAAAACTAATATAATTAATTTTAAAAAAAATCTAATAATAACAATAACAAAAATAATAATAAAACATTCATTTGTGGTTCAACACTCAACACAGATCCATTCTCTGCAACCAAATTACAACAATTTACTCTTCTTTTTATTCTCTCTACTGATTGAACAAGTGAACAGTGTTTACAAAATATTTCACAAATAATGTAGTGTTTTATTGTTTGTTTTTCTATTTGTCTACGACTAGACTGCTTTCTAAGGTAAGCCTGTGTCTCCTATCATATACAAAATCAGATTTGAATCCATGAGCTAAGTATCTTCATACCAAATATGAAAGCAATATATTATCTATTTCCATAGTTATCAACTGTTTTTGTAAAAAAAAAAAAAAAAAAAAAAAAAAAAATTGGCGGATAGATGGGAAACTAAGCATTTTTGTACATATGTTTACAGAAACATTTTAATTTATTTTTACCCAAGAAATCACCATCTGAAGTTTGGGAACATAATTAAGTAACTCTATGTATATTTATAAGTTATGTGTTTTTAACAAAAAGTGTTTGAGAGCATCACTTATGGACACTAATTAAAAAATTAAGCTTAGTAGTGTTTAATTATATCAGAAGTACTTAAATAGGGAAAACTCCATCAAATTTGATTCAGAAGTTAGGCTGAAAATATAATCTAAAATTGTAACAAACTTTTGGATATTTGGACACTAGTTTAAAAAAAAAAACTTTTAAGGAAAGTCTTAAACAAAACATAACAAATTTTAAATGTATACCACAACCTTAAGAAAACAGGAAGTTAAAAGTTACTCCTGCAATTGTAGAAATGCTTATAACCACTCTTAAAATAATGAAATAAATAAAATTTAATACACTCTATTTGTTAACAGAAACCATCTACCTCAAGATCAACTTAGATGACTTAATCCTACGACGTGTATTAACTGCTCTAAGTGAGACTACACATTTTAGTGTTGGTGCACTTCAAGCTTTCATGGTGCGTTTGCCAGAGAAGGGACCAGAAACTGAAACTATGATACTTAATGCTCCGGACACAGAAAACCCAACAGAGTTTCCTTTTATTGGAGGTTTGTTTTAAGACATTTTTTAGAGTTATATCGTATTATAGGAAATAAGAATACTGAGATTTAAATCTTTTTTAAATTGGCTTTTATGTTTATTCCAAAAAAAATGTTGTATTTTTATCTTAAGATTTTATGAGTAATAAGTAAAGTTGGTAGCAAGTGAGAAGTTTAATTTTAAAAAGACTAGACAGTCAATTATGTTCAAGTTCTCGTTAATAATTGAAACTCTGTCAATAGGAATGTGCGAGATCTCAAAAATCGAGAGTTCTAAAAAAGCTAATATCATCTTAATCTATTTGGTGAGAACAGTTTCATTTCTCAAATGTTTTTTGTTGATTTGGCTACAAATTTCCTTATTCATTTAAAGTCCTTTCTTTTTAATTTGAATGATTTAAAAAAATGTTCATATCTGTTTGTGCATTTAGATTGGTCCAAATTGTCTGTCGCAAGAACACCCTTTTGTGGTGTAATAGAATGAATCAATTGAAATAAGGAAATTACAAACAAAAAAGCAAATATTGTTCAATTCATTAATCCTAAAATTATTTTGCAAAAGAAAGTTTTTTGTGTTAAAAACAGTTTTATATGATATTGATTATTTTAATCTTTGCATTCATATCTTAAACTTGGGTGACAAAGTGTTTCTACAATGATTAGTAAAAGAAGGAAAATCAAATAGGCTTATATGATTTTAATATACACTATACAGTGTCAACTTAACTATAATTATATTCTATTAAATATTTAAACGTTACTAAATTTATGGTAAAAATGATGTTTAAGCATTGCAATATTACGAAGGCAGTCCAGAAAGTAACTTAAATTGTAGAATGAAAAAAAAACTCAAGTGAAAAGAAACATGTGTTATATACATTTGAAATCCAAAATCTTTTTGAACATATCTGTTCAAATTGAGACACTTATAATAACAGTGCACCTGCTTATTAATTTCATCATCATAGAATTTTGCCACTTGAGACTTCAACCCCTTTCATGCTAGCCTGCAGTTCCGCATTGTCATCAAAGTATTGTGTTGCAAGCTAGGTCTTCATGTGTGGAAACAAAAAGTAGTCGTTCTAAATGATCTGGAAAGATCAGATATTGTCATAATATCTGCATCATTTAAAAGTTATGGGATTTAGTGAAAGTTATCTGACTCCTCAGTAGTAAAAGTAAGCCCCAGTTTTCCTGACTAGTCATTGGTAGTTTAGGCCAGTCTCCAAAAGGTTAAAGGGTAATTATAAAATGGGATACTGTAATTTCTTAGATACATTTTTCATTTTTATTCTTCATGAAAGATTTTACCTTTTGCAAACAGATCAGATTATTTTCAGATTTTGAAGTAATAATGAATATTTCTTTCTTCATCTATTATATATTAATCAATTAAATAATGAATTACGGACTACAGACCTACACAAAGTATTTGTAAGAGTTTTGTGATTCTAGTAGTACATCCAATATAGTTAGTTTATTATAATAGTAATGACTTATGTACTCATTTTTCCTTAAATTTAATAGAATCAGTAAATGGAATTTCTCGATTTTGTTTTCAGCTTAAGAATACAACTTTTGATCTCTAAGCCTGTACTCTTGATTTTTCTTGATCTCGGTTAAAAGTTTAAATTCTTTTCAATCAAAACCTTTTTGTAAGTGTAAGACTAAAAAAGAAAAAAAAGAAAGTATTATGTGATACAATCCTGTAAAATAAATTCTTAATTCATTTCTTTATTTTTCAGTGGTTTTTCAGTGCCCAGTGGGGAACTCTATATACCCTCCTGTCCTTAGCTTCAAGTTCAGAGAAATGAGGTTAAGTATTGATCCGTTACTATATGATTGGCTTCTTTATACACCCATTTCTTCACCAACACCTTTGGCTAAACCACATATTATGAAATCTTGGACGTCTGTAGAGTGAGTATCAAATTTACCTCGTTCATTTTATAAAAAAAACTAGTCATTTCCAGTTAAGAATATTAACAGATTTGAATAACTACATTTGTGTAGTTACTTCATCAAATATGTTTTTAGTAGAAATTTTGTTTTATACTTTGTAAAACTTAGAATATCTAACCTTTCATACAATTGTCACACATTAACAAATAAGCCATATAAACTATTAACTTTCGCGAGATGTTAGCAATACATCACAAATACTCTAAGCGCTGTACAGTTATAAGTTGTTAATTTTTGCGAGATAAAAAATTCAGACCCAGTTGTCACACATTAACAATAAGTCATATAAACTGTATAGTTTTGGGAAATGTAAGCAATCAATCACAACACAACGTTTGATTAATCTGAAACAAAACAAAATGAAATGTATTGGAAAATTTAAACTATTTAATTTTGCGAGATGTAAGCAACCTATCACAACACGTTGTGAATCTGTGCAAATAAAGTAATTTAAAACAGCTGTTATAAATTCTTAAACAAAACAACAAAATAAAACATATTTTAGAATTTATAACAGCTGTTTCAAATTTGTGTTGTGAAACATGTTATTTAAATGATAAATTTAAGTTAATCTAAAAATAATTTATAACAGCTGTTATAAATTTCTTAATGAAAGAATTTTCTTATTAACGTATTGGGTAATTTATAACAGCTATTTCAAATTATTATTATTTTTATTACTAAATTACTTACGTCTTAGCAATCTTGTGTTTAGTATTTATTAATATTTCATAACAGCTGTTTCGGTATAACATATACCATCATCAGATGAAACAACACGTTTACACAACACACTGATACACATTTCATAAAAATAAATAAACATAAAATGTTTGGTACTGCAGTACAAGTCGAAAATAATATAAAATAAAGTTGAGATAATATAGCCACATCTTTCTAACGTAGTGGTCAACTGTTCACTGAGGGATTATATAATATTTTTTTTTTTTTTTTTTTCCGAGGGGGGAATGCTTTACGCACCATCAGGAGCCGATCGCGGCTCCCGGTGTGTGAGACTCGCCAAAGTGGCATACCCACTAAACCCTAACCTCCTTATCTAAGGGCTTCACCTGTCACACACAGAACCACCGGTCGGCTTAACTTCTTGTGTGACAACCCTTCCTTCCATAGCCGCTGTTAGGCTCTCATCATAATTATGTACACCTTATATTTGTTTGGCAGCCATAATCTTATTAATGTACATTGCCACGGTTTTCCAGCACTCTTCCGAACGCAGCATCAACTTTATCATGGTCTCCACCTTGACCTCGGTTCCTATCTTGTTGACAGTCTAAAACTCATAATCCTTGACATTCTTATCTAATGTAGCAAGCGTATCATATAGACAGTTGGATGCAAAATTCAATTTATCATTTAATAAACTGTCAGTGTTGGTTTTGAATTGTTTATATATTTGGTACTCTTCTAGTACATCCATAGTTCTGCTTTTGTTTAGAATGTGAATGATTTCCAGATTACTAGCAATGTCCGTGTATTTATGGTCGTTGTCTATCAGGTGTTCAGCGTAATTAGAGCTTATTTTAGATAAGTTATTATGTGTTAAATGTTCTTTGAACCTGGTTTTAAAACTCCTTCCAGTTTGACCTATATATTGCTTATTGCAATTGTCACAATGTAATCTGTATACACCACATTTTGTGAATTAAATATAAGATTAAAATACTGCAGTTATACTATTATAACGAAGTAAAAATATTTTTGGTTTTGATTTAATTAACAAGTTTTTGGTGCGCTGAAAAAATTGAACTCTGTGAGAAAATTTTGATGTCTGAAACAAAATGGAAGATATTTGAATCTAATGTTAATGGATAAAGTTGACCAATGGAGCTGAGGTGAGAAATGTGATTGTTGGATGGAATGGTTACAAAAAATTTCATTCAATTAAGTGTTTTCTACAGTAAAAATGAGTTATTAGTAAAAATAGTTATTTTTGAACTGCTGACTTCATTTTTTTTTTTTTTATAATTGATCAAGATTTTTAGTTGGCACATAAGCTATATTTATTATTCATTGAGATAGCTTTAAAAAAAAGGAAGCAACAGAAACTGGTATCTAAGGAAACAGATCTGAGCAAGAACATGGAAATTATAGTCTTAATCCAAGAAAACCTGTGTAAAAGAGTTGTTTTGTGATAAATAAAAAATTACAAAAACATCCATAAGGGTTCAGTACCTTCTATTAAAGCACGGACAAAACACCACAACATACATATTATAACGTTTAAATTAAGCATTAAAACCAACATTGTCACTAGGCAACTTATTATCCGAGTCAGCCCCAGGTTGTGAGTGGAAAAGGTTAATAAACCTCCACATAACTTAAGATTGGAAGAACAGTTCAAATTTTTTTTAAATTATCTAAGACAACTTTTATTGTTCGAAACCATCTACTCAGTTGATGAGTTCCTTAGCACCTGCATGGCAAACGTAACTTTTTCCTAGCTTATTTCATTCTCAGATGAAGTGTTTCATTCTATTTTTGTTATCTATGTGTTTGAAATTAATAACCTAACGGATTTTTTTGGCCTATAATATGTTTATGAGGAATTCAATTTGTACACTTTGTTCACTTTTCTTCAAAGTAAAACCATCCTTCTTTACTTCTTATTCCATTATCTTGTTCTTTAATTTATATGTCGGTTGATAATTTATTACAATATTATCAGCATATATAAAAATCTACATGAGTTGAAGAATATATTTCCTTTAAAAATAGCTTTATAAAATGAGGTTAAATGAAGTAGACAATGGATCATGACCTTGTTTAGAGCCTGATTTGAGCGTACATTCCTTGCTAATATTATTATTCACTTTTACTTTATTTAACTAATTATTTATCTGAAATATATATTTCTTTTAGTTCAATCAAAATGAGAAAGGTATCAGAGAGTAGCCTAAGCAGCCATGCTCGAAGAGCTGTAACACCTCAAGAGAGTGTTCACAGTTCATCAGAAAGAGAAACTATACCTTCTGCTCATCCCTCATCTTTACCTGTGTTGGAGGCTGTGCAACCTGTGCCTTTACCAGTTAGTATATTTGTTTGTTTAACACTATTGATTTAAAGTATAGTGTAATTGTAATTAACTTTATGGACAATGAGTAGTTAATTAGGAGTTTTTACTACAATTAACAGTCTATTTTTATAAATAGGTCATTTTAAGTACTAATCTCTAGATACAAAGTACTCCATCTGATCAAATTGAAGAACCGAAGTTAAATTTGAACTCAAGTTAAAGTTTTATAAAAATCTATCACAAATAATTTGATTAAAAATTGTTTTTGAGATTATGGATAGGTAACTTATTTGATACTACGAATTGATATAAAATTTAAACTCAGTGCTCCAAAATACGTTGATATCATTTTACCAAAATTGGACATTTATTAAAACTCTCTATAAATTTGTCACCAGTTTCCATTTATATCCCACAATTTAAACGATTTTAACACCTACCATGAATCAAACTGAAAAATGTTTAGTAATTCAAAACACACATTTTGGAAAATAGGCATGATAATCATTTTCAACTCCTAACCTATTTTACCCTTCTTCCTTTTTAACCTCCATCTTTTAAGCAATGAAGAATATCTTTCCGAATAATTTTTATTGCTATTTGCACTTTACACTAAATCTTGACATAGTTTTTATGTTCAAAAAAATATACCTAAACTATATTTCTCTTGTGGCGAGCAGCTTGATTTTCTTAAACATTATAAACAAACACGACATCGTGTACTTGCTGCTCGAATGTCTGAAAGTGGTATCAACACCTTTGTCAATGAACCAACTAACTTGCTTATGTAACATTGTGACCACAGCATTTCAGCGGCAGTATTTAGAAACAAAATTTACTTTTTTTATATCACTTGTAATTTGTCTCAAATTTATTCATTCAATGAGTATTTTGCCCCACATCAAATTTAAAAAGTCTGAATCAACTAGACAATCAGTCCTCGAGATATTGCGAGACAAAAAAAGTCCTCAGAGAAACAGATGGCCAGACAGAGAGATGTTATTTCTAAAGTTGGCTCAAATGTGATGGTTTGACGGTTCAAAACATCGAGAACCATCAATAAACAATATCACAATTTCGGCAATATAAGAATACTTTCTTTATTTCTAAATTGTAAAGTAAAAGGTTGCCACATTGTAAAGGACAAGTCGTTGGCTGGTTGTTGTTATGAAAATGTACAAGTTCAAATCACTTTATTGAGGTATGTCACAACATAAAACACAAATTCAATTCTGGTAGTCCACGGAGTAGTGAAAATTTAATTTCGTTATATTAAAATACATCTACTAATCCTTTAATTTAGATATTTTTTTTACCAACTCTACTGCAGTTTCAGATGAATCACCCATCATCAGGAAATAAAACAAAATCACAATAACAAAAATACAACACTACACATTCATTCCACTCCTTTAGGAGGTAATTTATTGCCTGAAGCACTCTTGAAAATGTTTATCATGGACGTACACGTTTGACCAAAAATCATTTAAAAACCCTGCAAAATGCCTTTGTAATTGTGGATTGGGTCATACGGTTATGCTGTATATATAGTATTGATCCTCAGACCCTAAGCTTTCCAATGAGACCCTATCTCTGTAGGTTGAGTGGTCGTGGAGAAGTTTTTTAGTGAACATATTTAGGCTATGCTGAATTATATATAAGATATTAAATATAGCAGTTATAATTTTATAACCATTATTTATGAAGCTATTTCAAAAGTTAGAGCCGAACAGTTATAAAGAGCAATTAGCAACACCGATTAGTTCACATAGTAGCTTCAGCTGGTTTGTTGAACATGTAACCTTCATAATGTTGCTCGTCCCACCTTACTAATTCAATAACTTATAAGGGAGCGTGGACGAGGAACTTTATCACTGGATTTAATTGCATTGCGTCCTTCACTCTGGATAGTTTATGAGAGACATCAGGAGATAAACTCCTTACTACTGGAAGACCGGCAAAAGAAGATTATTGTTTGCTTTTTACAACAATAGGTTTATAATGTACGAAGGTTAATCACTATCAGTTGAAAAGTCCAATCAGTAATTAAATTTATAAATATAAGAGGACTATATACTGCTTAATTGTATGAAACATATGAGTCTACCACAAAATATCTTGGAATACTGAGGTCAGGAATTGTTTTCTATTTTTGATAAGGCATATTCACAGGTGGCTGCCCAAACTGTCGAGTCAGTTAAAAATTTGTTAGGTGGTTTTTTTATCATCCACCTTATAGTCCTGATCTCATACCCAATGAGTACCTCTTCCTACACCTAACAGATTCCACCTTCTTCTTAGGGGCTCACAATAATGTGTACAGGTTTGGGAATCCCAAAGGACCCTAGTCTTTTATCATGTAATTTTGAATTCGATCCCTATTTTACCAACTCTTGTTCTTTTCTGACTCTAAAGCTATTAGAATATTCAAGGGCTAGGGATCTTTATTTTCTGCTTTTTTTAAGGCGATAATGACTGAGAGGTTTACTTACCTTTAAACAATATGGAAAATTAGATGCTTACATTTCAACAATTCCAGGAAACTGAAGAGTTGAAAAAATGGTGGAAATCCCAGAGCAGAATTTATATAGAGGGTTTAAGAAAGCTTACTTTATGAAATCAAAATTGTTTGAAACAAAACGGTCACTACTTTGAAAAATATTGTAAGTTTGTATATATTTAAAACCACTAATAAAATATTCACTTGGTAATTTGTTCTCCTTTTATAACCGATCGGTCTTTACTTTGAAAAACATCTTGTAAAAATGTTAAAAATTATTAGTTTTAGTTATTATTCTTATTTATGATCTTGTTCTGTATTGTGTATGTTAAGGTGTACATTAGATATACTTAGTGAAACATTGTATCCTTTTATAGCCCTTATCGGAACGAATCTCAGGGTTGTTTCCAGTTTGGAAAAGCTTGGTTATTTCCGGTGATATTTCGCAATGGAATATCTACTTACCAAACTACAGTCTTGCTCAGATAACAACTAAATCCATGGAAAGTAGCTTACAAGCAGGACTTAAGAATACTGCACATAAGTTGCAAGTAGTCATTATAAAACTTCCAATGATAACATTACAATGTGCTTCAAATAAGCAAAACTTGGTTGAATTTACTCACACCATGCCAGTCGTATTGCCCGAAACAATGTGGACACCTGGTGAGTAAATTGTTCTATTTTAAAAAATTTTTAAATCATATAATAATAATTTATTCCCATTCTTAAAATACAAATTTTTCTTCCATATTTTACTGACTTAGAAATATTTACCGACCACTTTTTCCAGTAATATGATCAGTATTTAAAATAAACAAAATACAACTCTAGAGATTATAGTCAGTTCATACAAAAAAAAAGAAAAAATGGAAAAAAAAGGAAAAAAAAGTTTCTCAGTACAGTTCTCCGTACTTTTCATTGATTAACATTTAAAAATTATATCTAAATAACAAATAAAAGCCACTACCCTACTGTCAACAACCAACCCGCTACTAGTTATAATTTTGTTTATAAAAAACAACATTATGGCACCTTACATCAATATTCAAGTAGCTTATATCTTTTGTGGAAAATAACCAAGACTTTTATTGGCATAGAAAGATCTTACAGTTTGCAATTCTTCAAGATTGTCAGACAATAGATTATATTATTTTAAACAGAAATACCCAAAAGATTGTTTAAAAATTGATTTTTTTTTTACTTTTGCAATTTATTATTGGTAATATATGTAATTCATGATACATGAGAAATTAACGTTCCATTTTTGGTTTTTTAAAAATAATTCGTATAAAATGATTTGGGAATATCCTTAACTTATAGAGTAGCATTTTATACCTCCCTCCCCCCACATATGATACCATATTGCAATCGAGACTAAATTAAGTCAGAGTATAACATTCGGTAATTAATAAAATTATTTGATTTCCCTATGTATATTACATATATGTTTATCCCACTTAAGTTTTTTACCCAGAGTAATTCCTAAATATTGAAAATAATTTACTTTTTCAATAGGTTGACAATTACAATTATTTCCCAAACAGCTCATTTCATGGTAGATAATAGGATTTGGAAAATCGGAACACCTAAAATCAAAATTTAAATACTTTGTTTTCTTTACATTGATGTGCTTTTTGTTTTTTGAACATTAGTCTCTCAAAATGATTAAATCTATACTTTACAGCCTTTGAAGATGGGAAGTTAGTAACACATGAAAATAAATGGTGCAAAAAGATTGCACAAACTTTCCCCATTCATCCTCAAAACCAAGTAAAAACAAAAATTAATTAATGAATTCATTTTTCCAGTATCCAAGTCACTAATATATATAATAAAGTACTATACCTTAATTTTCCGTCAGTGAACTTCTTTTTCTTTACTCTTGACGCGTTTCGAGATTTTTATCCCATCATCAGAAATTCCCTCTATGGATGGAGGTCGTCAAAACGTTAAATACACAAACACATACACATAACACACAACACATTTAAAAAACACAGTCTGTAGATGCGCATCTTACGGCTCCCGTATATGCACTGGTTGTCCGTTGTTAAACAAGACACAAAAACTATAATATGCCTCGGGCGTTCTGAATTATTATTGCTGTGTCATACAGGATATTCGAATCAAAGTTCAGTTGGTCGTTCAATAATCGGTGTTCATTATTTGAATTTAATATTTTAAAAGCCTTGTAGATTTCATATTCTTCTACGGCATTCATAAATTTGCTTTTACTGCAAATCTTAATAGGTTTTAAATTGCTGTCAAAGTCCGAGTAGCTATGGTCTTCCACCATAAGACCACCGAAAGACAAAGCTAAATCTATATTTGTTTCCACAGAATATGGCAGCATTCTTCCTAAAATAATAACCTCCACTTTCAAAAAAATCAATAGAACTATCGCCTTCCGCACCAATAATGACATTAAAAAACTACTCCAACCCCTTAAACATAAGCCATTAGAAGCCCAAACAGGTGTCTATAAACTAACGTGTGATAGCTGTGACAAGTTCTATATAGGCCAAACTGGAAGAGCTTTCATGGTTCGTTTTAAAGAACACCTGCCTAAAAAGACTATTTCAGGCAACAAATCCAACTATGCGCGTCATTTAATTGACGAAGACTATTTAATTTTTTCTATCTTTTCTAGTTTATTGTCAGTTGATTTTACAATTAATTATAATCATTCCAAGATATATATTTCACAAGTCCTTTAGTAAATCATTCATATCTGAAACTAAAATATAAAATATTGTTTTAAATTTTGTATTGTTTCAGACAAAAACAATTTTCCCTGGCTGTTGAACGTAACAGACTTGCATTGCTATACATTACATGGAGCAAAATGTTTACAGCTGTTGAAACCAGTGACAATAAACTGTACTATTACAACATCACCTAAATATTCAGCTGAGGTTCTAACTTCTCTTGCTCTCTGTGTACATTTACACACAATCCCTGTAGCAATATCTATATCAGAAGAACAGGTAAAATATTCATACAAATCGTAATTGATAGTTTTATAGACCTGTGATTTTTTGTAGCTTTTGCTTATTCAGATTCACTGGGATGCGACCAAATCTAGCAGGTAGGATATCTCTAAAATAGGTTGTGGGTAAATACTATGATGTTTTAATTAACTTGTTTTAAGGATGAAATAAGCACTAGGCTATAGTTTCAAATGTATTTAATAACTTAATTAGCTACAATTGTTTCGCCTTGCGGCATCTACGGGCTAATGGTAATAGTAAGCCTAAACAAAGTTAACGGTACAGAGAGACAGGTCCGGAAGTAACACAATGGAAGGGATAGCTGGAAAACCCAAGCAGGTAGGAAGGGGAAAGGTTAACATATTACACTATTGGTGTAATAAACAAGGTGTTTTAAAAGAGACTTTTAACCCTGGAAGTGGCTATGACAATCTGTTGTCGCATACTTGCATTTCTGTAGTGACTATCGACAATGTAAGATTACTTTTTGTACAATTTAACATTTCACCAACTAAAAATCATCCTATCGCAATAATCTAAGTACCATTGTAAAGCTAATGATTTGTACTTACAAATTGTTATAACCATAATTGTTCCTAAACCATAATAAAAATAGTTTAATAAATCAGTAAATTACTGTATTTTGTCACTAGCAATAAACACGACAACGGTTGCAGCAGAAGACAAAAATTATGTCATATTTCTCATAAGTCCACATTTCTGTCAAAATTTTCGAAATCAACACTATTTTATAATATTTTTCTTCTCTTTCGAATGGTGCCTTACAAATTATTGTCAGTCTCATAGTTAGTGTGATGCAGACATTTTAAAATTTCATGCCAAAATGAATCTAGCCAATGCCATTTGCAAGAACCGCACTTTATGTCAAATATTGATTAGTAATATTTTGATTTTTCTGACGATTTATATATCGCTGGAAAGAGGAAGTTTAGAACTGTTGTGTGTGTGTGTACGTGTGTGTGCGTGCGTGCGTGTGTGTGTGGTGTAATTCCCAGAAGGGATCTTTGTTAATTGTGTCATTGTCCTAGATAGCCATTTTCTCCACTGGGAATGCTGGCACTGAACCAAGTTAATTCCTTTTTAGGTTATGTTTTGTGCATTTGTTATTTTTTAAATTTATAGTGATTTATTTATTATGTTTTGTTGGTACAAATTTATCTTCACAACTACATTCTACAACTATTGTAAGTGTTGAATAGTTTAAACACTATTTTATAGAAGTTTGTTATTTTTTATATTTTTGAAACGTAAAGATAGTTTTTCTCATTCTTTATTCCCTGAGTCTAAAATATATGATACTAAAAAAATTTATAAATTCACAGTTCAATTCAATGTACTTCTCTATAAATAATGATTATATTACAAGTTGGGATTTGAATAAAATAATTATTATTGGTCAAAATAGGCCTAACTCAAGCTATTTTTTATTTTTTTATATAATTTGATGGTTTATTTTAAATAAAAGATTTTGAAATTGATATCTTTTTCTCACCAACATTTATTCACAGCTAGATCACGAAATTTTTAAATATCAACACAAATAAACAAAGTTTTGTATGGTATATACAGTATATGGATTTTGAAGATATTTTGGCTTTGGTTACTGCACATTTTTAGATTCCTGATACACTAACTCCAAAATTTTACTTCCAAATGTTTTTTTTTTTATTATATGGATAAATTTTATGCACCTTTTTGAGAAAAATGATAAATAACATGTTGGGTTTTGGATAATATTACTATTTTTTATAAAGAGCAACTTCTAATGGCCTCTTATAGAGTTAAAGCAAGTAGAAATTTATTTAGATAACTTACAGAATTGGTTGAAGTGTCATTTTAAAGTAAAACACATCACAGTTCACTTGTAGTGCAGTCACCAGAACTGTCATAACCACTGCGGTTAAAAATGGCTAATTTTACTGTGCTAAACATGTTTGCTGTATGTTTTGGTTTCATGAAACAAAGTCTGTGATTACAAATTCAATACAATTTCTGAACCCAGTATGGTAAGGATCTTTTAAGAAGGCGTACAAAAGTCTTGACACCAAAATTTTGTTAAGAATGGTTGTTCTGTACAACATGGTAAATTACCAGTTCACGATATCCTGATACTTCTGTGGTATTCCCATACCTTTGTCTGTGTAATAGGTACTTGGTAGTTACTGGGGAAAATGGCTAATTATGGGTAAACCTATCTTGGGCATCACAATTTCCAAAAGGAGTCCGTTAATCTCTTGATACTTAAACATTAATTAATACTATTTAACCCTGTCTAACCAACCAGTACATTGGGGAACCAGGTTGATAAACAATTTAGAAACACTAATTATAAGGGGATTTATAGAATAAATTATGAAAAAATTACACACTCATTAAAGCCGAGTCCTACTTCATTTTAGACTTTTGTGCCATGAAGATGTAGAACTAGTCAATTTTTATAATCTGCATTTAACACTGGTTAATTGGTCTCCGGGGAAACCTAAGACACCACAAAACTTTGGAAATTTAGCCTAACATTATAGTTATTAAGTTGGCGATACTTACGAATAAGATTGAGCTATATTGGTAGCCATATTGCTGCCTAACGTGCACTAGACTGCACTGTACTTCTCTCGTTGGTAGTCAATGCCAGACACAAGTTCATTTTCTGCGGAAGATGATGATACTCCTTCATTTATGGCCGTATGCTTCATGGTATATTGGTGGCAGAGTGTCCAGTGACTGATCGCATTTCCCGTGTCTCTGATAAAAGAGATCACATCACACCTGTAATCTTAAGAAATCAAAGCATCGTGAGACTGGCTTGTCACACCCCATTAGCCAGTTCTGACTTCTAATTCTACAGTTGGATGAAGATGACCAAGATGGACTCCTTCATTACCAGGAAGATGAGGCTCTGCCTCACTTTCGCACAGAAGTCCTGGACTTTGTTAATAAGTAATTCCTTGGTTGACGGATTGGTCATATAGGGCCAATTGCTTGGCCAGGTCACTCATCAGATTCGACTTTTCTTGATTTTTGCTTAAGAAGGTTTCATTTAAAATTGAGTGTATGTTCCACCTTTACCTGGTGATCTCCCTGAAATTAGTAATCGTATTTACACCACAGCTGTACTGTAGAAGTGACATCTGATGTACTGGCTTAAGTTTACAAAACATTGACTTGAAGCAGGATGTCTGGCATTTCACAAAAGGTAGTCCCAATGAACCAAAATAACTTGAAATGAAAAAAATCACTGTGATTTTGTAAAAAAGTTTATTAACCTCAACTGATTCCATAAGTTATCTGAATAAATTTCTATTTGATTTTAAAGTTGTAAAGTCTTTTTTGAAACACCCCGTTTAGTTAATTGAATTAAAACAATGATTTAATTGTGTGTTACATCAGATTTTATTATTTTTTGCAGGTGGCATTACTTGCAGGACTGGCAATGATACAGGCAAAAGTGTATACAACCTTAGCTACAAGTTGGGCATTAGAAACGGTTTCATCTGAAGAATCTTTAGTGTCTGTTAAACTTATCAGTAGTGATGAGTCTTTAAGTACGTCACAGCCTGGTGAAGAATCTGCTGAAGGTTAGTCTTATCTACCATTGTTGTAAACTGTTACTGTCAGTGGCACAGTTCCTCAGTTATTCTCTTATCTTTTTACTCTGTGCTATTAATGGTTTTCCATCCTCATTAGCCTAGTCAAACCAACATAAAGTAAGAACATTATGGAGGAAATGGGAGGGAGGGAGGGAGAGAGAGAGAGAGATACTTAATACATATATTTACTTATTTAAAAAATACTTACTAGAAGAATTTTTAATTTATTTAATTTTCATTATAATTAATAACACTTGTGGAAACTTAAGTCTTCAAATGAAGGAAGACACAATTTTCTAAAATAAGTACTTATTTGCAATGGAGTACAAGACGACATTTCAATGACTAAGTCATAATCCTTAGTTGTCACATGCATTCAAATCATCCTGGCATTGAAGTACACAGTTGATCACTTTAAAAACAACAACTTTTAAAAATCATAAAATTCCCTACAATTATATGTTTTACTCATTTCTATACGATTAACCCTTAAACACTCTTTTACTCACCCGTGTTGTAGAGATCACTTTTCTTTTCTTTTCTTTTTTTTTCAAATCGACCTACTAATAATCGTCCTATGACAATAATTTAGATACCATTGTAAAGGTAATGTTCCAAATTCATATAACTAAAAGTTCATAAAAGTAATAAATAGTTAAATTAATGTGTTTTGCCGCTAGCGAATAACACCACTACATTCGTCACACTAGAAGACAAATGATATCATAATTTGATCAAGCTTCAAATTCAGGCACAATGTTGCTGAGTTTTTTACCAAATTGATAAATCCGTATGGAGATGAAGCTTTGTAAATAGTATAGGTTGTCAGATGGTTTAAAGCATTTTCAGATGTGTGGGAATCAATTGCGGATTATCCTTGCTCTAGAAGATTGTCAACTTCAAAAACCGTTGATTATATTAAATGAAGAAGCTTTGTAAATAGTACAGGTTGTCAGATGGTTTAAAGCTTTTTCAGATGCGTGGGAAACAATTGCGGATTATCCTTGCTCTAGAAGATTGTCAACTTCAAAAACTGTTGATGATATTAATTTAATTAGAGATTTGGTTCGGTCTGAGTATCAATTACCCATCAGACTCATCAGAGAATAATTAAATTTTAACCACACTACTGTTCATACAATTTTGACAAATAAATTGGAAATGAGAAAAGTTTGTGTGGAATTGGTTCCAAAAACCTCACTCTTGAACAGAAAGACGTAGATGAAAGTGTCTTATGATCTTCTAAGACGAATTGAAAATGATTATAATTTTCTAAAAAATATTATTACTGGTGATGGATCTAGAAACAAAAAGCCAATGTGAGGAATGGTACACGCAAAATTCACCACATTCTTAAAAAGCTGAAATGAGCAAATCTAAGCATAAAAATATGTTCATTTGTTTCTTTTATAGTTACAGCAACAGCATTATTCATAAGGAGTTTTTTCCTACAGGACAGACTGTCAATCAACATTGTATACTGTGAAATCCTTGAAAATTTGCGAAAAAGAGTGTCCGCATGAGATTAGCCGTCCTGAACACCTGGTTACTGCATCATGACAATCCACCTTATCATACAGCATTAACGGTTAATGAGTTTTTGGTAAAAAAAAGTTACTGTTGTTCCCGGCCCGCCTTATTCACCTGAAATTCCTGTGACTATATTTTCTTCCCAAGATTGAAAAACATCTTACAGAACACTTTTATGGGACAATGAACATTAAATAAAATGTAACTAACCAGTTAAAAGAGATTTCAGTCTTTGAGTTTCCAGCAATACTATGAAGAGTGGTAAAACTGTGTGGCTTTCCAAGGGAAGTATTGTGAAGGAGTCTGATTATAAATAAAAGCTTTTATTGAATTAGTCTCATTACTTAATTTACAGACCTTGTATTGTTATTACTAATAATTTGTGGATTTGTTTATCCACAGGTGCTGTACAAGGTGGTGTCAAGTTAACAGCTTGGTTTCAATGGTTAATAGCAAGATTTACGTTGAATATTTACAGCATTCCAATGAAACATTCACAAGAAAGTCTCAAATTGACTTTTGACGTTGAAGATATCATTCTGTCATTGGACGTAGAGAAGGTCTACCATAAAATAAAGCTTAAGGTTGCAACAGCGTCTATTTGTCATTATACAAGGTAATTTGAAACATTTTATTTATTTTTTATTGTGGGTGACAATAAAATTACATACAAGTCATATTATTATTATAAAAGAAGCGGGTTTTACCCCTAGACACTTTAGCATATAAAACTTTTTGTTTACTTCTTCCTTACTAGGTTATTTCTATGCCTTTGGTTAAGGACAGGATTTTCCTAGCCAGGTTGCTTGTTGTTTTAAAGGTCACATCTGGACCTAAAATCAGTTGTTATCTATGTCCTAATGCTTTACACTTTAGAAGTACAGTAGAACCCCTCTAATCCGTCACCTTCGGGACTGGGGGCATGGTCGGAACGCAAAAAAGGTCGGATTATCCAAAAAAGTCAATATTTATTACATCTTATATAAAGAGATTTTTTTAAGTGAAATAAGTGATATATAAACTTTTAAAAGTCTATATAATAAAGTCTATATATAAACTTTGCAAGGACTATAGCAAATCAATAGAAACAACACGAGAGATGACACAGCACTGAAGCGGGAAAGCGATAACAAACCGGAAAGAATGGCGCCAGACGGGCCGTGAGTCATCGACAAGTTGGCGAGTCGGCACAATATCGCGAGCTCGAACACGGTCGGATTAACCGGAGTAACGGACCACCCGAGGGCGGATTAGAGGGGTTCTACTGTATTTGTTCTGCAGTTTCTAGGTACTGATTGCATAGTCTGCCTTTCAAGTTTCCTTGGAATAATCCCATGGTATTAAAATGCTTTTTGAAATGCCATGGCATTATACGAAGCTTAATATTTTTCTCTAATTTCGCTTACTTTTAAAAGTGACAAACTTAGAGAGTTTCATATCGGGTTGGACCAGTGATCCGTAAAGTTACAAGACACTTGACAATTATACATTTATAAACACGTTTTAAATTTTCACAATAACAACATTATAAATCTAAACAATGGGTTACATTAAGATAAGAAGAGTAATAATATAAACAAATAAATATTATACTCAAGATACATCAAAATAAAAGCAGCAAAATGTCTCCTAAAACTTATCATGGCTTAGGAACTCCCACACAAAGTAAAAATATTGAGACAGAAAGCTGCCTAAGTCTTAAATATAATAAATTTTGAATATGTTTTAAACATTCTGGAAGTTTATTATATAGGAACTACACTAGCTTGAGATGGTAGGTTCCTATATTTGGTTAACCTATGTTGGCCTAATCACAACAAATTAGGTACAATAATTATGCATTTCTTTATTCAGAACTGCGTGACACTTGAATTTTACTTGCAAAATTATTTCAAAGATATACATGCGTGGAAGTGTCAATATGCCTAAGTCCTTTTTGCAATATTCTGAGTAATTTATTCCAGCAGTAAGTTGTATTGATTTTTTTTTCTGCAATATGAAAACCTTTTCACTTGCTGAACTGATGAATTATCCCATAAAATGATACCAGTTCAGGTGTGAATAAACAAGCCTATAGTAAGTAAACGGTCTGATGGGACTCCTGGCATATGCGAGAGGCTTGAGCCTAAAAGGAGAGCCATCTTTGGACCTCTACAACAGGGTGATGACTTTGATGATAGCATAGGATGGAAGCTTCTGAGTCTCGTTGAGCGGATAGGTATCGGCTTGCCTTGCTAGAAGGTATTTTGGATGTACAACATGCTTAGGTTGATGTATATGTGTCTTGAGTCCTCATACCCCAATAATCTAATCTAAGCTGTCAAAAGTGTGGAAAAGCTACAATAACTTCTAAGATTTCTTAGTATGAAAATCCATGAATATATTTGTTTACAAATGTAATCAACATGAGACTTCCAAGTTAGTCTGTATCAGTGACATGCAATTGTGGAAAATTACCTTATTAATCGTTGCTTTAAGGCACCAGCCTACGAAAACATACCTGATGAAACAGCACATACTGCAGAGCTGACTTGTGGATCAGACTAAAAACACTGTCCTATATAATCCACTTGAATATGATTTCTTAACTTTATATAACATTCATTAAATTAAAATTAAAAACACAAAAAGTAAAAACAATTGTATTTTAAAATATTTTTATATGAATTCTAATACAAAATAACATAAACTACTTAACCTTGAATTAAATAAAGGGATTTGTTTACTGGCAGTGCATATTGTCTTCACTTTTCAGGTCTAGTTTTGTATATCAGTCTCAATATTATTAACCTAAATATTATTTTGTCTGTTTACATTCTTCATAGAAACCAAGTCAAAACTGATTAAAACTAGACATTTTAATAAAACATTAAAGATGTGAGATAACAGTAGACAATCTATTTTCTGCGTTCTGATTTGAATTTTGTTTAACAAAATGTCGCAACTCTTTGTACAAGTTTAATCAAAATCAATCTAAAGAAAGAATCTAAATTTATATGAAAAGTTGGCTTAAAAACGTACCAATAATTTTTTGTTTGTTATCAATAGTATTGTAAAATTACTGTCATATTGTACTAAGGTACATTGGTTTATAAATTTAGTTATTTTAATATATAAGATTTCTTCAAAAAAATATCTGACCTGAATTTTAGCCATTGGAATTAATGAAGGCTTGACTTCCAGTGGAGAATGCAAAACATTTTTCCCTTCCACAGAGTGCAGCATTCACTGGCAGTCAGCCAATGAGTAATATAGTTCCTCCATGTTTACTGCATGGTTTGAAGAACTTGGTAGCTACATCATGGCAATACACTATCTTATTTGTTGCATTTGATTCAAAGTTTCCTGACCGAACATTGCACTCTCGTGTTACATCATAATTCTCTCCTTTCTGATATTTTCCTCCACTCCAAGCTGAAATGGTGCTGAAAAGAACTCAATTTTGTAAAGCATTAATATTCGATAGATAAGTACACTTCATTACACACAGGCTGACCCTCAGGGGCTCCACTTATACTGAGTACAGGTGTGGCAAACCCTAGTTGTATTTACACCTTTATTTATGTAGTTTTGGATTAGATCCCTCTCTTTCATCTTTCCTATCACAGGTATCTCATAACCAACTCACGATCTTTTTAGAGTATTAGAGGACTAGGAGTTTTTATTTTGAATTACTTTAAATATATATATATATATATATATATATATATATATATATATATATATATATATATATATATATAGATATATAAGGTGATTATGACAGAGACATTTTTGGCTTAAACAAAAACAACACATTAAAAACAAACAAACATATAGACAGGCTGACGGTCTGTGTGTGTTAGAAAAACTTTATGTATCCTCATGAAAGTAGTATTTTTTTAAACAAAACCCTGTTTGTAATCTTTTAATTTAATTAAAACATAATTTATCTCTTCTAGAAAATCATTGAAGCATTCGTGGATTCTGGGAGCTTTTAAAGGTCTCGTCATGCGAGGATATGACCCTGAAGGTGTGAATGTAAGCAACACATCCAAGCATCCAACAGAAGATGCTTCAGTACCTTCTGGATTTCTCACTGCTACTTTGACTCGTGCACGTTGTAGTAATCTACATTCTCGTATAGGGACGCCTTCGAAAAATACTAGTATTTCAAAGGTAATGAAAATTCTGTGTTTTCTTTATAACAAACAGTAAAACATTCTAGTAAGCAAGTAATTATTTTTTTTAATATTGAAAATTCATTGATGTCCTCTCAGAACATTATATTATCTTGAAATAATAGTAAGTCTAAAAATTATTATTTATTGTAGTTTTATCATACTGGATGTCCTGCAAGATAGTGGTGATATGTTGTGGAGTGTTCCAAGCCATCAAAAAATACTTTACATGAAACTGATGTGGATAGGGTATAAATTTCTTTTTGTATTCTGTAACCCTCATTTACTAACCCAGACTTTAGTATTAATTTTAATATTTACAGATCTTCAAGGTAACCAAAGTAAACCATTTTAGGCTCACGTAAGACCCACAAATAAATAGAACTAATGATAGAAATATTTTAAATGTCCACAAAAATGATAGACATAGGTGTAGGACATACTTTATTGGCACAATACATTTTATTTCAATAATTCAACATTTTTTGTTTTTGTTTTTGAATTATATATTCACAACAGGTGCTTTGTCAGAGTTTAATCATGCAAATAAAACTAAAAACAAGGTTACATGTGATCAGTCATTAACCTAAATATAATTATTAATTACTATTTTACTTATTATTATTATCTTTATTTTTCAACTCCATATATCAATTACTCTGTAGAGCTTTTCAAAAATTCATTAACCGAATTTATGAGCCTTAACTAACTTTGAAAATTCAAATGCTTGATTTCTTCCAGAAAATTTTAATTTGTGTGTTATCAAGTTTTAATTTTAGCCTGTTTTGATTAAATCAAAATTCTATTTTATCTAGAGTATTTCTAAGAGTTGTGTGAACGTTATTTTTTTTTATGAACAATGCTATTGAACGAAAATAAAAACCATTTAGTATGCTTACGTTGACTAAAATACAAGACACATTTGTAGAGTAAAGATCGATTGGTTATAATTGGTTATTAGTAACATTGTTCATAATTCACCCCAAGCTTACGGATCCCAACATACCTAAACAACCTAACCTTCCCCAGGCTTCTTTTCTATGCAATAGGTCATGATGCAAAACATACAAAATAATATTCTCTCTAATAACTTTAGTAGTTGTTCCAGTTAAAGAAATAATAAAATTAAAGGTCATCACACATATACCACAAAAAAAAAAGAAAAGTATCTACCAACTATATTGCAGGTTTTGCCCAGATGAATATATTGGCCTAACCACAGCAAACCCAAGCAACAGGATGAATGGCCACAGGCATGGTGTAAAAATCATTGATATAGAGAACCAACTGCACAAGATGCAGCAACTCACAACATTGCCACTTTTGATTACTTCACGACAAAAATTGTAAAATTACTCTTTTCAAAATGCAACTTTTCAGAACTAAGAAGATGGGAACTGTATCTTCAATGTTACAAAATCTAGAGAACCCTTAATCTTAGATTTTATTGTGATCTATTTGTGTACTACTAGGTAATACCAAGGATCACTTTCCAAGGTAAGCCTGTGTCTCCTATCCATAAAAAATCAAAACAGATTAGTAATATTGATTAGTTTGTGCAAGTGTGAGTAGTTTCAACTAGTCTATTGGTCATGTAACAACCATAATGTTGCCAATCCATTATTGTTTGAATTTGCGTGACGTTGATTGGATAATATTTTAGTTGTGCTACTTTCAAAAGCATAATTATGTAGGGGTTTATTATATGGTTCACAGTTAAACTTTTGGATATTATTTGTTATACAAATAAGTTGTATAATGAAACCTTATGGTACGTATGAAAATATTCATGTTTTTTGTATATAATATACATGTTAAACGAAAAAACAAAACAAGTTATCAAATTTAAATATATAAAATAAAACTGTGTTTGTTGCAGAAATCCTCTTCCAATATAGAAGTTCAAAATAGTTTCATCACAGAAATTGTTATAAAACTCCAGCCTTTGGACTTTGTATTATCTCCTGCAACACTGGGGACATTCTTTCATGTTCTTGATCCTCTTGTATCTGTATCAGGAGCTGGGAATGGCACTTCTACAACATCTAGTCCTAGTTCTTTAACAGCATTTACTACATCTTCCTTGCCTTTGCTCTATCTAGACTTGATGGCAATCAGAATAATGTTTCCAGCTTCACAATGCACAAAGAAGTGTCAACATGATGTACTTATTTTTCAGGTTAGTTCAACCATTGAATTCATACTTAAGAAGAAGTCCCATGGCAAATGATAAAGTGAGGCTCAGTAAGTGAGTTAAAGTATTGTAGTTTGTTGGGTTCTGGTACAGAATCCACTAGTGTTGGAGATTTCTGAACATTTTTTAAAATTTATAGGCGAGGTGGAATATCTTTAAATGACAATGGGAGACATCTGATCTTCCCAATAGTATGAGATTCTTATTCACTACAAAACATGTTCCTTCCTGTTAGTAACCCTATCGCATAGAACAAGGAAACAGGAAAGGTTTTCCATGAACCTAGCTGGTGAGCTCTCTCCACGAACATGTCCAGAAAATATAATGAAAAAAAAGCAGAACTTTATGTAACTGCGCGAGGTAAAGCCATGGTTGAGACAGAGATAACCTACGAAGTGTTGTGTAGGTGAAGGAGGATACCTTACGATACCATATTTGTTATTTTAATATAGTATTGTTCTGCATGCATCATCTTCTTCTGCTTCTTACTCAAAACTGAAATAAACATGCAAAAGAGGCATTCTGCATGCAACCATGTGCTGATTGCTGCATCTAGAACATAGAAAGTATTAGGGAGTTTCAAGCGACATCTTCTCCTTTATTGGAAGGTCTTGTCTCATGCATCTACGTTGCATCTACCATTTCTGAAACAGATCTCATAAATATAACAATTAAGAAAAGGTCACAATTATAAAAATGTGGTGGGTATTACAGGGCCTGAAGGGGTTGGTCTGTTATGGGTTAGGGAGAATGGTCATCTTTGTTTATCAGATGTTGTGTTATCTATCAAGTGAGGAAAATAGTGTAGGTGTGGGGTGTAAGTGAGACCCCTTTTAAGATTTACTGCTAGATAGATGTTGTATGTGTTGTTTGAGAAAATGCACCTATTTGTGGTGATTCTTGCTACCATTAATCTGATCAACTTTTTTAATTTTTTTTTACCAAAAACTAGAATAGGTTAAATTAGACCAGCTTGTGTTATATATTCAAATAGATTTATAAAATTGTTCAGTTTAAAACCAACATAAGTTAATAAAACAGCAAAATAACAATACAAACCGCTATTAAATATGAATAAAGATTCTCTTAAAAGTGTTGCAGTAACACTGAGGTTGGTCACAGTGGCGTGGTCAAACTTTAAAGGATTGCAGTGGAGCAAACAAAAGTCGCAGTTATGTTATTTTTTTTACAGATGACAGAACCTAAATATTTCGCTAAAGGATGTTACAAGTTTTGAACTTACAAAGGGGGGGGGGGTTGTATAGTACACAAGACTCAAGAAAATTTACAGATCACAAGGAATTAAAAAATATTAAAATAAAAAGTGAATCACAAACCAAAACCTCATTTTTTGTTTTAAATGGTTAATTTTGGGCTATTAGTAGACATTTTAGTTTGGAGCCTCCAGTTCACTTTTACTTTTGCCCCATATTTCCCAATTTAGTGAGATGGCTTATTTTGGTTTGCAGAATTTCATTTTAGCAAAATTCTATTAAATTGATTATGAGAAAATTTTTTAGATTCTGGGTCTTATCGTAAAATTTTGAATTATACAAAAAATGTTGAAGATATAATCAAATAATATGATTATTTACACAAAATGAGCACACTTGGTTAGGTTAGGTAAATTGTGTAGGTTATAAATCAGAATATATAATGCCCTCCAGAGCTCATTTACAATGAGTACAGGTGGGGTAATCCAAAGGATTTACACCATTCTTCATCTATGTTTTGTTATATTCCTTTCTTTCATTTTTCCTATCAGATCTCTCTTGACCAATTCTAGTTCTCTTCTTATCTTGACGCTATTATAGTATTTGAGAGTTAGGGGGGGGGGGGTCTCTGTTGTATGCTCTTTTTTACTGAAATTATGATGACTGCAAGGTTTTCCGCCTTCAAAAAAGAAAATACAAAGAGACATACATAAAATCGTATTCTTAGTTTTGTTTGCCCTCTTAGTAGTTTCTATATAGCGCTTTATGTGTGCTATTTATAAGAAAATAAAAATTGTGGGTAGCAGAATGTGCATAATAAGACCTACTTACATGACATATTCCAACTTTCTGGTTGTATATATGCCTAGAAACATATTTTATATGGATAGACATAATTATCCTCTATATTAATGAATATTTATAAAATAGACACTAAACGATAAACTATATTGTAGTAGTCATAATAATAACTACAACTTCTATGGTGCTATTATTTTAGATAGATGGGGTGGTAGTGAATCCTCAACCAGAGAATCCCATTTGTCGTACTCCACTGAGACAAGACATCTATCATATGGCAGAAAAACATAGGATATTGAACATACCAGGATCAGAAGTGGAAGATCGTCAGTACCAGATTGATTTGATTTCTATTAGAGTAAATACAGGTAATACAAAGTATACAATTAAATTTATGTATAAGTCCCTTAAACAATATAAGCATTGTATAAACATGTCATTAATATATAGAGTCTCGAGTGATTCAATATGCTATCAGAGCTACTGATCACTGATAGGTGTGGTGTTTTCAGGTGGAAGATGAAGTTGTGTAGTTTCAAATATTTGCCATCAGATCACTTGTGCAGCACAATCTCCAACATTTCAGTCTGAGTCAAACATGACAACTCAACAGCAAAAAGCATTTTGTGTCCTTGATTTTTCAAAGTAACTCTGTGATTACAGTCCAAAGAAATTTCCGTTTAAAGTACCAAATCGATTCTCCTAATGAATGAAACATTCGTAGATAGTACAGACAGTTTGTAGACAAGGGTTGTGTGTGTAAATCAAAGAACCTTGGAATGTTGCGAATGTCTGAAGAAAATTTTGCGAGAATCCTAGCTGCTTTCCAATGCAGTCTGTAAATTGCGGTGACAAAGAAAGTAGAGTGGTATTTGCATGGCAGATACTGAATGCTGTTGAACAAAACAACAATTTCATGGAATTAGATGTGTGAAGTAACTTTCCACCTCAGTGGCAAGGTAAATAAATATAATGTTTGAATTTGAGGCCAACAAAATCCGGATATTTACCATTGAACATGTACGAGATTTGCCAGAAATCAATGTTTTTTCCCTAATTCATCTGTATACTGTCCTTATATTTGAATACAACATGGTGAACGACAAGAATTGTCTTCCTATGGTTACATAACTTGTTGTTTCCAAGGCTAAATGAAGGTTTTGAAAACTTCATATTATTTAACTATATTGGAATCAGTAGAGTTGATTTTGAAAAATTATTTTACCGATTTTTGTTTTGTTTTTCACTAATGACTGACATTTGTGGAAAGATTACCATTTTGTTTTGTTTGGATTCCAAGAGGAAAATTTGGTCAAAATCGTTGGAACTGATTTTGAGAAAATCGTAATTATGTGTTTTGTTTTATCTCAGCTACCCTTAAGTTGTAAGTTATCAAAAAATCTAAAAACAAGTCTGAGATATGGCTACAAATTTGATTAAAATCAGTCTACACGTTTGGGCTTTAAACATACGATAGACACTAGACATTGGATATCTAGAATCCAGAATTTGGACCTCAAACTTCCAATATAACATCTTTATTGATTTTTTGATTCATCATATAACATTGTCATTACTACATATGTAAAAAATTAAAATTAGATCAAGTAAGCTTAAAATACTGTCAATTTTAGTCTGTTTTAATTTAAATTTGTCGTGTAAGCCTAATAACATTGCCAAAAACTGTGACCATTTCATTAGTAACCATATTTACATCAATAAATTTAATGTTTTATATTTTTATCTTGTGAAATTAAAATATGTGATTTCTGTACACAGGTATGTGGTATGAGCTGGAGTATCTACTGTCACAAGATCCTACAGATTCAGTTGTACAGAATCCTGCGTTAGATTGGAACGAAGGTCGAAGTCCTAATGCACCTACACCTAAGCTGCTATCACCCATCATTACTCCCTTCAATCTATGTCTGGTATTAGCTCCAGCTATTCTATATAGGAATTCTGTAGTAGTCTGTGGACATTCAGCAGAGGTAAGCCATTCAAATATACGAGATAAACATTTAAGTGTATAATATGTAGAGTGCGTGTTGTAATCTTTCTCTCCACTCTGGAAACGAATTTAACATTTTAAGATTATATAGTCTACTTTAACTCTATACTCATACTATTACATTTATAAAAATAGGGCACTAACATGTGATTGAGCAAATGTACTCTTTAAAAAAAAAAAAAAAAATACTATATGGGAAATTTGATATTTCGTCACCCTTGCTCCATGGATTTCTAATTCTACATCGTTGTATTGTGGATTGCCTGTCTTGCCCCTGAGTCCGATAGAAGATAAGATGACTTGAAATAGCCAAGGTGCACAAGCGCTCGGTGTGCAGGAAGCACAGTATGTATCTATAAGTCGAAGTGTTAGGATGTGTTTTTGTATTGTCCCTCTTTTCATTATAATTGTGCTAATTTATTATGAAATGTTTGACTAAGTCCCTCAACGGGTCAATCTAAGACCCCGGAGGGATATAATGAGAAGCGCACTCATGAATTGGCTATATACGGTTTAAATCCATGTACTAGGCTTATTAATGGTGTACTAGACATGTGATAAGTTCAACTAAAACAATTTTTCAAACAAATTTGTAAATTGTGGTTGGAGAATATGGTGTAGGATCTGGACATAACGTTCTGTTCTCATTTTTATTGTAGCCTCTTCTTCTTCAAAAAATAACAACAGATAATCTCACGTTTCGGTGATGTACCTTGGCCCCCATGGTCACCACATTTATCTGAAATTTTTTTTCTTTGGGGTTACCTCAAATCAAAAGTCAACAATAAAAACCTCATTCAGTCGATGATTTGTTATTATGATGTTATAACAACAACAAATTTTTGTTAGCTTTAAAAATAAAAAGGAACATGATTGTTTATTTGGATTAGATTAAATTTTAAAACTAATTGATGGTTTTGTTTTATGAATGTATGTGTTTCAGGTTGGATTGATGTTAAGATTAAGTATTTTTCTGTTGTTTTAAATTTGACATTATATATATATATATATATATATATATATATATTTTTTTTTCAGATGTCACAACTGTGTAATAAATAGTGCGGTTATCCAAAGAATTCATACCCTAAGATTAACTTTATTTAAAAAAAGATAACATGTGGTCAATTACATGATGGTATATTATATTTGAATTTAAATTTTGAGTAGTAGGAATGAATAATAGTAAAGTAGAATAGATAATCTTTTAAAATCAGCAAGTTTCGCAATTGGGAGAAGCAGTAAGGTTACACTGTATGTAGAAGGCAGTGCACATCTGTGATCTTCTCCTCAGTTGGAAAGCCTGTGACATAGGGAGTGTGATGGTGTGTAATACTTGCCACGACGGCTTGAGTGCAGTCCTCTTAATTTGTTCAGTTTAACTTATTTAGGTGAGATTTTTCCAAATTAAATGTTGGACTAATTTTTTGATAAATGTCGTTTCTTAGGAAAGGCCGGTGAACCAATGTCGGGCTGTGATAATGTTATATATTTCACGAGGTGTGTGGATTTTGCGTAAAATGCTAGTTTCGACCACCCGTGTTATACTTGGTGTTGTGTGCAGTTATTTTTATATTTAGAGTATTAAGTCATGCAAATTAATTTATTTTCATAATCTCATCAAAAACTGGTTATCCAAGAATGGTGTTTGGGTCTGGTCGGGTAAGAGAATGAAGACGTTGTCGAATATGGGCAACACATATTCCAATTTTTGCCCTTAAAGAACCCTTTCACGTTACAGTTAAAAGGAATCACATTGAAAACTGGATTTATTATAGATTGTTTTGATGTTGGCCAATGGCCATTAGAATACTTTTATGGGACACTCTGTACATTAAAATATGTTGTGAAAGTTTGACAAATATTTTGAAAAATAGTATTGGAATAGTTTTAAAAATGATCTATAAGGAATGAATTCTTCACTGATAGGCCTACTATTTTTCTGTTTTAAAAATGAAGTTGGGAAGAAGAATTAACATCAGTGCTCCTGTTTATACTCCTATTCATACAGGTGGAGGTTGTTGTTACAGTGACCTATGTAGATTTAAGCTTTCTCTAACCATTGTTTCTTTTTTCAGAAACATTCTATTATATAGAATTTACAAAGAATTGTAGCACCTTGTTTTTGATTTACAAGAACACTATTTGATGACTGTCAACAAAACTTTTTATTCTTTAACATTTCTAACTAATATTTTTATCAAATTATTAAAAACAAAATAATTTAACCAGAGTAAAGTTTAAATTTTTTAATTTATTGATTTTAACGCTTATACATCTTCTTTGTATTCAGTATAGAATCAGATTAACATAATAAATATCTCATCTTTGTTTGTGTTTAGATAAATGCTGTCTCTGAAATTAATGTGAAATTGTCACTGGATCAGTTACACCTGTGTAGTGTGCTCGCAAATGAAACAGTCTCTGTGGTTAGTACATCTCCTAGAAATGCTCACTTATCTTCCGACGCAGTGAAAAAAGCAAAACAGACTCTGCCTGAAAACCCGACAACACCTTCTCTACATTTAGACTGTGACAGTGGTTTTGAATCTGTTGAAAGTTCTATACATACAATTGTTAAGAGAGGTACAGTATGTATATTATGTATATTTTAATGTTCACTATTATTACATAAAAATTTCTCACATACTCATTTATAAAACCAAATACCCATTAAATTCAAAATTTATGTGGAAGCTTTCATTAGACCATAATTCAAAATCCTACTTTCTAAAAATTGGCTCTTATTGATTTACATAAAATTTGGTTAATTGTAGCCACTATCCCTTTCACTGCTATATTGGGACAACAGTTGTAACACCCGTATGTTGAATTAAGAATGCCGACAGCAGGATTACGCAGTATTTTCCACCGGGAAAGAATAGTTGATCAGAAAAGGAAATAAAATTAATGGGTTGCTAAGTATATTTTAACATTATTTATAAAGTTAAAATGATTTTTAAAGAATAAGTACTTTTTTAAAAATTTGTTTAATGTATGATACTTTTCAAAACATCCAATAATACATAAACCAATGTTACACTCAGAACACTGGTATCTGGAGTCCTTACTTTTTTGTGGACCTAACTGTGTTTTAGCACATACATAACATTGTCGTTGTGGATTAGGTGTTCCTCCAAGAATTTCTGGAACGAATTTTGGAAAATGTCGAGCTGTCAGTCGGGATGGCACCTCGCCAAAAAACTAGGCCTACCCACCATTTGATTTGTTTGAAGCCACACCATATTTTTTAATGAGGTGTCTTATTAATTCTAGTTGGAATTTTGCTAATGGTATTTTAGATCCTGTTTTTAATTTATATACAGCATGGGAATTTATAACTGTATAGTGCATCATTTGGAAAAGTACCTTTTTTGTACCATTTTAATGTTTTGTGTATTTAAATATTTTTTTGTTTGATTAATTTGTATATTCAACTGAACTTAATAACACATCGATTTTGTCAATGGTTCGCATGTTTTGATTATATTATTTAACACATAATGGTTTCATTATTGGTTCTCCAGTTAATCTGTTTGTTTTACCAGTTAGCACCATTATATCAGTATGAATAGTTGTCTTTAACACGATGGTTTCATTATTGGTTCTCCAGTTAATCTGTTAGTTGTAAGACATCAGAGCCTGATATTCCAAGTGATTTATCTGTTATGTCTAGCCTAATTTGACGTAGGGTTAGGTTGTGAGGAGACGAAAAGAGGTGTAGGGAACGTGAAGTGGTTCTTGAAGTAGAGGTAACCGAGCCGGGAGGCGACTGGTAAATTACGGTAGAGGAAGGAATTTCAACTCGGGAAGGATGTGAGGCTTTTTGACGCGGAATGGTGGCAAGTTATAGTGTTTTTATGAGGAGTGATTTAGAGTACAACATACATCGGGGCTCTAGGATCGCCAGGAGCTGGGTTATGGAGATAGACGGGACGAATTGGGATATGGATCAAGCGAGGGAAGGAGTAGAAGATCTCGGCTGAGATCCGCTTGGAGCGTGATTGCCTCCTGGCCTTCCGACGGTTGATTCGTCGCTCTCGGTTGGTTTTGAGCATGAGAATTGCGGTACTAAAGATGTCACTGGCCCTAAAAAGGACCAGTTGGTCTAAAGTATGGTGAACATAAACCAAAAACGACACTGGCCCTAAAAAGGGCCAGTGGGTCTAAAGTGAGGAGAGGAGCGGAGGGACGAGAGCTAGCCTCTGCGATGAAGGTCCACCCACTTATCGCCGGCGCCAAAGCACCTACAATTTTCTTTTCAGGAAGCGACAGCGGGGGAGCAAGATGCTGCCGTTGCCGTGATTTCTCCCTTTAATTTCCCGTACGGGAGGCAACGGGGCGATTCTTGAAAAGGCGTCGGTCGGTGCAGCGAAGAGAAGGTGAGGAGTGAAGATAAGGTGTTAGAAGTGAAGAAAAACGTGTATGGGTTTGAACAGGTTGGTACAGGCAGTTGGCACGGAGTTGGCAGCAAGTAGAAAAACAGTGAATCAAGATGTGTAGAAGCAAGTAGAATCAAGATGTGACTGCAAGGTGTCCAGGTTAACAAGTCATAATTTTGTCCCTGAAACATGAGTACTTATACAATTTCTAGCTTGCCTAGGATTGGTTGGTTCCTAGACAATGAGCTGTCCATTGTTAAGTTTTCCCGAGAAGCGAACCAATCCCGACGTGAGGTTGGTTCGGTGTTGTGTCGCGGATTGCCATTGTTGTGGCCGCGGACTTTTAATTGCTCGACGTGAGCTGTCAGCCAATCAGAGACGAGTAGCGTGGGCGGGTCTTGTAGTGTGAGATTGGCCGATGTAGAGCCGTTTAAGGCCGGGGAATTGATGCTTGTTGTGTTGAGTGAGTGTTGGCAGGTTTTTGCTGTGTAGATTGTGGAAAACTAGTCGGGTGAACTAGTTCCCTTGGTGGTGACGTTAACAATTTGTAATACCCGTATAAATTATAAAATCTAAAACTTAGTCTATTTTGACATCTGCGATAACAAAGAATTTTATTCCGAATCTATGCCTTTTTGTTCTACTGTTCTGTTTGAATAATAGGCAACCTTTATAAAGCACTAAAGACTAACCTAACCTAACCTAACTAAACATATTTATTTATTACTTTATGATTTTTTTTTTTATTATTAATTCAGCTTAAATTATGTTTTTAAAATATTTATTTCTATATCCATGGATTTCAACTAATCGTGTACTCAGATTGTTCCCTATGTAATGCAAACAGTCCAAATTCATTATGGTTGCCGCTACACAAAATAACCTTATCCCCTCTTACAATGTTTATTTATAGTTTTACTTGAATTATATCATTATTTCACTTTAATTTGAGTTTATACCCATTCAAATAATCATGTACACATCTTTTCATTATTAATTATTATGATGAGTTTTGGATACCTACATCAGGTTTGTTTACAATCTTTTAGGCTGTTTTTACTCTTTAAGTGGTGTTTCATATATAATAAATTGGTGTTTACAAATCCTAAGTGAAATTTTAGTGTGTTGGTGATGTGTATTTAACTTCAATGTTTTTTTAAAAATATTATTTATATTGACTATTACTTCTCCATTTCTATATATTGAATTTCCCAACTTAACCTAACATTTTCAAACCATTACATTATGGTAATTTTGATTTTTTTCTTATTTTAATCAGTGGACCCAAACATGGCAGCAGTTCATTCAGTGACATCTTCAGGGGTTCCACTTCACACTTCACTACCTTCACCACAACCTTTCTTACCTCTTCACAAAGTGTAAGTGATGTTTTTAAACTTGTCTAATAAATAGTTTTCTGATTAATTTAGTTGTTTAGAGACTCATATGTAAAATATGCCTTATTAAAATGAAAAAGGCTAAGTAAATAGTAGCCATTTTGAATTTTAAAGTAATATTTTTTTAAGTTGTTGATAACATTTTAAATAAAAATTGATGTTGTATTTTTCCTCCTTGTTGTTTAAAGCCATAAAACTCTCGGTTTATAAAAAAAGAGAAAAATGTATAAAATAAAGACCACCCCCCCAGCCCTCCAATACTTTAATAGTGTTGAGGAATAAGAGTTGGTCAAGAGAGACCCAATAGATAATATGAAGAAGAGGGCTGTAACCCAAGACTAAATAAAGAACTGTGTAACTCTAGTTAGGATTTCTCATTATGAGCGAACCTCTAAGGGGAAAAATTGATGTCTGTCATGACAATTTTCTAAAAAAATCACGAACTTCTCAATCGTTTTCATTCAATTCACAGTGATTTGTTTTTTGTGGTTTAATGACCTTATCAATACAGAAATATAATTTTAAAAGTTTGCTTGCTTTTGTAAATTACAATTTAATATAACATGAAATTTCCACTCTGACATTAAAAATAAATGGTGCAAGAACTCTTTCATGCGGTCATTCACAAAATGAAGAATTTAGAGGAGAAAGTGCTATAAGACCAAACTCAAAATTCTTATTTTCTGAAAATTGGCTCCAAAGATTTTTATAAAATTTTGCTAAAATGTAGATTTTAAGAGCTAAAACAAAACATATCGGTTACAATTTCCCCAAAAATTTCAGTTCGTGAGTTATCGGTTAAAAATAGAAAATTAACCTTAGGCCGGGGTACCATTTTAAGTTTAATATCTCATTATCCATGCAAGCAATTTCTATCAGATTTTTTTGAAATGTGAAGATTTATTTATAACCCAGACCAATATACCAAATTGCAAAGGAAAAGAAAATTATAGTTTGTGAGTATAAGCACATAAATCATGTAGAAAAAAATTGATCAAAATTGGTAAACTAGACGTATTTTTTTTGGACTTATGGTAGCTACATTAAAATTTTGAGTGATTATAGATTTTTAAAAAAAAAATCTTGAAATATGTCTTATTGATCATAATCTATTTATCCATTTGGGCTGTACCGTACAGCATAGACTACAAATAAACAAACATCATTCTACTATTGCGAGCTGACGAGAAGTGTAGTGACAGTTCAGCGGGGAGAGGAAAGGAAAGAAAAGGGGTAGTCCGCGGTTGCCGTGGTAATATTTGTAGTAGGCACACTAAAAATATCGCCTATTTCTCTGTAATGAATGGAGCTTCTTCTACTTGTCTACTCTTCAATTAATGTCATTCTAGTGCTGTCTTAATGTGCGATCTTAATCCTATTGAATTGCCTTAGACGAAACCAAAACAGTTGATGAGAGAACAGAATATTACAGGGGACTTTCCAATGGTAAAACTAACAAATGGTGTACAACTTGTAAAAATGTTTGTTCTTTTAAGTGATGAATGTTGTGAGAGAAGGTCTGCATGAAATTTACCCAAGTGCACAGTACTAGTTCATAACTTTTGTGGTGCTGAAATTTTTGAGGACAATTAATATTGTTTGACCAGACAAGCGATACTCAATAGCATACACATTTCTTTTGCTACACTTCTCATCAGCTTGCAACAGTCAAAATTACTTTTTTGGTCTTGCGAGACTTAAAACAGATATAAAAGTCAACATTGCTCATTTTATCTCTTCTTTTTTTATTATCCAATATGTAAATTCAAGTATATAAAAATATTTGATTATAAAAACTGCCACTGCTTGCATCCAATACATTGTTGAAATGGATGGGTTTTGTAGACTGAATTGTTCTGTGTGTCTCGAGCTTAAATGAAACTTTCTTTAGTTTAAGCAACCTGGTTAAGAACATTTGGATAATTTGTAAAGTTTTTATGTTGCAGAAATATTATAATTCCTATGGAGCTATTGATTACTGGAAATGCTTTTAGTTTTGGAATATTTAGAAAAGAACAAAAGGATGACATTGTAATCGTAGAGCCTTTCTTATATCTGCTTGTATCACAGCCTCACTTGTTTATGTCTAAAGTTGGAGAAACAACAAAGTGGCAGGTTAAAAATTGTATATTTTAAAAGTATTTTGTAGTTAATGCATAGAAATTTTCAAGCTTTATTTTTTTTAATACTACACCTCGTAGAAATAAATGGGCAACTAAAAGTAATTTTTAAACTTTAACAATAAAACTTTTACGTAGAAATATTTAATTGTAACTTCATATTATTTGTATAACTGGGTTGTAAGCTGTCTTTTAATTGTTTTTTCTGTCTTATCTTTTTGACATGAATACAGAAAATTCTATAAAGAAATCCGGGAATACAGTTTCGCCTTGCAGTTCAATAACTATCATATATATTGAAAATCAAATTATACCACATAATAGTTAACCCTGCAACCGTGGTATGTTAAAGGTTTTGTTTTCTTAAAAAATTCATAAAAAATATTCTTTTTATACAAAACCTAACTTATAAGACATCATTTTTCTCAGAAAGATGCGTAGAATTCATCTATGTAATAACTTATATTTTTTTGAAACGGTTTTGGTGTAAGTATGTTAGACGTCAAAAAATGAAGTTAACATTTTTCAGAAAAACCTGTATCATCCAAAATCAATAGCTTACCACCTTTTTTCAAGATATTCAAAAGATTTGTGAATATATTTAGAAGAAAATTTTTTTTTACATTTTCAAAAATATATATATATTCTACGAAAAAAGGGATTTTGTTAGGCTTATTTTCAAAAATTCACCAAAAATAGTAATATTTATGGAAAACACAACTTCTATATCATTATATTCAGAAAGGTGCATTGAATTTAGCTGTGTAGTGTAAAAAAAAGTTAGATGTAAAAAATTTGGAATTATGTCAAATAGCAAAACATCGGAAAGTAACGGAGGTAAGAATTTCACAGAAATGGTAATGTACACCATACATTTTTTTTTTGAATTTTTTGAAGTATTACTAGAGATATGTAATATATTTGTGGATAAAAGTTGCTAAAAAGAAAATCAATTTATAAAATTTTCATTAGACATGGTTCATTTTTACGTAAAAAGTGAATATTTGCTAACTATTTTCAAAAATTCACCGAAAATATAATTATTATTCAAAATCCAAGTTTTTATTACCTATGTTCTCACAAAGATACATAGATTTTATGTGTGTAATGCAAAAAACTTTTAGATGGAAACATTTTGGAGTTATTATGTACGGAATCAACAAAATTACCCTGTAACCAAGGCAAAATTCCACAGAAATAGGTATATAAACCAATAAATTTTTTTTTATAGATAAGCCTATATAAAGTTATAAACATTTTGCATACATTTTGGTAAAAACATAATCAATTTATAAAATTTTCATTAGACAAAATTATTTTTAAATGTAAACAAATTGAAATTTGCTAAAAAAGTCAGACCAGATATATCATAACCTATCTCTATTTATAGATAGGCCTATATAAGATTATAAACATTTTGCATACATTTTGGTAAAAACATAATCAATTTATAAAATGTTCATTAGACAAAATTATTTTTATATGTAAACACATCTAAATTTGCTAAAATGGAAGACCAGATTATAACATAACCTCTATTCTCTGTTTTTGACGTTAGTTGTGTGTTACCGTGATTGTGTTTTTTGACTTCTCAGTTTTAGCTCTGAGATGCATGCTTAGATATTAAGGTTGGTGTTATTCTTATTTAATTTTACTTCTTACATAGGCTTAGTTTCTAGTTTCATGTTTCTTTAGTTTTTAGTCACTTGATAACGGGAATTAATTCTTATTCCCGAAACGTCATGTTTTGATTTTTAACACACAAATGATGGCAAATGTCCGAAAAATGTATAATAATAAAATTAAAATAACCTCTATCTCTAGACAGCCTCAATATTTGATGTCTGACAATAACATTCAATCAAAACAATAAATTCTACAAACAATAATACAGATATTGTAATTTGTATACACAATTTATAATAAATAAATAAAACAAATCTTCAAAATAACAGAAATATAATCCCGTCACATACCACTACGCCTTTACATGTCATTTTAGTACACAAACATCGCTAATTTCCAAGTAAGAAACAATAACCTATAAGTAACTCTAGGATATAGCAAATACTACCAACAGATAGAATGAAATATTCTCTACAACATACTGTAAAGATCGGTTACAAAATATTGATTGAATAATCGATTATCTTATTTAGTAAACTGCACTGAATTAAAAATGAGACTTGTTCGGTTTGGTTACTACTTTGGTAAAATAGATATATCTCGCGATCTATGACACATAGAACAATTTGTAAAGCACAGATCGACAGAGAATGATGTGATCTACAGATCAGTGTTTTGGTCTACCTGTTTGACAGAAAAATAGATTCGTGAACATCTGAGAAAAAAATGGCATCATTTCTGCTTACAACTGCACAGTTCAAATCTTAGATTTTACGCATACAAATATGCAAACTTTACCAATTTTTAAAATATTTTTTATAATGTTTTGTGGTATTTTTTTGCATGATTATGCATCTACGGAACATTAGCTTTCCAACGGTATTTTATTTATTGCGATAGGATGATTCTAAGTGGGCGAAATGTTGAATTGCAAAATACGTGTTTTCCGGTCGTTAGACTAAACTATGCATCACCGAACGACCCGAAATAGGCTCGCTTTGCAGTTGAAGGGTTAAAGAATCAAAGAATCTATATCATCTAGTGGGGATTATGGTGTCACAAGTGGGATTGAGTTGGGAGCTCTGCCATTTTGTGATCGTTTCACTGTTTCTAGGTATATCACAAGGGTCATACTCAGTGAATGTATGACACTCGTGGTATCAATCAACAGTTCTGATCTTAATCTTAGATGTATAAAATATTAGTTTTGAGTTGTATAGTTTTGGTTCATACTTGTAGAAAAACTAAATATAAATAGAAAAATTGTGTACTGTTGAAAAGATTATCTCAACAGCAATTCACTGATGCCACTCAAACTTCTTATGAGAGACTAAAATGATGTCGGGAATGACAGACAGCCTCTGTTACAGTGACCTAGCTCGTCAACGACAGTACAATTGCCCCGCCATCACTATTAGTAATTGTATCGGTAAATATATAATGGAATAAGCATTTAATTCGTGATTTCCTTCCTGATACCATTCACATTAAAACATTCTCTTGGCGAACACCTCACACATATTTAAAATATTTTTCAGTACTCGTGACACAGACACACCAAAGTATTTTTTTTACTAGTTTTCCAAAGTATTTATAAATAGTACTTTTCTAAATAAAGGAATTTTTATAGATGTTTATGCAGTGTCTCTGAAAGGCGTAACGATAATGGTTGATAGTACAAATTTTGATCAGTCAAAGATTGTATTACCATTATAAGATTTACAATGAAAAAAAAAGTCAAAGGCTTGTTTGTACAATTTGATGTCTTTTGTAAACATACTCTATCCATCGAATTTTTTATTTGTAGTTTTCCTGTAACAGTCAACTTATTTTGTTAATTTATCTGTAAATTATTATTTAACAATCTTATATTTTAGGCGTCCATATTTGACTTGAGTATAAGGAGTGGAAAAAATGAACACTTAGTAAATAGTGACCAACTATCAGCAAAGTCTTATCCACAGTCGTTAGTAAAGACAAGAAACGGTGATCCAGATCCAGTGACTGGCATCCCACCAGCTCTATTGACTGCAAAATGGACACAAATTGTCAACAAGCCTCCTAAGGTAACAAATTTTAAAATATTACTTTTCATTATGTTTAAATTAAGAATAAAGTCTGTCTGAATAAATTTGGAAAGTACCCTTTTCTCTTAGGCGAGTATATGCGATATGCATTTTGAGATAACCTAATTGTATTTTCTTGAGATAGTATGAGGCTAAACAATTTCTTAAATTGATGTATTTTAGTGTCATTTTAATGTTTATTATACTCTATTAAAGGTAGATCACAAATTGTTAGTTACCTTTTGTATTTTACATTTTTTAATTTTTTGTGGAACAACAGTGTTTTGTCTGTTGTGCATATGATATTGTTTTTAATAAATCTGGTTAATATGCACAATCACCGGTTATTGTACAAAATAACCAATATATTATTGTAGAAAATTTCCAATAAGTATCAAAGTATATCCACTCTGTTATAAAGTAGTGGTCGAAAAACTTTGTCACCCCACTTCTCTAGCTTGAGACAATTTGAAATGAGTTGTAGATAATTTATATCTTAAATATTAATTTTGAGGAATCTTGAAATTAAAATAAACGACCGCCCCAACACCTAGAGGTAGTCGAGAACATCGTACTACTAAATAATTACCCAATTTCAAATGATTCTAGGACATCAGTCAGAAAAGTTTATAATAAAAATATTTCCCGACATAAATTCTCATATCAAATCTAATCTCAATAAATTCAATTTCCTGCATCAAAAAGTCTTGTATGGAAAAACCAAACGTATCTCAGTAATTAAATAAAAGATGAAAAACAACTTCTTTATAGTATATCAATGGCGGTCAAGCAAGATGTCATCTCAGAATATGAGTTGCCACGCCTACTACGGCAGCAAGCCCTCCGATTGGTTGTAATAATTTCTTTGATGATGATGTAATTATTTATCCAAATGCACAATTACTGTTGTATAAACTAGATAATTATGTAAATAACTGTTAAGAGAAGTTATATCTTTATTATAATTTAATTTTCCATTTTAAAAGTTGTATGTTCTAAAATATATCATCAATTCATTTTCATAGAAGAATAATCATTTCATAAATTCATTTAAAATCCACACGAACGTAAGTGTACACCTATAAGTAGAAATTCAGAAGGCGTGAGTTTCGAAGTTTCCGAAACGCCAATTTGAGTGCATCCAATTCAGCATTGTTGAGGATTGCCTAGAAGCGAACAGATGTGTTTCAAATACGAGAAACAACAATTAAAACTTAAACAGATAAAAAATGCAAAGATGTCAGAACTTATGCTCACAGAGTAGATATACTCTGGTATTTATTACTGATTTCATTCACAAGAAAGAGGATCGCTCCAAACCTGAGTGATATCAAACTTTCTGGGGAGACAGTTCCAAGCGTGATTTTTATATTTTATGTGTTTTATATTTTAAATGAGGAATTATATTTAGGTAATAGGGTGTATCCTTTAAGTTGAGTCAAGTGAATATCTCAAAAACAGCAAGCTTCGAAAAGAAATGTTTGTTTTCTACTTAGAATTGAAACATATATTAATTTGACCCTAATTTTTCAAGATAGTTAACAAGATATTTGAAGATCTTCTGACTTTTCAATATTTTGTTTTTCGAAATAAAGATCAAAATTATGAGACACAATATTTTGGTATATACGTATTATACGGATCAGTAAAATAGATTAGGTTAGGCCGGGTTAAATAACTAAATTTGTGCAGTATTTTTGTTTACCTTTTGCTCAATATTGTTATCCTTTATATATACATACAGTTATATATATATATATATATATATATATATATATATATATATACGCTCAGAAAGTCATCACCATTGTAACATATCAAAAAGTCAATTAAACTCCACTGGTGCTCTTTTTTGCATTGTTCTGTAAGAGTTTTTAGCGCCCAGTTTTCTAAAAAACAGTTATACAGAAACTATTCATGAAGAAGTGATCTTGAAATTCGTGGAAATTCCATAGAAAGAGCAGAAATTGTAAACTTACGGTTTTCCTTAATCTTTTCTCGTACTACACGAACCAATTCATCACTAACCAAAGATGGACACCCATTTTATTCGTCATCGTGCACTTCATCATGGTCTTCATTGAATTGTCAGACCCATCTCCCTACCATGAATCACTCATATACCTGGCGGATCTGTTGATGAATCTCGACTGTTTTAGTGTTTTTCGTGTTCAGTAAACGATTTGCACATCTAATCTCACAAGTGGCGGGATTTTCAATCCACTTTGCCGTTCTAAAGAAGCACTACAAAGCGTAAACAACAAACAGAGATGTCAAAATGGCATCATCTGCTTCTCCTTGACTACTACCACGCATGCTTCGAACTGCGATCACAGCACTGATGCGGCAAGAAATACAACAGGAACTTAATTTCTGGACGTACTTCGTATCGATGGTTTATTTTAATTTGATACAGCTTAGAACACTTGAAACTAAAAAAAAAAAAATTATTCGTAACTGCTCAAATGTATTTACACTGTAATACATTTACACTGTAATACATTTACACTGTAATACATTTACACTGTAATAACATTTACTACGAGACTCTCTAAGGCTCATTTTGCTATTGATAATCTCTTTTGCTTTGAAATACCATTGCTTAACACTTATAGGTTTAATTTGATATTGCAGGTTGATATTGAGATGGGTCGACCAGTTCGTGTCTCATGTAGTATCAACATTTTAGAATATTTCAGAAGAATACAGTCTTTACTTAGTGACAGTTTAATAGTTGTTGATTTAGAAGAAGGAAGTAAAGGAATATCTCAAGCGTAAGTTTAAATGGTTTCAAACATTTCTTAGTTTATTTTTTAACATCTGCTACATTTAAAATTACAGCGGAACCTTGATAACTCAAATCTCAAGGGAATTACTAACACTTTGAGTTATCAAATAATTCGAGATAGCAAGGTTCGAGTTACCAAAGGCAAAAATCGCTGCAGTATGTTCTGATTTTTATTCCTGTAATCCTGTAAAAAAAAAAAAACCACAGTATAAGTATTTTTTTTAACTAAACAGTTCTTAATTTTATTTTAATCTAAAATCGACACATTTTATATGTGTATAAGACACTTATATGTATATCGACACTTATATGTATAAGAACAGTGCAGTACTGTACATAGTCAACATTATTTTATGTAAATACAGTAATAGCAATAAATGGCTAAGTAATTTACTGCAGTACAAATGATTTCACAATTCCTTTAATAAAAAGCAAAACTTTAATCAATAAGCAATAAACAATAGAACTGTACTTAGCCCAAGCACAGGAAAATGTATGGACATGGGAGAGAAGGCATTTCATGTCTTAACATAAAAATTTTGTCATCTCGCACATTACGACTATCGTAAAATTTGACCTACAAAGGTCCACTGGTCAAAACCTCCAGTTATAGAAGTGATTTTATTAAAAGTTCAACTTGTAGAGGTTTCCGAGCACCTACCTTCGGGGTACAGAGGTTTACTAATGTGTCCAGCAAGCCAACAATATTCGTTTATCGAGGTTTTTATTTAATATATTCAACTTATAGAGGAAAAATTAGCATTGGGGGTTATGGGAAGTTGAAGGGGAATGCCAAAAATTTGAAATAACAATTAATTCAAGCTATCAAGGTTTAAGTTATCAAGGTTTCACTTATTGATAATTTGTAATATTTAATTTTTATTCGTGCTAGTTTGAAATGTAAGCCAGAAAATATTCATTGGAAGAAGAAGTTATAAACTATAATATATTAGTTTTTTTTATATACCTATATTAAATAAATAGTGTACATTCAATCCAAAAACTTTCTTGCTTATTAAGAAAAAAAACTAGGAAATAAATTAAAAAATTATCTGATAGAGGCAAGTTCTTTTATGAGACTTTGTTTTGGTCTCTTGGCTCTTTTATTCTGTTCTATAATGGGGAGGATATTATGTCTCTGTTACAAGAACAAAATTCTATCTTTTAGCAAATCTACCTGCTCTTTTGATATACCCTGTCAATTCAGTTCTTTTGACAGGTAAACTCCTCCACTGAGTAAAAGGATCCGGAGAACAAAAATCATCTTAGGCTACTCTTAAATGTGTTATAGTTATAAAATTTTTTTTTAAGCTGTCTAGAAGTTTATTTATTAATGCAACACCTGTTTGCAATGGTAGCATTTTGTTTTTGCTTACTGACCCTGTGTTGGCCTAATTGTAAGTAGCTCATTGGTAATAAGTACCATACTCATGTACGTACCCTTATTCAGAGTAATATGACACTTGTATTTAATGTACATTATTACTTCAAAAATAAGATTTCTTAGTATACAAATAAAAATGTCAGAGCATAGTTTTTTTGCAAATACCTATGGTATTGCGTAATAACATGACATACCCAAATTAGTCCGTTATCAATTACCAAAACTAGGAATTTAGCAGAACTCACCTCTTCTATTATATTATTACCTAACATAACAGTTGGTCTGAGTTTAGCACTTCTTTGGTTTAAATTAAAATATAAATAATATGTTTTGATAATTTTGGCAGTTAAATTATTTTCTGTAAAATACTGACATGCAACTTTGACTTCAATAAAACATTTTTGTTCAAGAATTTGAGGATTTCTTGCTCCTATGTTAATAGTTGTGTCAAAATACTGAACCAAATTATCAATACAGATAGATGAACATAAATCATTTATATATCAAAGAAATAAAATAGGTCCTAAGATTGAGCCTTGTGGTATCCCAAGTTAATTTGGACTTTATTTGATATCCTTCCTGCAACTGTATACTTAGAGTCCTGTTGGATAGATAAGTGTCTGTCTAAAATGAAGGTGTTCCCCTTATTCCAATATATTTGTTGAAGTTTCTCAACATTTTTATAAGTTAATAATATGTAATCCTTAGACAAGGACTTGGTCACGAAATATCGTGTAATTTATTTGTTTTGAACCATATTCCCATATTAGTTTACAATATTGGTATTATACCAGGAAGGTGGGGTGGAGAGGTGTTAGGCTACGGGTGACTGTGCCAAAATAATTTCTGGATAAGGCAGTAAAAGTTTGAATCTGTCCTTGCTTGGAATAAACAAAAACAATTATATATAGTTGTAAATATCTCAACATCCTTTTTTTCACATCTCAATATTGTTTCTAGAGTGATAATGTAAACGGAAATAAATTTGTATTTATAGTTTGAAATATTTAATAGTTAACTTGTGTTACAGCAAAGATACCAAAGTTGTAAAAGATGAAGTGGTTCCGGGAGAAATGAAGTCAGACCAGAGCTTACACGAGTATTTAACTTATTTTTCTCACATTTCACTCAACACTCAACAGTTGGTGCTAGAAGTTCTTTCTCGAAATGAGTGTAAGTCTTTAAAACACAATATTATAAACTGTGATAATAGAATAATATTGTTGTGTGGACATGGTGTGTTATGTTTGCAAGTTAAAATGTAAATATGTGTTCATCGATTGATTTTACCATCCCTCCCACTCTCTTGTAACTAAAGTAACTATTAATATTATTTGGAATATTTGTTGTGGTAAATATGATGTTGGTAACTGATATGTTTGAAGCATGATATTTTGACCTTTCTGGTTATCGTGTTCAATTATTCAATAAATCATTGGTCTGCTTAAGAAGAAGACGAGCACTACTGTTGGTTGCAGCAGAAGGGTGCAACTTGTCATAATGCTCACTCCTGAAGGACTTTGTCCACCAAAATCTCTTGATCTGTCTAGTTTAGGTCTCTTCTTAAGGAGAGAATTATTGGTGCACTGTTCTTTGATACCACTGTGAATGTTTAGGCATATGAAGAAATTATTCAACAATTCATTGGTCTGCTTGAAGAAGATGATTGCTACTGTTGGTTGCAGCAGGACCGTGGAACTGGTCGTACAGCTCACTCTACCATTAATAAGTTGCATGAATTTTTTATTGAAAGAATTATTTCTAAAGGACTTTGGTCACCGTGATCTTTTGATCTTGTCTAGTTTAGATTTCTTCATATGGAGTTATTTTAAAATCAGGTATTCCAGTGTAATCCACATTTTTTAAGAGCAGTTGAATATAAATATCAACTGTTTATTGCAGAGATAAGTGAGGACACTCTAAGTAAAGTTTCCAGAAGCATGGACAAGTGTGTGGATGTTAATGGACACTACATTGAACATTTATTATAAGTTTTAATGCTAAAATAAAATAAAATTTGTCACCAAAATCTGTTCTTTATTTTCAATATTTTTGATCACCTAGACCTCTTTTAAGCTGTACAATGTGTACATTGTCTTCTGGCTGCTGAATAAATAAATAAAAAATAAATGTCGGAGTTATCAGCTTGTCCCCTCAATCTCAGTTTTGGCTTATCTACTTATGATAAACCTTGGACATAAAGGAACAAAATAATTATTTAAATTTTGTAAAACGGTTTTTGTTAAAACTGTGTAATAATCTTCAATAAAGTTTGAATCATTATTTGGCACCTACTAGTATTATCAACATTTCTTTCTTAAAAAAATTGTAATTGCCCTTTGTAATACATTTCATGTTATTTTCTACAATTAACTTTAGTTAACTCGTTAGCTTTAAATTGAAATTACATATTGTTATTTTATCATTCTTATGTATTAACTTATCTTTACAGCATCCGGAGGTTTGTCTGTAAGTTTGAATCAAGTTTCTGCTTGCTTAGCGAGCACTTTTAGTCTGCAACAAACTGTAACGGGCTCTGCTACTTTGAACAACTTTACTGTAGCAACTAGAACACCTACAGGTCGTTGTCCTCAGCTGCTTGTCAACCCATGGACATTTTCTCTAGAAACATCCCTGTCGTGGGAAAGTTGGATTCCTGCAATTTATTCACCTGTTATTCATCTTATGGTTGATTCTGATGTCCTCGCTATCGATGTTTCACCAGACCAACTTCAACGCCTTCAAGAGATCATCACGGAGTACAGTACTTTCTTTTCTAAACCACAAATTGAAAAAAATGAAGAGTTGAGTTATTTGATAAACAGTAAGTTCATTTTACATTGTTTAATTTATTGATTAAAAAAAATAATAATAATACTGACTGTGAATCATTATTTAATATTCAGAATGAGCATGTAATAAATAATACATTTTTCTGTTAATGTGTAGGTATAAATCTAAATCAGATTTTAAATTGTGAATTTTGTGTGGCTCCAAATTTTGGAAATTTTTACCTTAAGGAAAACTAATTTCATAATTTCTAAAAAACGATATTCCCTTCACAAATCATATTCAAGACTTTATATGTAAAACAAATGAAAAATGCAAAGTTAGAATTTCTCTAAGTTGAATTAAACAAATTGTCAAAATTAGATGAGTTGTAAAAAATAATAACTCAAATCAATATGTCATATCACAAGTAAAAAAGAAAAAAAATCAATTGAGAAATTTTATAAAAATATCCATTTTAGGATTATTTGATTCTGAATAGAGTTTGGGAACAACATTTGTCATGTCTGAATGGAGTTTAGGTAGTTTATTTTTTTTTTTAATATTAAAACATTGCTTAAGTAACTATTTCAAGAGAATGAGAATCAAACCTTAACATTTTTAAGTGATTATAGCAGTATTAATTTTGTAATAGGGCAAGTAATAGGAAATGGTTGTTGACATTAGATGATTTGTTGTGAACAGTATTTATTCATCATTTTCCTGAGTCTATCTTTATGTTGAAGCCTTGGTTTAATATATCTAGTTCTCCATTGTTTTACATATAATTATGTTTATAAATATCATCCTTTCATTATAAGCTATCAGAACTAAAGCTTAGAGGCGATCATGTTTAGAAAAGGAGGGCAAGCTCAAAATTAATGCAAAATTGAATATACTGATAAATAAGTCCATAGTAGGACATAATGAGTGTTTGTTTGGTGCAATAATTCTTAATATTCTGTAGAGCAAAAATAGTAGAACTGACTTTCCTACAAACAGCATCTATATGTTCCTTCCATGCTAAATTACTGTCTATAACCAAACCCAAGAATTTGGTGCTTTTCACCTCTTTTATGACATCATCTCCCAACATAATAGTGGGTGTTAACTGATTATCACTATGCTTTAAACTATAAAACAAAGATATAGTATTGTCCAGATTTGTGAGCAAGTTATTTCCCGAGAAGTACTGACTTGTTTCATTGACACTTATAAAAGTGGTTTGCTCCAAAAAGGATAGGGTTTCAGTCTGTACTATGACCGTTGTAACATTAGCATACTGCACAAAATGGTCAGTATTTAGTAATGATGACAGATCCCTAATATAAAGAATGAATAAGACAGGTCCGATTGTAGATCCCTGAGGGACACCAAACTCAACCTGAGCTTCCTTCGACAACATCTCTGCCACCTGGACTATTTGAGTCCTACCACGTATTAAGGATCTAATCCAAGAAAGTGACAATTCTCTTATTCCAGATCTTTCTAATTTGCTAAATATCATATCTAATGGTCTGGTTACTACATCAGTTTAGGCTTTTATAGTTTACTTTTCTCTGTGCTGGGCATATTGTTTGCGAGTCAGCGATTTGCATCATTTTTTGAGTTCTTTCACAACAATGCTATAATTTCTGTGCATTGTTTTTGGGAGTTAGTAAAAACTAAATTTATAATTACCATAATTCCTAACAATAGTCTTGGACATAAACCTGTATATTTGTTGTTATTTTGTTTATTGTTTTAATATAGCTAGTGTGAGCAGTCCTAGCTGTGAAGAACAGCATTATCATGATGACATCCAAGCTGGTGCTTTCCAGTTTGTAGATTCTTCAGGAGGAAGAGAAGATTTACCGCAGACTTACCAAGTAGTGTTCTGGAATGGTCAAGTGGGAACAACTGCAGCACCTACTATGGCATGGAAATATCCACAACCTAGAGCTCTTACTAAACTACATATTCAACCAATACCTTTCAGAGTAAGACTATGTTGTTTGTTTATAAAGGGTTTGTAACATAATAATGTTTACTTTTAGTGGCGTAGAACTATCCTCCTACGATAAACAGAAAGAGCTTAGTGTTATTCTTTTCTGTGGATTATACTTGAGATCACACCCACATTACACAGTAAAAAGTTACATATAAGGAAAGTTCAAAGTCCAGTTTTTTACGAATAAATCAGTTTATGGTCCCCTTAAGTCCAAACAAGTGGTTTTTGAAATTATGTCTTGTGTCTGTTGTATATTTTATCCTTTACAGCCCAAACGTGAGGATTGATTTTAATCAAATTTTGTATATCTTAGGATTAAAATATTTTTTTGATGACTCACAATTTGGGGTAACTAACAAAAGGAAAAAAAAAAAACAATATTACAATTTTCTCATTTGATTTATTTTATTATTATTTATTTTTTAGTTATTTCTCCAATTAATGAAATAATTACTTTAAATTTCAAAAGTTGTTTAAATGTAATGTATTATTTTTTTAGTTTATACTATATACAATATTAAATTGATGAATAACAAATATATTTTCAAATTCAAATTATCGGTTCAAACGATTTTGATAAAATTTTTCTCAAGGACCCAAACAAAACATATAGGTCATCTCTTTAAAAATACTGGTTGGTAGGAGTGTGCGAGATCTTGAAAATCCTCGATCTCATTAGCGAGAACAGATTCATATCTTGGTTGTATTTTTCTTGATTCGGTCTCCATTCATTTTGGTAAGTTCATTCATTTTTCAATTTGTTGTCATAAGCTTAGGCTGAAGTAAAATACAGTTCCTAAGCTTAGCCTTTTGTAGGACGATGCTTAAGTTATAATAGAATGAATCAAGAGAAACGAGCATGCTGCAAACGAAAGAACCCAAAGTTTACCAAATTACTACACATAAAGGTGTGTCGGATCTGGAAATTCAAGTTCCCGCATCATTTCAGAAAATTCTCAAACAAATATTTCTCAATGCGTGAATCCTTTAATTGTTTTCTGAAAGTTCAAATTGCTTTCATTAAAAACAGCTTTATATTCAATTGATCACTTAATCTGTAGATTTATAACCTTTAACTTGGCGTGGGCATGACCAACTGTTTCTACAATGATTAATAAAAGAAGGGAAGTAAATTGTAAGATTTTAATATATACTTAGGAGTGTCAAAATAACTATAATTACAGTAGACTTCCAATACTCCGGTATTCAATGGTCCGGAATGCCCAATGCTCCGGCACCATCATAGATATACATATGGTTTTAGTATGTACATAATATTATGTACTTGTACATATATAATAAATTCGTTTTACATTATTACAGGCAGAAATGTGTTTGTACGTAAGTTTTGGTTTGTCAATGTAATAGGCCTAGTGTACTTGGAAGTGTTTGGACGACCTTCGGGTTTCCTTGGGTGAGCTTGGCGGTCATTTCAGTCCGGTCTACTTCGCTTTGTCTGTACTGTAACTGTCAGTTCTCCATTTTCTTTTGTTTGTGCGTTGTATCACTTAGTCCACTACACGTAGTTGCTCTTGTGATTTACCGCAGTAAAGTGCTGTAATTGAAAGTTGAATGTGTAGCAGTGATTTTACAGTTTGTATCCTGTAGGACTAAACTAACTTTCAAGTTAAAAGTGCATTTGAAACAAAGGTGAACATGTTTTTGAAACCATAAACCAGTGGTAAAACACCTACAGGGCAGAAACAAAAACACTTCACTCACCATCAATCAGAAGCTAGAGATCACTAAACGTTTGGAGAAAGGTGAGAGTAGAAACTTTTTAATGAACGAATTTAATATTGGTTCTTCAACTATTTATGATATAAAAAAACAAAAAGATGGATTTATGTGTTTTGCTTCTCAGTCTGTAACAGCATACAAAATGGATTTTAGCATACTTTAAAGAAACCGAAGCTGGAACAATTGGACAGTGTACTTTACACATGGTTTAGTGCAGTAGGAAAGCCTATGGGGCTTATAGAATCACAGTACGGTCCTATGATTATTGAAAAAGGTATGAAATTTAAAGGACATTTGAATATCGCAAAGGTGACTGTAAAAGAAGTTTAATGTCAAGGATTCTGGGTATGCTATTGCACTCTAATGGTTTCATGTTAAAGAATAGACTCTACAAATATACTGGAGAAAACTTTAGAAACCAAATGCGGTCACCGAAGATGGTTCAAAAACTCAAACTGTTGAGGAAGAAGAAGATTTGGACATAGTAACAGAATCGCTTAATGTTATTAAGAGTGGATCCACAAACGACCCATTGGAAAATATTCTCAAAGAGGAAATTGTAGAATGTGTTGAGATCGATAAAAATTCACATATTGAGGAAGAACTTACAGATGAACCTTCTATTGCAACTTACTGTAGAATTAACTAAACTCAATTAAATATACTGAATTTCAATAATTAAAAGTTCACTGTAGGCCTACTGTAGTTATGTCAATGTATTGCTGTAGTCGTACATACTGTATTTAAAATGTAGTGTACAATAAAAAATAAGTTTTGTTCTATACTGTGTAGTATTTTTTTGGGTTGAAACATTTATCCTTATGTTCCTGGTAAAAGGTACAGTATTTGCTTTCTAACATCATGTTGCAGCTATATTCGCTGTATGAATTACGATTCAGAGATCACCACTGTACTGCCTGATAATCCGTCATTTCCAGTAATCCGATACCGAAAAAGTACCGAACGTGCCAGATTATCGGAAGTGTACTATATAAAATAGTTAAGGATTACTTAAAAATGGTAAAATTGGCATTTACACTTTGGAATATTACTTTACAGTTATTTCGTTTAGAATTGTACTAAAATTTAAAATTGAGTTAGTACAAACAGGATACTTTAAAGTATTCTAAGTTTGAACACCATGCATCCCAAGACATCATATAGTTCATAATTTGAACACTAGGTGCCATTACTTTATTTCAGTTTAAACACGGTTTCATTATTTTATTATATTTTTCCAATTGAAAGACAGTTTTATAGAAAATTATTTTATTTACCATGAATATGACATACTTACTTTTTTTGTGTAATCATAAAATAATACTATATTTTTATTAAAGAGCAACAAGATTCTAACAAATAAATCTATCATGTTTATTTTAAGTGTAATTCTTTATTGGATTACTGTCTTTTCTTGGTATAACTTAATAAATTATTTCATTAATATTGTCCATATAATAGATTTATATGAATAAATTAATGTCAGATTCTGAAGTAATTATAAATATTTATTTCTTCACCCTCTAGATAATGTATATAAATTACAAAACACCTTAAAAAAAAAAGTAATATACTTCTTTCCTTAAACAACAACTAACCAATGAATTGCAGGTGTACACAATTCATTTGTAAGAGTTTTGTAGCCTTAGTAATAAATCCAAAATTACTTAACAGTACTCAGGTACTCATTATTTTTCTTAAATGAATTAAATCGGTAAATAAAAATTCTCTCTCTTGTTCCAATCTAAACAATACAACTTTCGTTCTCGCTTTCATCCCTAAGCCTCTACTTGCGGTATGTCTTGGTCTTGATCATTTGTGTTTATATCGTCTCGAAATAAAAAAATTACTTTCGCACACTCCTACCATTTTATGAATTATCGACAAAAAATCGGTCTTAGGACTGTAATATCTCAAAATCAGCTCTACTGATTTCTTTCAAATTTGAGTAAAATATAAAGATTGTAATACATACCCATGTGTAAAGTTCCAAGTAAAAAATAGAAACAGTAGATAAGGAACAATTAGAAAAACAAAAATGAACATTGACCGTTGTCAATTAAAAGCTTGATTTTCATAAAATAAATTTATGCTGATGAAGTGTACAAGTTAAAGCCCTTTTTTAATTTTTTGTTTTTGTCAAAGTTACTGTCCATGGTTCATTTTCATTTTTTGTTGATACAACTAAACTGACTCTTTTGGTTTGTTTTTATTTTGAGATGGCGGAGTGTGAAAGAATGTGCAATGTTTTTGCACAGTTTATTTATTGTTATCGCTATTTTGCCAATTCTATAACTTAAATATGAAATAATTAAAATAAAAAGAAAGTTTAGTTATTTTTCCAATTTCATTATATTTATTAATATTAGCTGTGTCAGAATGCATGTTTAGGTTATAAATATTATTTTCAGATCAATTCTCAGTCTAATTACATCTTTGTTTGCGATCAGGACAGCAACCCCGACAACTCTGTGAAATGCACTCTTCAGTATTATAACGACAATCAGTCAAGTTACAGAGATTATGTGGAGTTTTTTCTATCTGAAAGTGAAATCTGTGTTGTGACTTTGCCGACTCAACTACCTAAACTTGCCGTTGCTACAACTTGGAGAGTGGTATTAGGATCTTCAGATTTTGACTTCCCACCGATCCCTGTCAAGGCGCTCGCTGCTTCTCTAAGAGTGGATTCATATTTTGCACCATTGTTGGTACCTTCTGTGCAGTTGGGAATCAACTTGTCTTCTCTTCAGGTGTTTATTTACAAAGTTATTTTGTTATAAGTATTCAATAATTACAAATTCATTTTGGTGATAATTGATATAGTTGTAAATATATGAGTTTAGAATAATATAATTTAATGAAGTATTTATCTATTTATTAAACAGTAGTCGGCAAAAATAACTCCCTGATTTCTTGCCATTGCTGGTGGAGCAGTAATAGTACTAGATGTGGCGTCTGTACACCATTTTGCAGAGAATAACCTGCCATTTCAGTTAACACGATGACATAGAGTAGTGATCATTGTACTTACGTCATTGAAATTTTTTTCAAAAATACTAATTCTGTCTCAGAGATTATTTCATAGACACTTTAATGTACATAGACATGATGAGTTACCCAATAAGAAAACAATATTGTTGTGAGTATCAAATTTTAGAGATACAGATTGAGCTTTAAACCCCCTGGTAGACTATGAAGCATTCGAAAACATCCAAGCTATAAGACAACCATTTACATAATCTCCACAATCCTCAGCTGTTAAACACGGTGCTGTGTTAGTGATCAGAGTGTAAGGAGGATTTTATATGCTGAATTGTAATTTCATCCATACAAAATGAAGGTCATACAGCAGCTACATGAACATGACTGGATTAACTGTGTCACTTCTTGCCAGGCTGTTGTTGAAAATGTTGCAGTGAACTCTATTGTGCTAATGGAAATAATGAGATGATTATTTAATTCCACAAAACAGCTTTAATTGCAACATATGTTTCGCCGTTAGGCATTTTCAAGCAACTAAATTGAAAACACAACAAACAGTTTAGACTTGTTTTGTTTTCAATTTAGTTGCTTGAAAATGCCTAACGGCAAAACATATGTCGCAATTAAAGCTGTTTTGTGGAATTAAATAATCATCTCATTATTTCCATTATCATGGAATTCCATCATGTACCGACTGTTGTAACATTAAATTCTATTGTGCTGTCAAATGATATTAATTTATTCGGTTGTGTAAACAGAATTTTAGATACTGGGCAGAAAATAGTCCACTACAGTTACACGGGCATTCTCTACTCTGAATGTGTTGCAGTTTGGTGTGCCATTGCTGAATTTGAAATAATTGGGCTATACTTCTTTGATGAAAGAGAGCACACAATTACAGTTACACCCAATCCTTATGTTGGCATGCTATACAACTTCTTGTAGCCAAAAACCTTATGAATTTAGATATCATCAAAAATTTGTGGTTTTAAGAGGATGGTACTACTGTGCACTCTTTAAGACAATTCATGATTATCCTAAGAAAAACGTTTCCCAGGCATCTAATCTCACACCGAGGCGACATACCCATGGCCTGTAAGGTCACCCGATCTCACAGCATGTGATTTTTTTTCTCTGGGGACATCTGAAGGCTTGAAATTAAAAAAAAAAACAACCAAGAAACATTGATGATTTAAAAGCTGTTATCTGACAAAAAAGCTTCAATGACCAGGCAAGTGATGCAGAACTTTATGACGAGTTTACAAACCTGTATAGATAGTGAAGGTTGGTATATGGACGATATAATTTTCCAAAATTTATAATAGTATCTGAAATAAATGGCAAACCGTGTTCTTTCAGATTTTATAATTCAATTTTTTATTCACTTTTTAAAATGAGGAGTTATTTCTACTGAACCCTGATTAAGGAACAAATATCTAAAAAAGTACGGTAATATCAATAAAATGTATATCATACAATTAACAATTAACACTTCATTATTTAAAACCATTGTTATTAAATTTTATAAAACCAAGTATTACATGTCCATAATTATTAGGCAAAACAAAAATGATAAGGCACTTATAATTTCACAAACAACAACAATTTATTGTTACAGCTGTTTCGCCGTTAGGCATCGTTGTTACAACTGTCTGAAGATGTCTAACGGCGAAACAGCTGTAACAATAAATTGTTGTTGTTTGTGAAATTATAAGTGCCTTATCATTTTTATTTTGCCTTATTATGGAATTTCACCGAGTACCGACTGTAGTACACTTAATATATCCATAATTGTTTATATTATATCCATAATATAATTTATAATATGATATGTATATCAATTAGATTTAAACTCCTGAATCCTCATTTGCAGTCGCAGCTATTTGGCTCTTGGGCCTCCGAGAACCTAGCAATACCACTGGTTGTAATTACTAAATAGAAACTAGCTGAGATCAGTTGAAAAATTGAGCAATTTTATAGCAATTATAGCATAGAGCGATATACAATATTGTATGTTATATTTCTCTGTTAGTGGTTGAAAAAATTCTAAAAATACCCATTAAGTGATGACCTGATGGGCTGTCATTTCACTTACTGGCAAACCCGTATATGCATGGAAATTATGACACGCCTACCGTGTTTAGCAAACCATGTTGAAGGCTTAAAAATGGACTATTTGGTTAACATAACAATATAGATTAATTTGAATTGTTTTGTGGTAATAATTTATAAGTAGGCTTATTCTTTGTTAGGTATCATTGTGGAGTCAAGTGAATTCTATTCGTCCTCTTCCAGAACCGTTGAGTCGTTACATACCTGATGGTTGTTTCCCGTTGGACCATGACTTTCTTACTGCTTCGTTAGATCAAGCGAATATATCTTTCATAATGTGGCCTAAAAGTAAGATAGATTTTTGTTATTGTAAGTTATTTTTTATATTTATATACAGTATTATTGAAACAGGTGTGACAGCTCTTTTATTTATTTGATGAGTACAAATGTTACAAAAAAACTTTAAAAACCTCTGAGGATGTTTTTGAATTAAAACTAGACGTATTTCCAAATTTTTCATATCACTCGCTATTTTTTCATAATGCCCGGCCAGCTCTTAATATTCTTATAAGAAACCGTATTTTTATGGTGATTTTGGATAAAACACATTATTTCAAGACTTTTGTTCTTGTGTATTTTTTTCTTATCTTTAACCGTTTAAGAGTAATAAGCACGAAAATATAAGGTTTTTGTTTTCAGAGGTCCTTTTTCCGTACTTAAAACGATTAAATTTAAAATTTAAAATATGGATAGACTGTAATGTATAAAAAAAAAATATTAAAAGTTTGAAAAGCAACTTTTTTTTTTTTTTTTTTTTTTTTTTTTTACTCGCAAGACTAAATAATGATGGCAACATTTTTGACAAATTAAAAATAATATTTGTCAGTCCTTATTGATTACAGTTGGCTGTCTGAATTATCACTCATTATAAACGTAAGTTTTTTTCCTTCATTAAACAGCCCACACCTACAAACATTTTTTTCTCATTCAGGTGAGAAACATTCATTTTCATTACTTCCCTAAACATTTCCTCAGGTTGTCAGGGACTTAATTTAGTCTCTACAGGTGTGGCAATCGTGACATTACCTAACTGGATCTACACCTTTCTTCATATAGTCTTGCGTTAGATTCTTTTTTTAAATTTTGTCTTTCCTACCATGTGTCTCTTGACCGACTCTTGTTTTATTCCAAGAATCCAAGACTCTTTATTTATTCCAAGACTGTGGTGATATTAATTAGATTATTTGAAGGCTTGGGGGTTTCCCTCCTTTTTTTATGGTGATGATGACCAAGAGGTTTTTCATCTTTAAAAAATAACAACAAATACCATGAGTTGTCGATGAATAGTAGGACAAATTGTAATTTAATCACAGAGCGCACTTCATAATCTGCAGGATTTGTGATTGATATAGTTTTTACAACTGTCAATCTGTGTATATTTTTACCAAGGTTGAGTTCAGCAAACGAAAAGATACATATAAAACTATTCTTCAGTGTTGACTGATCATCATGTTCTATGACATTAAGAAACCAAAAAAAAATAGTTATTCACCTGCCGTTCACTCGTCGTGGTTGTCGTAATCATCATTATCATTGTCGTTTGTCCCGTAAGTACATTGGCACAAAAACTAAGATAGAAACATAAAATTTGATATACAGAACTATAGTGTGTTCATATATAACTCTATTGAAATTAAGAAGATTGTAATTTAAAATGTCAAGATCGTGGCCATTTTAAACAGTTTTTTTAGTTTATATCTCATGTGTTATTTAACTTATAACACACTAAATTTGATAAAAATAGTAAAGTTATTGTTTAAAAAATCAATTTTGAATCCTACCCTCCCAATAAAATGTGATATGATACTTACAAGATCCAGCACGGCTGAGTCACCGACGAGTAGAGGCTCCTTACATATCTACAGTTTTGAGGGGCAAGACACAGACTCACAGAAGTGAGTGGATACATTTTAATATACACACATCTTGAGGCTCATTATTGTCCTAGGCATCATCAAGAAAGTAGTAAAATACACTATTACAAGGTTCAGAAAAAAACTATTTTAAACAAACTTACCCTACAACATAACACACCATGATCTGTCAAAACAATTTAACATTGCCTACAAGACTCAAGAAATCAACTTTTTGGTATTACATTTAAAGGATTGTTTTGTGTCACATTGTATGGGCAGGTTAAGTATCATGATGCACCCATCAACTTGTTTTTTAATTTTAATCTTTAAAGTTAAATATGATGTGTATTTTTTGTATGTTTACAGAATCAAAACTTCTCACTGTAAACGGACGACCAAGACTTGATATTGTCAGCTATGTGACTCTAAGCAAACAGTGCTGTATACCTCCATTTCCATTGATGGCTGATTTCTTCTCTAGCCCTCTGAATGTACACAAGTGTAGCCTTGTGACTGGATCTATATACTTGCGGCTTGGTCCTGCTATTTGTCATACACTCTCGTCTTCTTTAAGCATGTGGCTGCAGTATACCTCTAATAAACCTCGATATCAGATACTTCTCACGCCTTTTGTTATCTGCAACAATTCTTGCCTGTCTATTAAGTAAGCTTAATATGTATTTTTATTAATATGAAACCCTTGTTTTTTTAACTAGTTTCCTAAATGTAGCAGTAGTTATAATGAGTGGATTAAAAGTTCCCATTTTAGTATTATCCCTAATAGTTTTCACTTATTAATTTTGGCCTAAATGCTTTTTATAAGATACACAACATTCTTCTTGAATCTGATATATTGGGTTTAAATCATTTAATGAAAATCTGTGTTTTTATTTTATCTACATTGGTAGTTTTTTGGGTACTTACGTATTAACGCCACCACAGCAGAAGTTGCGCTAATGTGCATGTGCCAATAAAGAGCAAACTGGTTTAAGGGAAGCAGAATTCCATTTTGTTCAGCTTTGAGATTCATAATACTTTCATTTTATGATTTGTTGCAAAATTTTTAGGTGTAGATTGACGGCACTTCACTTTTAAAGCTCATGTTTATCCATGATCTAATTTCAAATTATTAACTTCAATAAACTTACGAAAGGTTTGGCCAGGTGATTATATATATATAAGGTTTGGCCAGGTGTTTATGTGTGTGTGTGTATATATATATATATATATATATATATATATATATATATATATATATAATAGCTACCTGGACAAACCTGTTGTGATATATATTTATATCGCAAAGTAAGCAAATATTAGCGCATGCGCATTGGCACAACTTCTGCCGCGGTGGCGTTAATACGTAAGTACCGTTTTTTGTTTGTTTATTTAAAGGTGAACACTTTTTGATCATCATCACCCTATAAGAAAATAAGAAAGGTAAAAATAAATTAAATAACCCCTAACCCTCAAATTCTCTAATAGCATCAAGGTTGAAAAATATCAAGAGTTGGTAAAGACCTGATAGGAAAGACGAAAGAAAAGGATCTAAACTAAGATGACATGAAAAAATATGTAGATCCAGCTAAGTCCTTCAGGACTGACAAACTTTAACTCACTAGAGTGAGCTCCTGAGAGGCTATAAGGATAGAAGTCACATTTGAGCATGATTATATTTTTGGACATTTTTTTATACATGCAACCATTTATGAGGTAGTGAATCTAAACATGTGTTTAGCAATACACCATTTTTAGCTAAAATTACCTTGTTACTAAACAGATTGGAAACTTATTACTCACTTGGTTCAAAACAATATACGAGAGGTAGGTTAAAGGTTCAGTTCAATTACAGTTGTTATAACATTGTTTAAACTTCTGTAAAACCAGCTGTAAAATTTGTATGATCCCATTGTTGATAAATACGAGTAATAACGTATAGTCACTTGAAGTTGGATCCAAATTGTAAATTTGTGCTGTTACTAGTTTTCTACACGCTAAAAAGTGTAATCCCACTGATATTTATCAGCAATTAAGTGAAGTTTACAGTGAAAAATGTTTTGCTATTTACTAGACTATTGTAAAATGGCGTGAGTTGTTTGAAAATGGTCGCAGTGAAATTGAGCATGAGTGTAGGGAAAGAAGGCCATCACCTTCGGTCACGGATGGCAATGTTTATTGTGTTCAACTATTGATTTTTGCAATCAGAAGAGAATCATGGAGGATGAAATTGCAAGTGGGATGAATATTTATCATGGAAATGTGCATAGTGTCATCTTTGAGCATCTGCAGTTTTGAAAAGTGTGCGTTCATTGGGTGGCTTGGTTACTCACTGCAGTAAAGAAGTGTTTTCAATCGACTCGCAGGTCTTGCTTCATTATGACAGGGAAGGCAACACATTTTTGGATTGGAGATAAAAGCTGGCTCCATCATTTCACTCCTAAAACAAAATTAAGTTTACACGATTGAATATGTACTCAATCTCCCCCTCCAAAAAAGTTTAGACAAGTTCCATCAACAGGGAAAGTGATTTTAACTCTTTTTTTCAACAGTCAAGGTTTAGTGCATACTGAGTTCATGCCATGGGGAACAACAATTAATGCAGCAGCTTACTATGAGACTTTGATTAGACCAAAAAGGGTAATTATAGACCACCGCCTAGGAAAACTGTCAAAACTTGTGGTTCTTCTCCATGACAATGCATCATCGTGGACATCACCCTTAACTGTTTACTATTCACATCTCTATAACTATTATACTTCCATTACAAACACAAATTTATGTTTTAAATGTGTTTTGTTTTTTGTAGAGTTGGCCAAGCTGGAACTGATGAAGTTATCCCATTGCAGTGTTTACAGTGTCATCTATATTCATGGAGGACAACCAAAGCTAAACTGTTAATGCGATTTTCTCTTTTAGATACTGAGTAAGCACACTAGAAGTAATTAAAAAATATATTTGTAATAAAATCATATTTCTGATTTTTTTTTTTTTTACTTTCTCATGTACATGGTGTTTCAAAAACATGTGTCCTAACTTCGGGAAATGATTTAGGGCATCAAAAAAAGAAAAAAGTTTCATTAAACATATGTCCGAAAACACTTCATTATCTGTCATTTTGAGTTGTTTTTTTCAAAAAATAATGATACCTGTGGAAATTATTAAGATTTCAAATTAAATTATTTTTTATAGGCTAAATATATTTTTTCTATGCTACGTTTTACCAGTATACCAAGAATCAAAACTGTATCTCATAAATTTTCAAAATTGCGGCCATTTTATATGTCTAAAACCATTAACTTTATAAAAAATCCACACGAAAGAAAATATTTTTCTCTTTTAACAACAAACAAATTGTTTTTTGTTTGTTTTCTGTAGGTCGAAAGGATAACTGGAGTTACTGACAAAAACTAAAACATAATTTCTCGGTAATTGTTTACAACAGTCAAGACTAGCTTAGAACCTAAATATTTTTGAATTGTGATGATTATTTCAAGAAATAAAATTCCTTTTTCCTTTTTAAAATGCTAGCCAATTATGCCAAATAATTGAAAATGTATTTTTGTACAACAAATTTATAAGAATCGTAAAAATTTAGTCTCATGCCATTTCATTATTTATAAAATTAGGTTATACTAGGTTAGGTTTGGTAAATCACTTAGTTATTCTCTGTTTGAAGTTATTTGTTAATGATGGAAGTTCAATTTTATTATTATGCATTTTTCGGACATTTGCCATCATTTGTGTGTTAGAAATCAAAACACGACGTTTCGGGAATAAGAATCAATTCCCATTATCAAGTGACTAAAAACTAAAGAAACATGAAACTAGAAACTAAACCTACGTAAGATAGAAACTAAGTCAAAAAAGATAGGTTTTTTTGACTTCTCAGTTTTAGCTCTGAGATGCATGCTTAGATATTAAGGTTGGTATATTCTTATTTAATTTTACTTCTTACGTAGGCTTAGTTTCTAGTTTCATGTTTCTTTAGTTTTTAGTCAATTGATAACGGGAATTGATTCTTATTGCCGAAACATCGTGTTTTGATTTCTAACTTAGTTATTGTTTTATCATACACGCACCTGAAGAAATTTGACACTTTCTATGGTGCTTTATATGTATTTAAAAGAATTAAAATGAATGCTCAGTAATTAACCAGAAATTAAAATTTAAATAACAACAAATTTAGAACAATGTCATCCTTTACTTTATAACAACAAGTGCTGCAATCTCATTCTTCACTTAGACTTAAATATAAGAATTCCAAGAAATAATTTCATCTTTTGTTGAGACTCTAAAATTATGTTTGGATATGCATTGCAGTGAAGGAAACTGGAGCCAGGGTTTGGCTTTGAATAAAGAAGGCAGTCAAATTGTGAAAATGAAAGATAAAGTAAACCAAGAATTTGTTCTTGTTGTCACTGTGAAGAAAATTTCTTCTACTGTTTATCAGGTACATTGTTTATATATTTTATTTGTTAAAATATTTACCCACAGCCTTGTATTAAATTATTAGTTTGATAAAATTTAAAAATCAGATTTGACAGCAGACTCCGTATTATCTGTGAGATTGGGTGGCATGGCCACTGTGGATAACGACATCTGCAGATAATCTGCAAATAGGTTAAAAAGCTTAAATAAACTGTAAAGATTTGACTAAATATATAAGTATGAACTTTATTTTACATTTATAATAAACTACAGTATGATCAGATGAATAAAACTTCAGTAATTAAAAGTATGTTTAAAGTTTAAGAAATAAAGTATGGTAAAAAAAGTATTTAATATACAAGGAGAATGTCAGAATTGCATATGTAATTAAGAAGAAAATATGTTTTTAGACTTTTTTAAAATTACAGTATAAGACAATAATAATTCGAATTTGCCCCTAACCACAATCACTAGAAACTTAATAAAACACAATTATTCTGGTTAATTGTTCTTTAGTATTTATTTCCACTTAATGCCCTGACATACATTTCGATAACATGGTTATCATCATCGGAGGGTCTTGCTTATAAACTAAATCTAACCTTACATATCTACTAATGAAATAAAATTATTTTTATTTTATCTTTATTTTATTTCATTAGTAGATATGTAAGGTTAGATTTAGTTTATAAGCAAGACCCTCCGATGATGATAACCATGTTATCGAAATGTATGTCAGGGCATTAAGTGGAAATAAATACTAAAGAACAATTAACCAGAATAATTGTGTTTTATTAAGTTTCTAGTGATTGTGGTTAGGGGCAAATTCGAATTGTTATTGTGAATTTCACAACAGTGCTCAACAAGATTGTATCTTACAGTATAAGCTTTTCCAAAATAATCGGTCACATCCATTTCTTTTTTCTAACAAAACACTTTTTTAAGATGAAAACGTACTTTACGAACTTATGTATTTTAACCAGTTAATTTTGCTCCTCTAAGTATTGCAGCAGTCCAGCGACATGATGCAGTGTAGTTTTATGAGTCAGTCGCTGTTTGCACAGCTATATAGGTTCCTCATCTTCGTCGTCACTTTCTTTTTTGTTTATCCCCCTCATTCTGTCTAAAATTTCCTCATCAATCAGATGCTCAAACCCCGGGTAATTTTTATCAAAGTCCAACCACTTCTTGAGGTTGATTTCGTCAACATTCTCCTCCTCCTCACAGCTCATTTCACTAAATTAACCAAATCAAAACAGGGAGGCACTTCCTCATCTACTGGATAAATGATGTCTTCATTTTTATCTTTTTATATGTTTAGAAGAAGATGTCTCCATGACTTTAAGTGTCAAGGGCTTGACTGCTTCCCACGCAGATGTAATATCATAAACGCTAGTGTAATATTTTACACGTCTTTCAGATTAGTAGTTTTGTTCTATACATAGTCGACGCAATAATCCCCTGATCCATGTATAGAACATAGAGTACCATAACATTTAGGGGAAAGAACTTTACCAACATTTTTCTATCTGACGATTTCAACACGCTTGTAGCACGATGAGAGGAGGCATTTTCGATCATTAAAATAGCCTTTTGTGGCAGGTTTTATAAGTTTTTCATCAATTGGGGAACAAATATTTTTTCGAACTATTGAAATGTTTTCTGATTCATCGATTCTTTTTTTTGGTTGAAATAATGAACCGGTTTTCAATTCGTGTGCTTTTAGGTGATCTTGGTTTTTTGGACTTGTCATTTATAAAGTAATAAGCTTATATTTAATATTTGATGTAATAGATAAGTTTACTGCGATATTTACAAAATAAATACAGTTCTAGTTTGGTTCTCACAATTTTCAGTAAAAATATTATTTAATAATCAAATTAATTACTTTCTTGGTATACCACAGATAATCTTTGGTCTGCTGTATATGTTTCAAAATTAGTCGTCATTATCATTTTCCATCTCCAAATTCCCTTGAATTGATTGATACTTAAGGATCTGAAAGCTGGAGGCCTCATGCACGTCAATCAGGAATTTATTCTGTACCATTTTATACGTCAATCCAGGTCAACCAATTCCCGTACCTTCAACTAGTTTGATAATTTTATCGCCTATACTAAGGTCTTTTTCATTCATAAAACTGTAAGAGTCTGAAGAGTCTTCTGCAGTCCATGAGGATGTCCTTTGAACACTCACTTGCTCATTCACATGTTTCGTTCTCTGTGTCAGAGACTGTTAGGATAACATTAATGTTATAAATTTCACAATCTCATTTTTATGTTCCTCTAATACAAACAAAACATTGATATATATTGTTTTTATAACGTTCTCTACCAATATCTTGATATTCATAAACACATCTAATTGTAAGTTAATCTATCAATAAAATATTCTAAGCTTTCAATCCAGAACAATCTCAATGATTATGTAAAATTTATGAATTTAAAGATTTACTAAATTTCTTTAACACATAAAATTTGTTCACCTTCTATTATTTGAGCTATTGTGATCCTCTTTAGTAGGTCCTCTTCACTAATCAGCTTGATTCACTCTGGCAATGTTTCCCATCTGAGAGAGTCTCTTTCTCAGTACAATCTCTTTGTCGATCGATTGACCTCCGGGCAACTCCATGTCAACGCCGACAACTGACCATCGATAACTCTCTGCTGAGTCTGATCTCGATTTCCTATCAATCGTTAATTTCTTTAATCTCTTTGAGTAATGTGTGATGTGTTGAAATGTTGCAAGCCAAACAATTACCTAACTTTTCGTTGTTTTTTTTATTCTGTCATAATGATTGTTTATGTTCTAGTGTCTACTGAAGGCCGTTAATTTGAATCTACCTTAATCTTAAATCAATCCATCATAGATTAAAACAATTCAGTCTTCTGTTTATACTCTCTACTGATACAGAAAGTGAACAGTGTTTACAAAATATTTTAGAACTTTGTTTTTTGTGTGTGTATGTTTTCTTATTTGTGTACTATTAGGTACTACCAAGGGCCACTTTCCAAGTTATTATATAAATATATATTTTGCTCTATTAAAATTAATTGGGAATTTAATTTTGATAAAGGTTATAGTTGGAGGACAGTTGGTGCTCAGGAACAGTTTGTCTTCCTCTTTGGAACTGCGGATAATTCCAGAAGACCCTGAACAACGACAAGCAAGTTTAGTTGTGCAAAGTAACACTACACCGCCATCAATAATCCTAGACTCTCAGCTTTCTGTCTCTCTGAGGATACGATTTAGTGCTCTCTCTGGGGCTTGGTCTGGCCTAATCCCTCTGAAAAATGAAGCTTCAAAAACAAAACAATGGCTAGTCAAAGGTAATTATATATTTTAAGATAACAAAGTAGGTAATAAGATCTGTTCGAGAATTGAGATTCTGTTCAAATTTCACTGTTGTTTTTAATTATTTTTTTTAACTAATGGTAATAAAACAACTGATGAATTCTTACATTTTTTCAGTTCCATTGAAAGAAAAAGGACAATTCCGGAGTGTTTGGTGCCGTGTTGTGTGGGACAGTATCCAGGATGTACAGCGTATACTTGTAAGTAATAACATATAAATTGTAGAAAAGTGTGTACGATCATCAAAAGTTTAAATGTTTTAAAACAATTTATTGGTTGAGGTTGCATATGGAATACGTTTAGTTTTCTATCAAGTCTGCCAAAATTCTGTAAGTTAATAAAATTAATTTCTCATCTTAGTTAAAATCTAAATTAACACCGGTTTTTATTTCATTCAAATTTAGGAGTTTGAAAATATGTTTATATCTAATCTATTTGAATCTGAACTTTAAAGTATTATTATTACATATGAAGGAGATCCGGAAAATATGTTCCGAAGTATTATTACAGAAATCAAGAACATACTTCCAAACTATTTGTATTGTTCTTTGATGTATCAATTTTCTAGTTGTTATATTCTTTCATTACATATGTTAATACCTTTCACATATTTTTTCAGCCGTGTTAATGGTGCTTTTGACCTGTTGTCTTCATGTAATTATTAACTACAAAGAATTTCAGATGTTGAAATACAATAAAAACTCACTTGGTGCTGTAGAAAGGCTGATGGAATTGTTTCCAGCTGAACATCTTAAAGAAATATTGTGTTACGGCAGTTGTGTGTGTATTATTATTATAGTTTAATCGGACATTTGCTATAATTTTTTTATATAAAAACTTATACTCATCATTTAGACCTATGGGATAAATTGAAAATAGCTGAATTTCAGCTGATTTAATGTTTCTGACATTTAAGAAATGGATCACAAACGGTATTTCAAATAAAACAGGCATTTCAATTTTCTTAAACATTATAATACTACCACGACATATACATGATCTACGAATGTCTGAAAATGGTGTCATTGCTTTGCTAATTAATCACCTAATTTGGCGATAATGCACAATATCGTAACTTTAACACTCCAACAGCTATACGTAGAAGCTAAACTTACCTTCTCCCTCATACCTAATCTATTCAAATTTGATCTTCGAAGTATAATTATTATATGAGGGCTGTTCAGAAATTAACTTCCGATCAACTGGTAAATTCAAACTGGTTGCCATAGCAACACCATTGTTGTTGTCAGTAACAATTAATTAACCTCAATAGTCAATACACCATATTCAATCCATTTGGTTTGTTGTTGTACTAGTAGTTAGTGAATTTAAAATTGAACCTCTATCTCTTCTGTTGTGAGGTTCATACAGTGAACTATTTATGCTAGAGACCGTAGGTACTTGGTGGTATTCCATTTTAAATAAAATTAAAACAACAATTTTTTTAGTATCAACCACAATGTTTTAATAGAAACTTGCCGACCATGGTTTCGCTAGTTAAAGCATTGTCAAGGCTTATACAAGAATAAGCCTTGTATAAGCCTCATTCTTGTATAAGCCTTGACAATGCTTTAACTAGCGAAACCATGGTCGGCAAGTTTCTATTAAAACATTGTGGTTGATACTAAAAAAATTGTTGTTTTAATTTTATTTTTCATACAGTGATTCTATTTCTGCAAGCCATCTGTGTTGAGTTTATGGTAATAATGATATGAGTGACAGATTGGTGCAGGAAATTCAGGGTTGAATGTACAAATATTTTGATAAAGAAGGAAAAAGAGATCATTCAATTGTGGTTTATGAATTGGTTAAAAAGGTTGAAGAAACTAAGTAAAAGCATCGTTTCGTAATTTGTCAGCTTTCAAAGGATTTCTATATGGAATTGTTACTGTCAAATTGAATTTTCATAAGTATTATTCAAGATCAGTGCCTAAGCAATTGACTGATCTTCGCAAGGCTTTGATTTTTCTTGATCTCTGCGATGAAAGTGGGGATGATTATCTGGACAAAATAATTGTGATGGGATGAGACATGAGTTACGTTTGTAAATTCGAAAATGATGGCTACAGTGTTTTAGGGTTGGAAGGGAGTTTTGTTGACTAAATTTATAGAACCAGGCACAACAATAACAGCAGAAGTTTATCCTGAAAAAGTTGCGGAAGTTGATATAAAACAACCAATGGGAATTAAAGATAATAAAACACATTTTTTAAAACATTTTTTTGTACTATCCACTTTTTATTAGTCTAGCCGACCAATGGTTTCGCCTGCTAAGGCATTGTGATTTATTATCTTTAAACATGGAATTCCACCAAGAACCATCGGTCTCAACAGTAATGAAAACCAATGGGAATTACTTACACAGAGAGTAGTTCTGCATGATATTCCAAGCCTCCATATTACTGCCCTTGCGAATGCTATGCTTGAGCAGTTCATGTATGATTTTTTTTTACCACCAGGCATACATGACACCTAGTGAATACGACCCCATTATGAAGATGAAAGCCTGGCTTGCTACTCAAAAATTTGAAATGAAGAACTAATGAATGGAGGTTATTTTTGGTTTAGTTCTTTTGAGGCAGAGTTCTTTGACAAGAAAATATAAAAAGCTGGTGTCATGATGGTACATCAAGTGTCTAAATGTAGAAGGTGACTGTAAAAAATAATGTAGATATGTATATAACTTTTACAAATAGTTAAAACATTTTATCTGTACTTTTCATTAACGGACTAATTGTAAAATACTTTCTAAACAGCCCTCATCTTATAAGTAATAGTTAACTATAAATAACACTTAAAACCTAAAGTTCAATTTTCTGATTTTTTATTATTCTTTTTACAAAATGATTGTTAATGTTGTTTCTTATCAGGCTCTTAATTAATTATGTATATTTATATATAGGTTGTAATCAGCCCTATGTACACCATCCGTTCACTTCTTCCATGTGAAGCGAGTGTTGTCATAGAAACTCCAGAACTGAAGAGCACTAAGTCCGTCACAGTATCAGGAAGAGGTGCAGCACAAGATCTAGACTGTCCTGGACTCAGCGAGAGCCTTCATCAATTGACTTTCCAATTGGAGTTAGTTTTTAACGTTAATTTTGTTTCTTTATTAAGATTTGTTGACAAAAACCCCTACATATTTCACTGTGTATCTGTCTGTAATATAAAAATTGTGTCCCACAAAGTTGGATGGAGGACTTTAAATTTAGTATGCAAGTATAGTTTATATCCTCATACTGGAATAAAACTGATAACTTTTACTAATGCAAGTAATTACATCGTTGTAGGTTGCTTCTCGCATTTTGTACATGATTTCCCCCTATCCTTCTAGGAATTAACATTCATTCTTTTCTTTCTATTGTCATTCCAAACCGTTTTTTCCTACAAAATCTTGGTTTGTATCTCTTTCAAATAAATTAACTTTTTCAACTGTTGAAAGTAATGTTGTTCTATACCTTTGAAATCTATAGATTTAAGGTGAGAAACTGTTCAGTTTGGACCATTATTTTGAATATTTAATTGTCAGGTCAATTCCTTGCACTCTGCATCTTTTTTCCTCCACATAACTGTGCCAGTTCTTTTATATTTGATCCTTTCTTTTCAATTGAGAAATTATTGCTATGTTTCTTTTTTCATTGGGTCTTTTCTTCTATTTATAAATAAATAATCACTTGATTCTTAAACAAAACACTTAAATATTGTTTTAAGTACCTCCTACTTGCTGAACACTATCTTCTCGTAATGATAGCAATAAATATTTTGCATTTCCTAGTATAGTTAGGTGTCATCAACCATTGTTCCCAACTGGTTTTTCACCAAACAAAAACTTGCAAGTAGTACCAACCTACAAGTGTTAAAGTGTTAGTTACTGTCAGTCCACTGGATAACTAATTGAAAATTTATTGGGAGATTGTAGAATCGAGTTTTAATAGTTTTTGCATCTGAGTAATAACAAATGTAATAATAAACAGTACGAAATATTGTACAAACTTTTCCACTCACCCATCCCCAAAACCAAATTAAAACAAATTGTCACCAAAACTGTCATTTTAGTAGTTATCAATCAAAAAGTGAAAATCAACAATTGATGCTGTCTTTGAAAAAACATATTTATATATTTAAATAAGGACCTAAACTTGCTTCGCTTGTACTATAAAATATGCCCTCAAATAGTGTAATTTGATCATTTTGAAACTTTTAAACTATTAATTGATAGAGGTTTGTTAAACATAAAATATGAAAATAAATAATGATTATATTAATACATTAGTGGAAATTACTTCATTTACAGTGGGCGAGCACCTGCATCAAGTCCTCATGTTCCACTCTCATACCCGATGATGGAAGGTAATACTCCACCACCAAAACCGTTAAATCTTGAAATGGATTCACTTCTTGATACCTTGTATAACAAAGGGGATGATAATACCTGGCCATTCTTAGGTCCAGATTGGACTGCTGTGGAGTGGATTCAAACTACTCAACCAGATACTGTCACTCATGTCAAGGTCAGTTCTAGATAGTTGTTCTATTGTAAATAGTTACCGAGTTATGTTTTGGTGGAGGGAGAGAGAGAGAGAGAGAGAGAGAGAGAGAGAGAGAGAGAGAGAGAGAGAGAGAGAGAGAGAGAGAGAGAGAGAGAGAGAGAGAGAGAGAGAGAGAGAGAGAGAGAGAGAGAGAGAGAGAGAGAGAGATAGAGAGAGAGAGAGAGAGAGAGAGAGAGAGAGAGAGAGAGAGAGAGAGAGAGAGAGAGAGAGAGAGGATATTGAATTATTCATAATGATTTATTGTCTATCCTTAGTGTATAAAATAATGTTTATACTTATAACATTCATTTAAAATAAGTTGTTGGATGCATTCATAGTCATCATCATTACCCAGCCTCATCATTCAATGTGATATAAGCAGATCCTCTAAATATAGTACCCACAAGTTTGTCTCTTGAGCCTTTTAAGAAATGTTAAATTATATTGATAGATCACAGGGGGTCTTACACAATATATGTGTTATAGGCAAAGTTTATTTAAAACAGTTGTTGCACAGATTTTCAGAACCTCATAATGGTATATATCACTTCTTTCTTGACTCCTGATGAGCTTTGTAGATGAAAGCCTTGAAGGTATGAAGTAACCTCACTATACACGGCTATGCTGGATCTTGTAACTACAGTAGAACCTCTGTTAACCGGCCTCGGATTAACCGGTCCTCGGATTAACCGGCCTATATCGTAGTGTACTAGTTCTATGAGAGTTTCCGAAAATAAATTGTAATTGAAACACCAAAGCGGCGGCGAGTCAAACGACTTTGTCAATAGCGGTATCCCATTGTCGGCGGCGTAAAAACACTGTGGCACCAAAGCAGCGGCGTAAAAACACTGTGGCACCAAAGCAGCGGCGAGTCAAACGACTTTGTCGATAGCGGTATCCCATTGTCGGCGGCACCAAAGCAGCGGCGAGTCAAACGACTTTGTTGATAGCGGTATCCCATTGTCGGCGGCATAAAAACACCGTGGCATTGGCACCCGTCGGTATAGCAGACATACACAGACAAAAACGTTTGATGGGCCGCTTTTTTTCCACGAATCAATTTAGTATAGCCTACATTATGGAAAATATAACATTTCTTTTCAGTTTTCTTGGAAGCATGTGTTGGTTTCGTTTAAGACGCGGTTAAATGTGTCAAAAGACTTGATAGAGGGGAATCTGTAAAAACGCTTTGTAGTGTTTAATTTTTCCATGTTTGATGTATAATATACATAACATAATATATACGATACATTTATGTACAATAAAATGAGTTGCAATAACATCTTTATTGCATAATTCTTAGTGCTACCTAATTAAATAAGCTTTCTTTGAACGAAAACCGATTTTTCACGGGAACCTTGGATTAACCGGCCAAACGGGCAACCGAACCGGGTGTCAGTCCCGACTAGACCGGTTAAGAGAGGTTCTACTGTATGTCACATTTTCTTTAGATGTCAGGGTTCGAAATTATATTTTTGGGAGAGAGGTGGAGTTGATACCATTAAATACAAAATTTAAATCTATAAATTTTTATCTAATTTAGTTAAATAACATAATAGGTACGAAAAAAAAAACTGTTTAAAAAGGTATTTTGACATTTAAATTCTTTTATTTTGAATTTCAGTAGGAGCAAACTTTAGTTCCCTATACCAAATTTCATCTCCCTATCTTAATTTTTGTGACCGTCATTGTGTTTATGTACAGACGACAACCACGGATGGACAATATGTTGACAATTACATGAAACTTAGTTATAGTTTGATTGGTGTAGCTCGTGTATCACTGAAGAGGACGACCTTGACGTTTAAACACGTCTGATACTTAGGCGTATTTTTTGTGAGAATTGTTCTGTGTGTTTGTTATACTGTATAATTTTTCTCATAAGTCAAGCTCAACATTTAATATAATTACTTCTTCGGTTTTCTAAGATCATGAAACTTAGAAATTAGTCAAAATTTTCATATCAGATATATACGAAATTAGTTTGTATACTGGTTAAGTAAGTCTCAACCGATTTTATAAGTTATTTGCATAAATTTCTACATGCTATTAAAGTTGTAAAGAACCTTTTGATACGACATGTGTACCAATTACAAAACAAACTGAGGCTAAAGTAATTAGTTTCTAAATCTTTTAGTTTAATGCCTAAACTTATAATGTCAGGATCTTAGATTTTTTGCTTATTTCTGTACACTGACAACCGAAGTCAACGAGAAAACAATATGAGAAATGTACATCCTATTGTCAGCATATTAATTGTGCTGAGTATTTATGTCTCCATCTATATTTATAGATACAACCAAGGATAAAAACTTTGGTAGGAACAAATAATTTACTGTTAGAGGTGAATAAGATAGTGGGCCCTAGTCTGGGTTTGTGAGGTAACAAATATGGGTGAACTCCCTCTAAATGGCGTGCATAAACTGTGGCAATGATACAGTATTATGATTGCACTCTGTTTTATTATTACAATAATAACCATTTTACTGCATTTGATAAGACATTGTTGTGGTGTATGAGCGATTTAAAACTGTTAGAATAGTAAATAATCACTTCAACTATGAGATTTGTGTTGTGATAATATTTTGTTAACAAAAACAATTATGCTGCTTCAAAGGCAACTTGTTGGGGTTTATAAGCTAAACATTATGAGTAAAGTTAGTTATTGATATAGTTTGTTTACAGATGAATGAACAGCTGTTCATGGCAAAGAGCGTAGGTAAATTCAAGGTAAATATTGTAAATTATGGTAAATTCAAGGACAGAATAGACTATTGTATGTTGCAATTACTCCCAGACTAGCGCATTCTGAACTGAACGCACAAACCACAATTAAGCACTAGACTCACAATAGAGCAAGCTTTAATAGAGCAAGCTGAATAGGTATATATTCAGTTATAGAACTAAGCATGATGCTCGCATGGCTATTAAACTTTAACAGACACAAATCTATAACGTTATGCCTATTTAAATAAAACAACTACTATTAGGACAATTTGGGGGTGACAAGTAATAGTAAACAAGTTGGTCAACCAACAGTAATGACAGATGTATTAGTGAACAACAACAAACAAGTGAAAGTGTAAATTGGGATTTTCAAAATTGTCTCTTCATTTTCCTAACAATAAGTAATTTATGACATTATGACAGAAAAACTTCTTTAAAAAAATCGTATGCCATATAGGTTCCAAAAATGTTAATAGACATACAAACAGAAACACTTTGCTTCAGCTCTAATTAATTTTGTGGAACATAAAACAATTATTAATACTAACGTATACCGTGAAACTCTGTGGAACCGTAGACGAAGCTTACAAAACAAAAAAACATGACATGTTATCCAGTGTAATCTGTTCAACCTCACGCATTAAATTAAACTGTTCATTTACGGTAAAAATTTGGCTAGAAAAGTTTGATTAACTAGCATTACCTTATACAGATTAAATTATGACCACTTATTCCTGCATTTAAAGAAATGACTTGTATTGCAGCACTTTGAAAATGATGACGAACTGAAGGCCAGTGTTAGATTATACATGTATCCCAACTCCTTGAAACTGCCTTTTCAGGATTCCAGTTTTTATAGACCTAATGCAAATCTCAGTTTTTTTTTTCTTTTCTTTTTTTTTCCCTTCAATATAAATAGCCTTTCCACATTTCGAACAGACGAGTCTCTACACAATAAGACTGTAAATAAGATGTTGGTAAATTACCCTGTAATGCGTTGTTTTTTTAAATACTAAGGCTACCAAATGATTTTAGTTTTCTTAACACAAAAATTTCTGAACATAGGTTTTGACAAATGCTCTCAATATGGTTAAACCAGCTAAATTTACTGTTAATAAACAGACCTAGTAACATTGCTGATAATATGAAATCATTAAAATATATATGAAATTTCTTTCTCTCTAAATTAGGTAAATAATAATTGTAAATTTTCTTCAGGTTAGATTCACAGAAGAGTGTGCACATGGGAATAGTTTGCTAGTGGAGCTTCAGCCTTGGGCGTTACTTCTCAACACTCTAGGGTGCCATGTTTATCTTCAAGCCAGTGAGAGAATTGTCTGCTCAGTGCCACATTGTGCTGTCATTTCCCCTCCTTTACTTGAGGTAAACAATTTAGTTATTTCAATAACTAAGTTTACTGTAAAGTAAATAAATGATGTTTGGAATTTTAAATATGTTTAATTTTAATGGTGTAAAATTTATCCCTATTATTACAGAGGTTGGCCTGTCTCTGTAACTCTGGAGTTATGTCCACAACACCAACTGCGGCAATGGGGATAATTTTGAGCTTCCGCCCTTTGATTTTTTTATCATGGCGGAAGCTAGGAAGGCAACCTGTAGGTTGAAAAGTGGCAGCGTCTGGAGGACTTCATTTTTGGGGCATGCTAGACTTACGGGAACTATCGGCCACCCTATCCAAAGATGGGTACCGATATGATAGATACCAGATATTTGTTTCAGAAACCCTTTAAACTCATACTGACCTATGGGGAGGAGAATCGTGTATTAGGCAATTCAGTGGCCTTGGTATGGTAGGCTGATGATTCCAAAATGAAGGAAGGCACTGGTGCTGGGGTATATAGGCTGAGACCAGGTTGAAGCATTCATTTCCCTTATGACAATAGGCCATAGTTGAGGTAATGGACATAAATAACACAGGTGGGCTTTCAAAAAACCTACATCTACTTATCAGTCGGGCGACAATTAAACGAATTCCAGAGACCACTAAAAAATCCTGTTTGGTCTGGGAATGCTAAGAAAACCTCAACGCTTTGTTTCGAGAAAACCAAATAACTTTACATTGGGTATCGGGGCATAAGGGAGTTGATGGACACGAGAAGGCGGATATATTGGCTAAATGGAGCTCCAGCAGTAGGAATATCTATGTATCTGGCCAACATGGCCATAAATAGGTGGGTTGAAAGAAAACACTAGCAGAGATATGATTGCCTCAAGAGGCACTCCCATACTAAGTTACTACCAAGAGAAGTTCTTCTAAGCTGACCTTGAAGGATAATTCTGACTTTGTGTAGGAGGCAACTCGGACAAATCATGGGACACTGTGGTCTGAGGGCGCAGTTATACAGAATAGGATCATACCATGGTGAAAATGTGTGTAGGCTGTGCAGTATGTGAGACAAGACTGCAGGTCATATAATCTTCGATTGTGAGACCCTTGGCAATAAGAGGTGTGGGGGTTTTAGTTTCAAAACTCCTAACGAACTCCTTGGACTGAGTGTACTACTGAAACATATAAAGGGCACTAACCTATGGGACTAGAATTTAGGGAGCTTTGTTGTACAATAGACCAATGGTCACAGTGCCTGAGGCCAACTCCAATCCTGTAACCTGCCCATTTAATCTAATCTACCTCTATTATATTGTCCTTAAAAGACAGTGAAAATAGTAAATTTATTTCTAACATGTATAGCCTATCATTTTTTTAAAAGATAAAGTAAAATAAATGTAGTATTTTGTTCATGGAAATTAATTTTTTGAGGCCTATAGCCAATAAAAAGTGGTTTTTGCAATGAGATCTATGCTTTATGCTACAACTCATTCAAATTTGGTATGTAAGGATGTTTTAGCCATATCCCAGAACATTTTAAAATATTCAAAATTTAAGAAAGAGTACCTGCCATAAGAAAAACATTATTATTATTATTTTATAAATTAGTTCTTACAATTTTAATAAAATGTAACCCCTAAAGACTCAAAACAAGTTATTGGTTGTCATTGTCTCAATAATATTGTTTTGTAAATTATAATCGGAATGGGGAAATGATTCATGGAAACTAAACTTTTTAAAATCATTAATGAGCTTAAGTGATTTTGATAAAATATTAGTGAAATGGAAAAAATTATGATGATAAATAATAAATATTCTTGTTTCTGACCCATCAAGAATAGTAAACTTGTATTGATTATATATAGTTATTAATTGATTCCAGACTTTCAGATTATACTGCTCAGATAGCAGTTATAAATTATAATATAAATAAAAAAATTACTACGAAAAAGTCATTAATTTTGAAACGCTCCTCTGCTGAGGATAATATCAATCTATTCTTGCAATTGTTAGAAAAGGAAAATATTATTAAGACTTCAGAAAATAATTGTATTATTATATTGAAGTATAAGATATTTCAAAACATTATAAGATACTTTAACTTGGCTTTTCCTCAGAAACCAAAGATGTCTTATAGTAAAAACAAAAATATCAAGGGACTAATGGTATAAGAGTATCAAGCTCTAGAAAAAGGGATCTTCAAAATATAGCTAAAACATCAAATTTTGAAAGTTTTCTAAATTATGTAACAAAGAATAAATAAAACTTTAAAAATGCATCTCATCAGCAAAAATGTTATTTAATAAAGGTAAAATAGAAAATGTGTCTAATAAAACAAAAGCAACAAGGTGTTTAATATTGTCTGCTTTTAAAAAATCTATCTTTATGATGCTGATGGTCAAGGTATTGAGCTGTTAACTTCATATCTATCAGATTGTTATTAAAAGTGATTATTCGGAAAATTCAAGCCAATTTCTAAGAATTGGTGCTGGGATTCTGCAAGGTTCAGTTATGGGGCCTTGACTGCTTACAATATATATAAATGACCTGCCACTTTTTGTTGATCATGGAAACATGATTCTTTTAGCTGATGACACAACAGTTGTGATTTCTAACCCAAGCAAGTTCAGTTGGAGGTGAACTTGATACATGATCTTAAAAAAAGGCATTTTATGTAATTTTAATGTATTAAAAGGGTCACCAATTTAGGTACTATCATGATGGTATATTACGCTTATACACGTGGGTAATTTTTTTAAGTAAGAACCGTTTTTAAGTGGAGCAACAGCAATTTTATTTATTAACATAAATTGTATCAAAAACTTAAGTATGAACATATTTTTACTTTTCTATATAGTCACCAAGAATATCTAAGCATTTGTTAAGTCGTGGCACTAGCTTTTGGATCCCCTCATCATAGAACTCTGCCGATTGAGCATTTAGCCAGTTTGTAACAGTTTCTTTCAACACATCATTTTCAAATCGCTTTTCACCAAGATATTCTTTGAGTTTAGGAAACACATGAAAGTCTGATGATGCCAGGTCAGGGCTGTAGGGGGGCCAAATTCTCATCGAAACTTGGCCAGTTGCGTCTTGGTTATTACTGCAGCGTGAGGCCGAGCGTTATCGTGAAATAGCACGATGCCGCTAGACAGAAGTCCCCACTAGCAGTTTTGAATAGCGCGCCTAAGCTTGGTTAGTGTTTCGCAATATCTCTCAGCATTTATGGTCATTCCTCTTGGCAGAAAGTCAATCAGAAGAACGCCTTTCCGATCCCAATAGACCGTGGCCATGATTTTTCGTGTTAAAGGTTCTTGTTTGAATTTTCGTTGGTGAATTTGAGTGATGCCATTCACTGGATTGATGTTTAGTCTCTGGAGTGTAGTATGCTACCCATGTTTCAGCACTGTAATTGTAGCGCTCCAAAAATGACAAAGAATATGCCAAACACTTCTTTTTGTGTTCTTCTGTCAACATTTTTAGCACCCATCTCGCACAAATTTTTTTGTAATGCAGTTTGTCGGAAACAATGTGATAAACAACCGATCTTGAAACTTGTGGAAATTTCTCATGAAGCTTGTCAATCGTAGAGCGCCAGTTTTGGCGAATTTCCTCATCAACTTTTTTTGTCAAGTCTTCATCAACGACAGTTAGTCATCCATATCGTTCTTCATCATGAACATTTGTTCTTCCTTCATTGAAAAGCCTACACCATTTACGTACATTACTGTCATTCATTACACCTTCACCATCAACTTGATGTAGCTGCCGGTGAATTTCGGAGGGACAAACTTGTTTTGTTTTTAAAAACCAAATAACTGAGCGCACTTCACAATCTGCAGGTTTATTGATTAACATGGCACAAACAAAGCAGTGTTACAATAGAACTAATAGTGGCAGAGACATGAAATCAACTGACTGCATAGTTGGGGACTGGGCAAAAGTGGCTAACCTTGAGCGGGCGTCATGTGACATTCTGCGCAGTTGCTATGCTCAAATGGTTCTTACTTAAAAAATGACTTCTCAAATATTCACACTTGTCATATGGTATTATTGTTTGGGAAATTTCAATAATCAGGTTTTTATTATACAAAAGAAGATAACCAGGGTTATATTCAAATTGAAACCAAAATGCAAACCAATCTTCCAGAAGCAAAATATGTTATCAGTTCCTTGTATATATTAACTTAAACTAATATATTTTGTAAAAAACTAATTTTTAAAAGTTTACTAGTAAAAAAAAAAGATCGGTTCCTAACACGAAACAAGAAGCTTCTTAATAATCCACGACATATCAAAAACATGTATCAAAAGTCGCCTTACTATAGTGGCATGAAACTATACAATAATCTACCAGAACACATCAAGACGGTAAATGTTCCTAAACAATTTAAAAAGGTTCTTCTTTCTTGTTTATACGAATAGTCCTTTTATTCCAAAAAAGAGTTTATTATGCAGGGATAAATGATGTATTTTGTATCATTAGTTTATTGTGATGTGATTTATATTTTGTTATTGTAGAGTCTAAGTCTCTAATTTTATATTGTATTTTAACTTTTGTATGTTACCTTATATAAATTGACATTGCTTTAAGATTGTATGTAATGATTGACTCACCACCTTGCATGGGAATCTTCCTATTGTATACTGTATTGTGGCCAAGGGATAAATAAAAATATAAATAACTATATCCCAAATGCAAAGTTAAAGAAAATTATATCTTGACGGTAAATTGGAAAATACCAAATTGAATATTGAGATGAGTTGGGTTCATTATGGAATGCCAAGTTTGTGAAATATTTTTATACCGTTTATTTTACTAAAAGTAACAGTTTTAACTATGAATTACGACTATACATTGTGGGTGACAGTTTTAGATGGATAGGCTAATTGCTTAGAATATCTTTTTTAGTAAATGTGCATCCTTGTTTATTTATTGGATTGTGTAATAACCTAAAGTATTAATAAAATATGGATACTGTATTTTTAAAACACCAAGTCTGTCTTGTCATTTTATATTGAAGTTATTTGTTTTTTCTAGAGCACTTTTCAAATTGGAGTAGATATTGGTGCTTCATTTCATTTATCTAGTGCGTTGCAACTATCTAGAGACAGAGGTTTCTATATGCCTAGAATATCTGGTTTGATTGCTCCATCAGGACACATTAATACGTGCATTGACTGCATCACTTCAGTAAGTATGTAAACAAAATGTTAATAGTGGTAGATTCTTCAGATGGTCTAAATAAACAAAAGATTTCAAAGAACATCTGTTTATTTCAATCAACATAACTCTTGTTTGTTTTTTCTTAAAAGTATGAAGCGTATCCAGAAAATAATTACTATTTAAGTACATCTAATGCTCAACTGGAAATTCAAAATCTGCACTTGCATAGTTACTTCCTTCTACTCAACAATGAAGTAGCCTAATAATTTAGTTTGTTTATGTTTGCATTGAGGACCATTACAGAACAGTTAACATATTTAAAACAATCAATCGCCCAGCCGTTTGTGAAATACAATTGATAATCAGATCTTGTACTTCAAGATATGTTCGACCGTATATAATTTACTGTGAAGTTTATGGATTGAATGTGATAAGTAGAGGTAGATGAGAAACAGGGTTAGAATGTTTAACGCAGAATGGGAGACTGTTCATAACAAAGAGCATAGTGGCCGCCCGTCTCTTGTCAATGAAGATTTGCTTCAAAAGGTGGAAGAGAAGGTTCATTCCGATAGACGATTGACAATTTCTGATTTGTCCCTGCAATTTCCTGACATTTCAAGATTATGTCATTGTTAGGAATAACAAATTATGTTTAAGGTGTGGAAGTATAAATTATTCCAAGTTATAATGTAGGCTGCAGAGCATCAAGAATAGTTTGGAAATAATGTAAAAAGTTAGGAAACTGCTGAGCTTACACCCAGTAAATGTAATTTGAAACACTAGAGGATATAAATATAAGCAAAAATTTTGAAAGGAAGTCAGTCAGTTTATGAATTAACCTAGCTAGGACTAGAGGCTGTCCAAAGGAAGAGAGAAATTCCATCTGTGCATGGGAAGGAGTCTGGAAGGGCGCAAGGGTCACGGCATATCTCCGATGGGGTTAACTGATATTGGTGAGCAAGCTCTGGTTATGGTAATTTGTTCTCTTTATTGAAATAGAGTCAATATAGAAGGACTGACTCTATAGTTTGATCTCGTAATTATTATCTGAGACCTTCAAGAATTATTCATGGCAATTGTCTAAAACTTATAAGAGTGCTCTGACAAATATTTTGGTTTTCAAGCAAGACACTTGTCCAAATTGAATTGTTCAAACACAATTCATATTGGCTTTCTCTTTTTGTTTCCTTTTCCTTTTCTTTTATCTCTTGTAATTTTTTTAAATATCCAATTTTTTTCAATGTTTGAGAGAAATTTTAAACATGTGGCATTTTGAAATAGGTTGGCATGTAGGTTTTGAAATAGGTGGCATTCAAGTCCAGTTATTTGCATTTGATTTTTTCGTACTTTATGCTGTTTTTCCATCTTTAATATTACAACTAAGTAAAGACGTTAACCAACAAAAAAACAAAAATGTAATGTGTATATATAGTTCACTTATTTACCTCCATGGTTTAAATATTATCTTCGGTTTTTTAACTAGAAGGTTTAGTTTGATTTTTAATTTGTTTCTAAAATGTTGAAATCTGTTGTGAAAACGTTATTATCCATAGATTATGTAGGATATATTGACTTCATATTTCTAGGGCATTGATCCTAAATATTTCATGCATTTTTGAAGATATAAATTTAAATTTGTTTTTAAAAAAACATAAACCGAAAAGTGAAAAACGAATTTTTTTCAGACTGATGTTTATAGCAAATTTATTATGAAAGAAAATCACAACTAAATTTTAACTGTATTTTAGCTACACTCGATATAAAATTAATAAATTTATTAATAAAACAAAAATTCCCATTTGTTTTTTCAGCTTTGCTACGCAAATGTTTCTTCCAGTGAAATTGAAGGAGTACGTTTAATACACGTCAGATCGAGTTATGTAATCGCTAATGTAAGCAGTCAAGAATTAAAAGTAACACCTTTAGCTGTGAGACGTTCTGTTGGAGATGTAAACAAACATACTCTGCCTTGCTCAGTTGTGAAAAATTCATTGTTACTTAAACCTCAGTTGCCAACATCAAAGTTGAAGTAAGTAGTCTATAAAAATTAAATGTGTCAACATACAGACATACAAAGAAGTTGAAGAGTGTACTTACCCAGTCCATCATACAACCTAATTACAATCAGAGCCTTCTAGGTAATGTTGAATAGCATTGGTAGATCAAGGAGTCTTATCCAGTAGGATTAGTGTGTTGAACCTCACAATTGTGCCTATCAATACTTTCATGAAATCGGCTAGGTTTCAACAGGCCTCTTGAATATGCATATAACAATCTCCACTCATTTCACTCGTCTCAGTGGCTTACTCCCGGATCTCGTTATACAAATATCATATTTTCTTCTGAGGCCAAGGTTTAAAATTATATTTTTAACAATAACTTCACTATTTGTCATCGTAGAGAAGTCGGGATTAATACTAATATATGCAAAATTGAAATCTGTAAATTTTTACCTAATTCAGTGTGTTTTTCATTTTTCATTTTATTTCCATATACTGCTCATGATGACCTACATGAAATAAGTAAATTTAAAACACCCTATACACAATAGTACGTATTATACAGTCAAAATATACATAGTCCTACATAATAAACAAGATAAAACAACATATAATAAATTGGACTTAATATCATTGACAAAAACATTAGAATAATATAACAAAATATAATACATAAGTCAGAACACAATCAAATATAATAAACAGGGAAGCAACCCAAAACCACAAAAACAAAATTAAATTTATCAATGTAATATCAAGCGCTTGTCTACCTTGATATAAATTCCTGTGAAGAATGGTATGCACCATCAATTAAAAGTTCTTAAATTAAGGGAGTTTTAAATTATGTACTAGTCAAAAGTTTCATTTTTACAGGTAACATGTTAAATAATTTTGCTCCTATATACGAGGACTTTTTCTCAAATAATTTTGACTATGCAACTATAAATAAAAATCATACTTATTACGTATTTCATAGGAATGATAATGTCCCAAATTTTGGTGTTTTGTTCTATTTGCCACAACATGTAAAATACTTTCATAAATAAACATCCTGGGTAATATCATGATTTTTAACGATGGAAATCTATTACAGTATTAATCTAGTCTGCATTTTCAGAATTGATTTTTTTCTGGATTTTGAAAACCTTTCTCATTTTCTGCTCTGAAGAACTTCTCCAGAGAACTTGCAGAGATAGTTGCCAGACATTTTTGGTTTAATTGGTGAAGAAGAATGACACCCCCCCCCATATCCCATACCATCGACAGTTGTTTTTGTCTCAGTGTTTAGTAAGACACCCAAGACTATATTGAACCAGTCACAATTATATTGAGAAACGTTTCTTCTTCCGTGTCATATTGTGAAAGAAAATCTAAGGCAGAGCCTATTTGTTGTGTTTTGTGATTCTCAAAAAGAATTTTTAGCACCCACCGAGCACAGAACTTCTGGTAGCCTAAGTTTCCTGTGATTACCTCATACAAAACAGTCTGAGAATTTTTTAGAAATTGTGCAGAAAGTTCAGAGATTATGAACCGCCGATTTTTATGGACCTTTTCATCTCTGGCTATAAATGGCCTACCACTTCTTTCCTCGTTGTGAATGTTTATTCTCCAACTTTTAAACAAACGAACCCACAAACGCACAATACCTTCATTCATTTTTATTTGTCCATATATAACACACATTTTGTATTACACAGGGTTTTCTTGTTCATTTTGAAAGGCTGTTATGGGCAAACTGGAGCACGACTTTCCCACTAGTGCAGCTGTATGCGTACTGAGTTATTAAACATGTCACTGCAAGGCCAGTGGCACTACCTCTACTACTCGTGTTGCACTAAAATTGAGGTTACTTTTAGAATGGCCCTAGTGTTTGTGTGTGTGTGTGTGTGTATATACATTATATACATTATTGTATATTATATTTTATATTATATCTGTTTTACAAATATTTTATTATAAATACTATGCTTTTAAAATATAAAAGTATGATTTAAATTTGTAATTATTTTTTATTTCAGATGTCAACCAATTACAGAATGGCACACAGTTGGGAGTGGGGATGTAGAAATCATTCCTTACTTGGTAGTAAGTGTCAACGACGTTCACAGTTGTCCTGTAAGAATACCAGAAGGTCCTGATAAGCAAAGCATGCCAGTCCTTTTACCAGTAAGCAATATGGGTCAAAATTACAAAACATTGCTTCTTACATCTCAGTCTAAAGATGGTCAAACTTACCTCCTCCTCTGGGACCAACCATGGCCTCAGATAACGATACAAAATGAAACTAAGTCCACAATTGTTTTTTCTAAAGCACAAAATGAACAAGGTAAATAAATGGTAGAATAAGTCCATTTTATTAAGAATAAAATTAATTAAATCAAAGTAAATATTTGAGTTGTAACATTAAAACAAATACAAAACTACCGCCATACCCAAGGTGTGGTTAATGAGTGAAAAACAGTGAGGTTCCTCTAGTAGAAGGATCAAATCACAACTAAATCTGCATAAAAATCATAACATACATCACGTGAGTTTTATTTTCACTTGATACATACTCATGTGAGGTTGAAACCAGTTGGATAATTAAATTTATCAATTGTTTTAACTAAATTTTGTATTTTCTTGTACATTATTATCCATTGTTGGTGATTATACAAACCAATATAATCCTAGCGGCAAACAAAATTAATTTTATGTTATTAAAAGAAGATAATTTTTTCTATAAATAAAGAATGAAACTGTTGTGATGAATAAAAATAAAATATTTGATGTTTTGCTGTATCTATCGTTTCGGGCCCTTTTGAAACTAAATTGGTAAAGTCTCAAACAAAATATATTGCTCACCTACTAATCAATAACAGTAGTTTGAGAGTTATCAGTAATAACACCAACAAGTTTCAATTGCACTGTTGTATAAATATAATTTATTTTAAATTGTTTTTACTTATTTTGATTAAAATTTTCTGAAATACAATAATTAATAATTGTAATCCAATAGATTAGATCACAAGTGAATGAACAAAATTAATTTCAACTGACATTGTAAAAATTAAAAATGCAATTTCTATCAGATATGCAGTTTACCCATATTGTATTTTTGGCACAAGCGAAATTAGTTAAAGCTCATCATATTGGGATCCAGAAGCTTGGGGTGAACTAACATGAGTCCAGATTTGTGGGCTGTTTAAACAAGACTCTGGAAGGTTCTATGAGGAGATTCTTGTTTGGATGCTTGTTTGTATTGAGCCTTCCTTCAGTATGTTATTTAATCTTTGCAGGCCTGGGTGATAATCTGTGACCAAAGAGATGGACAAGCTATCTTTTTCTTGGTTGTAATTAGGTATCAGAAGGTCTTCGACAATATGCTTATTCAGTAGGAAATGACGTGGTAGGAATTTAGAAAGGAGTTCGTCCCAAGGGGATTAGATCTCAGACAATGAAGGAGGTAGAGTGTGTAGGGATCAGCTGACAGGCCACTCGAATGTTTGGAACTTCGTTCTGGAGGGATCAGCCGACATACCACGGCAGGAAAGACAGTAAGGAACAATAAAAAAAACAAGAGAAATTTGGTAACAAAAACAGCAAGAGAGAGAGAGAGAGAGAGAGAGAGAGAGAGAGAGAGAGAGAGAGAGAGAGAGAGAGAGAGAGAGAGAGAGGGGAGAGAGAGAGAGAGAGAGAGAGAGAGAGAGAGAATGATTTCGAAATTGATACAGCTTGTATTTATAGGTCGCAATGCAATCTAGTGTGTGACCATGTCCCCCACTCTGCACGGCCTTGAGTAATTCAGTGTTTCTCCCTCTCTGCTGCGAGGTATTTATTTACAAGCCTAGATGTTACAAATATATTAACGATAAAAAGAGGCAGCGTGTTGTTACAGTGCCAAGCAGATTTCATTCGAACCAGTTTCTTAGGATAACCCCTTTTTACAAATACGGATATCATTTTATTGTTAAATTCGTGTAGTTCATTCTCCTTGAAACAAATATTTTCGGTTCTGATTGCCTGGCTCTAGGGAAATAGCTTCTTTATTATTCAAGCCACATTTAACAGTGGCTCTTGTTGAAATGGAGGTATTGTAGGTGGTTTGTCAGTTTAACATGGATGCCAATATGTTGTCATCCCTTGTTTTTACATTGACCTCCAGAAAGGTAACTTGTGAAGTACACATAGTCCAGCTGAAATTTAGAATAGAAAATGTTGAAAGGCTTTCTAAGAAGTGATTTAATCAACTTTTTATCTAGCCAATTTAGTCTTCTTTTTATACTGTTGTGAATACACAAGATTGACAAAGCGAATAGTGTTTATGAAATATTTCAGAACTTTAATGTTTTATAGTGTTTTTTCTTATCTGTACTACTAAGGTCCAAGGACCACTTTCCAAGATATGGCTGTGTCACCTATCCATAGAAAATCTAAACATAAGTTATGTATTTGTATCCCAAAATTGTGCTGAGCTATTAACTAGAAAATTGAAAATAAAGATAAAATATGTATTACAGTCTCTATATCATTATGTATTATTTTAATTTAAATAAATTATTTTAAAAGGAAAAGAAGCAGCATTGGATAGTGAAGATTGGGCTTGGAGACTCCATGTGCCAGCTGGGATTAGTGCCCACTATCATTTACCTCCATTGGGCCCTCCAGAATTAGGGCCACCTTATCTTCTTCCTCCGGTTGTCATTGCAATTGACATGTTTTATCCAGCTCCTAATCAACAAGGTAAAGTATATTCAAAAGTATAATAAACAAAATCAATATTGATGTTAATAATTTGTATTATTTGGTATGGTAATTTGTGCGAAAAACATCCCTTGTATAATCCAGTACATTCCTGGGGGCAGCTGAAAGGTTATCTGAGGAATTTGGTTAAATTTCAAAGTTATAGTTTTTGTATTATTAACAAAATCCATATTTTGTGTTACACTATTTTAAGCATATTTATTTTAAACAATCAATCTGAGAGGAAACAACAAGGTGTAACATTTCACATTTTTGGATCTCAAAGTTGGGTTAGTACTTGGTTCGATATATGACGAGAGCAAGATATGATGTCGGGAAACTTGCGTCATCTCTCGTATTACAATCGTATATTCGAAGCCTCGTATAGACAGACAGTGTTCCTAAATCGGTTAATGTTATAGAACCACATGTAAACGTATTGTATGACTGGAAAATGTTAAATATTTGAAACAAGCTAAATTGAAATCTATTCCTGATAAATCTGAGTAATTTGAACCATGTGTGATTTATTTGTGATTGTAAGTACATTTACCTCAAAGAAACTACGATACTGAGCTTTTGTTTAAAACACAAGTGTGTGTGCTGAAAATCATAGAATAGCACCCAATAAGTTTAAATAATGTTTCCTAATTCAGAATTCAGTAGAAATAATAATTGTAAATTAAATTCATTAAATTCAACAAGGAGAGAAAAATCATAAAGGTTTAGACAGGTGGAGAGGTTTATCTTGTTTGTCAAGGCTAAAGTAATACAATATACTTTTGTTTTCTCTTGAAAATTACAAATAGGCTATTATCAATAAATTTCAAATTTTTAATAGTGGCAATATACAATAATAGGATTTTGCTAGAAGTGGATTCATAGAGCAGCTGGAGAAAATATAAAGATAATTTTTAATGATTCTAAAAGAAGGATGTTTTTTTGGAAGGAGGTGTTGTGATTCAATATCTGTTAATTTTAAAAAAATATTTGTCACAAGTTCCAATTGTAGATGAATTCCATTTCCAGTATCTCTTCTATTCCGTTTTGGTGTGGGTTCTACTTGTGACCGTCTCCACTTCTTTTGACCAGCTAGAAGCTCCGGCTGGCTGGAGACCGCGTACACTTTAGCCGAATCTTGTCAGGATGGGCCAAGGAGTCGGGTTAGGACGCTAATGAACGCACGCAACGCAAATTAAATTAAATGTTCTCTTTTATTTTAGCGCCGAATTAGAAGATTACAGAAATAATTATAATTTAGAAAAAAGACATAACGGCTAGATAAAGCCTTTATAGTGGCAGAAAATCATACCGATTAATTATATAGCACGTGGCCGAAAATGGACTGACCTCATCCCGTAGCGGTCTTCCTTCTCGCGGCTCTCGAAACAGACTCCTGCTCGGCTCACTGGTTCAAGCCCTCCACTCCTCGTCTCTCCCCCCTCTACGTAATCTTGCACTGCTCAACAAAATCGCAAGTGCCAATTCATATTTTATTATTTAGAATCCCTTCCCATTACATCCAAATTTATACTTATTATGGTTTTTATTTGGTGGGCTCCTTGGCTGGGCCACATACTCACCATCCAGAGAATCATATCCTAATTAAATATTACCACTTCCCAAGCTTATCTGTCCTTTGACAAACCTCAGCGGATTTGGGAAGATCATCTCTTTGTAGCTTAATCCACGCCCAGTACTTCATGTCTTACCTAGATGTATCCTTTACAGAAGATTACAAAATGATCCACAGATTCCACCAGAAATGGATCATGTAATAACAGTTTTGATAATGCAGTTACTCTGAAACATACCAACTTAAGATGAAGCTATGAATTTCAGAATATTTTACTCAATACAGTAAAGCCAACTGTTAGTTTTTACACCACTTTTGTAATTATGCAAGTAATAACAAATATTTTACCACGTTATATAAAGTTATATAAAATGTATAACTATAAATAAAATCAACTAAATGTTTATGGTAATTTCATCTATTATTTTGTTATAGAACTGAAATGGTCAGATCCAATAAATCTGTCAACATGTAATGGACGTTTACTTACACTATCAGGTCTTCCAGAGATATGTATGTCTATTACCAAGAGAGGTTTTACAACATATGTCAGTTTAATGCAAGCTAGTCATACTGAAGTTTTAGCTGTCGACATCCGAGGACAACTAAGTAGAGATATTGCAGGTAAAACTTCTTTACTTTAGTTTACTTGTTTTAGTTAACATAAGCCTTAATTTTATGTTTGATTATGTTCTACTTTTGTTTAAAAAAAGAAAGCGAAAAAAATCATTCTTTTTTATACTGCAATACAACAATATTCTATTTCAAATATAGGAATATGTAAATTTGTAATAAATAATACATATACAAAAAGTATTTAACCCAATGTATGCTGTTGACATGGGTTTGAATACTCTAACTCGTGCATCACTGAAGATGGTAACATTATAGTTAAAAGACATTTGATTTAATAAACATATTATTTGTGAGAAATTGTGTGCAAGTTTAATTTTAATTTTAAACATCTCAAAAGTCAAGCTAAATTTTTATTTATTGGAGATGTAATGTTTTTCAAATATCTTTGTTTGTTTTACATTAAATTTATATGTCTTAAATCGTTTTTAGTTCAGAAATACTGAATAAATATCTTATGTTACTTACTTGATATATAATATCAATACTTTTATTCAATCAATCTGAATGTTAGGAGTTAGCATATATTTGGTGTCTTGGATGAGGTCATCTATTTACATCTGGCTGATCAGAAATTTCCTTCTTGATATTGTGATCGGAATTACCTTTGTCCTGTCATATAATATAGTTAGATGAACAAAGTTAAACTAGTGTTTAACAAAGTTTAATGTATAATGTACAAATTTAATTGTATAATGTACAAATTGCCCAACCAATAGTTTTTAAAGTATATTGGTACCCCTTTCTTGTTTAAACAAAAACTACAATTAATATAGGCATTGATTATACATTCTAAATATATGGTGCAGCAGAAATAATTAGACAATGTCACTGTGTAAAATCGATGTTATATTTAAGAAATTATTATTATTCACTTACATGACAGGAAACCACATTCAAATGCCTTCCGTTTTATGTTTATGTTTTGAAGAAGATGTCATTCAGATGACACCCACTGTCCCTCAAACAAAGCTCTGCATGTCGGAGAGTAGAGGTTATAACCTTTTGCAGCATCTCCAGTGGAATGCTGTCATCTCAGCCCTAATGGACTCTTGCAGGATATGCGGTCAAGTTTTGTATTTGTAGACTTGTTGCTTCAAGAAGCTCAACAACAACAAAATAATCACAGGCCGATAAGTCTGAGGACCGTGCAGTCCAGGTGACATTTCCTCAACGAAACAATCTTCTCTGGGAACATGTCACAAAGAATTCTCATTGATACTTTTGCTTTGTAGGCTGTAACTCCATCTTGCTGGAACCAGAAACACCTATTAAGATGGTGCCTACACAATTCTGGTCCAAGGAAGGTAATTAGCATGATCACATATCGAGGTGAATTCACGGTTACAATATCTCCATTACCATTTTCAAAAAAAATATACCATTCCAAGTAACACCTCACCATATTGTAACTTGAGGGCTGGGAAGAGGTGAATCATGCAACAAATGCGGGTTTTTGGCAGTCCAGTATCTGCAATTGTGCTTATTAACACTTCCGTTCATGTGCACTTTGTCGGGCATTAAATAGTTCTCCAGGCGAGCTAATCATTTCCAACAATGTGCGATAAAATACTGTTCTTTGATTAAAATCCACAGGATCTAACTCGTGTATCAGCTGCTTTTTAAATGGGTAAAAATGTAATGATCGTCTCACACTTCTGTCCTACATGCTAAGACTTGCAGAACGTTTGGAACTACGCAATGCCTCTCATACCCTCTCTACGTTTTCTGGTGTTCTCGCTGTTCATGGACGTCCAGGGCTCTCCAGTTCTTCACCCAATTGAGTATTGTTTGCCATGTCGGAACATAACGGTTCCTACCTATGTTGAAATAACACCTGAACTCACGTTGTAGTCGTCATTTAAAAAAAAAAAATTTCATTGCGAACGTATGATACACACTGCTTTATCACTCTATAGCTACTAACAGACTATGAACTGATAACACATTAAATAGTATGCTATCTACCGAGAAATGCCTATGGCGCACAATTTAAATTGTCTAATTTTTTATGCCACACACTGTAGATAAGCCATTTCCATTTATGATTTGAAGCTGTAATGGGCCACTTCTGATTAATTCAAATACAGTATGCTCTCACTGCTCTTACACTAGCGCATTTTGAACTGTGCTCACAAAACTACAACTGTTTACTCTATATATTGAACCCTAACATTGTCGTATGCTGTGACATCTTTCATATAAATTTCGTGATATAGGTTAATAATTTGTATAAATAATCTACTAAGTGTTATGCCATTTTTTTTTATACTTTTATTGTGTGGAATTATTTACAAATTATATGTTTTTACATAGATTATTAATTTGAAATGTGCAGAAAGCAGAAGATTCCTTGAGCCTGAAAGAAATGCACTCCTTGCTACACAACTATCAGAAATAAGTTCACCACAAGACACCGTTCCTAATGTTATGAAAGATGATTCATTTAAAACATCTCTTGAATCCACGGAACAAGATGATGCTCCAATAGGTTAGTGATCTATTTTATCAGGTTTCTAAAAGTTTTGCAACACTTAGATAATTTCTGAAAGAATAGAGATGAAAACTTCTAGCGTTCGCCAAACCTCATGAGATACGTCCTTTTACTTTTTATAGAATAAAATTATTTCAGCCCCTTTTTAAGGAGAAGTTAAAAGGAGGAACCTTATTTTTTTTTCAAATAGCCACTCCCATCGTGCGACATATCATTTTGAAAGGCATTAAAAAAAACAAATTTTTGTGCCAGGGATGACTTTACTATAGCCGAAATTATGGAGACTAAAAGTTGAATTTTGAGAGTTTTCTATTTGTCATGGATATTAAAAAAACATAATAAAAATAAACTATTACATTTTTAACAGTTGTATTATTTAACTAAATGAGCACACTTTTAGAATTTTATATTTTTTCTATTTAGCAAACCAACCCCAATTTTTGAAAAGATAAGTCAATGGGACAATTCCCCCACCCCCATATCATTTTAAAAGGAATTGTCAGAGAAAACTGATGATGTATAGAAAAAGTCTATACAATTTCTTAAATGAATTAATTTTAATTTTGGTCTTACTTGTGCCTTCTTCTGTTGTGTTAGTTCATTATTTCAACCAAATTAGTCATGGGGACTTATTCAAATTATTCTATACGTCATCAGTATATTCTTACAATTCCCTTTAAAATGATATTTATAACTATGAGGTGTGTCTAGAAAATAAGTCTTCGTTTCAGTATAACAAATAATTTAATACAATTTTTTTTCACCTTGAACTAATTTCTACATAATTCCCGCCATTATTAAGACAGTTGTCAGGTTACTAGCTTTTCTATACCCTCTTGGTGGAATAATTTTGCTTGTGATAGTAACGACAGCCTGTAATGTATCGTATAGAATTTTTGACATTGTCATAACTCTGGGCAGCTAAGGATTGCTTCAGATGCAGTAACAAGCGGTGTCAAATCTGGGCTCTAAGATGTATGCTTTCACTGCTCCCAACCAAACTGCAGTTTGTGTATGAAATGAGTGACATTCCGTTGATCAAAAACAACACCATGACTAAGCACGGCCTGCCTTCTGTTTTGAATTACGCAACAGTTTTTTTAGAGTTTCAATATCTTTTAGCACTTACTGTATCACCTCTTGGCAAAAAATAAACTAGTAACACTCCTTTCGTATTCCATAACAGAGTGCACATGATTTTTCGTGTTGATATTATAGTATTGAACTTATGCTTTTTCCGGAGATTTTCTGTGAATCTATTTCATTGACTGCTGCTTGGATTCCAGATTGATGTGATGCACCTGGTCTCTTCACCAATCACTATTTGGCTTTAAAAAGCATCACCTGTATAGTTACTTTATTAATTTCTATAATTAAACTTGTGCTTACAACCTGATCACAATATAAAAGAAATAAACGATGTATGGATTCTACGAATATGACTAACTTTTTTTGACACACACACAGTTACATGATAACCATAGTATACACAAATAGAATTTGTTGCTGATTTAGAAGGTTGATGTTAACCTCAAATTTGACCAAAATGATATCGTTTAAATTAGGTTAAAATCCGAAAGTTTATAATCTATACATTTAATGAAACAGTTAGACAAACAAACAGACCAACAGTCAAGAAAATATTTAGTATTTTCTAATTAACTCTATACTTATTTTCTTTTATGTGGTTGGGCACAAACTTTTACAACTTTCAAAATTTAATTGAAATATCTTGAGCCAATTTTTAGATATTTGATTAATAATTTCCAAACCTGTACTTTAGTGGACGAAATCATTTTGTTTGGACATTGGAGGCTACATCTAATACGTTCAATCCTAAGATTCTACTTAACCCGAGCAACTGAAATCGTGCTAATTAATTTTATGTAAAATTATTACAAGCATATAATTGTTATTAAATTATCGCATACTGTGTACTAATCTTTCTGAATTGATGTGAATTGACAGCACCTTTTTGTAGATATTCATGAGTTAGAATACGTTGAGCCACAGTCCTTTTAGAAACAATTTTCTCTACAACTGTTTTATGCATTTTGTTATATATATATATATTTGTAATCTCTTATTTGAATTTTTAAGTATGATTTATATTTACAAATAGTGAAATAGTGTTATGATAAATAAATAAATCTATTCAGTCGTGTTACAACTACCGTTGCGATTTTCTTTTCCAACACAATTCAGTGCATTTTACAAAGTGTTACATCTCAGTTGCCAAGTAACATAAATCTACTACTCTCTATTGATATTTAGAAAGTAGACAGTTATATCTTTAAAATGGTATATACAAGTTATATTTTATTTGTATTATTTAATGTTAAAACCGTAGAAAATACTCAGATTACTAGGCCAACTATACACATCACAGGCCACGATTGAAAGTTTTAAGCAAAATTTTATTAAAATTTCCTTTTTTTGAACAAGGAAGAAAAAATATGTCTGAAATTGTTGGTATAATTAATTCTTAAAAATCTTGTTTGTTCTGTTTAGGAACTTGTTTGGAAACCAGTATTGATTTCATATGTTTTATAAGAAGTTTTACTTCAACTTTACTGGCTCAAAGTGATAATGGCTGTGATTGTAAAGAAGTGGCGGCTCTGACGTTTGATCAAGTAGGCATAACCCTTCATCCACAGCCTCTTCAGGTATGTTCATTTTTAACATATTCACTGCTAATAAAATTACAATTATACGTGTAGGGTAATATTTTAAAAATATTTTCACTTACCATTTTATGTATTGTGTCAAGATTTTGCTCTCATGAAAAAAAAATTCATTTTATGTAACGATTTTGGTCGCTAAAACATCTTACTGAGATCGCGCTTTAGAGTCAGTAATGACGTATATTTATGTATAAAAAAATGTTTAAATCACTTATTGTAATAAATTAAAAACAAGTTGGACATCGCAATACTTATCCTGGCCTATACATTGTAATACAAGCAAATCCTCAAAGTATAAAGTTGGTTTCTTGGGACTTTTAGAAAATGTTAAATCCTATTGGAAGTTCAACTAAATTATTGTCAATAAACTGAAAACATAATTTCTTGGTAATTGTCTAAAACTCCAATAATTAGCCTAAAACTAAAATATTTTTGAATTTTGATGTTTTTAAATAGTAATAATAAAATCCATTGCTTAGTTTACAGGCTTTCCACCATTTTGTATTATGTACTAAACTCATTTTGTTTGTTATAGAAATAGAAAATGTTTTTCTCTTTTGTAAATTTTTGTAATGTTAATGGTTTTAATATATTTGACTCTAAAATTGTTAATGGTCGCCATTTTCAAAACAAAGTCCTGGTGTTTGGTGCATTAATAAAAGATTACCTACATAATTTGTATATCAAATTAGACTCTATATCTAATATATTTCCAAAATATGTTTGTTTTTTTTTTTTTGTTTTGTTTTTTTAAACAAAATAGTGGACAGACGGAACTAACCATATATAGAAGTTTTGGAACATAGTTTCAAAAATCCTGTATATCTCAATGATATATTATACCAATTTTTATACATACAAATAGATAACCCATCACCATACTATGATTTGAAGCTTGGGCTATTGTGCTTTCTAACAACCTACTTCTTGTGTATTCTGAACTGAACCTACAAAACTACAACTATTCGACCGACATATTGGAACATCCCAGTATCATATGGCACGGGACTTGTATGTAGATATAAAATCAATTATTATTATTAATTGTTTTTCTCCAATATTTTACTCATTATAAATAATATATTGTCGCTAGTTGATGTCTCAGGACAAAAGCTTGCTTTGTTAAAAAAAATTTTTACTCTTCTGTGTTAGTTTCTTTGTGTTTTAATTATTATAATTTGTGTGTTCATATAGAATCAACATGTAAAGGAGATGAAAATTTGCATAACTATGAGTGACATCCAATTAGACAATCAAGAATACCATTCTGGAGGTTATGATTTCCCTGTAGTATTGATGAAACGAGTATCTTCGGAATCAATCAATAATGCCGACTTCAATGTCAATCAGAATGCCTGTACTTTAGTCACAACTAGCAGGGAAAATCATCCTGTTGTAGATATAAAAGTGGTGGTTGACATGAACAGTCATGAGTCTCCAGGTAGGACATGGTTTATAACTTTTGTAATGCTAATAAATTGAATAACAAAATTGATATTTTATAAGTTTAAATATTTGTATAACTCTGTTTCCCTTTTTAGGCTTGAAATCGGTGGCTTATGAAGAGGGAGGGTTTGGATTATATAAATCAGTTTTTTTATTAATTCTCCTAAAGTGTCATTTTATTTTCATTTTAAAATCAATTATAAAAAAAGCTTCATTAACAGCTTAAATGTGCAATACAAAAGTTTTATTTTTAACTAATCAAAAACTACCATGTCCTCTTTTTGTATAGGTATTTCCGCAGTCCCTAAATTACGGAAGTGTTTCTCATACAATTTATTATATTCTCTTACTTAGGTACTGATATTTGTCTGTGCGCGCAGCTTGCTATGGCGCGGCAGGAAAGAGGGGAGTGATTATTGCTCATTTTCAAAAACTTGTGGTCCCGCGCGGCGCGCCGGACGTAGATTATTCACCTGTCTTCAATGTAGCTTCGAGTTGTTTGTAAACATCATGTTTCTATATGCACTACAAATCTTGTAAACTGTAATTATGTGTCGCGAAAGGTAGACAAACATAGTTGGGTGAGCGAGTCCTACTTTTACAGAACGGCTAGTAGCGTCAGAGCCGCGCGCACAGACAAATGGTCCCATCAGTAGTCTAGTCTTGCTCCAAAAGCAGATTCGTGTGTTTCTTTTTTTTCCTTTTATCAAATTTAATGTACATTACCACCTCACTATCTTTTATAATCAGGAGTTTAAAAACTTATGTAATATTTATGACCATTGTTTGTTTCAGCTGTCCAAGATATCAGCCTTCAGCTGTTGCCATTACAGCTGTATGTTGAGGACACATTTGCAATTTATTTAAAAGATTGTTTGAATGATATTATCCCTGAATATCTGTTATCTGAAGTAACTCCCTCATCATCTTTACCATCTTCTCTACAGAAGCAGACTAAACCGTCTGTCCTACAAAGCATGAACGAGCAACCCGGTGGAAGTAGTTTGAGCTTACATACAACACCTAAAGAAAATGTTGTTAACAATACAACAGTGATTAGTACAAATGAAGTTGATACAAAAGTAAATCTTGACGAACAGGAAGAAGATCTGTTTAACGTGTCTGAACCAGATTTAGACGTTCAACATGTAGAAGAGGTAGAAAGTAAACCAAAAATAGAAAGTGATATAAAACCAACCATAACTGAAGTTGAATCAGGAAAACTAAATAGAAGTGATACATTGTTTGAATCTGAAATGTTATGGAGCGTTCCTCGTTGCAGATTGGAAGAACCAGAATCTACTGAGTCATCTTTAGGTGTTGGGAGGATTCCTGTACCTTCTGATATACTCGCTGCTCTTCAAGAACTTGCTCGACCCCTCAGGCTACGCTCATTGATTATTAGTGAATTCAGTCTTTTAGTCAGTGTTCATACATCTACAAGATTTTATATTGCACTCGATCACTCGCCATTATATTTAGCTGCATTCCAAAGGTCATCATTGGTTACTACAGCTTATAGATTGGGTCATGCATTGACGCTGCATTATTTCTTAGGCGCTATATATGGCACAGGTAACTAAATTGTTATCTCTTTCTTATTGTGGATAATATTATATTTAATGTAACAAAAACAAAAATATTTATATTGCATATTTCAGAAAACCAATCCAAACTGAACTTGATTTTGGTTTGGTTTGAATTTTTCAGTTCCGATATTTAGGTTCAGTAATTTTAACAAATCACAAATTTAGTTCAATCATTTTACTTATATATTTTAGTTAGTTTGAACTTTGAAACATACTAAATTATGTGCTACAACTGTATTATATTTAATTAATTTAAGCATATAAATCTCCGCGTGAAAAACCAAAAGTATATTTAATAGTTACTGAAAATCATTGCTCTAAGAACATAGAGTATGTAGTGCAGAGGCACCAAATTGTGTGTATAGTAAACGTGTGTGTGTGTATAGTGTACCACTTAAAATTTAATTGCACTCTCTTGTGCCTTCCCAAAATGGTACAATATTTCATTTATATTTAAACCATTTTAGAACAGCAGTCAATTTGACTGTTTTCAGGGGAGGGGTTTTACAAAAATATTCGTAATTTCCTTATTTAATATATATATATATATATATATATATATATATATATATATATACCGATTTGTTAGTAAAATTATAGGCTCTTGAATGAATATAAATTTTTATTCCTAAAATAATATACTGAGGAAATCGAAATCAGTTTCACTGTAGAAAGTGAGTTATTTTATTCTAGAACATGTTCTATAAATGGACACCAATTGTGGATTTGTTAGGCATATGTATATGGTTTTTTCTTTTTTTATTTAACACATCTAAAATAATAAAACTTGCAAAATTGGTGTTTTATGTGCAATTTGTTTCAAACAAACCACAATTTATTTATAGTTGTGAACCAAGATACCACATACCAACATACCACAGGTTGGAGTGAACCAAGAATAAACTTTGTGTCTTGGGTGGGATTCGAACCCACAACCTTCGTCATCAATCCTTGATCATGGGATTGCCTCCTTAAACCTCTCAACCACTAAGACATGTATAGTCAATTATTTAACATCGTCACTTGAATGATGTAGTCAGATTGCCTATTCTATGTCGTAGTTTCACTAACAACCCCTGACATTCATTGGTTATTGATGAGGAATCGGTAGTGTTATGAACGGCCCTTAAACTGCCTGGGTTCTTTAATTTCAATTAATATCAAAATTAGTGGTTCAGTGATTTATTAATACATCAATGCAACATTATTATGCAAAACAATAATTAGAATCTAATTAAACTATTTACTCAAACTGATAATTCAAACGAAATATTAATTACTCAAACAAATTACATAAATCAATTATTCACATGAATTACATAAATCAATTACTCAAATATAAATTACACAAATCAATTGTTCAAAACTCAAAAGTGTTCCAACTATTATTATATTTTAAATAAAAGAAGTTACAAATCCTCTAACGGGTGACTTTACATACAAATACGAAAATGCTTGCTTACTGTCTGTCGAACAGAGTTCCTGAGCCAATAGATTTCCCGGAGTAGTTCCTGCACCACGGCTAGTGACACAGCCGTGTATCTTCCAAAAGGCAAAAGACCCCCACCCAAATTCTGCTGATCGTTTATATACCTTTGGGAGTCTTGGTTGCTCTAGTTTCTATGCAAGACAAGCATTTCAACATTTTTTTTATTGTTTCACAATAGTTGGATCATTCTGAGTTTTGTGAATGTGATTCCTTTCTAATCTAACCTAATATTAACCTAATATTAACTTATTCCTAACATCACCGGCGCCCACGAGACATCGTCCCGATGTCATATTACAAACCTATCCATCTTCAACCTTTCAAAGTTTGATTTAATAATATAGAACTATATAACATTTAAATAATAACATTCACAAGCACATAAATTAATTTTTTTTTTTGAAATACAGAATATAATACATGAAATAATAAAAGTTACAATTACAATCCTTTTACAAAAATTTTACAATCCTTTTTGATTAATACTAAGTTCTAGTCCTAAAATGCATACATGTGATTTATATTTAGTTCAAAAAATATACATAACCCAACAGGTCTAACCAAAATAATGTAGGTAGTCAATTGGCTACTCAATCCACCAATCTTTCTACATTAGCGTAGTCAAACCTGCAACAGGGTAAAAATGATTAAACATTTTCACATTATAAATACAAATTATAATATAAATTTTCTGTCACTTTGTCCTGTAACTGAGCAAGCATTTTTGTATAAGTTCACCTGTTATTGTTTTTATAATGATTTTTGAAGAAAAAAAAAAACTTTGATTTGTTGGAAACCTTTTGAGACTTTTTAGATTTTAGTACTACTTCTTAGATTTTATGTGAATTGTTTTAATTAAATTATTTAACTTATATATATTCCTATACCTACATATATCTATCACTTATACATTTGTATTATACGGTTTTAATCTTGAGACATGGACTATGTCCCCTATCCATCTACCATATCGATTTACCTCTATCTCATAATTTAGTGGCGAAAGTCTTTTTAAAATTTTGTATGGGCCTGTGTACTGTTGGGCAAGCTTGTTGTCCTTTTTCTCTGCTTTCACTAGGACCATTTCCCCTACTTGAAACTCTTTTTCCCTTTTGTGCTCATTATAACGCTTGCATTGGTCTTTTTGGTTTGCCTCTAACAATTTTGGCAAATCCTGCCTAATTTTGTGTATTGTTTTTAAGGCTTCCAGTACATTGTGGTCTGGTATTTTTGGTAACAATGCTAAATCGATTGGTTGGTTTGGTTCAAACCCGTGCAGTAGGAAGAAGGGTGAAAATCCTGTGGCCGCGTGTCTGCCTGAATTATATGCAAAAGTTAATAATTTCACGTATTTATGCCATTCTTTTTGCTCTATGTTTACGTAACAGCGCAGCATGTTTATTAACGTCGAGTTGTATCGCTCAGTTATTCCTTGACTTTGTGGCCTATAAGCTGCCGATGTTTTGTGTATTATGCCTAAGGCGGTGTATAATTGTTTTAGTGTGTCGGCTACGAAGTGAGTCCCCCTGTCTGTCTGTATCTCTGCTGGCATTCCATAACATGGAATGATGTCTTCTAATAAAAATTTCGCTGTCGTGTTGGCATCTGCTTTTTCGGTAGTTTTGGCAACCGCGAACCTCGTTGTGTTGTCCGTTGCAATTATAATGTATCCCTTCTTGTTTGATTTTGGTAAAGGTCCGAGAAAGTCTATTGTTAATTTAGTAAATGGTTTTGTGTTGATTTTGATTGGTTGTAAAAATCCTGTTTGTTTCTGTCGGTCCGTTTTCATAATTTGACACTTATGACAATTTTTTATGTATCGTACCACGTCCGCTGTCATCCCTGGCCAATGATAGTTGTTCCTTATCTTTGACATCGTTTTTTGTATCCCCGCATGACCTCCCCCAACATATGAATCATGAAATGCCTGTAAAACGTCTGTTGTCAATGTTTTAGGAATTGCTAACAGCATTTTATTTCCTCCATTCATTATGTGCTTATAATGCAAGATTCCATCCCGTAGTGTGTACAACCTTGAAGCTCGCCTAAATGCTTTGTCAGCTGCCTCTGGATCTACTAACGCTTGTCTAATGTGGAATAAATAATCATCTGTTAGTTGTAATTGTTCTATGTTTACTGTTTGGATTTTGTTTATTGTTAGTTCCCCCTGTATTTCTGTTTTTGAAATCGGTGTTTTTCCTGGGTAGCGACTCAAGCTATCTGGTACTCTCATTGTCGATCCGGGTTTGTGTTTGATTTCAAAATCATACTCTATTAATTTCAAAGCTAATCTATTTAAACGAGAACTTAGGGTTTTTACATTTTTATAATATTGTAAACTGGCGTGGTCATTGAAAATCGTAAATCGTCGGCCATACAGGAAAGGTCTAAAATAGTTAACCGTGTAAACTACACTTAACAGTTCTATCTCTGATACGCTCCAGCGCCCCTCGGTATCTTTTAGTCTCCTGCTGACGTAAGCAATAGGTCGTAGTGTTCCATCTTCTTGGTATTGGGACATTACTCCCCCTATTCCGGTCCTACTGGCGTCGCACGATATCACTATTTCCAAATTTTCGTTGAAATTTGCCAGCACTGGCGGTGTTGTTAATGAGATTTTTAGTTTTTGGAAAGCTTTTTCATGCTGCCCTAACCATTTGAATGTTTTTTTTTCTGCATTTTCTTTTTTTGTTAAATCCGTCAGTGGTTTAGCTATGTCACTAAAGCCTTGGATGAACTTCCTATAATAAGATGCCGCTCCTAAGAAGCTCCGCACATCCTTCGTTCGCGTAGGAGTGGGAAATTCGGTTATAGCTTTTAAGTTTCTCTCCAATGGCTTTATCCCCTGTTTGGATATGTTGTGGCCAAGTACATCAATGTTTTTGTAGAAAAAATGACATTTAGATGTTTTAAGTTTCAATTTAGCTGCTTCTAGACGCTTAAAAACTTTTTCTAGATTATCTAATTGTTCTTTAAATGTGCCTCCATACGCTACTAAATCGTCTATATAAATTATCATTCCTTGATACAACAACCCTGAAAATAGGCGGTTCATACTCCGTTGAAATGAATTGGACGAATTTCTCATTCCCATAGGCAGTCTAGTGTATTGGTATAGGCCTCGGTGAGTCACAAACGCCGTATACGGTCTATGCTCCGGCACAATAGGCTGTTGGAAGAATGCCTGATTGATATCCATTGACGAAAAGTATTGTGCCGTCCCAAGGGTGTCGAATATTGTTTCTGCCCTGGGCAATGGAAATTTGTCTGCCTCCATATTCTCGTTTAACTTCCTGTAGTCCACTACCATGCGGTATTGGTCTCCCGGTTTCTTTACCAAAAATGCTGGTGCCGCGTATGCACTCTGGGAATCTTCTACCACGCCTGTTTTCTTTAACTCCTCTACCTGACGGTCCAATTCCATCCTTTCCACATTGCTTAACCTGTATGGAGGTACAGCTACTGGTTTGTCTGTGTTCATATATATTGAATATGGCGGCATATTGGCTTCTTGCAAATCGTATGGCCCTCGCGCAAACAAATGAATATATCTCTTTATTAATGTCTTAGCTGCCTCGTATTCTGTGCTGGTTAATTCTTTATTGACGTCTATGCGGTCCCCCTTTTGGTCGGTCAGGTCTTTGCTGTTTGTCATTTCCGTATTCTGAGACAGGTAATTAATGTGATGTTTTTCTTTTGGGTTGTAGTCTTCGAAGTCTGCACTTGAGAATTTTATCAATTTGCGGGTTTTTTGTTTCTGTTCTTCAGTCACGGCCACTTTCCCTAACTTGGTGTTTGTTAACAAAGTTTTTGTTCGTGATGTCGGGTTCACAATCGTTAATCGTGTGGGTGTGTCATCTGTACTAGCACATACATGAACTCCTTTTTTACCTAGTAGGTCATCCCTACACTGAAATTCATATTTTTTTCCTTCTGTTAATATTCTTTCTGTCCGCCCTTCGATATTTTTTGTCTCACCTGGGGATATCGTTATGTCGTGTGGTGTGTAAATGGGCATCACGTCTTCTGTTGTGTTTGCCGCGTTGTGTTCTTTAAATAATGATATCTTGCTTTCCCCCAGAGTAACTGTCTGTGTTTTGAAGTTAATGACAGTATCATTTGCTGCCATGAAATCATTTCCCACCAACAAATCGCTGGTTAATCCTTCTACTAAATATACTGTTTGCTTGTATCTCTTTTTTTGTACCTGAAACTCTAAAATTGCTTTGCCTGTGACATTCAGTCTCGTAGCATTCGCAGATGTCAACCAAATGTTGTCTGGCTTTATTTTTTTTGCTAAATGTTTGTATGTATCATTTAGACATGAAACACTACAACCTGTGTCTAATAAAATATCTATTTGTTTGTCCCCTATGTGTCCTCTTATTGTTGAAGTTAAATTTGTGTTTATGTTACAAATTGGTGTTTGTAATTTGATTGTGTGTTGCGAGTATGCACTATCATCGCTCGGATTCGTCAGCATTTTCCGCCCAACGTTGCAAGGTCCCTTGTACATTGTTTCTTCAGTGTCATCAAATTCCATTTTGCGTTGTTCATTATGTAACCTATTATGCGAATAATCTTTTACCATGTCTCCGCACGTGTCGAAATACCACTTTATAAATTGTACATGCCTCTGCTGTGCCAATTTATGTCCTACTTTGTTGCGTAACCATTTTTCGTATGCGCTTCCCGCCGTTTTATTTCTCCGAGATATTTCTGGCCGTACAGAATGAATGTTGTTCAATCCCGGCCGTCCTAGTTTTTTTGCTTGGCAAAACTTAGCGATGTGTCCTCTCTCTCCACACCGTAAACACTCTGGCGCTGCCCTATACGCTCGTTCCATGGGTTGTCTTACGTGGTACATCTGTTCTGGGTTGTGTGGTTTATATTCCCTAGCGTACCGATAGTTTTTTTCTGGCCCTGGTTCTGTATTTCTGTTGTAGTATCTCTGTCTATGGCCCTGGTATTCTCGTCTCCCTGGATCGTCCCTGACCTGTCTATTTTGCATATGCATACTTTTAAGCTGGTCTAATATGATAGCCAATTCGGATTTTTCGCCCATTTCTTTTTTTTCTGTTAAATTTTCCGAATTAATTCCCAGCCTTTCTCGCAGCATGTATGTTGCTTTTTCTGCCGTGCGCATATTATGATTTAGCTTTTTCAGCGTACTATTATCCAACATAGCTATCTGCTGCAACATGGCTGGGTTAAGTCCTTTCAATATGTGGTTGCAAATTTTTAACTCACTCATGTCGGGTTCATATTTTGCACACAACAACTCTACATCGGTTCTATATTGTATCAGGGATTCCCCGGGTAATTGTATTCTATTATTCAATCGTATCAATATCATTTCCTTCTCCTGTGTTGGCGCAAATGCTTTCCTGAATTGTATCTTTAGGTCTTCCCATGTTAATTGTTCATTTTTAATTTCCAGGATGTCAAAGTAACTGCTTGCCACGCCTTCTAAATACCACGGAAAGTATATTTTCTTCTTTTCGTCGTCCCATCCGTTTGCAATGGCCGCCCTGCTAAACCTTGTTATATGTGCTTCTATGTCTTCCCCTGTTTTTCCCCCAAATTTACTAGGTTCAAAAAATGGCAGTTTCTCGCACATCCTACCCTCCAGCTTTACTTCCCTATTTGTCCTCTGTAGGTTCCGTCCTTCTCCCGAAAATCCCTCAACCGTGTCGTATATATTTTCCTGCCTTGATGTCCCTTGTTTACTAATATTCTCTTCAACGATTTTTACGGGCCAATTTGTATATCGGTCGCCTAATTCGTCTTGACTCATGTCCAAACTCGCGTTAATCTTCCACAAGCGAATGTGTGAACGCAAAAATTCCAAATCTGCCTGTTTTGGAATTTCCCAGTTTAATTCTTCCCAAATTGCAATAGCTTGGGTCTTGTTTAACGCTTTAATTTCGGCCAATGTTAACCTCATGAGACCACATAAACCAAGAAGAATTCAACACCCGACACTCAAAAAGATCCGTTTCCAGCTACTCAGTCCACCGGAAACAATGATAAATTTGAAATGTCAAGTTTGTCGTTAATTTTCCTATTCACTGTTAAAACTTATTGACGCATGAGAAAGAAAAAATGTAAACAAAGCCCCACAATGTTCCGTCAGCAATCCGTGATGTAACCGCCGCGACCTTGTGTAATGCAAACTGCCGACGCGTTGTTTTATGTAACAAGTCGATTGTAAGTGGAACAGGTTTCTAATTGCTTTTCAGCTCCTTAACCTACCACAAATTTTCCCGTAATGTTATCGTGACAATTAGAATGACTATAATTTAGCTTATCTTATTAATAAACACACTAACAATAATTAAATAGTAACATTCAGTTAATAATTTTGAAACTTCTTAAACTAAAAAATTTTAAAATCAACTTCAATAATATGTATAAAAAGAATATTAGCACAATTTTTATAGGTATTAATTTTTAGTAAAAACTAAAAGACCGGCCGATGCACTATTTGTTATGAACGGCCCTTAAACTGCCTGGGTTCTTTAATTTCAATTAATATCAAAATTAGTGGTTCAGTGATTTATTAATACATCAATGCAACATTATTATGCAAAACAATAATTAGAATCTAATTAAACTATTTACTCAAACTGATAATTCAAACGAAATATTAATTACTCAAACAAATTACATAAATCAATTATTCACATGAATTACATAAATCAATTACTCAAATATAAATTACACAAATCAATTGTTCAAAACTCAAAAGTGTTCCAACTATTATTATATTTTAAATAAAAGAAGTTACAAATCCTCTAACGGGTGACTTTACATACAAATACGAAAATGCTTGCTTACTGTCTGTCGAACAGAGTTCCTGAGCCAATAGATTTCCCGGAGTAGTTCCTGCACCACGGCTAGTGACACAGCCGTGTATCTTCCAAAAGGCAAAAGACCCCCACCCAAATTCTGCTGATCGTTTATATACCTTTGGGAGTCTTGGTTGCTCTAGTTTCTATGCAAGACAAGCATTTCAACATTTTTTTTATTGTTTCACAATAGTTGGATCATTCTGAGTTTTGTGAATGTGATTCCTTTCTAATCTAACCTAATATTAACCTAATATTAACTTATTCCTAACAGTAGGAACAACTAAAAACTGTTGCAACTAAAAACTAGAACTTCACACTTCATAATAATTATTATTATTGACTTTTTTGCAGTAATTAGTGATGGAATAACTACTTATGTGTACGTAATACAAATTTGGATACAAAATATAGTTTTTGTAATATTTACAACCTGAAAACTAAACTACTGATACATTGTTAGTTCATTCAACAGATTAAAAATATAATTTGGATAATCCAAAACATTTCCTGAAAATTTTAACTTATTAAAATGTCCTCGGCCAATTTTTATAATTGGTATTATAGGGAATAAATACAAGGAAATGTAACATTTTTTATTAAAACCGAAAATAATTTTTAGTAGAAGACAAACCTGGGTTGACTTGCAGACTATTTATCATAATTTTGATGTTCATATAAATTACAGTTGTTTTTCTTACTAGTTTTACAAAAGACATACAGTATATAAATGTTATGAATTAGCATAATTCAGGAATATGAAGTGGTTTTAAAGATTTACTAATCAATCATTATAATGCATTTAAAATTCTAAAAGTTAGAATTCAATTAGTGTTTGCATTTTTCAAATGGGTACAGATTTTCTAGCAACTTTGGTTCAGATTCTGTTTCATAAAGCACATTTCAGTTCAGTTCGGTTTTATAAATTCATCTGATCAATTTGGATTCAGATTTAAAATTTCCTACTCCTAATATTATGTTTAAATTATTTTGTATTTAATTTCAATAAAAGTGTTCTTGTTTTGAAAAATAGTTGTAGTATTTGTTTTGTTCAGGTTGGGCTATAGGATCATTAGAACTTCTTGGTGCACCAGGTGGGTTGGCTCGTACCCTTGGCTCAGGACTAAGAGACTTTGTCAGTTTACCTTATAGAGGCATTCTGTTAGGTCCTCGTGCATTCCTCGTAGGCATTGCTCATGGATCTGCATCACTCATGAAGCACATTACTGCAGGTAAAACAACGCAACATTGTGGGTTCTAACAGTATCTTAGAAACAATGAAAGATCTTTTTAATGTATATAAATGGTGCAGAAATAATACAAAAGCTTTTTAACACACTCATACACAAAAACAAATTGTAAAGAATCAATTGTCTCCGTTACCATTTCACCAAAAATAGCCACTTCAAGTGTTATCTGTCAATAAATGAAACCTGTATGCTTTTTAGTGAAGATTGAATAACTCAAAATCTGTTCAAGCTATTTCTATGAAATTTAAGTAAAATGTATGTACCACACTTTACAAGAAAGAAAATACACGAATAAGTACATGAATAATATGAAAATGAACTCAGTAGTAGTGGTTACAATTCATTTTGGTATTTCCCAGTTGACTCGTGAACTGTAAAATTCCTTATCTCGTACTTGTTAACTTAATCCCCACCACTCTTTTGTATGATCCGATATATATTCGATGATGTATATTGAAACAGATATTATTGGGAATTTAATTGATTAAACAAAAATTGTAATTAAAAACAATCTTTATACATTAAAAATTACTTTACAATAACAATTACATACACGCTTTAAAATTACATAAAATGGATCTCTTCCTTCAAGGTTGGTTTTCCGCATGAATTTAGGCAGATAAGATATTAAGAAATCCCTGTTTGTCCCTTTTCGTTTTTTTTATTCCCACATTTGATCGGTTCCTTCATTCTCTCAACTTTCTTCATGTTGGTGAAAGTCTAAAGGTTGACGAAATTGTAAGAGTCATTAACAGTTGAATGCTGAAAAACATGTTTGTTGTTTAATAATAGAGATCAAAGTTGATGCTTTTCTGTGTGCAACAAGAACTATGAAACACTCTATGCTTTCTCTGCATATCCCGCTGAAAATCAATTGCTCTGGCATTACTCGCCCAACTTGATTTTTCCTTTTGGTGTAGAGGCTTTCATCATTCTCAATGTAATCCTAGTCCTTCTATAGGGCCTGCTGTTTTGTTGAATATTCCAAATGCATACTTCTCTCATGTAATTGTTGGAGTCAACTTTGCTTGGCTGGCACTTATGCAGATCCTTATCGGAAAACTTAATACTCGTTAACTCTCTAGCCCAGCAATAAATGAAATGAACAACCATGTCTAAAAACTCTCGAGAGCTTTGAAACCAGTTTCATTTCCCCAATACCTTCTCTTCTCTACAACACCACAAAGAATACTAAGAATAAAAATGAAATTTATATGCACCACATTTTCCCTGTTGTAAACAGAAACCTCTGATAGACATCCATATACCGATATCAATAATAATCGAGTGGTGAGGATATACTTAACAAGCAAACCTTATAGTCTGAGTCAATCTGCACATGTGTCTTTATCTCTTTGCTACTGTGAAATTGGAGTCAACATGAAGTATCTCAGCGAAGAATAAAGTGAAGGACAAGATCTCCCAGCCTAATTTTCAGATCATTTCTAGTGCTTTTTGTATAGTATTGTTGGGCTTAAATATGATGGAAAATCCTTTTCTATATAAGCTTCATTGTGTTTTCAATATCAAGGGCTTTATTTTATTTTCATTTGCATTTCTCTAGTTATTGAATTATCCATTCATGTGTGAGGATGCATCATTTAAGTGGTTTTATTGGTCTGAAAAGAAAGTTTCTGGCTACTGTCCCTAGTTTGGCTTTAAATTTTGAAATACAGTAATTCTCGACATACCATGAGGTGGTAACAAATAAAATATAAGTTAGAATCTCAGAAGAAACATTAGACAGTAGAAGAATGTATTAAAAAATAAAAATAATGATACTTGTGTGCTATACAGACCCTTCTGTTTTTACTAACTTTAATCCTTTAAAACTTAAAACATCCTTCTGCTTTATCTATTGCCATAACATAACTGTGACTTTCGTTCCCTCCACTGAAATCCTTGCACGTTCTGTCATTCATTACGCCTATAGCATGCCATTATGGTGTCACTGTTCCCACAATCCTCTTACAAGAACCACTGTTCGTATTTAATAATGATTTGTGTTGTTAATTTGCTGATTTATTAACTTATGTTGGTTTTAAACTGAATAATTTCATAAGTCTACTGGAATATATAACCTAACCTAAAATATTTTGAGTTTTTGGTAAAAAAAAAAATGTAGATCAGATTTGTAGTAGCAAGAATCGCCACAAATAGGTTAGGTTATTGATATATATATTACAAAAATTTCAGTATTATTTTAATTAGTTCCTGTTCGATGTAAAAAAAAAAGGATGTCTCTATAATACACAAGTACCAGAATGATTAACAAATGTGTGGAAGCATACATATTTCAATTTTAGGTAATTACAAATACAGTAATTCATTATGAAAAGATAGAAGAACACATTTTGTGTTTATTTAATTTATTTTTTGTTAAGGCAATACAGTATTTGTTATTTATCTTTATTTCTTTTAAAAGTAATGTATATATTTAGGTACAGTCACTTCAGTAACAAAATTAGCTGCCAGTTGGGCCAGAACACTTGATCGTTTAACTCTAGATAATGAAGGATTACAGCATTCGGAAGAGTTACGTCGACTTCGGCCACATGGATTGACTCAGGGTTTTGTTCAAGGCCTTACAGAATTTGGCATCAGTATTTTAGGTCAGTTAATATATTATCAATTATTAGTAACAGCATTTAATATTCATTAAAAAAAAAGTTTCTTTTTGTTTAATAATGAGCTAAATTAGAACATAATTGACGTAACAGTGTGTATAATTGAGAAAATCAATACCTCAATTTAAATACTGATATATATATATATATATATATATATATATATATATATATATACAGTGTGAGTCAAAAGTATGGATATACCCTGTTAAATTTTAAATGGATAAAGATAGAAAAATGAAACTCAGAACACCTTTCTAGGAAATAAAAGTGAACTTTTTAGTCACTATTACAACTTTGCCCATTTCCCCAAAATAGGATTTTTGGGGGGCAGCTCAAAATTTTTAAATATAAAGACCCATTAAGTGACGCCTCATTTTAAAGTCCTTGATTAAAGAAGAAGAACAGTGGAAACCAGAGCTTTCTATCTCAACCCAGTACAAAATGGCAGCTCATTGAAATTAATTGTAATGAACTGAATAAGGTTAAGATAATATCTGCTCAATGTGTTTGAATGTTTTACTAATACATTTGCCTGTTGTGATATATTCCAGGTGCGGTGGGTAGTATTGTACATCATCCTTTGCAATACATGATATCAGATGATCCAGAAAGAAGTCTTGTTAACAGCATAGGTTTAGGATTGGTAGGAATGATAACAAGACCACTCAGTGGAGCTGCAGAGTTGGTAGCACTGACTGGAGAAGGACTTTTGTCCGGTGTTGGATGGAGTAACACGCCTAGGGTATGAGTTCTTGTCACCATAGTTGTAGATTTTGTAATGTGGGTTCATTAGAAATGCTGGGTCACAACTGTAACTCCTTATGTGGATCGAATCTCTTGAATCAAACTGAGACTTGACTCAAATTCTGAACAAAAAAGTTGTTAAATTCAAATGTAAAGTTTTTCCAATATTGATTAGTAGATAATGTTCTCAAAATTTTGGATTAAAACAATACAATACAAATTTAAACAAAATCAGTCATTCAATATTTGTTGAAGAAAATTTTCTTATTATTTTGAAGGTTTTACAGGAGCCTAGTATGTACAAACTAATTTCATATTCTAAATTGACTCTCCAAATGTCTCTCTCTAAATTGGTGTAAATATTATTTGTTTCATGAAAATCAGATGACAATTAAAATCATAAATTTAAAGTAAACCTATTTTCATCCAGATTTCTTGAACTATTTTGACCAAAATCGAATCATTACTTGAGGGACATCACAGTTACAAAGCTGTGAAATATTTATTCAGTCAGACCACCCGTTGTTGAGATAATAAGTGTCAAAAGTGTTACTATCAGATGGACATTTTTTGAAAAACTATGAAAAGAATGGGGGGGGAATGGAGAAGATAAATTCAGCACTATCACAATAATTCTTGTATATAATTAAAAAGTATAATAAAAAAGAAGAAAAAAAGAAAATATATAGCCTCTTCCACCTTTTAGTATAGAATGTTGTTTTTTATCTAAAACCATTTAATAGTAGTCCTAAGCCTTTTTGTGCCTCCTTCTCCCTCAAAATATCGAAGAGACTTGCCAATCAAAACATGGATCTTAAAACAAGTTTAATTATAGATGTGTCAGCCATCCAAAAGATACATTTATCAGCGTGAAAATTTCAACATTAAGTAATATTTTGATAATTCAATAAGCTAATTATTAAATGTTTAATATTATAATTTTGGTTTTAAAATTATTTGTGATTGTTCATATTTTATTAATATGGTTTATTTGGATTTTTGCCATCATTTTGTATTAGAAAATTAATAGATGATATTTCAAAAGTATTTATTTAATTATAGTTTCAACAACAGCTAGTTGCCTTGAGGTTACAGACAATTATTTAAATAGTAATATATACAATGTACACTGTCAAAACAATAATATATAGCTCTAAGAATATGAATAAACAGATAATTTCAATATTAACTTAAAACCCTATTTAAATGTAATTTAAAATTTAAAGAGTTTTTAAAATTGTTGATGTCAGAATTTTGAAAGTTATCCTTCCACTCTGTAATCATTCTATTGATTATGTCGGTATACAACAGATGATTGGAAGAATGACCTGGATACATGAAATGTTAGAACAGATTGTAGAGGACGAGACAGAATGTGAAACTGTACTGCTTAGAAGAATTGAATTCTGAGTGTTTCAATTTACAAAGGAAATTCAATTATATTTGTTTTATGTTGTTTCTATGCTATCAATTAAAAAAATTCCTGGTCTCAACATAAACACATTCTTAAAACTGTAGCTCCTGCTCATTTAGTAAAAAAAATAAAAATAATGAATAAATTTTTAAAAAATTTAAAAAAAACATTATTGTCACAACTATAATACACACTGGTCTCTCGGGAACTTTATTGAAACTGAATTCTTAAAGGAGACCAATGACTTCTGTATAAAAGATACAAAGAAAGCAAACCTTGTTTCCAGGAAGTCAACTTCCGGCTAATTATCGAACAGACATTGCAATGTATGTTTTGAGACATCTATAAGTTTCTAGAAAATGGTGATATTTTATGCTCCGCTGTCCGCTATTCAGAAGTTTCAACTGACCCATTGGCCATAAATTTTGTGTCGGTGTCCGTTTTGGGGAAAGTACGCTATTTAGAAACACTACAAAGACCAGAAAAGCATGATCGCGGTTGGGGAATTAAAAAATGTCCGCTAATTAGAAGTGTCCGTTAAGGAAAGTTTCACTCTAGGCGTCTAGCATCAAACTTGATAATGAGAGTTGATTTATACTCGAGAAATTTTGCGTATTTCTCTATATACAAATGATGGTAGATGTCCTAAACTATATTAATAGTTATAATTTTATTCAATATATAACAATCATTATATATTCAGTATTAAATTAATTTTGAAATATTTCTTAGGCTCGACATCAACCTGTTACGGAGCACAGTCAGTGTGGTACAGACTCAGAACTTAAATACTTATGGAAATTGTTGTTACCTTCAGAACAGCTGTTATTGATAACAGAAGCAACGACAGATTGTTATGAACCTGTCACTTTACTTATCACCAATAACACGCTCTATGTTGTCAATACTGAACTGGATATTGTTGTGCGTGCTGCCAAATTGGTGGAATTAAGAGCTGATGCAAATAGAAGTGACCCGACATTAGTAGCTTTCCATATACTGCCTCCACATGTTGAGGTATGTTTACAGAATTTACAGGGTATTCTTTGTTTTAAGTTCTTTAGGATGGTTCATTTTATGATAAGAATATAGTTTGACATTTGTTATTATTTGTTAATAGATGATTAATATATAAAGTTCTAAAATATATCTACTCATTGTAGAGTGAACAAGAGGTGTCACAAAGGATAATAATTTCTTGTTACATGGTGTGATTGAATTAAACCATTGTTAAAAACCATTGTTAACGACCATTGTTACATGGTGTGATTTCATTTTAATTTAAATAAAAAACACTTGTATTTTGCACAAGATTAATAATTGAACCCTGCCGATTTGGATTGTGTCAATTACAATATTCTTATACCAAGCTTAAACAGCTTAAGGAAACAAAATATATATATATATATATATATATATATATATATATATATAGTATATATAACAAGGTGTAGATACAATTAGTTGGTTAGAGGAGGAGAAGAAGGGTTCAAAAATCTGGTTGAAAGAGTGGAGAGGTTAAAAAATAGATAATTTAACAGATTATAATTATTTTACAATTCTTCATGTCGATAAAAAATGTCACTGAAAATTTTATAAATTAAGAGATTAGTTTATAAAGATTCTATCTTGGCTTTAAATAAACAATTAGAATTAAGTAACTCGACAAACCTTCAACTTTTGACCATGTCTGATACATTGAAGAAACCAGCCCAGCCGGTAGTGTATTTAGATATTTCAGCACCCAATGCAAGACGGAGAAGAGGGGTGTAAGAAAATAGTTGTTCAATTGTAACTATTAAATATATTATGTGCATAAAAACACAGACAACTATATTTGGAAATTTTTTTTACTAAAAATGAATAAAGTACACATGAATCACACAAATCGAACAATACAATTATGTAAACGTGTTTCATTTAAAATGTCATCACCCTCAGTACTACTTGATATTTTGTAGTCTCTTCAGAGAGTATTTATAAAATACATACACTTAAATATTTTCACTTGTGTATGTATAAATTTTGCATTATAAGTTTGTTTTACAAAAATACAAGAAATGATGTTTAATATGTTTTTGAAATAAAAATTGGTTTTACCTTTATGGTGTAGAATTCGTAATAAGCTAGAGGAAGCATTGCCATTTTTAATTTATAGTTTCCTCAAATTTTATATCGTTTTACTTTGAACTTGGTTGAACATAAATAAAATATAAACTTATTAACTGTATTTGCAAAATATTACAAATACTAGTAAAGTTTAGAATGGATTCGATGAGTAAAATATAATTTGTGAATTTGTTCACACAGCTCACCTAATGAAGTATAAAACTAAGGAAGTAAAAGATTTATTCAAATTAAAAAGAAACTAAAGTTTAGCAAACAAAAAATCAATGTCATATTTCCAAATTTAGTTCAGTTATTTTTTTTCAAATTAATTATAATTAAAGAAATACAAAGCTAATTTAATTTAACCTTAAAAATAATAGTTACTGTAAATGTATAAAACTGTAAGAAAGATATTACACACTGTCAGACATCTTGTGAAAAATGCAGTTCTATTCAAATCGTAATAATAAAATTTCTTTTATTTTTACATTACATCATTAATTTTTAGTTGTTAGTATTAATACTTATACGTTTATTACAAATAAATATTAATTACTGTGAAAATAAATCATGGAAAGAGAACTAGATTAATGATTTATGAACTTATGCCGATAAGGATCAATAAATATTGTGGAAAGTACAATAGTGTATTTTTTCAATAATGTGTGATTCATATTCTCACTACAAGTTATTGGTATACCGAAACTATTTCACTAACCACTTTCATTTTGAAGAATTACGATGTCCTCGTGGGTTGATTCGATTGATTTCCTGAGGGTTGGCCTGATGTACTGTGTTTTGTATGTGACAATTAGTAGTTTTCATATTTTATTGTATATCATATGTATCTTGCCTTGTAATGTCTTCTATACACAAATGATGTAATAAAATACAGCATCAAAATTAGAATTAAACTAGTAATATTGGCTCTAGTTGCTGGCACTTTTGTTGTCATTTAAATTTAAGCTTAATTTTACTGTATGCAGAATAAGTTTGTTACTAAAAAACAAAAATGTATATATATATATATACCATGCACACATACATATACAAAATTACCCTCCTCAATTTATTAACGTTAAAAAATAACACAAATATTATAAACAAAATGTAGAAATTAAAAATACAGTTGAGAAATCAACCGCAATTATTAATAATAATCATAATTGCAATTAAGAAGTGTGTTTTTATTTATCAAATTACTTTTGTTTAATTGTTATAGGCAGAAGCATTATCTCGCAGCAGAGTGGCGGAATTTGTTCGTGAAAGTCAACGAGTGTTAATTGGAGATATGACTTCACCCAATCTTTACACTTCTGGAGGTGAAACAACAACAGAACTGTGTGATCCACCTCTCCAGTTCTATATCAGTCCACAAGCTCGAGATCACTTTCTTGCCGTACTTTCATTTGTTACTCGGCATGCTAATGGGCGTGGTTTTCCTCTCATAAGCTGACTTCTACAAAACTTTAAACAGCTCTAAATTTGTATTGAAAATGAGTGAACTAAAATCAATCATAAAATTGTTTTAGCATGTAATGCTTTTAAGGGTGTAAATACTTAGTTTAACATTCCGGAATTTTTAAATTGTATTAATTAAACAAATGTATAAAAATGCAGTATTCAATATGATAAATTTTAATGTAAATAAAAATATTACATGTAAATAAAGGTACACACACATATATATATATATATATATATATATATATAAAAAATATATCGTGTTTTTATTTTGTGTTTATTAATCAATTTCTAAGTTTAAAATGCTAGCTGTTGTGACTGGGAAGCCTCCAGTTGGACCCAGTGGGCATCCATTGCAAAAAGTCACCTCAGAACTCTTCATGTTCCTGTCACCTGTTTCCATAGATATCTTTCTTGATCTATTCTATCAGCTTTTATTCACCTCCATCCCCCTTTACTACGTATTCATCCCTAATTTTTCTTCTGTTTCAGCGACAGTGCTGAAACTCATTTTGTATCAGCCATAATCACAGGATAGTGATCCGAGTTCAGATCTCTATCTACATCCAAACAAGGCACCACAGTTAGTCCCGTTTGTCCTATGTGTGCTAGTGTGTGTTGCCTATACTGGAGTTAACACTAGGATGTATTGTTTCAATGTATATGTAAAAGTGGTGTCCACTCATATTTGTATGCATATTTTTCCCCAACCAGTCACTTCAAAATATTCATTAATTTGGGAAATATTCATTAATAATGAGAAATTAATTGCTAAAAATGACCAGTTTTCAATTTTTGCAAAATAGTAAGGTACCCCTTGACTGTTTTTTTTAGGCCGAAAAACAATTTTTCTTATTTTATATTTATATTAACATCTAAAGATGCAGAATTTAATTCTGAATTGAACTGTGATTTCAGAAATTGAAAATATTCATTAAATTCGTAGTTATTTTCATTTTTCTAAAAGTATTTATAGGTTAGTTTAAGCTAGTTCATTAGTATGGCGTGTAGAGTGCAGCACTTCCATTACAAGATTTTTTTTTTTTATTTGGCAGGATAGGTGGAAAATCTTCAAAAGACAAAGGGAGAAATCCGCTCTTCCCAATAGTGTGAGATTCTCACTCACTAAAAACCACTTTCCTTCCTGTTAGTACACATATCACTTAGGACAAGGAAACAGGAAAGGTTTTCCTGTACCAAGCTGAAAAGCTCTTTCCATGGACATATCGAGATTGTAAATGTAGAAGAAAGCAGAACGTTATGTATCCGCGCGAAGGGCGAGGTAAAGACCTGACTTGACAGAGTCCAGTCAGGTAAAACCTCGCGACAGATCATGCAGGAACCCAGGTATGGTAGATGTGGCGTGCAAGGTGAAGGATAGGAGTTACCTTACAAATACCTTGTTAGTGAATTTATTGGAGGAGCTACAAGCTACATCTTCTGCTGCCTACTCAATACTGAAATAAGAGTGCAAGATTAGACTGCATGCAACTGCGTCCTGGTGGCGACAGCTTAGCTCATGCCGCTGCAGTGCACCCTTTGGTCTGAAGCAGAGCTAGAAAGCAAAGATGTGAAATTTGGGTATGTAGTAGACTATGCATGGCTTTATGGGCCCAAATGAGATATCAAGGTCAGTCGTGTGAATAAGTACAGCGGCCGTCTGTGTTTGTCAAATGTTGTGTCATATCTACCTAGTGAAAAGATTAGTGTGGATGTAGGGTGTGCATGGGCCCCCTTGAAAAGATTAGCTGACAATCATTGAATGTGTTGTTTTCAATTTCTGAAGTGGCAGTTCGATTCAGAATTAAATTCTGCATCTTTTGGTGTACATCCCTAATCGTAATTAGAAAAACCACTTTTCGGCCTTCTAAAATGTTCTATTTTTGCCACTTTTTTTTACCAACTTTTGCACCTTACTATTTTGCAAAAGTTGAAAATTGGTCATTTTTTGCAATTAATTTCTCAAGATCTATAACCCAATCTACAAAATCTATAATATTTACAATTTGAAAGAACCCAATGAAAGATTGAACTTTTATCTGTATGAACAAAAATATTCAAATCCTTCCGATTATTAGTTGCTGAGCTATAGACATTTTAAAAGAAGTTTAAGTGACAAACCGGGTTTTGTTAAAAATGAACATTTTTCATCACGTTTAAACTTATATTTCTTCTGAACAAATAGCGATAGCGAAAATATTTTTTCAGAGAATGATCTACATTGTATTCTGCGTCTATTGATGTATATACCATTAAAATTTTTTAAAAAATTATTTTATTTTAACCTTTGCTATTTATTTTTTCATGTTACAATAGGCAAAAGTGAGTTTCACCCTTGCAGTTTTTTTAGGCGAAAAAGTGAGTTTTTGATTTTTGAATGTTTTTTGGAGTCGAGGGGTGCTATTGAAATTTCAAAAATTTTAATATTTTTTTCATTTTTATCTATTTTTTGTAAATATTTAACAATACCAATGATATGGGTAAGGAATGATACAGAATTGAAAGGAGAGTAAACCCTGAAAAAAAAAACTTTGAAATCTCAAAGGGTTTACGAGTAATTGCAGTTTAAAGTTTTTTCAAAAAAGATTAAAATATTTTTAAACCTCTGAAATGGGTATCAAAAGTTGCAGAATTGAAAGGAGAATAAACCCTGAAAAAATCACTTTGACATCTCAAATAGTTTAGGAGTTATTGCAATTTATATGTAACAAAAAATAACAGAATTTAACATTTCACATTTCGCCACTTGTAATACCTTTTTAAATCGCCTGTAGCTCCACAACTATACATATTAATGATATAAACTTATACATGATTAAAGAAGAAAGTTCAAATTTTACTGTGGTTTTCTCAAATTGAAAATATCTCTTATGGTTTCTGAGTAATTAATTCGCGAAAATCGCCAATTTTCAAACTTTGCGAAATGGTAAGGGGCCCTTGCAGTTTTTTTAGACGAAAAAGTGAGTTTTTGATTTTTGAATGTTTTTAAAGCTTAATAGAAGCAGAATTAAATTTGGAGTCGAGGGGTGCTATTGAAATTTCAAAAATTTTAATATTTTTTTCATTTTTATCTATTTTTTGTAAAATATTTAACAATACCAATGATATGGGTAAGGAATGATACAGAATTGAAAGGAGAGTAAACCCTTAAAAAAAAACTTTGTAATCTCAAAGGGTTTACGAGTAATTGCAGTTTAAAGTTTTTTCAAAAAAGATTAAAATATTTTTAAACCTCTGAAATGGGTATCAAAAGATGCAGAATTGAAAGGAGAATAAACCCTGAAAAAATCACTTTGACATCTCAAATAGTTTAGGAGTTATTGCAATTTATATGTAACAAAAAATAACAGAATTTAACATTTCACATTTCGCCACTTGTAATACCTTTTTAAATCGCCTGTAGCTCCACAACTATACATATTAATGATATAAACTTATACATGATTAAAGAAGAAAGTTCAAATTTTACTGTGGTTTTCTCAAATTGAAAATATCTCCTATGGTTTCCGAGTAATTAATTCGCGAAAATAGCCAATTTTCAAACTTTGCGAAATGGTAAGGGGACCCCCTTGCAGTTTTTTTAGACGAAAAAGTGAGTTTTTGATTTTTGAATGTTTTTAAAGCTTAATAGAAGCAGAATTAAATTTGGAGTCGAGGGGTGCTATTGAAATTTCAAAAATTTTAATATTTTTTTCATTTTTATCTATTTTTTGTAAAATATTCAACATTTAACAATACCAATGATATGGGTAAGGAATGATACAGAATTGAAAGGAGAGTAAACCCTGAAAAAAAAACTTTGTAATCTCAAAGGGTTTACGAGTAATTGCAGTTTAAAGTTTTTTCAAAAAAGATTAAAATATTTTTAAACCTCTGAAATGGGTATCAAAAGATGCAGAATTGAAAGGAGAATAAACCCTGAAAAAATCACTTTGACATCTCAAATAGTTTAGGAGTTATTGCAATTTATATGTAACAAAAAATAACAGAATTTAACATTTCACATTTCGCCACTTGTAATACCTTTTTAAATCGCCTGTAGCTCCACAACTATACATATTAATGATATGAACTTATACATGATTAAAGAAGAAAGTTCAAATTTTACTGTGGTTTTCTCAAATTGAAAATATCTCTTATGGTTTCTGAGTAATTAATTCGCAAAAATAGCCAATTTTCAAACTTTGCGAAATGGTAAGGGCACCCTTGCAGTTTTTTTAGACGAAAAAGTGAGTTTTTGATTTTTTAATGTTTTTAAAGCTTATTAGAAGCAGAATTAAATTTGGAGTCGAGGGGTGCTATTGAAATTTCAAAAATTTTAATATTTTTTTCATTTTTATCTATTTTTTGTAAAATATTCAACATTTAACAATACCAATGATATGGGTAAGGAATGATACAGAATTGAAAGGAGAGTAAACCCTGAAAAAAAAACTTTGTAATCTCAAAGGGTTTACGAGTAATTGCAGTTTAAAGTTTTTTCAAAAAAGATTAAATTATTTTTAAACCTCTGAAATGATTATCAAAAGATGCAGAATTGAAAGGAGAATAAACCCTGAAAAAATCACTTTGACATCTCAAATAGTTTAGGAGTTATTGCAATTTATATGTAACAAATAATAACAGAATTTAACATTTCACATTTCGCCACTTGTAATACCTTTTTAAATCGCCTGTAGCTCCACAACTATACATATTAATGATATGAACTTATACACGATTAAAGAAGAAAGTTCAAATTTTACTGTGGTTTTCTCAAATTGAAAATATCTCTTATGGTTTCCGAGTAAGTTATAAAGCATTATAGATAATGGAATGTGTCCCTTTTTACACTCAATAATTTTCAAATAAATTTTTAAGGTGAAATAAACGATTGAAAAATTGAAATACAGCAGTGTACATTTAAAATCCATACATGATATAATATACAACTTAACATAACCTAACCTATCCTTATCAAACTAACATCACTATGACAGGATTTTAGTTTTCATCAGGAGTTTCAGCTTCGGTCGTTGGCCACGTACGACGTTCCTCATAAAAGTGCAAGTATTCCTCTGGAATATATTTATTGAGCTTCATGACATCTCTGAAAGTAGCCTCACCATAGTGTGGTTGCGATTCTGGCCGCCACACGCGTCACTGAAAATATGGAGTTCGGTAATCTCTGCAGGTATTTCATTTTCAATAAAATCTAATACAAAAGAGGTCACCTCATCTGGTCCTTTGTTAGCAACACCTTCAGGATATGTGTAGAATACTGCCCTGTCATTTTTTAAATCATACACATTAAAAACAGATAGTACCAAAGCTTTCTTAAAAAAACATTTCTTGTACTGGCAAACTGGGTAGTGGTAAGTTCTGCATATAGTCGAAAACTATCCCCATCACATTAGGTCTACTTTGACACATCTTTTTTACTTCATCGAGCTTAGTATAAAATTTTTTTGCGCGTCTTTTATGCACTAACAACTCTGCTGCAGTACGTTTAGCGTTATCATTCAGTGTCACACATTTTAGCTTAGTTTTAAGTTCTTCACAGGTCGAACAAACGTCAACTTGGGGCTTCCCAAACCTATATCCAAAATTATTTTTGAAGTATTTTAGAAAACACTCGTACTTCACTTTGTTGTCCAGTTCAGGGTTTTTTTCAATAAACATATCGTACATTTTCAATACTTATTTTGCTTAGCATCCAAATAGGTTATAGGGTGCTTAGTGTAGTGGGTGACATATTTAGGATAGAAATCAATATGTTCATGTATTTTTTCTAGTTATAGTGGTTGGAATAGTATGAACAGGGTTTAAATGTTTGCCTCTCATGTCAACTGGAGATTTTCCGTAGTCAACTGGAGACTACACTAGCGCTGCGCGAGGGGCGTTGAGTTGAAGAAGGGACATGTTCCAGGAATATGTCCCTTCTTCAACTCAACGAGGTTCTGTGACCTCTGTATAGGCAATGCGGTGTATTGGATTGTGTTCCTTTTTCAGCTCAATATATTAGACTTGCCCTTAGAAACAAAATGGCTATCTCTGTTTAAATTCGTATTTTTTGGAATGTGTACCTTTTTCAACTCACCGATTCAAATGGTAAGGGGACCCCCTTGCAGTGTTTTTAGACGAAAAAGTGAGTTTTTGATTTTTGAATGTTTTTAAAGCTTAATAGAAGCAGAATTAAATTTGGAGTCGAGGGGTGCTATTGAAATTTCAAAAATTTTAATATTTTTTTCATTTTTATCTATTTTTTGTAAAATTATCAACATTTAACAATACCAATGATATGGGTAAGGAATGATACAGAATTGAAAGGAGAGTAAACCCTGAAAAAAAAACTTTGTAATCTCAAAGGGTTTACGAGTAATTGCAGTTTAAAGTTTTTTCAAAAAAGATTAAAATATTAATAAACCTCTGAAATGGGTATCAAAAGATGCAGAATTGAAAGGAGAATAAACCCTGAAAAAATCACTTTGACATCTCAAATAGTTTAGGAGTTATTGCAATTTATATGTAACAAATAATAAGAAAATTTAACATTTCACATTTCGCCACTTGTAATACCTTTTTAAATCGCCTGTAGCTCCACAACTATACATATTAATGATATGAACTTATACATGATTAAAGAAGAAAGTTCAAATTTTACTGTGGTTTTCTCAAATTGAAAATATCTCTTATGGTTTCCGAGTAATTAATTCGCGAAAATAGCCAATTTTCAAACTTTGCGAAATGGTAAGGGGACCCCCTTGCAGTTTTTTTAGACGAAAAAGTGAGTTTTTGATTTTTGAATGTTTTTAAAGCTTAATAGAAGCAGAATTAAATTTGGAGTCGAGGGGTGCTATTGAAATTTCAAAAATTTTAATATTTTTTTCATTTTTATCTATTTTTTGTAAAATATTTAACAATACCAATGATATGGGTAAGGAATGATACAGAATTGAAAGGAGAGTAAACCCTGAAAAAAAAACTTTGTAATCTCAAAGGGTTTACGAGTAATTGCAGTTTAAAGTTTTTTCAAAAAAGATTAAATTATTTTTAAACCTCTTAAATGATTATCAAAAGATGCAGAATTGAAAGGAGAATAAACCCTGAAAAAATCACTTTGACATCTCAAATAGTTTAGGAGTTATTGCAATTTATATGTAACAAAAAATAACAGAATTTAACATTTCACATTTCGCCACTTGTAATACCTTTTTAAATCGCCTGTAGCTCCACAACTATACATATTAATAATATGAACTTATACATGATTAAAGAAGAAAGTTCAAATTTTACTGTGGTTTTCTCAAATTGAAAATATCTCTTATGGTTTCCGAGTAATTAATTCGCGAAAATAGCCAATTTTCAAACTTTGCGAAATTGTAAGGGGACCCCCTTGCAGTTTTTTTAGACGAAAAAGTGAGTTTTTGATTTTTGAATGTTTTTAAAGCTTAATAGAAGCAGAATTAAATTTGGAGTCGAGGGGTGCTATTGAAATTTCAAAAATTTTAATATTTTTTTCATTTTTATCTATTTTTTGTAAAATATTCAACATTTAACAATACCAATGATATGGGTAAGGAATGATACAGAATTGAAAGGAGAGTAAACCCTGAAAAAAAAACTTTGTAATCTCAAAGAGTTTACGAGTAATTGCAGTTAAAGGTTTTTTCAAAAACGATTAAATTATTTTTAAACCTCTGAAATGGGTATCAAAAGATGCAGAATTGAAAGGAGAATAAACCCTGCAAAAATCACTTTGACATCTCAAATAGTTTAGGAGTTATTGCAATTTATATGTAACAAAAAATAACATAATTTAACATTTCACATTTCGCCACTTGTAATACCTTTTTAAATCGCCTGTAGCTCCACAACTATACATATTAATGATATGAACTTATACATGATTAAAGAAGAAAATTCAAATTTTACTGTGGTTTTCTCAAATTGAAAATATCTCTTATGGTTTCTGAGTAATTAATTCGCGAAAATAGCCAATTTTCAAACTTTGCAAAATGGTAAGGGGACCCCCTTGCAGTTTTTTTAGACGAAAAAGTGAGTTTTTGATTTTTGAATGTTTTTAAAGCTTATTAGATGCAGAATTAAATTTGGAGTCGAGGGGTGCTATTGAAATTTCAAAAATTTTAATATTTTTTTCATTTTTATCTATTTTTTGTAAAATTATCAACATTTAACAATACCAATGATATGGGTAAGGAATGATACAGAATTGAAAGGAGAGTAAACCCTGAAAAAAAAACTTTGTAATCTCAAAGGGTTTACGAGTAATTGCAGTTTAAAGTTTTTTCAAAAAAGATTAAAATATTAATAAACCTCTGAAATGGGTATCAAAAGATGCAGAATTGAAAGGAGAATAAACCCTGAAAAAATCACTTTGACATCTCAAATAGTTTAGGAGTTATTGCAATTTATATGTAACAAATAATAAGAAAATTTAACATTTCACATTTCGCCACTTGTAATACCTTTTTAAATCGCCTGTAGCTCCACAACTATACATATTAATGATATGAACTTATACATGATTAAAGAAGAAAGTTCAAATTTTACTGTGGTTTTCTCAAATTGAAAATATCTCTTATGGTTTCCGAGTAATTAATTCGCGAAAATAGCCAATTTTCAAACTTTGCGAAATGGTAAGGGGACCCCCTTGCAGTTTTTTTAGACGAAAAAGTGAGTTTTTGATTTTTTAATGTTTTTAAAGCTTAATAGAAGCAGAATTAAATTTGGAGTCGAGGGGTGCTATTGAAATTTCAAAAATTTTAATATTTTTTTCATTTTTATCTATTTTTTGTAAAATATTTAACAATACCAATGATATGGGTAAGGAATGATACAGAATTGAAAGGAGAGTAAACCCTGAAAAAAAAACTTTGTAATCTCAAAGGGTTTACGAGTAATTGCAGTTTAAAGTTTTTTCAAAAAAGATTAAATTATTTTTAAACCTCTTAAATGATTATCAAAAGATGCAGAATTGAAAGGAGAATAAACCCTGAAAAAATCACTTTGACATCTCAAATAGTTTAGGAGTTATTGCAATTTATATGTAACAAAAAATAACAGAATTTAACATTTCACATTTCGCCACTTGTAATACCTTTTTAAATCGCCTGTAGCTCCACAACTATACATATTAATAATATGAACTTATACATGATTAAAGAAGAAAGTTCAAATTTTACTGTGGTTTTCTCAAATTGAAAATATCTCTTATGGTTTCCGAGTAATTAATTCGCGAAAATAGCCAATTTTCAAACTTTGCGAAATTGTAAGGGGACCCCCTTGCAGTTTTTTTAGACGAAAAAGTGAGTTTTTGATTTTTGAATGTTTTTAAAGCTTAATAGAAGCAGAATTAAATTTGGAGTCGAGGGGTGCTATTGAAATTTCAAAAATTTTAATATTTTTTTCATTTTTATCTATTTTTTGTAAAATATTCAACATTTAACAATACCAATGATATGGGTAAGGAATGATACAGAATTGAAAGGAGAGTAAACCCTGAAAAAAAAACTTTGTAATCTCAAAGAGTTTACGAGTAATTGCAGTTAAAGGTTTTTTCAAAAACGATTAAATTATTTTTAAACCTCTGAAATGGGTATCAAAAGATGCAGAATTGAAAGGAGAATAAACCCTGCAAAAATCACTTTGACATCTCAAATAGTTTAGGAGTTATTGCAATTTATATGTAACAAAAAATAACATAATTTAACATTTCACATTTCGCCACTTGTAATACCTTTTTAAATCGCCTGTAGCTCCACAACTATACATATTAATGATATGAACTTATACATGATTAAAGAAGAAAATTCAAATGTTACTGTGGTTTTCTCAAATTGAAAATATCTCTTATGGTTTCTGAGTAATTAATTCGCGAAAATAGCCAATTTTCAAACTTTGCAAAATGGTAAGGGGACCCCCTTACAGTTTTTTTAGACGAAAAAGTGAGTTTTTGATTTTTGAATGTTTTTAAAGCTTAATAGAAGGAGAATTAAATTTGGAGTCGAGGGGTGCTATTGAAATTTCAAAAATTTTAATATTTTTTTCATTTTTATCTATTTTTTGTAAAATTATCAACATTTAACAATACCAATGATATGGGTAAGGAATGATACAGAATTGAAAGGAGAGTAAACCCTGAAAAAAAAACTTTGTAATCTCAAAGGGTTTACGAGTAATTGCAGTTTAAAGTTTTTTCAAAAAAGATTAAAATATTAATAAACCTCTGAAATGGGTATCAAAAGATGCAGAATTGAAAGGAGAATAAACCCTGAAAAAATCACTTTGACATCTCAAATAGTTTAGGAGTTATTGCAATTTATATGTAACAAATAATAAGAAAATTTAACATTTCACATTTCGCCACTTGTAATACCTTTTTAAATCGCCTGTAGCTCCACAACTATACATATTAATGATATGAACTTATACATGATTAAAGAAGAAAGTTCAAATTTTACTGTGGTTTTCTCAAATTAAAAATATCTCTTATGGTTTCTGAGTAATTAATTCGCGAAAATAGCCAATTTTCAAACTTTGCGAAATGGTAAGGGATCAACATTTAACAATACCAATGATATGGGTAAGGAATGATACAGAATTGAAAGGAGAGTAAACCCTGAAAAAAAAACTTTGTAATCTCAAAGGGTTTACGAGTAATTGCAGTTTAAAGTTTTTTCAAAAAAGATTAAATTTATTTTAAACCTCTTAAATGATTATCAAAAGATGCAGAATTGAAAGGAGAATAAACCCTGAAAAAATCACTTTTACATCTCAAATAGTTTAGGAGTTATTGCAATTTATATGTAAGAAAAAATAACAGAATTTAACATTTCACATTTCGCCACTTGTAATACCTTTTTAAATCGCCTGTAGCTCCACAACTATACATATTAATAATATGAACTTATACATGATTAAAGAAGAAAGTTCAAATTTTACTGTGGTTTTCTCAAATTGAAAATATCTCTTATGGTTTCCGAGTAATTAATTCGCGAAAATAGCCAATTTTCAAACTTTGCGAAATGGTAAGGGGACCCCCTTGCAGTTTTTTTAGACGAAAAAGTGAGTTTTTGATTTTTGAATGTTTTTAAAGCTTAATAGAAGCAGAATTAAATTTGGAGTCGAGGGGTGCTATTGAAATTTCAAAAATTTTAATATTTTTTTCATTTTTATCTATTTTTTGTAAAATATTCAACATTTAACAATACCAATGATATGGGTAAGGAATGATACAGAATTGAAAGGAGAGTAAACCCTGAAAAAAAAACTTTGTAATCTCAAAGGGTTTACGAGTAATTGCAGTTTAAAGTTTTTTCAAAAAAGATTAAATTATTTTTAAACCTCTGAAATGGGTATCAAAAGATGCAGAATTGAAAGGAGATAAACCCTGCAAAAATCACTTTGACATCTCAAATAGTTTAGGAGTTATTGCAATTTATATGTAACAAAAAATAACAGAATTTAACATTTCACATTTCGCCACTTGTAATACCTTTTTAAATCGCCTGTAGCTCCACAACTATACATATTAATGATATGAACTTATACATGATTAAAGAAGAAAATTCAAATTTTACTGTGGTTTTCTCAAATTGAAAATATCTCTTATGGTTTCTGAGTAATTAATTCGCGAAAATAGCCAATTTTCAAACTTTGCGAAATGGTAAGGGACCCCCTTGCAGTTTTTTTAGACGAAAAAGTGAGTTTTTGATTTTTGAATGTTTTTAAAGCTTATTAGATGCAGAATTAAATTTGGAGTCGAGGGGTGCTATTGAAATTTCAAAAATTTTAATATTTTTTTCATTTTTATCATTTTTTTGTAAAATTATCAACATTTAACAATACCAATGATATGGGTAAGGAATGATACAGAATTGAAAGGAGAGTAAACCCTGAAAAAAAAACTTTGTAATCTCAAAGGGTTTACGAGTAATTGCAGTTTAAAGTTTTTTCAAAAAAGATTAAAATATTAATAAACCTCTGAAATGGGTATCAAAAGATGCAGAATTGAAAGGAGAATAAACCCTGAAAAAATCACTTTGACATCTCAAATAGTTTAGGACTTATTGCAATTTATATGTAACAAATAATAAGAAAATTTAACATTTCACATTTCGCCACTTGTAATACCTTTTTAAATCGCCTGTAGCTCCACAACTATACATATTAATGATATGAACTTATACATGATTAAAGAAGAAAGTTCAAATTTTACTGTGGTTTTCTCAAATTGAAAATATCTCTTATGGTTTCTGAGTAATTAATTCGCGAAAATAGCCAAATTTCAAACTTTGCGAAATGGTAAGGGATCAACATTTAACAATACCAATGATATGGGTAAGGAATGATACAGAATTGAAAGGAGAGTAAACCCTGAAAAAAAAACTTTGTAATCTCAAAGGGTTTACGAGTAATTGCAGTTTAAAGTTTTTTCAAAAAAGATTAAATTATTTTTAAACCTCTTAAATGATTATCAAAAGATGCAGAATTGAAAGGAGAATAAACCCTGAAAAAATCACTTTGACATCTCAAATAGTTTAGGAGTTATTGCAATTTATATGTAAAAAACGCCCTTGCAGTTTTTTTAGACGAAAAAGTGAGTTTTTGATTTTTGAATGTTTTTAAAGCTTATTAGATGCAGAATTAAATTTGGAGTCGAGGGGTGCTATTGAAATTTCAAAAATTTTAATATTTTTTTCATTTTTATCTATTTTTTGTAAAATTATCAACATTTAACAATACCAATGATATGGGTAAGGAATGATACAGAATTGAAAGGAGAGTAAACCCTGAAAAAAAAACTTTGTAATCTCAAAGGGTTTACGAGTAATTGCAGTTTAAAGTTTTTTCAAAAAAGATTAAAATATTTTTAAACCTCTGAAATGGGTATCAAAAGATGCAGAATTGAAAGGAGAATAAACCCTGAAAAAATCACTTTGACATCTCAAATAGTTTAGGAGTTATTGCAATTTATATGTAACAAATAATAAGAAAATTTAACATTTCACATTTCGCCACTTGTAATACCTTTTTAAATCGCCTGTAGCTCCACAACTATACATATTAATGATATGAACTTATACATGATTAAAGAAGAAAGTTCAAATTTTACTGTGGTTTTCTCAAATTGAAAATATCTCTTATGGTTTCCGAGTAATTAATTCGCGAAAATAGCCAATTTTCAAACTTTGCGAAATGGTAAGGGGTCCCCCTTGCAGTTTTTTTAGACGAAAAAGTGAGTTTTTGATTTTTGAATGTTTTTAAAGCTTAATAGAAGCAGAATTAAATTTGGAGTCGAGGGGTGCTATTGAAATTTCAAAAATTTTAATATTTTTTTCATTTTTATCTATTTTTTGTAAAATATTCAACATTTAACAATACCAATGATATGGGTAAGGAATGATACAGAATTGAAAGGAGAGTAAACCCTGAAAAAAAAACTTTGTAATCTCAAAGGGTTTACGAGTAATTGCAGTTTAAAGTTTTTTCAAAAAAGATTAAATTATTTTTAAACCTCTGAAATGGGTATCAAAAGATGCAGAATTGAAAGGAGATAAACCCTGCAAAAATCACTTTGACATCTCAAATAGTTTAGGAGTTATTGCAATTTATATGTAACAAAAAATAACAGAATTTAACATTTCACATTTCGCCACTTGTAATACCTTTTTAAATCGCCTGTAGCTCCACAACTATACATATTAATGATATGAACTTATACATGATTAAAGAAGAAAATTCAAATTTTACTGTGGTTTTCTCAAATTGAAAATATCTCTTATGGTTTCTGAGTAATTAATTCGCGAAAATAGCCAATTTTCAAACTTTGCGAAATGGTAAGGGACCCCCTTGCAGTTTTTTTAGACGAAAAAGTGAGTTTTTGATTTTTGAATGTTTTTAAAGCTTATTAGATGCAGAATTAAATTTGGAGTCGAGGGGTGCTATTGAAATTTCAAAAATTTTAATATTTTTTTCATTTTTATCTATTTTTTGTAAAATTATCAACATTTAACAATACCAATGATATGGGTAAGGAATGATACAGAATTGAAAGGAGAGTAAACCCTGAAAAAAAAACTTTGTAATCTCAAAGGGTTTACGAGTAATTGCAGTTTAAAGTTTTTTCAAAAAAGATTAAAATATTAATAAACCTCTGAAATGGGTATCAAAAGATGCAGAATTGAAAGGAGATAAACCCTGCAAAAATCACTTTGACATCTCAAATAGTTTAGGAGTTATTGCAATTTATATGTAACAAAAAATAACAGAATTTAACATTTCACATTTCGCCACTTGTAATACCTTTTTAAATCGCCTGTAGCTCCACAACTATACATATTAATGATATGAACTTATACATGATTAAAGAAGAAAATTCAAATTTTACTGTGGTTTTCTCAAATTGAAAATATCTCTTATGGTTTCCGAGTAATTAATTCGCGAAAATAGCCAATTTTCAAACTTTGCGAAATGGTAAGGGGTCCCCCTTGCAGTTTTTTTAGACGAAAAAGTGAGTTTTTGATTTTTGAATGTTTTTAAAGCTTAATAGAAGCAGAATTAAATTTGGAGTCGAGGGGTGCTATTGAAATTTCAAAAATTTTAATATTTTTTTCATTTTTATCTATTTTTTGTAAAATATTCAACATTTAACAATACCAATGATATGGGTAAGGAATGATACAGAATTGAAAGGAGAGTAAACCCTGAAAAAAAAACTTTGTAATCTCAAAGGGTTTACGAGTAATTGCAGTTTAAAGTTTTTTCAAAAAAGATTAAAATATTTTTAAACCTCTGAAATGGGTATCAAAAGATGCAGAATTGAAAGGAGAATAAACCCTGAAAAAATCACTTTGACATCTCAAATAGTTTAGGAGTTATTGCAATTTATATGTAACAAATAATAAGAAAATTTAACATTTCACATTTCGCCACTTGTAATACCTTTTTAAATCGCCTGTAGCTCCACAACTATACATATTAATGATATGAACTTATACATGATTAAAGAAGAAAGTTCAAATTTTACTGTGGTTTTCTCAAATTGAAAATATCTCTTATGGTTTCCGAGTAATTAATTCGCGAAAATAGCCAATTTTCAAACTTTGCGAAATGGTAAGGGGTCCCCCTTGCAGTTTTTTTAGACGAAAAAGTGAGTTTTTGATTTTTGAATGTTTTTAAAGCTTAATAGAAGCAGAATTAAATTTGGAGTCGAGGGGTGCTATTGAAATTTCAAAAATTTTAATATTTTTTTCATTTTTATCTATTTTTTGTAAAATATTCAACATTTAACAATACCAATGATATGGGTAAGGAATGATACAGAATTGAAAGGAGAGTAAACCCTGAAAAAAAAACTTTGTAATCTCAAAGGGTTTACGAGTAATTGCAGTTTAAAGTTTTTTCAAAAAAGATTAAATTATTTTTAAACCTCTGAAATGGGTATCAAAAGATGCAGAATTGAAAGGAGATAAACCCTGCAAAAATCACTTTGACATCTCAAATAGTTTAGGAGTTATTGCAATTTATATGTAACAAAAAATAACAGAATTTAACATTTCACATTTCGCCACTTGTAATACCTTTTTAAATCGCCTGTAGCTCCACAACTATACATATTAATGATATGAACTTATACATGATTAAAGAAGAAAATTCAAATTTTACTGTGGTTTTCTCAAATTGAAAATATCTCTTATGGTTTCTGAGTAATTAATTCGCGAAAATAGCCAATTTTCAAACTTTGCGAAATGGTAAGGGACCCCCTTGCAGTTTTTTTAGACGAAAAAGTGAGTTTTTGATTTTTGAATGTTTTTAAAGCTTATTAGATGCAGAATTAAATTTGGAGTCGAGGGGTGCTATTGAAATTTCAAAAATTTTAATATTTTTTTCATTTTTATCTATTTTTTGTAAAATTATCAACATTTAACAATACCAATGATATGGGTAAGGAATGATACAGAATTGAAAGGAGAGTAAACCCTGAAAAAAAAACTTTGTAATCTCAAAGGGTTTACGAGTAATTGCAGTTTAAAGTTTTTTCAAAAAAGATTAAAATATTAATAAACCTCTGAAATGGGTATCAAAAGATGCAGAATTGAAAGGAGATAAACCCTGCAAAAATCACTTTGACATCTCAAATAGTTTAGGAGTTATTGCAATTTATATGTAACAAAAAATAACAGAATTTAACATTTCACATTTCGCCACTTGTAATACCTTTTTAAATCGCCTGTAGCTCCACAACTATACATATTAATGATATGAACTTATACATGATTAAAGAAGAAAATTCAAATTTTACTGTGGTTTTCTCAAATTGAAAATATCTCTTATGGTTTCTGAGTAATTAATTCGCGAAAATAGCCAATTTTCAAACTTTGCGAAATGGTAAGGGACCCCCTTGCAGTTTTTTTAGACGAAAAAGTGAGTTTTTGATTTTTGAATGTTTTTAAAGCTTATTAGATGCAGAATTAAATTTGGAGTCGAGGGGTGCTATTGAAATTTCAAAAATTTTAATATTTTTTTCATTTTTGTCTATTTTTTGTAAAATTATCAACATTTAACAATACCAATGATATGGGTAAGGAATGATACAGAATTGAAAGGAGAGTAAACCCTGAAAAAAAAACTTTGTAATCTCAAAGGGTTTACGAGTAATTGCAGTTTAAAGTTTTTTCAAAAAAGATTAAAATATTAATAAACCTCTGAAATGGGTATCAAAAGATGCAGAATTGAAAGGAGAATAAACCCTGAAAAAATCACTTTGACATCTCAAATAGTTTAGGAGTTATTGCAATTTATATGTAACAAAAAATAACAGAATTTAACATTTCACATTTCGCCACTTGTAATACCTTTTTAAATCGCCTGTAGCTCCACAACTATACATATTAATGATATGAACTTATACATGATTAAAGAAGAAAATTCAAATTTTACTGTGGTTTTCTCAAATTGAAAATATCTCTTATGGTTTCTGAGTAATTAATTCGCGAAAATAGCCAATTTTCAAACTTTGCGAAATGGTAAGGGGACCCCCTTGCAGTTTTTTTAGACGAAAAAGTGAGTTTTTGATTTTTGAATGTTTTTAAAGCTTATTAGATGCAGAATTAAATTTGGAGTCGAGGGGTGCTATTGAAATTTCAAAAATTTTAATATTTTTTTCATTTTTATCTATTTTTTGTAAAATTATCAACATTTAACAATACCAATGATATGGGTAAGGAATGATACAGAATTGAAAGGAGAGTAAACCCTGAAAAAAAAACTTTGTAATCTCAAAGGGTTTACGAGTAATTGCAGTTTAAAGTTTTTTCAAAAAAGATTAAAATATTAATAAACCTCTGAAATGGGTATCAAAAGATGCAGAATTGAAAGGAGAATAAACCCTGAAAAAATCACTTTGACATCTCAAATAGTTTAGGAGTTATTGCAATTTATATGTAACAAAAAATAACAGAATTTAACATTTCACATTTCGCCACTTGTAATACCTTTTTAAATCGCCTGTAGCTCCACAACTATACATATTAATGATATGAACTTATACATGATTAAAGAAGAAAATTCAAATTTTACTGTGGTTTTCTCAAATTGAAAATATCTCTTATGGTTTCTGAGTAATTAATTCGCGAAAATAGCCAATTTTCAAACTTTGCGAAATGGTAAGGGGACCCCCTTGCAGTTTTTTTAGACGAAAAAGTGAGTTTTTGATTTTTGAATGTTTTTAAAGCTTATTAGATGCAGAATTAAATTTGGAGTCGAGGGGTGCTATTGAAATTTCAAAAATTTTAATATTTTTTTCATTTTTATCTATTTTTTGTAAAATTATCAACATTTAACAATACCAATGATATGGGTAAGGAATGATACAGAATTGAAAGGAGAGTAAACCCTGAAAAAAAAACTTTGTAATCTCAAAGGGTTTACGAGTAATTGCAGTTTAAAGTTTTTTCAAAAAAGATTAAAATATTAATAAACCTCTGAAATGGGTATCAAAAGATGCAGAATTGAAAGGAGAATAAACCCTGAAAAAATCACTTTGACATCTCAAATAGTTTAGGAGTTATTGCAATTTATATGTAACAAATAATAAGAAAATTTAACATTTCACATTTCGCCACTTGTAATACCTTTTTAAATCGCCTGTAGCTCCACAACTATACATATTAATGATATGAACTTATACATGATTAAAGAAGAAAGTTCAAATTTTACTGTGGTTTTCTCAAATTGAAAATATCTCTTATGGTTTCTGAGTAATTAATTCGCGAAAATAGCCAATTTTCAAACTTTGCGAAATGGTAAGGGATCAACATTTAACAATACCAATGATATGGGTAAGGAATGATACAGAATTGAAAGGAGAGTAAACCCTGAAAAAAAAACTTTGTAATCTCAAAGGGTTTACGAGTAATTGCAGTTTAAAGTTTTTTCAAAAAAGATTAAATTATTTTTAAACCTCTTAAATGATTATCAAAAGATGCAGAATTGAAAGGAATAAACCCTGAAAAAATCACTTTGACATCTCAAATAGTTTAGGAGTTATTGCAATTTATATGTAACAAATAATAACAGAATTTAACATTTCACATTTCGCCACTTGTAATACCTTTTTAAATCGCCTGTAGCTCCACAACTATACATATTAATGATATGAACTTATACATGATTAAAGAAGAAAATTCAAATTTTACTGTGGTTTTCTCAAATTGAAAATATCTCTTATGGTTTCTGAGTAATTAATTCGCGAAAATAGCCAATTTTCAAACTTTGCGAAATGGTAAGGGATCAACATTTAACAATACCAATGATATGGGTAAGGAATGATACAGAATTGAAAGGAGAGTAAACCCTGAAAAAAAAACTTTGTAATCTCAAAGGGTTTACGAGTAATTGCAGTTCAAAGTTTTTTCAAAAAAGATTAAATTATTTTTAAACCTCTTAAATGATTATCAAAAGATGCAGAATTGAAAGGAGAATAAACCCTGAAAAAATCACTTTGACATCTCAAATAGTTTAGGAGTTATTGCAATTTATATGTAAAAAACGCCCTTGCAGTTTTTTTAGACGAAAAAGTGAGTTTTTGATTTTTGAATGTTTTTAAAGCTTATTAGATGCAGAATTAAATTTGGAGTCGAGGGGTGCTATTGAAATTTCAAAAATTTTAATATTTTTTTCATTTTTATCTATTTTTTGTAAAATTATCAACATTTAACAATACCAATGATATGGGTAAGGAATGATACAGAATTGAAAGGAGAGTAAACCCTGAAAAAAAAACTTTGTAATCTCAAAGGGTTTACGAGTAATTGCAGTTTAAAGTTTTTTCAAAAAAGATTAAAATATTAATAAACCTCTGAAATGGGTATCAAAAGATGCAGAATTGAAAGGAGAATAAACCCTGAAAAAATCACTTTGACATCTCAAATAGTTTAGGAGTTATTGCAATTTATATGTAACAAATAATAAGAAAATTTAACATTTCACATTTCGCCACTTGTAATACCTTTTTAAATCGCCTGTAGCTCCACAACTATACATATTAATGATATGAACTTATACATGATTAAAGAAGAAAGTTCAAATTTTACTGTGGTTTTCTCAAATTGAAAATATCTCTTATGGTTTCCGAGTAATTAATTCGCGAAAATAGCCAATTTTCAAACTTTGCGAAATGGTAAGGGGTCCCCCTTGCAGTTTTTTTAGACGAAAAAGTGAGTTTTTGATTTTTGAATGTTTTTAAAGCTTAATAGAAGCAGAATTAAATTTGGAGTCGAGGGGTGCTATTGAAATTTCAAAAATTTTAATATTTTTTTCATTTTTATCTATTTTTTGTAAAATATTCAACATTTAACAATACCAATGATATGGGTAAGGAATGATACAGAATTGAAAGGAGAGTAAACCCTGAAAAAAAAACTTTGTAATCTCAAAGGGTTTACGAGTAATTGCAGTTTAAAGTTTTTTCAAAAAAGATTAAATTATTTTTAAACCTCTGAAATGGGTATCAAAAGATGCAGAATTGAAAGGAGATAAACCCTGCAAAAATCACTTTGACATCTCAAATAGTTTAGGAGTTATTGCAATTTATATGTAACAAAAAATAACAGAATTTAACATTTCACATTTCGCCACTTGTAATACCTTTTTAAATCGCCTGTAGCTCCACAACTATACATATTAATGATATGAACTTATACATGATTAAAGAAGAAAATTCAAATTTTACTGTGGTTTTCTCAAATTGAAAATATCTCTTATGGTTTCTGAGTAATTAATTCGCGAAAATAGCCAATTTTCAAACTTTGCGAAATGGTAAGGGACCCCCTTGCAGTTTTTTTAGACGAAAAAGTGAGTTTTTGATTTTTGAATGTTTTTAAAGCTTATTAGATGCAGAATTAAATTTGGAGTCGAGGGGTGCTATTGAAATTTCAAAAATTTTAATATTTTTTTTCATTTTTATCTATTTTTTGTAAAATTATCAACATTTAACAATACCAATGATATGGGTAAGGAATGATACAGAATTGAAAGGAGAGTAAACCCTGAAAAAAAAACTTTGTAATCTCAAAGGGTTTACGAGTAATTGCAGTTTAAAGTTTTTTCAAAAAAGATTAAAATATTAATAAACCTCTGAAATGGGTATCAAAAGATGCAGAATTGAAAGGAGAATAAACCCTGAAAAAATCACTTTGACATCTCAAATAGTTTAGGAGTTATTGCAATTTATATGTAACAAATAATAAGAAAATTTAACATTTCACATTTCGCCACTTGTAATACCTTTTTAAATCGCCTGTAGCTCCACAACTATACATATTAATGATATGAACTTATACATGATTAAAGAAGAAAGTTCAAATTTTACTGTGGTTTTCTCAAATTGAAAATATCTCTTATGGTTTCCGAGTAATTAATTCGCGAAAATAGCCAATTTTCAAACTTTGCGAAATGGTAAGGGGTCCCCCTTGCAGTTTTTTTAGACGAAAAAGTGAGTTTTTGATTTTTGAATGTTTTTAAAGCTTAATAGAAGCAGAATTAAATTTGGAGTCGAGGGGTGCTATTGAAATTTCAAAAATTTTAATATTTTTTTCATTTTTATCTATTTTTTGTAAAATATTCAACATTTAACAATACCAATGATATGGGTAAGGAATGATACAGAATTGAAAGGAGAGTAAACCCTGAAAAAAAAACTTTGTAATCTCAAAGGGTTTACGAGTAATTGCAGTTTAAAGTTTTTTCAAAAAAGATTAAATTATTTTTAAACCTCTGAAATGGGTATCAAAAGATGCAGAATTGAAAGGAGATAAACCCTGCAAAAATCACTTTGACATCTCAAATAGTTTAGGAGTTATTGCAATTTATATGTAACAAAAAATAACAGAATTTAACATTTCACATTTCGCCACTTGTAATACCTTTTTAAATCGCCTGTAGCTCCACAACTATACATATTAATGATATGAACTTATACATGATTAAAGAAGAAAATTCAAATTTTACTGTGGTTTTCTCAAATTGAAAATATCTCTTATGGTTTCTGAGTAATTAATTCGCGAAAATAGCCAATTTTCAAACTTTGCGAAATGGTAAGGGACCCCCTTGCAGTTTTTTTAGACGAAAAAGTGAGTTTTTGATTTTTGAATGTTTTTAAAGCTTATTAGATGCAGAATTAAATTTGGAGTCGAGGGGTGCTATTGAAATTTCAAAAATTTTAATATTTTTTTCATTTTTATCTATTTTTTGTAAAATTATCAACATTTAACAATACCAATGATATGGGTAAGGAATGATACAGAATTGAAAGGAGAGTAAACCCTGAAAAAAAAACTTTGTAATCTCAAAGGGTTTACGAGTAATTGCAGTTTAAAGTTTTTTCAAAAAAGATTAAAATATTAATAAACCTCTGAAATGGGTATCAAAAGATGCAGAATTGAAAGGAGAATAAACCCTGAAAAAATCACTTTGACATCTCAAATAGTTTAGGAGTTATTGCAATTTATATGTAACAAATAATAAGAAAATTTAACATTTCACATTTCGCCACTTGTAATACCTTTTTAAATCGCCTGTAGCTCCACAACTATACATATTAATGATATGAACTTATACATGATTAAAGAAGAAAGTTCAAATTTTACTGTGGTTTTCTCAAATTGAAAATATCTCTTATGGTTTCCGAGTAATTAATTCGCGAAAATAGCCAATTTTCAAACTTTGCGAAATGGTAAGGGGTCCCCCTTGCAGTTTTTTTAGACGAAAAAGTGAGTTTTTGATTTTTGAATGTTTTTAAAGCTTAATAGAAGCAGAATTAAATTTGGAGTCGAGGGGTGCTATTGAAATTTCAAAAATTTTAATATTTTTTTCATTTTTATCTATTTTTTGTAAAATATTCAACATTTAACAATACCAATGATATGGGTAAGGAATGATACAGAATTGAAAGGAGAGTAAACCCTGAAAAAAAAACTTTGTAATCTCAAAGGGTTTACGAGTAATTGCAGTTTAAAGTTTTTTCAAAAAAGATTAAATTATTTTTAAACCTCTGAAATGGGTATCAAAAGATGCAGAATTGAAAGGAGATAAACCCTGCAAAAATCACTTTGACATCTCAAATAGTTTAGGAGTTATTGCAATTTATATGTAACAAAAAATAACAGAATTTAACATTTCACATTTCGCCACTTGTAATACCTTTTTAAATCGCCTGTAGCTCCACAACTATACATATTAATGATATGAACTTATACATGATTAAAGAAGAAAATTCAAATTTTACTGTGGTTTTCTCAAATTGAAAATATCTCTTATGGTTTCTGAGTAATTAATTCGCGAAAATAGCCAATTTTCAAACTTTGCGAAATGGTAAGGGGACCCCCTTGCAGTTTTTTTAGACGAAAAAGTGAGTTTTTGATTTTTGAATGTTTTTAAAGCTTATTAGATGCAGAATTAAATTTGGAGTCGAGGGGTGCTATTGAAATTTCAAAAATTTTAATATTTTTTTCATTTTTATCTATTTTTTGTAAAATTATCAACATTTAACAATACCAATGATATGGGTAAGGAATGATACAGAATTGAAAGGAGAGTAAACCCTGAAAAAAAAACTTTGTAATCTCAAAGGGTTTACGAGTAATTGCAGTTTAAAGTTTTTTCAAAAAAGATTAAAATATTAATAAACCTCTGAAATGGGTATCAAAAGATGCAGAATTGAAAGGAGAATAAACCCTGAAAAAATCACTTTGACATCTCAAATAGTTTAGGAGTTATTGCAATTTATATGTAACAAATAATAAGAAAATTTAACATTTCACATTTCGCCACTTGTAATACCTTTTTAAATCGCCTGTAGCTCCACAACTATACATATTAATGATATGAACTTATACATGATTAAAGAAGAAAGTTCAAATTTTACTGTGGTTTTCTCAAATTGAAAATATCTCTTATGGTTTCTGAGTAATTAATTCGCGAAAATAGCCAATTTTCAAACTTTGCGAAATGGTAAGGGATCAACATTTAACAATACCAATGATATGGGTAAGGAATGATACAGAATTGAAAGGAGAGTAAACCCTGAAAAAAAAACTTTGTAATCTCAAAGGGTTTACGAGTAATTGCAGTTTAAAGTTTTTTCAAAAAAGATTAAATTATTTTAAACCTCTTAAATGATTATCAAAAGATGCAGAATTGAAAGGAATAAACCCTGAAAAAATCACTTTGACATCTCAAATAGTTTAGGAGTTATTGCAATTTATATGTAACAAATAATAACAGAATTTAACATTTCACATTTCGCCACTTGTAATACCTTTTTAAATCGCCTGTAGCTCCACAACTATACATATTAATGATATGAACTTATACATGATTAAAGAAGAAAATTCAAATTTTACTGTGGTTTTCTCAAATTGAAAATATCTCTTATGGTTTCTGAGTAATTAATTCGCGAAAATAGCCAATTTTCAAACTTTGCGAAATGGTAAGGGATCAACATTTAACAATACCAATGATATGGGTAAGGAATGATACAGAATTGAAAGGAGAGTAAACCCTGAAAAAAAAACTTTGTAATCTCAAAGGGTTTACGAGTAATTGCAGTTCAAAGTTTTTTCAAAAAAGATTAAATTATTTTTAAACCTCTGAAATGGGTATCAAAAGATGCAGAATTGAAAGGAGAATAAACCCTGCAAAAATCACTTTGACATCTCAAATAGTTTAGGAGTTATTGCAATTTATATGTAACAAAAAATAACAGAATTTAACATTTCACATTTCGCCACTTGTAATACCTTTTTAAATCGCCTGTAGCTCCACAACTATACATATTAATGATATGAACTTATACATGATTAAAGAAGAAAGTTCAAATTTTACTGTGGTTTTCTCAAATTGAAAATATCTCTTATGGTTTCCGAGTAATTAATTCGCGAAAATAGCCAATTTTCAAACTTTGCGAAATGGTAAGGGGACCCCCTTGCAGTTTTTTTAGACGAAAAAGTGAGTTTTTGATTTTTGAATGTTTTTAAAGCTTAATAGAAGCAGAATTAAATTTGGAGTCGAGGGGTGCTATTGAAATTTCAAAAATTTTAATATTTTTTTCATTTTTATCTATTTTTTGTAAAATATTTAACAATACCAATGATATGGGTAAGGAATGATACAGAATTGAAAGGAGAGTAAACCCTTAAAAAAAAACTTTGTAATCTCAAAGGGTTTACGAGTAATTGCAGTTTAAAGTTTTTTCAAAAAAGATTAAAATATTTTTAAACCTCTGAAATGGGTATCAAAAGATGCAGAATTGAAAGGAGAATAAACCCTGAAAAAATCACTTTGACATCTCAAATAGTTTAGGAGTTATTGCAATTTATATGTAACAAAAAATAACAGAATTTAACATTTCACATTTCGCCACTTGTAATACCTTTTTAAATCGCCTGTAGCTCCACAACTATACATATTAATGATATAAACTTATACATGATTAAAGAAGAAAGTTCAAATTTTACTGTGGTTTTCTCAAATTGAAAATATCTCTTATGGTTTCCGAGTAATTAATTCGCGAAAATAGCCAATTTTCAAACTTTGCGAAATGGTAAGGGGACCCCCTTGCAGTTTTTTTAGACGAAAAAGTGAGTTTTTGATTTTTGAATGTTTTTAAAGCTTAATAGAAGCAGAATTAAATTTGGAGTCGAGGGGTGCTATTGAAATTTCAAAAATTTTAATATTTTTTTCATTTTTATCTATTTTTTGTAAAATATTCAACATTTAACAATACCAATGATATGGGTAAGGAATGATACAGAATTGAAAGGAGAGTAAACCCTGAAAAAAAAACTTTGTAATCTCAAAGGGTTTACGAGTAATTGCAGATTAAAGTTTTTTCAAAAAAGATTAAAATATTTTTAAACCTCTGAAATGGGTATCAAAAGATGCAGAATTGAAAGGAGAATAAACCCTGAAAAAATCACTTTGACATCTCAAATAGTTTAGGAGTTATTGCAATTTATATGTAACAAAAAATAACAGAATTTAACATTTCACATTTCGCCACTTGTAATACCTTTTTAAATCGCCTGTAGCTCCACAACTATACATATTAATGATATGAACTTATACATGATTAAAGAAGAAAGTTCAAATTTTACTGTGGTTTTCTCAAATTGAAAATATCTCTTATGGTTTCTGAGTAATTAATTCGCAAAAATAGCCAATTTTCAAACTTTGCGAAATGGTAAGGGCACCCTTGCAGTTTTTTTAGACGAAAAAGTGAGTTTTTGATTTTTTAATGTTTTTAAAGCTTATTAGAAGCAGAATTAAATTTGGAGTCGAGGGGTGCTATTGAAATTTCAAAAATTTTAATATTTTTTTCATTTTTATCTATTTTTGTAAAATATTCAACATTTAACAATACCAATGATATGGGTAAGGAATGATACAGAATTGAAAGGAGAGTAAACCCTGAAAAAAAAACTTTGTAATCTCAAAGGGTTTACGAGTAATTGCAGTTTAAAGTTTTTTCAAAAAAGATTAAATTATTTTTAAACCTCTGAAATGATTATCAAAAGATGCAGAATTGAAAGGAGAATAAACCCTGAAAAAATCACTTTGACATCTCAAATAGTTTAGGAGTTATTGCAATTTATATGTAACAAATAATAACAGAATTTAACATTTCACATTTCGCCACTTGTAATACCTTTTTAAATCGCCTGTAGCTCCACAACTATACATATTAATGATATGAACTTATACATGATTAAAGAAGAAAGTTCAAATTTTACTGTGGTTTTCTCAAATTGAAAATATCTCTTATGGTTTCCGAGTAAGTTATAAAGCATTATAGATAATGGAATGTGTCCCTTTTTACACTCAATAATTTTCAAATAAATTTTTAAGGTGAAATAAACGATTGAAAAATTGAAATACAGCAGTGTACATTTAAAATCCATACATGATATAATATACAACTTAACATAACCTAACCTATCCTTATCAAACTAACATCACTATGACAGGATTTTAGTTTTCATCAGGAGTTTCAGCTTCGGTCGTTGGCCACGTACGACGTTCCTCATAAAAGTGCAAGTATTCCTCTGGAATATTGTTACCAGGGGACTTAAATTTAATAAAGGCGGAACTAAAATGGTAACGATGTTTGAAAAGAAAAATAAAAAAAAAAGACAAAGACAAGTTTAATAATTAACAAGGCTCAAGTTTATTGAAAACAGAAAGAAATTTCGACGGTTCAGACTTTGTCATTTACAACAAAAGACATCCTGACACAAATCATCAGTAAAAAAAAAACTTATGATTAACAAGATCATAAATTGTAAAAGTTATAAGCCCTTAATTGTAACATATAATAATTTAGATAAAAAAAATTAATCAACAGATTCTAAACATTTATCCCCCCCTTTTAGTATATATATATATATGTTTATAGTTACAAAAATTTAACAATAAAAAAAAAACAATGAGCACAGCTTAATAATTCACAGAATTATAATTAATCAAAAAAAAAGATTATACGCCCTTAAAGTAAAAGTATAATAATTTAAAAAAAAAAAATTAATCAAGATTTTCAAAAAAAAAAAAAACTTATCCCCCCCCTTTTTAGTTTAGTTTATAAGATGATAGTTTCCTTTTAAACAGTAACAGAAATTAACAAAATATAAAAGAGCTTGATATTTTAAGTTCAAGAAAGATCATATCTATAGTTAACATGTTTATCACTAAACTAAAGTAACATAATATAATTGGTTTGAAAATTTCTTAAAAAAAAAGAAACTGTATTGGCCAATAAATTTATATTTAAATAAAAAAAAAAAAGGAAAAATAATTTAGAATTTTGAAATTTGTTAATTGACGTCAATTATTTTAATTTAGAAACTAACCTCTTGGAGGTTGTTAGGACCGAAAATTGCATGCAGGCTCCACCCAATAAATTGTTATATAATTTATAAATAATTACAAAAGTCTACATCTAGAAAATAGTTTGAAGGAACACATATTTGCGGAAGTAAATTTAGGCACATAAATCATATGAGTTAGTTAAAGTTCAGTAAAGTCAGCTGTAAAAAAAAAGGACATCACTTTTATGCACTTGAAAATCTGAAGTTATGTGATGCAAAAACGTGTTTTGCCAACAGGACGAAACTTGCTAGGATGATTCGCTGGTTTGCGCAATATGAGACAAGAATTTCTCTATTTCTCCTACCAGCATATTGGCTGTGGCAAACAAAAAACACGTTTCTTTTAGCGTCTGTGCAAGATCAGACATGTTGTAGCATTAATGTTCTTTATTGAAGAAAATATCTGGTTATTTGTCAAAATTAAAGTAAATTAATTGCATCACAGAAATTCGTTAAGATTGTAATTAAAAGCTTCTTAGATGATTATAAATTTATTTATATATATAGTTTTGTTTTAAAAGAAAGCTTGTATAAGACTTGTAAGATTCTTCAAAAGTCTATAAAATGAAATTTTCTGATTTAGAAGAAATTTCTCTAATTGTTTTATATTTGACATGTTCAATAGGATATTCTGATCATTTAATGTTCAACATTAGTCTGCACTTATTTCACAAAATTGTTCAAAACTTAAAATGTGCCTTTACAAGGTTTTGTAAATGATGTTTTAAGAAAAGAAAATTTTTATAATCATTCAGTTTCAAAAGAAAATTGAATATTAAATAAAACATGAAATACATATTTTAAAGAATACATGATAATTAACAAATTATTTTAAAAATTAACAAAATATATAATATGACAAAATCTGTAAGGTTGAAGTACCTGGTTAATCCTGTCGCAGTTCGCGTGAGCTTGTACCGAGAAAAATGATGGTTAATTTAACATTTTTGAACTAGGTTATTTAAACTAAAACGCACAAACTGTAAATTAACATGATGTTGTATGAGACTTGTAAGGTTAGAGAGAAAAAAAACTTTTGTTAGATGAGTGATGCAGAATGTAGACCATGTTGTTATCACATCTAGACTGTGGACCGGGTATTAGAGAAGCTAGCTTGACCGGCGAATGGACTTTGTGTTCGGTATCAGGCGATGCTTGGTTTTGGAGCGGGCCGCCAGGTGCCAGCATCTGTCAAGGGACGGAAATTGGACGTGGAAGAGTGTTAATGAAGTTATATTGCGGATGTGCTTTTTGGATTTAAATGCTACAGCTCTCCCCCCCCGAAAGACGGAGTTAGGGTGGAGTCAGAAAGGAGGCCAGAAGGGCCTCCCGCAAAATTTTGAATAAGGGACAAAGGGCCAGAAGGGCCTCCAAGAAAAGATTGAAGCAAAGGGGCCAGAAGGGCCTCCTACAAGCTTCTGAAGAAAAGGGGCCAGAAGGGCCTCCTACAAAATTTTGAAAACAGGGCACCTGATAGAAACAACGCTTCATAATGCTTTTATAATCACCACTCTAGGGTGTAGCCTCCTTTGGCACTTACTTATTAAATTTTGAAATTTCTATAGCGTCTCAGCTCTTCCCACCTATCATTGGGTCAAGCCCCCGACAGAAAGAGCTGAAGGGTGACGCAAAGGTCGACATTGCTGTGCATGAACTGACTTTGTACACTAAGGTACGTGGGGAAAGGGGTGGAGTGGCACCTCGGGATACCAAGTGGAGGTGACCACTCCGGGGACTGGGGAGGGAAATGTGCATCGCACATTGGACTTACAGGAAAGGCCGGACTCAGACGGGGGGGAGTATCCTCTGAGCCGACCTTTACATTAAATTACAAAAATAAATAAAAATAAAAGAAAACTCCTGAAGCCAATTAGGTCAGATCATGCTCAGCGTCGTTATTTTTAAATTCCTCTTCTCCCATACGAAGAGAAATTTAAACTATTCACGGCTCTTAACAATTTCCGTGAGAAAAAGAATTTTGAAGGGTCTAAACAAATAATCCATTTTTAAAAATAAACAAAGAAGCAGTATGAAACGTTGGGGAGTCAAAATTGTTTTAGTGCCCAAGGCAGGGCATGTGATGTTTGACTTAAGGTCTTATGTGGGTATCATGTGCCCCCAAAAAAAAGGAATTTAATTTAATCAAAAAAAATTGTGTAAAAAAAAATTTCATCAAAATATTTAAGTGATTATAAAAGTGTAGCAAAAAAAAGGAGTGTGGCAAAAAGACAGTATAAAAAGGTGACCCACAATGTGAGAAAACCTAACTCCGGTTTTCTCAACCCTAATAAAAAAAACTAAATTAGGAAACAAACATGTTGACCTGCTAATAACAAACAACCATAATTTAATGAAGACAAACAGGCCAACCATGTCGTCCTATATACAAAAGAAACTGGGCCCCTATAATTTGGAAAAGAGAAGAACAAAAAAAAAATTTAGCACACAATGATATATTTTTTTAAAAAAAGGTGTTCAACATTTCAATGAATTATTAAGAAAGTGCCACCATCTGCATCAACCAGTCCACCGCCATCTTGCCTATTGCTCATGATGATAAAATTTAAAAAAAATAAATAAAAATAATTTTCCTTCAAGATGACCAAAAAAAATTCAAAAGCAAGCTCCGTGTTCTTTAACGTGTCCACTAATCGCAGCAAATCCACTGCCATCTTAACTGTTGCTGATAATAATAGATAAAAATAAAAAAAAAATAAACCAAGTAATTTAAAAAAAATTTCTTTTAAGAAGATGCCCAAAAAAAAAAATTAAAGAGCCAGAGAAAGACTCAAGTATTATATGTAGTGTAGATGTTGTGTATATGTGTGTGTGTAAGTATGAATCAATACAGACAACGAAAGAAAACTCGAGAAAATTTTTGAAGGAGATTTTGAATTTTTTTGTTTTTTTTTTGTTTTTAACTATTTTTGGATTTTATTATTTATTTAAATTTTTTTTTGGATTCCCGAATGAGCCCGCTGTCTGGATCAAATTCAGTGAATGACTCGTGTGCAGTGTATGTAAATATATATATATATATATAAAAAAAATATTTAAGCAGACAAAATAATAATAAAAAAAAAATTTTATCGAAATTGGTTTAGAAGTTTTTGTGTAAGTGCTTATAAAAATAAATAAATAAATAAATAAAAGAGACTATAGATTTATAGAGCTTTAAATATTTAAACTAAATAAAAAAAAATTTCATCAGCAACAGTTGTACAGTATTTGAAAAGCTGCAAAACATAAAAATGAGCCTTGTTTAACAAAATAATTTTGAATTTAAATTTAGATAGTTCCAATGCGAAATTTTGAAAATTAACTACGGTTCCAGAATTTAAAATAAACCACGCTAGAATTTAATTTAACCACACTAGAATCTAGAATCAACCACGCTCTGCTACCAAAAACATGTTACCAGGGGACTTAAATTTAATAAAGGCGGAACTAAAATGGTAACGATGTTTGAAAAGAAAAATAAAAAAAAAGACAAAGACAAGTTTAATAATTAACAAGGCTCAAGTTTATTGAAAACAGAAAGAAATTTCGACGGTTCAGACTTTGTCATTTACAACAAAAGACATCCTGACACAAATCATCAGTAAAAAAAAAACTTATGATTAACAAGATCATAAATTGTAAAAGTTATAAGCCCTTAATTGTAACATATAATAATTTAGATAAAAAAAATTAATCAACAGATTCTAAACATTTATCCCCCCCTTTTAGTATATATATATATATGTTTATAGTTACAAAAATTTAACAATAAAAAAAAAACAATGAGCACAGCTTAATAATTCACAGAATTATAATTAATCAAAAAAAAAGATTATACGCCCTTAAAGTAAAAGTATAATAATTTAAAAAAAAAAAATTAATCAAGATTTTCAAAAAAAAAAAAAACTTATCCCCCCCCTTTTTAGTTTAGTTTATAAGATGATAGTTTCCTTTTAAACAGTAACAGAAATTAACAAAATATAAAAGAGCTTGATATTTTAAGTTCAAGAAAGATCATATCTATAGTTAACATGTTTATCACTAAACTAAAGTAACATAATATAATTGGTTTGAAAATTTCTTAAAAAAAAAGAAACTGTATTGGCCAATAAATTTATATTTAAATAAAAAAAAAAAAGGAAAAATAATTTAGAATTTTGAAATTTGTTAATTGACGTCAATTATTTTAATTTAGAAACTAACCTCTTGGAGGTTGTTAGGACCGAAAATTGCATGCAGGCTCCACCCAATAAATTGTTATATAATTTATAAATAATTACAAAAGTCTACATCTAGAAAATAGTTTGAAGGAACACATATTTGCGGAAGTAAATTTAGGCACATAAATCATATGAGTTAGTTAAAGTTCAGTAAAGTCAGCTGTAAAAAAAAAGGACATCACTTTTATGCACTTGAAAATCTGAAGTTATGTGATGCAAAAACGTGTTTTGCCAACAGGACGAAACTTGCTAGGATGATTCGCTGGTTTGCGCAATATGAGACAAGAATTTCTCTATTTCTCCTACCAGCATATTGGCTGTGGCAAACAAAAAACACGTTTCTTTTAGCGTCTGTGCAAGATCAGACATGTTGTAGCATTAATGTTCTTTATTGAAGAAAATATCTGGTTATTTGTCAAAATTAAAGTAAATTAATTGCATCACAGAAATTCGTTAAGATTGTAATTAAAAGCTTCTTAGATGATTATAAATTTATTTATATATATAGTTTTGTTTTAAAAGAAAGCTTGTATAAGACTTGTAAGATTCTTCAAAAGTCTATAAAATGAAATTTTCTGATTTAGAAGAAATTTCTCTAATTGTTTTATATTTGACATGTTCAATAGGATATTCTGATCATTTAATGTTCAACATTAGTCTGCACTTATTTCACAAAATTGTTCAAAACTTAAAATGTGCCTTTACAAGGTTTTGTAAATGATGTTTTAAGAAAAGAAAATTTTTATAATCATTCAGTTTCAAAAGAAAATTGAATATTAAATAAAACATGAAATACATATTTTAAAGAATACATGATAATTAACAAATTATTTTAAAAATTAACAAAATATATAATATGACAAAATCTGTAAGGTTGAAGTACCTGGTTAATCCTGTCGCAGTTCGCGTGAGCTTGTACCGAGAAAAATGATGGTTAATTTAACATTTTTGAACTAGGTTATTTAAACTAAAACGCACAAACTGTAAATTAACATGATGTTGTATGAGACTTGTAAGGTTAGAGAGAAAAAAAACTTTTGTTAGATGAGTGATGCAGAATGTAGACCATGTTGTTATCACATCTAGACTGTGGACCGGGTATTAGAGAAGCTAGCTTGACCGGCGAATGGACTTTGTGTTCGGTATCAGGCGATGCTTGGTTTTGGAGCGGGCCGCCAGGTGCCAGCATCTGTCAAGGGACGGAAATTGGACGTGGAAGAGTGTTAATGAAGTTATATTGCGGATGTGCTTTTTGGATTTAAATGCTACAATATATTTATTGAGCTTCATGACATCTCTGAAAGTAGCCTCACCATAGTGTGGTTGCGATTCTGGCCGCCACACGCGTCACTGAAAATATGGAGTTCGGTAATCTCTGCAGGTATTTCATTTTCAATAAAATCTAATACAAAAGAGGTCACCTCATCTGGTCCTTTGTTAGCAACACCTTCAGGATATGTGTAGAATACTGCCCTGTCATTTTTTAAATCATACACATTAAAAACAGATAGTACCAAAGCTTTCTTAAAAAAACATTTCTTGTACTGGCAAACTGGGTAGTGGTAAGTTCTGCATATAGTCGAAAACTATCCCCATCACATTAGGTCTACTTTGACACATCTTTTTTACTTCATCGAGCTTAGTATAAAATTTTTTTGCGCGTCTTTTATGCACTAACAACTCTGCTGCAGTACGTTTAGCGTTATCATTCAGTGTCACACATTTTAGCTTAGTTTTAAGTTCTTCACAGGTCGAACAAACGTCAACTTGGGGCTTCCCAAACCTATATCCAAAATTATTTTTGAAGTATTTTAGAAAACACTCGTACTTCACTTTGTTGTCCAGTTCAGGGTTTTTTTCAATAAACATATCGTACATTTTCAATACTTATTTTGCTTAGCATCCAAATAGGTTATAGGGTGCTTAGTGTAGTGGGTGACATATTTAGGATAGAAATCAATATGTTCATGTATTTTTTCTAGTTATAGTGGTTGGAATAGTATGAACAGGGTTTAAATGTTTGCCTCTCATGTCAACTGGAGATTTTCCGTAGTCAACTGGAGACTACACTAGCGCTGCGCGAGGGGCGTTGAGTTGAAGAAGGGACATGTTCCAGGAATATGTCCCTTCTTCAACTCAACGAGGTTCTGTGACCTCTGTATAGGCAATGCGGTGTATTGGATTGTGTTCCTTTTTCAGCTCAATATATTAGACTTGCCCTTAGAAACAAAATGGCTATCTCTGTTTAAATTCGTATTTTTTGGAATGTGTACCTTTTTCAACTCACCGATTCAAATGGTAAGGGGACCCCCTTGCAGTGTTTTTAGACGAAAAAGTGAGTTTTTGATTTTTGAATGTTTTTAAAGCTTAATAGAAGCAGAATTAAATTTGGAGTCGAGGGGTGCTATTGAAATTTCAAAAATTTTAATATTTTTTTCATTTTTATCTATTTTTTGTAAAATTATCAACATTTAACAATACCAATGATATGGGTAAGGAATGATACAGAATTGAAAGGAGAGTAAACCCTGAAAAAAAAACTTTGTAATCTCAAAGGGTTTACGAGTAATTGCAGTTTAAAGTTTTTTCAAAAAAGATTAAAATATTAATAAACCTCTGAAATGGGTATCAAAAGATGCAGAATTGAAAGGAGAATAAACCCTGAAAAAATCACTTTGACATCTCAAATAGTTTAGGAGTTATTGCAATTTATATGTAACAAATAATAAGAAAATTTAACATTTCACATTTCGCCACTTGTAATACCTTTTTAAATCGCCTGTAGCTCCACAACTATACATATTAATGATATGAACTTATACATGATTAAAGAAGAAAGTTCAAATTTTACTGTGGTTTTCTCAAATTGAAAATATCTCTTATGGTTTCTGAGTAATTAATTCGCGAAAATAGCCAATTTTCAAACTTTGCGAAATGGTAAGGGATCAACATTTAACAATACCAATGATATGGGTAAGGAATGATACAGAATTGAAAGGAGAGTAAACCCTGAAAAAAAAACTTTGTAATCTCAAAGGGTTTACGAGTAATTGCAGTTTAAAGTTTTTTCAAAAAAGATAAAATTATTTTTAAACCTCTTAAATGATTATCAAAAGATGCAGAATTGAAAGGAGAATAAACCCTGAAAAAATCACTTTGACATCTCAAATAGTTTAGGAGTTATTGCAATTTATATGTAACAAAAAATAACAGAATTTAACATTTCACATTTCGCCACTTGTAATACCTTTTTAAATCGCCTGTAGCTCCACAACTATACATATTAATAATATGAACTTATACATGATTAAAGAAGAAAGTTCAAATTTTACTGTGGTTTTCTCAAATTGAAAATATCTCTTATGGTTTCTGAGTAATTAATTCGCGAAAATAGCCAATTTTCAAACTTTGCGAAATGGTAAGGGATCAACATTTAACAATACCAATGATATGGGTAAGGAATGATACAGAATTGAAAGGAGAGTAAACCCTGAAAAAAAAACTTTGTAATCTCAAAGGGTTTACGAGTAATTGCAGTTTAAAGTTTTTTCAAAAAAGATTAAATTATTTTTAAACCTCTTAAATGATTATCAAAAGATGCAGAATTGAAAGGAGAATAAACCCTGAAAAAATCACTTTGACATCTCAAATAGTTTAGGAGTTATTGCAATTTATATGTAACAAAAAATAACAGAATTTAACATTTCACATTTCGCCACTTGTAATACCTTTTTAAATCGCCTGTAGCTCCACAACTATACATATTAATAATATGAACTTATACATGATTAAAGAAGAAAGTTCAAATTTTACTGTGGTTTTCTCAAATTGAAAATATCTCTTATGGTTTCCGAGTAATTAATTCGCGAAAATAGCCAATTTTCAAACTTTGCGAAATGGTAAGGGACCCCCTTGCAGTTTTTTTAGACGAAAAAGTGAGTTTTTGATTTTTGAATGTTTTTAAAGCTTAATAGAAGCAGAATTAAATTTGGAGTCGATGGGTGCTATTGAAATTTCAAAAATTTTAATATTTTTTTCATTTTTATCTATTTTTTGTAAAATATTCAACATTTAACAATACCAATGATATGGGTAAGGAATGATACAGAATTGAAAGGAGAGTAAACCCTGAAAAAAAACTTTGTAATCTCAAAGGGTTTACGAGTAATTGCAGTTTAAAGTTTTTTCAAAAAAGATTAAAATATTTTTAAACCTCTGAAATGGGTATCAAAAGATGCAGAATTGAAAGGAGAATAAACCCTGAAAAAATCACTTTGACATCTCAAATAGTTTAGGAGTTATTGCAATTTATATGTAACAAATAATAACAGAATTTAACATTTCACATTTCGCCACTTGTAATACCTTTTTAAATCGCCTGTAGCTCCACAACTATACATATTAATGATATAAACTTATACCTGATTAAAGAAGAAAGTTCAAATTTTACTGTGGTTTTCTCAAATTGAAAATATCTCTTATGGGTTCTGAGTAATTAATTCGCGAAAATAGCCAATTTTCAAACTTTGCGAAATGGTAAGGGGACCCCCTTGAAGTTTTTTTAGACGAAAAAGTGAGTTTTTGATTTTTTAATGTTTTTAAAGCTTATTAGATGCAGAATTAAATTTGGAGTCGAGGGGTGCTATTGAAATTTCATAAAATTTTAATATTTTTTTCATTTTTATCTATTTTTTGTAAAATTATCAACATTTAACAATACCAATGATATGGGTAAGGAATGATACAGAATTGAAAGGAGAGTAAACTCTGAAAAAAAAACTTTGTAATCTCAAAGGGTTTACGAGTAATTGCAGTTTAAAGTTTTTTCAAAAAAGATTAAATTATTTTTAAACCTCTGAAATGGGTATCAAAAGATGCAGAATTGAAAGGAGAATAAACCCTGAAAAAATCACTTTGACATCTCAAATAGTTTAGGAGTTATTGCAATTTATATGTAACAAAAAATAACAGAATTTAACATTTCACATTTCGCCACTTGTAATACCTTTTTAAATCGCCTGTAGCTCCACAACTATACATATTAATGATATGAACTTATACATGATTAAAGAAGAAAATTCAAATTTTACTGTGGTTTTCTCAAATTGAAAATATCTCTTATGGTTTCTGAGTAATTAATTCGCGAAAATAGCCAATTTTCAAACTTTGCGAAATGGTAAGGGGACCCCCTTGCAGTTTTTTTAGACGAAAAAGTGAGTTTTTGATTTTTGAATGTTTTTAAAGCTTATTAGATGCAGAATTAAATTTGGAGTCGAGGGGTGCTATTGAAATTTCAAAAATTTTAATATTTTTTTCATTTTTATCTATTTTTTGTAAAATATTCAACATTTAACAATACCAATGATATGGGTAAGGAATGATACAGAATTGAAAGGAGAGTAAACCCTGAAAAAAAAACTTTGTAATCTCAAAGGGTTTACGAGTAATTGCAGTTTAAAGTTTTTTCAAAAAAGATTAAAATATTTTTAAACCTCTGAAATGGGTATCAAAAGATGCAGAATTGAAAGGAGAATAAACCCTGAAAAAATCACTTTGACATCTCAAATGGTTTAGGAGTTATTGCAATTTATATGTAACAAATAATAACAGAATTTAACATTTCACATTTCGCCACTTGTAATACCTTTTTAAATCGCCTGTAGCTCCACAACTATACATATTAATGATATAAACTTATACCTGATTAAAGAAGAAAGTTCAAATTTTACTGTGGTTTTCTCAAATTGAAAATATCTCTTATGGGTTCTGAGTAATTAATTCGCGAAAATAGCCAATTTTCAAACTTTGCGAAATGGTAAGGGGACCCCCTTGCAGTTTTTTTAGACGAAAAAGTGAGTTTTTGATTTTTGAATGTTTTTAAAGCTTATTAGAAGCAGAATTAAATTTGGAGTCGAGGGGTGCTATTGAAATTTCAAAAATTTTAATATTTTTTTCATTTTTATCTATTTTTTGTAAAATATTCAACATTTAACAATACCAATGATATGGGTAAGGAATGATACAGAATTGAAAGGAGAGTAAACCCTGAAAAAAAAACTTTGTAATCTCAAAGGGTTTACGAGTAATTGCAGTTTAAAGTTTTTTCAAAAAAGATTAAATTATTTTTAAACCTCTGAAATGATTATCAAAAGATGCAGAATTGAAAGGAGAATAAACCCTGAAAAAATCACTTTGACATCTCAAATAGTTTAGGAGTTATTGCAATTTATATGTAACAAAAAATAACAGAATTTAACATTTCACATTTCGCCACTTGTAATACATTTTTAAATCGCCTGTAGCTCCACAACAATACATATTAATGATATGAACTTATACATGATTAAAGAAGAAAATTCAAATTTTACTGTGGTTTTCTCAAATTGAAAATATCTCTTATGGTTTCTGAGTAATTAATTCGCGAAAATAGCCAATTTTCAAACTTTGCGAAATGGTAAGGGGACCCCCTTGCAGTTTTTTTAGACGAAAAAGTGAGTTTTTGATTTTTGAATGTTTTTAAAGCTTATTAGATGCAGAATTAAATTTGGAGTCGAGGGGTGCTATTGAAATTTCAAAAATTTTAATATTTTTTTCATTTTTATCTATTTTTTGTAAAATATTCAACATTTAACAATACCAATGATATGGGTAAGGAATGATACAGAATTGAAAGGAGAGTAAACCCTGAAAAAAAAACTTTGTAATCTCAAAGGGTTTACGAGTAATTGCAGTTTAAAGTTTTTTCAAAAAAGATTAAAATATTTTTAAACCTCTGAAATGGGTATCAAAAGATGCAGAATTGAAAGGAGAATAAACCCTGAAAAAATCACTTTGACATCTCAAATAGTTTAGGAGTTATTGCAATTTATATGTAACAAATAATAACAGAATTTAACATTTCACATTTCGCCACTTGTAATACCTTTTTAAATCGCCTGTAGCTCCACAACTATACATATTAATGATATAAACTTATACCTGATTAAAGAAGAAAGTTCAAATTTTACTGTGGTTTTCTCAAATTGAAAATATCTCTTATGGTTTCTGAGTAATTAATTCGCGAAAATAGCCAATTTTCAAACTTTGCGAAATGGTAAGGGGACCCCCTTGCAGTTTTTTTAGACGAAAAAGTGAGTTTTTGATTTTTGAATGTTTTTAAAGCTTATTAGATGCAGAATTAAATTTGGAGTCGAGGGGTGCTATTGAAATTTCAAAAATTTTAATATTTTTTTCATTTTTATCTATTTTTTGTAAAATATTCAACATTTAACAATACCAATGATATGGGTAAGGAATGATACAGAATTGAAAGGAGAGTAAACCCTGAAAAAAAAACTTTGTAATCTCAAAGGGTTTACGAGTAATTGCAGTTTAAAGTTTTTTCAAAAAAGATTAAAATATTTTTAAACCTCTGAAATGGGTATCAAAAGATGCAGAATTGAAAGGAGAATAAACCCTGAAAAAATCACTTTGACATCTCAAATGGTTTAGGAGTTATTGCAATTTATATGTAACAAATAATAACAGAATTTAACATTTCACATTTCGCCACTTGTAATACCTTTTTAAATCGCCTGTAGCTCCACAACTATACATATTAATGATATAAACTTATACCTGATTAAAGAAGAAAGTTCAAATTTTACTGTGGTTTTCTCAAATTGAAAATATCTCTTATGGGTTCTGAGTAATTAATTCGCGAAAATAGCCAATTTTCAAACTTTGCGAAATGGTAAGGGGACCCCCTTGCAGTTTTTTTAGACGAAAAAGTGAGTTTTTGATTTTTGAATGTTTTTAAAGCTTATTAGAAGCAGAATTAAATTTGGAGTCGAGGGGTGCTATTGAAATTTCAAAAATTTTAATATTTTTTTCATTTTTATCTATTTTTTGTAAAATATTCAACATTTAACAATACCAATGATATGGGTAAGGAATGATACAGAATTGAAAGGAGAGTAAACCCTGAAAAAAAAACTTTGTAATCTCAAAGGGTTTACGAGTAATTGCAGTTTAAAGTTTTTTCAAAAAAGATTAAATTATTTTTAAACCTCTGAAATGATTATCAAAAGATGCAGAATTGAAAGGAGAATAAACCCTGAAAAAATCACTTTGACATCTCAAATAGTTTAGGAGTTATTGCAATTTATATGTAACAAAAAATAACAGAATTTAACATTTCACATTTCGCCACTTGTAATACATTTTTAAATCGCCTGTAGCTCCACAACAATACATATTAATGATATGAACTTATACATGATTAAAGAAGAAAATTCAAATTTTACTGTGGTTTTCTCAAATTGAAAATATCTCTTATGGTTTCTGAGTAATTAATTCGCGAAAATAGCCAATTTTCAAACTTTGCGAAATGGTAAGGGGACCCCCTTGCAGTTTTTTTAGACGAAAAAGTGAGTTTTTGATTTTTGAATGTTTTTAAAGCTTATTAGATGCAGAATTAAATTTGGAGTCGAGGGGTGCTATTGAAATTTCAAAAATTTTAATATTTTTTTCATTTTTATCTATTTTTTGTAAAATATTCAACATTTAACAATACCAATGATATGGGTAAGGAATGATACAGAATTGAAAGGAGAGTAAACCCTGAAAAAAAAACTTTGTAATCTCAAAGGGTTTACGAGTAATTGCAGTTTAAAGTTTTTTCAAAAAAGATTAAAATATTTTTAAACCTCTGAAATGGGTATCAAAAGATGCAGAATTGAAAGGAGAATAAACCCTGAAAAAATCACTTTGACATCTCAAATGGTTTAGGAGTTATTGCAATTTATATGTAACAAATAATAACAGAATTTAACATTTCACATTTCGCCACTTGTAATACCTTTTTAAATCGCCTGTAGCTCCACAACTATACATATTAATGATATAAACTTATACCTGATTAAAGAAGAAAGTTCAAATTTTACTGTGGTTTTCTCAAATTGAAAATATCTCTTATGGGTTCTGAGTAATTAATTCGCGAAAATAGCCAATTTTCAAACTTTGCGAAATGGTAAGGGGACCCCCTTGCAGTTTTTTTAGACGAAAAAGTGAGTTTTTGATTTTTGAATGTTTTTAAAGCTTATTAGAAGCAGAATTAAATTTGGAGTCGAGGGGTGCTATTGAAATTTCAAAAATTTTAATATTTTTTTCATTTTTATCTATTTTTTGTAAAATATTCAACATTTAACAATACCAATGATATGGGTAAGGAATGATACAGAATTGAAAGGAGAGTAAACCCTGAAAAAAAAACTTTGTAATCTCAAAGGGTTTACGAGTAATTGCAGTTTAAAGTTTTTTCAAAAAAGATTAAATTATTTTTAAACCTCTGAAATGATTATCAAAAGATGCAGAATTGAAAGGAGAATAAACCCTGAAAAAATCACTTTGACATCTCAAATAGTTTAGGAGTTATTGCAATTTATATGTAACAAAAAATAACAGAATTTAACATTTCACATTTCGCCACTTGTAATACATTTTTAAATCGCCTGTAGCTCCACAACAATACATATTAATGATATGAACTTATACATGATTAAAGAAGAAAATTCAAATTTTACTGTGGTTTTCTCAAATTGAAAATATCTCTTATGGTTTCTGAGTAATTAATTCGCGAAAATAGCCAATTTTCAAACTTTGCGAAATGGTAAGGGGACCCCCTTGCAGTTTTTTTAGACGAAAAAGTGAGTTTTTGATTTTTGAATGTTTTTAAAGCTTATTAGATGCAGAATTAAATTTGGAGTCGAGGGGTGCTATTGAAATTTCAAAAATTTTAATATTTTTTTCATTTTTATCTATTTTTTGTAAAATATTCAACATTTAACAATACCAATGATATGGGTAAGGAATGATACAGAATTGAAAGGAGAGTAAACCCTGAAAAAAAAACTTTGTAATCTCAAAGGGTTTACGAGTAATTGCAGTTTAAAGTTTTTTCAAAAAAGATTAAAATATTTTTAAACCTCTGAAATGGGTATCAAAAGATGCAGAATTGAAAGGAGAATAAACCCTGAAAAAATCACTTTGACATCTCAAATGGTTTAGGAGTTATTGCAATTTATATGTAACAAATAATAACAGAATTTAACATTTCACATTTCGCCACTTGTAATACCTTTTTAAATCGCCTGTAGCTCCACAACTATACATATTAATGATATAAACTTATACCTGATTAAAGAAGAAAGTTCAAATTTTACTGTGGTTTTCTCAAATTGAAAATATCTCTTATGGGTTCTGAGTAATTAATTCGCGAAAATAGCCAATTTTCAAACTTTGCGAAATGGTAAGGGGACCCCCTTGCAGTTTTTTTAGACGAAAAAGTGAGTTTTTGATTTTTGAATGTTTTTAAAGCTTATTAGAAGCAGAATTAAATTTGGAGTCGAGGGGTGCTATTGAAATTTCAAAAATTTTAATATTTTTTTCATTTATATCTATTTTTTGTAAAATATTTAACATTTAACAATACTAATGATATGGGTAAGGAATGATACAGAATTGAAAGGAGAGTAAACCCTGAAAAAAAAACTTTGTAATCTCAAAGGGTTTACGAGTAATTGCAGTTTAAAGTTTTTTCAAAAAAAGATTAAAATATTTTTAAACCTCTGAAATGGGTATCAAAAGATGCAGAATTGAAAGGAGAATAAACCCTGAAAAAATCACTTTGACATCTCAAATAGTTTAGGAGTTATTGCAATTTATATGTAACAAAAAATAACAGAATTTAACATTTCACATTTCGCCACTTGTAATACATTTTTAAATCGCCTGTAGCTCCACAACAATACATATTAATGATATGAACTTATACATGATTAAAGAAGAAAATTCAAATTTTACTGTGGTTTTCTCAAATTGAAAATATCTCTTATGGTTTCTGAGTAATTAATTCGCGAAAATAGCCAATTTTCAAACTTTGCGAAATGGTAAGGGGACCCCCTTGCAGTTTTTTTAGACGAAAAAGTGAGTTTTTGATTTTTGAATGTTTTTAAAGCTTATTAGATGCAGAATTAAATTTGGAGTCGAGGGGTGCTATTGAAATTTCAAAAATTTTAATATTTTTTTCATTTTTATCTATTTTTTGTAAAATATTCAACATTTAACAATACCAATGATATGGGTAAGGAATGATACAGAATTGAAAGGAGAGTAAACCCTGAAAAAAAACTTTGTAATCTCAAAGGGTTTACGAGTAATTGCAGTTTAAAGTTTTTTCAAAAAAGATTAAAATATTTTTAAACCTCTGAAATGGGTATCAAAAGATGCAGAATTGAAAGGAGAATAAACCCTGAAAAAATCACTTTGACATCTCAAATGGTTTAGGAGTTATTGCAATTTATATGTAACAAATAATAACAGAATTTAACATTTCACATTTCGCCACTTGTAATACCTTTTTAAATCGCCTGTAGCTCCACAACTATACATATTAATGATATAAACTTATACCTGATTAAAGAAGAAAGTTCAAATTTTACTGTGGTTTTCTCAAATTGAAAATATCTCTTATGGGTTCTGAGTAATTAATTCGCGAAAATAGCCAATTTTCAAACTTTGCGAAATGGTAAGGGGACCCCCTTGCAGTTTTTTTAGACGAAAAAGTGAGTTTTTGATTTTTGAATGTTTTTAAAGCTTATTAGAAGCAGAATTAAATTTGGAGTCGAGGGGTGCTATTGAAATTTCAAAAATTTTAATATTTTTTTCATTTTTATCTATTTTTTGTAAAATATTCAACATTTAACAATACCAATGATATGGGTAAGGAATGATACAGAATTGAAAGGAGAGTAAACCCTGAAAAAAAAACTTTGTAATCTCAAAGGGTTTACGAGTAATTGCAGTTTAAAGTTTTTTCAAAAAAGATTAAATTATTTTTAAACCTCTGAAATGATTATCAAAAGATGCAGAATTGAAAGGAGAATAAACCCTGAAAAAATCACTTTGACATCTCAAATAGTTTAGGAGTTATTGCAATTTATATGTAACAAAAAATAACAGAATTTAACATTTCACATTTCGCCACTTGTAATACATTTTTAAATCGCCTGTAGCTCCACAACAATACATATTAATGATATGAACTTATACATGATTAAAGAAGAAAATTCAAATTTTACTGTGGTTTTCTCAAATTGAAAATATCTCTTATGGTTTCTGAGTAATTAATTCGCGAAAATAGCCAATTTTCAAACTTTGCGAAATGGTAAGGGGACCCCCTTGCAGTTTTTTTAGACGAAAAAGTGAGTTTTTGATTTTTGAATGTTTTTAAAGCTTATTAGATGCAGAATTAAATTTGGAGTCGAGGGGTGCTATTGAAATTTCAAAAATTTTAATATTTTTTTCATTTTTATCTATTTTTTGTAAAATATTCAACATTTAACAATACCAATGATATGGGTAAGGAATGATACAGAATTGAAAGGAGAGTAAACCCTGAAAAAAAAACTTTGTAATCTCAAAGGGTTTACGAGTAATTGCAGTTTAAAGTTTTTTCAAAAAAGATTAAAATATTTTTAAACCTCTGAAATGGGTATCAAAAGATGCAGAATTGAAAGGAGAATAAACCCTGAAAAAATCACTTTGACATCTCAAATGGTTTAGGAGTTATTGCAATTTATATGTAACAAATAATAACAGAATTTAACATTTCACATTTCGCCACTTGTAATACCTTTTTAAATCGCCTGTAGCTCCACAACTATACATATTAATGATATAAACTTATACCTGATTAAAGAAGAAAGTTCAAATTTTACTGTGGTTTTCTCAAATTGAAAATATCTCTTATGGGTTCTGAGTAATTAATTCGCGAAAATAGCCAATTTTCAAACTTTGCGAAATGGTAAGGGGACCCCCTTGCAGTTTTTTTAGACGAAAAAGTGAGTTTTTGATTTTTGAATGTTTTTAAAGCTTATTAGAAGCAGAATTAAATTTGGAGTCGAGGGGTGCTATTGAAATTTCAAAAATTTTAATATTTTTTTCATTTTTATCTATTTTTTGTAAAATATTCAACATTTAACAATACCAATGATATGGGTAAGGAATGATACAGAATTGAAAGGAGAGTAAACCCTGAAAAAAAAACTTTGTAATCTCAAAGGGTTTACGAGTAATTGCAGTTTAAAGTTTTTTCAAAAAAGATTAAATTATTTTTAAACCTCTGAAATGATTATCAAAAGATGCAGAATTGAAAGGAGAATAAACCCTGAAAAAATCACTTTGACATCTCAAATAGTTTAGGAGTTATTGCAATTTATATGTAACAAATAATAACAGAATTTAACATTTCACATTTCGCCACTTGTAATACCTTTTTAAATCGCCTGTAGCTCCACAACTATACATATTAATGATATGAACTTATACACGATTAAAGAAGAAAGTTCAAATTTTACTGTGGTTTTCTCAAATTGAAAATATCTCTTATGGGTTCTGAGTAATTAATTCGCGAAAATAGCCAATTTTCAAACTTTGCGAAATGGTAAGGGGACCCCCTTGAAGTTTTTTTAGACGAAAAAGTGAGTTTTTGATTTTTTAATGTTTTTAAAGCTTATTAGAAGCAGAATTAAATTTGGAGTCGAGGGGTGCTATTGAAATTTCAAAAATTTTAATATTTTTTTCATTTTTATCTATTTTTTGTAAAATTATCAACATTTAACAATACCAATGATATGGGTAAGGAATGATACAGAATTGAAAGGAGAGTAAACTCTGAAAAAAAAACTTTGTAATCTCAAAGGGTTTACGAGTAATTGCAGTTTAAAGTTTTTTCAAAAAAGATTAAATTATTTTTAAACCTCTGAAATGGGTATCAAAAGATGCAGAATTGAAAGGAGAATAAACCCTGCAAAAATCACTTTGACATCTCAAATAGTTTAGGAGTTATTGCAATTTATATGTAACAAAAAATAACAGAATTTAACATTTCACATTTCGCCACTTGTAATACCTTTTTAAATCGCCTGTAGCTCCACAACTATACATATTAATGATATGAACTTATACATGATTAAAGAAGAAAATTCAAATTTTACTGTGGTTTTCTCAAATTGAAAATATCTCTTATGGTTTCTGAGTAATTAATTCGCGAAAATAGCCAATTTTCAAACTTTGCGAAATGGTAAGGGGACCCCCTTGCAGTTTTTTTAGACGAAAAAGTGAGTTTTTGATTTTTGAATGTTTTTAAAGCTTATTAGAAGCAGAATTAAATTTGGAGTCGAGGGGTGCTATTGAAATTTCAAAAATTTTAATATTTTTTTCATTTATATCTATTTTTTGTAAAATATTTAACATTTAACAATACTAATGATATGGGTAAGGAATGATACAGAATTGAAAGGAGAGTAAACCCTGAAAAAAAAACTTTGTAATCTCAAAGGGTTTACGAGTAATTGCAGTTTAAAGTTTTTTCAAAAAAAGATTAAAATATTTTTAAACCTCTGAAATGGGTATCAAAAGATGCAGAATTGAAAGGAGAATAAACCCTGAAAAAATCACTTTGACATCTCAAATAGTTTAGGAGTTATTGCAATTTATATGTAACAAAAAATAACAGAATTTAACATTTCACATTTCGCCACTTGTAATACATTTTTAAATCGCCTGTAGCTCCACAACAATACATATTAATGATATGAACATATACATGATTAAAGAAGAAAATTCAAATTTTACTGTGGTTTTCTCAAATTGAAAATATCTCTTATGGTTTCTGAGTAATTAATTCGCGAAAATAGCCAATTTTCAAACTTTGCGAAATGGTAAGGGGACCCCCTTGCAGTTTTTTTAGACGAAAAAGTGAGTTTTTGATTTTTGAATGTTTTTAAAGCTTATTAGATGCAGAATTAAATTTGGAGTCGAGGGGTGCTATTGAAATTTCAAAAATTTTAATATTTTTTTCATTTTTATCTATTTTTTGTAAAATATTTAACAATACCAATGATATGGGTAAGGAATGATACAGAATTGAAAGGAGAGTAAACCCTGAAAAAAAAACTTTGTAATCTCAAAGGGTTTACGAGTAATTGCAGTTTAAAGTTTTTTCAAAAAAGATTAAAATATTTTTAAACCTCTGAAATGGGTATCAAAAGATGCAGAATTGAAAGGAGAATAAACCCTGAAAAAATCACTTTGACATCTCAAATAGTTTAGGAGTTATTGCAATTTATATGTAACAAATAATAACAGAATTTAACATTTCACATTTCGCCACTTGTAATACCTTTTTAAATCGCCTGTAGCTCCACAACTATACATATTAATGATATAAACTTATACCTGATTAAAGAAGAAAGTTCAAATTTTACTGTGGTTTTCTCAAATTGAAAATATCTCTTATGGGTTCTGAGTAATTAATTCGCGAAAATAGCCAATTTTCAAACTTTGCGAAATGGTAAGGGGACCCCCTTGCAGTTTTTTTAGACGAAAAAGTGAGTTTTTGATTTTTGAATGTTTTTAAAGCTTATTAGAAGCAGAATTAAATTTGGAGTCGAGGGGTGCTATTGAAATTTCAAAAATTTTAATATTTTTTTCATTTTTATCTATTTTTTGTAAAATATTCAACATTTAACAATACCAATGATATGGGTAAGGAATGATACAGAATTGAAAGGAGAGTAAACTCTGAAAAAAAAACTTTGTAATCTCAAAGGGTTTACGAGTAATTGCAGTTTAAAGTTTTTTCAAAAAAGATTAAAATATTTTTAAACCTCTGAAATGGGTATCAAAAGATGCAGAATTGAAAGGAGAATAAACCCTGAAAAAATCACTTTGACATCTCAAATAGTTTAGGAGTTATTGCAATTTATATGTAACAAATAATAACAGAATTTAACATTTCACATTTCGCCACTTGTAATACCTTTTTAAATCGCCTGTAGCTCCACAACTATACATATTAATGATATAAACTTATACCTGATTAAAGAAGAAAGTTCAAATTTTACTGTGGTTTTCTCAAATTGAAAATATCTCTTATGGGTTCTGAGTAATTAATTCGCGAAAATAGCCAATTTTCAAACTTTGCGAAATGGTAAGGGGACCCCCTTGCAGTTTTTTTAGACGAAAAAGTGAGTTTTTGATTTTTGAATGTTTTTAAAGCTTATTAGAAGCAGAATTAAATTTGGAGTCGAGGGGTGCTATTGAAATTTCAAAAATTTTAATATTTTTTTCATTTATATCTATTTTTTGTAAAATATTTAACATTTAACAATACTAATGATATGGGTAAGGAATGATACAGAATTGAAAGGAGAGTAAACCCTGAAAAAAAAACTTTGTAATCTCAAAGGGTTTACGAGTAATTGCAGTTTAAAGTTTTTTCAAAAAAAGATTAAAATATTTTTAAACCTCTGAAATGGGTATCAAAAGATGCAGAATTGAAAGGAGAATAAACCCTGAAAAAATCACTTTGACATCTCAAATAGTTTAGGAGTTATTGCAATTTATATGTAACAAAAAATAACAGAATTTAACATTTCACATTTCGCCACTTGTAATACATTTTTAAATCGCCTGTAGCTCCACAACAATACATATTAATGATATGAACTTATACATGATTAAAGAAGAAAATTCAAATTTTACTGTGGTTTTCTCAAATTGAAAATATCTCTTATGGTTTCTGAGTAATTAATTCGCGAAAATAGCCAATTTTCAAACTTTGCGAAATGGTAAGGGGACCCCCTTGCAGTTTTTTTAGACGAAAAAGTGAGTTTTTGATTTTTGAATGTTTTTAAAGCTTATTAGATGCAGAATTAAATTTGGAGTCGAGGGGTGCTATTGAAATTTCAAAAATTTTAATATTTTTTTCATTTTTATCTATTTTTTGTAAAATATTCAACATTTAACAATACCAATGATATGGGTAAGGAATGATACAGAATTGAAAGGAGAGTAAACCCTGAAAAAAAAACTTTGTAATCTCAAAGGGTTTACGAGTAATTGCAGTTTAAAGTTTTTTCAAAAAAGATTAAAATATTTTTAAACCTCTGAAATGGGTATCAAAAGATGCAGAATTGAAAGGAGAATAAACCCTGAAAAAATCACTTTGACATCTCAAATAGTTTAGGAGTTATTGCAATTTATATGTAACAAATAATAACAGAATTTAACATTTCACATTTCGCCACTTGTAATACCTTTTTAAATCGCCTGTAGCTCCACAACTATACATATTAATGATATAAACTTATACCTGATTAAAGAAGAAAGTTCAAATTTTACTGTGGTTTTCTCAAATTGAAAATATCTCTTATGGGTTCTGAGTAATTAATTCGCGAAAATAGCCAATTTTCAAACTTTGCGAAATGGTAAGGGGACCCCCTTGCAGTTTTTTTAGACGAAAAAGTGAGTTTTTGATTTTTGAATGTTTTTAAAGCTTATTAGATGCAGAATTAAATTTGGAGTCGAGGGGTGCTATTGAAATTTCAAAAATTTTAATATTTTTTTCATTTTTATCTATTTTTTGTAAAATATTCAACATTTAACAATACCAATGATATGGGTAAGGAATGATACAGAATTGAAAGGAGAGTAAACCCTGAAAAAAAAACTTTGTAATCTCAAAGGGTTTACGAGTAATTGCAGTTTAAAGTTTTTTCAAAAAAGATTAAAATATTTTTAAACCTCTGAAATGGGTATCAAAAGATGCAGAATTGAAAGGAGAATAAACCCTGAAAAAATCACTTTGACATCTCAAATAGTTTAGGAGTTATTGCAATTTATATGTAACAAATAATAACAGAATTTAACATTTCACATTTCGCCACTTGTAATACCTTTTTAAATCGCCTGTAGCTCCACAACTATACATATTAATGATATAAACTTATACCTGATTAAAGAAGAAAGTTCAAATTTTACTGTGGTTTTCTCAAATTGAAAATATCTCTTATGGGTTCTGAGTAATTAATTCGCGAAAATAGCCAATTTTCAAACTTTGCGAAATGGTAAGGGGACCCCCTTGCAGTTTTTTTAGACGAAAAAGTGAGTTTTTGATTTTTGAATGTTTTTAAAGCTTATTAGAAGCAGAATTAAATTTGGAGTCGAGGGGTGCTATTGAAATTTCAAAAATTTTAATATTTTTTTCATTTTTATCTATTTTTTGTAAAATATTCAACATTTAACAATACCAATGATATGGGTAAGGAATGATACAGAATTGAAAGGAGAGTAAACTCTGAAAAAAAAACTTTGTAATCTCAAAGGGTTTACGAGTAATTGCAGTTTAAAGTTTTTTCAAAAAAGATTAAAATATTTTTAAACCTCTGAAATGGGTATCAAAAGATGCAGAATTGAAAGGAGAATAAACCCTGAAAAAATCACTTTGACATCTCAAATAGTTTAGGAGTTATTGCAATTTATATGTAACAAATAATAACAGAATTTAACATTTCACATTTCGCCACTTGTAATACCTTTTTAAATCGCCTGTAGCTCCACAACTATACATATTAATGATATAAACTTATACCTGATTAAAGAAGAAAGTTCAAATTTTACTGTGGTTTTCTCAAATTGAAAATATCTCTTATGGGTTCTGAGTAATTAATTCGCGAAAATAGCCAATTTTCAAACTTTGCGAAATGGTAAGGGGACCCCCTTGCAGTTTTTTTAGACGAAAAAGTGAGTTTTTGATTTTTGAATGTTTTTAAAGCTTATTAGAAGCAGAATTAAATTTGGAGTCGAGGGGTGCTATTGAAATTTCAAAAATTTTAATATTTTTTTCATTTATATCTATTTTTTGTAAAATATTTAACATTTAACAATACTAATGATATGGGTAAGGAATGATACAGAATTGAAAGGAGAGTAAACCCTGAAAAAAAAACTTTGTAATCTCAAAGGGTTTACGAGTAATTGCAGTTTAAAGTTTTTTCAAAAAAAGATTAAAATATTTTTAAACCTCTGAAATGGGTATCAAAAGATGCAGAATTGAAAGGAGAATAAACCCTGAAAAAATCACTTTGACATCTCAAATAGTTTAGGAGTTATTGCAATTTATATGTAACAAAAAATAACAGAATTTAACATTTCACATTTCGCCACTTGTAATACATTTTTAAATCGCCTGTAGCTCCACAACAATACATATTAATGATATGAACTTATACATGATTAAAGAAGAAAATTCAAATTTTACTGTGGTTTTCTCAAATTGAAAATATCTCTTATGGTTTCTGAGTAATTAATTCGCGAAAATAGCCAATTTTCAAACTTTGCGAAATGGTAAGGGGACCCCCTTGCAGTTTTTTTAGACGAAAAAGTGAGTTTTTGATTTTTGAATGTTTTTAAAGCTTATTAGATGCAGAATTAAATTTGGAGTCGAGGGGTGCTATTGAAATTTCAAAAATTTTAATATTTTTTTCATTTTTATCTATTTTTTGTAAAATATTCAACATTTAACAATACCAATGATATGGGTAAGGAATGATACAGAATTGAAAGGAGAGTAAACTCTGAAAAAAAAACTTTGTAATCTCAAAGGGTTTACGAGTAATTGCAGTTTAAAGTTTTTTCAAAAAAGATTAAAATATTTTTAAACCTCTGAAATGGGTATCAAAAGATGCAGAATTGAAAGGAGAATAAACCCTGAAAAAATCACTTTGACATCTCAAATAGTTTAGGAGTTATTGCAATTTATATGTAACAAATAATAACAGAATTTAACATTTCACATTTCGCCACTTGTAATACCTTTTTAAATCGCCTGTAGCTCCACAACTATACATATTAATGATATAAACTTATACCTGATTAAAGAAGAAAGTTCAAATTTTACTGTGGTTTTCTCAAATTGAAAATATCTCTTATGGGTTCTGAGTAATTAATTCGCGAAAATAGCCAATTTTCAAACTTTGCGAAATGGTAAGGGGACCCCCTTGCAGTTTTTTTAGACGAAAAAGTGAGTTTTTGATTTTTGAATGTTTTTAAAGCTTATTAGAAGCAGAATTAAATTTGGAGTCGAGGGGTGCTATTGAAATTTCAAAAATTTTAATATTTTTTTCATTTTTATCTATTTTTTGTAAAATATTCAACATTTAACAATACCAATGATATGGGTAAGGAATGATACAGAATTGAAAGGAGAGTAAACTCTGAAAAAAAAACTTTGTAATCTCAAAGGGTTTACGAGTAATTGCAGTTTAAAGTTTTTTCAAAAAAGATTAAATTATTTTTAAACCTCTGAAATGGGTATCAAAAGATGCAGAATTGAAAGGAGAATAAACCCTGCAAAAATCACTTTGACATCTCAAATAGTTTAGGAGTTATTGCAATTTATATGTAACAAAAAATAACAGAATTTAACATTTCACATTTCGCCACTTGTAATACCTTTTTAAATCGCCTGTAGCTCCACAACTATACATTTTAATGATATGAACTTATACATGATTAAAGAAGAAAATTCAAATTTTACTGTGGTTTTCTCAAATTGAAAATATCTCTTATGGTTTCTGAGTAATTAATTCGCGAAAATAGCCAATTTTCAAACTTTGCGAAATGGTAAGGGGACCCCCTTGCAGTTTTTTTAGACGAAAAAGTGAGTTTTTGATTTTTGAATGTTTTTAAAGCTTATTAGAAGCAGAATTAAATTTGGAGTCGAGGGGTGCTATTGAAATTTCAAAAATTTTAATATTTTTTTCATTTATATCTATTTTTTGTAAAATATTCAACATTTAACAATACCAATGATATGGGTAAGGAATGATACAGAATTGAAAGGAGAGTAAACCCTGAAAAAAAAACTTTGTAATCTCAAAGGGTTTACGAGTAATTGCAGTTTAAAGTTTTTTCAAAAAAAGATTAAAATATTTTTAAACCTCTGAAATGGGTATCAAAAGATGCAGAATTGAAAGGAGAATAAACCCTGAAAAAATCACTTTGACATCTCAAATAGTTTAGGAGTTATTGCAATTTATATGTAACAAAAAATAACAGAATTTAACATTTCACATTTCGCCACTTGTAATACATTTTTAAATCGCCTGTAGCTCCACAACAATACATATTAATGATATGAACTTATACATGATTAAAGAAGAAAGTTCAAATTTTACTGTGGTTTTCTCAAATTGAAAATATCTCTTATGGTTTCTGAGTAATTAATTCGCGAAAATAGCCAATTTTCAAACTTTGCGAAATGGTAAGGGGACCCCCTTGCAGTTTTTTTAGACGAAAAAGTGAGTTTTTGATTTTTGAATGTTTTTAAAGCTTATTAGAAGCAGAATTAAATTTGGAGTCGAGGGGTGCTATTGAAATTTCAAAAATTTTAATATTTTTTTCATTTTTATCTATTTTTTGTAAAATATTCAACATTTAACAATACCAATGATATGGGTAAGGAATGATACAGAATTGAAAGGAGAGTAAACTCTGAAAAAAAAACTTTGTAATCTCAAAGGGTTTACGAGTAATTGCAGTTTAAAGTTTTTTCAAAAAAGATTAAATTATTTTTAAACCTCTGAAATGGGTATCAAAAGATGCAGAATTGAAAGGAGAATAAACCCTGCAAAAATCACTTTGACATCTCAAATAGTTTAGGAGTTATTGCAATTTATATGTAACAAAAAATAACAGAATTTAACATTTCACATTTCGCCAATTGTAATACCTTTTTAAATCGCCTGTAGCTCCACAACTATACATATTAATGATATGAACTTATACATGATTAAAGAAAAAAGTTCAAATTTTACTGTGGTTTTCTCAAATTGAAAATATCTCTTATGGTTTCTGAGTAATTAATTCGCGAAAATAGCCAATTTTCAAACTTTGCGAAATGGTAAGGGGACCCCCTTGCAGTTTTTTTAGACGAAAAAGTGAGTTTTTGATTTTTGAATGTTTTTAAAGCTTATTAGAAGCAGAATTAAATTTGGAGTCGAGGGGTGCTATTGAAATTTCAAAAATTTTAATATTTTTTTAATTTTTATCTATTTTTGTAAAATATTCAACATTTAACAATACCAATGATATGGGTAAGGAATGATACAGAATTGAAAGGAGAGTAAACTCTGAAAAAAAAACTTTGTAATCTCAAAGGGTTTACGAGTAATTGCAGTTTAAAGTTTTTTCAAAAAAGATTAAATTATTTTTAAACCTCTGAAATGGGTATCAAAAGATGCAGATTTGAAAGGAGAATAAACCCTGCAAAAATCACTTTGACATCTCAAATAGTTTAGGAGTTATTGCAATTTATATGTAACAAAAAATAACAGAATTTAACATTTCACATTTCGCCACTTGTAATACCTTTTTAAATCGCCTGTAGCTCCACAACTATACATATTAATGATATGAACTTATACATGATTAAAGAAGAAAATTCAAATTTTACTGTGGTTTTCTCAAATTGAAAATATCTCTTATGGTTTCTGAGTAATTAATTCGCGAAAATAGCCAATTTTCAAACTTTGCGAAATGGTAAGGGGACCCCCTTGCAGTTTTTTTAGACGAAAAAGTGAGTTTTTGATTTTTGAATGTTTTTAAAGCTTATTAGAAGCAGAATTAAATTTGGAGTCGAGGGGTGCTATTGAAATTTCAAAAATTTTAATATTTTTTTCATTTTTATTTATTTTTTGTAAAATATTTAACATTTAACAATACTAATGATATGGGTAAGGAATGATACAGAATTGAAAGGAGAGTAAACCCTGAAAAAAAAACTTTGTAATCTCAAAGGGTTTACGAGTAATTGCAGTTTAAAGTTTTTTCAAAAACGATTAAATTATTTTTAAACCTCTGAAATGGGTATCAAAAGATGCAGAATTGAAAGGAGAATAAACCCTGCAAAAATCACTTTGACATCTCAAATAGTTTAGGAGTTATTGCAATTTATATGTAACAAAAAATAACAGAATTTAACATTTCACATTTCGCCACTTGTAATACATTTTTAAATCGCCTGTAGCTCCACAACAATACATATTAATGATATGAACTTATACATGATTAAAGAAGAAAGTTCAAATTTTACTGTGGTTTTCTCAAATTGAAAATATCTCTTATGGTTTCTGAGTAATTAATTCGCGAAAATAGCCAATTTTCAAACTTTGCGAAATGGTAAGGACCCCCTTGCAGTTTTTTTAGACGAAAAAGTGAGTTTTTGATTTTTGAATGTTTTTAAAGCTTATTAGATGCAGAATTAAATTTGGAGTCGAGGGGTGCTATTGAAATTTCAAAAATTTTAATATTTTTTACATTTTTATCTATTTTTTGTAAAATATTTAACAATACCAATGATATGGGTAAGGAATGATACAGAATTGAAAGGAGAGTAAACCCTGAAAAAAAAACTTTGTAATCTCAAAGGGTTTACGAGTAATTGCAGTTTAAAGTTTTTTCAAAAAAGATTAAAATATTTTTAAACCTCTGAAATGGGTATCAAAAGATGCAGAATTGAAAGGAGAATAAACCCTGAAAAAATCACTTTGACATCTCAAATAGTTTAGGAGTTATTGCAATTTATATGTAACAAATAATAACAGAATTTAACATTTCACATTTCGCCACTTGTAATACCTTTTTAAATCGCCTGTAGCTCCACAACTATACATATTAATGATATAAACTTATACCTGGTTAAAGAAGAAAGTTCAAATTTTACTGTGGTTTTCTCAAATTGAAAATATCTCTTATGGGTTCTGAGTAATTAATTCGCGAAAATAGCCAATTTTCAAACTTTGCGAAATGGTAAGGGGACCCCCTTGCAGTTTTTTTAGACGAAAAAGTGAGTTTTTGATTTTTGAATGTTTTTAAAGCTTATTAGAAGCAGAATTAAATTTGGAGTCGAGGGGTGCTATTGAAATTTCAAAAATTTTAATATTTTTTTCATTTTTATCTATTTTTTGTAAAATATTCAACATTTAACAATACCAATGATATGGGTAAGGAATGATACAGAATTGAAAGGAGAGTAAACCCTGAAAAAAAAACTTTGTAATCTCAAAGGGTTTACGAGTAATTGCAGTTTAAAGTTTTTTCAAAAAAGATTAAATTATTTTTAAACCTCTGAAATGGGTATCAAAAGATGCAGAATTGAAAGGAGAATAAACCCTGCAAAAATCACTTTGACATCTCAAATAGTTTAGGAGTTATTGCAATTTATATGTAACAAAAAATAACAGAATTTAACATTTCACATTTCGCCACTTGTAATACCTTTTTAAATCGCCTGTAGCTCCACAACTATACATATTAATGATATAAACTTATACATGATTAAAGAAGAAAGTTCAAATTTTACTGTGGTTTTCTCAAATTGAAAATATCTCTTATGGTTTCTGAGTAATTAATTCGCGAAAATCGCCAATTTTCAAACTTTGCGAAATGGTAAGGGGACCCCCTTGCAGTTTTTTTAGACGAAAAAGTGAGTTTTTGATTTTTGAATGTTTTTAAAGCTTATAAGATGCAGAATTAAATTTGGAGTCGAGGGGTGCTATTGAAATTTCAAAAATTTTAATATTTTTTTCATTTTTATCTATTTTTTGTAAAATATTCAACATTTAACAATACCAATGATATGGGTAAGGAATGATACAGAATTGAAAGGAGAGTAAACCCTGAAAAAAAAACTTTGTAATCTCAAAGGGTTTACGAGTAATTGCAGTTTAAAGTTTTTTCAAAAAAGATTAAATTATTTTTAAACCTCTGAAATGGGTATCAAAAGATGCTGAATTGAAAGGAGAATAAACCCTGCAAAAATCACTTTGACATCTCAAATAGTTTAGGAGTTATTGCAATTTATATGTAACAAAAAATAACAGAATTTAACATTTCACATTTCGCCACTTGTAATACCTTTTTAAATCGCCTGTAGCTCCACAACTATACATATTAATGATATGAACTTATACATGATTAAAGAAGAAAGTTCAAATTTTACTGTGGTTTTCTAAAATTGAAAATATCTCTTATGGTTTCTGAGTAATTAATTCGCGAAAATAGCCAATTTTCAAACTTTGCGAAAAGGTAAGGGGCCCTTGCAGTTTTTTAGACGAAAAAGTGAGTTTTTGATTTTTGAATGTTTTTAAAGCTTAATATTAATAGAAGCAGAATTAAATTTGGAGTCGAGGGGTGCTATTGAAATTTCAAAAATTTTAATATTTTTTTCATTTTTATCTATTTTTTGTAAAATATTCAACATTTAACAATACCAATGATATGGTTATGGAAATGCACGCCCAGATGTGCTAGTGGTAAGGTTATTTTGCTGTTTGTTTGCCTCTAATAATAGCCATTCAAGTATTAACGCTGTATTATAAAACTTTACGAAGTGCATAATGCATGCTGTATTAAAATTTCTGATTGCAAAAAATTATCAGCGGCAGGCACACATCGTGAACGGTCAAACAATAACGAGTGAAGATATTTTCATCAGTAGGTTTTTTTTTTTTTTAGAAGATGAGGGGAGAAGTGATAGGTTATTATTTGTAGTTAGTAATGAACTCATTCAGTAAATTGTCCTAAAGAATCAGCCTTTCACAATATGCGAACTTTCTAAACAATTCCACCGACTGTATTGTTAGCAGAAGTTCGATGTTCAGTGGGTACCGAAAATTCTTTCCGAGAATCAAAATACTGGGCTCTGTTTTAGATTTCGTTAGAATTTAGTTGAATTTTTTTTTATAAACTACGATCCTAAATGAAAAATTGCGCAAACATTTTAAAACTTCTCAAATCTCTGCCAATCTTCAATTTTTCTACTCTGAATGAGAAGGATATTAATGACACTTAGTTATGTCAAAAGTTATGATGAAATAATTATAATTTTACATAAAAAACTAATATGAGCTCTTATTTTTATTTAATTAGGCCTATACAAAAAATTTTAGAAATCATCATCTTTCATAGGCTTACTTATAAGTGACTCGATTTTCTGTAACTACCGTTATGCACAGTTTATAAAGTCAAGATGTTTGTTTTTAAGTATTGAAGGTTTTCAAAGTTAGAAATTTCTAACTACAATGTCTAACTTTGAAAACCTTCAATACTTAAAAACAAACATCTTGACTTTATAAACTGTGCATAACAAACTGTGGTTACAGAAAATCGAGTCACTTATAAGTAAGCCTATGAAAGATGACGATTCCTTATTTAAAATATATATATATATATATATATTTTTTTTTTTTCTATATTAAATTTATTATAAAAATTTCAAAATTAGATGTAGAATGAATGAGTTTGATATTTTAATGCATTTGAGAGATATAGTAGTTTGAAATATATAAAAATGCCCGTTTCATATGCAAACGGGCATTTTTTATTTAATGCTCGTAACTCTATAACTATTCATCCAAATATCTCGGAACGGTTTAAGATACCATGCCACATCCTTCTCCTATAATCCTTTACTGTGACAAGGAATTAAAACTTTAGGTCGGTATCGAACAATCTGGCATGTTAGCGAGAAGCCTATGAAAATTATGTGTTTAATGTATGATGAAGTTGGTAGCCTGCAATGTTTTTTACCTTGTTTATTTTAAAGATTTTACAGATTTTCTTATTGTTCTCTATATTTTTTTGTTTCAGAAGATACGATGTGTTACACATATGTAAACAAGAGTTCAGTGTTGTGTTTGGTTTTATGATAGTAGCGAAACAAAAATTATATAGTTTTATGTCAATTGTTTAATGTAACTACAAGTTGTTTTATATAGTGAGATGTATTATACAGACAATTATTATTTACCAATCATTGCATGTACTAGAAAGAAAAAATATTTGTAAAATTGTAATCATAAAAATTGATTAATTAATAAATGTAAAATACTAGAAAAATGCTTTTTAAAATTTATTGAGTTATTCCTAAAACATTTCCTGTTTCCTACAGAAAAAAGTTGTCTTGCAAGTAGCAATATTTTACAGGAAATGTATGGTAGAGTGCTGTACTTCCCAGCCATATAAATTGAGAAAACAATTATTACTTGGTTTGTTATCTGGTAAAAGGCAGCACTTTCCTCAACATAAAACTGTGAAAGCTATTGCTTCAATTATTCTAAGGTAGAATGCAGCAATTTCCATAACAAAAAAATTAAATCCAGACCTCTTAAAAAACTTATATTATCCTGATCCCTATAAAAGTTACAAAAACCTTTACCCAGTGAGTAGAAGTTGTTAGGAGGTCTATCGGTTTTAAAATAGTCATGGCAGCTCTGATGTTTGAATCCCAACTGCATTGACCTCCTTTAAGATTATATTCTCCTGATACCTTGAAAAGTTACAAGAAACCTGTTATCCAGTGAATAGAAGTTGTTAGGAGGTCTATTGGTACTGAAATATTCATGGCAACTCTGACGATTGAATTACAACCGTAATAACCTCTTTAAACACTATATTCTCCTGATACCTTGAAAAGTTACAAGAAACTTGTAATCCAGTGAATAGAAGTTGTTAGGAGGTCAATGCTTGCCCCCCTCAACGATTTCCCCGTCCCTTGCCCCTCCCCCTCACCGTTTGCCCCGCCCCTCAACAATTGCCCCGCAACTTGCCCCTCCCCCTTAAAATTGGCCCCGCCCCTTGCCCCTCCCCCTCAACTCTAGGGCATCGACCTCTTTTAACATAATATTCTCCTAATACCTTGAAAACTTACAAAAAACCTGTTATCCAGTGAATAGAAGTTGTTAGGAGGTCAATTGCGATTGGAAAACTGAAAAGCAGTTGACATCCACCTTCTTTAACGTTATATTCTCCTGATACTGCGGTAAAATGACAAAATCTTGTTATCAGGTGAATATGATTTGATTGGAGGTCTTTCTGAAAATAAAAAGGGATTCTCAGTTGACATCTACCACCTTTAACATTATATTCTCCTGATACTGTGTTGTTTACCGTTTGTCGGTTTGTTGTTGTTGTAGTTTACATTTTGTCGGTTTGTTTTTATTGTTGTTTACATTTTGTCAGTGTGTTATTGTTTTTGTTTACATTTTGATGATTTGTTATTGTTGTTGTTTACAGTTAGTCGGTATGCTTTTGTTGTTGTTTACATTTTGTCTGTTTGTTTTTGTTTTCATATTGTGGGTTTGTTTTTGTTGTTTATATTTTGACGGTTTGTTATTGTTGTTGTTTACATTTTGACAGTTTGTTATTGTTGTTGTTTACATTTTGTCTGTTTGTTTTTGTTTTCATATTGTGGGTTTGTTTTTGTTGTTTATATTTTGTCGGTTTGTTTTTGTTGTTGTTTACATTTTGTCAGTTTGTTATTGTTTTTGTTTACATTTTGATGATTTGTTATTGTTGTTGTTTACATTTTGTCGGTTTGTTTTTGTTATTGTTTACAGATTTTTGGTTTGTTTACATTTTGTCAGTTTTTATTGTTGTCGTTGTTTACATTTTGTCGGTTTGTTATTGTTGTAGTTTACATTTTGTCGGTTTGTTTTTGTTGTTGTTTACATTTTGTCAGTTTGTTATTGTTTTTGTTTACATTTTGATGATTTGTTATTGTTGTTGTTTACAGTTAGTCGGTATGCTTTTGTTGTTGTTTACATTTTGTCTGTTTGTTTTTGTTTTCATATTGTCGGTTTGTTTTTGTTGTTTATATTTTGACGGTTTGTTATTGTTGTTGTTTACATTTTGTCGGTTTGTTTTGTTGTTGTTTACATTTTGTCAGTTTGTTATTGTTTTTGTTTACATTTTGTCGATTTGTAATTGTGTTTGTTTACATTTTGTCGGTTTGTTTTTGTTGTTGTGTTACATTTTGTCAGTTTGTTATTGTTTTTGTTTACATTTTATCGATTTGTTATTGTTGTTGTTTACAGTTAGTCGGTATGCTTTTGTTTTTGTTTTCATTTTGTCGGTTTGTTTTTGTTGTTGTTTATATTTTGACGGTTTGTTATTGTTGTTGTTTACATTTGTCGGTTTGTTTTTGTTGTTCTTTACAGTTACTCCTTTTGTTTTTGTTTTTGTTTATATTTTGCCGGTTTGTTATTGTTATTGTTTACATTTTGTCGGTTTGTTTTTGCTGTTTGTTTACAATTATTTCTTTTGTATTTGTTGTTGTTTACAGTGGTTGGTTTGTTATTGTTGCTGTTTACATTTGGTGAATTTGTTTTTGTGGTTGTTTACAGTTACTAATGACATTCACCTCCTCTAAGATTATATTCTCCTGATACTGCGGTAAAATGACAAAATCATGTTATCAGGTGAATATTATTTGATAGGAGGTCTATCTGAAATGAAAACGGAATCGCAGTTAACATCTACTTCCTTTAAGATTATATTCTCTGAATACTACGTTAACACGACAAAATCCTGTTATCAGGTGAATATGATTTGATAGGAGGTCTATCTGAAATGAAAACGAAATCGCAGTTAACATCTACTTCCTTTAAGATTATATTCTCTGAATACTGCGTTAACACGACAAAATCATGTTATCAGGTGAATATGATTTGATAGGAGGTCTATCTGAAATGAAAACGGAATCGCAGTTAACATCTACTTCATTTAAGATTATATTCTCTGAATACTGCGTTAACACGACAAAATCATGTTATCAGGTGAATATGATTTGATAGGAGGTCTATCTGAAATGAAAACGGAATCGCAGTTAACATCTACTTCCTTTAAGATTATATTCTCTGAATACTGCGTTAACACGACAAAATCCTGTTATCAGGTGAATATGATTTTATGTGAGGACTATTTGAATTGATACTGAATCACAGATATCATCCATCTCCTTTAACATTATAATCTCCTGATATTGCTTTTAAACCACAAAATCCTGTTATCCAGTTAATAGAAGTTGTTAGGAGGGCTATCGGGATTAAAAGATTAATGGTAATTCTAATAATGAAATCAAAGAGAGCATTGACCTCTTTTAATAATATATTCCTCTGATACATTTTAAAAGACACAAAAACGTGATACCTAGGGAATAGACGTTGTTAGGAGGTCTATCGGTATTGAAATAATCAGGGCATCTCTGATTTTTGAATCCCAGCTGCATTGACCTCTTTTAACAAAATATTCTCCTGATACCTTGAAAAGTTACAAAAACCTTATCCAGTGAATAGAAGTAGTTAAGAGGTCTTGAAATATTCATGGCAACTATGATGTCTCAATCACAGCTGCATTGACCTCTTTTAACATTATATTCTCCTGATAACTTGAAAGTTACAAAAAACCTGTTACCCAGTGAATAGAAGTTGTTATTTTCTCCTGATACTTCCTGTTTAAATGTATAAGGTGCTGTACTATACCAGACATCAAACTAAGTAATAACTTTTTAATAAATATACTGGACCCTATCTACTAAAAATAAAACGCAAGCCAATTATTTCAATAAAAATATTTATTGATGTAAAAAATTTGTACATACATGTAAAAAATGTTGTTTTAAAATAACAATGAAAAATATAATATATAAAATTACATTATTTTTAAAATTCACTTTTTCACCCACTGTTTTAGTCTTTTTTAATACAACACTCAAAAAACACTTGGACTTAATTCTATTGATGTCGTCGATGTTGAATAATGTGTTGCCATAATGAATCTGCAACAAAATTAAAATAGCAATTAAAACTATATAATTACAATAATCACAAACTTTCTCACACAAAAATACTAAAACTAATATTCTGCCAAAAATATTGCACAAACTTTTTCATACATAAATACTAAAACTAATAATCTGTCAAAATATGGCACAAACTTTCTCACACATAAATACTAAAATTAATAATCGGTCAAAATATTGAACAAACTTTCTCACACATAGTTACTAAAACTAATAATCGGTGAAAAATATTGCATACACTTTCTCTTACATAAATAATTTAAGTAATCATCGGCCAAAAAAATTTGTAGAAAGTTTGTCATACTTAAATACTAAAACTAATAATCAGTCAAAATATAGCACAAACTCTCTTACACATAAATACTAAAACTAATATTCTGTCAAAATATTCCACAAACTTTCTCATACATAAATACTAAAACTAATAATCAGTCAAAATATTGCAAAAACCTTCTCAAACAGATATAGTAAAACTAATAATCTGTAAAAATATTCTCAAACTTTGTTAGAAATAAAAATACTAAAACTAATAATTTGTCAAAATATTGCACAATCTTTCTCATACATAAATTGCTAAAGCTAATAATCGGTCAAAAATATTGCACAAACTTACTCACCCATAAATACTAAATTTATTAATCGGTCAAAATATTGCATAAACTTTCTCACACATAAATACTAAAACTAATAACCTGTCAAAATATTGCACAAACTTTCTCACACATAAATACTAAAGTTAATATTCTGAGAAATATTCTCAAACTTTGTCAGAAATAAATACTAAAACTAATAATTTGTCAAAATATTGCACAAAGTTTTTCACACATAAATACTAAAACTAATGATCTGTCAAAATATTGCAAAACCCTTCTCAAACATATAGTAAAACTAATAATCTGTCAAAATATTCTCAAACTTTGTCAGAAAAAAATACTAAAACTATTATTTTGTGAAAATATTGCACAAACGTACTAATACATAAAAATTAAACCAATATTCTTTCAAAATATTGCAGAAACTTTCTCATACATAAATACTGAAATTAACAATCGGTCAAAAATACTGCACAAACTTTCTCATACATAAATTGCTAAAGCTAATAATCGGTCAAAAATATTGTACAAACTTACTCACACATAAATACTAAAACTATTATTTTGTGAAAATATTGCACAAACGTACTAATACATAAAAATTAAACCAATATTCTTTCAAAATATTGCAGAAACTTTCTCATACATAAATACTGAAATTAACAATCCGTCAAAAATACTGCACAAACTTTCTCATACATAAATTGCTAAAGCTAATAATCGGTCAAAAATATTGTACAAACTTACTCACACATAAATACTAAAACTATTATTTTGTGAAAATATTGCACAAACGTACTCATACATAAAAACTAAAACTAATATTCTTTCAAAATATTGCAGAAACTTTCTCATACATAAATACTGAAATTAACAATCGGTCAAAAATATTGCACAAACTTTCTCATACATAAATACTGAAATTAATAATCTGTCAAAATATTGCACAAAGTTTCTCATGCATAAATACTAAAATTAATAATCGATCAAAGGTAATGCACAAACTTTCTCACACATAAATACTAATACAAATAATCTGTCAAAATATTGCACAAACCTTCTTATATTTGTATAAATACTTTAACTAATATTCTGTCAAAAATAGTGCATAAACTTTCTCTCACATAAATATTTAAATTAATAATATGTCAAAATATTCTCAAACATTCTCCTACATAAATACTGAAAATAATAATCGTTCAAAAATATTGCACAAACTTTCTAATACACACATCCATAGTAAAACTAATAATGGGTGTTAAAATATTGCACAAATTTTATTCACAATATTATAGTTGTTACGATTTCTTATTACCCTTAAAAATTATATTTTTCAATATTGATAATAAGATCAATTTCATAATTATCGGTAAATTAAGACTCTAAGTAGCTCAATTAATAAAGATAATTTTTTTAAATTATGGAATATCGAACAAATATTGTAATGAAAAGTGATGATTGGAGTTCAAGAAACTGTAATCTGTTTTTACCCTTAACTCCAGGATTTTCTGGAACTAATTATTAGGATCAAAGGAACAGTAAGTACATCTTATTATTTCTTATATGAATAACTTCTTTCACGAACTGTATCTGTGATATGCAGTTCAAAAGATAGAAGGGTAGATTTTATACAATGTAAAACCGTTAATTTTATATTTGAAATGCCATTATTTTCATTAACAGAAAGTGTAAACCATTTAGTTGGTGAAGTTTTTAATATTGTTAAAAAGAGCGTGGAAAACTTAGGTGCGTTTTATGCTTTCCTTTCTTCTTTAAAAACATTCTTAAATTTAGTATCCCTAGACGAATGGCTTTCTTCCTTTTGGGAAGTACGTCCCTGTCTGTGTCACTTTGTCGTCCTTATCTTTTCCGTCGAATCCTCTTTGATTAAGACTATCTGTTTAATTTAACACTGTTAATATTTTCATGACTTAAGTTTAATTATTTAAATGTACAGTAGACCTTTATAAAAAGAATTATTACTTATTAATGTTTATTGATTGAGTGATATAAATTGCTGCGCCATAACTAATTTCTCTTATTAATTACACATTATAGTTGTTAATCAGCTTTAGATGAATTTGGGAATTAATTATTATATGCTAAATATCCACAGCAATATACAAGCTTTCATTCTGCACCTGATATTCTCCTGGAACACGTAGGTACAGTTTTCATTCATAAATTGACTTAGATCAGTTGGCTTGTTTTTTGTTTATTAAGATTAAATTTTGAAAAATTTCATAGTTATTGAAATTCTAAATAAATTTTTGGAACTATATTTCTACATTTATTTTCATTCTACATTTCGAGGGAAATTATTATGAATAGGAAAAAAAAATTATGGTTGAAATTTACGTTCATATACACGCTTTAGACATTTTTGTTTTAAAGTTCTTTCCATTGACGTTGATTTCTCGGAAACCGTTCGTCTGATTTTGTTCATAATAGAATGTTTTGGATTGTAACAAGCACGTAAAATACAATAAACTTTAATGTGAAATTTGTTTACACTTAGAATATGGAAATAATAAACACGTTAAAACTATATTTACTCAAAACCAGGTTTAAGATTTTAATAGTTTTTTTTCTTCTTAAATGTGAACTTTATTGGTTTCAGACTCCCAAAAATATGGTTAGAATTTATCAGAAAAAAGTAAGAAAAAATTGTTTCTTTTCAGCTGCCTACTGAAAACTATTCATTTTTTTGAAAATAGGCAGCAATTTTGAAATGTACCTAACGATTTTTCCTGTTAGAAAGTTTGTCCAATACTTTTTAAACAAAAGAAAGATGACAAACAGACGATACGACGAGATGGCAACATGACAAACGTTGACAGCGAAATGGAGCTGAGTCAATGTCTTTATCAGCAGTAGTAGTTATGACATCACTTCTCCAACCGACTGGTACCTCCCCTAACGCATGTTATGTAATTCCAGGCTTAAAACTTACGGACTGTACAGCTTCTATGTCCGTCAAGGCCAAGTAGCGAGTACATAACTTTATTCTACTTAATCTACAAATACAATTTGACATTACAACAAGCTCAAGAAACCAACTTTTGGTATTACATATAGAAGTCTGCTTGTATTATAATATGGCTGGGTAAATACCGCAATGGTACCCATCGACTGGTTTTGTTAGACGATGATGACAGAGAAATGTTTTGACTTTAAATAACAAGAACGAAAAAATATTCCCTAATGATTTTTAAAAAAATGGTTGAATCAGCCAAAGTCGGTTGTTACAGAAGCAAAACTTCCTCCAGCACGGGACGCCAAAGTTAATTATTCCAAAGATATATTGTATGATAAATTAAAGTGCATATTGTTTATCTATTGGCACAGGACCACCCTAACTGTACCTCGTGATCAAAGTACTAATGGATTCAGCGTCAGCTTCGCTTGATAGCTTAATTAATTAATTATTCTTGCAACGTCTTCGGCTAAATACAAGATTGAGGGAAGGTTAGGCGACAGCCTTTCCCAGGGAGGACAGGACATCCAGGAAATTAAATTTTAAATTTGTAATTTAATTACTTAATACTACAGATCCGGTAGGCGTTTAGATACTAGATTTAAAGATTTGACAGGCCGTGTGCATTAAGTCTTGTAGGTGCGGTTTAATTATTAAATTACCAACTTTTGTGATGTTGGCTCATCGTGTTTAACTAGGCCCAACAAAAGGAATACATACGTCAATTTGTTTAAAATTTGTGTATATATTAAGACGTTTACAAAAGTTTACTCAAGGGAATGTCTGTGTAAAGACATTTTGTACCCAACATTGATATATTTCAAAGTTGAGGAGGTAATTACAACAATGTAACAAATTTAGAATTTATTTTATTAGAACAGATAATAACATGTATTTTACATTATATATTTTAGTTTGTTGACAATTTTTTAGACTATTATTTTATAATTATTTAATTTGTTTTTGTTTTAAGAAAAATGTATTTAATGTACAATTTTCAACATGTAAAATAAATGTATGTATCATTTAAATGTACTTAATTATATTTGGCTATATTGGGCGTCAAATTTTATTTTTTTATATTTTTAAGAAGGTTAGGTTAGGTTAAGTTAGGGTGTCACATTAGATTAGGCTATACTGGACGAACATTTATTTTTTTTTAAATTTTGAAGATAGGTTAGGTTAAATTAGGGTGTTAATATAGATTAGGGTATATTGGATGTAATTTTTTAAAATTTTCAAGAATGTCCTTTAGGGACTGGAAGTTTAAACTTTAGCTAGCTGCGTCATCCTTTTATTGGTGTAAATATATATATATATATATATATATATATATATATATATATATATAATATATATATAGGCCTAAGTTTAGTCACACTCAAATAGAATAGTTTTTTTTTAATGTAATCATTTAAGTTAAATTTAAATTAGTGCCTATGAATGCCTTTTGTTTTAATGTAAATATAATTGGAATTTAATGCAATATGGTCGATTCTGTTTTTAAAGTCACGTGTTAAGAGTTGACCTCTTTTAATTTATTCCAAGTAGTCTACATTGTTAAAACTAGTATAAATTGTGAAAAGTAAAACTTAGTTATCATGGCAGACTGAAAATTTCTGACTTTAGCTAGCTTATTCAATAAAATTAATTACATTATAATTGTTTTTTTTTATTTATTGCTAATTTTAATATTTGCAAACAACACAAGTGAACATTCAAGAAATAAATTTTTTGAAAAGAATAAAATAATAAAAATAAATTAAAGAAATACAGGTTGAAATAGCATTCTGAATTAATTTACAGGAGACAAGATAGAAAAAGTTTTTAAGAGGCACTTTATAGTTAAAAATAGTTTAAATTTATTGACATAATTATTACCTTCTAAAATTTGATCATAGGTAGTATATATATTTTTTACCAATTTTTTGCAAAAGTATGCCTAACTATGAAACAGAATTAATTAATGAAGTACCACTGAATTCACATCAAGAAAATTAAGACATATTTTTAATAAAATTGACTCACACAAATAAACAAACACCATTATTGTTAAATTTTACGTTTCTTAAAACAAGTTCTTTTTCAAGGATAAAATAAAGCAAAAGCTTAAAGTTTCAAATATTTAATAGTATAAATGAGCTACAATTGTTTCGCCTTGCGTTTCGCCTTACTTTCGCCTTGCCTTTTGATCCGAAATTGAATGTTAAACTTTTACATATAGAAAATAAAAGCAATAGATTAAATAATTTAGAATGTTTAGAAATAAATAGATCTATTTCACTTAGGCCTATTCTCAACTTAAATGACCAAATTGTATTAAATTCGTCACCTCTTCTAAAACCCATCCGTAACATAGTTCATTAACCTTTATCTACCGGCTAGGTCATCCCCCTACCTTTCCCGATTTCTCTAATGTATTTCAGTTTCCTGTTACTTATGTTTAAATAGTTGTCTATACCTGTAAATTATCAGTTGCCCGATGATGCCGCAAGGCGAAACAATGTAGCTAATTTATACTATTAAATATTTGAAACTTTAAGCTTTTGCTTTATTTTATCCTTGAATATGGAGTTTCAACAAGAAATATCTGCTATTACATTAAAGTTCTTTTTCATTTTAAATTTACGTGCATTTGTAGTTTAGCATTTGACAGCTGATCAGAGACTAACCGAGGTTCAAACAGAATCATTTATTCTAGAGTAAGTAGTCTGCCACAGAGATAAGAGTGAGAGGCACAGAGAAGGATTGACTTTGAACTTTACAGATACAATTATAAAGACTATTACAGTTTTACAAACAATTAAAACTTAATATTTTGAAACAGTTTTTTTTTTTCCATTTCAGAACTTTGTAGTAATAAATAACTGGTGGAAAAACAATGCACAAAATTTCTCATTCAATCACCACCAAAAAAAAAAAAATAATAAAAGAACCAACACTAATCGTCACCAAAAATGTTAGGTAGTTGTCAGTCAAAAATTGAATATAAATAATGGATTCATCTTTAAAACACATTTATTTATTTAAATATGGACCTAAACTTGATCTCTATCAATTTTCCTATAAGGTTTCTTTTGACCAACTCTTATTCTCTTCGGACACTGACGCTATTAGAGTATTCGAGGACTAGTGGCCTTTATTTTATGCTCTTATCTTCTTTTTAAGGTTTTGATGACTGGCAGTTTTTTGCTTTAAATAATAATTTTTTACCTTTTGTAGTTTACAGCCGAAAATTCTACAAAATTGAGTATCCATTCTAGCTAGTGGTTATGAGTCTAGTTTATATTTTTTCTTCCTTTCTAAGTTTAGTTTTTTTTTCTTTTCTTTTTTTAAGAAAAAAAGGAAGAAAAAATTCTTCCTTTTTTTCTTCTGAAGAGAGGTTCTGAACAACAAGAAGAAAAAATGATTAATTATTTAGATAATTCGATTAACCTACAGGCCAAATTATTTATCGTAGTTTTTGCCTCGTTGTTTAAAAAAGAAATTAACCCTCTTGGTCATCATTGCCTTATTTAATATAGGCATAATAGAGTTAGACACGTTTTAACAATTTAATCATTCATAAATAATTTGTATGGCTAGCTTAACTACTAACCTCTCAACAAAATGTTTTATCAACAGTTCTAATTGAATAAACCTATTAGGCCGAGGTAGCTCCTGTTATTGAGTTATCAAGCCGCCAGCTTCTGTTAATTGGTTGAGTTTCGTTCCAAAGTTAGACAACTTAATTTTCGGGTTGGGTTAGGCCGGATAAACAAGCCTGCCCGTGTTACAGCAGGTGTAACATTCCGACTTTCAACAATAGAGGTTGCTCTGTGTGGTTTCATCTTTGGTCCAAGACGGAGATGAAATCAACTGTTTCCAGTCCAACGATATATTGTGTCACAGAATGATGTATGTTCAATATTTCATTTGATGTGACTACGATATGATCGAATGAAGATTTCCTATTTTGATTTACGTTTAGTTGCTTTAGTGACAAAAATACAGTCTGCAGTGGTTTTTAATTAAATTATTTCCAATAAACAAAGAAATTTAACGTATTTTTCAATTTATTTATGTATTAAAAAGGTTTTAAGTAATTTCATTATTATTAGCTATACAAGGTGATTCAATATTTTTTCACGGCAAAATTTCTAGAGCTGATTTTAGACTTTTTTTTTTTAATGTACAGTATGTAAACACAAGTTTAGAAACGCTTAGACTTCCGTCTACGGCCATTTTATGTTTTTTACCGAAAAATTATATCCTTGGAAGTGGAAAAGATATCGAGTGAAGTTTTGTGTATACGCATTCTTCATTGAGAAATATTTTACCAGCATACAATAAAAACAAAATGGTTTATACATTATCAAAAGGCGGTGAATTATATATTTGAATGTTGAATAGCTTGAAAAGCGACTGTTTTTTCTTTTAACAAAAACAAAATGCTTTTTTAAATTGTTTTCTGTTTCTCAAAAGATAACGGAGTTATCTGCAAAAACTTATAATTTAATTACGAGTAATTGCAGTTTAAAGTTTTTCTAAAAAGATCAAAATATTTTTAAACCAATGAAATGGATATCAAAAGATGCACAATTGAAAGGAGAATAAACTCTGAAAAAATCACTTTGACATCTCAAATAGTTTAGGAGTTATTGCAATTTATATGTAAAAAAATAACAGATTTTAACATTTCATGTTTTGCCACTTGTAATACCTTTTTAAATCGCCTGTAGCTCCACAACTATACATCTTAATGATATGAACTTATACATGATTAAAGAAGAAAGTTCAAATTTTACTGTGGTTTTTTTTAATTGAAAATATCTCCTATAGTTTCTGAGTAATTAATTCGCGAAAATAGCCAATTTTCAAACTTTGCGAAATGGTTAGGGTCCCCCCTTGCAGTTTTTTTAGGCGAAAAAGTGAGTTTTTGATTTTTGAATGTTTTTATAGCTTAATAGAAGCAGAATTAAATTTGGAGTCGAGGGGTGCTATTGAAATTTCATAATTTTAAATTTTTTTTTTTTTTCATTTTTATCAAATGTTTTGTAAAAATTTCAACATTTAACAATATGGGTATGGAAAGATACAGAATTTAAAGGAGTAAACCCTGAAAAAAAAAAAAAACTTTGAAATCTATAATTTAATTTCATGGTAATTGTCTACAACACCCAAGAATAGACTAAAAACAAACCATTTTTGAAATCCGATAATTTTACCTCCAAATGTTTTTTTATTTAGGCCTTAAGATTTGGAATAAGGCTATTTAAAAAGTACCTACTAATTGTTTTATTGGTTTTATTCACATAAATGAACGCAGAATTAAATTTTTGAATTGTGTTTTTCCACTACGTGTTCGGGGTTTTACAATAATTTTCTCAAAAACTATAAGGGGATTTGGTTCTGGGACCACATTCAGATCACAGAACGTTTTGTACCACTAAATTTTCATCATAATTTAAGCCCTGTGAATTCAATATGGCCGAATATTACAGGTGAATCAGAATTCTGTGCGAATCTTTTGCTAGTCATAACTCGTTAACGAACATTTTCAAAATGGCGGACGTTTAATGTTGAATATCTCCCGTAGCAGGTTCAGTGCCACAAGTACTGCCTTAAGTGCCATATTTATAAATAAATATTGAGCTAGACTTGTGAGATAATATATAGGATAAAACTGGAACACAAGATCTCACAAAAAATTACGTTTACTTAATCAAAAGCGTTTCAATATTGATACGACCTAACCTAACCTAACCTCGTTTCGTTGTCCGTCTGTCCGTCCGTATGCGTTTTTTACAAAAAAAATCAAATAAATAATAATAAAACATCTCTACAGAACTGAACAAAATTTGTGTCAATTGTTGATTATTAGTTTCTGTTAGTATGTTTAGTTTAATTATTGTAACACAACTAGTTTGGCGGCCATTTTATGTTTTAAAATGAAATAACTTTAAAACGAGCCATTTCACAAAAATTACAAAAACGACTTTTTCTAGTAAATTTTAAGACAAATATATTTGGGTGAAAAACAAACGAGATTTGGGATTTCTTGTACGGCCGTGCATGGATATTTCTCTTCGAACTAGTTTTAAACTTATTTAAATTTACAAGTATCAAATGGGCGCCATTTTGAAACTAGTTAGTTTACATTAATACAATAATTGAATAGGTACAATAATGAAACTTAACAATCTTAAATTAAAGCAACAATTCACTCAAATTTGTTGAGCCGTTTTTTAAAAAACTAACTCTTTTATGAAAAACATAAGGATGTACGAAACGCCGGTCAACGAAAAAGATAGACCTCTGTTTGTATTAATCGTTTTAATTCTTTTTACTCAAGAAGCAATAGTCCGAAGTTTGTAAGGAGAGTTATGGAACACTCTGTATAGCGTTTTGGTTCGGTTAGTGACATACTAACTCAAAACTTTTTTACTGATAACTTTTTATTAAACAGATGAATCCTAAGCAAATCTCTCTAAAGTTTGTATATTGGGTTTGCATAAAATAACCATCATTGTAAAAAAAAAAAAAAAAAAAAAAACCGATTGCAACACGCATTAAAATGACCTGTCATTCGGGAAATCCTACACGCCAGTTTTAGGGAAGCATAACCAATAGAAGTAAATCTGGAAAATTAATTTTTAACTAAATTTTTATTTCCTCTATACTCATAAGTGCAGGACACAAATTGATTGCGTCTAAAGACATTGTTATTGTTATCACGAAATCAAATTTCCGAACATGAAAATTAATTTCTAATCTGATTTTGTATCCTAACAGCGACCTTATGCACGGTAATTTACCATAATGGCTGCGATGGATATCCGAAACTATAAACAATGAAATAGACCGAGAGATACGTGAGTTAGACCAGGATGTGAAGGTAATCATTGGTTTGTAAAGATACAATCTGTGGCCTGCCTTGACAGTGACTCTGTGAGGCGTCTCAGATAGGCTATCAAATTAGGTATGTAACAAAATCAAATTGTAAAATAGGTACAGTCTGTACCATTAAATACAGGGTCTTTCAAAAGTAAGGTAACACTTTAAATCGTTGTGGTTTCGTTATTTGTTGTCCAATCCCCGAGAAAAACTTTTTAATATATGCGGGATTTATTAAAACAGCTGATATTTTCATTGGTATTTGTTGCCATAGCAACGTATTTTCTCATTGTTGACTAATTTCAAACAGGAATTCAGTAGGTGGTAAACTTGTAGTAGTTTACAATTAATTTTTTTTATTCCAACATGACTTTACCTTTACAAACAGGCATCTCGTTGATTGTGTTATTATGAATGTGAACGGAGTTTATAATTAGGGTTAAGAAAGTTTTGTACTTGCAACGGTTTTAAAGGACGAACCGTGCAGTGTAGTCGAGGATAAAAAGCTTGTTGGTAAGTTTGATACCATCGGATCCCTTGGAGATATCAAGAAGCCGGGAAGACTTGCGATTTTAAAAGTAGAAATCGTAAGAACTGAAATAAGTAATTATTCAAAACGTAGCTGAGATAAATGTTAACACGTTAAGGAATGCCGCGCATAGTTTAGACTACTGCTTCTCCAGGAAGAAAATGGCGGCCACTTCGAACACCTGTCTTAATAACTCTAAAAAATAAGAATTTGACTTAATTTTAAATTTATTTATTAAATCCCGTTTAATTCTTTATCAATTTTATTTTGTTCTATGTTGAAAAACGAATAAACTATAGTAAACTACAGTCGAGTTATTTTTGAAAGCTTACATACTCCAAAATATTTCACGCCATAAACTTTTTTGTGTCATGACAACTGTTTCGGTATAATTACACCATCATCAGATAAATAAAACACACATGTCACTACACAAAACACATAAATTTAAAAATAAAATGGTACATTTTACAACACGTCGAGAAATACTTTGTTAATACAATCCGATGATGGTATCATTACGCCGAAACATGAAAGAAAAGTTTTTACTAATAAAAGATTGATTAGGCGTCATCACGATACTTGCCCAGCCTATAATACACTGTAATACAAGATCATCTAATTTTAATGCTTAAAAGTTGGTTTCTTTGGACTTGTTAAATTGTATCGGTGTATTGGTGTATCAACCCCCCCTGACGAAGTATATAGTAAAAACACTTGTTAGATCGATTTTTTGAACCTCATTTGGTGTATTATTACTTTCTTACTCAGCAATTTTTCAAAAGCACTTTTAACTCTGTTTTGTATCGTAGCTATCAGTGCTTAGCTATTGATAAAAATCAATTTGAATAAAAGTCAATTTTTGATCATTAATAATTTATCACTGTTATTTTTCTTTATTAAGTTTTACACATTTTTCAAATCAAAAAATAAAATAATTTTGGTGAAAACGTACCATTAAATTATTATTTCACCATTTTGTTTCGATTGACCATAAAAAAAAGAAGAAATCCAAGGGTAGTTTTTGTATCTATGTAACATGACTGAGTGTCAAGTTTGTAGAGTGTTCCATACGTCCGGCTTATTAATTCAAAAATAAAGACCTCTTTAGTGGGTTACCCCAATAATAAATCATTTGAAAAATCAGCTTAACCTCAAAATGTGTTAAATCTGTTAGAATCATTATGTCATTTACATCCCACTCATATTAACACCTAGCAGACTTAAGCACCTGTTTAATGTTAATCCAATCATATGTAATTCAATTCGCAGTTATTTTTACATATGTTTTTGGATTTATTCAAACATTCAACAATACTGTTTACGTGACGTCATACATTGTTGGAATAAACAAACATACGTTCGACATACAGACATTTAAAGATACATAAACGTTCTCAGAGATGTTTGTAAATTATTTTCGACGCTATAAATACAACGCAGTTCATTGAACTACAGTAAAGTATCGAGTTATTCTTTTACAGAGAGATACTTTAGGTTGGAGATTTAGCTTCATTTTGTCGAGGAAAAGTTACCGTTTGAAAAACAGTCCTTTCAAAACAATATAGAAGGTGGGAAATTATTACCACAACTGTCTAATTTTGTTTTTCTACAGTTGTTGACAAAGTGGCATTTTGTTCATTTAAATTAGTTTGCAAAACAGCTGATTTCTCAACAGTTTCACTTTGCCCACTACTTTGCTCACTCCGAATGGCAACCGAACAAAACGAAATTTAGGTTAAGTTTATTTGAATTGATTTATAATATACATAAAATGTCCCGTATGTAGGTTAGATTAATTCTTACATGTAAAATAACACAAATAAACAACAAAACAACGTTTTAAAGTTGAAAAAGGAAGTAATTATTCATGAAGACGATTGACAGTGTATGTACACGGAGATTATTTTTCGTTTGCCGAGTTTTGAAGTTGGCAATCCCGTTTCCTCAACAATACACCTAAGTTATTTGTAATATTCATAAATAACCTCAGTTTAGACGTGAGAACTTCTACTCAGTGTTGATGTGTTGTTTAGCACTACTGTTATATTTTGTGTAGTTAGTTTTAAAATATGGACAGTTCAGATTTTAAAATAATCTGAAAGATTAGAAAAATGCGGTTATTAAAGATCGAATTGTAATTGATTGTTTGTTTGAACACTATTGTATTAAATTAATGTTTTATTAGAATATGTTGCTGCTGAAGTATGTTTTTTATTTGTCACAAAATAACAACTGTAGACAAAGTATAAATGTGCATTCGTGAGCAAAGTGTCTTTTTTAAACTCGATAAAATTGACGCACGAGGCAAGCTGCAAAATTAATGCTTACTAGTTGCACAAATAACTATTTTTCCTGGTTTAAAAGCAAAAGACTCTAGGTCATCATTGCCTTGTAAAGGAAAAGAAGAAAACAACATAAAATAAAGACCCTTAGCCCTCGAATAGGCTACTCTAATAGCGTCAGGGTCCGTAAAGAACAAAAGTTCGAGATCGCATAGGAAAGATGAACCACAGACTACATGCAAAAAGATGTAGATCCAGCCTCACTCTCTCGGGGTTGACAAGCACGTACTATGTAATAGTGTTAGAGATAGGTATATATGTCATTTGCAATTTATTTTCATAGCAATTATAATGAAGGAAAGTCTTTCCTAGTCTTTCCTTGAGCCACAGCTAATTTGATTGGTTCGTCATAGTGTGTTTGTTTCCGCCATTTTCTTATCTTCGTGAGACTTTTATATCACTATATGTGTAAATTTTTGGTTTCCCGCACTCCTAAAAAAAAAACTGTCTGAAAACCCAATAAATAAAACGTGGTACAAACACACTCAGAAATCTCCAAAATCAAATAAAAATGAACCAAAATTAAACGTCACCAGAAATATCAGTTAGGTTGTCAATCAGAATATGAATAGTGGATATTCGTTTGTAAATAACAGCCTAAACTCGCTACGCTCGTCAGGGAAACATGACATCAGCGTAAACCTAATTGTTTAAAATCAAAGATTTAATGAAGCTAATTTATTTATTTTTTTGTCTTAATCCGGTAAAATCTTCACATTCATTTTCACATTTCACAAAAATTTAACGAAATCGGTATATCAGATTTTGAGATACTACTTATATTATGTCAGATCCATCGTAGATTTTTGGTTTATTAACGAAAGCTCACGAATGCACATGTTTCTACAGAGATAGTGATCAATTTTTTATGGCTACAATAGATTTTAAGAAAATCGTAGTTTTGTATATTTTTCCGACAACTACAGCCAAATTTTATAGAGTATATAGACAGACGCGCATTCCAAAAAATAACTTCTTTTTTTTTTTTTTAACTCGGAAGCCTTTGTTTATGAATCGACAAATGGAATAAATAATGGAAATATGAAGTTTTCAATTGAACAAAAAGTTAAATGTTGTTTTTGGAATATTGCTTTTGAAAATCAATATGAAGAGATAAGATGTTTTCGAAGAACCTACATAAATGTGGTCCCTCCGTTCAAGAAAATCAATTCATAAACGGAAAGCTTTTCTACTAGAAATTGGATCAGTTTTAAAGAAATACCGTAGATTTTCTAACGCAGAAAATGAAGAGTTCGATGCGGTACTTTACTCAAATCTCCAAACAGGCCTAATTCGCTTAGAAAAGTTTCATCCGCTACTATTATACCAAGTCGACAGTTCAAAGGTAATACAAAAAAAAAGTATTTTTAAAAACACATTTAGTTCACGAAACTGCTGGATGATGACCCAGAGAGAGGAGTGGAATTTAGTTCAAAGGTAATTGAAAAGCTTGAAGAAGATGTCCAAGTGATATGAAGGGATTGTATTTTCAGATGAAGGATCTGTAAACAAATATAACTGTAGTTATTATGACATATAATCCACATATCTTACACGAAGGGTTTGAAATCAAAAGGTGTAACTGTTTGGGGTGCCTTCACCAAGGATGGTGGTTTATCGAATAGCATGTCCCATCAGACAATGACTGGAAACAGATATGCATCAATATTAACTGATCACATAGTTCCTCATCTTACACAGCCGGATATGAGATTTTTTCTAACATGATGGAGCTCCTCCTCATTATGCTAATTGTGGTCAAAACAGTTTTAGATCGAGATCTTCTCAACCGTGGTAGCACTTCCATGAACTGGCCTCCAAGATCCTCAGATTAGACTACGATTGTTTCCTTTCGGGTTTTTTGAAATAAAAGGTTTAACCTTAGATGATGAATTAATGAGGCTGATTGAAGAGGAACTACCTCAGAAATGTTTCAAAGCGCTTATGACTATATTTTGTTTCGTTGCTATCAGTGCATTGACGGACATTAATTCAAATAAAAGTCAAATTTTGATAAATAATTTATTACTGTTATATTTTTCACATTTTCAAGTTGTTTACAAATCTAACATGTGTAATGGTTATGCATTTTGGTTAAAAAGTACCATTATTTTTATTCCGCCATTTTGTTTTGATTGACCATAACAAAACGAAACCCTAGGGTATATTATTTACATATCTATGTAACATGACTGTAAAGTGTCAAGTTTTTAGAGTGTTCCATATGTCCGGCATATTAATTCAGAAATAGCGACCTCTTCGTTGTACACTCCTTATATCTTAACCTAACCTAACCTATTTGAGTTTTTGGTAAACAAAAATGTAAATCATCAGGTTTGTGTTAGCAAGAATCACCATAGATAGGTTAGGTTAGGTTATTATATATATATTAAAATAATTGCTGTACTAGTTTAATTAGTTATCCTTCAATATACTAAATGAGGAGGGGAGGGGTCCATATAATACACAAGTAACAAGATATATTAAATGGAATTTAAGCTTACTCTGCTTGCGTCGTAAAGTATGTTTTAAATGAGGGGCGATCATTTTCTTCTTTTTTTTTGGTAATTAATTCTAAAATGTAATTTCTTTTATTTTTGATAAGACATTGATCTGGTATTAATTTACACTTTTGACTTTAATTTGAACAAAATCGATAGAGATAATTTTGAGAAATTAGTTCATTTAGAAGTGTGAACGTTTTTTTTTTTTTTTTTTTTTTTTGGATTCTTACCGATAACTATAGATTCGGGATTATTTTTTGTAAAATGGAAAAACATATGTTTTGTTTAAGTCTTCTACATTCAGCAATATTTGACCAAAACAGGTAGAGATGATTTTGATGAAATCGTATTTTTTTTTGTTTTTTTAATTCAATTACGTTCCAAAAATTCAGGATATGGTTCATAATGTTTCCATTAACATAAATGTCCTAAAATGTTTTCCGTCCAAGGTATGAAACGAAGTTAAGAAATCGACCTCCTCTTTCTACAGAGTGAGCCAAAAATTAGGTACCACATTGTAAGATTTTGAAATCCTTTGATGAAACTTTACGTCTGTCAGAATATTAAAATATATCAAAGTTACAATGTTTAAATAAAATGATTCTAAATTATATTTTTTAATTGGTGTATCACTTCTAGTACTTGAACAATCAAAACGCCAAAATAAGCTTACATTTTATCACGCCAGAGAGCGTCTGATGCATACCTATTGTTAATTTAGTAATTATAAAATAGTATCCAACTATTTTTCTCAGTTACACACTTTGAACCTTTACAAAAACACCGCCTGTGAACAATCAGCTGACCAATTATCGATGTTGGGTCAACTACTTAACACATCATCGTGTAGTGTTAACGACACTGTTATTTGTGGACCACTTACCGACGTGTCTAGCCTGTGTTTACCGGCCAGTATCCTCTCACTTATCTGATTAGAAGGTCCAACGTATTATTTTATTGTCTTTAAACAGCTTCATTCCTTCATTAATAGTCTTGTGTGAAATTGTTAATTTTACCGAAGCGAGAAAAAGCTTTAGGAATCGTTATCAGGTATTGCACGATCTAACGTTCCAGCGTTTATGGCACGTGTCAACTAAACATCTTTCCTGCGTTTCTATTAAACATTTTATTAATTTTATTACATACAGAGCTAATAAAAAAATACATACTGAAGCAAATATAAATAAACAGTACAAGACATGTAAATTTATTTGCGGACTACAATTACAACTAACAGGAATATTTAAACTGGAAGAACAATTAAATGTAAAAATAAAAAAAAAATTAAGTGTATAACTAATAGGTTTAAACAAATATGAACTGAATTTAAATTCTAAAAGAAAAGAATAAGATTTAATTCACCCAACTGGTCCCACGAAATAACCTCTTACATGAAAATTTACGTATAGCCTACTGAAGGAAGTAGAGTTAAATTAATGTAAGAAAGGAAAAATTACTTATGGAAAATGACAATATAAACTTTGGTAATCTTCTGATACTTATTTGTATTGTTATGCTACCAATTTGTAACGTTCTGCTACCAATTTGTAACGTTCTGCTACCAATTTATAACATTCTGCTAGCTATTTGTAACGTTCTGCTACCAATTTGTAACGTTCTGCTACCAATTTGTAACGTTCTGCTACCAATTTATAACATTCTGCTATCTATTTGTAACGTTCTGCTACCAATTTGTAACATTCTGCTACCTATTTGTAACGTTATGCTACCAATTTATAACATTCTGCTATCAATTTGTAACGTTCTGCTACCAATTTGTAACATTCTGCTACCTATTTGTAGCGTTATGCTACCAATTTGTAACGTTCTGCTACCAATTTGTAACGTTCTGCTACCAATTTATAACATTCTGCTACCTATTTGTAAAGTTCTGCTACCAATTTGTAACTAAATATAGTATACTTATATAAACATATATACATATACCTGGTATTCCCGTCATGCAACTTTTGTTGTAGTTTACACTACGCGTTTCGAGAACAGGTTCTCATCTTCAGGTGAAATTATTTTACTCACATGTGAGCAAGTCAAACAAAAATAAAAAGTACAAGCACACACACATTCACATGTGAGTAAAATAATTTCACCTGAAGATGAGAACCTGTTTTCGAAACGCGTAGTGTAAACTACAACAAAAGTTGCATGACGGGAATACCAGGTATATGTATATATGTTTATATAGGTATACTATATTTAGTTTCAACTATATTGCAACTGGAGACATAAACAATGAACCAATTTGTAACGTCCACTACCAATTTGTAACGTTCTGCTACCAATTTATAACATTCTGCTACCTATTTGTAACGTTCTGCTACCAATTTGTAACGTTCTGCTACCAATTTGTAACGTACTGCTACCAATTTGTAACGTTCTGCTACCAATTTGTAACATTCTGCTACCTATTTGTAACGTTCTGCTATCAATTTGTAACGTTCTTCTACCTATTTGTAACGTTCTTCTACCTATTTGTAACGTTCTTCTACCTATTTGTAACGTTCTGCTACCAATTTGTAACGTTCTGCTACCAATTTGTAACATTCTGCTACCTATTTGTAACGTTCTGCTATCAATTTGTAACGTTCTTCTACCTATTTGTAACGTTCTTCTACCTATTTGTAACGTTCTTCTACCTATTTGTAACGTTCTTCTACCTATTTGTAACGTTCACTACCAATTTGTAACGTTCTGGTTATTTTTTCAAAATATTTCTCTACTTTATTATATACCATGGTAAGTTTTAATTTCAGTCCGTCAAACCGTTCTGGATATAAACAATATTTTACGCAAATAAAAAAAATAATAATAAAAAAAAGGCAGATATCTGGGAAACTAAGCAATTACGGGACATAAGTATATTATAAGGACTTTTTTTAGTTTTAATATGGGAAACTATATTCTGAAGTTTGGAAACAGAATTTTCTAACACTCTGTATATACTTTCAAATGTTTTAATATTGGCATCTTGTATACGTTTTCAAATTCTTGAATTTCAACAAAAATTTTACAATTCAAATTGAGCAAATTAATATCTCACCCTAAGGCTCCAGTAATATTTGACGCCTAGATGTAATTTGTAGGGTAATCAGACATCGATTATTAGTTTGTATGCCTAATTGTAGAGAGCGCCTTATAATTATTACAGTTTAATTGTAATGATGTAAAATTACAGGAGATCAAATTACACATTGTTGAAGTTTAAGAAGAGAATACAGTTCGTTATAGCATACAGTGGGAGACATAAGCAGCAAATAAAATAGAAAATGTATACTGCTGGATGTGAATTTCCTATTGTGAGCTGAGACAAACATAACCAATAAGAAATATTTCATTTATTATCAGATTTCTAATCTCGAAATTCAAAAATTGAGATCATCATTGTAATTCCTACACTTTGGAATCATTTTGAATATTTTTGGCTCAACGTTTATATACAGGGTGGCTCTTTTATTGTACCCATTATTGGTATTTCGTAAACTATTAATCTGAAGGAAAACTTTAAATAGCGGACCATTGTTACTCATACAACTTTAAAAAAAATCCAATATGGATGCCAAATATTTAATTTCTTAAGGGTCGCCTATTTTGAATGAGGTTTTCGAAATAAGTAAAAAATTTAAGATTTATTTATTCTTGGTTATTGTTTCATAAAGTCATTTAGGAGTAAGAGGCGGTTAAAGTATCGAAAATTTGACTTTGGAAGCATTTTCAAGTGGCGATTTTCCATACTTCCCATTGTTGAATCAAGAAATGTAAGTAGGAATAGTCTAGGATGTATAAATAATGTAGGACTATAAACAAAAAAATTAATTTGTGCAACAAATAAAAGCAATCCTCCTATAATATTCAAACAACTAAAAATGGAGTAAATAAACGAACAATTGTAAAATAATAATAGGTACTTTTATTTAGTCCTGTTTTAAAGTTATCCTCACTTACCATACAAATTCAGCCAATACACATTCTTTCATGGATCAAAGAAGAAGAAAATGGGGCTATTGTTAAATTTAACAATAATTGTCAAATAAGCAAGATTAGGTTATTTTACACACATGTGCATTTAATAGTTTTCAATTTGTATTTTTTGAGTGAAAATGTGTATTCCGCTATAAAATAATATTTTACTATTTCAATATAAAGGTATATAGTAAACAAATTATCATAAATGTCTAATGTAGCACCTAATCTCGCTTATTTAACAATATAACTATGTAGGGTTAGACGAAGGTCCTGCACACATTGCAATATCTCAGCTTCTATTGGCGTAGGAAGGTAATAGCCACATCAATGGAGAGCTTTTGATTTGTGATATTTACAGGGTGTGCCAAAACTAAGATTCTATATAAAGGGTGTGCCAAAAACAATTTAAAACGTATTTTTTCCACTCTTTTAAAAATCTAAAGATATCAATGTTATCCCCCTTAAGTTGCCACTAAAAAAGTCCCTTTATTTTGCTGGAAATAGAATCTTTTTTCACTTAGATACTGTGCAGACAAATAATACTAGGGTTACATTATCAGATAGGAAATATAAAATAACCTTCCCAAAGATTTGTCACACAAATGTTTTCCTTTTCATATGACTGAGTAATAATGAAATAAGGCTGTCAAATTTGATTCCTCATATCTCAGTATCTAAGTACTGTAAAAGATTAAAAGATTATATTTTCATCAAAATACAGCAACTTTTAGACGCAACCTTGATACGCTTACATTTAAAAAATGTAAGAGGTAATTGTATATTTCGGAACACCCTGTATATGGAACCTGAGTTTTGTCACACTCTGTAGATAGATCCAATCAAGAGCTCTTTTCCTGCGTTAACTAGAAGTTGAGATATTACAATGTGTGCAGGACTTTTCCCCAACTCTATATATCTAAACCAATAATAATTAATAAAAAAAAAAAAAAAAATGAACACGTTTATACACAAATTGGAAATCACTGTGCCAAAAAAAATAAAATAAAATACTTCGAATTTTTGTTAAGTAAAATCGTACAAATTGACTTCTATTAACAAATTCTCTACAGTGTATCTAAAAATTCCGGAACTTTTCCTCGAAACCATTTTGATTCAACGGAAAACAAATTATAAATTTTACATTCGGATCACACCTGTAGCACGTTTTCTCGGAACATAGATCCCACAATTAAGTCCTTAGTTCCCTGTTCACACGTTTGGATCGCTAGAGGCAAAGATACTTTGATAGCACAATATCAGTTTTACAAGTTATCAAAGCAACACCAAATAAGGAAGACTACGAGAACAATCATCCAAGATCATTACAGAGTCATTAATTTGTAAACGAAGCCGTAGGCCGTTTATAGTTGCGTTGTTCTTTATCAAGGCATCAGAAGAGTTAAATATTCTGTGTGTAGCTGAGATAAAAAGAGAATGTATTTTCTTGATCTCCGAACTTGACTCTAAGATTGTATGAATACAATATAAGATATAATGAAATAAAGTATCATGAAGGCTCTTGTTCTGTTGTTTTTAAAGCGAAAACTCTCTCGGTCATCATCGTTTTATAAAAAAAAAAGAATATAAAATAGAGACTACTAGCCCTCGAATACTCTAATAGTGTCAGCGTCAAAGAAAAAAGAGTTTAAGATAGAGACCAAATAGGAAAGATTAAAGAGAAGGATCCAACCCAAGACTACATGGAAAAGGGTGTAGATCCAGCTAGGTACATCGGGATTGCCTAATACGTACTTACTAAAGTGAGGATCTAAGAGCGTCTTATTAAAAGAAGGGAATATTTAAAAACCCATCCAAGGCCGTCATTTTGAGAATTTTCGAATTACGATTACTAAAATCTAATTATATTTAAACTAGTTGTGATTATTACAAATATTAATATTAATTTAACTTGCCCAAAAAGAAGTATACTATAGGTTTGATAATTACAAGCGAATTTTGATTATTATTTTTTACTTCACGACCCTTTAACGAAATGGAAAATATGATTTAGACATCGTCAGTATGTAAGAACGATAGTAGCTACAAAAAGTAAGATAATAACATGAAATTTTGTATAAGTGTGCTCAACATTCAAAAAAATCGATTTAAAAATTTCAAAATATTAATCAAAATTTTGGTTGATACTTCATGTGTTATTTATGTTGTAAATTAAATAACAACATACAGATTTCAATTTAATCTAGAAGACGGTACTAACTTCATCTCTCTACGAAGACAAATAGCGTAACCCAACCTAACCCAACCTAATCAAACATAACCTAACCTAACCTGATCTAACCTAACCTAACCTAACCTAACCTAACCTAATCTAACATAACCTAACCTAACCTGATCTAACCTAACCTAACCCAACCTAATCAAACATAACCTAACCTAACCTAACCTAACCTTACCTAACCTAACCCAACCTAAACTAACCTAACCTAACCTAACCTAACCTGATCTCACAATAAAATGTGATATTCATATAGTTGAGAAATCTAGAGCCGCGTCACTGACACAACCGTACAAGTAGAAGCTCCGTTATATATGTACAATTCGAGACTCACAAGGGCCTAAATACTTTCTTGACGGCGACTAGGCCCTAAGGGGCTTCGTAGATGTGTATATAATAAAAAAATCTCCACTCATTTCGTGTGTGTCCATTGTCTCTACCCTGATGGACCACGAAGCTGTAGGAGGAACCACCACTCGCTACGCTCGTCTCGGTGACACGGTCTTCGTAACTACAAACATCAAATTTACTTCCCAGGTTAGGAATCGAAATTACATTTTTTACAATTACTTCTCTATTTGTCATCCTAGAGAAGTGGGGTTGGTACAATGGTACCATTACATACTGAATAAAAAATTCGCAAAATTTTCTCTAATTTATTATGTTTTCTTGAATAACACACGAGTTATTAACAAAACTGTTTAAAATTACTCTCATTGACATTTTTAACCCTAGAACACTACTCATTCGTAAAAATTACGACCCGCCCTTTGTAAAATTCGGAGAACTCGTAAACAAAAGACGGACACGCTCTGTCTTTTTGTTTACCTTCCTGCCATTGTGAATAGAGGCCACTGTCTCTTCGGCTAAGCTCAAAGTTGAACCGTTATTCCCGTACTCAAGCTCGCGTCGTATATTTTACGAAAGAATAGTGTTTGCGAAAGTTTTAACTATTAAGTATTTGAATCTTATTTTTGTAAATTATTGTTTTTATATTGTTAGTTTTTAGTGTTGTAAATAGTTTATTGTGTAAATAGTGTTTTTAGAGTTCAAAGTGTTTGATTTAGCTACTAAGTGTATATTAATCACTGCAAGGAATGTGATTCTTAGTGAAGACAGGACTCTAATTTTGGCATTTTTGGCATTCTACCTAATAAACTTTTTGTAAATCATTTTTCTCTTTTTATATAAATTAAACACTTATAAATGATGTATTTTATGAATATCCGATTAATTTTTCCAATAAAATAATATTTATATTTTTTTTTCGATTTTTTTTTCCAGATTAATTTTTTTTAAACGTACTAGTAGTGGTGGTAAAAGACATTTTTTTTACAGTTAAAATATGTATGAGTTTATTGTTAAATATTTTTTAATACACTTAAAAACAATAAAGGATTTAATATAAAAAATAGTCAACACTAAAGTAAAGTTTAAAAAATAAAAATAAAAATAAAAAACAGAATGTAGTAAAATTTACGAATGAATAGTGATCACGTAACAATGAACTAAGAGTAGTAATCTAGGGTTCGAGTTTTTTTGAATTTCAATAGAGTTCAAAGGTTCAAAACCAACCTAACCTAACCTATACCGAATTTTTTGTTCCTATTTTAATTTTTACGATAGCTATCGTGTTTACGATGAACGGACGATATATCGAAAATCACTTTTTCGGTGTCCTGAGGACATCGAACTTGAAGATCAGGTAACAAACGGTAATCGATATTTATGCGATTACCAAACATAACCTATACAACGTATATAAAACGTTTTCTAAAAGTTATAAACGCAGGTCGTCTGTTGATCTCCGAGTCTCCATTTAACTGTGAGCAGGACTACTCCAATAACCTTAAGACGAGAATGGATGTCTCCTGCGACCTTGGAAGGTCTAATAAGTTTCACATTTCTTCCCCAAGTGTTTCGACTAATGGTCGGTCTCGGACCCACTCCAATTATACAGTAAATGTGTTCCCATCACTCCATAACGTGACACACTATATCACGCGCGAGGTTGACCTTTGTACCACACGTAGAGGCTACGAGGTGTTCTCGATATAAGTTCCAATATTTTGTTTGTCTGTCTTCTCAACGCAAAGTAGTACATTTTAAAGTACGGTATTTGAAAAGTGATGTCCAACCCCCTCCTTCCATATTGGATGAACTAAAGTGTAACTGTATTACACATAAAGTAATATTAATATATTTCATTAAACTTTTATTTTCAGAGTGTCTAGTACATCTACCAATCGTAGATTAGTATTTCTTTATATATAGTAATTTTGATTCAATTTCACTATGGGATATAGCCTAATATTGAAACTGTAAATTTTAGGACAAGTTTTTTTTAACCCAAAAAAGTTAATAGACGCCATCATGGTAGGCTACTTACTCAGCCAGATCATACAATGTAATAAAAGCAGACCCTCTAAAATACAATACCCAAAACCTGTGAGAATTATTGAAATGTTTAATTTGTATTTACAACTAAATTCCTGTAAGAAATTGTTTAAATATGTTTAATTTGTATTTACACTTATATTCCTGTAAGAAATTATGCAAATTTGTTATATTTGTATTTACACTTAAATTCCTGTAAGAAATTGTTTAAATATGTTTATTTTGTGTTTATACTTATATTCCTTTTAGAAATTCTGCAAATTTGTTATATTTGTATTTACACTTAAATTCCTGTAAGAAATTCTGCAAATTTGTTCAATTTGTATATACACTTAAATTGATGTAAGAAATTTTGCAAATATGTTTAATTTGTGTTCACACTTATATTCCTTTAAGAAATTCTGCAAATTTGTTATATTTGTATTTACACTTAAATTCCTGTAAGAAATTGTTTAAATATGTTTAATTTGTGTTCACACTTATATTCCTTTAAGAAATTCTGCAAATTTGTTATATTTGTATTTACACTTAAATTGATGTAAGAAATTTTGCAAATATGTTTAATTTGTGTTCACACTTAAGTTCCTGCAAGAAATTCTGCAAATTTGTTCAATTTGTGTTTACACTTAAATTCCTCTAAGAATTTCTTCAAATATATTCACTTTGTATACGAGTATACACTTATATTCCTGAAAGAAATTATTCAAATATGTTTCACTTGTATTTACAATTAAATTCATGTAAGAAATTATTGATATATGTTACTATTTGTATATACGCTTAAAATTCTTGCACGAAATTCTTCAAATATGTTTAATTTTTGATCGATAATAATAACACAGAATTTTATGGGATATAGATAGAATGAATAATTTTGTTGGTTTCTTGAGGATTGTTTTTGTGTACAGAATGTGTGAGAAAGTTTGTATTATTTCAAAAGTTCCTGTTTTTACATCCTTTTCCAATGAAAATGTTTTCTTAATGATTGTGCAATGATTATTAAAAAACAAAACTGATAAACGATCGGTATTCAAATTTAAACATTATTGGCCTTGATCATAGTTTCAAGCCAATCTGTGATATGCTACTGCGTAACATGGCCAATCTGTGCTTGGATCTCGGACACCATTATGATGTGTTATCTTGAATGGCGCCTAACTAGTTTCTTCGTATCTCGCATACCTATCACTGGGCAGGGAAATAAAAGCACTTCCTTAAAAAAATCTTAACTATCATTAACTAATTACTGTTGTAGAAATTGTACCTATTATTGCCTTCTCCGTTATGAAAGCACCAAGAATTCGGAGAGCTTGTTCTTAATTGTTCAGTCAATTTTTAATCGTTAAGCTTTAAATCCATTAATCAAAATATTAGTTGTTACGTGATAAAAAAACAAAACACTAAAGAAGTTGTTTAAAGAAGTTCTAGAAATGAATATAAAACCAGAGTGGCTATTTGAAACGGCCTCAATTTTTTCGAAGGTAAACTGAATTTCTAAGAGAATATTGATTCAGTATATGAGATTGAATTTTCACAAATATTTTAACATGATTTGAAAATGTATTTGTAAACTAATACTGGGATGTTAATGTCTCGTATGATATGCATTGGAGTAAGGTCAACAGTGGCTGGAATAATGATGTCTCACAATACATTGGAGTATAGCCAACAGTGGCTGAAATAATGATTCTCATAATGTATTGGAGTATAGCCAACAGTGGCTGGAATAATGATACTTATAATGCATTGGAGTATAGCCAACAGTGGCTGGAATAATGATGTCTCATAATACATTGGAGTATAGCCAACAGTGGCTGGAATAATGATTCTCATAATGAATTGGAGTATAGCCAACGGTGGCTAGAATAATGATGTCTCGTAAGAAAAGCATTTAGAGTATAGCCAACGGTGGCTGGAATAACGATGTCTCGTAAGAAAAGCATTTAGTGTATAGCCAACGGTGGCTGGAATAACGACGTCTCGTAAGAAAAGCATTTAGAGTATAGCCAACGGTGGCTGGAATAACGATGTCTCGTAAGAAAAGCATTTAGTGTATAGCCAACAGTGGCTGGAATAATGATGTCTCATAATACATTGGAGTATAGCCAACAGTGGCTGGAATAATGATTCTCATAATGAATTGGAGTATAGCCAACAGTGGCTAGAATAATGATGTCTCGTAAGAAAAGCATTTAGAGTATAGCCAACGGTGGCTGGAATAACGATGTCTCGTAAGAAAAGCATTTAGTGTATAGCCAACGGTGGCTGGAATAACGATGTCTCGTAAGAAAAGCATTTAGAGTATAGCCAACGGTGGCTGGAATAACGATGTCTCGTAAGAAAAGCATTTAGAGTATAGTCAACGGTGGCTGGAATAACGATGTCTCGTAAGAAAAGCATTTAGTGTATAGCCAACGGTGGCTGGAATAATGATGTCTCGTAAGAAAAGCATTTAGTGTATAGCCAACGGTGGCTGGAATAACGATGTCTCGTAAGAAAAGCATTTAGTGTATAGCCAACGGTGGCTGGAATAACGATGTCTCGTAAGAAAAGCATTTAGAGTATAGCCAACGGTGGCTGGAATAATGATGTCTCGTAAGAAAAGCATTTAGTGTATAGCCAACGGTGGCTGGAATAACGATGTCTCGTAAGAAAAGCATTTAGAGTATAGCTAACGGTGGCTGGAATAATGATGTCTCGTAAGGAAAGCATTTAGAGTATAGCCAACAGTGGCTGGAATAATGATGTCTCGTAAGAAAAGCATTTAGTGTATAGCCAACGGTGGCTGGAATAATGATGTCTCGTAAGAAAAGCATTTAGTGTATAGCCAACGGTGGCTGGAATAACGATGTCTCGTAAGAAAAGCATTTAGAGTATAGCCAACGGTGGCTGGAATAACGATGTCTCGTAAGAAAAGCATTTAGAGTATAGCCAACGGTGGCTGGAATAATGATGTCTCGTAAGAAAAGCATTTAGTGTATAGCCAACGGTGGCTGGAATAACGATGTCTCGTAAGAAAAGCATTTAGTGTATAGCCAACGGTGGCTAGAATAACGATGTCTCGTAAGAAAAGCATTTAGAGTATAGCCAACGGTGGCTGGAATAATGATGTCTCGTACGAAAAGCATTTAGTGTATAGCCAAAGGTGGCTGGAATAACGATGTCTCGTAAGAAAAGCATTTAGAGTATAGCTAACGGTGGCTGGAATAATGATGTCTCGTAAGAAAAGTATTTAGAGTATAGCCAACGGTGGCTGGAATAATGATGTCTCGTAAGAAAAGCATTTAGAGTATAGCCAACGGTGGCTGGAATAATGATGTCTCGTAAGAAAAGCATTTAGTGTATAGCCAACGGTGGCTGGAATAACGATGTCTCGTAAGAAAAGCATTTAGAGTATAGCTAACGGTGGCTGGAATAATGATGTCTCGTAAGAAAAGCATTTAGAGTATAGCCAACGGTGGCTGGAATAATGATGTCTCGTAAGAAAAGCATTTAGTGTATGGCCAACGGTGGCTGGAATAACGATGTCTCGTAAGAAAAGCATTTAGAGTATAGCTAACGGTGGCTGGAATAACGATGTCTCGTAAGAAAAGCATTTAGAGTATAGCCAACGCTGGCTGGAATAACGATGTCTCGTAAGAAAAGCATTTAGAGTATAGCCAACGGTGGCTGGAATAACGATGTCTCGTAAGAAAAGCATTTAGAGTATTGCCAACGGTGGCTAGAATAACGATGTCTCGTATGAAAAGCATTTAGAGTATAGCCAACGGTGGCTGGAATAACGATGTCTCGTATGAAAAGCATTTAGAGTATATCCCACGGTGGCTGGAATAACGATGTCTCGTAAGAAAAGCATTTAGAGTATAGCCAACGGTGGCTGGAATAACGATGTATCGTAAGAAATACATTGAATTATATCAAACAGTGGAAAAAATCAACATTTGTTCAGATTAAATCTCCTCTTTTGCTAGAAAGTGCAGATCTTATTATGTATAATATAATAAAATTTAAACAATTTACATTATTTGTATATTGGTTATTTTTACTTAGTACCTACTCTAGTGTACATAGCATAGAAGAAGTTTATAATCGACAAAAATTTCGACCTTTATTTGTTTTATCGATTTTTAGGTTTCATGGCTTTTGAAAAGAGAAAAAAATTATTTGACATCCCGTCCGTCCGTAGATATTGTCGCTTGTATTTAAGCCGGATAGCGGTCATAACTATTAAAATGGAAACGTGAAATTTGGTATAGGAGATTATAGTGTGCTCATATAGAAACCCTACGAAATTCAGAAAAAAAATAATTGAAAATGTCAAAATGGGATTTATTTCAAACAATTTTTGTCCATAAAAACACTATATAACACACTAATAACAATTTGAAGATTTCAATTCTGCAAATTTTACCAATCCCACATCTCTATGATGACAAATGGCGAAGTTACTGTAAAAAAAGTTAGTTTACGTAATTCGGCATAGCTGAGTATCGAGTGGATGCTTCTTCCCATGTGTAACCTACAGCTTTGAGGCCCTATTGACGTCAAGTAAATAGACACTTTAAACAATTACGGTGTTCAGAAAACATGTGTTTTAACAAACACCCAACGTAATTGGACATCTATCAATAAAATTTAACATTTCCTTAGAATAATGTCCAAGAGATAAAATAACGGACGTTATATTTGGCGGATCTGTATGTATTACATTGTATGATGGAGCTGGGAAAGTACTATGATGGATTTCATCGACTTGTTTTTTTACGTAGCGAGCATCAAATAAATAGTTAAACAATTTCAGTAAATTCATGAGGATGTCAGTGTTTCGTGGTATCGAAGACTGCAGCATTTATGAATGTAAAACTCACGTATTTTCAAATTATATTATAACAATTATTATATGTTGGTTAGGCTATATTATAAAAAAATAATTAATTATGTTATTGTATGGAACTGCATGAATTAACGTTTATAAATATTTGTTTATAATATTTTTCCTTAAGGCACAACAACAAGTTTACAAGACGAGAAAACTACTTTACAAGAACATGTCCCGCGAGATAAGAATGCTTTATTTGTTGCAGCTTGAAATCGTTTGGCTTATTTTGGTCGTATTGTAAAAGCTGTTTATCAGACAACACGGTCAGCTGATTATAAAACTCGAAGTCGTGTGAAATGTAATCTAGAGATATTTAAAAACAACTAATGTTTTCTAGGTTAGACAACTTGACTGTTGCAACAAGTTATATTATAATGCATGAAGTATGACTTGACTCGTGGTTGACGCATGAGCAGAATGTAGAATCCCCTTACCAAAAATCAAGCAATGTTTTGCCGGAGTATAGACGTTAAAATAGAGCACTCGCTAGTTTTGAAATTTGATATAGTTGAACTAGGGTTACTTATACGAGGGGCAGTCAAAAAGTAAGTTGCATATATTTGTATTGGTCTTTGTTAAAAGTAGCCTACATTTTGATTACAGATGTTGGTAATACTGTTTAAAATGCTGTAAAATTTTTATGATCCCATTGACAAATACGAGCAATAATATCGCGTCACTTGGAAGTTGCATCCGTGCTGTTACTTGTTTTCTATGGACTAAAAAGTGTAATCCCACTAAATTCATCGGCAGTTATAGGCCGTGAGGCGAGTGATGAAACTGTCTTGGCGATGCGCAGTGGCAAAGAGAAAGTTTGCGCATGCGTGGCTACAAACCCCTTCAGTTGGTTTATGTCTCTGTGCTTGGTGTTTGTCTTTCTCCCCACCTCCCAATTCCCCTCCTACGCGCATCGTGAGTTTCATCACTCGCCTCACGGCCTATAACTGCCGATGAATTTAGTGGGATTACACTTTTCAGTCCTTAGAAAACAAGTAACAGCACGGATGCAACTTCCAAGTGACGCGATATTATTGGTCGTATTTGTCAACAATGGGATCATACAAATTTTACAGCTGATTTTACAGAATTTTAAACAGTATTACCAACATTTGCAATCAAAATGTACTTTTAACAAAGACCTATAAGTGAAGTTTACAATGAAAAAGCTTTTTCTCGCCAGGCCATTGCGAGTTGTTTAAAATGGGCGAAGTGAAATTGAGGATGAGTGCAGATAAGGAAGGCTATCGACTTCGGTCACGCATGGCTCTGTTCAAACTGTTCATCCATTTTTCAAACAGATGAATCACGGACGAAAACACCAACTGAGATGAATATTTCCCATGTAAGTCTGTAGAATCATCTCTAAGGATCTACAGTTTTGAAAAGTGAGCACTCGTTGGATGCCTCGCTTACTCACTGCAGAACACAAAGAGAAGAACTTTCAATCAGCTCTGCAGTTCTTGCTTAGTTATGACAGAGAAGGTAATGAATTTTTGACAGAATTGTGACTGGATATGAAAGCTGGGATGATTTCACTCCTGAAACAAAATGAAGTTCATGCGAATGAAGATATGCTGAATCTCCTCTTCCAAAAAAGTTTCAACATGTTCCATCAGCAGGAAGTCATGTTGACTCTTTTTTCGCTAATCAATGTGTAAAGAGGAACAAAAATGAATGCAGCAGTTTACTATGAAACCTTGAACAGACTAAGAACGGCAATTAAAGACGAAAACATCTCCCAGACGGCACTAAGATTGTGACTTAGAGTTAATGAAACACACAGCAAACCAGATTTTACGAAAATTACATTACTTACTGTGAAAAGCTATACAGTATAACAAACACACAGAACACAATTCTCACAAAAATACGCCTAAGTATCAGACGCGTTTCAACGACAAGGTCGTTCTCTTCAGTGATACACGAGCAACACCAATCAAACTATAACTGCATCTAACGTTGCGCCGAACCCCATATTTATACAAACTGAAGGGGGCGTGGCTTATTATTTTACACTGCCAAGGCGATAGTACGCGCCACGTGTCAATTTAACTAATTAAGATTTAACATATAGCTAATACAAGATAATAGAACTAACCCTACATTAAAAATTATACATTATATTTTACATTAATATAGAATTTTGTATACAGTAGGTCCTAGTTCATTATTTACAATTATGTCCTGGTACTTATTAATATAAAATGTCTATATATTTATACAACTGAAGGGGGCGGGGCTTATTAATTTACACTGCCAAGGCGATAGTACGCGCCACGTGTCAATTTAACTACTTAAGATTTAACTTATAGCTAATACAAGATAATCGAACTAACCCTACATTTAACATTATACATTATATTTTACAATAGAATTTTCTATAGGTCTTAGTTCATTATTTACAATTACGTTCTGGTGCCTATTAATATAAAAAGTTTCCCAAGCATCCATAGTATTTAATTTTGTAAACAATATTTACATTCTTTAACAATATGGAATTTTCTTTTTTGAAATAATGCCCTTCATCTAAACAATGTTTAGCCATTGCTGATTTATCTGGCCTATTATATTTGAAATGAGCAAAATGTTCCTTGGTTTTTGTTTTAATGCTCTAGGACCTATACAAAATTCTATATTAATGTAAAATATAATGTATAATGTTAAATGTAGGGTTAGTTCGATTATCTTGTTTTAGCTGTATGTTAAATCTTAAGTAGTTAAACTGACACGTGGCGCGTACTATCGCCTTGGCAGTGTAAAATAATAAGCCACGCTCCCTTCAGTTGGTATAAATATGGGGTTCAGCGCAACCGTTATAGTTTGATTGGTGTAGCTCGTGTATCACTGAAGAGGACCACCTTGTCGTTGAAACGCGTCTGATACTTAGGCGTATTTTTTTGTGAGAATTGTGTTCCGTGTGTTTGTTATATTGTATAATATTTCTCATAAGTCAGGCTCAACATTTAATATGTGAAAAGCTAGCTTAGAACGCCTACAACAACTGTTATTGGCTAATTTGAGGGAGTAATCCAAATAGGAGGACTTGGGAAAAAGCTGGTCATTGTTTGAAAAGTTTTGACGGCCATTACACCACTTTATGACATATTCAATGTGTGACAGATAATCGCTTTACTGAGTGAGCTAAGTTAACAACAGAGCAGAGAAGATTATCTGTTTTTAAAGATTTACAAGCTACAAAGATTTTCCTTAGAGAAAACAAGTGATATGACCAAACAAAAATATCATAACGCTTAACTGTGTGAAAGAAAATATGTTTAAGTACCTTCTCCAAATACTATTTAATTACAGTAGAACCCCTCTTAACCGGTCTAGTCGCGACTGACACCCGGGCCGGTTGCCCGTTTGGCCGGTTAATCAGAGGTTTCCCCTTAAAAATCGGTTTTCGTTGAAAGAAAGCTTATTTAATCAGGTAGCGCTAAGAATTATGCAATTAAGATGTTATTGCAACTCATTTTATTGTACATGAATGTATCTTATATATTATGTTATGTATATTATACATCAAACATGAAAAAATTAAACACTACAAAGCTCGTTTACAGATTCCCCTCTGTCAAGTCTTTTGACACATTTAACCGCGTCTCAAACGAAACCAACACACGCTTCCGTTGTTTTCGTAACTCACTCATTTTTATTTACTGTAATATACCCGTCAAAGACAAGAAGAAAACTGAAAAGAAATGTTATATTTTTCATAATGAAAACTAAAATGATTCGTGGAAAAAAAGCGGCCCATCAAACGTTTTTGTGGGTGTATGTCTGCTATACCGACGGGTGCCAATGCCGCGGTGTTTTTACGGCGCTGACAATGGGATACCGCTATCGACAAAGTCGTTTGATATCGCCGCCGCTTTAGTGCCGCGGTGTTTTTACGCCGCCAACAATGGGATACCGCTATCCACAAAGTCCTTTGATATCGCCGCCGCTTTGGTGTTTTAATTAAAATTTATTTTCGGAAACTATCATCCAACCAGTACACTACGATATAGGCCGGTTAATCCGAGGACCGGTTAATCCGAGGCTGGTTAACAGAGGTTCTACTGTACATTTTATGAGGTCAGAAACACATGACATATTGATTGGGAATAAATCCTCCTCCCCCCGAAAATAATATTAGGAAAAATTACGCTTAGAACGAGTTTATGACACAATTCAAATTAACTTTAACCTTGAAAAACATTATAGGTGGGGTGAATTTTATAATTAAAAGTTACTTAATGACTTCACCCACCTTATACGTTGAAAGTCCACAAGAATAATAAATAGTTTTTAATACATTTAACTACAATTTCCTTTAAACTTTCAATTTCCTTCAACGTATAAGGTGGGTGAAGTCATTAAGTAACTTTTAATTATAATTCAAATTAGTTCAGTTATTATTTAAATATATAAATACCTGTTTTAAATGTGTCACACATGCAGGGTCTATTTCAGTTTTTTTAACTGTTTTGTATACACTGCCATTGGCAACGATTAATATATATGATTAGTATTAAAAGTTTGCAAATTTTTGCACCATAATACAAATATTTCTGTTACTATTCGTTAAAAAATCCGGAAACCTAACTCTGAACGTTAATTTACTGCTTAATAAGATCTGACCATTGGACCGGCTAACTGAACATATAACTAGTTATATAATTATGTAATATACCTTCAATTAACTTGATGAGATGTGGGGGGGGGGAGGTGGAGAACAGCCAGTAAGTTGTGCATGTGATAATCGTCAGTTTGGTTCCATGTGTGGTGAAGTGTAGAGTGCACTCGATACGTTCCTCTTCATATCTTGACGATTTTCTGTAATTTAAAATATTAAATTTTTAGTAGAAAATACAATAATTATTATATTTTTAAACACTTTTAACTTTGCATAATTTTAATATTTCTATTTTTTGTTTGTTTTTTAATGTGTACTATTTATAATATATTTTCAATTCAATTTATAAGTCTATAGATGAAAAGTGTTTAAAATGGTACAAATTGATGTTTTTTTTGTGATTAATTCCATTTTAGGTTTTTTCTGAATATGAAAAATTTCTTGTTTTACAAAATGATTATCTGCATATCGGTTGTAAGTGATTTTTCAGAAACCTTTCGTGCAATTATAATTTTTTTAAGTTAAAAAATAATAAAGGAAAAATTGGATTTTATTTGAAAATCTGCTGTATTGATTTTGATCAATTTTTTTGTAAGTATACTTTTGAAGGTACAACACAAAACGTCTTGGTTGCCATTTCGTTAAAAATTCCTAAACGGGAGTTATCAAAATGAAATTAAATAAAATCCTCCATAAAAAGCTTAATTTCTCAAAATCTACTCAACAAATATTGATAGAATTTTATTTAAATATAAAGATATCAAAACTAGTTTGCCAAGTCAAAATGAATAAAATGTTGATACCTCAGTTTGGTTTATCTGTCGTTAAAAATAAACAAAAAATCGAAAATCTCAAAATCGGTTTGAATTATTTTAATCGTATTTTCTTAAGTATTCTCCTTAAGGTGCAACACAAAACGTCTTGGTCGCCATTTCCTTAAAAATTCCTAAACGGGAGTTATCAAAATGAAATTAAACAAAATCCTCCATAAAAAGCGTAATTCTCAAAATCTAATCAACCAATATTGATGAAATTAATATACTCATAATCTACTCCACCGATATTGAAAAACTTTGATTGAATATTAATAGTCCAAATTAGTTGTCAGATTGGAAAGAGAAAAAATGTAATAATTCACTTTAGTATATGTCATTTAAAAAAAAACAAACCCAAAACGTACAATTAGGGTTTCTCTGAATGGCTTTTATTGATTTTAACAAATTTCGTTTAATAGTATACCCTCTAAGATAAAAGAAAACAAATGTATTGGTAGCAAATGTAACTAAGAGCAATCGTAGTCGTTATAAAAAGAACAATTTTTCATAATCTACTCTACCGATATTGATAAAATATTGTTGCAATATGAAAATGAATATAACAAATAGATTAGTAAAGAATATAGCCTATTAAACACTATTAAAGGTCCGATTTTAAAAAAAAATTAAAACAATTTTACTTTCCAAGCTACTATATGTAATATACAAAATTAATGTGTTGTGTCAAAAATAACGATTTAAAGTTTGTTTTGCTGAAGTCCATTTTAAGATCATGTTTTCGCCATATTTCGAGAATTTCTTTTCTATTTTCATAACACAAAATATTGGTGTAGCTGCCGTAATAAAAAACAGAATTACGTTTAGCTCAAAAACTCTCTAACGATTTAAATCAAATTTTGCACAAGTGTAGCAACTAAGGGCACAAACAAAACGTATTAAACGACAAACTTTTATACAGTAATGGTTATAAAATACGTATATTTTATAATTGAATAATTTTAGGGAAATGTTAAGTAAATCTTGTTAAAACACACGTTGTACGATATAATTTTATACAGCGTTTTAATTTACTTTTAATTAGTAAATAAAACATATTTTATTATTAATAACTAACATTTAATAAATATTTGAAAGTGAATTATGTACGTTATAATTTATGTTTGTTAAAAAAAAAGAATTAACAGTAAAAATATTAAATTAATTTTACTAAACTAATGAAACAAACTTTTTCATTCCCGTTAGAAACAAAAATGAACAGTGCAAAAACAATGCAAAGACTTTCTGACACAACTAATCTTAAAATTATATAAAAAGAAGCAAAATTAACAGTCACTATAAAATTGCTTCTGTGAATCAAAACGTTAAAATGACTCATGGACAATGTTTGTGAAGAAAAAAATATACGGACCTAAACCTGAATTGCTTGTGAAATAAACTCGTGCTCAATGTATTTGATTAGAATCGAGCTTTTATTGACGACGATCAACGTTCAGCGGCAGCGATTTTTATCAATTTTTTTGTAAAATGTGAATATTTATAATTTAAACGAATGTCCCAAAAGGTGAGTTAAAGAAAATTACAAATCTTGACGTCAAAAATTTAATCAAAATCGTCAGATTTGGTTATGAGAAATTATCATTTTGAGTTTTGGTTTTTTATGACAGCATCCCCAATTAAATTTGGCACAAATGTCGACAAATATGTTTTGTTTTGGTCCTTAGAGGCTAAATTTGCCAAAAATTGTTTAAACCGTTACGGCCGATTATTACAGTATCGTAATTATGTGTTGTTTTCTTACAGCAGCTACCCTCATATTTTGATTTATCCAAGAAATTGAAAAGAACTCTTCCAAATGTGCCAAAATATTCCATGTACCAAATATGAATGATAGCTTCACGTTTTTGGCCGTTAGAGACACATACAACTGTGACGCGTTCAGTGTGACGGTCCTGACATCACCGTGGGTTCTTGGTTGTGGTTTTGGTTCCGATAGAAACCTTGGTTGCCACCAAGGCTCACCGCAGTATTCAGTATTTAAGGATACAAATGAAAGGCCTAGAAAAGTAAATGAGACGCTGAAACCCTTACGCACAGATTTTTGGGGTCTAGGATCACACGAAAACAGACTAAAATATTGGGCTAAATTACCGAGCTTCGCGATGATCCCAGTAGGCTATTTAACCAATATTAAATACTTTTACAGCCCAAAGGAATAAAATGCTGTTAGAAAAATTAGTTAACCTATAAGTCCTATTTTTGATAACGTTGTAAATGAAACAACAAAGCCGGTAGTTGTGTGCTGGTTGGTTGGACAAGGTTAAAACTGATAAGGGAAGTGTAGAGTGATCCGCGGAACTGAATTACAAAACTTGGTGGCTAAGGTAGGGTTCCCGTTTGTTCGGCTGTTTCCCCAAGACAACAGACGATATACCAGACAGATATCTTTACAAAAATCAAAAACTCAAATTTTTACCTATCAGATAAACTTCTCTGTGAGAAAGTAATTAGTGTTTTTTTTTTAATGGAGATTTAATTAGAAATTTTAAACATTGGCATTTCACGTCGCCGTATTTAGATAAACTGCTTTTGTTTTGCGTAAATGTCAGCCTTGCATTCATTGAATATGCTGATGTTGATACTGTAGCTAGATTGCGTTTTGCGCCTGAAAATGTTTACGTTGTATCCTTTCATTATTTATTTGTTTAATTCACTTGTGTTGTTTTGATGAGGCATTTTGTATATTTAGTTCTTTGATTGGTAGAACATTTTCTATTTTCTTTCTCCCATGCGTAGGTCCTAATAGAGAAAGATTAAATTTTTATTGATCCGTGGTATAAAACTACCCCACAACACACATTAATAAATAATAAGCATAAAACCAATAACAAAAAACAATGAAAGTAAGAAATTAATAATTAACATAACTATATAAATACAAATGAAAACAAACAAATTCTCAACCAAAAAAGAAATATATAAGGATTAAATAAAGCATTAAAGCTAAAGTTTCAAAATTATTTTAATAATATAAATGATAAATTCCATTTTGCCTTATGAAAGCTTTACAATAAGTTTATTACTAAATTACTTACGTCTTAGCAATCTTGTGTTTAGTATTTATTAATATTTCATAACAGCTGTTTCGGTATAACATATACCATCATCAGATGAAACAACACGTTTACACAACACATTGATACACATTTCACAAAAATAAATAAACATAAAATGTTTGGTACTGCAGTACAGGTCGAAAATAATATAAAATAAAGTTGAGATAATATGGCCACATCTTGCTAATGTCAACTGTTCACTCATTTTATGTTTATTTATTTTTGTGAAATGTGTATCAGTGTGTTGTGTAAACGTGTTGTTTCATCTGATGATGGTATATGTTATACCGTAACAGCTGTTATTAAATTTTAATAAATACTAAACACAGGATTGCTGAGACGTAAGTAATTTAGTAATAAACTTATATTAAATGATGCTCATATATTAAAAGTTTATATTATTAAAATAATTTTGAAACTTTAACTTTATTGCTTTATTTAATCCTTGAATATGGAGTTTCAACAAGAAATATCTGCTGTTACATTAAATATAAGAAATATATGGTTTTTAAACTCCAAAATTAGTTAAACTCAACTCTATGTTACAAAATATAGAGCTAAAAGAAAATTACTTGTTTTCAGATTACAGTATGGCTTTAAGAAACTCCTTAATCGAGTAAAAAGCATTGGCTCTGAACAGTTTTTGAATTTGTTTCTAAATAAACTTAATGAAAACGACACCATATTTTTTTAGTGATTTATAAAATATTTTTTTATAAATTACAAATATATTTTGTCAATTTCTTGAAGATGAAACGTGTAAACTGATTTTCTAATATGTGGTCCGAATTCGCATCGAATTTTCTTTAAAATGGAAATCTTGAATTTGATAACAGCTTACAAAATATAATTTTTTGCAAAAAAAATTAAAGCCATTTTTGGCCATTTTCGAATAATTTATAGCACTGTATGAGAAGTGGTCGTAGTTTTTTTTTTTTTTTTTTTTTTTTATTGTCAGTTTTTTTACCTACTTTCTAGTGAACACATCCAAGAAATTCTTTATCAAGGTAAAGTGCCCTTTTTTAATTTAAAAAAAAAAGGTTTATTTTTTAACCCAACCAGATTTCCGTGGGAAAATGATTTAAATGTCATTCTCAGTCAAATAAACTAATTTTTAACTAAATGTTGGAATTTCATAAATATTGTTTAGATCAGGCTCCGATTAAAAAGCCGGTTTTCTGGGAAAAGTGACAAATTTTGTTTATTAAAAAAAAAAAGTTTAACCTACGACCACTTCTCAATAAATGACAATGCTTTATTTTATTTATTTTTTTCGAAAATGGCCTACTGTAGCCGTAAAAATGATTTTTTTTTTTTTTAAATTTGACCACATATTTCTAGACCACAGATATGCATAATTTGATCAACTTTCGTGAAGATCTGACAATTCCTACCCTATTTTGTTTTATTAGTTAAAAAATAATCCTCAGATTTGAAATTTTTGAGGTTATGAAGTACTTTTTTGATAGTACCATTTCGATAGTCCCTTTATACGGAATATTTTCAATTTTTCATTTTTCTACGATCCATAGAGTCTGAGATATTTAAAAAAATAGTGTAGCAATGCAATTAAAATGTATAAAAAATTCACTTTTCTAGCGAAGCTCCAGCCCGAATTTGCTAATGTTTTCCGCTTTCCCACTAAGTTGCATGTAGAAAAAAAATCAGCTTCCTAGCTACATCACTTCTCATCAATTTTTTGGACTAATTCCCTCTACTATTTAAAATTTCACTTTGAAAATAAGAAAATTCGTCTCTGGAAATATCTTGAAATGTTTGAATTTTTGAAACATTTAAGTGCCTGTAGCTCCTAAACGGTTAGTGATATCGAAAAATAGGAGATCCTATATGATAATTTAGAACTGACTGACATATTGAAAAAATGTCGGGGTGATATGAAAAATTTGGTAATACTTATAGTTTTAACTCAAAAAAATCCTGTGTGCACCTTTTAAAGATTTTTTATAACTTTTGTAATTATCTAATAAACAGCTGTTACACTTGTTTCAATCACGCTGTATACTCAACCATTATAAAAAATATAAAAAATAGTAAAACAAAAGATAACAAATTGATTTGTAAATCAATAGTCGATACGAAAACTGATACAAAAAATCAATATTTTTGTAAAGAAAACAGAAAAAACTTTAATGAACAAATGAGTAATTTAACGATCAAATACACCTAAAGGGTTATGTGGCTTAGTGTTTAATTCCAAAATTTAAGAGAAAGGCAGTTCAACATTATGTCATAGGGAGTGCGACATTGCAGTGATTTCAAAATGCTTTCCTCTGTGACTTGTCTTCTAATCTTTGGAGTATTTGTGAGTACCGTAAATTTTGTTATTATAAATTAGTAATTTTTAAAGATATAGAATAAATACTTTATTTATCCACTTTAAGAAATATGAATCTTCCATTTGTGTTTTGTGTTTTATTATATTTTTTATTATGTGATAGGTCAAAAAATGAAGGTCGACTTTTTTGAGGAAATATTAGTTTTGAGGTAACTTGAGTCAAACAATAACTGTTTGTATTAACGATGTCTTTCTCTCTCTTATGTGCAATGTTTTATTACCAAATGCGTAGACCAATTTTAATCAAATTTGGTATGTAATCATACTCGGGAATTTTTTTTATAACTTGAAATTTGGTAGTACCTCTCATAAAAAAAAACTAAACTTACTATTTTCTCAAAATTGGTTCCAACGATTTCGATCAAATTTTTGTCAAGTATACATACCTGAACAAAATACTGTTAGTGAGTTATTGGTAAACAAAAATCAGCTATGGCGACGTTCTAAAATGTGTAATTTCTCAAAAGTAGTTCCATCGATTTTGTTCAAACTTTAATAAAATGTGAACAATTTACGGTTCAGGAATAGTTAGCAAAAATATAGAAATGAACCTTATCTGCCGTCGATTTTAATTTATATGATTTACCTTGAGAACTTGTTTATTGCACATGGGAAGCAAGTTTAGATATTATTTAAATTGTGATGATCTCTACAAACAACTGAGGCGATATTCTTTTGTTGGGAGAAACATCACCAATTAATACTCGTAAATACCAACAAATTACTTAACCCCGTCAGACCAATAACCAGCTCTTAATGAGGTAATTATAATAAACTAATTTGGAGAACATAAATTAAATTATAAAAGTAAAATGCACACAACCGCATATGTAAGGTGGTCTAAACCCATAGCCTATTTTGACACCTCTTGATATATAATTATATCGCAGGAGGACATATTATTTTAGGGCTTCCTCAGAATCTCAGGAATGCCATTTCCCGAAAACTTACCCCAACATTATAATTTAGAAAAATTTCACTAGAAATAAAATAATAAATTCAAGGGACTGGAGCTGCCATGTTGAGCCAAACTGCAGCACTTTCATTTCTCTACAGATTCCCTCTGTGGACTACTCATCAGTTGTGCCACTGCCATTGCAATCAAAGCAAGCAGTCACAAACAGATTGCAAGCAAGATTCAGATGCCTAACCAATGTCATGAAATATATATATATATAGTCCATGGTTCATTTTTCAATTTTTGACTGACAGGACTGTAAGAGCTGAATGTGACACAAACACGGATGCTGTTAAATATATGCATAACAATGCAACCATCATTTCGTGAATAGTGTAGGGCTGGGTGCGACAATGGACCATCAAATTATAATTTATCTCTATGAATTTCCATCTCAGCAATTAAAGAATTCGGCAATGCAACTCTCTTTACATAACCAGGATGCATCAAATATCACTAATAACCAAGTTTTGCCGCCACTGTACAATTTAGGCCACGCCCACCATTGTTTTCACCATGATGAATGGTGTGCAATCATGTGACAGCCATCTAGCTGATTATTATTTAATTATTTATTGTTTGTTGCAATGTTATTGATATTACAACTGTTAATATTACAAGGCAGAGGTTAAATATTTAATTAACAAAATAAAATGCTTAGACCTACTACAGTTGTTTTTAAAGCTGTGGTTATTGCTTCCTTATTAATGACATATAAGAACCAATGATTTAAAAACATGTTGATGGACGCCATCATGGTACTTATAATTTGTAATGCCAGTTGAAATTTTGTTTATTAATATAAAGCTTTCTGTGATCTGTAACATTTTAAACTCAGTATCCTAATACGTAAAACAGCTGTGAGGTACAAAGCTGGGAGGCTCTTGCTCGTTGCCAGGTTATCATGTCATTTGCCTAGATCTGTAGCTGTGGAAGAGTTCCGACTATGTACTGGACACGACTACTTTCAGGTGCATCTATATCGGATTTGATTGGCTGAAAAAGATGTCTGTACTAGAGTTGTAACGGATATCCGGTTATATCCGGTATCCGGCCCCCTTTTTTTAGTATCCGGTATGATAGTTGCAACTATCCGGCCAGGTACCGGATACTTAATTATGTAAATGAAATTACATAAATAGGTGATCTATACTTCCAAATAGGTGATCTTTTCGTAGCAGTCGCCATTAAACTACAAAAAACTTCAACCACAAAAAACAAATACCGAAAAACTCACTGACAGACCGTTGAATACTAGTGTTTGACGCATGAACGATACAAGCCGCCCACTCCCCCAGTCCTACGGTCCAAGAGACAGGTTCGTACTTGTCTTTCCGTGAATCATCGCTAGAACTACACACACTACCTGAGTCGGATATCCGGCGCTCCGGCCTAGAACCTCACCGAATATCCGGTATCCGGTATCCGGCCAAAACGACTATCCGTTACATCTCTAGTCTGTACCCTCTACCACGATGAAAGAATGTATGCCTTACACCTGCATAGATTTGCTCAACTCTCTTACATTAAAAATAACAGGATGTCACGTCTTTATTGGGAGGCTTGATGCCGAATGGCCAAACTGATAATTAATTGAATTGCTGATCTGTAACAAAATGGTTATTACTTTAAAAATGTCCCTTTTATAAATTATGAAGTAAACTAAAACTAAAGCATTAATAAGTATCAATAGTGTATCAAATTTGAATTTTCTAATTTGAAACATTTTAGTATTTTTTAAACTCTAAATTCCAACTTTAACATGCTGTGGCACCTTAGAAGGGTTTCTATTTTTTATTTTATTTTTTTGGAGGTAGGTGGGTTAAGTGCTTCCCAGTGTGTGGGACTCCCGGTTTATCTAGATTATCCACTAAACCTAACCTCTTTTCCTATTATCTCATAGTTACCCTCACAGTACCGACTAAAGACATTGCTTCATGAGAAGATAGATTCAGCCAAAGATCTTTTTCCTTGTTTTTAAATGAAATTCTCAATAATTACATAAGATGAACTATATTTCTTTATATCACTTCTTAACTTACTTACCTCTACTGTTTCCACTGCCCACTTCTTTGAGCTAAAAAGTGTATGCTTGAATTATACCCACATTGCATGTTGGTGTGTCCATTATCTTAATCCTATGTAAATATGCTCTGAAGCAGCCATGTCCAGTTACTGCTTCAGTAATGCTATATTACAATTTTCCGTGCATCCTGTCTCTTCACTTTCTTATTTGTGGAATCAGTTTGAATGTTGAATCATTGTTTCAGTATCATTTGCCATTTATCAAGTAGTTTTTCTCTACCTGTCCTCATAATTACCTTCTCTACCTCTTCTCTCTGTGTGTCTAGTCTCTTAAAGATTTTGAAACATCTTCTTTCCATGGCTAAAAGATCTATAGGTGCAATACTGGCTAGATCTAAAGGCACACTTTCTGACACTGAAACTGTGTACAAATGACAATTTATTCCTTGTCATTTTAATCAATATTTCTACCCAAATTGGGGCTGTACAACATTGGACAATATTTCAATTTTTGTTTCCCTAGGTTTTCCTAAGTTTGGCATAAGCCTTGATAATATGGCTTGATTCTAATGTCTGGAGTTTATTGAAGTGTGGTCCAAAAGTTAGATTATTTAATATTTACTCTTAAATAAATGAGATATTTTGGCATTCAATAGTAATTCCTCCTATTTCAATTTTTGGCTTAACGAAAGCTCTCCTGTCAGTGACAAATACTGCCTCAGTTTTCTCTATAGCCAATTTTAAACATCTATGGTCCAGCCATCGCTTTACCCTCGTTGAAGCATCTTTGCTCTTATTTCTAATATTTCTACATAAATGGCTTAACACACTAAACTATCATCGTTTGCAAAACCAAATATGCTCATGTCATTGACCAGCTCCATGTCCAGAAAATCATCATGTTAGACATTCCATAGAAATGTTCTAGAGAGAAACTTTTGTGACTCCATATGACATGTCTTTCATAATCTGGACTTCATTTTCCCTTCCAAATCAAATTATCCAGTTATTTCAATTGCTTTCTACCATTTTTAATAGATACTTAAATACATTAAAGCGTTTCTATGGTAGAGATATGTTAAACATACACACACAAAATTTATAACTTATCTTAAAATATCGTTATAAACAATAGTTATAAAACACTTCAATTTTCACATTTTTTTCTTTTTTGTTTAAAGACGAACTCATTATCATTTTATAAAAAAAAAGAAGTAAATAGTCCTGCTCTAGTTCTCAAATACTCTTATTCGTATCTGATCGGAAGAGAACAAGAGTTGGTCAAGAGAGACCTGATAGGAAGGATCCAACCAAATACTAGATGAAGAGAGGTTTAGGTCCAACTAAGGGGCCCTCAAGGTTTCAATAACCTGTACTTGCTATAAATAACCCCCTGAGAGAATTCTCACAAGAAATCATACCACAAGACTAAGTTTCAATGACTATGTTATCATCTTCAATTGTAACACATTATATTATTTACCCAGTATTACAGTATAGGGTAAATTTGGTAATCAGAAAAGTAATCAACTTTCGTTTTTGACTTTTCTTCGTTTCATGGCCTTGGGAAATTGAAAAAAAGTGATTTTTGACATGTCGTCCGTCCATCATTGTAGTCTGAATGTAAGCATAGGAGCAGTCACAGAATTTAAGATAGGAGAATGAAATTTGGTATAGGGGATTATAGTGCCGTAAATATATAGAACTCTATTGAAAGTTAGAAATACTTAATTGACAATCTCATAATGGCAGCCATTATAAACAGTTTTTTTTCCTTTTTTTTTCTTTCTTCTTTATATCTCATGTTTTATTCACTAACACACAAAATTAATGGAGGCTTCTTCATGTATGTACAGCTTTGAGAACCACTAGGGCCAAGACATCGACACGAGCTGAGTGAGTGGATTTCTTAATGTATATACATCTATGAGCCCTGTTGGGCCTAATTGGCAACAAGAAAGTAGTGATATATTCAGTTGCAAGGTTCAAAAAATGTGTGTAACAATTGTTTTAAACAAACTTACCCTACTGTATAAGACTTGATCTAGCAATACAATAACATAACATCTCCTACAAGGCCCAAGAAACCGGCTTTGATTACATTTAAAAGATCTGCTTGTATTATATAATGAACCTTAGTAAGTACCACGATGGTGATCATGAACTCATTTTATTAACGTGAAAATTATACAGTTTCATTAAATATTAAGAAATTTCACAAATTTTGTTCATTATAATTCAATAATTATCTTCGCAACGTTGTATTTATACTATAATGATATTGTAGTAACTATGTTTCTTTAATTTGAATGTTTAAAGAATAATAATGTTTTTATTTGCATATATTTAGAGTATTGGTTGTGATGGCATAATCGGTCCCTTCAATCCACAAGTACAAAACAGCTGTGATGTTTGTAAAGGAGACAATTCCACATGTCACATCATCTCTGGACTTTTTACAAGGCCACAACTTCCTATTGGCTACAATATGATCACACAGATACCTCGGGGTGCATGTAACCTTTCTATATTAGAACTGAAAAGGAGTAGAAACTATTTAGGTATTGTAAAAGTATTTGTGTAGTAAACTATTGTAATATAACTTTTACATTATGCATCAATCATTAATTTTACATATTAAATAAATATGTTATTTCCATAGTATGCTTTGAAATAAAAAAAATTGAAGCTCTATTGCTGCCTTCTCATGGCCCACTTCTGGTAACTTCAAGGCCAGCTAGCCAAATTTATAACGATCTCCTACTAATTTGCAACTGTCTACTACCAATTTGTAATGTTAACATTATGTTTAAGCCTAGCTTAGGCTCTACATTTTGGATAACAATACTGTTTTAACCCCATGTACATTTCAAGACCAAAATCTCTCATTGCAGGTCTGTCCATTCACCATAGAGTAAGTATCTCGGAAGAGATAAATCTAGTTCATTACCGAATTATAGCTAATTAATAAATATTCACTTACACAATGCAAAGTCTCAACTCGTCTTGTTTAAATATGAAAATTATGCATTCGAATTGGGAATTGGGGCTCCAGAAAAACCCCAAACGCCATGACCCTGATAAATTAAACGGCCATATGTTGCAATTTTGAATTAACAGAAATTAACACTAGCCCGTACTACACACCTCGACTGGTTCTAAAAACAAATGGAATACTTTCCCCTTATTGTAACATGGTCTGCTCAATATAATATAATTACAAACCAAGTTGATGTCAACTGTTTTTTAAGATAAAGCAAAATGAACCACATTCAAGTAGGTCCCGCTTAACTATTCGACCCGATGCTAGTGACACCAGGACAAATAGCATGCTCCATCTCCTCCATTCTGAACCTGAACTCATAAAATACAACGGTTCAACCCACATGTTGAAGCCTCATGTTATCATATGTATAGGACTTGTTCTTAGGTATAAATTCAATGCTTCACTGTGTCATGATTGATTTTCAATTTCATTGAGTTTCATGGAACCTGTGTATTATATGAATATAACACTTTTATATTTGCATACATTTTATTTTATATTGATCAAAATTTACAATTTCCTTAGCACTCAGAAGACCAGATGCTAGTTTTATCATGAATGGTAAATGGGCAATAAACTGGTCAGGTGATTATCAATCGAATGGCACAACATTTACTTACAACCAAGAGAATGAAACCAACCTGGAGTCCATATATTCTTCAGGACCTCTTTACGAACCTCTAGATCTAATGGTAAATTATTCACGAAGACTTAGTTACTAGTTTGTATAGTGTAGAATTATGTTAATTGCTATATTTTTTTCTTTTTTCTGTTTGTTGCTTGAGAAGAGAAATCAAACAAATTGTGTAGGTCAAAACCTCAGCTCAGTATTGTACAGATAACAAAATTTAAGCAGATATTTCCGATGAACACCCATATCTGTGAATGTAAAGCCACAAATCAATTGTGTTGATTTCCTTGTTTGTTATTATGTAATAAACTAGCTGGATAAAATTATGGTGTTTGTGTTAAACATAATTTGTTGTTTTTATATTAATACATTCTTTTTAAATATTTCATCGTAAAATTTAATGTTTTTAACTTCATTACCAGATTGATTGCCTAGTATTTCTCCTCAAAATTTGTTTTATAACTGAAAGTTATTTTTATTTAAATGAATATTTTCTAAAGAAAAAGATAATAGTAAAATGCTTGTCATATTTCTTCAATGACCTTCGACCCGTATTGGTATGAAACTAAATTAATGAATACATTTTTTTGTTCAAGGTAATCTATCAACAACCAAATCCTGGGATTAAATATACTTATCAATTACCAATGAAGAGACAAGAATCTGATTTCTATCTTCTGAAAGATGATCCTGTAATTTCGCCTCCTTTCTTTAGGCATACTTCAGGTGAAATAGATACTTCGTCTTTGATTTCTTGGAAACCTACACCAAAGCAGGGTTTATCATATTATGTAGAGTTGAAAATATTACTTGTCATTATTTTTAACGAACCTCCTACCTCAATGGGTCACTTATAATGAGTAAGAGTGTAGCAATTCTGAGGTGCCTTGCTTGATTTACACCTTTCTTTATCTAGTCTTAGATTAGATCCCTCTCTTTCAACTTTTTTAACATGTCTGTCTTGACCATTTCTTGTACTTTTCCAATCCAGATGCTTAAAGCAATAAAGAGATATAGGTGTCTATTTTATGTTCTTTTGTATTTTTAAGGCGATGATGACTCAAAAGTTTTTCGCCGTTAAAGAACAAGGAAAATAATTAAATGTGTCAATTTATACTTACAGCTCAGCTGTACAGTAAGCACAGTGACATTTAAAACAACGGTGAGCAATATTTTTTAAGTAAACATAATTATAATTTACATTACGCACGCTATTTTGATGTGAATTAACTTTTAAACATTTTTTATTAAGTGTGGGCACTACCAGGATGAAACTGACCCATGCAGTTCCCACTTTTTATTGAAATGCAAAAGTAAACTGATGTAAACGGTAAAAAATTTCTACCAACATCTAAACTATAATTTGTAGAAAAAACTAAATTTAAATTGTCATTACAGTTATACAGAGTGCTGCAGAAACATTTCAGAGTTACCACATTTCAAACATTCACTGCGCCCATTCAGGTGGACTACGGTGTTTGTGGTGGGGTTTCTGCTAGTATATATTTGCAATTGTGGTTACCAACATAGTTTGGATTGGTGTGTACTTTGCATTTGTTGTTGAATCATTTATTCAAAATATCGAATGCATGATCACCACAAAGAGAGGTTTTAATTTATATTTCGAACTTAACCAGCATGATGATGTCCCAAACAGGAAAACGATACTGTTGTGTTGAAAATTTCTGGCCAACAGCCATTGGTCATGAACAATTGATGAAATGAAGGCTAGAAATAACCATAATAATGCTGCAACTCACCCAGTGATTAGATATTTGTATCACATATTATATTGTATTCATATTAAATGAAGGACTCTATTTAAATGATATTATTTTCAAAAGCAAGTGATAAAAACTGCATTCTGCACTCTTTCATAGTATGTAATAAAATTTTGAATATCATTTCTCACATTTATATTATAAACCTTGAAAATGTGGGAGGTTTTTCTGCTACATCCTGTACTTAATAGGAAGGTAAACACTATTTTAGCCACTTAACTCTTTGTGACATGTATTATATCCCTACAAATGTCTTAAAAATGTACTCCAAACCAGCTTTATTCTGTTTATGTTTTTTCTAAAACTAAATCTAGAAATTCTAGACAATGTTTTTCAGATAAAGTATTCTCATGTCTTAGTTTTACTTATAACTTTGGATGGTACAATAATATATTAATTTATTTTGTTAGTAATATTGTGTCCAGTGCAGATAAAAACAAAACCAAATGGTATGTTGATAGATTTGAATAAAGAATTTGTAACAATTAAAAATATTCATTAACCACATGTTGCTTAATTTTCTCTTTAGGGAAGGAGAACGTTTAACATATTAAGGTAGGGTATTGCATTATATCTTCCTTGAATGCTCATATACTGGTGATTCAGAGAAACAGAAAATTATTAAATACATCATTTAATAGTAAAACACATTCGACTTAAGAATACATACAGTAATTTATTTCTTAAAGCTGTCATCTTAATCTCTTAGTGAAATTGTGCATGAATTGAGACATCAACGCAACAGGAATTTTGAAAATTGCTTCCCGATCTTTGCTTTTAATTCTTTTGATACAATTTATCATTAAAGTAATCCCACAAGAAAAAATTGCATGTTGTCAGATAAGGGAATATTAGGAGGTCATGGAATGTCACAATTTCTTGAAATTATATGGTTGCAAACAATTGGCGTACATTAGACAATTTATTTGTGTTGAGTGTTATGTTGATCTTTCTTGTTGAAACCAGGCATTATGAATAATTTGTGGAAATGTCTATTTATTTTACACAACAAAAGCTTTCAGCATGATGACTTACCAATCCAATGTGACAAGGCCACTTCATAATAAAAAAATAAAGGCCTGTTACACTATATGATAATACAGGGACATGGTAATATGCTCCTATGCAACTGATGCTGGGTACTGTATTCCTAAGTTATGAGTTTCTCATGCCCAACAATGAAATTTTTTAATCTATAATATTATTAAGATGGAAATTGGTTTCGTCCGACATCCACAGGTTTTAAACAAAATAATTGTCCTCTCTTACCTCTTCAAGCATTCATTCAATTCGTTCCATTAGGTTTCAGTTTCCTCTAAAATCTGCAATTTGTACGCATGCTCATATACATTGTGTAACAATATGCTTTAACTACTATGCAACTCCAAAGACACTGTCTGTTGGTGGATTGAACAATGTGGGCTTCTTATGTCAGAAATTTGCACAGTATTAATGTTGTCTAGCATTCTATTGGTTCACATATCGTTTGGAGGTTTCTCCTTGCTGATCCTCAAAATTACTTAACCATGTGAAAATTTGATGTGTTAATAAAACATGATAGTGACAACCTAAATTAAAGTGATGGTGAAATCATTCAGGACTACCAACACAAATTAATAAAATTTCCGTTTGCCTGAATCACCATGTATTATCTTACACTATACATGTAATTGATTTATACCCTTATGGATTTTTCCAGATTTTAGTAAAACGTCAGATATTAAAGTTTTAAATGAAAATGGAATTAACACAAAGAGGTAAGTAAAAAAGAATATTACAAATATAAAAATATTTTAGACTTGATTGTGAAATGTTAACAAAGTTTTAAGGTTTATTTAGCAGTCTCAATTATCAAAACATAAAGCTGACATTATTAAATAAAATAACAAAATATAAGTTAACAAGCTATAATACAAATTTATTTATTTTCTGAGAGATTTAATTCCACCAATTATTTATTGGAAATAAATATCAAAAGCAATCTTATAATAGCACTATATATTTCTTATTTCACTGTTGTCAATATTACATTTTCTAATTTAATGGAACTAGTATATCTTTCAGTAAGAGAAGATTTATTTTTTTTTAAATAATAATTTGAGATTTACAGAAACCTATAGACTACTTTCTACGTTCTAATTTTTTGAACTATTTTGTAATAACTTCCTTAAGCTCATCATCTTCAAAGTGCCTGTGCCCTAAAGACTCGTTCAACTTAGGGAATAGATGGAAATTACTGTGTGTTAAGTCAGCACTCTGTGCCTGATGATGAAAACATCCGAAACAAAATTTTTAGTTAAAAATTAAGTTTTTCCAGCCAAGTGTGTGTGGCCCAGCCAAGGAGCCCACCAAATAACAACTATAATAAGAATAAATTAGGATGTAACGTAATGTAATTATATGTCTTTTTTATAAATTATAAATATTTCTGTAATCTAATTCGGCGCTCATAACATTTAATTTCACTTGCGTTGAGTGCGTTCATTAGCATCCTAACCCGACTCCTTGGCCCATCCTGACAAGATTCGGCTAAAGTGTACGCGGTCTCCAGCCAGCCGGAGCTTCCAGTTGGTCAAAAGAAGTGGAGACGGTCACATGTGGATGAGTGTTATCACGAATCCTGCTCAATATTCCACACCATTTATTCTGTACGAAGCATCAGAGAGATTATTGTCCTCTTTATATGAAATCAATCAATAGTTCACCCTTTTGATCCCAAAAAACGTGATTACTTTCTGCTTACTAAGACTGGGTTTTTCTTTGTTTGGTTTGTTGACAATTTAGAATGAATACATTCCATTGATTTGACTCTTTGTTTCTGGTGTTTTTTAACCCATACCTCATCACTAATAAAAATACAATCCAAACATTTGTTTACATTTTGATGATAATGAGCGAGGAATGTCATCAAAGCATCTCCTATTCATTGTTTTTGGTGGTCTACATTCAATAATGAAGGAATCCATCAGGCACACATTTTTTGTAACCAAGATGGATTGTGACAATTTTATAAGGTAATGATCTTGAAATTCCAGGGAAAAAAACATAAAAACTGTCTCTATCTTCCTGAATTGTGTCATTAATTTTCTTCTTGAGAGTGATGGCCAAATGGAACGTTTATAATCATGCACATTTATTCGTTCTTCATTAATGCACCATTTCCTAACAGAAACTTCATTAATCACACTACAACTATATTTTCCCTTTATTTGTCTGTAAATTTCAATAGCCCAAACCTTATTTGGATTAAAAAACAAAATAACACTACATGCTCCAGTTTGTGGATTTTTAAATTTGTTTCACAATTTAAAAGCACATGAAAAAATACATCTTAACAAGCATCGTAGTTTGGTAAGGAGTAAGCTTGTAGTAGTTGGGGGGGTCATTGTTATGACAACAATAACCATCAAGTCCAAAGATGAAAATGGTAAATGTTCTTTACATTCTGGATGATCCTTGTCCATGTTCAACTTTTTTAACACTCTTCATGTTTGTAGATATAGTAAACTACCTTTCTCATTTGGTGTTCTGGGGAAAGGATTGTTCACCAATCAAGGAGAAGAAGATAATAAACCAAGAAATATTAAAAATCGAAAGAGAAAATTTGTGTGGAAAGTAACTGGTTACACCAAATGTTCAAGGTTTTGTGGTGGAGGTAAGACTATCTTTTGGTTGTTTTTGAACACTATTAACTCTAATTTATATTCATTTTTTCTAAGAGAAGAATAAAATACCAAAATTAATAAATGGTTCAGGAACATTGCACAAAATTTTCCTCTCACCCATACCCAAAACAAAATAAAAATGAACCAAAACTAATCATCACCAAAACTATTAGTTTGGTAATTGTCTATTAAAAATGAAATTTGAACCATTGATGCCATCTTTGAAAAAAATATTTATATCTTTAAATATTCTCTAAACTTACTTTGCTTGTGCCATAACGTCTTCAGCATAAATCATGTTTGATTAAAATTGAGGTTACACTGACAGCTTTGCCAATTATTCCAGAACATAGTATTTTTTGTTTTGTGATTTTTGTTTGGGTGAATAATTTTCATATATCACTAAATTTCAACAAAATCGGTAGAGCCAATTTTGAGAAATTATGTCTTTTATAACAGCCCCATGGCCAGTATTTTACCGATAACACATGAACTGGTATTTTTGGAAAGATGGTGATTAATGTGTTTTGCTTGGGTCATTAGGGCCCCCAGTTGATCAAAATCGTTAGAGCTGATTTTTAGAAAATCATAATTTTGTATTTTTTTTCTTACGATATTTTTATCTCTATATTTTGAAGTATCAAAAAAAAACTTTTTGTAAAAGTCCTGAGATATGGCAAAAATATCCCCATATACCAAATTTGATTAAAATTGATCGCCAAGTTTATCCTTAGAGCATTACACCCACAACAGATGACAGAAATAACAATGTTTTACAATAAACTTTACAAAAATCTTTAATACGTTCAATAATAATATTTTTTTCTAAATAACTACTTTGTAGTACCCGGTATTTAAAATCTGTTCACCCTACATATTAAAATTATAAAAACTAAATCAATTTAAATGTAAAATTCAAAGTGAATAGTTATGTTTCCCTATTTTTTTAATTTGTGGCACTTAAAACAAAATTTATTTTAATTTTTAGGTACTCAAACATCGATTGTACAATGTGTAAGACTGTACAACCAAATGTCAGTACCAGTACGCCGGTGTTCAATCCTCGACAAGCCACAAATGCAGAATTTACGATGCAATGTTAAACCTTGCATTGCACAGTAAGTACATTATCAATTAATTGAGATAAAATGTTCAGCTAGCTTAAAAAGTTAAAAATATTTACTGGTTATGAAATAACATATTCACTAATTTAAGCTTAGATGTAGGTATTAATAGATATGGATCTATTAATGCTGTAATTCTCTGTTTGAAGTTATTTGTTAATGATGGAAGTTCAATTTTACTATTATACATTTTTCGGACATTTGCCATCATTTGTGTGTTAAAAATTGTGATTGTGTTTTTTGACTTCTCAGTTTTAGCTCTGAGATGCATGCTGAGATACTAAGGTTGGTGGATTCTTATTTAATTTTACTTCTTACATAGGCTTAGTTTCTAGTTTCATGTTTCTTTAGTTTTTAGTCACTTGATAAGGGGAATTGATCCTTATTCCCGAAACATCGTGTTTTGATTTTTAACACACAAATGATGGCAAATGTCCGAAAAATGTATAATAATAAAAATGCTGTAATGATTTGTCAGTAACAAATAGGGTGATTCTGAACTCCATTAGTTAATTAATGTGAATAAAGCCAATAGAAAACAAATAGAAACTTTTTTAAAAAGGCCTTATTTCAATCTTAAGACCTAAAATAAAAAATATTTGGAGATAAATATTACCGGAATTAAAAAAATGTTACGTTCTATTCTTGGGTGTTGTAGACAATTATTAAGAAATTTAAGTTTTCGCTTTTTACAGATAACTTGATTATGTTTTGAACACAGAAATAATTTTTAAAGGAATTTTGTTTTATGTTAAAAGAAAAAATCATTGCTTATTCAACATTCAACAACATGATTTAATCATCCGCTATTTTGAAAATGAAGAAAATAATGTCATGGTTTTCTGGTATACTGGTAAAAGGTTACATACATAATGTGAATACCAAATCTCCACTCAATATTTAATCTACTTCCAAAGATATAGTGTTAAAAAAAAAAAAAAAAAAAAAAAAAAAAAACTGCTGACAGTCGGGTAACAAAGCGTTTGCAGATCTATGTACATATTAACTTTTTATCTTATTTTTAGCTATAGAATCATTTTCTTAGAGATTTGCCATGCCGACTCACTCTGTATAAAGTTCACAAGATACATGATCAATCCATTCATCAAAAATATATTTACCAAATATTTTCAATCCAACAATGTATCATATCACAAAAAACGGTATGTGCATTATTTGAACTGATAATTTACTCAAATGAATTATGTATATTCTAGAAGGCATATTAATTATCATAATAACTGTAAATTATTTTATATTGGAACTAATTACAGATGGGTAGGTGGAGAATGGAACAAATGCTCAGTTAGTTGTGGAGAAGGAATTCAAACACGAGGAATAATATGTCAGCAAGAAATAACACCAAAATTAATTATGAATGTAGCAGAAGGAGCTTGCTTAACTCCACCATCTCCTTTCATTCAAACAAATCGTACCTGTCATATGCCACCTTGTTCTCGAGGTTTCAATGAACTTACAGCAGATAATCAGGATGAGTGGAAAATTGGAGTATGGAGTCAGGTAAGGTTTCACAATTTTTAAATTTTTTTAATGAAAATATTACATATTAATGTAAGGTCGTGTTACATAAAACAGTCATGTTTTATGAAAAAGAAAAAAAAAATTAAGTTGGAAAAGCAGATTTGATATTTTTTAAAGCTTACTTGTTCAAAATAACTAGCGATAAATAATAACATTGTTTTTAAAAAAAATGTAATTAATATATTATAATTTACATCTTAAAAGATGGCCAAATAAATACTCTGTGATCTTCAAAAAAGGACAAAATAGATGGAATATATGGATAGATTGTAGACAGACTAGGAAACTGGTAATATGTCCGCCCGAGGCTAGAAGAAGTATACAACAGATTGAACATGGTATACCTTAGGATGATGATAGGTTTGCTACGGAGACACTTCCTTAAAAAGACATTTGGCATAACAGGTAAGAGAGATGATCCATCTTGTGATAACTAAAGGAGAATGAGACACTTAATTAATAAATGAAGCATTGGACAAATGCTCTTGTAGTTCATTGTTGCAAATGTTTATCCACATTTAAGAATTGAAGATGATGACTTAGTCATTGAAACATCGCCTTGTTATAAATTAAGTCTTTTTATGCATGGAAAACGTGTATTTTGTTTCATTTGTTGATTAAATTTTCCATAAATATATTTTATTTTAAGATATTTATTGAAGAAGTGTTTTAGATGTGAGCACATTTGGTGCGAGATGTTTGAATCTTTGGAAATGATGTAAAAGGATTTTCAGAGTATGGATATATGGGGGGTTGGTGAAGTTCTGAGGGCCAAAAGTAGGTTTAGGAGGGAGCAAGAAGGTTTAGCATGAAGGCAGAAAGGATCCATGGTGGTCTAACTCCATACTGCTTTACCTACCACAAACTAAGTAATAATAAATGAAGATACACATATACAGTAGAATGTCATTAGACTTATTATGCCGGTCTTCATTTAAACAAAACAAGTCTTAAAAAACAATAATGATAATAAAAATTGTTGATAAGAAGATAAATTTTATGACTGTGCGACTCCACTCTATGCATTAGTTGCAGGTTGTTGATTTACTGTGACTTACTAGTTTTTACTACTCCTCCCCAAAACTCCTTCTTTGTTTATGGCTGTACCCTTCACAATTAATCAGTGGTTTTGTTTGTTACACTTCACATTGCATCTTGTATTTCACCGCTTAATTTACGCTTTTGAAACTTTTACATCTTGTTTTCTTTTCTATGTTATGATGTAGTTGAATATGCCCGCTGACACCATGAGAGTCAAACACAAAGCTATCTTTCTTCACGTCATACTATATATTATACAAAAATTTGAAAGTATAGATTTTTACTAAGCATTTGTACGTAATATGGAATCCCCAGACTGTTTCAGTTATAAGAAAGAAAAAGGATGATTTACAAAAATGTCCTGAAATTTAATGTAGGAGAGGAAACATATACTGTGAAAAGAATGCTTGCAGACCAATCTCTGGGTGAAGCTGTTTATAAACGGTTTTCCCAACTTCGTTTATCTGGATCAGCTGTCCGAGAGACTAAAATTCAGGCTGCGGTAGAAAGATCTACAAAATGGGACTTTCAACGTCTGTTCCTTTTGTACAGTATATTGTAATATCTCACCTTGTCTCATTTTATATTTTATTTTGATTCGGACACTTAGAGCCCTAAATAGGTTGTATTACTGAAATTCTACTGTAATATAGTTATTCAGTTTACCACATCTTCTAAGAAACATCTGATTAATAATAATTTTCTGTAAGGTTATTGTTTAGTGATGTCAGAATAAAAACATATCTTGTTTATTTATAATATTCTTTAATATACAAATTAATAAAACTTATGTCTTTATTTTTCATTTGATAACTATATTGCATATCAATCAATTATGTGCTACTCATTGATTCAAGCAAAGTAATTGGAGGCTATATTTAAATAAAATGTGAAAAATTGGTAGGCCTGTTATAGCTAAACCCATACAAAGCATAGCAATCATATATCATTTTAAATTTGACAATTTCGTATCCTGTTAGGATGAGTATCCAACATTATTGAGTCAAAAATATGGAGATTTTGTATTTTATTATAAGAAATCCTAACCTCTTATTGTGCCTCATCCCACAAATTATGCCATGTCTTTATAAATTGTGCATTTTGATTGGGATAGTTGATGATATTCATATTACCAACAATTTATATAAAACAATGTTATTTTATTTTTCCACAGTGCTCAACAAGGTGTGGACTTGGAATAAGAACAAGACATGTCACTTGTCTGTCAAATAACTGTTCCTTGAATAACCAACCAACATCACAGTCAGTTTGTGACATGGGCGGTTGCAGCAATGAACAAGAAGTCAGCCATAAATGGTTTTTCACCAACTGGTCTCATCAGGTAAAAAAAAATTAATTTTTAGTTCTCCAAATGAAAAAAAAATTATTTTATTTATTACTAATTGTTAGAGACAAGGTTTTAATGCATTAATTCAAATGTATTTAATAACAGTATGATATAAATATCTATTAAGTAATATAAATTTTGCTTAAATACCGTACACAATTTATTTATTGTACTTACTTCACTGAAAAGGTTACACCGACCTTTTTCTACAATCATTCATTATCTAATCTTGACATTACAAGATTCTATTAACTTCCCTTCTCCACATATTCCAGGGTCACTCTCTTTGCCTTCTGCCGGAAGGTGGTTAATTCATTACCATCATTCTTGGGACATAGGCTACAAATCTTCCATGTATGCTTCATTGTGGACCTATTGAGAAAGAATCAATCTAAGACTCCATGTAAACTATCCTCCTACAAAACTCTTATTCAGTTAATTTTTTACAATGTAATTAACCCTTAGCCACTGTTACAGCTGACTTGCCAGTCGTGATTACTTTTTGTTTATAGTAAAAAATATTAATTTGTTAAAGTTCTTTTAAAAAAAAGATTTATTTATAATTATGCTAGGAAAAAATAAAACACTTTTAAATATACAACTTTTTTTTAATAGACTAATTAACATTTTTTTAGTTATAAACACGATTTTTTTACGTCTACTATGTGACTTTCTATAATTTCAAGTAAATAGAAAAATAATGGGAAATGAAAAAAAACTAGAAATAAAATTTAAGTATTACTAAATTAGTCTTAGATACACATCAGTTTTTGAATAATGTGTAAGTAATACAACAGGAAACGCTTGCAATATAACACAGGAATTATTACAACATCTTACTCAGTGAGAATTAGTATGTTTGAATATTCTGCTTATTACGTTTGGAGGATATTGCAAATACAGCAGATTACCAAGGAAACACAATTTTGGCCAATCATGACCAGATTATGACTAGATTTAGAAAATAGTTCCTAGTCTCCACCTACTTCTGTATTGTGCTACCCCCTACTGACCAATTTATAAACTATATATTGCTATTCTTATATGTGCCAGGAGAATATTTCGTATACTGTGTTTAAGGGGTTAATAATGTCCTACTTTCTTCACCATATTATGTCAAGACACTTTCAACTAGTGCTCAATGTATTATATTTTTAGTTTCCTGCTGAATATCTCCACTCCACAGCAGTTCAGTTAGTTGCTTGAACCTGTACCTTAAAACAAACTTAGTACTGTACATCTTTCTCACAGGTTCCAGACATGTAAAGGCAGATTTCAGATATTTAAAACATTCTAACACTTCGAGCTTACCTGTGTGAATAGTAAATTTCTCCCTTATCCTCTAATCACTAAATATTTTGTTTAATTAATAATACTAAGTAAATATGCTGTATGTACATGACTTGTAATATTTTTAAATCAAGTGTTCTTCAAGCTGTGGAACAGGAATCCAGACCAGGAAGGTCCACTGTACTGGTCTGGTGTCTCAATGTGATGAAAATATTCAACCTGAAAGTTATAGATCGTGCTCCAGTGATAAAGACTGTGATGGCCAGTGGTATGCAGGACCTTGGGGACAGGTAATTCTGTATTAATAAATTAAGTAAACAATGATTTGGGGGAAAAAAAGATAATTTAAAACATTGATTATGGACTCAGGAGCGGCATGGCTTGAACTCTTCCCAATTTCTAGCACCTTATTTGTTGTTAAAGATCTGTTTTTATGAAGTCTTTTTGCGCTTTTAGCACCAAAGTTTTTCAACTGTTTGCCGCATTATATTCAAAATTGTATAAATAAGAATACATTTTCCTGGTTATTAAGAAAACGTTTAATTAACGCTGATAATGAAAATATTGAACACTATTTTAACATACTAACTTAATAACATCTGCAAGCTTAAGTGTGGGAAAAATAGAGAGAAGGTATAATATGTGTGAGTGAGTGTGTGTGTGTGTGTGTGAGAGAGAGAGAGAGAGAGAGAGAGAGAGAGAGAGAGAGAGAGAGAGAGAGAGAGAGAGAGAGAGAGAGAGAGAGAGAGAGAGAGAGAGAGAGAGAGAGAGAGAGAGAGAGAGAGAGAGAGAGACGTCTATTAGTTTTAACATGTCTATTGAGTCTATCAATTGTTATGTTGGTATTATTTATAGTGTTATTGAAATTTAATTCCATATTTGTAACTCAATTTTATAACAAGGTGCAGATATTAGGTTGGTTTAAAGAAATTATTCATCACTGTGGGTTTGGTCGATATGTTTTGATCATTGTAAAATTTGTTAACGTAGTTATTTATGGGAAGCTGTTTGTCACATTAAATTTAATCCTATGTTAATATGATGTTTATTTTTGTGAACTCGGTTGGGCGCAAATCATCTACTTTAGTCATAATTAAGTTTACAATGTAACTTTTATGTGTGTATATAAGTATGTAAATAATATACATGTTTAAGGACAGTTATACACACAAAGCCCCCAATAGGTTAAAAATATCGGGATACTATTCTTCTTTTTTTCCTCCTACTTTTTTAGTGCATAGAGTTAGTGGTTAAAATATTGTTTCAATGATTTACATTTGTATTTTGTAAAAAAAGGAGCAAATTATTATAATATTTTTACATAAAATTATCAAATTTAAGTAATCTTTTTTTAAAGTGAGGGGGGGGGGGAGGAGATATGTTTTTTTTCCATTTGTTTGCCAAATGTTATGAAATAGCATTATTAATAGACCATGCTACAGATTCATTACATAATTATATGCTACAGATCGGCAGAATTATTACAAACACTTCTAATATTTCTAAACATATGCATTGTTTCTAAACAACTTTATTAATCAGAGCAATGACAATGTTGATGTAAAAGTCAAATTAAGTCAGTCCTATTATATGAACTTAATTTTAATAAGAAGAACAAATTACTGTAATTAGAGCTTGCTCACCAAAATCAGTTGACCTCGCTGGAAATATGTCGTGACACATATTCCTTCCTTTGTGCAGATGGAATATTAGGTGATGCCTGACTGTCTCTCTTCTTCTAGCTTGGTCCACACACAAATTGACTGATCTCTTTTTCTTTCCAGCCTTTGCTCATATATCCTCAAGTGTTCCACACTACATTTAATGGCAGCAAGCTCATCAGTTTCCTAACTTTTTACATTACTGTACTTCCTGACTATTGTCGATGCTCTACTCCCCTACATTATGACTTAGAAAAATTCTAACTTATATTAATTTTTTTATTCTTAACCAACCTTATTTATTGCCAGCATTGTCCTCTATGTGTTGATATCTAATGGGCCAACTCAAGACTTCAGATTTCAAAATTTTGGAACTTGATCAATTACTGAAAAACCAAAGTCAAATCTCAATATATTAGTAAATTGAAACACATACCATATTATATATGATTAAAATTAGTCTAAATAAAATATTTACAAAATGTTGAAGTTTTTAGGAGCCACATCTCAAAATCTTTTAATGTACAGAATTGAGCAATAACATCTCAATCAATTGAAACACATTTTTTTTTTAACTAACTACCATTTTGGATAAGTTTCTACCAACCGATTTGATTAGTTTGTAAAGCCGTCATACATAAAATCTATGCAAACTTCTATAAACTAGAATTTTAATAATCATTATATGTATTCTGGACTACTTGTTAAAACATGAATAAAACTATGGCCCTAAGCAATCTATCAATGCTAGTCCTATGTGATAAACCATTGTACAATACGAAAAGTGTTAATATTACTATTTTTTTTTTTTTTACAGTGTACAACAAAATGTGGATGGGGTAGGCAAGGTCGCAGTGTTGTGTGCATCACTAAATTGAATGACGAACTTGTCTTAACAACTGAAAAGAAGTGTTTATTGAATGAAAAACCTTTGTTGGAACAAGAATGTTACATCCAATCTTGTGAACCTGAATGGTATACTTCTGATTGGTCACAGGTTGGTCCTATTACAATGTTAATATGAACTTTGGTATAAATCTACAAAGTAAACCAAAAGTAACACAATTCTCTCCTCACTTTTTGCCAATATGAGTAAATTAATAAAATGTATAGAAAACATTTTCCCCTAGGGACTAACTTTTAAATTTTTTAATATATTTATGTTACACAGTAGCTTTCACTTATATTTATATGAAGACGATTAACATTTTCTAAATAAACCTAAATTTTTAATTTAAAAAAATATTAATTTTTATATATTTTCATAGGTTACATAACTAAATACAAAAATTCACTATCACTATTATAAAAAAAGGAGTAGTAAAGAAAAAGTGAAAGTACCCCAGAGGCTAACCTGTATTAGGGTTACACCATAAATCAAACAATCAAAAATAATTTAAACACATCAATGCTGACAATGATGTGATTGGAAGAAATGACTTACAACAAATCAGATTACATAACACTAAGAAACTAAAATCAAAGTACAGTACATAAAATATTTAAAAAAACAAAAATTACAAATAAACAAAAACAGTTATACAAACGTAAGGGAGTGTCATCACTTAAAGTAGCATATAGTGTCAAAACTAGCTTAGCTTTAACTGTCATAGTTACAATAAATAATACTAACAAGTTAAAATTTAACCATTAATCGACAAACATTAGACTACTTAAGGAAAATAATAACAAAACACAAATCAAGAAGGACCCTGGTGACATCAATAAAAATAAAATAAATAACTTAATAATAAAAATATGGAGTTACATATAAATATATAATATACAAACTATCACATAAACAGAGTGACTTGGAACTAAATGCCAATCTCTCAGGAAATGGTTCTATGGTAAAATCAGATTAAAAAATTCATATAGATACATACAAAAATGTTTTGTAAGTAAGTTACAGCTAGCAAAACATTTTTCTCCCGGATTTCCGATCCACCAGTAATATGCGTCCATATCGAATTTCATAAGGCATAAATTACAACGCAAATTTGGTAGTCCTTTACATTTTGTGATGAAAAATTGTAAATAAAAGAATTTTTTTCGGCGAGAATGGAGGAGAATGAGTGTGTTTGTATTTAACAAAACTAGTAATTAGATATGTTTCATTGCCCTTGTTTTTGTATTTTACGACTCACAAGAATAGAAGTCAATAAAAGATAAAGTACATTTCTTATTGTGTGTACATAATAATAATCTTTGTTTTTCCAGTGTTCTAAATCTTGTGATTCAGGAATACAAATTCGAGAAGTTCGTTGTTTTGATGAAGATCATAGAATAACAAATGGATGTAATGAACTACCAAGACCTTCTACAAAGCAACCATGCAATACTGCTAGATGTTTACCACCATTAGGTGAGTATAAATACCAGATGTCCAACAAAGAGGTCACTATTTTTGAATTAATATGCTGGACATATGGAACATTCTACAAATTTGATACTTTACAGTTATGTTACATTGATATGTAAAAAAAAAAATACCCTCGAGTTTCATATTTTATGGTCAATCAAAACAAAATGGCGGAATAACAAAAAGACCATTAATCTTCTGGGAAGAACCTCATCCTCCCACAATGCAACATAATTAAAATGTGCATTACTATCTATTGAATCTCGATCAGTTGTTGTTTTGTTAACACACAACAATGAAACAGGTTAATATTTGTGATCAATCAGTTTATGTGTGATATCTAACCAGGAAACAATGAATTTTCAATTGAACAAAAAGTGAAATGTTGTTGGGCTATTGCTTTTGAAAATCCCTAAGATGTTTTCAAAGAACCTACACAAATGTAATCCCTCCATCAAGAAAATCAAATTATAAATGCAAAACTATGCTACTAGAATCTGGATCCATTTCAAAGAAATATCATAGATTTTCTAATACAGAAAATGAAGAGCTTGCAATTGCTACTTTACTAAAATGTCCTACCAGGCCTAATTCAATTAGATAAGTAGAATGAGATACCAAAGTCGTCAGTTCAAAGGTATGCCAAGAAAAAGAAAATAATGTTTTATTAAACACATTTAGGCCTAGTTTAAGGACTGTTGGAAGATGGTGCGACAGACAAGTGGAATTCTGTTCGAAGGTAATTGAAAATGTTGACGAAGATGCTGAGTAGTATGAAGGAATTGTATTATCAGATGAAGCTACATTTTACTAAACAAGATCTGTAAAAGACACAATTGTAATTATTATAACACACAAAATCCACATATCTTACATTTTTATCATATGACATATTCCATCAGACAATAACTGGAGACAGATCTCCATCAATATTAACTAATCACATAGTTCCTCATCTTACACAAGAGGAGATAAGGGCCGTCTTTTCCCAACAGGATGGAGCTGCTTCTCATTATGCTGTGGCGAAAGCAGTTTTAGATTGAGATCTTCACAACAGTTGGATAGGTTGTGGCAACAACTTCATGGACTGGCCTCCACGATGACCAAAACTTAACTGTTTCTGATTTTTCCTATAGGGTTCTTTGATAAAAGAAAGGAAGTTTATTCTCACCCTAAAGCAACAGATATGAATTAATGAGGCTTATTAATGATTTGATTAACCTCAACAACTTTGCTTATGACTCCTCGTTGCTATGAAGACATCAATTTGAATAAAGATCAAATTTGGACCATTAATAATAATTTATTACTGTTATTTTTCTTTACTTTTTTGTATTGCACATTTTCATGTTATCTGCAAATCAACAATTTTTAATGATTATGCAAATAAAATCATTTTGGTAAAAACTCACCATTATTTTGTTATTCTCCCATTTTCATTTGATTAACCTCAAAAAATTGAACTCAGATCACACTTTAGATTTCATGTGTGACTTCATGTGATTTCAAGAAAAACCAAGATGTTATTCTATAAAGTATTAGTAGACCAGTAGTAACATATCTCCGAGACCTGGATATTAATAAAGAGCATTGGTCTGATGAGAGAGTATTGGGCATATTTGAGAGAAGATTTTCAGACGCATCTTCGGAGCTGTTCAAAAGAATGGCCAATGGAGAAGGTGGTATAATGGCGAGTTGTATAGGGTATAATGAATCAGACTTGGTTAAATTAATATAAAAAATTAGAAGGATACAGTGGGCTCGGTACGTGATGCGTTGTATGATCAGAATAATATTTGTTCCCAGTTCTAAGGAGAAGAGAGAAATGTTTTACATATCTGTGTAACATAATTGTAAACTATCAAGTTCATAGAGTGTACCACAAGTTCGGCATATTAATTCAAAAATAGTGACCTCTTCGTTTGACAGCCAGAATTTTATTTTTTATTTGATAAAGATAAATTTATATTTAGATTAATATCACATTTATTTCATCACTAACAATAAGCAATATTAATATTTATTTTCAATATTCTGAGAACTAAAATTGCTTGCTTATTTAATTAATATTAAATTAATACAATGAGGTCCTAACATAAATATATGCATTATGTTATTATTTCTTATGACTTCAAGAACCTTTTAACCCAAATAATATTTATAATGCCTTGATGTATCTATTGAGACTTCCATTTAACTTTACAACATCTAGCATTATCACAATATAAATTTATTTCACAAAAAAATATTTCCAATAAGAATCATATAGGGTCCTTTTCCATACTTGTAAAAAATAGAGATTCTAGTTTATTTTAATCTGATACTTTTACAGATTTACACACATCTGGGAAAATGCAGAGTGATGCTGTTGTAACTTTAAATGATGATAATCCAAGTAAGTCTGAGAATATTATCAATTCTTTTCTTATTTACAATGCATTGGAAGGTTTTAATTTATGAAGTGCATATCAACAGTAATGCCCGATCAATTAAAAAAAAAGCGATTAGCAAAACTGATTAGTTCGTACATGCACAGTAGCATCCACTGAACTGTTGACTGTGTAACCAATATAATATTGCTAGGACATTGTTGATTGATTTTGTTTGACGGCGGATTCATAATAAGTGTAAAAATAAACAATCCCAACCAGTTTTGAAGTCCGATTAGTGAATTTTTAAATGCAAGAAGACATAATGTTGCTGAAATTCACTGTTAGTTGAGTGAAACAAATGAGCCTAACACAATGAGTGAGAGAAAAGTAAGACAATGGTGGAATACGTTTGGGAAGGCCGTCCTAATATACACAATGAAGAAAAGTGGAGTAGCAAAATTAGCTTCCAGAATGATGATCTCACTGAGCAAAAATCGGAGAAGAGCATCACTTAATGATTATTGAGACTTTCCACAGAATTTCCAGACGTTTCATATTGACTTCTGCACATTGGTTTTTCAAACCACTATTATAGACAAGGAGACACATTTTTTTCCCCCATATTGTCTCTGGTAACAAAACGTGGATTTCTTATGTCAAAATAATAATCGATGCATTGGACTAAATTCCAGTTCACCTAAACAAAAAAAAATAATAATTCTAGGAAACCCATCCTGAAAGGAAAATAATGGCAATTGTGTTCTGAGAACTCAAAGGTGTGCTTTTGGTTGATTTCATGGAGCCTGGAACAACCATCAAATCTATTGTGAAACACTTGAATTGCACCATGCCGTACAAAAGCAACAATAAAGAATGGTAAGGTTATTAATTCTAATAACACATAACCAAACAAACAATTGCTAAAATTCCAATGGTAGATTTTTGATCAACCACTTTATAGTCTTGATCGAGCCCAGTGATTACCATCTCTTTGTATACTTTAAGAACTGGTTGTATCTTAACGATTCCCGGAAACTGAAAAGTTGAACACCTCAATGCAAATCTCGCTGAAATCCCAGTTAGCTGAATTTTATGTGGAAGGTTTGAAAAAGGTTGCTTCATGATGACAATAAAATCTTCTAATGTTTAATTTTGTTAAACTCATTACAACTGTTAATTATTGACGATGCTACTCTCTGTTTGTTACCAATGTACTTAGCATTTCCAACAAGCCTGGTTTCTCAAATAACTTTTTTATATGATTTTCTGTAGTTAATATATATTTTTTTGTTTTCTTTGGATCTTGTGTTTCACATTTTAGCCTTTTTTGGATTGATCACGACCATGTGTGCGGTGGACTCATGTTCCAAACGTAGTAGTGAACAGACAAGAAAAGAAATCATGCATTGCAGTGCTTAAGACGCATCAGCTGTTGCCTTTGTATCTTGCAAATGCCTTCAGGCGTGTTCTAATGTACATGTAGAACTCACTTGTGTACGCTAGTTTTAAATTGCCTCAGGCTTCTTGATATGACAACAGTCCATAAAGCTTAACTGACCGCTAGAGTGTAGCAGCTCCCGACGGTTAATTAATTTTCCTTTAGGATTAGGTTTTAAACTTAATTTTCTAGAAAAACGGCACAATATTCTGTCATAATCATTGGAATAACTTTGGAATGAAAGCTTACGATATTTAACTTGAAAATGAATTTAATGTTTAATGTTGATATTTAAGCGTATTAGATATAATAGTAATTAATTAGATGTGTTTACATGTATTAGAATCATTAATAATAATGAACTAAAGAAATTGTCAATACAAACTTTTTAAGCACTGAATCACTGATTCCCCAAATAATTCGAACCCACATCTAACAAATTAGTGTATGGTATATATGGAACAGAAAATATGTAGGCCTGCTGAAAGGGCTCAATTCTTAACAAATTTTATTGTGTAATCAAATAGTGCTTTGCAATAGTTTTTAGGATTGATTGTTTGTGGTTAAATTAGTTAAAATTATGTATTCAAAAGCAGTTATTAAAAAAGCATTTAAAAATAAATTAGTGTAAAATTGATTTTCTCGGTATCCTCACAATATCTATTGTGATTTTAAATCGTTCCTACTTCCCTGAGTTAAAAACCATCCCCTTTTTGTCAATTCATAGAACACATATACTTTAATGATATTTATTTTGTTATAGGTGAAATAAACAGCAATAGTACAAATAATTATGCAAGTCAGACCACAACGGTTAAGCCTAGAACTGATATTGGCAGTTCTGTGGGTAGATATGAATCAATATCTAATGGTATGTATAATAAATAAACTTTCACTTTTAGTTTAATTATAAAAAATCAAAGTTGTTAAGTTATTTGTGATTAACTATTGTAATTTATAAACACCAATTAGTAATGGTAAATTATGCTAGTGAAAGTTCATTTTGTACTATGACTTTTGGAGAGACATTTTCCTACTTTAGACTTTTCTGATCCAACCTTGATTTAGAAAAAAAGTTGATTTGGTTTATTTTTTCACATAGAGAGAAAGTTATGTGAGGGGTCAAAAATCAATTACTCAACGGATCTTAGATATTGGTATTGCAGCAACTTCATTCCTTATACAGTTCCTTAAAATGGTGTGAGGTTTTGTAACTAAAACTTTGATATTTGGTAGTGCACAACAACCAAAAATCACAAGCAGTTAGATCCAGAGACCAGGCAGGCCAAACAACATAACTAAAACATGAAATGAGATCCCTGCAACACAGTCATTGATACATTTGCCATGTGTGCAGTACTTGTTGGTACCACGAAAAGTCCATTTCTATTCCAAACTGTTGCAATCGTGGAACTAAAAAGTTCTGAATCATTTTCACGTATCGTTCTTTATTCGCAGTAACTCTTGCAAGATTTTGATTCTCTAAAAAATAAGGTCCAATAACTTCAAAACGTGCACCACTACATCATACAGTCACTTTGTTTATGTAGAGGTTGTTGATAGATTTCCCTGCGATTTTCTCTTGAACACTAACAACAATTATTTTGAGTGTTTACATTACCAAATAGCTCAAAATGAGCTTCATCAGACATTATTAAACATTGCAAAATGTTTTCGTCATCAATAAGCCGCAATATTTGACAAAAAATAAGATAGAGTTCAGGATCTGTAGAATTGAGTTTTTGAGCAACTGCTAACATATAGGGATGAACATTATAATACTCTTGTTTTAATTGTGGTTATACATGTATTGTTTTGTGAATACTGTTGAATTTAGGGTTTTAGAGATAGGAAACTTGACAGAAGCTTATGATATTCCTAGAAAACTCAATTAAAGACCTTTGACGTAATGTCTTGATGAAATTTACTAGCATGACAGAGCACCAGCTGATAATAGTGATGTAGTTGTGCAGTTTATAAACACTACTCTTTCTGAAAAATGGTTAAGTACATGCGCCAGGAAGTTCCTAAGACCTAACACTCCTTGATTTTTCTTATGAGGTACAGTACCTAAAAATGACCTCTATGAAGAATGTTATGCTTCGGTCGATGATATGAAAAAAAAAAAATAAATAATAAAAATTAGAAAAATGTTTATTTTCAAATTCATCATAACACCATCAAATAAACCCATCAATATTCTTTTGCAAGAACTAATGCTTGCATATTCAACAACAGTGGACATTTTGAACATCAGTTGTAAGACTAAAATTCATTGGGTCTGAACTATTTTTAAAGAATCAATAATTCATTTAATTGTTAATATAACTGTTTATATAACTTAAATGTTAAAATAATAGTCTATCAATCAATAAAATACAATATTGACTATTTATGTGTGTTATAAAACTAAAATTCAATAGTATTCATACAACAATACATTGATAACCGAAATTCAAACAAGAGTATTAAGAAATTGGTTCTTTTCCCATGTATTTTAAACAGAACTTTGACAAATTTTCTGGGCTTATATCTCATAAGCAAGTAATAATTTAAAAAATAACCAAGAAAAAAAAGTTTAAAATTTTGTTTGCAATTCAAATTTATCATAAAAAGTGGGGGTTTCGATATGAAATTTTAAAGTTGGCCGCCATGTTGGAAAAAAAGCGTTAAAATTCAAATAACCATTTTATAACAGAGGAAAAGTAAAAAAAGGTTCCCCAGTTGAAGTTTTGTGTAAATCTTATACATTCAGAGATCCTGGACAAGGACACCTTAAGAAAGAGATCCTGTATATAAATTTTTGAGAAATTGCAATGAATAATTTATTTTTGGTCAGTATTATTTGGTTTTGTTGGTGGGGTGTGAGAAAGTTTGTGCAATGTTTTTTACTGTTTTACTAATTGAATACAATTTAAATGTTTTAGGATAATAATTAACTACCAACAAAGTGTTGATAAAAATATATAAGAGAAGTGGCAAGCTAATTACAAAACGAGTAACAAACAACCAGTTTATAATATTCACGCTTAAATAAATTGCACAGTCGAATTTCCACGAGGAAATTGTAATATTTATGTTATTTGAATGATATTTTAATTAAACAAATTTAAAAGATAATTATAATAATTAGCTTCTATTTAAAACATCAATTTTTCTAATTTCACCGTTCTTATTTTCAGATGTAGAAGACTGTGTGGATATATTTACAAACTGTCATCTGGTTGTACAAGCACGGCTTTGTAGATACAAGTATTACAATAATTCTTGTTGTAACACATGTTATAACAGAGTATGAAGAAAAAATAGACTGTTCTGTAAAATATTACATATTTATAATCAATTTTGTGCAATATCATTAGGTATATATTTACATTTCACTGTAAATTAAAATAATTAAGTTAAATTTAGTTTGTTAAAATTGAATAAATATAACTATTCCTTTAACAACAATGTAAATGAGCTTTAAGAAGGACTGGTTATATGTATTTAGATTGTATTGTCTTGTTTAATTTGTAAAATTCATGGTAAGTTATGGTGGGTCGAAACCAGACAGTGAGGGGCTAGAGTAGCTGTAACTAAAATTCAGGCGCTAACTTGTCGTTGCATTATCAGAGCATGACTATGACACCGAGTGAAGAGATGGAGGTCCTGATGAGGTTTCGGTCTGTTGACATGGTGGCTTATCGACTATAAAGCAATGGATTCTGGAGAATTCTATCACTGGTGCATGGTAGAATCACTGAAGTAATCGAAAACCCAATTTTAAAAAGGCAGTAACTAGAAATCAGTAGGTAACTATGAGGAGGCAGATTGAGAGGTAGGTAAAACAGGGGATCTGACGTGGTACACAGACAGTTCTAAAATCAAAGGACAGGTGAAGTCCACAGGCTGAGACCATGAGTTGGTACATTCTACTCTCCTGGGTCAATACATGACAGTTTTCCAGAACAAAGTCTTTGCCATTAACAACTGTGTGTCAGGAAGATCTGAAACAGCTGTTTAATAAAACCTGGATTTGAATTTATACTGACAGTGAAGCAGTGATCATACACTCGCAGGAACCAAAATAAATTCAAAATTGGTATGATTATACTTTGAAAACCTTAATGCCTTATCCTGTAAAACCATGTAACTTGCATTCGGTATTGGGACACAAAGATTTAGAGGGCAAATAGACTAGCTAAGGTTCCTACCTTCTAAGGTTCCAGATATATTGCTAAGGTTCTCCAACCATATTAAAACCTATGGACATATAATTACACAATTAAACTTTAAGAATTCACAATCCTCCTACTCTTTATTTCTAAATATAGTAATGCAAGTTCTACTTATGGTTCTTGTATGATTTATTTGTAGTTCTTTATCAATCCAAAATAACTTCTAAAAGCTTTACATCCTGTTATCCCTGTGTATCTTTTTTGCTACCCCCTCTGTGCTTATTTTGTTAACTCAGATTATGGAAGTATTTATCTTTTTCTTTTGACCTGTACTCACTCAAACACAATAAGTATTTTAAAATTTTAAATACTACCAGTAAATAAAAATGTTGTAATTAACAGCAATAATAATCATAATTAAAATTTTATGTTGTATGTTACCAGTAAATAATTTACCAATTACTTTATAAAAATAATTTACGTAAAATAAGTACTTATTTTCCTAATAGGGGAAAACAAGGATTCCCCAAAACATAAAGAAAACATTGTTCCTTGGACATTTGATCTGGATTTCAAAAATACATAAATTTCTAGGACATTTGATCTTACAAAAACACATAAGTATTGTGACATTAACATGAATTGCATAGTTTTAATTAAATATAATTTCAAAAATTGGGTTTCTTTTGTATTTTGTTTATGGGCCTTAAAACGTGTTTTAAATTTCAGAAAAAATATGTTTAAAATTGTTAGGGCTGATTTTAATTTACCAAATCCAGTTTTTTATTATTTTTTTCATGGCATATATAATCAAATTTTTAAACTAGAGTGATTAATGTGCATAAATATTTATTAGCGTAATAAAAATCGGTTAAATGTTTTCTCAGAAATCACTGTAGATTGACAAACATTTTGTTTTTTCTACTCTGGAGGATACTCAGCGAATATACAAAACAAAAGAATCTCAACAATGATTTATTCTTTATATTTATTGAATGAGAAGATGGAATACTTTCATCTATGTTAAGTATTCAAGTTATTAAATTCACATACAAACAAATAACAGCATGGTAATTATTGGATATTGTCAGTAGGCAGGTTTCTAGCTCAGTTAGTTAATATTTATTACCTTTTAGATTTGACAATATTATAGTAGTCTATCCTAAAGAAAATATGACTAAAAGTCTTAGTACATGAGTTATTTTGACCAAGCTAGAGAAAATCTTGAAGGATTAAAATAAACGAGCAAAGTGGTTAGGCAGAGTAGGAGGGAATCATGGGCTAGGTACATAGGAATAATATCAAGAAACACACCTGCATCTATTGTGTGGAGAAAACTTTGTTTGCGGTCTTCCTCTGATCCCTCATTAAATGTTTGTAATATATTATTATTAAAAAATATAATTAATTCATAATTGATTTTGAATGATGTTATTAAAACCAATAAAAACCTAAATTAAATTGGTTACCACATAAAAATTGGGAACTTTAACAAACCTAACCTAAAATTTTTTAACATCTATAAATGCATGGAGGCACCATGTACAGAATAAAGGTTATAAAAAACTAAAATCTATTTATATGTCCTTAATCTACACATTTCAATTGTTAAGAAAAGTATTTTTACTTACCTTTAAATAAGATCAAAAAATTCTAAATAATCAACAAATTATATAAATATCACTGTATAACAAATCCCTCTAAACTATGTTTCCATGGAAACAGAAACAACTAAAGTGCTATTCAGTCAGCTGACAGCTTCTATAACAGCTGATGGCACAAAATGTTACATCTATGCATAAGAGAGTCTAATAAATTTAGTATATTTTTTATAAAATAAACAATCTCGCACCAAATGGTGCTTCCATGCGACAAGAGGTTTAAAAATCTACTTTAAAAATCACTGTAGGAAGAAGGAATTGTTATTTGTATATTATGGACGAAAAGTTACTTTGTTGTGCGTGAGAAAAAGTTAACAGCACAGACGCAACTAAAAGCGACAAAAACACTTTACACCCGCAGTAGTACACAGATAATATGTATCATACAGTTACGGTTTTACGAGTACTACACATTATTTTTAACAATTTTACTATTGTTAACTTTATTTTGAAGTTATGCAATAATTACAATTTTCAACCGCTCATCAAGTGATATAACAATCTACTGATTATATTTATTTTCCTCACCCGGTGTGCAAAGAAAAGTGAAATTTACTGATAGTTACATATCACTAAATTTAATCAGTCGGGTTTGAGAACTGCTATGAGTTTATGTACCTTTTACATGACTAATTAATTATATTAATTTTTATCTTTGTACTCCGTGATATACTGCACAGCTGATAACTTTGATCTGTGATTGTAATGAACTTAGTGTTGCAATTTAAAATATTTGACTTGTCACGTGTGAGGTGTGAGGTTTGAGTTGTTGAAGAGGGAGGTTTCGTGTTAACTGTTAAGGCGTAAGTTCGAAGTTAAAACAATCATAGAGTTGCAAAATGATATTAAAAGTTTGAGTTGTTATCTTAAATAATAGCCTAATCCTATTTTTCTTAGGAAATTTGTCATTAGCTGCAGTTAATTAACTTATTAAACAAGCTTTGAGAACAATGTATTATCTTTTTGACAAATTTAGATACAGAAAAATATAAAATCAAATTGATGGATTTATGTTAGCTTTACAATTCATATTTAACTAAACACTAATAAAGTCTATTGTTTGTTTTTTTAAATTTTTTTTTTTTAATTATAGCATACCATTTGTTCATTGTTGTTTTTATACTTTTGTAGTATATGGTAATTATTTTGGATCTGGAAGAAATTAGCTCTTTTAAAGGTTACCTTAATGATTATTATTCATAAATATTTGTTTAATAGCCTATTTGAGTGAGCCAATCAACACACCACTTAAAATACCGCATTTGTGGGTTGAATCTTACTTGACCAGGCATTTTAGAGGAGTCTACAACATTTCACAAATGTATTTAAAACAAAATTATATTAACAAAATATTTATTTCAATCCAAGCCATCTAAATATTACTACAATAACATCCATTCAAACCTACAACTGTGTAAGTCAAGCTAGCGTACTGGAAAGAACCAACCAAGATAACTTACATTTACTGTGGAAATTTAATGAATTAAATATAGTGACAGAGTTTACCCGCTAGGCCTGTACTCAACTTATGTGAAAATAATTGATACAACCAAATTATTTATTGTCAAACCCTAAATTACTCGAATGAACCCAGTAGGCCTATTTATAGTTTGTCACTATATCAAATCTATAACTAAACCTATCCTAACGAAACACTGTAACTTATACTAAATAGCCTAATCATTACACATATTTTCTCAAATATAATCAGATCACACATGAAATTTAATATCCAAACCTTTTGACCAAAACTTGGAAACATTCATATTTTATAAATTAACAAAGACAAGTCATGGTTAACTACAAAAGCTTACATATGGAAAACTATTTCCTAATCGGTCCTTTTAATTTATGTAGTAGACGATATTTGAAAACGAATCACAGCTGTTCTAGTTTTAAATATAATGTGTACTGGTAATATAAAATAAAAAAATAATAAATAAATAAAATAATAGATAATTGATGAAATAAAAGTAAAAAGAAGTTATGTACATATCAAATAATAAGTTATAGAAATTTATTAATATATATATATATATATATATATATATATATATATATTAACTCATTTAAGCATATCTCCATCTAAATTTACATTAAACTTCATCAGTTGCTATCGCATATTAAATATGAGCCCTGTTACAAAGACTTTATATTATAATCTGTGACTATGAATCTATTTTTTTTCAATGATTGGTGATTGTTACAAAAAAAAAGGTCCTAAAGGATTCTTAAACTTGGCTTAACGGAGGTCAGGTACACAAAATTTGGCTAAACACTGGATCCCAAGATTATACTGTAAACAAGTGAATCAAAGGAATTACATAAAAAGTAAATCTCATAAACTGTGCGTGATCAGAAATAGTTATGTTTTAGCACACAAAAACAATAAAAGGCAATTGAAATAGCACATATCTATCAAGTCATTGGGTGAGATCTATCTAATTTTATTTGAAGATTTAGCCTACTAATTATTTAATCTTGAAAAATGATTCAAACTTATTATAAACTGATTTTCCTGTTAAACTGGAACCTATAGCTTATACACTAATTAAATATTATTAATTTCCTTCAAATGATTATCAGAACTTAAATAATAATTTTAGACAGTTCCATTTCTCATTTCACTTCATATGTTTATATCTTTGCCTTAAATGAGTTAGAGATACTTGAACTTTAGTTATAATTATTAATTGCATGTTTACATTAATAGAATTATCCCATATTATATTTTTGTGTGGACTTTACTACTTGTGAAAAGCCGCAAGGGACCTAACCCCCCAGAGAAGACTTTTTGTTAATTAATTATCAAAGAACTAACTATCTCGATTTTATTTATGTATGTACGAACCCCGAGTTTAGTCATGGCTTAACTCACATTAAGTTAATATTTCAGAGTTAAAGATAAGAAAGAGACTATAACCAAATTTAGACATCATTGATAATTATTGAACTTTGTGTTTGCATGAATTGTGTATGGTAATCATATAAACAGTTTTTTAGTCTCTGCTGTAAATATTCTTTTAATCCATCATCATCCAGAAAAAATAAATGGTGCATAAACATTGCTCTAATTTTCTTACACAAAGCTTGAGCTAAAGAAAAAAAAGTTGATGGGACCATCATGTTACTTACCTAGCCCCACCATACGATATAATACAACCAGTTCCACCAAATATAATAATCAAACACTGGTTTCTTAAGCCTTGTAGGAAATGTTAAATTGTATTGGTAGATCCAGGGTGTCTTACACAGTGTGGTAAGTTTGTTCAAAACAGTTGTGACACATGTGAATCTCGTAATTATGTAAAGTAATGAACAATCAAAATTCTGAAAAATGTCATTGTTATAACGGAGTAAGATACTAAACTCTAGTTTGCACCATTTATTTTCTCTTTTAATAAGCTGTACTATGATGTGCCACTTGAGATACCCTTACATTTAAGATTTTTAACCTCCTCAATGCTTCAAAAATCATAGATCAGATAACTCAAAAAAATATGTCCTGTTGTGCACCACAAGATATATACATTTATTTCTATTAATTTATTTTAAGCAATAAAAAATTAAAGGGGTTAAAAGGACTTTTTGAACACTGTATATACATCTATGATAAAGGCTAGCAGATGTCAAGAAAGTGTATATACAATTACGAGGTTCACCTGTGTAGAAAATAATTAAAAATTATTTAATAATAGGATATTAGAGTGTATGAAATCAATTATACCCATGAATGTAATTAATTTAATTGACTTGAACTGTTACCCCAGAGAGAAAGAGATCGGTTTGAGATATAGGCTAGTTAAAAATAAAAAGAGCTAGTTATTAGAGGAATAGAAATTGTTATTATAAATATTAAATAATTTCGAAGAATATTGTCAAAACAATAAATCTTGTTTTAATTTATAAATTAATGTTAAACTAGGATATTCTACTATTATATAATGGTAGTTCTTGACAAATCATTTGACTCTGAGATATACAGAATGTTTCAGAACTCTTGCCAGGAATTGTATTGAGAACACAGTCAGAGAATTCATTTGTTTGATACAATGTTAGTTGTCCGTCTGTCAGCCATTCTGTGTTTTGGAAATAAATTAGATAATAAATCCAAATTTTATATACTGGTACATATTTTTTGTGACCTTTTATCAATGTACCAAAAACCACAACTTTGTTTTGCATTTTTTCAAAACAGCAGTCATTTAAAAATTTTAATGTCAAATTTCTTGAAAACCGTTTAGTTTATACAAATTATAAGAGATAAAATAACCTTCTTTTTAAATGAAAAACAAAATGTTTTAAACATTTTTACTGTATCTCAAAGGATAACCGAGTTATTGTCAAAAAACTGAAAACATTAATTATTGACAATTGTATAACTTAAAATTTGCATAAAATCAAAGTATTTTTGAATTATGGTGTTTTTTAATATTAATAGTAAAATCAATTGCTAAGTTCACCATATTTTATTGTTAAATTTGCTCATTGTCTCATTCACCTTGTAGTTTGCATTGTAATTTACAATCAGCTGTTTCTTGATATAAACTACTTCCCATTGAGGTAGAAAATCAAAAAAGCAATAATAATAACAAAAGTTAAAAAAAAAAAAAAAAAACTTTTGTTCAAAATGCTGCCTTCCAGCCATATTACATGACCACCTGCACCTTTTAATCATTTAGACTCTCTCACTTGTGCAAACAAATCTTGTATGGCTGCATCCACGGTAGCAATTCTAGCAACAAGATCACCCTGTTCCTCTACAGTCCTGTTGTAGACTAACTATTTCATTAGACCCCAAAATAAAAATTCTAGAGACTTGAGATCAGAGAAACGAGGAACGAGGAAAACATAAGACGGGTCCATCATCCCTGACACGTACAAACTCTGGTACTACACTGCTCGTGAGTAGCAACTGAGAAATGTTTTCTCTTGCTCCCTATCAAGGAGGACTGTCTCTGAAGGTAGGGAGAATCCATGGCCTTACAGACCTTTCATCCATCTGATGCCTAGTCCATAGACCAACCATTCACAGTAAATTTTATTAATTTATTCTTTCGTCTGGTAATGGGAGGATTTTAAAAACAGGAGTCCAAATAAGGGGTTTTCTATTGTATTAATTACCATTTGATTTTTGTGATCAGCTGTTATAAATTCAATTTATTTTTCAGATATAATAAACCATGCCTTCAAGGTACAAGTTAACATATTTTGATGGAAGGGGACTTGCAGAGCCAATCAGGTTCCTTTTTTTATATATGGGTGAAGAATTTGAAGATAATCGTATGTCCACCACCAATCCTGATGTATGGGCAAAATTAAAACCAAGTAAGTATATTGACCTTATTACTATAGCATTGGGGGAGTGGGAGAAGGGGTTTGTTTTGTTAAGTAGAATCAGAATGGGTTTGATGTGATCACTTTTTTGTATTGTCCAGTTAGGAAAAGGTAATCATTTGTTTAGGTATTTGGAAAGCCTGAATTTAAAAAAATATAGTTCCAATAAATAAATGCTTAAATTATTATATTTTCCTGTCTGTTGAGTTTTATAATTTTTTAATTTAAAAATTTAATATCTCAGGAATAGATTTACACGTGAAGTCCAAATTTGGTACTGATATCCGTAGTGGTAGCTCGCAAGTTTCTACAAACCTTTATAATTATTCAATTAAACATTTTCAAATAGGCTGTTTAAAATGTTTGTAAGACATCTTTAAAACTGGTAATAATACAAAAAATAATATGGAGATAAATTAGTTTGCTGTTTTAATGTTTGAACACATGATTTTAAAAATGTGTGTTATAATTTAAAGGATAAGAATATAGTTAAGAAACTGACACAGAACCTTGTTTTAAATTTTAAGTTTTTTTAAGAGGTCAAAAAATTTAAAATGATCGTATATTTTGCATTATTTTGTGTTATTAATTCATTTTTTTAATCGATATCTGTATTATTTTTTAAATTTACTATACATATTATTTTATCAAGTATAAGAACAACAAATATTTCCCTTATAATTTTTTTTTTTTACCGTTTACCAGATTTTCAACAAACTTTTAAATCACCACCGTTTAGTAGAAACTTGTAAAGTGACAGTTTGATTGTTTGATTGTTCTAGTATTGGATAACATGTACCTTAGACAATTCTTGAGATATTAAAAATTTTAAAATACAAACAGTTAGATATTAAACTGTGCGTTTAAGGAGATCCGTTTATTGCAACTTTTTAATTAATTTTGATTGTGGTCGAAGTTCATTTTAGTTTTTTATAAATTTTCCTAACCCATAGAATATTTTTTATTAGCAATTTTACACAAGCTTTAATCATCTTCATACTTCAGTAAAATTTTAACCGAATCGGTAGAGCCAATTTTTAGAAATTATGTATTTTCCAATATCTCATGAACCAGATTTTTGGAGACATGTTGATGTTTTGTTTGGGTCCTAGAAGCTACACTTAAGCAAAATTTAATTAAAATTAGAGGAGGTTTTGAGAAAATCATAATTTTATGATAGCTACCCAAAAAATGAAAAATTTGTCCGGAGATATGACCAAAATATGCCCAGACACTAATTTTAATTAAAATTTGTTCATACCTAAGAGCTAAAGAACACTTTGTCCATTTTAAATATAATAGACCTGATAAATCAGCTATGCTCAAACACTGTTTAGATGAAAACCATTACTGTATAGTTGAAAACTCCGTGTTGTTGGAAAATGTTACTATAAACTAAACACAATAGATGCTTGGGAAACTTTTTATATTAACAAATACCAAAATGTAATCGTAAATAATGAATTAGGACCTATACAAAATTCTATATTAACATAAAATACAAATTGTATTATTATAAGATTAGTTCAGTAATACTGTATTAGTTAGTTATATGTTAATTTTATGTTATTTAGAATGACACAAGGCATTTGTTAACGCCTTACTGCTGTAAAGTAGGTTTAGGTCACGCCTCCTTTAGTTGTGTATAAATAAAGGGTTTGCCACAAGTCCATGTTTAATTATTGTATCTCATGCATCACTGAAGATTAAATAAACATACTATATGTGAGAATTTGTGTTCAAATTTTATTTTATCATTTTATTGTTATGTTTTATTTTATAAAATGTTTACATGTACTGTTTTATTTCAACAGCCATGCCTTTTGGAAAAGTACCTTTGTTGGAATTTGATGGAAAGCAGTATACACAATCAATAGCTCTATATCGATACCTTGGACAAAAAGCAAAACTTGCAGGAGACAATGATTTGGAAGAATTACAAATTGACATTATAGGCGACGTCCTGGTGGATTTAGGAAACAGTAAAAACCCCTTTATTTATAATTCGTTTGATTAACAGTAAACATTTCTATATAGTATTTTCAGTATAACAAAGCAATCCAGCCATTATTAGAATTTCTTTTTCAAATATGGCTATCATAAATCACTCTTGTAGCAAAGTTGAAATCTCAAACCATGAATTGAACAATCACGAGCCTCAGAACACAATTTGAGTGTTTGTTTAAATTTATATGTGTGATTAGTCCTCTTTAGTCTGTGGGATTAAAGTATATAGGCTTATGTTAAGAAAACTAAAAATATATGTGAGTGTGCATGTTATTAACGGTATAGCAGTCAAAAAGTTTTGTCTGATTTTCTTCTTATACTTCAACATAAATTATTTTTTACAATAACTTGGTAAAGTTTGTTGATAATTTTCAAACCATAGATGTTTAAAATGTTTTTTTGAGATAAAAAATTCAATTGTTAGTTATACGATGTTTCATTTGTTTTTGCAAGACAACTTCTGGCCGCAAACATTTTAAACAAATTCATATATTTAATATTTTTACATAAAATAAAACACAGCTGAAGCTAGACCCACTAAAAGTCGTTCCTTCGTATTAAACAGTATTTACTTTTCTTTAATAAAGTTTTTTATATATCAATTATACATATTTCCCAATACGATGAAAGAATGGACATAACTTTAATAATGTTTCTTTCTTCTTCCACAAAACAAACATGAGGTATTTCTGTGTATAAGACGATGACCTTGAAAAAGATCAGTTGTCTTGCAAAAATAAATTTTATTGATACAGTTGAACAATCTTCATCTGTTCTAAGTCAGATATACTTACTAGTCGCCGTGTCTATTTGTTCTATTCAATTAGTTTACTGCTAACTTTGAGATAAAGTTATTGTTATATTGGCTCTCTGGATGATCCCTCTTGATTGAATGTCCTATACTTTACCAGCGTAACTGCTTTTTCAATCAACACTTCACATTAAACAAGAACTATAATTTAATTTGTAGAAAAAGTAGGCTTTATATTGTAACCACTCATACGCTCTACTCTATAAATGATATTCCCTTTTATTAAAATTAACCTCAAAAACAAATTTTTTTCATTTTTACAAAAATTTACTTTAAAATTAGTGTTGATAAATAGTGTTTAAAAGATTTGGAAATAAACATCCTTATAATTATTTTAATACTTGTCAATTTTTAATTGCAGCTATTCCAGAAATACACCAAGAAAAAGATGAAAAACGAAGAAAGACATTAGAGGAAACACTTGTAAAAGATACATTACCTTTCTATCTTAAAAAGTTAGAAGACATTGCAAAGGAAAATGATGGATATTTAGCAAATAAAAAAGTAATGTAGGCCTATTTATTTTAATTTAATTATTCATTATAAGATACAATTTAAACTGTGAGAGTGAGTTGCAAGTTATTTTTTAAATTTCTCGAAATTACAAAAATTTCAAAGCAGGATGTGGTTCAGTGGTGACTTGCTTCTATACATTTGATAAGTGTTTATTAAACCAACAGGAATAACCGGAAATAATATTTAATTAAATAAAAATGTGACTATATTCTGTTCACTCTCGGATTGCGGCTGGCGACGGGTCGGTCGCTCACACACACAAACGTAGCCCTCACGCACACAAACGAGGGCGTTGCCCTGGAGGGGATTATGACCAGACGTTGATCTGTGAATTTCTGAGAATTTGGGCGGGTGTTGGTGAGTGTGCGTGCATGAGTGGGACTGGGGCAGGTAGAAACCCTTCGCCAGCCGCAATCCGAGAGTGAACTAGGTATAATCAATAGCTAAAAGTGTATCAGTATTACACTGAATTTTTGTCGATATATCTATGTTTATTAGTTGATAAATAAAATCAGCAGTTGTAGCATCTTATTGTTGGATTATCACACAGGAAAAATCTCACATTATATTATTTTTTAAACCTTCGTATTATCCAATATTTAGAATTTATAACGGGTCCAGCAATGGAATGTGATAGTTTTCAATGAACAGTGGAAGCCATGTCTAAATAGTGGTGGAGGAAATGTGTTGCTTGATGGAACTCTGCCCAGTCATGGAGTTTGTGTTCAGTACTAAGCAGAAAGGAATATGGAGAACTGGTCGGTGGGAGTAAATGTATTTTTTATATGGAAATCAGTACCTCAGGTACAAAGAAGATTATGGCGTAAAATTAATGAGTCAACACTGAAGAATTTCTACACAAAATTTTATTTTGTGGATTAAAAAGTGTAAAAGATTGGTATTAGTTGTGATGAGTTTTTCTGTACATACACCAGAGAATGACGAGAGAATTAGGGTAGCAGTTACTCACAGTCCAACTTGTTCTTGTAGGCATCCATAAACTTCTTAAAACATATCAGACAGAAGTATTCTACACTGTTACTTGAAATTTCACTCATGTAATATTCACTTTATTCATAAACTTGATAAAAACTATAAAGAAGCGCAATTATGATTCTGTAATCGATATAATGAAATTCTGAAGATGAATCCCGATGTTTTAAATCAACTAGTCATGTCAGATGAGGCAGTTTTTTATCCTACTGGTAGTGTTAATAAAAAAAAAATCTGTTATTGGAATGAAGGACCAACCAACATACAAATTGCATAATCCCAAAGTTACTGTATCATGTGGTGTATCTGCATTTGTGATTATGTTTTTGGAGGTCATACAGTAACTGTTACTTTCGAAAGATACCAAGAAATGCTTAAAGAGATAGTGATTAGAGGTGAAATTTGGTTCCATGATGGTGCCAAAGTGTCTACTGCTCAAGAGACAAGAAATTTTCGGAACACATTATTACCTGTTTTGGAAACAAAAAATTACCTCCCAGTTTCTCGATCTACCTATTGCAGACAATTCCCTTTGAGAATACCTGAAATCTAAGTTTAATATATATATATATATATATATATATATATATATATATATATATATATATATATACACTCATACAATTTAACATATATGTTGCTACAATCCTTTCATAGAATTTTTGTTGTTTTTTAATTTTTAAAATTTGTGATATCGACATGTGCTTAGGTATTAATGTACAGTTTCCATAAAGTATGAAATATATAAAAAAATCTTTAAAACCGCTGAACATAAACAGTTCGTTTTTTGTTTTTGTTTTATAAGACAAAATTTACTTTCAGTTTTGATAGTATTAAATTTTGGCGGCCATCTCGGATCCGCCATCTTGAAATTAGGTTTAATTTTTTAAATAGAAATAACACGTTTTTACATTTTTTAAAGTTCTGAATTTAGTGGTGGAATCAGTTTTTTTTTTATATATTACTTCCTGTTAAGTTATGAACTGATGCAACTACAGAACATTTAAAATTATAATTTACAGTCGAGTAGTTATCTTTAAACATAATGCTGTAGTTCTGAACTTATAATTTCAAAGATGCTCAAAATGTTGCCTTAGAGCTATTTGACACTGCCCTAAACGGTTATAAAATTCACCAACTACTTTAGAAATTGTCTGATCAGTAATAGAGTTAATTTCTATTCATTTCCTATTTTGTAATTCATTTAAGTTTTCTAGTTGGTTGAAAATAACAAATTTTATAACCATTTAGGACTGTGCCAAATAATAGCTCTAAGGGAACAATTTGAGCATCTTTGAAAATCACAAGTTAAAAAATACAATATGTACTTGTTTAAAGGTGTAACACATTTGTCTACTTGGAAATTATAGTTTTTATGTTCTGTAATTGTATTAGTTGATAACTTTTAAAGAAATAGAATATAACAACAACAAAAAACGGATTCCACCATTGAACTCAGAATAAAATTTTTTTTAAATTTTTTAATGTAAAAACATGTGTCACATGAACCTATTTCTATTTACAAAATTAAATCTAATTTTAAGATGGTTTATCCAAGATGGCTGCCAAAATTTGAAACTATCAAAACTGGAAGTAAATGTTGTCCTATAAACATATACCAAAAAGAACGTTTTATGTTCACCCATTTTAAAGGCTTTTTATATTGTGGCCCAGCCAAGGAACCCACCAAATAAAAACTATAATAAGTATAAATTAGGATGTAATGGGAAGGGATTCTAAATAATAAATTATCAATTGGCACTTGCAATTTTGTTGAGCAGTGCAAGATTACGTAGAAGGGGGGAGAGACGAGGAGTGGAGGGCTTGAACCAGAGAGTCGGGAGATAGTCTGTTCCGAGAGCCGTGAGAAGGAAGTTGAACGGCAGACCGCTACGGGACGAGGGCAGTCCAATTTTTGGCCACGTGCTATCTAAATTAATCGGTATGCTTTTCGGCCACTATTAAGGCTTTTTATCTAGCCGTTATGTCTTTTTATAAATTATAATTATTACTGTAATCTTCTAATTCGGCACTAATATAAAAGATAACATTAAATTTAACTTGCGTTGCGTGCGTTCATTAGCGTCCTAACCCGACTCCTTGGCCCATCCTGACAAGATTCGGCTAAAGTGTACGCGGTCTCCAGCCAGCCGGAGCTTCCAGCTGGTCAAAAGAAGTGGAGACAATCACAATATATTCCATACTTTATGAATACTCTGTATTTAATCTCATGAGGAACATAGTTAGTCTGAAGACGTTATGTTAATCTGTGTGTAACATTCACTATAAATGGATTAAAGAGAACTGTTATCGACATAATAAGGTATATATTTATTAATTATGCCAATAAACCATTTGTAGGTTAAAATCAACAATATGATTATAAAATGTTGTTTCCCATGGGAGTTGGGTTTGGTTAAGTTTTAGTTTTGATTATTAAATTTTCAACCTAATTGTGTTCCACCTTACTTAAGTATTACAGACTTATATTTAATAATTAATTGGTAATATAATTTTGATAATTATTGTACATCCAATTGAAAGTATATAAACATGTGTTGTAATGTTGACAGTTATCATGGGCTGATTTCATGTTTGCTTCCATTGCCGAAAACTTCATCTATATGTACCCCGAAGAAAATGGTTTTGATGGCTTTCCAACATTGCAAGCTCTCATGGACAAAATCCTAACACATCCTAAGATCAAAGCATATGCAGAAAATCGACCTGAATTGCCATTTTAACCCATGTACAATTTGTACACAAATGTATGCATTATTTATTGCTGTATTATACATGTTAAGAATTTGTTACAGATTATAGATCAATTATATTTTTAATATTGTACCAAATTTTAAAATTATACAAATAATCAAAAATAATGTGTTATTTTCTTTACAATTTGTTTCACCTGGTGTACCTCGGATGAAAAGAAATAATTATATCATGGCTGGATCTTTGTTCATTATCAATAAATTGAGCCTGTTAAGATTTTTGATTGAAAAAAAACACAACACAAGTTCAGGGGTTAAGATTAAGTTTAAACAATTTGGAGTGAGGTGAAGCACTTGGCAAGAAATCTAATTCAGTGCAATTCTTTTGTAGTAGCCTTTTGTCCCCAAAGGATTACAGGAAATAAATCAAATTTAAACATATTTGATTCAATATCCATGACAGAATAAAAGCTAATAATCCTTATGAGATCACTATTGCTCTTACTGTGATTCATTGCTCCTTTTCACTCGTCCTGAGGCTTAACCCATTAATCTATTTCGATGGAAGTGTTTTACCGATGTGTTGAAGGACTTTTTATTCAATGACGAAAGTATTTTGTCGTCAATTTTAAAGTTTTCTGAAGAGATAACAGCACTAATCAAGCTGTTGTTCATTCCAGATATTGGTAAACTGTTATTTCATTTTATTAGTGGGTAGTCCTGAGTAAAATAAATATTGAAACCTGCTGTCATGTTTAGTGTTTGTTTTCTTCTAATTAATGGTGTAATATATAAAAATGAGGGGAAACTACTTTATCAACTAATTGCCCCACAGTTGGTGCGACAATTGTGATAATAAAAAAAATGTTGGGGAAATTACTTTTGCTAACCAATAAAAAAAATAAGAATTGAAATAAATTGCTCAGCTTTAAGGGCGCCAGGTGGAATTAACTCTCCAATTTTGAAAAGATTAAACTCTAATTACTATTTGTTATTAAAATTCTCAGGGTCGTGATTCTTTTTTAAGTGTACATTGCAGTGGTTTAATTAACAGTAAATAAGAAGTCCTTGTTTATTTTTCTGAAACTGAACATTTTTTATTAAAATTGATCTTACAAACACATACATATACACATATATTTCTATTTAAATATTTCTGAATTATACATCCTACTTTAATTATGTATTCTGCCTTTTAAGAAGGTTAAAATTTTGAATGTTGAGTTAAGTTTAAAGTTGCAACTCCTAGATAATTATTCGTTAAATTGAATTGATTAGCCTTATCTGTTTTTTAGTATATTAAAGTTACTTTATTTAAACAGAGTTATTCATGTCAGTAGATATCTTTAATTTTCAACTGCAAAATAATTATTTAATAAGATATCAAAATCATAAATTTTATAGCTAACACATTGAATAATAATTGATATAAGATAGTTTAACAATATTTGATTTTGAGTGTTCATTAACACTCGTTACCAGTCCTTTGTTGTAAAATAAGTTGTTCATTGAAAATCGCCGAGATGCCTGCTTCTAGATGAAAACTCCGCCATTGTCCGCACGTGATGAGATATAAGCTGATATCTCATCACCTCGGTCACGCATATCAAGGATTCTATTTTACAACAATAGAGTTCTTTTCAAATTAATGTCTGTTAACCTTTTGTCTTTATCACACCTCACGAATTGTACATGTTCACTCGAACATTATCACGTAAACAAGGGACACGTTTGCCGTATTGCTTACCGCCATTTTGATAATCGTATTCCCTGAACAACTCACTTGTCAAATATCTATCATTGTTCTAATTAAACACTCGTGACTATTAAAATTTATATAAAACCACTTTATACAATTTAATTGTTCAATCTAAATGTTCAACCGAACTACAATATCTCTGACTCTCATTACGATTCCACCACCACTCATATTGAATGACTCTGGACCAAAACTCTCTAAGACTATTACAAAAAGACTCTCTCGTTCAACCATCGATCTTAGACTCTATTAAGTTACATTGTTCACATATTCAAAAATCACTTTAATACAAATTTCATTGTCCTCCAAATATTTCTTTCACAAATCAAAAACACGTCTGACCATTTCAGATGCCATCTCTAGACTGAGAAAAACCTTGAGTTTGCACGCTTGATTCTAACACGATGCTAGCACAAGGTCCACATTTCTAGTTCCACGGACATTGCCCAAATAATTTTTTGCTTGGTAACACACACTCTCACTTTTACATACATAAATTTTCATTGAAATACCAAGTATATATTAAAACTAAACATTATTTGTTTTAAATACATATTTTTGGAAATCTCTTTTAATTTTTCTGTCCCTTATTTCAAATGTGATTTACAGATGTCAACTTGACTTATGTCGTCTTTCTCTCAACCAATCATAAAATTCCTTTTTAACTGATATATTGGTACCAAATCAAAATTCAAAAATTGAGTATCACAATGGCGATCTTTGACAGTGTAGTAGTTCCGCAGTAGTTAAATCAACTGAATTATTGACACTGACAGATTTTTATTGAGTGAAATTGAATTAGAAGGTGGAGATTTGAATGAGAGTGTTTCAAATGAATCGTGTGAATCAGAATAGTTATAACGGTGTCAGAGATATTACTGTGGACAATGTGCGGCAGCTACAATTGAGAGTATTTTAGGAGTTAGACAGTTTGATAATGTAGGCCAAGTAATATTATTGAACATGTCATTTGTGGTGAAATGTTTTTAGAAGAACCGTTGAATTAAGATTCTATTCAAAAAATGGTATTTTAGGTAAAGACTAGAATTCTGTGGTTAATCCTAGTCTAAAATTTTGTTGTGTGAGGTTAGAAAAAAATTATATATTTTTTTAAAGACAAATTATGAACTATAGATAAAAAGTAACTATTATTAATTATGATCAAAGTCTACAAAAATTAAATTTTAAAACATAATTCAAATATAATAGGGAATAATTGAAATTAACCAAAATTAACAGCAATTATATATCATTAACACCTAAAAAATAATGTTGTTTGTTAATTTATCCTTTGAAGACATGAAGGTTTTTTAATAGATCACTGAGATCTCAGTACAGACAATTCCAATTTAATAATGACTAATTCATCTAACACTGAATTAATATTCATTTAATGTACACATAGGTATTCTAACCTCTATAGGATGATGACTTGGGGGTGTACATCATCTTCCGAGAGCGCCAGTAGTCTTTAATGGCTGAAGTACTGTGGGTAACAAGGAGCGCCCAAAGTGAATTGAACTATAGGTCCATAGAGAATACCAAAGTTACCATAAAAACATCTAAGCAGTTTAAAAAAAAAAATTATACTGAATCCAAAAATGTATAACTGTTATGTAAAAATAACCTAGGAAACACTGAAATCAGATTGTGTAGTAAACAAAATTTATTTAATATGAAATGGTATAAATAAAGTACATGTATTTGGAACCTAAATAAACATAATTATATATAGAAACAGAAAATAAATTTAACAATTATTATACTCAATGCTGCAATCTATGTTTTAAACATTGATAATCAACACTTGACTAACGATTATCGACGTTTACTAGCTTGAGTTAACAACCAAAATATTACTTTACATAATATTGTTTCTATTTTAACATACGTTTAGTGACCCAGAGTGAGTGATGGGTCAATGTCCAATTTAAATATCAAAATTTTGCAACAATAGCATTTACTAATTACAGGGTAAGGTAACATCTAATATAGACAGTGTTTTAAGATTTCTATCGAACTGTAATTTTTTTACAAATTTATTATTCATTCATATTATAAATTTATATAGAAAGAAACAATCCAAAAACATTGAATATACTTTCACCCGTCACCAAATAAAAACTAATCACCACCAAAAATGTCAGTTCGGTAGTTGTCAATCAAAGTGTGAAGTGGATTAGTGCAGAATAACTTAAGGTTTTGGCATATGTCACAGCAATGCAAGCGATTATAAGCTGTAATGGACTTGTGCATCTCATCCACCCAGAAGCTACTCGCCATTCCAAAAATATACAATGCATATATGGTTTTGCTGTGTTGTTTTGTTATGATCTATAGATAATATTTGTGTTAGGTAATATTTATAATTCTCATCCCTTCATTACTTTAATAAAGGTTATTGAAACAATATTGTTCAAGCCAAGTTTACTAATTAAAAATTAACGCATCCTTTAGAAGAATTCTCACAAAATATAAGAAGGTACAATAGTCAGTTTGTTTTATAGACAAGTTATAATTTAATTTAACTGTAACAGCAGTAACTACTTGTTGAAACTCCATAATAAGGATAAAATAAGCACTAAGCTACAGTTTCAAATGTATTTATTACTTATTTAGCTACAATTGTTTCGCCTTGCGGCATCTACGGGCTAATGGTAATAGTAAGCCTAAACAAAGTTAACAGTACAGAGAGACAGGTCCGGAAGTAACACAATGTTAAGTAACACAACGGAAGTAACCATTCCCCTTCCTACCTGCTTGGGTTTTCTAGCTATCCCTTCCATTGTGTTACTTCCGGACCCGTCTCTCTGTACTGTTAACTTTGTTTAGGCTTACTATTACCATTAGCCTGTAGATGCCGCAAGGCGAAACAATTGTAGCTAAATAAGTAATAAATACATTTGAAACTGTAGCTTAGTGCTTATTTTAAAGTTATAATTTGCCTAATAATTCTGTTAGCATAATATTTACCAACCAATCTGTCTGAAATTATTGCATGCGATTTATGAAAATATACGCCATAAAAATATCACAAATTAACAAATAAAAACAAAACAACGATATTTTACAATAACTTAAAATTAATTACGCAATTATTGAATTAGTATTTTTAAGTCTTTTTAGTAGAATAGCTATCCCATACCGTCTTGAGTAATCATTTTTGGTTTGATGAAAAATAAATTACACAAGTGTTAATAAAGGGAACTTTTTTTATAAAAAGCCTTTAGTTTGTATTCATTTAACAAGGTCTAATAGTGGTACAGTGAACTTTAAGACCTTTCTTAGAAACCTTGGAATTTTTTAGAAAATTAGGTTGGTACATAAAATAATATCTAAAGGAAATTATTCCATAACCATATTACTGAAATTGGAACAGTTGATTTTGAGGAATTATGTATTTTAAAACAGGCATATGATTGATTTTTGTCTTTGGGTCCTTAGAGCCAAATTTTGAACCAAATTCGATCAAAATCATTAGAGTTTATTTTTAAAAAAATGTTTAATATTGTGTTTTTTAAGCCATCTATATTTTAAGTTATCAATAAAATGGGAAAAGAAAGTCCTGAGATAAGGCAAAAATATACCCACATACAAAAATTAGAGCATTACAAAATGTGACATCCCATAGCATTACAAAATGTGACATCCCATAGCAAATGACCAATGTGAACCTTCAATTGAACAGTTGTAGTTTTTGGGGGTTCAATTCAAAATGTGTTAGTGTGACAGGAATAAGAATAATTTATTTCTGTGGTTTTATTACAAACATCAATATTACATCATGACTATATATGTTATATAATAATTACAATACTAATCAATAATAATTTACAATTATAAAGGCTGTCCTTAAAAATCTATTACATAATAAACATATTTTAAAATGTTCAGTTAAAAAATAAAAAGTCATCAATCAGATAATGAAATTTTTTAACAAAATGTTAACAATTTCAACCCCAAGTCTGTGTGTTAGTATTAAGAAATTTATTTATATGTACAGTACTACAAAGTTCTCCAAACGGCACGACTCCAGAAGGAGATCTGAAGCTTATTAAATGCAATAATTAGGTTAATTAAGGTAATTAGTAGAGATAAGTATAGGAATAGAAGAAATTGTGATGTGAACAGCCAAATAGTCCAAAAGAGAGTAATTTCTTGTGCAAGCTTACTTTTTCATCCTGCCTCGTTTTAACTGAGCTAGTTGAAGGAAAATGTGAAGGGAGAGAAAAGTAGGTTGTCGCAAGTTATGTTCTGTTTTAATTATTTTGGTCCAAAGAAAAGGGCTCTGAAATATATAGATTTCCTCCTATTACATTTCCTATGTATTACCTTGCCACTAATCTACGCAGATTGCAAGGATATAAAATGAGCTATTACTTGCTCGTGCTTGTCTTGAATAACAAGGTAATAAATAAATAGTTTCAAATGGAAGCCATTTTGAATAGATATAGGTTTTTCACTCTTGCTAAGCAATATTTTTGTCCAAAAGGAATAGAAATAAATGAAATGAGGAACGTGTTCGGAGATGAGAAATTCCTGTCTACAATGATAACTAAAAATTTAGTTGATTCAATAAATTCTAAACATTAAACCTTTATCTATCAGCAACAAACTTATAAAACTCATACAAACAATTTTGTTAGTGTTAACAAAAATAGAATTTTTCCCAACCTATTTTCGAATTAAAAAATGGTATTTGTCATTGCTTATTTTACATTATTATTTAATGAGCCACTATAAAGTATGATGGTATCATCTGCAAATAGAATACTTTTAGAACGAGTAAGATACTCTGGTAAGCCATTAATATATAACAAAAACAAAAGTGGAACCTTGTGGCACACCCTATTCTATCTTTAAATAGTGTGAGTGGACCAATATTGTTCTGTTATTATGAGAATCATAGTTGAGCCATCCAAATTGGAGGGAGTTACCTCCACAATTTTCAAATGAATAAAAAATTTGCATTTTGAAGTCTGTTATATATGGTTTAAAGAGAAAATCTGTGGAAAGGAGGGACTTAAATACCTAGTTATCTGCTGCTAATACAAATAAATCACGTCTGATAAATAAGAGTGGCAAAAGATTTTCCTGGCAATTGAATTTTAATACAGCCTTCGTTATTCAAATCTTCAAGAACAACATCTTGAATTTCGTTTTTTCTGAAACAATACATTTCATTTTTATTATTAAGAAACTTTTTTATTAAAATAATTTATGAATGATAAGATATATAATTTTGTAACTATTAACAATATTAATTATATTTTAATAAATAATAATTTTAAAGTCACCATAATTTAGCTTTCATTATTTCGATTTTGTTTTTAATTTCATTTTCTATAAGAATATATACAGTGTCCAGAAACTTAAGGAACTGAATGGGTGGGACAAAATTGAAAACAAAAATGCTATATAACATAATTATACAGTATCTTATTTAGTTTTTCACCTATATGCCACTTTGTTTTTTGTTTTTACAAAAAAAGTTACAACTTTGGAAAAAATGAAATTGAGTCCAGATTTTGTACACACATTTTTTAATGTAATGTTTTACATATGGACCAAATACACAGAACCCATTCCATATATTTTTAAAATGGCTGTTTTTTAAAACTTTTAACATAGAATATTTCGGAAAATATTACAACTTTATAAAAAAAATTACAAGAAACAAAAAATGTTTCCCTTATTAATGACAAAAAAATAAATAAAAGGTTATATATTTTTACTGTAACTCGAAGGATAATCGAGTTATCAAGAAAAAACTAAACATAATTTATTGGTAATTGTCTTCAACACCCAAGATTTGGCTCAAACCAAAATATTATTAAATTCTGATAATTTTTAATAACAGTAACAAAATCCATTCATCTAATTTCAATTACATAAATTTTGTTTTAGTAAATAAAGTAAATAAATATCCCAACAAAAAGCTACTCTTATCAACTACTTCTTTCGAGATATTTGATGTTATAATTTTAAGCAGCAATCATTTTGAAAATATACAAAGTAAATTCCTTGTTTTTGGTACATATGTAAAACACATAAAAAATATGTATACCAAATCTGAATTCAATATCCTATAATTCTATATCTAATTTTTTTTTTTTTTGTAAAAAAACAAAATGAAGGATGGACGGAAAACAAAACAAAATAAGACCTTTGTTGCATTTCTCCTATATTTTGACCTACACAATCAGTTCCTGAAGTTTGGTTGAGTAATTTCTGGACATCCTAGATAATATATGGCAAAGATTAAGTACCTACTCAAATATTACGGCATTTCTAAAATACCAGAATTACATTCACAGGGATTTAGAAATTTTTTAAAGAAAATGTTAACAATTTCACCCCAAGTCGATATTTGAGTATTTATGTGTGTTAGTATTAAGACATTTATTTATATATCCAGTAGGCTACTACAAACCGGCTACAAAGTTTTACAAAAAGGCACGACTCCAGAAAGAGATATGAAGCTTATTAAATGCAATAATTAAGTTAATTAAAGTAATTAGTAGAGATATGTGTACGAATAGAAGATATTGCGATGTGGACAGCCAAATAGCTCGAAACAGAGCACAGGCTTACTTTTACAATATCCTGCCTCGTTTTAACTGAGCTAGTTGAAGGAAAATGTGAAGGGTGAGAAAAGTAGGTTTATTTATGTTCTATTTTCATTATTTTAGTCCAAATAATAGATCTATAAAGTATATAATTTAATAACTTATATTTTATACATAATATTATGTTGTTATATTATTATAATAATAGATAACATATTATTAATATAATATTAGTAATACAATATATTATATAGATAATAATAACAACACACTGTTTAAAATGACCACTATTTTACATTCTTAATTACATACTATTTCTGATTTACAATAGGGTTATGTATGAGTACATTAACCTCTAAACAAACTTTCATGTTCCAATCTCAATATAAAATCGGTTTACTGATTAAATTAATCTTCTGGAAATAGAAATCATTAAATCTAACGAAGTGAGAATTTATACTGTCCAGGTCAAGCACTTTTTTATTAATTTATTAACTTGTTTATTGTACATGTTTTGTAACCATAGCAACATAACAAAACCTATCATGTTTTAATCATACGTTATCTGAGAAGATAGTTCAAACAAAATGACTCCTGACATAACATGGAGTTATAGATCAGTGACTTTATATTTGCGATTTTTCGGTTTATCTATAGTGTCTTTTACGGAACGTTGTCCGATCAATATCTGTGCAACTTATACAAGATTTCTGTTTTACGCTAGCTTAATTGCATTAGTATTGGTAATATATATATATATATATATATATATATATAGATTTAAGTACTGATTCTGACAATTTGAGTACATGGATTTTGCAAGGCATCCGTTGGTCAGTTCGCAACTCTGTGATGTATACATTTTGGAAAACGTTGAAAGAATTCAGAACTGAAATTGAAATTTTTCAGTACTTCAAAAACATTGATAAAAACCTTGAACGCTTGGGACATTCTATCGATCATTTGAGAAACAAAAAGACCACTTGTTTACATGTTGCTATAACCGTAAGTTTTGCAATCTTTTACTGGAAACATGTCTCAATGACTAAATACTTTAACCCTGTGATTGACTATGGATTGCATTTTATAACTCTACATTTTATTGCAGCTATATGGGCACAAATCACTGACTTCTACTTATTGGTTTCAAGGCTACGCCAGCGTTTCCAAGTATTAAGGAAATGTTTAAAGAAATTTTTTGAGCGAACATCGATTGATATCTACATAGTTAGAGTTTTACCTCCTGTTGAATCTGTAACACCAGCTTACAATGGAAATGAAAAGATAAAAACTATAAACAAAATAAAAAATGATCTTTTTGAAGTTCAACGTTCAATTATTGACTACTATTCCACAATCATGGCCTGGTATATGATTAACACTGTTCTCATGTATGCCTTTGGAGCATATAACTACCAGGAAATTACAGTTGTCATCAACCTAGGTATTGTTTTTGTCTACACAGTTTTTACATTTCTGTGCTGCACACTTCTCAAAATAGAAATACAAAATTTAAAGAACAAAATCATTACATCAAACATTAAGAATACTGCAATTTCACAGAAACAGTTGAAACGGTTGATCTTAAAACTTATCCATGAAAAAACAGAAATATCTTGTGGTCTGATTGAATTCAATCTAAATTTTACTGCTGCAATGTTTGACGTTATTACAACTTTGGTTTTTGCAATAATACAATAGTGATACAAAAATACTTGAACCGATATGGAGCAGTGGATCTTGAAGGTTATTCATGAAAACACAGAAATATCTTGTGATCATTTCATTTGAATCTAAATTTTATTGTGATGTTATTACAACCAATGAGTTTTTGAAATAATACAATAGTGATGCAAAAATTAAGACATGAACAGAAATGAAGCCGTGGATCTTGAAGCTTATTACAGAAATATTTTGTGATCTGTTTGATTTTAAACAAAATTATATTGCGAAAATGTTTCACATTATTACTGTATTGCTTTTGCAATAATACATTTATGGCGAAAAATATATGCCAATATTCTACCATAGCATAAAGCGGAAGATCCTGGCTTCGATTCTCAGTTTAAGTTGTATATTTTTGACTTGAAATAATTATTTGTTTTAAGTTAAATGTGTCAATACTGAGGTGATTCACCATAATGATAGAATAACATTCCTTGCTTTTATTTTAAAGAGGTACATTTTTTAGTAGAATTAACAATTGAATTTCTAAAAAGTCTTTGTAAACAATACCAGAAATGCAATTTTGAATAAAATAAATGGTCTAATTAACTGGTCCCCATTTAAACCACACCATACATTTAACAAAAACCTGTGTTACAAATTAGACTCTTTTAATGGATTTTAAATTGATCACCTGTTACAATGCCTTAGATTTTGTATGTAGTTTTTTGTAAAGAAAGATTTACCGATGAATAAAATAGAATTAACACTATTTTGATTTTCTTCTACTCATCGACAAAAATTTAATGTTGACTCACTGTTATCATTTTGAAGATTTTGCAAATAATAAGGGTACAAATTTTCTTTCTTCAGTGTTCTCCAGACTGTTGTATGAGATATGTGAATGATTTGAAATTCATCTGGTGCTGACTTGAGTGCAGTATTATTTTAATGATATTTTCCTGTTCGGATACAGGAAAATAGATACTACAGGGTGTTCAATAGAACAAGCAACTCTTGGAAAAGAATTATTTCATAAGTTATTGAAAACGAAGAAAAAGTTTTGTGATTGGGTAGTCTACTATTTGGAAATCTTCATTCATATTCACATTTTGCAGCTCAGTTATTTCTATTGTTAAAACTGTAAAGGAAAAGTATATCTGCATATTCTTTATTTGAAAATTTGAATGCCACTTTAAACTTTTTTTTTTAAAAATCTCGAATAAAATTCAAAAAGTGCACATGTGAAAGATTAGTTATGATAAATACAATAATTAACTTAGGTCTTACTATTGTATAAATTAATGATTGAACAGTTTTATGATTTTACTTAAAATTTTGTTTCTGAATAGTAGGCATACATTGTTGCCAAATTTAGGTTTTCCATGAACTTAAAACAATTTAGTTAACACAGTATAGTATTCTCAAAATTGTTTTTAGGATCACATTAAAATTTTTTATGAAATCTAGAAAATGAGTTTGATTATTAGTATATTTTAATTATCAGAATTCAAAACAAATTTTATTGTTAGGCTAATCTTGGTTGTGGTAGACAACTAGCAAGAAATTATATTTCTGATTTTTGTTAATAACTCCGTTATACTTCATTCTAAATAAAAAATGTTAAAAACATATTTTTTTGTTATAAAGGGAATATATTTTGTCTCGTACTTTTTAAATTTTATTTTTTATAAAAGTGTTTTTGAGTTACCGGTACTCAATGTTAATAAAGTTTTTGTTTAGGTAAGCTTGTAAAAAATTACATAGTTTATGCCAAATTTGAACTTAACATAATATCTACTTTCAAAGTTACATAAAAATATGAAAACACGGATTGTCTGGAAACTAACTGTTTGTATGAACATTTTTCATTATTTTGCTCCAAGGCAAATACCTGTGAATTATGTTGGTTTCCTCCTGGGACACTCTGTATATATAATATACACATTCAGCTTTATAAACTTGCACATTGTTGATATTTGTATACAGTGCATGCTAGTAAATTTTCTATGATTCAAATTTTAGTCCAATTTTTCCAAATTTGGTTTACAGCCTTATTGTTACAAATCATTTGACATGTTTGATTATCAGAAATTCTGGTTGGTTAATTTCTGTGAAACAAAATAATTAATAATTGGTATATGTATACTTTTTTTTCAAACTTATGTGCCTCTCCCTCCCTCCCAAATGGTTGAACTCTACTTCTTGGTCTTATGGGAAATTCACCACTGTCCTCAAAATATCTTTATATATATATATATATATCATATTAGGACTTACTTGTTAAGTAAAACGACCACTACTGTTCCATCGGGATTCTGAACAGCTGTAACTTTAATATTCCCCAATTGTTGTGGTTGTATATCTATTTTCATTGCACCAGGCTCAATAAATTTAGAAGCGTGTCCCAAAGCATAGAACAACGGCTGTTTATAAAATTCATCGGCTGTACTATTCACTATCATTGGACTGTCATTGAAGCTCAGGTCCCAATTTGGTCCTCCATGTAAATCTAATGCAATATTCCAATCAGTCCAACCTGTTACCCAGTGATTTAATGTCTGAAATAAAAGTCAAATGTAAAAGTACTGGTATAGTATAGTTTTTAGTTACTGAAAGTTAAACTAACAGTTAGCATTTAGAGATTTTTATTTTGTATAAATTAGACAAAAATAGTGAAAAATTGTTCAGATATTGTGTTTTAGTTTTATTCTAAAAATAACTAAATAATCAAGTTTTAATTTACATCATCCACCATCTTAATACTTTATTTCCAGCTTTTTAATTAAAGAGTCTATAAAAAAACAAAACAAAGAACAATTGAATTTATTCAATATTTTATTTTTTAGTCAAATTTCAAGTTTTGTTTTTAAATTCTAACTGAGGATTTTACTAAGCAAGTAAACTTGTCAATGAAGAGCATACAAAATGACCTATTAAGTCAGTTGACACTTCAGTTATGTTCATGCAGTAGTTGTATGATTAGTTAAGAAATGTATCTGTTAAAAAAATGTTGACTTTGCCTTGAAAAAGAAGGAAGGCATTTTGAAATAATAAATTAGAATAGCATTGCCTGCAGTATTTTCAAGCAGGTTTTAGTTACATACACTCTCAGCAAAGAGGATATGCTAACTTCAATTCATGCACTTGCAAGTCAAATCGTTTTATGCTTATGAGCAAGAATGTCACATGATATGTCGCTAAACACTTCCGAGCCTATCTCTTATGAAAGGAAATTATATTACTTGTTTCTTATTGTAATATAAATTATACATCAAAAACAAACATTTATTTATTGTTTTATTTTTTATTCGTTATCTTCAATTATTTACTCAAAACATTTTATTTACCCAATGAACATAACATACTAACATAAAATAACAGATTTCTATGCCATCGTCTAAAGTGTTCGAAAATAGTCCACATTATGTGGGAGTAAAATTGTATTAACTGTTTGCCGCAAATGTATAAGACTCTCAGTCTCGTTTTTAAAAAAATGTTATAAAGGAGCAAGTTGTAAAAAAAGTTTATTATAGTACAGATGAATATTTTAATAATCCTCTCTGAAGAATGAATTTTATAATTTATTAGTATTAATCAATTAGTTATAGTGATGTAAATGACTCTGCACCTGTTCTTTCTGAATGTATTTTGTGCAATAAAAAAGATATGATATATCGTCAGTCAGACACATTAACTTACAAAAATACCCTTGTGATTACCTTCAAAGTGACTACATAGCATAAAGTAAAATATTTCTGCGCTTTTTCGGTAGCATATAGCTCTCGCCAAGTTTAACATTTTATAGATTTTATGGAATCTAAAACCCTTAATCTTTAAGTCTATTCGAAAATTAACTACTTGAACGTTTTTGATATGATTTGTTAGTTTTATGTTAAGAAAGTTTTATATTCTGTTGATGTTGGCATACATTTAAAAAAAAAAATTACAAATATAAATTTGAAAAATTATATATACAAAGTGTCAGAAAACTTTCTTAACATTTCACTGCCCACAGTAATTTTGAGTTTTATTACTTACTGATATAATGCTATGCATATATTCTTCAGCACGATCCCAAGAACCCAGTACAACTCCTCTACTCCATGGCTTATATCCTGCAGTCAATAAATATCAGTTAGTTAAACATTATTCCTAATCACATTTATGACTAATAATTATTTTACAGTGACATTTTAAGTTATCCTCGCAGTCATCAGTCATGTACTCACACTAAACTCAACAAACTCACAAGGACCCACAATGAAAAAATTATAAATATATAAAATATACATATTAACACTTTATAATAATAAGTAACAAAGTCTTATTTATTGTTATTTTAAACTTCCAATGTGAAATGATTCTTGAATACCTACAGAAAAACTAGATGTACACAGTGGAGCAGTGAGATTATAAATAATCCACAGATTTGTTTAAAAAAATCCAACTATAACAACAATATAACTTGTATAGATACAAAGTAATTTAACAATAATTTATAAACTGTCTCAAATCCTTTTCTACTTTTAAATATCAACAATAAAATATCTGAAACAAATTAAACATTAGTAATTAAATTACAATACATTAAGAAACAAAAACCATTAAAATTACATAAATTGACAAGGATACTCAGCAGGAAATGACACCCATCTACAAAACAGAGAGTCAATGCAGAAACTCCTCCACAGAGTAAAAAGATCCAGACAACAATAGTAGTCTAAGGCTGTTTTTAAAAGATGTATATATTTTTTCAAACATTTATGTTTATGGCAAGCTTATTCATCAATTTAGCACCTGCTTTTGAAGGAAGTTTACTATACACATTTAACCAGTGCTTCTAGCAGGATAATTACAAGCTTGCCTGTTGCTGTAGTCATGAATATCCATAATATGGATAAGATCACACTTAATTTTAAAATATAGCAACACTTCAAGTATGTATATACATAGAAGTGTAAAGAACCCTGAGCCTCCCAAAAACACTTTTACATGAAACCAACAGTACTTTTACTTCCTGTTGGAAGTAAAAGAGCAATGACCTGATGCAGGATTTCTTGGCAGAACACTGAGTTTAGAGTTGTTTAAAAAAATATTGGACTAACAACGCAGTTGTGAGTAAGCCCATACCATACCAAATAACTTTTGACTTTGTACAAGTTGTTGATGGATCACATGAGAGTAATCAGTACTCTAATGGTAAATATTTTTGTTGTTTTTAGTGTGGTTTGTATGTGTGTGACTCTAGGCAAACCACACGACATTCGTGTAAAATGTATTGTCTAAAATTGTAAAACTTTTTAGTATGAATCGTTGACACCATGAGTAATAGCACAGCCTAGAATCATTATCAGTTGAGTTAATTTTATGTTATTTACGGATTAACATTCCTTTATAATAAAATACTTTCTGTTCATTGTTAAAAACCTTTTTGCTACTTTAATCAATTAACCTCTAAACAAATGCAACGGAGTAGCAACAATACATACCAGTTGATATGAAATTACCTGAAAGAAACAAAAGTGCCTAGTTTTGAGCTTAGATTGACCTTAAATATTAAGTAGTCTCATGTTGGTTTCAGGTTGTGTTTTAAAATAAACACTCTGTATTTATTCTAAAAACATAATAAAGGCCTTATGTCTTTCCTCCTAATTACAATTAGTCAGTTGATAGTTTTACATTAATATATGAATTACTGTTATTATAATGCTGTAATTAAATTATTATTTGAACAAATTATAACACAATATTAATATAATTTAACCAAAGAGTAGTCCTTAAAAGTACTAATTTCTTTTAACTTGTTAATATGGTCCACAGAATATTCCATCAACTCTCATTTGCCCGAAACGTGTAGTAGAATTTTTTTCTAGCATATATTTAAAAATCAGAGCAATAAATATAGTATGTAAGTTGGCCAGTAGGGGAAATTAGCCAGATATCATAATATGGTAAAGGTTTATAGTTGGAGACTAGAAACCATTTTCTATGATATAATTGTAACACGATTGGTTAAAATTGTGTTTCCTTAGTAATTTGTTGTCTTCTCAAAATCCCCCAACTAGAATATTCCAGACACATTAGTTCTCATTGAGTAGCATAAATAAGTTGGCCTGTTGTAATTACATTAAAAACTGATATGAATTTATGGTTAATGTAATAATATTCCAATTTAATTATTAATTTCAAATTATTTTTCATGTAGGAGATATATATATATATATATATATATATATATATATATATAGAAAAACATGTTTACATCTGAAAAATGTAAATTATTTTTCAAAAATAAATATTTTAATCATTTAAAAGTGTTTTGTATTTTTCCTAACATGAAGGCATACAATCTAAGAAAAAGAACTTTAACAAATTAATATTTCCCCCTAAAAATGGTTATTTGTAACAGCAGTCATGTGCTGAAGCTTTAGATAAGATATTGGATGAAATTGTTAAAATTAGAATTAGTTGTAAAGTTATAAATTTGTAAAACATATTAGGTGACAAAAATGTTGTAAAACAATTACATTCCCTCTATTAATTTGAACCAAATAATAACAGGTAATGGGCTGGTGAGTGACAACTATGACTAACAGAGTGTTGGCTAAGTGTGAGCCGAACAGAATGAGAGTGATGACAATGAAAACGCTCTTAATGTATAACCTTAAAACTTATTTCAAACTGAGTGGTTTATATTTACCTGAACATGCTTCAGTGTATATAAGAAATTTGTCAGGGAATTCATTATGTGTGTTTTCAAGAATAACATCGTGTGTAAGAAAATCTACATACCAATGTACACCAATTCCGCTTATGTATTTAGCTGCTTTGGTATCTTCAAAAACCTGTAACCACAACATTTGTTTATTTAAAACAATCCCATAGTTTGTATTTGTATTTTTTCAACATATTATAAAACACTTACGTTTTGTATTTTTCTTTGGTATATGTTGAGTTTTTACTTTATAAATTTGGCACTATTATTATATATGTTAATATTTGCAAGAATTTATAATACAAGTATTGTGATTCGTGATACTAATTTCCAGTTTAAATTCAAAAATTGTAGGTTGTTTTCAGGTAGCAAACTTTGATGCAAAAATTACGAACTCCTAGAATCTACCATTATAAAACAAAACTGAATAAACTGTTTTTGTTTTCCTTCACTTTCTGAAATACAGTGTCCCACAAAGAGGTCTTTATTTTTGAATTAATATGTTGGACATGTGGAACACTCTACAAACTTGACACTTTAATAGTTATGTTACGTAGAAAAAAAAGTACCCTTGACTTTCATTTTTTTAGATCAATCATAACAAAATGGCAGAATAACAAAATAATGGTATGTTTTCACTAGAATAATTTTATTTGCATAACCATTACAAATTGTTGATTTGCAGATAACATGAAAACGTGTAAAACTTAATAAAGACAAGTAAAGAAAAATAACAGCAATAAATTATTAATGATCTAAATTTGAACTTTATTCGAATTGATGTTCATCAGTAGCTATGCACTGATAGCAACGAAACAAAAAAGAGTCATTAGCCCTTTTGATAAATGAGACTGCAAGTGGTGACATAATATGATGAATAAGAATATCCTAACTCTTTGAAAGATTAACACAAATAGTTATCTAACCATACTAGAGAGGTCGATGAGTTCTAGAGGATTTCTGTAGGATGGTCTGGTCAGGATGACAATTCGATAGATTTGTTCAGGAAGTAATGATCCTTGGTTGTAGTTTTCATTTCTGTTTGACATAGCTAAACCAGGTTATTCTATTGGCACAGGTTGGTTTATGAGTTTGCTTATTAATTTGTTGTTTCTTCAAGTTGTTGATTTGGTTCTCTGAGAATCAATTTGGTATATGAAGGAAGTTTTTACCGGTTTCTCCATTGATACATGCAGTTTATAACTTTACTGGTTTTTGTGTTGTTTTATATACCCTCAATACAAAATACCATACATTACAAACATTACAATATTTTCATAATTATTTGCTTCAGTAAGTTCTGACTTCCAGATAGTCTCCCACATTTTATTTTAATTTAAACTTTTAATTTTTTGAATTGAAGAGGGTTAGTTTTTAAATAGAGTTTTCGAGAGTTTGTTACGGTAAAGTGGTGTTATTCAGAAATAAAATAATGTTTGATTTTTAAATAAATGTTCTCTTTTTCTGTTTCCATTGCTTTAGATTTTGTTTTTTAATATTTAACATGTTAGGCCTATTGTTCAGTCAAACCATTTGCATGTTCAGGTTAACCCAGTGCAATAAAATGTGGAACAATACTTTTTTTAATTGTGTTCTTATTGGAAACTAATGTTTCCTGTAATCCCTACAGAGCAATATTATCAAGAAATCGTATTATTTATAATGAAGTTTACACTTAAATTCGAGGAATAAAGTTTGACCACTTTGATTTTGCTTCCACTAAAATTAAATATTAATAACTTTGAATTAGCTCAGCATAATCAATGTGAGCACTGGACATTTGAGATTGGCTCTGCCCAAGATGAAGTAGTGCTTATTCTTGACATCAGAAAAAGGTTTACAAGCTTTAGATAGATTTTCAATTTCATTATCAATATCTTTCCAATTGTAATGTTACTAGTATTTAGAGCGTGGAAATATTTAGCCGAACATTTAATCGCAATTATTAACACAGTTTGTGACACCTATTTTTTAACAATTTAATTTTTGTTTGTTTTTGTGTTAACAAAATCACACACCTTGTTATAATTAGACTACAATAAAATGCAGTAAATATAGTTATATTCTATAGATCCTAATATAAAACATAAACATGCAATACTTTATCAAATTTTAAAGGCGGTAGAGTGTTATTCATTACCAGTATACAATGACACTACAATATTGTTTTCTTCTCCAAGGCAACATGTACTTCTTAGCAATTAATTGGTCTCATCTAAAATTACACTTTTCATCCACCAAGGTAAAAAAAAAATCTGTGATCATCAAATCCTATGATTAATGTTTTGTTGTGTTGATAGTTTTGTAGCTTGTGTTCCAAGTATTTGTCACGCGTAATACTGTTTGTAGCTGAAAACCCCTTGAGAGGGATCCAGGAATTCCCATCTTGACTTTGGGGCTTAAAATCACGATCACATTGGTTAATCCTGATAGATTTTCGGTCGACGTGATTACTCAAAATGCCAGCTAGGAATTCCTGGATCCATCTCGAGGGGTTTTGGAATAGGTTCAATTTGTAGGTTCATTACTAAACTTGTTGCCAATGTCCAGAAAGAAATGTACTTTTATAATTATCATGAATCTGAAAACTGTTGTTGAGATTTTATTGTTAAACTAAATTTATGTTAGTATTTTATTCTTAAATTAAAAACATAAGTACGATTATATCATGCAAGTGGAATAAATAGCCGTCTATTTTGTTGTCATTGAGTTATCACATTCTAAGATTAGATCAAAACAACACCAACCAAAATATAAAAGACAATTGCACTGAAATGAAGACAATTTTCTGTTTAAAATGTGTCAAACATTAAGTCTGAATCAATATGGACAACTTTGAAGGACTTAATTCAAAATAGATTGATGAAGCGAATGCATTGTTAATTAAAGTGTAAAAAAATTAACCAGTTCAATAAATCTACAAATCTTCATCCCTGAAGCACTGTTTGCTAATAAACTCTCCCTCAGAGGTTCATGTATAGTGAGTGTAGGTGTAACAATCCTGAAGTCATCTAGCTGGGTCTACACCTTTCTTATTTATGCCATGGGTGACATCCTACTCTTTCATTATTTCTATTGATCAATTCTGTCTTTAAGGGGCTCACTTTAATAAGTATGGGAGTGCAATGATTTTCATCTGGCGTCTCATTTTCTCTCCTTCAGATATGCGAGTGTTCTGCTTTTTCTCTGGAGTTTTCTTTTTCTACTACAACATTATATTGAATTTCCTCTGGAGCCTATTTTCTGTCATTCAGGCTTTGAAACGTGTTAGGACTCCTCTTGAAAGTCCATTCATGCTGTGGGCACAGGAGTGTGTTGAGCGTTTACAGAGCATTTCTTTTCCCTCTGACACCAAAGTGTATTGAATTTCCTCTGGAACTTTCCTTCTCAAAGGCACTGGAGTGTGTTTCCCTTTAGTTTCTTTTTTTCAAGGTAGTGAGATATTAAATTACCTCTATAGCCTCGGTCTTCTTCCAAACACTAACTTGCTGAGATTTTTCTAGAGCTTTTATCTCTCTCTTTCCAAGGCACCTGAGATTCCTAAGATTCCTGAGATACTAAGATTCCTCAAGACTTCCTTTCCTTCTTCAAGACATTGAAACAAGTTAAATTTTCTTTGGAGCCTGCCATTCCTCTCTAAGGTATTTAAGTACGTTGAGTTTCCTCTGAAGGCTCCTTTTCTCTCTCTCTAAGGAACCAGAGTGTGTTGTGATGTATGTTAAGCTTCTTCTGACCTTTACCTTTCCAAGGCAGTGGAGGTGATTGAACTACCTCTTAAATTTACTTTCTTAATCCAGCACAAAAATATATTGAAGTTCCTCCAGACCTCCTTTTTTGGTCCAAGTACAGAAATGTATTAAAAATTCTTTGAAGCTTCATTTTCCTTCTCCAAGATACAAAAGCATGGTGAATTCTTCTGTACCCTCCTTTCTTCCTCCAGATATAGGAGTATTTCAAGCATTCTCTTTGATTCCATTTGTCACCTACAATAAAGACAGTGAGGCAATAGGTTCTGACTGTTACTGTTACTCTTAGTAATACCTTAGCATAAATAATATTAAACAATAAACAGTTTGTATTAAATGTTTCTTATCAAGATAATATATAATAAAAACTTGAATTAAAGATATTTCATAAATACCAGAACTCTTACATTTCATCTTTGATTTTTACCTCTACCCCCTCCCCCCCAATTTTATTCTGAGAACCATACAATAGATCTTGTGCCAATTACTATAAAATGATACTACAAATTGAATGTTTACCCATCTCATCCACCACGGCAAGTAACATCGCTGATCTTCAAATCCTATGATTATTGTTTTGTTGTGTTGTGAATGTTGTAGTTTGGGTCCTAAGAGTTGACCAATCCATTCTCTGTGAGACCACGGAGTCCATCCCATTGAGTTGAAAGTGGCTATTGGAATGATTCCATTTGTAGGTTCATTGCCTGTTGTCAATGCCCAGAAAGAAATGTTGTACTTTTTATAATCATCCAAAAATCTGAAAAGGATTGTTGAAATTTTTACTGTCAACTTAATTTATGTTGGTAATGTTTTATAATTAAATGAAAAAAACAAATGGGTATTAGATCATGTAGGTGGAATATTGTCATGCATTTTGTGATCAATTAGTTAAATATAAAAAATATTAGAAATATGTACTAAACTAGGCACTATAGGAGTTCAGTCCTAAAATAGGCTGTATTATATCCCTTTAACCCCATTTCCTTATTTAATCTAGTTATGTAGTTTTATTTGACCTATGTTTTGAAATAACTTGTTGCACGACAACAGTTTTATCACTTAGAATATAAACTTTTTTTTATTAAGCTCTATTTGCTTGAATGTGTAAATTGTGAAAAAAATTAATGTTTAACAAATGGTTTAATGTTTTTAATGTCATAGCCAATCTTACCTTCTCATCTTCCATAACAATATTACAGTCCAAATTTAAAGTAAAGTTATTAATTAAAAAAATGAATTAATGTGTATGAAATATTTTGGCTACTAAATATTTATATATTTTACATTTTTGGCTGTGTGCACACAACAAAATAAAATTATTAATCTATTTCAGAGAAATTTTTAACTTACTTGATGTGATAGTCTGCCCAAGCACTGAAATATTTTTTGGAAAGAAATCCAAATCCAGTAATTTTTTTGTTAGTCTTCATATAAATGGGTGCTGACCAAGCAGAACCAAACAGTAAGATCTCCCTTTCACTCATTTCCTGTGCTCGTATAATGATTGGGATCTGTGAAACATAGACAATTACCATATAGTAAACAATATCAATTTTATCAGGGCTGTGTTGAGTGTAAGATAGAATTAAAATAAATCAACATTTTATTAATCAATTAGTAGTAGAGTGTTGGTAGAACTTTATTTTTTAGTAGGGATTGATTTAAGAAAGACAATTAGAAGGAAGTATAGTGGATATGAAATAATAAATAATTCCCAGTAATTCAATTGGAAGGGTACCATATTATCTTTTTATATATTTGTTTACTAATGTTGACCTAATCTAATCAAGAATTTTGTGACAATTTTTGTTATTTATTTTCTTCAATTGACAATAAAAAACACAACATAGATTTATATTAATAGATATCTACTTAAACTATACCTATACTTTGTTAAAATGTAAAGTAAAGATTAAATAACACTGCTGACAGGGAATGGAAAATGAACAAAGTGTCATTGAGTTCAGATAAGAAGGAGTATCAGTCACAATAATGTCAAACATTAAAACAAATAAATACAAATCAAAATATAGCACAGCTGTATAAATCAAACTAAAAATACACTTGAAAAATCAAAGTACTCTAACAACAAATATTAATATAATCAAAATATTAGTTTTAAAATGTTATATAATATTTTTAGAGTAAGTGAAAAGAGCCCAAATTAATTTTTAAAGTGTTTCAAAAAAGTGATGTTTCTATTTTTGTTGGAAAGAGTTGCAGAATTTAGGAGTGAAAAAAAAAAAAAAAAAAAAAAAAACTTGGAAAAGTCCACTATTGCGATGTTGTCAATTGTATTAATGTATAAGCCATTTTCCTTACATAATCTATTCTGAAATATTTATTTTAAAAAAGAAAGAAAACTAAATTTGTCCATTTGTTTAGAAGCTTTCAAAATGTTTGAAACAAAATTCATATTTACGAACTGGATTACTTGATACAAGTATGTAATATAGTAATTTGCTGAATTTATTTTTGTAGTTCCATCCCTTCTTCTACTATACTCTCGCTTTGTATTTTTCAGTTCCATAAAATTTTTAGATACAATAGTCCAGTTTAATGTTTTGTGTTGACACAGAATCATGGTAAAGTGGGGCTATTAGTAGTGAACACACCTTATAAAAACTAGGAGTACAATAATGAGTATCTCGATGTGCAGACCACACAATACCTGATTGAAAAGCCGTCTAGCAGAGCTAGGCCTGCAACGTGCTGTTGTACTAAAGACGTATTTATTCGTTACTACAGTTTAATAATAAAAATAAGTAAGCTGAGATACAATTAAATTTAAAATATGAGACAAAAGGTAAATTTGTATAACATAGAAGGAAGAAGTGATTACTTTTAAATTAATGTCTTCTTTGGTTAGGTTGAAATGGTCGAGATTTGGATCTGGATCCCCATCGTCATAAGTGTATGGATATGTTGAGTAATCTGTACCACCAATGGGAACTCTTCCTATATTATATTCAATTCCATCTTTGGAGAAATAAGATCTGGAAAAGATCATAAATATAAAGTAAACATAACCTATATAAAAAGTTATCAAATATTAACAGAAAGTCATTAGGATGTTTATACCACCATGCATTCAACTTAAAATATAGGATATTTTGCGTGGAATTGAATTACATCACTGTTTTTCTTTAGTCCATTAGGTACTAATTATTATTCTAATCAATTTGTTGGTAGCTATATTAATTTGTGTTAAATATTACTCAACAATTGTGAGCCCTGGTTGGTCTAGTAACTAATATATGAGAGATTTCAGATTTAATTCCCTTAGGAATCCAAAAAGTATAAAGAATATCTTGAGGTTTAGTGGGGTGAACTACAAGTGGTAGTGAATTCTTATTTTGAAAACTAGAATACCAAGATAATAATTTGATGTCCTGACCACACACATCAGGGATCTAACTGGCCTAAGCAACAAGGAAAGCACTCACGATACTTTCAATCAAACCAATTTTGCAGTATGACAGGAAACTTGTAATAACAGCAGACAAGTATAAAATATTTAAAAAAAACTACAACAAACAGAAATTATTGTTTTGAGGATAATGTACGGTACAGTAAAAACCTTCAGTTATATAAACATAGCCTCTCAATAATTACAGAGAATGCTCAACAGCAACCTATTCGCATATTGTCTTACAAATCCTAACAATACAAACTGGGAATAAAGCAAGCTACAGCCAGTCTCTCAAAACCCATAGGGATCCTCTATCAATAATGAAATTACTCCAAGATCACTATAATACTACACAGGAAATAGAACCATATTGCTTACCAAACAATTACCTACCCACTATCAACATTAAAACAGTACTCTGTCTACAATTGAAGAAAGGTGTACTCTTCCAATAACTAGTTATATAACTATATATAAACATATCTGTCTACAGAGGGTACCTTCACATATTTTAGGATTCTAGATACTAGATACTAGGAAACGAACTGGCAGACCAATTTTCAAAAAAGTATACAAATTGCAACAAAAAACAACAATATTCGCTAAAACAAAAATTTAGAAAGAAACAACAAGAGAGTTTTTATGATAACTTCTCAATCAGAAATATGGAATAAAATCTCATATTCGTGGGAAGAGAATATAAGTAGAGCGTGTAAAGAAGCAGTAGAATAGAATAGAATAAATTTATTGCAACAATTTTTATAACAGATAAAATACAAGATTAACTATGTTGCAAATGCAGCCCCAACAGGTTAAAACCCAATTAGTTACATTCCGCATGAACAGGTCATGACTGCATAGATTTAAAATTTTAGATTTTAACGAGTGTACATGAACACTGTGTCATGAGACAAATTCAGTTATGAACAAGGATTATCTCCTGCAATGCCTAAAAATTAACCCAGATCAAAGATAGAATAATGTCAATAATTTGTATTGGGATGCAAGTAAAGTAATTGATTAGGTTCCAAATGACGTAATAGGAAACCAATTAACCAACCAGTTTTACGAAATTTGGTTGTTTCTTATTAATAAGGAAATTAAAATTTCAATCATAATTTTTTAATAAATAACTTAAATATTTATAACTTCATGCACTAGTTGCATTTCAAATTTTGTTGAATTGGTTCAGTCTTTTTTATATTAGATCCTGTAATAAATTATATCAAAATTAAAGCATTGTTTCGATTTGCTATATAATTACATTTTTTAATAATAATTTTGTTTACATATTTATGAATATCCAAATGATGAAGAAATTTCATTAATTATGATTTACAAATATTTCATCTTGACAGATATAACTGAATCTCTGAACTGAAATGCTGAAGTCCATGCAAAAAACCATGAAAAGTATAAAGAAAGACTTATTGAATTTACTAAACTTTTTTTAGATTGCTTCGGATTTAAAAATGTGCAATTTTGTGTATGTACATGGTATGCCAGATTTTGGTAGTGACAAAATTGTAAGTATATTAATTTTTTCAACAGGAATTTCACGAATGGTAATACTGATTAGTTGTGGTATTATAGAGCACTGAAATGTGCTCTGAATCTGAATTTTAATACGACATCTTTAATCACTTCATTTAATTTTTATTGTCGAGTCATTTAGAATGTTTGACAAGAGTGTTTCTTTATATACAATTAAATACCTATTATTAACGTACACAATACAAACACATTTAAAGAGTATAATTAAAACGATTTAAGTAACACAGTTTAAAATATGAAACTTCAATAAATTAATTAACATGAGATTACAAACAAAATAAAACATCAAGAAGATGATTATCACTCAGCATGAGACTATATCCAATTTTACACTATCAAAATCAATGGCAAAACTCTCCCACAGTATAAATTCTCTTCTTGCCACAGTATTGGACTAAGCCCAGCACAGGTCAGGAGATGGTCAGTGTTCATGACTGATTCTGGTTTACATCAGATGGTACACTCCTGACAGGTATAGATTTTCAACCAGCATAAACGCTCTGCTAGACAGTATGACCGGTAGATCTAAAGGCTGCAACAGCTTCTTCAGTTTCAAGCTGTTGGTTTTCCATAGGTTGGCAATCTTCTCTCAACATCAACTCGGCTAAAAAAAATATTCTTCACCAAATACCGGTAATCTATGATACCAGAAAAGGCAATGGGGAAAACTGGGAAAGATTGCTGACATTTTTACAGGTTTTAGAATTTGTTAGACCTACTAGCCTAATAGCTTTTATAGACATGTTATTTGTATCCATCTGTTCATACAGTAACACATTAAATTACATGCTCTTGTATTGATACTCAATAATACAATATCGAATAAGAATTTAATCAAAGGAAATTATGCTTTAATAGGTTTTTTCTATTACAAATCTCTTAATTTGTAAAACTTTAATGAACTGCTAAGAAATTAATATTGTTGTTTTTGGAAAAGACACCATTTTCTGTTATTAAAATTTCAATGAAAGAAATTTTATTTAAAGAGAAATAAATTCACATTAGACAAGCTTTGAGAATGCAAGATAAAGCAGATTTATTTATACAAAACACTCAAGAGCACATGGTTTAGTTAACAATTATTTCACAAGAAGATTATTAAAAATTAATTATAATAACTATAAACTTGTAAATTCATTTAGAAACTCAATTATGAATATAGTTAGAACAAAATTAATGGTACATTACTTCGTTTGTAGAAAATAGAATAGTTTGGTGTAACGAGTCATTGTAAAAAAGACGCCAAAAGTTATTCGGTTTTTCTGATATATCAAATTCTAGACGTTTTTGGAGAAATTATTTCAATGCCTTGATAATTGCAATAATTTAATGAACTATTTTGTTCAAGACATTGTATATTCACAGCTTATTTGCATCTCTTTCTTGGAACAGCTGTAAGACATGACTGAACTGTTTGAAGCCTACTGCTAATTATAGAAGGTTGGCTCGGACTCTCAAAGTTCAAAACAGATTCCGATTTATCTATTAAAACTGCTTTCACCCAGTTTTTTAAATTTTATTATGAATCGTTTTAAAAATGAACGTAACAATTATTATATACATAAATTAAAATGAAACATACCTCAATAAATTATCTTGTGCGCCTTTGCTCAGTGATAGGATATTTATACCTGCCGAATCTGTAAATGCACCTCCAAAACCATGCATTTTCTGATATATATTTGAAGTATTTACTTTAAAACTTGGATCTGTCAACATATATAATTTCAAGAAGCTTAATGTAAAAATATTTTGTCCAACATTATGTTAGCTTATTATTAGTATTGTCTTTTACAATGGTTTACATTTTAAAAACTTAAGAGTTTCTGAAAACATGTAGAAACGGTGCAGACTAGACTCCCTGGTAACGTGAGTTCATTGACAGTCAGACTGCTTTGAAAGCCCATGAAAATAATAAATTTAGGTCAAAGTTAATGTAGGATGTTTCAGAATCACATACAAAGTGGGGAGGGGCTCTATATTATGCTTTTCTGTTTTCCAGGACATGCTAAGATTTATGAAAATGAATGTACAGACATGCTGGCTGTCAAAGCATCAACAATGAAACTCACAGGATCTGAGTCATCAGCATTTTGGCATAGATAGAACATAAAAGGAGGTGGATTAGTATCTTGGGTTCAATTCAAGGGTCGATAAATTCTTATCCCCCCCCCCATGAAAATTGTATCTGACCTTCTCTCGGGCAGGTATAATATAAGGAATATAGTAAAGTTTGCTACAGAGCACTGCTACCTGAAAAAAACATATGTATAGGATTGGGATATTCACTAAGGAGTTTCCGTGGAGGAAACTCAAAGTGCATGATATTCGAGTAGGAATGAATGATTCGATCGCAAAAGTACTGTGCCCCTTATATATGTGATAAAGGGACAGACAGCTCTCAAGACAACGTTGTCAGACAACTTCTAAAGTCATTGAGTTAACAGGTCTTCCTGGATTGTCTAAGTGTGATCAAACTATATATCTCTATTTCAGAGTATAACAATGCATTGTGGCTGACTTACAAAGGCATAGACCATCCAATTGAAGTAAAACACAGATATTCCATTTTGCTCCTATGGATTGAAGGTTTTCTGCCAGTCTTTAGCAATAACACAATGTGTCCATCGCAGAGGCTAGGACATCAATTTTGGCTCCCATCTTGAAAGTGTGAAAGCAGATAATAAAATATAATATGTGACGATGTCACTTTGGCTCAGAACCTACTTGAGGAAGGCCCATTTTTGCCTAACCTAGACTGGCTTTAGTAGGAACCAGCTGACTTGTTAGCTAGGTTAAGTAGAGCACATTGGTGAAGGAAAATTATGCCAGGAGACCAGTTGTGTTGTAAAGTGGTCCTTGTTTTAAAATTTAATATCCAAATTAACCATTACTACATAAATAATTGGGGTTATGGTGTTTGAGGTTTTTTCAGTTGAGGTTATCCCCAATTTGGATATGTTAATTTATTATTTAAATCAAGATGAGTTTCAAAATGGGTTGTGCCCAAGGTAGCTCTGTTCTTAATTGTTTTTGGTGTTGTGTGAGTGTTTAATTAGTAATTACCTTTAATTCTGTAATTTATTATAAATTAAATTTATCTCTTCAAAGCTGGGTACATAAGTGTGCATGAGCAGATCTGAGGTGAGTCTTTTAGACCTCAAATGGGCTTGGGTCAAGGCAGTACTTTATCCAAAAGGTAGAGACTACGCTAGTACCAAATGTAATGTTGCTAACACTCGGTGTTATTATAGATTTTATAGTTTTTACTTCAAATTATCACATTTTTTACTGACATGCAGAGTTTAAAGAAAAACATTGTCTGAAAAAAAAAAAAAAGAAGTTTTTATAAAAGCAATTTGCTTAGGAGAAAAATTAATTAAAAAACAATAAAATTGAAATATTTATAGTTTTACAACCTGCAATTTTATTCAATGCAAAACTCTGCAACAAATTCATCAGAAAAAAATTGATTGATTGAAACAGTTTTGCAAACTTTCAATATTTTGAATGCAAAAATTTTGCAACAATTCATCAGAAAAACGTTGATGAACGATATAAACTAATTGATTTTTAAATTAAGAAAATTTTAAATTTCGGACAATAAAGGTGCATTTAAAACAAACCTTTACATTCACCTTTGTGTACATTCTTAGAAGTTATTTTTGTTGTAAATGTACCAGAGGACTTGTTAAAACGCAATCCTTCTTTTGAAGATATGTAAACCAAATATTGACCAGGGGAAAGTGGTTTCACTTCTTCAATTGTATCACAGTACGTAGCATTACAGACGCATACAGTCCCTCCGTTACTGTAATCTCTTGGAACGCAAGGATTAGCTCCATAAACTGAAAAGTAAATGATTTTTAAGGTTAAATGAAATTTGGTAATTTAAGTCATATAGTCTTGTTTTAATCATTAATCATTATTAAGGAAGATTATATTATGAGAAAAAAAAGAAAACAACCATACATTTGAATTGGATCATACCCCATACTCAGAACAAACGTTTATGACTCAAAATGCTAGAAAATTGCAAAATATTAAAATGTTTTAAAGAGGGTAAAAATATTGCTAAAGAATATTGTTGAGTTTTCTATATACATTTCCCATTTTAAAGTGCTTATTATATTTTCATTTCTCTTTTCAAATGAAAGAGATAATGAAGTTATCTGAACTTCAGACAAAGAATTAATTATGAAAACACACCAAACAAAAATGTGCCCAAAATAATCTATTACACGGAAGTTAGCTAATTCAATTTAAAAGTCTAATAACAACAATATTTCAAATAAAAATCATCACTAAGTATTACCATTTATCATTTGTTCACTTGCCAATGACCTGTAAAGGTTGAAATTAGTTAGTAATAAACAAAAATTGTGGATTATAACGTTTTCTTTTTTTTTTCATAATATAATGTTCCATTTCTACAGGTAAAAGTCTATATAGGAAATTTTATAAGAATTAGGTAATATAAATAAAATCATTATACTTTTAAAATAATGTTTGGTAGGTTATTATTTTGTGACTTAATAATTCAATTGAATAAAAATTATTTTATTTCCCACAGGAGGTGGCTATTTGACGAGTGACGACCACATGTACCTGAGATATTCTCTGCAATATAGTCCTAAAGTGTTTTCATAAAAGGTTTCCACTCATATTCCTACAGATCTTTCTACCTTATCTATCCCAACCAGGTCAATATGGTTTAAATATATTTTAGTTTAATTTTAATAGACTCTTCCAACCCTTGTTGGTAGGTGCAGTCACTAGAGGGGCAGCCTTCAAGGAGATTCCTCTAGCACAACACGCTACCTCACATATAAATTACAATGTGATATTCAGAAAAATTTAACAACTATACTATACTGCATACGTCTGTGCGACTTAACTCTCCCATCTTGACCCATTTTGAGGTTATAGAGTTAAAATCTTTATGACACACTAGGGTGTCAGATAGTGTAGGGATTTGACAAGGTATGCATTGAACTATTACTTAAACTCAGGCCATGGATAAATTACTGAACGGAAAGTAATAGAAATTAATCTTGTCATAACATACTAAAAATTCCACTGACTTGAATCCTGTAACTGGCAAAACCATGGTAGGGAAGACTCTATTGGAGAATTTTATTATATATTATGTTTGTGTTTCATTTAAATAAAAACGTTTAATCCAAATATGTTTTATTATTGAGTCCTAATTCAACAAATCAGAAGGGTAAATCAAGTATTACTGCAATTTCAGATATGCTATAATGTTCTTAGACTAAAAAAAAGGTAAAATTAGTGACACATTTTTGTTCATAGCCACAAAAATTATACTCATTTTCATAAAAATAATCAAGAAATAAAACAAAGTTTATTAATGAAAAGTTGGTGAAGGTGGCAAAAAGTATGAAACAATTATCAAAATATTAACAAGGTGGTTTAAAAGTTTAAATTTGTTTGGGGATTTAGAAACAAAAATCTTAAAATCTCACCTTTCAGTGGAAACTAGACTGAAAAAAAAGAGCATATAGGGTATGGATGTCCAAACATCAACCTATGATTTTTTTGTATGAACTTTTCATAGATAAGCTTTAAAAAAAACGCATCAAGATTTTTCTTTACAAAGTCGTATTGTTGATTGACAAATTAGGTGCTATGCAAATGCTGCATTAAAAACTATGTTTTGTAAACAATTATTTGTGCATAACAAATCCCTTCCATCTTTATCTTCTAAATTGAATCAAATTCATACATTGAATTAAGCCACTCTTAATTTAAAAAAAAATCTAAAAAATAAAAAATCACTTACCATGACCCATGCTTACTAATAAGGCTAGAAGTAGAATTAATGTTCTATGTGTCTTATCTAGAAAAAAACAAACAAGTTTTAATAATAATATTGAACAATTATTATGATAAGTCATAGGCTAGTTCTGTTGGACATTCTTCTACCAGTCCTGGTATTGTCTTAAATTCTGTTGACAGGTTTCGACTGCACTCTCTTTTCAAAAGCTAGGAATATGTAAATAACTTTTGAAAATGGAGTTCATAAGAAATGACATAGTAGATTAAGACGCCAGGAGCGATAGAAGAATATACACAAAATAACAATGAATAATGTCACCTGTTATTGGTTATGTAAATCAATCTATTTATATTAAACGACTATTACATAATAATATCTATTATTTTGAAGATTCAAAAGTATCTGAGTTGAATTATTCTGCAGAAACAAATTAACCACAGGAATTGACATCTTTTGGGTTAGAGAAGGGTGAATTTTTTTCAATCTGCAGTGAGTGTCACTAGCTGGAAACAAGTCCCTTTGCATTGCATAGCAGTACAAAGATGATAGTCCACTTTTTCAGGTAGCACTCTATTGTAATTGTTTGGAATCACACCATTAGAGATAAAGAAAATTAGAAACATTCATATTTTTAGCCTCATGGCCATCTCTCCAGAAAATATATAACAAAGTAAAAAATCGGAAATAAACGTTACGAAATTAAACAGTTTTTGGAGTCTTGTAAGACAAAATGAAACAATAATGTAAAAACCATTAGCCTAAGGATAATTTTTGTTTGAAATTAAAATTTTTAATTTTAAGTTATGATTTAAACCTATTTTAATCAAATTGATAATTAAATAAATATCAACTCCAAATAAAGTTATGTAGGCCTAATTGAGGTTAAAACATTACATACAATAAATAATGTTAGTAGGCAATACAAAAAATATACATGTGAAGCAAAAAGGAAAAAAATAGGCTTTCCTCCTAGTTGAGTTAGAACAATGTATAATTAACTTTGATTAAAATTATTGCTTGCTAAAAGATTATGATAATATTGTCTTCTATCGTCTAATACAGCATACAGTCCTCAGGGGCTCACTCTAGTGAGTATAGGTGGCAATCCCGGGAGACTAGCTGGATCTACATATGTTTTTATCTAATGTTGGGTTAGATCCCTCTATTTCATCTTTCCAATCATGTCTATCTTGACCAACTCTTGTTATCTTCTGAGGATGACATTATTAAAGTAGGGGTCTTTATTTTATGATTTTTATTTATTTTTATCAGCTTATGATGACGAAGAGGGTTTTTCCTCAACAACAAGGAACAAAACTACTGATACAGATATGTGAAACTACTTAACACATTTGAATCAAACTTAGTACTCATTTGTCTGTTCAATGAATGTGACAAGTAAGATAAACAACTAGATCCATCCATTCATTGTTTTTTTATGTAAATTTGAAAACAAAAATTAAACTAATGGCAATCTGGTTAATATTTAGTTTCTAATATCCTTGTTAACCACAATTTTCTTTGCAATAAACCTTCATATACTAGTAGCATTTTAGTGAAATGTTCAAAGTATTTGACCATCAAAGATGATGGAATTTTGACAAGTAAATTTACCAGAATCAACATTTTTGAAAATATGGCTACCAGTATATATAGGAAACCATATATAGCTCCAGTATGACTCTTTGAAACATAATATAGGAAAAAATGATCAATATCATTAACTGATTTTGAAAAAAATCTGTATTTTGTTGCAGGTCACAGACATAGTAAATAAAAAGTCACATAGTTTTAAGTTATAAAATATAAACAAAACAATCACAGCGTTATACCAAATTTGATGAGAGAGAGAGAGAGAGAGAGAGAGAGAGAGAGAGAGAGAGAGAGAGAGAGAGAGAGAGAGGAGAGATCAAAAGTTTGGAAAATTGGAAATAGGGATTTAGTTTCTCAAATTATATATTATTTAAGTGTACTAAGTTAGGACTGACCACAAAGGTAAAAAAAAGAAATTTGATTAGGGGGAATTGATTTTTTTGAATTTGAAAAAAGTTGAGTTTTTATGGAATATTCATCTCCCATAAAAAAGTCGTTTTTGAAATGATGTCACTCTGTAGTTTGTGCCTTAAACCTAGTAAATTTGAAGACTTATTTTAAATGAATGGCAATAAATTTAGTATTTACCTTCAATCATTGTGATATCAAAAGCTCTATTGATCAACGGTAGTTCAATCTGACTATCCATAATGTTTCAATGCATTGAATTTTTGTCACTTTACAAATGAAATCAAAATGATTAACCAGTGATAAAACAGTGTATGCAAGAATTAATTATTTCCAACCGGAGCTTATCATATAACTACTTGATGTTCAAGTAGTTGTTCTTGAATTTATTCTTTGAATAAATGATGGACAGGTTAAAAAACTGCTATTGATAAACACAATGTGATAAAACTCCATGAGACAAGAACAATAATTCTTCTTTTCAAAGCATCACGTCATGATCACTTCATATGATTATGAATGATGTTAGACCTTTCATATAACTTTCAATATAAGATTGAGAACCAATTTTTAAGGTCTGTTAAAAATATATATAAACTCACTCATAAATAGTGCACAGAAACATATTTATTGAAAAGTAATCATTACAATAGAAAAACAAATTTTAAATTCTTGAGGGGAGTGGGAGAATTTTTAATTCTATGCCGCCTATGTTAAAATAGCCAAATTTAGTTACATGTTACTCTGAAACGGTAAGCACTAGGCATTTAAAATTTTTACAGCTTATTTTATGGTCCTGTAAGAACACATGGTAGAATAATCATTATCCTGAATTAAATGTTTCTTAAAATATACATTTTTTTAAATGTAATTAACTATTTGAATCCCCCCCCATTTTTACAACTATATCAGCTAATTGAAATACACTATGGTGATAATTATTCTACAGTAGAAGACGCCTACATTGTGTTAAAGTACATGCATGAGGAATTTTAAAGAAATATGTCAAATTGTACCTTTGTTTAAAAAAGTAGTTTTTTGGAAAACAAGCATCAAAGTTTGTTAATTTAGCATGTAGATTTAAAGAAGTCCTACACCATAGTCTAGGTCTTCATTCTTGTCTTCTAGGAGCTTCCTCCTGAATCTTCTCTTTTGCCTAGCGTTTATAGTCATTTCCTTTGCTGCATTTTCATATTTTTTTAGCCAAGTAACATCGAATGTTTGTAACGCATCACAGCTTTGTTTATATATTCTTACTCCTAACTCCTTATACACAGCTAATTTACTAAAATATCCATCATTAATACTTATCATTAAGACACCTACTTTTAAAGTGTTGTCTCACAAAAGTAGTTTTTGAGATTTTAGGCCAAAAACTTTCGTTAGGATTTTGAGTTCGACCATGCAAACACTTTTTTAAAAGTTCTGGTTTTGATAAGTCTCTGTAAATATTTTTAATTGTTAGCATAACTTATTTTGGCAGACCAGATTTATGTTTGTGAGGAAAGTTAAAAATGTTGAGCCTTGTTATAAGAGCACCATGAATCTTCACCCTTGGGGCATAATTGATGTTGTGGGTTTTCATCAGTGGGGAGTCTGTGAAAGTAGGGTTCCCAAATAATTCTTTTCATTTCATGTAGGCCTACACTATTCACTCCTCTTCTTATAACTAACCCATAATAGTTCTGCAGTTTATCTATTTCAGCATCTGTTAGTCTATTTTTTCCTCCTAGGACTTTACCATCTTCTAATTTAGTTCCTTTCATTTCTTTTTTTAACGTTCTCAGCCTAGTACCCATTGTCTTCTGCATATATGTCCTATACACTCAAGTTTTTCATGTTTTACACCATCACCATATGGCTTATCATCAATTACTTTTTGAAAACCTTTGCTATCATCATTTCCTAGGTATTTTAAATATTTCGAAATATTTGCTCTTTGTTAGTATTCGAAGTGGCACATACCTGGCAATATTTGGACATTACTGCTACATCCAAAACTTTCCCAGTATTCACACTTGTGACACTAACAACAGCATTCAGAGAAGTGTGTCCACGCTTTTGCCATGTACCATCTATGCTAACAACAAGATCAGTAAAGTCATTATTTTCATAAATTGCTTCAGTTGTAGCTCTTATCAAACTATCCTGAGCACATTTTTCTACAGCTAAAGATATTTCTTTATTGTAGGTCTCACTTTTCTGCACTGGAGAAGGCAGGTCGAGTAAAGAGCACAGTACATTTCCGGCACTCTGGCCTTTACCAATTGTTCGCATGGCATCCTATATAATTTTTAAATATATATCAAACTTTCCTGAAAAGGAATTTTGAAATATAATGTTTTTTTCACAACGTGAACATTTCATTTCAATATCTACAGCTAGCCCATGATGTTTATTTGTGTCCAAAATATTTAAGCTGATGCAATTCTCACCTCCACAAAAATTACACCCAAAAAAACTTTGTATTGCACAACTCAACAAGTCTAAACTAAAAATGCAATTACCATTACCAGTACACTCATAATTATCATAATTACACAAGGATATTTTCCTTGAAGAAGAACTTCTTATTTCATTTGAAGGTTTGTCTTCTTTAGGTGTCAGTCTCAGGTGGTCAGTAGAAATAGGGTTAACTTCTGGCACTAATACATTTAGTTTTTTACATTTATTACCTCTAAACTTTCTTTTGGTTTGGTATGAAACCTTTTGTCGTGGCATTTTTACAATAAAAAGTATAAATTCTTATTAAAACTAGTTTAAAAAACAATAGCTCTAACACTATTCAATACAAAACTTCACAAAAACAATTTCCATGTAACCTCACAATAACAAGATTAGGAAGATAAATTACAACAAATAAAACAAAACTACCAGCTGATTTACACTGCTACAGTAATTTTGAAGCTGTTGCCAACCTAACAATATTAAATTTTTATCAGTTCATATAAACTATACTATATAAGAAATGTAGAAATTGTTTTGAAGATTGTAATCTCACTCGGTGCAAGTAAAACAAGTAAAAAAGGAAAACACTGCTCATAATTTTTTTAAAAGTACTTATACTTTGAATTACATAAATTTTTTTTATATATTATGATAAAGGACACTTCAAATAATATTAAAAAAATTAAAACCAAAATTCGAAAAACAAATTTTTTTTTAGCCTCCAGCTCCCAACAACAATGGCTTACAATGGTTTTAAAAATATTTTAAAAATTATTTCCAAATCTTTTATGTATAGATAAATTGCTTTAGATTTTAAATCGAAAACCTTAACATTTCATAAAACCCTTAAATTTTAGGCTTTATCTGAAATCACATATCTTGGAAATTTCGGAAATAGAATTATGAATATTTTTGTTTGTACAAGATTTTTTTACCTATTTTTGTGCTATTTTGTTTATTAATACATTTTAATGACTGCAGTCAAGGTTTACTTTTGTTGTTTTCTAATTATTCTCAGTTCACAAGTTTATTTTGAAATGTCCCCTAAAAGCTTCACTTGTGTGGTAATTCCAAAGCTGCTTAGCTGTATCTACACCTTTCTTCATCTGGTCCTGGGTTATATTCCTCCTCTTCATCTTTCCTAACATGGCTCTCTTAATCAACTCTTATTCACTTCTGACCCTGATTCATTCAATACAATGAAAACATTACCTATCCAATAATAGCTTCAGCATTGTGTATGTCATTTTTCTTATGGTTTGGACAGATTGTATTTATGTGCTTATCAATTCCCTAACAGTTACTCTTCTTATTGATTGAATGGATAATGGTTTTATATAAAGTCATTACTTCCTAAAATACAAGCAATAGAAAAGTTAATTGTAAATCTTGTTGTTCCTATAATATGGCTAGCAATGATTTGCACTCTTATATATTATTAATTATTTAAATATTTTAGTTTACAGTACCAACTGTTTTTTTTTCCTTTCTACAATAGTATACCGGTACATTTTAAAATTTTAAGTCATCTATTTCCAGCAATTATGAAGTCTTTGTTGTATAATTCCATTGTTTTTACAAAATACAAATATTACCGCTACTAATATTTATCCATGTATAATTCATTTGACTCAAATTCAAAGAATTCATTAGATTTCTTTGTTGTAAGTGATTATATATTGTATGGAAGTTAGCCTTTTGTGTTTAGTCACTTGACAGATCTACAAAATGGTTGGCTTTACCTTTTTACTGATAGTTCTTGTGTTACCCAATGAATCTTCATCAGATGATGAAAACTGTGTACCACTTGAGGAAAGGGTATGTATTGAAAACAAAAGTAATATTTGGTTAATGTTTCTTCCTCTCCTTTAACATTAAGGATACAATAGATTAATAAGCACTGCACTGACTTTCTTACACATCCATTCGTAATAAAAATACTAACCAGACAAAACTATTGATAGCTAAAATTTTAGAAACAAATAAAAAGTCACCTATAGACAACCTTAAGATTTTGTAGGATCATTAAAGAAAATATTTATGTATTTAAATAATGTCTAAAATTGTTTCACTTTTCATAAATTTGTGTTATTTGCAATTGTCCACACTTGTATGGGACATTAATTTTCAGATTTCACTGAAATTGAAATGAAATCGTTAACCAATATTGAGAAATGACTAATTTTATCAATGGCTGATTTTTTAGGTTTTATTTTACGATACTCACGAACAGACATTTATGGAATGTTGGAAGTTTTATTTATGGTCTTGAAGACAGTTTGATGAAGAAATTTTCTTGTATATCTATTTCAGATTGAGGAAATTGGAAATTGTCATCTAAATCTAAGAAAAATTCTAATGAATTTGAAATTTAATTCAGAATATCAACAACATTTTTGAAACTTTAATGATTTTTTTTTACTGCATTATACTCGGTGAATTTATTTGAAAATGTTATATCGATATAATCTTGCTGCCCTCACTGAACACATATTTTATATTTTACGGTTTTTGTTTTAATATACCTATGGATTGCACACCTTTTTTTTCTTTATTAAAATATAGTTTTTCTATATTTAAGAATTGTTTGATTTATAATTTAATAACTAAACTTGATGTAATTTGTCGTGGTCTTTTGTATGCATGGTTATAATTAATTTAATTGTAATCTAGTGTAAAGTTACTGAACCAATAGACTTCTGTTTCAGCCACTAGTGTAAAAATTCAATTTCACAGAACCTTATATAATCTAAAATTATTAAGATGTTTGAATAGACAGAAATTTCATAATGTTTGTACTTTTTAAAAGAATTCTACGTTACGAGTTTCTAGTAAATTTAACCCCTTTGTCTGTCTTACACCTTAAGTAGAATATTAATTTTATAAAAATTTTATTCATAACTTATTTATTTTATTTGAAACATATATATATATATATATATATATATATATATATATATATATTGGTTTGTGTAAAAATATTACTTTCTAATGAACAAAGCAACATATGACTATTGAATATGTCATTATATTAGCAAAGCAACTAATGAACATTTAAACATATATACACTTAATTAACGTACAATATATTAAGAAGAATAGATCTCATATCAAAGTTCCTTAATCATGGAGTTACTGTCTTGGTCATTATAAAAATAAAAATTGTGTGCTTGTTATACAGCTTTATCATTTTTTTACAAGACACAATAATTGTTGATCACATCGTTTTACACGATTTACAAGCACTTAATGGCTTTCAGGTATCGAATTTATGTTATAGTGTAGAATTTTGTGATACAAATTATATAAAGTTTTCAAAATTTGTCTTTTTGTTGAAAAATAACGTATACATTGAATAAAACCATTAATGTCCCTTGAAAAAGTCTTCAAAACGTATATGTAGACCACAATTTAGTCTTAAGTCCATTTAATTATAGTCTATAGTTTAAGAAAATGTGTGACTTCTTTAAGCCAATTACAGCTAAAGTAACTTTTTTTAAATTGTTTAATCGTACGTTTACGTTATGGTAGACTAACCAAATTATGCAAATTTTAAAAAATTTGGGCCGGAAAGTTAGTTATTAAGGATAAAGTATGGTTTTTTGAGTTCCGTATTACCATTATCTGTTCACCACTATATCAACACGATTATGGATCTGTTGTAATATGATGTGGTCAATAAATATTGACTCTTTTAAAATGTCAACAACACTAAATGAGTCTATAATTTGAGATTCTTACCAGTGTCGAGAGAACCGAGAAAACATAAGTACAATTTATGCTCATACAGATGAACTCTGTTGATGCAAGACTGTTACTCTGAACAATTTTTTTTAATGTTATGACTTATATATTTTAAGAAGACTGTCTTACCAAGTCAATATAATGTATAAGATTGTAAACGTTTTAACAATATCAACATTATTGGTAAGTTTTAGTCACAAATGTTGTAAGTCACAAGTGTCACAAATGTTTTAGTAAGTGTCGTAATATATAGTTTTTTGATAGATAACTTGCACAGTTAGGTTAGGATAGTTTAGATTAGGTCGTTTGGGGGGAGGGAATACCCCATTGATAGCCAATTATAGGTTAACTCATTTCCCAATATTTTTAGTTTTTGAGAGCAAAATTATGTTGGTAAGCCCTATTAATCAAATGGAAACTCATTTAGACATATTATGTCAATTTAGGAAACCCTAAATCTAGGTTTTGGGGGCCAAGAAAATGAAACCCTCATTTATTTCGCTCTGTCTGTCTGCCATAGTTCAAATTTGTGTGTGATGAAATATATCGTTTTATAAAACATTTTATATCGTTTTATGTTATAAATATGTTTGTGAATAAAAATTTGTTTATAATTATTACTACTGGTAATAAATACTATAGCAGACAGACAGAAGTACAGAATACTCATATTACAATTTAAAGCTTTATGAAACAATATTTACAATAAATTTATTGTTTGTACTTTGCTTGTAAAGGCTAAGGTTACAGTGAGTTGTTTTCATCCTCTGAAATATTAGAATTTTTTTAAATTAAAAATCTGAGCGCATGTTTGTAGAATGGGCCTAGACTATTTACTATTTTGTAAGTGAAAATTAAAAAATTCTTAACCTTTTTTCAGGAACAGTGATTGTACCTTGATGGTGGCCATCAATTAAAAAAAAAAAAAATTGTCACATTTCAAAGACACCTTTGTAATGTGGTGTTACAAGACCACAAATAATTTTATAGTTAATCCCCTCACAGTGATAAAAAACCCTAAATTAGCAAAATAGCACTTATTGTACCGTTTATAAATTACAGTATTCTTCAAAGTTGACCTAAGTAAATGTGAATAATTAAAAAAAAAGGTCACTAAGATCTTATTGATTTTTCTAGGCAACAAGGAGCGCCTCAGCATCCTGTGGTAGTGTGTACTGTCTATCCTTGTTGGTAATATAAGTTATACTTGGTTTAAATTTATTTGTATGTTTGTGTTTTAGTGCTTTCATGATGACGATTGTTGTGAACCCTTAGTCTGCAACGGTCATTTAGGAAACCATATATGCGAAATGGAAGTAATTCCGTCTACCCATTCGACTCACCATCCGACTCACCATCCGACTCGCCATCCGACTCACCATTCTACTCACCATCCGACTCACCATCCGACTCGCCATCCGACTCGCCATCCAACTCACCATCCTACTCACCACCCGACTCACCATCCGACTCGCCATCCGACTCATCATCCGACAAGCCGTCCAACAACGACAAGCCGGCCAACAACGACAAGCCTTCCAACAACGAAAAGCCGTCCAACAACGACAAGCCGTCCAACAACGACAAGCCGGCCAACAACGACAAGCCGGCCAACAACGACAAGCCGGCCAACAACTACAAACCGTCCAACAATGACAAGCCGACCGACAACAACAAGCCTTCCGACAAGTACATCGACGAAAGCAGTATATTATGCACCTTGGTGGTGGAACATCACTACTTCTTAGATGAATGGCATTTTACATAGAGAAAAAGCTATTGTTGAAAAACTGTTTAATGAACAGATGAAAATAATAATAAAGCTTGAGACTCTATTTTAACCGGTACATTGAAAAATGATGTTCAATAAAAAGTTGTTGTTTGTGTCTGAAAATCCTGTTGTTACTTACTACCTTTTATAACATTTCTATAGTTGTATAACAAAAAGTGAAAATGAATCATTGATGACGTTTTAGAACAAATATGTTTAAATTTGGGCTTAAACTTGTTTAGTTTGTAACATTAAAAATAAATAAAATTTAAATATAAATAAATAGTCACAGGACTAAAATACAGTAATACATCTGTTATGAAATAGCTTGAAATAATAAGTCATAGGCTAGGAAAGAATATGAAATTCCAACTTAACCGTAAAATTAAACATTTACATAATTTCAATACTTACAAGACCATTGTATTCTGAGATATGCACAATGTGATTAGCTTCTCAAACTACTGGAAAATATCGACGAGGATAGTGTTCACAAAATAGTCTATGGTGAAGAATAGGCTATGGAATTAGGTTAGAGGTAAAAAAAAAAAAACCCAAATATTGGCTTCAGACACTCTTGGTCTGCTATCAACTGCAATCATGGAGAAAAATGGGCTTATGGGTAAGCCTTATCTTAGGCACCACGGTCTGTAAATCAGGTAGTTGTATATAATTACTTATCACCTTCAACCTTGTCAAAATAACCAGCACACCAGGGACCCAGCTTTGATAATTAATTTAGAAACACTAAAAATACGCTACTTGTACATTAATTTATCAAATTCACTAGATATAAATGGAGCAAAATGACTGCCATTAGTGGCCTTCGTTTAGTAATCTTACAAATCGAATAATTATAATGACAGGGTAAATTACCGAAGTTCGTAGTTTTCGAGATTTTCCCCGGAGATCATTTGATCAGTGGGACTCCGGTTTGGGAAAACTTAGTTGTACGGCTTTGCGGCATAAAGGTAAGTTGTACCATGATAGAAGTGTGTGTGTCTAGTGTTTTCCATAACCTAACATATAGTAAGGTTTTTTTATAAATGTTTACAAATTAAATATCAAAGATGATTTCAAATGTATTCAATACATTTGAAACTGTAGCTTAGTGCTTATTTTATCCTTATTATGGAGTTTCAACAAGTAGTTACTGCTGTTACAGTTAAAAAGATGATTTCGGTCAGATATGGTTAGGTTGTTAATTATTAAACTCAAAATTCAAAAGATCTACGGACCATACGTAATTGTGGTGAAACTAGGCTCACCACGATTTGGTCTAGTTCCCCTGTATTTCACCAAAATTTACGGTACGAGATTATCGAAAACCGTGAACAAAACTGCAAGTGTACGAATATACATGTTCAGGAATATTTAGCATTACCTTGACTGTCATCAATAGAATCTAAACCTAATGAAACTTTGGGATGGGTTTATGTTACGAAGGAAGTGAGTTAAACATATAAACATTAGTTTACACACTAATGTTCATCACACAGTGGTTGGTACCATTACTTGCAGAATTTAAATCTGAAAATTTGTAACCAGTTTAGTATAAAATATATTTTTTTAAATTAATCTGTACTATTTTTTTATTCTACATTTAATTACTAGAAAAATGAGAAAAAAACAATGTATAATTTAGGCTACTTTAATAGCATTCAAAATCAACAATGTTTGCTACAAAATAAATGAATGAATGACTAATAAGTGTGAATAAACAAGAGTATCGAAAAATATATACTTTTCAATTTTAATGAAACAAAGGAACACAATATAATAATAATAATATAAAACATAATGTGTCCTTTATTATTTACATTGTGATAATCTGTGTATGAATAAATATGTATTAAAACAGTACTATTTTGCATTTACACAATTTTTTTAAATTTAACATTTGCTCATCTAAGCAACGGTAATACAGAGAAAATAATATTGAAAACAGCAAAACATTTCCTACTAATATTGAAAATGTGACACATATTTTTTAAATGCAGAAACATATATTTCTATTCATAAACGTTTGATAAGGTGTGCATTAAATAAACATTTAGTACTGTACTATGGTAAAAGTTTGTATTCTCAAAATCAATAGAACTAGATTAATATTATACTACAAGGTACGGTACAAATAATCACTCATTTTGTAGCAAAACATTGTTGATTTTGGGTTGTAATTGAGTAAACTATCATCGTTTGGTCTCATTTTTCTTGTAAATTAGTGTAGAATAAATAATTATTATAGTTTTTATTTTCCAATAACAAATAAAATAAATTAAAGTTTTATCTTACATACAGAGGACGACGTAAGGTCGGCTTATCGAGAATCGATTTTTCAGTTTCCTGGCGCCATGATACGCAAAACACAGAGATCTATATTTCTAGGAATTACCAAACTCGCTCTACTTTTTATGTAGGATAATAAAAAAAAAACTCAATCATTAGATTTTTTTTTTCAATGTCAACTGCAACAATTTCGATAAAATTTTGTTCGAGTGCAGGCTCTAAAGATCCAAATAACGTATTAGTCATCTTTTCCAAAATAACGTTGTGTGAATTTTCCATATATATAAAAAAAAAAAACTGAAATAAAATACGTTATACAGTATCTCAAAGTTATCTCTACCAATTTCTTTCAATTTTTAGAGAATTTTAAAGCATATGGCCGTGTCCAAATTCCACGTAAATAAATCTATCGGTTTTGGAATAAATCGCAAAAAACAAACATTTACTTCAAAGGCATTTCCTAGAAGCTGGATTCAAATTGAATATGATTTAAGCTGATCCCAAATTTAAACATGGCGCCCATTATTTGTGGTCACTTTTTGTTATACAACTACCGAAATGGTATCTGTTATAAAAAGTATCTTAACTAAACAATGTCCGCTTCTGCCAGAAATAACAAATATTTATTGAACATTATTTTTAAAATGTAGTTGTTAAATTAGAGTGTCAAGTGTATTTATAATTAATTTTTATTAAACAGTTTTTCAACAATAGCTTGGTGTATAAAGTCATTACTTTCAAAATACAAGTAATGAGAGAGTTAATTGTAAATCTTTTTGTTACTATATGGCCAGTAATGATCTGCACTATTATATATTATTAAATATTTTAGTCATGCTAATTGTTTTTTCCCACAAAAGACTTCATTTTAAAATCTTAAGTCATTTATTTCCAGCAATCTTGAAGTCTTTGTTGTATATAATTACATTGTTTTTACAAACTACTATTATTACCGCTAATAATACTAAACCATGTATAATTCATTTGACTCAATATCAAAGAATTCATTAGATTCTTTATTGTAATTGATTACATATTGTCTAAATCTAAGCCTTTTGTTTTTAGTCACTTGGCAGATCTACAGAATGATTGGCTTTATCATTTTACTGATAGTTCTTGTATTACCAATTGTAACTTCTAAGTACTACTTCGACTGTATAGTGCTTGAGGAAAGGGTAAGTATGGAAGAAAATAATACACATTAACTGTAACATTAAGAATACAATACAATTATAGGCTCACTAGCTTTCTCCCACATCCATTCATAATGAAATTACTAACCAGACAAGATTATTGATAATCAAAATGTCAGTAAGAAATAAAAATCACCCATAGCCGTAGCCTTGTTATTTTTTTGGATGATTTTTAACAATATTTATGTAGGTCAAGATGTTTATTAATTGGTTCACTTGTAACAATTTTGTGTTATTTTCAATTTTCCACACTTCTTTGAAATTAATCTTCATATTTCACTGAAATTAAAATGAAATTGGTAGTTTATCAATGACCGATACTTTGAGATTTTTTTGCGATAACTCATGAACAGGTATTTTTGTAACGTTGACAGTTCAATTTAGGCTCTTAGAGTCTACCTTTGAGGACAATTTGATGCAGGAAATTTCTTGTATATCTAGTCCATTAAAGTCATGAGCTTAAGGAAACTTTAAATTGTCATCTAGATCTAACCTTCGTCATAAGAAAATTCGAATAAATTTGAAATTTAATTCGGAATACCAACAACATATTTGAAACATTAATGGACATTCTTTATTCCATTATTTTCAGTGCATTTAAGTGAAAATGTTATGTATTAATTATTATTATTATTAATTATTATTAAAACACATTTTTTATTTGTTTCTTTCTTTTATACACATTACGAAATGGAAATATTGTTTTCTTCTTTTTTACAAAAATATTTACACAATAGAGAGAAAACTAAACTAAAAACTACAAAGAAATAAAAAACTGCCCTGAGGTTATAAACCTGTTAGGGGCTTTATTATGTGTAAAACTTATAAATGTATGTATAATAAATCTAAATTAAACATGAAATACACGTAAAAAAATAAAATAACATTATAAAATTAATTTTCATTGGCTAGAAATTGACAAAACCGCAGCCTACCGAACCCAGCAAAATAAACAATAAACTTACATAAGGTTACAAATTACAACAAAAGAGTAAGTAGCTTCCTATTAGATCTACTCCAGGATATTTAAAACAAACAGAACTTACTAAATTAAATTTATTAAAAAACTTAATTCCTAAATATTTATTTATACACTAAATACACACACTAACACCTCTCACCCCCCTCCAAACACACACTCACACAACTTCACATATAAAGTTTGTACCCACGCACACAAATCTTTTTCAACATTTACGCACACACACACACACACATAATCAAATTAACACTTTAAAATACAGTTCAATGTTCGGGTTAAATGTTCTCTTAATAACCGGGAAAATTTAATTATTTTTACAGTTTTGAAAGTTAAATGGTAAGCAATTCAAAAACTTTGGTGTTAGGTATGAGAAGAATTTCATAAGTACAGTCAAATTAGGTGTAGGCACAAAAGTATTTAATTAATTACGTAAAATATATCAACGTACTGCGCTTTCTACGTCGATACACAAATTTTATCTTTTACGATTTTTTTGAATCTACCTACTGTATTGATTGTACCCCTTTTTTTCTTTATTAAAATGGAGTTTTTTTTAATCTAACCAATATCTCGTTTTAAATTTATTAATCACACTTCATGGGTTGTCGTGTTCTATTATATGCATGGTTATGATTTAGTTGTAATATAGTGTAAAGATAAGGAACCAACCGCAATCTCTTTCAGCCACTACAATCAAAATTCAATTTCAAAAAACCTTTTGTGATCTAAAATTATTAAGACAGAAATGTTATAATTATTGTACTTTTAATAGAAATTCTACTTAACGAGTTTTAATATCAAGCTTGTGTCTTTAATATTTGTGAATCAATATTTACAATAAATATTTATTGTATATTTTTTCTTGTAAAGGGCGAGTTATTTTGATCCTCTTAAAGCTTATAATTATATTTTAATTTAAATCTGAGTGCATGGTTGCACAATATTCATAGACTATTTAGTATTTTGTAAGTGAAAATAAAATATTTCTTACACTTTCAAGGCAACGGTGACAGTAACTTAAGGCGCCCATCAATTAAAAAAAAAAAAAAAAAACAGTGACTAAAAACCCAAAATTAACAAATTAGCACTTATTGAAGTACAGTGTTTATAAATTAGAGTAATCTTCAAAGTTGACCCTGAGTAAAGGTGTATAATTAAAATTAATGTCTCTAAAATCTTACGCGCTTACGAGTGATTTTCTGGGCATAATGGAGCGCCTCAGCATCCTGTGGTAGTGTGTGCTGTCTATCCTTGTTGGTAATATAAGTTATACTGGGTTAATATTTATTTGTTTTGTCTGTGTTTTAGTGTTTTCAAGATGACGATTGTTGTGGAGCATTAGTCTGCAATGAACATTTAGGAAAGTATATATGTGAACTGGAAGTTGTTTCGACACTCTATCCGACTCGTCATCCTACGAGGAATCCGACAAGCCATCCCACAAGTCCATCCACACGCCACCCTAAGAGGTATTCGAAACACCATCCTACAAAGCATCCGACAAGTCCATCTACACGCCACCCTAAGAGGTATTCGAAACGCCAACCTACAAAGCATCCGACAAGTCCATCCACACACCACCTAAGAGGTATTCGAAACACCATCCTACAAAGCATCCGACAAGTCCATCCACACACCACCCTAAGAGGTATTCGAAACGCCATCCTACAAAGCATCCGACAAGTCCATCCATACACCACCCTAAGAGGTATTCGAAACGCCATCCTACAAAGCATCCGACACAACATCAGACACATCATTCGACAGCGACAAACCTTCCGACAACGACAAGCCTTCCGACAACGACAAGCCTTCCGACAACGACAAGCCTTCCGACAACGACAAACCTTCCAACAACGACAAGCCTTCCGACAACGACAAGCCTTCCGACAACGACAAGCCTTCCGACACCGACAATCCATCCGACAACGACAAGCCTTCCGACAACGACAAGCCTTCCGACAACGACAAGCCTTCCGACACCGACAAACCTTTCGACGAAAGGTCCACTTGTACCTTGGTGGTGGAACCAGGCTATTTCGTAGATGAATAGCATTTTACAAAGAGAAAAAGCTATTGATTTACGGTTTGTGTCTGCAAATCCCGATGTTACTTGTTATAACAGATACCACTTCGGTAGTTGTGTATCATTAAGTAAAAATGTATCATCTGCGCCGTTTTTGAAGAAATATGTTTAAATTTGGCCTTGAAATTGTTTCTTTTGTAACATAATAAATAAATAAATATAATATAAATAAAATAAATTAATCGTCACAGGGCTAAAATACAGTAATATATCTGTTTTTACATAAATAGTTTAAAAAAAATAAGTCCTAAGCTATGGAAGGATATGAAATTCCAACTTAACCATATAATTAAACATTTACGTAATTTCAATACTTACAATGGCCATTGTGTTCTGAGATATTCACATATGTGATTAGTTTTTCGAACCACTGGAAAATGCCGACGAGAATAGTGTTCGCAAAATAGACTATCTTGAAGAATATGGTGTAAGGTTAGAGGTAAAAAAACTGGCTTGAGACACTTTTGGTGTGCTACCAACTGCAACGGAAGACATTGGTAATGTGATGGGGGTGGGGCTGGACTTGTGAGTAAGCCTTATCTTAGACACCACGATCTGTTAATCAGGTCCGTAGATCTCTCAATACTTATATATATATATAATTATATATCATCTTCAACCTTGTCAAACCAACATTGTCCAGCTTTGATTATTAATTTAGAAACATTAAATACATGCTACTTGTACATTAATTTATCAAATTCACTAGATATAAATGGAGCAAAATGACTGCCATTAGTGGCCTTCGTTTAGTAATCTTACAAATTGAATAATTATAATGACAGGGTAAATTACCGAAGTTCGTAGTTTTCGAGATTTTCCCCGGAGTTCATTTGATCAGTGGGACTTCGGTTTGGGAAAACCTAGTTATACGACTTTGCGGCATAAAGGTAAGTTGTACCATGATAGAACTGTGTGTGACTAGTGTTTCCATAACTTAACATATAGTAAGGTTTTTTTATAAATCTTTCCAAATTAAATACAAAGCTGGTTTCGGTTAGATATGTTTAGGTTGTGTTAATTATTAAACTCAAAATTCAAAAGATCTACGGACCATACGTAATTGTGGTGAAACTAGGCTCACCACGATTTGGTCTAGTTCCCCTGTATCACCAACATTTACGGTGCGAGATTATGATCGAAAACCGTGTACAAAATTGCAAGTGTATGAATATACAGGTTCAGGAATATTTAGCATGACCTTGACTGTCGACAATAGAATCTAAACTTTAATGAAACTTTAGGATGGGTTTATGTTACGAAGGAAGTGAGGTAAACATATAAACATTAGTTCAAATAAAGGGCCCATGGTTCATTGATACTTTTTATATTTTTTATAAAAGGTAACATGTTTTACATAAGTCAGTGAATCAACAATGGAATATTCAGTAACAAAGAAAAAAATCGTTATTGTACGTTATTTTTCTAATTCTGTCCCAACACCATAATATGATGTAGTTTTTCGTTGAGCCTCTCACTATACCCCATTATAACTTATTCTGCTCACCCTGTGAACTATAAGAGTTCAAAAGCTTTTTTATTTTTTTTTTGAACTTCTCCATTTCAGCATTTGTTTCTGCCCAAGCAGCTCTCAGCTTTTCTTCATTTTTGTCCGGCTGATGGCGTTTCAGTTTATATAAACTTCTTCTGGCTATTGGAAGGAGGTCATATGGACGGGATCCATCTGGAAGGTCTAAATGTGATCCCTTACAACCATTAAATATCGGATGATCGTTTAATTCGTGATCAATATTTTCTACGCAAATTTTGATTCCACTCCAAGTAGGAAGACAGCAGACATTGTTATCACAACAATCCAGATCTTCATGGCACTAAAACACACACACATACAAATAAAGATAAATTGAGTACAAGTTATATTACCAACACCACACTATCACAGGATCCTGAGGGGATCCATTATGTCTAGAAAATGATACGTAAAATCTTAGTGACAGATGTACTCAAGGTGAGAAACTCGAATAAAACCAACCCAATAATTATATATAATAATACAAGCAGATCTTCTGTCTAAAAGTTGTACGTTTCCTTACCTGTTCGTGAGTTATTTGTAAAAAAACCTACAAATATCAGCCGTAGATCTGCTACAAAAAACGTCATTTCTCAAAATTAGTTACTGATTTCATTTAAATTTTAGTGGACTCTGAAAATTAATTTAAATAAGTGTTGAACATTTGAAATAATACAAAATTACCACTCAGGAATAGTGGTACTTGCGTACTATATGGAACACCCAACTAGTTTTGTAAGGATGAGCAATAGGAGACATTAGAATTATCAGGAAATAGTAGAAGCCAAACATTGCTGTGGATCTGTGAAGTGACAATGGCTTACCTTCGGAGAATATTGAATTTCACTTCAGAGAAATTTACTGAATTATAATTGTTTCAAATCAATTATCCATAGTTTAATATTATTTTCTGTAATACCTGTTGCATCTTAGTTATCCTTATTTTGAGTAACTTTATAAAATTATAATTCTTATAATAACACACAAAAAATTTGTTTTTATTCGGTATTATTTATTTTCCAAACCTAACCCAACCTTTTTATCACATATTTTATTTGGCTTGATTTATATACTCCACCATTATTTAAAATAAGCTTATCTGCTTAGGTACCACTTTAACCTCCAAAATATATTTTTTGTTTTCCCCTTTTGGTACAATGAAACGTAGATGTTGAGATCAGACCTTTCCGGAAATCACTTACGTCAAACAGTAATGAATTTAAATTTATTATAGTTCCAAATTTAAATATCGTTTCCTCTCCAGAACAATTGTATTTCTTTTGTTCGAGATATTTGTATTAGCCATTCAAGGATCATTTAGTGTGTTTCTTTCTCAAATTATGTTTGTTCTAAAAACCAAAATTTATTTTTATTAACTGTCGCCGATTTACACTTGAAACTTAACATGTCTCTATCATTGATGGTTTTTATAATTAATTTTCAAATAATTAAGTAATTTTTTTTTCTAAAATGTATAACATTTTATAGTTGACGTCAGTAGTAGACTAATTAAACAGGAGTTGGATCATTATGTGGATATTCATTTGTCTGAGAGATCCACTCCTATTAAACCCCAAATTAATCCAAAACCCGGGCAAGCCACCAATGCCCGGAACCAGCGCTTTAAACCCCGTGACTGTGTATGTCACTACTTGACCCTTAACATCGGCTAGACCCTAACAACTCTACATTACTTCGCTCTGCTGGACTTAGTATTATAACATTTTCTTGAGAGTACTGGGTTCGAAATTACATTTACAGAACTTCTATACCATCACAGAGAGGTTGGCACCATTACTTGCAGAATTTAAATCTGCAAATTTGTTGCCAGTTTAGAATAAATATATTTTAAAATTAAATCTTTAATATATTTTTATTCTACACTTCATTACAAGAGAAATGAGAAAAACAATATATAATTTACTTTAATAGAGTCTAAAATCAACAATGTTTGCTACAAAATGAATGACAGTATGATGACTAATAAGTGGTAATAAACAACACTATCGTATAACTTTATCGAAAAATACATACTTTTCGATTTTATTGAAACAAACAAGCACAATATAATAACAATAGTATAAAACATAATTTGTACTTTATTATTTACATTGCGATAAGCTGTGTATGAATAAATTTTAATATGTATTAAAACGGTACTAGTTTGCATTTACATTTTTTTTTTTTGTAAATTTAACATTTGCTAATCTAAGCAACGGTAATACAGAAAATAATGTTGAAAACAGCAAAAAATTCTCTACTAATATTGAAAATGTAAATCGTATTTTTGTGATATTCATAAACATTGTGATACAGTATGCATTAAATACACATTTAGTAATGTACTATGTAGTAAAAGTTTGTATTCTTAAAATCAAGAGAACTAGATTAATACACTACAAAGTACAGTACTAATAATCACTCATTTTGTAGCAATATATTGTTGATTTTGGGTTATAATTGAGTAAACTATCGTTGTTTGATCTCATTTTTCTTGTAATTATGTGAGGAATAAAAATATACTATAGTTTTTATTTTCAAATAACAAATAAAATAAATTAAAGTTTTATAAAGTGAAGCCCAGTAGGTGATTCATACGGATGGGGGTAGGTCACTGAAAATATTTAACAATCAGAAATTGAAGATATCCTTACACTAAAAACAAAATATTCTTAGAAGCAATAGTGATAAGTTATCATACAAATAAAACAATATCAATAAATTTTATTATCATACGTAAACTAACTTCACAAGTTCATAAATATTACGGTTTAAGAATAATTCGCAAAAAACACACAAAACCAAACATAAAAAAAAACAAAAAAACAAACAAACATTCAATTCAATGGAGGTTTTTAAAAGCTGGATGTAACGCGTTCATGTTCGAAAGGCAAAAACCTGAATTTAAGCTTAAATTGAAACATATAAATATTTGTTCAAAAACAGCGCCCGTGATTCGTTGTCACTTTTTGTTATACAACTACCGAAATGGTATCTGTTATAAAAAGTTGTATGTTAATAACAAAATCTTTATTGAATTATTATTTTTCATTAAACTGTTTTCAACAATAAAGTCATTACTTCCTAAAATACAAGTAATGAGAGAGTTAATTGTAAATCTTATTGTTACTATATGGCCAGTAATGATCTGCACTATTATATATTATTATATATATAAATATTTTAGTCATACGATTTTTTTTCTGAAATAGACTGTATTTAAAAATCTTAAGTCATCTATTTCAGCAATTATGAAGTCTTTGTTGTATAATTCCATTGTTTTTATAAACTGCAGATATTACCGCTAATAATACTAATCCATGTATAATTCATTTGACTCAATTTCAGAGAATTCATTAGATTTCTTTATTGTAATTGATTATATATATAAATGGTCTAAACGTAAGCCTTTTGTGTTTAGTCACTTGACAGATCTACAGAATGATTGGCTTTACCTTTTTACTGATAGTTCTTGTGTTACCCAATGAATCTTCTTCTGATGACAATAACTGTGTACCATTTGAGGAAAGGGTATGTATTGAAAACAAAAGTAATATACGTTAATGTTTCTTCCTCTCCTTTTACTTTAAGGATACAATAGATTAATTTAACTATTTAAGGATACTGCATTAACTTTCTCACACATATTAAAAATACTAACCAGACAAAACTATTGATAGCCAAAATGTCAGTAGCTAGTAAAAATCACTAAAAGACAACCTTAATATATTGTAGCATTATTTGTAACAATATTTCTGTAGGTAAATAATGTCTAAAATTGCTTCACTTGTCATAATTTTGTGTTATTTGTAATTTTCCACTCTGGTTTGGGACATTAATCATCAGTTTTCATTGAAATTGGAATGAATTCGGTAACCGAAATTGAGAATTGATTTTTTATTTCATTGGACAATTTATTGAGTTTTTTTTCTTTCTTTCTTTTTTTTTCTCGATAACTCACTAACAGACAATTTTGATGCAGGAACTTTCTTGTATATCTATTTCAGTAAATTCATAAGCTAGAGGAAACTGAAAATTGTCAACTAAATCTAAACTTCATCTAAAGAAAAATTCTAATAAATTTGAAAATTAATTCAGAATACCATCAACAATTATGAATATTTTATCAACTTTTGTAGTTCATTATTTACAGGGAATTAAAGGGAAAAATATTATATAAAGGGTGTCAGTTTAGTAAGTAAACACCCTCTATCATTTTCTTTGTTTTGACTTTATAAACATGCGGTGTACGGCATTTATATTTTGAATGTGTGGGACACCTATTTAACTACTACTACCTATTTAACTATTGCCCTCTATTCAAAATGGGGCGAAAGTGGGGTAAGTAAAAATTCTCAAATGGTAAAGGTGGTCGAGTGACATCTCATTTTAAAGATCTACTGAAAAGAAGATGATTGGTGAAAATAGAGTTAAAAAAATCTCACCTCGTTTAGAAATGACGTCAAAAAACTTACCAAATTAGACACAAAAGAGTTTGTATAATGGACAGTGTTCTAAGTAATTAAAAAACATTCCCATTTTGTATGTTAACTTCAAATGAACTGTACACCAATTTGCATGAACCGTGTGGTTTGGGTTTGTTGGTTTAATTATTATATATTATAAATGAGACAATTCTTAGATGTAGAAAAAAATCCATGTTAATGAAGAAAAAATAGGTGCACAATCCATAGGTAGATTATAATAAAAATCATAAAATAAAAAATGTGTGTACCGACATACAGAGATTTTGTTGATATACAGGGTTTCAATTTAGTAAGTAGACACCAACTATAATTTTCTTTGTATTGATTATACACTAACCTGCGGTGTGTGGCATTTATAGTTTGAATATGTGGGACACCTATTTGACTGCTGTTATATTATATTGTTCTCCTTTCAAAAGGAATGAAAAGAGTAAGTAAAAATTTGCAAATGTTTAAGGGGGTAGAGTGACATGTCATTTTAATACTGCAACCGGCGTATGTTAAAGGTTTTGTAAAAGTTTTGTTCTCTTAAAAAATTCATAAAAAATATTATTTTTATACAAAACCTAACTTATAAGACATCATTCTTTGCAGAAAGATGCATAGAATTCATCTATGTAATAATTTATTATTTTTTGAAACAGGTATGGAGTAAGTATGTTAGATGTCAAAAAATGGTGTTATCATTTTTCAGAAAAACCTGTTTCATTCAAAATCAATAGCTTACAACCTTTTTCTAAGATATACAAAAGTTTTGTGTAATATTTGTGAATATATTTAGAAAAAAAATTGTTACATTTTCAAAATTAAAAAAATATTTTACGAAAAAAGATAAATTGATAATTTTTATTTTCAAAAATTCACAAAAATTAGTAATTTATATTTTATACACAACATCTATTTATTATTATATTCAGAGAGGTGTATAGAATTTAGCTGTGTAGTGAAAAAATGATAGATGTAAAAAATTTAGAGTTACTATGTAAAATAGCCAAAAATCGGAAAGTAACGTAGGCAAGAATTTCACAGAAATGGTAATGTACATCATACAAAAAAATTTTTTGAACTTTTTCAACTACCTATTACTACAGATTTGTAATATATTTGTGGATAATAGTTGCTAAAAATAAAAATCAACATATATAATTTTCATTAGACTTAGTACATTTTTACGTAAAAAGTGAATATTTGCTAACTATTTTCAACAATCCACCAAAAATATAATTATTATTCAAAACCCAAGTTTTTATTACCTATGTTCTCACAAAGATACATAGATTTTATGTGTGTAATGCAAAAACATTTAGATGTAAAAATTTTAGAGTTATAATGTCAAACACCAAAAAATCGGAAAGTAACGGAGGCAAAATTCCACAGAAATAGGTATATAAACCAATTTAAAAAATTTATAGATATAAATTTATAAACATTTTGGTAAAAACATAATTAATTTATAAAATTTTAATTAGACAAAAATATTTTGATATATAAAACTAATGGAAACTTGCTAATATGGTCACACCAGATATATCATAACCTTTTTCTATTTATAGACAAACCTATATAAATTTATAGACATTTTGCATATATTTTAGTAAAAACATAATCAATTTATAAAATGTTCATTAGACAAAATTATTTGTATTAGTAAACACAATGTATTTTGCTACAAATTTGCTATGAAGGAAGTACAAGCTGTGTGATGCAAAGGCTTTGGAAATGACAAATATTTTTCTAAATGTAATATCTATTTTTTCAGTGTTTTATTAGTTTTGAATAACAAGTCTTAAACTCAAAATTAGCATTGTTAGAAATTATAGTTAGTAAAATGTAGTAATAAACTAAACCTATTAGGAACGAGTAATTAAATATAAAATAAAATAAAATACCTTAATTTTTATATTTGCTCGAAATTGCCTCCATTTGATTCCATACAATGATAAGGTCTAGATTCAAATTCTTCGCTTACTCTTAGGACCGATTATTCTACACTCATTTTGAATTCTTTTTTGCAACTCCTGTACAGAAATTGGTTAAGTAGTATAAATAACTTACTTTAAGTACTCCAAAGAAAAAAAAAAAAACAATGGATTAAAATAAGGTTTCCTGAGTGGCCGCTCTATCAAATCCCTTCGACCTACCCAACGGTCGGTGAATCGCTGATTTAAGAAATTGCGGAGTATAAATGAATAATAAGGTGAAGCATCATCTTGGTGGACAAATATTCTTTCATTTTGGTAATAGGTTGTCCATCATTGTCCATCTGATTTTCAATAAAATATTCTTGATCAGGAATAACTTCATTTTGTAAAAGCTGCAAGGATCCTTCACGAGTAAGATTACCACCTATGATGGTGTTCTCTACTGTATTCCAGCCCATACGTTAAGTTTAAAAGGATGTTGTGTGTTCTTCTCGAAACCAATGCGGGTTTTCCTGAGCCCAATAACGCATGTTGTGCCTGTTCACAGTACCATTTAACATAAAACCAGCTTCATCTGAAAACAGAATATCGTATGGTTCTATTGTTTATTCTTTCTGATATGATTTCACGAAATTGAATTTGTCTGTCAAAATCATCGTCAGTAATCTCTTCTACAAGGCTGACTTTGTATGCATGAAACTTGTAAAGTTTAAGAGTTTTGAAATCAGTACAACAGTTTAGATTGTTTATGCGAGCAATTTCTCTACCTGACTGCTTAGGATTTCCGGCAATTTCAGCTAAAATTCCAATTTTGGTTAACGCATCAACTTTAAGATGATCAGACTTTTTCTCGTCCTAAACATTTCCAGTTCGAAGAAACTTGCTTATTAATTTACATAAACTCTGAAGACAGATTGTTTTTTTTTAGAATGTAATTCGTTAAAACGATCGGCAGTTGCTCGTGCTGATCTTCCTCTCTCACCGTATAATAAAATTAACTCAACTCTATCTTTAATTGAAATTTTTCATTTTAATAAAGTTTTTTTTAAGATCGTTAATGATGTGAAAATAAAGCACAACTGAAGAACAAGTTACAAAGACACCAACAAAGTATTTCTAGTGACTGAGTAAGTTCCAATCTAGTTGGACTTTCTCCTCATATACTCGTCAAAACCAAAGAGAAAACAGTCCCAAGGTTTATTTGGTACTGATATGGCAGTAATTTTGGTTGAATGATAACAACATCCTTGTGAAAGCTCCAACAGCTTTAAATAATGCCTAGTTAACTGCCAATCATCTTCTTTTGAATAGATCTTTAAAATAAGATGTCATCAGATCCACTATCTTTTAAATATTTTTTTTCAATCCACTCTCCCAAACCCAAACATTAAGTTTCATGCAAATTTGGTGTGCAGTTCAATTTAAGAACACAAAAATGGGATTTAAAAAAAAATTACTTAGAACACTGTACATTATACAACCTCTTTGTTTCTAATTTAGTAAGTTTTTTGGCGTCATTTCTAAACGAGGTGAGATTTTTTTTAACTCTATATTCACCAATCATCTTCTTTTCAGTAGATCTTTAAAATGAGCTGTCACTCGACCACCTTTACCATTTGAGAATTTTTACTTACCCCACTATCGCCTCCTGTGGAAAGGGGGGCACTAGATAACAGCACTCAAATAGGTTTCCCACACATTCAAAATATAAATGCCCCACACAGCAGGTTTATATAATCAACACAAAGAAAATTACAGAGGGTGTCTATTTACTAAATTGACACTCTGTATTTCAACAAAATCTCTGCACGTCGATACACACATTTTAAATTTTATTATTTTTGTTTTAATCTATCTATGGAATGTACACCTAATTTTTTGTATTAAAATGGAGTTTTTCTACATCTAAGAATTGTCTAATTTATAATCGAATAATTAAACTTGATGTAATTTGTCTTGGTATTTTGTATACATGGTTATGATTTATTGTAATACCAATAGCCTTCTGTTTCAGCCATTAGCGTAAAAATTCAATTTCACAGAACCTTTTGTATTCGTTATTAGGATCTCTAAATAGACAAAAATTCCATAATCTTTGTACTTTTAAAAGTAAGTATACTTTACTAGATTCTATTGTCAAGCTTGTTCATTATATATTATTGTGAATCGATATTTACAATAAATATTGATTATATTTTTCTTGTTAAACTCGAGTTATTACGATCCTTACTTATTTAAAATCTGAGTACAACGGGCTTAGATTATTTACTATTTTTGTAAGTGAAAATAAACAAAATCTTGCCCTTTCTTTAGCAACAGTGACAGTACCTTCATCGCGGCCATCTATTAAAACATTTTTTTTTTTTTTTTTTTTTTTTTTTTGTAAAATTTCAAAAACACTTTTGTAATGTGGTGTTACATGTCCACAGATAATTTTAGATTTAATCCTCTCACAGGGATCAAAAACCGAAAATTTGCAAATGATCTTAAAAAAACTAAAGTCACAATGATCTTACGAAAGATTTTCAAGGCAACAAGGAGCGCCTCAGCATCCTGGGGTAGTGCGTGTTGTCTAACCTTGTTGGTAATATAAGATATACTTGGTTTATATTTATTTGTATGTCTGTGTTTTAGTGCTTTCATGATGACGATTGTTGTGAACCCTTAGTCTGCAACGGTCATTTAGGAAATTATATATGCGAATTTAAAAGATATCCGGAACTTCATCCGACTCACCATCCTACGAGGCATCCAACTCACCATCCTACGAGGCATCCGACTCACCACCCTACGTGGCATCCGACTCACCATCCTCCGAGGCATCCGACTCACCACCCTACGTGGCATCCGCCTCACCATCCTACGAGGCATCCGCCTCACCATCCTACGAGGCATCCGCCTCACCATCCTACGAGGCATCCGACTCACCACCCTACGAGGCATCCGACTCACCACCCTACGAGGCATCCGCCTCACCATCCTACGAGGCATCCGACTCACCATCCGACGGAAGGACAATATGTACCTTGGTGGTGGAACATCACTAAATCATAGATGAATGGCATTTTACACAGATATTGTTGAAAAACTGTTTAATGAACAGATGCAAATTATAATAATAACAAAGTTTGAGACTCTAATTAAGCCGGCACATAAAAAATAATGTTCATAAATATGCGTTGTTTGTGTCTGAAAACCCCGTTGTTACTACCTTTTATAACAGATACCATTTCGGTAGTTGTATATCATAAAACGAAAACTAATCATGGATGACGTTTTTGAACAAATATATTAAAATTTTTGATTAAACTAGTTAAATTAAAATAAATAATAAATAAAAAATCGTCACAGGACTGAAATTTAATAATATATCTGTTATTAAATAAGAAGTCTTAGGCTAGGAAAGAATATGAAATTACAACTTAACCTTATAATTAAAAAAAATACTTAATTTTATTACATAGAATGACCAATGTATTCTGAGATATTCACATTGTGATTAGCGTATCAAGTAACTGGACAATTCTAGTGTTCACAAAATAATCTATGGTGAAGAATATGGTATTAGGTTAGCGGCAAAAAGCATCATTTAGTGTGTTTCTTTCTCAAATTATGTTTGTTCTAAAATTAAAATTTATTATTATTAACTGTCGCCGATTTACACTTAGAACTTAACATGTCTCTATCAGTGATTATTTTATTATAATTTTCTAATACCAAACTAATTTTGTTTTTGTTTCTAAAATGTATAAAATGACATCACGATCTATCAACAATATTCCGCTGAATAGGCTTTGTATAAACTAATTAAAAGGCTGATGGATTTAAACAGCTGTAAATTTTTTGCACCCAAACCTGGCTGATGTCAATAGAAGCCTAATTAGACAGGAGTTGGATATTAATCCACATTTCCATTTCTCTACGAGTTCACTCCTCGTAAACCCCAAATTAATCCAAATCCCGGCAAGCCACCCTGAACCAGGAATTGCACCCACAGCTACAAAAGTGTTTAAAACCCCATGATCGCCTTGAAATCGACTAGACATTAAAACCCCTGCATTATTCGGCTATGCTGGACTACGCAGTTATGTATCACATTATCTTGAGAATCCAGGGTTCGGAATTACATAACGTCTATAACTTCTATATTCACCATCACAGAGAGGCTTGTACAATTACTTGAAGAATTTATAATTGCAGATTTGTAGGCAATTTATGATAACATTTTATTTTAAAATAAAATCTGCGATATATTTTTAATCTACACTTCTTTATAATAAAAACGAGACCAAACAATGTATAATTTATAAGAGTATGAGGACTAGTAAGTGTGAATAAACAACACTATCGTTTATCTATATGGAAAAATATGTACTTTGCTATTTTAATGAAACAAAGGAGGACAATATAAAATAATTAGTATAAAAAATAATTGGTCCTTTATTATTTACATTATGATAAGCTGTGTATGAATAAATATGTATTAAAACGGTAATATTGTCATTAACACAATTTACTTTTTGTAAATTTAATATTTGCTCATCTAAGCAACAGTAATACAGAGAATAGAGTTGAAAACTGCAAAACATTCTCTATTAATGTAACAATATTCTTTTAAAATATTTTTTAACATGCAAAAACATATATTTCTATTCATAAATATTGTGTTACAATATGTATTAAATACACATTTACTATGTAGTAAAAGTTTGTATTCTTAAAATCAAGAGAACTAGATTAATACACTACAAAGTACAGTACTAACATTCACTCTTTTTAGCAATACGTTGTTGATTTTGGGTTATAATTGAATAAATTATACATTGATTAGTCTCATTTTTCTTGTAATTATGTGAGGAATAAAAAGGTATTATAGTTTTTTTTTTTTTTTTAAATAACAAATAAAATTAATTAAAGTTTTATAACGTAAAGACCAGTAGGTGACTTAAACGGGTGGTTTGCTGGTATGTCACTGGACACCCTAATCCTATGTGCTTGTGTGAGTGAAGTAACCCTTCGTTCCGCTGCATTCCCAGTCTGATAATAAAATAGTGTTATAAGTTTAACAACAAAAGAATTATTAACAAAAAAAAGTTAAAATATCCTCAATTTGACATTTTCATGTTGAATTTTATAAATTTAAATAGTGTTCTATATTCTACACATTCTGAAGTTCCTTTACACCTAATATTTGTTGCTGCTATCGTCCTTACGTACATATTACGACGTCAAAAATCAATATTTCAATAACATGGTGAAACGTGAAGATAAGGCAAAACCCAGAGATCTGAATTTCAGGTGATTACCAAACAGTTTTATGTTAGATAATTTAAAAACAGTCAAATTTAAGATTTTGATTTTTTAATTCGACTACAACAAATTTGATTACATTTTGCTCGAGTGCAGCTCAAAGGACCCAAATAACGAGTCCTGATATCTCCCAAAATGACGGTGTGCGAATCATCAATTGATATTCACGTGATTAACAAGTGAGGCACGTGTTTTTGGCATTAATATTAGAAAGTAGGTTTGGACCACGTCCCTTCAGTTTAGTATAAATACTTTGTTTGGCGCAGTGCTAGGTTAGTTGTAGTTTAGTTATTGTACCTAATGTGTCACTGAAGATGGCGATATTGTCTTTGAAACGCGTAAACGTAATTGTTGTGAGATATGGAGTTCGAGTTTTATTCTATCTAATATTATCGCACAAGTCAAGTCACATACAAACAAAGATAAATTAAGTACAAGTTATATACCAACAACACACTATCAAAAGATCCTGACTTGACTTATTTCCTTTTATCTCCTATTGTAGCATAGGGCGTCCAGAACAGCTCTCCATATGTCCCTGTCTCCAGCAAGTGCCTTCACTTCCCCCCAAGTCTTGTTAACCTCTTTTGCATCTTTAATAATGGTCCTCTTCCAGGTTTCTCGTGGTCGACCTCTTCTTCTGACAACTTGCTGGTTCCAATCTAGGGCCTCTTTCTCAATGTTTCCGTCTGGCTTCCTTAGTGTATGTTCTAACCACCTCCACTTCCTCTCTCTGCAGTTTGACAGGATCCTGAGGGGCTCCATTATGTCTAGAAAATAATACGTAAGCAGGTAAAATCTTAGTGACAGATGTACTCAAGGTGAGAAACTCGAATAAACCCAACCCAATCATACATAATAATACAAGCAGATCTTCTGTCTAAATGTTGTAAATTTCACGTTCTCACATTCTTCTAATCGGTACACATATATGAAGCAGTATCTACATGCAACGCTCGTCTCCGAAGAAACGTTTTAGTCGGTGTGAGAATTTGTGATTTAAAAAACTTAAATAAAATACCTTATATCTCAAAGTTGCCTCTACCGATTTCGTTCCATTTTTAGTGAACTGTGAAGACTATACCCGTGTGCACAATTCCAAGTAAATAAATATAACGGTTGAAGAAGAATTCACTAAAAATTAACATTTACTTCAAAGGCAGTTTTCAAAAGATGGATTCCAATCGAATATGATTTAAGCTGTTCCCAAATTCAAACATGGCGCCCATTATTCGTTGTCACTTTTTGTTATACAACTACCGACATGGTATCTATTATAAAAAGTATCTTAACTAAACAATGTCCGTTTCTGCCAGAAATAACAAATATTTATTGAACATTATTTTTCAATGTAGTTGTTTAATTAGATTGTCAAGGTGTATATTTTTTATTATTTTTCATTAAACTGTTTTTAACAATAACTTGGTGTATAAAGTCATTACTTCCTAAAATACAAGTAATGGGAGAGTTTATTGTAAATCTTGTTGTTACTTTATGGCCAGTAATGATCTGCACTATTATAATATATTATTAAATATTTTAGTCATACGATTTATTTTTGAAATAGACTGTATTTTAAAATCTTACGAAATCGTTTTTGTATAATTCCATTGTTTTTATAAACGACAGACATTACTGCTGCTAATATTAATCCATGTATAATTCATTTGACTCAATTTCAGAGAATTACGTAGATTTCTTTATTGTAATTGATTACATATTGTCTAAATCTAAGCCTTTTGTGTTAAGCACCTGACAGATCTACAGAATGATTGGCTTTATCTTTTTACTGATAGTTCTTTTGTTACCCAATGAATCTTCTTCTGATGACGATAATTGTGTACCGTTTGAGGAAATGGTGTGTAACGGAAACAAAAGTAATATTTAGTTAATGTTTCTTCCTCTACTTTAACATTAAAGGATACAATAGATTAATAAGCACTGCACTGACTTTCTTACACATCCATTCTTAATAAGGATACTAACCAGACAAAACTATTGATAAATTTACTAAATTTAAAAAAACTATTGATAGCCAAAATGTCAGTAACAAGTAAAAATCACAAATATAGAACCTTAATATTTTGCAGCATTATTTTTAACAATATTTCTGTAGGTAAATAATGTCTAAAATTGCTTCACTTGTTATAATTTTGTGTTATTTGCAATTTTCCACACTTGTTTGGGACATTAATCTTTAGTTTTCACTGAAATTGAATTGAATTCGGTAACCGAAATTGAGAATTGACGTTTTTCCACAATGGCCCATTTTTGCGGTTTTTTTTCGATAACTCACGAACGAATTTATGGAACGTTGTAAAATTTATTTAGGTCCTTGAAAAAATTTGATGCAGGAACGTTCTTGTATATCTATTCCAGTAAAGTCATGAACTTTTGGACACTGGAAATAATTATTAACCTTCTAACCTTCATCATAAGAAAAATTTCAATAAATATTAAAATTAATTCAGAACTAGAGTTCTGCTCCGCAGCATTGAAATTAATAATAAAAAATGTATAAAAATTACTTAACTTAATAATGGTGATAATATTCTAATCAAATTAGTAGGCCTGTCAGATGTATACATTTTTATTATAGTAATATAAAAATAAAAATAGTAATACGCAAAAATATTTAAAATGTGTTTGAAAATTAAATAAATAAAAATAAAACTAAACAATCATCTTTGGCCTTTTTTGCTGTTCTTCACAAACAGTACAACCATGGTAGAACGTTGATTTATAATTGTTTTTAACTATAGTAGGTAGTTTACGTGCGTACGAAGGACGGGTAACCAGATAGTACCTCAATAAAAAGCCAAAGATCCACTGAATGAAAATTTACATAATTTTAAATGGAAATGTAGAACTATAATTTAAGTCAAATTAGAAAAAGTCAAATTTGTCCTGTAAGTCTCATTCCTCGCCTTAAACTTTTCCTATTTCAATAATCAACATTTCAAATGAAAGAGTTTATTTTTATGAGTATTTTAGGACCAAAATATGTCGAATAACTTCAATAAAACTGGAGTTATGGATCGTTTATTGAAGACCAATTCTTTAAAAATTAAAATCTGTGTTATTTGAAATCAAGCAGTTCGCTTGAAGTTCATCCTACCAAAATAAACAATAGCTCTCAACTGAAAGCCTGCAATTCACTGATTGTTCTCATACCAAAACATATATAGTAACATAAATTATGTCGGAACCATTGATCTTTATTTAAAGAAAACCCTTGAAAAAATTAAATTTTTTTGGTTGTCCACAGTGAAATAACTTAAAACCTGTATTTCACCGAAGGTTCTTAGACTAAAATATATAGCATAATTTAATAAGAATTTGAGATATGGATATTTAGTTAAAGGCAAATTTTGGAAAAATGAAAATTTATGTTAGTTTTAAGATCACAAATCGCTTAAAACCTGTTCGATTTAAATTATCAATAGCTCAAATGAAAGCCTGTAATTTAGTGAGTGTTTTAAGACCAAAACCTATGAAATAACTTCAATAAAACTGGAGTTATTGATCAATAATTGTAGGCAACTCCTAAAAAAGAAAAGAGTTTTCTTTGGAGGTCTACTGTTCGCTTCATATTCATCATAACTACATAAACTATGGCTCAAATGACAGCCTGTAATTCACTAATTGTTCTCACACCAAAAGATATATAATAACACAAATAATACTGGATCTATCAATTGTTAATTAAGGACAAATCTTGGTAAATTTAAAATTTAAGTTTGTTGTCCACCTTGCATTCGCTTGAAACTCATCCAATCTCTATAATTAATGACTTAAATGAAAGCTAGTACTCCACTGAAGGTTCCTAGACAAAGGCATTGCAGGTAACATAATTTAAACTGGAGATAGGGATCTTTAAATAAAGTCGAATTTAGGAAAAATTCAAATTTAGGTTGTTTGGAGGTCCATAATTATTCGCCTTAAACTCAAAAGATTTGAACGATCTCTATCTCATATGAAAGCCTGTAATTCAATGAGTATTTCAAGACCAAAAGTAACTATGTAATTGTATTAAATCCAGAGATATATGAAAAACAATCATAAGACAATGCTGCAAATTTGAAACTCCCATAAGAAATGCATGGGGAGGAATTTTTGTTTGAGTATAAGTCAAGTTATGCGGTAGATAAATGAATGCGGATGTTTGATGACAAATCTGGGCGTGCATACCATTAATTTAAGAGCTAAGTTATGAAAATCGGTCTGGTAGAAGAGCCGAACGGACTCGGAAAAGAAAAACCGATATTTTTTAATATATACGATACCAAAACAATTAATTTTGAAAATTTAATGAACTTTTTTACTGAATCATTTTCAGTGAATTTAAGTTAAAGTGTTGTATATATATATATATATATATATATATATATATATATATATATATATATATATATATATATATCAGCATACTGAACGTGGTGCGCTCTCTTTACTTCAATACACATTTTTTATTTTACGATTTTTATTTTATTCTACCTATGGATTATGTACCTTTTCTTTATTTATTAAAAAGAATTTTCTGATTTATAATTTAATAACTAAATTTGATAAAATCAGTCGTAGTCTTTTATATGCATGGTTATGATTTAATTGTAATAATAGTTTGAAACTAAGTAACCAATACCTTTCTGTTTCAGCCACTAGCGTAAAAATTAAATTTCACAGAACCTTTTCAATTTTCATCTAAAATTATTAAAATGTCTGAATAGACGGAAATTTCATAATTTTTGTACTTTGACAATGAATTGTATATAACGAGTTTATAATCTCAAGATTGTTCCATAGAATAAAACTCGAACTCCATATCTCACAACAATTACGTTTACGCGTTTCAAAGACAATGTCGCCATCCTCAGTGACACATTAGGTACAATAACTAAACTACAACTAACCTAGCACTGCGCCAAACAAAGTATTTATACTGAACTGAAGGGACTTGGTCCAAACTTACTGTCTAATATTAAGGCGTTAAGTAGTGCCTCACGTCATTAACAGGGAATGACGTGAGGCACTACTTAACGCCTTAATATTATAAAGTAGAATTGGACCGCGTCCCTTTAGCTTTGTTCGAGTTTTATTCTATCTAATATTATCTCAGGCCAATCCTGTGGCGAGTTATTTTGATCCTCTTAAAAGTTAGAATTGATTTTATTTAAAATCTGAGCCCAAGGTTCCTCAATGGGTTTAAACTATTTACCGTACTATTTTGTAAGTGAAAATAAAATAAAAATCTTTTCCTTTACCAATAGTGGCAATACCTTGATGACTCCCACAAATTTAATAAATATGCGTCACGTTTTAAAAAAATCTTTGAAATATGTTGCTACATGACCTTAAATAATCTTAAAGTTAACCCCCCTACTTGAACCAAAAACCTTAGTTATCAAAATAGCACTTATTGAGGTACAGTGTTTATAAATTGAAGTATTATTCAATGTTGATCTAAGTAAATGCGTATAATTAAATGTAAGGGCACAAAGATTTTACGGATGATTTTCTAGGCAACAAGGAGCGCCTCAGCATCCTGTGGTTGTGTGTGCTGTCTACCCTTGTTGGTAATATAAGTTATAGCCTACTTGGTTAATATTTATTTGTATATCTGTGTTTTAGTGCTTTCTGCTTTCAGCTTTCATGATGACGATTGTTGTTAACCCTTAGTCTGTAACGGCCATTTAGGAAATTATATTTGCGAAATGGAAGTAGTTACGACACGCTATCCGACACGGCTTCCTACGAAGCATCCGACACTTCATCCGTCAAGTCTTCCAACACGCCTTCGTACTAGTCACCCAACACGCTATCCGACAAGTCTTCCAACACGCCTTCCTACGAGTCATCCAACACGCTATCCGACACTTCATCCGACAAGTCTTATAACACGCCTTTGTACCAGTCATCCGACACGCTATCCGACACTTCATCCGACAAGTCTTCCAACACGCCTTCGTACGAGTCATCCGACACGCTATCCGACACTTCATCCGACAAGTCTTATAACACGCCTTTGTACCAGTCATCCGACACGTTATCCGACACTTCATCCGACAAGTCTTCCAACACGCCTTCGTACCAGTCATCCGACACTTCATGCGACAAGTCTTCCAACACGCCTTCGTACGAGTCATCCGACACGCTATCCAACACGCCTTCCTATGAGTCATCCGACACGCTATCCGACACTTCATCCGACAAGTCTTCCAACACGCCTTCCTACGAGTCATCCAACACGCTATCCGACACTTCATCCGACAAGTCTTATAACACGCCTTTGTACCAGTCATCCGACACGCTATCCGACACTTCATCCGACAAGTCTTCCAACACGCCTTCGTACGAGTCATCCGACACGCTATCCGACACTTCATCCGACAAGTCTTATAACACGCCTTTGTACCAGTCATCCGACACGTTATCCGACACTTCATCCGACAAGTCTTCCAACACGCCTTCGTACCAGTCATCCGACACTTCATGCGACAAGTCTTCCAACACGCCTTCGTACGAGTCATCCGACACGCTATCCAACACGCCTTCCTATGAGTCATCCGACACGCTATCCGACACTTCATCCGACAAGTCTTCCAACACGCCTTCCTACGAGTCATCCAACACGCTATCCGACACTTCATCCGACAAGTCTTATAACACGCCTTTGTACCAGTCATCCGACACGCTATCCGACACTTCATCCGACAAGTCTTCCAACACGCCTTCCTACGAGTCATCCAACACGCTATCCGACACTTCATCCGACAAGTCTTATAACACGCCTTTGTACCAGTCATCCGACACGCTATCCGACACTTCATCCGACAAGTCTTATAACACGCCTTCGTACGAGTCATCCGACACGCTATCCGACACTTCATCCGACAAGTCTTCCAACACGCTTTGTACCAGTCATCCGACACGTTATCCGACACTTCATCCGACAAGTCTTCCAACACGCCTTCGTACCAGTCATCCGACACTTCATGCGACAAGTCTTCCAACACGCCTTCGTACGAGTCATCCGACACGCTATCCAACACGCCTTCCTATGAGTCATCCGACACGCTATCCGACACTTCATCCGACAAGTCTTCCAACACGCCTTCCTACGAGTCATCCAACACGCTATCCGACACTTCATCCGACAAGTCTTATAACACGCCTTTGTACCAGTCATCCGACACGCTATTCTACACTTCATCCGACAAGTCTTCCAACACGCCTTCCTACGAGTCATCCAACACGCTATCCGACACTTCATCCGACAAGTCTTATAACACGCCTTTGTACCAGTCATCCGACACGCTATCCGACACTTCATCCGACAAGTCTTATAACACGCCTTTGTACCAGTCATCCGACACGCTATCCGACACTTCATCCGACAAGTCTTCCAACACGCCTTCGTACCAGTCATCCGACACTTCATGCGACAAGTCTTCCAACACGCCTTCGTACGAGTCATCCGACACGCTATCCAACACGCCTTCCTATGAGTCATCCGACACGCTATCCGACACTTCATCCGACAAGTCTTCCAACACGCCTTCCTACGAGTCATCCAACACGCTATCCGACACTTCATCCGACAAGTCTTATAACACGCCTTTGTACCAGTCATCCGACACGCTATCCGACACTTCATCCGACAAGTCTTCCAACACGCCTTCGTACGAGTCATCCGACACGCTATCCGACACTTCATCCGACAAGTCTTATAACACGCCTTTGTACCAGTCATCCGACACGCTATCCGACACTTCATCCGACAAGTCTTCCAACACGCCTTCCTACGAGTCATCCAACACGCTATCCGACACTTCATCCGACAAGTCTTATAACACGCCTTTGTACCAGTCATCCGACACGCTATCCGACACTTCATCCGACAAGTCTTATAACACGCCTTCGTACGAGTCATCCGACACGCTATCCGACACTTCATCCGACAAGTCTTCCAACACGCTTTGTACCAGTCATCCGACACGTTATCCGACACTTCATCCGACAAGTCTTCCAACACGCCTTCGTACCAGTCATCCGACACTTCATGCGACAAGTCTTCCAACACGCCTTCGTACGAGTCATCCGACACGCTATCCAACACGCCTTCCTATGAGTCATCCGACACGCTATCCGACACTTCATCCGACAAGTCTTCCAACACGCCTTCCTACGAGTCATCCGACACGCTATCCGACACGGCTTCCAACGTGTCACATCCTACACACCAAATGACAAGCCGTCCAAAGAAATGTCCATGTCTATGTGTATATTGGTGGTGCAAATTAATTATTTATTAGATGATTGGCAATTTACAAAGAGAAAAGCTATTGTTGTAAAGTTATTTAATGAACAGATGAAAATAATAATAAAGCTTGAGATTCTAATTTAATTAGTACATTATCATAAAGTGAAAATTTTTAATTGATGCTGTTTTTGAACAAAATTGTTAAAATTTGGGCTTAAATTTAGTTTGTAACATAATAAATAAATTAAATAAATCGTCACAGGACTAAAATAGAGTAATATATCTGTTTTTATATAAGAAGTCCTAGGTTAGGAAAGAATATAAAATTCCAAATTAAACCTATAATAAAAAAAATACTTAATTTCAATACTTACAATGACCATTGTATTCTGAGATATTCACAATGTGATAAGCTTCTCAAACCACTGGAAAAATCGACGAGAATAGTGTTCACAAAATAGTTTATGGTGAAGAATATGGTAATAGGTTATAAGGGTAAAATAAAATGACTTGAAACACTCTTGGTCTGCTACCAACTGCAAACTACTCAAACCAACCTTGTCCAGCTTTGATTATTATTTATTTATTATTATTAGAATTATTATTATTTATAAACACTAAAAATACGCTACATGTACATTAATTTATCAAATTCACTAGATATAAATGGAGCAAAATGACTGCCATTAGTGGCCTTCGTTTAGTAATCTTACAAATTGAATAATTATAATGACAGGGTAAATTACCGAAGTTCGTAGTTTTCGAGATTTTCCCCGGAGATCATTTGATCAGTGGGACTTCGGTTTGGGAAAACCTAGTTGTACGGCTTTGCGGCATAAAGGTAAGTTGTACCATGATAGAAGTGTGTGTGTGTAGTGTTTCCATAACCTAACATATAGTAAGGTTTTTTTATAAATCTTTCCAAATTAAATACAAAGCTAGTTTCGGTTAGATATGTTTAGGTTGTGTTAATTATTATTAAACTCAAAATTCAAAAGATCTACGGACCATACGCAATTGTGGTGAAACTAGGCTGACCACGATTTGGTCTAGTTCCCCTGTATCACCAACATTTACGGTGCGAGATTATGATCGAAAACCGTATACAAAACTGCAAGTGTACGAATATACAGGTTCAGGAATATTTAGCATGACCTTGACTGTCATCAATAGAATCTAAACCTTAATGAAACTTTAGGATGGGTTTATGTTACGAAGGAAGTGAGGTAAACATATAAACATTATTTCAAATAAAGGGCCCATGGTTCATTGTTACTTTTTATATTTTTTATAAAAGGTAACATGTTTTACATAAGTCAGTGAATCAACAATGGAATATTCAGTAACAAAGAAAAAAAATCGTTATTGTACGTTATTTTTGTAATTCTCTCCCAACGTCATAATATGATGTAGTTTTTCGTTGAGCCTCTCACTATACCCCATTATAACTTATTCTGCTCACCCTGTGAACTATAAGAGTTCAAAAGCTTTTTTATTTTTTTTTTGAACTTCTCCATTTCAGCATTTGTTTCTGCCAAAGCAGCTCTCAGCTTTTCTTCATTTTTGTCTGGCTGATGGCGTTTCAGTTTATATAATCTTCTTCTGGCTATTGGAAGAAGGTCATATGGACGGGATTCATCTGGTAGGTCTAAATGTGATCCCTTACAACCATTAATCATCGGATGATCGTTTAATCCATGATCAATATTTTCTACACAAATTTTGTTTCCACTCCAAGTAGGAAGACAGCAGACATTGTTATCACAACAATCCAGATCTTCATGGCACTAAAACACACATACAAACAAAGATAAATTGAGTACAAGTTATATACCAACAACACACTATCACAGGATCCTGAGGGGATCCATTATGTCTAGAAAATGATACGTAAAATCTTAGCGACAGATGTATTCAAGGTGGGAAACTCGAATAAAACCAACCCAATTATATATAATAATACAAGTTGTCTAACTTCTGTCTAAAAGTTGTACGCTTCCTTACTTGTTCGTGAGTTATTGGTAAAAAAAACCTACAAATATCGGCCGTAGATCTGCTACAAAATACGTCATTTCTCAAAATTAGTTACTGATTTCATTTAAATTTTAGTGGAATCTGAAAATTAATGTTCTAAACAAGTGAGAAACATTTTATACGGAACACCCTACTTTTTTTTTTGAAGTTCAATACCCCGAAACATCCTTTTGGGAAGATTTTCATGTTCTGTTATGTATCTACTGCCATAACAAACCAAAACAGTATTTTAACGTTGTTTTATGGAGTAAAAACGTGTGTTTCATATTAAAGGTTTTCAGGATGTTTTGTTTACTAATTTACTAATGAAATACATTAAAGTTAATAAAAGGCAGATTAAAAATGTGAAAAGGATTTATTTTTAAGTACATCGTACATTTAATATTTCAGAGAAGTTCTACTGGCTAGACATGAATAAATAATGACAGGGACACAGTTGGAATTTTTTAAATTTTTCTTACACATTCTTACAAAACATTTTTTAAAGGTTTTGGGGGGGGCTTCAGCCCGAAAGCCCCCCCCATAGATCCGCCACTGAGTTCGGTCATTCATCCGGTACAGACCGAGCCTCTACAAGATCCTACGATCTAATGCAACACTCCTACGATAATCATTCTTTGTATTTAAATAGAGGTTTGTGTTGTTTTTACTAACATAGGTTGGTTTTAAGCTGAATACTTAACTCTATTTGAAAATATAACATAACCTGGCCTAACCTAACTTATTATTTTTTTTTTTTGCTAAACAAAAATATAAATTAGATTTGTGACAGCAAGAATCACCACAAATACGTCAGGTTATTATATATACTAAAATTGCAGTATTATTTTAATTAGTTACCGTTTCATGTACAAAATATTCATGTACCGTATAGTACAAAATTACCGGAATAATTTCCATACAACGTAAATAAATGTTGACCGCCGTTCATGCTTAAATCCAAATTTAAACACAATTGATGCAAGTTTAGAGATTATTTAAATACATACATTTTTTTTAAACAATCTAAAAGCTGCATCTATGGTTATTTTTATCTTTTTACCAACAACGACTGTCAAACCAACATTTTTTGTGATCAATATTCCGTTAGCTTTAATGTAACAGGAGATATTTATTGTTGAAACTCCATATTCAAGGATAAAAAAAAGCAAATTAGCGATACCAATGTTGATACTAAACTTAGTAATGAATTAAAAACAGCCATAGAAATTTGCATCAGTCAAAATTATTTTAAATTTAATGATAAATTTTACCAACAAATAGAAGGGTTGGCAATGGGTTCACCTTTGTCACCTCTTCTAGCAGAAATTTTCATGGCTGATTTCGAAAATAATTTATTTGTTAAAGACAATCCTTTATTTAAAAATATAATTTATTGGTACCGTTATGTTGACGATGTTTTGTGTTTGTTTAGTGGCACTAATAGACAGTTAGACTCTCTCCTTAAAACCATAAATTCTGTAAATAGCAACATTCAGTTCACCATGGAAGTGGGTAACAATAAACAGCATTAATTTCTTGGACCTTAACATTAATATCAGTGATAGTTATCATAAATTTAAAATTTTTAGAAAACCTACTTATACAGATACAGTTATACCTGCTGATTCTAACCATTCTATCAGCCATAAACATGCTGCTTTTCACACATGGTACATAGACTTATTAGTATACCTCTTCCACCTAATGACTTTTATGATGAACTGAATGTCGTTAAACAAATTGCTGTTAATAATAAGTATGATGTTAGTTTAATAGATAATATTTTAAGAAAAAAGTTAAAGCGTAAAGCTGAAAATTTAGTCTACTCTTCCCATAACGAGAGCATTGAAATAGTTAGATATTGTAAATTATCTTATATCAACAGAACTAGTTATAAAATCAGTAACCTTATTTCTACTAAATGTAATCGTAAAGTTGCCTTTTATTGTAATAAAAATCTAGGGAAAATGTTGGTCAATAATAAAGATAAAAAAGAAATGTTAGAAAATAGTGGAGTTTATAAAATATCTTGTCAAGATTGTGACTCTGAGTACATAGGTCAAACAGGTAGATCTATAAAAGTTAGAATTAAAGAACATGTAAATAGCTGGAAACATGGCTAAAAAAACTCTAACTTTGCTAACCACCTTTTGGAATCGGGTCATAGTTTTGATCCGAAATTGAATGTTAAACTCTTACATATAGAAAATAAAAGCAATAGATTAAATAATTTAGAATGTTTAGAAATAAATAGATCTATTTCACTTAGGCCTATTCTCAACTTAAATGACCAAATTGTATTAAATTCGTCACCTCTTCTAAAACCCATCCGTAACATAGTTCATTAACCTTTATCTACCTGCTAGGTCATCCCCCTACCTTTCCCGATTTCTCTATTGTATTTCAGTTTCCTGTACTTATGTTTAAATAGTTGTCTATACCTGTAAATTATCAGTTGCCCGATGATGCCGCAAGGCGAAACAATTGTAGCTCATTTATACTATTAAATATTTGAAACTTTAGCTTTTGCTTTATTTTATCCTTGAATATTCCGTTAGTATATTTATTGTGAATAGATGTTTGAGAAAGTTAGTGCAATGCTAGTTAATGTAATTGTATCCAATATAAGTGTTAAAGGAGATGAAGATAAATATACGCGTATTTTGTTTTGCATACATACCGTGTGACCTAGTTCTCGACAGAAATCCAAAGGATAAGCAATAGGCGACATTAGAATTATCAGGAAATAGTAGAAGACAAACATTGTTGTAGATCTGTGAAGTGACAATGGCTTACCTTCAGAGAATAATGAATTTTTTTTACATCAGAGAAATCTAATGAATTCTTTACAATTGTCACAAATCAATTATCCATAGTTTAATTTTATTTTCAGTAATCTCTGTTGTTTCTGAAAACAATGGAAATATAAAAGAAAGACTTCTTGATTGTTGGAACATGATCACTTATGATTCAAGGTCATGTAGGCTTTTGTGTAAAATAAAAATTATAATAGTGGGCGTAAAATATTTAATAATAATAAGGCTAGCCTATAATAAACAGGACTGAAATTTGCAAACATGTTCTTTCTTGGATCAGCTGATTTCATTGTTGAAACACAATTGAAGCCTACCTCATTCTACCTTTACACTGCGATGCCTTTTCAAAAAAAAAAAATTAACATAACAGGTTAATAAAGAAATATGCTAATACGATTCCTTGCACAAAAAATTTAACACATAAAGATATGAAGTAAACATATGTTTATTTTTATTTTATTTTCTGGAGAGTAAATATTCAAAAAAAAATAATCATCTATTATAAATTTATATTTTATTTTAAGTCTGGCCAAAAAGAATAATGATAAAATAACGAAAACTAATGGCCTACAACATTTTTAAAAGGATGGACTGCACTTTTCTCACTAAGGCAATACCAAAGTTAACTTTATTTTGAGTACCTTCATAAAATTTGAATTTCTTCCCACCCAAATTTTTATCTATGAGTAATGTTTTAATTATTTTGCAACTCCTACCATACTTTTTATTATCTGTGAAATATGTAGTATAAGTTTGTATTCTCAAAACCAATAGAACTCGATTAATACACTACAAGGTACAGTCACTCGTTTTGTAGAAATACTTTGTTGATTTTGGGTTATAATTGAGTAAATTATAGTGGTTTGTTTTCATTTTTCTTGTAATTATGTGTAGAATAAAAATATACTATAGTTTTTATATTGAAATAACAAATAAAATAAATTAAAGTTTTATAAATTGAAGCCCAGAAGGGGGGCTTGGAGATAGGTCATCGGACACCCTAATTCTCTGCGCTTGTGTGGGTGAAGCGAACATTTGTGCAGCTGCATTCCTAGTTTAATAATAGTATAGTGTGTATTATATGTTGAATAATACACTAGATCGAACAAACAACTGTTTAAAATATCGTCAATTTTGACATTTTCATTTTTATAAATGGAAATAATATATTCTACACACTCTGATGTTCTTCTATACTAAATATCATATTACAATTTAATATTTGTGGTTGCTATCTGCTTACCTACAGAGGACGACATACGAACAGCTTGTCGAATATCAATTATTCAGTTTACACGTGAAGATCAATCAAAACACAGAGATCTATATTTACCAAACTCACACTCTACTTTTAATGTAGGATAATAAAAAAAACTAAATTTTAAGATTTTTTTCTAAAATCAATCACAACATGTTTGATTACATTTTGCTCAAGTTTGGCTCTATAAACCCAAATAACGTATTAGTCGTTATCTCTTCCAAAATGACGTTGTTTGGACTATCGATAAAAATAAAACAAAAAACTGCCAAAGAGCTGTCATAAAATACACCTTTTTTCAATATCATCTCTTTCGATTACCTTCCATCTTTTAGTGAACTGTCAAGATTTATGGTTGAAATCTCTGTGAAAAACCGATAAAAATAAATATAACGCTTTAGTTAGGTTAGGTTAGGTTATGTTATGTTAGGTTAGGTTAGGTTAGGCCTTATACAAAACCGCAAGTAAATAAATAGGCTATAACGGTTTAAGAATAATTCGCAAAAAATAAACATTTACATCAACGGCCGTTTTAAAAAGCTTCATTTTAACTGAGAATGCGTTTATATTACAAAGGAAACAAGTTTAAACCCAAATTTAAATATATAAATATTGATTAAAAAACGCTGCCCATGATCTGTTGTCACTTTTTGATATAGGCTACAACTACCGAAATGGTATCTGTTATAAAAGGATAAAAGGTGGTATGTATTAACTAAACAATGCCAGTTTCAGACAGAAATAATAAAATCTTTATTGAACATTATTTCTCAATGACCTGTAAATTTTGGTACTCAAGTTATATATTTTTATTATTTTTCATATTACAACAATAACTTTTTCACTTTGTAAAATGGATTTCATCTAGAAGAATTCATGTACTACCAGCAAACACATGGATGCCTCGGTGGGCAAGGACATGGATGATGCTTTTTCGGTGGCCTCGGTGGGCAAGGTGGACATGGATGATGCTTTATCGGTGGCCTCGGTGGGCAAGGTGGACATGGATGATTCGGTGGCCCCGGTGGCCCCTGTGGCATAGGTGGCATAGGTGGCATCGGTGGCATCGGTGGCATCGGTGGCATCGGTGGCATCGGTGGCGGAATTCGTATTCGTGGAGGTCTAGGTTCGCATATATAGTTTCCTAAATGACCACCGCAGACGTATTCTTCACAGCAATCATCATCATGAAAACACTAAAACACAAACATACAAATAAATTTAAACAAAGTATAATTTATATTACCAACAAGGGTAGACATCATACACTACCACAGGATGCTGAGGCTCTCCATTATGCCTAGAAAATCATCCTTAACATCTTAGTGACCTTTCTTTTAATTATATACACAATTTACTTAGGTCAACTTTGAAGAATACTCTAATTTATAAACATTTTACCTCAAACAGTGATAGTTTGCTAATTTTGGGTTGTTTTATCCCAGTGAGAGGATTAACTCTCAGATAATGTATAGTCATGAAACACGATATTTTAAAGATGTTGTTGAAACGTGATAATTGTTCATACTGAAAAAGGGTATTTTAAGATTTAAGAAGACCATAATAACTCGCCATAGCTTTTGCCCTTACAAGAAAAGTACAATTAATATTTCTTGTAAATATCGATTCACAAATTTTAATGGACAAGCTTGAGACTAGAAACTCGTAACGTAGAATTCCTTTTAAAAGAACAAAGATTATGAAATTTACGTTTATTCAGACATGTTAATAATTTTGTATTAATAAAGTTTTTTTTAAATTTGAATTTTTAAGCTAGTGGCTGAAACTGACGGCTATTGGTTCCTTAGCTTTAAACTATATTACAATTAAATCATAACCATGCATACAAGAAACCAAGCCAAGTTACATGAAAGTAATTATTAAATTTTAAATTGGATTTAGAAAAACTCTATTATGATGCACAATCCGTAGGTAGATTCAAACAAAAACAGTAGCCTACAATTAATAATTTCTCTATCGACCTACAGAGAGCGCAGTAGGCTACGTTGAATATATAAAACTTTCACTTAAATTCACTGAACCTAATATAGTAAAAAACGTTGTTGGTATCCTGAATTAAATATCAAATTTATTAGAATTTTCTTACTATGAAGGTTAGATTTAGATGTCAATTTCCAGTGTCCTTATGACTATTGGAAAAGATATAAAGAAAATGTCTGCATCTTGTATCGTCTGTACTAAGTACAAAGCGTCATTTAATTGCTGAACAAGTTCTAATGAAATATCATAAGTTGAAGACAATAAACACAACGTCATACATCTTGCATTAGTTTTAGGTTAGAAAGTTCACAAGTGATTTCTGTATTACACTACAAGTCTGCACAGTCTCGTATGGTGTATTGGATTAGTAGGCTCGTCGCTCTCGCACGCGCAGGGACGGACCGCAAGACATTGGCTGGGTGAGTTACTTGGCACTCATAGGACAGGCCTAGTAAGCTACAATAGTTTTGTTATAATTATATTATCGGCATGTACATCAAATTACACGAAAAATAATTCCAAACTCGACCATATTACTACTGCAAAGTAAGGAATACTTATAAATATAAAACATCTTCCTCTCTGCGTTTCGAAGCTTATTTAAAGTCTGTCTTGCAGGCTTCAAAGGCAGCGTTAAAAGTTGTTTTGTTTTTGTAGGAGTTACTTTGTCAGAACAAGAACTATTTACAATATTTATAAAATCCTTTAAAAAGTGTATTTTCATGTTTCACTTTTTTTTGTAAGGATCAGGCTATTTATCCAAGGGGACACAGCCGATGTCTTCGTCTTCGTCCATTCACCTGGTCTCAAGTTGATGATGTATCGTTGTACACTCGACTTTTCCAGTTTCCTTCCATGATTTTTACACATGGTCCACATAATGTGGCCCACTATTTTCTCGTAAAATTGCCTATCGACTCATGAATTGATTCTGTACACCTTTGAGCTTCAACGTTGTATTTCGTTTCTTGACACAGTCCTTCAGGTTTGACCACAGTATTTCAATGGGGGGTTTTAATGGCAGTGATACGGTGGTAAGTGGATGATCTTGAATCCCCCTTTCACAGCCTCTAGATCGATGACGTAGTTTGGTTGCGGTGGTTTGTGTAGTCGGAAAGGTTTGTGCAGATTCTCCCTGAACGAAAACTTTCATTCCTGCAGCCACTTAACCATTGTTGTTTTGGTGGAAGGAAGATGAATTTGTCTCTCGAATGGTAGGAGGGTTGTCCGTAACAATCGTAGACCGAGGTGGAATTGCCGGTAGCAAGTGATAAAAAAACACTTTTCAAACACATCAGAATTCATCTCTCCTCGTGATAGTCTCCAGTCTTTTTTGATTCAAACATAAGGCGTGGGAGTGAAGCATTTATCCACTCATTAGAACGTTTCTGTTGTTTAGTTTTTTATAACGAAAACCCAAATCATGCAATATATATATATATATATATATATATATATATATATAACAGAGATGATCATCCACCTGTTATATATATTATCACCAGCCTCATTAAGAGAAATCCATAGTTTTTTTTTTTTAAGTTGGAATTTCTTTCACTCGTTCGCTCGTAGTTCAGTACATGTCGACGAATTGCTCCTTTGTCAAACGAATCAACTTCCTTTACTGGACTCTTCCTCTTGGTTCTACAACTCCTCGGAGTTTGAATGACGAGACTTTCTTCATCAGCAACTTGGGCAAACGTTATGTCATTTCCGCCTTCCATGTTTACAGAATCTTCATCCCAGTGATTTCCTTTAGTTTCTATAACTTGCTTGATTTCTTATTGAATCCGCTGCACTGTCCTGAAAGAAAATCCACTTGCATTCGATACCCGTTATAAGACCTTTCTCTCATTAAGAAGGGGACCTCCATTGTTTTCTCTTTTTCAAAGCAACTTAATAGAGAAGCTATAGTCGTCCCGGCGTGCGTGTACAGTTTTTTCGGTGATCTCAAGTAAAATCAGCACTACAATAAAGCTCCATGATAATATTGTTTAGCAAAAATTCTATCAAAATGAAAAACTACAACTCCACAGTCGGGCCCGTTACCACGCTTAGCTAATAATGGCAGAATTTGGATTTGTGAAATGGTTTTAAAGGGGGAGGTATATTTGTCACTAATCGGTTTACAGTAACCATTGTAATATCCATAGACTCATTTACAAGCGGATGTAGAAGGGCAGATGTGACTAACCGAAGAGGATGTGGATTATGTAAATCTTGTTGCAATAACTCGTTTGGACACAACGAAACGATGTACAGGGTGTTTATAAAAGAACTCCTTGATTTAAAGTTTTATTAGTACACAGTAGCCTAAAGTTAAATTAATAGTTATTAAACCTATATATTATTAAAGAGAATGTTCTCAAGTTATTTTTTCATACCTAATAAAGTTCTATATGAGCACCATTTGTTGCCCTGGCCACGTCTAAACGATATTCAGTTACTTTCCAGGTATTCAGCAGCATATCAGGCGTGACTGATGCTACAGCTTTAACAATCCTCTCCCTCAGATGAGTAATGTCACGGATCATCTCGGAATACACAATGTTTTTTACATGTCCCCCAAAGGAAAAAATCTAGTGGAGTCAGATCTGGACTCCTTGTTGGCCATGTAAGTGGCCCACATCTACCAATCCACCTACTGTATTAGGAAAACGCAAGTTCAACGCATCACGGACACGGTTGCTGAGGTGAGGTGGCGCGCCATCTTGCTGGAAGAAAAGTGGTCCCTTTTCTTGTTCAATATCATCTATTTGTGGGAAAACGTATAGTTCTAACATATCACAATAAATATTCCCATTAATCGTCTTGGCTGCGAATATGAAAGGTCCGACGATACGATCATGCATCAATCCACACCAAACATTGACTTTGGGCGAGTCTCGCTGATGTTCTATGAATTCATGCGGTGGCTCTGACCCCCAAATCCTACAATTGTGTCGATTGACAGACCCACTTACGTGAAATGTCGCCTCATCAGAAAACATGACATTTTCCAGGAAGTTCTCATTTTCTTATATATAGTTTCTTGTATATAGTCCTGCATAAAGTTCCAGTAACTCCCTATTTATTAAAGACTTTAATATATAATTATATGTTTAATAATTTATTGTCATTATTCCTCACTTTGCAGTAATATGGTTTGGAGTTTGGAGTTATTTTTCATGGATAATTTCATGTGCAAGCCGATAGTATAATCGTAACAAAACAATTATCATATCAAAACCTACAAGAAAATAAACATAAAGCACACAAAAACTTTTAATGCAGCCTTTGGCAGTCTCAAACCTGAAAAACAAGTTTTAAATAAGCTTTGGAACGCGGAAAGGAACTTTTTTAAATTTATAAGTATTCCTTACTAGTAAACCTAAACACATAAAATATTAAATCGTAATAATTTTGTTCTAACTATATATTATACTTTACTGTTTTTGTCGTTAGAACATTTATTATTCAAGAGTAAATTATTATATATTTTTTTTTATAAATAAGATGTTTCCAAGTTACGTTCCAAAACTTCAGGCTGTGGTTATTTTTGGGTAAAAACATTTACAAAAGTTCCTATAAACATATGTCCTAAGATTCCCAGTTAACAGTTCATCCATTATTTTGTGTTTATTAAGATTTGTTTTTTAAATTATAAATTTATTTTTGAATCGACCAATCAATGTAACAAAAATCAGGACTTTGAGTTGTATGTTTTCAAAATGGCGGCCGTTTAAAAAATGTTTAAGTCCATTATATTATTTAATTATTTTGATACAAGGAACTAAATAATAACATTTTGGAACGTAATTTCAAAACACTCTGTATAAAATAGTTCTCCAAGATTCTACATGGAATTTCGATAAATACACAAATTAAAGAAATAAACGTTTTACACATTTAAAAATTTTCTGGTTTCGTGATAGATTAAAACAAGTAAAGGGGCAACGTCGGCGAGTTCAAAGTAAGAAATAATCAATAGAAAACATAATAATCAGCTGTTTACTGATTAAATGGTGCTGGTACCTGGTGGCGAAGAATTTGAAATTACGCTTAGTTCAGTCTATTTCATCAAGTTGTCGGTTTGCTCATAACGGGTTATCTATAATTTAAGTAATGTTCATCGAACATTATAGTACTTACCCAGTTCAATCACACAATGTAATACAAGCAGATCATCTAAATATAATGCATGAAAGTTAGTTCTTTTGCCTTGGTGGAAATGTTAAATTGATAGATCAAGGATTGAACCGAGTAGAGAAAGTTTGTTTAAAACAGCTGTTGTACAAGTGTATCGCTATTGTCTTTATATCTAAGAGCCTCATAGATGCATATTAAAGTCGCCACTCGCTTCTCTTGTGTCAGTGTCTCTGTCTTGGCGGTCCTTCACTCGCTCCGCTGCTGTCTTTAAGTCGTCAATACGGGATTTCATAACTATACGAATATACACTTCCTTGCAACGTCAGTGTAAAGAATTGCACTTTTAGCAACAATTTCACTGAGTGTAATCGTAGAGAGTTGGGGTTTTTAATCATCTCATACTGAATTAAAATATACATATTATTATCTAATTTGATATGTTTTAATTTGACCAACACAAGAGATATGAATAAAATACTTATAGTTACCTCAGTCCGTATTATAGGTATATTATACATTAAATTATATTATATATCAAACCGTCCAAGGCAAGACATTATATTTTATAAAATAAAATACTATTTTATGTCTAAAAATCGCTGTTTATCCTCAAAACAAAATTTTGACACAAATGAAGCAAGTTTAGACATTATTTAAATACATAAATATATATTAATTACAAATAGTAGCTGCCAAAATTGTATAAATTAATTTACCTTGACTATTTGGTACTTCACATTTGTGTACTTTGACGTCAATTAATTAAATTCAATTTTTTTTTTATATAAGCATTGTACTTTTATATATGTTTTCATTCAATAAGTGTAAGAATCTGATGATGATAGTTATCTGTCGAAACCGGTAATTTTTAGTGAAATAAAGAAGATTGTAGAAGGGCGAAAAAGACTCAAGGTAAAAAATATTGTTAAAAATAATCTTACAAAATATTAAGGCGAAGGTTATGGTTGATTTTTACTTGTTACTGACATTTAGGCTATCAATAGTTTTGTCTGGTTAGTATATTTATTACGAATGGATGTGTAAGAAAGTCAGTGCAGTGCTTATTAATGTTTTGTATTCTTAACGTTAATGTAGAAAAAGAAAAATTAACCTATATTACTTTTGTTTTCAATACATACCTTATCCTCATACCCAACACAGCCATAGGAACGGAAATGAGATGCAATGGGGGATACAAGAACTAAGAGTAAAACTAAAAAGCCAATCATTCTGGAGATCTAAAAAGTGATTGAATCCTAAAATGATTGAACATACATCGTTTGTTCAGACAATAACAATAGAATCTATTGAATTCTTTGAAATTGAAGTCAAATTATACATGGATAAATTTTATTAGCAATAACATCTGTAGTATGTAAAAACAATGGAATTATAAAAGAAAGGTTACTAACGTCATATTCCTTTTCTTATAACAAACTTTAGTTGTAATAAAATTCAATTTAATTGTGTTTAATTTAAAGTTAAACAGAAAGAAAACATTTAATTACGTTTTAATTAGATTTCCTTGGCTAGACTTAATGACAACGTGGCAATGAAGGGTTGCTACAGTTTTAAATAAATAAAATAACCCAATGATTGAGGTAGATTATATAATCACATCACCCCCTCTTAGTATATCTTATGAGACTATTGAAAATAACAGAAAACGCAATTATATAAAATCAGATATGGACGTTAACCTAACCGAAAATACTACGGAAAAGAAAAATAATACTCCGAAATATTGGTGCTATTAAGCTGAATAACGAAGGTCCATTTGAAATTATTGTTTAAAACAAATCACAATCAATCCTTTTGAAGTTGGTAAAATAATAATATATAAAAACCATCATTGACAATATTAAAAAAACAGGGGATAACCTAATACTTATATGCTTTAATTATGAAGCGGCCAATAACCTATTAGATTTTTTTTTTTGTATTTTTCCCGTTTGAACAGAGTAGAATATAGGGGTAGTATACATAGAAAAAGAGGTATTCTAATAAGAAATAGTCCAACAAACAAGCAAATACAAAATTTCGCGAGTCTAAAAAATTTAAGCGCGTGTCAATACTGATATTGTTAACATACAGTTAGTTTGTTAAATTATTATTTGACTCAGAAAAACTTCCTGAATATGTAGTTTTAAATTATGTATATAAATGCTTGGTTTCAACAAGGGGAAAAGACAAGAATTAGGGGTAGGTCCTTTATCTGCATTCAATAACCTGTCATCATTGTCTTTTGCTATGAAAATGCTTTCATAACTGTTCAATAACTTGTTAGGGATTAAATTTTTTACTAAATTGAAAAAATTATAATATAAATCTAAATCATGATATGTTTATAGTATATGTTCAGCTACACTAGACGTTTCTGGCCTGTCGTATTTGATGTGAGATAAATGTTCTTAACTAGTCAATATTTTTCTCTTTGTTTGTCCAATATATTTCTTATCACAGGTATTACAATTTATTTCGTAAATTCCTGACCTCTCCAACAACGGAATTGTATCTTTTGGGTTACCTAATAAATTTTTAAGAGATTTTTGGTTTTTGTAGGCTATTTTAATATTATAATGACTGAAAATAGAACCCAGATCATTGGTGAGGGATGAATCATGAGGTAAACTTATATATCTAACTTTAATTTTTTCCGGTTGGAGTGTCGTGGAATTTTTTTAAAGATTTTTTTTTAGTTTTTGTTTCCTTAATATATTATCAATAATGTTAGGATCAAACCCATTAAACTGAGCTATTTCTTTTATATTATTTATTTCTTTGTTCCAACGCTTAAAAGTAAGAGGGATGTTAATGGCCCTGTTAATCATACTATTAAATGCTGCTAATTTGTGTTGAATACAATGGTTGGATTCGCTTAATATGAATCTGTTATTATTTGTGGGTGTTCTGTAAACGTCAAATTCTATTCTATTTTTATTTCTAATACATAACAAATCTAGAAAAGGTACACTATTGTTTTGTTCTACTTCATGAGTAAATGTGATAGAGCTATGTTTACTATTAATTTGACCAAGAAAGTCATTAACACTACATTTGTTGAGATCAAAAATTGCAAATATGTCATCAACATACCTCAACCATATTTTAGGAAAATAGTTAAGGTTATTTTGTAGCTCCTCTTCAAATTTACTCATGAAGAGATCTCCTATAAATGGTGACAGGCTACCCATTGCTCTACCTTCTAATTGTTGGTAAAATTCATTATTAAACGTAAAGTAATTTTGATTCATGCAAACCTCGGTCAATTTTACAAACTCATTAATTTTCCGAGGTTCGACGTTATTTTTAGTTAACAATTCTTTCAGATATTCTATGCTTTCATTAATAGGTATACTAAAGAAGAGTGAACAAACATCAAATGAGACTAAGATTTCGTTTCTTTTTAGTTTAAATGTCTTTGATTTTGTTTATAAGTTCTAAATTATTTTTAATTGAAAACAATAGGTCTCATCGATTTACCTTCTTTGTGTATTTTTGGAAGGCAGTACAATCGTGGTAATACAGGATTAGAAATGTGGAATTTATAAGTATCTTTTTTAGAAATAACAGAACTGCAATTTTTTATAGCTTCGTTGGTGATCTTGATGCATTTGTATAAAGGATTCCTTTTTAATTTTACATAAGGTCCCTCGTCCAACTTTTAGGTTATTCTGAAGAAATAATCTTTCTTATCTAGTATTATAATTGAACTCCCTTTATCCGCTTTTAAATAGAAACAATCTTTTGTCCTCATACCTTTAATTAATTCTAAATCTTTTTTAACAGTGGTATGTTCAATCAAGTTTTTATTTAAATTATCTTGAATTTTGATTTTACATGCGTTTCTGATATAATTTTTCTCAGACTCTTTCATCTAACTAATGTTCCTTTCTATACTGACTACTATGTCTTCCACTGTGTTATTATTGTAATTTGGAAAACAAAACTTTAATCCTTTACTTAAAACATTTATTTCATCTTTAATAAAGGTCTCACTGGATTCGTTTTTAACTAACGGCGGGCATTTATTAAGATTTGGTGTAGACCTATTTACAAGATGTTCTTAATTCTCTACTTTAGAGATGTCAATAAATTTATTATTAAGGTTCTTAAATTTAGTTTTTTTTATGTTCATTAATTACATAAATTTTTCGACACAAATCATCCCATTCTTTTGAGTTACTACTTATTTCTAGCTTGAGGTGTAATTTATGTAATTCTAATTCTATTCTACTTAACTTACTGTATAAATATTTTATTTCAAAATTTAACCATTTCTTCTTAGCAAACCCAATTACTTTCCCTGTGCGAGAATTTCTCAATTTAATGTTGATGCCACAAATGAAATTTGGAAAAACATTCTGTTTCTGACATTTTTTAAGAAATTAAATATCTACTTTTAATAAACTTAATTTTAAACTATGTTATGGAAGAGGTTTTTGCTCAGTTGACCGGGAAGCCATATTAAGATACAATCTTGTTGAGCACTGTGGTAAAATTCACAATAATGATTCGAATTTGCCCCTAACCGCAATCACTAGAAACTTTAAAATAAAATACAATTATCTGATTAATTGTTCTTTATTTATTATTTCCCCTAAATTCTCTTATGTAGCCTACATTTCGATAACATGGTTATCATCATCGGAAGGTCTTGCTTATAAACTAAATCTAAACTAACATATCTACTAATGAAATAAAACTAAAACCTAAGACTAAAACTATAATAACCTGAGTGCAAGCTAAATTCCCTCCCTCCACTCCACAGATCAGTTGGCCAGTAAGATAGAGGCTTGGGCTGAAATATTTATGTTATATTACAAATATTTACATAATTTAGGTTAGGTTAGGCCTTATACAAAATCGAAAGTAAATAAATAGGCTATAACAGTTTAAGAATAATTCTCAAAAAATAAACATTTACATCAACGGCCGTTTTAAAAAGCTTCATTTTAACTGAGAATGCGTTTATATTACAAAGGAAACAAGTTTAAACCCAAATTTAAATAAATAAATATTGATTAAAAAACGCTGCCCATGATCTGTTGTCACTTTTTGATATAGGCTACAACTACCGAAATGGTATCTGTTATAAAAGGATAAAAGGTGGTATGTATTAACTAAACAATGCCAGTTTCAGAGAGAAATAACAAAATCTTTATTGAACATTATTTCTCAATGACCTGTAAATTTTGGTACTCAAGTTATATATTTTTATTATTTTTCATATTACAACAATAACTTTTTCACTTTGTAAAATGGCTTTCATCTAGAAGAATTCATGTACTACCAGCAAACACATGGATGCCTCGGTGGGCAAGGACATGGATGATGCTTTTTCGGTGGCCTCGGTGGGCAAGGTGGACATGGATGATGCTTTATCGGTGGCCTCGGTGGGCAAGGTTGACATGGATGATTCGGTGGCCCCGGTGGCATAGGTGGCCTCGGTGGCCCCGGTGGCATAGGTGGCCCCGGTGGCATAGGTGGCCTCGGTGGCCCCGGTGGCATAGGTGGCCTCGGTGGCCTCGGTGGCATAGGTGGCCTAGGATGCATCGGTGGCCTCGGTGGCATAGGTGGCATCGGTGGCATAGGTGGCATAGGTGGCCTAGGATGCATCGGTGGCCTCGGTGGCATAGGTGGCCTCGGTGGCCTCGGTGGCCTCGGTGGCCACGGTGGCATAGGTGGCATAGGTGGCATCGGTGGCATCGGTGGCATCGGTGGCAGCGGTGGCGGAATTCGTAGTCCTGGAGGTCTAGGTTCGCATATATAGTTCCCTACATAACCACCGCAGACGTATTCTTCACAGCAATCATCATCATGATAACACTAAAACACAAACATACAAATAAATTTAAACAAAGTATAATTTATATTACCAACAAGGGTAGACATCATACACTACCACAGGATGCTGAGGTTCTCCATTATGCCTAGAAAATCATCCTTAACATCTTAGTGACCTTTCTTTTAATTATATACACAATTTACTTAGGTCAACTTTGAAGAATACTCTAATTTATAAACATTTTACCTCAAACAGTGATATTTTGCTAATTTTGGGTTTTTTTATCCCAGTGAGAGGATTAACTCTCAGATAATGTATAGTCATGTAACAAGATATTTTAAAGATGTTTTTGAAACGTGATAATTGTTCATACTGTAAAAAGGGTATTTTAAGATTTAAGAGGATCAAAATAACTCGCCATAGCTTTTGCCCTTACAAGAAAAGTACAATAAATATTTCTTGTAAATATCGATTCACAAATTTTAATGGACAAGCTTGAGACTAGAAAATCGTAACGTAGAATTCCTTTTAAAAGAACAAAGATTATGAAATTTATGTTTATTCAGACATGTTAATAATTTTATATTAATAATGTTTTTCTAAATTTGAATTTTTAAGCTAGTGGCTGTAACTGACTGCTATTGGTTCCTTAGCTTTAAACTATATTACAATTAAATCATAACCATGCATACAAAAAACCAAGACAAATTACATGAAAGTAATTATTAAATTTCAAATCGCATTTAGAAAAACTCTATTATGATGCACAATCCGTAGGTAGATTCAAACAAAAACAGTAAAATTAATAATTTCTCTATCGACCTACAGAGAGCGCAGTAGGCTACGTTGAATATATAAAACTTTCACTTAAATTCACTGAACATAATATAGTAAAAAATTCGCTATCGTCTTTATATCTAAGAGCCTCATAGATGCATATTAAAGTCACCACTCGCTTCTCTTGTGTCAGTGTCTCTGTCTTGGCGGTCCTTCACTCGCTCCGCTCCTGTCGGTCAGTCGGCACTAAGGGATTTCATAACTACTGTTAGTAAACGAATATACACTTCCTTGCAACGTCAGTGTAAAGAATTGCACTTTTAGCAACAATTTCACTGAGTGTAATCGTAGAGAGTTGGGGTTTTTAATCATCTCATACTGAATTAAAATATACATATTATTATCTAATTTGATATGTTTTAATTTGACCAACACAAGAGATATGAATAAAATACTTATAGTTACCTCAGTTCGTATTATAGGTATATTATACATTAAATTATATTATATATCAAACCGTCCAAGGCAAGACATTATACTTTATAAAATAAAATACTATTTTATGTCTAAAAATCGCTGTTTATCCTCAAAATAAAATTTTGACACAAATGAAGCAAGTTTAGACATTATTTAAATACATAAATATTTATTAATTACAAATAGTAGTTGCCAATATTGTATAAATAAATTTACCTTGACTATTTGGTACTTCACATTTGTGTACTTTGACGTCAATTAATTAAATTCAATATTTTGTTTTTATATAAGCATTGTACTTTTATATATGTTTTCATTCAATAAGTGTAAGAATCTGATGATGATAGTTATCTGTCGAAACAGGTATATTAAATGAAATAAAGAAGATTGTAGGCGGGAGGGAAAAGACTCAAGGTAAAAAATATTGTTAAAAATAATCTTACAAAATATTAAGGCGAAGGTTATGGTTGATGTTTACTTGTTGCTGACATTTAGGCTATCAATAGTTTTGTCTGGTTAGTATATTTATTACGAATGGATGTGTAAGAAAGTCAGTGCAGTGCTTATTAATGTTTTGTATTCTTAACGTTAATGTAGAAAAAGAAAAATTAACCTATATTACTTTTGTTTTCAATACATACCTGATCCTGATATACAACACAGCCATTGGAACGGAAATGAGATGCAATGGGGGATACAAGAACTAAGAGTAGGCCTAAAACTAAAAAGCCAATCATTCTGGAGATCTAAAAAGTGATTGAATCCGAAAGTGGTTGAACATACATAATTTGTTCAGACAATAACAATAGAATCTATTGAATTCTTTGAAATTGAGTCAAATTATACATGGATAAATTTTATTAGCAATAACATCTGTAGTTTGTAAAAACAATGGAATTATAAAAGAAAGGTTTTTAACGTCATATTTCTTTTCTTATAACAAACTTTAGTTGTAATAAAACTCAATTTAATTGTGTTTAATTTAAAGCTAAACAGATACAAAATATTTAATTACGTTTTAATTAGATTTCCTTGGCTAGACTTAATGACAACGTGGCAATGAAGGGTTGCTACAGTTTTAAATAAATAAAATAACCCAATGATTGAGGTAGATTATATAATCACATCACCCCCTCTTAGTATATCTTATGAGACTATTGAAAATAACAGAAAACGCAATTATATAAAATCAGATATGGACGTTAACCTAACCGAAAATACTACGGAAAAGAAAAATAATACTCCGAAATATTGGTGCTATAAGCTGAATAACGAAGGTCCATTTGAAATTATTGTTTAAAACAAATCACAATCAATCCTTTTGAAGTTGGTAAAATATATAAAAACCATCATTGACAATATTAAAAGAACAGGGGATAACCTAATACTTATATGCTTTAATTATGAAGCGGCCAATAACCTATTAGATTATTATTTTTTTGTATTTTTCCCCTTTGAACAGAGTAGAATATAGGGGTAGTATACATAGAAAAAGAGGTATTCTCAAAAGAAATAGTCCAACAAACAAGCAAATACAAAATTTCGCGAGTCTAAAAAATTAAAGCGCGTGTCAATACTGATATTGTGGACATACAGTTAGTTTGTTAAATTATTATTTGACTCAGAAAAACTTCCTGATTATGTAGTTTTAAATTATGTATGTAAATGATGAACCTTTTATGATTCCAATAAAGCAATGCATATGCTGTAGGCCTATTCCTTTGGTCATGTTGTTAGCTCTCCATGCAATAAAGAAAGAATATGTGGGAAACAAATACGGTACCACACAGGGGATTAACTGACGATAATGATTACTATATTCAAACTCCAAAAATGAATATTAGCTCATCTGCCACCACTATTAACAGGAAAAATAGTAAGTCTACAAAATTTAGGTACAGTACTGTAAAACCCCAAATTACCAAGACAAGTAGGAGTAGGCCTATCTAATTTGCCAAAATCAAATAATAGAACCTAGCCCTCTACGAATTACAGGTACACAATTTGTAACTAGGGAAAATGTAAAAGTTTCATTAAATTAAAAAATTTATGAATTAAAGGTATAAAAAAGTAGAAAACATTTTATGGAAAAATACGTTTCAATCAAAACGACATGCAATGCGTATGCGCCTTATGACACGAATCTTGACGTCATTCCGATGCAATACATCACCAGTTAGGTACAAATTTACATCCGATTCAGTTTGTCAGTCAAGTTAGGTACAAATTTTACATCCGTTTCAGTCCACTCTTACATCCGCCTCTTTCGGTTCATATTGAATGTTGATACTAAGTCTAGGTGATATTTACCTTTTAGTGGTTAAAATGTAGTCAAAGATTAATATAGTATTCTACATTTTCAAAATTGCATTGTTTTTCATTTTATGTTGAAATTTCACTGTTAAATAACTACTTTATTTTAAAATAACTTTTATAGAAGTAATTTTAGTCACAAATTCCCATTGCGATGTGTACATAACCTATGCATATAATTTTTCAGTGAAAAGTGAATTCCAATTTAAAAATAAGGTATGTAGTAGGAGTAGTACAGACATTTTATAAAATAATCTTACCATCGACTTATCAAATAATTTCCAAAAAATATTAACAGAAAGCTTAGTTTATAAAATTCTAATTGACATTCTTCATACAACAGATTTTATTATTTAGAAATAAGGCATGTAGAATATGTTTTAAAAAAATCTCAAATAGCAGTAACTTTCTTTCTAATCAATTAGGCTACCACAGAATCTTTTATCTAAATTTTGTAATTAATACAAGTTCAGGGTAAATATTTACCTAACTTAACCTATAGTTCTTTTACTAGGTCTGGGTTTCAGAGACATATCACAGAAGAGTAGAAATACCAACCTGTAGAAGTTAATGAAGTGCACATGCGTCCCATGGGTGAATTCAATATGGCTATACTGTTGAATATATGTTACAAATTTGTCAATTTCATACATTGTTAAGTAAATAATGAATTGTGAGAGATAAAACCACTTGCATGTTAATGAGTATCTACTTGATGGGAAAAAAAAACACTATTTTGAAGAGGAATTACCGAGTTTTCACACTTAAATCGATCAGACAACTTCTCTCCATATTTACTCAAGTTCACATTAACAAAAGCAACGAAACATCTATATATTCTTTCACATAACACCATTAAAAATAAGCTACTTGAACTAAATATTGACACTAAAGAATTTAACAAGCCAATGATTTCAATATTCCTCTTTAAATGACTGTACATAATCTCGAATTGAACAGCGATATTGGTAATAAAGCTATTAGCGAGGAAAGTAATATCCCGTTAGAAGTTCAATAAATATTTAGTGCATTAACCTAACCTACCTATGAGCATTGTGGTAATTTATTGAAGCTTCCCCTATATTTTATTTGCTAAAAATCATGTAAACTTAAACTATTTAACTCGTTTGTCATTAATGAGATATTTTTAACACCGCCAAACAATTTTAAAGTCTCAAAATTAGGAAACTTACAATTTTAGGCACAAGGAATTTAGGCTTTTTTGGGTTATGATGAATGTGTACATTGACAATGTGAGTCAAGTTTGTAGACTGCATTACCAGTCTGTGTTTATGTTATATGCTGTATGTTACATTAGTGTAAATCATGGCATGTAAATTAAAGGACAAAGGTCTGGGAAGATAACTAAGATATATATGACCTAAGATAACTTACCTTCCCAGACCTTTGTAATCATAGACTCGTAATGCAGTCACAAACTTGACTCACAAACACTTGACAGATGATGGAGAAACAGACAGGCATCATTCCCAAAACCACTTATTTAGTATTAGGTGTTACCACGAAAAATTTGACATTGATTTTTTTAACCCAAAATTTAACTTTCTTCACTGTATGTGAAAAAGTAAAAAGGATACAGAAGTCGAAGTTTATAGCGAATCATTAGGAACAATCTTTACCCTACTATTTGATTGTTTACATCTATAGGCTATGAATTTATTCAAATGAGACATCGAATTAGCAAATTTTATTATAGGTTGTATGTAGGTAGCACTAGTTTATATAGGCTTTAAAATTGTTAAATATAAGTTGAACTTTATATAAAAAACACATTTTTTTTGTACAGTCTTGGATTAGATCTCTCTCTTTCATCTTTCCTATCAGGTCTCACTCTACCAACTCTTCTTCTATTCCTACCCTGACACTGTTAAGGTACCTATTCAAGAGGTAGGGGTCTTTATTTTATTTTATATCTTCCTTTTTTTTTTTTTTTTATAAAACAAAACGAACCTTTTGCGTTATCTCACATCATCATTATTATCATGTTTTTCTGTTATTTCAGATCATAATTATTATGATGATTTCTGTAAACACTTCTTAAGATCAAGATACACTTGACTTTTACCACCTCTATGTTTTTAAATTATTGTTTAAAATCAGTTGATTAGAGTTGTATTATAGAAGTTTTTGTTAGAGTTTTTATTAACCTACTTGTAAGACAGACAATATCAACCTTCTTGAACTATATTACATACCAAAGAAAAAACTATTACTTTTTTAAATAGCAAAGGTATTTTGCATAATTGTAGGATGGGCACCAATGGACACCCCCATAAAGTTGTATACTGCAGGCAAAAAAGGTGGGGTTAAGGTAGGTTATATTATATAGATGTAGATTGTTTATTTTGCATGCCAAACATACATAACTATAATAACTTTGTATTTACAGAAAAATTTTTAAAACAAAATAACAAATAAATCTTCTCTATCATAGCACTTTTTAACTTATATAAAATGTTTCAATTATTTTTATTTTAACATGGAAAGTTAGGTAATCTTTAGGATAAATCTGTTTAGGATCTACCATCATTTGATTTTTTTCTGCCTCTTGAGGTAGAAGGGAAAAAAAAGATATAAAAGCCAAATCCTTCCAAGATGCCATTTACACTTGGAAAAAGAAAAAAAAATTTAAGTGTATTAATAATAATACAAATTACACACAACAAATTAACTTCTTGTGCAATAAATAAATAATAATAGTTTACAACCTTATCTGTATAACAATTAAACACATGATCAACCTATTACTCATAATCTATATTTTTATAAAACACACAATTTCAATACATCAATAACTTGACAGTCTCAATTATAAAAAAAAAAATCAATATAATTTTTATGAAATAGCCATTCTTTTACTGATTTGGAGAACTGAACCACATAACTGGATTTTTTTTTTGGTAAAAGGTTGAACAATTTAGCCCCTCTAAATAGGTAAACATTTTTGAACGCTGTTATTTTAGTTTTTGGCAGAATATTAACAATTTTATGTTTAGTGTATCTTTGAGAATTGCAATAATTGTTTATTGCTCCACTTGCTCTGTAGAAATCTGCAAGTACCTTGTACACATACAAATATCTAAAGGGGGGGGGGGAGTGTACAAAATGATCTAAATAGCGGAGCGAATGTTCCATTTTAGTTTTAAAAGATATTACGTACTCTTATAAGATGTTTCTCTGAATTTTCACAATGGCTTGATAATAACCTCAAAGGCACCCTCCCCTCAACATATTTGATAACACCAAACACTGACCCTTGAGGTACACCATATTCCAACTTTTTAGTACTTCCTAATATATCATCCACTCTGGTCCGTTGAGGTCTACCACTGAGGTACGTATCTCACAAACCACTCATGAGGCTGACCCCTTACACCTGCATACCATAATCTTTCCAATAGGACATCATGATCTACAGTGTCAAATGCTTTTTTTAATTATATGAAAAGACCGGTAGTTTTAAATCCATCATTCCATTATGGTGTAGCCCTAGCAAAAAAACTCATATCAACCCAGAAACTAACATGCGTAGGTTGGATCAGTTGAATATTTAGTTTAAGATAAATTAAACTAAAACTATGTCCTTAAGTCAAATATAGTATTAGTTGATTAAAACATGTCAAATTCATGGAAAATTAGTTAGGCTATATTAATGTGATTTTTCATTAATTAAAATTGATTCTTAATTTACCTGTGCTTTCTACTTCAGTTTAGAAAAATGTCTCGAATGACAAATAATAGTATTGTGTTGCTTGATTGGCAAAGTACAGCAGAAGGGGAAACAGTATTACAACATTTCTATAATCCACAAACCACGGGAAGAAAACTGTTTGGTAAGAAGAACTATAAGATTGACTATTGTCTTTATATAAGTAACCTATGTATTGTGACAACTAAATCTAAACACATAGTTTCAGAGATTATTAAATGGACATATTTTGTAATGTGGCAGAATGTAACAATTAATGGTTTAATAAAAAAACAAAATACAAATGTTTCAATACAATAATGCATTGCAAAATACAATATCGTAAGTATTTATTCAATTAAATGCACACCAGAAAAAAAAAAATTCCAAGCAAACTTAAATAATTGTTAACCTTAACATTTTAGATTAATTTTAATTTTTTCAATACGAAATATAGAGAAAATCGTATGATACATTACAAAATTGATGTCGAGTATTTTGGACAAATATTCTATTTGAGTCTAAAAAATAGCTTCTGGCATGATGTAGGGCCTATTTTATGTGACATGCGCTTACACAGCCAAAATGAGTAGACAGATTTTGATCAATTGGTATGTGAGAATCCCAGCTTGTATGTGGATGTTAAAATCAGCTTAAATGATTTTGATAAAATTTTGCTAAAATGTAGCTTCTAACGACTCAAACACTTAAACACAATGTGTTGGTCACCATTTCCCCCAAAATGCCATTTCAGGAGTTAGTATGTGGACTAGTTATAAATAACACAATTTCGTGAAATTGTCTGAAGAAAATTAGGTAAAATGTGATATTAAAAATCATATAATCAGTATGCTAATTAAAAAAAATTTATGGTTCAGCAATAATTGTCAAAAAAGCAAAAAATTAACCTTAACCGGTATCACTAAAAAAACTATTACCATCAAGTATGGTTTACACTCTGGAACGAGTTTCTGGCACAAGTGAAGCAAACTTGGGCTTTATTTAAATATGTGATTTATATATCTATTGCAGGAATTTGGCAGAACTCCTTGTTAAATTAAACACAAACACAATATTCTACAATTTTAATTAGTCTTGCCGACCTTAGTTTTGCCAGTTATAGCATTCATAGGAGTCTAACACAGGCTGCCTCGTAAATGGTGAAATCATGGTGTTTTTTAAGTATGTAAATTGCTGCAAGATGGGAAGGATAGCAAATTGTATGCTGAAAACAATTTTCTTCTATAAAACTGCAAAATTAAACCCTACTCTTACTACAACAAAAACTGACGCTAGTTAACGTGGTCTCTGTCTGTTCTACCTCCACTTCATTTTTTTAATGGATGTGTTATTTTCTGTAGTTTTTATAGCTATGTTGTGCTCTCACTGCACTCTTTTCTTTTTTCAACGATTTTCATGTCAATTTCTTGTAGTTTTATTACTACGAATTGGTCTGAAAAATCATTACGATCACTATTTTGTGATTATCACAATAATGGACAATGCCGGCCATCTTGGCGGCGTAAGATTTTCATTTAAACATTTCTTGTCATGAGTTATATACAAACAAGTGTAAAATTATTTAATTTTGTGTTTTGAAACTGCTAGCTGTATATACATGAGTGGTTAATATTAAATCTATGCAATATGGTGCCAAACAAATTACATGTCAGGTAGGGTATTGTGCATTTAATTTTTTATACTTGTATTTCAATAGTAACTATGACAAATGTATTTCATAATTTTGACTAACTGTTCAAATGTTTAAACCATAATTAAAGATCTTCTGGAATTTTATTTACTTATGTATCTAACATTCTCCAAGATTCATTAAAATTGCAGAATTTTATAAAATATTGTGTTTGTGTTTCATTTATTTAATATGTAAATATTTATTGTTATAAGGACGGCTCTTTTATATCAACTTGTCTCCTGTAAGACAATACATGAGGTAGTATTCAACAATAAAAAAAATTAACCGTTATTTTTATTTTGGTTTTTATGTACTGTACAGTCTCATCCAAACCCCATGTGACTGGGCCCCTGGTCGAATAATGAAAAAGTTGGTGAAAATGGTGTAACTACTCTTCCATATGTTATAAATTGCTAAAGATGAAAAAATACAACAATATCTATCTGTATCAGTTAAAACAAGACAAGTTAAATTGTAACAAAACATTTAACCACTCAGATTAGAAGTTTTATTGTGACATTCAGAGATTATTGAATAGATTTCAATAAAACAGTGAAATCTACGACATTTTCACAGATTTATCATTTTTAACAAACACAAAACTAATTGATTATGAGTTAATAGTCTATTACTGAATGAACAAAAGTAGGCACACATCTAATACAAAGGATTCATAAAATTTAAAACTCTATTTCAAAAAATCTTTGATTTTCTTTATGTTCAATTATTTTCTTGAATGCATTGTCACATTATTTTTTATGAACATTACATCACCCACAGTCTACTCTTTTTGCTTTTCAATGTAAAATGATGCTAACTGTAGCTTTTTCTTTCCTTCTGTATGACTTATTTTTTCACCTTCTTCCACTTGCCACTTACCTTTACTGAATTATTTCTTCATTGGTTAAAATGTCATTTTCAAGCTTGTCATCACCTCCTAATAACCCTTTCTAACATCTTACATTTGAAGCTCAGTTTTTGTTAGCCAGTTTTTGTAATCTATTTAACAAGGTCACATTATTATCTGGTTGAGATTTGTGTGGAATTTTGTTATTTACCAAGGGTTCATTAGCTGTGTTTGTTTCTATGGCTATTTCAAAATGGGGCCAAGTTTTTCTGCATAATTTTACAATTTTTGAACTTAGAACTTTGGTCACCATATAAATGACATAGTTTATGGTTTAGTTTTCAAAATATCAACTAGTCCTATGTTCTCCAATTCCATTTTCTTCAGGATTTCGGAAATCAGTTTTTCTTGTAATACTTCTTAAATCATTCCACGACTCCTTGGTTCATTAGCTGTTCGATGCTCGAGACATGTGGTGGATGAAAAACAAAACATTTTATTCCATGTTTCTCCTCAGACTCAAGTCCTACAGGATGGGTGGGCACATTATCTAACACTAAAATCGTCCTAAAATGTAATGTCATTTTTTTTTCCTTCACATTTTAAATGAATTTATTGATAAACCAATACTTGAAAATACATTCGTCCATCCAAGATGACTTTTGGGTTTGATAGCAAATGGGAAGTGATAAAACATTGACATTCTTCAATGTTTGAGGATTTTGAGATCTACCGATGTTAAGGTACTAGAGGCATTAGAATACAACACAATTGTGATCCTCTCCTTTTTGACTTTGAAACTTGGAACTGACCTCTCAATGCCAGTGGTATTGGTTTTTTTCTGGCAAACGTTTAAAATTCGGTCCGATCTCATCTATGTATAGATTTTTTCTGGGTGTAGTAAGCCTTCTTTCTCAATTAAATCATTGAGTTTGCTTGATCATAACGGGATCATCATCCAATAATTTTCACAGCAAACATTTTTTTCACCGTGTTAGTCAGCCATCACTGGTAAAACATTCACCTCTATTTTGAAATTTTGAGTGTAGCATATCTGCTTTTTACTTTAAAATCGGGCCGTTTAAAGATGCTCATTTGCTAGGTCTTTTTTATTATACACTGTGTGTTGATAGGATTTTCTTTGACTCAAGATATGTGCAATAATCTCAAATGGATTTCTGATTTCGGCATCAGGCTTTAACTGTAGTTATCCTGAAACCAAGTTCATTAAAAATGAGTTTTACTGATTAACCTTTATCAAGACCATTCTATTGCTTTTAATTTTTGTTCCATGAACACCAAATTTCATTTTCAGTTTACCCCACTCATTTTAGTAACGTGCAATATACAGTATAACAAAATTAATGTGAAAGAACAAAAATATACAAAAATTAATACAGTGAAATAAGTAAATACTGTTAATAACTAAACTGGTATTATATAGTATTAAAATATTTTAAATTACTCACAAATACATGTACAGTATTATTAAAATACACTATGCTAATATACAAATAACAACACTGTAGGAAAGAAGCAACTGATGTAAATTTATCAGATACGAGAGACAGTAGAATTTTGTTTATTTGTGGGAACCGTAGTTGGTTGTGTTTCTCACAATTATAGGAACACGAGTAATTAAGAGAGAGTCTACTGTATTGGGTAATGTGTGAGAAAGTATTGTAAGTTATTGTATTTTCTTTTCTAGGTATATTAGAGAGGCCACCTATACCAGCAAATATTGAAGAAGTGTGCTATAAGCTGTTTTTTGTCGGAAAATGTGGAGTTGGTAAAACTACAAGTATAGCCCGGCTTGCTGGAACTAATGTGTCATCTTCGTATGTTGAGACGTGTGGTATACGTAAAACAGATATTTATTGGCCTGTGAAAATATGGGATAAGACTGTACTGTTTAAATTGCAATGCTGGGATGCTGGCGACAATAGTTTGAAGAAATATAGTCATGTTTTGCCAGTAAGTTTGTTATAAATTGTGAATTATTCAGTGGTGGGGATTACTGTCAAATGAAAAATTATAGGTATGGCTAAAAATACATAATTATAATAATTAATAGTGTACATCTATTGGTTATTACTTACTGGTCATTTGGTGGAATAGTTAGAAATGAATTTCCAAGTTCTGCTAATACTGGCAAAATCTCATTTAGGTCACTTGGTTTAAAGTTGATTGTGTCTTCACATTACCCATAGGCCTCCAGAATATCCACACAACTAAACAAGAAATTTTTTGAAATTCGGAATGTCATTGTTATAAAATATAATATCATATAACTTTTTGAATTAGATTTCTGCTTTAGAAAGTATGACATAAACTCATTCTAAAATGAAATAAAATCAAAGAGTTCCTCTTCTTTACGGTCATAGTGATTTCAACATGTCGAATATTGTACAGCAATCTGGTAGGAGCTGCTAAAGGGAAATAATTTGATTATGAGTATGTGATCTTTTAGTGAATATGGGGAGGGGGGGAGGTTGTGCACTGCTTAATTTTTATTGTTGAAAATCAATTTTTTTTTACTTTCGATTTTCCACACAGGGTCATTAATTTTCACATTTCACCTAAATTTGAATAAAATCATTAGAGCTCATTTTGAGAGATGAAGTATTTTATAATAACCCCCATTACCAATTTGTTGTTTTTTTCTGATAACTCATGAATTGTGATTTTTTGATAAAGTTGGGATAGATTAGGACAAAATAGTATGAATTTTAAATAAATAACTAAAGGTAAGATACTGTGAAAAGGAACTAAATGTTCATAAATAATACCACCCTTTATAAATGATGATTAATTATAAAATTTGGTTAAAATGAGTTTTAAACCTATAAATAAACAAGCTAGTCTGAATGAAACAAGTGGCCAAGGTCTGAATTTAAATAACAATTTAATTTTGTTATTTTCAGGGCCTTTTAATATTACATTTGTTGTCTATTTCATTTTATCAAATTATATCCTTGTTAAATTCGTCGCACAGCACATTTACACCCGTATAATATTATAATTTTTTTTTTTATTTGTATATTATCGTTGTTAACTTGTTCCAGGGTCCCCAACGTGTACAGTACAGAGTACGTGTTGTGACAGTGGGCCTACTGTATCGTTGTATTAAATGTTTAAAGAACTTGTGTGTCTGTTATGTGTTGTGTGTTCGTGATTTGTGAGTTTTTAAACTAAGACAACGGGTAAACCCAGCATAAAACACTTGAAAATGGCTGAATAGCCGAAACGGCCGTAGTGATATAACTACGAATATAGACTATTGTGACGGTAAGTCTCATTAATATATCTAATTATTAATCAGTAGTCGGAATGGCAAAAACAAATATGTATGAATCAAGTAGATATTTCTTAATAATTGTCACCATAACATGAGGCTTTTCGGAATATATAAATTTAAATATCAAGAAGATATTTCTTAATAATTTGGTGTCTGTTTCTTAATAATCAAGAAAATATATGGTGTCTGTTTAATGTTATGTCAGTAACTCGCCATCAGGTCTTGTAGTTTTTCAAATTTATGTAGGCACATTTTTAACTCTGCTCTTACAGGGAATTGATGCGATATAAAGAAAGACAAAAAGTCTTTATTATCAGAGTAATTCATGTTTCTTTCATTGTGTTTATATTTATCATATCAATATTGGTTTAGTTATTGCTAATCTTGTGATGTTGGTTCAGCACTGAGAATTAAGGAGTTTAAAAAATAAACCAAACTAAGATTTATTTTAATCCTGTTTGAAATTCTAAACTCCACATATCTTATAACCTAGAAATACATCTTTGTTTGTCTATATTTAACCAGTCATATAATTTAATGAGTGTAACTGTTCTTATGTTCATTTTCTATTACTGTTATTGTTCTATCTTTTCATGTGTGAAAGATTTTAAAGTTAAATTAATAAAAATGAAAACTGTTTTAGTCATGTAAGGAGAAATTGGATGCTATTGTACTTGTGTTTTCATATTCTGATGGCAGTAGTTTCAATGATTTGCCTCAACTGATGAACAAATTTATTAAGGATGAACATAATCAACCAGCAAGCATTGCACTTGGAACAAGGTATGTATTTTATTTGGCTCATGAACTTGTGTACATAACCTATACCAAAGGTTCTGAACCTATTTAAATATATTATTTTAATTTAAGACGAGAATTAAAAATATTAATCGTAGTTTTTTTTTGACGGTAGTTTATATTTTGAAAATTTTTAACATACAATAGATAGTGAAATTTGATTATTCAAGCAAAGTTATTATTATTATTATTAAACCTCACCGACAAAGTTATTCTACAGTAGGAATGTTTATTGATGGTAAAATAGCGGGCATTAGAAGGTAATGTGTTTCTTTAGATATTTCCTTTAAGTGGTATTATAACTTTTTCCTGCCCTTAACATAGTAAAGTATAGGATGGTAAGTGGAACTATAGCGTACACAAACGTACCTATAGATATGTCAGTAGATGCTTCAACCGGGTTATAAGTTTTGGTACTATTACCAATGACTACATAAATACTATAAGACACGACATAGGATAGGGAAATAGTCTACGCTTTACGGGTGCTGTTCGTCACAAGTTTGACACACAGCTATCAGAAAGCGCTAGCAGCAGGTGCTTGACTGTACGCATCCCACTTGGTTGAGACTGTACAACTGTTGACACAGCATAGTCAGTGTTGTCAGTTCGTGCGCTGAGATAAGCGATTCTCGACCTTCCCTCGCATCTCTGGTCCCATATGTGGCATCAATGCGCAACTGAAACATTGTTTGACCGTAGAGCCACCTAGCGCCAGTCACATCAACTCTAGCAGAGCAACAGCTCCACACCCTAGCGGGTATTGGTCAACTCAAGAATAAGCGTAGAATGTTTAACATGGAAATGTCGTGTCTTATAGTATTTATGTAGTCATTGCTATTACAAATGTTTGGTAAAAATAGAAGATTTTCTTCCTCTGTTTTATGCAGAATCATTTTTTATTGTAAAAATATTTTATTTTTTGTATTAACCATGTGATAGTTTTTAGTATGGTAAGTATGAGTGACAATTTATCTTTAAGTGAAATTGAATACAAGTTCCAATTATTGATTGGAATGGTATAAGTAAAAAATGAGGTTTCAGGGATGAGTAATATGTTGATTGATATAGGATGAAGGTGAATGTGATAATAATGGGGTAGATAATGAGTGTAGGCCTAACATTGAATCACTGACTCATTCCGTCTTTTAGGGTGATCATAAAAGCTATGCTTAGCCTAATTTATTTGAATTAAATTATGTTGTAAAGTGTGATTTACCATTTCTTTTGCAAGAAATATAATATTTTTATTTACTATTGAAAAGGGAAGAATTTTTTTATTTACTTACAGACCAAACAAAAAAGTATGATAGTGATATTAAACAGTCGGAAATTTGGCACTAACCCAGTGAATATATATATATATTTCATGAATCATTTTAACTGTTAAAAATAATTATTCAGAATTATTTAAATTGATATAAAAACTAAAAAATTTAATTATTTTTGTAAAATGAATAATTAAACTATAAACCAAAAATAGTGTTGTTATTGTATAGTTTTAAAATTAAAATAACTTTAAATTATACAATAGTTTATAGGCAAAGACATCCTCTTTGTATGAGTACTGCACAAGTTGTGATGCAGCAATAAATCGGTTGTGATAGAACTGCATGCATGGATTTTAATATGGACGGCAGAGGGTTAAGTATTTTACAGGAATAGACATACAAGAAATGACACACGAGTCTGGTGAGAGAATTGATGTGATTATAGGAACTACTTCCAATGTTTTGAGTTTTTTTCCAACATGCAAGTAATACTTGAGTATCAACAATTGCTTACAGAAATAATGACTTTTTAGAGATGTTTAATTAATTGTGCACTGTATTTTTGTCATATTTATATTATTCACATGGTTAACTTTTTCTTTTTTCAATATTTCATCATCACCAAATTACGCATTTTGACTTTTTTGCTGTTTTTGAGTATTTAATTCTCCCCTTTGATATTTCCTTTCTCTTTTATAATCATATATTTTTTAAAATTTCTTAGATCTAAATGTTTATTTTTTTAATTATTATTTTTTCACCAACCTGATATAACCTGTTTTTTCATAGCCTATAGTACATTTTATACATTCCCTTTCCACATTTTCTTTTATTGTTGCACCCTTTCCCCCCTACCTTACTCATAGGTTAACTACCAACAACTATAGCTTTCTGCTTATAGGAAAAATTCATATAAAGCAATAAAGATAGTATCCATATTCCCATTGATGGTCATCTCCTGCACTTCACTTTTTTCTGTAGCGAAAATTCATATTGTATATTTTTTAAAGAAACGTTTATATGATTTTTATTTATTAAGACTTGATTAAAAAGGCTGAAAATGAAAAACAAATTGTTTTAATACACTGTGCAAGTTTATGATTGTATGAACTCTAAAGGGAAAAGTCATAATTTGTTATACTTTCTGTTAACAGATTCAGCACGACAACAAAATTAGAGGTTAGTTCATCTGAAACAAAAGAATTTGAACAGAAATGGCACATTCCAGTTCTAAAGATGAGTAAGTCTAGTGGAAGTGACAGAAATGAAGTTCATAAAATGGCTCCAGTTCTAAATACAATTTGTGAGCAACTATGGATTCGAGATCAAGAATATTTACTTAAACATGGTCTTAATACTTGATAATCTGAGAGACAGAATAGAGCTGTGACCAAATAGGTCTAAATTGCTTATTTCAAAAGTTCAATGTCACCTGTTTCTAAAATCTGTGACTATTATTTTTCAATATAGGGGTTTGAAAAACACCAATAGTTTTCTAAGTGTAGAATTGTTTTATCAGGACTTTAATTTAAGAATTTTGTATTTATTTATATACTGTTTTAATAAAACTTTTATTAAAAAAATTAATGTGTGTATTATATAAGTGCCCATACTCATATAAACTCCTATTTTATTGAAATTTAATACACAATTGTTTGTTATTTGAAATCAGAAGATATTTATGTTTATTGGGATACCTAAGAAAATTTATACAATTTAAAGAAAACCCAAATTCAAAACATCCTGTGTAATTCAGCTCTACTCTCTAAGAAAATCAATGTCCTTCCTTTATTGAGACTGCAAATGGAATGGAATAAGGTTTTGCTGACAAAGGTATCTTCCATCTGCTTATTTATGATATCAATAAATTGATCTTACCAGGGTTGGAGGGAGGGAGGGAGGGAGGGAGGGAGGGAGAGGGAGAGGGAGAGAGAGAGAGAGAGAGAGAGAGAGAGAGAGAGAGAGAGAGAGAGACCACCAATGTTTTAAAGTGAGGTGTGGTTGGGAATTAAAGTGTGTTTAGATTCCAGTATCTTATAGAGAAGAAAGCATTTTTTTTGGATTTGGGTTAAAGAAAATTAGAATTCATGTAAAGCAGTTCATAGACACAAGATGTCACCTATTAACCCTCCGACTGTCAGTCGTCGCTGTAGCGACAATTAGCGCCATAAGATGAATGTTAGTAGTCGCTAGAGCGACGACTGTGTAGTGCGTCACGTTTAATCAGCTGTTCAAGCTCATCTTATTGTGTGTGTTGCAAAAGTAGAAGATCTCGTTTTTTAGCGCTGGCTGCAACTCTGGTGTACACAGGGAGTGTTTTCATAAAGTGGAGCACTTCTGGAGGCCAAAGAAGGGGGGGGGGGTCAAAAGAGAGCTATAGCCAACATCAGCTCTTCAGAGTAAAAGTGCGCTTAGCACTGTGTACATAGTTTTACGTTTAGTGTTCTAACTTTTTGTGTGTTTATATATTATTACCTATATAAGTTAACATTTTCTGAATCGTCATTACATTTTGAACAAAATGGTTATTTTTAATTCTTTTATTACATAGGTGTATGAATTTTTCGGTAGTGTTGAACACATTTTCTGAAATGATATAAAATTTCGAACAATATGGTTATTTTAGTTTTTCATAATATTGATTTAGGTAGATTTCCTTATAGGGGTCCCACTCCCTAACAAAAGATTTTTGAATTTTTTTTCTCTTTTTCCAAAATACACAAAAGTTACAGTAAAGGTTGTTTGAATATCAATATTCTCTATATATTTATTAATTATTTTATGCATCATATAAGTGCTTAGGCCTAAAACCCATTTTTTGGTGAATTTTTTACCAAAAACTTGCGTTTTGCCCAAAAACATGCCGATACTGGAGATTTTATGACCGACAGTCGGAGGATTAACTACATTGAAACAATCATCTAAGAAATAACAGCTCACTTTAGATTTATCTTGGCATCATTGAGTGAATATTGTCAGGGCTAGTCAAGCTAGGTAAGGTTTTGGCGTAATAGCTAGAGGTAAGGTATTTGATGTGGGGAGTTTGAATCCGCAACAATAGCAGGAGCACAGAGTTTAGAAATCCAGCATAACTCGACAATAGTTTGGAAATACTATGTTCCACTCAAGCTGTTGTAGAAGGTCTTTCTGTGTAATTGGACACCCAAGATAGCTGGATTCTATGGGAATGGTCTTCATACTGATTAGCAAATCAAAAGGGACTTATAGCCATTGGGACGAATGCTAATTGCAGGCTTCGTGAAATGGCCCAAGAACAGTTCATCATATTCATAACTCAGCCTGTTCCTCCAATTATAATGTTGGCCATTATACTAAAATATATAATAATGTGTTTAGAATCCAGGTCAATTAATCAGTGAATGCACTGGAACTAGGCAGTGAGGCTGCAGATACCACCATGGAACATGTTCAATTATTTATTTTTTTAAATCAAATAAAATATTGAAATACACTATTTTGGGTGTACAAAAATATCTGTTTACTTATTTATGAATATGAATCCAAAAAGCTTATATCAATATATCCAGGTTGATATTAACAACTATTTTTCATTTATAGCAGTTTTTACGAAATCTGGCAAGTACTCACATATACTCAAGGAATTTAATTAATCATTAATTTGATTATAAAACATGGTTGTGATCTATCAGTTTAAGAAATGGAAATTTGTTATTTTGTTTAAAATGTGTTTGATTAAGTAAACATAATTTTTGTGAAATCTTGTGTTCAAGTTTTTCCTATCTAATATTTTCTCACAAGTCAAGCTCAATATTTATTTATTTAAAAAGTGTGTTTACTAAATACATAATTAGGAATGAACTGCTTAGTGGAGCCAAACTTCATACTTAAGTTACTATTTTTATTATTGATAACTAAAAATATTTCACTTGATTATTACTATTACAAAAAATCAGTATATGGGTAAGGGAACATGCTGAGAGCTTGCAATGGAGAAACAGGTTGCAGTCATTACTGCTGAACTGTACTGGAGGAGTGAAAATTGTTATCTGAGCAATGCATATCTAATTATTATAAAACTACTAAAGTTATACATATTTTAGAGTTCTATACTACTACTCGATTTTAAGGGGGTTACTTTCCTGAGATATGGGGAAAAAAAATTGAATTTCTGTTCTTTATTCTAAATTATAGCCCAAAATGTCCTATTTAAAATGATGTTTGTGTGTTCATGGTAATCGAAAGAGTAAAAAAAAAAAAAAAAAAAAATTCTCTAACTAGTTTTAAAGTTTTAAGACTAAACTGAGCATTCTACATAAACTTCCTTAGCTTTCTACATAAAGTAATAACATACAATAATAACTCGTACCTTTCTTAGCTAGCACGTTTTACACACTCATTGCCTTTGACATGGGATGGGATCCACTAGAATACTATATTTTTCTGCAGCGATTTTAAAATATTTCAGAGTTTGTCTGATATGAAGTCTCAGATATTGAGGTTGTTTATTTGAAAGCGCTGCTTGGGAGTCACCAGAAGAACAACTTTAAGTTATCCTTAATATAAGTTAAATTAAAAATGGCTATTCAGAAAATTTATTTTAAAATAACTCAAAGGTTAAAATTGTATTACCTTGTGGTATCTAAGCGTATTGATTTTCCTGAAGTTAGATAAACAGACATGTAATTGGTTAAAGGAAAAACATTAATTTATCAGATCTAATCTTATTTATTTGAAACTTTTACGTTGTAATTTATTAAAATGTACTTTGGCTAATAACTGCAATCACTTCAGATTTGAAATAAAGATTAAATTTAAAAAAAATGCTTAATATAATTTAAAAGAACTTAATTTCAATTGAAAATGTAACTATAGCCGATGAGAAATAATGTAGATGATTTTGATAAATGTCTCAAACTCTGAACATGCATTATTTGTATGAAAATTAGGAATTTGGCAATAATGATCAAGGCACATCTAGCTTGCCGCTCAGAGTTTAAGGTTGCCTAGGTTGTACAGATCCTTACCAAGTTGTTGGCATTGGGTTTTACCGTGTCATGCTCTCCTCCATTAATCTAACAATCGAGTACAGTAATACAAAAACGAGTAAACAAAAAATTTGTGGGTTGTCCTTGTAGTTGTATAAGGTGTGAATCTCTTTTTGTTATTAGAAGAAAAGTTAGTATGTAAATGTAGGAGTAAAGCCTTGGTGGTTATAAATGGAGTATAATTTTATTTATCAAAGGGTGATGATAGAAGTAAGATATATATATCTTACATTTCCATATGTAAGATATATATATATGTACATTTCCATATATATATATCTTCCATTCTATATATGGAATAAATATGTAGTATTTATATTGATATTCCTAACAAAGTTTACATTCATACAAATGTTGCCCAATGTAGTGGGCATTGTAGAAATCTACTTCAAATTGCATATAGCCTATTTGCGATTTGTTTTGAGTAAGATCAATATTGAGATGGAGGGAAGCATAATGGGTACATTGGTATATGGTATCATAATGGGTTCAGGTGGGGGTGATGAGCTGTGGTTTCTAATGCTCTCTTTACAATCTGCATTAGTCAATTATGTGGCCTTTTCTGATTCCTATTGATTTTTCTAACTAATGATATAGGTTAGCCATATGTCTATTCATATTTCCTTCGCCCTCTCAGGAGAACATTTACAGAGAGTACTGGTTTGGTAATCCTAAGGTACTCTAGACAGATCCACACCTTTCTTCATATAGTTTTGTATTTTATCTCTATTAGTATTCCCATCAGATCTTCTCTTGGTCCATCTCTTGAACAGAACCAACACTTGTTCACTTCCGACCCTGACAATATGAGAGTATTCAAACACTGTGGGTTCTTATTTTATGGTCCTTTCTTTTCCGTAAGACAATGACCAAGAGGTTTTTGTCTTAACAAATATGTTCAGAGTGTAAAATAACTTGTGATACACCTCAATATAATTTTAAAGGATTGCTATATCAACATAATACTTCTGCATACCTATTATAACACTTTTCTGGTGTTTAAGGGGAGTAAAGAGGTCATCTTTCATTTTTAAATGGCAACCCCTATTTTGTGACATCACTGGAAAGATCTATGCAATAGAAAAATAATGTCATCTCCAAAAGGTTTCTAGTACACCCCTGGCAAAAGTTACACGGAAAAATTAGTTATGACTAACTTGTATATCTCTTACCTGTTTTAATGTAACAAGTGCTCGAAAGGCTTTAAGTGTTTTAGTGATGTTGCTACTTTCATGACAAACAGCAATGTCAATAGTCACAACTGTCGTTATTGGACGGAAAGAAAAACACATTGGTATGTAGAGGTTTCCTTGGTATAAAGACTGTCCTTTAAAAGTAAATGTTTGGGCAGGAATAGTTAACAACCAGTTGGTTGGATCGTTTGTAATTGATGGAAACTTGAACTTCGAGAAATATTTAGAGGTGCTTGGTAACCAGATCGTGCCTGCACTCCAAAATATTTTTGAACAGGAGACAGAAAACATTTGGTTGCTACAAATGGAGCACCACCACACTACAGCCGTGATGTACGACAATACTTGGACAATGTTTTTCCGAGAAGATGGATAGGCAGAAGAGGAACTGTGGAATGGCCAGCAAGGTCTCCTGACCTTAATCCACTAGACTATTTCTTTTCGGGTCACATGGAAAAACTGGTTTATGAAATTAAGTCAACTTATGTCAATGACCTACAGGGTAGAACTTTACAAAAGGCTCAATCCATTCAAAGAGAATCTTTTGCAAATGCTGTTATTTTTGTTTACATCGGCTAGCACACTGCCAAGCCACCAAAGCTCATCAATTCGAGCACTTGTTACATTAAAACAGGTAAGAGATTGCAAATTAGTCATAAATAATTTTCTCATGTAACTTTGGCCCGAGATGTACGATGAGAAATCTTTTGGAGGTGCGATTATTTTTCTATTGCATAGACCTTTCTAATGATATGCCATAAGATAGATAGGCATTGTCATTTAAATTGCAACCTCCCCCCCCTTAAACACCAGAATAAAATGTTATAATAGTTATAGATAGAGGTTTAACGTTGATATAGCAATCGATTTAAATTATATCAAGCTGTATCACGACTTATTTTACACTCTGTATATTTCCTTTGCAATTTTGTTGATATGAAAATTACCTTCAATTCTGAATACTTAACAGCTTTCCATTTTTTTTTATTGGTTATTGTGCTACTTGTCACACCTCAGACTATCGTAAGCGATAGCCTTGTTGAGGAACAAATGTCTGACCCGAGTCCTTTGACGCAACAGAGGAGGCTAGCAAGATCATGTGACCTAACACCCTGTGACTTCTTATTTTGAGAGTATTTAAAATCACAAGTCTATCAAAATAATCCCCAAACTATATCGCAACTAAAGGAAGTGATTCGCAATATCATCACCCAACTCGAGGAGAACACCTGTTTAAAGGTTGTAACAAATTTCTTTGATCGAGTTACAACATGCAGAGCATCATGGAGATGGACATATGGTAGATGGAATAGCAACATGTATTAATGTCGAAATACGTAACATTTCATAAATATAGAGTACTTTATTTAACACTTAAAAACCGTAGTTCTTATTGAATCACCCTTTACTGTAAACTACAGAAATCATGGAACTGTCATTTGTCGGTGGGGTTAAAATCTCACAAAATTAGTCACAATTTTGATTCTACCCCAAGATAAAACGTTTGAAAAACATTTTATGCTTGGCTTGCTGAGACTTAATGACGATATCAAATTTCGACCTGTGTTTACAAGATGTGTAAAAAAATGTGTCATGATGTCTCAGGATGGTTTAGGTTAGGTTAGGTTAGGTTAGGTTAGGTTAAGTTAGGTTAGGTTACTATGTTTAATTAACTATGTTAATATTTACAATAAATTGAACTAAATGAACTTATTGACAATAAAATTATTTTATTAGATATCCACATTTTATAATTATTCACGTAAGCCAATAATAAATTGGAATTGCCTAATTTGAATATTGTCCAGACAATACATCTTTTTTTTTTTGTCTCTGACATGTTTTAAAACACCTTGAAATGTTTGTTACTCAATTATTTCTCATTCTTAATGTTGGCACTAGAGTAATGAATCATTATAACCAATCAAAATAATTTAAAAGCTGTTAATTTCACCATTAGTTTAGTGAGGTGTGAATACCTGTAATTCAATGACAAGACATTGACGGCGACAAAAGGATTTCACAATGCACTAATCAAGGATATAACTCTGTGAAAGGAGACTAATTTGTTATGCCTGAAGGACCTCCTGAGGTTAGCAACCCGTGTTACAGTTGTGTCTAACAAGTAAATGGAAATGGATATGCAAATATGATATTTCTAGCTGGTATTTGAACTTACTAACATAAGAAAATCGTTTCTTACAAATACACCGATACTACAAACGTAAATTGAAACTAACTTGTATGCGTTTGAAGACAAAAATCTCTCGGTCATCTCTCTATGTAAAAACAATAATCTGGGCGGTGCTTTAAGACCACACGATATAAGTGAAAACTTATTTATTTATTAGTATAAACGACTTAAATGTCAGTTAGTGTAATTATTTATTATGTAAATTACTTATATAGATTATATGTATATAATGTATATGTTTATATAACTTATATGATGCCGTATAATATTTAAGGTTAGGAAACCTGATGGCACGAAAAGCAATAAATAAATACGAAATTACTATGTGTAAATAAATATTAGTAATATTTAAATAAGGAAAAAGATAAGAAAATTTCACAGGGAAAAGTGTGCATGAAATTTTTACTTAAAAAACTATTGTACGTATTATTTATTTCTGCAAGAAATTTATTAATATCATTATTAACTCATACTAATTGATGCCCACGTCCTACATATTATTGGAGAAATGCGAGAAGTTATCTTGGTGTGAAATACATTTTTCACTATTAGTAAAATGTATCACAAATTTAACACTTTAAATATTACACTTATCATATACAATAAAATTGGAAAGATGCATTTCTTGTCGGACAATTAACGAGGCTGATGACGACTGGATCCGAGTATAGGCGATTCAGTGCGTCAACGACCCGAGCGCGTTTGATGTCGAGTGGAGCCGAGTAAACCCGATTCAGCGTAACAGACTCGAGCGTGACGGTTCACTTACGTTTACTCCACAGCAAAAACTAGCCAATTGAAGTTTTCACTTCAAAAAGGAAGAAACTAACATAAGACGATTAGCTCTGTATTAGTGTCGGAAAAGCACAACAGTTGGTCAAGAAAGCTGAAAAACGACGTATGTTGTTCGTTTACTGTTTTACTTCTTTTATGGTTTAGTGGATGAGCGACTGAGAGAGTTTATGCAATGTTTTTGCACCATTTATTGATTTGGTTTTAGACCTAAAATAAAAAGTTGTAAAATTTATTGTTTTTTTATACTTTAAATGCCGTCTTAAACTTAAAAAAGACAAACGCAAAAAATCTCTTCTCTGAACGTTATTCTTTTATTAAAACGCTAAAGTTTTCTTTCAAGATCCTCCACGCTTCTATGCATGCTTATAAATCACAGAACACAGCGTCGCAAGAAACAATCCATCATTTCCTTCCGCCCACTCGATAAACATAAACCCAATTAGGCGTGCAAGACTAACAGTCGATCATAGAATCAACCACACTTCCGTCTTCAATAAAAATCTATGATTGTATTTTATATGAATGATGGAATGAGACGTCCAATAAAGGGGTATACTCTTACCAAACCATAAAGGTACACTAACATTTATACTTACACAGCCACAAATAATATTCGACATTAAAAATGTTTCTAATACTATTTACACCATAAGCAACTAATTGATGGGAGCTATCATAGTGCTGACCCAGCCCCATCACACAATGTAAGCCTAATGGAAACAAATCTTTTAAATGTAACGTCCAAAAGTTGGTTTTGGAGCATTACAGGAAGTTAAATTCTATTGGTAAATCAAGGGCAACCTTTTGAACAGTTGTTACACAGATTTTCTGAACCTAACAATTGTTATGTCAATAAAAAAGCTAAACATCAAGGTTCATGCAAATTTGTTGTGCAGTTCAATTGAAGTTAACATAAAAAAGGGAGGTAATTTATAGCAGAGTAGCCTCACTTCAAAATCAATTTTTATGGGTTTATAACCTTCATAAGAATAAATAATGTTTTCTTTGCTGTAAATATGTGGGGCTGTATTATTATATGTCACGAAAGGTTTGGCCAGGTTGCTATATATATATATAAAACCACCTGGCCAAACCTTCCGTACGTTTATTGAAGTGAATGTCATGAGTATGAAAGGTAATTTTTTCACGAAAAAACAACTTGTGTAATTATTATATTATGTAATCATCTTTCCGACACTTTTTTCGATAATAAAATATTTTTCCAACATTTATTTGACGAATAAAACCCATAAAAAATGATTTTGAAGTGAGGCTACTCTGCTATATAATTACCAAAAGGGATTTTTTTTTAAATAACTTAGAACACTGTCCGTTGTATAACCTCTTTTGATTCTAATTTGGTACGTTTTTTGCCGCCATTTATAAACGAGGTGAGATTTTTTAACTCTATTTTCGCAAACATCTTCTTTTTAATAGACCATTAAAATGAGGTGTCACTGGACCCCCTTATCGTTTGAAAATTTTACTTCCTAAATCTTTCGCCCCCTTTGGAAAGGGGGGCACTAAATAACAGCAATCAAATAGGTGTCCTACACATTCAAAATATAAATGCAGCACATCGCAGGTTCATATATAATAGGAAGAAGATTATAGAGGGTATCTACTTACTAAACTGACACTGTATAAATTACCAAAAGGTAGCAGGCAAAGTCTGAAATCAAGCATATTTCATATTATTCTAGGCATTCTATAGAATGCCCGCTGAGTTTCAGGCAGAATTTAGAATAGCGGGTTTTCCAGTTTAGATTACGTAGGGTTACCCTATTTTCTACATTTCAAATTTTTGTATTATAATTAATTTTCTGAACAAATCTGTTAATTTAATACCTTTCCTGTAGAACTGTAGGTATTTTACAAAATGTCTAGGCATTGTGTAAAATGCAAAATGAGTAAAATATCTAATAAAATTATTTTATTTCATATTTTGCCAAAAATGATTAGGCTATATTATATAGAATACGTGGATTTATATAAATGTGTCTCCACTCACTTAGCTTGTGTCAGTGACTAGTTAGCGAATAACACATTTTCTTGAGCAGTTGGGGTTACATTTTTGACAATAAATGGTGGACGCCATCTTTGGAAAAAAAAAATACTTAAATAAGGACCTACAGTTATTTCGCTTGTACTGTGAACACGTGATCAGCGTTCCTTGACTATAATTAGGCCTTATTGTTGTTTAGTATTGTATCAAAGTTTGACTAACTTTTGGTATTTTCACGTTTTATTTTTAAGGCGTAGTCCTTCTGATTATAATAGCACCTGACAGCGTACAATTTATTTACAACTTCTCCGATTTCACACCATCAATAATTTCCAATCATAGTCCAGTCTTTTAAAAAAAAGGTATGAGGGCGTCAAAGAGAATGACAGGTTATTTGAGCGATGTGGTTAACCCGAACAAATACCAATTTTTTAAAACGTTTTCGAGCCTACATTTTTTAAATTACGGAAATACCACACGCACACAGGCGAGAATACTTTACGTAAATTAGTTCCCAGTGTTACCAACATGACCAAAATAATAATACACTTCATTGTTCAGAAGATTTATAACCTACAAAACCTATCTTTGTTTACGCAGATGTTTAGCAAGGTCGAGATCTGTAATCTTTATACGCTGGAATGAAACACAATTAAAATACATTATTCATACGTTCATATAGCCCGTGGGGCAAAATATAAACTAGCTTTTTTGAGCCTAATCCTATTGGAAGAATTGATGAGCCCTAAACAAATCAAACATTAATATATTCTCAATGTTGTTTCTAGGTTAAGTCAGGCGTGTTTGTAATAATTTAAAACATTTACACTTTTTCATCATCTTTAACCTATTATTTTATGTTATAACAAATTGAATAGGTAACACCATAGTACGTACCCAGCTCCATCATACAATTGAATACAAACAGAACCACTAAATGAAATGCCCAAAAATTGATTTTTCGTCATTTTGCTTCGAAAACAGCTGTTTTCAATACAAATGCTAAAAATTGAGATGCTAAAGTTGTTATTTTTAGTCCTAGGACCTAAAAAATCAGCTGAGGTCGACGTCATCAGCTGTTACTTCGTTTATACGAATTAATTAACGTTTGTAATGAATCTATAAAAACTACCGATACCCTCGATTGTAAACAACCGATAAATCAGCTGTTACCATCGTTATAGTTAGGGTAACACTAACTAGTGATGTGTGAGTTCGAATCAAAATCCTCGATTTCGGAATAAAATATTCGGACAATAGTCGTAACTATGAATAAGGAGACGATATAATATAGTTAGTAATTCACTGATTGGTAAAGCTGAGCTCGAATCCGATGCGCAAAATCATTCTGCGCAGATACTCGATTTCGAAATAATAATAGCCTACGAGTATTGAAATCATTTGAAACCGATTAATTCGATTATCCATTTCACCCGAGTATCAACATCGCTGCCACTAACACAAATTAAACAGATGTAGCCTAATAGCTGCAAACTTGTGTAACTTGTCCAAAGTTTTCAAGGTACATTGTTTCCTTGTATTGTTTGCAGTACAGTATAACGAAAAATATAATTCATCACTTGGACCAAAAGAAGCTTTTCGATCCTCGCTCATTTGCCGGCCTCGGCTCCGCCTTGGCAGTTAAACTTGAGCTTGTGTCGAAAAGTTTCACATTTGGTACTAGTGATGAAATAGGCTATACTATTTCGGGCCTTGTAGGAAAGGTTAAAATTATATTGGTAGATCAAGGAGTATTGTCCAGTAGGGTAAGTTTGTTTAAAACAGTTTACACAGGTGTTCTGTGTAATTTTCTATAGACTAGGCTAGGCTACGAATCTCGCGTATTTTGAAGTTGAATTTCTGCGCAGTAGTTTAAATTAATACAAAGTACCTGTTAAATGAGCAAAATTTATAGGATTCGAATAGTAAGACTAGTCAAGAATTCATATAACCGAATTCAAAACGTATCAAGATATTTTTTAAGTTTTGGGATTGATCAGCTGTTCGTTCTATTTGTGTCACAAAGAAGTCTTTGTATCGTATTTAATTAGTTAGTGAATCAGCTGATTAAATCTGTCACTTAATGAGGACAGACAACATCGCGTTGTGTGAAGTGGCATATCCGACGTATGTCGGCCAAATTTGAATGTGTGTTTAATGTCAATTATTTATCGAAGTGTATTTTTTGTTATTACTTTATATATATTCTTCTCGCACTTTGTAGCAAATTATTTCATTCACAAGTTCTTTTATGGTTGCAAATTAACATAGTTTTATAACTTTATAAATGAATTGGAAATATGGAATGGGCAATTTCTTTTGTTTCCCACAATAACCTGTTTCTCACAAAAGTTGAAATGGATTAGGTAATTAAAACGTACATAGTTAATAATTAAAATTCTAAACACTGTGACCCAGCCAAGAAGCCCTGATTAATAAAATAATAGGAAAAGGGATTATAAATTATTTTTTTATAATAAATAGCGCACAACAATGAAGCCGACAAATTTTGTTGGTTCAGCACGAAATCACTAGGATGGGGGGGGGGGAGATTCTTGTGAAACGGTTTGGATAGAGAGTCTGCCTCGAGAGCGGAAATAGGTTGATCGCATTTTCGGCATGCCTACAATTTGAATTCACTAATCATTCCTTTCGGTAGGGGAAACGTAGATGCAGTTTGATTTAATTAATATATAGGTTATGTAAAGTAACAGTTAATTTAAATAAAATAGATTCGGAAAAATTGTGTTGCGTGTTATTTAACTGTTGCCTAAAACCGCGTTCTCGGTCCATCCTGACAATTTTCGGTCGACCTGATCTAACCTGCCAGCTGGGATTTGCTGGATCCATCACGAGGGGATTTTTTCCGCTACCAAAAAGCGGACGACGGTCACAAAACCACATTCTTACCACTGGACTATGGCCAGTTCTACTGCAACACTCTTACGAGAATCACTGTTTGTATTTAATAGCGGTTTATTTTGTTATTTTGCTGATTTATTAACTTATGTTGGTTTTAAACTGAATAATTTCATAAGTTTATTTGAATATATAACAGAACCTGGCCTTACCTAAACTATTCGAGTTTTTCTAAACGAAATTGTAGAACAGATTTGTGGTAGCAAAAATCACCACAAATAGGTTGGGTGAGGTGAGGTTAGATTGTTATTATATATGCTAAAATTGAAGTATAGTTTTAACCGTTTGTTGTACGAAAAAGGAGGGTCCGTATACAAATCAAGTACCTTAAAATCTAGGCCAAAATTAGATCTTATTTCTTGATAAACTAAAATATTCCCAAAAGGTAGTCTCAGTAAATGTGCATTGTGATTAGTTATTTAAGCCTTTTGAATCTAAAAAAAAAAAAAATATATTGGGGAATTTTCGCCCTTGTTGTTTAATATCATCACCTGATACAAAATAGTTTGTTTTATTAATAAACTATTTTAATATTACTACACGTTATTTTGTGTTGTGTTTATAACAACAATTACCAAAATTATCCCAACAAAGTTTTGCTTGCCGTGTAACTGTATTGAAAAACTTTGACATTTACACCCTGTTGAAGTAACTATTGTCAAATTGTAAGCCGAGTTGACCGGTCGTTTATAATCCAATTTGATCTCTTGCTGCCATCTTGAGGGAGTCGGATAAATCAATGCTGGCCCTTGGTACGAGGTAACTTTATCAGAAACTTATTTAACAGGACTAATAATTTATAGAGTTTCTTCCCTACTGTGTCAATTTATATAAAATAGGTCAGAAATTTATCGAGGGGAGTAGGCCTACAATGTATTGACCTAGATTACAGGCTTGGTGAAAACTTTTGATGAAGTTGGACATTCCATATTATTTAATAAAGTATCGGTTCTGTGACCAATAGATTTCGTTGAAAGTGTAAATGACCCGACCACTGTATCTATTTGACTTTAAAATCTATCTTAAGAGTTGATAAAAGCACGTTGTAAGAAGTCAGGCGACGTCCTATGGCTATTTCACTCTCGTAACCACACGGACGGTAGCGCTTTGTAAGAAGTCAGGCGCGTCCTATGGCTATTTCACTCTCGTAACCACACGGACGGTAGCGCTTTGCAAGAAACCAGGCGGCGTCCTATGGCTATTTCACTCTCGTAACCACACGGACGGTAGCGCTTTGCAAGAAGTCAGGCGGCGTCCTATGGCTATTTCACTCACGTAACCAAACGGACGGTAGCGCTTTGCAAGAAGTCAGGCGGCGTCCTATAGCTATTTCACTCATGTAACCATACGGACGGTAGCGCTTTGCAAGAAGTCAGGCGGCGTCCTATGGCTATTTCACTCACTTAACCACACGGACGGTAGCGCTTTGCAAGAAGTCAGGCGGCGTCCTATGGCTATTTCACTCTCGTAAGCACACGGACGGTAGCGCTTTGCAAGAAGTCAGGCGGCGTCCTATGGCTATTTCACTCTCGTAACCACACGGACGCTAGGCGCTTTGCAAGAAGTCAGGCGGCGTCCTATGGCTATTTCACTCACGTAACCACACGGACGCTAGGCGCTTTGCAAGAAGTCAGGCGGCGTCCTATGGCTATTTCACTCACGTAACCACACGGACGGTAGCGCTTTGCAAGAAGTCAGGCGGCGTCCTATGGCTATTCCACTCACGTAACCACACAGACGGCAGCGCGTTGCAAGAAGTCAGGAGGCGTCCTATGACTATTTCACTCACGTAACCACACGGACGGTAGCACTTTGCAAGAAGTCAGGAGGCGTCCTATGGCTATTTCACTCTCGTAACCATACGGACGGTAGCGCGTTGCAAGAAGTCAGGCGGCGTCCTATGGCTATTTCACTCTCGTAACCACACGGACGGTAGCGCGTTGCAAGAAGTCAGGCGGCGTCCTATGGCTATTTCACTCACGTAACCACATGGACGGTAGCGCTTTGCAAGAAGTCAGGCGGCGTCCTATGGCTATTTCACTCTCGTAACCACACGGATAATAGCGCTAGGGGTATTTAAAAATTAATGTTTTTCAAATCATAACTCATACACTTGACGAATTGAAGGATAACATTGAAAGTGAGATACAAACATTACTGAACAAACACTACGAAAAGTGTCTGCAAATGTTATGAAACGTGTCCTAACATGCATTGCTAACGGAAGAAGTCATTTTGATCATTTATTATAAAAGATTAAAGGTAATTTGAATATTGTATAATTATATATTGTTATATTAATTTTTTAAAGTAATAAATTCACAAAAATAGGGTTGCATCCTTTTTGAAACCCCCTGTATAAACCAATTGAGATTAACCAGTGGTTCTCAAAATATATAGGTTCTTTAGAGTTCTGAATTTTTCCACACCAAAGTCAGAAGACAAGCCTAACGGTTACTATATTTGTTGCATGTGGTTAGGTCGGTAAAATTTAAACAAATCGCCATCATCGTACTTACCCAGCCCCATCATACAATGTAATAGAACAAGACCCTCTGGTTCAATATATCAATATAGCCTCGAAACGTAGTGCATTAGTTTTCTATTCACAATGCTAAATGTCCAATTAAACCATATTAACAATATGAACAATTCGACATTATCAAATACTGTAACTTTAAAACCAGATTAAATACTGTTCGACATGTTTTACAATTATTGAACTTAATGTACAGCTAACAAATGGTGGTAAAATACTTCCAAAGATGTAATGTTAGTCTCAGATATCTGTAAGGGTGGTCATGCGCACAATAGGCCAATGGTTGCGATGCCTCTAACCTCTGTTTTTAATCCAAGTTTGATCATAACTAGATTTTCCCCTTAGAAACTAGCTAATAAACTTTCTAGGAAACAAATCAGTTGATTTTAAATCTAAATATTGCAATATTTATTTAACTAATACTGCACCAACAATTTTAAACAACTCCTTGTTTATATTCAGGTAATAAATTATTTATGCACGGATATAAAACCCATAACCCAGTTTAGAGTTGACAGCAGCAATAACTCTTTCAGTTAACATAATTGCCGCATAATGAGTCGGCCAGGAAGCTAAAAGGCTGGGAGGTTCCCTCGTGATTTATTACACTTTTAAATCTTAAACGTCCTTTTCATGTATGTATTGGATTTATTTGGACATAACGTAGGCGCCGATTATTGAAAGTCTGCGTTTATTTGGGTTTTATAATTTATTATGTGTTCTTTATATACAGTAAATAGCATGATAGATTACATCTGGTCCAATGATTTGATTGGAACGCGAAAGAAACGCGTTGGAAACATTGCATCTCACCCATCACTAAAACTAGGAATATTGTAACGCCACTAATTTCGTTGGTTGTCTATCGAAAATTGAAAATGAACCATGATGTTACAACTGTTGTAAACAAACTTACCCTATTGGGTAACCATCCTTGATCTATCAAATAATTTAACAAACATCAACGGGGACCGTTTGGATGTAGACGATATCAAGAAAGTAGTGAAATACGAGTTGCGACAATAAAGTAATGAGACTGATTGTTTTCAGCAAGACATTGCAACACTGCAGCTTGTGTTTGCATTCCAACTTTGAACTTGTACAAGCGAGACTTCAGTATTGAGTGCTGTTAATAAGCGAGCTTGTATCTTTGTCTCTAGTTACAGAAATGGAATCGCTAAAATATCGCGCAACGGTAAGCCATTTCTTTTTGTATTAAACTGGGTGAGAATGCGACGACAACTTACGGTAAGCTTCAGAAGGCTTTTGGATATGAGGTTGTCAAGTTTTTCGTTGGTATACAAAAGTTTCATGAAAGCTGAAAGAAATTGAAGATGAAGACCTCAGTGGACCTCATGAACAGTAACTTTAGAGTTCTAATTAAAACATAACTAGTTCCAAGGAACTAGAAGGGCAGGAACCTCTCGGAACAACACCATGCTCCCACTCTGTAGAAAGGTAACGTGAGCAATCTATAACCACTAGCACACCATTACCATTCCTCGACACGATTTTAGGAGGCTCCCTTCTTCTATAGCTCGTGTTAGCAACGTGTGATGAGTATCCGTCAGGTCACTCACGCGATACCTGACGTCACATCTTTACCAAGGGCGACGCCAGTTACCCATCTATATGGGATAGGGTAATCTATCCTCACGGTTTTAAGGGTCAACACCGTGAGGTACAATGCTGACCCAGCCGTCAACGAGGCCAGGGTAAGTGAAATCGTACGATCCGTGGAAATGATTGCAGAACCCAACATCAACCAAGAAACTGCCAAATAATAACTGAAGATCTACCTGTGCACGAGAAAAAATTTGTGCAAAAGTGGTCCCAAAAATCTCACAGAAGAACAACGTTAAGCACATAATAAAATGGCAGTTAATTTGTCAGAAAAAGTGGAAATCAACTCAGATTTATTGAGCCGTATTAAAACTGGTTTTCAAAGTCGTTTCTTTCAATACGATCCAGAGACGAAACGTCAAAGTTCGCAGTTGTTCAAAGGGATCATACAGACCGAAAAATTCGTATGCTGAAGCCAAAAGTGAAATGCATGCTTGTGTGCTTCTTCGATTCCAAAGAAAATGTTTATAAACAATGGATGCCTCCTGACCCAACGGTTAATAATTATTTCTATTAAGAAATTCTAGAAAGAATACAATAACTAGACTTCCGTGTCCGTGCAAACATTGTTGATAATTGGATTCTTCATCACGACAATGCGCCACTTCTTACTGCACTGTCTGTACAGCAATTTTTAACCTCGGAACGAATTTCAGTACTACCACAGTCACCTTATTCATCGGATATCGCTCCGTTTGAATTATTCCTATTTCGAAGTGTAACATTCACGGTCAAGGGACACTATTTTCAAACAACAGATGTCCAAAAAGCTGTAACGAGGGTCTTAGAGGACATTCCAAAAAGAAGTGTTCCAGAAATGTTACCAGCAGTAGCAGAAGCGCTGGAGTAAGTGTGTGCAAGAAGGGAACTACGTTGAAGGAGGTTACGCGACAAATGACTAAACCATAAGTGTTTAGCCGCACCTTGTAGAGTTTCCGAAAACCTGTGAAACAATTGATTTAAAGAATATTTTACTAAATGAGGCTCGTTGATCTGCCGATAAAATATAACATTTCCTACAAGGGTGAAGAAACCAACTTATGACCAATATATTGAAGGACTCTGCTTGAATTAGATTGCATTGACAGGGATAGGCAAGTACCTTGATGACTCCAATAATTTGTTTTGTAACACGATGATAACTGAAAAGTTTTTCGCCTTTAAAATACAAGAAAAGAATTAATTGAGCCAAAAACTGGTGTAGAATTACTCTAATGGGTCGATTAACATTTCTTGGTATCAAGAGTTGTTGCCGCCTTGTTGGCATTCTCAAAAAGCATAAAACTTTAATCGCGTGTTACATTTTTCAATTTGTTAAACAGTTTGACCTTTTCAGAAATACTGAATACCTAAAGTTCTGCTTAAAATATTTCAACGTTCTGCAGCATAATAATTATACACGATACATGTTGAGATAAAAAACGAGGCCGGGTTGTTATATTAAAACATACAAATGAAAAAGTATTTTTAGAATATAAAGAAACATGTAATTAATAATACATTAGCCCAAGTTAATTAGTAATGCATATAATTAGTTTCTAATGGCACACGAGACGATGAAATGGCCAGGAGTAATTTGTCTCATTTTGTATAAATGGACGTTGTCGAACGATATTTTAATTTGATTTTATTTTATTTTATTTCGTAGCTGCCTTTATTACGACGTCAGGAGCACAAATCATAACCCCAGACAATTTTTGAGTAAGGTTTAAATTCACATATTTTTTAAACTATGGGAACTATGACAGCTTTCGAGTTGTTTAGTAATTTTTTAAATTACTCATGACCTGTACTTTTTTGTTAAGTGAAAATTTTTATAGGTTATTATTTTAAATTTATATTAACAATCTCTGTAGAATCATCTTCCGAGGTTATATGAGATGACGTCTATTGTTGATGTGACAGTTCTAAATTTTACTTAATTTCAATAGGGTTCTATTCAACACACTCTAGTGCTCTGTACCAAATTTCCAGTGATTATCTTCATTTTTGTGGTTTCCTAAGGATTTGAATCGTGAAGATTAGTAAAAAAAAACAAACGTCGACATTTTTTACTGTCACCAATCTTACTCTATATTTCGTATATTGGGTAAGTAAAAAAGGGAAGAAAAGAATATAAAATAAAGACACCTAGTCCTCGAATAGGCCTACTCTTAATAGTTTCAGGACCGGAATAGAACATGAGTTGGTCAAGAGAGACCTGCTAGGAAAGGTGAAAGAAAGAGGATTTAACCCCAAGTCCTATTACCAGTTATCGGTATTTTACCTTCCTTAACTAATCGTAATAAACTAACTTTTACGCGTTATCTTAGTATATACCTAACCTAACCTACACTAACATAACCTAACCCTATAACATCGCCTAACCTAACCTATCGTTATATACTAACCTTTATATGTTATCGTAATATATACCTAACCTAACCTACAGTTATATATTAACCTTTATACGTTATCGTAATATATACCTAACCTACGTGACGTAACTGATATATATATATATATATATATATATATATATATATATATATATATATATATATATATATACCTAACTGAAACGTGGAAAGTTACAAGTTTAGTTACGTCGCAGCTGCAAGTTTTTATCAATAGGTGTCTTCGCCGTATCATGAACATTCATTGGCCTGAGATCATTACAAACGAGGATTTATGGAGAGAAACCGGTCAAATTCGGGTCAAACTGCAGATTCGAGAGAGGAAATGAAGGTGGTTAGGGCATACACTGAGGAAGCCAGACGGAACCATTGAGAAGGAGGCCTTAGATTGGAACCCGCAAGGTGTCAGAAGAATAGGTCGACCCCGAGAAACCTGGAAGAGGACCATTATTAAAGAAGCAAAAGAGGTTAACAAGACTTGGGGAGAAGTGAAGGCACTTGCTGGTGACAGGGACAGATGGAGAGCTCTTCTGGACGCCCTATGCTCCAATAGGAGATAAAAGGAAATAAATAAATAAATAACCTACAGTTATATATTATTAACCTTTATACGTTATCGTAATATATACCTAACCTAACCTATATTAACATAACCTAACTTAACCTATAATTGCCAAACCTAATCTATCATTATATACTAACCTTTATACGTCATCGTAGTGTAACACCTAACCTAACCTAACCTAACCTAGCTTTCTCTCGCGATGCGACAATGACCAACTTTGACACACAAATGTTCTTTTTGTGTTAATCGCTCGAGACAAAAAGTTTGAAAAAATTCTCTAGTTCAACAAAAATATTTTACATCCGTAGTTCACACAAAATTTTTCTTATAGTTTAGTCATATCTCTAAACGTTTTTATTTTTTCTATTACGCAAAATTTAGGGCTAGCTGCCAAAAGACCAAAACAAACTACTGAATTTTAAAATCGGCTCGTAAAATGTAATGTTTGTATAGTAACGAGGTCCGGTCTGGCCAAATCATCGACACGAGCGTAACGAGGGAGAAACCCTGACACGAGGGAAGTGGAGACTTTTTAAGATATTTACATCTACGAGGCCTAGCCATAGTCGAGAAAGTAGTGATGTACACAATTATGCGCTTCAGACAACCTGTGTAAGAACGGTTTTAAACAAACTTAACCTATAAATACGTAAAGGGTTAACAGACCAACTGTTGATGATTATATTCAGAGGATCTGATTGTATTACATTGTATGATAGGGCTGGGCAAGTACCACGATGGTATTTATCAATTTGTCTTTTCTTTTGGGGTATTTTTATGGAGATGGTGAGTTGAACATTTGGTTTAATTCTTAATTCATTTACAAAATTAGGGAGGAGGTGACAAAATAGAAAACATTTCCTCAGAATTAATGTCCAAAGGTTAGGATTTGTTCTTTAAGTTACTATAATCTACCCCCAGTTAGTCTTGGACAGGGCATAACTTTTAATGTAAGTAAAGGGTTAAAGACTTGCTTCATTTCTCAGCGGGATGTTTGGGGGGGGGGGGAGACGTGCAAATTAACTGCTGACAAGGTAAAGTCTGGTGTAAATAAATAAGACAGGCATTTATTTCAATGAGGACGAAATGCTGTGGAGGTTAGTTTGGGTTATTTGTAACAATTATTTAAACCTGTTGGACGAGATGTAGTGGAAATGCTGTTTAATATGGAGGTTTCTTTAGGTTATCAAGTGCTATTTTTAATCTCAGCAGAATATTTAAATATAGGGTGTTTCACAATTAGTCTGCCAAACTTTGGGAGGCGATAGTTGGGCAGCAAAATAAGCGAAAAAGTTGTAATAAAAACAAAAAATGTTTCTTTTGTCTCTTTTTTAGGTAAAAATACAGAACCGGATGTAAAATTTTACATTATGTTTTACAATATTGTTTTAGAGTGTATGACAAAATGTTATATTTTTTCAATTAACCGTTTCAAAATGGCGCTAATATTGATGTCAAATATCTCGAAAATCGTTGTTTTTATATAAGTTTACAAGATATAGAATATTTACCTCTTTTAATGCTGATCAAAATGATGTCTTTTCAGATTCCATAGGTTAGGTTAGGTATATATTACGATAACGTAGCCTATAAAGGTTAGTATATAACGATAGATTAAGGTTAGGTGATTATAGGTTAAGTTAGGTTATGTTAGTATATATGTAAAAAGGAATTTCTATAGGGCGCACCTACATAATTTTATGCGCATGTCTGTCTGTCTATAAGTCGCAACCATTCTACACAGACAAATTAAATCCTATATATTTCAAATTTTGCATTAATATTCTTTTCATTGCCTTACATTTATAATTCGATGTAATTCGAGTATGAAATACTAATTTTGATTCTTAAATTCCCCAATTAGTTGCAATGATCGTCAGATATAAATATGTCAACGTGTATTATCGCAAAGTATCGCCTGCAAGTTGGCCATGAACCAAACTGCCAAGCTAGAATGGATGTACCCTGATGACAATAAAAGCTACTTAGACTGTGTCTACGGTTCATTTCCTCTATTTGACTGACATTACGTTTGCTGACGATGAGCTTTGTTTTCTTTTTATTTTAGGGAAATTAGAAAGATTGTGCAATGTTTTTACATACATTATCTTAAATCTAGTTTAGCAAATCAAATAATTTCGTTCTTTCCACAGCCTTTTCGATCAAACAGATCTAACGCTGATGCATGTAGCCTTGTTATTTATATTACACGTGTATTTATAACTCGATGTAGGGAAAGATACAACACATCTCCAGAGAACAATGTAACCCTATCTCTACCGACACAGATTGTCCTTTGATAAGAATTGTAAATGCACGGTCAGGTGTTTAAATAGTAGGTTCTGTTTTGAATGCCGATGTCCACTAAACAGTTGTTCGTCATAAAATGAATGGAGACGGGTTTGAAAACACATTCGTTGTAAAAACAATGAAATAAATAGACAATAGGAACAGGTGTTGAATTTCTTTATTAAATTTATTGGAACGGATTTAAAATCTCTACATTTTCCACGCAGAAGGCTTGTAGAGAAAGTTATGTGATGGGTTAAAACTAAATAGAAACTATTTATCTACACAGAAAATGTTTTTAAAAATGAAATTTTTCTTGTATTTCTTATAGAATATATAATGGGCGTGGGGTTAGCGAACACATCGCTCGGGTGATCAATCGGCTTATCGATCTCCTGGCCTGAAGTAACTGATAAGACTTCTATTCAAGAATACATAGATGGATGAGATAGAGTAGAGAGAGGTTCCAATTATCTCGGAAGGAGTGGACGAATATCTGTAACACCAGGCTTCACTGGTTCACTCAACGATGCAACTTAGCGAACTAAAAGCGAAGAGAACTAATCTCACTACTATATTGTTTACACTGATGACCGACGGTACTTGATAGAATTCCATTTTAACAAATAAAACACAATTTTTCTTTTGTAAATTCTATAATTTATTTGGTCTAGCCAATAATTTCGTTCTTTCCACAGCCTTTTCGATCAAACAGATCAAACAGGCTAGACCAAATAAATTATAGAATTTACAAAAGAAAAATTGTGTTTTATTTGTTAATTTCACTACTGCCCAATGAAGGGAGGCCGTCAAAGCCAATCACTGGGGAAGTGATGAGGAGTAAGACTCTGGCAAGTTGCGGAGGGACATGACAACAAAAAGAGGAAGGCAGAGTCGGAGTCATCTTAGACGCGATGGGTGTGATCAAGTGCTCTAGAGGCGATTTGACCACTCTGTTTTCTGTTGAACGCCTTTTAAAAAAGCCAGAGGTGAAACTCAAGATTCTGAGCCTAACCTAACCTAACCTAACCTAAGCTAACCTAACCTAACCTAACCTAAAGTAACCTAACCTAACCTAACCTAACCTAACCTAACCTAACCTAACCTAATCTAACCTAACCTAACCTAACCTAACCTAACCTAACCTAACCTAGCCTAACCTAACCTAACCTTAGCTAACCTAATCTAACCTAACCAATTACACACCATCGTTTAAAGCCATCTGCTAAGGAATTTTCCACTTAGAGGGACACCCTCGCCACCAAAATGTCTGTTGTTCTCGATGCCTATCCTGAGGCTAAACTCACCGATAAGCAAGGTGACGACATCGAGGATAAGTTCGAACTCATGGAAGATGGAACTTTTCTTTCATTCTTAGAAAGCTACATGGAAAAAAGGTGGAACAAAGTGTTGGGTGATTGTTATCTTTATGTCATTAGGTGAAGAAAACAAGTTGATCACCGGATTGGGGAAGGACATTCTGAAGACTATAAGGTTATTTCTTAGGACGCACACAAAGCTTCTGAATCGTTCCTCCCATCAAGTCTAGGAGATGCTTGTTCAGCATAACCCCACTATTAAGGTACATAAAGGAAGACCCAAAAGTCTTAACAACTCGTGGCATTCATTGGACACGGTCACTCCAGGAGACGTTTGGTAACACTTGTGCTCATCAACGGTGATCCTGTTTGTAGGTTATGTAAATAGTCTGAAGAGACTGTTAATGTCCTCCTTGAATGAGAAAGGCTCGAGGCTAGACGGGGCTTCACAACCGGGTGATGATTCTGATGTCACCAAATTTGTGAACTGACTTGAATGATATTTGATATGTGTGTATATTTCGTACATCTCGGGACGTTATTTTTAATTTTGTATAACTTAAAATTTGTGGATAGCTGTCATAAGAAGAAAACTCAAAATTACGATTTTATCACATTCGATGTTGATCAAATAATGCTCAAGTTAAGCTTCTAAAGGCACAAAGAAAACGTTTTGATTCCCATGTTTCCAAAATCGTTTCGTGATTTATCGGTGAAACAAACAAAATTGCCTTTGGGCTGTTTTAAATTACTTAATTTCTCAAAATTGGCTCTACCGATTTCGTTCAAATTATACTGAAATGTGAATATTAATGATCTAAACTTGTGTGGAAAATCGTAAGTAAAAAATATTACGTTTAAGGAATACTTGACAAAAAACAAAAATATACATTATCCTACGTATTTTACGCTAAGAACACGTTAAATTAAAATATAGAAATATTCTTTCAAAAATGGCGTCCACGGTTATTTTACTTTTTGATCGACAACTACCGTATTTAGAGTTTTGAAGAAGATTATTGTTTCATTAAATACCATATTCGTAACTCTTTCCCGTTTTTGTTACGCTAACGATTTTTATTTCGAGTTTCATTGTAACTTAAGCTTAAATTTAAAATGACCTCACAAGTAGCTCTTTGAATCTCTGCCTGTTTTTACCTTCACACACACTTTATTTTAGAAATGTCACACAGTTGTCTAGTATTAAATCAATGTGTTAGTCAATGCTATAAAATAATAAAAAACTAAGCCGTCTGCGCCTGCGCCATACAATAAACACGGAACATTAAATCAACCTAACTATTTGTATGGAAAGATTAAGCTTTCACCACAGATGCTGATTCTAAGATTGATTTGTAATCTGTCGCATCTGTGGGTCGACACAGAACACAGGGGTGTAAATGTGATGAATGGGTTGTAGCAGACATGGTGTTATAGATATTTATGTGTTCAGGCTTACTGAAATGTAAAGGAGGAAAATCTTTTATACTGTTGAACAATTTCTGAGTTGGATCATGGATGCGTGGTGTTTTAATTCCACTTTTATGAATTTATCCAGTGCTGAGACCTATCTGCAAAAAAACAATTGAAACATATAGCATTGATATTTAAGAAACAAATACAGCGTGTCCATAAATTCATGTAAGGTTTCTACAGAGTGGTTTTAAAGTCCCTCCCCCACTTACTTTTTGCACATTTTTTATCAGATTGTTTTTAACCAATACCACCCATTGTAAAACTTTGTAGTGGTTGAGAATTTAGGGCTTCACTCTAGGTCCAAGATGTAGGAGCCAGGATTAAAAATCGTAACCCGAAGGTGGTCGAACGACATATCGTTTAACATGTCTTAAAAAAAAAATAATAAAAAAAAAAATAAAAAAAAATAACAAAAAAAAAAAAACAGTGGTTGAATCAAAACTGAAAAAAGTTTTCAAGATATCAGTAGCTTTAAGATTTAGTAGTAGACTTGAAAGTTGTAATGTGTCACTGAAAAATATTTTAGATTTGAATTTTAGTTGAACTTTGTCAAATTTTTCGTGCAAACTAGGGTTCACTATTAGTTTAAAATGATTGAAAAGTTTTTTCCCCCATGAAAACCAAAACCTAACTTTCCACCAAATTTCGTCTCTGGAGGATTTTTGTCAAGTAAGCATATTCATACAGTGGTCTGAATATGTGTTTGAAAAGTAAAATTTTCCAATGTAGAAGTTAGTAAATCTTTAGACACTTTGAAATGCGATAGGAACCATACGTGTTAAAACTTCCTAGTGCAAGTAGATCTAAACAAATTTGTTGTCAAGTTGTGTGTACAAACCAAAACACTCAAGACTTAGAGTGATTAAGTATACACGTCACGTTCTTTCAACACTGCAAAACTTGTCACTTGTTTTCCCCATCCGTACATCAGCAAAAGTGAACTTTGGATAGTGTTGCAGATTAAACGAACAAAATTTAATCTAAGTTGGAATCACCTACATTTGATGTCCGGCGGAGATTTCGTTAAAAAAATGCCAAGGCTGACATTTTAAATAGTTTTTTGTTCATATCTCGTGAGTTATTCAACACACATTTATTTGTTACATATTTGCATATTTCAATTCGACGTGTCATAGTACGCACATCTCTACGTTGACAAATAGCGAAGTTATTGTCGAACTTCTAATTTCGAATCCTGACCTCCAAAGAAAATTTGATATTTGTAAAGATTGAGATCTGACAGAGCCTTGTCATAGACACGAGCGTAGCGACTGGAGGCTCCTTCACATATGTACAGATTCGATAACCGTAAGGCTGAGATAATGATCCAAGGGTACTTTTTAATTTAAACATCTCAGAGGAAGCTTGGGTATAGTCAACTTCAAAAAAGTAGTAATATACACAATTTTACGAGGTTCAGAAAACCCGTGTACCTATCAAGTCTCTCTTGACCAACTCTTGTTCTCTTCCGACCCTGATACTAGTAGAATATTCGGAGGGTCTTTATTTTATGTCCTGTCCTACTTTTTTATTTTTCCAGTATACGAAATTTAGGGTAAGTTTTGAATACCCTAAATGCCCTAAATTGAGGGTAAATTGCATTGAATTTCGACCTCGTTCATGGTCTCAGGAAACCTAAAGTAATTTTCGACACGAGGTCCGTCCGTCGTCGTTGTCACGCTTACGTAAGCACGGCTACAAAAATTAAAATAGGAACATGACATTTGATATAGGGGAATAGAGTGTGTTATAAAGCACCCTATTGAAATTCTGAAAAATGTCAAAATGGCAGACATTAGGCAGACACCTACACATCTATCTTCTATGCACCTTTCTGAATATAATGATATATAGAAGTTGTGTTTTCCATAAATATTACTATTTTTGGTGAATTTTTGAAATTAAGCGTAACAATTTCCCTTTTTTCGTAAACCAATTTCTGTTTTTCTTTTGAAAATTTAACATTTATTTTTCTAAATTAATATATTTACAAATATATTACAAATTTCTAGTACTACTTGAAAAAATTCAAAAAATGTTTTTTGTAAGGTGTACATTACCATTTCTGTGAAATTCTTGCCTCCGTTACTTTCCGGTGTTTTGCTATTTGACATAATGACACCAAATGTTTTACATCTAACATTTTTTTTCACTACACAGCTAAATTCTATGCACCTTTCTGAATATAATGATATATAGAAGTTGTGTTTTCCATAAATATTACTATTTTTGGTGAATTTTTGAAAATAAGCTTAACAATTTCGCTTTTTTCGTAAACCAATTTCTGTTTTTTTTTTAAATATAACTTTTTTTCCTAAATATATTCACAAATATATTACAAATTTCTAGTACTACTTGAAAAAAATTCAAAAAATGTTTTTTGTAAGGTGTACATTACCATTTCTGTGAAATTCTTGCCTCCGTTACTTTCCAATTTTTTGCTATTTGACATAATAACTCCAAATATTTTACATCTAACATTTTTTTCTCACAACACAGCTAAATTCTATGCACCATTCTAAATATAAAGATATATAAAAGTTGTGTTTTTCATAAATATACTATTTTTGGTGAATTTTTGAAAATAAATTTAACAATTTCCCTTTTTTCGTAAACCAATTTTTTTTTATTTTGAAAATGTAACAAATAAATTATTTTTTTCTAAATATATTCACAAATATTATACAAAACTTTTGTTTATCTTGAAAAAAAGTGGTAAGCTATTGATTTTGGATGATACAGGTTTGTCTGGAAAATGTCAACTTTTTTGACATCTAACATACTCCAAAACCGTTTCAAAAAATATATTACATAGATAAATTCTACGCATCTTTCTGAGAAAAATGATATATTATAAGTTAGGTTTTGTATAAAAATAATGTTTTTTTATTAATTTTTAAACAAAGTGCATTTAACATTGCCCACTTCCAGGGTTAAACAGTTTTTTTTTGTTTATACCTCGAAGGTTATTAAATTTACAACGGACTAAATTATATACAAATTATATTTCAATTCTGCACGCAATGGTACCAACCCCACATCTCTATGACGACAAATATAGTAGTAATTGTCAAAAAAATAATTTCAAACCATTTACTTCCTCAAGAAAATACCATATTTGTATACCTTGAGATCTGGCAATGCATTGTTAGACACGAGCGTAGGGACTGGAGGCTCCACCACATAAGTACAGCTTCGAGACCTAACCAAACCTAACCTAACCTCACCTAACCTAACCTAACCTAACCTAACCTAACCTAACCTAACCTAACCTAACCTGACCTCACCTAACCTAACCTAACCTAACCTAACCTAACCTAACATAACCTAACCTAACCTAACCTAACCTAACCTAACCTAACCTAACCTAACCTAACCTAACCTAACCTAACCTAACCTCACCTAACCTAACCTGACCTGACCTGACCTCACCTAACCTAACCTAACCTAACCTAACATAACCTAACCTAACCTAACCTAACCTAACCTAACCTAACCTAACCTAACCTAACCTAACCTAACCTGACCTTAGCGGAAAGAGTGGGTACTTTTTAATATACACATCAACAAGTCGCGTTAGATTAAAGCCGATGTCAATATGCACAACTATACGAAATTCAGAAAACCCATTTAACAACTGTTTTAAACAAACTTACCCTACTGGATAACACCTCTTGATTTATTAACACATTTTAACATTTCCTACCCAAGAAACCAACTTTCTGGCATTACAGAATCTACTTCCATTGTATTATGTGGCTGGGTAAGTACCATGATGTCGCTTACATCAAATTTTTTTTTTATAAAGCGATAATGACAAATAGATGTTTGCACTTAAACAACAAAAAAACAAAATGAATTTGTTGTTCTTTTCTTCGCAAAAACAAATCTTTTTTATTAGTTAATAAGGATTTGTGAACACCAGATGTTAAATTGAAGTCTGTAGTGTTAATTAGAAGATTTTACTCAGTTTAACAATTCATCACAAAGTCCTGGCCGCCAAGTTTGGTAAACTAATTAAAGAGTTATTTTCAGAACGTAACTGTGGAGGTGGGTGGTCTTGAAAAATAAAACTTTAAAAACCGTTTCATCAAGGATATATTTTATAATTTTAATACAACTTCTTGTTTTAAAAATAATTGTATTAAAGAGCCAACAGGTTGGTTTTATCAATTAAATTTGATCTTGTACAAATGCATGATTGGTGTACTTTTAATTGATTCTTCTAAACTTATAGTATAAATGCGTAACAAAATCATTTTCTTATTGAAAAAAAGGAAGAAAAGAACATAAAATACACACATCAGTAAGGTTCTTAGTATATAATAGTAGTGATTATGCAATTAGAGGTTCAGAAAACCTGTGCAAACACGGTTTAAAACAAACTCAAACACCCCATGATCTACCATTACAACAACCTAACCTAACCAAACCTAACCTAACCTAACCTAACCTAAACCTACCAATTTTTTGGCATTACATTTAGAGGATCTGCTTGTATTACATTGTATGATGAGGCTGGGTAAGTACCCAGATGGTACTCATGAAATCGTTTCATTTAGCAGTAGCCTACAATCTTGGCCTTTATAATAATAATATTCTTGACCTATGAATTTTCAGATCCGCAAATCACCGCTGCCGCACAATCTTCTCGTTATCAAGATTGATTTCGTCAAAAGTTCACTAATTTCATTTTATAGAATTTCCATACTGTTACGTCAACGATCATGTGGAATTTTACAGTTTAAAAAACAATACCAGCGAAAAACCAAAATTAGTTTTAATCCCAGTTAGTTAAAGCACAGACTGTACCTATCGCTATTGTCTGTGGTTAAAAGTATTTAAGCGCTGCAATTATAACTTATATTTTAGACTTTAATACCATTCAGGGGTTATTTTGATCAAATTTAAAGTTTAAATGGTTTTAATTAAAGTTGAGCACTCAAGATTATCTATAGAAGAAGGCTTACAGTAATGACTTTATTGCAAGCTTAGCAGACCTTGCCACATTCCATAATAAAGGAAATTATATTTTTTAAATGTTTTATTGTTTAGGAATGAAAAACTACTCAGTTTTTAAAAATAAAAGGGTCAAGTATGTACTATAACCATCGAATTATGGTCCCAGTCCAAGAATAATGTAATACTGTCAGGATCAGAAAATAACAAGAGTTGCTCAAAAGAGACCTATTAGAAAGATAAGGGAGAAATATCTAACTAAAATATTGTGAAAAAGGTGTAGATTCAGCTACAATTGCTCGGAATTACACACCCGTAGGGCTTACTTATTATAGGCTAGGCTTTTAAATTATTATTTTTTAAATTTTACAATAAACAAATATTAAATTAGTTTCTATGTTAACCTTAACTAAAATTGAACGATAATTTCGGCGACTAGAGGTGTTATAGTAATTTTTTACATATGTTGGGTTTAAATTCGAATAATTTTGTTTTTACTAATAGTTCCATTTTATTTATTTATTATTATTTTTTTTTAATCTTGCCCAACGATTTGTGAAACAGAGCCAACGTTCCAAATTTGACCAAAATTGGACTAAAATTCTAATTTCTTGTTACTTTACTATTGAATCTCTGTCTAAAAAGTTCTACGAAGGATAATGTGAGACTTCAATTCCTTTGTAGTTTTGTGGGTTCAGTTCAGAATGTGTTAGTGTGGCAGGTGTTGTAACATACTCTCCTTGAAGCTACCATAAGTGGGCCGTTATATGGCAGCACAAAAGCGTCTAATATTGAGCTTCAAACTATACCATGAAGATGGCTTTGTTATTATTTATGTTAAATTGATGATAATTCACATATTGAAAAATTGCTCCAGTGAGTAAGACCGGTGGAGATTTCATAGTCTCAGCTGTCGGTGTTTTCATGAGGAAGCAATAACTGAAATTTTTATATTTTTCCTCTTCAAGGACGTAGATAATGCGGAAGCATCATCTGGAGTCACGTGTCTCTCGATGTATCGGACTCCCGATAATCCGGATTACCCACTAAAACCTAACCTGTTTTTCTATCATCTAGTAGTTCCTCTTACGAGACCGCCTAAAAGCATTCCTTCGTGGGAAGTTCTTCATTCTCGTATGTGTCCATTGGTTATGTAACGGTTGCTAACCACATTCTGTCGGTAACGTTACATTTAACATTAGCGTACGGTCTACATACATTTAGCCCTACGTAGTGCTTTGGTTCAAGCCTATTTTGAGGCCTAAAACACTCGTCTCAAGCCTCCCTATGCACCGAATTAACCAAACTCAAAACAAATTAAGAACAGAGCTAGCCTTGAGAAAAACCCATTATCAAACTCCTCTCGTTAAAATAATTGGGGATTGGACCTAAGGTAAGATTGGCCCGAACGCCGTGACTCCAATGGGTTGATTTATAAATTTGACATTAAAACAAAAAAGTTAAAACACGTAATACTTCACAACGCGATTGGTTACCTGGACGGTCCGAATGATTCTGGTCGTCGACTATCATGGTTTGCTCCACCTAGCTACCCAGTCAGCTGTTTTCTGCTAAGGTTAGTCTGTGTTGGGTAAAAATAGACCCTGCTCAAGTAGGCCTCATTGAGATACTTTCTTTTCAAAATGATACTAATGAAGTTCTAAATTAAATTAAATTACTTTTCTCTCTCTGTGATAAGCCAAACTATATTTCTTGATGTCACTTCTTGACCTATTTCATATTATTCTCTTCTCTTTCTAAAGTACATGCATGTTTACGAGTCATCTTAAATTATGTAAATATGCTCTGAAGCATCCTAGTTCAATTAGCACTGGCATAATGTATTCCTGTTTAACCATGTTCTTATCTGCCATGCGCTGCTGCTATTTTCCATTAATTAAAATGTTTAGTAAAATCGTTGAACAACTCGATTTATAGTTTCAGAGAATTGAAAACCAACAATTACTTTCTTTTCGTCATAATATGAATAATTCATCTTTGAAACAACTTATATTAAGCAACTATTATAATTGAGGTGTAGCAACTTAAAATTGCTTTAATATAGACAATTAAATGTAAATTTAAATAAAAAAATCAAATTACTTTATTAAAACGAGCCAGGAGTCTAATTGCTGTGTTGTTATTTCAGCTTGTTTTTCGATCGAGCCTCAGGTGAAATGACACAAAAAATTGTACTGCTGCGGTTTACACCAATTTTGAGATAATTGTCTGGGTCAAGTACTAATGGTAAATTTATTTTTCAATTAATATATTATTAAATAAAATATGAGTAAAGATTTCACTTGTCCAGTATACGAAGTAATATTGGTAATTGCAAAAATTTTGACCTACAATTTTTGACTGCAATTTACGTTTTTACGAAATTGAAAAATGATTTTCGACATGCTGTTCATCCGTCTTCGTTTGTTTTCTGTGCGAAAGCACAATAGCGACCACAAAAATAAAGACAGGAACATAAAATTAAGTATGGGGGATTAAATAGTGCTTATATAGAACCCTATTGAAATTCAGACAAATTGAATTAATAATCTTAAAATAGCGGCCATTTTAAATATTTTTTGTTCTTATCTCTTATAACATTTATAACTTATAACTTGTTAGTGTTATGCTTAAAATAAACCATTTAAAGGATATAAATTTATCGGTCAAAAATATTTAAAAAGTATTAATAAAAACTAAATTTTTTTAAATTAAACCAATAGCTTTTCAGGCCTACGCGTTAGTGTATGACCTAAGAGTTATAGGTAAAGGACCCATATCGGTAATCTTTACAGACAATCAAGTACTGTTTCAAAATAACTTTGTACTACCTTCACGCCAGAGAGTAATAGATAATGTATAGCCAGTCTAATCAACCCAACCCTCAAATCAACCACCATTTTATTTTATCCTATTATTTACGTGACTTGACTTACTTTATTACTTCTTTTATTCCGACAGAAGGCCGCAACAAAAGGCCTCCATCAGATGCGATCAGACCATCCTTTTCAGCTTTCCCTTTCATTCCTTTTCCACACTTCACTAAAGAATTTTGACTCTACCAGGCTTGCCTTTTCCTTGCTGATTCTTTTCTATTGGTCTGTGTGCTTATATTAAATTAAGTATCAGATCCTGTTGATGCTATCTGACTTTGTCCAAACCTCCTTTAAAGTTCTTCCTTGGTAACTCAGGTCAATATGCTGAGTATTCTTCTCAGGCTATTCTTGTAATTTATCTACGAGATTATCCGTGTTTGGAATTCATACATCAACACTGACTTCACGGTTCTTCTGCAATATTGGGATCTCCACGGTTGCAATCCCGATGTATCATAACTGGATCTACACCTTATTTTATCTAGTTTTGGGATTCCTCTTTTCATCTTTCCTATTTGGTCTGGGTATCTCTTGGCTTAGTCTTATTCTCTCTCGACACTGAGACTATTAGAGTATTCTACGGCCAAGGGTTGCTATTTTACGTTCTTTTATTCCTTTTTCTTAAACGCCATGATGAGCGAAAAGATTTCCTCCCCTTTAAATAACAAGTATACCTGCTATATTTTGATTATTCTCAAGATTTATTACAAAATCTCAACAATTATTTATTTCTGCCGTTGAAATACTCTCTCTCTCTCTCTCTCTTCTCTCTCTCTCTCTCTCTCTCTCTCTCTCTCCTCTCTCTCTCTCTCTCTCTCTCTCTCTCTCTCTCTCTCTCTCTCTCTCTCTCTCTCTCTCTCTCTCTCTCTCTCTCTCTCTCTCTCTCTCTCTCTCTCTCTCTCTCTCTCTCTCTCTCTCTCTCTCTCTCTCTCTCTCTCTCTCTCTCTCTCTCTCTCTCTCTCTCTCTCTCTCTCTCTCTCTCTCTCTCTCTCTCTCTCTCTCTTCTCTCTCTCTCTCTCTCTCTCTCTCTCTCTCTCTCTCTCTCTCTCTCTCTCTCTCTCTCTCTCTCTCTTTACCGACATAATTATATCATGAGTTACCGACATAAAAATACATGTTTTCCCAAATTGTGAAAAAAAATTCAACCATTTTTCCTTTATATATCGCTAATTAAGTAAAAAAAAATTGCGAGAAATGGTTTTTTTGGGGTTAGGATGAATTTTTTAAGTAATCCTACCTTATGGATCGGTAGTCTATTTCATCATGGTCATTTTCCATTTTTTTTTTTGATTTTTCCACGACCCCTGGTGCCGGAGGTATTAAATAAATAGTGAAGCGATGCACTCGAAAAACGTCAACAATGCGTTTTATGCCACTTTTCTCGAGAAACCATGTACAAAAAAACTCACAAAATTAGTTAACGTCTCATCTTTATGCATAAAATCGAAAAAAAAGCACTTAATTGATAAAATACTTTTCACCACGATTTCGTCTTATTTCACTGTACTATCTTGACTGAAGTCTGAACAGATGTACTTAAATAAAAACTCGTAAATATGTTTTGAGTAATTGAAACCGTTATTTCACTGTGCACTGATCCATTACTGGGGACAAAATGACAATGTTTCGTTTCCAATGGATAGTAACTCTAAAATTAACTGAGTAACGTTTTACATTGAATTTACCCACAAATATTTATACTTGGAAAATAATATAACTTTGGTTTTTATCAAATAAACAATAAATTAAAGTACAGTAGCTATTATTATGGGAGAGCATTCTGTGACAGTTTATATTTCAATAAATAACACTCATATCTGATTTTATCTCTATTCCCTACTTTAAAAAATACCTGTTAGAATGTTTAACTAAAATCCAATAAAATACTCTATAAAATATAAGGAAGAAATGGTATTTCATGTTAGTATCACTTTCTACAGAGTGTTCCATTGGGAAAACGACATTCTTCACAGATGTAAACTTTGGACTAAAATAATGAAAAAGTTCGTAGATCCAGAAATGATTCGTCATCCATCAATCGGTTATTTTGTGTTTTTTCGAAAAATAATGATAACGTAAAAAAAAAATAAATAAATAAAATAAATAAATAAATAAATAAAATATATCAATATTTCAAAATAGTATTTATATACACATTTTGCATTAGATTTCATATTTAAGTCCTACTCAAAACAGTTGTAATGGGCTTCATCAGGCTTGAGACAGTAGTTTGAATACAGCAATATAAAATTAAAGATCATGGAATTTCATATCACCGTAATTTTAAATATAATGGATGCGTAGCGCCTTCAACGACAGATTGATACCGCACAAATGCACCACTCTCGGACGATACGGCTAGAATGGATAGCTGTACTTGTATTGCAGAATGCATTCCCTCCCTAAGTGAGGGGGGAAGGTCCTTGGATGAAACCGATATACATTACAGGTGCATTCCTTGGAACAAAATTATTAAACGTAAACATGAACAGAAACGAGATCATGAGAGTTGAATTTGTAATGAAAATATGAATTTTGTATTTATATATACAAATGGTATTTCATTAAAAACTGTTTTAATTTGTAAATTATATTTTTCCTTATTTTGTCCTAGATATACATATTTATTAGTTGTGTAAAATTAATTACAGTAATTACTAATAGAGTATTAAGTAATTAAACATGTAATAAATATTTTACATCTAGGACAAGTTAGATAACCTCAATTTTGTATATAAATTAAAACTATTATTTTATTATAATGGTTTTTATATGATTTTTATAAATCAAACTTTAATATTCCATTATAAACTTTAAGTTTAGTTAAACGAGCAATAATCTGATTATGCGATATTAAATAATGAAGGGCCGCTTTTACGTGGGACAGTATTAAATTCTCTCAATCTACCAAAGCAGAATTAATTAACGCAAAAGCTGTGATTTCGTTGTAAATAAAAAGAGATCATTACTCGAATTAACAACGTCTAACTTGGGAGTTGTGTAGGATCGATGCTTTCATATGTTTGCTGTAAATGAACTTCCAACACTGTAATTGCTTCCTCTTGAGTGAAATCTGAATGGATTTGAATAAAACTCGTTATAAATATGTTTGACTAAATGAAGCCGTTATTTCACCGTTCACTGATCCATTACTGGAGACAAAATAATGTTTCATTTCCAATGTACCTCTAATTAAAATTAACTCAGTAATGTGTGACATTGAATTTACCCGTCAAAATACGATTACCTTTTACTAGCAAGTGTCATTATTTATCAGTTAAACAATAAATTAAAACACAACACAAAGTCTGTAGCCATTAAAACGGGAGAAACAGCATTCTGTGACTGTTTTTATTCTAATAAATACCAGAGTGTTTTCCATTTCTAGGTTATATTTGTCAATATTGTCTTTAGATTATATTTATTTGCATACACAAAATTGTTTAAAAGTATAGCATATATAATCTCGCTTTATCCACGTCTTAGGAAGTCATTTGACCTTGTTTTATCAAGCTCTGTAATGAAGGTATTCACAGAGAAATAATGGTCCCTTATACAGCGTGGTCCACAAATCAACAAAACATAATTTATTTTCACTTTTTAAACGTTGAAAATACGATTGTAGTAACGTTTACATACGGGGTGTGTAAATTAAGTGATGAAACTGCAACGTAGCATTCTAAATTGCAACACTGGAAACTCGGGATTTGGAGGGGTTGCAGGTGAATATGTGATACGTCTTCAATATTAGTTAAGTTGATAGAGTCATTTGGTTGTCTGTAGCGATTTTTTCGTGAAGCAGTTTTTTCTAGTATGAGTGACATCAATTTTCGAGTAACAATGTCCAATTAGGTTTTTGTTTTAAACTTGGGCACAGTGCAACGGAAACATTTGAAAAACTTCAGCAGGCTTACGGAGACATTGTTTCGTCAAGAACATAGGTTTTCGGTGGTTTAAGACGTTTTAAGAAGGAAGAGAGACAATGGAAGATGAACCACGCCAGTAGAATGTCCTAATCTTCAAGAACTGATGAAATGTCACAGAATTCGGGATCTGTGGGTTCAGATAGTCTGTAGACTTCAGAGAAGAGTTGAATTTGATTCACACTATTGTTCATCAGGTTTTGACCGATGAATTGTGGAGGAGAAACATCTGCGAAGAAATGGTTCTAAAATTTTTTCCAGGTCCAAAAGCACCTCAAGAGGGAAAGGTGCCTTTAATTTTCGGATGGATTGAAAATGATATCCATTTTTGGAACGTGTCATTACTGGTGACGAGACTAGAATGTTTGAGTACGGCCCGTAATACAAACGCCAGAGCATGGAATGATAAACTTCAGCCTCTCCAAAGTTCATAAAAGCAAGGACGAGCAAGTCAAAGATCAAATGCATGCTTTGTTACTTCTTGATAGCCAGGGAATCGTCCACAGAGAGTTTGTACCTCAAACCCCAAACAGTCAATCAATACTTTACTCAGAGATTTTTTCGAAAAATAATCATGCGAGACTAAACACCAAGAAGAACTGAGTAACGGTTTTTTGCCAGTAAAAAACATTACTGTAGATCCTCAGCCTCTTTTTTCGCCTGACTTGAGTCATTGGTACTTTTCCTATTCTATAGATTGAAAATTTTCACATCAAGGACACTCGAAAACATTGAAACAGCTGTAACTGACCAGCTGGAAGCTATTCCAGTATCAGAGTTCAAGCACTGCTATGAGAATGGAAGGACCATCTCCAGCGCTGTGTGGCTTCCCCAGGAAATTATTTGACGGAGACAATATTGAATTGTAATTATATTTCAATAACAAAGTTTAATATATCAGTCTCATTACTTAATTTAGACACGTCGCACAAGTGGATCTAACGGCGATCTAACGGCGATTAAAAATATTTTGTAAAAGTAAACGCAGTTTTATTACTTTCCGTGAAATGTATCCTTGTCCTGAATTTGACGTGTTACAGCTGTTTCATGACTGATTATATTATCAAACATTGTACACTGTAATTTTTTATTTTTTATTACGTTATCCGAGATAATGAAATTAATTTAAAATGTAATTGCTTTAGTTGTATACGAATTTAAGGGTTGGAAACATGCCACCTAGAGTGTTTTACTTCATAACCATGTACAGGAATGTCCACTACGTCATAAAGACTGTTATTAGTACTGGGGCAGTAAATCTACAACAATAAGTCTGTGGTGAGATCGCTGGTCGATTTTGGGTTTGCTTGTGCCTTAGAAACGTTCTCGGAGTAAATCGTATTTGATTAAAATCAAGCTTTTAATGACGGTGGTCAAGTTTCTTTTTTTTAAATAATTTTACCAATTTTTTCTAAAAAGTAATATTTCTTACTTGCATTTTTGCATAGGTGTTTGGATCTTTAATCTTCGCTTTTCAATGAAATTCAGTTATTTAGAGAAATGACGTCCATTTTATAACAGCCGATTTTTAGATTTCCCCCCGATTATTAACAAACCGATATTATTGTAAAGTTGACGACAAATACCTTTGTTTGGGTCGTTAGAGGCAACTCTATGAAATTCGGAAAAATCAAATTGTACATATCACAATGGTTACCATTTTAAACAGGTTCATATGATTGTATTATTCATTGTATAACATACTTAGATTATGTGCAGATTTCAATTCTGCATGTAATGGTATAAACACCACCTTTCTATGATGAAAAGTGGTGAATTCATTATAAAAAACTTTGACCTTCCAACATAGCTGTCGCAGACATGAGTGTAGTTAGTGGATGTTTCTTTGAATATGTATAGCATCGAAACCTGCCAGGGTCGAGATACTGACACGAGCGAAGCAAGGGAGATTATTTAATGTCGGAGCGGATTAGTTTGTGAAAGAGAACAAAGGTACTAACTGTCAGGTATGAGAAGGGCTTCGACAATATGCGTAAGAATGACGTGGTAGGAATTTAGAAGAAAATTCGTCCCGAATCACCCGACAGACCTCTCGCAAGTTGGAACCTACGTCCTTGAGAGGTCAGCCTTCAGACAAAGAAAGGGGAGACCCGTATTGTCGGGATCAGCCGACAGACCACGGAGGCAACGCTCGTCTCGAGGGGATCAGCCCTTAGACAACTAACGGGGTGTCTGTGGTGCCGGGATCAGCCGACAGACCACGGAGGCAACGCTCGTCTCGAGGGAATCAGCCCTCAGACAACTAACGGGGTGTCTGTGCTGCCGGGATCAGCCAACAGACCACGGAGGCAACGGCTCGTCTCGAGGGGATCAGCCCTTAGACAACTAACGGGTGTCTGTGGTGCCGGGATCAGCCGACAGACCACGGAGGCAACGCTCGTCTCGAGGGAATCAGCCCTCAGACAACTAACGGGGTGTCTGTGCTGCCGGGATCAGCCAACAGACCACGGAAGGATAGACAGTAAAGGGCAATAAATAAAACAGAGAATTTAGGTAACATATGCAGCGAGAGAATGAGAGAGAGAGAGAGAGAGAGAGAGAGAGAGAGAGAGAGAGAGAGGAGAGAGAGAGAGAGAGAGAGAGAGAGAGAGAGAGAGAGAGAGAGAGAGAGAGAGAGAGAGAGAGAGAGAGAGAGAGAGAGAGAGAGAGAGAGAGAGAGAGAGAGAGAGAGAGAGAGAGAGAGAGAGAGAGAGAGAGAAGTGTTGCAGGTGACTGTGGAACAGAATGAATTTTTAAGTGAGCCAGGCCGGTATATATAGGACGTTTGGAGCGTTGTTCCCCTCTCTGCACTGCCTTATCCCCTCTCTCGCTCTGGGTGATTTATTTACAACGGAGTATAGACTACAAAATAATTGATAATTGAATTTAAGTACATCTATATCTGCACAACAATTAAATTTACCGTTGACGATGACAAGGGGGTAGCGTGTAGCTAAATTTAATATATACACACCTACGAGCCTCTTTAAGGACAAGCCGATAACAAGAATGTAGTGATATACACATTACGAGTTTCAGAAAACATGTGTGACAACTCTTTAAAACAAACATAGACAACCCTTGATCTACCAATACAATATAATATTTTCTACATTGCCCAAGAGATTAACTTTTTGGTATTACATTTAGAGGATATACCGGTATTACTTTGTATTACTGGGCTGGGTAAGTACCACGATGACCCTATACAACTTGTTTGATTTGTAATTAAAAAGTTAAATTATTAGACTCCACAGACAAGTTTTACAGTAAGTTGTTTGAACAGTTTAGTTTGCGTTAAATCAAAGTTAAAAGCATATAAATTGACAAAGAGAAAGATATTTTGGTTTGTTAATAATGGATATAACATGAAGAAGGTTAGAAAGTTTTTTTAACATTATAAATAACAACAGTCGTATCATAAACCCTTGCCGACCTTATCGATACAATAAATCTGTCAACAGAGGTTTTCTTCTGTGACTTTTATTATGGTTGTAGTCTAGGATAATGATGGTTGTGAAAATAGTTTTGACTTGCTTAACATTCACTGTCTGCCTCAATTTGAAATCACTTTTTATGTTAATGAATTCATATCTTGTCGTACACTTCGCTCGTTAGTGTGTTACAAAGTCAGTACTGGTGAAGTGTTTTAAGTTAGGTATAAATTATTGACAATTTTATCTGATGTTTCTGAAAAAGAGGAATTAGTCAAACGTTTTAAAACAGCTTCGTATTGAAAACTAGTTGATGTTAACCATCACAGTACTTAAAATATATAATATAATACAAGCTGCTCGTCTAGATGTTTCTTGGGCCTTGTAGGAAATGTTAAATTGTATTGGTAGATCAAGGTGATCAGTAGGTTAAGTTTGTTTAAAGAAGTTATTACACAGGTTTTCTAATTGTGTATATCACCTCATCGGCTGGGCTCAGACGGGTCTGCAGTATTAAACAGTCTCCTCTCGCTTCGCTCGTCTCGGCTCTTGCTAATCTCGAGGCTGTAGATATGTGAACAAGATTCCAGCCGCTACATAGCTTGGCCCGGATCTGGTGCCTATACGAATATCACATTTTCAGACAAGTTAAGTTTCTAAATTACATTTTTGACAATAACTTCGCTATTTGTCGTCGTAGAGAGTGAAACCAATACATGCAGAGTTTTATGAGTTATGAGGTGAATAACGAGACCGATAAAACGGTCGCCATTTTTCATTTTATAATCGATTTTTCTTAATTTTAATAGAGCTCTATGTGAGCACACTATAGTTCCCTATACTAAAGTTCATGTTCCTTTCTTGTGGCCGCTATCGTGCTTACGTACAGACGACAACGCCGACGAACGGACGACATGTTGAAAATAACTTCTGCGTTGTCCTACGCCCATGAAACGTGAAGATCAGTCAAAAAACGGAGGTTGAAATTTTTGAAATTACCAAACTGATCAAGCAAACCAGTTTACATTAATTAAACTGGTTCAAAACAGATTAGATTTTTGGGATTTTTACTTCGTATATTGGGCATGTAATAAACGCTCAAAAAACAAACGTGTTGACTATGATTTGTTGAGGTCATTTGTGAAAAAAAAAAATTGTTTCGGTATAATCTCAAAACCAACTCAAATGATGTTGATAAAATGTTGATGTATTTTGTAGATTTATAATCCAAAACACAGTTGGCAAGCAAAGACAGAGAAAATTATGTTTAGAATCATTTGGGAAAAACAACTTTACGGTTTGTTTGGAACGTAAAAGTTTTTGTAAAATTTAATCAAAATCATTCCAAATGTTATTTAAAAAAGCGAAAATTTGAGTTTTGGTTTTATATAACCTACCATTAAAATTTCGAGTTAAGTAAATGTCTATATGTCAATAACAAACGTTATTGAATAACATACGTTTAAGAATAAAGTGGAAGAAACCTGTTTCCTCCCCGTCATAATCGACCAGCAGAGCTGGAAGTAATGTGAGGGAAGTATGACTGATTAACGGGAACGTATGGGGTGGGGGAACGTGGTCATGCGCACAAGCATGTTCTTTTATTTGTTGCAGAGCTATAGCGGACCAAAATATATCTGAGCGAAAAATTTATCGACAAAGAGAGACGACAAGCAGATATCATTTTGAAACCCATTATTTGCTTCTTAGGAGAACTCAAAATGGATAATTTCATCGAAAACCAAACATCAGTATGGGGAATAAAGATGAAGAAACCTGCCCTCTCCCCGTCCCAATCGAGAAGCAGAGCTGAATGTAAGTTTGTACAAGTATGACGGATTAAGGGGAAAGTATGGGGTGGGGAAACTTGGTCATGCGCACAAGCTTGTTCTTTTATTTGTTACAGATCTATAGCGACATGGTTAAATATCCCTTAGCAGCAAATTTGGGTTGTAGATCACGAGAGAGACTACTGGGAAATATCATTTTGAAAAGCATTTTTATTTTTGCTCAGGAGACCTCAAAATGGATAATTTCATCGAAAACAAAACAAAGATTTAAGGAAAATAAGTTTTAAAAAGATGTAAAAATATAAAACTATTTTTATGTTACCATTTCCAAAACTTAAAGAATGCAAATTTAAAATTATGTAATTTTAGTCATTATAGTCACATTTTCAAAATTTTATATTGTCAAGATGAAAATTGTTTTCATTCCATTTAAAACAATTCTATTTGACGAAAGAAACCCAAAACGTAACTTCTTTGCAATAATTTAAGAAAGGTTATAAATAAGTTTGTATTATAAAAAAAGAAAAAAGTTCATCTTTAGAATAATTTTTAACGTTTTGCTTAAATATGAACAAGTAAAAATAATTTACGTTTTTTTGAACAATCTGTGTAAGGGACGCTAATATCGCTACACCCTGTGTTTAGATTTAATAAAAAACTTTACAAATGCAAGATCGATCGAATTCCTAAACTTTTAGAAATATAAATATTAAAACAGGATTTTGTCCAATCCTGTACATGAAAACAAATATAACCTAAACAGAAAACTAGTTAATAACCTAGATACGGAAAATACAGTGTTATTTATTAGAATAACAACTGGCACAGAATGCTGTTTCTCCCATTGGTACAATATTTTTATTCTGTTTTAGTTTATTGTTTTATAAAAAAATAAAAGTTATTTTATTTTAAAAAAAAGTTCTTATTTTGTGGGTAAATTCGATGTCACACATTACTGAATTAATTTTAATTAGAGGTATAAAATACATTAGAAATGAAACACTCTTTTGTCCCTAGCAATGGATCAGTGCACAGTGAAATAACTGTTTCAATTACTCAAAACATATTTGAAACGAGCTTTATTCAAGTACATCTATTCAGACTTCACTCAAGGGGTTGTCAGCAATTAGGGGGTTGAAAGTTCGTTTACAGCAAACGTATGAAAGCATCGATCCTACACCAATCCTGAATAATTTATTTTGTTTGATATATTGAATGATCATGAATGAATTTAATACATGATTATGTTACCATACAACTCAGAGTAACGTATAGGGGTAATTGGTTAACATTATATTGCTACCGTGTTGCTCAATTCAATTGACAACTTAAATAGATTAGATGAATGTGCAAGTCTGGGTATGAAATAAAAAGGTGTATTTTATAGAAATAATCTCACTGAGCTCAAATTTAATCTGATCCTTAGGCAACATCCGATTATGAGTTATATAAAACAAATTTTAATACTCATATATTTTTTTTTAATTTCGTAGAATAGGTGGTAAATCAAGAGACAAAAGGAGACATCCGATCTCCCCAAAAGTGGGAGGGTACAATCACTAAAAACCATCTACCTTCCAGTTAGTACAGTACCTCTATCGCGTAAGACAAGGATTCTGGATAGGTTTTCCATGTAGCAAATTGAATAGCTCTTAGAAAATATAAATGTGAAAACAGCAGAGCTATATATGTATCCCCGCAAAGGGTGAGGTAAGGGACCCAGCTAGGACAGAGTCCAGTCGGGCAAAACCTCGCAACAGATCATGCAGGAGCCCTGGTGGATGTGGCGTACAAGGTGAAAGATGGATGTACGTTAGAAATACCTTGTTATTGAATTTATTGGGGGGGGGGGGTAGAGGCACTACTTCTTCTGCCTCCTACTCGACACCGAAATAAACGTGCAAAAATTATACTACATTCAAGTGCGTCCTAATGGCGACAAATTGACTCATCCCACTGCGGTGCGCCTTCTGGTTTAAAACAGAGCTAAGAAGCAAAGAAGTTAGAGAGATGATGTATAAAACACTACATAACTTTATGGGTCGAAAATGGGATTTCAAGATCGATCATGTGTTAAGGACAGTGGCCGTCTGTGTTTATCAAATGTTTTGGCGTATTTGTCTAATGAAGATAGTAGTGTTGATATTGCGTGTGAGTGGACTCCCTTGTAGAGATTAACTGCTAATCGTTTGATTTCTTGTTTGATGGAAACCACATTTAAGTCTGTAAGATCCTAACTAAAGTGCACCTTGGTGCTTCAGTGGTTATTTTTAAAACATTGTTTTGGATTATCTGTAGTCTGAAAATTTGTTTGGTTTTGGTGTGTTCCCAGTGTGCGGCGTATGTGACGATGCTTCCATATATAGACAAATAGATTGTGGTGGCTGTTCTCAATATAAGAAATGTGACCTATTGAGCAAAGAATATAATGTGATCGTGTCATGTTTGCACTTTCAAGTGTTTGGGATATCAGCCCGATGTCTATAGTCCAGTAAGCTCCATGGTATAGTTCCCCGTATCCAGTGTCTAGGCTTCATAGTACAGCATCATTCAGTATCCATTCTCGAGGTTTCAGAGTGTAACATCCAACCGGTATCCATTGTCCAGTCTACATCATCCGCTCGGTGTACAATCTCCACGATCCAGGGTACAGCATCCATCCGGTATCCTTGTCCCGATTTTAGGGTCCATCGTTCATTCTGTACTGTTTCTCCAAGCTCCAAGGTGGAGTACGGGTCCGGTATACATAGTTCAGGCTCCAGGGTACAAGATTCATCCGGTATTCGTAGTTCTTGCTCCAGGTTACAGCATCCGTTCGGTATACATTTTTCAGACTATAAGGCACAACATTGTCTCATACTGTATACATTGTCCAAGCTCTAGGGTACAGGATCCGTCTGGTGTCCATTGTCCGGATTCTAAGGTACAAAATCCCTCCGGTGTATTTGTACAGGGTAAAGCATCCCGTAAGGTATCCATTAACCAGACTCTAGGGCTCAGGATCCGTCCAGTATCCATTGTCCGGATTCTAGGGGACAGCATCCCTCTAGTGTCTTTTGTACACATTAACATAGTAGAGCAACCCGTCCGATATCTATTTTCTAGGCTTATAGGATGAATTTCCAACCGGTATATGTTTTCAGGTTGCAGGGTACAGCTTGCGTCTGGTATTTCTGTCCACATTCTATAGTACAACATCCCTATGATATCCTTTGTCCAGGCTCCAGGATACAGTATGCTTCCGGTATCTAGAGTTCAGGTTTCAGTATCCGTAGTCTAGGTTCTAAGCTCCAGAGTTCAGCATCCGTCCTGTATCCAATGTTTATGTCCGAGGGTACAGTATCCGTTTGGTATGTATTGTGTAGTCTCTTGGGTATACATCGTTCTGGTATCTATTGTCTAGGCTCCAGAGTACAGCAAGCGTCCGGTGTCCATTTTATTATTATTTTTTTAAATTAAAAAAATTACAAGTTGTAAAGCAAAATTAAGCTTCGGAAGTAATAAATAAATAAATAATTGAAATATATTAAAAGTAAATGACAAAAACATCATATTGTAAAACTGGTTGTGCTTGTATTATTTCTATTTGTAACTTATATTTTGGTACATATCTTTAAAAGTTTCATCAGAGTTGTTTATTTAATATTCAGCTCACTCGTTGCTTGTACATTACTTCCACTTTTCCCCGCTAAACAGTTTCCCGACACAATTGTTACAAATTCCAAACGTGCAAGTCTACGATTCATTGACTCCGTATCCTGCGGCGGCGTCTGGAATAATTAGTCTGGGATTTAAACCTCTAAGCGGACATGAATCCTTCGGGATGCGACAAAAAAAGTGAAAAGATTAATCCTCATTTAGTTTATTTACATCTGATATTTGGAAACGGAATTACAATTCCTACGCTCTTGTTAGTTTACTCGACCAAAGATAAGTGTCGCCGGTAAAGAACAGATAATATGAATAAAATGTTCGGTCATACGATCAGATACATTACACTTATAGCAAAAAGTATTATTGATAAACGTTGTCATGAAACGTGTACTAGCTGCTACCCCAAATCTCTGATCCGCACAAAATCGATGTTCATACATTGTGACGTTGATATAGAAGCAATTTCATTAATTACCTGTTGGCACCGCCGCGCCAAATCTACTAACGCCATTGTTGACGCGCGTGGCCGCTGACGAAGATACTTTATTTCATTCCCGACATTTCATTAATCTCTCTTAAGAGGTTTGTAGTAAATCTGAGATGTTTTCCCATCTTTACACGATTTTTTAATTTAACTTTGTTTTTCCATAAGTTCAATCCGACATTATTAGAAATATTTGTTTATTTTAACATCAAATCAATACAACAATAAATAAAAAATAATTTAATAAACTACATTTATAGATTACGATTATAACAGTCGATTGAAACCTCAAAAAGAGTCGTACAGTACCCTCAGACTAGGAGTGTGTCTGGTGTAATGGGCGTGTCCTCGCTTCTACTTGCTTCCCTAGCATGACGGTACAACCCACTCCAAGAAAACTAGGTACACAAATTACTGCTTAGCTCTAATATTCTTTAAGTGTCCATCCCTTTAATATGCACCTTTCTGTACTTTTGTTAGCGCTTTATTCTTATTTACACCGATAAAAGAAACGAAAGTAGGGTAGGTGTTTACAAAGAAGATTTGAGGTCTATATTTTTTGGGGTTGTACCGCTGAAAGCAAACGGAACAAACGAAGTGTGGGAGCCCCTCTTTTCCTCTCCACCCCAGGCACATTCCTACCTTGAGAATACTGTAGCTTCACTGAGTCCAAAGTTAAAATGAGTGAAAATTCCCGAAGCGGGGAAATGATCACGAAATAGCAGCGTGCCTGACTCCATCTTTTGTGTGACTTCAGAATCCTTAATAGGTGAAATAAATACTGATTCTTTAACTGTCATATGGTATAATTTGTATGATAGTTTTTCAGCGACAACGCGAAACTGTATCTTCTAGTTTCTTTATCAAGTTTTCCGTGATGCTTTGCAAATTAAAGGTGTAATCGCGCCAGAAGACAAACTTTTTCATTTTTAAAAGAAGCATAAATTAAGCCGCATCAACAACGTTTACAGTACCCTCAAACTAAGAGTGTGTCTGGTGTATAGGGCGTGTCCTACTTTCTACTTGTTTCCCTAAACTGATTTGACGGTACAACCTATTCCAAGAAACCTAAGTACTATACACAAATTACTGCTTAGCTACATTTAATTCTTAAAGTTTAAGTACAAGTTAATAATTAAAAGTTTAATTTTGTAAACGTTTTATTCTTATTTACACCGATAAAAGAAACGAAAGTAGGGTAGGCATTTACACAGAAGATTTGAGGTCTATATTTTTTTATTAGGGTTGTACCGCTAAAAGAAAACTCAACAATCGAAGTGTGGGGGCCCCTCTTTTCCTCTCCACCCCAGACACATCCCTACATTGAGGTTACTGTAATTCTGTGTTGTCTTGTTTTTAATAGAATACAAAATAGTCAATGTATTCTTTACCCATATTTATAACTTATTCGATAATAATTGATACAGTAATTTATCAATAATTATAAAATATTCTACTTTCATTATTAATATTTGTTGTAATGAAAAAGATAATTTATCGTTTGCAATGTTTTATTTGTTACATTTCCCACAGATTTACAAATAATAGAGGACCATCACTGTCAGTAAGATGCTGTTATTTAATTTATCTTAAATTTTGTTTTAAAAAACAAAACAATCTATGTAAGAATTGTATCTAAAAAATGCTCATTAATTTTTTTCTCCTCTTTCTCTATTTTATTATAAATTTTTCTATTTTTTAATTTTTATAATAACATAATAGCCAATGGGGAGGTAAAAATTTTGGTTTTTTTAGGTTAGCCATAGTGTTTTAGAGCATCGAAAATTTTGTTATGGGAAGAACATAACTACTGTTATATAACTTACAGTTATCAATATTTTTCCCTTCGTTGTTTAAAGACAAAAACCTCTCGATGTTCTTCTTCTTACAAAAAAAAGAACAAAAGATTATAAGACAAAGACCCCTAGCCCTCTAATACTCTATTAGCGCCACTATCTGAAAAGAACAAAAGTTAAAAAATATGAAAGAAAGGGTTCTAATCCAAGATTACATAAAAACTGTATGTATTCAGCTAGATTTCCTGGGGATTTACATTTGTAGATAACATACACAAACAAAAAGTTTAAAAAAAATTATAAACTAAGAACATTTACACTTTATAACTCAATGTCTGTCAAAAATGATTGTTGTTTCAATATTAAATGCATTTTTTATATATGATAATGTCAAAATAATGAAATATCTTTCAATATATTTTGAAACACTCTGTATCTGGCACCACAATTTTGACACACCCTACATATATATATATACATATATATATATATATATATATATATATATATATATATATATATATATATATATATATATATATATATCTTCCCAATGCATGACTAAACGACTTCCTAAGTCATCTAGAAAACAAGGGAACAAATAACCAATACTTTTGCCAAACCTTATGTATGAAAATGAATGGAATCCAAAGAGACAATTACCTAATAACCTAAAAAAATATATTGCACAGTAATTAAAACTTTCACTGAAAGATGTCACTCCATTGTATTGGTTACAGTTTTGTTATAGTAATTTAGTATATTTTATTTTCCTAAATCCCATTCGTTTTTTGAGGGTAAATTCAATGTCACAAATTACTGAATTAATTGTTTAATTATTTTTAATTACGGGTACAAAATACTTTGGAAATGAAACATTGTCATTTTGTCTGTAATGGATCAGTGCACAGTAAATCATTTTAACTTTGAATTTATATAAAATATTGAGTTCAAATTTGGCATACGAATTTGTTATGTAACTTTTACAGGAGATCCGAAAATGAAACTTTTACCTAATTATTAAAATAGTGGCCGTTTACATTTTTTGTAAAGCTTTAGAAACATTCAATATTACAAATTTTAAACGACCTGCTATTTTGACAATTTAATAGATACAGTATTGATTCTTGGAAAGACTGTAAAATGATGCAAAATGTGTCTGAAAAATATCGACTCAAAATATCAATAGTACAGTATATTACGTTATCATTATTTTTCGAAAAAAAACACAAAATAACCAACTGATGGATGACGAATCATTTCCGGATCTACGAACTTTTTCAATATTTTAGTCCAAAGTTTACATCTGTGAAGAATATCGGTTTCCTAATGGAACACCCTGTATAGAAAGTGATACTAATACGACATGATATTTCATCGTTATATTTTATAGAGTATTTTATTGGGTTTTAGTTGAACACTCTAACAGGAATTTTACAATAGGGAATAGAGATAAAATCAGATACGATAAAACAGTGTTATTTATTGAAATAAAAACTGTCACAGAATGCTGTTTCTCCCATTATAATGACTACAGTATTTTTACTATTTTCATTTATTGTTTATCTGATAAAAACCAGAGTTATATTATTTTAAAAGTGTGTTCGTATGTAAAATTGACTGTTATACATTTCTGAATTAACTTTAATTAGAAGGTACAAAATACATTGGAAATGAAACACCACTTTGTCCCCAGTAATGGATGTAACAGTGAAATAACCGTTTAAATTACTCAAACGTATTTACGAGTTTTATTCAAGTTCATCTGTTGAGACTTCATACAAGAGGAAGAAACTGAGGGGTTGAAAGTTCATATACAGCAAACACAGTTCCCAAGTAAGACTAACGATCTGCTTTTATTTACAACGAAATCACAGCGTTAATTAATTCTGCGTTGGAAGATTGAGAGGTCATTCATGAATTTACGCTGTTCCACGTAAAAACGGCCCGCTCATTATTTAATGAATATTGTACAAGTTTGAAAATAAACAAACAAACAAAGCAAGTGTGTATGCAAAATAAAAAAAACCCTGTTTAAGGGACCATTATTTAATCTCTGTGAATACCATTATTACAGAACTTGATAAAACAAGGTCAAATGACTTCCTAAGAGTTGGATAAAGATTATATATACTATACTTTTACCCAATTCTGTGTATGCAAATGATTATAATCTGAAGAGACTTTTAACAAATAATATAACCTAGAAATGGAAAACACTCTGGTATTTGAGAAAAACTGTCAAAGAATGCTGTTTCTCCCGTTGTAATGTCTCCAGACTTTGTGTTGTGTTTTAATTTATTGTTTAACTCTTAATAATGAAACTTGTTAGGAAGAGGTACTCGTATTTTGGCGGGTAAATTTAATGTCACTCATTACCGAGTAAATTTTATTTATAGGTACATTGGAAATGAAACATTATTTTGTCCCCAGTAATGGATCAGTGCACGGTGAAATAACGGTTTCAATTACTCTAAACATACTTACAACGAGTTTTATTCAAATCCATTCAGATTTCACTCAAGAGGAAGCAATTACGGGGTATTAAGTTCATTTACAGCAAACGTATGAAAGCATCGATCCTACACAACTCCCAAGTTAGACGTTGTTAGGTCGACTAATGATTTGCTTTTATTTACAACGAAATCACAGCTTTTGCGTTAATTAATTCTGCGATGAGATCATTAATGAATTTAATACCGAGTTGATAATAGGCGAGGAAGGGTGAACTTGTGGTGTTGGTTTGGTGATAAATCATAAAAAAACCTTGTTATATCAAAACTTTTTCCTTCCTGTTATATCGCTGGAGGACCCTTTGGGTAAATCAGTAGTTTTTAAATTATGATAACACGATGTGTGTTTTGTAACTTAAAAATTTTGTAGATTTAAAATATTTATTATTTGGTACTTATTTACACGTTAAACGTTTGTTTCACTTGTGACAAAGTTGTCGAGCGTGTAAACGTATTGATGAAGTCGAGTTTATATGTCGACGGTTAGTTTTGTTCATTAAAGATTATTATTTTTGCTTGAGATTTGGCAACGCTATTTTGGGTCTTTAATCTTCACATTTAATCAACTTTTAACAAAATCAATAAACACGATTTAAAAAAACGATCCACTTTTAGAAGAGCTCGTAAAAGATTTTTAGTTTTTTACCTAGAACGCTCGAATCGACTGTTTTGGGGAGATCTCATACGTTGTATTTAGGGCTATTTTAGTATAATTCTATCAAAATTTGTATAACCGATTTTGAAAAAAAAACGAAATTTAGATTTTTTATTTTACAAGATATAAGTACGAATTTTGCGTTATAAAAAACTAATTAGGAGAGGAAAAATAGTCCAAAAATTGATAAGAAGTGATGTAACTGGGGAGTTGAATTTTTTTGTAATTTCTTTTTGTACATGCAACAGAGTGGGAAACCGAAAAAAATTGCAAATTCGGACTGGATATTTGCTAGAAAAGTACATTTTTGATGAATGTTGAGTGCATCGCTTCACTACTTTTTAAATATCTCCGGCTCTATGGGTCGTAGAACAATTTAACAAAATGAAAATATACAAAAATAAAGGGACTATCGAAATGATAGGGTATAGTAACATTAAGACTACTTCCTAACCTCAACTAATTTGAATTTTTATATTTATGATTTAAAAAAAAAACTAATAATTCAACAAATGGGGGACCAATTCGATTGGTCGCTATGTTGGGTAGGATGAACTTAGAGACCTCTAGTTTGCGCCATTATTCTTATTTTTAAAAGGCCTTTAAAATGAGGTATCACTCAATAGTGGTTGCTATTTAAAATTCTAAACTTACCCCCAAACAACTATTACATTTTGGGGGTAAGGGTTGCAATTGTTGATACTTCAAAAAACTCCTCCTTTGGTTATCTAAACTTTCCCCAAAGCAAATCTGTCTATTTCCATTAATAAAAAAAATAATAGGGGAGGGGGTGGGACTTTTAGGACACTTGGAATACTTCATCATTGTTGAAACTTTGTATTGTCTAATAAATCCTTAAGCTGATGGATAACTATACTTGTGTTGGTTTCTATATTTATTAACATCTGGGAAACAATTCTTGTATGTGTTTCATTAATATAATCAAGCTTATTTTATCATCCTGAGATTTTAATAAACAAGAAATTCAGATTTATGGCCTCAGTGATAACAATGAGAATCTGTTCCTCCAAACAAAGCTATTTGAAGTTGGTCTTGTTACGTGCGGATAATGTGGCTTAAGGGAGCTTTCCATTAGAATCAGTCTGTCTGTGAAAGGATAAACTTGAGATAACAGAATACAAATTAAGTCTAAACAGAGTTATTAATGATGTTGGAGTGTTATTGTCACTTAGGTTCTAAAGAAGTAGATATTATTTCTGTTTTGTGATTTCACTTTTGTTGAGATTTACGCAGAACAATAGTTTTTAATTGCTTTACTTTTAAAAGGTTGTTTAAGGAATGACATTTGCTTGTGACACCGTTCTCTGTTCAGTGTCATACAATACCAAATTTGGATTAGAATATTGGTAAAATATTATTTTTCAAATTTTGTAAGTTCCTAGCAGGTATAACCAAAACTACACAAATAGATTTGTTTTAAATAATTTCTAACTATTTTACTAAATACAAACAAATCATATTGCTGTCGCCAAATTTATGACCATATTAAAATAAAAGACCAATAAAGAACCGTAGCGCTCGAATACTCTAATAGTGTCAAGGTCAGAAAAGAACAAGAGTTGCTCAAGAGAGATTTAAGGAGAAAGATAAAAAAGACGAATCTTACCCCAGATTACATGAAATAATAATAATAAAAAAAGATTATTTAACGCAAGAGTAAAAAAGAAAAATGAAAAAGACCATAGTTTGGGGGAAGTAGGGTATTATTCTTTTTTCTTTTTTACTCTTGGGCTAGATTACATAAGGTTTGGTTAGTGTTGTCTTCATTATTTCTAAAGATATCCCTTGATCAACTCTTGTTATTTTACGACCTTGACACATTAGTGTATTCGATACCTAGGGGTTTTTATTTTATATTCTTTTCTTGCGTTTTTTAATAGGAAACGAGAGATTTTTCACCTTTAAACAACAAGAAAAAAAATCATAACACATTAGGTGTTGATGAATTTTTAACATTTATGAAACCATACATTTGTTTGAAACTGAATGTAAAATAAAATTACTTTCCAAAAAATGAAAATGTTAAAATGAACCCTTAGCGCTTTAGGGTTTACTTCTACATTTAAAAAAATTCTAGTTAACTTAAAAAAAAATTTCAAACTTTAAAGTTGTTTACAGTCCTTTTAAAAAATCTCCCACAGAACGTACAAACAATTAGAAAGTTTGGCTTTATAACAAAGTACTTATAGAATCTAACCGAAGACAAACACCAGCCAAAAACTACTTTTGAGATGCAGGGGAACTCACCTAGCTTTACAAAGAAAACTCCTATATTTTAACTAATACGTAATTTTATACTTAGTATTAAAAAAAAGGAAGAAAATGGGGATACAATAAGACTTCTAGGCTATGAATACTGTAATAGTCGGAAAAGAACCAAAGCTGGTCAAAACTGATCGGATAGAAAAGTTGAAAGACCCAACCCAAGACCACATGGAAAAACGTATAGACATAGAAGAAGGAATTAGAATTCTAATTCCTTCTTCTATGGTATAGATTCAGCTAGTTTACATCTGGATTGTCAAGTTCAGCCCCTAAGGGTCCTGTTATTCGATGTAGCAAAGTACTAATCATGTTTACATTACAATTTATAAAATTTGTACATTTTGTATTCAAAATTTAATTGTTGATCGTTTTTAAAAAAAAATTACTGCTTCAACACAAGCGTAGGAATTGTAATTCCGTTTTCAAACATCAGATGTAAATAAACTAAACGAGGATTAATCTTTTTACTTTATTGCGGCATCCCGAAGGATTCATGTCCGGTTAAAGGTTTAAATCCCAGAACAATTATACCAGACAGGGCTTGGATATAAAGTCAATGAATCGCAGATTTGCGTGTTTGGAATTTGTAAACAATTGTGAAAACTGTTTGGCGGGTTGTACATGGGGAAATATATATTAAGCTTTGACTATTTCGTACCAAATTATGAAGGATATTAACGTTGGAAACATAAATTAACCCTTAACTAGTTTTCAAAATAGCTGATAAAGTTTCATTAATTTTTCTTTCTTATTTTTTGAGAAGACTTTGAATGTTTAAAATTCAAATTTCTACAAAATATTATAGAAATCATTGAAACCTATTTATTTCATTACGGTGGCACGAAAACAGCGAACAACGAAAAATGCGTACAGCGAAATATGCGTACACGAGGAAACAACTCCAACTGACGAGGGTAAGTGGTAAATTTTATAAGCGAAATATGCGTACAAACCAGAGAGCTTCCATGAACTGCAGGTCAGCCATCCCTTCACGCGGACCGAAGGCATTATTCCCAAGAATGCCAACTCTGGATGCGTCACTGGGTCACTCCAGTTGTCACCCCAGGTTATCCACCCCTTCACGCGGGCTGAAGACATTATTGCTAAGAATGCCAAACCTGGATGCGTCACTGGGTCACTCCAGTTGTCACCCCCGGTCATCCACCCCTTCACGCGGGCCGAAGACATTATTGCTCAGAATGCCTACCCTGGATGCGTCACTGGGTCACTCCAGTTGTCATCCCCGGTCATCAACCCCTTCAAGCGGACCGAAGACATTATTGTTAAGAATGCCAACTCCGGATGCGTCACTGGGTCACTTCAGTTATAACCCCGGGTCATCCACCCCTTCACGCGGGCTGAAGACATTATTGCTAAGAATTCCAACCCTGGATGCGTCACTGGGTCACTCCAGTTGTCACCCCCGGTCATCCCTCCCTTCACGCGGACCGAAGACATTATTGCTCAGAATTCCAACCCTGGATCGTCACTGGGTCACTCCAGTTATCACCCCGGGTCATCCACCTCTTCACGCGGGCTGAAGACATTATTGCTAAGAATTCCAACCCTGGATGCGTCACTGTGTCACTCCAGTTGTCACTTTGCCTTTAACTGTCGTGGGGATAAGTTCGATTTACTTCAGTGTGTTTAGTGTTTAGTGTTTAGGAGGTGACTTCTACTACTAAGGGGAAACCAATGGCGCATTATCTCGGCTATGCATATCGAAAGCATAGAGAAAACGCAAATGGAATAGTGTCGTGGTTAGGTTAGGTTAGGTGTGTGTGTGTGTGTGTGTGTGTGTGTGTGTGTGTGTGAGAGAGAGAGAGAGTAAGGGTCTCCTAATCTCTCAGATGCCATAGCTAGGTGGAAGAGAAATAAAAGACCCGTGAACGCCTAAAGGTTGTACACATTTGTCGCCTGTCTAAATGTTCTGACGTCATAGCTTACCCTCGTCATTTATCAAAACTTGATCCTGTACGCATCTTTCTCAAGATTCCTGGTGTACGCATATTTCGCTGTACGCATCTTTCGTGTATTCGGAAAATCACATGAGGTATTTTCTTTAATTTGAATTAAAATTGGTGTTATTACATACAGAAATTATTTATGCATGAATAAATATCTGTTTCCAGAAATATTAAGGCGTGTTATACAAAAAATCATCAAAATAAACAAATTTGTTTGTTAGTATAGTTTAATTACATTAAAGGTTGAGTCCAGTTTTGTTGTTGTCTTGGACTAGTGGTTAAACGTTGCCTCACTTGTTTATTTATTTTCCCCTACTTTTATTTGTAATTATTTTTCATTCCTCACTTTTATACATTTTTTAAAATTATTATGGGAATTTTATTGGATTATTATTTTCCCATCCTAATCGATTTAATTTATACAAAATTTATTTAATTCTTCTTCTGTTTTTGCACTACACGAACACGATAGAATTATTTTATCATCTACTAAAACAACAATAAAAAAGACTATGGTGGAGTTAAATATGTTTTGTTGAATAAAGATAATTGTTGATGATCAACCGTGAACATTGTTCTTTAGTCCTACTGCGTTGTTTTCCCTTCAATATTGGATTGTTTCGTTTGTTTTGTTGTTCCTTTTCTGTTATTTGTTTCCTTTGTTTATTATTCATTAATTATTTGTTGTTTGTTAATTTCGTTCAGGTTATGCCTATTATTTTTGTTTCAATATAATTAAAGCTACTGTTTTTTATAAAATGGAAAATTTACGGCTCAATTCACTTCAAAGTACATTTGCGGGAATGACTGAAGATAGAAAAATTCCACGTGTATCCAATTTGTGAAGAGGAATTGAATGATTCCAGTCTTCAGGTTCATTTTGAATTACTACGAAAAATTAAATGATTGAACATAGTTTGGGACTTGTAGAATAAACTTAAACTATATTAGCTTCTGTTGCTGTAAACCCTAATATGTCTTTAAGAACTATTGAAAATAAAACAGGAGTGCCAAAACGTAACGCTCATTGTTTTTGGTTTTTTGTTCAAGTCTTATAGATTTCATAACCATCAAGAACTGCTTTTAAGTGATCCTGACTATCGACTTAGTTCCTGTGAAAGGATGGCGGAAAGAGCCAACTTAAGCAGGGATTTTGTGAAAATATTTGTTGTATTGATGAATCGACATTTACCTTGTATAATAAAATATGCAAAATGATCGAAACTGGTCGAGAGACAACCCGAATGGAATTGTAATAACACAAAATCAATATCCACAAAAAGTAAATGTTTGGACGCCTTATCATTAGCCCCATATTTATAGCCAATCTAACGGGTGTATTGTAAATTAAGAAAGAATTCTGGAAAATAAGTAGAGGAAATTATTGACCAGGAATATGGTTGTCTAGCGCAAGCTACTAGACCTCTATATGAAATATTAAATAATACATTCAGCGAATGGATTGTTAATCGAGGTACAATACTTTGACCTGGTAGATCTCCTGATTTGTCCTCCATTATTTTTTTTTTCAAAGGGGTACTTTAAAAAATTACCTGTAAAAAAGAAGATGTAGAACTGTTTGAAGGAATCATTAAGGACTGAATATCACAAAATAAACGCCCGATATCTATCTAATGTCCGCAGCGTTCTACAACAGTTTGCATTATTGTCAGGAACGAAATGGTGAATTATTTGAACATTTATTATAAAACTGTATAAGATTGTATTCCCAATAATAAATATTAACAGTTTGAAAAAAAAAATCGTTTCTTTAAAGTTTACTTGAAGCCTATTTTATTTTTTTAAATTGGGATTTCATTATTAATAATTATGATAAATAGATATTTCAAATGAGAAGCTTTTAAAATAATAAAAAAGTTTAAAGAATTAAAAAATGAAGTGGGGAAGTGATAAAATAATTACCAATAAAAGTGGAAACAAAAATATATAGGTGAGGCTTTGAACCCGTTGCCTTCATCGTGCAAGTCCGATGCTTTAACCACTAGTCCAAGACAACAACATAACTGAATTCAACATTTAATATAATTAAAGCACACAAACCAACCAATTTCTTTATTTTTATGATTTTATTTTGTTTAAATACGCCTTAAAATTTGTCGAAACCGATATTTATTCATAAATAATTTTTCTAATAATTTCTCTACGTAACAACAGCAATTTCAATCGAAGGTTTTTAAAATAAATGAAATTACAAACATCATGTTGTTACGCTATAGTTCAAGTTCTGTGGGAGACACGCTATAATTATCACCATCCGGCGGAAATCTTGGGAACACCAATTCCTTAAACTTAGTTGGACATAGTAATTTGGAATACTTCACTAGATTAAATAAACGAGCTGTGGTTTATAACTAAAGAAGCTCACAATAGTGAGTACAGGGTTGGCAATCCCGAGGAACCCTAACTGGTTTTACACTTTTATCACGCAGTCTTGGGTTAGATCTCTCTCTCTCTTTCAATTTTCTAACAGATCTCATTGACCAACACTTGTTCAATTCCGACCATGATCTCATTAGACTATTCGAGGGCTACGAATTTTTTTGGAGGATTTCATTTTTTTCTCTGTCTTTTTTTTACAGATATCAAAATCTCAAACTGCTCTTAACTGGGAGGTATGAACCCCCCCTCACTACTTCGTTATTAAAGCTGAGTTTGATATCCTCTTAGATGCTTCCCTACCTAATCTATCCTGTAATAATCACTGGATTTGCTATTATATCCAAACGTTTTATAAATCAATACATCCAATTACAGTATTCTAAAATTAACAGTTTTATCTGTAAAAATGTCACACTGTAACTATCAAAGTAAACGTGACGTCCGACATTTTGTTATTAAACAGCTGGATATAAAATCAAATTGTGTACTTATGTGTAATATTCTTGCATCGCTTTCTGAGGTAGTTAATTTAATAAAATTATATTTTATGTATAAACGTGAGATTTGCTTCGTCTCCTATGCAATCATGACTTTGCAATTATCCAACTTTGCAATTCCAGGAAAAGCAGATAATTTCTAAAGCATGCACTGAGTAAAATGATCGGACTTCAAGTTTATAGTTTTATTCATGGGTTTACGATCTGGTGGTTTTACTCCCTGTTTTCTACGTTTTAGTTGACAAATAGATTATCTGCAATTAGATGCTATATTAACCTGTGTTTCTATTTAGCAAAATTATTTTTATCTTGTTGGTCGCTACAATTTTTTCGCCTCACTAGAAGCATCATCAGGCGCAACACACGTAATACATTAAAAGTCTAATTGTGAAAGTGTATGTGTAAAGTTAACGCGTGTGTTACACCTGATGATGCCTCTAGTTAAGACGAAACAGTTGTAGTGAACAATAAGTAAACAGAGCTACTTTTGATGAAAAATGAAAGTATGTTTTACAATTAGTTCAATGCTTAATGCCTTGAAATAAAATCAATACATTATTAACCTATTTGTAACTCATCCATTTAAATATGTAACTATCATGATGCAAATCAGATGTAAATAAACTAAATGAGTATTAATCTTTTAAATTTTTTGTCGTATCCCGAAGGATTCATGTCCTGTTTGAGGTTTAAATCCCAGAATAATTATTCCAGACTCACAGTCAATGAATCGTGGACTTGCATGTTTGGAATTTGTAACAATTGTTTCGGGAAACTGACAGTACAAGCAACGAGCGACCTTCTGAATATTAAATACACAAATGAACTTCGTACATATGTACCAACAAATAAATTGTAAATAGTAGGTTTCATGGACTTAGGAAATTGAAAAATTGATTTTTGACATGCCGTCCGTCCGTAGAGTGTATTGTATAAAACAATATTAAAAACTTGAAAAACTACGTTTTTTTTTTTTACTATATGGCAGAACTAAAGAATGGCAACTGCTTTACAAAATTAATAATTATTTTTCCAGATAAGAATTATGTTGGCAATACAATTAATAATGTAAAGTAGTTGGTACTCTTAATTCCCTAAAATAGCTGTTATGCAAATTAGCACAAATCAGTTAAAAAAAATTAAAAAAATTAATAAAAGGAAGTCGGTTAAAATGCCTCTTTAAAATGTCTCAGAACTCGATTATTTGCATTCTGGTAATAGTTTCTTACACCAGTTTGTAATAATTACTGGATGAATTAGACCTTGTGAATAAGATATTATAGCCGAAACAAATGTATTAACAGTGCTTAATAATACAATTTGTCCATAATTTACAATGTTTAGACTAATACATTTAGCAATAAAAAAGTATTGACTGGATGTTCCAGACAATTATCAGAAAAATTTGATTTTTGTTTTGTAATGTTAGGGGAGAGCGGGGTAATACCGTACACTTAAGCATTATTATTTTATATCTTTAATTTGAAAACTTCAATGAAAGAGGCAATCATCTCATTTTAAAAGAAATTTAATTTTCCACCTATTCTTTGCTTCATATTTTAAATCTTTAACTAATTTTGAGTGTTAAGCCCATTTTACAAAACCCTTACACTGCACGGTATTGCCCCGAGTGTCAGGGCAATACCGTGCACCATTTAGGGGCAATACCGCTAGGCAATATGTGAGGGCGGTATTGCCCCACGACATTGCAAAGACTGTGAAAAAAAATCAAACATAGAAAATATAATTTAAATTTTTATTTTATCAACGAAATAAGTAAAAAAATAACATATTAGGTTACACTAAAATTAAAATAATACCAAATCCCTTTTCTTAGTAGTAATAAAAATAAGCTAACATAAAACTAAAAAGAAAAAACAAAAGTCCTATTCTATATAAGATAAATTACGTTAAATATTTTATTGTAGCATCGAAATAAGAAAAAGTAGTAAATTAGCTTATATTAAAACAAAAAAAACAAAAAAAAAAAAAAAACAATACCTTGTGCTTTATCGGCAGTTGATCTTTCAATTGGAGTTCCTCTGAAGTCAGCAGAATCGATGTCATCCATCTCGTCATCATTGCAGAGCTTCTTTGAATCCAAATCGTCTTCTGATGATGACTTAAAAGAGATGTTGCGACGGCATTTCTTCTTATCAACTTGCTGATGGCCCTCCTTCGATGCAAACTTCCTGTGTTTGCTTTTTCCTTTGGGTTTCAACTTTGATTTTCGTAATGCTAATGCAATTTCCCTTTCTTTTTTCTTTTGTAATTTTTCTTGTTTGAGCTTTGCAGCCTTCTCCAACTTTTCTTTGTTCGGGGTCAAAGTAAAAACGGACGAATGTTGTTGTCTGGCACTTTTCTTTAGTTTCAGAGGACCGGGTAGTGGTGAAATGTCTTTGAAAGGCAGACTAACTGTTGGTTGAATTTCTAAGTCCTTGTCTTCACCTGCTAAGTAGACATCAGTGGCTGTATTCGAAGTACCAGGGATTGCTAGCTCGGTAGTCTTATCATTTGTGACACCATCATCCTCAACGACCTGAAAAGTTGTAATACTATATGGGGCAATATCGTTCAACACGGGGCAATACCGTACACCTTGCGCCTTGTACGGTATTGCCCCATGCATGGTGTATGGAATTGCCCCAAAACGACATAACGCAGCATTTTCAACCCTAACCTTAAATAAGAACACTTGAAGACTTGTGTTTGGTATTAAAAATAGGCCACGTTATAGTCTATTCAAAACCTCTAGTTTGAATATAGTCACTAAAAGCATGTTTCACTTACCTCAGTTCGAGTTAGTCGCTAAAACTACAAGAAAAGTTGATAAAACACAAAAATCTTCATGACATACACGTGCGTATAGGTAGAAGCTCCCCGACTGTCTCTATCTGTTTCGCATTCCTTCCGGTAAGCAGCAGCACTTCCCAGCGCTCACTAGAGCTTCCAGCTGATCTAAAAATACGGGGTACGGTATTGCCCCGCCGTACGGTATTACCCCGGTCTCCCCTAACTGTGTTATTCATCAGCCTAAAAACAAATAAAAAGAACAGTAGTGTTATTGGACCTTTTATCCTAACTTTACTTTTAAAAAATTGTCTCTGGTAATAGCTTGAATATGCGAATTTTGAAACATATGCCGAAAATTATACAAGAATAATAAAGTCTAAAAATATTTTGTTATATCCAAATTCGCTATAGAAAATAAGGGTTTCTCTAATTAAGTTTAGAGCTGACCGCTATATTGGAAATAATGAAAAAAATATAATAATACGGTACCTCTAGTTTTAACTAAAAAAAAATAAAATAAAAAAAAAAAAAAAAATTGTGCGTATGCCCCTACAGACGCTAGAAGTGAAACTTCGTAAATGAACGACAAGAAGAAGTTATCTCATAGATACTCACGTTTACCTCATGTATAGATATTTAATACAGCTAAAAATTTTAGATATGTCACCTTTCAAACCTCCCGGAGGTGCCAGTGAGATTTTTTGGAAACTTACTAAATTCCCCCCCCCCCCCGTTCTACTGCACGTAGTCTATAAAAGTTTATTTTGTTTAGTACATGGCAGTAACAGATTACATATAATACAGATGATTTTATTTGAGAAAGTTATTGCTTAGTTTATTTTGGTACATGACAGCAACACATCACATATATTAAAAATGATTTTAACTGAGAAAGTTGTTGCTTACATTGTTTTTTTCACATAGCAGCAACAATACACATATTAATAATGATATTTAACTAATAAAGTTACTGCTTAGTTTATTTTGTTAAATGACAGCAACACATCACATACATTAAGAATGATTTTAACTGTGAAAGTTGTTGCTTACATTGTTTTTTTCACATGGCAGCAACACTACACATATTAATAATGATATTTAACTAATAAAGTTACTGCTTAGTTTCTTTTGTTAAATGACAGCAACACATCAAAATACATTAAGAATGATTTTAACTGTGAAAGTTGTTGCTTACATTGTTTTTTTCACATGGCAGCAACACTACAAATATTAATAATGATATTTAACTAATGAAGTTACTGCTTAGTTTATTTTGTTAAATGACAGCAACACATCACATATATTAAAAATGATTTTAACTGAGAAAGTTGTTGCTTAGATTGTGTTTGGCACATGGCAGCAACACTACAAATATTAATAATGATGTTTAACTAATAAAGTTACTGCTTAGTTTATTTTGTTAAATGACAGCAACACATCACATACATAAAGAATGATTTTAACTGGGAAAGTAGTTGCTTAGATTGTTTTTGGCACATGACAGCAACAATACACATAATTATAATGATATTTAACTGTGAAAGTAGTTGCGTAGATTGTTTTTGGCACTTGACAGCAACAATACACATAATTATAATGATTTTTAACTGGAAAAGTAGTTGCTTAGATTGTTTTTGGCTCATGACAGCAACAATATACATAATTATAATGATATTTAACTAAAAAAGTTACTGCTTTTTTATTTTGTTCCATTGCAGCAACACATAATATACATTAAAAATGAGTTTAACACCACTATTCTTATTTTGGTGTTCCCAAAACATGACAAAATCAGGTCCCAATTCAATTTGTCATGATCAATCTTACATGTGATAACGCCTTCATAAGTAAGCAATCAAAATCAAGTTGTTTAGTTCCAATCACAACATAGAGATAGCGCTAGTGTAACTCAGTTCCTAACAGTCAACATAGATTATCGCAGTATGCCGCTGTCTCTTCCAGCAGCGGTTGCCGGCATATTCCGATTTCGGTGGCATTTAAATCGAATGATTGTCGAATTCCGTAAGATTAATAATTAAATGTTATTCCACCACATGGATTAATAAAAAAACGGTTAGAAATTAATCCTTCTCGCCCAGTTTAAATAGTAATTTAAAATAACCATATTTTGTAAGTATGTGAAAGATTGTTTTAAATAATTTTTGAGTTTTAAAAGTTTAAATTGCAAAATGATTAGATTAGTGTCGAATCCACTTTCGCAGTGGTTGATATTTTTAACTTCAAAATGTATCCTAGTTGTATAACCAAACGCAATTTGTTAATATCTCGTTAATTTGAGTTTGTATTCAGAAATTACTTAAGACAATTTAATAATTTAAAGACTTTTAAATTTTTAATTTTAGTGGTTTTAAAAATTTACCTAGTTAAAATAATTCACGTGAACATAAAAACCCAACAAATAAGTGAGGTGTAAAAGGTGAATGTAAAAAATAATTAAAAAAATTCAACAAACTTACTTTTGGTGTTTGTGTCATGTGTTAAGAAAATGTAGTATTTTTTTTTACAAATTTGTGAACGACTTACAAGGAATTATTAGCGATGTGGAGAATTGGCGATATTTTTGGGTAAGTACAAAAATAAAAAAATCTGATTACATCTGTTGTAGGCCTAAATATACCTAGCGACAGCTAAATTAATTATGTGTTAAAGAATAAATTAATCTGCTCTTTATTTTAAAATGATTATTACAAACGTTGTTGATAGTAGAATTTGTATAACATTAACACTTAGGCCTACCACAAAAATCTCAAGGCCTCATCTATTTTATGAGTTATTTTATAAAATCAAAAGAAAATTACACAACCTCAAAGTTTACAATATTACTCAAACATTTAAGCGTGTATTGATTATTAAGTTTAGTTGAAATTCTTTTTGTTTTGAATACAAATTATTTTTCTCTATTTTGTTAAAATATTTTTTTTACGATTTGTTTTATGACTTAAGAACTGTTTTTACAGTCCTATTAAGCCTAACCCACTGGTAGACTACACTTAAATAATTAGTTATAAGCCTATTGTTAAACTAATTAGGTGTTCAATGTGGTAAACTGGATAATTATCAGGAACTTTAAATTATTATAGAAATTTAACCAAACCTACGATTTGTCTTTCATCGCAGAACGTTTAATTTTTTTAATAACACAACTTTAAAAAACACATTTTAATATTTGTACCGAAAAAGTTTGAATAAAAAAAACTCCCATGAAAACCTTGCAAATACTGAGTGATTCTCTGTCTCTATTTCTCTCAATTGCTATATAATTTATATCGATCAACTTTGATGTGTTCATTTTTATGTCATTCGAGGAATTTTTCCCGTCCTTTTTGCATTTTTGATAGTTTCTAGGTAATTGTTATAAAACTGAAACTCAAAATATAGGTTTTCTCAATATCGTCTCCATTAATTTTGATGAAATTTTACTAAAATTTACTTATTGTTTTCTTCTGTTTAAAAACACGATTCGGGCGTTATCTGTAGAAAATTAAAACTCTGTGTGCAGATGTTACAAAAATCCTAATTTCTCAAAATCGTCTCCACTGATTTTGATATTATTTTAGTCTGAGGAGATTAATATCCCAAAATAGTGTTTTAAGTTATTGTGTAATTTATTCTAAATATCTGTCCATGGTTTCTTAAATAATATATATATAGGGTTGTTACCAAACTATGTTCCCAAACTTTAGGATATGGTTCCTTGGATCAATTTAAGTAAAATTGTTCCTATGAACATATGTCTTAAAATGGTTAGTTTTCTGTCTGTACAACATTTTGTATTTTACAAAAAATATATATTATGTTGGAAATAAGTTAGATATAGAGCTATACATATTTATATATAACCATTACATATATGTAGTAAAAACCAGGACTTTGTTTTGAATGTTTTTAAATGGCGGTTCATAAAATTTTTTTAAATATATTTTTTTTATAGGAAATTTTTTTTTCAAATGTCTGAATTATAATATATATATATATATATATATATATATATTTTTGTTTGTAGGCTATTTTGTTTGGAGATGAATGTGTGGGAAGTTACAAACAAACTAAAATAACTTTCACTATGTCTAAGTATATACTTTTAACTTTTATTGAAGATTATTTCTGAAACAAATTTTCAACTTTGAGTTAAAAAAAGTGCATTCAGAGCATTAATTTATAAATCAAACAGCTGAGTGTTGTTGTAAACTAATTTATTTTGTTCATAATTTCTGTATAGTGAAAGATATGTTATATTTAAAGAAAATTGTTGGATTTTTCGCGGACATTTTCTTTTTGAGGTTCTCTAATCGCACACATTTGGTTTTTATAATGTCTGTCGTCTTTGCAGTGCCCTTTTTGCGGTCCATAGGTAAAAACAAAGGATATTTATAATTTCACGTGCGCGTCTGTCTGTAAGTCGCAACCAGTCCACAGATAAAACGTTAAATTCTATATATTTCAAATTTTGCAATTATATTCTTTGTATTGCCCTACACACAGGAAGAAAAGAGCGTTAACTAAAATATGATCTTGGGGTAGTTTAGGGGGAAAATCTACCGAGATAAATACTCTTTAAAATAAATATTTTGAATGGGGAATCAAATAAACTAGAAGTTATTATGATTACAAATATGTATGTTTGTTTGTCATTTTTTATTTATTGTTATATATGTTATTTATCATACCCCCATTATAATTTGAACACTGCGTGACCTACAAAATTGAACACAAAATTTGGATATTAAATTAAATTGCAGCGCGAAATCATATATTATAGTTTTTTTTTATTAGGAATACAACTTAATTTAAGCACACAATGAGAAATGAGTATCGTATAAGATTTAATATCCGTTTTTGTGAGATGTAAGACAAACAATTCGGTAGCCATTAAAATATGGATTGCATATTAATTGATTTCTTTTTATTAGGATCCGAAAACCAAAGGTCCTTATAATTTCACGCGTTTGTCAGTCTGTCTGTAAGTGGCAACCAGTCTACAGAGGCATAATGATAAATCCTATATATTTCAAACTTTGCATTTATATTTTTTATATTGTTCCACATATAGGAAAAATATAGCGGTAACAAAAAAATGACCTTGGGTTAGTTAAGGGGGAAAAACGATTGATTAAAAAAATATTTTTTTTGAACTATTATGTGGAGTATCAAATAAATCTAGACGTTTTTCTATTTACGAATATGTATGTTTATTTGACGAAGAAATTTATATTTTGGACCAAATTTAAAACACGGCGCGACCTACAAATCTGTATTTTTTTTTATTTGAAATTAAATTCCAGTGCGAAATATGATATTATTTTATTTTATATGACGAATACAACGTAACTCAACCAAACAGTGAGGATTGCGTACTGTATAACTTTAAAAAATAGTTTTTGTGAGATAGGAGAACTCTGGAGGTTTATTTTTACCTAGTTTTGTATATTTTGTAATTGAATAATTTTAAAACATTTTTTAAATAAATAATCTTGTTTAAACACAAACACGTTTAATGGTAATTTGATAAACATATAAATTACGTTTAAACGAAAATCGTCAATAAATAGAAGATTTAATTTTTCAAAATGGTCTTAATTTCATTGAAATTTTGGGGAACAGTGTAGATTAATCCAAATATTGTGCCAAAATATAGGTAAAAGAAATTTAAAATTCAGAAATGATTGATAAAAAAGAAAATAGACCGCCGATATTAAAAACTCGTTTTCAAATGAATTAATAACTCAAGCGAAATATTTTTTCATTCAAAAGATGTAGGTAGCTACGACAAGGCTAACATTGTTTTAAAATTGACTTACAGATTTCGATACCTTCCGGGTTTTAGAAATTCATCGATCAACAATAAAAATGAATACAACCGATTTGAGTGAAATTTGTATATGTAAAAAATTGAAACCAATGTTACAAGCAATGTGAAAGAAATATACGGTTCATGAGATAATTGGAAACACCGATAATTAATCCCGACCGCTTATGGACAAAAATGTTTTTCTTACGTTTTAATATTGTTTAGCTCATAAACCTTCATATTCCATCAAAGTTTAATCTATAACGCTTGAACCGCTCTGAGTTATGCGACCTTATATAGAGGTGTTTATAATTTATTTTATTTTATGAGTCATAACTAACGGATATTTGTTCCTTTAGGCAAAAGGTTTTTTTTTGGAAATTATTGAAAAATTGATAAGCAGTTTTTACTGATCCACTATACGAAGTAAGTTTGGAAGTAGCAAAAATTAGGACCTAAGTTTTTATTTAATCTTCATTTTTCATAGAATCAGGAAAACAATAAATTGAAATTCAACTGCCGTCCGTTGATGTAGTCTGTACGTAAACACGAGAGAGGGAACAAGGAATTAAGTTAGGAACAAGAATTAAGATAACAACAAACTACTAAGATAGAAACAAGAACTTAAGATAGGAACGTGAAATTAAGAAAGGAACAAAAAATAAGAAAGGAACAAGAAATTAAGATAGGAACAAGAAATTAAGATAGGAACAAGAAATTAAGATAGGAACAAGAAATTAAGATAGGAACAAGAAATTAAGATAGGAACAAAAAATTAAGATAACAACTAAAAAAATTAAGATAGAAACATGAAATTAATATAGGAAAATGAAATTAAGATAGGAACAAAAAATTAAGATAGGAAAATGAAATTAAGATAGGAACAAGAAATTAAGATAGGAACAAGAAATTAAGATAGGAACAAGAAATTAAGATAACAACAAGAAATTAAGATAGGAACGTGAAATTAAGATAGGAGCAAGAAATTAAAACAGGAACAAGAAATTAAGATAACAAGAAAAATACTAAGATAGGAACAAGAAATTAAGATAGTAACATGAAATTAAGAATGGAACAAGAAATTAAGATAGGTACAAGAAATTAAGATAATAACAAAAAGATAAGATAGGAAGAAGAAATTAAGATAGGAACAAGAAATTAAGATAGGAACAAGAAATTAAGATAGGAAAATGAAATTAAGATAGGAACAAGAAATTAAGATAGGAACAAGAAATTAATATAGGAACAAGAAATTAAGAATGGAACAAGAAATTAAGATAGGAACAAGAAATTAATATAGGAACAAGAAATTAAGAATGGAACAAGAAATTAAGATAATAACAAAAAGATAAGATAGGAAGAAGAAATTAAGATAGGAACAAGAAATTAAAACAGGAACAAGAAATTAAGATAACAATAAAAAATTTAAGATAGAAACAAGAAATTAAGATAGGAACGTGAAATTAAGTTAGGAACGTGAAATTAAGATAGGAGCAAGAAATTAAAACAGGAACAAGAAATTAAGATAGTAACATGAAATTAAGATGAGAACAAGAAATTAAGATAGGAAAAAGAAATTAAGATGGGAACAGAAATTAAGATAGGGACAAGAAATTAAGATGGGAACAGAAATTAAGATAGGAACTTGAAATTAAGAAAGGAACAAGAAATTAAGATAGGAAAAAGAAATTAAGATGGGAACAGAAATTAAGATAGGGACAAGAAATTAAGATGGCAACAGAAATTAAGATAGGGACAAGAAATTAAGATGGGAACAAGAAATTAAGATAGGAAAAAGAAATTAAGATAGGAACTTGAAATTAAGAAAGGAACAAGAAATTAAAATAGGAAAAAGAAATTAAGATAGGAACAAGAAATTAAGATAGGAAAACGAAATTAAAATAGGAACAAGAAATTTGGGAAATTTTTCGCTATCCTGTTACCACTTTTTAAAAAGAAAACGCTTATCCTGTGACGCATGCGCATTACCACAAACAGGATTACATATCTTGCAACACCCACCAGACTAAAATTGTTGTATTTAATTTTATTCAAATCATTTTACCAAACACAAGGAAGCACTATGTCTATTTCTACTGAACTTGATAACATTTAGTTGATGCATTGGGTGACTTTTATCGTGATTACCAACAGTGGCATTGTATGTTTAAGCAGGTGTTCCAATCAATGAAACAAAGAATCTATATTTATAAATACGACTTAGAACACACAATGAGACTGTTTTGTGCTAACGTTTTTAAACACAGCTGATTGGTTTACTCAAGCAATAATTGTCACACATTTGTTTAGTCTTTTAACATAGTTCCATCAATGAAGGAGTTTATTGCTTATTCCATGCTTTACAACCCAGTACTGCACTTCGTTAATATTTAAAACCGTACAGGTTATTCTTCTAACTATATTTGCACCAGCTTTAAAATCGAAAACTAGTCCTATAAACCATGTATCACTTGTACCATTCAACAAAATGAAACAATATGGAAGGACACCGTAAACCATTTTTTGAATTCCCCGTTGGTGCCATTGTTTTTAAATAAAAAGGAGGTCTTAAATTATATGTCACACGATATCATTTCTACTAAACATTTAAGAGTTTTGGGTTTGCATTAAATAAAGACTAATACGTCAGCGTCTGAAGAGAACAAGAGATGCTCAAGAGAGATCTGATAGGAAAGATGAAAGAGAGGGATATAACTCAAGACTACAAGAAAAAAACGTAGATCCAGCTGAGTACTTCGGGATTGCATAAAAATAAAGATTCCTTGCCCTCGAATAATTTAATAACATCAAAGTGGGAAGAGAACAAGAGCTGCTCAAGAGCGATCTGATAGGAAAGATGTAAGATGTAAGAGAGTGACCTAACAGATACAGCTCGGATCTTCGGGGTTGAATTAAAATAAAGACCCATTATAACCCTCAAATACTTCAACAGCCTTAGGGTCGTAATATAACAAGAGTTGCTCAAAATATACCTGATGGGAAAGATGAAAAAGAGTGATGTAACTCAATACTACATGAAAAATTGTAGATCCAGCTAAAGAACTTCGGGTTGTATCCACAATAGAAGTGCAGTACTGGGTTGTAAAGCATGGAATAAGCAATAAACTCCTTCATTGATGGAACTATGTTAAAAGACTAAACAAATGTGTGACAATTATTGCTTGAGTAAACCAATCAGCTGTGTTTAAAAACGTTAGCACAAAACAGTCTCATTGTGTGTTCTAAGTCGTATTTATAAATATAGATTCTTTGTTTCATTGATTGGAACACCTGCTTAAACATACAATGCCACTGTTGGTAATCACGATAAAAGTCACCCAATGCATCAACTAAATGTTATCAAGTTCAGTAGAAATAGACATAGTGCTTCCTTGTGTTTGGTAAAATGATTTGAATAAAATTAAATACAACAATTTTAGTCTGGTGGGTGTTGCAAGATATGTAATCCTGTTTGTGGTAATGCGCATGCGTCACAGGATAAGCGTTTTCTTTTTAAAAAGTGGTAACAGGATAGCGAAAAATTTCCCAAATTTCTTGTTCCTATTTTAATTTCGTTTTCCTATCTTAATTTCTTGTTCCTATCTTAATTTCTTTTTCCTATTTTAATTTCTTGTTCCTTTCTTAATTTCAAGTTCCTATCTTAATTTCTTTTTCCTATCTTAATTTCTTGTTCCCATCTTAATTTCTTGTCCCTATCTTAATTTCTGTTGCCATCTTAATTTCTTGTCCCTATCTTAATTTCTGTTCCCATCTTAATTTCTTTTTCCTATCTTAATTTCTTGTTCCTTTCTTAATTTCAAGTTCCTATCTTAATTTCTGTTCCCATCTTAATTTCTTGTCCCTATCTTAATTTCTGTTCCCATCTTAATTTCTTTTTCCTATCTTAATTTCTTGTTCTCATCTTAATTTCATGTTACTATCTTAATTTCTTGTTCCTGTTTTAATTTCTTGCTCCTATCTTAATTTCACGTTCCTAACTTAATTTCACGTTCCTATCTTAATTTCTTGTTTCTATCTTAAATTTTTTATTGTTATCTTAATTTCTTGTTCCTGTTTTAATTTCTTGTTCCTATCTTAATTTCTTCTTCCTATCTTATCTTTTTGTTATTATCTTAATTTCTTGTTCCATTCTTAATTTCTTGTTCCTATATTAATTTCTTGTTCCTATCTTAATTTCTTGTTCCATTCTTAATTTCTTGTTCCTATATTAATTTCTTGTTCCTATCTTAATTTCTTGTTCCTATCTTAATTTCATTTTCCTATCTTAATTTCTTGTTCCTATCTTAATTTCTTGTTCCTATCTTAATTTCTTCTTCCTATCTTATCTTTTTGTTATTATCTTAATTTCTTGTACCTATCTTAATTTCTTGTTCCATTCTTAATTTCATGTTACTATCTTAATTTCTTGTTCCTATCTTAGTATTTTTCTTGTTATCTTAATTTCTTGTTCCTGTTTTAATTTCTTGCTCCTATCTTAATTTCACGTTCCTATCTTAATTTCTTGTTGTTATCTTAATTTCTTGTTCCTATCTTAATTTCTTGTTCCTATCTTAATTTCTTGTTCCTATCTTAATTTCATTTTCCTATCTTAATTTTTTGTTCCTATCTTAATTTCATTTTCCTATATTAATTTCATGTTTCTATCTTAATTTTTTTAGTTGTTATCTTAATTTTTTGTTCCTATCTTAATTTCTTGTTCCTATCTTAATTTCTTGTTCCTATCTTAATTTCTTGTTCCTATCTTAATTTCTTGTTCCTATCTTAATTTCTTGTTCCTTTCTTATTTTTTGTTCCTTTCTTAATTTCACGTTCCTATCTTAAGTTCTTGTTTCTATCTTAGTAGTTTGTTGTTATCTTAATTCTTGTTCCTAACTTAATTCCTTGTTCCCTCTCTCGTGTTTACGTACAGACTACATCAACGGACGGCAGTTGAATTTCAATTTATTGTTTTCCTGATTCTATGAAAAATGAAGATTAAATAAAAACTTAGGTCCTAATTTTTGCTACTTCCAAACTTACTTCGTATAGTGGATCAGTAAAAACTGCTTATCAATTTTTCAATAATTTCCAAAAAAAAACCTTTTGCCTAAAGGAACAAATATCCGTTAGTTATGACTCATAAAATAAAATAAATTATAAACACCTCTATATAAGGTCGCATAACTCAGAGCGGTTCAAGCGTTATAGATTAAACTTTGATGGAATATGAAGGTTTATGAGCTAAACAATATTAAAACGTAAGAAAAACATTTTTGTCCATAAGCGGTCGGGATTAATTATCGGTGTTTCCAATTATCTCATGAACCGTATATTTCTTTCACATTGCTTGTAACATTGGTTTCAATTTTTTACATATACAAATTTCACTCAAATCGGTTGTATTCATTTTTATTGTTGATCGATGAATTTCTAAAACCCGGAAGGTATCGAAATCTGTAAGTCAATTTTAAAACAATGTTAGCCTTGTCGTAGCTACCTACATCTTTTGAATGAAAAAATATTTCGCTTGAGTTATTAATTCATTTGAAAACGAGTTTTTAATATCGGCGGTCTATTTTCTTTTTTATCAATCATTTCTGAATTTTAAATTTCTTTTACCTATATTTTGGCACAATATTTGGATTAATCTACACTGTTCCCCAAAATTTCAATGAAATTAAGACCATTTTGAAAAATTAAATCTTCTATTTATTGACGATTTTCGTTTAAACGTAATTTATATGTTTATCAAATTACCATTAAACGTGTTTGTGTTTAAACAAGATTATTTATTTAAAAAATGTTTTAAAATTATTCAATTACAAAATATACAAAACTAGGTAAAAATAAACCTCCAGAGTTCTCCTATCTCACAAAAACTATTTTTTAAAGTTATACAGTACGCAATCCTCACTGTTTGGTTGAGTTACGTTGTATTCGTCATATAAAATAAAATAATATCATATTTCGCACTGGAATTTAATTTCAAATAAAAAAAAATACAGATTTGTAGGTCGCGCCGTGTTTTAAATTTGGTCCAAAATATAAATTTCTTCGTCAAATAAACATACATATTCGTAAATAGAAAAACGTCTAGATTTATTTGATACTCCACATAATAGTTCAAAAAAAATATTTTTTTAATCAATCGTTTTTCCCCCTTAACTAACCCAAGGTCATTTTTTTGTTACCGCTATATTTTTCCTATATGTGGAACAATATAAAAAATATAAATGCAAAGTTTGAAATATATAGGATTTATCATTATGCCTCTGTAGACTGGTTGCCACTTACAGACAGACTGACAAACTTTTGAGGTTAAGTTAAAAATTTGACGATTTAGTAACGAACTAGTAACGTAATCCAATTTTATCGTAGGCTATAAGGTAGGTTATAACGTAGATACATTTTAAGTTTAAATATTCTGTTTTTTGTAAAGAGTTGTGCGTCAACTCAAATCGTTCAATTTAAGAAAATGATATCACTAAGTTTATTTTAGCATAAAAAAATTTACATAACTTTATTATTTATAGCACTCGTGCAATAGTATATATTAAGATATTTCCTTGTTAAGCTAGATTTATGTGTAATTATTGTATAATATTTCCTAAATAATAATAATAATAATAATAATTAAGTAAGTCTATACAGATTTTCTTAAAATATATATATATTTTTTATTGAAACTGGTCTAAAAGACCAACCATCAATTTACATCTACCATCATATCATTTGCTACCTATACAGTCAACCACTGTTGTACTATATATTATATTCTAAAAACACACAATGAATTACACTAATTCAAAAGTTTTAGTTCTCTTAGGCCTTCTCACTGTATAGCTTCTACGTTGACATGCTGGTGCAATCTAGATTCATGTTTTGCAGCAAACCTTTTATTCACTGGCGACATCAGGGATCCTAAGGTCTGAAGTACCATGGAGCACTTACCATGTTCCGTAGCACTCTATTCTGAAAGGTTTGAATACATCTGATGTTCGTTTCCTTCGCACAACCCCACAGTTGTATTCCATAAAGCCAAATTGGTTTCAGAATTTAGTTATACATCATAATTTTATTGTGTACTGACGATTGAGAATTTCGTCCCAAGAGCCAGTACAGTTGTCTATATTTGAGACCAAGTTCTGTCCTTTTTCTTCTGATGTGCTGCTTCCACCGTCTATACAGAATGAGTTGAGTTTTTAGTCTATCACCCCCCCCCCTTTAACTTTTACTAAGATTGTCCATTATTTTTTTTCAAATATTCCAATTTAAGAGGTAAACCAAAATTTAAATACAATGGAAGTTATGTGACACAATATTAATAATCTATGACAGATATACAGGGCTAAAACATTATTTACAGTTTCTAAAATATACCTTTTTTGTGCTGATTTGAATATATGTCCCTCCCCCTTTTTCCAACATTTCATCAATAGGAACAAATATTTCCCTACACGTGTTCAAGCTAAAATTTAAAAATTATCCAACTCATCTCTGTCTAAATGTTTTGTACTCCATTAGCAAATGAAGTACAAAACATTTAATTATGCAAGATGTAGCTCTAGATACTGGAAGTTGGAAGTAGAGTGATACTTGGTGACATTCCTGACACGTCATAGTGTCTGCCTAAACATTTGTGTTGCTAATTTTGTTTTGACTTTTTGACCTGATTATATAAACTTGCTCGGGACACTGAGGAGCTCAGATTCTAAGGGTGACACTATTGTCAGGATAAAACAGAAGAACGGATGTTACATCATCGCACAGTGGCTAGAAAATATTATTTCTGGCAACTTTAGTTTGTTAGATTGACGAAAGTTTTGTTTTATATATCTCAACAGTATTAATTCATTTAGATTTCACTTAGTTTTTCAATTAACATTTCTGTTAATGCGAATTAAATCTGTTTTAGTTGATTGCTACCAAAACCAAAAAATCAGTTTCTGAGCTACTGTAAAACCTGAAAATTCAATAGAACTAAATAACAACAACTTAGATTAGATATGAATTGACAGAGATTAAAGCAAATAACACCTTCAAATTAGTTTTTAACGTTTAGTTTAATTTAGTTTTTTAAATACCTGATTGCAGAAGAGATGCTTCTCATCCGATTTCAGTTGAAAGAATGAGTAAAAATGTCCTTTTAATTAAGTTAATCTGCAATATGGTGGAACGAGATAACTGGTGGAACTTCATCAGTTCGACTCAGGTTATTTAGTATATTTGTAGTTTTAAAACTCCCGCCGTTTAAACAGCTGCGTACAGTTTATTTAAAAATGTCACAACTTTCAATTTCAGAAATGTGTAATCAATGGTAAACTTTGAAAACATTTCCAATATATTTTGGTCCTTGTTATAATCGCTTTATAAAAAGAAGAAGAAAAATAGTGTAGAATGAAGACTCCTATATAAGTCTTCCTTTGAGGAAGGAACCAGTAGACAGCCTGACCTTGAAGAAACCAATAGGGAAAGTGCTAGCTTACCAACTCATTTCCCCACTATGATAGCACTTGGTACCCCTTTTCTTCTGCAGTTACGTTCATTTAATACGCTCGGGAAAATCATAGTTGCTAAGAGCATAACTTACCAGACAATTAAAAAATACATCCGTAGCTCTTTCCTTCCTTGTAAACCAATCATCCGAAATATCACAAAAAACATTATTTTTTTAACTAAATAAATAAATTTAATAGAATTTTCCCCCTTAAATTGTAAGAAACTTCAATAAATATTTGTATTTTATACTGTGTTATTACTATAATTGTAGGAGAAATAACGATTACCATTGAAGCAAAAAATAAAAAGAAGAAAAGTATAATAAATAAATGTGTCAGTACCGTTGACATAATGTTAATGTATCAGTTCGACTAAACATGTTTAAATTATTAAAACTATCGTTTAACTAATAAAAAATTAAGAAGCCATACATCTATTAGCATTGCATGACGTAGGTAGCCTCACTCGGGGGTTAACCTTGTGTAAGGAGTTGTTCGAATTGACAACCGCGCGTTACTCTTGATCTTCTATTGGGTATTTTACCCAGAGGACATGATTCGATGCGTTTAGTCCTCAATTCTCTAATAGCGTCAGGTTTCGAAATAAACAAGAGTTGGCCAAGATAAAACTGATAGAGAAGATAACAGAGAGGGATCTAATATAAAACTAGATTAAGAAAGGTGTAAATCCAGCTCGGGTCCCTCAGGATTGTCATGGATATACGAATCCTTGAGGGCAACTAAAATTTATAATTAATAGAAATAAAACATCATCAAAATCGTCGATTTTGAACTAGTTCAGCTAATAGTAATTATTTCTCTCCAATTTTGTGTTTCCTTCAAATGATGTTTATGGTGAAATTCCCACTTATTAAATTGTTTAGCTTTGTATTTCTATAGGAATATGGTAACGAACGGTTGATTGTATCAACATGGAAATTTATTGACAGTTTTGTAATTAATAAAGTGTTTTAATTTGACGTAATGGTAAAAATTTGGAAAATCATATTTCTTTTTAATCATTAGTTCACTAGAAAGCAGGTAAAAAAACTGACAATTTAAAAAAAAGTTTACTCTACGATCACTTCTCAATAAATTACAATGCTTTAAATTTTTTCAAAGATGGCCAACTGTGGCCGTAAATATTTTAATTTTTCAAATTTGACCACCGATTTCTAGTGTAAAGAAACATATTTTGTCCAATTTTCGTTAAGATCTGATGATTTTTACCCCATTTGTTGCATTATTAGTGAATAGAAAAATCTTAAATCTAGAATTCGAATTTTTGAGGTTAGGAAGTACTCTTAATGTAATATACCCTACCATTTTGATAGTCCCTTCATTTCCGACTATTTTCATTTTTCTACGACCCATAGAGCCGGAGATATTAAAAAAAATATTGTAGCAATGCACTTAAAATGCACTTTTCTAGCTAAGCTCCAGTCCGATTTTTCTTTTTCTGTTTAACACTCAGTTGCATGTAAATATATATATATATATATATATATATATATATATATACAAATTTCCAGTTACATCACTTTTATATTTTAATTTCCCTCTACTATAATAATGGTTTGTATTACAGCATGTCAGTTGTTATATCTTTAAGGAATAGTTTACTCATTGAATAAATTGTTTAACATTAAAATAAAATTCTACTAATTAATTATTAATAATAAAATATTTGGAAATTGAATTATTTAAATGTACAGAGATGTCCGTTTTGCGGTTTTGGCATCCTGCGGAGCTTTAGACCACATGTAACCCGCATGAAACTTGTTGGACTGAGCGAAACAAAGTTGAGAATAACCACGTGTAGACCCTACTAACCATTGCATTAGTGGTTTTATTATGAATTTAATGAAGTAATTTGGTTCGTCCCAATGAAGCGTTTAAATTGCCTCTCCAGGGTGAACAGTGTCAAAGGATCCTGTCCCTAGGACACAGATTTATTAAACTATTTGTGAGGTGGAAATTTGAGTTAAAATGAATGATTTAATTTTAACGATTGCAGATCTTAAGATGAATTCAACAAGTATAGCTGTAGTAACACAATACGTTAGTCATATGTATGCAAAGAAAATCAAAGAAAGAAATTTTTAATTTTGAAAAAAGTTTCTTTTAAATTGCCAAGTGTAAAACCAAGGACCCTTATAATTTCACGTCCATGTCTGTCTGTAAGTCGTAACCAGTCTACGCAGACAAGAAGATAAATCCTATATGTTTAAAACATTACATTTATATTCATTGTATTGTCCCACTTATAGGAAAAATATAATGGTAACCAAAAAAATTATCTAGGGGTAGTTCAGGGACAAAAACTCTAGAGATATATTTTTTTTTGGATTTATTATGTGTGGGGCTCAAATAAAACTAGAAGTTATTCTGATTATATGTATGTATATTTGATGCAAAAATTAATATTTGGAACTAGACCAAAATTTGAAGTGTCAGATTCATGTTCTCCTCTTCTAAATTGAACACGACGTGACCTGTAAATCTTAAAAAAAGATAATTTGGTTTTTAAAATAAATTGTATTGCGAAATCATATATTACAATTTTTTTATGACGAATACAACTTAATTTAAAAAACACAATGAGAAATGTGTAGCTTTAAAGTTTTAAAAACACTTTTTTTTGAGATGTGAAAAATATAGTCGTAACAATAGTTATTTGTGCAACTAGTAAGCAAAGTGGCACTTTTTTAAACGAGAGAAAAATTGACGCATGAGGCTTGCCTCGAGTTTAAAAAAGACACTTTGTTCACGAATTGCACATTATACTTTGTCTACAGTTGTTATTTTGTGACAAATAAAAAAACATACTTCAGCAGTAACACAATTAAATAAAACATTAATTTAATACAATAGTGTTCAACCTCACGTCAAAACTGAGGTTATTTATGAATATTACAAATAACTTAGGTGTATTGTTGAGGAAACGGGATTGCCAACTTCAAAACTCGGCAAACGAAAAATACTCTCCGTGTACATACACTGTCAATCATCTTTATGAATAATTACTTCCTTTTTCAACTTTAAAACGTTGTTTTGTTGTTTATTTATGTTATTTTACATGTAAGAAAATTAATCTAACCTACATACGGGACATATTTCCTGTATATTATAAATCAATTCAAATGAACTTAACCTAAATTTCGTTTTGTTCAGTTGCCATTCGGAGTGAGCAAAGTAGTGGGCAAAGTGAAACTGTTGAGAAATCAGCTGTTTTGCAAACTAATTTTAAATGAACAAAATGCCACTTTGTCAACAACTGTAGACAAACAATATTTACTTATTGTAGTTAGGGGGGGGGATGATTAAAATAACATTTTCTCTTGGGAACATTACCAGTGAGATATCAAATAAAACTATAATTTGTTCTGATAACAAGTATGTATATGTTGTAGTTTTTTATATGACGAATACAACTTAATTTTACCACACAATGAGAAATACAAAGCGTTTTAAATTTAGTTTTTGTGATATGTGAGACAAAATTCAATAGCCATTAAAAGACGGATTGCTATTTCATTGATTTATATTTATTAAGCCCCCTTAGGTAAAACCAAGAATTCTCATAATTTCACTTGCGTGTCTGTCTGTCTATATAATTTCAACTGCCGCTTAAAGAATTTCGACTATATAAAAGTAACTGTCCCTATATGCTTACAAACCCTAAGCTGTGTGGTTTTGTCACAGATTTGATCCTACAATTGATTAAAGCAACGAAACAGACATTTTTAGTGCCGAGTAAGTTTGTTTCGTTATATTGGTGAATGATAAAGTTTGTGCAATATTTTTGAACGGCTTATTCCTCTTTCCGTACAACTTTCAAGTCATTAATCGTTTCTAAAAGTCTTTACAGAGATAAAGAAATCTACAGAAATTACAAGAAGAGGATTTAGAATAAACGTAGAGGAGGGAAAGACGGGGGAAGGGGAGAGTGTAAGTTGCGTTGAAAATTAATTGACATAAGCTGGAATAATGTGACCGCCAAGCAACAAAGCTATCTGGAAGGATTTTATATGAAATATCCATGTTTATGTTTTACTAGATAGTTTGTACATACGATGATTGATATGTTTTGCACTTTAGAGTTATATTTTTCTTGTTGTTTTAAAGACGAAACACATTTCTTTTATAAAAAACGAAGACTCCTAGCCCTTTATGACTCTAATAACGTCAGGGTCGGAAAAGAACAATAGTTGGTCAAGAGAGATCGAATAGAAAAGATGAAAGAGATCTAAATCAAGATTATATGAATAAAGGTGTAGATCCAGCTAGGTACCCTTGGGATAGCCAAGCTCGTAATGACTAAAATGAACCCCTGAGGGTCTTCCTAGTTATATACAGAGTAAGTGATATAAGTGTGCCAGCTTGTTTTACTAGGAGAGTTTTTAATATTTAAAAAAGAGTCAAATGGGAACTCCCCTTAACTATTAATGTCTTATTTGTGGGATTTAAAATGTTGATACCATCAGACATTTTTACAAATGGGGGCCAACCAATAGAAATGTTTTTTTATGATGGTTTAAGATTATTCAAATTATTGTATGACTTTTTTATTCTTGTGTATTTTTAAATACATTTAACTATTTAAGGGCTATAGAGGTTCAAAGTAGTTAAGACAATATTTTATTCGGTTCCAGAAGTCTATTTTCTGTTAAACTGAGATTAAAATTTATTGGAAAGTAAACAGAGTATAATGTAATTAAAATTAGAAACTTTTAAATCAACAAAATTAATTATAGGTATGTCTATAAGAAATTTTAAAGTTGGCTACCAAAATGGCTGATGGTATCAAAATCCTAACCCCCCCCCCCCAAATAAACATTATAAAAAGTTCATAGGGGTTGGAATTTGAGTTTTTTAATATATAAAACACTTTTCCAAGTAAAAAAGTAGGTACATTTAGGTGTTTTTCTGTAATTAGGCGAGAGGGAAAATATTTATTAGCAAAAATATTAAATAATATGAAAAACATACTGAAGTAATCATACTAAACTTGCACTTTAAATAATAAAAAAAAAAAAAACATGAACAAAAAATCAGGTAGACTTGCTCTACAAAAATAACCAAATAAAAAAAATAATAAAAAATCATAAATAAGACATCAGCTACACTTGAACTACAAAAACAAAGAAGAAATCAGCTATACTTGCACTAAAAAACAAACAATAAAACATAAAGAAAGATAAAATCAGCTAGACTTGCACTACAAAAACAAACAATAAAACATAAAGAAGAAATCAGTTAGACTTGCACTACAAAAACAAACAATAAAACATAAAGAAGAAATCAGCTAGATTTGCACTACACAAACAAACAATAAAAAATAAAGATAGATGAAATCAGCTAGACTTGCACTACAAAAACAAACAATAAAACATAAAGAAGAAATCAGCTAGACTTGCACTACAAACAAAAACAAACAATAAAACATATTGAAGAAATCAGCTAGACTTGCACTACAAAAACAAACAATAAAACATAAAGAAATATAAAATCAGCTAGACTTGCACTACAAAAACAAACAATAAAACATAAAGAAGAAATCAGTTAGACTTGCACTACAAAAACAAACAATAAAACATAAAGAAAGATGAAATCAGTTAGACTTGCACTACAAAAACAAACAATAAAACATATAGAAGAAATCAGCTAGACTTGCACTACAAAAACAAACAATAAAACATAAAGAAAGATGAAATCAGTTAGACTTGCACTACAAAAACAAACAATAAAACATAAAGAAGAAATCAGCTAGAATTGCACTACAAAAACAAACAATAAAACGTAAAGAAAGATGAAATCAGTTAGACTTGCACTACAAAAACAAACAATAAAACATATAGAAAGATGAAATCAGTTAGACTTGCACTACAAAACAAACAATAAAACATAAAAAAGACATCAGCTAGACTTGCACTACAAAAACAAACAATAAAACATAAAGATGAAATCAGATAGACTTGCACTACAGAAACAAACAATAAAACATAAAGAAGAAATCAGCTAGACTTGCACTACAGAAACAAACAAACAATAAAACATAAAGAAGAAATCAGCTAGACTTGCTCTACAAAAACAAACAAACAATAAAACATAAAGAAGAAATCAGCTAGACTTGCTCTACAAAAACAAACAATAAAACATAAAGAAGAAATCAGCTAGACTTGCACTACAGAAACAAACAATAAAACATAAAGAAGAAATCAGCTAGACTTGCACTACAGAAACAAACAATAAAACATAAAGAAGAAATCAGCTAGACTTGCACTACAGAAACAAACAATAAAACATAAAGAAGAAATCAGCTAGACTTGCACTACAAAAACAAACAATAAAACATAAAGAAGAAATCAGCTAGACTTGCACTACAGAAACAAACAATAAAACATAAAGATGAAATCAGATAGACTTGCACTACAGAAACAAACAATAAAACATAAAGAAGAAATCAGCTAGACTTGCACTACAGAAACAAACGAACAATAAAACATAAAGAAGAAATCAGCTAGACTTGCACTACAAAAACAAACAAACAATAAAACATAAAGAAGAAATCAGCTAGACTTGCTCTACAAAAACAAACAATAAAACATAAAGAAGAAATCAGCTAGACTTGCACTACAGAAACAAACAATAAAACATAAAGATGAAATCAGATAGACTTGCACTACAGAAACAAACAATAAAACATAAAGATGAAATCAGATAGACTTGCACTACAAAAACAAACAAACATCGCTCATCGCGTTTCGGCTGTAGAAGACTGCAGAGACGAAAGACAGAGATTTCAAAAACCACTTTAATTAAATTCAGGATAACCCCAAAACTGATCCTCAAAAATCGATTTTCGACCCATCACGTCAAAGTAAAAAAATGTAAAAATCCAAAAATTGTAGGAAATTATCCCTAATAATAGGATCCATGCACATTTTATAGTATTAGACGTTTCTATTAAGGAGTTCGTAATAGAATGAGCATAATTTAAAATAGCTTCATCAACGTTAATTGGTTTTATTGCTAACCGGCTCATCAAGAAGCCAAAAGGTAGCCCTGTTTTGCCCGAGGCTTCAATTGTTCGCCAACCAGTACCAGACGACAGGTGTCGCAGATCACTCATGATTTAATTTCGTGCAGAATTCAACCTTATGTTTGATCAAACCTTTTGTTTGAAAGTAATGCCAGGGTTGTCGTGAGGAAACAGTAAATTGTAATGATTATACAAAATTTAAGAATATTCTTCGTGAAATTTGGTTTAGTTTCGGTCAGATGTCAACAACGATATAAACTTATACGAGGATTAAAAAAAATCAAACCGACAACAACAAAACAAAGAAAAAGTTAAATTTTGTTCTGTTAGAAATAATTTTGCGTTGTCTAAATTTATTATTTGGTTCTTCTGTAAATAAACGTACACTACAATATACAGGGTGTTTCCGAACTCTACCTACAAACTTCGATTATTGTTCCTTGGGAACTTAACACAACCAGGGATCTATCTAGTTTCGTTGTCCGTCTATCCATTAGTATGTGTTTTTACAAAAAAAATGTTTAAAAAAACTGCTCAATAAAATTGAACCAAATCCAGGTGCATTGTTGCTATTGTTAGTTTCAGTTAGTATATTAAGTTTCATAATTGTAACCCAACTTGTTTCAAAATGGTGGCTATTCAAAAATTTTAAAAAGAAAAATAACTCTAAGACTATCCATTTTACGTAAAAAAATATAAAAAAAACAACTTATTTTATATAATCAAAGAAAAAAACCCCAAACCACAAAATAACACAACTACACAAAATGTAGTGTACCTCTGAAGATGATAGCAGAGCTATTGAAATGTACATAAGGTAATGTAAAAGCATTGATACAGTTTTGTGTAGTTGTGTTATTTTGTGGTTGGGGGGGGGGGTTCTTCTTTGTTCATATACAATCACCACAGTGCTCTAGTGATTTATTTAACTTATTTTAGTAAATTTATGGCAAATCCATAATTGCTCTAGTATTTAAACAAACAAATCAACAAGATTTGGATTTTCTTGTCCGACTTTGCTTATCTATGTTCTGTCCTGCAAAGTGTTTATTACAAATTACTGATTGTTATACTGCGAAAAACAGCTGATTTCATTGTTGCTACATTACCAGGAGACTGGTCAGCTGATCAGATGATTTCTAATAATAACAGGTGATTTGTTGACTACATATTATCAATAAAAGTAATTAAGGAGTAACATAACATAACTTAACCTAACCTTTCCTAAATAGACCTAAGTTAAAATAAGTAATTATTTGTTGATGTTTTCTTATTTATTTATTAAGTTAATTTGTATTATTGATTTTGATGTAATATGTGAAATATGCAATTTTGTAATATGTTAGAGGTTAATTGGAAGAGAGGACATTATGGTCCTAACTTCGCTTCAAAAAATAAAGATTATTATTATTATTATTAAGATAACCTAACTTACCTTCTAGCTCATTTTAAACAGGCTTAAATAGATTTCTATAATTTATCCGGTGTATTTTTACTTTACTAAAATAAATGCGTATAAGTAAAAATAATAGACTTGATAAAACTATTACACAGCTATTCAAAGCCTTCTATATAGTAATGCCGTTACTATAAGAAACTATACAGCCGAACGCTTTTTCCCATATTACTGCCGTTCCCTCCATTTTACAAAAAAAAATATTCTCTCTTGTTGACTCTATGTGGCCGCTTATTTCACCTTAGGATTGCCACACCCGTACAGATTATAGTGATACTGTGAGGGGGAAACAAACGTGTGCGTGTAAGGAACCAAAGAAAGTGTTTAAGAAAATAAAAAATTGGAAACTGTTATTGTCCCTGAGATATCTGAAAGTTTAATATTGAATTTAAATTGCGGAGTTAGGAAAAAATGTACGTAAAAATGGTGTAGATACAGTTAGTATATCTCGGGATTGCAAGTCCATACTCACTGTAGTAAGTCCCTAATGTTTGTAGGTGGTAATTACAAAATAACGCTAAAAACAATTAAACCAGAGTACGGCTTCGCACATGTGTAGCTTTTAATATATGACAGACGATGAGAGAACTTAACGACTATTATTTCATTCCCTATGTTGAAGTATTTGACAAAGACAAACGGAAACAGTTCGACAGATTTCGGCAGCAAAACTGGTTCTCGAGCTGGGTTGCAGGTTGTTACTGTCAATGCAATTTAAATATTATCTTATGTTGAACAACATTCTGTCAGTGAGTAATAATTAAAGCAGGTTTCACAATCATATTCAATACAACAGAAATGCTAATATAAATTATATTTTAAATGCAGATAAGAAATATAGAATCGATAATAGCCACGGATAGACAAGATCTTAGGAATCGATAGGCGGGCTTCTTTGGTAGCCTTATAACTAATAGCTTTGATTTATGAATGCTTGTAAACACTTCGCTTAGCGTATGTTAAGTGTGTTTTGAAACGATGAACGTTGAAGTGTACGAGTGTCCCATGAAGAGTTCGTTATATTTGAATTAATATACAGGAACACTCTACACCTAGGTTATATTAGTTGTTACCACCAGCTGCTTCGCACGCGAATATTTCATATTCAAGATTTCTAACATAACCATAATACGCGTCTACAGACCTACCACATACCACGTTAAAAACGCATAACTCTAGGCTTCTTGGATCCAGAGATGTGCTTTAGGGATAAAAAACAACCTGGGAGTGGAAAATTTTCAAAACCCCCTTCGTAGTACGCGTCTACAGACCTACCCCAAACAATGTTAAAAAATTCATTGCTCTAAGCTTCTTGGGTACAAAGATATGCTTTAAGGGTAAACAACATCCTTGGAGTTGAACATTTTCAAAACCCTTTCGTAGTACGCGTCTACAGACCTACCCCAAAAATGTTAAAAAATTCAAAGCTCTAGGCTTCTTGGATCCAGAGATATGATTTAGGGGTAAAAAACACCCTTGGAGCGGAACATTTTCAAAACCCTTTCTTAGTACATGTCTACAGTCCTACCCCAAACCATGTTAAAAAATTCATTTCTCTAAGCTTCTTGGGTACAAAGATATGCTTTAAGGGTAAACAACATCCTTGGAGTGGAACATTTTCAAAACCCTTTCTTAGTACGCGTCTACAGACCTACCCCAAACCATGTTAAAAAATTCACAGCTATAGGCTATTTGGATCCAGCGATATGCTTTAGGGGTAAAAAACACCCTTGGAGCGGAACATTTTCAAAACCCTTTCTTAGTACACGTCTACAGTAATACCACAAACTATGTTAAAAAATTCATTGCTCTAAGCTTCTTGGATACAAAGATATGCTTTAAGGGTAAAAAACACCCTTGGAGCGGAACATTTTCAAAACCCTTTCGTAGTACGCGTCTACAGACCTACCCCAAAAATGTTAAAAAAATCATAGCTCTAGGCTTCTTGGATCCAGAGATATGCTTTAGGGGTAAAAAACACCCTTGGAGCGGAACATTTTCAAAACCCTTTCTTAGTACACGTCTACAGTCCTACCACAAACTATGTTAAAAAATTCATTGCTCTAAGCTTCTTGGATACAAAGATATGCTTTAAGGGTAAAAAACACCCTTGGAGCGGAACATTTTCAAAACCCTTTCGTAGTACGCGTCTACAGACCTACCCCAAAAATGTTAAAAAAATCATAGCTCTAGGCTTCTTGGATCCAGAGATATGCTTTAGGGGTAAAAAACACCCTTGGAGCGGAACATTTTCAAAACCCTTTCTTAGTACACGTCTACAGTCCTACCACAAACTATGTTATAAAATTCATTGCTCTAAGCTTCTTGGATACAAAGATATGCTTTAAGGGTAAAAAACATCCTTGGACTGGAACACTTTCAAAACCCTTTCGTAGTACTCGTCTACAGACCTACCACAAACAATGTTAAAAAATTCATTGCTCTAAGCTTCTTGGATACAAAGATATGCTTTAAGGGTAAAAAACACCCTTGGAGTGGAACATTTTCAAAACCGTTTCCTAGTACACGTCTACAGATCTACCCTAAACCATGTTAAAAAATTCACATCTATAGGCGTCTTAAATCCAGAGATATGCTTTAAGGGCAAATACACCCTTGGATTGGAACATTTTCAAAACCCTTTCTTAGTACGCGTATACAGTACTACCCCAAACTATGTTAAAAAATTCATTGCTCTAAGCTTCTTGCATACAAAAATATGCTTTAAGGGTAAAAAACACCATTGGAGTGGAACATTTTCAAAACACTTTCGTAGTAAACGTATACAGTACTACCCCAAACAATGTTAAAAAATTCATTGCTCTAAGCTTCTTGGATACAAAGATATGCTTTAAGGGTAAAAAACACCCTTGGAGCGGAACATTTTCAAAACCCTTTCTTAGTACACGTCTACAGTCCTACCACAAACAATGTTAAAAAATTCATTGCTCTATGCTTCTTGGATACAAAGATATGCTTTAAGGGTAAAAAACACCCTTGGAGTGGAACATTTTCAAAACCGTTTCCTAGTACACGTCTACAGATCTGCCCTAAACCATGTTAAAAAATTCACATCTATAGGCTTCTTGGATCCAGAGATATGCTTTAAGGGCAAATACATCCTTGGATTGGAACATTTTCAAAACCCTTTCTTAGTACGCGTATACAGTACTACCCCAAACCATGTTAAAAAATTCAGACATATAGGCTTCTTGGATCCAGAGATATGCTTTAGGGGTAAAAACATCCTTGGAGTGGAAATTTTTCAAAATCCCTTCGTAGTACGCGTCTACTCGACAGACCTACCCCAAAACATGTTAAAAAATTCATTGCTCTAAGCTTCTTGGATATAATGATATGCTTTAAGGGGAAAAACACCCTTGGAGTGGAACATTTTCAAAACCCTTTCTTAGTACACGTCTACAGTCCTACCACAAACTATGTTATAAAATTCATTGCTCTAAGCTTCTTGGATACAAAGATATGCTTTAAGGGTAAAAAACATCCTTGGACTGGAACACTTTCGTAGTAAACGTATACAGTACTACCCCAAACCATGTGAAAAAATTCACAGCTATAGGCTTCTTGGATCCAGAGATATGCTTTAGAGGTAAAAAAACACCCTTGCAGTGGAACATTTTCAAAACCCTTTCGTAGTACTCGTCTACAGACCTACCACAAACAATGTTAAAAAATTCATTGCTCTAAGCTTCTTGGATACAAAGATATGCTTTAAGGGTAAAAAACACCCTTGGAGTGGAACATTTTCAAAACCGTTTCCTAGTACACGTCTACAGATCTACCCTAAACCATGTTAAAAAATTCACATCTATAGGCTTCTTGGATCCAGAGTTATGCTTTAAGGGCAAATACATCCTTGGATTGGAACATTTTCAAAACCCTTTCTTAGTACGCGTATACAGTACTACCCCAAACCATGTTAAAAAATTCATTGCTCTAAGCTTCTTGGATACAAAAATATGCTTTAAGGGTAAAAAACACCATTGGAGTGGAACATTTTCAAAACACTTTCGTAGTAAACGTATACAGTACTACCCCAAACAATGTTAAAAAATTCATTACTCTAAGCTTCTTGGATACAAAGATATGCTTTAAGGGTAAAAAACACCCTTGGAGCGGAACATTTTCAAAACCCTTTCTTAGTACACGTCTACAGTCCTACCACAAACAATGTTAAAAAAATCATTGCTCTAAGCTTCTTGGATACAAAGATATGCTTTAAGGGTAAAAAACACCCTTGGAGTGGAACATTTTCAAAACCGTTTCCTAGTACACGTCTACAGATCTACCCTAAACCATGTTAAAAAATTCACATCTATAGGCTTCTTGGATCCAGAGTTATGCTTTAAGGGCAAATACATCCTTGGATTGGAACATTTTCAAAACCCTTTCTTAGTACGCGTATACAGTACTACCCCAAACCATGTTAAAAAATTCAGACATATAGGCTTCTTGGATCCAGAGATATGCTTTAGGGGTAAAAACATCCTTGGAGTGGAAATTTTTCAAAATCCCTTCGTAGTACGCGTCTACAGACCTACCCCAAAACATGTTAAAAAATTCATTGCTCTAAGCTTCTTGGATATAAAGATATGCTTTAAGGGGAAAAACACCCTTGGAGTGGAACATTTTCAAAACCCTTTCTTAGTACACGTCTACAGTCCTACCACAAACTATGTTATAAAATTCATTGCTCTAAGCTTCTTGGATACAAAGATATGCTTTAAGGGTAAAAAACATCCTTGGACTGGAACACTTTCGTAGTAAACGTATACAGTACTACCCCAAACCATGTGAAAAAATTCACAGCTATAGGCTTCTTGGATCCAGAGATATGCTTTAGGGGTAAAAATCACCCTTGGAGTGGAACATTTTCAAAACCGTTTCCTAGTACACGTCTACAGACCTACCCCAAACCATGTTAAAAAAATCACATCTATAGGCTTCTTGGATCCAGAGATATGCTTTAAGGGCAAATACACCCTTGGATTGGAACATTTTCAAAACCCTTTCTTAGTACGTGTTTCAGACCTACCCCAAACCATGTTAAAAAATTCACAGCTATACGCTTCTTGGATCCAGAGATATGCTTTAGGGGTACCCTAAACATTTTCAAAACCCTTCCTTAGTACACGTCTACAGACCTACTCCAAACCATGTTAAAAAATACATAGCTCTAGGCTTCTTGAATCCCGGCATATATGATCAGTAAATGGTTTTTGACTTTTATATAAATGTAGATAGATATGTAAAAAAGTACCCTCTAGTTGCATTTTTTTATGGTCAACCAAAATAAAATGGCGGAATAACAATCCACTGTCAGTAGGGTTTGTCTGCAGTGGTACAAACTAAGGATGATGAGTTGGTCATTGAAACGACGTCTTGTACTTGTATTGCACAAATACAGTGATTTTTTGTGGAAAATTGTGTTTCATTCATTTGTTTTCAGATACTGTTTGTGGTTTTTGTTGTTACTGTTAGTAGTGTATTTGTGAAATTATGTTAATTTATCTTATTGTTTCTTGACTTTCCTCAAAAAGGTAAACATACTTGATCCGCTTAGATTTGTTGTGTAAACTTTGGCTTGAAGATTAAAAATTAAACAATAAAAGGGAAAAAGTAAAACCAAGGAATGTATTAGAATAACAGTTTCCGGTAGAATGGTGAAAATATCATGTCCATAAATGTTAGCAGCAGTATTTATTACCTTATGGCAGTTGCGTCTAAGTATTAATAAATCATATGTAATTGCTTACATTTCAGTAAAGTACTTTAATAATAAGGATCCAACAATTTCTGAGATGATAGGACGTAAAATTTTCTTTTTTAGGGTCCATAGGTAAAACCAAGGACCCTAATAATTTCCCACGCTTTGGGGAAGGGGGTGGGAAAGTTTACGCATTGTTTTTGAATCGTTTGTTTTTGTAGATTTGAAGAAATAGAAACAAGATTCACAGAATAAACAGAAATGACGATATACATCGTGCAGTTGTAATTTTCATTACATTGTTTGTATCATGATCTTAAAAAAACGAAAGATTCGTCCCTTTAACTCGCTAAGCTTCTTATTTTCTATAAAGAAGGAATTTCTTCAGTTATTGATTGTAGGTGCGGTGAGGCGTGATGAAGGTGAGATTGACGATTATGTCAGAAAAGGTGATCGAAAACGTTCCACATTTAAAGGGCAACACAAATATTTTAATGTCGAATAATGAAAATGTTTAAAAGCTCGCAAATTTGAAAACATCCAAAACAAAGTCTTGGTTTTTGGTACATTGATAAAACGTCACATAAAAAATATGTGTACCAATTTTGGGATTTGTATCTAGTTTATTTCCAAAAAATATAATGTTTTTTTGTAAAAAAAAAAAAAAAAAAAAAAAATTAAATAACTGACAGACGGAAAACTAAGCATTTTAAGATATATGTTCATAGAACGTTTTTTACTTATTTCGACCCAAGGAACCATATCCAGAAGTTGAAGGACATAGTTTGGAAACATCCAGTATAAACTTGTTCATTGTTTATTTTCACGATTATTAGAAACACCTATATTTTACAAAAACAGTTAATTTTTCAGTTTTTGATTGAAAACTCCTCGAATTTTCCCAGCGACGATTAGTTTCGGATCATTTTTATTTGGTTTTGAGAATAAACTAGTGAAATAATTGTTGTACCAATTTATTTTATATAATTTTTTTTAAATAAAATTTAAAAGTTTCCATTTCTGCGCTGGATACTTTGTCGATATCTCAGACACACGTGTACCACAAGTCAATGCGCCAAGATGTCTTACTTCCAGAAATTCAATACATATGCATACACACGACCTACAATTGGTTATATTTACTCAGAAAGGACATGTATGGATGGAAGTTAATGCTTCTTACGGACATTTGGAAGTCAAATTGTTTACATTCAGATATCATGTAACTGGAATCCTTTTAATAATAGATAACAGGGTCCTGGTGAATAGGCACTGTTATACAGATTGTTCTAAAATTCATGGGTAAATATTTTTGGATAAAGACCAAGATTAATATATGCAAACGCTGTTTCCTCTCTATTTTTTGTTTTTTCTTGTTTAAAAACTTTTGGTCATTATTGTCTTATAAAATTTTTTAAAAAAATGTCCCCTAGCCCTCGAATATCTCCAATAGCGTGAAGGTCGTTGAAACGCGATTGAATAAATAAACATACTATTTGTGTTAAAGTTTTATTATAATAAATCTAATTTAGTTATTAACAAAAAAATGTTTAAATATTCACCATTTTGTCATTTGTAATTCGATTTTCCAGAATTTCAATAGCACACTACACCAAATTTCATGTTTCTATTTTACTTGTGTTACCGCTATCGTGGTTACGTTCAGACGAGACTGAATAAAAACGTTGAAAGACTTTTCTGTTTAACAGAAGCCCGAAACGTAAAGATCATTCAAAAAACATAAATAATTTTTTGGTTGCAATTACCAAATTTTAATTGTACTTCGTATATTGGGTAAATAAAAATACTATATGAAAAATAAGTGATGATGTAAGGTTTTTATAATCATTATGACACGATTTTAGGTAACTTTTCAAAAAGAACATTGTTGACTTTTAGATGAATCAGTCAGTCAAGACAGTGCCACGTGGGTGTGATTTACCAATAGGAACGAGCCTTTACATTAGATAATCAAAGACATTCCTTTAAATTAAACAGTAGACGGTCATAAATCTAACTTAGATGTACGACTTATGGGGGTAACACAATGTACAGTTCACGTCATCATGCGTTGAGTCCATTCACTCAATGGACTTAATAGTTTTAAAAATAAATTGTGTAAAATCATTGCACAAACTTTCTCACTCATTGATCTCCAAAGTCATATGCGAACCACAATTAATCGTCACCAAAAATGGCAGTTCTGTAGACACAATCGAGTCTTTGAAATGATATTTAAATAAGGGTTTAAAGTTGTTTTGTTTATGCCATAAATAAGCGTAAAACGTATTTCATTTCAATACAGTTTTATTACCTGTACGGTAATATTTTTTTAAAGGTCTGATATTAAATCCTGGCAGAACTAACTCGAAACAAATTCCTATAACGGTGGTGACAGCTAACATTGAGTACGTGGAAGATTTGGATCAGGCAGTTATTATTTCACAAGAGAGGTAGTAAAGAAGTGAGCAATTGAGTTAACTCTAGTTGGAGAAAATTTTGGTCTTAGAAAAAACTTTAAAGGTAGCTTCTCAAACAAATAGAACTTAGACAGTATTGAACTGTATGTATCCAGCTATTTTGTGTGAATAACTTGGATGCTCACATGCAGATTAGATAGAAGATTGTAAGTCTCACAATTTAGAAGTTAGGTACGGACTTGGCAATCCCGAGATATTCTAGCTGGTTATACCCCTCTCATCCTACCTCTCGCAGGTCTCTCTTGACCAACTTTTGTTCGTATGCTATACTATGCGCTACGAATCATGTTCGTTGAGTCTAATAGGAGAAGAAGAGTAGCGCTCGGTTGTTAATTTGAACAGCTCCCTGCACGAGGCTATAAGATAACCTCCGAGAGAGGCTACCGACATCTTGCAATGCTAATAGAGGTGAATAAATTAGTAGTTTTATTGCATTTGCGTATTTTTTTATGAGTTAAATTAGCCTATAGGTATTTTCAAAATAATTGAATGCCTAACAGAACTGATACATTGCGATTAGGTTAGCGGTATTGACATAATTAGCGGTATTGATTATTTTTTAATCTAACTGTAATAATTTATTTATTTCTCCTGTAATAATAGTAATAACTCAGTACAGAAACAATTACTATTTTTGTAATTGAAAATTTTCTTGTAATTTAAGATTCATTGCATTATTTATTTAGTAGGAAAAATATAATTTATGTTGAGATATTTCTCTTGATTTATTTACAAGGAAGGAAAGCAGCTACGGATCTATTTTGTTTTCGTTTATTTTAATTGTTCGTTAAATTATCCTCTTTGCAACTGTGATGCAAAATGAAATCCAATATCTATGATTTTCCGAGCTCCTTAAATGTTAAAAGTAACTGCAGAGGAATCGCAGTGCCAAGCGCTGTCACAGCGAAGAAACGAGTTGGCCAACCCACACGGTCCCTATTGGTTTCTCAAGGTCAGGCTGTCTACTGGCTCCTCCCTCAACGAACTTGACTCGTGACGGCTTGTATGAGTGTGAAGCAATTGACACTCAAGAACTTGGCGAGAGAAGCACTCCAGGGAGAAGCAGTGAAAGAAAGGAAGGCCAGCTGTTCTTCGGAGGGATGAAATAGTGGAGAAAGTAGTTGACTAATGGAGTACGCAAGGAAAGAGTGCTGTGGTTCCGTGTTCTGAAAACACAATTTGTTAAAGAAAAGTTGTGACTTATTATTTATATTTTGTAAATTAAATTTTCGTATTTTTTGAAGACTGTATTTATTGTAAAGAATTTACTCCCGAAACGAGAGGCTTTTCTTATTTCAGAATAGAATATTAATAAAGCTTTATTATTATTATTTTATTTTGGGATTTTGCAACGGATTTGAAAAACTAATTTTCACTGTTCCACATTTTAAGACTTTAAAATTTCGTCTAATCTGATTTTGAAAGAAAAAAGTTGTTTTGTGTTTTCTTGTGGCAGATACCCCGACCTTTTTAATTATAAAACTTTCGGAAAATGTCTAAAATATGCCTATATAAAAAAAAATCCATTATAATCGGCTCACACTTTTTATTGGTAAGAGCACTCATTCCAGTCCACGTTTGGACTTAAAGATGGATATATCCACAACAACTCGACATGGATTAAGTATAATTTTCTTACAAACGTGTCTAAAGTGTTCATTTACGACCAAAGAACAGGTTCTAAAACAGCTGATTACTACTCAGAGTGCATAAACATTTTATTGCGCGCAAATTAACATTGATTAAATTTGATTCTTTATCGCACGCTGAATAAACCAGCTGATTCACGTTGACTGTCATTGAATAATAAACAGTGACAGCTAACCTCAAATGCATTTTATAGACCTAATTGTTCAATACAGTGTCCGAACATGATTTGCAACGGATGAGGACGATTTTGAGTGGTCAAACACTCTACGGGATATAAGAAGTAGTTTTAGACTTGTTGTTTGGAAAAATCAAGAGATATACAGGGTGTCCCGAAAAAAACGAACTGGTTATTCATTTCGGAGTATATAGATCAAAATTAACAAGTGACATATAGTCGAATTCCGTTTTATTAGTCCGTTTAATTTTACAAAAAAGTATTATAACTCCAGAAATAGAGAAGATATTGAGTTCAGATTTGGTATAACCTTTTTGTCTTTTACGTTTTACAAGTGTAGGCTACCAAACATAGAGTCTTTATATTTATAATTTTCAAAATGGAGCCTGTTTAAAATTTTCGTTTAATTTAACGGTTTTGGAGTAGTTGACCGTTAAAAAATTTTAACGACAGCCATTTTGAAAATAATAAAAATAAACTACGTTTGGTAGACTTTGTGTTTGGAAAATTTCAAAATGGCGGTCTTTAAAACAATGTTTTTTCATATCTTACCTAATATTCAAATTAAAACGCGATAAATTAGATAATAATTAGCTGATTTCATTTCTGCATGTAATTATATTAACGCCACCTCCCTACGTCATTTAAGCGAAGTTATAAATAATGTAATTTGGAAGACCTCTTTCACAAGATCGGCAGGTGCGAGTTGCCGATGAAAGCGAAGCGAGTGGATTCTCCCTTTACATATGCACACCTTCAAGATACTGACACGAGCGAAGCGAGTGGAGATTGTTTTAAATATACAGTGTGAGTCAAAAGTATGGATACACCCTGTTAAATTTTAAATGGATAAAGATAGAAAAATGAAACTCAGAACACCTTTCTAGGAAATAAAAGTGAACTTTTTAGTCCCTATTACAACTTTGCCCATTTCCCCAAAATGGGATTTTTGGGGGGCAGCTCAAAATTTTTAAATATAAAGACCCATTAAGTGACACCTCATTTTAAAGTCCTTGGTTAAAGAAGAAGAACAGTGGAAACCAGAACTTTCTATCTCAACCCAGTGCAAAATGGCAGCTCATTGAAATTAGGTAAAACTTCATTGAGGCAAAATATGAAAATCCACATTCAGGTGGTAAATAACCCCAATAGACAACCATTGAGCTGCCATTTTGTACTGGGTTGAGATAGAAAGCTCTGGTTTCCACTGTCCTTCTTCTTTTATTAAGGACTTTAAAATGAGGTGTCACTTAATGAGTCTCTACATTTAAAAATTTTGAGCTGCCCCCCAAAAATCCCATTTTGGGGAAATGAGCAAAGTTGTAATAGTGACTAAAACATTCACTTTTATTTCCTAGAAAGGTGTTCTGAGTTTCATTTTTCTATCCATTTAAAATTTAACAGGGTGTATCCATACTTTTGACTCACACTGTGTAATCGGAAGTCAAAAAAGTAGTTATATAGTACTAAATGATTAAGAGTCAGAAAACCCGTGTAACAACTGTTTTAAACAATCTTACCCAACTGGGTAATCAATTAAATATACCAATTTCATCGATGTCGTAACATTTTACAAATTAAATTTAGAGGAACTGCTTGTATTTGTATGATGCAGCTCGGTAGGTAGCATATGACGCTCGTCAGCTGGTTTTTTGTTTGTTGGGTGTGTTTGAGGAAGTTAGTGCTTTATTTTTGTTCTTTCATTGATGTAAAACAATGGTGTATTGTGTAAGCCAGAAGTGACGTCACTAAATGTGTTTATCTAACAATGTCAACCGTTCATACCAGCTGACGACATGGTAGGAATTAAACACGTAAAATATCTGCACAGCTTGTTCATATTGTGGTTATTTATAGCCTCTAAGCTGTCCATTACATCCTGTTAGAAAAAAAAGTTTTCTGTGCCAAATTGTATTTAAGAGACTCGTGGAGTGTGTCTATTGTACTAGGTGTCGCTGAAATCTGCGTAGAGTTTTGCATTCGGATATAAAAATAGAGATTTCCGTCCTGGACACACTGACGTATGACCTTGAAATGTTCATTGGTTGTTTGTGGTAAACTCTCTGTTCCCTGTAGATGTTTACAGGCCGGCTGTAAAGAAACGTACACTCTCATATGAAATACGTGTCTTTTCCTATGAGCTAACAGTTATAGATTTTAGATTTCAGTTGGTGGGAGTGTAGGAGGTAAATCAAAATCTATCAATTGATGGAATAACTCTCCTCCAAAATTACAGGTAATATCTACTTATCCCCGGACTCCACTTTTTTATTCACAACTTGAAACACTTTTTTACGAATATTTTTATGTTCTGTCATCTGTCTAATCCACACAAAAACCCCAAAAACCTGACTGACTTTCGTTCCTCCTAAAGCAATCATTTCAAGATCAGCAATTCATCCGGTCTAGACTGCAACACTCTTAAGAGAATCATTGTTTGTATTTAATACCGGTTTATGTTGTCATTTTGCTGATTTACCTACTCATGGTGGTTTTTAAACTGAATAGTTTCATATTCTATTTGAATCTATAACGTAACCTGGCTTAACCTAACCTATTCGAGTAAACACTTTTGTTAAACTAAAATGTGAATTAGATTTGTGGCAGCGAGAATCACCACAAATAGGTTAGGTTAGGTTATTATATATACAATAGTACTAAAGTTCCAGTATTATTTTAATTTGTTCCTGTTCGATGTACAAAAAAGGTGATGTTTCTGTAATACATATGTTCTAATAAATATATAAACAGCTTTGAATCCCGTTTGGACAGTGACACTGGCACAAGGGAGGGAAGTGCAGACTTTTTTTTTAAAATATATACACATCTTCCAGGCCCCTACACGTTGAGCCGTTTCTAAAGTCGCAACAAATACCCTACACAAAGGTCTGGTGTGTGGAATCCTATTTTGTGTAGATAACTATGGAAAATCCAATGACCAGGCATCCAGTCAGTCTTCGCAGATCAGTCAAGTTCAATCTAAGGACCACTTCTGTGCGGAGTCTCAATGGACCATTGAGCATCCTCTTAAACTGTACCCTTCGTTCTCTGCCAAAAACCTCTGGTGTTTCTCCAAAACCCATTGGGAAACACCTCAGTGTTAAGGTTCTCCGCAGACAAGTTCAAGGTCAATGAAGGGAGATTTGGTTCCTTTTTTTGGAACACTAGTCTGCCTCTGCATTCTCTATTTATGCCGTAACAGATAAAACAATTTGTACATAGCGATGAAGTCGCAGATAGGTGTTTACAGAGTTGGCCACATGAGCGCTACTATATTTGTTGTTAGATAACATTTAATTATTAATTAAATGATTCAGATTTTTCTAAAGTTTCACATTTCAACCGATACTTATTATTTATCAACTCACCTAAAGCCTCTTCTTAGGGCCGTAATACGTTTTAAGATGTTATACTTCCAGACACAATCAAAATGTAATATTATTGATCCTAGTTAGGAAACTAGCTGTAGGTAAGTCCATTATTTAATCCGTTCTATCATAGAAAACGTTACGAAACTGTTACCAAGGTCAGACTACAGATAATTGCCTCAATCGTCTTCATTCAAGTCTCGGCTACCGATAAAGCTACAGTATTTATATTGGTGGGTAAATTATGTTTATCCACTTTATTTTTTGGTCTTTATAAAACTAGTTTACATTCAGAAATCCCATTTCTTTACCTTACAAGAACAACCTTATTATTATCGTATCGTAGTATTATCGTATCTTAAACTACCATGTTTTGTACAGACTTACAAAACAAAACTCCAAGCATTAGCCTTCTGGGAATCAACCTATAACGTTGACAAGCAATAGGAACTCAATATCGTGAATACAGACGTGACTATCCCGAAGGATCCTAACTGGATCTACACGAAAACGTTGTTCAAGTTCCTCTCCGTTATCTTTCCAATATGGTCTTTCTTTCGATATTTTCGACTATGACGCTATTAGAGTGAGAGTATTCAAGGACTAGGGATCTTTAATTGGTTAGGTTAGGTTAGGTCGATATTTTCGTCTCTGGCGCTATTAGAGTGAGAGTATTCAAGGACTAGGGATCTTTAGTTGGTTAGGTTAGGTTAGGTTAGGTTAGGTTAGGATAGGTCGATATTTTCGTCTCTGGCGCTATTAGAGTGAGAGTATTCAAGGACTAGGGATCTTTAGTTGGTTAGGTAGGGTTAGGTTAGGTTAGGTCGATATTTTCGTCTCTGGCGCTATTAGAGTGAGAGTATTCAAGAACTAAGGATCTTTAGTTGGTTAGGTTAGGTTAGGTTAGGTTAGGTCGATATTTTCGTCTCTGGCGCTAATAGAGTGAGGGTATTCAAGGACTAGGGATCTTTAGTTGGTTAGGTTAGGTTAGGTTAAGTTAGGTTAGGTTAGGTTAGGTTAGGTCGATATTTTCGTCTCTGGCGCTATTAGAGTGAGAGTATTCAAGGACTAGGGATCTTTAGTTGGTTAGGTTAGGTTAGGTTAGGTTAGGTTAGGTTAGGTTAGGATAGGTCGATATTTTCGTCTCTGGCGCTATTAGAGTGAGAGTATTCAAGGACTAGGGATCTTTAGTTGGTTAGGTTAGGTTAGGTTAGGTTAGGTTAGGTTAGGTTAGGTTAGGTTAGGTTAGGTTAGGATAGGTCGATATTTTCGTCTCTGGCGCTATTAGAGTGAGAGTATTCAAGGACTAGGGATCTTTAGTTGGTTAGGTTAGGTTAGGTTAGGTTAGGTTAGGTCGATATTTTCGTCTCTGGCGCTATTAGAGTGAGAGTATTCAAGGACTAGGGATCTTTAGTTGGTTAGGTAGGGTTAGGTTAGGTTAGGTTAGGTTAAGTCGATATTTTCGTCTCTGGCGCTATTAGAGTGAGAGTATTCAAGAACTAGGGATCTTTAGTTGGTTAGGTTAGGTTAGGTTAGGTTAGGTTAGGTTAGGTTAAGTCGATATTTTCGTCTCTGGCGCTATTAGAGTGAGAGTATTCAAGGACTAGGGATCTTTAGTTGGTTAGGTAGGGTTAGGTTAGGTTAGGTTAGGTTAAGTCGATATTTTCGTCTCTGGCGCTATTAGAGTGAGAGTATTCAAGAACTAGGGATCTTTAGTTGGTTAGGTTAGGTTAGGTTAGGTCGATATTTTCGTCTCTGGCGCTATTAGAGTGAGAGTATTCAAGGACTAGGGATCTTTAGTTGGTTAGGTAGGGTTAGGTTAGGTTAGGTTAGGTTAAGTCGATATTTTCGTCTCTGGCGCTATTAGAGTGAGAGTATTCAAGAACTAGGGATCTTTAGTTGGTTAGGTTAGGTTTTTGGCGCTATTAGAGTGAGAGTATTCAAGGACTAGGGATCTTTAGTTGGTTAGGTTAGGTTCTGTTAGGTTAGGTTAGGTCGATATTTTCGTCTCTGGCGCTATTAGAGTGAGAGTATTCAAGGACTAGGGATCTTTAGTTGGTTAGGTTAGGTTAGGTTAGGTTAGGTCGATATTTTCGTCTCTGGCGCTATTAGAGTGAAAGTATTCAAGGACTAGGGATCTTTAGTTGGTTAGGTTAGGTTAGGTTAGGTTAGGTCGATATTTTCGTCTCTGGCGCTATTAGAGTGAGAGTATTCAAGGACTAGGGATCTTTAGTTGGTCAGGTTAGGTTAGGTTAGGTTAGGTTAGGTCGATATTTTCGTCTCTGGCGCTATTAGAGTGAGAGTATTCAAGGACTAGGGATCTTTAGTTGGTTAGGTTAGGTTAGGTTAGGTTAGGTTAGGTCGATATTTTCGTCTCTGACGACTAGGAATCGTTAGTTGATATTTTTTCATTTTTTTTATAAGGCGATTTTTCGCTTTTTAAACAATAATGATAAATTTACGTAAATTAAACTGAACAAGTAGATTTCTAAGGGGTTTTTAAGTGGTAATCAGCTCGACTAATGATGGAAACTACACGAGTGGTGAAACATTATTGGTGTTCCTAAATCGTTAAATACAATGTACATAAGAATAATAAACAGAATATTTTGATATTTATTATCACAGTTGATTTATGAAGTGAATGAAATGAGATTGTTGGACAAAGGTTATCATTATTCTGTCTTCCATGACCTACTGAAACGGCAGGCCGTGTTCTGCTTCTATAGTGTTGGATGTTCTGTCAATAAGTGTCAACTTTATTATTATTATTTTTTTAATGATTGAATCAAGACAGTTTCGAACACATTCTAAACAAATTTTTATCATTAAAAAAAAAATCTCTCGGTCATCATCGTCTTATAAAAAATAGAAGAAAAGAACATAAAATAAAGACGTCTACCTGTCAAGTACTCTTATAGCGTCATGATTGGAAAATAACTAGAGTTGTTAAGAGAAATCTGATATAAAATATGTAAGAAGGGATCTAAGGCAAGTCTACAAGAAAAAAAGGTGTAGATCCAGCTAGGTATCTCGGGTTTGTCATGCTCGGTTTCACTATAGTAGGACCCTGAAGGTAATCTGAAGAAATGTATTCACCACTCGTAGGTTTTTAAAATGAGTTGATGTAAGCTACTATCTAAACAAAATGTAGTCCCGACTAAAATACAATAATAATTTAATAGTAGCCTATAGAACAATATTTTTGTTACAAATATTTATCAAAATATTGGCGATGGTGTTATTTTTTTACTTTCGCAAATATTATTAATTGAGAGTAAGTCACGTGATGGTCATAAATCGATGTCGAGATATTGGCTACTATATCCTTCTAGAAGTCTCCTGCATTCAAAAGAGTGGTATTTCGTTTGATGAATGTCATATATTCAGTGCTATACAGCTCAAAAACGTGAATTGATTTAAATCCAAGTTTTATTTGGGCATATTTTGACTATAGCTTGGTACATTTTGAATTTTTTTTTTAAATAAAAATTTGGGTGTAACTGTCACAAGAATATAATACAAAATTACGATAAAAAAATTGTTTGATAAAGTATAGCATTTAAAGATGCACAAGTTACGTATTTGCTACCATCTTTCCAAAAATTCTGGTACGTAAATTATTGGTAAAAACAATCCATTCTATCACTAGTGGTAAAATCGTATTTTCTCAAAATAAATTCAACCAGTTTTGTTGAAATTTTAATCAAATACGAAGGTTAACGACAATAAACAGCGCGAAAAATCACAAGTAGAAAATATATTACAGTTTAGGAATAATTAAAATTTTACTATTTGAATGTCGACTTATCCAAATAGATATTTTTTCAGACGGTTAATTTTTGTTCGTTTTAAGGATGGAATAGTGAGAAAGTTTGTGCAGTGTTTTGTACCGCTTAATAAAAGCTTAGAATTGTTGTCAAATTCTATATGAAAGTACCGTGTCTGAACACAATACATTCACAATACAATAACTGTATTATCATTGGCGTTGAAAATAATCTTTATTCAAGACACAACTCATGCTGTAAGGGATATGACATTTAGAAATACTGTTTCCTTTTCAAATCTTATTTTTCCATACCCACAAAAACCGCACAAATATCTTAAACAACTTTCAAGAGGGATGGGGTATGAATAGAATATGTTTTGTAAATTGTGGAGTTAAAGTAAACAATGGAACAAGGCCCATTAAATGTGTTCAAGAATTAATCTATCAATAATAAAAATACTATTATTATTTTTTTTAAACAAAACATTGTTCTAATCGTTAATTTTAATAATACTGTTAGTGTTTAAAGTTAAGTTCAGTTACAAGGCAGTAGACAAAATATTCTAAATAAATTCAGACGCCATATTGTCTATTGCATTCTAACAAAACTTAACTTTAAATCGTAACAGAGTAAACCAAAATTGAGGATTATAACAGTGTTTTGTTTTGTAAAATTATAGTCTATTTGTATTTTTGATAGATTAATTCTCGTCTACATTTTTGCCGCTTGTTCACTTATTTACTTCAACTCCACAATTCACAAAAACATATTCTATTCATACCCCATCCCTCTTGAAAGTTGTTTAAGATATTTGTTGACTTCCGTAGCGGTTTTGTGGGTATGGAAATATAAATGTTGAAAAAGGAAACAGTATTTCTTCTAAATGTCATATCCCTTTACCGCATGGGTTGTGTCTTGAATAAAAGATCATTTTTACGCATTGTAACGCCAATGATAATACAGTTATTGTATTGTGAATGTATTGTGTTCAGAGGCGGTACTTTCATATAGAATTTGACAACCATTCTAAGCTTTTAATAAATTGTATAAAAACATTGCACAAACTTTTCCACTCACCCATCCCCAACGCTAAAAGTAAAAAAACGATCTAAAGCTAGCTGCCAGCAAAAATGTAATTTGAATAAATTGACAATGAAAAGTTAAAATTTACCATAGACGATGTCTTCGAAAAAATATTTATATACTTAAATAAGAGTAAAAACTTGCTTCGCTCTGTCTAAAACACCCAGTGTGAGATGTATTTGTTTGAAACCGAGCTTTAACGAAGGTCGAGAAACATTTTGCTTTGAGAAAAATGAAACGCTGTTATAATCCACAATATTTCTTATTAGACAACTAGTTTCAACCCATACACGTCACTGAGTAGCGAACAAATGATAAATGGTAATGCTATTTACTTAATGATGTTTTTTTATTCAATTTGTAATAGGTTATTTGTTAATTTTGGACTTTTAAATTGAATTAGATAACTGTTCGAGACATTTTCGTATGTTAATGTTTTTTTAATAATTTATTATTTTTTGTGAGTTTCAGATAACATCATTATCTCTTCCATTTGTGAGAGGAAATTATATTATAATAAACAGTCTAAATTGGGAGAAAAAATCTCTTCATTAAAATTATTAAAAACCACGTTTAAAACGTTTTAATTTTTCGTAATTTTCCAGCGTGTTGCGTCGTAAACATTTGTTCTGAGCGTGGAGTGTGATGACGAATTCAAATATATGATTGCTTTTTATCAAAAGTTTTGCCATGAAGGATTGAGTTTCCAGTATTTCAATGGTTTGTTTATTCTTTTTCTTCTCCCTGTTTGACTTACGCAAACTGCATCGTAATCAATTCTAATTGTAGACTCTTGATTGATCAGACTTGTGTTTGTGTTTGATGTTGCTTAATCTTGTGCCTAAAATTTGTATTTCTGGAGTTAGGACTTGGTCAGTTTTATTGGTAATTGTCTTAAATAAATTATTATCCTAAATTTGAAGTCTGGTTTTTTTTAGGGATGGCTGCTAGAATATGTTAACAAAGAATGTGTCCCTGTACTCACATTTCTTGAGAAGTCAGTCGATTTCTGTCGGCTATTTGTTTGATAATGTTTAATTCCTTCGTGAATGGTTTTTAATTCAATTACAATTCTAATCAATCTTTTAATCATGGATCTGAAGGCTGCACTAGTTAACAAGTATTACGCTGTCTGTGTATGTGGATTATCTAAACTTAAGTGTCCATTTTAATGTCCATTTAAGTCTATGAAGTTTAGAGATTTATTGATTTCAAGTTATAGAGTGAAGTGTAACTTTGAAAATTATTATTTATCATTTGTTAACTCGTCAATGTGTACAGGTGGAAAGAAAAATTGTAACAATGTTTCTTTTTTTCTTATACCATAAATAGGCTGAGAAAATCAGGGGGAAATAAGTTTATAATCTTTTTTCGCAAAGTCTTAGGTTATATCGTTTCCTATACGGTCTCTGTTGACCAACTCTTGTTCTTTTAGACCCTGACGCTATTAGAGTATTCGAGGCTAGGGGTCGATTCAAATTCCTGAAACCCAGATATCCCTTAAAAAATAACCAAAATTGGAGTTTTTAGATAAGGGGGGGAATTAAAAAATTTAAAATGTCAAATCTAATCAAATTAATTTTTGGAATAACGAATAAAAAAATCCTCCCAAACTAAGTTGTCTCTATCTAAAAAGGCAGCCGTTATAGACTGAATGTATATAAAGTTAAAACTATAACAATCAGCGGTGCAATAATTCATGAAGGGCCTCAGCTTGTTTAACAGCTTTTAAGTCAGGTGATTTTTATTTAGTGTATATCGCTCCCGTCGCCATAATTTAAGCACTCGCTACCAGAATTCGCTAGTTCCACTTTATTGTTTCTTCAGATGTACGAAGTATAGGAAACGTTTTGTGCTGGAACGAAAATATATTTGTTTTTAGGGGTTCCTTGAGTTAAAGAAAGTGTTTTTTTAATGATGTCTGTCGTATGCGTACTGGCTCTATAACCGTAAACATACGGTATTAAAATTTAGTATATAGAAATATTTTTTAAACTATATCTAATATTTTTTTTTTCATTTTGTTCATAACTAATAATTTGGTGTAAAATTGCCAGAAGAAAATTCTCTAAACATTCTGCTTCAAGATAGCCGTCATTAAAAGCTCAATGTTAATCAAATACATTTTAATATGTGCACAATCTATGTACTATTCTGGGTTAACACCATAACTTTTTGAGAGACCAGGAACTTCTTATTACTTAGCGAGAGTGTTGTAGGTCTACAAAAAAGGAAAGAACAGCACGAGGACGAAGGTTAAGAAAACTGCCTTTCACCACACTAGTAGTAGGTAGGAGAAGTACGACTTGGTAACGAGAGAGAATTGATTGTAGGTGTTCGGTCATGAGCACTAGTTTGTTCTTTAGTTTGTTGTTGATCTATAACCACAGACTGGCGATACTAAATTGCCGTAATGCTAGGCTATAATATAAAGGTTACTCAATCGTAACGTTAATCACAGCACGTCTTCACGTTTGACGTAAAATGAAAGATTGTTTTCGACATAATAATTAATTATTTCCTAAATGATACACATAATATCGGAGGATTTATTATAGGGACATTCTAGATATTGTAATCTATTTCAGTGAACGATAACACGAGAGATAAAATGGTGCAAAAACTTTCTGGCTTAACCATTTCTATAAAGAAATAAATCGAACCAAAACTAATCATCACTGATTACTGGATATCCTGAGTCACGTAAATAAGGTGGAATGCTTCAAAGTTCACCAAATCTTCGTCTGTGGAGGCAGGATTCTGAAACTGCAGCACTTATACTCTTTGATTGCGAGACCCTGGAGTACAGAAGTTGGACAATCTTCAGACCTCAACATCCAAACGTAGAGCTTGTTGATGCACTTAAAACCAACCCACAGCTGTGATTGACATACGCTTAGGGTCGAACAGAACAAGTGGGTCGCGGTGGAGATGGAGATCGCGGTCGCGTTCGATGTCGACATCCATTTAAAAGAAATACATTGTAGTGAATGGAAGAGAACAGAGCAGGGAAGTCGCGGTGGAGGTTTAGCAGCGATGCCACCCAGGAGGTTTATATCAATGCTTTTGAAAATCAAATGAGTTTGTTTTTACATTGATGCCTACTGCGCGGTCTACAATGATGTTTCCCTGTGATTGGTGCGTTCAAGGCCAAGTTGCCATCCCCCTCCACACCAGCTCGCATAGAACACGTCTGGCGTCTGTCATTCCGTACGCTAGGGTACTCTAGTTGCTATCTATAATATTTTTTGTGTATTAAGTTTATTTTTGAATTTCAAGTACTAAATATGAAGGAAGATCTGATAGCAATTGTGCAGCTCACTCCCGTATTGTGGGTATATTACCTATCAGCCACCATCACTATCATCACTTGATTCACACAACATCGCAAAAGCACAATCTTCTTGTCATTCAAATTCCATCAAACTACTTCACTTTACAGTGGTCCTAGCTCGACTGAGCAGCTCCTTTACCTCCTTGCTATGTGCTGTCGACATCGACCGCGACTTAACTAGTAGCATCCACCGCGACCTCCACATCCACCGCGACCCACTTGTTCTGTTCGTACCCTTACTCACTATAAGTGTGCCCTAGAGCGTTTCACACAGAGTATAAAACAATATTATGACATGGGGAGAGCTCGGAAATTTAAACGTAACACTACATTTGTAAAGAGTGTATGATTTAACCTTAGACTAATTTTTATTTTGTTTGAATATCACATTTTTTATTTACTAATATTTGTTATCTTTTATAAGTAAACAATGGATCAAGTGTAAAAAAAAAAAAAAAAAAAAAATTGTTAATAACATACAAAACGCGCTAAGCGGTAGGAAATTCTGAAGTAGTTAAAGTGCTACTTAAGTGCTACTTGTAGTTGATTAGATAATGGTTAACCGCCAACCACAAACCACCTGCTACAACCTAAACTGTGTAGGCGGTAGAAACTTTTTGGGAGTGTGAGAGTTAAAACGTAACAAGTGTTGTGGTATTCCCCAATTATATATTGTTTCATCATTTTGGATACCGCTGGTTTCATTTAAGAAGAGATGGTAAGTGCAAAATTATCAACACGAACAAAAAATAAGACTTATAAAATTATGGAAAATTTTGACGAAACCACATATTTTTTTCGCATTCTTTTTATATATGTAAGCGAGATGAGCAAGAGATTATTTACTTTCTCAAACAAATTAAAATTATATTTGATTGTAACAAAATTTGTAGGCCCCCTAATTACTGCGGTTAAGATTCAATAATACCTGAACCTATTATATTATTAATTCAAGTTTTATTTTCATACTTCATTACAATTTCACCAAAATCAATATATCCGATTTGGAGAAATTATAATTCATATAAACATTAAACAGGCTGATTATTTTTTTGCTGAACTTCTATAACGACAATTTTGTAGCAATTCAACAGGAACGTTATATTAAGCCCCAACCTACGGTCAACATTTTGGAAACGATGCTGTTCTTGCCCCATGCCAATTTCGAGGCCGAACTCGTTAACCCAAATGCCCATCCACCATTGGATACCCAGCTTTGAAAAGATTAATTTAATAATTATTACGGTTAATAATTAAACAAATTACTAATTAAACACTCACACAACACAATTACTAATTGAGATATGAGCTGAAGTTATCCATTAGCTATTCTCAACTCATCTCGTTTAAATAATCAATTAAGGCATCCTTGTTGGGGGTTGGACCTCCTGAAAACCTCCGAACGCCATGAAATTAACCACTCATGCTACAATAAAAACTACACTACACGTCTAGGTGCCTGTACGGACTAAATTACTTTCTTCTCGTTTTACTAGCGTGGTACGCTCAACCAAGCTACCCAGTCAGCTGTTTTCTACTATGGATAGTCTAGATTAGGCCAAATGGACCCTTACGCACTACAAGTAGGCCCCGAGTTTAGTGACGCACTGTCACATGTTTTGAGAGATGGCGACTTTTTCTTTTTTTGAATCCTTACGGACTCCATTTAAAAAAAAAACTACTTTTATAACTGATTTTTAGTTAATTTTGTGTTTTCATCTTATGAAGACTACCCAAAAGTGTAAACTACCCTCAGAAGGCTCACTTAGTGAGTAGGGAGGGAGTAGCAATTCCAAACCGGAAACAGTAGCAACCTGTGCCGGATCTATATCTTTCTTCATCATGCAGTCTTGCGTTAGGTCCCTCTTTTTCATACTGTATGTCGCAATAATCTCTGTTGACCAACTCTTGTTCTCTTCCTACCCAGAGTATTTGATGGCTAGTCATCTTCACTTTATATTATTTTCTTTCTTATTTATAAATTGACTATATAGTTTTTCGCCTTTAAACAACTTCTTTTTTTGTGGATATTGTGTCAAATATATATTTTTTATTCTTACGGACGTCGGTTTAATAAAATGTATATCAAAATTGTTAAAACTGATTTTTAGTTAATCGAAAATTTGTGTTTTGATCTTATGATAACTCCCTCCAAATTGTAAATAAATGTCAAAATGGAAAAAAAAACATCAGAAATATAGACTACGTCCTTATACTGAATATCGGTTCATTTGTTTAGATAGTAGAGCGAAGCACAGAGTCGTCAAATGTTATATAATGACAAACATAAGTTCATAAATCACTTTCTTGTACTCAGGGATATTACATCCAACATCGAATTGCTTACCAATTACATAATCCCCTATACATTGACAAAGGTAGTCCGTGGAAAAAAGAAGACTGCTAGCATACGTCATCCAGTCCAAAATATACTGCACCCCTATCTGATTTGAATCCCTAGTCAAGATATACTCAGGTCTGAGAGTAATGTCAGTCTGTAGCACAGTTTTAGAGGACACGGGATTGGTCCTGATAGGCATTCCACCAATTTAATTCCTAGCCCAAGAAAGGACGGAAACTAATGGAAGAGACAAATCGAATAGAGAAAAGGAAGATCGCGTATAGAGTGAAAAGTTTGGTAGAGTTCAACTCATAGAGAGATAGCAGGAAAGATGGGATAATGATAGTAAAAGAAGATGGATAGATAGACTGGTTGGTGACTTAAAGAAATGGTTGGACAGGTACTATAGTAATTTACTGCTTAACTGAAGCCCTCACAGGACACGGGAGGTTTAAGCACTACGTTCCGATGTTACTGCACTACCTGGAGAAGTGGAGTAGTGAATTGTAGATAGGTGGCGTATAACTCCCGGTTGGTGGACATTGGGGAACTGCAGGTACTTTTGGGAAAGGCACCAGTTCAGGTAAAATAAGACTAAAAAGGACAATACAGGCTATAGGACCGTCAAGACATGAGTTAAGTAAATAATAATATAACTACCTCATAGATTTGAAAAGATGGATTGCTGGTTGCATCTACTATGAAATAGAGACAGACGATGCATTCTACATGCTTTTCAGCTGAGAAATTGAGACCTATGATGGAAGCACTAGAGAGAGAAAATATCCGGATTTTAAGTCTATAAAATGTGATCCACATTACGTTAGAAAGGGAAGGTAGTGTAATTGGTAGAAGGATACGTAGTGGAAATTATGAAGAATAAAGAGGAACAGCTGAGGAAGACAGATGAGTAAAATGAAGGAGGAAGAGTTTGGAATTATTTAGGAGGACCCCTAGCTGATCAAGAAGTTATGCTATTGTTATACATTGGCCAGCTTATTAAGAACACTTGGTAACAAGAAGAAATCAAGGGCGTACACAGGATCAAAACTAGGGGGGGGGGGGGTCAAGCCATGGTTATTCAATATACAATTGATTATTAAAATAGTTATTTCAAGAATTGTATTAAATTCCAGCAACAAAATGTATAATAAAGATTAATTTTTTTGCTTCCAGGGGGGGGCAGCTGCCCCCTGCCCCTCGCTGGGTACGCCCATGGAAGAAAGAATGAAAATTTTTAGTTTATACTCTCAGACATAGAGCTTTGTGTGTAATGCAATTAATTCTCTGCTCGTTAAAAAAATCCTCTCAATACTTCGTAAATTAAAAACAGTAAAAAGAAATAAACCTAGAAAGAATAAAAGAAGAGAAAAGGGGGGAAAAACAACAGAAATGCCAGCTACCCATGAAGTACATGCTACCACATGGGGAAGATAAAGTTATCAAAGTATATAAAAAGAAATTTAAGATTTCGTGTTTACAAAAAAAAGTAACGTCAGTTTTATCTTCAAAAAAAGAAGTTGAATGGAATATGTTGAAAATAGGGGTGATAAAAACAAACACAGGGAATATATTGAACAAAATAGAAAAGCTTTCCCGGAGAGGAAAGACATTATTTTAAGGAAACGAGTGATAAAGAATTCACATCCCAAGATCTCAATTGTAATCGTTTGTTTATAGCAAGTCCCATTGTTGATTATTTCCAAATATTTTTTCAGAAAAAGTTTTAATTGCACAAAAAAAAAATATTAAATTGCTAGACCAAGGTGTAACTTTGTATAAAACAGTTCTTTCACAGGTATTTTTGAACCTCGTAATTTTGTGTATGAGGCCTACTACTTTATTGACGTAGCTCTGCTCTAACAGGTCTCGTAGATGTGAATGTTAATGAAACGTATCCACTCGCTTAGCTCGTATCTACGTGTAATTTAATTTATGGACGTGGGAGGTTTCAAGCTTTTTATCTTTCCTATTAAGTTCATCGGGTTACAGTAACCTGGTGGTAACATCGGAGGAGGTTCCCTAATTCTAGGAATGAAGGTCTGGCCAATTCCTTTTTCTACTCGAAAAGGGTCACTCATTGTTACATAAAACAATAGCTGTGAATATCGGAGGTAAACATTTCGATGGCACCACCAGATTGTTTAATGGCCATTTTTGATCTCTGCTCTCCAACTATAAAATCTAGCAACTATTTAGTTTTTGATGATCACTTCATTCACTTCCAATTCAATCCGGCAAGCTAGACAGACTGTTGCTTATTGCAAAAAAATTAAAAAAAGATTCTCAACTTATTTCCTACTTGATAACTATTTGAGAAAGGTTAGGTTAGGTTAACCATGATCCAGATAGGATAGAAATGAACTGAAATGAAATGAACTAGATAGAGTCGACTGATATGTACTTCTACTGTCCATCAACTGAAATATTGAAAATGTCCCTCCCTAAACTGGATGGTGCCGCCACGAATATACGAAAAAAGCGTACAGCGAAAAAAGCGTACACCAGGAATCTTGCGAAATATGCGTACAGGATCAAGTTTTGACAGTTGAGGAGGGTAAGCTATGACGTCAAAACATTTAGACAGGCGAAAAATGCGTACAACATTTAGGGTAAATGGATCTTTTAAAACCATTGAACTATATATCGATGGCTTAGAGTGAAAACAAACCTGATTTCCATCACACTTTTCCCAGGCTGTGGACTGGCAAAATGATAGAGATATGTTGCGCTATCAATTTGGCGTGTTTAAAATCAGCGTGTAGCCTCGTCATTTTTTTTTTTTTTTTTACTTTTTAGTTATTTTTACTAACCTAACCTAACCTAACCTAACCTAACCTAACGTAACCTAATTTAGGGGTGGATGGCCGGGGTGGTGGTTTGTACGCATTTTTCGCTTATCATATTTACCCTATACCCTCGTCAAATACCACTGTTTCCCCTTGTACGCATATTTCGCTGTACGCATTTTTCGCTGTACGCTTTTTTCGTGCCACCGCCACCACGTATGGGTAATTCCCAAGACATCTAACAATAGACGTGATGTGTAGGAGCAGTAAAGAGAGACAATAGAAGGGTTTCGGTGACACTTCTTCAGGTAGAAATAGCAGGTCAGGTACGTTGGTACCATCAGGTTACTATGACCCAGTTCATCTTAACCAACTATTTTCTTTCTCGACCCTGATAAAATCAGAGTATTCGAGGGCTAAGGGTCATTATTTTATGCTTCGTTTTGTTTAAGGCAATGCTGACCGAGAGGCTTTTCGCCTTTAAACATCAAGAAAAAAATAAAAAGTTGCAAATCTTTCTAATCGTAAAGTCAAAATAAATCGAATATTATTTCCAGTTTGTATATAAATGATTTGATTAAGAACATAAACCATAAAGTTTGAATTTTTAGATTGTAAAAGATTAGAAATTTAACGTGTACTTAGCGAGATGGGCGTAAAAGTTGAACTTCTGCAGATGTTAAAGTTACAACGAAATTCATATTTCTTAGAAACGACTCTGACCTCATGACTATTTTATATAAACTCCACATCAAACGAGCACGTGTAGAAATGTTGCACAAACCTTGTTACACACAACCCAACGACAATCAAGTTAAAACTTTAGAGGATAGCTGCAAGCTTGGATCTGTAGCAGGTTATATGCACAAGTCTTTGGGTTTTAATTTATACCATATGCAAAGGTTTTAATGGTTTGTTTTATGTAAATTGTTACTGATAAGGACGCAGTTAAGTACTCTAAGGAGCTCACCTGTAGTGACTATGAGCGTGGTAGTACCGAGTGACCCTAGCTGGATCTACACATTTTTTATGTAGTCTTGGGTTGTATTCCTCTCTTTAATTTTTTCGATCAGGTTAATCTTGAACAACTCTTGTTTTTTTTCGACCCTGACGCTATTAGAGTATTCGAAGGATAGGAACCTTTATTTTACGTTGTTTTATTTTATTTTATTTGGCGATAATGCCCGAAAGGTTTTTCGTCAATAATCAACAGGAAGAAAAAAATTGAGGATTTATTTTCCATCAATTTCGGAACATTGTATCTATATCTTAACCCCCAGGCTCTAGTGTGTATGGGTCAGTCAACCTGATGGATACTAACTGGATTTACACCGTTTTTATATAGTTGGGTTTATATTCCTTTATTTTATCTTTCTTATCGGGTTTCTCTTGACCAGCTCTTGTTCTTTTCCAAGCCGGCCACTATTAAGGTATCCTAGGGCTAGGGACCTTCATTCTACGTTGCTTTATTTCTTTTTTTACATGGCGATGATGAACGAAAGGTTTTTCGCCTATAAACAAGAGGGAGAAAAAGTTAAAGTTTTATTTTTCTCAATTTAAACATATTTGCATTTTTTAGGGGTATTTCTTTTTTTTAGGTTTATCTTTATATTATTCAATATGAAGTTTTGTTAGTGCTTATTTGTTTATTTACATTCAATCTACAATTTTCAAAACATTCTATTCTATTCGTAGCTCTACTTCCTTGTCAGTTATTTAAAATATCGTTTTATTCCTTGCCGGTTTTTATGAGAAAGGCGAGGAACAAAAAAAAAAAAAAAAAAAAAAAAAAAAAAAGGTTTGAAAAAGGAAAACTGTATTTCTTCTATCATGTCACTTACAGTAAAATTTGTGTTTTGAATAAAACATTGTTTTCACGCGTTTTAACGCCAATAATAATAGATTTATTGTATTGTGAATATTGCTATAAATAAATTTCTTGGCAACTGTTAAGTTGACAGTTACTGACAGAAAACACCATACTACGAGAGCAGAGCACGGCCTATTTACTTGAAAAACGTTTCAGTAGGTCGCGGGAGACAGAATAATGATAACCTTTGTCCGACAATCTTCATTCACTTCATAAATCAACTTTGATAATAAAAACAACTTGATTGGCGCTATCATGTTACTTACCCAGCTCATACAAGCAGATCCTCTCATTAGTGCCCAAATGTTGGTACCTTGTGTTTTGGTAGATCAAGGGATCAAAGCCAATATATGTAATATTGGGGAAGTTTTATAATTGTAATAAATTTCAAGTGATATTCACATTTTATAACTTCAAGCAACAAGTTTGTCCACCGTCGTTGTCGTCTATAGATAAGCACGTTACAAAAATTACGATAGGAAAATGAAATTTGGTGCAGGGAACTACGGTTTGTTCATGTGATATTCAGAAAAATCTAATCAAAAATATCAAAATCACGGCTATTTTCAGCGGATTTTTGTTATATCTCGTTTGTTATTTAACTTATAAAGATTTGCAGATGAAATTCTAGATGAAACGACACAGTTTTATGATGACAAATAGTGGAAGATACGAGCAAAAATGTAATTTAAAACTCTGACCTTCGTATAGTTACGAGATCCGGCAGAGTCCAAGCGACACGAGCGTAGCGAGTGGTAACCTTTACAAAGATGTAGTCTACGAGGCCGGCTAAGGCCGAGACACTTGCACGAGCGAAGCGAGTGGATACTGTTTAATATATAAACATCTTGCCATGTCAAGAAAGTAGTAATATACACAATTATTTCAAGGTTTAACACTTTTACTGGATATGGCCTATTGATTTACCAATATAATTTAACATTTCCTAGAGGATCAGCTTGTTATTACATTGTTTCATGGGGCTGGGTAAATACTAAGATCGTACAATAAACTTCAATTTTTTAAGTAGTCCAATATATTGTCTTTGTTTACAATTTTTTGAAAAAATATAAATATTCTCGTTTATGCGTAGTATAAAGTTATGTGATAGACCACAATCGATGTCGTATTTTTTTCGGATTTTGACTTCCGTCCAGTCCAAGAAATGGTTTTTGGGATGGTGTCTCGTGTGTTATAAAGTATGATCGATTTGAATCAAATTTGGAATGTGTCCATATTTTTGTCAAACGGTTTCTTCATTGTTTTCTTTACTCAACAATTTGAAGGTAGCTACCGTTAAAAAAAATACGATGAACTCATAATCTTCTCCAATGGTTTGAACCAAAGAATAGTCGTAAAGAATCTAAAGAAAACCTATTTCGTTGTCATGTTTCCAAAAAATGCCAGTTCGTGAGTTATGGGTTGTTTAGAAAAACGTTATTTCTCAAAACCTACTTTTCCGATTTGATTCAAATTTTAGATAAATTTGAAGATTAATAACCTAAACCCCTGTACAATTCCAAGTTTAAAAAAATTACACTTCAGGAATAATTTGCAAAAAAGAAGATAAGTTTACGTCATTAAAACTTCCATATTAATCAGATACCTCGAGAAAGTAACACAATCAAAGCAAGTCTAGACTCTTATATAAATATATTACGACGATGTCATTGGTAAGGCACCGGAATCGTGGTTACAACCTTGGTTGCGTCGGTGAAGGTATTATGATGGAAGCAGAACAGCTGATCATTAGCCCACAGAGGAGCAAGGAGGGAATCCGGGATGTGGAGTATCTGACAGTTGGATAGGATTCGTGTATTGTCCTACCATTTTATTTAGTTAATTTTGTTTGGTCAAGTGTTCCAAATTTACAATGGGAGGCTAATGTATGGGTAGTGGCGTTTCTGAAATTATCGGGAAGGTTTGTGAAATAGGCGTACATCCATGACCAATCATATTACTGTTAGTGTTGTGTGCAGATAGTGTTATATTTAGATTGTAACATCTCCAAATTATTTAATTATAATTAACTCATTGAGAGCCGGTTAGGTTAGGTTAGGTTAGGTTAGGTTAGGTTATGTTAGGTTAGGTTAGGTTATGTTAGGTTAGGTTAGGTTAGGTTAGGTTAGGTTAGGTTAGGTTAGGTTAGGTTAGGTTAGGTTAGGTTAGGTTAGGTTAGGTTAGGTTAGGTTAGGTTAGGTTAGGTTAGGTTAGGTTATGTTAGGTTAGGTTAGGTTAGGTTAGGTTAGGTTATGTTAGGTTAGGTTAGGTTAGGTTAGGTTAGGTTAGGTTAGGTTAGGTTAGGTTAGGTTAGGTTAGGTTAGGTTAGGTTAGGTTAGGTTAGGTTAGGTTATGTTATGTTAGGTTAGGTTAGGTTAGGTTATGTTATGTTAGGTTAGGTTAGGTTAGGTTAGGTTAGGTTAGGTTAGGTTAGGTTAGGTTAGGTTAGGTTAGGTTAGGTTAGGTTAGGTTAGGTTAGGTTAGGTTAGGTTAGGTTAGGTTAGGTTAGGTTAGGTTAGGTTAGGTTAGGTTAGGTTAGGTTAGGTTAGGTTAGGTTAGGTTAGGTTAGGTTAGGTTAGGTTAGGTTAGGTTAGGTTAGGTTAGGTTAGGTTAGGTTAGGTTAGGTTAGGTTAGGTTAGGTGCTGTTTAGTCAGACCCGGATAAGTGACGACCAGAAGGGAATTCGGGAAGTGACCTACAGCTGGATAAGACTAGTGTAATGTCCTTCTATTTTATGTAGTTAATTTTATTTTGTCAAGTGTTCCAAATTTACAAATGGAGGCTAAGTTTTGGGATATAGCGGCCAATGATCCGATAATATGATACAATCCAATTACTGTATATATATATAGTTAAATGGGTGACTTGGTAATTAAGTATACATCATTCGACCACTCATATTACCCTTAGTGTTGTGTGCAGATAGTTTTATATTTAGATTGTAACATCTCCAAATTAATTAATTATAATTTACTCATTAACAGCTGGTTACCTGGAGTGGTGTTCAGTCAGACGGGAATAAGAGATTTAATGACTTCACAGACTAAGGGGATTATTTATTTTTTTTTCAAAAACTACGTCCACGGTTTATTTTTACTTTTATTGACAACTTCGGATTAACATTTTTGAAGTTGATTAGTTTTGTTTAGTTTTTATTTGGTTTTGGAGATTGAAAATGTTTGTGGAATATTTTTACACGTTCAATTTTCTTTATTGTTTCTGTTTGGTTAATTACTGTTAATTCCAGTTCTGGGTTTAAAATAACAGTGGCTCAAATAGCAGTACATTTTGAAGAATAATTGTAAAAAAAAAAATCATCCAAACTTAACACTGTGTAGTTTCTTTATTACACAAAAATCGCCAATGAATTATCTAAAAAATATTCCAATAAAATTTTTCTAAACGGACAAAGTCGTTCACAAATTGCACGTATCCAACTGAGAACCAAGCAATGACCCCTGAGGTCAGTTTGGATAATGATATATTTCGATAAACTTAAAGTTACGGTTCCAAGAACACAACATAAATATAAACCAATATTAAGTCTCAGAAAAAGTTTTGAAACATTATTTTACACAGGAAGTTGAAAAAAGATAGCATCGTTGATGATGTATTTATCATTTGTGTTTTATTTCACTCTAAATTATGTTAGAATAGGCACACTGTTAAGTAGGTGTTACAAAGCTACAACAGTAATGTCCTTCATATGTTTTTCTTGTTTTTTTAAAGGAGAAATGCGTTTTGTTCATCATAGCTTTATAAATAATATTGTTGAGTGCCATCGTGGTGCTTACCTAACTTCATAATACAAACAGATTCACTATATATAATGTCAAAGATTTGTTTTTTGTGCCTTTTAGGAAATGTTAAATTGTATTGGCAGATAAAGGGGTCGTATCAAGTAGGGTAAGTTTTCATTACTGTTGAGACCGATGGTTCTTGGTGGAATTCCATGCTTAAAGATAATAAAACACATTTTATTTTTTTTTATTTTGTAATATTCACTATTTATTAGTCTAGCCGACCAATGGTTTCGCCTGCTAAGGCATCACAGTCTGTCTGTAATACAACCTCGTCAATGCCTTAGCAGGCGAAACCATTGGTCGGCTAGAGTAATAAAAAGTGGAATTACAAAATAAAAATTGTGTTTTATTATCTTTAGGGTAAGTATGTTTGAAACAGTTGTTACAGAACATCGTAATTGTGTATCACTACTTTCTTAAAATTGGCTGAACCCTAACGGATCTCACAGATGTGTACACAGATTGAAACACCTGTAACCGTCGTTTTATTAGGTAAGTACAAAAGTTACAAAAAACTTGAAAATGTAACTCCGCCATTTTTTAAAACTAAACTAGTTAAGAAATTTTTAATATCACCCGCTTTTTTCCAATATGATAGCCAGTTTGTAATTTAGATAGAATAAAACTCGAAAACAAGATCTCACGAAAATTAAGTTTACTTAATAAAAAACGGTTTCAACCACTAAGTCGCCATCCTCAGTGATACATGAATTATAACTTAGTTACGTTTTACTGAGGATAGCGACTTTGTGGTTGAAACGCGTTTGATTAAGTAAACGTAATTTTTCTGACATCTTGTGTTCGAGTTTTATTCATCTAATATCATCTCACCAAGTCAAGCTCAATACTTCTTTATATAGTTTATAATTTTCTCATGATATAAACAGTTTGGTAATACTTCTAAACTTAAAACTCTAAACATTTTAAAGTTTTCTGTAACTCTTGTGGTTATCGAATAAAACAGCTGTTACATGTGTTTCATATCACCCTGTATATTAAAAAGGTTTACATCTCTTCCTCGAGCTTTACCTATGTGAAGAAGCCTCCATTTGATACACTCGTGATGGTACCTCGGCCCTGGGTCTCTTAATTAAACGAACTGACATGCATTTTTGATAACACCTCAGCTATTTGACATTGCAAAGAGGTGGGGTTGGTGCCCACATGCAGAATTGAAATCTTCCAATTTGTATATAATTTAGGCTACTGTGTCATAAATGGAATAACACTCATGTAAATAACCCCAAAAAAACTGTTCGAAATGACCACCTTTTTGACATTTTAAATTAGATTTTTATAAATCTCACTAGGGTTCTTTTTCAGTTCTCTACCAAATTTCATGTTCCTATCTTAATTTCTTTGGCCGCTATCGTTTTTACGTTCAGGCGACAATGATGACGGACAGACGAAAATCACTTGGCAAGATGAGTGCACGTGTCATCGTTTTGGCCCTAGCAGAGTTGAATATGTACATATGTGAAGAAGGTTCAACTCCCTAGACTACAAATATCACAATTTCTTTGGGATGTCAGGATGACATTACATATTTGACAATAACTTCTGTATTTGTCATGAATTGAAATGTGCAAAAATTAAAAAAAAAAAAAAAAAAAAAAAAATTATTATAAGTTGTGTAACGAGATATAATCAAAAAAATAACTACTATTTTGAAATTTCTATTTCAATTTTTTTTATTTCAATTAGTTTTATATGAGCACAGTATAGTTTCCTTTACCAAATTTAAGTTCATATTTTAACTGTCATGGCTGTATCGTACTTACGTACAGACGACAACGACGACGGACAGACAGGATGTCGAAAATCAGTTTTACTGTTTCCTGACGTCATTAAACGAGAAGATCAGTCAAAAAACAGAGTTCAGATTTTTTTTCTTCTTCGATTATGAAACTCTGCATAATGACAGTAAAAACAAGTTGATATCGTCATCAAAGTACTTACCCAGCCTCATTATACAATGTAATACAAGCAGATTCTCTACACGTAATGCCCCCAAAAGTTGGTCTCTTCTGCCTTGTAGGAAATGTTAAATTGTATTATTACATAAAGGTATCTTATCCAGTAGAGTAAGTTTGTTAGAAACAGTTCCTATATAGCTTTTTTTGCACCACTTAAATATTCATATACGAATAAGTTACATTTTCTTGACAAGTCAAGTTTCCAAATTATATTTTTGACAATAACTTCGCTATTTGTCATCGTAGAGCGGTGGAGTTGATACCCATTACATGTAGGATTGAAGTCTGACAATTTTTATGTAATAATAATATATTAATTAAAAATTAATGAATAATATAAATTAGAAACACACGATAAAGAAACAAAAAACATTTGAAATGGCCCCATTTTGACATTTTCAATTCGATTTTTACGAATTTCCGATTCTTTATGAGCAGATTATAGTCCATCATAAATTCCATGTTCCTGACTGAATTGTTTTGAGGGATATTGTGACTCCAACGACGACGGACGGACGGCATGTTGAAAATCACTTTTTCCGTTTTCTGAGGGCATGCAACTTAATGCCTATACTTCGTATACTGGGTAAAGAAAAGAACATAATATAAAATGTCCCTGTCTCTCGTATACTTCAGAGAGACCTTATACGAAAGTTGAATGATGGGGATCTCACCCAGGACTACATGAAACAAAGGTGTACTGAGCGAGGTACTAAACCAGTACTTTTTAAATATTTGTTTAGTTGGTTTGGGTCATAATTTCCACTTTTTTACCAAAATTTGAGCTAAATCAATCAGTCTATATTGAGATAGCTCCATTAAACACCCTGACCGACTAATGTGTTATGTTTTTGCTTTTAGATGCTACATTTTTAAAATTTAATGAAGTTCTATAAACCCTATTTTCAGAAAATCAGAATTTTGTCATTGTGGTAACTATCCATAATTTTGAGTTATGAACAACCGTTTAAAATATTAAAACTTTTACTATATTTGATCAAAATATGTGGAATCTCATTTGGGCTGTAATTCACTATAGACAGCAGAGATAGCCATTGAAAAAAAATTGGATTCTGGAAGTACAACTGAAAATTTCGTCATTGATTTATTGACGTTGACATAACGTCCCTATATTACGCGATAGAAATAAATACAGTTAAAGCGTTCCTATAAACAAGTTTTCGAAAATAATTAGTTTTTCGTTTGAAGGTGTATTTGTAGCTTTAATGATATACAGGGTCTTTCAAAAGTAAGTTAAAACTCTAAATGTGCATAGTTTGTTTTTTAACAGCGAGTAAAATAAAGTATAGATATTCCTTTGGAATTAAATTAAATTAAATTCGTTTAAAACTTAATATTAGGCCAAATTATCACTGTTGTTTTATTTTATTGTAAAAATTTAAAACAGGTATTGATTTCTTAAAAGAGAGAGATAAAAACATTATTGGAATATTGTTGGCTTTCAATTGTTTTATCACTGTCATCAAACTGAAATGTGGTTCATTTTAACAATTTTTACTTTTTTCCCCGTGGAAGTTCACCCCTAAAATGGTTTTAAATAATTATCTCTCTACACTTTGAACATGACAGCTTGTCAAGGATTCTTTCCGAATTTTTTTAAATAAATATTAACTTCCAACCAGACTAGCAAATCGAATTCATCAAATCTCGTGTTTTGTCGATTTATCGATTGGATTCATATCCAATTTGTTTAAAATCGAAATTTCAAGACACCAAACGAAACACAACAGTTGTATGTTCTCAAACGAATACGTATTACGTAAGATTAGGTATTATCATAGACTTAACTTTCCAAACTTCAAGAGAATACTGGGTGTTTCAAAAGTAAGTTACGAGTTTATTCTGTTTTTAACATAGAACAAAATAAAGCATGTTTTGTATACCTTGTGTATTTTTGTATTTTAATGAAGGAGTCGGACAGATCTGATGATGACAGTTTTAATTATCGAAACCGGTTATTGAATAAAATTAATTTTTAAAATTAGGATTGTGACGGATCAAAAAAGTAATAAAACTTTTAACTAATGTATTATTGTTCACTTCATAAAAAAAATCGTATGTAATGAGGTTAGATTTAATTTTAAAAACCTAACTCACGAAAAATTTCTTATTTAATTTTTAAAAATTAAATAAAAATTTAATAAATTTCTTTGGAATTAAACGGGATTTAATAAAAAAAAAAAAATTAAAATTAAGATAAATTCTTCCTAGTTAAGTGTTCGAAGTGGCCGCCATTCTCTTCTTAGAGAAGTAGTAGTCTTCCTCGGTATTTCTGTATTTCAGATCTTACGATAGAAGGTCTTCCTGTTCTCTTGACCTTTCCAATGGTCCCGGTGATTTCTAACTTATTATTTTATACGCGACTACAATGCACGGTCCTGTCCCTCAAACCGTTGCGAGTACGAAACTTTCTTAACCCTGCTGATAAACTCCGTTCACATTTATAATAACACTGAATCAATGCGATGTTTATTTGTAAGTTGGTCATGATGGAATAAAAATATCAATCAATTAATTGTAAACTACTACAAGTTTACCACCTACTGGGTTCCTGTTTGAAATTAATCAACAATGAGAAAACTCGTTGCTATGGCAACAAATAAATAGCAATGACGATAACAGCTGATGTTTTAATAAATCCCAATTAACGCTTATACGTTTTTACCAGCTAGTATTGTTAATTAAATAATATTTCAAGTGCAAAATATAAGACCAAGAATTTGAATTGAACACAGGACTTCTTGCTGGGGAGCGACTAAGAATAGCTCAGTTGATAGAGGATTAGCGCGTAAAGCCAAAGGTCCTAGGTTCAATTCCCAGTCTAGGTCGTATATTTTTCACTTGAAATATTATTTAATTACCAATACTAGGTGGTAAAAACTTATAAACATTAAAATAAATAAATACATACGTAAGGGCTGCAAGTTGAGTAAATATTAATTTAATTTTTTTTTGTAACGAGGTAAATAATTTGATAACTCGAAATTACAGCAAAAAGTTAAGTGAGAAGAGTACCGCCTACGTTGGGAAGCGACTAAGGATAGCTCAGTTTGTAGAGCATTCCCGCGTAAAACCAAAGGTCCCGGGTTCAATTCCCAGTCTAGGTCGTATATTTTTTCACTTGGAATATTATTTAATCTGCATTCAATATAGAGTTTTTCTCGTTGATTATACAACAAATAACGAAACCACAACTATTGAAAGTTGTTTTTGAAAGACATGCTAACTCGATTTTGTATACGCATATTATTTGTAAACTCTTTTTACCAAAAACCAAGACTTTATTATTAATCAACATAAATTTTATGTTTTAGAAATGTCGGCAGTTTAAAATGTTTATAGACCAATATCGAAAATTATGAACTTTTTATTTTTTGCTCTTTTAACAAAAAAAAAACAGTGATATCTTCATTTTTATTGTAGGTCAAAAGATAACCCAGTTATCGATTTTTTTTTTACTTTTTAACAACTGTCTACATCACACAAAAGTTTATGATATCTCTTTTCCGTATTATTTTTATTTGATTGTTTTACTAAGATAGATATTTGAATAAATACAAAAACATATTTGAAAGAATCCTCCCTCACTAGAGACCTCGTCTGTGTGTGGGGAGGGACTATAAATACCCACTGACTGTGTGACTACATTAAACAAAATAAAAAATCCTGACTTACAAAATATAATTAGTGAAAGAAAAAAGACAACATAAAATAACTCTAAATGCAGTGAAAGAAGCAGTACTAAACAAAATAATAGTAATAATAATAAAAAGAATTAATAAGATTGTCATTACAAAAACATCGATTAGTGATGAAAGAACAAATTAATATCATAAAATTTGTCACGGAGGGTGGTATTTCGTTTGGATACAAACTAATCTTCACTCATGTGTTGACTTGGCAGTGCAATCTTGGTTCCAAGGGTAACCGTGATCACCGACTAGATTACAAACACAAAGAATTGGGATGGCACTGAACAGCTGATTGGAACAGGAACTATCTTGAGCATACCACGGTATTTAAAGCAGGTTGAAATACTTCGACCGTTCCATGCGATTATCGTGTTGTGAATTCATTATCATTTTAATTTACGGTTTTAATATTTAATTTTCAAATTAACCATGGTCGGTGTTAGGGATTTTTCTGGAAACTCAAATTCGGTCGCATTAATTTATTTAAATTAAGACGAGTTAGAGAATAGGTTAAGCCCAAGTTCTGTTCTGTTCTTAATGGGTTTTGGTGATGTGAGTATTTAATTACTGATTAGATTTAATTCGGTAATGTATTTTAAATTAAATTAATCTCTCCAAGGCTGGGAACCATATGGTTGCGTGGGCAGCATTCATCTGGAATGAATGTTTTAGACATCAAAATATGTTTGGGCCAAAGCAGTACTAGGTTACGCCTAAATGTAACATTGCCGAGATAATTTTGTTAGAAAAAATTACAAATTATTGATATTTACATGTATATAGAATACAGCTTCGTCCCAGATGCAAACCATCTAAACATCAACTCTCCGCTTGAAGACGACGATACTACTACTCCTCTGCATCTAAAATATGAATGTATTATTCGATAAAACAAGCACGCAGGATAAAAAAAGTTTTGTAAAATAGTATTATGGTTTTAATATAGTGTTTAATGACCAACAATTCTAAAATAATACTGTTAATTGTATTTAGAATTTAATAATAACTGAGGACCAGTTAATTAATCATAATTAACAACTTGATTTAATCATGTGGCAATACTCTTACTTATCTCTCAGAAGTATCATTTATTATTTTGTGTCGTTAACTCTAGTAAAAATGCAGAGAAGTTGTTTGGTACAAAACAATGATACGAAATGTACACTTTTGTTCTACCTAGAACACTCATAGTCACCATGTTAAGTTCAAACACAAACTAACGCACAGATATATTATAGAATAATTCCAATTAATTGTCCCCCTTATTGTTCAATTGTATACAATTTAATCTTTGAGATTAAGCGAGAGAGTTTCATACATACTTGTATAGCAGCAATGAGTGCAAGTGAAAAAGCGTTGTAAGAAGACAATATATTTTAAACATTACCTGTTCAAACACTAAAATATTAAACATTTCTAGCCACCAGGATTGTATAATAAATTAAAAGTTTTATTTACTTTTTTGGTCTGTCACAATTATTTTTTTAAAAAAACTCCATTTAATACCAGTTTTCGACAATTAAAATTGAGTTCATCGAACAATACTCTTGATACTTTCAAAAAATTTGAAATATAGAACAAAACTTGGCCTTGTTTTAAAAATAATAAAATATACCGTATTTCAGAGATATTCAATACAGTTATTTGATTAGATACACGCACATCTTGCAATTGGGGAACTATTCCAGTGAGCGGTATACACCTGAAATTCAATAATGGTGATTTCCATAGACCTTGTGTCTTGTTTGTATGTTTTGTATACGTTGTGTATTTTTGTATTTTAAAGAAGGAGTCGGACTGATCTGATGATGACAGTTTTAAATATCGAAACCGGTTATTGAATAAAATTAATTTTTAAAATTAGGATTGTGACGGATCAAGAAAGTAATAAAACTTTTAACTAATGTATTATTATTCACTTCATAAGAAAATCGTATGTAATGAGGTTAGATTTAATTTTAAAAACCTAACGCACGAAAAATTTCAAAAACAACAAGTTGGGAAGTAAAATGTTTATAAAATTTAATTTGCTATCTAGAAGGAAATAAAATAACTTTATAATTCTTTGTTTTACAATGTTTTTAAGGTCGTTTGAAGGTGAAATCATTTTAAATATCAATGTTTATATATATATGAATTTTTGTAGGGACACTTATTTTCTCTTGTTTGAAAATATGTTTACCTTAGAAGCCCCGAATGTATCAACAATTCTGTAAATACTGAAATTGTAAAACAGTAATTTTGTATGTGTAATATAATGCACTATTGTTTTATTTTTATTTGTTTATAAGTATGACATTGTTTAGGTGTTAAGTTTGAAGCCCTTTTCATTGTTAATTGTAATACGTTCTTACATTTTAACGTCGATTATTTCCAAAACCGTCAACTTTAAAAACAAATTTAACGGCCACCATTTTGAAAATTTTAAAAATTCTTCGTTATTTGTACACATGTAAAACGTAACATAAAAAATGATTACTCCAAATATGAACTCAATATCGAATCTATTTCTTGAGTTATAATGATTTTTTGTGAAAGAACAAAATGGCGGATAGATGTATAATGAAGCAAAGTTCGACTATTTGTTTCTTAACATTGTGTTTGTTTTGTTGTATATAATCCGAAAATATCGACATTTTTCGGGACACCCTGTACGATTGTGTAAACATACGAATCAACGTCTTGTAATTTAAAAATGAAGCCGACAGATCAACTCAAGTGTTAATAAACAGTTAAGAGAGGACAGCTTAGAAACAGTTTCTGCCCACTGACACTTCTAACCGATTGCACAATAACCCAATCGTCACAGAAGTGATTCTCTGTTCAAATCCAAGATCTAAGATTTCATAATTGTTGGATTGCTTTAAAACAAAGAGCTTAAATAATATGATCACATGTTGAAAGAAATAATACAGGAAATGTTCGACATTTAGTTCCATAGTTTTGGTGGAGCTCAGATTCAAATAGTAGTAGCCTACAAACAATAATACTAAAATTAAGTCTTTTCTTAATAATTTTATTTAAATGTTATTGTCAACCAAATAAAGAAATTCTTCGCATTAAATTACAATGCTTTTAATTTTTTTTCTCGGATATGGCCAAATCTGGCCGTAAATATATATATTTTTTTGTTTGCAAATTTGACCACCGATTTCTAGTCTAAATCTACATACCTTTTTCAATTATCTTGAAAATCTAATGACGTTTACCTCATTTGTTGCATTATTAGTGAAAAAAAATCTTAAATCGAGAAATTCGAATTTTTTGAGGTTAGAAAGTACTTTTAATGTTACTATACCCTACCACTTCAATATACCCTTCATTTCCGAGTATTCAAATTTTTTAATACTATTCTAGGACCTATAGAGTCGGTGGTATTAATAAATTGTGTAGCGATGGACTCAAAATGTACTTTTCTAGCAAAGCTCCAGTACGGTTTTGTTAATTTTTTCGGTTTTACATTCAGTTGCATGTATAAAAAGAAAAAAAAGAAAATTCTACTTCACAGTTACAACACCTTTATATTCTAATTTCCCTCTACTATAAAATATGCTAGCTCAAGAAAACTCACGTTGTTTGTATTAAATCTAGGTATTAATCAAAACTCCTACAATAACTCAATCAGCTGATATTGAGGTTTTAAAAGTCAAGTGTATCTTGATCTTAAGAAATTATTACAGAAATCATAAAAATTATGATCTGAAATAATGATTATGTGATTTAACGGAAAAGGTCTATTATTTACGAAATGATTATTTCATAGGTTGGCAATAGTCTAATAACAGCTGATCAACAATTAATATTTTTAAATTGTACATTATTTAAATCATTTTGTTAGGTTAACTACAGAAGTGCTTCAGATACTGTGTCTGGTTTGTGTTGTTATTGTTAATGGAAGTATTCTGTGAATTATTGTTAATTTAACTGTGATTAGCGAGTCGTTTTAGTAATTAAGAACATGGTAATGCTACAGCTGCTGGTGTAGAATATGAAGGACGTTATCCTAACCGAAGGATTCATATTTCAAACACAATTTCGTAATTTCGTAACTTGCCAATAACTTTTGGAAAGTCATTTACTTCCCAGGAAACGAAATGTTTCCTGATTAAAAAAAAAAAAAAAAAATTATAATTTTTTTTTTTACTTAGAAAATGAGCTCTGAAAGTGCAAGAGGACAAACTTTAATTCGTATAAATGAAAATAAAACTTTTTAAATGAATAAGTTGTTATATTTTTCGATCAAATAAAAACACTATTTTCACTCCATTTCGTTATGACTGCTAGTTATATCTCTTTAACGCGGAAACTCATGCTTTTAAAAATCTCCATTAACTGTTTAGTCACCATTGTAAAAAGGAATATTAAATTTAGAAAACTTTACAAATACTTCTTTCGGTGTTCACCTATTCATGAATTTCCTAGTGTTTGATAAACGCATTAATGTGTGAAAATCACCAACAAAGACTCAGAAGGGTGTGTTTGAGAAAGTTATTTGAACTTTGATTCGCCACGTCATTGAACTTCTTCCACTCGAAGATGGATCTCAGACCGTTAGACAAACCTTTTCTGTTACAATTAAGTCGCGAGGAAACTTGTTTCTTTATTTAGTAAACAAGAGAATTAATTGTAATTTATTTGATCAACCAATTAGAGAAGCCGTTTTATCAGAGGTTCCTAATTAAGACATAATGATTACATTACGTTTCTTCAAGGAAGATTGTTTCCACTACAGTTCACCTCAGAAAATGTTCTTTTGTAAAGCAATACTACATGGACAAAAAGTGTAAACAAATTGTAATTAATTAAAAACGCCAATTTACAAAAGGATAAATCACCTGAAGAGGAAGTTTCAACAAACTAGTTGTCATCTTCATTTATAATCAGCACACAAAGGCGGTTCAAGGCCCAAGCTTGGGCGTCAATTCAGAAGGGCGCCTACAGATATTACCAGCTTAATTTTAGTTTTTTTTATTTCGTAACAAACATATATTTTGAATAACTATTAAGGAATTTATGTTAAAGCTTCCACTTACAAAATTAAATTCCTTGCACTATATTCACTTTATACAATAATTGCAATTTTTGTTGTTATATTTTGATTTCAAAAACTACGCTGCTCTAGATTTGGTATCAGTTTTTCACTTGTGCACATTACACTAATATTATATATTGTTTACATTATACTCTTTCATTTCTTCAGAAATATAGTTCTAAAAGTCGTCAAAGTTTTCACGAATTTGCAGATTTCAATTCTGCATGTAATGGTACCAACCATTTTTCTATATAATGACAAGTAGAGAAGTTATTAATAAAAAATGTAATATCTTACCCTGACCCTATTGGAAATGTGATATTTGTATAGTTTTGTTACGAGCCATACAACACGTAGCGAGGGTGTTTCACGGAGAAACGAAAATAATTTTATCGTCTTCTACAAAATGGTTTTAACAGTTGAGCAAAAATTAATGTGTTGTGCGTATGATATTGTTTTTAATAAAGCTGCAGAATCAATTGGACAATTTCCGATTGCCTTTCTAAGTGTTGTTTCACCAACTCACTCAGTAATTAAGTGGAAGTGTAGTGAAAAAGCACATCGATCTCCTTATAAAGGAAGAGAAGAAATGGTATCTGTTCTTCAGGTAAACCAAAATTACTTAGAAAAATAGAGCTTGAAACTAGAGTACCCAAATCTTCAGTGCAGAGAATCGTAAAGAAAAACTTAATTAATTTTTTTTAAAGTCACCCAGTCTAAAATTGTGCTTGTATGAAAGTACTTTTGTAGCAATATATTTTTTCCAAACGTTATTTAATTTTTCGAATTTTCACATATTTTTGGTAACTATATTTAAAAATAGTATAGTTTCAAAAGAATCGGTTGATGAGTAAGCAATTAATTAATCCAAAGCGTACACCTCTTCGTGGGGCACACCATATAGCCTAGCCAACGACAAGAAATGATATAGAAAATCACAAGCTGTGTAACAACTCTTTTAAACAAATCTACCCTACTGGATAACACACCTTGAAGTACCAATACAATTTAACATTTGTTTAAACTTCTCAAGAAACCAACTTTTGTTCATTTAATTTAGAGTCTGCTTTATTATCGCGCCAGGTAGGTACCATAAAGGCGTCCATCGTCTCTAAACACTTTTGTAATGTACTCTTTGTTTCTGAGAACAAAACTTTAATGAACTAATAACTCGATAAGTCTGAATTACTGCGATATCGGAATGCATTCGACTAATGACATTTCCAAATATAGAGTCGATTCTAGCCCACTCGATTCCACAATATTAGATCAGATATTTATTACATTGATATTACAAATATCTCCCGTTCCATGGAACTGATGACGTTTGTTTAATTGTTTTTTACATTCCTCCGCGATTATATACACTTGCAAGTTTTGTTGATTAAATAAAATACGATGAGTTCCACGCAGAAGTTCACGCTTTAGATTTTATATTAATTGCTTATTCCTCAACCGATTCTTTTAAAACTTTTCAATAAAATTACCAAAAATGTTATGTGGAAATTTCAAAACACTGGTGTTTTTAGATACAAAATATGTTTACGTAACTTTTTGATTAGTTCTGATGCGAAAAATAAAATCATGAATTCCTAAAATGTTTTTTAAACACTCTGTATGTATATGTTTATAAATTGTTTTTAAACAGTGTCTATGATTGATTTTGACTTTTTTAATTTTACAACAACCGACATTTTTGGTGACGATTAGTTTTGGTTCGTCTTTATTTGGTTTTGGAGATGGGTGAGTGAGAAAGTTTGTGCAATGTTTTTGGATTATTTCTATATTTAGCCGATAAGTACTGAATTTTTGTTTTTAGAAACAGTATCAGCAATAAGTTTTGTTTTCGAGTTCAAACACGATAACAATCCTTTAAGTTTATTTATTGATTGAAAAGTATTGTATATTTATTATTTTTTAGGCAAAAATTGTTATTTCATATTAATATTAATTACACAACCTTCCGGACCCGTTAATCCGGATGGCCGAATAATCGAGAGTCTAGTACCATAGTCCTAAATAAATTCAAACTTACCACAAAAATTACTATAACTACCGTTTCACTTCTTGTGCGTTCGAATTGAATGAACTTCTGCTATGAAGATTGTATCTCCTTTAATTTTCGATCAAGTGGAAATGGCGGCAGCGGAGAAAAGAAATCAATATGGCAAATTTATGGCAGTCAAAATATACGGAACACCCGCAGACTCAATTGCACGTAGGAAGATATTAAACAGATGTTTCAGTAAAGATAATAGAGCCCACTACAAGTGTTGAAGTGGTTGCTAGGTTACCGAGCTACTAAACAAGTTATATTGAAAATTGAAGGGCGATAGAGTCTTTAAACATCTGACTCATAATTACTAACTTAAGTATTATTCAATGTATATAAAATGTGATTTATGAAATATAAATATATATTTATTTTTACAAACTGTATATATCAAATGTTTAAGACATGTGTGTCATAACTTCGGCAATTGATTTAGGAGATCAAAATAAAGAAAAAAATCTAATAAATATATATTAAAAAACACTTCGTTGTCCGTCTGGTGCCCATTTTTTAGAAGAATAATTATAACTTTTTTTTTTCAACACTGTATAAATTAAAACTATTTTCTTACAGGGCGATTTAGGAAGAAACGGAGACACGTTCTATCACATGTTCTATTAGTGAAAATAAAAAAAAAAAATCATACATCCATAGGTGCGATAATGCTTCGTTTTCCAGTTATCCGCCATTTTTGTTTAGTCAATATACTTCATATCAATATGGATGTAGAAAATATATTGAACTAAAATTTTTTATACATATTTAGCATAACATTATTTACCCAAGTACAAAAAATCAAAACGTACTTACTTCTATTAAAACGGCGGCTTTTTAAAAATTTTAATGTAAAATATCTCGAAAACCGGTAACTTTATAAAATATTTTCATGAGAAAAAAATCTTTCTTTAATGACAAACAAAACAATAATTTTATTTTTTCTGTAATGTAAAGATAACTGAGTTACTGCCTAAAAACTAAAAAAAAAAATATCTTGGTAGTTGTCCATACTATCCAAAATTACTCTAGAACCAAATTATGAGAATAATCATTGAAATGAAGTGCATAATAAATTCTTATAAACTTACAAAAAAAGGTTTTTATTACACTAAAACAAAACAACGTTTTCATGTAGTCGTGGATTAGACTCCTCTCTCATCTTTCAAATCAGGTCCTATTTTTGAGGTTGTTGTATTTTATGAAAAATAGCCTATTTCTAAAATTGTACCCTAACACTGTCTGACAAACAATTCTAACGGACTACAAAGACACATGAAAAAAATTTTAAAAAATCTATTGAAACGTTGTCTTTTAACGATTTTATTAACATAACGATAATTAACATATTTTCTATTTATAGAAAATGAAAAGTAAAATCATTTTACTCAAAAACAAAATGTGACGTAAAGCAAGTGAGCTGTCAAATTAAACGTGGCATGTTCACTAAGGACACTAGTGCAGTATTTAAATGCTCAATAAGCTTCGATACGTTAAACCACTAAAACTCAATAATTAAATCCTGTCGTATCCTCGTCCTCTCCCCACTTTATTTTAGTCGCTGTAATAATATCCTAAGGCAATGAATAAAGCAAGAAGGGTTTATTGTTAACAGAACAAATACAATAGAAAGGGTAAAGCAAAATTCGTTTCCTAAATTTTATATGTTTTAAACTCAAATAACTCTTTTCTCCTTGTTGAGCTGTCACTTGAGTATTTCTGAAAATATAAAAACTAAAACTTTTATTCACTGAATATATCAGTAATAATGTGGCTTTTGGGATTTATAATACAATAATATACTAATTGCTGAATCCAATAGATTGGTAAGATTTGTATCAAATTGAATCAAACAATTTTAGAATGCTGTTCACAAGAATTATTTATAAACATGTATTTATTTCATGAGGTAATTATCTAACTTAACCTAACTTCTAATTAATAAAGATTATTATTATTAAGAAGCGGGGAAAGTAGGGGCGGTCTTTGGACATGTGTTTGACTCAATGCTACAACGTAGATGTCTCTACATCGACAAAAGCTACAATCTTCCTGAATAAAGAAATAAAGAATGGAACTTAAGACATTAGAATTAAAAAAAAAACACGAGAGCAACATAAATAGTAAAAATAAAACAAATAAATAAACTAGTGAATCTAAAGAGCACAAGAAGCAATAAAAAATATGCAAAGCTAAACCAAATTCAATACAAAAATCAAAACAAAAAGAAAGAATACATCAATAAAGTACAAAATACAATTAAAAAAAATTGATTAAAAATAGATACAAATTAATGACCAGAAGAATACGTAACTGAACTGGAAACCCTTCTCCCCCCCCCCCCAAGAAAAGGAAAACTCAAAATTAATAAAAATGCATACAACAAAACAATAAAATAGATATTTTTAAAAATAAGCATCCCATCCACTCTTAAAACTGTGTAATTGTTTTCTAATACAATCGAATATAATGAAATGCTACATCGGGAGTATTAAATCACAGAATTATAAAAATTAAATAAACTGCTTTGCATTTTTATATGAATAATGGGGTTTTAGAGTTCTGTTTTATAATTTGACGGGTTGTCCTTAGTAGTAACAGCTAATATGGTAGCTAGGTTGAGCAGACCATACTAGTCAAACCCCAAATGGGACGAGGTTGAATTTGTTATTTAAAAAGAGATATAATTATGAGAATGGGTTACGCCTTAAGCTGAAAGTGTTCTTAATTTGTGTGTTGTTGTGTGAGTGTTTAATTAGTAATTAACTTTAATTCGTTAATGTATTTATAAATTAAATCTATTCAAAACTGAGTACCTAAAGGTGGATGGGCAGACCTGGGGTAACGATTTTGGACTCGATATGGGTATGAGCTAAAACAGTATTATTTCTAAAGTGTTCACTTTAGGCTAGGGCTTAATGTAACTTTGGAGTCTCAAATGGCTAGCAATCGTTACAGGTTTAACAAAATGGCGTTTTATTTTCGCCATTTTTCTCTACTCGTCTGATTCACCACATGACAACCTTAACCAATTAAGACATTTTAGGTGATCCCAACACCACCATCCCTGAAAGTGGATCGAATTACATATTATATCAAAATGCACAACCTGTACCAAAACTATAAGTCCCAAAAATTAGATATTAAAAATTCCAATTAAAAAAAAAAAATATTGTGAGAGGTTATTATTTCATGAACACACTGTATATGTTTTATTAATTAATTGTAATTGCATAGCCTTGAACAAAACATTCATCCATCACATACTTACACACATGCACATTTATTATTGAATAATTCATTTAATATATTACAACAAGTAGCATATTTAAATATTAAAATCTTGCAAACATTACTCACAGAGACTTTAATGCTTTTGAAACTGTTTTATTACTTGGAAACAGATCAAGGTGTAAGAACGGTCTTTTGATCTCTTTATTTTACTTTCACTTTATCTTACGTAATTATTGAAGTTAAAGTTTAAGTGACAGATTGAATTATTCAAATAAATTTTTGTCATTAAACGTTCGTATAAATAACAAGTGGATTAAATACGAACATATTTCGACAATATTTTGAAGTTTTTTCATTTCTCACCTTCGAAATTTTGTGCTGCCAAAGCTAAAATACAAAACTTCTATTTTCTCGAATTGAAATTAACAATATTAATCAAATTTTGCTTAAATGCAGACCTTAAGAACTGTAAACAAAACGTTTCTGTTGAAATTTAAAAACAAAATGATAGTTGGGAATTTTTGATATAAAAAAAATTTAAATTAACAAAGGACGCCCTTTTACTAGTTCCAGTATCTAAAATCGGTAAAAACTATTTCGATTAATTGTTTACTTTCTCACAAATACGTAGTATAAACAAAGTTATGTTCTACTATAAGACGTCGATACAGCCCAAAGTCCTGCTCTCCGCCTTCTTCAATTTCTGCCACTCAACTCAGTCGCTGTTCTTATTCAATTCCCAATATCTCGTATCCTCTGTTATTCATAACCCAATATTACTCTCTGTTATTCCCAACATACTGTTTTGTATCCTCTGCTCTTCCAACTCTATTGTATACTCTGTTATTAGAAACTCTTTATATCCTTCACTATACTTTACTTTCTAGTACGCTCTGTTATTCCCTATTGTCTGTAGTCTATGTTATTCCAACCCATTAGTACCTTCTGTCATTCCCAACTCTCTTGTATCATTTGTTATTCCAAACCCTCTAGTATGCTCTAATATATCAAAATCACTTGTATCAGACGTTTTCCCTCCTCCTACGTTAATTTTTATGTTTGGACGGCGTATTTGTCGTTTTCACATCCATTACTCATGTAATCCCCTCTTTTGGTGTCTATGATTTTTCACCCTTACTACATCATAACCTCTGTAGTTTAACAAACTACAGGTAAATTGTTATGATAATTATATCTGCTTGGGTCTACATAATTAGCTTGAGTACAATCTTCTGCCAATCCTAGCATTACCTTATTCTTTATATTTGTTGACGCGTTTCGGATTTCCACCATCTTCGACACTTTATTTAGTAGACTACTTCACTAGTCAAATTAATCTAATACAAGTAATTTTCCAATACTTATGGTAGAAGTTATGATTGAATTTGATTGTACAGGGTAAATTATCGTTTACCATTCCCAATATTCTTAGAAGGACGTTCATTTCAAACGTGTTTTTAATTTTTCTTTATATCTCTCAGTAACTATCGAAGCAAAGGAAGAATTATTAGAAAGGTTATTAAATGAATTACAAATATATCGATGTCTAAAAGCAGTACTATCTGTTTAGGGATTTTGAGCCCAGAAAGGTATTTTTGGAATGATGACTCTCTGTAGTCTGTACAGTGCTCCACAGCCAAAAGGAGTGGATCGTTTATGTCGTTATATTTTTTTTCTATCTCCAGATGTAAGTGCTGCCATTAAACTAAATATCATAACTCCCAATTCACCTCTAGAGATCATAATTTACTTTTATTAAAATGTAGCTTCTCACAACCCCCAAAAATCTATCGGTTCCCTAAAACGTTGTTTTGAAGTTAATGGTAAAAAAAAAATCATAGAAATTTATTAAAAGCTTTATTTTATAAAACGAACCCTTAAATTTACACTGAGAACGAGTGAAACAACTAAACCATATTCTTTTTCGGGTCTGATGTTTTTTAAATGTCTAATAGAAAAATATGCCATCTCAATTGTAATTGTACTCTCATCATGTTTATTTTTTGATGATATTTATGTGATTTTTTAAATTTTCAGGTGAGTGTTCTCAGTTTAATGGCAGTAATCTTGTTTGGTGAGTTTTAACTGTTATAGTGAGTACATACAAATAAGTGAAAGACATTTATATTAGGGTACAAACATTTTACTAATAATCAATTTTAGGTAGATACAGTTCCAAAAGAATAAGTCATGGAGCATTGACACATAAAGGAAATTAAATTATAGAGTGTTAGGTGACCCAAATCTTTTTCTGGTTTTACATTTTCGGATTTTTACATTTTGTATTTACAAATACATTTTGTCATGTTTTCATATCATATTCTTTGTCTGTAGACATTTTGGCTCTAATTTCCAGTGGTGAAATAATTTTGACACATTTAGATGTAAAAATTTTAGATTTATTTGTACTTAAAATAATATAAAATCAAGATTTTAATAAGATACTGATTACTTAGATTTGTAGTTTTATTTTGTATTTTTGTAATGTATTGAGACCAGTTACGTTCAATCCAATTTTATATTCAAACTCAGCGTACCAAAATATTAGTTTTAACAAAATGGACAAGTATTAAGTGTTTTTAGTCGGAAAAGATAAATTAGGAGTAGAATAATAACAAACCGAAATGCTACACTAAACGTACAAAACGAATGTGATAATTTTAAATATTTTTCACAAATGACAAGTTGGTTAGTTGTGAACAAATTCTCGCCACGTGTTTTACATTTCGATTAGAAAGAGGTATAAATTACAGACAACTGTATGGATTCAGTTTCGACCTGATATTGCGCATCTTCAGCGTACTTTCTAAAACATATTGCTGGACAAGTAGCAACAACGATTATATTATTAACGTTTGAATCATGAGTAACGAGGCGAATATAAAGAAGTAAGTTTTATAAAGAAACTTCAACATTTTTTTCTCTCAAATTTTAAATTAAATCAAAGTCTAAGTAACTTTTCTGGTTCAACAAAAGGTATTTAATTCTTTCCAGCCCACTGCTTGCAGACTCCTCTTCTCTCATCTTTGTTTCTGGATTAATTGTAAGAACTTGTTCGTCCGATTTTGTAACCAATAATAGAATTTGATTTGGCATTAATGAATCCCTTTACTTTACAGGTGGGTGTATTTTGTTCTTAAAAATCTTATCTGTCTTAATTCTTGGGTTACGTAGTGAAAAATTATACTTATTTTAATACAAAATCGCAGAATTAAAGACAAATCATAATAAGACTATAATCGGAGTCCAAGCAGAGTAATCTGTATTCATATCCTTAAGGACGCTTTCCTTTAAAACTGTACTATAATGTGATAGCAACAATTTTTCAATTAATAATAAAAAATATGTAAATATTATAATAGATAATTTTTGTAAAATGAGTGGTTTTCATAGAATTTGTTATTAAAGATAATAAGCAACTGTCATTAAAAACATAATAAAATTAAGCTATTTCGTTTTTACTTCGTAAACAATTAATACCTTTCAGAGGCTCATCTATAATGAGTACTAGTATAATAATACCATTCCGAGGGTCCCTATCTGAATCTACACTTTTTTTTCATGTAGCCTTGGGTTAAATACCTCTTTTTCGTCCATCCTATCAAGTCTTTATTGACCAACTATTGTTCTCTTCCACCCTTACTCTTTTATAGTATTTTAAATGTAGTATACTACAATTATTTTATTTGTAATAGGAGTCTTTATTTTATGTTCTTTTCTTTATAAGGCGATGATAACTGGGAGGTTTTACACCTTTTAATAACAAGGAAACAATAAAAGACACGAGTATGTACACCAGACATAAAGACAATATCTCGATTTACAACTTAAACTATTTTAAAAATATATACGAGTATATTGACGGATGCGTCTTTCAATAAAAATAGTACCCTAAAGTGTTTCTCCTTACGATATCCTCTATTATCTCCCGCAGTATTTACCTTTCCTCCTGCAAGCCTCAATATTATTAAATTTATAATCAAATCAAATCAAATATTACAACGGATATATTGAACGATCTCTCAAACTATGGATCTGGGTGTTCCCTCCTCCATCCCACACTTACCTCCAGGCTACGGAATCTAATCTACATAAATATTAAGTTGTAATTCGGCTTGCTCTATTGACTCACAATTTGGTTGGTTATTTTCAACTAATATCATTAACTTTATACATTTTTAGAGAAGGAGCATAAAAGAAAAACTTTTTTTTTTCAGTTAAAATTCTTAAGAGAAATTAAATTTATATACTTAGGATATAAATTGAATTTACTAATATCTAAATTACCTCACCTTACCCTCTGGCACTAAAACCTGCAGTGAGAATTGGTCTCTGAGATTTGCTCCATTCCTTTCTGTCTGTCGCCAATTTCCCAGCCTCAACACTCTTAGGTCTTCCTCCACGTCCTGAAGACAATTTCTTCTTAGTGTTCTCTTTTAGCGTCAATTCGTCCAAATATTGCTCAGCGAGAAAGTTAGTATATTGTTTCAGTATGTTTTTTCTTTATTTTCTTTGATTAAAAGCGAAAACTTCTCGTTAATCGCCTATCGCATAAGAAGAAAATAAAATAAAAGAAGACACTAATAGCGTCAGTGTCAGAAGAGAACAAGAGGAAGTCATGAGACAACAGATAGAAAAGATGAAATAGTGGGATCTAAACCCAAGACAAGATGAAAAAAAGAGTAGAACAAACTAGGGTCCCACGAGATCGCCGCTATAAAAGAGCATATGAAGATATGTTTCTGTCATTTATGCAATATGAAGTAAAGCAAGTTTTCCTTTCTCGTTTAAATGCAAAAACCTTTCGGTGAGTTTTACCTTATAAAATAAGGAACAAAATAACATAAAATAAATACTTCTAGCCGTAAATACTCTGCGTTAATGTCAGAAAAGAACAAGAGTTGGTCAATAGAGACCCGATAAGAAATAAAAAAGGAGGGATTACAAAAAAGTGTAAATCCAGCTAGGCTCCCTCGTATTCTCAGGTCCCTACTCATTCTATAGGTGAGTTCCTAAGGCTAAATATCACTTTAAGAATTCTGTTTCCCCAATCACTCACAAATCTTACTCTCTCCCCCTTCAATTAAGTCGTCTATTTCTCTATTGCTGCAGATCTGCATTCTATTCCTACTGGACGGAATATTTTCCTCATTAATAGTCTTTCAAACATCTTCAATGAATTAATATTACATCTTTATGAAGCTCAGGTTTTTCTGCATATGAAACACTGTTCGAATTAGGTACAAGTTCTTTTACTAAGCAGCCTGACATTAAAGAAATTTTGAAGGTCTTAATAACTGTTGTTACCAGTCATAGTCCTAATCATTAGTCATTCTTTTAATTGTTTTTGTTTTACTGTCGAAAAACCTTTCGGTTATAACTTATAATAAAAGAATAAAAAACATAAAAGAAAACAATAGTAGAATATATAACCCTAATCTTAAACATGACAAATAACCTCAAAAATAGGACCTGATTGGAAAGATGAAAGAGAGGAGTCTAATCCACGACTACATGAAAAATGTGTAGATCCAGATGAGGCCTTCGGAATCGCAGAGCCTGTACTAATTTTAAATGAGTCCTTAAGGATCAATATTACTTTGATATTCTATTCTGAACTAAACGCTTTAACACTCATAACTCACAAAACTTATTTTGTCACCACTCCTGTATTTCTATGTTGCTGCAGATTTGCCATTCTTTCCTACAGGACTGTATATTTTCCACATTACTATTCTTTAAACTCTTTCAGTGAATTAATATTACGAGGGATCAAGTTTTGCTGCATATGTAACACTCATGGAATTAGGTTTTAAGTTTTTTTAATAAGCAGCCTGGGATTAAAGAAGTTTTGAAGGGCCTTAATAAGCGTTGTTGAAATAATAATCATAGTCCAAATAATTAGTCATTCATTTAATTGTTTTTTGTTTTATTGTCGAAAAACCTTTCGGTTATTAACAACTTATAATAAAAGGAACAAAACAAAATGAAGGCATTTAGCACTAGAATACGCTAATGGCGGGCGGCATGGTCGGAAGAGAACAAGATTTAGTCAAGCGAGATCTAATATTAAAAGAGAGGGATCTAACCCAAGCAATATGAAAACCGGTGTAGAACCAACTAGAGTATTTCTAGATTGATGCGGCCATACTCAATATAATGAGCTCCTAAGGGGCTCTAAGATAACTATAATTCCGACCGTTATAATCTGTAGCAGAGTTTGGTTTAAGCATTACTGAAAATACACTCAAGTAATAGCTTTACAGGATCTGTCTGGGGGATTGGGGCAGTCTAATTAACCAACACTGGTGCAACCGCATTGACGTATAGTCTTGAGCAAATTGTTAGTTCCTAAAAGTTTACTATTAACAAAAACAAATACGAAACTTATATTTCGTACATCAATTTAAAATCACACATCGTATTTTGCTTTTATTTAATAAATAAAAATTCCAATTGCAGCTTGAAAAATAATAAATTTAACTACTAAAAAATATTTAATTGACGTTCGATTACTTTCAATACTGTGAAATACTTTGACAGGTAGCACACACATGAATGACGTCACGAACTGTAATTGGAGTTTTCTTTAATTAAATCTCTTTGTTCAAATTGAATTTTATTTTATTAAAGCACTTCACACTTTGTGAATAGGAGATCATTTTTAATTGGCTGAATCAGCGTTTTGTTTGACGCACAATTATTTTTAAAAGGAATTGCTTTTTTTATACCGATTGCATTTCACATTTCAAAAATATATTTTATTCGATTATTTGATATAATGTATTGATTTACATTATTATTGCCGTTTTAAGGCGAAAAGCCTCTCAGTCATCGTCGCTTTATAAAAACAAAAAGGAGAAAAGAGTGTAAAATAAAAACTCCTGGCCTTCGATTATTGTAATAGCGTCCGAGTCATAAGTGAACAAGAGTTGGTCAAGAGAGACTTGATAGGAAAGTAGAAAGAAAGGGATTTCAACCAAGAGTACAATTAGAAATGTGTATATCCAGCTAGGATTCTTTCATTTTGCAGTCAATATGAATAACATCAATAAAAACGATTGCAGAAGATAACAAGATTTGGTCAAGAGAGACCTATTAAGAAAGATGAAAGGAATGAGTCTGAAGCAAGACTACACGAAATTAGGTGTAGAATCCAGCTAGAGATCCTTGGGATTGCCATTCCCGCACTCACTACAGTCAGCCCCCTGAGAAATAGGTTAGATTTAAGGTACCATAAAAGTTATGTTTGGAGTGATGTCTTATTTGTTTTCTGTCTGTCAGTGATTGTCTGTTGTCTGTCCAGGCTCTACATGTTGACAAGTTTTAATAAAAAATTGTTGCATGTGTATATTTATATAAGGACTTTAAAATTTATTGTTCATATCAAATGACTTCTGTCAGTTTCCATAAGGAAAAAAACCCAATAAATTAAGATTTTCCACACAATCGGCATTAATAATTTTGATTAAATTAGTACAGGAATTTAAATTTAAAATGATTTCACAGACTTTTTTTTCACATTTTACTCTTGAAGATATAACGGGTGACCCACTAAAATGTCCCTATTTTTGAATTAATATGCCGGACATATGGAACACTCTAAAAACTTGACACTTTACAGTTATATTACATAGATATTTTTATATTTTTAATAGAGTTTAAATTTCTATGGTTAAACAAAACGAAATGGTGGAATAACAAAAACAACATTAACCTTCTGGATATAACCACTTCCTCCTACAATGAATTGTAATTAAAATGTACATTGCTATATGTTGAATCTCCGATCAGCTGTTGTTTTTTTAAACACACACAACAATGTAACAATTTCATAGTTGCTTTCCATCGGTTTATATCTAACCTCAAAACAATGAATTTTTTAATTGTACAAAAAGAGAAATATTGTTTTTGGGCTATTGCTATTGAAAATGAATACGAAGCGAGATGTTTTTTTAAAAAAAAAACTCACCCAAATATGGTTGGTTGCTCCATCAAGAAAATCAATTCATAAATAAAAAACTATGCTACTAGAAACTGAATCAGTTTCAAAGAAATAGATTTTCTAACACACACATTGAAGAGCTTCCTTTACTGAAATGTATAAATAAGCCTAATAACTTAGAAAAGTTGTATCCAATACTGGGATATCTAAATCGTCAGTTCAAAAGTTCTAGAAAAACAAAATACATTTGTATAAAACAGATTTCTTTCACGGACAGAAGGAAGATAACCCAGACAGACGAGTGGAATTTTGTTGGAAAGTAATAGAAAAGCTTGACGAAGATGCCAAGTGGTATGAAGAAATTGTATCTCAGATGGAGCTACATTTTACCGAACAGGAACTGTAAAGAGACATAATTCCAATTATTATAACACAAAATCCACATGTCTTAACACTAAGAGGGCACGAAATCAAAGGGTATAGTTGTTTTGGCTGCCGTCACCAAGTATGGTGTTTTATCGTATGACAAATCCCATCAGACAATAACTGGAGACAGATACGCATCAATATAAACTGATCACATAGTTCTTTATCTTACTCACCCCGAAAAGAGGGACTTTTTCCCAACATGGTGGAGCTCCTCCTCATTATGCTAATGTGGCCTAAACAGTTTTAGATGGAGATCTTCCCAACAGTTGGATAAGTAGTAGCAGCAACTTCATTAACTGGCCTCTAAGATCCCAGATATTTGACTGCGATTTTCTTCTATGGGGCTTTTTGAAGGAAAAACTTTATTCTCACCTTACAGCATCAGATGATGAATTAATGAGATTAAAGAGGAATTACTGTTAATATCTCGGTAGTTCTTTAAAACCGCTTATGAGTCTTTTTTGCTTCGTTGCTATCAGTGCGTAGCTATTGGTGAACATCAATTCGATTTTCATGTTAGATCAACAATTTGTAATAGTTATGTAAATGATATCTGTTGGTGAAAACATACCATTATTTTGTTATTTCGCCATTTTTTTGATTAACTATATCAAAATGGAACTTTAAGGTTCTTTTTTTACATATCTTTGTAACATAACTGTAAATTGTCAAATTTGTATAGACTTCCATATGTCCAAAATAGCTACCTCTTCGTCGGACCAACGAATTCATTTTCCAATTCGAAATTTCGTTTATGTTTGGAATTTAAATAAATTTTACAGAACTTATAAGCGTACTAACATACTCATAGTCATTATCGAATTAAGTTGTCTACGCGATTGCAGGTTTATCGAAATTATAGATAAATATTTGTTAATAGAAAAACTGAACTAGTTTTGTATGTAATCCTTTTAATATAATTTTAATATTCTAAGAAGGAACGTGCTTCTAGCGTAACTCCGCGAATCGGTCAGTATTCACGTTTGCTTATTTACCAAGCTGTCTGGTCAACAGTCTAGAGGCCCTAAAGAGAAGCTCTCTGTCATTTATTGACTTTGTTTTATTTACTACTGACCGAGTGAGTTCATATCGGAATGGAAATGTATTACCTTTGTGTCAGAAAAACGTTTAACTATAAAAAAGACTTGTACTACTTAATAATTATACTGTGTCATTAAACAAAAATATATAGCACGTGAATTCTATTTTAAAGAAATATTATTTTTCCTTTGACGCACCCAGTATACGAATTTAAGTTCTTGAATTGTAAAAAATTCGAAATCCGTTTTTTTAATTGATCTTCTCGGTTTATAGTCTCAGGCAACAGAAAAGTGAAGTCCTTCCCTTGTTGTCGTTGTCGTCTACGTACGTAAGGACGATAACTGCCGCAAATTTTAAGATAAGGTCATTAAATTTGCTATATAGAACTAAAGCGTCCTCATACTGAACCCTATTGACGTTCAGAAAAATATAAATGTGAAAATGGCGTCCTTTAAGATAGTTTTTTGTTCATATCTCATGTTATTCCCCTTATAACACATTAATTTAAATAAAAATTTGCAGCTTTTAATTCTGCAGGTATTGTACAACATCGTCCCTCTAGAATGACACATATCGAAGTTATACATGTATTTCGAACTCAGTCTTCCAGGAACTGCCAGTACGAGCGTAGCGAGTGGAGGCTTCTTGAAATATGTACAGCTACGAGGCCCGCTAGGTCTGAGACCCCGTCAAGAGGCCTGTTAGGGTTTACCCGACGTCAATAAAGTAGTGATATACAAAATGATTTGAGGTTAGGTGAGGGTTTTTTTTGCTTTATCATACAATAAAGAGAAATTATTGTGATATTTAAAGTAAAAGATAATTTTACAAAATAAATTACATTAAAACATATCTGTATAGGCTACACAATAATTTACTTTCTGTCCGAATAAATTCTAACAAATAAATGAATTACGTTCGTGTATTTTTATTTTGATATTTTATCTAAGTCACCATTGGCATCTCGTAAACTGCTGGTCTGTCGAAAAACTTTAAACGGGGAACTTATCTTACTATTTCATGATATTTTCAAACTTATAGAAATGACCACCATAAACCAATATGGCGACCAACACATATTTTATAGAATCCCCTATATGTTACAGAGTTTTATGATTCTACACAAAATTATAAGACTTTTCTTACTCATTGTAATCTCTACTTGTTTTGAGTTTGAGGCGAATAAAGTTTCGAAAAATTGACGTATGATGATTTTTCGTACTTCCCATTTTTGATTTACAAGACTAAATAGGCCAACATTTGAGTAATTACGTTTAGAGGGTTTTCTTGCGTTACATCGTGTGGGGCTGGATAAGTACAATGATGGCGTTCCATCAACGTTTTCAATACTGTAAACATCAAATGCAAAGATACTTTTCGATCACCCTATACATAGCAGCTGAAATTTTGCTCTAATCATATTGACTACAACTGTATTACGTCTTGGCAATATATTAGTGCCTTTCATCTCAAGCTCCAGCTTAATATTGCCAGGTAGCAATTTCTCGGGAATAATCCGGCTATTAATTGCTTGGATGTAATCAGTAGTAATTGTATAGGCCTCAGGTCAGCACAGCTTCAAGTTAGTTGTATTAATCAAAGATAAATCTCAATGATAAAGATTGGTACGTGACTGTTCATTTAGGTTACAAAGATATTGTCAGACTACATAGACTGGAGCGGAGTAAGCTGTATATATATATATATATATATATATATATATATATATATATATACAGTAATTGGATTGTATCATATTATCGGATCATTGGCCGCTATATCCCAAAACTTAGCCTCCATTTGTAAATTTGGAACACTTGACAAAATAAAATTAACTACATAAAATAGAAGGACATTACACTAGTCTTATCCAGCTGTAGGTCACTTCCCGAATTCCCTTCTGGTCGTCACTTATCCGGGTCTGACTAAACAGCACCTAACCTAACCTAACCTAACCTAACCTAACCTAACCTAACCTAACCTAACCTAACCTAACCTAACCTAACCTAACCTAACCTAACCTAACCTAACCTAACCTAACCTAACCTAACCTAACCTAACCTAACCTAACCTAACCTAACCTAACCTAACCGGCTCTCAATGAGTTAATTATAATTAATCAATTTGGAAATGTTACAATCTAAATATAACACTATCTGCACACAACATTAACACTAATATGAATGGAGTAAGCTTTTTAGTATATATATATATATATATATATATATATATATATATATATATATATATATAGATTTGAAATTAATAATTATTGTACAAATATGTCAGGAAAGGGAATTCCAATAGTTTTATTACACTGTACATAACAAACAGAATCATAAATAAATGTAAAATTCAAAAACATGATTCGTTATATTGTTAGACATAAAGCAATATGAGAAGTTATTTGTTTAGTAAAAATTTAACAACAATGCAACCACTATAGTGGAAATATCTAACAACAATACAACCATTACAGTGGAAAAATCTAACAAAAATACAACGACTACAGTGGAAATATCTAACAAAAATACAACCACTACAGTGGAAAAATCTAACACCACTATGTTGGAAAAATATAACAACAATACAACCACTACAGTGGAAAAATCTATCAACAATACAACTATAGTGGAACAGTAGCCAAACAAATTAAAATAAATCTAAAATACAGGATAATAAACAAACGTGAACAAAATTCTCATAAAAAAAATACGCTTAAGTATCAGACTCAGTTATAGTTTGATTAGTGTAGCTCATGTATCACTGAAGAGGACGACCTTGTCGTTGAAACGCGTCTGATACTTAGGCGTATTTTTTATGAGAATTGTGTTCACGTTTGTTTATTATCCTGTATAATTTTGCTCATAAATCAAGGTCAACATTTAATATAATTCTAAAATGCCAAATTACATTTTTATATATATGTAAGCCTATACTAAACATACGTAATATACATTTTTGTATATATATTCTCCTGTATACTAAGTGTGGAAAAATATATGTGATTGGTCAAAAAAATCTATATCGAGGTTCCTTGAATGAAAAAAAAAGGTTTTTTGAAATGATGTCCTTCTGTAGTTTCTCTCGAAAACTTTTAAAAATAATTTCAAAAGCACGTTCCAAAACCGATAGGTTTAGAAAGAAGGTGGACCGATGAAAGAAGGTTTTTTTCCAATTGGAAAACTCCAGCTTTACCAAATCTTTTAAAAAAACTCCGTTCATATTTCAAATAGAAGTACATAAAAGCTCTACCCTAAAGAAGCATAAAAAAAACCTCAAAGGTGCAAAGGCCTCAAAGTTGGAAAGCTTCATATTTCTAGCATAGGCACACGCTATAAGCTAGAGAAAACATCAAGAAAAGGTTACTACTTTTTAAATATAATACATACTTTTCACGTAAAACAGCTGTAACACTTGTAGCAATCATCCTATATATTGATAATACTTATTGTTCAATTTTGTTACAAATTTGAAATTAGATTCGATTTTCATGTCAAATATCCCAACCGATTAATCAGTTGAAATACCTAAGCAAATAGAAACTTGCATTGAAAATGATTGCACCAACAGCTATACAAAGTTTGTTTACATGTTCCATCAAACTTAAATTACATTTTACGTTATTACCAATCAATACATTTACATAGAAGCTCGCATCGCTTCACCCCAAGTGATTTGATGACTTAGTAACCTAACACCAAATGAACTCAAAATAACAATTTATTCAAGGACTAAATAAATAAAACATGTTGATGGACGCCATATATGATAATTCCCCAGGCCGCTATACAAGTCGATTCATTAAATATGATCCCCAAAAGTTGGTATCATTGACCTTGTACGAAATGTAAAATAGTCTTGGTAGATCAAGGTGTGACCATATTATAATTATAGCTCCCAACCTACAACAATATATAAGTACCTTATTATTACCTATGTGGAAAACAAGCAAGACTTAAATATAAGAGCAGTATGATCTTACAGTTTGCAATACTTTAAAATTGTGAGACAATAATATTTTAAAAACAAATTTATACCCAAAAGATTGTCTTTTTTTCTCTTTTTTTTTTACTTTTTGCAATTTAAAGTTTTGTTTGGTTGTGCTCATTATATTATATTGTTTCTACTCCTTACATAATAGTAACAATCCCACAATTTTATGGAGACAAATAGCGAAATTATTGTAAGAAATATAATTTTTATCCTGTCATCCCAAGAATAGTTACGATATCCCGTACGTATGGTCGAGCTACCAACACGAACTTAGCGAGTGAAGGCTCCTTCAGATATGTACAGCTTCCAAGCTCGGAAGTGCCGAGTAGAAACCTTTTAATGTATACACATCTACGGCGCTCGTCCGGAGGTAGTAATATACAAAATTATAAGATTCACAAAACCTGTGTAACAACTGTTTCAAACAAACTTGATCTACCAAACAATTTAACATTTTCTACAAGAAACTATATTTTGAGCATTAAATTTTTTGAGAATATACTTTTATTATATTTTAAGATAGGGCTGAGTTTGTACCATGATGGTTCAAATACGTTTTTTTTTAATGGCATTAAAGGAACACTATTTCGTGTTTTAGTGGACACGATCAAAACCCATTTTATGGAATTGGAAACCCAAATTTTATAAAGACGACAATATATCCTAAAAAAAGATGGCCAATTATTTGGACAAATTTCAAAAACATAATACAGAAGTTATTCTGACTACAGATTCTGGTGGCCCAGTATCCAAACAACTTGTTCTCATATGCAAATGAAAGACCTTGGGTTAGGCCCGTCACGCCTCCGTGTGTCAAAGAAACACCGGCCATTTTGTAGCTCTTCGATCTTCGCAATACCTGTAATCTCTTCAATAAGCAAGTATTTATCTCGTAGACGTCTCCTTCGTTTCATTTCCTTCTTCAGTTTACACCCGTACTTCTCATTTTCAGGTCACGCCTTGTTAAGGTACTTGTCAATTATCTACCGGCAGCTGTTTACCAATTTCGTACTTTCTATGACCTTGTAGGAAGTATTATTTTGATTCGATTTTAGTTACTAGGTCATCATCAGGTTATGTAAACTGGAGCTCAACAAGTTACTGAGTAATATTGATTTGTGAAATCGGTTCGTTCATTTACGCTGTAAGTATGCACGGCTGGTAGACGGACATCATTTTGAAAATCACTTAATTGACGTTTAAAGCACCTCAAAACCAATAAATTCACGAGATTTTAACAAAGACAACCAATGTCCATTTTATATGTTTACCAGTTATTCCTCAATCAATATTTTCATTAACTTGTAATCTCGCTCTATTTATCTGTGCCGTCATAAATCTTCATGTTAACACTTAAAAGAATTTTTCTCTCTTATATATATATATATATATATATATATATATATATATATATATTGAAATTTTTATTGAAAAGAAATATATATATATATATATATATATATATATATATATATATATATATATACAAACTACAAACTACAAATAAATAAAAAACTGCCCCGAGGTTATAAACCTGTTAGGGGCTTTATTATGTGTAAAACGTATAAATGAATGTATAATAAATCTAAATTAAACATGAAATACACATAAAAAAAGAAAAATAACATTATAAAATTAATTTTCATTGGCTAGAAATTGACAAAACCGCAGCCGACCGAATCCAGCAAAATAAACAATAAACTTACATAAGGTTACAACTTACAACAAAAGAATAAGTAGCTTCCTATTAGATCTACTCCAGGATATTTAAAACAACAGAACTTACTAAATTAGTCCTTTTATTGCATTAGAGTTTTATTTTATTTTTTAATCAATATCTCTCAAACCGACAACTAAATAAAACATGTATTTGTGTGTATAAATATATAAATGCAAAGATTTATATCCAAAGACTTGGTATTACATCTACAAACACTTACATACCCATATTTATCTTTTACTAAAAAAAAAATAAAATTTCCCAAACTTAAAAAATTCGTTTTATTTCATTTGTAAAAAAGTCTCACCTTTGAGCTTTCATATCTCTGTAACAGTGGGTCTGATGAAAAAATTAGTAAGGATTATTTTGACGGAAAGTTTAGTGGGCGACAACTTTTATATATAACGTTTTTTAATATTGTGCTTAGTTTTTGATATATTTACAAAAAAAAACGTTTTGCCCCTATGTTAACCCCAACAACAGGGCCCAGCGGTTAGGTGGAGTGTCCTTCCCCCTCCCTCATTGAAGTAACCCCAAAACCTAAAACTATCCTTCAAATTTCGTGTCTGGAGGATTTTTGTCCAGATTTTCACAAAATCTGCTTTTATTCAATGGTCTAAATGGTTTTGTGTAAATTATAATTTTGTTTGTTTAATGGTATCTCCACTATACGCTGTCCCTATCTTATGTATACATGTGTGCTCTTTCTGTATCACTCTTCAGAAATTAATTCATTAATTTGTTGTTTTCTTTTCAGGTCGGTCATATTATTATTATTTCGACAGTTAAACGTATTAAAAAGATTGTTATTATAAATTGTAGTACATTTTTGGAGGGTTTTTAGTGTAGGGAAAGTTTGTTTTTTATTATTATTTTTTACATCACTTTGGAAAGAAGAGTGATATTAAAAATTTGGGATCTTTTTCGGAATTTCAAACCATTATTTAAAAATTGTACCCCTTTCATTTGTTGTTAAATGATATTCTCAATTGAAAGTTAGTTTGAGAAATGTGTTTTTTAATCAAAGAACCAAAACACTGAAGAACTAGCTGCTGATTCTATGGTTTGCAAGACATTTTACGCTTGTACTGTGCTTAATTTGACTTTCTGCATTGATAGGTATAGAATAGATCTAGAATAAGGAAGTAAAGAAAGTTAAAAGTGGTTATGCACGTTATCTGGATATTGACTTACCTTATCACTTATCTGCGCGTATGCACGGTTTACCACCTAACGTAACATATTTCTGATGATTATTGCTAAACCTGCTATTAATAACAATATTTAATTGACAAATTAAAGGGATTCGATTTAAAAAAAAAAAAGATAAAATCGTGAGGCTGAAATTCCGAAGAATTTCCACAATTTGTAATGGTGGTCGAGTTGAAAAAATTAAATAATAGGGTAATTTGAAGTTTTAATTTTCTATCTAGCCTTAAAAAGAGCGTTAAATATAGGCCTTTAAGTAAACCAAGATTGAAGTAAATATTTCGTATTCAGAGCATTCAGTAATTTTTTTCAACATTTCTAGAATTTTATAAGTGAATATATATTGGGTGTTCCAAAAGTATGGGACCACTTCAGTAATTATTGAAATAGGGAAATAAAATTTTGGGAACATTTTCGGATAAATAGGACCGGGCAGTTCTGATGGGACCAACTCAAAGTTTAATAAATAAATCAAAAAGTTTTGAAAATACAAGACGTCCCATAATTTTAGAACACTCTGTATATAGTGTATAAGAACTTTAGGAACCTTAACTGTATTTACACGTTTTCATGTAGTCTTACCTTAGATTTCACCATCCTTTCATCTTTCATATCAGGTCTCTCGTGATCAACTCTTATTCTTTTCTCACCTTGACTCTATTAGAATATTTGTCAGCTAGATGTCTTTATTTTATGTTATTTTCTTCCTTTTTTACTTATAAGGCGTTAATGACCGAGAGATTTTTCGCCTTAATATCAAGGACATACCAGCACATTACAGTTAATTTTTTTTAACGATATATTTCACAAACCGTTCATTTAACAAAATAAATTATTTAACAAAATAAATCGTATACACACTTTGTGCTTTTGTCTTTTGCCCAAAATGGCGTCTAACAATTTAACGAATTATTTTATTTTATAAATCATTAGTTTACAGAATTGGAAGTTTGCAATCGATACTAGTAGTTATTGCATTGATTTTGTGATAAGTATCTTTAAATTGTAAGTTACTAGCTAAAATTGTTTTATCACGAAATGTTAATATCTAATTTATCAACCATCAACTGTAAAACGATGTATTTTATAAGAACTTGAATAAACTGTTGATTCGTAAAGTTTACTTTAAATTACTAGGTCATGAAGTTAGATTGGAGCGAAGTGAGCTTCTAAGTAAATATATTGATTGGTAATGACGTAAAATGTAATTTAAGTTTGATGGAACATGTAAACAAACTTTGCATAACTGTTCGTGCAATCATTGTCAATGCAAGCTTCTATTTGCTTAATGGAACTGTTTCGTGAACTGTTTCGATCACAACTACTTACAAAATTTGTCTTGGTCGATAATAAAGTTGGGAGAAAAAAAAATTACTAAATAACAATAATTTATTTTGTTTTAAGTAATAAAATTAAACAAAATGTTGTTCTTGATCGACTCATACATTCAGTCGTACAGCGAGGTTGGATGGATGGCGGGATGATCCTTCTTCCGTGTTTCTGAGGGTTTTCATCCTACCGTTCCCTCTTTGTTGGGTGTTTTTCTATTTAGTGTGAATCCTCCTGAGTGGTCCTGTTTGACCTTTCTCTAGGTTAGGTCAGGTTAGGTTAGGTTAGCTTATGTTTGGTTAGCTTAGCTTAGCCTAGAACTTAGGTTAGTTAGGTTATGTTAGGTTAGGTTAGCTTATGTTTGGTTAGCTTAGCTTAGCCTAGAACTTAGGTTAGTTAGGTTAGGTTAGGTTAGGTTAGGTTAGCTTATGTTAGGTTAGCTTAGCTTAGCCTAGAACTTAGGTTATATGGTTAGGTTAGGTTAGCTTATGTTAGGCTAGCTTAGCTTAGCCTAGAACTTAGGTTAGTTAGGTTAGGTTAGGTTAGGTTAGGTTAGGTTAGGTTAGGTTAGGTTAGGTTAGGTTAGCTTATGTTTGGTTAGCTTAGCTTAGCCTAGAACTTAGGTTAGTTAGGTTAGGTTGGGTTAGCTTATGTTAGGTTAGCTTAGCTTAGCCTAGAACTTAGGTTAGTTAGGTTAGGTTAGGTTAGGTTAGGTTAGGTTAGGTTAGGTTAGGTTAGGTTAGGTTAGCTTATGTTTGGTTAGCTTAGCTTAGCCTAGATATTAGGTTAGTTAGGTTAGGTTAGGTTAGGTTAGGTTAGGTTAGGTTAGGTTAGGTTAGCTTATGTTTGGTTAACTTAGCTTAGCCTAGAACTTATTTTAGTTAGGTTAGGTTAGGTTACCGATAAAACTGAGGACACCACGTGCTGATCATCAAGAAAGGCATGCTTCATTTTATCAGCACTTTGAGCTACGTTGCTATTTCTATCTCTATGTTTTCCCTTGAGCAGCTAGTGAAAGGATGGTGCACCCAGCAAGAGTCTCGTTTGATTGGGTGGGGCTAAATCTGTAAGAGGTCACTACGTATCCCACAGGCTCGCGCTCATTGATAGTTGGTAGTCACGCCTTCACCACTAGCCACTTTACAGTTTAGAATTGAACTGAAAACACGACAGAATAAAAGAAGTAATGAAGACATTATAGGGAGGAATTAAGGGTTAACAGACAAAAACAAGAGAAATATGCCTGAATGGGAGTTGGAAGTGACTCGGGAAAGATGATAGATCAATACAAGAGTAAAGATCTGCGGAGGCTGTAGGTAGACGATGGGTTCGCCAACCTTTACGCTAATTCCCCTCCCCTTAAATTTTGACCTTATTTGTATCTCATATTATGTACGAATGTGCAAAGAAGTTTATGCACCATTTATTAAATTAGAAAATTGTTTATTTCAAATCATTAAAGTTACTTAGAGCTTGCTCTACTCTTAGATGTTGACCTTGTAATTTAAAAGTAAGCTAAACCTTTATTATTCTGAGTTGTCTTTAATTGAACACCATACTTTAAATTGACTTAAGATCTTGTTAAAATCAAAGCAGTCAGAAAGATTGCCAAGAAATTGTTAGTGAACAATGTTAAGCTAGGGTTTGAGATGAGGCATTCATTTATTGCTTAGCTTCTCTACGACAGCTGCATGTTGATACTTGCCCAGCCCCAAGTATACAATGTAATGCAAACAGATTTAATGAGTAAAAGATGTTTTTTGGGCCTTTTAGGAGGTAGATCAAAAGGTCTTACCCAAAAGAATAAGTTTGTTAGCGTAGAGAAGTTTTCTGAAAATTCTAATTGTGTATATCATGACATGACGTCGTCTAGGACATAACGGGTCTCGCTATGTGTATACATTAAAGTCCACTCATTTCGCTCGTTTAGTTATGTCGACCTTAACCTTCAAGATTATATATTTAAGTAGCCTCCACTCGCTACGCTCGTGTCGTTCTCGCCCACATCGTAATATAACATTTCCTTTGAAGTTAAGGGTTAGAAATTACATATTTGAAAATACTTTAGCTATTTTTTGACATCGTAGAGAGGTGAGGTTACGCGAGATTAGGTTAAAATTTAAAGAAGTTTTGTTGCTATTCTTTGTGTTTTTAAGTACGAACAATATCCAGCCTAATATTCCTATCTGACTTTGTATTGTACATATCGTTTATACCCAAACCAAGAATTGTGTTAATGAGAAACGCCCAGAGAGAGATTTGTCATTTTGTACGTTGGCCGACCAACTAACCTAACCTAATCTATATCAATTAGGAACAAAGAGGAATTGTATTAGTAGAACACCTAGATGGACGAATTTCTAAATAGAACTATAAAACTTTGAAAATGTCAAATTATTTAGGTCTTTTCCGTTAGGACCCCACCACGCGGTTCGCTACTAAAAAACAATTATTTAAATTATTTTTAGTTTAATAAATGAACTAAATATCAGGATTTGAATGAAAAATACTTTCAATTTAAAATATTTAAAATTAAAATCTAGTTAGACACTAGATGTACATATATTCAAAACATCCACTCACTTCAGTTGTGTCTTAGTTGGCCACAAATATTTAAAAGCAACCTTCACTCGCTAACTATACTTGCGAAACATTTTTTTCTTTGCAGGTTAGAATTCGAAATTACATTTTTGTAATAACTCCACCATTGTAGAGATGTTAGGAGTCATTGCATGCAGAATTCATATCTGCAAGTTTGTATTTAATTTAGTGTATTATACGTTGAATAACACACGAGTTATTAAACAAAAACGTTTAAAATTGCGTCTATTTCGACATTTACAATTCGATTTTTCCAAATTTCAGTAGAGTTCTAAATGTGTACACTATAGTCCTGTATCTTTCATATTTTAATTATCATGGCCGTTAAGTGTTTACGTACGGACGACAACGACGATGGTTGGACGGGATGTCGACAAACACTATTTCCTGTTGGAATGAATCATGAAAATGAGTCAAAAATCATAATTCGTATTTTTGGTCTATTGTTAAACTTACCTATATACTCACAAGTAAACAATCGTGGATGATGAATTCTCTGAACGTCTCTAGAACTTGCGCACTAAAATTATTAAATAACGAGTTTATCATGTAAATTAAAAATCTATAAAAAACCACAATTGTAATTCTAAATTCTTAATGAAAAATATTAATTAACTGATTATTTCCAATATTGTGAATCCCTTTGACAGGTGACAAGAAAAAAATGACGTAACAAAATTGTGTTCGTTAAAATTTTATTGAATTCTTCTTTAATTAAATCTCTTTACTCAAATTCAATTATTTAATTTTGTTAAAATCTCCGCATTTTGCGAATTGACTTAATCAGCGTTTTATTTGACGCACAGTTATTTAAAAAAAGCATTGTATTTCCCCCCCCGCTAATGAGGCTTCAGTCTAATTAACCTTAGATAATAAAAAATAAATTATTATTCCGCTGAAAATTAGAACAGTTCAATAAATACTCTAATTTAAATTCAAATTTTTTAAACAATGTTAATTTTTTACGTTTTAATTTGTACTGCATTTACTTGTTTCCACTTTACGGTGATGTTTGTTTAATTCAATATAAATATAGTCCCTGAAAAAACCTTAGCGCGCTATACAGTATAGGATTTTACATATCCAAATAAATGAAAAATTTTCAGTAACTTTTTTCGAATTCTTCTTCGTTTAGTAGCAATCCGCCATTTTTTTTAAAATCACTGTAATTTCAGAAGAGTAATAAGATATTGAGTTAAAATTTGGTATAATGATCTTGTATCTTATGATTTATAAATGTACTTTATTTCTATAATATTCACATTTTGATCGGCAATCACTGAATTGACTCTTTTTTGTGACGATTCATTTTTATTTTATTTTGCGTTTTTTAAAAACTTCGTGCAATGTTTTTGAATCGTTTATAATAAAAATTAATTTTCCTATTTAACTTAAAAAACATTAGGGCTAATTTTCAGTAATGTTTCTAACGGGTAGATCTCTGTACAACAAAAATAACCTTTTCTATAGCTACTTCACATGCGTGAAAATAAAATTCCAATTTACATCAAATTAAAAAATCGGAAACTTGTAATTTCATTATAATATATTCATCCGATTACTGGAACTGTGTAAAACGTGTAAAGGTCGATTTAGAATTTATCAAATATTTTTTTACAATTTATATTTTATTTAGGAACATTTCATTTTACCTACGTAGAATTGGCAAATCAGCAATTTAATATAAATGTACAACGAATTCCATGTGAATTCAGTTCAGTAGATATTCATATTGAAGAGAATATGTGAAAGGCTAAATGAAGTTTAATTAAGCCATATCATTGATATTGCATACCTTTTGAGACTTTGAAGCCTGCTTGGATGTCGGGCTAATTATTTCAAACTTATTATCACGGCATTTATTAACGATTTTCCTTTAAAGCAATAAATACGGCTTCAAAAGGATAAAAGAACAAATATTAACAAAATATTCCTAAACACCATTGACAACTCGCCAATTGACAACAGAATAATAAACAGTTTTTGTCTTTTTTATGGAAGGTGGAAAATCTTCATGGACACTGCAATTTACAGGCCTCCCGTGTCGCTTCTCATGGCGTCGTACAAATTAAAAACCTCTATCTTTGTTACATCTGAAGTGATGGTGAAATTTTTTTTTAAATTTTAAATAATGTTTTAGTTATATACTAACGATGCTCTATCAAATTTATTCTGCATTAAATGAAGTTCTCCTTAAAATTGCTACCGAAGCATTATTACAATTTGGAAAATACTGCAGCGATTTTAAACATTTTTTAGTCTAAATAGCGTTTATTATTTTTGTTTAAAGACGAAATTTTTTAAAAGGAAAAAAAAAAGAACAGAAAATAAAGACTCCTTACTCTCGAGCAGAGTCAGGATCGGAAGAGAATGAAAGTTGATTAGGATAGGGTAAAAAGCAGGATCTAATCCAAAAATACTTCATGAAAAGGTGTACATCCAGCTAGGTGTTTCGGGATTGCTATGCTCGTACTCACTTTGAGTGTGATTAAAGTTTAAACAATATTTTGTATCTAAAAAAAAAAACATAGTTTAAACAATATTTTGTATCTAAAAAAAAACATAGTTTAAACAATATTTTGTATCTTAAAAAAACATATTTTAAACAATATTTTTTATCTAAAAAAACATATTTTAAACAATATTTTTTATCTTAAAAAAACATATTTTAAACAATATTTTGTATCTTAAAAATACATATTTTAAACAATATTTTGTATCTAAAAAAAACATACTTTAAACAATATTATTTATCTAAAAAAAACATATTTTAAACAATATTTTGTATCTTAAAAAAAACATATTTTAAACATTATTTTTTATCTAAAAAAAAACACAGTTTAAACAATATTTTGTATCTAAAAAAACATAGTTTAAACAATATTTTGTATCTTAAAAAAACATAGTTTAAACAATATTTTGTATCTAAAAAAACATATTTTAAACAATATTTTGTATCTAAAAAAAAACATAGTTTAAACAATATTTTTTATCTAAAAAAAACATAGTTTAAACAATATTTTGTATCTAAAAAAAACATAGTTTAAACATTATTTCGTATCTAAAAAAACATAGTTTAAACAATATTTTGTATCTTAAAAAAACATATTTTAAACAATATTTTGTATCTAAATAAAACATATTTTAAACAATATTTTGTATCTAAAAAAACATTACAAAATCTCTCGGTCATCACCGCTGTCAAATTAAAAGAAAAGAGTGTAAAAGTGCTAACCCGCGAATAATCTAATGCCATCAGGATGGAAGAGAGCAAGAGTTGGTTAAGAGAGAGATGATATGAAAGTAACCTAACCCAAAACTACATTATGGCAGGAGTAGATCCAGGTAGATACCTCAGGATTGCAATACCTTACGTAATCCTCTGAGTGGTCGATTTGGATAATTTAAAAACTAAAAAGTCACCATAAAGTTTAACTGTTTGTCGTATATTTTGATTTCTATAAAAATCAGTTTATGAAGTTTTTGGATGGTGTATACTTTTTTTTAAAAAATACAAGTGTTTCCAAAAATTGTTCCAAAACCAATGATAAAGTTTATAATATACTAAATATAATTTAATATTCCTAAATTGCTTAGTTTTCTAAATGTGTTTTTAACAAAACAAATTTGTTGACTTTAAATATTGTATACTACTTGGTGTTATAAAACCCCAACGTGAGAAAAATAATAAACTGATTTCCTTTACTCATTTAAAATTGCGGTTTAACTTTATAACGTGGAAATCTCAAAAACCGTTAATTTACAACATATTTGCAGCAAAACAAAATATTATCATTTTTTAAGGAGAAACACCTGAAATATTGGAAATAGTCCAGCAGTCAGTGAGAAGTCGCCTAGATGCATGTATTTTGAATAAGAGCCTCTCTTCAAATCTAGTTTTCCATTAAATTTTAGTAAATTAAATTTACTCTGAAAACAAAATAATTCGTTATTTTTCCTCCTCTAATTTCGGTACTAGGTTAACCTTGGGTGTAGACAGTTACCAAGAATTCATGTTTTCAGTTTTTTTTCCTCTCCATAACTCAGTTATCCTTTATGTTTTCAAAATACTCAAAAAACTAATTTCTTTGAAGTTAAAAAAAGAAAATATTTTCTCTTTAGTAAATGTTTTGTAAAATTAACAATATTTGAGATATTTGACGTTATGCTATTTAAATAGCCACCATTTTGAAATGATTAAAGGACATCGGTTGATTACTTTTGTAAAATTTGATCTTTATAATACTAACTAGCATCAAATTTCAACTCTATCATTTACAATTTAAAAGATATGATTTTTTTGTTAAAACCGAAAATGGCGTCTAGATTGAAAACTAACCCTTTTAAGAAATATGTTTATATAAACGTTTTCATTGGTTTAGAAGTGAGCTGCTAGAGTTTTGGATAGATTTTTGGAAACATCCTGTATAAAGCGAGTTAACACCAAACATATGCTAAAATTATAACCTGTTAAGTTTAGTAACTAATATAATGTTATACAATTCGAACTCTATATTTACAAACATCCAAAGGCAATAAAGTAATAGATTCAATGACTTTAAACTAAAGTTTTCCTCTAGACTGTACGTCATTGCGGTAACACTAGAGTTGGTTAATTAGACTTCCCCTCCAACGCCACCTCCACCCTCCACCCCCACCTAGGTGAAACTATCTTGTATTTATTTTATCAATGCTAAATATATTATACTATTTCATAATATAAATAAAAACGCGACCTTGTCGTTGAAACGCGTCTGATACTTTGGCGTATTTTTTGTAAGAATTGTGTTGTGTGTTTGTTGTACTGTATAATTTTTCTCATAAGTCAAGCTCAACATTTAAAATATATTTCATATTTGTAAAAAAATTCGTATAGTGTGGTAATATAAAGAAAAAAAATTTCAAAATTTTTATGAAATCTAAAGTTCATTAGAGTGAAATATTATTATTGGAAATAATTTTACAAAAAAATTGCACAAACTTTCTCATTTACCCTACTAGTATAACCTTTGAGTAAAATTTGATCAAAAACGTTAAAGCTGATTTTTAGAACATTTATATTTTTTATTTTGTCAGCTACTAGAAAATTTTGAGTTAATTAAAAAAAGTTATTTCGTCAAAATACGACCGCTAAGTTTTTTTAGAATCTGTTCATGAGTTTTGGCTGTAGAGTTCTAGACGCGAGACAGACACCATTCCAAAAACCATTTATTGTAGTATGAGAAATTTAAAAGAACATCTTATACAAAAAGTTTCGTAGGCCTATAAGGACAGTTATTTTTATAATGTAACTTTTAACCGACAGATCTGTTTAAATTGTACAAACACGCGCGTAAAATTATAATGGTAATTTGTTTTGTCTACAGACCCTAATAAATGGAAAAAGAATTCATCTCTTAATGGCTATTGAATTGTTTGTCTCATATCTCACAAAAAACTCCTTTCAAAATTTACACGGCACACATTGTGTGGTTAAATTAAGTTGTATTCATCATACAAAAAACTATAACATATGATTTTCCACTGCAATTTAATTTCAAATTATATTTGTTCTTTCAGTTCAGAATTTTTTTTTTTTCAATTCCATAGTTTTTGCCCCTTAACTACCACAACGTAACTTTGTGTTGCCGCTATATTTTTCCTAAATGTGAGACAATACAAAGAATATTAATGCAATTTTTTTCTCCAATTTTTTGCAATTTAATTTCAAATCCCCAAAAAATTATTTTCAGATTTGTAGGTCACGATGTGTTCAAGTTAGGGGGGGGGCATTATATCTCACACATAAAATTGTTCAGCGTCAACCTTTAAAGTTATTTAAACTATGTGACTGTACGTCATTGCAGTTGAAACCAAAGTTGGTTAATTAGAACCCCCTCCCCCCTGGTAAAACCTTGTTGAAACTATCTACTAGTGGTATGTTTTTGTAAGTTTATTAAATTTTTTTTTTTTAACAAAAATAAATATGAGATTTTCTGAAGCTCATGTAATCGACATATAAATTAATTGTAACAAAAATTCAATTCAGTGCAGTGAATTTTGACAAAAGAAAGATGAAGAGGTTTTACTAGTTCTTTAAAATATTAAAATAAAATAATTATTTTAACCCCATTTAACCTACTGAATTTATTTATGCTTATTGGTAGTTGTGAATGAATTTATAATATGTAGTGTTCTTTTTAAAATTAAATCTATTATTTATTAAAATTTTTGTTATATTAAAAATAATATTTAATACTATTATATTTATATTAAGGATTGTTATATATATTATTTTGAGTGTATTTTTCCGTCATCTAATCCTATGATTATTTTTCTGATTAAAAGATGTTACATGTTATTCTAATACTGGTTTCTGACATAACTGATGATGGGCAATGTCCGTAACCAGTATTAAGAATAGCATGTGAGTAACATTTATAAGGTATTTTTTTTATTTTTGTTAAACTGGTTAAGTTCTGTATCAATTTTCAACTTAAAAACCTTAACAATTTCTAAATTTAAGACCGCGTTTTTGTCCGCCATTTCATAATTTATTTTCGAAAAATAGTGATAATTAAAAAAAAAAACTATGAAAATTTCGAGTCGAAATTAGGTATACTCGTTTTTTATGGTAACTTTTACACGTAAACCATGAATCAAAACTTTATCTTATAAAATTGTCAAAGTGGCAGAAGTTTGAAATTTTTAATATTCAATATCTCTAAAACCATTAACGTCACAAAAATTGTAAGAGGCCGCTATTTTAAAAATTTATAAATTAAATTTTGATTCTTAGACATTAGTACAACGTCACATACATAACGTGTTTTCCAAATTTCAACTCAAAATCTTATAATTTCTATTGTTATTATTTTTCAAAAACAAAAAGATAAAAAGTGCAACAGACGTACAACCATCCGTTTTCGGTTCTATGTTTAGTCTGTTTTTCTTTATTTTGAACACCCTGAATCAATTTCCGAAGTTAAGACACGCATTTTTTAAACAGTCTGTATAATAGTCTATAGGTAGTATTGCGAATCTGGAGAAATTTATCTTTAGTTTTTTGTGGGAAATAGCCTTTTTGATATATTCTTGTTTTTATATATATTCGCTTCAAGTCTTACAATCTATTTGGATTAACGATTTCGATCAAATTTGAAATTTAAGATCAAACAGATTTTTTAAAGTGTCAAATTACTCTTGATTCTAAATCTCCTCAGTAGTCTTGATTAGTGAGAGAAAAATGTTAATTTCACATTATTAGATATACTGTATTTAGAATTGATAAAGTTCTGAGTTTTCTTTGTTAACCAAACTCTCTGTGTAAAGACTATATTTTTAATAGTTGGCCTCTAATTTTACTGTCTCCTTTGAAATTAGACATCTTTATAGACTCAGTAAAGACAACTGTCTAAAATTATTTTCCACCAAAAAAACAACTAAAAATATTGATTAAAACTCTTCTAGTTATTAGAAAAAACAGCGTCGGTATTTTACTCAATAATGGCGGTAAAAAGTTGAACTTGGATATGCATTAACAAAGCTACATTAAAGGATTTTGATTGTGTTGTCCTGGTAAAAATAATATTTGACGGGCCGCAGTAAAAGCCTCTCTTATTGGCTAAAATAAGAACCTTCAAACCTTCATTTCAGCTCGCTGCGTAGAGACTATTAATTGCCTTTCTTTTGTGTTGAATTAATAGCTTAAGCTCGATTGTTTCATTTCTTTAAGTTTATGAAATACTAAGGAGAGACTTAATTTAATTATATTTTTCCTACCTAATCTCAAATTTACGTAGAATTTTAGGTTTCGTTTATTAGGTTAGTAGAATAGATTATAATATCAATAAATAAAAAAGTTATTAAAATATTTTAGAACCCCAGGAATAAATTACGAAAATTCGTTTACACCAGATATAAAAAATACATATTTTGACGTACTCTATTTTATGTCAGTTTATAGAAATTTGGTCCCAAGTTTGGCACTCAAATATCTTTTAAATGTTTCTTAACTACTTAAAATGGCGCCACCAGTAAGTTACTTTTGTTGTTGCTGTTGTTAAAAGCCAAAAACCCTATCGGTTATCATCACCACATAAAAACGAAAAATAAGATAAAATAAAGACACCTGACCCACAAAATACTCTAATAGCGACAGGGTCAGAAATGAACAAGTGTTGGTCAATAGAGATCTGATAGGAAAGTACAACGATAGAAATCATAATTTATTTGTTGTCTAAAACTTAAATTATAATCTTGTTATGCGATTATAAAATAAACAAATATTTATTATGTTACAGTGCTTGTGGGCCTTTGGAAACACTCTGTGTTCAATATGTTATTTCGTATTATATTGTAAAGTATAGACAAATTTATGTGAGTCAAAAAAACGATGTCTTTTTTTTATTGACATGTTTATATTGAAGTTTATATATTAGCCAAAAAATTGGTTTTGGAATGATGTCCTTGGAAAGAAAATTAGTTAAAAATTTAATTGACTATAGTTTTTTTTTTTTTTAAACGAAAACAAAATAAAGTACTGTACACAAATACTTTTGGTATTAAACGGGATTTAATAAAAGAACACAACTTAAAATTAAGCCAAATTTCTACTTGTTGGGGTTATAAGACAACCTGGAGAAACAGTAGTCTTTTCTCTCGACGCTACATTCTCCATATACGTTTGAAGATCTTCTTGTTCTCTTGATGTCTCCAACGGACCCGGTGGTTTCAAACTTACCAACAACATTTTACACGGGACCACAATGGACGGTCCGTTTCACAAACAGATGCGTACAAAACGTTCTTAAGCCGACTGATAAACTCTTCACATTCATATAAAACTGAATCAGTCTGATGCGTGTTTCTAAAGATAAGTCAAGATGGAATAAAAAAAGATCAAATAATCATCTTAAACTACAAGTTTACCACCTAATAGAATTCTGTTTGTTGCATTGTCAACAAATAAATAACATTGGTATTTTAATACTGTAAATCCAAATTATATATACTTACAAGTTTTCTTGGGGACTGGAGAACAAATAACGAAACCACAACCATTTAAAGTTTTTACTTTTGTAAGACACGGTATATATAAAAGACACACACATATATATATATATATATATATATATATATATATATATATATATATATATATATATATATATATATAGCCAAATTCGTCTACGTATCGAAATTGATTAAAATCGATCAACGCGCATGCGTTACATATATGACAGACAGGTAAACATCATTAAAAAAAAAAACTTTTAGACTCGCAGAAAACACGACATCAATCATTATTTGACACACCAAATATATTTTTACGCTAAATATAAGTGAAAAAAATGATAATAGTGTTTAAAATCTAGTAAAAATAGTGATATAGATACTTCAAAATCGCAGCTTAAAAAAACTAAAATAATTTCTTCTTATCTCTGCTTCCACTTAATCCTAATAGAGGTACGCCGTACAGGTTATTTGCATATTTGAAGAGTTGAGTGACAAGCAAACAACTACTGTACGAGCAATGTTCATCTAAATGACAGATTGTCAGCTTCATTTTGAATGTTTCTTTTAAATGTACATTATATGATTTTCTACAAGTTTGAAAAGTTAATTATATTAGTTGAAAATACCCAACCAAAATTGTGAGTCAATAGAGCAAGCCGAATTACAACTTAATAATTATGTAGATTAGATTCCGTAGCCTGGAGGTAAGTGTGGGATGGAGGAGGGAACACCCAGATCCATAGTTTGAGAGATCGTTCAATATATCCGTTGTAAAGTATTTGATTTGATTACAGATATAATATTAAAATAATATTGTTTTCTAAGACAACTAAAGTATATTAAAAAAAAAGTTTGATTTGTAACATTAAACTAAAGTATAAACTTTACGTGAACCTCCAGGGGCTCTCTAGTGACTACAGGTGTGAAAAGCCGAGGGACGTAGCTGGATGTACACCTTTCATGCAGTCTTGGGTTAGATCCCTCTCTATTATGTTTTCTATCATACCTCTATTGTAGTACTGTTGTTCTTTTTCAACTCTGCCGCCATTAGAATATTCAAGGGCTAGTGGTTTTTATGTTATGCCCTTCCTTCTTTTTTGATAGGTATGATGAACGAGAGGTTTTTCTATTCTACACAAAAGGGGTGGAAATAATGTTTTAAAACTTACGAGAAAGTAAATGACTGGCACAGAAAGTTGTTAGTGACTGTGCAACATGCTTTAGGTAAATTTGAGGGTTAAATTAGTGCTCTAATTTTAAAAAATAAATGTAAAATTCGTTATATATATTACGTTATCTGTGAGTGAGTGAGTGAGTGAGTGAGTGAGTGAGTGAGTCAGTGAGTGAGTGATTGAGTGAGTGAGTGAGTGAGAGAGAGAGAGAGAGAGAGAGAGAGAGAGAGAGAGAGAGAGAGAGAGAGAGAGAGAGAGAGAGAGAGAGAGAGAGAGAGAGAGAGAGAGAGAGAGAGAGAGAGAGAGAGAGAGAAGAAGAAGAAGTGAAAATAAAATCTCTAAAATTATCGAGATTAGTGTAAAATCTATAACTTTTGGGGTCACTAAGCAGATTGGTGACAGTTCCGATTACATTTAAGCCAAAGTTTGGTTGAATATAGCTTTGTACAAACATTTGGAAATTTTTACAAATCAACTAGTACCTTCTAGAAAGTTGTGGAAATTATAAGAATTCAGTAGAACGTTTTAAAAGTTTTGTGGGAATAAATTGAATCTGTTAGTAGATTACGATAAATAATTAATCCGGCAACGCCAAGTAATCGGTTAGTATTTTTATAAATAAAGGTCCCTGTCTTCTTATATGAGGGGTAATAAAGTATAAACAAGAATTTTTATAAACTAAACTTTATATATTGAATGGAAAAAAGGTATTACAACTAGTTATTGACTAATTTTTCTACATCCTGCTACTCCAATTCACTTGTTCCACATGTCAGGAATTTTTTTAATACCAGAAGAGTACAAGTTTTGTGACTGTATATTGAACCATTCTTATACAGCGACAATAAACTCCTCATTTGAGTTGAATTTCTTCTATCCTGAAAATCCTTACCAAGACCGATGACATGAAAGTGTGATGGTACTAATTCTGGACTTGAGGGATAGGTTTAAGGGACTTGAGGGATGATCAAAGCGGCTGTGTAAGGATAAAGATTGTCCTAAAGTAGAGAAACTGAATGCCGGGCAACTCTCCTCATGGAAAGAACCTCTAGCTTCAAGATGTTAATATCGTAGGATAGTTCCCTATTCTGTGAGAAAATAGAGGTGAAGAATTCCTTGTGAATCTCAAAAGAAAGAGGTCATAATTTTCCCAGATGAATACGTTGGATTTTTCGAGAACTTGAATGTCACAATCCTCTTTTTGACTCTGGAGAGAAGTTTAGTAGTACACCCAACTTAATACGATGTTTAACTAATAACACTTATTTCTTTACGATTGCACTGATGATGATTCAAAAATTGTCTTTAATTAATGCTTCAATATCAGTCATCTTCACTGGTTGAGGTTCTCTGCCAACGATCAAGTTTTTAGTTTTCAGTTTTTACCAAACCTTTGATAAATGTGTTGAAACACTTATACTCTCTGTACTGAGAGAGACATTCACTTTCAAACTGATTTACATCTTAGATAAGTCTCAGACCGAATCATACTTTAATTCTCAAAAATCTAATGCTAATTCCCTCCCACAATACAACAGTGTACATCCTGCTCTTACATGTTGATTACAACTGACAGGAATTATGCAAAGAGGATTTAGCACAACTAATGACAAGATCAAACAAGCATGTGTTTGCCCAATGAGTTACAATTATCTTGAGCTTGTAACAATACTGAAATTACAAATTTATAGGAGGATAATCACCCATTTAAACATTTTCACTATCTCCAACCAAAAGACAACCAATTTCATCAATCCTCAAACCACAGTAGATATAAATCTCATTAATATTTTGTATCACCATACAATATAATTTCTACACCATGAGTAGAGACAGAATTCACATTAAATGCAACAAGTTTAACAAAAAAGAAAAGGAGAAAAAGAAACTTGGGAGGAAAAATCGATCCAATCAGAAATGACAACCCTTCAAAGTGAGTTTGCCTCTAGTGTAATTGTTTAAAACTCTATTAATGTTGACACTTGTTGGTTTTCACATTACAGTCGATCAGTGCTGACATTGAATATTTTCCCAATTTCCTCTGCAGTACGTCCCCTCTACAAATATGATAGTGTATCAAACTCTTGATAACTAGAGTAAGGAGATAACTCTAGAATTACATTGTTGTGTGTTTATTTGGAAACAAAATATCCTGGGGTATCCAGAATTTTTTAACATCCTGTATATTAAATCTTCATTCTCTTTGTTCTTATCATTATCGTAAAACGGTACAGTACGTACATGAAGAAGCCTCCACTCGAGTCGGTTGGACCACATAACTATACGAATATTATGTTTTCTTGGGAGGCAATGTTTCAAAATTGATTATTGGCCACATCTTCGCTATTTGTCATTGTAGAGGAGTGGTGTTGTTATGCAGAAATAAAATATGTAACTTGAAAAACACTTGTGATATTTTTTTATTAGATTAAAAAGTGCGCCATTTTGAATATTTTCACAATTTTATTATGGTTCTCTATGAGTACGCCATAATAAATTTCGAATTCGCATCTTAATTTTTGTGGCTACTATCGTGTTAACAGACAACGACTTCGGACGGAAAGAATGAAGAATTTCAAATATTCAGTTTTTGGAACCACGATCAGTCAAAAAATGGAGGTCTAAACATGTCTAAAAATGTTTTTGCGATTACTAAACTTATCCTCTACTACATATACTGGGTAATATACTTCGTATACTGGTAAAAGCGTAATTGGTAAAAGTACGCTTTTGTAGTTAATCGAGAAAAGGAGAGGGAAAAATAGTATACTCACTCAGATTTGACTTCATAAAATGTGAATAAATGAAACATTTCACATTATGAACGATTTATAAAAAAAAATATAAATTACGTTTTTACCTTGGGATTAAAAAATAAATCACAATTTACGCACATGAGATACTTAGACAATTCAAAACGAATTTTACTTTACCATTTATATTGTATTTCCTCTGTTATCAATAAATACAAACTCACGAACAATTAACCCTTCTGAGCTTATTCATTGCTTTAGAAAATTAATTACTGCGAGTAAAATAAAGTGGGGAGAGGGCAAGGATACGACAGGATTTAATTATTGAGTTTTAGTGGTTTAGCTTATCAAGACTTATTGAGCATTAAAATACTGCAGTAGTGTACTTTTGAACATGCCAATAGCACTGGAAAGGGACTCAACAAGCTTTTCGCGTGAAATAATATTTTTTTCACTCTGTAAGGAATTCGTTTTGTAATATTGTGAATATGTTCGTTCTGGGTCATAACGAATAAATATATGTTCAACACTTTACTGTGTATATATTCGTATTAATTTGTCAAAAAGTATTACACCGATTTTGTTCAAAATTATTATTATTATGATTATTTTTTTTAGTTTTTAATGGCTGATAACTTTTCAATAATCATCGCTTTGTAAAAACAGGAATAAAAGAACACAAAATTAATATCTTGAGTATAGGAGTAAGTGCCAGTCTAAAATTTCATGGGATAATCTAGATAACTTTTGTTTGGCGGAGCGAGTGCCATCGGTCATAAGAGGGTAGGCAAGGGTTCCCTGAATAGTCACGTGTTTTAACCTATTGTTGTGGAGTCCTTTTAATTAAACTAGAAAGTATTGTTTAAACTATTACTGAAATGTAATAATTAATGAAACGTATATTATGATATAACCTAACCTAACCTATAACTGTACTACTATTATTTAAATATTCTTCTCAAAGTCAACATTAAATGGCTCCAATATAGTTTCATAAATATTATTGTTTATCCTTTCATAACATAAATAACAAGACTGTAGATTGTTCTGTTAAATAAACATTTAAGAACATCCTGTACCGGAAATTTGGTTTTACAACCTATTATTTTTGTGTCAATTCAAACTAGTTCGAACGTCTTAAATATTTACATGAAAATTTGTAATTGTGAGTCTGTTAAAAAAATCTTTGAGTGACGTTGCTAGTAACACATTTGTGAAATCATTACACACGCGTATGAATGACAGGGGATTAGTAGTTTCAATTTTATTTTATTTAATGATAAATAAAATGATTTATTTTAATGAACCGGATCATTTGAATCGGATCTTCAAAATTGTTCACTCAGTACATCTTCCACCGAAGAGTCATGTCGCAAAATGTATCAGGAACTGATACTGAAAGAGCAATAAAAGTTTAATGCTCACCTCCCGACTCCACCCATGTATTCCCACCCTAAATATTTGCAATTATTAGTTATTGTATTATATTCTCAAATTTAAAACAGGTGTAATTCATTAAAACAGAGGGGGAGAAATGATTGTATTATTGTAACTCTCAACTGTTTTAATATTGTATATATATATTATCGTCCATCAAATTGAAATGTACTTCATTTTAACATTTTTTACATCTTTTCCATGGCAGTTCACCTGTAGAATGATTTTAAATATTAATCTCTCTACACTTTGAACATGACAGCTTGTCAAGGCTTCTTTTTGAAAATTCGGTATAAATGTTAACAACCAACCAAACTACCAAATCTAATTTTTCAAATTTTCTATTTTGTCGATATTTATCGAATGTATATTTGAACACTTCAAATCAATTTACAACAGTGTTTAAATTATTAACATTTATGTGTAACAAAATATTGCTTTGAGTAACGAGTAGAATAGTATTCATTAATACAAAGAGGAAATTTGAAACAAAATAAATAATTTGACTATTTATCAACGTACCGGTATAAAAATATAATAATTTAGTTTGACCTCAGGAGCCATGAAATCTGCTGCGATAATCTCTAGGTAAATAGCTGGATATACACTTTACTAGCTTAGTTTAGCTTTAGATTTCTCTCTTTCATCTTTCCTATCTAAATTGACGAACTTGTTCTTTTCCAACCATGACACTATTACAGTATTTGTGTGAAAGGTGTCTTTATTATATGTTGTTGTTTTTCTTTTTTTATGAGGTGATTATAACCGATAAGTTTTTCGACTTTAGAAAACAACAACAACAAAAATAAATTACTGATGCCGCCATTTTAAGTAGCTATAAAACATTTAAAAGATATTTGAAGGGCAAAATTGGAAGAAAATTTCTACAAAAATGAGATAAAATCGGTTAAATCAAAACATGATTTTCTTATATCTGGTGAAAAAGAATTATGTGAAATTTTTTCTAGGATACTAAAATAATTTAATGATTAAAAAAATAGTTTATTCTACTAATTTGAGAAACGGAAATGGTGTGTATATTTGAGGTTAGGTTGGAAAAATATAATTAAATTAACTCTCTTGTGAATAATTCGTAGACTTGAAGAAATGTAACAATCGAGCTTATGCTATTAATTGAACACAAAAGAAAGGCAATTAATAGTCTCTACGCAGCGAGCTGAAATGAAGGTTTAAAGGTTCTTATTTTCGCCAATAACAGAGGCTTTCACCACGGGCCGTCGAACATTATTTTTAACACATTAAATATCCTCTAACGTAGCGTTGTTAATACATTTCCAGGTTCGCCATTTTACCGCCATTATTGAGTGAACATTAAGTAAAATACAAAAGTGATTCGTTCCTGAGGTACATAATGGATTTTCAAATAAATGATTTAAAAATTTTGCAAAATCTTTCTCACTCACCCATTCCGAAAATCACCTAAAAATAATCGTCACTTTAAATGTGATTTTGGTAGTTCTCAATAAAAAGGTGATAATGAACAAGGGGCATTACTTTCGAAGTAATATTTACATTATATTACCTACCAGGTTGGGAATTTCTCAGAGAGTGAAATATCTGTGATTGATTCTGGATAGGAAACTGACGTGGAATAGACATCTTGACAATACCATCTTATAGGGAAAGTCGTCACTATTGGTGTAAAGCCGCCATATTGGATATGAATAAGAATTAAAAAGAGGATCACCCTCTGGATACAATCGAGATCATCAGACCTCACCTGACGGTTCTAGAATGGTTGACAAAACGTTTTTACAATAATCCATGACTGATATTCTTCTACTTTTTTTTTTTTTTTTTTTTTTTTTTTTTTTTTTTTTTTTTTACAGATAATTTAACTGATATGTTTTTGTTTCGATCCTTATTAATTAAAATTTGATAAATATCGAGAATCGATTTTGAGAAAATCGTAATTTTGTGTTTTCTAAGGACAACTACGAAGAATTTCGCATTATCAAACAAATGTTAAAAACGTCCCATTTAATAGTCAAAATACGTTACATAACAAATTTGATTAAAATCGGTGAACGCGCTTGGACCGTGGAGCTGCACTTACGACAGACCGACAGACGTCATTTCAAAACCCACTTTTTTAGAATAAGAGGACCACAAACAATTAGGGTTTGCCACAACAAACAAGGTCACACAGCACACTACCCTCAGGGATACCATTCTCTAATGACCCTACATCCACAAAACACAAACTCCTATATCGATTTTTTGACACAACGCATACCTTCCTCAATACTAAGTACATGTGGGAAAGTAAATGAATACCATTATCGAAAATATGTACGTCAAAAGTATACAAATTTTAACATTTGTAAAATTTGTAATCTTCTGAACAGATAGAGAGAGAAATAATTATTTTTAGAAAACTAGAAAGATAGGGGAAAACTGTACTCACTTCAGAAAATACACAAATAAACAAAGTTCTTCTTTGGAACTGTAGTTTTCCTCAAAGCTTACAATTTTCTCATTACACTACAGTTGTTAAAGTGGTTAGTTTTGATGCTCAGATTTATAAATAATTGTTATTCAAAAGAAAATGCAGAAAACAAAATAAGGAAACTCTTTTGTAAAGTGGTTCAAAATGGGAAAGAGAATATTTATATCGTTCAAAGAGAATTTTCATGAGAAGGAAGTGAACGTTTTAAAATAATTGGCAATAATTGTATCATGATTAATATTATTAGTTTTATTCCACGTTATTTGTGTTTTAATTTCATATATTTTGCTATACAAGCACAACAATTAAAAATTGTAATCGTTATTTTATCTTTAACCAACTCTGTCCTCGACACATTGAAATCGGGTTTTGTGTGCAATAGTGTATGAAGCTCAGGATAGTGTATCCATGTTTAAATTTAACTTTTGTAACTAGATTGATTAATTGCAGAGCGTTTGAATTAAATTAACTAACACTTATACTAATTTCAATTTAAAATATTGTTTGTATTCATTAAAAATTACAACAGAATATTAAAGAATACGAGAAGACGTGATAGAAGACCATTTTTACGAGGTGCATTCAATAAGTAAAGAGACAAATCGTCCCAGGTTCAAAATGAATCACCTGGGAAATTCAATATTGTGAGTTGGTAACCTTGCTTATATTTTAAAACAGTTGGTTTGTTATTGTTGAGGGAATATTTCATTTTATCAGTGAATTGAAAATGTAAAGTCCACTTGCAAATTGCACTTTGGAAGAGCAACGAGCAGTTATACGATTTTTTTTCTGAAGGAACAAAACCATCTGAAATGTGCACAACGATAAAAATAATAATATGGGAAATGTTTTATGAACCGTGTAAACTTTTGTAAGTGGGTGGATTGGTATAAAATTAATCAAACAAATGTGTGTGATTTGGAGAGTTCAGGACTCCCAATTAACTGCTTTGCTGGAAAACCGAATCGAAAGCCTTATTCAAGAAGATCGACAAGTTACAGTGGTTCAAATAGCTGAAACATGTAATCCATGTATTGGTACTGTGCACTCTATCATCCGTGACAAGTTGAATATCGTAAAGCATGCGCACGGTGGGTTCCAAGACAATTCACGGACAACCACAACAACACTAGGTTTTGCATCTGTCAGGAACTGAAGAAACTTCAACAGGAAGAGAGGGATGCATTTTTGAAAAGAATTGTAACCTGTGATGAAACTTAGATACATCACTTTGGGCCTGAATCAAAGCGTCAAACTGTGGAATGGAAGCACTACACTTCTCCTGTAAACAAAAAATTCAAAAGTTAACCAAAAGCTGGAAAAATCATGCCTACCATTTTTGAGATACAAAAGGTACAATTTTTTTGTTTATATTTCGTTTAAAGAAAAAAAAATAGCGGTTTTCGACATATTCAACATTCATAATTTTAAACGATCGTTATTTTGTACGAAATAAAGACTTCGTTTTTTAGTACACTAGTAGAAGGTTATATAAATATTGATTGAAGATTTGGTACATAAAGATCTACTTCCATAGATACAACATTTTTGTAAAACACAAAATGGCCGATAGATGGAAGGGAAAGACTTATATTTGTTCAAACTATGTTACTTATTTTTAGTTCCTTAAATATAGCCGTGTAATTTTGATTCACCCTGTATATTACACTCTCTAAGGCGCCAGCTAGTCTTGTTTGTATTGTTTGCACACCTCTGGTACATTAGTTAATTTAAAATGGAATCATAAAAGGAAAAACTTTAAAATTTACATAAGAAAAGACAGAACTCTTACAAATGCTTAATTAATCACAGCTGACTTGGCGGTCAAACTGAGAGGCTCCACAACATGAATGTAGCGTCTGACGGCTGGACTACCTCAGGGAGCAGGATTGGTTAATGTTACTCTTGAGCAATAAAAGGAAACAGATTATTGTCAGAACACTGTCGGGGGTTTACAATATCTGAGAAAAAAATGGTTCGAACTCTCTTAAGCGACAATCCAATCTAACATAAATCCCTCCTCATGCAGTGGCGACTTGTGAAACTCCTGGGGATTATGTGCACACCAGAGGCTTTTCACCGTTGACGTACGGCTCGTTGGTGAAGAATGGACGTCAAAAACGTTCCTTCCTTTAAAGTCTATAAACCTCTTGCATTAACATTGTCGGCAGGCTTATATTCAAACACAGCTAAAATGTTTTTAAAGTGTAGGCCTAGACTTTTTTGTATCTGTATGGACAATTTTCTGATGGACTTTATTGACTTTTGATGTCTAAAATAACCAACTTTTTCTCTTCTGCCAATATTTGGAAGTCTCGCAATCTAATAGCAAAACGTACTAAATCAGTTTCCCGGAATTTTCGCATCAACTGCCTCCCTACATTACAATGTGGCACCTTGGTCTTTGGAAGCTGTGCTCGAATGATTGTTGAACATAAATAATAATAAATCCTCAGCAGAACAACCCCCTTTATCTCCAGAGTTACCGTCGTCGTAATTCTAATTTTATTTTTCACGATTCGCTACTAAACGTAGCTCCCCACTTTTCCTCACGGTGCCGGTTCAACACCAAAACTTTTTAAGCCCTCAAGGTAATTGAGTCAGGAATCTTTCGCACTAAGGCGAGCGCTTTAGCCAATAGACCAATCGGGACTCTGCTGACTATCTTGCTGAATATCTCTACCACATTGAAAGACAATCTTCCACCAGGAAACTTACGCTCATGACAACGTACTTCTTTCTTTCCTCACTACCTGGCACAATATGGCTGCTTAACAGCCGATTGTAAGGGCGAGGAGAATATGAACGCTATGTGTTATTCCTAATATTAACTATGTGTATGCAGATTAAAAATACTAGTAGAGAGTATTTATTTTGCTTGAAGCTGAAATATTTTTGTTTTCATTACTATAATTATCAGATTCACAGAAATTTGTTTGTACTGATTTGTCGAGATATTAAAATTTACGATTGCTTCTATGGATCATTTCCGCTATTAAGGCGTTACGTTTTTTTAAAAATGTAATGAAAATACATTTTACTAAAAAGCAAATAAACACTGTGCTGCAAGTTTTCTACAATTTTTTTCTCTGTATATTTCAATTTATTCTTTTTAGTTCGAAACCTCGGAATTGTTTATTCATGTACAATAACATATACTATTGTTTAACTTGTTTGTTTATAGAAGATTTTTTTTAAATCTCTCAATTTAGCTACGGCCGTTTCATCTTCAAGATACATCCTCAAGTTTGCTCATAGTCACGAATAGAATGTATATAATTTATGTTCGTGACAATGAGCAAGCCTGAGGATGTCTCTTGACGATGAAACGGCCCTAGCTACAACGTCGAAAAAAGTTATAGACCGACAAGGTAAACCATAACGATAGCTTTTTCATTTTATCTACTTTTATTATTATTATTTGTTTTTTATGTTTTCGTGTTTTAAATACTTTTAATATTATTTACAATATCTATTTTTACTTGTGTTTCAACGGTATCTATAAATTATCAGTCTTTTAGATTAAAAAAATAAGAAAATTAAGATTTTGTCATTTTTTGTTACTGAGAAAAGTGCAAAAAACTCTATAAAAAAGTAAGTTTCTGGAAAATTTCCAAGTAAAATAAGATTTCAATTATAAAACATACATTTAGTAGTGTCCTGCTTTTCCGTGCCTACTTCTTCACCAAATTAAAATTTCTGTAAAACGTAATATTGTTTCATAAAGAAACAGTTTATCTTTTCAACCTAAATCAAAATTGAACTGTACCCCTTAAATAATCCGTCCTAAACTGAAGAATGATGATTATTGATTGCCTTACTAGACTGGGTGTATTTATATTTAACTAAATTTTGTACTTACTGCTCACAGTCCATTTTCTTTCTTTTATTTTTTGTTGGTTACATCGTTTCGCCTATTGTTCAGGCATTATCAAACCTAGATATTTACTGGAATTCTTGCATTCGTTGATGCCCGTCAATTGTATAAATTAAAACGTATACACATCACATTCACAAATTCCAGTAAAAATCTAGGTTTGATAATGCCTGAACAATAGGCGAAACGACGTAACCAACAAAAAATAAAAGAAAGAAAACGGACTGTGAGCAGTACTGTAAGTACAAAAGTTAGTTAAATATGAAGAATGATGTTTAAAAATACTAAAATGGTTTTAATTTTGGGTATGACTGTACGAAAAAGTTAGTGGAATGATTCTACATTTTTAGATTGAAGAACGAATAGTAATATTCTATTCAATTATTTAAACACTTTTAATAAATTACTTAATTTATAAGAGAATTGAACAGAAAATAAAATTTACATAAGACACAACTTTAGGGCTTTAATTAATCACAGCTGTGTTGAGAGACTCCACAACGTGTCTGTACAATCCGACAGTCGGACTACCTCAGGGCTCAGGCTTGGTTCTAATGAATGCGACTATTGAATATTATATAGTATTTCATTCATAGTACTCCAGATCCCCCATTCAATGGTGAAGATCAAAGGAACCCGTTTAGAGAGGGCAGAATATAAACACAATTCCATTCCAGTATCAGTTGGAATCAGTTTTATTTAGATTAACTGTAGCGTGATATGTAGTCTGCACGGATTCAATGTAAATGTACATTTGTATTAAAGTATAGAATATATCTGTAAAGCCCAATGAATGTATTCATAATGCATGTGATGAATATAATTCTAATTGGAGTATCTGTTGTTATTACAGTCGAATTGGCTAGCGTGAATATACAAGCAAACATGTTACACAACTGTACAGGGTGTTTCAAAAATTTGTTTATTAGCCTTGAAAACGATTCAGGGCATCAAAATAATGAACTGAATAGTTGTTTAACTTTTGTTTTCCAGACGGGTTTGAATTATTAATCCGTACTTAAGTTTAAACGAAATAGGTAGAACCGATTTTGAAAAATGACGTATTTTTGATCAGATATTTTGCATTTTTGGGAAATAGTAATCAGTACGTTTGTTTGGATTCAGGAGGCTACTTTTAACATTCAAATTTTGAAAAATCTAAATATTTATGAAACATACTATTGTGTAAAATAGCAAGAAAAAACTAATCAGTTTAGAAATAAAACTATTAATAATCAAAATGAACTGTACGCGCTGTCAATAAAAGCTCGATTTTAATCAAATAAAATTTAGCTGACGACATGTTTATAGCCACGCAATGCAAGTTTAGGCCTTTATTAGTGTTAGGTTATGGCCAAGGCTCACTTTCACTCTTGTATTGACAACTATAGCACATTATCTGTGACTATTTGTTTTTATTTGGTTTTGAGGATAGGTGAGTGAGAAAGTTTGTGCAATATTTTAGCACCCATTATGACCGACATCGCCCCCACCCCAATCAGAATATCAAATATATATATATATATATATATATATATATATATATATATATATATATAACAGCAGAAACGCTATCACCATAACTTTATTATCACCAGTTCGTTTATCTGATACCTAGGATATATTTAGATTATATTTATTTAGTCAATGTTGCTGTGATGTTTCATTTCCGGTCCAATCAAATGACTGGATCTAAAATAACCGATATGGAACACATTGCACAAAATTTCCCTTAATATCTCCCACCGTCCACACTGCAACTAAATATGTTTTTCTACCTGTGAAGTTTTTCTTTGTTCAATGTTGTTTTATGCTATCTAGGGAAATTAACCTTGCTAATGTCGACCATGTCAAGAATAAAACAAGTTGACGAAGGCATCGTGGTACTAACTCAGCCACATCATATAACAGATCCACTAAATGTTGGTTTCTTGAGCCATGTAGGAAATGTTTAATTGTCTTGGAAGATGAAAGAGTAAGTTTGTTTAAATCAGTTGTTATTGTTATATTAAAATGTTTTCACTAGCTCGTAAAGTGTTTGTTTCTTGCCGGGCCTCGAAGTTGTACATATGTTGAGATACCTCCATTCGCTACGCTCCTGTCGGTGAATCGGCACTGAACCATCCCATTATGTTGGGAAGTTAGATTTCAAAGTTAAATTTTTGATAATAACTTCGTGTCATCGTAGGTATCTTTTCATGCAGAATTGAAATCTACAAACTTAGTCTATAGACGTATCGGGGCAGTTATTTTTATAAAGTCTTTTAAGCACCCTAGCGCCAACTAGCGTCAAATAAACAAACTGTTCGTAATCTGAATAACTTAGTTTTATTTGATACTATACACATAATATTTCCAAAAACAAAATTTACAACACGATATTTTCCACTTTAACTACCCCAAGGTCATTTTTTTGTGTTACTGCTATATTTAACTTATAAGTGTAATAATACAACAATATAAATGTAAAGTTTGAAATATATAGACTATTTATATTTTTTTTTGTCGGTGTGTAGACTGGTTGGGACTCGCAGATAAACAGACAGACCTCCGCTTGAAATTATAAGAAGTTTTAGAAGTTTTTTTTTAAAGTTCCTGTAATGTTGCCACATTTGTAGTGGTCATGTTTGTAATATCAATTTTTTTGAACTTTTTTGGTCTACAAAAATGTTATCTTTAGATTTATAAGACAAATAAACCAATAAAACGTTGTCTCTTACATGTTTTGGTTTAACATTTTCTACTCTGCACCACTCAGAAAACTTACTCTATTCCTCTTCATATTTTATCTATCGTGACATTTCTCTTGTAGTAGGTGTTTATTGATATGTCTGAAGCTTTTTCAATAAGTTATCTGTTGTGTTGGAAACATTTGCAGCAGTTATTTTCACACACGTAATTATAACAGTAAAATTTCGCTGTTTGTTTTGACAATTCCATTGTTAACTATTTAAGATCAGCTAATTTTAAACTGACAGATGCATTGGAAAGAAACATTAGTGCTCCTGGTGGGCAAATACGACACTAAATTAGCAATGGAAAGTCAGCTGATCGTTTTCCCTTGCTCTAAATTTGATATTGGGTAACGATCACTTTCGTTGCTCTTAGCTGTTATCGAAAACAGCTGTTTTCAGTGCAGTATGATGAAAAATAATTATATTTATAAAATATTTAAGTCAACACCCATAAACTAAATTCTAAAGTTTGAGACATTACGGAGACCCTTTTTAAATCAAAATCGGTACATTTATGTATTTTGGCCAAACAACGAGACTTTTTCTATTAAATTATTCTTATAATCTGTTTTGCCTAAAAAAAACATTACAAAATGTGCTTATTGATTGACCATGAAAAAAATGAAACTGGACGGTACTTTTTTACATATCTATGTAACACAACTGTAAAGTGTCAAGTTTGTTGAGTGTTTCATATTATTAATTTAAAAAATAGTGACCTCTTTCGTGGGACACCCGGTATTATAACTGTTAAAAATATTCTACTTTATGGGCGGGAATTAATTTATGGCATGTCAAACTTTGAAGTCTAAATATAATGATTTACCACAAACAGCATAAAACTTCTTATAAGGCTCCAAAGTTTTTTAATCTTATCCCAAGTGATATTGGGAGAATAAGTTCATAAAAAAAGTTTAAAGATCTCTGCAGAGGTTTCGTAAAACTTAATAAAGAAAACTAAAGACATGAAATAACAGTAATAAATTATTAATAATCCAAATTTGAACTTTATTTGAATTGATGTCCATCAATAGCTATGCACTGATAGCAAAGAAAAAAAAAAAAAAAAAAAACAATCATATGCGCTTTAAAAAAATTTCGAGGTATCAGCAGTAATTCCTCTTCAAACAGTCTCAGTAATTCATCTGTTGCTATAGGGTAAGAATTTTTTTCTATAAAGAGCAACCATAGGGATAAATCGCAAATAGTCAAGTTCATTTATAAAACGTAACATAAAAAAACTTATACCCATTACTGAACTCAATATTGTTTCTATTTCCAACATTATAACAATTTAAAAAATAGTAAAAAAACAAAATGTTAGATTCCTGGAAAACAGCGTTTTCGGAAGAAAAAAAATTCTTTGTTTTCTTTTATCTCGACCTACAGAATCAATTCCAAAAAATTTACAACTTACTTACGGGACACCCTGTATAAGTCTCATTATAAATATAATTTAATCGGTCATTTGTCATAGTTTGTTTTTATAAATAATAATGCACGACGTTTCAAGAGTATAAATCAACTCCCATTATCAACTGATATACTTACAGCATAAAAACAAGAGTGAAAATATTAACATAGCCTGGTAGGCTAGAGCCATGTTGGAAAATAAATGTATAAAGTAAGAAACTAACATAAGCTTAAACCAGAACAGTAAAAACTAAAACTAAATACAAACAGGATTTTTTGATCACGTGTGGTTTTAGTCTTATGCCTAACTGTAAGGTCTAACTTTCTTTTTTGTGTTATAGTTTTATTTTTCAACTCGGCACTAGACGATGACTAAGCTACGGTGTATTTTATTGTTTAGTTATGATATAAGTTTGTCACTAGATGATGGAAGTTAATATATACTCGCGAAACGTCGTGTATCAGTTTTCATATTAGATGGAAAATGTCCGATTATATCATATTAATAATATATAAAGTTGTTCTGGGATAGACAATACAAAAGAGTACAATGTTTTTTTTCTATTTATACAAAACGAAAATAAATTTTACAGTACTCACGTGTATTTTATGTGCAATTGAATGCTATCGAATCTTCCGTTACCGTTCACTTGTGGTTTATTTAAACCCAACAAATTAATATAGGAAAATGAAATTTGTGTTAGTAGACTACTGTGTGCTCCTATAGAACCATATTGAAATTCAGAATAATCTAATTAAAAAACATCTTTACTATTTTATACTTTTTTGTCCATATCTCGTATGTTATTCAACTTATAACACAATAAATTAGATAAGAATGTACATATTTTTTATCTGCAATCAATGGTACCAACCCCACACCTCTACGATGACAAATAGGGAAGTTGTAGTAAAACATGTAAATTTTTAAACCTGACCTCCCAAGAAAACGTGATTTTCGTATAGCTATCAGATTCTACAGGAACAAGTCATAGACATGAACAAAGCTCATCTTTATATGGGTTTCGATGTCCATTAGGGTTGAAAAACTGACACGAGCGTAGCGAGTGGAGCCTTTTTAAATATAAACGAAAAATAATGGGCTAGCCGACGTTAAAAAAACCTGTATAAAAACTATTGTAAACAAACTTACTCTACTGTATAAAACCCATTGATCTAGCAATACAATTTAACATTTCCTACAAGGCACAAGAAACCAACTTTAGAGCATTACATTTAGAGGATCTGTTTGCATTACATTGCATGATGGGCTGGGTAATTACCACGATGTACCCAACAACCATGTTTTTAATTGGTAAACATTAAATAACAATTTAGTTTTAGAAATTCATCGTAATACTATGACTGTTATATTAAATATAAAATATTAGGAATGTGTAACTTTAATATTTCTTTGCATTTAAAACAATATGAAATCAAAACAATGTAAATCCCACACAAGATTAATCGTGTTGTAACATAATGTCGGTGTTACGGTGGAACCATTAGTCTTGGAGATACATAAAAATTGACATTAAGTCGCCGTACTTCCCTAGGGGGTGTAAAGGTCAACTAAGGTAATGCCACTTTGACATTTATTTGTCTGTTTTTATACGATAATAGTCTGACGCGAGCTCACGTAACCTATCGATGCGTTTTATTAAGCGTCTTCATTTTTTTTTTTTTAGTTCCGCTTGAATTTTTTACTTTAATGAATGTTTGACTTTGTTCGGTTTGACATTTGTTCATTTTATGTACGTCAAAATTTCTCATCTTTAACCTCACGATTAATTTAAAAAAAATCAAATTCCTTTTCTTTGTCGTAAAAATAAATGATGTTCTTAATACTAGGTTAAAGTAAGAATCATCACAGATAGGTTAGGTTAGGTGTTATATAGATAGGTTAGGTTAGGTTTTATACAGCGACTCCCATGTAGAGGTAAAGGTTTTTTCTTCTATTAATTGCTTATGACTCAATCGATTCTTTTGAAACTTTATATACATTTTAATAAATTTACAAAAATATTTTTTTGTTTGAAAATTGCACCACAGTGGTGTTTATAGAAGCAAAATGCGACACAAATAAATCGTCTATGCCTACCTATATTTTTGTTTTTTTTTCTTTTGAAGGTTTAATTGTTAAACAGCTGTTCTATTCAAATTAAACAACGATTACTTTTAAACAGAAACTTATAACTTAATTCTTTTGAGTACAAATTTACCCTTTGTAGTTCTAAAATGGTTTTTACATTTGAGGAAAAATTAAAGTGCTGTGTATATGAATTGATTTTAATAACGTTGCAGAATTAATCAGACAATTTGAAGATCCTTTCTCAGGTGTTGATCCACCAACAACTCACTCAATAAATATGTGGAAATATTTGTTGTTGGAAACTGGAAGCGTAGTGAAAAAGTACACTAAATCTCGTTACAAGAAAATAACTGGTATGCGCTTCATTACTCCGTTATCCAGGTAAACCAAAATCATTTAGAATAGTAGAGCTTGAAACTGGAGTGCTCAAATCTTCAGTGCAGAGAATTGCAAAGGAAAACAAAATTAAATTTTCCGAAAGCTACCTAGTCGATTAACCTACTCGAGGATGTTCCTGCCTCATTGAGTTTCATGAGACTGATCCTGATTGACATACTCGTATTGTTTTATCAGACGAGTCGGCTTTCTACCGCAATGGTGTTGTAAATAGAAGTAACTCTAATTATTACAACACCAAAAACCTCAAATTTTTTATCAGAAATTACGTAAATCAAAAGGAGTTATTACCGTCTGTGTGATTGTGAATACTATTGACGTGCTGTCTTATGACATTATCCTGTAGCATATACTGAGTGTTCCCAAAATTTACGAAACGTGAACACCCTGTATTTGACATTACACTTTATTAATTTACGTCCTAGACTTGCAATTGCTATGTTAGTATAATTAATATTCTGATAATTAGTATACTTTAATTTAAAATATTTAGGGTTACTTTTTACTTTTTAGACATCCTGTACAGGATACGTAATTTTAAATACATCTTGGGTTTCTACTTTACATCACGATAACCAAATAAGTCATTATTTAGTCACACCTCCAGAGGAAGTTTAATATTGTGTTAACAAAACTACGTATTTAAAAATACATAACTCTGTTGTTTTAAAAATAAATATTTTAAAATTTAGAAAAAATCATTTTGTTAAATTTTGGAACTCCTGTATATCCTACTAAACTTTAGTACCACCGTGTAGATATCCTCAATTATGAGCTTAGAAATGATAGCTCGAACATTTTTCTATCTAAGACAGTTCTTCAAATATTAGGCCGTTTCCATATTTTGTACACACACTGTGTTTAACCGTGGATACCTGCGAATAAGTGTTAAGTTAAGTGAATATAAAAATAAAGTGCGATAAAGTAAGTCAATATGCAGATACCGTGTATAAGAAATGTCATAACAACTTTGTACTTTGTTTACTTCCTTATTTATTAATTTTTTTTATTCTCTATCCATTCTATGCCGATAGGAAGTCAAATTAAACACAGTACAAGCGTCTAATGTCTTGTAAACCATGGAATCAGCAACATTAATTTTTATGGTTTTTTGGTTACAATTTAATTTCATAATTTATAATTTATAAATCAACCATAATTCGGTTATTGATATTTTTAAAACCCCAATCCCGAGGGTTCCTAGCTGGATGTACACCTTTTTAATAGTCATGGGTTACATTCCATTTTTCACTTTTCATATTAGGTCTCTCTTGATCAGCTCCTATTCTCTTCCGACTTTGACGCTATTATAGTATTCCAGGGACAGCGATATATTTTATATTCTTTTCTTTCCAACTTTTAAACAAAAAAGGGATGTGGGGAAATTGAAGTTTAAAAATATTATTCTCGTAAATTAAATTTTGTTTGATGGGTTTTGTAAATGTGTTTAAATCATAAACGATAAAATTTCATTGAAAAGTGTTGATCCGATTTTTGAATTTCTAAATTTTAGTTACGTTAAGTTTTTCTTAAATAACTGTGGAGAAAGGAGAATATAACGACTAATACGTCTTTCTGAAGTATTTAAGGGCTGTGTTTCAACACAATTTTAGTTAGAACCACATTTAAGAAAAAAACTTTTTTTTTTTTTTTTTCATCTTAGAAGAACTATCTAAAAAATTTGAGGTTTAAAGAAGAGAAATCCAGGAAATTTATTAAAAATATGTTCATAGAGATAACAAACACCATAAAAAACTCAGCAGACCTTACACTGATATCCGTGACAAAACAAAACATTTATTTGTTGACGCTTGACAGGTTCGTTTCAATCCTCTCACGTCTTGAGAAGAAGTTCACCCCGTAATGCTTTATGGTAACAACATGACTTTCATTAACCCTTAAATCATCATTAACAAACATTTCTCAAGTCCCACGCTGGCCTGCTGCGGGGCAGAGGTTGGGGGATGCTCAAAGTTTGATCCCCTTAACATTTAGATTTAATGCATTAAAAAACACAGCTGGAAGCAATACTGTTTCTTTAGCTGTGTTATGATGAGCAATGGTAATGGTGAGGGGGGTGTTCATTACACAAATAAATAAAGTGATGCGTCCAACAACCACATGTTTTTATCACAACAGTTTGTGTTATTGAACATTATATGCTCACAAATATATTGTACAAAGGATTAAGAAGTGGGAAAAAATATCCTGCTAGCAACAAGAAAGTCAGGAGTTGTTAAAATACAAGGGTGAAATTAAACATACTTGATGCGTCCATTTTGAAATTTTAGCTTAAATTACAACAAAAGTAGTCGGAAAACCATTTAAATATCCGTATTCTATAACATAGAGAGAGTTATTTAAATTGAGAAAAATAAATAAATCAATATGTATAGAGAGATCGAGAGAGAGAGAGAGAGAGAGAGAGAGAGAGAGAGAGAGAGAGAGAGAGAGAGAGAGAGAGAGAGAGAGAGAGAGATTCTGTAATGCGCGGGTGGTTATATGGGTAAAAATAAAGAAAAAGTTCCCATAAACATATGTCCAGAAACGCTTCTTTTAACCAGCTATAAGCTATTTTGTTTTCTAAATAATTTGTATCTCTACAACGGCTTAACCGATTGAGTTGAAATTTTGCAGAGTACTTACCAATATAAAAACGTATTTCAAGAAAAATAGTCAACATGTTCCAACAATCCATTTATAAATGGTGGCCATTTAAAAATGTTAAACAAAAATAAAGGAGTTATTTTTATTAAATGATTAAATAACCATCATTTTGAAACAGATTTCTTGAAACAAGTTGATTATTTAAGTAGAAAATTATTTAGTAAGAAAAAAAAAAAAAAAAGTCGGATAACTGGTAAAAGGAACGTTTCCGAACTCATGTTTGTAAGTACACTACGCTTCTCAGGAACACTCTGTATACACAGGATGATTGAAACAGGTATGATCGATGTTCTAATCGACAAGTACAAAAGTTAAAAGAATATAATATATATATATTTATATATATATATATATAGGTAACCCTCCAGGATTTTAAAAGTTAAAACTAGAGATATTACAGAATTTTTCTTATCACCCCAAATTTTCCAATGTAGCGATCAGCTCTAAATTTTCTTATTGGAACCCCTATTTTTTATGGTGATTTTGAATGAAAATAATTATTTCAAGCTTCTTTTATTCTTGGGTGTTTTACAATATCTCTAACCGTTTAAGAGCTACAGACACTTAAATGTTTAAATAATTCACAAATTTATGCTATTTCCAGAGACGATATTTTAATCTGTCAAAGTCAAATTCAGGTGAAATTAAAACTAAAACTTGGGTAAAAGGTGTAATAACACTATTGTTATTTTATTTTTTTCTGTAGGTTGAGGAATAACAGAGTTATCGATAGAAAACCAAAAATCATAATTTTCTGACATTCGTTTAGAACATGTACTACACCTTTTGAATTAAGTACAAATTTTATTGTTACGTACTGTTAATACATTTGTTTCGGCTATGATGGAGCTTGAAGAAATTTGGTAGTACATCTAACTTTAACTCAAAAATTGCTGGAGGATTAAGTTTAAAAGTTTTTGTGTAATTTTTTACTAATGGAATAAATCAACGGTCAAACCTGTTCCTATCATCCTGTATATATACTGTGTAATTTTCAATGACCAATATACCAAGTTCAAATGAGATACTCAATACAGTTATTGCAGTGTAAACATTGATCTTGTGAGTGGGGGAACCTTTCCAATGAGTAGCGTACACCTGACATTCAATAATGGTTATTGCCATGGACTTTGTTCGTGAACAGTTTTGTATAAGTGTATGTTTTTTATATGTTGAATATTTTTGTATTTTAACGAAGGAATTGGTCTGATCTAATGATGACAGTTTAATTATCGAAACCGGTTATGAAGTAAAATTATGTCAAATAAACATTGTGACGAATCAAAAAGTAATAAAACTTTTAATTTAATTTTCTACTAAAAAAAAAAATAAGCTGAACTTCAAATGACCATATTACAACACAAATCAAACACAAACTTTCTCACTCACTCATCCCCAAAACAAAAATAAAAAAGTTCTCATAAAAAATGTAATTTCGGTAGTTGTATACCAGGTCTTTGCGATCAACCTAGCATAGTCAATGCGATACGTGTTTGTAAAGGTAAAGTCATAATGGAATTTAAAAAAAAATCAATCAATTAATTGTAAACTACTACAAGTTTACTACATACTAGTTTCATGTGTTTGACAATTAGTCAACAATGAAAAATTCGTTGCTATGGAAACAAATAAATAGCTACAAAACAGCTGATTTTATAATAAATCCCTATAAACATTGAGGAATACCAAGATTTAGCGAGAACAATGCAATTAGCATTAATCAAGTGGAAATGGGAACAATCTGTATTGCGAGAAACACAATTGAGCGTCTGATAAACGTTCTACCAAGTTTATAACTAAATATTGTTGGAAAAAAAGAAAAAAAATATCCGACCATTTTCTTATACAAGGTTTAGAAAACCAACTTTTGAACATTCGATTTAGAGGATCTGTTTATATTACATTGTATGATGATCTGGGTAAATACTAAAATGGCGCCCATGACATTGTTTGGGCTAAAAGATTCATACAGTTGGTAATAATCTATCATATTCTGGTTTCAAAGTCATTTGTTATCGTTTGCGTATAGAAAATAATACACGACGTTTCAAGTTTATAAATCAACACTCGTTATCAAGTGTGAAACTAAAACATAAAATAGAAAAACACCAACATAGCCTAGTAGCTCTTATGCCATGTTGGAAAGTATATCTATAATGTAAGAACAGAACTCAAGTTTAAAAGTAGGCCTGATCAGTCAAAGCTAATAAGGAAAAAAATGGATTCCCGAAATACAAAAACGTTTTCCTTGTTTTGTTTTTTTATTAGCTTTCACTGTTAAGTCCTACTTTTATACATGGGTACTTTTCTAAGATTATAGATTTAGTTTCATTTTCTAACATGGCGCTAAGCTATGTTGCTGTTTTTCCCTGTTTGTTCTAATTTCACACTAGATAACGTGAGTTGATTTATACTCTCGAAACGTCGTGTTTCAATATTCTATACACAAAAGATGGCAAATTTCCGATTAAACCATATTAATAATACTATAATTGATTGAGAAGATGTATGTTTGGAATCCCGTTCGATCCAGTTGAGTGGTTAGGTTATCCTACGGGAACAAATTGAGGTTACGTTATCAACCCAGACTGTAACAAACTTACGTTTCCATAGCAACCTATTTTGTAAATTGAGAATACTCAACATGCAGCTGTACGCTGACACGATAAGTAGATCCGATCATTTGTCGGCTTTGATGTTGGTTTTAACACTAGACTACAAAACATTTCCTTTTTCAAGGCTAATATTGGTTCTATTTAAATAGAAATTGATACTACTGAAACTGCCTCCATTTTGAAATTTTTTCACTATTTTTATTTTTCATTTATACAGAGTAGGCTTAGGTTCGATTAGGTTACAAAAATCAAAGTCAAGTTTTTGCGTATATATTTTTTTTTTAGGTTCACCAAGTTCAAAAAATTGTAAATCAGTGGGCAAATTCGCAACTAAAAAAAATATTATGTTTCAGGAATAATGAGCTGAAGACAAAAATGAACTTCAACAGCCGTCTTTATAGCACGAGCGAAGCAAATTTAAATTCTTATCTAAATATTTTTTGAACAACTTTTGGTGACGATTTCAATTGGCTTGTTTTTATTTGGTTTTGGTGTTATGCTAGTGGAAATCACACACAGTTTATCTTAGTATTAATATCTTACCACAATTTTGTGCCAGATCTTCGGTTTTCGTGGTAGGAGTCATTTCTGTTTTCATTCTGCAATAGGAGGACCTATCGGTTCTCCACAAGTCATTATAAACTAGACGGTTTCTTTGACAAAATATTAAATCCATTTTCCCGTAGATGTCTGAAGGAGTTGTGAAGCCATTTTTTTTCAACAGTGAAATCTAGTTGCGTGTTAAATGTTATTAAAATTCCTGTTAACAAAAAAATATAAAATAAAACAAAACTATTTTCATTCAAAGTGAACGTACGTTTTTGAGATGACTAGTAATGCTGAAACAGTCAAGGTAATTCGTACACTGCCAACTAAACGTGAACCAGAGTATAGTGAAGAAACAGCAATTGACTACTGGTGCTACCATTTTATAAATAAACCGTTTAAGTAACAAAATTTTATACATTTTGCCACAGACATAATTTAGAAGAAAAGGAAATCCTAATGGTCTTTGTCTCGGAGAGAGAAAGAGAGAGAGAGAGAGTGAGAGAGAGAATTATAAATTTGAAAAAAATCCTATTATAAAAACTAGATTTATTCACAATATACAGTAGGCCACTCAAGAAGACTTTTACAAAAAAATTCAAAATGAATTAAACTTACGAGAGGAATATATTCTTACGAGAGAGAGAGAGAGAGAGAAACAAAAAAAAAGGTGGACTGGCTATTCATTTTCGGATTATATACTTCAAAACCAATAAAAAATGACAAATAACATATAGTCGAAATCCTCTTCATTTTCTGCTCTCATAGGGATTGTTTCCTTGTTTTAATTTCCTGCTAAATTCATTTCTTCAACTCCCCGCTCGTCATTAAAAAAGTCATAAATTTCCTAATAAACATGGTTGTCACACAGTTCTTGCTTACACTGCTGAACAACTTACGAGGCACTTCGATTTTTCTGACTGTCAAATCTTCAATATAACCCACAGCCCCTTCTGTAGAACTCTCACAGTTCTTACAGCGCGCACAAATTGACCAATCTGGCTTGGCTTGGATATAGCGGCGGGAAAAAATACAGGCCTCTGAATGTTAAGTAAAACGATTTGTAGTCATTGCGATTGTAGCAAAACGGAATTTGTTCCAGAACCATTGTTGATGATTATCTAGTAGTAGGGAGTGTACCTAGCAATAGCGTGAAACTGAATGGAAGGTTGTACGTTGAGGATGGATGAATAGGTCTTTTAAAATACACAGCATGATAAGGACATTAATCTGTTCGTCTTTACATTAATTATTATTGAAATTTTAAAATTTGAGATTTTGTAAATAGTTGTGATGGAAACAGTTCAAATACATTAAGCAAATAGAAACTTGCATTGACAATGATTGCACGAACAGTTATGCAAAGTTTGTTTACATTTTCCATCAAACTTAAATTACATTTTACGTCATTACCAATCAATATATTTACTTAGAAGCTCGCTTCGCTTTACTCTAACTTAATGACCTAGTAAACTTCACAAGTCAAATCAAAATAACAGTTTATAAATAACGTCTTATAAAGTATGACGTTCAACAGCTGACGATAGATAATTGACTCTAACACAGAGAAACTAAACACTTAAAGATACTATGTAATAAAACATCTCCAGAAACTGCTAATACCGATTTTGTGCAAACTTCCAACTCTGTAAAATCCTGATTAACGAAATAATCGTAATTAGTTAATTAGACTCAATTTTTGACAAAAGACAAATCGTGTATTTACACTTATTTCAGTATATTTATTTTGTAAAATGAACGGTTGATTGAGATATTTGATTTTAAAAATGTGACAATGGCTACCATTAAAACAAAAAATAACTGTTGGTGCTAAAAATGGGTTTTCCTTTCTTGCTTAAAATGGAAAAACCTCTTATAAACGATTTATAATTAATAAAAGGAAAATATAAGGTTAAATAAAGGACCGCAAGACCTTAAATACACTTATAGCGTCAGGGTGTATCAATACATCCTTGACTTCTGCTAGTCCCTTACGAGCCTCGTGTGTATATATATATATATATATATATATATATATATATATATATATATATATATATTCCTATTTCCACCCGCTTTTCTCGTGTCACTGTGTCGGCTTAGCGGGTTTCGAAACTGTAAATATTTGAAGAAGCCTCTACTCCTTATGTTCGTGTCGGTGTTCGGCTCTACCAGATCTTATAATTATACGAATATCTAATTGTCTTGGGCGATCTGAGAATTAATTTATAATTAATTTTCTTAACAATAACTTAGCTATTTGTCGCCGTAAAGTTGGTACCAGAGTATATAAAACTAACATCTGTAGTTATTTATCTAATTTGATATTTTCAATAAAGTACGAGATATGAACAGAAAACTGTTTAAAATTGCCACCATAATATTGACTTTTTTTCAATTTGATTTTTCTGAATTTAAATAGGGTTATATATGGGCACACTATAGTCCTCAATGCCAAATTTTATGTTCTTATAGTAATTTTTGTGGCTGCTGTCTTGCTTACGTAGAGACGACAACAGACTGATGACATTTCAAAAATGAGATTTTTTTGTTTTCTAAGGTTGTCAAACGTGAAGAAACATCAAAACTAAGCTCGAAATTGTTTCTGATTACCCTACACTTCGTATAGTTGGTACATGAAAATTAAGATTTATGTAGGCAATAACTCAAAAACAGTAATTTATTGAATTACATTAATTTTGTTGTGGAAGCAGGTTTACACCCTTCACCGTAAAAAATGTTTTGTATAGCTTACTTGCTTAATCCTAGTCTAGCTTGGTTCCATCTTTTTAGAACCTGTTTCGATTGGTTATCTTTTTCTAATCGTGTTTCAGACAGCTCGAAGATCAACAGTTTCTTCTGATCCAATACTTCGCACTTATGTGCTCTGTTGTTTCTGTGTGTTGACCACGCAGTTTGCATTTCAAACTAGCGGGGAATAAACGTAGATTATTTTAAATTATAAATTTATTTGTTGAAACGACTTCAAGATAGCGCGGAAGTCAAAGAGCGCTCTGCGCATGCGCTGCCACTCGAGATCTTACCATCTCTCTTCAGTCAGTGTCGTTTCTGACGGTTACTAGACTATAGTCTAGTAACCGTGTCTTCCTTTTGTGGTGGTGGTGAGTTATCTGCTCCCCTAAAAATATTGACGTTTGGAGAAATATTTAACATACTGGTTTCTTTCAATGAGAAATGGATGTATTACAGGAGAAGAAATCTGGAAAACGACGATTATTTCACAGCCAAGCTATACAATTCATTATAACGAGGTGACAGCTGTTACCTCTCCGTCGCCTTACAACTCACCCGCCACTCTCCCACTACTGCGCGGCTCTCTTCGTCACATTTTCAATTGTAAAATGTTTCTTGTATGCTCCATGTACAAAGATTCTTTCCTGTACATCTACTCAATGAGCTTACACATTTAGAGATTTTTTTTTATTGGGTAAAACAACGACGCATAGATCTTTCCGCTTGAGTTCTATCTCCAACGGTTGAATCTAATCGTCCTCCTTTACAAAACAGTTTCAGCAAGCAGGTTTAAGCCCAATAAGCGGAATCTGACCCTTTTTTGGCAGTTCGTCGGCCTTTTTGTTTCCCTCAAATTCTTTATGATGAAGCACCTCAGATATACTTTATTGAGGGTTGAAAACTTTACCAAGATCTGGTGATATCCCTTGAACCTACAGCTTGTATTGCCACTTTTTTTTTCACTAACTATTGGTATCTCCCTTTGAGCTAATACCTCTGCCGGAAACATTGTTTTCTAAAATTATGATACCCTTCAATTTAACTCATTTGTCGTGAATACCCACGCCTACTCTGTAAAAAGTACCAAATCCGTCCGTGTAAGCAACAGTTCTACAATAGTTTTACCTAACTCTATTATGTCTTCCCTTAGGATAGTCATTATAAAGGTATTTGTAAACAAACGTCTCCTTTTCATTCAGTCGATCAGAACATGAAAATGTTTCTGGATGGACCCTAAGGGGTTGACTATATTGAGTAGGAGATTGTCAATCCCGAGAGAACCTATATCGATCTACACCTCTTTTCACGTAGTCTTGGGTTAGATCCCTCTCTTTCATCTTTTCTATCAAAACTCTCTTGACCAACTATCGTTCTTTTACGATAATGACGTTATTAGAATATTCGAGAGCTAAAGGTTTTTTATGATCTTTTCTTCATTTTATAACGCGATGACAACTATAAAGTTTTTCCTTTAAAAACAAAAATATGTATCGCAGATTGAACCACTTTCCGTGGTCTATTGATTACTTCTCCGTGTTACAGTTCATTTGATTTGTGAACAAAACTTACGCCTGAAATGTTAAAAATCACTTTTGAAAGAATAAAATATACCAAACATTTAAGAATTTCGCGACAAAACCTCGCTTCATTGATAGCACGCTCGATTGTGGAATAACAAAACGGTTTCGGAGTTGGTAGAAATGATAAAACGTGGTTTCAATATGTATTGATACAAATTTGTTTTATATGTAGGAATATTAAAAGACAAATAGGTCAATTAATTATCTAGATATAATTTTAACCTTGGAAAACAAACAAGTCAAGTTTTTCAATAATATAATTAATAATAATTTAATTCACCCGTGGAATGAGAAAAGAGCCGCCTAGATAAACTTGCTTTGAAAATTGTTGCGAAATACAAGGTGTTCAAAAAGTTCCGGAACGGTTATTTAGTTTGTAAACTTGGAAAGAGGAGAACTTCCTACAAATATTTTCTAGTGTCAAAAATGTTTGGCAAGAGGAAGTTGATTGTTTCCTCCCTTTAAAATGGGATTTTTAATGGACAAATCAAAATTTGTAAATGTATTGATTAAAACCTGTTTTTAAAGCCTTGTTTTCAAAAGTTAGTAGAATTAAACTGCACAACCTCAAAGGTGCTGACTTGTTCCAATCAAAAATGGCACCGTATTAAATCTTCAAAATGAAAAAATTACTTTATTTGTTTATCCTTTAAACATTTAAAAAAGAGACAAAATATACACCGGTGTTTTGTTCTGCTTGTTTTAAAACATGGAAAAAAAAAGAAAACAAATGGGTTAAATTTCTCCAAAGACGCAAAAAATTGTCCTTCTGAAATTGACATATTGATAATTAAATTATAAATGAGTTAATTAAATAAATAAAAACAAATGAGCATAAAAACAGAAAATAAAAAATTGTGTTAAACTACAGGATGTATAAAAAGTTATGTAATTATTAAACAATTGTAAACTAGTAAAGATAGAAGAATGAAGAACTATTTTTTGACGTTTAAGATTAACTCATTCTTCAAGTAAAAATGGAGTTCTTGGAAACTAAATTGTAAAATCAGATTTTAAAATATATAACTAAAAGTGGCACAATTACTTAAAATGGTCTTTTAGGGAAAAAACTTGCACACACTAGAATTGGCTATCTTACTCTAATAAAAAATAGCGGGCGGTCAAATGTCAAATGCCAATTTCCTATAGGTTTTTTACTGTAGAAAAATAAGAAAGAGATAAAATGTGTAGTGATTTCTTTACTCTATTTTGATAAACCTTAACCTGAAAAATTAATATTTAAATTTTCAAGCTACAAGTTGTAACAAAAATTAGTGAAATATATATTTTCCTCTAATCTTTTAGGTACACTTAATTGCAGTGTTGTAACATTTGTGTGGTGTCAACTAAAAGCCAAGGTTTATAAAAACGAACTACAAAGTAAGTAAGAACAATGAAATTGAATAACAGAAATTGTTTAAATTTAAAAAATAATTAATTTGACCACTCTCTAAAACAAACAAAAACTATAAAATCATTTCTCGTAACCCGATACAGATTTCCTGAAAATTTGTAATTGTAAATATTTTAATAGCTATTAAAATACTTACGAGATTTAAAACGAAAAACGTGGGACGTATGAAATAGATAATAAAATATTACTTCCATCTATTTAATTAGGAGCTACTTCACCTCCATTAGGATTTTCGAAATTTTTCTCAACGACAACAACAGCTGTTCCCTACATTCCTTACTGGTAGCTATTGGATGCGCCCTACGTTTTTCGTTTTGAATCTTACAAGTATTTTCATAGCTATTAAAATAATTGTACATCATAGTTATAATGTAGAATGTACAGAATACCTGGATTTTATTGATTGCTAGTGACATATATAATTCGAAAACGAATAGCCAGTTCACCTTTTTCGTTACACCCTGTATATACCAAATTTCATTAAAATCTGTCCATGCTATTGAGTTTTAGAACACAGCATGTACGCCATACTACACACCGCTGACAGACAGACATAAATACAGACATTTCCACAATAATATCAAAATATTTTTTGACACATCGCAGTATTTTATACTACGTGCATGGGATAAAGTAAAAAGAATTTTAGAATGGCGACTTTCTGTCTGACTGATTACCATACAATTACAGTAAAATAATAACAATTACAGTAATTGGGTAATATCGGAGCTAATATTAAAATTGTTTTCTTTCTCAGCTCATGAATAATATTGAGTGGTAATTATAATAAAATATAAACACAATACTGTAAAAGTGATGCAACTTTTACCATCAGCTTTTTTTAATGACTTAAAACGTTGTATTAGGCCTACATACTTGTGGTTGTTTGATATTACAAAGTGTTTATCTTCAGCCCAGGTACTTATAAATGACCGTAACACAGCCTAGGCCAGGATGTATTATTGATTGATTAATACGGTACTTCAAACCGTAGATAGCGCTTATAAACACTTGATATTATGCATTCGATGTAAAGGTTAGTGGAGAGTATTTGAATAGTTTTATTTTGCAATGGTTTTATTTGTGGGAGTTGAGGAGCCAGAGCCAGCCGATTCAAAAAGCGTTTGGTAACTGTGGAAGTGCAGGTCGGGCCTTGTAGAGAAGAAGAAAACTTAATCAACGTATGAGGTGAGCCAAGGGATTCCCAGAATATTTGCATTCCCTGTTTAAATATAGGATGTCCTAAAAGTCCGGCACCATTGGGATTTTACTAATTTTTATAAATAGATATAAATATAAATCCAAGTTAGGGACAATATACGTTACTCCTGTATTGTCCGATATTAGTATTATTATATACAGAGTGTTCAGGAAAAATGTAAACTTACCCACGTTCCTGACGCCGAATTTCCAACTAGAATGAATTTTATTTTTTGTTTAAATGCGAAATATCTCTTGTGTCTATATCGCTTTATGAAAAACAGAAAGAAAAGAACATTAACAAAATCTAGGACTCTAATACTCTAATAGTATCATGATCGGAAGTCAAAAAGAATTAGTCAAACGAGACACAATAGGAAATATGAAAAAGAGGGTTTTAATCCAAAACTACAAGTAGCATTAGTTAGGGTCCCTTGGGATTGTCACACCGTACACATTATAGGTGAGCCCCTGAGTGTTTAAGGGTTGTTGTATAAGGTAATATGAGTGGATGGCGGTATTATGTCGTTCCAATATAACCGAATTTCGGAGATATACATTGCAGGCTTGATATTGAACGCGGTTGCGTTCACTTCTAACAAGGATAAATGTATTTCAAAATAAAGTTTTTGTGAGAAAGGTTTTTAACATATAGGTACCATTTATAAAAGTAATTCCCACATAACCACTAGTGCCGTAGGCCAGCTATAACGAGAACATTAGTTATATTAGCATTTGGCAGTGTTCTTTGATGTGTTTGTTATTTTATTCTAATTCGAAGCTAAAGTCTACAAGGTACTCAGAGACAAATACTGTGGTTTGTTGGTATTTAATTTATTCTCTTTACGTATTCTCTTTTAATTTACAAAAGGATTTCAGTTTTCACCTCATTTTATACGTACGACAAAATAAATGTCGTCACAAATTTTAAAAAACAAAAAGTTTTATAGATCAAAGCTTCATTTCGACGGCTGATGTGTTGACTTTTGTTGCATGAATTTAATGGGTTTTGTTAAGAAATATGATTGGAATTTGAGTAAAATAACAAACATTATTGTGTTATAAATCTTCTGATAACAGGAGATTTCTATTTTTCATATCTCGCACTGTTCGTAGTACAGAAATTTATGAGTTGGTTGGAAAATTTGTGTTACAATTTCACGGAAATATCTTCTTTTTTTTTAAGGTTTTATGAGGGGAGTCTTTTTAATATATTGCATATCTACAAGGCACGTTAGGGTCTAGAATACGCCAAAGATGTAGTGATATACATAATTATTAGGATTTTCAGAAAATATCTCTAACAACTCTTTTAAAAACTCTTTGATATGTCAATTTAACATTTACCAAGAAACCACCTTAAATGAAGGCTCCCAATTTCTTTTATTAAATTCGATGATGACCAAGAGGTTTTTCATCAAGCAAAACTTTTCTTCTTGTAATCTTATTAAATAACAAAGGTTAGGGCTTGGGGGAACGTTACTTTTCAGCCGTTGTATATGTAAGAAACGTAAGATTGTACCACATTTCTTATTACGATTTGTCTTACGTTTCAAATCAAAATAAGAATCGATTGCAAAGAATGTATCCTGGAGAAGAATTGTTCTCCAAACCTTTACAGTTAGGTTTAGAATAGGGTTTCTATTACAGTAATGGGGTCAGTATCTCGAGTAATGTATCCTATTGAAGTGGAAAGATCACAGAAAGGGTTTCATGAAGTGTCCCTTTAGTATCTGTAGACAAAAGACATCTACGTTATTGAAATTCGATAACTTTAAAACTGGAAACTTTGTTGACTTGAGTGTAATGTTATTTGGAGTACATTACTTTACAATGCTAATGATTTTGTCAATTGTTGAAGTAACTATATACAGGGTGCGTTTTAAGTACCTTCTCCCCTATCTTTTTTTATATTGTTTAAGTTAGAAAATTGAAACTCCGCTTATCCATATTGGATCTAAATACTTTGGTTTTGATGCGCTCACTGACTGTCCAACTCTAATACGGGACAGCCCGTATTTTATGAAATTTTGTCCCTTTATAAGGAGATGATGACCTAGAGGACAAACAAGAAAGGAAAAAGTAAAAATTTTAACTTCGATTTGTTTTCAAATGAGAAACAAATTTACTTGCTGAACAAAATTTGAACGAGGAACAACAAGAATTTTTCCTTAACAATTATGTAGCAGACAACTTATAGCCAATAGTAAGAATTTTATTCATCATAAGCCTGATATTACGATTGTGGCAAAATTTCAAAATAGCGGCCGTTCGTAACAGTTTTTTAGTGGTTCGTTCTATTTAGTCTTAAATTAGTTGATTTTGTACAATTAGAACTCTGCATATTGATACACCAATAGAAATTCGTCCTCTACACGTCAGCTGTACGCCGCGTATTTTGTCATAGAAAGCTATCGATATCCTGTTCCATGAGTAATTAAAGTCCATATTGGATTCTCTTCAGGTAGTTTGAATCGATCATTATTTGAAAGTGAATCAAAGAAAGTTGTTTGTAATGTAACCATTCCTCTACATGCTTGAAACTGGTTTCAACAAATATTAAGTACGAAAAAGTTTTATTCTAGTTAAAAAGAGTTGTTAAATATTTAAGGCTGTAATATTATAGAGACCCTGTGGTTAATGTAATGAGAGTTGTAGAGCGTGGCAAACAATCTATAAGACAACCCTTCCTTCACTTTAAACACATCTAACCTCAAATGTCTGTTGACAAACCACTGTGCATGTTTAAACAGAGTTTTGACTAATTTCAAGTTTAGAAGTTTATGTCATATAAAGTCCGACATTTGAAATTATGAAATGCCCATTAACATAACCTTCAATAATAATTTGGAATATTTTAATGTCGTGTTTATTGGTTTATTATTATTTCGAGAATTCAACGTTGAACATATAATGTAACAAGTATAAACCTACAGTAGAGTGAAGAGTCATTTCATTTAGTTCTTACAGAAAGACCCATGGTTTACAACAATGTAAGGTTCAATATGTCGGTAGTACGGTAGTTGTATTTTTGTGGATTTAGGTTCAGAATACGCTAACGATGGAGGTGTCGGAGCATATACTAAGGCATGCTTGAAGTTGCCAGAAGTAGAGTGTTCGATGGTAGCACTAGAACATTTTTTTAATGTCTGAGTTAAAATCGTTCCGTGGATTTTTAAATTTCGTAGGAGAGATAGAAAATCTTCAAAAGGCGACAAAGGGAGACATCCGATCTTCCCAATAGTGTGAGATTCTTTCGCAGTAAAATCCTCCTTCCTTCTTGTTAGTACTCCTATCGCGGAAAACGATCTAGGAATGGTCTTCCATAAACCAATTTTTTAAGCTTCCTCTATGAACGTGTCGAGGAGACATAGTGAAAAAGAGCAGAACTTTATTTAACCGCGCGAAGAGCGAGGCAGATCCCTGATTGGAGTGTTGTGTAGATGAAGGAGGGGATTACGTTACAATACCACGTTGTTATTTTTATATGTCCTTACATGCATTATCCTCTTCTGCTGCCTGCTCGGAAATAAAATAAGCATGCAACCACGTGCTGATTGCAGCATCTGTAACATAGAATTATATTCAGTTGCTTGCACGTAGCGCTTCTGAAACAGATCTGATAGGCATAACAATTAGGAAAAAGTCACAGGATCTGGTGGCATTACAGGGCCAGCAGGAGGTCTGTCATGGATTAGTGACAGGGGTCGTCTGTGTTGATCAGATGTGTTTTGTATCTGCCAAGTGAAGAAATCAGTGTAGATGTGGGGTGTGAATGAGACCTGTTGTAACGGTTTACTGCTAAATGTTAGATGTTTTGTTGAGAATAGGACATTCAAGTCTTTGTGTATTGTTCCAAGTTTGGTGCATATTGTACTATGGACATTGGGCGATCTATTTATTGTGTAAAATCAACGGAAGAGCGTTCATCTCCACCAATTACTTTGATGATATTGCATATGTAATTGAATGCTCTTCTAAGCTTATCTGTTTTTTTCCTTCCGACCGTGTAAACAAGAACTTTGGTCATCTACCGACAGTAAGTGACGAAAATATTCAACGTTTCTCTTCTCTGTGCTATCAATTAGTTTCTGATGTCTTCATTCAGACATCCCTTATGTATAAGTTCCTAACCCTATTTCATTTCGAAATTCCCGCATGTCTTCTACGGTGACGTCCATCCGATCGTTGTAAGTTTGCATTTCATTTCTGTCGTTAGTGTTCAGACTCCAAAGACGTAAGACACGCTCTTTACTCAACTATACTTAGTCTATTTTTGGTGAGCCAAGGCGGAGTGGGTCGAGTTGTTACCATCCCAACATACAGAGTTCAAACACTCAATTCAGGTTATCTTTCTGAATACGACTTTTCATCTTCAGTTTTTCCAACTATTTTAGAACCCGCATATTTAAATTCACTTGCTTGTTTTCTTTTTAACGTCTTCTGCTAAAGGACCTTAAATGGTGACTCAATATTAACCAATTAACCATGAGATACCCTTATTCGTGAAGCTCACTTTTAGGCCCTACTTTACGAATGAACTGTATACAACAGATCAAAAGGACACAATGCGAACCACCTGTTCATCTGCAAAGTTTAAAGTAATTACACAGTTTATTTCGAAGACATAGAGAGTTGAAATTTCTCATGGCGTCAATATCTCATATGTTTAATGGTCACTAAGAAAAAATTCTCAAAGGCGCTAAATTTGAGCTAAGGGATATACCAGTTATTAGTTAATTTACAGGGTAACCAGACATAAAACGCTAAAATTTCACATGACGTTGTGTCTCATATGTTCAATTGTTACTAAGAAAAGAGCTTCAAAAAGTCTGATTCTTAAACGTATATATTTGAACTGTGAGATAAAACCATTTATCAGTTTATTTAAGGGTAACAAGACATACAGCGCTGAAATTTCGCATGGTGGTATGCCTCATATGTTCGATATTCATATTTTGAAGAAATATACACCGCATTTTGATGAAGTTTAGCTCATATTATTCTTGACACAATTTAGTATTAGAGTAGTGTTTTTTGTTTTATAAATTTTAATTTCGGTTTTTATTCTTTTTACATATGTTTTACACCATATTTCGATAAATAATGATTAAATTATTCTGAAAAAATAATTATATAAGAGTTGCCTAAAACGAAGCTTAGAGTACAATTTCACCCGCCATTGGTTTTGATGGGGAGATAACGTGAACCATGCATTTCGTAGAATGATCATTTGGAGATCATACTTTTGACTTTTGGTTTGAAAATACAACTCTTATTAAGAATTTTAAATAATTATGAAAACTAATTACAAAATTATTTATCGTCACTTGCTCCGGATTTAAACGTCCCCTTCATCAACGTACCTTCAAGGTCAGCTGTATCTTTTACCATAACAAAATAACATCTAATTGTGAGTGTGTAAGTGCAAGAGTTGATCGGAAACTTGAATAGATATCCCGGTCAAAGAAGTTGTATAACATAATTAGAAGTATTTCATTCAGGTTTGAAGTAGTTTGTAGTACGATAATTGCCCTCGCAGCGCTGGCGGCATTTCGACACGTATTTACTGTGTTGAAATAAGCAGACTGGATAATAGCTACAGTAGCATTCTTCCGATAACTGGCGGTAAGTTGTATAATCCTTTCTGTTGAAACACTTTTGACCGATATTTGATTACGAGGTCAACATTTGTTTGATATTAACTGAAATAAAACAAGTTGATTGGATGGTATATACCCGGTTCCATCATACAATGTAATACAAAACAGATCCTGTAAATGTAATATTCAAAAGTTGGTATCTTGTAGATCAAAGGGTTTTCTCTAGTTGTTACACGTGTTTTTAAACGTCGTAATTTGTATATCACTACTTTCTTGATGACGACTTTCTAGCGGACCTCGACGTGGTGTATATGTAAAGAAGCCTCCACTCGCTACGCTCTTGTACGTGACTCAGCCCAGCCCGGTCTTATAATTATACGAATATCACATTTTCTTTTGAGATCATGTTTCAAAATTACATTTTTTTACATAAACTTCATCATTTATCATCGCAGAGAGGTTAATTGGTACCATTAATTAAATGCAGAAATCCAATCTGAAAATTTGTATTTAATTGACATACGACATATGAACAAAAAACTGTTTAAAATCCCATACTGTAGGGTTCTACCTGAGCTTACCACATTTTAATTTATGTGGCCGCCATTGTGCTTACGTACGAACGACAAAGACGAGGGATACGTCGAAAATCAGTCATAAACGGAAGTCGAAATTTATGCTATTAACAAACTTATCCTATAATCCTTCGTATACTGTATAAGTAAAAAGGAAGACGAGAAGATAAAATAAAGAATTGTGTCCGCCGAACGACCAGTGGTCTGAACCCCGCATTTGTAATTGACAAGAGTCAGAAGGGTGCGACAGGTCTAGATGTTATCCGCTAAGGGGTATATTTTTCTACTTCATTCTGCAAAAAGATTTAAAAATCTTCAAACTAAATTAAAAAAATTAAAGTAAGGTGATTAAAACAAGTCAATTTTAAACCCAACGTAACCTAACCTATGATAGGTTATCTTAGAAATCCATCTTAACAAAAAATGCGACGGTCAGCGGAAAGCCCATAGACCTTCTGACCCTTGTTAACTAAAAATGCACACTCAGACCACTGGCCACTAGGTGGAAGACACCAAAATAAAGACCCGTAGCCCTTGAATATTTATAATACCGTCAACGTTGAAAGAGAATAAGAGTTGGTCTTGAGAGATCTGATAGGAAAGAGAGAAGAATATAACTCAAGACTACCTGAAAAAGGTTATATAACTTCTAGTGACTTTGGCATTACGATAAAAATAGAATGTTTTAAATTTTTTTCGTAAGGTGAATTTTTCAATTGAAAAGAGGTCAATTAAATTTCTCATTTCCTAATAGGCCTAAAGTGCAAATACCCGATATAAGACAAAGTAATAGGTTCCATCAACAAAATAAAACTAAAATCTATTCTTGGAACCACATAGATTCAATCTGATTGCATCAAGCCCTGTTCTCTTTACTGATGGACCTCATTTGTCAGAGGTAACTTTAATCTTCTATATTACATGCTTTAGACTATCAAGATGGAAAACAATTACTTTTCGACGCCTTCCATTGTTTACTAAAGTTACAATTAAGACTATTATAAGAAAACCAGAAAACTCATTAGAGGAAACAATGATTATATAAATGGCCAACACATTTGCGATACATTGGGTACGCCCATATCCAGTAATTGAATTCCCAACCAGCTAATGTTCACTGGGATATCTCTCTCTCTCTCTCTCTCTCTCTCTCTCTCTCTCTCTCTCTCTCTCTCTCTCTCTCTCTCTCTCTCTCTCTCTCTCTCTCTCTCTCTCTCTCTCTCTCTCTCTCTCTCTCTCTCTCTCTCTCTCTTGTATTATTAATTTATTTGACCGTCTTAATGTATGTTATTATACAGAGTGTCCCGGAACTCTCTTCAAGTTGTACAATCCGAACCAATCCTTTATTCTATATCGAGACACTTTAGATCGATATTTGATTAAAAGGTCGAAATTTGTTCGATATTAACTGATATAAAACAAGCTCATCGGCGCCATCATGGTATACTGATGCGCGTTTGAAAATTGTAATTGTTTCATAACCTAAAAACTCGAGATTTTTATTTTGTAGAGCATTATTTCCGTTTATACGGAACATGTCGTCGGTGATCCAAGTTTAGCACTAACTAAATATTTGTATTGCCCATTTTGTGATGCTATTTCTTAAATTTTGAATATTTAGAATTAATTACGATATATTTCATTTGTGACGTAACGTAGGATATGTGTCTAAATAAATGGAGTTTTTGAGAGAGATTTTTAAATAAACAGCGAGACTCTGACAGTAGATTTATTGATATTTCACTAACTTCAGAGGGGGTGTTCGTATAATCAGATTCAATGTCACTGTACTCTATTTTCTTTTGCAATTACTATATCATTTGTTATTTTGGAGGTTATGTAAGAATTACAATTTTCAACAGCTGATTTAACGATCAGCTGATTGTTGCAGTTTACCTTGGACGTTGTGCGAAGTAAAGTTAAATTTACTGATAAAGCTGAATTTAATCAGTCGCGATTGCGAACTACTGAGAGTGTGTAAAGTGCACTTTACGTATTGATGTAGGAAAAAGTTATTTCTCCACCCACGGACTTTTTTACACCCTGTACATTTTAACATCCTAAAGCCAAAATCGAGCGTACAAAACGTTCTTACAAAATTACAAAACACTTTTCATTACCTGTAGACAGTAATATCGCAACCGTTTGTACAGTTGCATATATAACACATTCTATTTATATTTACCATTACTTATCGTTCTTTGAACTTTATTAGAAATGTTACACATATATAATCTCCAGGAAACGGTTAAAGACGGTACGCGTAATGAGTTTACGGTTTCCTTATCTAGGAGTCAATAAAAAACCTATTCACCCAGAAAGCTGTTGCAAAACTTCTCGCTCTTTATCAAATATTATAAAAAGTTAATGTGTTTGACACACGTTATCATATGTTTGGCTATCTGACAAGCAATTACTTGTATAAACATTTGTAATTTGGTGCTTTCAAAGCTGTCGACATCTCTATTTAGGGATTGGTCTTGGGAAGTGGTCACGTGACTTGGGATAAGATTACTCCGTTATGTAAATTGACTGAGAGACACAAGGTCAAACAGTTTAAGTCTTTAGCGATCAGGTATTTACATGGGTTGAGTGTTTCGATACAAAGTAGAACTTATTTTAATTTGTTGTAAATCGGTTGAAGCGGTATTGAAACTTGGATAAGTGTGTGGGTTTTTAATCTTTAAACGCACGTAGAAAAAATGTAGTGAACAAAATTTTATTAAAATTGTTAAATGTATTTATTCTGCTAAGGAACAGTAAACAATAGAGTCTTGTAAAAAATAGGTCAGAATAAAGAATTTTTCACACTTACTTAAAATTTAAAAAATCACATTTTTATAAAATAAATTTTGTTTCAATGTTTATCACTTGACATAATCAACAAAAAGAGGAAATAAACAGTAATATACCTTAAAAAATTACAAAAATAAACAATGATCAAAAACTTATCAGCATTTCTATTAGACGAATTAGGTACCCCCAAGGAAAGAAACACTGTTTTAGGATTACCTTCATTGTCCTCAGACAGCTATACCGTCTGTTGTGCCAAGCTATACTAATTTTTTCGCATTACCTTCATTGTCCTCAGACAGCTATACCGTCTGTTGTGTCAAGCTATACTAATTTTTTCGGATTACCGTCATTGTCCTCAGACAGCTATACCATCTGTTGTGTCAAGCTATTTTAAATTTTTCGGATTACCTTCTTTCTCCTCAGACAGCTATACCATCTGTTGTGTCAAGCTATACTAAATTTTTCGGATTACCTTATTTATTTTCTCCTCAGACCATCTGTTAGTATTTATACCATCTGTTGTGTCAAGCTATTCTAAATTTTTCGGATTACCTTCTTTCTCCTCAGACAGCTATACCATCTGCTGTGTCAAGCTATACTAAATATTTCGGATTACCTTCTTTCTCCTCAGACAGCTGTACCGACTGTTGTGTCAAGCTATACTATTTTTTTCGGATTACCTTCATTGTCCTCAGACAGCTATACCATCTGTTGTGTCAAGCTATACTAAAGTTTTCGCATTACCTTTATTGTCCTCAGACAGATGTACCATCTGCTGTGTCAAGCTATACTAAAGTTTTCAGATTACCTTCATTGTCCTCAGACAGCTATACCGCCTGTTGTTTCAAGCTATACTAAATTTTTCGTATTACCTTCATTGTCCTCAGATAGCTGTACGATCTGTTGTGTCAAGCTATAATAAATTTTAAGGATTACCTTCATTGTCCTCAGACAGCTATACCATTTGTTGTGTCAAGCTATACTAATTTTTTCGGAATACCTTCTTTGTTCTCAGACAGCTATACCATCTCTTGTGTCAAGCTATACTAAAGTTTTCGGATTATCTTTTTTCTCCTCAGACAGCTATACCGTCTGTTGTGTCAAGCTATACTAAAGTTTTCGCATTACCTTTATTGTCCTCAGACAGCTATACCATCTGTTGTGTCAAGCTATACTAAAGTTTTCGCATTACCTTTATTGTCCTCAGACAGCTATACCGTCTGTTGTGTCAAGCTATACTAAAGTTTTCGCATTACCTTTATTGTCCTCAGACAGATGTACCGTCTGTTGTGTCAAGCTATACTAAAGTTTTCGCATTACCTTTATTGTCCTCAGACAGCTGTACCGTCTGTTGTGTCAAGCTATACTGATTTTTTTCGGATTACCTTCATTGTTCTCAGACAGCTATACCATCTCTTGTGTCAAGCTATACTAAAGTTTTCGGATTACCTTTATTATCCTCAGACAGCTGTACCGCCTGTTGTGTTAAGCTTTAGGCCTACTAAATTTTTGGATTACCTTCATTGTCTTTAAAATTTTCTTATAAGAACCACTATTTTGTATGACGATTTTGGATACAACGCATTACTTTAAGACTTTTTCATTCTTGGATATTTTTCGACATATAAACCTATTTCATGTTCTAAAAAAGGCACTGAGAATTTTTTAAATACAAAATTTATGGTGGAGTCAGAGGTCCATTTTCCTTACCTAAAACAGTTGAACCCAAATTAGAATTATTATAAATAGACTCTAATGTATAAAAAAATTATTACAAATTTTAAAAACAACTTTTTGTTTTGTTTACTCACTTGGCAGATCTAGAAAAAATGCCTTGGTCCTTCGGCTCCCATGAATAATTAACATAAGTAGGAATCTAACAAATCTCTACTGGTTTCACATTCTGTCTGTTCCTGGTAAAATACTGTCCTTAATACACACCAACAATGTTTCAGCTGTTCTGTCAGGTCGGGTTCTGTCTGTTCTATTTAAGTGAATAGAAAATTATTTACGAGTGACGGTCCTCTTCTTGAACAGACCTAAATTTTAACTAATTCTGGGAAGCCCATTTTGGGCTTGCAAATCTAGACTGTAGGCCTATGCAAAAAAGTTAAAACGATTTAACCTAAAAGTGTAAACATTTTTTTGTTTCTTTTGTTACTTGTTCAAATTTATTTCTCTTCTGAGATTTTTGAATCTTAATATGTAAATTGTTCCCCTTCTATAGAACTTGGGATCAACACAGACCTGTGGATCTAGTTTGAACATGGTGGCCTACAGCTAGAGGTCTAATCAAATGGATGTTTATAACATGTATTTATATCATAACAACTATGGTAGACTCAAGTAATTCGCGTGCAAGACTTTATAGCGTTTTGTAAATTGTTTTCGAAATATGAAACTTTTAAAACATGTTTTTAGTTGTTCCTGGTAATATTCGTGTTTGTAAAATGATGACTTAGGCGAGAAGAACTACGGGGCTTTTTAAATTGTGAAAATTATCATAACAGGTACTCTTCGGTGATAAATTTGGTGTCCAGCTAAATACATTTCTGTTTACTAATTTACTTTGGTATTAGATAAAATGTTACAAGATGCGTTAAAAATAATTTATTTTAAATTTTTCATGGATGTAGCTGGTTTAAAGTCCTCTGACTCCAAAATGTGGTGTTTGGTATAGAAAAAAAGTTTAGATAAAATTTGCTATATTGTTATATTTTCAACAAATAAGGGAATTTTTTTATTCATTGTGTTGTTGTTTAAAAGAAATTAAAATTTATGGATAGCTGCCAATAAACTAACAAAATTACGATTTGGCCCCTAAGTAACCAAACAAAAGGTATTTATTTATAAATAAAAAGGTCAGGCTTGTGCTAAAGCCATCCGACTTAACTGTTGTATGGTCCGTTGGTGTATAGGGACAGTAATTTTTATAAAATCGAAGTCTTTTAAGTGGCCTAGCGCCAACGTATTAATTTATTTGTCAAATAAAAATACACATTCGTAATCAGAATAACTTCTATTTTTTTGGTAATCCAAACATAATATTTCCAAAAATAAAATATTCAACTACCTAGATAATTTTGACTCCTAACTACTCCAAGGTCATTTTTTACCGCTATATTTTTCTTATAAGTGGAACTATACAAAAGAATATAAGTACAAAGTTTGAAAGATATACGATTTATCATCTTGTCTGTGTAGACTGATTGCGACTTACAGACAGACATATGCGTGAAATTATAAGAGTCCTTAGTTTTATTTACAGATTCTAAAAATACCGATTCATTAGTCATCGGTAGAAAACAAAAATCGTCTGTACAATATGTCAGATTGATTTATTTATATGATGTTTTCTTATTACATGTTGCTTATTGAGCTTATTTATTTCTTTCAATCAATATTGGTTTGTGTTATTCTGTGCTGTGTTTTAGTGTTATTTGGTTAAGTTTTTATGTAGCCGTTGACAATTCCAACACCTTTATAATAAATCAGTGAATAAATAAATACGGTACATAAAAATAAATAAACTTGTATCAATTATAAAACTATCTGAAAGTACATGTAGTAAATAAATGTAGGCTACAGCAACACTGCTCACTTGCTTCTCCCAGAAAATTAACCAAAATTGTTATTCAACTAAAATTTCTGTTCGACAGTTGTTAATCAAAAAATGAAAAAGACACTGTCTATGAAAAAATGTACATATATTTAAATATGGTCTAACTTTGGTTTCGGGTCTTAAAATATTGCATGGTTCAATAGTTAAAAAACAAAATGAATAACGGATCTTTCAAAAGTAAGTTAAATCTTGACTATAGTTTATAGTTTATATATATATATATATATATATATATATATATATATATATATATATATATATATATATATATAACAAAATAAAGTACATACATTGCTTTGGAATTAACCAGAATTCAGTAAAAAAACGTTAAATTAAGACAAATTTTTTACTTGTTAGGGTTATTAAGACAGGTGTTGGAAGTGGCCGCCAATCTCTTCCTGGAGAAGTCTTTCCTATACTAAGAGTGGAATTTTTTAACGCGTAGATATTTATCCCAGCTACATTTAGAATAATTGGTTATTTCAGTTCTTCAACAGGTGCTGGTTTTGTAAGGTACATTCTTTAAAAATCCCACACTTTGAGTTGCCTTCTAAGGAGTAAGGATGCGCCATATTGTTGTCCGACTCAAGTCAAAGTTTTGTACAATTTTTTTCACGCTACATTCTCCGTATACATTGTTATTTAACACAAAATTTTCCCATTTAAGAATTCAGGAACAGTAAATTTTATATCATAATATTGAAGGTCTTCCTGGCTTCTTGATGTTTTCAACGAAACAGTGGTTTTAACTTTACTAACAAGCTTTTCATACGCGACTACAATGCACGGTCCGTCCCCAAACCGTTGCGAGTACGAAACTTTCTTAACTTGGCTGATAAATTCCGTCCACATTCATAATGACACAATTAATGATATGCGTGTTTGTAAAGGTAAAGTCATGATGGAATTAAATAATCAATTAATTGTTGACTGCTACAAGTTTACCCACCTGCTAGATTCCTGTATATGAAATTAGTCAACAATGGGAAAACTCGTTACTATGGCAACAATTAAATAGTAAAGAAAATAACACCTGATGTTTAAAAAAATCCTAATTATATCTGCTTATAATAAAGATTTTTTTTAGGGGATAGGACGACAAATAACGAAACCAAAACCATGTGAAGTTTTAACTTACTTTTGAACGTGTTTTCTATATTTTTGTTTGTTTGTGGTTGTTTTGCTGTTTATCTTCAACATTGTAAAATACTGATTTTTTAAAACCAAATTTTGTTAATTGTTTAGCAACCATGAGGGATAAAAACAGAATAATAAAATCAGTCTGGAATTCCAGAAAGATTATTTTTTATATTGGTCTGTTTTGTAGGTCACACGGTTGAGCTTTTGTTTCCATCATAAATGGAAAATAACTAGATTTAGTATGCCAAGCGAAATGACACTCTTCATAAATAGTGCAGCAAAATCAGAGGTTTAATATGGACATTTTTATTGGCCTTAATATTTCCGGTGAAACGTGTTTTGATTTCCTTACGACGATTCTGGAGAGGCTTTGCTAAGAGGTAGGTTAGGTTAGGTTAGGTTAGGTTAGGTTAGGTTAGGTTAGGTTAGGTTGGGTTAGGTTGGGTTAGGTTAGGTTAGGTTAGGTTAGGTTAGGTTAGGTTAGGTTAGGTTAGGTTAGGTTAGGTTAGGTTAGGTTAGGTTAGGTTAGGTTAGGTTAGGTTAGGTTAGGTTAGGTTAGGTTAGGTTAGGTTAGGTTAGGTTAGGTTAGGTTTAGGTTTAGGTTAGGTTAGTTTTACTTTTAAACGTTTACTTTTCTGTAATAAAAACCAAGTTACGATGTTTGCAATTTATAAACTGAATTAAATTTCATATTAGGAATATTTTAGTAAGGAAACAATGCACAAACTTTTTCACTCACTCATCCGAAAAACAATGAAAAGTAAGAAAACACTAAAAATTTAAATTTTAGTAGTTGTCAATCTAAAATTTAAACAAACATTGAAAGTTTGAAAACAAAATTTATATATTTCAATGAATTGTCTTCACTTGCTTTGCTTTTAATAAACATGTCAACGTAAAATAAATCTGATTAAAATCAAGCTTTTAATGACGGCGAGCGGGGTTTATTTATTTATTTTATTTTGTCAATTAACTATTAATGAACAGTTACATTTAAAACTTGTGATTCTTCATTCTGGTTTTAAAATTTGAACAAAATCGGTATACCAGATTTTGAGAAATTGGATGTTGATATTTTTTGTTTTTAATGATAATTCACAAACCGGCATTTATAGAGAGATGGGGACAAATACTTTTTTTCCTTCTTAGAGGCTAAAATTGAGAGACAATTGATAAATATCTTTAAAGCTGAATTTAAGAAAATCTTCTTTATTCTTATAACAGTTACCTAAAATTTTGAGTTGATTTGTTCAATATATGCCAACATATTGAATTTGATTAAAATCGGGCCACGCGTTTGTGCCGTAGAGCAACAGACACACAGAAATATTTTAAAAACAATTTAAAAAAAAGTTAAATATAAAATCCTCCTTTATTTCAAGTATGAAATTTAATTTACACTAACTCACTTTTTACTGTTTACTATTCATAAAACATTAGGTGAGCAATTACCAATAAATTGTTAATGTTTCAATTAACCAGAATATTAAAATAATCCCTAGGGATTGGAGTAGACCACAGGCTATTCTAATACAGACGCGTCTGGTGTGACAAATAGTCTTTTAATTCGAACATGTAGTTTTATTATGTTTGAGTTAAAACTTATCAAGAGCTATTAAGCCTTAACAATAGATAATAATCCCGGATATGTGAAGCTTTACTCTTGTACCCTACTGCCCCAGATCTCATTAATCTTACGTAATGGAGCTATTTTACGGTTCTTGTTACTTTTCTGTTGCTAATCAGTTACAAAAACCGTATTTTTACAATTTTATTAAGTTTACAACTGCTAATGTTATCAACTTGCTTAATCTAAAATTATTTAGGCCTGCAATATTCAAATGTCAAAAAACTGTTCAGATTTTCATTATGTTACGTTTAAAAAATACTTAAGTCTTGAAATATCTTAGGTCTACAACTTTCTTAAGTATGACACTGCTTGTGTTTCCAACTTTCTTGGCTCTAAAACTACGTAAGGATAAAGCCTTTTTTAAGTCTTCAAATTTCTTATGTATACAACTACTTACGTCTTTATATCTATTTAACCTAAAAACTGCTAAAGTTTTCAACTTTCTTAAACGACTTAGGCTTTCAGCTTTCTTCGCTCCAAAACTGCTTATGCCTTCAAATTTCTCATGATAAAATTCTTTACGACTTCAATTTTCTTTGATATAAAATTACTAACGTTTCCAACATTTTTAACCTTTAAAATTACTTATGTCTTCAACTTTCTTAAATCTGAATAGACTTAGACTTTTAACTTTCTTCCATCTAAAACTGCTTCGGCCTTCAGATTTCCATCTACAAAACTACTTATGTCTTCAACTCTCTTAGACCTAACATTGCTAAAGTTTTCAATTTTCTTAGCTTTAAAATGACTTAGCTTTCTTAGATATGAAACGACTTAGGCCTTCAGATTTCCATCTACAAAAACTGCTTACGCCTTCAACTCTCTTTGACTTAAATCTTTAGAATTTTTAACTTTCTTAGATCTTAAACTATTTATGCATTCATCTTTCTTGGATCTCAAATTACACAGGGTTTCAACTTGCTTTGCTGCAAAACGACTTAGAAATTCAACTTTCTTATGTATGAAACTGCTTACCCCTTTAATTTCTTTGACCTAAACTTTCTAGAGTTTCCAACCTTTTTAGGTCTAAAACTATTTAGCCATTCAGCTTTCTTAAAACCCAAACTTGTTCTAAAGTTTATGTTATTTTTTTTAAATCAATCGTTGTTGTATTTTAAATGATGTATTTATTTTGAAGGTGTTAAATGTAATAGATGCCCTAATGGTTTTAATTTCGTTCAAGAACAAATTCAATTATTCATTTTCTCTCTTTCTATATCTCTGTCTCTAGAGACTGCAAAAGACGTATTTCTTGGCCAACAGCAGAGAATGTTGTATCCTAGCTTGAGATTGTAACCTAATTGTATATTTTGTATTTAATGTCTATGAATGGACGAATTGTTGCAATTTCACTATTTGTATTTATTATTTTTATTCATTTTGAAATGAGAAGCTTATTTTTAATAACTAAATTATTTTTAATATCTAAATATGAATGAGTATATGCATACATTTATTATTAAGTTGCATTTATAATTATTTATATAAAGTTTAATTTTATTATTATTTGTTTTATTTGTAAGTAATTTTTGTAATATGTATTGTTTTCTTTATATTACATTCATATTGTTGTATTATTATCTATTTTTATTTTTATTTTGTTCATGCTTTTCTTATAATTTGTATTGTTTACGTGTTTATTTTGCTGGGGTTGGTTGGAAAAGAGGACTAAATAGTCCTAACCACACTCCAAACAATAAAGACCTTCTTTCATTATTTACAAAGGAGCAAATATTCGAGTATTTAACAGTCCTAATTATTTACTGTGGTAGAAATAAGCGCCAGTAATTAATTGAATTTTTTAAATATAATTGCTATTAATGAGACATAATCTGCGAGATAACAAACTGAACTCAATAAAAACACTATATTAACATTAATTCCTACAAACCAGTCGCAAAACAGCTGTAGGCAACGGATATAGTTTTTCTAATAAATAATTGCAACATATAACAAATAATTAATGTACACACATTAATTGGATCTGGCTGGAATCCAGAAAGAAGGTTTCAGCACATGCCGCATGATTTGTTATCAGTTTCAAGCGTTTAATATTAAACAAACCAAACGTTGTTCATATTAGAGCTTCTGTGCGGATTTACGCTCCAAAGGCAGTCGTACATCAAACTGTAACTTACATGTGTTTTTATATTAAACTTGTCAAGTAACTGCAGGAAGTAATTTGTATTATATAATTGTCTAGTTAAATTTAGTTTAATAGTGAAGTAGTATACTGGATGTGAAGATATGTTGTGGAGGACATGGCCTCTCTTGTAGTGATAACTGGGGGGGGGGTGCATCAGGGATGTGCTCTCTCCGATTCTTTTTGTGATAGTGATGGACTGCATAATGAGGAAGGTTGTGACCAGTGGAAGATTTAGACTTTGCGGTATCAAAGATTTATTGATACACGGTAGAAGGTACAAGATCTAAATTGAGTAGCTGGAAAGGTGGCCCTGAAGATCAACGTTCTTAGATCGAATAACAATATAATAGACATTGCTTGTAGAAGGGGAGGAATTAAAGGGAATGGAGGAGTTGGGTGTTGAGCAGTGGATGCGGACGTTTGCAGTTGACTGAAGAATGCAAGGGAAATATTGTCCAACTGAGACCCATTTAGAAATCACCTTAGCTGAGTGAAATAATAAAATTGTGCATATTTGAAACAAATGTCATGTCCGTTTTGTTCTACGGCTGCAAGACTGGGAAAGAGTCAATTGTAAGAAACAAAGCAACGCAAATGTCTAATAAATGTCTGAGGTATTTAACATACGATGGCCCAGAATAGTTTGGAACCGCTTCTTTGGGAACAAACTAATAAAAGAAAATATCAAGGAAAGAAAGTGAAGGTGGATTGGCTATGTTTTCAGGAAGAGAGAGGATGAGATTGTGAGACAGGTATTCGAGTGGAATCCCTAGGGACACGGGAGAGAACGGCTAAGGATGACTTGGAGGCGAACGGTGGAGAGGGAGTTGTGATTAGCGAGGAAAACGTGGAGAGAGGTGAAAGTGGAGGGGTCGGACAAGGTGAGTTGGAGGTGCTTCGTTTCTTTCCTATGTTCCTTAGAGGAATAAAAGGACTTACGATTTATTAAAAACGAATAGTTACAATGTGGAAAATGTTTATCACTTAAAGTTGACTTCATCATCGAAGGCCTGATCTAATCAAGGACTAATAATCACTGATTTAAAAACTAAATATTAACTAATTTAAATAAATACAAGTCTATGTAGAAAAAAAGAAAAGAAAATTCCCAGTGATTAAAAGACGAATCTAAATCCATTTCATTCGAAAGAGTGACCCTGGAAGATCGAGAAGAGTTCTTCTGTACAAAGGTTGCGTAATACCTGTGCTACATGTTTTGTCAGTTTGAAAGTTCAAACTGGTGGATCCAAACAGACGGAGAAAAATGTATATGTAAAAGAACCACTTAAAGTTGGCGTCCACAGAGGCAGTAAAGTATCTTATTGGCTGTGATAGTGGCAGACCACAGTGGTCGTGTAAAATGCACGAACCTTCTGGTATAGTGCTCTCGCAAAAATTGTGTTCAGTGCGTTATTTCTTATTGTTTTAAAAACCTCTCAGTTATTATCGTCATATAAAAAAAGGAAGAAGTAAAATGACCCCCAACCTTCGAATACTCTAATAGTGTCAGGGTCGGAGGAGAATAACAGTTGGTCAAGAGAGAACTGATAGGAAATATGAAAGAAAAGAATCTAACCCAGGACTACCTGAAAAGTTGTAGATTCAGCTAGGGTCTCGGGATTGCCACGTTCAGTGAGGCCAGAAGGTGTTTCATATACAAAACCGTATACATTTTTTAATGATACTGTATGATTCCTTTTAACACATTACATCGCAGATGTAATTGAAATTCTATCCGTATCATAAAATATTTTGTAATTATTAATGAAATAATTACATTCTATAATTAAAAAAAATTAAATTACAAGATGTTACATTATACGAAAAAGAAAATTGATCTCGATTTGTCTCTTCCTGCAGGTCAATAATATACCTATCATTGATGACTGTCTCTTCAATAGTACATTTACTGAGATAATGGGCTTAGCTTGGATCTGTTCTTTAAATCGGATTGAGTTTTTATTCTCACTTCTGATATTCCGTGTCGGCTTAAACCTAGTAACCTGTGTCAGAGAATGTTCATGAAACTCAGATAATCCTGTAACAAGGTGTATTGTTTGTGTCATCAATATTCAATTCCAAACGTTTCGGATTTATTTCTATTTGTAGACAATCTAAAATGAGTTAAAATAACTGTTTAATTATCAATGTTGAATTTAATTTGTAGATTTTTAAAAATATTTGTTGGGACACTATTTTATACAGTGTCTAAAAAAAAAGAAAATTTTTAAAACCTAAAATAGACTAGGGCTCTCGAAGCTTAAAAGAAATGATTTTTAGCTGCTCAGTTAACCTTAATAATAAATTGCAACACTGATATATAACATAATAAAAGAATTGCACTAACATCCCCCTTTAGTGATTTAGCTATAGTGTTGACACTCCAGGGACCTTAGCTGGAGTTACAGTTTCCATCTAGTCTCAGGTTAAAGCACTGTCTTTAATTTTTCTAACAGGGTCTCTTTACCAAGTCTTGTGCTCTTCCGACCCTGTTCTTTTTCTTCATTTTTTTATAAGGCGATGATCATCGAGTAATGTTTTGCCTTAAAAAAAATCTTATCCCCAAAACCAAATAAAGACGAATCTAAGCTAATCGTTACCAAAATGTTATTTCGGTAGTTTTCAATTAAAAAGTAAAATTGATCTATACACGTTCTGAATATATATATATATATATAATATTTGTGTATTTACGGCTAGCTTCACTCGGCCGTAAACAAATCTTAATGTAAATCGTACAAAGTGAAAATAGACACTATGGACATTGTTTTTGAGAACAGGGGCGTCCCATAAGCGGCCAAACTTTAGAAAATGATTCTGTGAGCCAGGATAAAGATAAAATTAAGAATTTTTTTTTCTTCGAAAAACCCTAGTTTTCCAGATATCTCAATTTTGTGTGTACAAAAACATAACTTTGGTAATAGAAAAGATACTCAGTTTAATATATCATATACGCATTTTTTTTAATGTTATATTTTATCAATGTACTGAAAATAAAGACTATTTTGTATATTTTCAAAATGGCGACCGTTTAAAATATTTAATACTGAATTTCTTGTAAAACCCATTAACTTTACCAAAAATTCACAAGAAATTTTTTTTTCTTAAATGACAAACAAAACAGTTTTTGTATTTTATCTGTAGGTCAAAGGATAACCGAGTTATTGACAAAAAACACCTAGACAAAAGGTTGCCCTAGAACCAAAAAATTTTTGAATTCTAATACTTTTATGTGACCCTTAACAATTCAAATGTGACCCTTAACAATGTCAAGGCACCTATTTTTTTGTGCTGTTTCATGTACAAAACATGTAAATGTTTCACCTATATTTCAAATATTTAATAATAAATGTACAAAAATAAATAATTGACATGTACAAAAGTTTTAAAAAATGCCACCATTTTAAAAGTATAAATTTAAGGTCTTTATTTTCAATACGCTTACAAAATCGCTCATACAAAATGCGTGTACTATATCTGAACGCAATATCTTTTCTATTTCCAAAGTTTTTTGTTTGTAAAAACACAAAATGGCGGATATCAGGAAAACTAATTGAATTATTAATTTACTTAAAATATTTCACATGCCCTACCCTCCAATTCTTAGGAAACAAGTTGAACCCGGAAATAAGCCTTTTTCTTAAAATTTCTTGTTTTCTTAAACTAATTGAAAATAATCTCCATTTTAAAATTTTTAATACGATATTGTTGCCGTATGTAAAACTGGTTCACTATTGTCGTATCAATACCGAGGGACTTTGGCAGGACTTACACCTTTTTTTACTAACCTTGCGATAGACACTCTCTTTCATTTTTCCTTTTTAATCTGACTTCATCGACGCTTGTTTTCATCCTTTGCTATCGAAGGTTTGGATTCTTAATTTCATATTATCTTTTTTATAAAGTGATGGCGACCGAGAGGTTTTCGTTTTAAACTACAAGAAATTCTTTTAGAATGACGAATTTCTGTCTGATTTTATAATTACAGAAATTCTTTAATTACGTAGATAATTAAACTTGATTTTCTTCAACACCTCATGGTGGTAATTATAATAAAATATAAATACAACACGGCAAGAGTTATTTAACTTTTACCATAAACTTCTATACAATAGAACAATGTACTAGGTTAGGTTAGGTTCAGAAAAGTTTCGTTTCCTGTATACGTGTTCTCGACTGTAATACAACCTAGGTTAGGTTAGGTTAGGTTAGGTTGGGTTAGGTTAGGTTAGGTTATGTTAGGTTAGGTTAGGTTAGGTTAGGTTAGGTTAGGTTAGGTTAGGTTAGGTTAGGTTGGGTAGGTTAGGTATTTATCTTCAGAAAAGTTTTGTTTCCTGTATACGTGTTCCCGACTGTAATACAACCTAGGTCAGGGCGTATGATTGATTAATGATACTTCAAGTAATAGATAATATTGACGAACACTTAATGTTGTTTATTTAATGTAGAAGTTTAAGATAACATCTATTATTCATTTGCAATGACTACGTCCTGAAGATTCAACTTGATTGTTAACGTACGTTTTTGATTTTAAACCAATAAATATTTGCTTCCTTTGTTAACAATCTCTAGTTTGAATAAGTGGGTTTGGTCCTTTATTAAGTCTGGTTCATTGTACAGAATGTCCCACGAAGAGGTCGCTATTTTTGATTTAATACGCCGGACATATGGAACACTCTACAAACTTGATACTTTACAGTTATGTTACATATACTGTATATGTAAAAAAAAAAAGTATTCATCGATTTTCATTTTTGTATGGTCAATTAAAACAAAATGGCGGAATAACAAAATAATGGCACGTTTCGCCAAAATGTATTTCTTTGCATATCATTACAAATTGTTGATTTGTGGATAACATGAAAACTTGCAAACTTGCAATACAGTAATAAATTATTAATGATCTAACTTTAACCTTTATTGGAATTGATTAGGTGTACTGATAGCAACGCAACAAAAAATAATCTTAAGCGCTTTTAAAAAATTCTCGAAGTGCAAACAATAATTCTTCTTCAGTCAGCCTCATTAATTCATCATTTGTTGCTATAGGGTGAGAATAAAACTTTTTATTTTCAAAAGTCTGAAGATCTTGAAAGCCAGTTCATGAAGGTTCTGCCACGACCTGTCCAACAGTTGGTAAGATCTCGGTCTAAAACTGCTTTGGCCACGTTAGTATAATGAGGTGGAGCTCCATCCTGTTGGTGTAACAATGTGATCAGTTAATATTGATGCTTAATTGTCTCCAGTTATTGTTTGATGGGATATGTCATACGATAAAACACCATCCTTGGTGACGGCAGCCCAAACAGTTATACCTTTTGATTTCAAGCCCTCTTCGTGTAAAGTATGTGGAATTTTGTCTGTTATAATAACTACAATTATGTCTGTTTACAGATCCTTCATCTGAGGATACAATTATTTCATAATATTCGACGTCTTCGTCATGCTTTTCTATTACGAACAAAATTCCACTCGTCTCTCAGAGTCATCTTTCATAAGTCCGTAAACTAAACGTGTTTTACAAGAAATTTTTTATTATTTTTTTAGCATACATTTGAACGACTAATTAAGGCCTTTCCAAACTGCCGTGGCGTGCGTGGCTGGATGTATGCCACGCCGGCCACGCTAGCCACGTGCCAATTCACATACGTTGCGATGCTATACCGGACACGTTTACCGTCAGTATTCTAGAATAACCATTAAATATAGCAGTAGAAGCAGGTAAAATATTATGTAACTAATACATTTTACTCTTTGCTTGAAATACATTATTATATTACTAATTTTATACAATATTTTTACTTAACAAAAAACAATAAATAAATAGCAAAATAGAAAACTAGGCTGGGCCACTCGCCATGGCGGAGAGTTTAGCCATTCAAACGGGTGATTTTTCCGAAATGGAAACACAAATAGCAGTTGCATCAAACAGATGATATCCATAATATCGATAACCAATATCAGCCAAATAATCCAATAAATAATAGTAGAAATAACCAATATCATTTAAATAATCCGTCAAACAATGATAGTAGTAGAAAACAATGATAGTAGTGATTGCAGTAGAAAACGGGATATTACACAAGTAAATGACACAAGCCCAGACACGTCACCAACAACCAAAAAACAAAACAAAAAATAACAACCAACAAAAAATAAGATATTACAATTAATTGTAATAATGAAGGGCCTTATGTTGTAATATTACAACGTGAGGATAAATTAAAAGCAAATCCTTTTGAAATAGGGAAAATATTAAAAAACCACGATATAGATCATATAGACAGATCAGGAAAAAAATTAAAAATTAGAGACAGTAAGATGAGCAGATGGGAGATAATAAATATATGTTGATTAAGAATAGGACATGCAAATGTCAACAGTAGACTACACATGATTAAATAATATTTTACCCCATTATGTAACATGGGCAAGGTAGAAACATTGGAACATGTAATACTAGAATGTTCTAAATACAATATCATAAGACAATAACAATTTAAAGTAATAAAACTTAACACAAACCTAAATTCTTCTTATTTAAAATAAATATTAGGGGAAATAAATCGCAATGGAGAATGGACCGTGTACGTGCAGCTAGCGGTTGCCATGTGATCTAGCCCGCTCTGCGCATGCGCAGGCTAAAAAGGAGCGAACGGTAGCCACGCGTGTAAAGTTAGCGGGCATAGCGCGTGGCTGTGGCTCTGCAGTGTGAACTGTCTCATTTGATAAGCAGGGAAGCGATCTTTTGAAAAGTAGCTAGCATACGTCCAGCCACGCACGCCACGTGCAGTGTGGAATGGCCTTAAGTATCCTAGTAGATGAAACTTTTCTAAGTGAATTAGATCTGTTTGGAGATTTCAGTAAAGTAACACATGCAAGCTCTTCATTTTTGTATGTGCTCTTCATTTCTATGCTATTTCTTTGAAAATGAACCAGAGTTTCTAGTAGCATAGTTTTTTCATTTATGAATTGATTTTTTTGATCGTGAAATCAAAACGCAAAGCTAGCACATTCAGGATCAGTGAAAGTAGCCATTTTTAAATGCAACGGTGGTGGCCCCTCTGGTCATTGCATTTGGTACTTCGGCACTACGTGAATCTAATTTGAAAGTGACACTTCAACCGGTTATGTGAGGTTTTAAATTAATTTCTCCATTCTTTAGAGTTGAAAAAGTGTTTTGGAACATTCTGTATAACTAAAAACAGTAAGTTTTAATACTTTTGGAAATTTATTTCAATATAAATTTACACACAAAGTTACACAATATTTAGACTTGTCTTTTTACTCTATGAATGATGGTACAAAATGAAAATGAAAAATATTAACATTTTTGTGAATTAGGTTTTTTAAAGAAGTTTATACTGATTATCAGTTCTAATTGTAACCACATACTTACTACTTGTATTTCTTTTAACATAAATAATTTTTAAATTAAAAAATACAAAATATGCACACCCAGATTTCAATATGTCTTTGCTTTAAAATAATTAAAAAATCAGTAAAATCATCACACATTATTTCTTGTTTAAAAACGAAAAACCTCTCTGTTATCATTGCCTTGTATAAAAAGGAAAGAAAGTTTATAAAATAAAGAAGCCTAGCTCTCGAATACTCTATTAACTCCTAAGTAGGAAGAGAATAAGAGTTGGTCAAGTGGAAATATGAAATAGAGGGACGAAACCCAAGATTACTTTAAAAAAATGTAGTTCTACCTAAGTTCTCTCGAAATTACCACGGCGTACTTAAATGTGAAGAAATCATCACAAAAATGGAAAGATTGAAATTACGTTCTGTTAAACAGGCGGACGTATGAAATGTGTGACATGAAATAAATGAATTATTTCTTTAAACTTATACAAATATTCCCATAACTTTCGTGATAATTGTTATACGCAGAACATTCACTCGTCAGTCAATAGACCCCCGGAGGTTTGTCACAAATCCCCCAGATAAAACAGTCCTAGCAATTGATTGTACGTAAGTTTTGTACGTTTAGCCCAATCCTTGTACGTAATTAGTGAACATGTTCCGAGAGAAGAGAGCAGAGGGTGGGTGGGGGTGTGTTTAATTAAGGATATATGAATGTGAAGGAACACTTTTAAAATTCATTCAAATATCATACACTGAGTGTCGTGTTAATTCAGTTTACACTTGTATAAAAGCTGAAATGGATGTTGAATTGTTTAGGCATATTACAAATATTATCAACTAATACAAATCGATAAAATTTCTGTAATCTTGCTTTGATTTAGTACAATTTTGGAGGGGGGGGGAAGTATGTATCTTTGAGTCTGAGATTAATTAATTCACACTTTTGTATAATGTATAAAGCGTCATGATACATACTCAGCCCATTATAAACTAATCCACTAAATGCCCAAAAGTTGATTTCTTGTAGGAAATGTTAAATTGTGCAAATTACGTCATCGTATCCAGTAGGTCCCCTATATATTAAATAAATCCTCCAATCGCTTTTCTCGTGTCAGAGGCGGCCTTGAAGCTGTCCAAATAAGAAAGAGCCTCCACTCGCTAAGCTCGTGTCAGTGGCTAGTGACTGATCTCGTTACTATACGAATAACACATTAGTCATGTGTCAAGGTTAAAAAATATATATTTGATAAAAAACCTCGCTATTTATCGACGTAGAGATGTGGCGTTGATACCATTACATGCAGAATTGAAATCTGAATAAATTTATTTAATTTAGTGTGTTACAAGTTGAATAACATACGATAAAAAAAAAACATACATTTGATAAAAAAAACTGATATTTTGTCATTTTTGTGAGCACACTAAAATCAAAGTATCCTATACCAAATTTCATCTTCTTATCTTAATTTTTGTGGCCGATATCGTGCCTAAATTCAGACGAGAACAATGGACAGACGGCTTAAAATGAGAATGTTTGAAGATCGATCTAAAATGGAAGTTACCAAATTTACTTCGTATACAAAAATTTATAAATGAAAATACTAACTGTTCATTTGAAGGACGTATCCCGTTATCCAGTCTTTTCATACATTTTTTTCATTGTAAAAAATAAAGAAATCTGTTTAAGAACATAGCCTAACAAAAAAAAATATGTATTCCACAATAAATTGAAAGTAACGTCTGTCCTAGTGGTTTATATTTCGACCGGTGTACAGTTTATTAGGTCTAAATCCTTTTGTTGTGTGTATTACCAGTTGTTTATATTTAGAAAAGATACATTTCCGTTATTCATGAATTAGACTGTAACATAACCTAGGTCAAGATTGGTTGATTAATATAGTACTTCAAATAGTAGATAGAGCTTGTAAACACTTGATATAGATTTCATTTAGAGGCCAGTGAAGGGTATTGCATATTTGTAATCAATATTTTGTAAGACACTCTTTTTAAACCTGTAAAATACTGCTTCATCTTTTAGCGTTATATACCCAGAAATAACAAACTTTCTAACTAACCCACCCCCAAAAACTAAATAAAATTAGCCAACGTCTTCATGATTAAAAATGTAATTTTTTACAATTGTCGAAAGTAAAAAAAAACCACGAAAACAGTGTTTGTTTTTAGAAAATGTGTTTAAATAAGAACCTAAACTTTCTTCACCTTAAACGCATCTTCAGCAGAATTCGTATTTGATTAAAATCGAGCTTTTAATGACATTGGTTTTTTTAATCATCAACACTGATTTAGTCATTAATCTTCAACCTTTATGAAAATTTGAACTAAATCGGTAGCGCTGATTTTAAAAAATTGTGTATTGTTATAACAGATTTTTGTGTTTTTTGCGATATCTAACGAACCAGAATTGTTTTAAAGAAGAAGACCAATACGTTTTATATGAATACTTAGAGGTTACACTTGAGCAAAATTTCATGAAAATCGTTAAAGCGAATTTTGAGAAACCGTAATTTTGTGTTTTTTTCCCCTTGCAACTACCCTCACACTATAAGTTATCAAAAAACGAAAATGAAAACTTGATTATCCACTGTACATACGATAAACGTCAGACATAAATCCAAAAATCATAGAAAATAATGATAAATTCACAATTGGCAACTAATCAGAATTAAAAATAATAAATAAATTTAAAAAAAAAATCATTTTTAGCTTTAACAATAAAAATACTTTTGAAGCTAATCAACAATTTGTTGTTTTTAATTTCTTTAATCAAACTAACAATATTGATTCCTATATTATGAAATATAGAAAACAGATGCTCAGTAACGCTAGAAATTCAGGCCTGTTGAATTTGTTGGATAACTTCGAAAGTATTTTCATTGTTAAAGCTGAATAGTATTTTTTGTATTTGATAAGGGAGCAATTTTAAATCAATATTTTATTTGTTAAAACCTAGTTTAAGCCACACATTAGGTCTATATTTAACTTTTTAATTTTGACTGGTATTTCATTATATACATAATGTAATTGTTTTCTTTTAGTTTCATTAGAGAAATTTGATTTGCATTTTCACATTTGTTTTGTTCCTTTGCTTTTCTCTTAATGTGTTATATTAGAGTACTGTAGTTGGATTGAGCGGCACGTCCCCCCCCCCAACATTCTAGATATGGGGGGGGGGGCGTCGAGCGCGTTACGTGGTTAGCAAGACATGCTTTGGGTTCACGTACATCACCCAAATTCATTTTTTAATAAAGATTTCTCGGGGTAACTCAACCCGTCTAAAACGGGGTTAACCCATCATTTTGTGGATAAACAGCTAAAACCAAAAAACACAACTGGTCTTCTAGGTCTCCCGTTGTACAGGTTAATCAGACTCGTACAGGCTCTGCTCGTGCGCAGTACATCAACAAAACAGCTTATTTCTACAGACGGAAGTAATGAGCGGTCAATTTTAAATCATCTCAAAGGTATTATAATGTTTGAATAACGATTTTTATCATTTTGAATCCATTTCAAACATAGCGAACCATGCGCTGAAAACACAACCCTGAGATTTATGTCCAACCCCCCCCCCCTTCAGACAAAACAGCCCTAGTGTTTGATTGTAGGTATATTTTGTACGTTTAGCCCAATCCATGTACGTAATTAGTGAACATGTTTTGAGAGCAGAGGGTGGTCTAGTCAAGAGGGTGGGTTAGGGTGTGTTTAATTAAGGATTCAAGATTGTGGAGGAAGATTTTTATAGTTCATGGAAATGTCGTACGCTGTGAACAAACGATTTAAAAAGAAATTACTTTTTAACAAATTTCTAATGTCAAATTTACGTAATTGAAAAAAAAGTGTATAATCGTCCTTTACATTGAAAACAATTTTAATAAAAAATTTGCAGAAAATAATAATTGTAATCTTGTAAGATAGATTTTCATTAAACCAGTATTTTAGTAATTTTTTTCCCTCCCATACTTTGAGAAAAAGGATAATTTTGTTCTTTTTTGTTGTTGTTTATAGATGAAAATCTCTCGGTAATCATTGCTTTATTAGAGAAAATAACAAGAAAAGAATTTAAAATACCGGGTGTTTCAAAAATAAGTAAAACTTTAATTACCTATACTTTAATTGTTTTTTAACTTTAAAAAATGTATATGAATTCCTTTAGAATTAAACGGGTTTTAATAAAAACTATTTTAATTGAGTCAAATTCTACTTCTTAGTGTTATTAAGAAAAGTGTTCGATGAGGCCACTATTCTCTTCCTGGAGAAGCAGTCTTTCCTCTTTGCTATGCGAGGACTTTCTTAATGTGTTGACATTTATCACGGCTACATTTTGAACAATAGGTTCTTTCAGTACTTCAACAGTTGCTGCTTTTATATGATACACTCGATCCTTTGAAAACCCTCATATTTTCAGTTTCCTTCTAAGGATACGCCATATTGTTGTCAAGGTTTTGATTTTATTGACGCTACATTTCCGTGTTCAGTGTTGTTTGACAAAACATTTTTCATTTAAGACTTCAGCAACAGCAATAAAATCTCTTACGATTTAAGGTCTTCCTGTTCTCTTGATGTCTCCAACGGATCTGGTGGATTCAAACTTACTTAGAAGCTTTTTAGACGCAACTACATTGCACGTCTCTCAAACCATTGCGTACGAAAGATTCTTAACTGATAAACTACGTTCACATTCATAATAGCACTGACTCAATACGATGGGTGTTTGTAAACGTAGTCATAATGAAATAAAAAAATCAATTAATTGTAAACTACTAAAAGTTTACCACCTACTAGATACCTGTATGTGAAATTAGTCAAGAATGAGAAAACTCGTTGCTATGGCAACAATTAAATAACAGCTCATGTTTTTAATAATTAATCCCAATTATATCTTCATACAATAAAGATTTGGGGTGGGGAAGATGGGACAACAAATAACAAAATCACAATTTTAAAGTTCAAAGTAACTTTTAAAAGAATCGTTAATTGCTGATATCAATTGTTTCTAGTAAATATTATCTTTACACTCTTCCGCAAACACCCCGTTACTCTCAGAGACTCTTCTGAGTCTTCATAAGAAAATCCAAACACGTTTCACCAGGAATATTAAAGCCAATAAAAACATCCATATGAAATGACTGTTTTTATTGCACTATTTATGGAGATTGGCATTTCGCTTCGAATACTAAACCTAGTTATTTTTCATTTACGAGTTTTCCTTTGAAACTTACTGTAAGTCTTAACACATTACCTACAATTTTTACTTTCAAATCGACAAACCTCTTGTCAATCATTGCATTATAAAAACCAAAGGTATAAAAAGACTCCCTAGCCCGAGAACACTCCAATAACGTCAGAGTCGGAAAAGAACAAAAGTTGCTCAAAGAAGATCTCATTAATATGGTTTATTCAGACACTTGCCATCATTTGTGTGCATAAAAACTAATAAACAACGTTTCAAGAGTATAAATCAACTCTTGTTATCAAGTGTAAAACTTAGAGGATAAAAGAGAAAAACAATAACAGAGCCTACATGTATACAATACATCCTTTATAAATTTTAATGTAGTCTACTAATAATGTATATTTGTTAAAGGTAAGTGTAGAACAAGATGTCATTGAAAACAGATGTCTACTGGAAGATTGCCCTTACTTGTAAGTTAAAAAATTTTTTTTGCATATAATATGCCTTATCAGACCATACTGGTAGCGAACTCTGGATGTAAATAAAGAACAATTTTGACGGGAATTGTACTGAAAATCCATATAGCAGACATAAGTCCTTCAATGCTTGTAGAGCCCCGGAGTTATTTTTTTTGATTTTTTTCTGGTTCGTTTCCAGTTTTTGACCGACAGGCGGACTTAAGATATTTAACGACATGGCGTGGAAGAGTTTTCATGAGCATTGTGTATAAACTTTCTGAAGTTGATATTCAAACGTAATCATTTAAATTTAAATAACTGTTGGTTTCTATGGTAACTTATTATTATTAACTTTTTTTTTTAATTAAATTAACTTTACTAAAACAAAACCACTATAATAAC